>ML058461.1:0-4800000 GCA_003013855.2 Liriodendron chinense | reverse complement strand
AATTTCATTTTAGGGCATGAGCTTGAAGGCTTGAGTGTACGACACCACAGGAAGCAATGATGACAATGACCCCACCGTTGAAACCTACATAGGCCCCACTGTAATGTTTATTTGCCACGCAACTTGTTCATAAGGTCACATAGACCCGGATGAAGGGAAAACATAAATATTAGTTATCCAAAACTCATGTGGCCCTAAGAGGCGAGTTTTTACAGGAGGCATTAATTCAATCCCCTTTGTTTTGTATGATGTGGTCCACTTGAGCATTCAATCTGCATCTTTTTTAAGCTCATGCCCTAAAATGATATTTCAAAATGGATGAACAGCTAGGATAAAACACATATATCACAGTGGGCCCCACAGTGCCCCTAACAGGACCGTCTGTCTCAAATGTCTCTAGCTAGGTCCTGGCAAGGGTAGTACTCAATCCGCACCCTTGGATCTGCCTCATTTTTTAGCTCATAACCTGGAAAAATGGATGAACCATGTGCAACATATCTTAAGATAATCTAAAAAAAAAAAAAAAACAGATGGACTGTGTGGATTTATAATGAATACATCAAGGTGGGGCCACAGTCAGGGTCTCACCTAAATCGCTGATTCTGGGTCGACGCTGCCAAGTCGCGCTCCTTCTCGGGTACTCATTAGGCCCGTTGAGGAAGGGCAGTGTATCATCGTCCTTCACATTCTACGGCAAAAGGACAGAAGGACAGTTAATATTTTGGGGTAGGGTCCATTTATATTTGCCTATCAGAGGGGAGCAGATTAGGTACTACCTAAGCCTGTGCAGAGATCAGGACATGCTCGATGTGGAATGTTTGCTTTGGTGGAGAGCACGTTGTCAGAAGAGACCCACCACATGAACAAGCCTATTACATATGCCCTACCATGTACGTTCGATCCTTTATTCATACTGAGCAGAAGAATCTTGCTTTTAACCTCTTTCATTGGCTTGCATAAGTCTCTCTCTCACGCTGTCAGGCTGATGTGGACCAATGAAAGAGGCAGCAACTAATGAAAGAGGCAGCAGCAGACGTTCTCTGCTTGGTATGAGCGGAAGATGCAAAGGCTTGGGTATTACTGAATCCTCGTCCCTGTATATCAGAGCAACGGTTTGGGACCGTTGCTATGGGCCCGAGGACACCATACATGTACTCCGGCCCAGGAAACTGGAGTTCGTTCCCTTTCCCTTTGGAGCTGCGTCCATTGCTGGTTATGGTGATGTGGACTTGCTTGGACGTTTTGAAATAGAGAGAGCGGGTCCTACCATGCCTCAATTACGTACGTAGGGTTCATAAATGTAATCGTTGTCTCGTATTAGAGGACTTTTCCAGCGTCCAATCCTCATAAACGAATGGGTCATACTCCTGGCCCCACATCTATTTAATCCTGTGCATAGCCAGACTGTTATTTGTTGACAGGTGGTTATTTCACAGGACGTACGCCGCTTTTGTGGATCCCGGGTCAGTTGATCCCTGACTCTGGGGCCACAGTGATGAATTTTTCTATTAACCACGCCGCCCATACGTTTCTCCATCTCATGAGCCCAAAAATACAGCGGTCCCTGCTCATGGGTCAGTGGTAGACTCACCAGAGTTTCAACTCAGAGTTCATGGTTCCCATATCTATTGTGGCGTGTGTGGGTGTGGGTGTGGGTGTTTTTTTTTTTTTTTTTTTTTTTTTTTTTTTGTGTTCTTTATTCTTTGAAGACTAGGGTATCCAGACCTCTTAAAGCATTTGTCTAATCCCTGGGGCGAGTTTGGGTGTGAGCGTGTTAAAAAGAAAATTTAAATAAAAATAAAAAACAAAAAACAAAAAGAAGAAAAGAGCCGAAAAATACAGCAGATCCAAATTTCAGGTGGACCACACCATAGGAAACATTTTCCAATCAGGAGCTCTCTTTCTTGTACTGATCCAAGAACATTCTAGCCATTTTACATTAATAACTAGGATGAAGTTACGTAGTATTCATTTAAAGGTTAGAAATACTCAATTATCTTTTTAAAAAATTTTACGCTCATATTGGATAAACCTTTCAGATTATTTTAGAAAATTTTACACAACATCCATTCTACACCATTCTATATAATTCTTGATCCCTCTAAAATGTTTGTTACTAATTTGACATGTGTAACATATTAGTGATTTGGTTGGGCATGCATGTCTGTAGGCAATGTTCTGCATGTGTGTGGGCTTAGGAATCCTGTGGGTTGCTATTTACTAAGTCGAAAGTTTGGCATGGCTATGACACGCTGACCAGGCATTCAGAGTCATGTGGCTTGGCCACTAGTGCTTGCTTCTCTATCTAAAATTGAAATACTTCAATAACGACTTGGTACCGGAGAGTTTTTGTCCCGTGACAACTGTTGTATTTTCCTTTATCATCCCCTCTCAGTCGCCACTCATTTTCATAAGAGTGGCGTAAAATATGAGATTTTGAAAAGATCAGCACAAGTTGGATGTCATTCACATGCGACAGATCGGAACTCGTCACCTTTTAAGAAAGAAAAAAAAAGAAAAAAAAAGAAAAGTGTGAGCACATCACCAGTAACTTTGTTAATTAACCAGGACAGCTGTACAAGCACAAGTGAGGCCATTCTGTGTGTTGACGTGGCAAATTTTTGTAGGCCTCAGTGTGTGTTATATCCACAACATCCATCCATTTTGAAATTTTGGGGCATGAGCCTGAAAATGAGGCAGATCCAAAGCTCAAGTGGACCACACAACAAAAAGTAGTAGGGATTGAATGCCTACCATTGAAAACTTCTCGAGGCCCATGGAAGTTTTGGATCAAGCTAATATTTGTGTTTTACCTTCATCCATATCTGGGTGACCTTGTGAACAGATTGGATGGCAAATAAACACTATGGTGGACACTGGGAAGGGTTCAAGGGTGGCATCATTGTCCCAACTGCTTTCTGTTGCGTGTGGTCCACTTGAGCTTTGGATCTTTCTTATTTTCAGGCACATGCCTTAAAATGATCTTGCAAAATGGATGGACGGTGTGGATATAACACATGCATCATGGTGGAGCCCACAGAACTTTTGTCATGTCAACACAGCACTTTGGTGAGTGCCACACGCAATCCACGTCCCAAAGGAAGATATGGGCCCAAAATCCAAGCCGTTCAGCAGCTGCGCCCCCTGTCTTGGATCCATAACTTTGGTGAGCCACATCCACAGGAAACTGTGGAGAGGGTTTGCCCATTTGGGCCCACCATGTAATTTGTGCGCCACTCGTCTCATTTACATGGTAACGTCACTGCTTGATATGATGTATGCAAAACATCCAACCGTTCATCAGGTGTCCCCTTCCATTTTGGGCCCTAGGGCTGAAAATCAGGCTGCACCAGTAATCAGGTGGGCTAAACCATAGCGACCACCCTTGATTTGTGTAGGGCTCACCATGCTGTGTATACACAATCCAATCCAATCTAATCCATCCCACATGGGAGATGGGACACCTAAAAAACTGGGTCATTCTCAAACTCTGGTGAGGGCCAGAGAAATTGATGGTTAGCATCCCCTACCAACTGTTCCTTTTGAATGATAGTTTACTAACATGCCCTTGAAAATCCTCAACTAGTCGGTTCATGCTAACTAGCCGTTATACTCAGCCTGTGCCAAGCCGATTAACAAATCCTAGCTCAGGGCTGATACTCATAAAGCCCAGCCCGAAACGGCCAGGCTTCAAAGCCCATCAAGAGAGTGAGTGAAAAAAGGTTGGATTACTGGAAGAGAATTGCTCCACTGCTCTAAGTACATCGGTTCATTTGGACAGTTCAGTCGATAAATCTGAACCGTCTATTAAGTCGAGAACACAATTCATGCACTACCATCCAAAAAATCACACTGATCGAATTATCTATTTCATCCTTGATTTAGTCCTATTGACTATCATCCTCCTTTTTCCAAGCTATGTATGAAATGATTACAATTGCCTTAAAAAAAGTGACTCTTTAAATCCTAAGCAATTCGTGATGGTCCCAAGCAAGTAGATGGTTCCGATTGTTGATTTGACCTATGTTTCTATAAATAATATTGATCGTCCATTAATATTTTTTAGATTGGTGTGATGTTTTCATGGTAGCCCACGAAATATGATTTAGACCTAATGGACAACTTAGATCAATGAATCTAATTAATCTACATCTATCGTTGCAACTAGTAGCACTATAAATTATAGAATTTTGTTTATTTATTTATTTATTTAAGGTGCTCCCAAACGAGCTCTCATTGTATATTTGTAAGCAGTTTATTAGAAAAATGAGGAATTTAAAAATAGAATAAAAGTTATTTTGTCTTGTACTTTTGGTTCTACTTTATTTTATATTGTCGGGTTTAGTCCCACGTTTAAGAGGTGATGGAAAGAAAAGAAAAAAAAAAAAAAAAACCTTTATATCATATTCATTAGCTTATAGTTTGTATTTAAAAGCCCTTATATCATATTCATTTGCTTATAGTTTGTATTTAAAAACAATACTATGCCAATGACAACCTCGCCACCGTCGGAAGAAAGCCCTCCACGAAACGGCACAATAATAAATGAGTTGTCCCACCTCGTGGTTAAATACTTCATGTCTCATATTTCTTTATTGGGGATTTTACAAAACACTACCTTATTAATATTGTATTTACATCCTAATACGTTTTGAAATTAATTTTTCATTAAGCTACCCCTTAATCAAGATAATTGTCAAAGGTGTACCTTTCATCCATTTTCTCACATTTTTGTCATGTTTCTTCATTGAGGGCCCATTTGGATACCACCAAATAAGTCGCTTTTCTTGCTTATGGTAGCAGTTAAGTAACTTATTTGAGATAAGTTAGTTTGGTTAATAAATAATGATCATTAGTTAGCTGCTGAAAATCAATTAAGTATTTCAGCATTTTTATTTTGCTTTTCTACTTTTTCACCACTGACTAAAATAAGATGTGCTCGTCCATAGCTGTAAAGGTACTAATTTTAGTGGCAATTGCCCAACCCACACGTTGACCATCCAGCTTGATGGGCCTACTGCGATATATTTGATCCACACCGTCCATTTGGTTTGGATGTGAGTGGGGCGAGCATGTGAGGCATATCTAAACCTCAAGTGGACCCCACACCAAGATGCAATAGTGATGATGACACCGTTGAAACATCTTTGGGCCCAGCATGATGTGTTTTACTTATGCCATTCATCTATTTTTCGAACTAGTTTTGAGTGGCCCCCCTGGGTAGTGAGGCCGCATGTTGTGCACATAAAATCCACACCATTCACCCTTATTAGTCTATCCCAAAAATGAAACAGAATGCAATCTCAAATAGACCGCACCTCAGGAAATAGTGGTCATTGACGCCCACCATTGGTTGGTCCTAATGATGAGTGACCCATATCCAAGGCGAGCCCTGCATGATGGATGGCCCACATTGGAGGTGGGCCCCACATTTAGGACGATCCACATTAAAGGTGGCTCTATATAATGGGCAATGAATAGTGATTGTGGGTCCACTTGATGGATGACCAACATCAAAGGCAGGTCCTACATAAAGAACAATGCAAATGGCCCACATCCAAGGTAGGCCCCACATGATGTACTGCCCACATTAAAGGTGGGGCCCACACAATGAAAAATACACACCAACGGTTGGCCCCAAATGATGGATGGTGGATGTGCAGGGACCAAACAAACTTGAGGAATGATGTTGGAAACAAACATGCTTTTCTACTTTTTGGTTGATAAGCATGTTGTTTACCAAACATACTTATTTGCTAATTAAGTAGAAACCAAGATAAGTTACTTATATGATAAGTAGCTTATCTTAAGTAACTTACAATCCCAACGGACCCTAAATTACAAAAATGCCTATGATTAACAACGTAGCTTAATTAGTTAAGTGTTAATAGCATATTTATGAAGTATTTATTATTTTATTAAGAAAAAGTCTACTCTCTAAACACTAATTGCTTACTAGAGGTGCCGGAAGCGAGTGGCTACTGATCGGTGCTCTATGGGCCCCAAGATGATGTGTGTGTTTTAGCCATACCCGTTCATCCATTTTTTTTTCCATATCATAATGAGCCAAAAAATGAGTAAAACCCAAATCTCAGGTGGGCCACACCATAGTAAACAGTGGCCAAAGAGTGCCAATCATTAAAAACTTTTTTAGGGCCACAAAAGCTTTGTATCAAACTGATATTTTTATTTTACTCGCATCAAGTGATCTAATCAACAGGTTGTATGGCAATTAAACATTACAGTGGGTGGTAAGAAGGTTTTTAATGGTAAGCGTCCAGTCACCACTGTTTTCTTGTGGCATGGTCCACCTTATATTTGAATCTGACATATTTTGGACTCGGTCCCTAAAATGGTCTAAAAAAATGGATGGATGGTGTGGATAAAATGTATACATCATGGTTGGGCCCACAGTGCACCAGGCAGTAGCAATTGAGACATGGCCTGCGACAGCCTGTCACATTAACTTCCTTTGAGAGGAAGCTAGGTGGGGTCCATTGTGATGTTTGTGAGAAATCCACACCGTCCAGCCATTTTTTCATATCATGTTAGTGAATAGGACAAAAAAACGAGGCAGATCTAAAACTCAATGGACTGCAGGATAAGAAACACTGAGAATTAAATGTCCACTTTTGAAGACCACTGAAGTTTTGGATGATGCTAATACATGTTTTCAGTTCATTCTAGTAGGAATGGCCACGTGTATGGAACGGATGGAATACAACCATCAAGGTAGGCTTGTGAGGCTTCTCCTGATCTTTTCCTGTCTTAGGGCCCACTTAAGTTTTGGATCTGCTTCATTATTGGCCCATTGCCTAACATAATTTGGAAAAACTGATGGACGGGGTGGATTTTTCACAAACATCACGGTGGGTCCTTAGCTTCCTGTCGGTGTCGCAGACAACCCAACCTGCGTCGGTAGGCAATCCCCGTCCCATCTGGGATTTTTGTCGCAATAGCCCCAGGTGTGGCTATTTTTACAACAAGTTTGATTTCTCATTAGCTCGCTTGTTTTAGCATTTCTACGAGAAATGGCAAAACTTTCAATCTGAAATGCCCCTCGACCACCTACGTCCACGCATAAGCCCTCTTGGGCGTTAGAAAGGGGCTCCACCACGCCCCACCATGATGCATATGTTACATCCACGCCGTCCATCCATTTGGAGAGACCATTCTAGGGGATGAACCAAAAAACGTAGCAAATTCAAAGCTCAAGTAGACCTCACCAAAGAAAACAGTGGAGATTGATGTCCTACCATTAAAAAATTCTTAGGGTTACTGAAGTTTTCGATCAAGTTTTCGTTCAGCAGCTGCGCCCCCACTCTTGGATCCATAACTTTGGTGGGCCACATCCACAGGAAAATGTGGAGAGGGCTTGCCCATTTTTGGTCTTTGTATGGGGCCACCATGTAACATATGTGCCATCCGTCTCATTTGCATGGTAACGTCACAGCTTGATATGATGCATGCAGGACATCCAACCGTTCATCAGGTGTCCCCTCCCATGTTGGGCCCTAGTGCCGAAAATTAGGCTGGTCCAGAAATCAGGTGGGCCACACCATAGCGCCCACCCTTGATTTTTGTAGGGCTCACCATGCTGTGTATACACCATCCAATCCATTAATCTAATCCATCCCACCTGGGGTAATGGGACACCTCAAAAACTGTGACATTCTCAAACTCTGGTGGGGGCCAGAGAAACGGATGATTAGCATCCCCTCCCAACTGTTCCGTTTTAATTATAATTTACGAACATGCCCTTGAAAATCCTAAATTATAGTCGGGTCACTCTAACTAGCCGTTATACTCAGCCTGTGCCAAGCCGATTAACAAATGAACCTAAATCCTAGCTCAGGGCTGATACTCATCAAGCCCAGCCGGAAACGGGCCAGGCACGAAAGCCCATCAAGAGAATGAGTGAAAAAGGCTTGTATTACTTGAGGACAATTGCTCCACTGCTCTAAGTACATCGGTCCATTTGGACTGTTCAGTCGATGAATCTGAACCGTCTATTAAGTCTAGAACACATTTCATGCACTACTATCCAAAAAAATCACACTGATCGAATTATCTATTTTATCCTTGATTTGGCCCTATTTACTAACGTCATCCTTTTTCCAAGCTACGCATGAAATGATTACAATTGCCTAAAAAAAGTGTTTCTTTAAATCATAAGCAATGATGGTCCCTAGCAAAATAGATGGTTTCGATTGTTGATTTGAGCTATGTTTCTGTAAATAATATTAAAGGTGCAATATTTTTAGATTGGCGTGATGTTTGTATGGTATCCCATGAAATATGGTTTAGACCTAGAATTTGGATCGTTTGCTTGGCTTTGCTCGGCTTTAACATGAATTATGTATTTGTGGAAGACCTGATTGGTCCAACTTAGCACTGACGTTGTCATCACTGCTAAATTTAAGTTGGACCAATCAGCATCGGTGAATAGGAAAATTCTATTAATGCCAAGTAGACTATCCGAATTCTTAGACCGAATGTAGTACTTAGATCAATGAATCTAATTAATCTACATGGATCATGTAACTAAGAGAACTATAAATTATAGAGCATTTTTCTTACTATAAAGCTCAATTGAATACGATTTTCTTAAGGTGCTCCGAATTATTCAAATGGTGCCCGGAGAACCTATACAAACCGTTTGTTGAGAGAGAGAGAGAGAGAGAGAGAGAGAGAGATTGCACCATTTGTTGTGCAAAAGGCTTAATTTTGTAGTGTTGTAACACCTCGGTTTTCGCTACCCGAATTTTAGACCCATGTTCTGAAGATCCCGAGTGTTAACCTATGAATTTAGTCCCATTTTTTCAACTATATTTTTTTTCTTCTTTCTTTGCATGAGCATTCGCAGCGAAGGTAAATCAAGACATGAATAAAGGAAATATCCAATTTATTCATACAATTATCCAAATGGTGCCCAAAGAATTTATACAAACCAAATGTCTGAAATGTACATAGAGCTATGAGAGCAATTAATTTAATTCTAAAGGGAACTATGCAGCTAGACCTGGACTACGAGTTCATCAACCTTCTTTACCCTATGGTTCACGCCAACAACCACAAGTCCATCATCTAAATCCCCTACAATAACTGAGTATGGTTTGACAGTGCTAAACGCTATCATAATGAGGTAAAACCCTCCAAGATTTACCAATAAACATCACAGTTAAGCATAGATTATCAAGGGTAGTATATAATGCGATAAATATAGTTACAGAGTTCAAAAATGCCCATATTCAATCCAAACCTCTAATCCAAATCATAATTCAACTATACACAAACAACTACAGTATTCAACTTTCAGTTTAATCTTGGTTAATGCATGGATGCATGCACATGTCCCTCAGCCTGGGGATGCACATCCAGTTGGAATAGTAAAATCTTATCAAATCATGAGAGTGCACACCCAGCTGGAACAATAAAATCTCATTAGACTTGGGGAATGTACACCCAACTGGAACAACAAAATCTCATCAGACCTGAGGAATGCACACCCAGCTGGAACAATAATATCTTATCAGACCTAGGGAATGCACACCCAGCTGGAACAATAAAATCTTAAAGCGGCCATCATAGGCGAAAATATCAAAGGTACGTGCTCACAGTGATTGGCTCACACCAATAATTCTATTAATGGTGGTCTAAGAGCCAGCGAAAATGCCATAAGGGTACGTGCTCCCACAACATCCAAATTAGCTACCCAAATGCACTTATGCCATGAATGCATGATTAAGCCGACATTTATTAGTCTAGTTTACAAATATTCATTTTAATACTCACGGCCGCATGGGGAGTTGTGCGTAACCCAACATAGGTCGACAGCTCGAGCATAATGACCCATGCCACCATCATCGGCTCATGAGACGTCATCAAGAAGAATCACAGAACACATTAATGGTTAAAGTCTGACTTATGATGGGATTATAAACATCTACTCTAATGGCCTATTAAGATTCAACGATAGGACTTACCACCATCACACTATACAAACGATTCCACAACAGCCACATTGGACAAAAAATCCATTCAAGATTAACAAAACCAACAGGATCAATTCTCAAAAGCCATGTAGACATAATCACTTCACAAAGATGGTAAGCCTATAACAACATTCGACTTAATATATTTTCTAAGTGGGCCACTAGTGAGAGGACAAGTCACATCATTCGCACCAATCACAACTAACCATATAATTACATATACTCAACAAAGAAGTAACAATTGACTTCAACATCCAAGTGGCAATCAACCATCAAGCTATACATCCATCAACGTATTTAATTAATTCCTCATTCCCAAATCATAAAATTCCACAATTAATGTAACTCAAACCATCATTAATAATTTATAATATAATTCAACATACGTGTATAGTATCATGAAAGCTCAACTCTTCATAGTTAATATAATTGATATCAAGTATGCAATTTATCATGTAAGATGCAGTAGAGTTAAACAAATATGCACCACTACCTCATCATCAAACTAACCATTATAAATTAAGGTAAGCTTAAAGGGTGTAAACCTCACCTTATGATGCAGAGTCCCTCTTTTAGCTTGGCTAGAAAGAAATTATGTGTCGTAGGGTGAGGTTTAACCTAAATTTCCACCAATAAATGGTTAGGAAGAACATTAAAGTCCTAATGGTGAAATCTAGAAAAATTTACTCTACAATTCAAACCTTGGGTTAGGGTTGTGGGAAAATTCAAGTTTCAAGACACAATTACAACACCTAATTAAATATTCTCTCTAATTTCCATACTAGAGGTATTGAAATCACTAACCTCTCGATTTACAATCACGTGGGTCAACATTTCAGATGCACTCAAATGTGAAGAATTAGGGGAAACCTATTTCCTAGCTGATGATTGACTCAATTCGGCTTGATCGATGCTGCTTAAACTCAACCCAAGTCTTTGTCAAATCTCGAGTCCACATCCCAAATTCGGCCTTCATACCGGATCCTCTGAGAAAGATGAACTAAAATAGGTATGGTTTGGGTTAGATTTAAGTACACTAGATGAGTGGAATGCACTGAGTTATTAGCTTAATGACTTAGTGATGAATTAGAAATAATATAACTAGTTAACTCAACATCAAGCTGAGTTGCTAACCCATTAGCCAAACTATACATTTAATCGGTTTGGATGCAAATCATCATGCCAAACCCAACAGCAATGGTGGTCAACTACAACTCATCCCTCACTAAGTTAACTTAGTAATGAGTTGGGTAACCCATTACAACTCAAGTACCTATATATATTAGCTATACATTGAGCTAACCAGGAGGTTCTTGAACAGCTTATCAGCTACTCAGTATCGAAGATGACGACCCACCAGCTACTCAGCGCCTGAACTGACTCGACAGACAACTCTCTCTCTCTCTCTCTCTCTCTCTCCCTACCTTGCTTTTCTTCTTCTCCTCTTCTTCTTTCCTTCTCATCTTCCAACAAGGTGGCTGGACTCAATAGCCCCACCTCTCTAGGTCTCTCTTTCTGGACGTCCAAAGAGGAACTGGACTCGGTCCAGACTCACCCTCCCAAACCAGTGACTTGGTCGGCCAACCTGAACTTCCGCGACTCAACCCACTCTTCTTCTTTTCCCCTTCTTCTTCTATCTTCTTACTTCACCTTCTTCCTTCATCCTTCCTCGCCGAACACGCACAGAATGTAACTCACATGAGATTGTGCATTGCACTACTAGCCGAGGAAGAAGATGGAGTTCTCATGGTGTTGGGTGCGTTTCACACAAACCTTAGGATCTCGCCCCCCAATGCACTAAAATTATGGGCTATGATAATGCAATAATCAAGGATAAAGCATCAACCATATGACACAAGGAGTTTTACGTGAAAAACCTTCGAAAGAGGTACAAAACCATGGGACCTAGTCCAGACAAACAATCCACTATTGAGTAGAACGTTACAACCGATCACAAGCACACACCGCTTGGATAAAACCTTTTTCACTCACGTAGGAGTGGATAAACAATAAGAGAATAACGAAAAATGTAGAGATCTCACCGATCACGAGGACGTAGAAGCGCTGAGACGTCGATTGCGTAATAAATCACCTCTATAAGCAGAATCTCCCTTCCACAAGCTTCCTCTCTCTTTTCTCTTTCTCTCTTCATCTTTTTCTCTCTTCATCTTTTTCTCCCTCTCTCTCACCTTGGACGTGAAAACACCTTAATGGAATACCCTAATCACGTTTTGGATCCTCTTAAGTAGAAAATCGGAGGAAATAGAACCGAATTAGAAAACTACTTATAAGCAGTCCGCATCGGGTCGGGTGCCTGGTTAGTGGACCATCGGGCACCCGCCTAAACCAAAAACTGTCTAGCAAGATCTGCCAAAATAACCTACCGAATATTGGGCACCCGAACCAACATGGTTGGGCGCCCGGTCACAAGACTATACTGTTGTCAAAACAGTCCAGCGACTTGGGCCTCATCTGGGTGAATTTCGGTCATCCGACTAGACTGGTCCGGGCGCCCGACCACACTCAGGCTGCACCATATCTCTCCTCTGTCCTGAGGAGGAAAATCGCATCTCATTGCGTTTTCTCCACCATGATGATTTCCTCCATTCTCTTTCCTCTCGATAGTCCAGATGGACTCCAAAGAGCTAGTGGAAGCCGGATTTTTAAAGCTTGGATGAGGATGGGTTGGTGGTTTCGAAGGAGGAAGAAAACGGGCGGTTTCTCTTGCGGTGGAAAGAAACCATAAAATGAGGCAAATGGAAGGTTGGGATTCACCTTGACAAGTGGCTAGGATTAGAGGAGAGGAACGTCTCTCGGATCGCTAGGCTGGCACTAAAACGGACTTCCGTTTAAACAGAAGCACAACCGCTTCTTTCGGAAATGGAGTTCATTCTCCACCCAAATTTGGGCCGCATCTAACACACACACTAACACCTGATCATGAGAAAACATTCTGGATTTTGTACCTCACTTCACCCTCTTTCAGATGAACGGATCAGATCATTCAAAGGTGAGCCACACCGATCGCAACTGGACGATCTTAACGCTGCTGGAAACACAAACAATGTGTTAACAGGCTGTTTTTGGCTCTAAATAGCATGCAATACTGAGAGCGGCAGTGGATCCCAATGCCTAAGGTTTGCTTAAATCGACTATGTTAAGAATATGGACGGTTTGGATCATTCGAAGCATCACCATAGGTGGGCCACGACCCGTCCTAAAACGGACAGCGTCCGCTCGCACGCTGCCGGGCGGAAAAGGAGGAAGAAATCCTTCCTCTTCCGGAAGGTCATCGGGGCAGCGCCCAATTGGCCAAGGCCTGCGTTAGGTGCACCACTGGTGCACACCTCTTGTGTACACACACACATAAAATGTGGCTCCCACAGTGATGTTTAGTAAAATCCACTCCGTTCGTCAGGTTTTAACGATTCCAAGAGACTACTCAGCCTAAGATGAGATAAATCCTTAACTCAGGTGAGCCACACTTCTCAATTTACAGTTTTAACTAAGATTTCCGTAGATTCAACGAACAGATGGATTCTGAGCTGATCACCAATGGTTAAAAATGTTATGGAAATCATTGGAAAGATTAATACCGCCTACGCATAACAAATTTTATGAGTTCTTCCAAAATAATGATTATTATTTTATTTCACTATGTTTTATTTGAAACACATCATTATTATTTAATGTACTTTTACTATCTAATATTCCCGATAATAATATTATTATTTTTCTTTTCATCCTTGTAATTTATTTATAATCAGGAGCTATAAGCAAAATGATGGTTCATAAAATTAGTTCTTTGTCATTAAAATGGTTAGCACATAACTCATAAAACAAAATAATAGTTTATTTTCATCATTTAATCATTTTATTTATTTATTTATCTATTTTCTATTTTTTTCACTTAATAATCAGACTATTAGTGATTGAATTATTTTTATAATGGTGTTCTATAACATTTATAATATTTAAATATCATTATTTAATATTTCAATAATAATGTCAACGTTATTATTAACATTATAATTATTATTTTTATTATATGCATATACTTGACAAAAAAAAATAAAAGGTTCTGAAAAAAGAACGCCATTAAAAGGAAAATTTTATGATCTTTCCATCTTAATAATTTATTTTATTAATTGAGTTATTTAGTCATTTTTGAAACTCAAGCTATCGGAAAGTCTAAGGTGTTACAGGGTTCCACTGTTAGATAATGCAAAATTAAGGTGTTAATATTACCATGTAATCTTCTTTTGTATTTGTGCGTGTGTCTGTGTCTGTACATGCATGTACATGACAAAAATGCCCTTAAAAACCCTAAGCAAGCCTAGCCAAGCCAACCGGATGCCATACGTGAAGAGGATAGATTAATAAACCGGATTGAATTTTAATCTCAAGCTCAGCCTTAAGGCTTGATACTCTAGCGCAAGCCTGCCCAAAGCAAGCCAGGCTTGACAACTTGCCAAGCATCCGGCTCAAAATAGGCCAAGACGAAATGCTTGTTGAGCTAGCCCTACCCACTGACAACCTGTTGGAGTAATAGAATGGACTACTTAAATATTATCTTCACGGCTCTTATGAATAACAACACTAAACAAAATGCACAACCATAATATCACTATTTGGCAGACTCGGTTATCACGAAATCCTCATACGAATTTACTCCATTTTCTCTTAAACCACCCATTGAAACTAATTAAAGCATGTCTATTTATTTGGACAATCAACATTGGTCCATGGCATGATATGTGATGCCACATCATCTGTTTGTTTTGAAGCTAGAAGATGCAACTTATGTGGCCCATCTGAACTCATACATTTATGCTATATATATATATATATATATATATATATATATATATATATATATATATATATATATATATATATATATATTGGCAATTTGGCATGCGAGCTTACATGTGCATGGGCTGCACTCTATGGATATGCAGCCTTAGCTAACCAATAGGCCACGGCGTAAATGCTTCTTCAAACGTAATTAGGGCTGCACACAATTCAATTTATGATCAATTTATCGATTGAATCGAATCGAACAAATCGAATCGAATCGAATCGTTTTCCAATATCAATTCAATTTAATTTTTTAAAAAAGAAAAAAATTCAATTTCAATTTTTAGTTCCGATCGATCGAATCGAATTGAAAATCGAATTGAATCGATTGATCAAATTGAATTGAATATATATATATATATATATATATATATATATATATATATATGAATGGTATGGATGAAATAGATACATCATAGTAAGTTTTATCTATGCCGTCCATCTATTTTTACATCTAAATTTAAGGAATTTTTCAAAAATTAGTAAGATATATATCTCATATTACCACACCACAACAAAACAATGAAGATTGAATGTCCACTATTAAATTCTTCCTATAGCCCATTGTAATGTTTATTTGCCATCCAACCTGTTGATAAGGTCATATAGACCTTGAGGGAGGGAAAAAACAAATATCAATTTGATATCAAACTTCTAAGGCCCCAAAAAGTTTTCAATAATAATCGTCAATCCCCCATTGTTTTCTTGTTGTGTGGTCCACTTGAGATTTGGATGTCTCATTTTTGGGATAATGTCTTGGAATCATATGGAAAATGGATGAAGGGCCTAGATAAAACACATACACCATGGTGGGGCCCATAGAGCTTTGAAACCACCCTTTTGCATATCCGTGCCCACGCATGTGTCCAAGACGAATCGGATTGCGTACTTAGTAACTCAATACGCTTGGCGTACTGAGTAAACTCTGTAGGGCCCATGGTGATTTATTCATTTTATCCACTCTGTTCATCCACTTTAAAAGATAATTTTATGGCTCGAGCCGAAAATTGAAGCGTATAGTGGCACACACCACAGGAAACAGTGTGAATTGAACCTCTACCATTGAAAAATTATTGTAGGCCACAAAAGTTTTGAATCAAGCTGATATTTGTGTTTTTCATTCATACATATCTTCCTGATCTTACGAATAGGTTGGATGACAAATAAACATCACTGTGGGCCCTAGGAAGGTTTCAACGGTGGAAATCATATTCCCACTATTTCATGTGGCATGGTCCACCCAAGTTTTGGATATGCTTCAATTTTGGGCTCAAGGGCTAAGATGAGCAGGCAAAACGAATGGACGGTGTGTAAACCAAATGCATTCAAAGTAGGCCCAACTAAGTTTACTCAGTACGACAAAAGCGTACAATTTGAAGTTCGCCCAAGAGTAAATTAAGTGTTATGTTGGTAACAACTTAGTGGGTGTTACCCCTACCGTGTGGGGCTTACCTTGATATATTTTTTTGTGTATCCATTACGTCCATCTAATTTTACGTCTCATTTTAGGACATGATCTAAAATTATAAGAAGATCAAATCTCAGGTGAACTATACCAAGAAAAAGAGTGATGAATAACTATTAAAAACATTTTTCGAGCCTCAAAAGCTTTGGATCAATACGATCTTTCTAATTTTCATGTAAGGACTAGTTATTATGCATATGTTTTCAGAAGTATTTCTACTAATATTACTATTTGAGGTACTATAAAATCCAAACTTACAAAACTTATAAGTTTTCAAATTGCATTGTGTGAAAAATCAAATCGAATTGAATCAAAAAATTCATCAATTATATCTCAATTCAATTCCAAAAAAATTAAGTCAATTCAATTTCAATTCGAAATTTCAAAATTAAGATCAATTCAATTTCAATTTCAATTTAAAAAATTTAACATCAATTCAATTTCAATTTCATCCAAAATTGAATTGATCGAATCGATGTGCAGCCCTAAACGTAATTGTTGAGCATAAGACACTCAAGCTCACAACCCCTTTTATCAGATGAGGGACTCAACCCAAGTTCTAAGTCTCGCTAGAATTATCTTCACATGTGCGGCACATCTGATCTAGTATGTTATAAGTATTTCAATAAAAAACTTAATATTTGTATGGGAAAGGAAAATGACTTTTATTGTTTTATCTTTTTGTGTTTTTCTTTAGTCCCATATCAGATAAGAATGAAAGAAGAACAGTTGTTTATATACGTTTATCCAACATAGACTCTTGTGTTATGCGCTTTACTATGCACAAGTCCGTATGCGCGTGCGGGGTGTGCAATTGGACATCAATTGGCCTGGGCCGACTTACTTGCTTTGAGTCTTGATGGGCCGTTACCATTGTGCAAAGAGATCCTTACTTATTGGGCATGTTGAAATGATGCGACCATTTTTTTTTCTTAACGGATATTTTTCGAAACGTTTGATTAGGGGTTTTATATAAAGAGATTAAGGTTAGGGTTTCAGCTTGTTAGTTTTCTTGCAGCTTGTGCACGCTGTATAGAAACGTTAATTGAGGAGTTGTATCCTGGGGTTAGATGCGTCGGCGGCCTTCTACACCGGTTCTTTGAACCGATGGGCACAAACTATCTCAAAGAAAGCGGTAACGTACATGCCTCTACCTAATGCATATTTAGTATTATCTTCAATCTGTTCCAGATGGATGCATAAATCTGCACACTAGGTGTGGGGTTCCTTTAAACGGATTTCTTTAGATAAGTATTTTCCGTTTCCATTGCTGTAGAATCTACAATTTTGCAATAATTCGTTACATGGCTTTGAAAAATCCTAATGATAAGTCTATTCGGCTTGAGAATTTTAACGGTCAGCACTTTAAGCAGTGGAAACAAAATATGTTTTTCTACTTAACAACTCCGAAAGTGGCATATGTTACCAATCAACCTCGACCATCTAGCCTTCTCGAACCAGAACTGTTTATCGTTCGTTAGAAGTGGGATGAGGATAATTATTTCTGTAAGAATTATATTCTTAGTACGATGTCCAATCAATTATATGATCTTTACTATGAATATGACACCTCTGTTGAGATCTAAAAAGCATTAGTGAAAAGGTACAAGACTGAAGAGGCAGGTGTGAAAAAATACGTCGTCAATCAATACTTCAAATTTCAAATGACTGATGATAAATCAGTGGTGCATCAGGCTAATGAATTTAATCTCATAGGCCATGAAATTATGTCTCAAAGAATCAAGTTGGATGAACAGTTTCAGGTAACTACTGTTATTGAGACTGAAGAGGCAGGTGTGAAAAAATACGTCGTTAATCAATACTTCAAATTTCAAATAGCTGATGATAAATCAGTGGTGCATCAGGCTAATAAATTTAATCTCATAGGCCATGAAATTATCTCTCAAGGAATCAAGTTGGATGAATCGTTTCAGGTGACTACTGTTATTGAGAAACTGCCATTCACTTGGAGACACTTTAAAAATTCCTTTCAGCATAAACGAAAGGAATTATCAATTGAGTAACTAATTATGAAACTGTGAATCAAGGAAAAAGCTAGACTCCGGAATACCTTAGAAGAAAAGAAAGCTGATGCTTCCAAAGTGTTAATGGTAGATGATAAGCAAAATCAATATTAACAGAAAGAAAAGCCTACACAATAACCTGAAACCAAAGCAGAAACAGTTCAAAAGAAAACCAAAACTTAAGGCTAAGAACCAGAAAAATAATGACTAGGATAAACATCTAGTTGGTACGTGTGTGGTAAACCAAGTCACTTTACAAGAGAGTGTTATAAGCGAAAAAAGAAACCAACTCCTGCACCTTAACCAAATGTGACTAAGGAACCTGAGATTGTGACTATGCTCATAGAGGTCAACGTGGTTCGTCCAGAATCATGTGACAGCTGGTGAATCGACATGGGTACTAGCACACACGTGTGTTACAATCGCACTTAGTTTAAAAATTATAAAGATGTTCTTTCTGAGAGAAAAGTCCAAATGGGGAATACTGTTACAACAGATATAATTGAACAATGAAAGATTGAACTCGTGTTCACATTAGGAAAACCATTACGCTGTCTAATGTTCTTCATGTGCCAGATATATGTAAGAACTTAGTTTTGAGTTATCTGTTGAACAAAGCTGGTCTAAGGCAGATAATTGTGTCAGATTAAATCATAATAACTAAATATGGTTTATTTGTTGGTAAAGGTTATACTGATCATGCTCATGATATATATGTTTAAATTTGATGTTAAATCAAATAAATGTTCTACTTCTTCTGCTCATATCTTATGCACTGTTTCATTATGGCATGGTAGAGTACTAGCACGTCCTGAACATTAAGTTTATTACAAATATGTCTAATAGTTGTGTTCTACCTTATTTAGAAAATAGTGAATTAAAAAAATATGAATTTTATTCTCAAACTAAGATTAGAAGAAAGTCATTTCTTGATGTAGAAAGAAATTTAGAATTGTTAGGATTAATACACTCTGATATTTGCGATCTTAAGAAAACTCTTACAAAAGGAGGTATGAAATATTTTGTTATATTCATAGATGATCATTTGAAATTCATATATATTTATATATTACGATCAACCTAAGTTTTAAGTCCCACTAGAATTATCTTCACATGTGTGGCATATCTGATATAGTACATGTGAGTTTGCATGTCATGTGGGCTTGCAAGTCAATGGACAGAGCTCTACGCATGTGCAGGTATAGCAGACAAATGGGTCACTATTTCAAGACATGGAAGGTTTGGCATGGCATGCACATGTTAGAAAATCTCTCTTTGTGTGCACACTAATGCTAGCTTTCTTGCCTTTTCCTTTTATTTTGACACGGCCAGGTTACATTTTCATAATCAAATTGAAATCTTTCAACATCGACAGGGACAGGGGATCGAAGAGTCACGTCTCCTGAGACTTACAAGACAATAGTGCCCAATCCTTTTCCCTATACCTTTGTCAGTTGTCACACCTCTCTGGCACAAATGTCTCCTTCACTTTTCTTAACCACACACTGTAGAAAGAGTACTCTTAGAAAACATGTGTACAATCACCGGCTCACTCCTTTGCTACAATCACCGGCGTGAGCTATCTTAGCAGCTCCATCATTTCCATCATCTATAAGAAAACTGGCGTTAGCCAAGGAAGATCACCGTCGGCAAGCTCGAGTACTTCTATTTTGTTACCATTACAATGGTAGTGAACAAAGAGAAATTGAAGATGTTAATGTTGTTATTAAACTAAACACGTCCAAATCAAGCCTGTAGTTAATCATTTTTTAAAAATAATAAGTGGGATATTATCTAGGTGCAAACGTTTCTACCATGAATGTATTGAAGACCAGTTTTGTGGGCTCACCATGATACGTCAATGACATCCACTCCCATAATATTGCACCCCATTTGGCCATAGGCTCAAAATTAGGCTAATTGATCATGACTTAAGTGGGCCACATGAGCAGAACATTTGAGAGGGGCACCCAACATTGATTTGTGCAAGGGACCATTTGGGCTAGACATTTCATATCAACGGATTGGATGGCATATGTATACATGACATGATGGCCCTCTACAAGAATCAAGGGTGGGTGTCCCCTCTTAATGGATCTGCTCAAGCCGCTTACCTGAGTAATGAAGTGGTCTGTTTTTTGGGTCCATGCACAAACGAGGCATGGCATGCAAGATGGTCGGGGTGGATATCATAAACATATCATGGTGGACCCCACACAACTCGTTTGCATTATAATATAGTGTAGGGCGGCTGGAACTAATAATTTCCCTTAATAAAATAGTTGTAAGTCATATAGCCGTTGTTGCTACTACTAAGTGCATTGAATGGTTGGGTATTGCCAATGGACGTGTGGGTCCCATACCACAGTGGCCGACATTGTTGATACGGTGGTGGGGCCGTCATTGGGTTGGGTTCTATCGTACCCGGCCTTACCTGTTCCGGTCTTTTATCGGTACAGGTCTCCTTCGCAAAGGGACGCGGATTGCCTGCGAAAGCCTTTTGGCAGGCATCTCCTGCCTGCTCGGAATCTAGGTGGGACCTACCGTGATATTTGTGAGAAATCTACGTTGTCCAACCGTTTTGTGAGATCATTTTAGGCGTTGCGATAAAAAATGAACCGGATCAAAGACTCGAGTGGGCTGAAAATGTGAGGATTGAACTTCCACAGTTGAAATATTCGTGGCGCCACAGAAGTTTCTAATCAGGATAATATTTGTGTATCTAGATCATCTCAGTAGGAATGAAATTATGAACGAGATGGATGGCATATAAACATCACTGTGGACCCCACAGAGGTTTCAACGGTAGGAATTTTCCTACCCACCTTTTGCTTTAGTGCAGCGTACTGGAGTCTTGGATCCCATTCAATTTTGGTCGCAACGCTTAAAATGATCTCCCAAAACGGTTGGACGGCGTAGATTTCTCACAAACATCACGGTGGGCCCCACCTAGATTCCGGGCGCAGGAGATGCCTGCCAAAGGCTTCCGCAGGCAATCCGCGTCCCTCGCGAAGACCCAAACTCAGATAATTGGCTCGGGTGCTTGGATGGAGATTGGTACGTGCAGGTGCTCTGTAGTGCCACCGTGACCATGCCGTTCATCCAATTTCCCGATCATTTTAGAATATGAGCTTAAAAAATAGGTAGATCTATGGCTGAAGTGGACCACACGGTGATGATTGAATGCCCATCATTAAAAACTTCTTGGGGCTGTACAGCTTGTGATCAAGCTGATATTTTTGTTTTCGCTTGTTCATATCTATGTAACCTCATGAACAGGTTAGATTTAAAAAAACACCAGGGTGGACCCTAGGAAGGCTCCACGATGGGCATCATTATCACCGCTGCTGCTTCCGGTGGCGTGGGACATATCTTTAGATAATCTTAAAAATCAGATGGACCGCGTGGATTTATAATAAATACATCAAGGTGGGCCTACGGGTCAGGGTCTCACTCAAATGGCTGATTCCGGGTCGCTGCCAAGTCACGCTCCTTCCCGGGTACCCATCGGGCCCGTCGACTAAGGGCAGTGTATCATTCATCACATTCTGAGACAAACGGACAAGAGTTAATATGCTGGGGGGATGGTCCATTTATATTTGCCTATCAGAGCAACGATTTGGGACCTTTGCTGAGGGTCCGAGGACACAATACATGTACTCGTGCTCAGGAAAATGTAGTTCCTTCGCTTTCGGGCGCGGATTTCCTGCAAAAGCCTTGCGCAGAATTTCCTGGGAACCACGGTGGGGCCCACAGTGATTTTTTTTTATAAATCCACCCTGACCATCCGTTTTAGGAGCTCATTTTAGGGCATAAAAACAAAAATGAACCGGATCCAAGACTCAAGTGGGCCTCACTAAAGAAAAAGGTGGGTCGGTAAATTACTACTGTTGAAACCTCCCTGGGTCCACAGTGATGTTTATATGACATCTATACCGTTCATAACGATCACTACTACTGGAATGAACTGGAAAAACAAATATTATCCTGATTCGAATCTCCTATGGCTCCACAAATATTTCAACTGTGAACGTTCAAATCTCACGTTTTTGGCCCACTTGAGTCTTGGATCCAGTTCATTTTTGTTTTAATATCCTAAAATGAGCTCCCAAAACGGATGGACGGTGTGGATTTATAAAAAAAAATTAATGTGGGCCCACCATGGTTCCCGAGATTCCTGCAAAGCCTCTGGCTCCTGCCCTCGGAATCTAGGTGGGGCCCACCATGATGTTTGTGAGAAATCTACAACGTCTAATCATTTTGTGAAATCATTTTAGGCGTTGCGACCAAAAATGAACGGCATCCAAGACTCAAGTTGGCTGCACTAAAGCAAAAGATGGGTAGGGAAATTCCTACAGTTGAAACCTCCATGGGGTCCACATTGATGTTTATATGCCATCCATACTGTTCATAATGTCATTCTTACTGAGATGAACTGAAAACACAAATATTATTCTGATTTGAAACTTCTGTGGCCCCACGAATATTTCAATCGTGGAAGTTCAATCATCATGTTTTCGGCCCACTTGAGTCTTGGATCCCATTCATTTTTTATCGCAACGTCTAAAATGATCTCAAAAAACGGTTGGACAGTGTAGATTTCTCACAAACATCACAGTGGGCCCCACCTAGATTCTGAGCGCTGCTAAAGGCTTTCCCTGGCAATCCATCTCGTTTTTGTGGATTCCAGGTGGGTTGATCCTAGGCCCACAGTCATGTATATTTCTTGAGTCCCAATCGTCTGCTCAGCTTTAACGGAATTTCTGAGCTAACCACTTGATTGGTCCAACTCAGCACTGTTATTGTAGCACTGACTGTATTAAAATGCATTTGCAGTCCGTGATGACATATGTTGAACTGGACCAATCAGCAAACAGGAAAATCCTGTTGAAGCCCAGCAAAATTTTCATATTCTAATATCCACGCTGCCCATCCGTTTCTCCCACTCATGAGCTAAGAAATACAGCAGTCCTGCTCTTGGCTCAGTGGTAGACTCATGAGAGTTTCAATGCAAGATGTAAATGGTAATGGGTTCCAATTCTCATTGTGGCAAGTGTCACTGGGTTTGAGTGCGTTAAAAACAAAAAAACAAAAACAAAAAAAAAAACCAAAAAAAAAACCTAAAAATACAGCGGATCCAAATTCCAGGTGGACCACACTACAGGAAGCAGTGATGATTAACCATTAAAAACTTCTTGTAGGACACAAATTTTTGGATCAAGCTCATATTTGTGTGGTCCCTTCATCTAGGTCTTTGTGACCTTATCAATATGTTTGATGGCAAATAAACATTCCGATGTCCCTCAAGAAAATTTTAATGGTGGGAGTTCAATCACCACTGTTTCTTGTGCTGTGGTCCACCTAAGATTTCAATCGGCAGCAATTTTGGGATCATTCTCTAAAATAAACGGGTGAAAACAAAAATACATCACAGTGGGCCCTACGGTCAAGGATCCACCGACCTTGAATCCACCGAAGCCGTGTCCTATTTATACTCAGGCAGCGTATGTCACTCAACACGCGGGCACTTAAAGGTTGCGCAGATATCAAACATTAACTCAAATCAAAATGACTAAATCATGAGACCCATTGTCCCCAAGCATCCATCCCAAAGTCACTGTTAGAACACTGCTAGCCTCTGATTCATGGGCATACCCATAGAAAAGAAACGGACCGTTAAAAGAAATATTAGATAATGGTCTGCACTAAATATACTCATGGGGCCTCTCCAAGGACCTGACACATAAATGAGAAGATGCCATGTCTTCTTCTTCTTAAAAATAGCCTCTGAATTTATGAGAAGAAAAAAAAATTCTAAAAGTTAAAAATAAAATTATATGTACTTATGTAAGCAAAAGAAACCCAACTTCCCAGTTTGACTTAAAATAAAAGGCTTTTTCAAAATAGTAAAAATATTAAAAATACATTGTCTCATGCTAAAACTTGTAAATATCTTTGAGATGACTAAAACAAAGACTCTAAACTATAATTGAGTTTTTAAATCTCTAGAATAAAAAATACAACTTACTAAACATAATAAGTTTTTATTTAAAACCTAATTTAACCCTTTAAACGTTTGGAATTTTGCATAGCCATTTTAGGGCTAACAAACTTTAGGTTGATGGCTAGATTGTAGAACTTATTGATAACTTTCTAACGATAAAATCGATGACAAAGTTATGGCCTTTGAAAAACGTAGTGTGTTAAGGCCAATTTTTGTCAATCGATGCCTCTTCAACCTAAATTTGTGCAATCCTAGTCATCTATTAGTAATACTCTACCCGGCTTGCCTAATGAATAGCTTCGATGCCACCATGCACGTGAACTATGTTTCCATGCTTTCAATGCAATTTCTACAACAAGATGGAGAGAGGGAGAGGGAGAGAGAGAGAGAGAGGGAGAGAGAGAGAGGAATTGAAATCATCTAAGCCACTTGTTGCGTTTGGGCTCAGCCACTGGGCTTGAGTGACCTTTGAATAGCATCTTCATAGCTTTCATAAATAAAACAACACCATACAAATAGATTAATATGGGCTGAATGCTTTATGGATGCTTCACAAATCAAATATATCACAGCCTGAATGCTTTTTTAAGCATCGAGTGTGTGGCACGTATACTCACAACCCATCTTGTAGATGAGTCGCTCAACTGCCCAAGGGCTAGCTTAGAAGACAATAGAACTCACAACCCATCTTATATAGTGCCTTCCAAATGAGGAGCTCTCCTTCTCGTACCGATCCATGAACATTCTAGCCATTTTACACTAATAATGATGATGAAGTACGCATTAATTTAAAGGTTAGAAATACATACTAATTTTTTTAATAATTCTACACTCACATTAGATGAGTCTGATAGACAATTTTAGAAACTTCCAGAGATCTCCACATCACCCTATATATTCTAGATTCCTCTAAAATGTTCAGTACCAATCTGGCACATGTTGGGTGCGTTTCACACAAACCTTCGGATCTCGCCCCCCAATACACTAGAATTATGGACTATGCTAATGCAATAATCAAGAATAAACATTAACCACACGAATACAAAGAGTTTTTACGTGGAAAACCATCAAAAGAGGTAAAAACCACGGGACCTAGTCCAGATCAACAATCCACTATCTCAGGAAACTGTTACAACTGATCACAAGCACACACCGCTTGGATCAAACTTCTTCACCCACGCAGGGATGGATAAACAACAAGAGAATAGTAAAAGAGGAGTGATCTCACCGATCCCGAGGACGTAGAAGCGCTGAGATGACCGTTGCGCAGAAGAATCCTTCTTCAAGCAACTTCTCCCTTCTACAAGCTTCCTCTTTCTCTCTCTTCTCTTTCTCTCTTCCTCTTTTTCTCTCTTTCTCACCTTGGACGTGTTAGCAACCCAATGAGATGCCATAATCCCGTTTTGGAGCGCTTAAGTACCAAAAACGGAAGAATTAGAGCCATATTAGGAAACTGCGTACAAGCAGTCCGCGTCGGGTCGGGCGCCCAGTCACCAGACCATCGGGCGCCCGGCCAACTCAAAATTAGTCCAGCGAGAAAAACCAAGAGAAAATTAAATTTCGGGCGCCCGGACCAAACATGGTCGGGCGCCCGGCCGGATCATCGGGCGCCCGGCCGGATCATCGGGCGCCCGATCACAAGACCGTCGGGCGCCCGGCTTAGGCCAAAACCTTCCAGCAGCCAAGCTGATATTTGTGGGGAATTTCGGTCGCCCGGCCACTTAAGGGCCCGGGCGCCCGGCCTCACCCAGAAACACTCTCTCTCCTCCTTTGCTGAGGAGGAAAACTCCATCAAATCTCCCCCTTTCCGACTCAGGAGAAATTCGCCTTCTTCAAGCCAGCCAGATTTCTGCAAACCTCAAACTTGCCCTTGAGCAAAGCCTTGGTCATCATGTCTGACCCGTTATCATCCGTATGGACCTTCTCAAGTTGTAACACCTTCTGTTCCAAAGTATCCCTGATCCAGTGATACAGAATCTCTATGTGCTTCGACTTGGAATGCTGACTTGGATTCTTGCTCAAGTGTATAGCACTTTGGCTATCGCAATAGACCACGTGCTCCTCCTGCTTCAGGCTGAGTTCCTGTAGGAACCTCTTCATCCAAAGCATCTCTTTGCATGCTTCTGTGACCGCGATGTACTCGGCCTCTGTCGTCGACAATGCTACGACCTTCTGTAGCTTGCTCTGCCAAGAGACCGCTCCGCCTGCAAACGTGAACATGAACCCCGATGTAGACTTCCTGGAGTCTATGTCACCTGCCATATCTGCATCTGTGTAGCCTTCTAACACAGGTTTTCCGTCACCATAGCATAGGCTCAACCTGGATGAGCCTCTCAGATACCGCAGTATCCACTTCACTGCTGCCCAATATTCCTTGCCAAGATTGGCAAGATACCGGCTGACAACACCAACCGCATATGCTATGTCTAGGCGCGTACACACCATAGCATACATCAAACTTCCTACCGCTGACGCGTAGGGTATCTTCCGCATCTCTTCCACTTCCGCCTTCGTCTTGGGACACTGCTTGTCGCTCAATTTGAAGTGATCATCCAGTGGAGTACTGACCGGCTTCGCTGCATTCATGTTAAACCGCTCTAGGACTTTCTCAATATACCGCTCTTGTGACAACCAAAGCTTCATGCTGCTTCTGTCACGGGTTATCTCCATTCCTAGGATCTGTTTTGCCGGGCCCAAGTCTTTCATCGCAAACGACTTGCCCAACTCCTGTTTCAGCCTGTCAATCTTCTTGATGTCTTTTCCCATGATGAGCATGTCATCAACATACAATAGCAGAACTAAGAAATCACCGTCTGAGAACCTGTGAGTGAACACACAGTGGTCCGACTCCGTTCTGTCATATCCATGCTTCAACATGAACGAGTCGAACTTCTTGTACCATTACCTAGGAGCTTACTTCAGCTCATACAAGCTCTTCCTAAGCCTGCACACCATATGCTCTTTGCCCTTGACTTCGAACCCTTCTGGTTGGTGCATGTCGATCTCTTCTTCCAGGTCACCATGGAGGAAGGCAGTTTTAACATCTAACTGCTCTATCTCCAGATCCATGCTAGCTGTCAATCCAAGCAACACCCGAATGGATGTCATCTTCACCACTGGTGAGAATATCTCCTCGAAGTCTATTGCTTTTCTCTGACCAAACCCTTTCACCACAAGTCTAGCCTTGAACCTTGTTTGTGAATTCTTTTGCTCATTCTTCTTTCTGAACACCCACTTGTTGCTCAGAGCTTTCTTGCCCTTAGGCAATTTAACCATGTCATAGGTGTGGTTCTTATGCAAGGATTACATCTCCTCTTGCATAGCTTTCAATCACTCCCCCTTATGCTCATCGGCTAGGGCCTCAGAATAGTCTTCTGGCTCTCCCCCATCAGTGAGCATAATGTACTCATGCGGCGAGTACTTCTTGGATGGATGTCTGTCCCTTAATGTCCTCCTCACCTGTGGCTCAACAGGTGGATCAAGTTGGGGCTGCTCCCCCTGTCCATCTTCTGTAGGGACTCCCTCATCCTCTACACCTTGCTGTACTCTCCCGTCATCAGGCACCACGGGAGGAGTAATCGGATCCGTATCCTCCAGTTCACCTGAACTGGGTTGGGTCTTCTCTGGCTTTTCAATGTCTTCTATACACTGATCTTCAATGAAAACCACATCTCTGCTCCTGACGAGCTTCTTCTCGGTCGAATCCCACAACCTGTAACCGAACTTCTCATCACCGTACCCTAAGAACACACACTACCTGATCTTCATATCGAGCTTGGACCTCTCATCCTTTAGTACGTGAACGGATACCCTGCATCCAAACACCTTGAGATGACTGTATGATGGATCACGTCCAGTCCACACCTTCTCAGGTACTTCTCCAATCAACGGGGCTGATGGAGACCTGTTTATCAAATACACCGCTGTGTGCATTGCTTCTCCCCAGAACATCTTGGGCAACTTTGCATGGGATAACATGCATCTGATTCTCTCTACTATGGTGCGATTCATTCTCTCAGCCACACCATTATGCTGGGGGGTCTTGGGAACTGACTGTTCATGCCTATACCCAGTGACTTGCAATACTCATGGAAGTCACCTATGTATTCACCACCATTGTCAGTGCGGATGCACTTCAATGATCTGCTTGTCTCCCTCTCGACCATAGCATGAAACAGTTTAAACACACCAAAGACCTCGTCCTTGGATTTCAAAGCATACACCCAAACCCTCCTAGATGCATCATCTATAAATGTAACAAAATACAATGCCCCACCCAAGGTTTTTGTCCTCATAGGACCACAAACATCAGAATAAACCAAATCTAATGCATGTACTTTATTAGTATGAGAAGCAGTTTTAACAAAAGAAACTCTATGCTGTTTCCCAGATAAACAGTCAATACAGGTTTTGAGAGGTATACCTGTCACGTCTGGAAGGAGCTGCTTCTTCGCTAGTAGCTGAAGCCCTTTTTCACTCATGTGGCCTAGACGCTTGTGCCACACGTCAGTAGCTGAATCCTCTGCTGCGTTCAATCCACTCTTGCATACATTGACGCTTGCCTTGTAAAGAGTGCAACACTTCTTTCCTCTGGCAGCGATCAACGAACCCTTGATGAGCTTCCAGCGCCCACCAGCAAACCGGCTTTCATAGCCATCATCATCCAGCCTTCCCGTCGACATCAAGTTGAGGCGAAGGTCTGGAATGTGTCTCACATCCCTGAGAACTAATGTGCAGCCCACATCGGTCTTCAAACAAATATCACCGACCCCTACGATCTTCGAAACACCAGAATTTCCCATCTTCACTGTCCCATAGTCACCTGACTTGTAGCTTGTGAAGAAATCTCTGCGTGGAGTCGCATGAAACGAGGCTCCCTAGTCTATCACCCAGTCGGTGTCCTGACTCGAAGCCGTGAGACAAGTATCGTGATCTGCCGAAAGAATAACAACAACGTCACCATCTGAGGCGACTGCAGTAGAATCTGAATCATCTTCCTTCTCCTTTCCTTCACCCTTCTTGTCACTCTTCTTCTTGTGACATTCATGCTTATAGTGGCCCTTCTTGCCACAATTCTAGCATTCAACATCTTTCCTGGCAACTGACTTGCCTCTTGATTTATCTCTGGCCTTTCCGCCCTTTCTATTCTTTCCTCTCCCCCTATCTTGTGTCACAAGGGCCTCTTGTTGAGCAGGCCCTAGGGACTTCCTCCTTGTCTCCTCATTAAAGAGACAGCTTGTTACCTGATCCATGGATACCTTTCCGTCTGGCGCGGAGTTACTTAGAGACACCACCAATGTCTCCCAACTGTCAGGCAATGAGCTAAGCAGTAGCAAAGCCTGAAGTTCATCATCCAGGACCATCTTCATGACGGAGAGTTGGTTCACAATGTTGCTGACCTCATTCATATGTTCAGCCACAGAACCACCATCTTTGAACTTGAGATTCACAAGTCGTCTTATCAGGAATATCTTATTGCCGGTTGTCTTCCTCTCATACAGCCCTTGCAATTTCAGCCATAGGCTAGCGGCTGAGGTCTCTGTAGACACATGGTGGAAAACCAAATCATCCAACCATTGTCTAATGAACCCCACCGCCTTCCGGTCCACTTTCTTCCAATCATCATCTGACATATCCTTCGTCTTCGCCGATATGCCTAGAATTGGAGCATACAAGTCCTTGCAATAGAGCAAGTCCTCCATCTTAGCCTTCCATATGGTCCAGTTAGAACCATTGAGGCTGATCATCCTTGATGAGCCACCTTCCATAATTCAGAACCGATCCCACACCATTCAAACAACCCGAACTCTCTGATACCACTTTGTTGGGTGCGTTTCACACAAACCTTCGGATCTCGCCCCCCAATACACTAGAATTATGGAGTATGCTAATGCAATAATCAAGAATAAACATCAACCACACGAACACAAAGAGTTTTTACGTGGAAAACCCTCAAAAGAGGTAAAAACCACGGGACCTAGTCCAGATCAACAATCCACTATCTCAGGAAACTGTTACAACCGATCACAAGCACACACCGCTTGGATCAAACTTCTTCACCCACGCAGGGATGGATAAACAACAAGAGAATAGTAAAAGAGGAGTGATCTCACCGATCCTGAGGACGTAGAAGCGCTGAGATGACCGTTGCGCAGAAGAATCCTTCTTCAAGCAACTTCTCCCTTCTACAAGCTTCCTCTTTCTCTCTCTTCTCTTTCTCTCTTCCTCTTTTTCTCTCTTTCTCACCTTGGACGTGTTAGCAACCTAATAGGATGCCCTAATCCCGTTTTGGAGCGCTTAAGTACCAAAAACGGAAGAATTGGAGCCATATTAGGAAACCGCGTACAAGCAGTCCGCGTCGGGTCGGGCGCCCGGTCACCAGACCATCGGGCGCCCGGCCAACTCAAAATTAGTCCAGCGAGAAAAACCAAGAGAAAATTGAATTTCGGGCGCCTGGACCAAACATGGTCGGGTGCCCGGCCAGATCATCGGGTGCCCGGTCACAAGACCGTCGGGCGCCCGGCTTAGGCCAAAACCTTCCAGCAGCCAAGCTGATATTTGTGGGGAATTTTGGTCGCCCGGCCACTTAAGGGCCCGGGCGCCCGGCCTCACCCAGAAACACTCTCTCTCCTCCTTTACCGAGGAGGAAAACTCCATCAGCACATGTGTGACATATTAGTGATTTGGTTAGGCTTGCATGTCTGTAGGCAAAGCTCTGCACGTGTGTGGGCTTCAGAATCCTGTGGGTCACTATTTACTACGTCGAAAGTTTGGCACACGCAGACCAGGCATCTTCAGAGTCATTTGGCTTGGCCCCTAGTGCTTGGTTGTCTATCTACTTGTCTTTAAGTTTGACCAAGGTTTCATTTTTGTCCAAAATTGAAATACTTGGATAGCAACTTGGTATCGTAGAGTTCTTGTCCCGTGACACCTGTTGTGTTTTCCTTTGTCATACCCTTTCAGTAGCCACTCATTTTCGTAAGAGTGGCGTAGAATATGAGATTTTGAAAAGATCAGCACGAGTTGGATGTCACTCACATGTGACAGATTGGAACTAGTCACTTTTTTTTTTTTTGGAAGGTAATAATTTTATTCAAAACTTGTCACCTTCTAAAAAAAAAAAAAGAATAGTGTGAGCACAACTCCAGGACTTTGTTAATTAACTAGGACAGCTGTACAAACACAAGTGAGACGGTTTTGTTTGTTGGCGTGGCAAAGTTTTGTGGCCCCACCATGATGTGTGTGTTATATCCACAGCATCCATCCATTTTGAAATTTTAGAGCATTAATCCAAAAAATAGGCAGATCCAAAGCTCAAGTGGACCACACCACAAAAAGCAGTGGGAATTGAATGCCTACTATTGAAAACTTCTTGAGGCCCACAGAAGTTTTGGATCAGGCTAATATTTGTGTTTTCCCTTCATCCAGATTTGTGTGACCTTGTGAACAGATTGGATTGCAAATAAACACTATGGTGGACACTGGGAAGCGTTCAAAGGTGGCATCATTGTCCCCACTGCTTTCTGTTGTGTGGTCCACTTGAGCTTTGGATCTGTTTTATTTTCGGGCACATGCCCTAAAATGATCTCGCAAAATAGATGGATGGTGTGGATATAACACATGCATCATGGTGGAGCCACAGAACTTTTGTCATGTCAACACCACGTCCGTGTTGTGTGCCACATACAATCCGCGTCCCAAAGGAAGATAAGGCCGAGAATCCAAGCCGTTCAGCAGTTGCGCCCCCAGTCTTGGATCCATAACTTTGGTGGGCCATATCCACAGCAAAGTGTGGAGAGGGCTTGCCCATTTTTGGTCTTTATATGGGCCCATCGTGTAGCTTATGCACCATCAGTCTCATTTGCATGGTAACGTCACAGCTTGATATGATGTATGCAGGACATCCAACCGTTCATCAGGTGTCCCCTCCCATGGTGGACCCTAGGGCCGAAAATCAGGCTGGTACAGAAATCAAGTGGGCCACACCATAGCGCCCACCCTTGATTGGTTTAGGGCTGACCATGCTGTGTATACACCATCCAATCCATCCCACCTGGGTGATAGGACAGCTCAAAAACTGGGTCATTCTCAAACTCTGGTGGGGGCCAGAGAAACCGATGGTTAGCATCCCCTCCCAACTGTTCCGTTATGAATGACATTTTACGAACATGCCCTTGAAAATCCTAAACTAGTCGGGTCATGCTAACTAGCCGTAATACTCAGCCTGTGCCGAGCCGATTAACAAATGAACCTAGCTCAGGGCTGATACCATCAAGCCCACAAGGAAACGGGCCAGGCTAGAAAGCCCATCAAGAGAGCGAGTGAAAAAGGCTTGTATTACTTGAGGAGAATTGCTCCACTGCTCTAAGCACATCGGTCCATTTGGACAGTTCAGTCGATGAATCTGAACCGTCTATTAAGTCCAGAACACATTTCATTCACTACCATCCAAAAAAAAACACACTGATCAAATTATCTATTTCATCCTTGATTTGGCCCTATTTACTACCGTCATCCTTTTTTCCAAGCCATGCATGAAATGATTACAATTGCCTAAAAAAAGTGTTTCTTTAAATCATAAGCAATTTGTGATGGTCCCTAGCAAATAGATAGTCCTGATTGTTGATTTGAGCTATGTTTCTGTAAATAATATTAAAGGTGCAATATTTTTTAGATTGGTGTGATGTTTGTATGGTAGCCCATGAAATATGGTTTAGACCTAGTGTACAACTTAGATCAATGAATCTAATTAATCTACATCAATCGATGCAACTAAGAGCACTATATATAAATTATAGAGCATTTTTCTTACTACAAAGCTCAATTGATTACAATTTTCTTCAGGTGCTCCAAATTATGAACCCTCCTAATAGATAATTTTATGCTATTCTTACTATAAGAATTTACTAGAAAACTCTAGAAACTTTAAGAGATCTCCAGACTACTTTACATTATCTCGGTCGCCAATGGGGCCCATCTGATCTCACATCTGATCTCACACATGTATATATGCCATATCAGCAATCTGACATGTGGGCTTGTATATGGATGGCAGAGCTCTACACGTTTGTGGGTTTAGCAAAACTAGAGGTCTGCATTTTGCAACGCAGAAGCTTTGGTATTCACTGATTAGGCATCTTCAAAGTCATGCGACTTTGGCTACTAGTGGCTGCTTCTCGGCTCTTTTTATCATTCTTACACACCGAGGTTCCATTTTCTTACGTTAGTTGGAATCTTTCAATAGCGACTGAGGCTTTGAAAAGTTCTCGTATCGTAACAACAACAGCCTTTTCCTTTTATCATCTCAGCCACTCGTTTACGTAAGAGTACGATGGAATATGAGATTTTGAAAATGATCAGCACGGGTCCTACTTTCTTTAGTAAGTAGTTAGTTTGGAATTTCCACCGAATATGTAATTAGAGAGGGTCTAAGCAAATCTGAGCCGTACAAATCGCTTGCTCTACTGTGGATGGAACATGGCTCAAAAATCTCCCCAACTGGATGATTATAACCGTCTGATTTGTGACCAACAAGTGGACATTCAGGAATGGTCGATTATTTAAATTCAGCCGGTGAAATTACATAGTTACGAGTGTCTCAACATGGGGCCTACTGTCTTGATGGGCTGGATTGGCATGCATGCCTACTGCGTGTACTGTAGATGAGTTGCTTCAAAGCAACGAAGTTTTACACGCGTAGCTACTAGCCTCTCTCGGAAGAGGATTGTGTCCGACCCCGCTCCTACCAGGGCAGGTCCGACAGATATGTGTGAGGGCCCACCATAATGTATCTGTTTATCCATGCCGACTATCCCTTTTCTCATATTACGTTTAAGGTATGGGTCCAATAATTGGATCATGCATTTCATGGGACAATATCATTTACTCATTACCTCCAAGGCTTATTTTGATCAAATGATTTTGACCATTCATCAATGTTAAGCAGTGTGTGCATGACATCCAGTCCTTCCATCATTTAATCCAGCTCATGTTAAGCTGTCAGTAAAAAAATTAGGCTGATCTGACACACAAGTGGGCCACATCACAGGGAACAGTGGGGATGAAGACGCCCATCATTGAAACCTTCCTGGCCCACCGTGATGTTTATATGCGATCCATCTCCTTCGTAAGGTAGTCGCACCAGGATGGATAGAGAAACTAAATACAAGAAGCATCCAAGACTTCGGTGGGCCTCAAGAAGCTTCCAACGGTAGGCATTCCCATCCCCACTTTTACCCCAAGTGTGGCCCAATTGAGTATTGGATGAACTGACACAATGATGGATGAGGTTGATGTCACCCATACATCATGGTGGGCCTTTCGGAGCTTTATGTTGCACGGGGCTCTCTCTAAACGGGGTGGATTAGGTGCGGCCCTAACCATGGGCCCACCTTGATCTATGTATTTTATATCCACACCATTCATCCATTGTGCACCCTCATTTTAGGGCAGGAGCTTAAAAATGAGGCAGATCAAAATTTCTGGTGGATCACAGCATAGGAAACATTGATGATTGGACTCCCACCGGCCATTAAAAACTCCCTAGGGCCCACCTTAATATTTATGTTCCATCCAACCTGTTGATGAGGTCATAAAGACCTGGATAAAAGAAAGAAAACAAATATCAGCTTTATCCAAAACTTTTGTGTAACTGAAGAAGTCAATTACCACTGTTTCATGTGGTGTGGTCTACCTGAGATTTGAATATGCTTCAATATTTTGGTGAGTACCCTAAAATGTGCTGACAAAATGGATGGACAGTGTGTGTATATATCAAGGTGGTGATGGGGCAGATGATCAAAGGTTTAGGATCTCGCACCCCAACTATTATGAATTATGGGATATGATGACGTGGAAGGCACAATCAATAATCAATCACCATGATACAAAGAGTTTTTACATGAAAAACCCTCTAATAGAGGTAAAAACTATGAGATGTTGTCCGGACAAACAAATTCACTATATAAGAACTTATTACACAATGATCACGAGCAATATGTTCTCGAATTCAAACAATCTTCACCCTTAGGGTAGATAACAACTAAAAAGAACTGAAACAAAAGAGATCACATCGATCCGAGAATTTAATTTAGAAGTAGCTGGGAACAAGCCGGAATTGTGGATGAAATGTCACAAACTCGAAACACTCTCCCTTTGATCTCTCTCTCTCTCTGGACGTGGTAATTTCTATTCCATTCCCTAATCATAATTAGTAAGTATTTTTATAACACTTTGCATGGTACCAACCCCATAGTGGGGGTGGCTTACATTGTGATGTGATTAACAGGGGTGGGTGGGTGTACTAATAATGGGGTGTGTGAATTACTGACCCATAAAAGAAAAAACACTTTACATGAGTTAAACCCAGAATAAGAAACTACACAATGCAGTCCTCACTCGCCGTTGGTCAGTCGACCCAAGTTGTAAGCCGGTCGACACTAGCAAAAATTATCCATCTGTCGGCGGTTGCAACTGACTGAAACTGCCCATCATGCAGGTGACTTCCCAGGCTTAATTCGATCGGTCAACCTGGCTTGGTCGGCTGGTCAACAACCCTTATCCGACACCTCTCTCCTCTACTCTTGTGGAGAAACACCCCATTAGGTGGGCCCCATGTTTGTAGATCAAATGAGCGTTTCACTGCAGGGCTAACTTTGATGTATGTGCCTTTCATCCATGCTGTCCATCCATTTTCCAACTCATTTTATGGCAGCTCCCTAAAATGATCGGGATCTGAAGCTCAAGTGAACTACATCAACAAAACAGTAGGATCTTGAACACTCACCATTGAAAACTTCATGGGGGCATAAAAGTTTTGGATCAATCTAATATTTGTGTTTTCCCTTCATCTAGGTCTGTGTGGCCTGATTAACGGGTAGCATTGCGAATAAACATTACAGTAGGTGCTAGGAAGTTTTTAACATTGATCATTCAATTAATCACCACTGTTTTCCTGTAGTGTGGTCCGCCTAAGATTTGGATCTGCCTCGTTTTTTGGGCTCATGACCTAAAATGAGCTGGAAAATGGATGGATGGCATGGATAAAACACATGGACATGGGTTACATCTGACCCTAGTCGAACCTTTAAGCCTCCCACCATATCTATGTGGGGCCACCGTGATGTATCTTTTTTTTTTTTTTTTGTGATGTATCTATTTATCCAAGTCGTCCATCCCTTTTCTAAGATCATGTTAAGGTATGGGCTCAAAAATGAGGCAGATCCAACACTCTAGTGGACCACACTAGAGATGACTCTTGGATCTGCCTCATTTTTTATCCTATACCTTAGCATGATCTTCGAAAAGGGATGGACACCCTGGATAAACAGATACATCAAAAAAGGGCTACCAGACAGATATGGTCGGCTCCAAAACACATACGTAATGATGGGCTCCATAACACCGTCCAGTAGCGACCTTGCTACTGGAAGTGTCAGTCTGCAATTCACGTCTCTGGTTTGGATTCTATAAGCAAAGAGAAAGGAGAAAAGAAAGAAGAGAGAAAGAGAAGCAATAGTAAGAAGGGAAGGGAAGGGCTGGGAAAAATGGTGGAAACCTGACCCAATTCCTCCCCTTGATCCTTGTTTGCCCAGGCTCTGCCCTATATCATCAGTGGGTGATAATCGGTTAAGATGTACATTTTGGTCGGTTGCAACTCTGGGTTCATGAGTGTGTGCATCATCCATGATGGGCCCATGTGGGTGTATGGACTCATTATCTGGACCATTCATCCAGTGGACCCTATGGTGGACGGCAACCCTAGATATAACAGTTGCAGCTGGACAGTCCTATCTTTCCCATTGTCCCCATTGTTTTGACTTTTTCATGGTATGGCGGCAATGAAAGGGACCATCAAATGAATAGTCCAGATCATCTCCCCATGCAGCCATGTGGGGGTCATCAATCAAGCAATGCACCTTCATTCACTGGACAATCCTATCTTTGCTCTTGTCCCATCGAAATCATGGTGTTGACAGTAATGAATAGTCCTGATCATGGCCAAGCGATGCACCCTCGTTTGCTGGACGATCAATCTTTTCCCTTTTTTTATCCCACATTGTTTGACACTTTTCTCTCATAGCATGAGATCATCTGCGTGCTAACCCTGCCAATAGGGACGTCCCTACTGGTCGGTGTTGGAAAATATCTGTGGGCCCCACCATGATGTAGCAGATCCAAATCTCAGGTGGACCACTCCACAGTAAACAGTGGTGATTGAACGCCGGGCATTAAAAACTTCTTGGGGACACAAAAGTTTTGGATCAAGCTGATATTTGTTTTCCTAATCAACAGGTTGGGTGGCAAATAAACATTACAGTGGGCCTTAAGAAGTTTTTAATGGTGGGCATTCAATCACTATTGATTTCCTGTGGTGTGGTCCAACTAAGATTGGGATCTGCCTTAGTTTTGGACTCATGCCCTAAAATGAGCTGGTAAAATGGATGAATGGCATGGATAAAGCATAAACATCATAGTGGGGCCTACAGTGCACCGACCAGTGGTGATGTAGGTGCTGGCATGAGATAATGTGGAGAATTCTCCTTTGCTTTTCTTGTATGCCAGCGTACATGCGCATGGTGATGAGCCACTTATGCGCCAGCCCTATAGTGGTTCATCCGGTGGAACACATCTCCAAGATGCCCTGGCCCAAAAATCAGACCGAGATTCACGCATATAGTGTACCCAACGTATAAAACAAATGAAAGTCTAGTATTTGAAACCCTATTCTAGACCATCTTTGTATCAATAGTAGCCTTTTGAACAAATTCGTGGATGGTGATCTCAACTCATTTGGTGGACCTATGGGGCTTGTGGGCCTGAGGTTTTTGTAATCAGTGGTTATTTGATGAGCACTTCTAGAGCATTTCCATCTCCCTATTTTCATTGCTTATGGCCCACTTTACTTTTAGACATGCCTCCGCTTTTGGCACACATTCTAACATGAGTGAATGTCACAAGCGAGACACACGGCGGGCCTCACATAGTTTTTTATTGGACACATTTCTTTAAGGTTTGCACAACATTAGCACTAAAAATTAAATAAATTAGAGAAAAGAGTGTGGACTACTTTCATTAAAATTAAAATGATGAAAATATATCCCCACTTAAAGAGCATATGCATAAATAGTAGTTTGTTTTAAATTCTCTCACTAACTAATTGCAGAGGTAGACATGTAATTTTTTATCCGCACATCAAATGATAAAGAGAGATTCATACCTGAATTGGCCATTGCTGGAGATTCGAAGCTCACCAGAGAGGAAGAGAACAGGGCCGGAATCTTCCTCCTCTCTCTTCCTCTCCTTATCAATAAGAACGGTGGCTTTCAACTCATCAAAGAGAGCCAAGGTGGGGCCCCAATCTAGTTCCCACACAAGAACCAAGTCTCATCATGCATCCTCTCACATGGTACGTTTGGCACTTTCAGATCGAGAGGACATGTCTATAGAGTCAAAGTGAAAATGAAGAGACTGTAGGAGCTGTGTTTTGGCCCATGTGCCGACGTCTCCGGCTTTCTGTAGCTGAGATAACCATCTAAAATTCGATTGGAATCATTACCTATGATTCGTAGAAGCTTGTTTGTCAAAACTAGACTATTGGATATTTTCATTTTTAACAGTCTAATAAATAATTAAATAAGAGTAACTCTCAGTTCATGATGCATCTAACGTGGAAACCATATTTTGGACAGTTTATATCACATAATTGTAAGCAACGTGTGTAATTTCTAAGTAATTTCAAAGTGCTAGAATATCAACTATCACAATCTACCAGAGCCTTGAAGCTTTTCTCTGCCACTATTCACTGATGCTGCATATGCACTAATGTACTATTTACTTCATTCAGAACACGGTTTCTGGGGGTATCCATACTGTCCATCCATTTTTCCAGATTATTTTAGCACAAAAATAAGTGAATCCAATTATTAGGTGGACCATTCCATAGGAAACAATGGTGACTGACCAATAATGAACCACAAAAGTTTTGGATCAAGCCTATATTTGTTTTTTTCCCTTCATCCAGGCTTACGTGACCTTATGAACAGATTGGATGGCAAATAAACACTACAAAAATATTAAGGTGCATTCTAAGAAGTTTTTAACGGTAGGCCGGGCATTCGATCACCACTGCTTCCTATAATATGGTCCACCTAAAAATTGGATATGCTTCGTTTTTGAAATAATGCCCTAAAATGATCTGAAAAAAAAGATGCACAATGTAGATACAAAATATATACATCAAGGTAGGCTCCTTTGTAAGTTCCAAATGGTCTTAGGTGAGTTACGGTTTCTCACCTTTTTTTTTTCTACATGCAGTACTCATACACTCCACTAATCCTGGCACACTCACTCTGGTACACAATAACTGCTCGAACCCATTACCTCATGTTGAAACTCTTGTGAGTCTACTACTACATCGTAAGACAATTCGGGGTCTCACCTACTCTGCTTATGCTGTCTGGTCAATTATGTAGGTAGTTCCCTTGCCTGTACTGACATCCATGTAAGCAGAATCCTGCATGAATTGACTGGACCACAGGCCCCTGTAAAGATGGGATGCACACAATGTTTGAAAGTTGTTTGGTACTCGAGGATGCTTGGCTCTTGGAGTGGTCAATGGTCCCATTAATTGGATGGCAGGTAGTCTTAGAGATGGGGCCCACACGATGCACGTTTGAAACTTGATTGATACTCGGGCCGATCTTTGACAGTGGCCGACAATCCAATCAATTAATCTTGCCACGTACGTGTACCATGTTATCTCTTTATATGTCTACTTTTTTTGTACGATAGTACAAAACTTTTGTCACTGTATATCCCCGAAAGAAGAAAAAAGTTGCGGTATAAAAGTAGGTGGGTTTAAGCAGTTTGGTTCACTGGATTAAAAGGCATGGAATTGCAATTAATACCATTATTGCATAATGATGCATTTGTGACTGGGACCACTTCAGAAGGACATCCTAAAAAATAAAAATAAAAATGTTAGATTGAACAATCCTGAATTCTGATTAGTAAACACTTGTTTATAAAATTTGGACCATTGGATATTTTTCATCCCAACCATCCATTAAGCGTCCATTGACGGACCAGCTGTTATTTAATCAATTCTGTACAGATATTGGTCCATGTCCCATTTAAACTGTTGGTCACAACTTGCACGGTTTTGTCTTACTTGTTTTTATGATCAATGCACAATTTTATGACGCACGCCTAGAGCTATAGGCCAGCCGAATTGAATTGAACTTGGCCTATAGCTCAGCTTGGCTCGATTCATCAGCTCACCAGTAAATTAGTTGGGCTCGGGCTCTAGTTAGGCTCGGCCAGATCATCGAGTCAAATTGGGCAACTCGACTTAGTTTGGACGTGCTTTTGAGCCTAAATTCGAGCTCAAGCAAGGTTGAGGGCAGTCGGCTGGACGGACAGGAAGGTCTGATCGATTGTTGGACAGGGGGTCCATTCGGCTGGGCATTGGTTGGCTAAGCGATGAGGAGAGAGAGAGAGATCAGAGAGAGAGAGAGAGAGAGAGAGAGAGCAGCCGAGTAGGTTAGGCCATCCATGGGCTAGCCGGGCAAGTTTGACCGAGCGTTGGTTGGCCGAGGAGAGATCAAAGATGAGGGAGAGAGGAATGGAGACTAGAGAGAGAGGAGGGGAGAGAATTTGGTCGTCAGGCAATCTGGACAAGTCTGGCCGGGTGTCGGGCGATGAGGGTTTGAGGCTAGTGAGGGCGCTTGAATAAAAAATAAAGAAAGAATTAAGGCGCTCGAATGAAATATAAGTTATATTATATATTATATATTAAAAAAATAAACAAATCAAGCTCATCCGGGACTAGTTCAAGCCGAATCGAGCCTAGTTTCGAGCCGAGCCGAATCGAGCTTAGCTCAAATTTTTAACAAGCCCAAAAAATAGTCTCGACTTGGCTTGATCCACCTTACGAGCCGAGCTGTACCAAGCTTTTTCGAGCTGGCTCGGTTTGTGTACATCTCTATGCACTCTTATAAACAATCATACTCAAAAGCATTTTTCTACAAATTTCAATCCTTGGTCTAATTAAGCTAGCATTTGTTCCCCGGCTGGTTGGCCGGCAAAGAAAGTGTAGCATGTATGAGTGATGGAATCCCTAGTTGTCTAGTCTGTATACGTAAAACCTTCCTAGTACCAAAACTAGCTAGTAGTGCTATTGGCGTTAGGTGGCATTGACCCATCCTAGCTGACCTGAGTTTGAGCTGGGCTAGTTAGGCCTATGCCCATCCTAACTCTTAAGACCCAAACCCCGAGCCCAGCATGAGCCTAGTACAGTAGGCCCAACCCTTGAGCCCAAAAAATGGCTGACCCAGCTTTGCTCCGAAATTGATAAAACCTATTTTCCACTTAAATGTTTCTAACCAATCCCTTCATAAAGTGGACCACACATGCCTAAATGGATATTCTAGAGAAATGAAATCAAGACGATGGGATTTGCTTATGGAGGTTTGGAATAGCATATTTGTATGATATAACACGTACATGTAAAGTCTGCTTGAGCCATGCAGGGCCGGGTTGGACAACAGTAATTTAAGCCCAATCCCAACCCCAAGATTGATCAGGCTATGCATGCAATGCCCAAGCCCGACCCAAAGGAGGGTCGTCCGGTCAGGTGGGCTAAACCCATTGTAGTGCTCTCGATATCGAGTTCCTTTTGCCTGCACCGGCTCAGAGGATTTGAAACGTACATACATGTTCTTAATAGTTTAATAAAGTATAACTATAATTAATATTTGGTCCAGTAAATGCACTTCAGTGATGATCCTGACCTTTGATCTTTGGAGTTCATAAGCCATTGGAAAGTTTCTTTCAGATGTTTTAATTAATTGTCTCCAAAGGTTTGAATCATTGGTGGCCCCAATAGCATGGCTGCCTCGTCCGACAAGATCAGCGTGTGGACCCCAGTGGAGCAACACATGGTGTTAACCTGGTGGCGATGTGGGCAACACAAAGTCGCTGATATTCACAGGTGGCACGCCAGGCCATAACCATAAGTGGCCACTCCATGGATGTTCACAGTGATCTGATGTGGCACGAGTTGATTAGGCCACATGCCGCTGTGGAAGATGAGCCCAATTGAATATGGAAGCAGATTAGGTGGCGAGGAATTAGACGGATTGGGTAATGACGATGCTGTGATGTGGTGAGATTTGGTTGGTGGGCCATAAGTTGTCAAAGATAGGGAAAGTAGAAGTAATCTGTGTAAGTCTTTTTAAGTCTAGGCTGAGTCAGTCTCAAACCAAGCTTCCTGAAATGCTCGAGTAGTAGTGATGAGCACGTTTTCAAAGTTTATGACGAGGAGCACACATATGGGTGGTACCGACGGGCCACCGAAATGGCAAAATACCCATAATTAAAACACTCTAAGCACATACCTGTAGTGTGTAAGTAGAAAAAGGAACGGAATGGAAGCCTATGAATGTTTAGTGGGTGAATTCCTTGCGGGTTTGGTTGTAGGCCCATGCTACAGCAACTCATCCCTCACACACTACCTCCCCTCTCCCACCTATTACTTCATGTGTATTCGCGCGGAGAGTTATTGAAGAGTTGAGTCGCATCGCACAACCATTCATTACACTGGGCATATACTCATACGACGCAAAATGGATGGTTAGAGAGAAAATCACCTAAGGTTACAGTCAACGTAAACTCGTGGCTCGCCTGTTGACTGAGTGGGTTAACAATTAACATGTGTGCGCGCGCCAATCTGGACGGAGGAAATTGGGGGCTTCATTGTGGATGGACCACAGACACAGCCAGAAAATTATGTTGAATATGTTGTGAAAACCGACAGCGGAAGTGGAACGCCGAACGCATGAAGCAATGCGAAATTAAACGAGTAAACAAGATGAAAGCAATCACACACAAGCATTCACCACAGGAGAATCCGATTTTACGTGGAAAAATCCCTCAACGGGTAAAAAACCACGGCACAAAGCGATCCACTATGAATATCTGAAGATTACAGAGATTTACAGCCCACTAGCAAGGAAAAACAGAGAAAACCCCAAGTTCTCTTTCACACACACCTCTCACCTCTTCTTAACACGAATAGGAAACCTTAGACACCTTAGGATACCATCAAAGTCGGGATTACAACTTAAATAGGTAAAACAGCCGAAATAGAAATATCTTGCGCAGTACTGCGAGCTACGCAAGAAACCCGCGCGCACAGCTGATCGGTCGCCCTACCGGTCGCACATTGCACAGTAACAATCCAAGGAGATTTCACATCGCAGACCCGTCCCTGCCTCATTGCCGACCGGTCGGAGCCCTCTGCAGACTGGTCGGCCAACCGGTCTGGGCACACAAAAAATTGCCAGCGTCCTTCAGTCCATCTGGCCAACAACTCGCAAACCGGTCACTCGACCGGTCTGAGTACCCAATCCATGCACAAGTTTGAAGGCTCTCCAACAATCTCCACTGAGGCTTCAAACGATGAATCAACACCATCATCGACACGTCATCTCATCTTCAATCATAGTTCTATCGCTTCTCGTGTCACCATCGACCCTAACCTTGCAAATTCACGCCATTTTTCGCTCTTCTCATGTGGTCCTTGGGCACTTGTCATATACGAGCAACCGTGGATCTCGCTACCTTTCCCGTAACTCCACCGTGAATTGTGCTCCCAATCAACATGTAAAGATGGACACACCTTCGTACCTTCATACACACGAGTACCCATTTCATCACTTCACAAAAACGATCGCGGCCGACAAACACACACCCTTTCGCCTCGAGTGCTCCAAGAGAAACCACATTTATCTTCATTTTGGGAACGTGCTTATCATCTTCCAAAACTTGTTCGACCCCATCGAACATCCTGATGCGCACTGTACCAATACCCACAACCTTATGAGCGAATCCGTCGCCTACAAACACCGATTCACCACCATACTCCCTGTATATCGTGAATGAACTCCGGTCAGGACATATGTGACATGAAGCCCCTGAATCTAGGATCCACTCACTACTGTGAGATCCTTTGCCAGAAACAGTTAGAACTTCACACAGATCGCCACCATCCTTTATGGTATTGGCTCCCTCTCCAGAAGAATTTTCATACCTCTCTTGCTTCAACCTGGGATTCTGACAATCCCCTCTCATGTGGCCCTCCTGCCCACAATTCCAGTACTTCACCTTAGCCTTCCCTTTGTCATTGGCCCTAGATCCCGATTTCGAATATCCTCTATGCTCAAAACTTCTTCCCGTCATAACTAGTACCTCTGAGGAATAACGGGAAGCTACGTCAACGCTTTTCTTTCTCATCGCCTTCGACTGGAGGGCTGAGATAACGGTCTCAACGCTTATGGTTTTCCTTCCCGGCCACACAAAGTCCCTGAACGACTCATATATATGAATCTGGAAGAGAATTCAAAAGGATGCATGCTTGATACTCATCCTTCATCGGTTCATCGATCTCCACAAACTTGCAAACCAGCCTATTGAACGTGCTCAGGTGGCCCTCCACCTTAGTTCTCGCAGTCATCCTCAAGGTGAACAACTAGATCAATACATACATGCGATTCTCTAGAGATTTCTTGGCATAAACCTTCTCTATCTTCGCCATCGTTTCAGCCGCAATCTTCTCCCTCATGACATGATAGAGAACATCATCTATAAGATTTAACAGGATTGAGGTTCTAGCTTTTTTGTCGAGCCTCGTCCACTCATCTTCTTTCATAGCCTCGGGTCGCTTTCCAAGAGCTTCATCAAGCCCTTGATGACTCAAGCCCTTGATGACCCGAGAAGGATTTAACATTCACCTTTTATAGCTCAAAGTTATTTTTTTCGGAGAACTTCTCTAACTCGAACCTTGTGCTTGATCCCATCTTCTCATGTCAAATCCGAATTTCACTCCATCCCAACGATAGCTCTGATACTACTTGTTGAGAAAACCGACAGTGGAAGCGGAACGCCGAACGCATGAAGCAATGCGAAATCAAACGAGTGAACAAGATGAAAGCAATCACATACAAACATTCACCACAAGAGAATTCGATTTTACATGGAAAAGCCCCTCAACAGGTAAAAAACCATGGCACAAAGCAATCCACTATGAATATCAGAAGATTACAGAAATTGACAGCCCACTAGCAAGTAAAAACAGAAAAAAAATCCCAAGTTCTCTCTCACACACACCTTTCCCATCTTCCTAACATAAATAGGAAACCTTAGACACCTTAGGATATCATCTAAATCGGGATTACAACTCCTTAAATAGGTAAAACACCCAAAATAGAAACATCTTACGCAGTACTGCGAGCTGCGCAAGAAACCCACGCGCACAGCCGACCGTCGCCCGACTGGTCGCACATTGCACAGTAACAATCCAAGGAGATTTTACATCGAAGACCTGTCCCTGCCTCACTGCCAACCGGTCGCCTGACCAGTCTGAGTCCGTACACAAGTTTGAAGGCTCTCCAACATAATAACGGGTCATCCTAACCGTACACTCGGAGGTCATCTTATGGATGATTAATGGTTAACATTTCAAATTCGACGAGTGAAATCTAACGGTCAAGATCATCTTCGTCGAGTATTTTGCGCTATGCTCCATCCACCAATGGGTCCATGCTTTAGATCGTCCGGCATAGAAACCATGTGTGACACGCGTAGGGTGGATGGGTTGCCCCCTTCCACAGAACAGTGACGTACAGATGAGATCATGTATGAAATAAGAACCCTGTCTTACCACACCAGCTTTTTAGATGGTGCTTAATTGCTCATCCACACTTCATTTGTCATACCAAACAAATCGTGGGTCCCAATTGGGATCGATCAAATCGTAAAAATTGAATTAACCAATGATCCCAATCGTCTAATTTATGGTTATCAAATCAACGGTTACGAAGAAAATGATTAGTGAGACAAATTCAACCGGTTAATCAATGGATAAGATCATCCGATCAGGAATGACTTTCATCATATGCTCTACCGACAAAGATTCGGATTCTTTGAATGGTCTGGATTTTCATAAATTCCGTCATGTGTACGATTGGTTAGCCCTTGTAGGACCGAATCACTGTCAGAGAAGAAAGGACGTGTGTAGCGTTTTCCAGGGAACATATGGCAGAAAAACAAGCAATCCACACCGCCCATCTGGTTTTCTTGAAATGAAAATGTAGGATAAATGAAAATGAACATCCATCAAATGATCGACGGTGGTAAAAAATAAGGTAATTAACAAAACATTCAGTGTAGAAAAGTGGAAAAAAGAGAGGCGATAAATAGGATCGTGTAATTTTTTTATTTTCTATTGTTGGGCGATACATGATAGGCCCACCAGATGGACGGATCAGATTGACGAATATCACTGAGCTCTAGTATATTCGGGTTCCTGCGGCGTGAGAATCAACGTCGTTGTCTTCTTTGAAAGACCATGTTACGATCCTGGACAGCATGCATGCGTCAGCCACATGATCATCTTCCCTTGATCTTTTTCCAATCACGTTTTCTACCTCTTCTTATAATAGCTGGAGCCGGTGGTGTGATTTTCACTTACCAAACGCGTTTGGAGAGAGAGAGAGAGAGAGAGAGAGAGAGAGAGAGATGAAGGAATCAAGGGTTAGAAAGTGGGAGTATGTCATCAAATGCTTCCCATTTCACTGTTCCTCAGCACAGAAAAGCAAGGAGGAAGAGAGCGTTGTTGGAAGAGATCCAAAGGCTGAAAGGAAGCCCGGAGGGTGGAAATCCATGCCCTACGTCATTGGTCTCTCTCTCTCTCTCTCTCTCTCTCTCTCTCTCTCTCTCTCTCTCTCTCTCTCTCTCTCTCTCTCTCTCTCTCTTTCTCTCTTCAAAAAACCCATTTGGGAGCTGATATTTGCACCCACCATGTTTTCATTATACCGCATACACAACTCCTCCCCTTCCAGCTAGCTGATGTTTACATCCCACGTTTTCATTATCCACACCTCCTCTGTGTGTATGTGAGTGAGGTGCATTTCGAGCTGATGTTACACACCCATGACCGTCCATGCATATTCAACGTAAGAGTCATTTTGTGGTGTACACCCATATCCATGGCTAAGTGGTAGACCGAATGAAGATAACCTCGTCTCAACACTGGTTTACAGGCACTACTGCTCGCCCCTCATCCTTCCCCACTTGTGATCTACACCGCTAATCTAATAGGTCACCACGTTGATGGTCCACTTGAAAAACTTCCACTATCATAAATCTTCAACACCACAAAGAGGATGGATAACAAACAACGGTCCACAGTTAGCATCTTAGTGCGAGCGAATATGATGTCTGATCCACAGAGTACTGTTATCTTGGGCCCTCCACAGTGATTTCTGCTAGATTGACGGTCTGGATCACCAGTTGGCAAGGCCAAGACGTGACAACAGTGGCAAAGCATCAATGTCAAGAGATTGCTAAGCCCCCGTGCGTGTATATCCCATCACTCCTACACGCCACAACAGATGCCAATATGACATGTGTGTGAAAGATCCTAGCGGTCCATCTTGTCAGCGACACTATGTAGATACGATTACTCAAAAATTAAACCGTTTAACAATTCAGGCGGGAGACAGTATAATAAAACTAATGGACGGTTACAGATAAATTGTTTTAGCACTCATTTATTTCACACACTGTGAGCCATCTGACAGTGAATTTTTTTTTTTTTTTTTTTTAGAACACACACTGGGCCCACATAATAGACCGCTTGGATTTCACGCGCATCCACTATCCGCAAGTGTCCTTGTGTGTAGATTAGCAAGACCAGACAAGCGTATGGACCAGCAAGCCTCATCATCAAATTAGGACCGTTGGATATTTTTCATTTTTTGAGCGCATAGTCATATGATCTTTAACTTTTGGATCAGCATACATGAAAAGTGGGCCCGAAAATTTTGGCGACTTCTGTTTCAATTACTAGCATGCCACTTGTGAATTTATAATGAAAAGTTCTCAAATCCAACCTGATTTGCTCCACCCAGTCGATAGCATCAAAGCTGTCATCTTCACGCAACATTCAACCCGTCCAATAAGTTGCTTTCACGTGATGATTGTTTTATGCATTAAAAAAGCCCCATCTGATCATCAGTTGGACTCTAAATATTTTCTATTTATAAACAACTATACATTATTTTCCAAGGTATTGATGGTTAAATAATAGGTCTGATTTTTGTGCAAGGCATTTCTTCGAAGTGGACCCAAGCAAATAGACAGGTTGGATGTACCACACACATGACAAGTTGAGAGTTATCAGCTACGTGGACAATATCACTTTCTTATTTGTTTTGAATATATAGTAATATTTTTTTGTGGTTATTCATGCAACGTGCCCATCCTGTTAGGAGCGTAATGCACCCACACAGTTCGTTACACGGTGCACCTACCCACTAATGGGATTAATGTATCTTATTAGCATTTTCAACCCGAGACCTGTTGTTGAAATGCCTAGGCGTCTTCCAACTAGGCTCTTCCAGCTGGGCTAACAGGCGAGACAAATATAATAACATTTAATCCACCTGTATTATAAATGGGGCTGAATTTTTTATCAGGCTAAACATAGGGTGCCACACGTGGTTGAATTCAGATAAACATTACAACTTGCTTGCACCATGAAGCCCTAGTTCCATAAAAAATATTCTAACCTATGGCTAGATCAATTTTCTTTTTAATGACAGCAGGGTGTCTCGTCTCTTATTAAAGCGAGACTAATCCTTGCATATGCGCATAAAGAGAGGAATTGAACTTGTGCCTATGGGGAGCAAACCTAAATATTAAAAATCTCATTTTAAAAGATACCTAAATTTTATATTAATGATAGATAAATTTTTATAAAGTTTTCTAGTTCAAATAATGTTACGAAGCTTGAGTTCTTGAAAAGTGGTGTACATTTCTCTTCCTCTCTCTAACAAAAGGTGCACCTACTTATGGCAGGCAACGAGACATTTGAGAAGTTGGGAACGATAGGGTTACTAGCAAACTTCATGGTGTATCTGCTAACCCAATACAACCTAAAGCAGGTGTTCGCAACTAATGTAGTGAACATATGGTCTGGTACAACCAACTTAGCCACTCTAGTGGGTGCATTCCTCTCTGACGCTTATTTGGGCAGATTCCGTACTTTGGCTTTTGCATCCGTCTCTTCCTTACTGGTATGACTGCCACCCTTCATATTTTTATACACCTCGGCTCCACACATCCATTAAATTCAAATAGATTAAAATAGAGTGTATGAAATGCAATTGTATTAAACATAGCTTTTTCCGATATCTTGGATTGCGTCTACATACACTCATCATACACACGCTATGTACTTTTGCCTCTCCCGTGGCTAAGTATCTAGGGACGCGGTTCGGCTAGTGAGGCTCCATGGGCTCCACCATGATGTCTTTGTTTCATCCACTCGGTCCATCTATTTTATGTGCTTATTTTAGAGTAAAAATCCAAAATAAAGAATATCCAAATAAGAGGTGGACTACACCACAGGAAAACATTTGTTGATGGAAAGTCCACCATTAAAAAAATTTCTAGAGCCCATGTTTATTTACCATCCAACCTGTTGATCTGATCAAACAGAGCTGTATGAAACTTCTGAGGACCCCAAAAATATTACAACGGTAAGTACTCAATCCCCACTTTTTCTTATGGTGTGGTCAGCCTGAGATTTGGATCTGCCTCCTTTTTGGGCTCATGCCCTAAAATGAGCTGAAAAAAATAAATGGACGATGTGGATGAAACACATACATCATGGTGGGGCCCACAAAGCACTGACCAGTAGCGTCACTGGCCAATCCTCGTCCAGGATCTAGCGTGTGTCGCCTGGACTACATTGACCATAGGTTGAGTAGTCTGATTATCAGAACCATCCATGTCGTGAACTGTATGCTATATGAGCCACAAGGTGCTATCGTGACCATAAAAACGATGGCATTCATTCAACTCTAAAAATCAAAGGTCAAGATCTTCAGTGAAGCGTAAGCTTAGGACAATAACTCATTTGCTTATTAGTAACGACAGCAAAGATGACTCTAGTCATTGGACCGTCTTAGGCACCAATGGGCGGCAGTAAATGCCGAATCATGAGCAACGACAGAAGCAAACAGGCTCTACATGCATGCCTACCACATATTCGACTAGTGGTGCCTCCCTCATCTTAGGCACGACTCAAATCAGACCATCCAAACGGCGGGGCCAATTGGTTGCTATCAGAAATACTAATTAATTTTCACACCCATGCAACAATACGTGGATCACCTGATTCACCACAGTGGCCCCTATATCTGCAATTTTCTATAATCTATACACTGATAGGATGATCTTAACCGTCCAGCCTGTGGCCGTCGAATGGATGTTGAAAAGAAAGGCGAACGTTCATCCGTTAAGATCTTCGGAGGAATGAGGTTTTGAAGCTATATGCTCCACCTGCGCTGGGGTCATGGCACTTAAATTTGGGACACGAATTCAGAGACCCTGCAACAAAAAACTGTGTAGCCCACCATGATGAGTATGTTGCATCTACTCCATTCAGCCCAATAAACAAGGCTGGTCCAAAACCCAAGTGGGCCATACCACAAGGACAAGTGGGGATGGGGCACATGGAATTTTTCATCAGACTGATGTTTCTTTTGTCACTTCACCGTTATGGGAGTCACTAATGAATGGGTTGGTGGCATGTAAAAATCACGGTGGGACCCGGAAGGTTTCTACGGTGGACCGCTCATCTCCCTTTTTTGGTCCACTTATTTTCGATTGTCTTGATGTCTTGTCTCGCGTACTAACATAAGCTGGAGCTAAGCCAAATGATGGATGGATGGAATAGACGTTACACACATATGGTGGACCCCACAGAGCCTTTTATTACACAAGCCGCTCCCTTCATATTGCTAATCTCACAAGTCACAATCACGTGGAAAGAAAAGGCAAACACATGCACTTTCCTTTTGGTGGTTTTGATAAGCCGACGATTCCTTCGATGGACATGAAACAGTTATCTGGCGTCATTGACAGGGAATGGTGACGCTAACGCTAACGGCGCTGATACCGGGCCTAAGGCCACCAAGGTGCAATTCACAGAATGGCCCATGTGTGGGACCCACCAAGGGTCAGCTCGGCATCCTATATCTCGCGTTGGGATTCCTGTCGATCGGAGCCGGTGGGATCAGGCCATGCAACCTCGCCTTTGGCCTTGATCAGTTCGACTCCTCCACAGCGAAGGGAAGGAGAGGGATAGACAGCTTCTTCAACTGGTACTACCTCTCCTTCACAGCTTGTGTGATGGTAGCACAGACTGTGGTAGTCTACATTCAAAATAGTGTGAGCTGGGCCTTGGGCCTGGGCCTTCCCACCTTCCTCATGTTCTGTTCCATCACCCTCTTCTTCATCGGCACTAAGGTCTACATCTACGTCCCTCCCCGCGGCAGTATCTTCTCCAGCATCGCCCAGGCGATCGTTGCAGCATACAAGAAGCGCCACCTTACGCTCCCGCCCTCCGACGAGCAGCTGGAGGTGCTCTACAATCCGGCACACAATGGTTTGGGCCCTGCCACCTCAAGGCTTCCCCTCACTCATCAGTTTAGGTAATTGGCCGGTGTCGTGAGCATTCGCATGGTTTACAATCGAAGGGGCGTGATCATCTGAATGTGGACCAAAAATCTGGCCGGTCCGATCGTCGGGTGGGCCAGGCATGTATAGGTAATAAAATGAGCAGTAAAAAATAAAAATAAAAATAAAAACTTGCTCAATGGTCCACATTCCTCGTTGTAATATGTGTTGTCCACTTGTGCACCGGACTTGCCTATTTTTGGGCTGACAGAGCAGGTGGGCCCCACCTGATGAATGGCTAGGATCTTCGGATGGGCTAGGCATGTGTGTTGAAAAATAAAAATAAAAAACTTGGCCACCGGTTCACATTTCCATAGCTGGACCAGCCTCGATTTTGGGCCGACATACCAGGTGGGGCCCACATGAAGAATGGCCTGTATCTCTCATGCACATGCCACACAGGCAATATGGATGAATCTTGTCTTGCCCTGATAGTGGTCAGATATTGATTGTTGGACCCCACACGATCATAGGACCTGAAAAATAAGATCAAGCGAGGTGTTTCATAAGGTGGACCTCACAACATGTAGACTTATTCATTTGCATACATAAGATCAAACGTTTGATCAGAGTTAGGGTCACAATGGATCAAATATCTGACCATTAATCCGATGGTTGGGATTGATGATCACGTCCAACAAGTGGGTGTGTGTAAACCATTTCTGCTACTGGTGAGGAGAATTCTAACACCATGATCATGTTGCTTCAGCTTCCTAAACAAAGCTGCCATCATAACTGACGGGGAACTGATGCCAGACGGTTCTCCTACAAATCCATGGCGCCTTTGCACCATCCAACAGATGGAAGAGCTCAAATGCATCATCCGAGTCGTACCGATATGGGCCTCCGGCATCATCTGCTTCATGTCCATTGTTCAACAAGGAACGTTCACCATATCACAGGCCTTGAAGATGGACCGCCACCTCGGGCCCACCTTCCAGATCCCTGCTGGCTCCCTCAATGTCATAGCCATGCTCTCGATGACATTCTGGATCATCGTCTATGATCAGATCATCGTGCCCGCCACTCGGAAGGCCATGAAACAACGGAGCGGGATCACCCTCCTTCAACGGATGGGGATTGGAATTGTCGTCTCAGTCCTATCGATGGTGGTCGCTGGCTTAGTGGAAGAAAAGAGGAGAAATTCCGCCATCTCACACAACAGGACCGATGGGGTTGCACCCCTCTCCGTAATGTGGCTCGCTCCACAGCTGGCTCTGACGGGCATGGCCGAGGCCTTCAACACCATTGGGCAGATAGAGTTTTTCTACAGACAGTTCCCGGAACACATGCATAGCATCGCCGCTGGGGTCTTCTATTGTGGTCAGGCCAGTTCGAGCTATCTTAGCACTTTGGTCATCACCATTGTCGATAACAACACTGGAAAGAATGGCGGACGGAACTGGTTAGCCAACAACATCAACGTCGGCAAGCTCGACTATTTCTATTTTGTTATAGCAGCCATGGGAGCTTTGAATTTGGTGTACTTTCTTGTGTGCGCCCATTTCTACCGTTACAAGGGCAGTGCAGAGGTAGAAGGTGAAGATTCTCAAGTTGTCATTGAACTAAAAACGTCTAAATCAGCAAGTGTTTAGTCTTTGCTCTTTCTTTTTTTTCTTTTCTTTTTTGTTCTAATACTAAGATGGTTCTAAATGCATTGTAAGCTTGGGCTTTAAGATATTACAAGTGGGTCCCATGGTTCAGTGGTCGAAATTATTGATATGGTGGGTCCCACTATGAACGGACCATGCGCAAGAACTGTATAGATCGGAAATCCTTGGTATTCATCTATATAGTCTATGCAAAGCTAATAGTTTTGGACGGTTTTGCCGTTTCAATTAGTCCCGCAGGTGGTCTGGATATTGGAGCAAAATCGTCATTAAAATTATTATTGTTTGGTAAAGGACGATTCAAATTGTACTGCACAATGTGATATAATTGTTTAAATCTTAACCTATAAAGTATCTAACTAGGAGACTGTATGCAATGATGGCTCTTTTATTTCCCACCCTTATAACCGTATGATATCCACTTTATAATACAACTTATTATGTCAGCTCATTTTTGCTGAAAAATTAGACAGTCCAATGATTCAGTGACACACCGCAATAAAAACAACGAAGATGGTTTCCTCCCGTTCTCTTTTTTCTCCCTGTATGTAGCACTAGAAACGTTTGGTACAAGCATTCACCTTCAATTGTGTAGATAGGGGGTAGAATTAGCTTAGATGTAAGAAATGTATTTGATTTTTTGAATTGCCACTGTCCTATGAAACTTTAGAATCTATGGCAAGCTAGAAATCATAGGATCCTCTACGAGTAAGGGAATTCTGAAATTTTCTAACTCAAGTGATTACTCTTGTGGTTGATTTGTAACTGTCGATTCCAAATAAGGGTTTCAATGACAGAAGAGAAAGGGGTCACGCATTCTCTTCTCCTTACACACGATGTAGTCTCAACTCTATAGGATTTTATATTTTTTTTAAAAAGTTAATAGATTTTGGCATTATACACCTAGCTATACTTCGCATGTAAGAGATGAGTGTTGGGAAACACTCGCGAAAGCGAGAATCAAACGAAGGCAATCATACAACAGAAACAATAAAAAAAATCAACATACACAAGAAGCCAATCCGAATTTTAATGTGGAAAAACCCTCTAAAAAAAAAAAACCATGGCACAAAGTAATCGTTATGAATAAGAAATTAGAAGAAAATGAAGAAAACTTACTCAGATCCAACCCCACAAGAGAAACTCAAGCTAACCCTACTTCTTTCTCTCACCCTAGAACTCTCTCAACCCCTTGAACACATCTAAGACTCCTTGTGTTACCCTAATCTCACATTACAACACTTTAAATAGCATAAAATTGAAATTAAAAACAAATCCTCACAAAATCGTACAAATCAACCTATACAGTTCATCGGCCATTGGGCACTCAACCCAAACTCATCAGGTGACCGAAAATGGCCACATCTGTCCAGAGAGTTCATAATTTATGTCCGAAGAATTTCAGGCAACCGACAACCCCAAATTATCAGATCTAACAATGACCAGGAAGATTCCAAAAGCCACATCCAGGTAGTTTCAAGTGCCCGACAACATCCCGTTGGTCATCCGAAACCTCCCTCGGTGTCAAGATTGAAGACAACCCTAACAATCTCCAAACAACACTGCTCCAAAGTTCTATCCTTCATCTCTACTACGTCTCATTCATAGCTTCACCGCTTCTTGTGCCCCCACCAACTTTACTCCCGTACCTTCACGCCCTGCTCGCTCATGTGGCTCTTGCGCACTTGCCACATATGACACTAAGCCAAAATTGCAAAACAATGACAGACCAAGTCTATTGTTAATTAGAATTAACGACGGACGCACGGTCACTCGTTCTTTTCGCTGTCGTTAATCTTAAACGACGGACCAAATCCGTCGGTAAATTACGACGAATATTATCCGTCGCAAAACTCAAGGAACCACATTCAACGACGGATTCTGTTCGTCGTTCTAAAAAGTAACGACGGACAACTCTATATTCCTTTGGAATATTAGCGACGGATTTGGTTCGTCGTTAATTTTGTATTATTTGATAATAAAAAAATTAGCTTGAATTTCTTGCACCTGATATCAAATGGCATTCCTATCAAAATGCTGAAACAACAAAAACTAATTTAATACATCAATTCAAACGAAACCAATTAAATGAAACCGTGTCTTAGTCATCTAACATTTCTTAGTTAACAATAAAAACTAATTCAATAAGTACAACTTAAAAAGGTTATGTTAAGAAAAAGTGATTGTTGTACATAAAATCTGTAATTGCATGAGGCTCATCAGATAAGATGATTTATATCCTTATCATATAACTAAGGAATTTTGTTTTACAGCTCACATTGTAACTACTTGGGCATGATGGGAGGTCAACATGCATTTTAACCTTTTTTATATCAAGGTTCCGTAGTTCATACCTTGACAACATCCATGAGTGCATTAACTAGTCCGTGCTCATGAGCCCATGCCTTCTTGAAGTCTTGTAGTGATCCTTGCGGGAGCTAACAATGAATCCCTACGAAGGATAGAAATGCATTTGAATTGTTACGAAAATAGGGAAGTGCCACAGATTAGAAAAACCCAGTCACAGCTTTGAGAAGCAAGTGATTTGCTTCTCAGATTTCTACTACCTTCCACAAGCTAAATCGTCTTGCGGGTCTCTTCAAATAGAGATTTTGTCTACAACAAATATCAAATGTAATCTCTTACTTCAATGTGACTTTATGATAGAAGAGAATGTGATACAAGAATGCCAAAGAGAAGACATAACAAGATTTCAATAAACATGATACCTGTTTCACATCTCAAGAGCAATGAGTTCTGTTCTACTAGTTCTAGCCTGCAAGCACAAAAGTATTTTTAGTTTAGGTAGCTTGAGTAGAAAAATAACATGATGGGATGGGTTACCAAGATAGTCACAATCCACCGGACCAAACCACAACATACCAATATGTTGGTAAGTCAGACCTCAGGTAAAAAGACCTAAACGATTCAATTCCTAAAGATTTTTTCCTTTTTCTGAAAAGCTAATGATAGTTGTTAGTTAAACCAAAATTTAAGGAAAAGTGACCAGTTCTTACAGCAAAAAGAGTTGCAATAAATGGCTGCCTCCGCAGAAAGTTCAGATTCCTGCACAAAAGTCAAAAATCAATTTGATTAATTTGATAGATGATTAAGAAGAGAATGAATATGCTGAAGTTGAAATGTAACCAATATAATAAATTAGATATTAAATATGAAGCAGCGTGGTGGGGCAAAGGATGGAAGATAACATGGAAGTTACTTTGGAAAAGACCCTGAGAATGAATATTGCAGATTCAAACCCCAATTCCTTATCTACTCGACATAGGTCTGCAGTAACTAGAACCTAATTTCAAATTTTGAAACAAAAGTTGAGTCAAACGCCTAAACGACCACTTCAGACATTTAAATAAAGTTGAGCTGTCATTAACCAAAAATAGTGAGGGCAGTGATGCCTACCGTTGAAGCCTTCCTTAGGCTCAGGGGAAACCCACAGTACTCAGGGGGAATCCATAGTGTCAGGGGGAACCCACAGTGTCAGGGAGAATCCACAGTGCTATGGGGGAATCCACAATGCTCAGAGGGATTCCACAGTGCTCAGGGAGAATCCATGGTTCTCTGGGGGAACCCACAGTGCTTAGGGGGAATCCATAGTGCTCAAGGGAAATCCACAGTGCTAAGGGGAACCCACAATACTCAAGGGGAATCCACAATGCTTAGGGAATCAATAGTGGACGTCATTATCCCAACTGTTCCCTATGGTGTGGCCCACCTATGATTTGGATCTGTCTCAGAGTTGGGCTCATGGCCTAAAATGATCTGGCAAAAAGGATGGACAGCGTGGATGTAACATATGTATCATGGTGGGGCCCACGGTGGAGCCCCTTTGTAATGCCCAAGAGGGCTTCTGCCTCTTCATGGACGTACACAGGATCAGGGCTTCTGCCCTACTGAAGTGACATCACCAACTTCTATGGGCCCCACCGTGATATATGTGTTTTATCCACACCTTCCATCCATTTGAAGAGATCATTTTAGGGCGTGATCTAAAGAATGAGACAGATCCAATTCCCAAGTGGAACCCACCAAAGAAAACAATGGGGACAATGAAGTGATCATTGAAACCTTCCTAGGGCCCACCATGATGTTTATTTGAGATCCAACCTGTTCATAAGTTCGCACAAACATGGAAGAAGGGAAAACACAAATATCAACTTGATCGAAAACTTTTGTGATCCCAAGAAGTTTTTAATGGTAGGACATCAATCCCCACTATTTTCTTTGGTGAGGTCCACTTGAGCTTTAGATCTGCTTCATTCTTTCGCTCATTCCCTATAATGGTCTCAAATGGATGGACGGCGTGGATGAAACATATGTATCATGGTGGGGCCCACGATGGAGATACTTGTAATGCCCAAGACGTCTTCCACCTCTTCATGGACGTACGGTGGTCAGAGGGACATTTCTGACCAAAAATTTTCAATTTCTTGTGAAAAAACTAAAAAAGATGAGCCTCACGAAAAATTGGACTTTTGGTAAAAATAGCACCATCTCAGGGCTATTGCAGTAAAAATCCCCTTTTTGGATTAGGTGCGACCCCACCTCACCCAACACGGTGTGGCCCTGACCGTGGGGCTCACTTTGATGTATGCATTTCATATCCATTCCATCTATTAGTTTTTTCATATCATTTATAACTTAAGCCCAAAAATGAAATAGATTCCGACCTCGGGTGGACATACCGAAAGAAAAGGCGGTGATTGACCATTAAAGTATTAAAGTCTTCTCGTGGGCTAGAAAAGTTTTAAATCAATCTGATATTTGTTTTTCCCTTCATCCAGATCCGTGTGACCATGTCAGGAGGTTGGATGGAAATTAAATAAACATTACGGTGGACATTAAGGTTGGTCCTAGTAAGTTTTTAATGGTAAGCATTCAATCACCACTGTTTCCTATTGTGTGGTCCACCTGAAATTTGGATATGCTCCATTTTTGGGTCATGCCCAAAAATGAACGGGTAAAACAGATCGGCAGAGTGGATATACAATACATACATCAAGATGGCCCCACAGTCAGGCCGCACCTAATCTGCTCTCCTTTCCCCCCTCCACCCTCTCCCGTTCGCTCTCCGTCCGCCAGCCCTCTCTCTCTCTCTCTCAACATTTAGATGACAGATCAGAGCCATTCATCATGTTGGTGCCACTTGGCTTATGCTATAGTCTAAAAATAGAGAAAGACCTTTCATCAAGTGGGCATAAGATTGTTCAAGTTGAAAATGAATGCCTACCATTGAAAAATAAATTTAGGGTAAAAAAGATTTTATATCAAGCTGATATTTGTTTTCCCCATAATCCAAGTCTGTGTGACATTATGAACAGCTTGGATAGCGAATAAACATTATGATGGCCCCTAGAAAGATTTCAATCGTAGGCATCATTGTCACCAGTGCTTTCTAAGATGTGGCCCACTTGAGCTTTGGATCTACCTCTGTTTTAGGCTCATGCTCTAAAATGATCTAGAAAAATGGATGGGCCGTGTGGATATAACACATAAATCATGGTGGGGCTCATAGAACTATTTCACTTTGACTCACAGTACAACCTTGGTGCAATGCTATATACTACTTAGTCAGTCGGTATTTAAATTTTGATGGGTATTTTTGTTATTTGATGAAAAAACACTAAAACTAACAAATGATACCTATTTGCAATTATCTTAATTATCTTTATTAATAAGGTAGCTTAATGCAAAGGTAATTTTAGTTACTTTTTCTTTTCTTTTCTTTTTTTCCTTTGTAGTGTTGGTTATCTCCCAATTGAGCTCTCAATGTATATTTATAAACAATTTATTATAAAAATGAGGAATTTAAAAATAGAATAAAGGTTATTATGTATTTTTTATTTTTTCTTATAGTGTTGGTTATCTACTTTATTTCCCAATGTTGGTTTTAGTTCCACGTTTAAGAGGTGATGGGAAGAGAAAGCCCTTATATTATATCATTGTATATTTATAAACAATTTTTTATTTTGTCTTATAGTGTTGGTTATCAATTTTATTTCCTCCTGTTGGTTTTAGTCCCACATTTAAGAGGTGATGGAAAGAGAAAGCCATTGGTTTTAGTCCCACATTTAAGAGGTGATGGAAAGAGAAAGCCCTTATATTGTATTCATTTGCTCATAGTTTGTATTTAAAAACACGACTATGCCAATGGCAACCTTGCATACGTTGCAAACACATTGTTTAATATCACGCCTTGGATGAAAGCCAGCCATGAAATGACACAATAATAAATGGTTAATTAATGAATATCTCATTTTTCTTTATTTTCCATCGTATTAAAATCAACACAAGTTTGCTACGTTATATTTATTGTTAAGATGAAAATATTTGGCCCTCGACTGTAGAATTTTAGTAGAGAATTCCACGACAGAACTCTAGAAACTTTTAAGAGATCATCTCCAAACTACTTACCTAGTTTTAGCTGGCTTGCCAAAGGAGCCCATTTGAACTCGCACATGTATGCCATATTAGCAATATTTCAACATGTAGGCTTGTGTGGATGGCAGAGTTCTACACGTATGTGTGTGTGTGGGTTTAGCAAAAGTAGAGGCCACCATTTTGCAACGAAGAAGGTTTGGCATGCACTGATTAAGCATCTAATTCAAAGTCATGCGACTTTAGCCATTAGTGAGTACTGCTTCTCTGACACACCAAGGTTCTATTTTCGTACGTTAATTGGAATCTTTCAGTAGCGACTGGGGCTTTGGAAAGTTCTTGTGTGGTAACAGTAGCTGTCTTTTCCTTTTATCATCTCAGCCACTCGTTTACGTAAGAGTACGATGGAATATGAGATTTTGAAAATTATCGGCACTTGTCCTACTTTCTTCAGGTAGTTAGTTTGGAATTTCCACCGAATATGTAATTAGGGAGGGTCTAGGCAAATCTGAGCCATAAAAATGTCTTGCTCTACTCTGGATGGAACATGGCTAGCTCGAAAATCTCCCTAACAGGATGATTATAGCAGTCTGATTTGTGACCACCAAGTGGACATTGATCAGGAATGGTCGATGGTTTAAATTCAGTGGGTGAAATTGCATTGTTACGATTGTCCCACCACGATGCCCACTGTCTTGATGGGCTGGATTGGCAAGCATGTGCATTGCGTATACTGTGGATGATCCAACTCTTAAGTGAATACTGTGGATGATCCAACTCTCAAGTGAACCACATGCACCACAGAAATAGGGCTGTCAATGGGCTGGACGAGTATGTCTCGGTCCAGATTTTGAAATGTTTCAGGCCGGTCCTATTCACAATTCTGATTTCTCAGGCCCAAGCCTAGCCCACTGACACTCCTACACAGAAAACAGTAGTGACAATGACACCGACTATAACCTTCTTAGGGCCATCATGGTGTTTATTTTCCATCCAACCTGTTCATAAGGACACACAGACCTTGACGGAGGGAAATACAAATAGCAGCTTGATTGGAAACTTCCATGGCCTCATGTAGTTTTCAATGATAGATGTTCAATCCCCACCACGTTCTGTAGTGTGGCCCACTCAATGACGTCGCAAAATGGATGGACGGTGTGGATATAACACATACATCATGATGGGCCCTCTACAATGACAGGCTATTTAATCATAGCCCTCACTGTCATCGTCTACATTCAAAACAAAATCAGCTGGGCACTAGGCCTTGTCATTCCAACTATCCCGATCACCCTCTCCATCACCAACTTCTTCCTTTGGTGCCCACCTATACATCTACGTGAAGTCGCAAGGGAGCATCTTCGCCAGCATTTGCAGGGTCATCTTTGCATTCCGCAATCGGCATCTCTCCCTCAATGCAAATTCTACAAACCTCCTCTACCATCAATGCCCAATTACTTCTCCCTCATCCATTTCAAAGCTGCTCCTCACCACCCAATTCAAGTGCCTCAACAAGGCCCCAACGTTTTAGATTGCAATGGATTGCTCGTGGAGGGATGGAGAACAGGTCAAGGAACTAAAATGCTTGTTGTGGGTCATGGACAAGGGTGGAGGGACACACTATAAATAGGTCGGGCTTGATTTCTTAGTCTCCTAGGCCGCCCATGGGAGAATATATTACCGAGGCATATTTGCCGCTCCTAAAATTCAAATATAAGACCTCCACTTTAATACCATGTCAAATCACCACTTTCTATGAAAGCTTGAGCATTTAGAGGATGATGTATTAATGTATATATCAAGGGATTTTAACATTTTACTTCTATGTGCAAATCAATGGAATTAACAATATCAAATATTTAGTGAATGAAAATCACTTCTAACACAAACAAACAAATCATTGTAGGATGCAATAGACACCAAAAATTTTATATGAAAAACCCTTCAATGTGAAGGGAAAAACTATAGGACCTAGTCGGACATAAATCTATCATAATAGAAATAATGTAGGTACAGTCATTAAAAGACCTCTCTTAGATATCCAAAATACATCAATGAATGATAGATTATAAGCAACAATGAAATAAATGAATTTCTCACCAATTACAGATTGTAGAAAATCTCCAAGATAATTCTTGGAGAAGAAAATCGAAGAAACCAGCGTTATGGATAGACCCCTACAAATTAGGATGCAAAGATTTTGATGATAGAATGCTCTTGTTCTTCTTTTCTTCTATAAAATCCCTTTTCTTTTTCCCTCTCCTCTTTTTCTCCAAGAAAGAAAAAACCTACAACATTGCTACAAAACTCTCAAGGTAAAAAGCCATTTTCTCTTCTTTTAGCTTGCTTTGCCAAAAGACCAAAATACCCCCACACACATCATACTAATTGAAGGCAACTTAAGCCCACATGTATGGGTCCCACCTCCACATGAGGAGGACCCCACCACCATGATCGGATCATTTTGCCCATGATACATAAGGTGACCAAAAAGCAAGGTGGCATACGAGTCCTCGAGAGGATGAGGATTGGCATTATGTTATCGATAATGTCCATTTTGGCAGCCTGGATCGTTAAGAAGGTACGGAGGACCTCAGCAGTGGCTCCATGGATGGGATCACACCCATGTCCGTTCTATGGCTCTTGCCACAGCTCATCTTGGTTGGACTATCGCCTTCGCTTCAATCGCTCAAATTCCATTCTACTACATGCCGTTCCCAGAGCACATGAGGAACATCGATCGTGTGCCCTGTTTTCTTTTGCAGCATGGCGACCGCAAGCTACCTAAGTTCGTTTATCATCACCGTACCTAAGTTCGTTTATCATCACCTTTGTTCGGCATAGTAGTGAAAGCTTCAGCAAGCCCAACTGGCTAGGCGGCAACAATATAAAGTACTCAATCTGGTATACTTGCTGCATGCCCAAGGGCGATCAACGGTCGAAGTCAACAACCATCTACAGCAAAAGGAGCGGTTTCCGGCACCACGTTGAAAGGCAGCCTGCTACCTAGCCATCAGAGAATGTCCTCCGGCGACCGCTCCAGAAGGTTGCCGATTAGGTACACCATGACCCACCGAAACTGTTGCATCGTGCCCTTTCGTTTGTTGGGACGATTGCATGCAATTTTGTAGGAGCTAAGATAACAGGAAAAAAAAAAAAAAAAAGTCGTTTTCTGATGTACGGATTTTCTATCGTTGCTAGGCTGTGAATAAGGACCATGGTCAACCGAATGCAGGTGATGAGAAAAAGAGTAGGTAGTTATCAGCAGACAAACGCACAGGCGGGCACATGTGCAAATATGTAACACTTGTGTGAGATCTGAGCCTTCCATAAGGTTTGAGCTAGTGCTTGGATTTTCTGCCTAAAGAATCAGATAATCTCAGTCCTCAGTTCGGCCACAACGTACAAAATAAATAGACAGTTAAAACATTTTCTAGCCCTTCACTTGTTTTGATATGCTGTGGCCCATCTGATAGTGGAATTGTCCGATTCTTAAGCCAGAGATATAAACAGCGTATCTCACCTGATGGAAAGATCAGATCTGATCACGCATATGTAACGTCTCATGAGATTGGATTCCACTACCCATCTTTGATTCGGCTCATCATGACCACTAGGGAATGTGACATGTGCCATATAGGTATAGTGGAAGGTAGAGAATTTTTGGAGAGAAGCCTCTCTTTTTTCTCTAAAAAAGGTAATTAATGTGACATGTGTCATACAAGGGAGAGTGGAAGGTAGAGAATTTTTGGAGAGAAGGTTCTCTGTTTTTTTTTTTTAAGAAAAGGTAAACTCATGGCTTGCTTTTACGGCTGAAATCTGAGCCACGTATAAGCCAATAAATATATTTTTTTATTTCCAAAAATATTCCTAACTACTTTTAAAATATCTTACTGTGTTATTATAATAATCAAAGCTAGCAAAGTGAAGATTTAGTATACTAGCTAGCTAGTTGTACAAAAAAAAAAAAATGATGGTCAATTCTATTGTTGGGCGTTGGGCAGTGGGCCAGACACAGCACAACATGGTCCATCACTTTTTATGTGTGGGCCATACACGTTTAGCCAGTGGCAGTGTAACAAGTGCAAATTCTTGCTGGCACTTTGATATTCTCTTCATGAATAATAAAAAGTTCAGTGGAGATCGTCTAAGCGTGGAATATGGAAAAGTGAAATGGAAGAGTGGTCTATTGATACAATGGGCTAACTGTGACTGCGACCAACATTCCATCCCATCGGTAAAAGCTTAAGTGGGCCACACCATAAGGAGAGCAATAGGGAATGATGATGTCTACCCATTGAAACACCTTTCTAGGGTACCCAAACAACCGTTCACAAAACTAATGTGGCCCAGGGAGTTTCAGATGGTGCGAGTCTCCATCCTTAGTGTTTGTAGATGCCACACACACATCATGGTGGCCCACAGAAATTTTTGTTTGCCACCCAAGTGAATCACATCAGTCCTGGGCCCTGATAGGGCATCCCAACCCGGGTACTCGACTAGATGATGGATCGGATCTGGTCCCGGGGATTTAGATCATGGGCTGGGCTTAGACAGCCCATTATTCGCACTTCTACCCAAGGCATAAAAAATCCAACATTGTAAGCCCACCATGGATGGACCACTGATTGTAAATTTCATGATCGAACAATAATGAGTGCCTGATCAGAGCTAAAATGTCGATGGGAGGCCCACTGAGAGATGGATCATCGAAGTCGGGACCATCATATGTTTGGACGCTGGAGATTGGATAGGACGGTGTGCTTGCAGGACACATTATTATTTTTTGTACACTTAAAAGCAAATTCCATTCAAGAACTACGATCCGTTGTGAATTCCTACGCGAGGCAACAGTGGGCCCACCTACGATCGACAAAAAAACATTGGATAGGAGGGGTCCCAAGTGGATTGAACATGACCCAAAAATAACCATGATTTGATCAATAAAGCGGGTCAGATCCGAGATCCAATTTGCTCCAAATCCATATAATGCGGAATTGGATCTTTAAATAGATCCGATTAATTAAATGGACCGGATTCGGATTTATTTTTATAAATCCAAATCATATTCAGGTCGAATCTAGATCTAGGAGTGAAATGCAATAGGATCTTCGACCCTCTTGAGAAAAGGGATCCTAGGGCCCACTCTTGGGGCCCATCATGATGTATATGTTACATACATACCGTTCATCCATCTTGACAGATCATTTAAGGCCATGGGCCCAAATCTTGAGAAGATCTATATCTTAAGTGGACCATAAAGTGGGACCCTCATTCATGCCCAAAAAGGGTGTCAGCCTCTCTCGAGGATGTAAATCGAATTGCATATTGAGTTACGCTTTTATCATACCAAGTAAAATATGTTGGGCCCACCGTGAATGTATGTGGTTTATCCATGCCGTCCATACATTTTTCTAGCTCATTTTAGGGGTTGATCTCAAAATTTAAGGGTATCTAAAACTCAAGTGGATCATACCACAGGAAACGGTGGAAATAGTGATTTCCACCATTGAAACCTTTCTAGGGCCCACAGTGATGGTTATTTGTCATCTAACCTATTCACAAGATCACACGTAGATGGATGGAGGGAAAACAAAAATATCAGCTTGATTGAAAACTTCAATGGCCCCCAAGAATTTTTTAACAGAAGCGTTCGATTCACACTATTTCTTGTGGTGCGGTCCACGTGAGATTTGGATACACTTAATTTTTTGGCTCAAACCCTAAAATTATCTAGTAAAATGGATGGATAGAATTGATAAAATACATAAATCACAACAGATCCCATAAAGTTTACTCAGTACGTACGCATTACTCACTTCACAATTCACTTCTAGGGGACATTAACCGGTTCCATTGTCTAATTTTTTTTTTATAAAAATATTTGGCCAAGTGGGGTCTACGTATGGATGATCCGATGATCCACTTCGTTTATTAGAAGCTCATGAAAGGCCCAAAAAGTCCTATATATATTAGATAGCTTTTGGTGGCTTATACACATTAGAGCGGGCCTGGAACAGTTTTAATGATGGACATACAACTTCACTGTTTCCTATTTTATTAACATACAGTAACGTTTGTTTCTTAAACTACCATAGTAATATGGAGTAAGACTCACATCATTACCTTTTTCTTTTAATTTAAATATTGTCAACTGTTAAATCACTAAAATCCTTTGGAATCATGACATGGCATGAACTTGGCATAGTTTCGTGGGCCCCACCATAATGTATATGTTATATCCACATGGTCCACCTATCCTGTGTGATCATTTAATGCAATGAGACAAAAAAAAAATGAGGCAAATACAAATCCAAAATGGACCACACCACTAGGCTTGGCAAAAATCCACCTTGGCAAAAATCCACACGACCTGCCAACCCGCACGAAAAAATCAGTGTTGGGGTCCGGCCTTATTGTGTTAGGTCACTAATGGGTTGGCTCATCAAGACCCGTTAAGATAACGAGTCGGGTTAGTGTTTCACCTGTGAAACCCATTTAACTCATTAGTGAGGTATTTTGGTAATTATTTTTAGTGTGGTGAGAAATTTCTAAGAAGTTAAGACACCCAATAAAAGAGACTCTCTCTCTCTCTCTCTCTCTCTCTCTCTCTCTCTCTCTGAAATTTTCTCCATCTTTCTACACACGGCCCCACATGGCCACGCTCCAAAATCTCTGTCAAATTGAGCCCCTTTCCCATCTCTTTGCCCACGAAAGCACAACCTATTTATTTAACGGGTTAGGTCATGTCTTAAAAATAAGACATATCTCAATTTCAAGTTGATCATATCACTGTTTTGCACCATTTATGTTAAATTAATATATTATATTATATATTTTTTAAATTTGTGATGGGGTGGATTCGGACCTAAATTCAACACGAATTTGATGGCTATACAAATTTTTGGATCGAAAATGGATCTGACTATTTATAAGTGGATCGGATATGGATATCACCTTTCGAATATGAGATTCGGATCCAACTACAGATTTTCAGACTTCGAGCTAGATCCTACTAGATCCGATCCAGATCCAACCCAATGAGAGCCCTAATTAATGGCACTCTAATTGGCCGATAGTACTAAAAAGGTATTACCATCCATTTTGCAGGGCCTTTTTTTAATGGCTTTGATCAGCCGATTTGGTAATGTTGGGCCGGTCCATGTTCGATCAACGGTGGATCCGTCCTATCCAATGGTCCATTTGATCATAATGGGTACTGACTTGCATAAGTTGGCTCCATAATGAGGGTGGAAGAATTCCCCTCCCCCTTCTCTCTGCACGTGCATTTCACGTGAAAAGAGAATGGAGGAATATAAGATACCCCACCCATGGCTTAATCGTGCGGTGACTGAATAACAGAAGCGAATTTCTTTTTTAACTTTTCTTTCTTTTTCTTAAAAAAATAAGTTCTTTTTTTTATTATTATTATTATAACTAAAGCGAATTCCCAAGGGGGTTATAAGTGCAAACGGCTGGACCACAATTTACGGCCCACCCAGCGAACTGCTTTCATTTAATCATGTGCATGCGACATCCAATCCATCCATTAGGTTGGGCCAATCATGAGGATGAGGTTATTCAAAATCAATCCCCTCTACTCATCAGGTGATCACCAGAATGAAAACAATTTTTAGCCATTGATAAAATAAAAAAAATGCAGGTATAATCCACTAGATGAGATTATGTGGCAGATTTTTTGCATCAGATAATTCTTTTTCATGATAAAAACCCATCGGACGGATTGGATGTCGTGCATAAGTGAAAGATTGAAGGTTATTTGCTGTGTGGATAGTTACTTGTGGTCTAACTGGTTGGACTTTAGACATTCTCACAGGGAAAATGAGGAAGAGAGAGGAACGTATGCGTCGCAATAGATGTGGATGTTCGCTAGAATACATTCCCACGTATCGAGAATACGTTGGACTTTAGCCTTTGGATCCGGGTCATCTTCAATGATCCGAACCATTTATTATATGGGCCACACATCGGATGGTGGATATCTAGAAAATAAAAATTCTTGATTATTTGCCTTTTGAGTATAGACAATCTTTGCAGCCTTTGAACAATCAATAGGACGAAATTTTAGTATGAGATTTTTCCATTTTCATTCTTTTTTTTTAAGATGTAATATACACGATGAGGCACATCATATAAACGGTTTGGATCATTGAAAAGGACCCAGATCCAACGGTTAAAGACGTGATGTAACTTATTACAATACGTGCAGGTGTGTTCTAGCAATTCTCTTTGATGTAACCCTAACGGTCCTCATTTCGAAATTCCCCGCCTCCAAAGCATCTATCTACTCCGCCTTTACAACCTGCCATGCACCAAAGTTTCGGTATAAATCCCCCTCACGTCCGTCACATTTCTCAGCAGTCTGTGATCATACATCAACTAAGAGAGGGTTAAAGGGACCAGATCAGATTTCGATCAACGGTTCAGATCATGGGTGCTCAAGTTTCTCACCCGCCCATTGCCGAGTCACCTTACATCCTTGCCTTCCACTCCTCGGCGGCTTGGAAGGCCCACTTCGATGTTACTAAGCAATCCACCCAACTGGTAACACGATCTACTTTGCCGTTTTTATTTGATGATCTGATATCTCATGTTCACGCCCTTAAAACGTTCTTGTTATGATCATTTATAGATGGTGATCAATTTCACTGCAACCTGGTGTGGGCCGTGCCGATCCATGTATCCCACCATGAACGAATTGGCTAAGACGCTTACTGACGTGGTGTTCGTCAAGATCGACGTGGATGAATTGAGGGTACAGATTTTATCACTTCAAAACCTGATATCTAATGTGACTTAGTTAGGTGCGCCTAATCGTCCCCACTGTTTTCCATGGGGTGGTCCACTTTGAGCTTCGGATGTCTCAATTTTTTTTTGGCTCATGTACTAAAATGAAATGGCAAAATGGATGAACAACGTGGATAAAACACATACATCATGGTGGCCCCACAAAAATTGAGCCATGTCGTACTACCAGGGATATCCCCGGTGGCGTGGGTCCATTGCCAACCTATTTGGAGCTAAGAAGGAAACCATGATATGGTCAAATTAATCTGTTATCTGATCTAAGTAAGAGATCTATACAATTATCAGTACAATATCCTACTAATATATCTATCATAATATTATTACTTTATCAGACAAGTAATTGGAATTAATTTGAAGGGTGTATAACAGATTCTCCACTTGAGTATCATGGAAATAGAAATATGTAGGCCTTGTTTGGTAGACACCTAAAAATGAGTTCGTTTTAATTTAGTTAACAATATTTATCATTAGAGATCTCCATCTCTAATACATATTAACAAAATTATGAATTGGTGATCAAGATCTTTAATACATAAATATTATTAACTAAAATGAGATAACTCATTTTCAGGCATCTACCAAACTGGCACTTTTTCTTTTTGAAAGTAAAAAATAAAAATAAAATAAATCTCTATAGGGTTATTTGGCTGCACGGAAATTGAACGTGGACGAGAGATCCATAGAAAAAACCACATTTTTGTGGAATTGAATTCTTAAGCGGTCCGAGTATTAAAAAAGCAAGGACCTAGAGTTCCACACATCCTTTTGAACTTTTCTGTGGAACTCGAGTTCTTAAGTGAAAGAGTCTATGAACTCTCAAATTCCATGGAATTTAAGTCAAGAATTTCACAACATCGAAATTAACTCAAATTATGACGGTTGATGGATTGATTTTTGTGCGTGTGGGTGTGACCAAGCAGGAGGTTGCCCAAGAATGGGGTGTGGAGGCAATGCCAACGTACCTGCTAGTAAAGGAGGGAAAGGAAGTCGATAGGGTTGTGGGCGCCAAGAAGGAAGAACTAGAGAAGAAGATCCACAAGCATAGGGAGCAACTTCATTATTAGGCGCTTTGTTACAATTTACAATAATTGGGCACTTATGTGGCCCACAATTAAGTGTGCTTCCTATCTATTTACGCAAAATCAACACCGTTGAGATGGCAATATTGATGATGATAATCATGATGCTATTCCAGCCATTCAGTTGATTAATTTGCATTTGTTTGGAATGTGGAGTTGTAGTTTGAGCTAGTACTACTGTATTATTTTTTTTATTTTTTTTATTTTTTTTTACCAGAGCATAACATAGTATTACACATCTAATGGTTCGAGTGGGTCTTATATACACATCATGGTGGCCCCTTTCAAAATCAAAGGTGGAAGTCACAAAAAATCCCCTTAATAATCCAAGAACCACTAGGAGAGGGACTCTCACCCTTGATTTTTTAAGGGGCTGACAGTGATTTATATGTGAAATCCACTCCCACCGTTAGAATGATAAACCCATGTTAATCCCCAAGCCAAAAAATCAAGTTGATTTGTGATTCTAGTGGTACACATCAAAGGAAAAAGTTGAGAGATGTCCGACCTTGATTTTTACATGGTCCACTTTGATGAATATATGAAATCCACTCCAACTATTTAGATGCCATAACAAAAATTAAGCCAGGAGCCTAAAAATATGGGCCATCCATTATTCAAGTGGGCCACACCAATGGAAATAATTTGAAGGGCAAGCGCATGGCGCCCTTAGCCCTTTTAGCCATTGAGTTGATTTACATGTGTTTGGAATGTGAACTTGTAGCTTTAGCTAGTATGACCTTCTTTAAGAAAAGAACTACAAATTTCAAGAAAAAAAAATACCTAATTTATATGAAATTTACATTTTGGTACCTTCTTCGAAAAGCTACCTCATTAATTAATATAATTATTATTCCCCTACCCACTTTTCAAAATGCTACCTCATTAACCAATATGATTATATTCCTCTATGGGTTCATGGCTCGGGTGGGCCCCACTGTGGTGTTTATGTAAAATCCATCCGACCATTAGGTGCTTTACCCCCATAGGCTAAGGTCCTAGAAATCAGCTTCATCTATGACTCATGTGGATTAAAAATAATGTATAGGGAAATGCACACCTTCCAAACTGTTTCCATTAGTGTGGTCCCACGTGAATCACAAACGGGTATGATTGTTGGGCCACAGGCATAAATAATTCGTGTCTGAAATCTAATGGTTGGAGCATATTTCATATAATTATCAAAGTGGACCTTGTAAAAATCAAGGGTGGACATCTCTCTCAATTGTTTCCTTTGAGGTGGCCCACCAGAATTACAAGCCAACCTTCTTCTTTTTTATGTCTTTGGGCCTAAAAGAGAGACTAAATATCTAATGGTTGGAGTGGATCTTACATAAATATCACGGAGGCCCCATCAAAATCAAGAGTCATGTCCTATACAATTTTTTCTTACTAATCTCTCCATAAATTAGAGAGGGATGCAGGGATTTGATTTTTTACAGCACCCACTGTGATGTGCATGTAAAATTCACTCCAACCATTACATGTATAATCCCAGTATTGGCCAGAACCAAAAACTCAAGCTAACTTCTGATTCACGTTCGGCCCAAAGAAAACAATTGGTAGAGACATATACCTTTTATTTTTACAGGCCTACAGTGATGAAATCCACACCAACAATTAGTTGCCACACGAAAATTTAGGCCTAGGGCCTAAAAAACAAGTCCATTTGGGATTCAGGTGGGCCATTCCAAGGGAAACAGTTTGGAGAGCAATTTTTGCCATGTATGCTGTTTTCAATCATGTGGTTCACCTGAATCACAGATGGGGATGGTTTTTGGGCCTTTGGCCTAAGATGAGGCGGCATAGTGGTAGTCGGGGTGGATTTTAAATAAACATCGTGATGGGCCCACTTGGAAGCACGCTCACCCAACTGGCCATTAAAGAAATGTAACGAAAAGTAGGGGAACTATAATGGTATCAACTAATGAGGTAGCTTTTCAAAACCTTTTTGAAAATGGTTCGGGCATCTACATTCCATACTAATTATGAGGTAGTTTTTTTTTTTTTTTAATTCCCAAACAAATAATTGGGTTTTGTGGGGGCCACATCTAAGCATGTTTTCTGTCTATTTATGTGATCAACAAGTGTTTTTAGCCGTTTGTAGTTTGAGCTAGTATTATGCTGGGAATTGAGAGCTAGCATGGCTTGACCTTCTTTCTTCTTACAGGTTCCATTGTAGATGGAGGATGTTCCAAAAGATGTCCAAGATTGGAAGATCCTAACCCTTTGATCACTAAACTGCAAACAGACGATTGAGAAAACTGTTGCAATGGTGGCCTAACGGATCTTCCAATCTGAAAGAATTCGTGGACATCCCCCATCCACAATGGACCCCAGTAGATTAATGGTCTGGATCCCAAAAACATAATCCCACTTCCATACACTGCATGCAATCTCAAAATTGTAAGCCTTCAACTTCAATATGCCTATGCTGGCTACATATAAAGGGGCCACGCAAAAATAAAGAAAACATACTTTTAAAGTATATATTATCTGAATATTAAAGTATCAAGAATAAAAAATTAAAAAAAATAAAACTCTACTTTCAGCTCTGGCTGTGTGGTGATTTATGCACATGTACTCATAAACCACATAGATGGTATAAAAGTAAACTCGTACCGTTCATATTGTAGGCCCCACTTTGGATGGATGTCCATCGACCACTTATTCCATTGCTTCTATATTCCAACCCATTTTAGTAGAGAGTCGTGCTATTTATTTACATCCCTTGGTTGGTAAGGGACCCATTGCAAACTCGAGAATCAAATGGTTGTTCATGCACCTTTTATCTTCGTAAGCACAAGCATATGCTTGTTTGCGTATGTTTTCTGCCATGAATCTTTGAACTTTGGTGAGTTCATATGCGTGTACAAGTCCACTAATGCACACACCACCACATCTGCTACAATGGCATAAAGGTAAAATGTATGTGATATATACCTATATTTGCTAGGACAGAGAAAATGCTCTTTGGAAAGTTTAATTACGGAACGGCTCCAAAGGTCTTGCATCGCCTTGTGATGAAACTTTGACCATGCCCTTTGGCGCCGTTCTTTTCAGCTAATGTTGTTGTCGACAGCTTACCTGATAATGAGATGATTGATCGTGCCTACCACAAAGGACCGCTTTTGACATGAAAATTAAAACCACATGCTCATGTTCGGGTAGTAATAGCCCATCCAAATCAACTAAGAGCCTCATCTAAGCCATCTAAACTCCAAAATAAGGCTAAATTGGCCACTTGACAAAAGCGGCAATCCAAAACTTGCCCTGCTAAAAATAATGGCTTGGCAAAAACATTAAAATTTTAAAATAATGGGAGTGGAATTCCAAAATCCGCTTCCACCTTTTCTTCATTAGAGACTGTTAAGGTGTAACCACAATCAATAGGTAATCAATAGGATGCCAAGATTTGTTCAAAGATCATAAACTTCTTAACAACGACCCAATTATGACATCATTTTTTCAACTATCTAAATTTTCAAACACCATCCCATTAAATCCATTTTAAATCTTAGTAACAAAAATCCTTAAAAGAAAACCCTTTCACCCTTTTAACCAATCATTTAAATTATAAGTCACATCACCCCAACCAACCAATGCAAATTAAAGTATCATAAGTCTAAGAGTACCCAAGAGCCAATCAAAACATGTCCCATGTTGTTTTGCCTCCTATCTATTCCAAAGTAATTAAAATGCCATCACCCCCAACTATAAATGCCCTTCTTTCCTCTCATTTTCAACAGACTAAGGCACCAGCATACCTAAGAAGAAGCCTTAGTGACCAGGTAAGGAAGTCTTAGAGAAAAATGTGAAATGTTTCCCTCTCTCTAAGAACTCCAATCATTTTCTCTAATCAAAGAGTAGTATATTGAGTGTGGAGACTACACGTGGTGTGTAAAACCACTCACATCAGAATATGGTCGGGCGCCCGGACGGTCTGTGGACCGGGCGCCCGAAATTCAGGCTGTTTCACCCAACAGCCACTGGACTGTTTTACAAACGGTCGGGCTCCCGACGGTCAAAGTGACCGGGCGCCCAAAATTAGTCTGTTTTCTCCTTTTTAACACTGGACATATTTTGTATTGGCCGGGCACCCGACCCAGTTATGTCCGGGCGCACGACTGGCCGCGAGCTTAAGACACGAGTTTCCTATTATGTGTTCTAATTGCGGGGTTTCCTATATAAAGGGGAGTAAACCGGGATTAGACATGGGGATTAGGGCTTTTATACGTCCAAGGTGAGAAAAAGGCGAGAAGATTAGCAAAAGGACCATCTCTGTGCATGGGAGCATAGGAGAAGGTAAGTGCATTGCTTGTAACTTTGTTTTTCTTCATAGTGAAGTTTGCACCCGTGGTTTTTTTTACCCTTGTTGGGGTTTTTCCACGTAAATCTCTATCTTGTGGAATGTTGGCTTGTGTGATTCTTTTCTAATTATTATTTTCTTCCTGTTTATCGTTTGTGGGTGAGACCAGAGATTAGATCTCAGTTCACCAGCGTTGTTGGCGTGCTGCGCAACATAGTAAGGATATTTCTTCCCTACTTACATTTTTGTATCAAGGCCCACCATCTTGCGATCAAATGTTTTATGGAGTAAAGTCGGAGATCTAAAAGCTTTAATCATTTTCTCTCTTAGAATAGTATCTAACTTCTTCCCTCTCCATTCATGTCTCTCTACCCTCAGTTAATTTGAGCGGCTCATTTCTATTTAATTTACATTGTGTTTTGCTTACTATGTTACTTCTTTTTCCTTTTCATACACTCCCATTATAATTTTGTTTTATTTCTTGTTACGTTCATTTACTTACTTGCGAGCAATATAACCTTGCACTAAATCCCAAATAATCACAAATCTTGTAAAATAAGGATCATACATTTATACAAATGAGAAAGGGTGCCTCACAACTTCCTCATATCTAATACATTACATGAATTAGTAAAAATAGCGTAGAGTGTATGAGTGATCTAAGGTTCAATCCCTAACAGATTACCTTTCAAAATATAAAATAACACATCTTGAAATGCTTGTGAGATTCCCGCCAACCACCTTTTATGGTGTTAGGCAGTGAATGTCCCAAACGTACAAATGCAAATTTCCTAAAACACCCATTAGTAGGAGCAGTGTAACAAAAAAGCTCAATGAGGCTCATTATAATGTCTATGTAACATCCACTTCATCCATCCAGTGCACTAGCTCATGTTAGGATGGCAGCCCAAGACCTAAGACATTTTACCGTTGAAACCTTCTTGGGGCCTACGGAAATTTTAGATTAAGCTAATATTTGTATTTTCCCTTCATTCAATCACCATACGAACAGGTAGATGGCATCACATTAGCCCTAAAAAGGTTTCAATGGTTCACATTTTCATCTCCATTGTTTCATATGGTAGCCCTCGTGATTTTCCCTTATTTTTCGGCTCACATCCTAACACGAGCTGGCAAAACTAACAAGCATGGTGGATATCATACAGACATCACACTGGCCCCACAAAGACTTTGCTACGCAGACCCTCTGCAATAGGGTCGTAGGAAATTTACATCCATCCCCAATTTCCAGAGCTCACCGATGTGCACTGAACTCATGAGCACAGCTCAAGTGCCCAGTGAAGACTGACAGTCGTGCACAAATATATCATGCCAATAAGTGATGGTTGGCCACTACACACATCTTGAGTATATATAGATTCTCTACAGCAATATTAGATGGTGGGATATATGTGTACGCCTAATCTTGGTACAGGGAATGTGAGCACAATAAACCCAACAATGTACGTATTAACCATTCCCCTCTCTTGTTAAGGAGTTAATTGTGTCAAATATTAAGTGATCCACTGATTAAAACTGTCCCTGTTGTGGACCGTATGTTATAGGTATCATTATATGTAAAAAATAAAAAATAAAACTTACACAAAAACCTTCATTTACCTGACAACACGTTCTCGATAAACAATCTCCATGCTAGGTAACGGCTTTGAGAAGAGAAAATTGCCGGCGTGAGAACCCCAATCAGACAGACCTTCTAGGCTCACCCTATTGAAGTACTAAAGGTGTGCTCCGCCTAATTTCTAATGAATTAGTCTGCTACTACCATTTGAATACGAGTAGGGCTCCTATTGAAACACTTTCCTTCCCTTAAAAGGCGACCAACTTTCACTTAAGGGCAGTGGAGCACCGCTTTATGTAGATGATTAATTAAGAACAACAAATTTTCAATGGCTCATGTTCAATTTTAGAGTGTGACTGTGGGGTAATGGCTCGTTTTGTAGCAACAAGAACATCAACCTTTTTTTTCTTTTCGTTTCTTTTTTTTTTCGGTTTTCACACCCACACACACCACAATGGATACTTGAACGCATGACCTTAGTGTTGAAACTCTTGGGAGTCTACCACTAAGCCATGAGTAGGGAACCAAATCATCTGATATTGATGGTTCAAATCATCTAACCATCTCAAGTATGTGGGCCCCAGTGGGTGGTGACAGACATTGGATCCTGATCAGTAGCCACAGAGGCAAAACAAACTCCTTAATAAGTGTAAATGTAATTTGATTTTCGCCATGTAACAGAATAATCTTTCTATTTGGTCCACTCCTCAACGGTAGAGAAAGCTTCAGAAAGTTTGCTGATCAGAAACGAGTCCCTTTTGTTCAATCATTCAGAGAAGGCAATAAGGTAGTGGATCCATTAGCTAATTGCAGAATGCCTACAGAAGTAATTTCCTTATAGCAATGAATATTTGCTATGTGATCTTAGGTCTATGCTTTATTTTTTTAGTAAGGTTCGTATTTCTTTACATTAGATATGATTAAAGTTAAACCCATGTTCCGCTCCGTTTGACGTAAGTTTTTATTCTTTTTAGGGTGCGTTTGGTTGCACCAAATATCATGAAATTTCAATTTCATGATATTTGGTGCCACCAAACGCACAATTAATAAAGTTTCAGTGTTGCCACCCGCCTTTCAAAAAAATGTAACATAAGAGTTATTGGACATGCGTGCAACAAGCTATAGATTCAAATTTGCATGAGTGGCATGTATGTATTAATATCCAGACCGTCCGAATAGTTTTTTTTTTTTTTTTTTGTAGTGAGTTTTGGCCATCTTTCATTCTAACCATCCATTAATTAGATATCCATCAATCAAATGGTTAGAATAGTCCATTCAGCGTGACTTTCTAGAGGTATGTCACATAAGTTAGGATCACCAGTGAATGTACGGTTCTAAATTGATGGACACCTAAATTAAGGGACATCACAAAGATTGAAGGTTTCCGTTAATTTATTTCTATAGATAGACTTAAGTATATATGACCGTTGGATTCCCTCAAAGGAAATCTTGTGCTCTAGATGTGCTCACGTGGCCATGCTTATATTCCCTCGAATGTGATACCAACCCTCCTTTGGGATCCAATGCCATCGGCATCTCCTTTTTGCTGGCTTTTCCAGCTTACAAAAGCACTCTCCACTCCATGTGAAAAGATCTCTTACGTTTGCATGATTACGTTACGTGCATGTTGGCCCATGCTTCACTATTCCAAGACCAATCATCTGATGGGCCTCACCATATGAATGTAGGACACCTCTATAGTCTTTTCTATTGGAAGATCCTAACCGTCCCATTGGTGACCTACAAATTGACAGCTAAAAAGCAAAAGGCCTAAAATGTGCGTTTGGCTGCACTAAATATCATGATATATATTTCATTATTTAATATTTAATCTAATTTGGTACAAATTTTGAATTTGGTGCAACCAAACACACTCTTAGTCACTTGGGTTCGAGCCCATAGCTCGATGGTTAGATAGGGTTCATTTCAATTCGCGTTCGAAGGCAAGTTATTGACCGGAAAAAGAAGTTTTTAACTTAATATCCTTCATCTGGTAATTGGCAGTGGGGCCCATTATATCAATGGTCTCCAGATCATCAAACCATATATAGGCCAAACAATACATCAGCATGCAGAACCAACAGTTCTTGTTATAAGTAGATTAGCGAAGGATGTCAGCAGGTGAGATTGCTCAGTATGGGTAACTTAGGTGCTAAACAACTTACCTTCTCTTGTTGCAGGCCAGCCAAAGAATCCGAGCCCGCCACAAATGCCAAACAAGATACTGCCTTTGGCTCTTCTTGCTGTCCTTCTACCAACAAATCGACGGTGCAGATTCCCCATTTCAAGAAGAAATACGACTGGGAAAACTACTTGAAAGAGTCAAAGCAAACATGCCAACTGGTAAAATGATCTCTCTCTCTCTCTCTCTCTCTCTCTCTCTCTCTCTAGATCAATCATGCGAACTACTGAAATACATGTGAACTAATTTCCGCTACGTATTGGATTTTGTTTGTAAAATGTAGATGGTGATCAATTTCACTACCACATGGTGCAAGCCATGTAATGAAGTCGAGGAGGTCATGAAGAAGCTGGCGCAAGACTTCGTTGACGTGAAGTTTGCTAAGGTCGACGTCGATTATTTGGCGGTACGTCCACCGATCGTTCTTGGAGATGTGATGGGCCAGGCTAGATGATCAAGCCTCTGTGTCCCTCTTGCCATTGAACGGTGCTGGATCTATGTGAGCCCATGGGCCATCGCTTTCCTGAGTCTCAAAGTCCAACCATTAAATGGCCTGGGGCTGTCCATAGATTGGAAAACGATTTTGAGACCCAACATGACTCCGAATCCCTCCCACTGTGGGTGTCGGTCGTATGTGGTTCTGGGCATAAATTTTAGGCCCACCAGCTGGGGACCAGTGCGCCCTTACGGTGGTGTTATTGTCGGCCCTAGCTTGATGTATGTGTCTCCACGCCGTCCATCCGTTTTTCCAGATCATTTTATGACATTAGCCGAAAAAATGAAACATATCCAATTATCAGGTGGACCATACCATAAGAAACAGTGTTGATTGACCATTAATGGGCCACAAAAGTTTTGGATCAAGATGATATTTGTTTTTTCCCTTCATCCAGGCTTATGTGACCTTATCAACAGATTGGATGAACACTACGGAAACATTAAGGTGCACCCTAAGAAGTTTTTAATGGTAGGACGGTCAATCACCACGTTTCTTATGGCATGGTCCACCTGATAATTGAATCTGCTTAATTTTTTTTAGATAATGCCATAAAACGATACTAAAAAATGGATGAACAGTGTGCATACATAATATATATACATCAAGCTGGGCCCAAATTAGTCACCCTGTGGTAAGGCCTCACCGTCTTGGGTGAGGCCGGGGTGCCACCCAATCCATTCTCTCTCGGCAGTGACCCGAAGAGCCCAAGTGGCCATTGAACGCCAACCTTTAAAAACTTCCTAGTGAACACTAAAGTTTTGGATCAAGCTGATAGTTGTGTTTTCCCTTCATCCAGGTCCATGCAACCTAATCAATAGGTTAGATGGCAGATGAAAATTAAGGTGGGCCCTAAGAAAATTTTAATGGTGGGTATTTAATAACCATTGTTTCTTGTGCTGTGGTCCACTTTAGATTTGTATATCTGCTCATTCTTGATCTCGTGCCCTAAAATGAACTGGAAAAATGGATGAACGGCATGGATAAACACATACATCATGGTGGAGCCCACAGCAACGGGTCAATACCAAATCCGAGTCCAAAATGGGCAGGCACAGAATGACTCGTTTATCACTTTATCGTTTTCAATCCATCATATCGGCCAAACGGCAATTCGGAAGCGGATTGCCTGTGAGACCCCGGGCACAGAGATATTCCTGTGCCCAGAGCTATGGGGGCCTGCTTAGATGTTCCTGACAAATTCACTCTGTCCATCTGTTTTGCAAGACCACAATGGGATAGGATTCTAAAATAAGGCAGACTTAAAACTCATGCAGGCCATACCACATGAAACAGTGGGGATTGAATGCATAGAGGCGACAAAAGTTTTGTATTGGAATGATATTTGTGCCTCCAGTTTATTTGATGGTAATAACCCCATGAATGGTTTGGATGGCATATAAACATCTTGGTTAGCTTCAAGAAAGTTTCAGCAGTGAACGTTTTGTTCCTATTTTTCTGTGTGGCCCACATGAGTTTTGGGTATGCGTGATTTTTAGTTTCCTAACCTACTGTGGTCTTTCAAAACAGATGGACAGAGTGGATTTGTTATAGACATTTTTGTGGACCCCACATAGCCTCAGGCACGGGTATATATTTCTCTGCCTGGCTAACCGGCAATCCGCATCCTGACAAATCCTACTCGCTCGGGAGCTTGTAAATTGAGGTAATTTACAAGCTCCTCATTTATGTTAATTTGGATGGGATTAAATGAAATGCATTGAGAATTTGAATATTTTGTTTGAATAGGTGTAAATGGGCCGCATTGTAAAGCATTAAAAAATTTTAATACATTCACATGAACGTATGTTATATCTCAAATCAGCTAGAATATCCCAATTTAATATACATATGTGATATTTAATGAGTGATTGTAATAAGCCAATTAAAATATATACTTAAATCAAAAACAAGAAAATTTCGGGCTTGCAGTTGGCCACAAGCATAAAGATCACAACCAAACAACTTGCCAACAAATTTTAATTGCTCATTTAAATGGTCAACCTCTGGACAGTTTTGATCATTTTAGTGGTGCCATTTTAGTGATATATCTAATAATTGGATTTTTTTTTTTTTTTTTTAGTATCATGAGCATGCAAAATGTATAACAGAGATGTGTGTAGCAGCAATTTCATTTACTTGTGCGACTCTCCAAGAGAGCTCAAAAAGGCATTTCACCGCATCTACTTTCAAATCCCATCTTAGGAACAGATTTTTTTTCCTTTCCACACACACCCCACACATGCTTGCACACTTACACCATCCAAACACACCTCAAATGCCATTTACTCCTATTTACTCCATATTACTCCCATTTACCTCTATTTACTTCCATCGAACCTGCTCCTAACATTAATACATGGATGATGAATAGGATGTAGCAAGAAAATGGAAGGTGGAAAGCTTCCCCACATTCTTACTAATAAAGCGAGATGGGGGCAATAATGTTAAAAAAGGCAATGATGTCGACAAGGTCAAGGAAGGAAGTGTGGGCAAAGAAAGTGCCAAGGAGGGCAATATGGGCAAAGCAGCACCTGCCAAGGAGGACAATATGAGCAAAGAAGGCGCCAAGGAGGCTAATGTAGGCAAAGGTGCTAAGGAGGACAAGACGGGCAAAGAAGGTGTAGAGGGCAATGTGGGCAAAGGTTCCATGAAGGGTGATGAGGGTAAGGAAGAGAAAAGTGAGAGTTTCAAGGAGGTTGGTAGGGTAGTCGGCTTCCAGGAGGGCTCTGTCGATAAGATCATTGAGCTGATACGAACGCACCTGCACATGATAGATTAATAATGCTCTTTCTTCTCCCCGCTTTGTTTACTATCTAATTTCAATAATAATGCAGTCCAATTATATAAATATGGTTGCAAATTTGCAATAGAGGCAATTTGTGAATGGGTGAGCAAATAAGGGTATTTTGTGATACAATGGTTGAAAAAGAAGGGAATTTTAAAAAAGGTTACCTCATTAATACAGTATTTACATCATCTCAGTAGCTTTTTCAAAAAGATTTCAATCAGATACCCCATTAATTTAAGTAATTATGAATAGATTACCTTCCCTTAACTTTCTTAAAGGAAGTTGGGTTTTCTGGTCTTGCATCAAGGGGTCAGCTGTTTGGTTGGGCACCACAATGATGTTTATAAGAAATCCACTCCTGTGTCATCCCATGTTAGTATGAGGGCCCAAAAATCATCCCCATACATGATTCAGGTGGACCACACAATTGAAAACAGTGTATAGGGCAACACTTATCCTCAGCACTGTTTCCCTTGGTGTAGCCCACCTGAATCAAAGATTGATCTGATTTTCTGGGCCTAGGTGTAAATTTTGGTTTGGAAGCTAATGGTTGGAGTGGATTTCATATTTATCATTATGGTGGGCCCTGTAAAAGATGAGAGTATTTTGGGGAAGAAAAAGAGATGATATAGATTGAGTATACGTTTTGAGTCAAATGGTGGGGGCATTTTGATTAAAATCAGAAGCTCATATAGGACGGGTAGAGGATGATTCAATGGATGGCCAGGATCACACAAATTCAAGCCTGTGGGGACCTGATTGGACAAAAAGACTTGACTAGGATGGGCCCAGTCCTCGTGCCAAGTTAGGAGCCCAAGCCCTAGTCCTAAGCTTGGCCCCGAGCCGCTATTCTGTATGATTTGTGCGCACAGTTGTGGTTCCAGCAGTTAGTAGTGTCCAATACATGACTCAAGCTCATCCTACATGCCCCACCCGTGGGACCCTCATGCAGAGCTGGAAGGATTATCCAGGACGTCCATTTGCAGGTGGTACATGTCCCTTGTTTCTCTTTAATCCTGGCAGAAGTCCAATCTCCCTCGATTTTCTATTTAATCCACTCACCATCAGAGATAACATTGTCTGATGAATTTCAAGTTCCAGACAGCGCTAAGAGATGGTGGGCCCTTTTATACTACAGCATGTGTATGATTTTAAAATGATGGACAACTATTTTTGGGATCTCAAGAACACTGAACATTTCCCTCTATTCAAGATTTTAGCAACATTACTAGAGCTTTTAAATGACACATGGGATGATATATCATGGAAACAAAATAAGTCTAATGGGATGATCCCAAACATCAGATTAATAGCATGAAAGATGAACCATTAAGATTAAGCATAGAAACAAAATAAGTCTAATCATATTGGAACTTCTATTTGGTAGATCCCACTTTGCATTGCTTACGCAATTAAAGAAGCACTTTGGTTTGATCATTCTAATCATGTAATCTATGGCTTGTAAACAACGAGCAGTTGTAATAAATTGGCCCAGCTCAAAGGGTTAATATCTGCATGATTCTTACATCATGGTTCTTCCCAATGGTTCTATTGAATGAACCGTTCTGATTGATGACTAGACATCCCAACTGTTATTCAAAATCTTAAAAGACTTCGCCAATGAAATATTAGCAAAACTCAATTTTATACACACACACACTATGCAGTCGACCTAATGGGAACTTTCCATGAGGTCGAGCTGAGTGGGCCCCACTGTGATGTGTGTGGAACATCAAAACCGTGTATTTGATGGGTCCCTTTTAGGTTTGGGGATATGTCAAAAATCATCTATATACGGAGCTCAGGTGGGCCATACCATCCAAAACCATGTGAAGACATGCCTAAAACATCTAAAAGCACTTGGTGGGCCCACCTGAGTTTTGAATGCAGCTGAAACTTGTTCTTACCCCTCATCCAAGTGGGACACACACAATGGATGGGCTGGATTTGTGAACCACATCTGGGTGGCCCCAATAACTGATCATGAAGGTTTTAATGGGTGGGTAGCCCCTCTCAACTGTTGTATGTGATGTGGCCCACCTTAGTTATGGATTGACCTGATTTTTGAGACCGTGGTATAACATGGAATGATACATCTGACAGATGAGGCAGATGTTCGACACACATCACAGCGGGGCCCACACAGCTCGACCTCGACCTCATGATGGAAATGGTACTGTGAGGTCGACCTCATGGTACCATTTCTCCTGTTGAGGGTGAGCAGACGATCTGGATTCTTTCCCCATATACCATTAGCCTTGACCCTACACGTGCACCAAGACAGTTGAAGTACTTGCCACCACTCGCGCTTATCCTTACTAGTAATTGAACCTGGACCATTGAATTCTCTGAGATCAGATTCGGTGTTCCTGATGTGATCATATGGCCCATACTTATATTCCGCGAATATAAGAACAACCCCACTTGGGAGTATCTAATCTCATAGGCATATCTCCTTTGCCTCTCCACCCTTCAAGCACCATACACGCCGTACAAGTCATCTTCAACATTTGCATGATTTGTGCATATGTGCGACCCAAGGTTCGTTGTTCTAAGCCCTCATCATCGGCGGAGGATGCCAACGTAATCTACCATATTGGAAAATTTCTACCCTCCAAGTGGTGGCCCACACATGAACTGTTAAAAGAAAAGCCTAATATAAAGGGAATTAGTGTCCTTCACCACTCATTGCCAGTGGAGTCCTTCATATCAACGGTCTAGATAGTCAAACCAGTGGCCTATATGTATGGAATCCGATGCATTGGAAAATCACAGGCCCACGGACCCTACCATTCATCTATGATTTTTGTTATAAGTAGAATGGGAAAGGAGGCAGGCAGGTGAGATAGCTCTAAGTGTGCAACTAGAATGAACCAAATGAACCAAAAACTTATCAATTTCTCTTCTTCGTGCTGTCCAACCACTGCAAAAAAAGATTTATCGGCCACCCCGGCTAATGAATCATCAGCCTTGAAAGACATGTCCAATGGATCATCGACCGCTTCAGAGGAAGCCAAGAAAGACGGGGCCAATGGATCATCGAACACTTCAGGCCACGCCAAAAAACCGTCGGAGCAAATTCTCAATTGCAGGAAGAAATCCGAATTGGAAAGCTTCTTGAAAGAGTCGAAGAAGAAACAATGCCAACTGGTAAAACATTCTCTCTCAAGCCACGAGATCGGCCTTGTCTGGTTGTCACTTGAAAATGAATTCATCTCATTTTAATTAACAGTAATTATGTATTAGAAATTTTGATAATCCTGATAACCTGTGATTAATATAAAATATGATTTTGAATATATTAAAATGAGATGAAGTCATTTTCACAATGTAACCAAACAGGGCTAAGCAGACTGATTTTTTCTATGTTTCTTCGTGAAATCATGATTCTGAAAAATGTAGGTAGTGTTGAATTTCACCACCACATGGTGCAAGCCATGCATAGCAGCAGAAGAGCCTATGGAGGACCTTGCAAAAGAATTCGTAGATGTAAAATTTGCTAAGGTTGATGTGGATCATTTCCCGGTAAGTCTACTAATCATGCTTGGAGATGTCAATGAAATGAATTTGAATCCTCTGCTTATCATAAATAGAGATTTTTCGTATCCTTACAATGTCATTGACGCTATTGCATTAAATGCAGTTTGTGATGATGTGGCCCAATTACATTGTAACAAATAGAAAATCCCTGTTCTTAGCAAGTAGAGGATCCGGACTCCAATGAAATGGGCTAGCTGTAGTGTTCAAGCCTCCGTGTCTGGCCTGTCGTGGAACAGGGTTACAATAAATAAATGGGCCGGCCCGCAGCCTAGATATGATAACATTTACTATATGGTCTAACAGGAACCTGAATCGGACCATTGGGGCCATCGTTGGTTAGCCTGGCTTAATTTCTGAGCCCACAACCTCTAGTCATGAAATAATGGGTCTACAGATGCTCATTAATAGGCCCAACTATTGTTCATAGGTCCATCATCCACTTCGCTGGTTGAGTCATGATTCTAGGGGTTGAAATTGGTTGGTTCAGGCCAGGTGAGGACCAGTCTGAGCCTGACCCATTTACTAAATGGGCCTTGAATTATAACTCATACCCAGCCCATGACCCATTACCATGTGGCCAACTCGGCCTACTTCACATACATCAAGCTCAAGCCCGACCCATCCAAGAACAATTCAACTTTACACAACCTTACACAACCTAAGTACAAAAATGAAATATGAGGCTACGAGCATGCAGAGCCTGGCCCATTTCAAGGATCAAGGCCAGCATAAATAAATTACCTATATACCATTCTATTTTTTTTTTTCTTTCTTTTTGTTCTTTTGTCGCTGTTATTGTTCTTGTCTTGTTGTCGTTGTGATTATTGGGTTTGGTTGGATCGGGTCATCTATCCTAACCCAAGATGGCACGTACGGTTGAGCCGAGTTGGGTCAGGTAACGTTCAATTTAAACCTGACTGATTTAGGGCCTGTTTGATTTATTGAAATTACACGTAAATTAAAGGGATTATGCAATGATTACGAATTACATTACCCGCTTGCTGGCGTCAACTGTATTTGACCACTGATTCCCGTGTTTAAATTATCTCGTAATAAAAATTTTAATGATGACAATTTTATACTAGTTCAATGTTAAATCATCACCAAAATGTACTGGTGTTGCTATTTGATTTAAGATTTTCATAGTGCTCATATTGAAAGTCAAATTAATATAAATTTCTTTACTTGTCACCTGATTATAAATATAAATGTGTGTATTTGATTTTAATTTTTATTTGATCAACTTTTTTATTTAGCTGTGGTAAAATCATAATGATCATAAAAAATTAAAAAAAAATTAATTTACTGGAAATTTTGGCAAATCAAACAGACCTACTTACGGACACTAGGAGGTCCTGTGATTAGAAGCTGTGTGGGGCCAATAGAGATGCCTATGTGTCAGATCCACGCCATTCATCAATTTTTCAAGACTGCAGTAGGACAATAGTCTAAAAACCAGGCAGATCCAAAACTCCTCTGGGCCACACCACTCAAAACAGTGAGGATTTAATGCCCACCATTGGAAACTTTGTGGGGGCCACATAAGTTTTGTATCAAGATTGATATTTATGCCTACAATTTATGTGAGTGATAATAACTCTATGAACGGTTTGGATAGCATTTAAGTATCATGGTTCGCTCCAGAAAGATTTCAACGGTGGACATTTCCATTACGCCGAGCCCACATGAGTTTTGGATTTGCCTTAATTTTAAATTCCTGTACTATTATGGTCTTTCAAAGCTGATGGATAGAGTGGACTTGTAATGGGCATCTCTACGAGCCCCACATAGCTTCCAACTAGAGGAACTTCCGTAGCACTAATCCGTCCCTTTTACTGAAATGAGTTACATTTCTAAGTCAAGGCCAGCTTGGGCTCAAACCCACATCAACAGCAGGTCAGGCCATTTGACCCATGGACCAACCCGACCCATTGCAACCACCTAAATAATCCTGGATGACAAATAGGATTTGGTCAAAGAAAAGGAGGTGGTAAAGATGCCCACTTTCCTGCTGATGAAGCGAAACCAGAGCAGCAACAATGGGACCGAGAATGTCAAAAAAGACAACAATGACGATGGTGCGAAGGCGCACAAAAAATGTATCCCTGACTGTAAAAGAGGAAAGGAAAGCCAAATTAAACATTTCGAAGTAGTTTGTAAGGTGGTGGGCATCAAGAAGGGGAACGATCTTGAGGATCTTGAGGATCTTGAGGATCTCAGAGATGAGATAAAAAAACACTGTCACACCATAAATTATTAGTACACACCATATGTATTAAAGTCTTGTTAAGCATACTTCTTATTTTTATCTTTTTGTTTTACTCTATTCCACACATTTCATCTTTCATGTCAGCAAAGCTAATGCTCACACCACTAAATATGCCAGCATGGCAAACTTGTGGGTGTCTCTATCTAGATTCCTTATACCAGGACTCAGTCACATCCACTAATCAAGCTGGCCACAATGAATTAAACAAATTTATTATTGTGAAAATAGCGACCCCAATTTTCTTACCCATCTGCTTATTTCGAATCTTAGCACACCTCAATAGGCAACTTTTGTCTTTTGGCAACAAAGTGGTGTCCACATACATAGTGCATGGCTTGGATATGCCACATGTGTACCATTCTTGTTTATATGCAGTAACGTGACATGTGTGTACTTAATAAAAATGAACTTGAATAATATTTTCTATTGGAATTTTCATGCGTATTATATTCCTTGTAAGATGATGGTGTAGAGAATCTATCCTGGGCGTTTAGATCATAAGTTACTTTATATAAGTTACTTAAGCCTTTAAGTACCTTATATTGGTTTCTACTTATTTAATGGATGTCTATGTGGTATATAAATACTTATGAGCTTAAAACTAGAAAGTTTAGAAGTTGGAAAAAGTAACAATCAGCATGTAAATTACTTTTATAATGATGTTTACCAAACTAACTTAAACAAGTAACTTATTAACGTATATAAGTTAAAAAGGGGACCCTAAATAGCAATTAGCTAGCTTTTCATTCACATGAGTTAGCCAGCTGAGATCAAACTCTATTTCAACATTGAGATCATGAGATCGAGTACCACATGGTGTCAGTGTTGGTGTGGTTGTGGGTGTAAAAAAAATTAGTAAGCTGGGCTCTTAATTATTAATTCGGTTTCTCTCCCTCCTATTTTCTAAATATGGTATGAAATGTTGCGAAGAAATTGCACTTTGAGAAATTAATGAGTGGTCCAAAAGTTGTTCTAATGCTTGTGCACATGTTTTTATAAGTACCATTTGTGATGCAACTATGATGGAGGGCCTGGGATGCATGAAGCGTGGGCCATCATCATGGCTCCCGCATGAAGATTGGGACGCAGATTGCTTGCTAAAACCATTCACAGTAACTTCTTACTACTTGAAGGTAGGTGGGGCCCACCATGATGTTTGTGAAAAATCTACCCCGTCCATCTGTTTTAACGGATCATGTTAGGACATGAGCTCAAAAATGATACAAATCCAAAACTCAAGTGGGCTGCATGACAGAGGATTGAACATCTACTATAGAAATATTTATGGGGCCACAGAAGTTTGGTGAGACTAATTTTTGTGTTTTCAGTTCATCCCAATAGGAATGACTTTATGAACGGCATGGATGGCATATAAACATCACGGTGGACCTAGGGAGGTTTCAATGGTAGGCATTTACCCACTCGTGTTTTTCTGTCGTACAGCCCACTTGAGTTTTCGAGTTGCATCATTCGTGAGCCCATGTCCTAGCATGATCCGGAAAAATGGATGGACAGGTGGATTTCCCTCAAACTTCCCGTCACAAAGAAGTTCTTGCGAAAGGCTTTCACAGGGAATCGGGTCCTGAAGATTAAGGGTTCCTTTGGTGCCAAATGCTCCCAGCCTTATTTGCTTCTTGTTCCGAAATTTCGTTATCCGTGTTGTCGTTTTGGGTGCGTCGCCATCCCAATCCACTCGGCTTGATCAGTTTGGGTTCAAGCAAGGTCCATGGTCCAGTCGATCGTTGGGTCCGTTGATACGCTGGGTCTAACTGTAGATGACCCATATGCTAAAACTCCCCCGGCCCAGATTGGAAAAGCAATCAACGAAAGGCCAAACATCCTGTGGCTACGATATTTTGATATGGGTTATATGGGTACCTACTCATGGCTCGGTGGTAGACTCTATGACTTTCAACGCTGAGGTCATGGGTTCGAAATCCGTATAATTGAATCGTGGGTCCCAGTGGTGCAATGTATTATAACCGTATAAACCTCAACCCAAAAATGTGGAATGTCATTAAGTTGGGTTTTCAGTTGTGCAAGTGGGGAGTGGGTAGAAATGTTCCAGACTGTTGTTCTCTTGGGGCCCACTGGGGGTGGACCATGTTGCACAAGTTTCCTAATATGTGGCAAACCTCTACGATCAGGACAGTTGATTTGGTAGGCCACCTTCAGGATGGGACATGAGCTGAAATTTGTAGTAATTAGACAACCCTAACGTCCATTTCTTTGAAATTTGATAGTTCAATTTGGACCGCTCCTCTAACCAACAGTTCCTTCCGGAGGTCACTTATTGGATGGCTAGTTAATACAGTCCATTCGTCATGATTTTTGGGACATGGCCCACTAATAATGTCATGGTCCACAAGAATAACAGCTCCGTGAGTAGCATACTGTAAGGTAGAGTTTTATGCAGGCGCACGCTCCATGCTTGTATTCTTCTGCTCCAATTCATGGCCTGAAAATGGACGCTTAAGAATAGGAGAGAGCAACAATCCACCTGCAATAAGGGGTTACAATATTAGACCAATGGCTTGATCTTTGAGACATGTGGCCAAAACTAACAAAAATGCATACTTTTGTTCTCAATAAAGGATCATATAATTCCTCAGTCGAACGGAAGTTTGGTTGATGAGTGTTTTCTTATGGCCAACCCACGTAGAGGTGCTCTAGATTAATGGACCAGATCATCTGACCACTGCATGATTTGGTTGAACTTTGTGGGAGGACCTCATCTGTAATTTCGTTTCGGTGATATCTATGAGAAATCCACTCCGTCCATCAGTTTTGCAAGATCAAAATAGGACAGGAGTACATAGAAAATTACTCAGGTGGGCCACGTAACAATAAGCAGCGAGAATGTAAACGTCCACCGTTGAAACCTTTCTGGAGGCCACAATGGCCATCCAAACCGTTAATAAGGTTGTTCCCACTAGGATGAACTGAAAAAACATCCCAAACTTATTTGGCACCACGAAATTTCCAACGATGGATGGACGTTCAATCCCTATAATTTCGTGTGATGTGACCAACCTGAGTTTTGGATCTGCCTAATTTTTGCATTCCCTGCCTATTGTGAGCTTGTTGACCTGATGGACAGTGTGGATTTCTCATGGACACGCCTACAGGAACTTCCTCATGGCGCAACACCTTAGTGGGTATTACCGTTACCGCAGGGCCCACCTTGATGAATGTATTGTATATCAACGCTGTCCATCCATTTTTCCAACCCGTTTTAGGACTTGGTCTCAAATTTTAAGTCGATCCAAATCACAGTTGAACCATAACAAAGGAAATAGTGGTGACTGAACGGTCACCATTAAAAACTTCCCAAGGTCCCCTGTAAGAAAATCTGTAATGTTTATTTACCATCCAACCTGTTGATAAGGTAAAACAGACATTGATGGAGGGAAAATACAAATATATCTTGATCCAAAACTTCTGGGCCTATAAAAAGCTTTTAATGGTTATTCATCACGTTTTACAGTTTTATGGTCCACAGGAGACTTGGATATTCTTAATTTTTGTAATAGAAATCATGAAATGAGCTGATAAAATGGATGGGCGGTGTGGATATACGATACATTCATCAAGGTGGGCCCCACAAGGTAAGGGTAACACCCTTACCCGGGTAACAGCCAATCCACTCCCCTAATCACGTCCTTTCTAGCGTACATTTCAGACTCCTTTGGGCTAAGCTTACAATACCCATGCTAATCGCCTGAGGGTCCATTGCTTGGCTAGTCCATGATGGTTCACGTGGTTGTGGAGACAGACGGTTTGGACCGTCCATCTGGTGAGCCTTTTAGCGACTGGAAGATCCTTCTGTCCGGTCATCATCCCTTGAGGGACGAAAATGACAAAATTCTCAGTTGGAAATCAGGTGACGAGGATCCCTTATTAGCGCATGTAATCCACACCGTTCATGTAGTAGACCACAATGGATGCTTCTTTTCCACTGAATCGAATGGCAAGAATAATCAAACTAGAGCAAAATTTTCGCACATCATTATATGGGATATGCACCATTCATCTGATGGGCCATATTAATGGATTCACAGTACCATTGATATCACATCCGTCAGATGATCTTAGCCATGATTGGATCATTGAAGGGCTTTTTATATGATTGGGAAAAAATGCCAAAAACTAGTCAATTAAATATTAAAAAATTCCTAAACTTTCGTTGCCCTTTAGAAGTTTTCAATGGTCAGCGCCTAATCACTACTGTTTCCTATGGTGTGGTCCACTTGAGATTTGGATCTGTCTCCTTTTTGGGCTCATGCCCCTGAAATGAGCCGGCAAAATGGATGGATCGCGTGGAAGTAGTATGGGGGACACGGATTTCCTGTGAAAGCCTTTAGCAGGAAGTTCCTGCACTGGTAACCTAGGTGGGTCCAGCGTGATGTTTGTGAGAAATCCACCCGTCCAAACGTTTTGTGAGCTCATGTCAGGACATGTGAACAAAAATAACCGGATCCAAAGACTAAGTGGGCTGAACTAAAGGAAAAGCTGGTTAGGGAAATTCCTACCGTTGAAACTTTCCTAGGGTCCACAGTGATGTTTATATGCCATCCATACCGTTCAAAACGTCATTCCGACTGGGATGAACTGAAGACGCAAATATTAGCCTCATTTAATACTTCTGTGGCCCCACGAATATTTCAACCGTGGACGTTAAATACTTACGTTTTTTGCTCACTCGAGTCTTGGATCCAGCTCATTTTTGGTCCCATGTTCGAAAATGATCTCAAAAAACGGATAGGCGGGGTGGATTTCTCACAAAAATCATGGTGGGCCACACATAGGCTCCCAGCGCATGAACTTTCTTTCGCAGGAAATCGGCGTCCCTTGCTGGGTCACTGCCGAATCCAGTCCCTTACACATCACCCTGCCCCATCTAAGGTGACCTAAGTGGACGCGCGTGATTTTCGATCGGCCAGATCTTCTGCGAGTGAAGCCCCACCTGATGTAAAGCTCCGATATCCAGTCAGTCTTTAGAGATACGTGTGGGGCCGTACAGGTCATAGGCATGGAGTTACTGGTGAAACTGAGACTATGACATGCGTCTGAGAAATTTCGAAACAAACGTGGATGGAGGACTTGATGCGGATGAGATCGACTTCGTCCATCAGGGGCGCCGCCCTCTATTTCGTAGGGCTGTCAACGGCCCGGGCCTGTGGGGTTAGCCTTATTCAACATTTCGATTTTGCCAGGCCCAAGGCCAGCCCATTGGCCGCCCTAGCTGTTTGGACTGGGGTCTAAAATACGTACGGGAATTAGCTACTGACGGGTGACGTGACCAAGTTCTGTGGGCCCACCATGATGCATGTGTTGCATCCACACCATTCATCCATTTGGAGAGATCATTTTAGGGCATGAGCCAAAGAATGAGGCAGATCCAAAGCTCAAGTGGATCCCACCACAACCAGCAGTGGGGATTGACACCTTCCATTGAAACCTTCCTAGGGCCCACCATGATGTTTATTTGAGATCCAACCTGTTCATTAATTAACGCAGACATGGACGAATGGAAAAGAGAAATATCAGCTTCATCTAAGCTTTCGTGGCCCCAAGAAGTTTTTAATGGTAGGCGTTCAATTCCCACTGTTTTCTTTGGTGGGGTCCACTTGCGCTTTGGATCTGCCTCATTCTTTGGCTCATGCCGTAAAATGATCTCTCCAAATGGATGGATGGTGTGGATGCAACACATACAACATGGTGGTGGGGCCACATAACTTGGTGACGTCACCTTCACGGCGAGATCGCTCCTGCTAATCAGCGCCCGATTCAAAACTCACGTGGGATACGCCACGGAGAAGTTGAGGAAATCGGATTGCGTACCGAGTAACTCAGTACGCATTTATGGTACTGAGTAAACTCTGTTGGGCCCACCGTGAATATATATGGTTTGTTCACGCCTTCCATCGGTTTTCCAGCTTATTGTAGGGGTTGAGCCCAGAATTAAAGCATATCCAAAGCACAAGTGGGCCATACTACAGGAAGGAAACAGTGGGAATAATGATTTCCACCGTTGAAATCTTCCTAGGGGCCACGGTGATGTTTATTTGTCATCCAACCTGTTTATAAGATCACACAGACGTGAATTTAGGGAAAACACAAATTTCAGCTTGATCCAAAACTTCTTTGGTGTGGTTGACTTGAGCTTTAGATGTGCTTCATTTTTTGGCTCAAGCCCTAAACATATCTGTTAATTAAATGGATGGATAGAGTGGATATAATACATAAATCATGATGGACCCCACAAAGTTTACTCAGGACACTTAGGGCCCATTTGGATCGACTGAACTTGAGCCGTTAAGTTACTTTTGGCACTTAAGTTCGTTTGGTAAGTATAATTGAAAGGTAACTTATCTCTTAAAAATTACTAATCTTAATGAGTATATTTTTTTTAGCTTTTTGACTTTTGACTTTTTTACTTATCTCTCTCATGTCAGGCTTCTGCTCCTCCTCTTCTTCTTTTTTTTGTTAGTACACACCCACTGTTAGTCACCCTCCAATGTTAATTAACCACCCTCCAATTTGGCTCTTCTACTTATCTCTCTCAGGTCAAGGTGTACATATCAAAGTTCTCTCTCATGGTTCACTCAATTACTACTCTCTCATACCGTGCATAACAAAGGAGGCCCCACATGATGGACTGTCCCATCAAAAGTGGGCCTCACACAGTGGACAGCCCACATCAAAGATGGGCCCTACATTAATTGGTGCAAGATCCAATCCACCAATCATGTTGATCTGATCTTCTACATCTTTCCTAAAAATGGTTCTAATCCACTCACCATGTGGACTGGCTATTGGAAACAAGTAAATGGGTTAGAAAACTTCAGCCAAGTCTTCCAGAGCCGTACATTTGTTTTGCAGACTGTGGCCCACCTGACCAGTGGATCAACCCGATTCTTGTGCTAGGGCATCCATATAGTGGTCCTGTTTTGATGGATGGAATGTATCTTCGACCAATCGTGCTATGCTAGCACATGCATGGCATGTACATGAGTGCTATGCTAGCACATGCATGGCATGTACATGAGCTTTATTGCATGCACGTGGGATTAGAAAAGCTCATTCTGTTAGGAAAACTGCCTCAACCCTTAGCTTTTTCTCTTCATGTCAATATGTTGCTTATTTTATGCAAACTTGAAATTTTCTTTCCAAAGGTTACTTGTCAATGTGTTATTACCAAACATACTTATTTACTTATTGGCTGATAAGTATGTTGTTTACCAAACATACTTATCAGCTTAATAAGTAAAAACCAAGATAAGTAACTTATCTGATAAGTAGTTTCTCTCAAGTAATTTACAATCCAAACAGCCCTTAGCGTACTGAGTTACTCAGTTGACAGGAAACTTATCCAAGGTCCCACATGAAATGCATGTTTGTGTCCATGTTATGAAGACGCCAGTCTCTGAATTAATTCAATCAGGTTTTTGCTGGAGTAGACCAGGATACTGTTATTCTAATGGCTGCAAGAGCCTCCCGACTTGAAAACCAAGATATATATCATAGACACAGCTATCATTGGGATGCTCGCTCACCCAAACGAAGTAATGAAATTTCCATAGGGATCCACTTATTTATACACAGACAGAATGCCTGTATCACTGATTCTTCCATTTCAGCCTCTCTTTCCATCCATACATACAAGAAGGCACGGGCTGGCATTCAAGAGGTTCATTAATTGATTCTTCCATTTCAGCCTCTCTTTCCATCCATACATACAAGAAAGCACGGGCTGGCATTCAAGAGGTTCATTAATTTAATGACTCTAATTTATATTGACTACGAACAACTCTGATTTGTTGGGGCACCACAAAAGCAATTACCGAGTAGAATCACACTAACAATAAACGAATGTAAATAAGTAATTTAGAGAACACACATTTTTACGTACAAAAACTCATACGAGGAAATACCACGGCACAAAGCGACAAGCAATCCACTATAAAAACAAAAGTACAAGAAATAGAATCAACTTATAGATGCGAGAACCCTAGTTTCCTCCCTTCTAAACTTTAGAAATGATTTTGCTCTCTCGTTCTACCCTAATCCCATATTACACCCATATCCCTTATTACGCTCATATATATAGTATTACACCTAGAATAGGAAACAAATCAATGCAATTATGTAAAACTGCACTCCATCACTAATTTTTGATCGATCAAGTGCCATCAACTGAATTGTTAATTGATCGAAGTCCCCATGTTCCATTGACTGAACACGGACAAAATTGTCCAACGATAAAACCAGACAAATCGAGGAATTTCGATCAATCAAAGGCCTGTTGATCTACCCCTATAATAGATAGATTAAAGGTAATCATTTTCCACATGCTTCGTCGATCTAAGCTTTGATCGATCAAGTGCTATTGACTGAATTGTTGATCGATCGAGGTCCCCATGCATGTTCGATTGACAGAACATGGCTAAAATTGTCCAGCGAACAAACCAGAAAAATCGAAGAAATTGGATCAATTGACCAGGCCTATCGATGAACATTCGACAGATTAAAAGCACTCGTTTTCAACACGATTGTCAATGGCTTGTCGGTTGCCTATTCTGCTGGGTCAATGGTTTTGCAGATTCTGAATCTTGCACACAAGAATTCAGCCATAGAGCATGGAGTTAACACTGATTAACAGAGGACTTCCATCACTCGCTGTAGCATACCAGGTAAAACTACTCCCAAATTCCCATTCCTATTTTCTTTTGCTAATATATTCTGAATCTTCCACACAATAATTCAGCCAAAAAGCATAGAGTTAACACTGTGACTTACAGAGGACTTCCATCACTTGCTGTAGCATACCAGGTAAAACTACTCTCCCAACTTCCCACTCTTGTTTTCTTTGGCTACTGTATTTTGCTGTTGCATGTTTAATCCATCTTGTTTGTTGTTTTTCATTCATCTTTTCACTCTATGTAGGAGGTTCGAGAGGGAAGCCAAGATAGTTTGGGAGGTCCATGGCAGTTCATTGGACCTCTAGTCTGATACCACTTTGACGCAAGACGACTAACCATTTGTTCTAAAAGCTCGAACTGATAGAGTGTGGCGAATCAATTGTTGAAAACAATGCAAAAATTTAAAGAACCAGTAGTAAAATCGGAACCTTACACCTGATCAGTGATGAAGTATTGCTGAATAATATTATCTTCCATTGGGACGAGGCACGGACGACGTCGCTCTCTTTGAAATAGTTCGCGCCCCCTCAGACAATTTTGACCAGTACAGAGGCTTCCGGCGCGCTACCCTCAGGATACAATGCCCAACAATCGACCTTTCCGGTGTACACAGACCGCATAGATTCCAAAATCACCAATAGAACCACACCTTCGATTGCTCAAGATCAGATGAAGATTTGCAGAAAATAATTAGGGTTTTCCATCTATCTTTTTCTGACTGAAAGAAAGACTATTTTATAAAGCTAAAAAAAATACCGTTTAAAAAACGGACACGCCTATTAAAGCAAAAAATAGACGCCCGCTTGGAATGCAATTGACGCCCGTTGGAATGTGCCCATTCGAGTTCAGGCACATTTCACACAGTGAAAACGGGCATTAGATTAGTGGGCCACATCCAATGGTCACGTACAAAACCAACGGTAAAAAATCATTGTAAGTTTTAGCAAAACCTGGCTCATCAAGACTCTACTCAAACTGGCCCACCAGGCCGAAAGCACCCCCCCCCCCCCTGTGCGCGAGTATACGTGGGTGTGCACACACCCAGTTAAAGGATTCTGGATCAGTTTTTTCACCGGTTGCACCCCCCTGCGCGCACATACGAGCTTGTGCATAGTAATGCACTATACAAAAGACTATACAAGAGGGATTCTATATAAACACCTTTTTGTTCTGATATGGGATAAAGGTTTGCCTTTGAAAAACTCCTACAAAGAACATAAGTAAACAAAATATTGTAATTTTTTTGAAATACTTTTAACATCAATCCCTTTATCTCATAGCCCAAGCTCCTTCTTCACATAGGCCAAGCCCTCAGCCGAACCCTCATTCGTGGGCCCCGCTTCACATGGGTTCGCATCACATTAGCCACCCACTTCACACGGGTAAGGCTCACCTCACACAAGCCAACTGCCTCACACGGGCCATGCACTCAGAGTGTGTCACAGCTTCACACAAGCTACCCAACTCAAGCCCGGTGTGAAAATGCCCTGCATTAGTAGGCTTCCACCGACTACCGCACACCCTTTCTGGTGGCTTGTGTACTTTGGTGAAGCTAGTGTCATAAATCTAAAAGGAGAGGAAAAAACAATAAAAAAAATAAAATAAAATGGAATAACCAACAGGAATAGAATTGTTTGTGCAATTAAGGCTTGTAGCATCTCCTCATCTGAATGTGCGAAGGAATTATTTCTCATTGTTAACTGCCTAAAAGATGGAAGCCAACCTTTGGAAACTGCATTACATTGACTCTTGATTGAACCAGGACCTTTGTACCTCTGGTTTGCATCTTCTGCTCCTGGTATGTGCCTAGGAATCTCCAACAGGTCTCATCCAACTACTTCACTAGGGCATCAAAACCCACAAACAATAGGCATGCTTTTCCTAGATTCAATGCCAGCATAATATCTTTTGTCACGACCCAGCTGATGCGCTTATAACAATATGTAATCCTCTTTGAATGCAACAACTCCATCTAGAACCCTTAGGAATGACAGTTGAAACTAATGTCCTTCTCCAACCGGTCAGTCATAGAGGATTCTAATAAGGCATAAGCGGCTGTTCAGAGAAGAGTTAAGAATATCTGTATCATCTTTATCCAGCTCCTTGATTATTCCTATTTAAACCTAAATCAGAGCGAATCTGGGTCATCCAGGAATGAGTAGGTGAAACGTAGTTGTCCTCCAACTACTCGTTTATCAAGTATTCTAATGAAGACATAAGCAGGTGTTGAGAGAGAGGCTAAGAGAATTCATCTTCCTCCAGCTCTTTGCATTGTTGAGGAGACTCTTTAAACTCAACTACGTGGGTATTGTGATCGAATATGGAACCTTGTACGTTTTCTTCCATCATTAACAATCCTTTTTGGATTCATTGAAATTGAATTTCGGTGGAAATAGAATTTCTTTTTCTTTTTTTTTCTTTTTCTTGTTTTTGCAGAATTTCCATGGAAAATCAATTTTCATCTTTTCGTATTTTGAGGAAATGGCCATTTTCAGTTTCCATTTTAAAACCTAAGAAATTCCTCACTAAATAGCAAAATTCTTTTTCTTTCTCCCTCCCCATCTTAACCCTTCTTTGTCTCCTTCAGCATTTAGATGACCTTAACCATGTGGGCCCATCCTCAGTCAATCCCAACCACCAGTATTTCCACATGGAGCTTATTGTGAGATGTATTAACTAGGGGGGGCCCCATTGTCACTCAATCCTAAACACTTGTATTTCCACGTGGGGTCTATTTGGGGCCCACCTCTATCCTAACCAAGTTTGCACACGTGTGACTGTAAGGGAGGGGCAATTGATCCAAGTATCAATTAATATGTATATAAAATCATGCTGAAAAAAAAAAGTATACCAAGTCATAAATTTTATGTGCAAATGGTTGGCCTGCCAAACAACAAAAATGGAAATTTAGAACAATTTCATTGGAAATTTTGGTGAGAAAACAAACACTGAAATAGTATTTCATTTTATTTCCAAGGAAATCAATTTTACTCTTTTCAATTTCGACCAATCCAAACAGGCCAGTTGTCTTTGAAATGTGTATTCCTCTTAACCATGTTTTAAGGGAGGCTAATGGGGCTGCTGTCATTCTTGCCAAGGACCAGATGTCTTTAAGTTGGGCCTCATTTAACTGCTTTGTATCTTTTTCTTGGTAGCAATGTTATTTTCCACAATAAATTTACTGGACTGAAACATGTTTTGACTTCTATCAGGTGATCAGCTTGCAATAGGAAAGGAAACTGGCCGCCATTTGGGAATGGGCACCAACATGCATCCATCATCTGCTTTGTTTGGTGAGAAAAGGGATGAGGCAATCGCTGCTTTGCCAATTGATGAATTCATAGAGAAGGCTAATGGTTTTGCTAGTGTCTTACCTGGTATCCTCATGCCAAAGAGACCCCATTTCCTTTTCTCTCAGTAGTCCAACACAGATAATCCTACTTCCCTCACTCTGCTTCTTTTGTTTACTGTCCATTCAGCACACACAAACATGAGATTGTACACCGTTTGCATGCAAAGAAACACATGTGGAATGACTGGTGATGGAGTGAATGAATGCTCCTGCTCTTAAGCAGGCAGATATCGAGATAGCCATTGTGGATGCAATTGATGCAGCCCATGATGTTTCTGACATCATTTGAACCTGGCTTGAGTGTCATCTTAGTGCCGTACTGGCTAGTCATGCAATCTTTCAGAGGAAGAAAAATTACACAATAAGCTGACATACATTTGTTCACTTTCCTTCTTGTGCCAACAGTTTGACTACTTGTCCGCTTATCTTGCTTGTTCAGAATCTGTTCTTGATAGTTGGGTTTCTCCTTTTACAAATTTATTCAGTGTCTATTGCAATCCGTATTGTGATAAGTTATCTTGGTAGTGATAATTTAGGCTTTATTATGTGGATATCACTTCCCGTGAGGGCACCTGCGCTGCTGTTTAAGTTTCGACCTTGCATAAGCATTTAGCATGATGGTAGGCTGGGCCTGTCTCAAATTGTCACTAGTTCAGCTTTTATGTGGTTTTTCTGCTATACAAGCAACCCACATGTTTCAGTCTAGCAAATGTATGTGAGATCAAGGCTCATACATCAGGCCGGCCCCATGGAAAATGTGCCCTTGTCCAAAAATCAGATCAGTTCACCTATCAGGTTGACCATACATGTACACTGAATCTGGACCATCTGTTAATTATTTTTGAACTCTCGCTTTGTAACGACCCGAGATTTTCGACTCTCGTGTATAACACGACGGTCGAATTCCCAAGTAAATCATGGACTAATTGATTTGTTAAATAATAAAATATAGCATTCAATCACAATGACGGAAATAATTGTCATCTTATTCTATCAAACTTACTACGTCATCATCAATGTTTAAATAAGGGAACCAACCAATATCCATACTGAGTAATTAAAATACAAAACCATGTCTTCTCTTGAAGACTTATTACAATTCCATAAATGTATCAACTACTCAAAAGAAATATTTAATAAATGAAAACATTAACTAAGTTTCTCTAACATCGTCATCCGCCATGTGATTGTACGAACATCGAACTCGTTTCCTTAAAAATCGGGTTCAATACCTGGATCTTCACCTGCATCATCTAAATTGTGTTTGGGATAGCGTTAAACGCTATCATAGTGGGGAATATTTCCTCCAAGACAATCAAGAATAATAATAACGATACAGAGTAAACGCAAGCAGGATATTATCATTTAATCAAATCAAAACAACCAATTAAAAATCTTTGTTAATGCGATGCATGGAATGCATGCTCTGGCTAAGGCACCCTGGCTAGAATCACAATACATGAAGTGGGAGACTCCCTGTTACGACTTCATGCTAGCCACTAGTCACCAGAGGTTCCTGGGACGCACAAGCCCATAGTTTTGCCCGACCACGTGAGAAATGGGACGCTCATAGCCCAATCTACACGTGACAGTGTACGGGAGAAGTAGGACGCTCTAGCCTATTCTCAACTCCGTACACCCACATGGAGCCAAGTGAATGCATGACTTTAGTTTCACCTTTATTTAAGTGTTTTCGCATACAACCAATTTAAATAAAACTCAATGGTCACTATGGGGAGTCGCAAGCAACCCAGCATAGGCCGACAGCACGGGATTAGTGTCCATAGCACCAACCTCGGCTCATGAGAATTTGTATACCATTAGTGTCCACTCATTGTCCCGTTTTATGATTTCATCATGTCCCAAAAAGCCAATGTTGTACATCATGACTAAATTCATTAAAATACCCATGTACTGTAAATGGATCAAATCAAGCATCATGTACATGTAAGGATCCATTAACAAACAATCACTTCATTCTCTCAGTTAAGTCAAGATATATTCTTCCATCATGGACACCTCTCACGGGTTCCATCTCTCTACATCAAATAATTTTACCAACTTAGGGACAAAGAGTATACAATAATGGGATATCCATATGATGATCTTATACACATATTTCATATCACAATATGAAAACCAATGTTACTTGTAAAACACAGATTAAGGAAATAAGGGCATAGATTTTACAAAGATAGATAACACAAATACACATGCTTCTTAGTAAAAAAAATCTAAACAAGGAATCACATCATCATATAATGATATTCATTACAAATCCCACATTAAACTTCATGTTATATGGATAAACAATTCAAAACGAAATAACTTCACATGCCACAAAAGAAACTTATGATAATCGTAATATTATTAATGAAAGGCTTGAAGGAAAATCCTCACCTTAGGATGGACTTAGAAGATGGTTGTAGAAGATCCTAGCCGCTGGAAAAATATGAGAAAGAACTCTCTTCTTCTTCTTCTTCTTCTTCTTCTCTCTCTCTCTCTCTCTCTCTACGACATGGAGGCTAGGGTTAGGAGAAGGATTTGGAGGTGCGTAGTAGAAATATGGAGAGGGATGTGCACGCGAGGTCTTGTGTAACAACTTCTTGAGGTGGGTTTCTCAAATCTCAATATTCGGATGATCTTTGATTAATTCCAATCCGTTCATCTTATCAAGCTCGAAGAGTGGAGTCAGAATACGTAAATTTCTTGATGATCCACATTCTAGATTGGCCGATCCTTGAAAATAGCCTAACGGGTGCTAAAATGGGCTAAATCTCAATTAACGGTCTACGCTTGATGATCAGGGCCCAAATTTTGGAAAAATATATGGTCATGATAGGCAAATAATTGTACAAAGTTTAGTGATTGATTGATGGTGAGAAATGCCTAGATCTGAAATTTCAACTTTTGGCGGAAAAGGAAGGGGCTGGCTTTGTGGTTCAACGGTGTAGGATTATAGATCGGGGTCCAAACTTTGTGTAAACTCGTAGTCATATGAGTATAATAAGTGGTCCAAATTTGAGAAGCGATTGATGGTGAGAAGTGGGTAAATTGAAAGGTTCAAATTTGAGAAGAGTTGGTAAATCGTTAATTTCTAGAACGGGATAACTTCACGCATAAGAAAGAGGCTTATCAAGGTGGGGCACTCAAATCACACTATTGGTCCATGATAAAGACGATCGAAGTCATTTATATGAAGAGAAATATTCGACTACGACTAATCATCTACTTTTCTCACTCGATGGACATGAAAATCAAGGGTTAAGGGGCTGATTTGACAATCGGACCACTTCTACTATGATTTAAGGGCTGAAATTTGATGTGTATGGTTAATATGTACCCAAAAGCTTAAATCCATGGTTTTGCGTGAAAGTGATCGTCAGAAACTATAATACTTAAAAATGGCATCTTAACTTAAGTTTAACTAATGGCATTTTCGTAATTATCTAAAAAGTGCATGATTTTTGAAATCTGATCTTTCTACGATGTTTATGGGATCATTCTAAGCAACTTTTGTAAAGGGTCCCCTATCGGATCTCCTACGGATGTCCCCCTATTCGCAAATCAACGGTAAATGTACGATAATTAAAAAAAATAAATTAAAAATGAATTTTCAAAAAGTTTCAAATAAATCTCGAAAATCTGGGGCGTTACAAACCACCCCCCTTAAAAACAAACTTCGTCCCCGAAGTTTCCTAAGCATCGTCGATAAAAGATTGAGGGCAATCTCAGTTTATGACTTCTCGTCTAACTTTCTGAACTATTCCGGGTCAGACGCGATCACAATCCACCCCCCTTAAAAATAAATCCGTACTCGACATCGATTTTTACATGCTCCCCCAAATTTATTTCCTATCATGCTTCCACTGTGCACTCTGATTCCTAGATGGTTCTAAATATATTGATTGGTCTCTCAAATCATTCAATCATCTAGCGCCCTAATATTTCTCAGGTTTGCGTAGGTGCTCTTTTAGTCAAGGATCTAAGACGATTAGGGTTAGATAATTATCAAGGATGTCTGATCGCTAACGAAATGACTGATTAAGAGTTTAAAAGATATATCTGAGTTTGATTAGGTTGGCATGATCGGATGGTCACTTGCATGAATGGATAAACAAGCAGATAACAAAGTGAATGAGATATCATCAACGGTCCTTTAATAACTGAAGGTGCGATGGAAAGATGAGGTTAGGAATACCGTATTCTAACTCTTTATAGGATCTAAGTGGCTAAGCTTCTACGTCCTAGGGTCGTCTATACATCTATCTTATTTTAGTCATCCAAAGAAAACAATCACACACATTCCAAGAGAATGCACAAAAGTCGTCCAGTTAGAACAAGGATGCGATTTTTATTGTGTCGACATCACGGGTGAACAGTTTAAGTAGATTCGGATCCGATACATAGATCTTCTACTCGCATTTGAGCATTGAGTTCATTAGTATCCATTCAAAATTCCGAGTGTCGACCCTCGGGATTTGAACGAGGATTCAATCCTTTACACAATATATTAGGTACGGTTCTGCCCTCCCGTGCGGCCAATTTAGTCTAACATTGTGGGGACTTTCATGTATTCTCCAACAAAAAATCAACAAAGATCACGTAAATTAAAATCCAACAATACAAAACATTAAAACTTTACGAGATCCTATTTACTTTCATTGTTAGACATGGTCGAAGATTTATGTGAGGGATTGGTAAATGGCATTTTATTGTTACGATAGTCTACTTTAAGTAAGAGGGTTGGGCCTAAAATTCATAGGGATGTATGAGCATACACTAGGGAATACTTCTAAGGGTGCCATCTTACAATAACTAAGGCTAAACAAGGGGTTCAGAGGTTTTCAAAGCTAAGGAACTAGGATAGTGTCAAATCTGGAACACATGACTTATAAGCGCTCTTAGAATTTTATCTCTCAAACTGAACGTCCTTTTTACCTAAAATTTGGAGGATAATCTAAAGGTTAGGTGAGGAATCACCCAAATTTTTCTCAGAATGAAATTCCTATGGTAAGATATGATTCTGACCTCTAAAAGTCTGAAAAACGTAACAGTCCAGCAGTTTTCAACGCAAGATTTTCTCTACTAACAGAATTTTCATGATTTATCTAAACGTCGGATTGATCTGAAATTTTATGAAAGTGTTGGGTAATGAGTTAAAAATATGTATAAAAATTTTTAAAAATTTATCTATTCTGAAAATATAATTCTTAGTGGTGACATTGTCAAAGGGTCAGAAAATTTGTCCTAACAAAAATAATTCAAAATAAAATAGTTATCCTTAAAATTTGTGGGAGATAAATCCCATGACTCAGCGTAACGCTGATCTAAATATGAGAAAATGATGAGAGCTCCAAAACTTCTAGAAAAAGTGAGAATCCACTTCCCAAAAATCATAAAATTTCATATTTTTACGTTCATCGACTATCCTAATGATTTTAAGGAGCCTATGTTTGAGTCTCTAGATTCATAACATCTCATGCATCCAATGGGGGATGAACCTAGGTGTTTTTGTTTCTATTTCATGGGAACCTAAGCCCTAAGGGATATTTATTATGAAAATGGTTGAGCTTCTCACCCAGAGGTCCCGATTGTGCTCTGATACCAACTGTAACGACCCGAGATTTTCGACTCTCGTGTATAACACGACGGTCGAATTCCCAAGTAAATCATGGACTAATTGATTTGTTAAATAATAAAATATAGCATTCAATCACAATGACGGAAATAATTGTCATCTTATTCTATCAAACTTACTACGTCATCATCAATGTTTAAATAAGGGAACCAACCAATATCCATACTGAGTAATTAAAATACAAAACCATGTCTTCTCTTGAAGACTTATTACAATTCCATAAATGTATCAACTACTCAAAAGAAATATTTAATAAATGAAAACATTAACTAAGTTTCTCTAACATCGTCATCCGCCATGTGATTGTACGAACATCGAACTCGTTTCCTTAAAAATCGGGTTCAATACCTGGATCTTCACCTGCATCATCTAAATTGTGTTTGGGATAGCGTTAAACGCTATCATAGTGGGGAATATTTCCTCCAAGACAATCAAGAATAATAATAACGATACAGAGTAAACGCAAGCAGGATATTATCATTTAATCAAATCAAAACAACCAATTAAAAATCTTTGTTAATGCGATGCATGGAATGCATGCTCTGGCTAAGGCACCCTGGCTAGAATCACAATACATGAAGTGGGAGACTCCCTGTTACGACTTCATGCTAGCCACTAGTCACCAGAGGTTCCTGGGACGCACAAGCCCATAGTTTTGCCCGACCACGTGAGAAATGGGACGCTCATAGCCCAATCTACACGTGACAGTGTACGGGAGAAGTAGGACGCTCTAGCCTATTCTCAACTCCGTACACCCACATGGAGCCAAGTGAATGCATGACTTTAGTTTCACCTTTATTTAAGTGTTTTCGCATACAACCAATTTAAATAAAACTCAATGGTCACTATGGGGAGTCGCAAGCAACCCAGCATAGGCCGACAGCACGGGATTAGTGTCCATAGCACCAACCTCGGCTCATGAGAATTTGTATACCATTAGTGTCCACTCATTGTCCCGTTTTATGATTTCATCATGTCCCAAAAAGCCAATGTTGTACATCATGACTAAATTCATTAAAATACCCATGTACTGTAAATGGATCAAATCAAGCATCATGTACATGTAAGGATCCATTAACAAACAATCACTTCATTCTCTCAGTTAAGTCAAGATATATTCTTCCATCATGGACACCTCTCACGGGTTCCATCTCTCTACATCAAATAATTTTACCAACTTAGGGACAAAGAGTATACAATAATGGGATATCCATATGATGATCTTATACACATATTTCATATCACAATATGAAAACCAATGTTACTTGTAAAACACAGATTAAGGAAATAAGGGCATAGATTTTACAAAGATAGATAACACAAATACACATGCTTCTTAGTAAAAAAAAATCTAAACAAGGAATCACATCATCATATAATGATATTCATTACAAATCCCACATTAAACTTCATGTTATATGGATAAACAATTCAAAACGAAATAACTTCACATGCCACAAAAGAAACTTATGATAATCGTAATATTATTAATGAAAGGCTTGAAGGAAAATCCTCACCTTAGGATGGACTTAGAAGATGGTTGTAGAAGATCCTAGCCGCTGGAAAAATATGAGAAAGAACTCTCTTCTTCTTCTTCTTCTTCTTCTCTCTCTCTCTCTCTCTCTCTCTCTCTCTCTACGACATGGAGGCTAGGGTTAGGAGAAGGATTTGGAGGTGCGTAGTAGAAATATGGAGAGGGATGTGCACGCGAGGTCTTGTGTAACAACTTCTTGAGGTGGGTTTCTCAAATCTCAATATTCGGATGATCTTTGATTAATTCCAATCCGTTCATCTTATCAAGCTCGAAGAGTGGAGTCAGAATACGTAAATTTCTTGATGATCCACATTCTAGATTGGCCGATCCTTGAAAATAGCCTAACGGGTGCTAAAATGGGCTAAATCTCAATTAACGGTCTACGCTTGATGATCAGGGCCCAAATTTTGGAAAAATATATGGTCATGATAGGCAAATAATTGTACAAAGTTTAGTGATTGATTGATGGTGAGAAATGCCTAGATCTGAAATTTCAACTTTTGGCGGAAAAGGAAGGGGCTGGCTTTGTGGTTCAACGGTGTAGGATTATAGATCGGGGTCCAAACTTTGTGTAAACTCGTAGTCATATGAGTATAATAAGTGGTCCAAATTTGAGAAGCGATTGATGGTGAGAAGTGGGTAAATTGAAAGGTTCAAATTTGAGAAGAGTTGGTAAATCGTTAATTTCTAGAACGGGATAACTTCACGCATAAGAAAGAGGCTTATCAAGGTGGGGCACTCAAATCACACTATTGGTCCATGATAAAGACGATCGAAGTCATTTATATGAAGAGAAATATTCGACTACGACTAATCATCTACTTTTCTCACTCGATGGACATGAAAATCAAGGGTTAAGGGGCTGATTTGACAATCGGACCACTTCTACTATGATTTAAGGGCTGAAATTTGATGTGTATGGTTAATATGTACCCAAAAGCTTAAATCCATGGTTTTGCGTGAAAGTGATCGTCAGAAACTATAATACTTAAAAATGGCATCTTAACTTAAGTTTAACTAATGGCATTTTCGTAATTATCTAAAAAGTGCATGATTTTTGAAATCTGATCTTTCTACGATGTTTATGGGATCATTCTAAGCAACTTTTGTAAAGGGTCCCCTATCGGATCTCCTACGGATGTCCCCCTATTCGCAAATCAACGGTAAATGTACGATAATTAAAAAAAAATAAATTAAAAATGAATTTTCAAAAAGTTTCAAATAAATCTCGAAAATCTGGGGCGTTACACGCTTCTTTGTACATGCTGTTCCATCTGATAAACAGAGTGGCCTGCTTTTTGGGCCAGGATATATTTACTATGTTGCCACCTGATGAACCACATGGGTCTTGCACATGCATGCCATTTTTTGCTCAAGTGGGGTGTTTCTGTTTGGCACTTGCTGTAGCAGAATCCCCATTGGTTTGCAAGTCTAACAGCTCTCCATATATAAATTTGTGGACTAATTGGTGGTGCAAGTTCTATTCCTGAGTTTGCTTCTGGTTGCCAAGCTTTGCAGCAACCCATATGTCACGCATAGGATTTATCTTTTTTCATTGCATGGTTTCATTTAAACGAGCACTGGATATGATCTGCTTACCCTCTACAGAAGAGAATTGCATGGTCACAGCAAGAATTTTGTTCTCTTACATACTTCGACTGTGGGTTTAACTGTAACAGCTTTGTTTTATCCTGCTGACTCTCATATGGAAGTTTGATTTTCCACCCTTCATGGTGCTCATTATTGCCATTTTGAATGATAGTTAGTGCTAGTTACCCTATTTGTTTCTTGTTTAGCAAATGTCTATAGTTTCTTTTATTCTTTATTTGCTTGTTTCTCAACGAGCATAACAATGACTTCTTAGATATGCTAGCACTTGATGGGTGTAACAATGGTTTCTTACACTACTTTTTTCTGCAAATGAATTGCTTTCCAATTGCATGATCAGGTACCATAATGATGATATCCAAGGACAGGTTGAAACCCTCTCGTCTCCTAGACAGCTGGAAGCTGGCCGAGATCTTTGCAACTGGCTTCATTCTTGGAAGTTACTTGGCTGTTATGACAGTCATTTTCTTCTGTGCAGTGTGCAAAACCAATTTCTTCCCGGTACGAAAATGATTCACTGAAAGAAAAAAAAGAAAAAAAGAAAGAAAGATAGAAAGATCACACTGTATAGGTAGCCCCAGTCCTGGGTAAACTCCGAAATGCTGCTGGAGTATGCAAATGGCATTCCATTAACTGCCCAGGAAACCCAACAAAATGAACCACTTTTTGTGGTCTTTTCTATATTTCCTGGGCATGCACAACTGATTGACTTTTTCCTTTTTCAACTTGTTATGATTTCAATTGAACATGACATTGAAAATTTACAGCAACTTAATTTTCCTTCTTCAATGGAGTAGATATTGCACCAAAGTGACTTAGCTCTTACTTCTGCCTTTTTTTGTTTCCCTTCCTCTCCATTTCAAGCATCAGGTAGCATTAGGTGCACCACGAAATTGTGGTTGGACGTTCTTCCTTGGTGAACTTTAAAATGCTTGATTTTTGGGGCAGTGCGGAAGACACGACCCACATGAAATTGCTAGCTTGTTCCTGCCCCAAACACGTGAAATCCCGACCTTATCTCATTTCTCCACAATGATTTGATGCTAGGCCTTGGGAATCCTGAACACCCAAAACTTAAAAGGATCCAAAACATATATTTGTCCACCATGACCCAAATCAATTTGAAATTATTTGATCTTGTTGATAGAAAATTACATCTCCATCTGCTGGTTTGCTTGGATGATGATGGTAGTAAATTGACTTCCAACACATTCAATCAATTGATTAATACTTGCTCCTTTGTTGCTTATGAGTTTGCCAGAGGACAATTAAGATTCCAAGTCTTCAGGAAACATCTCATGACAACTTCAACAAGCTTTTTATTTTTATTTTATTATTATTTTTTTTAGGGTTAGTTCACACACCCCATTGTTAGTCCACCCCCCCACCCCTGTTAGTCACATCACAATGTTAGCTACCCCCACTATGGGAATCGATACCATGACCTCAGTGTTGAAACGAGGCTATCTTCACTCAGTCTGCCACTCGAGCTATGGACCTGGGTGTTGAAACATCTCGTGACAACTTCAAAAAGCTTGCTTCGGCAGTTTACCTGCAAGTGAGTACCATCAGCCAGGTTCTTATATTTGTAACACAGTCCAGGAATTGGTCCTTCATTGAGCACCCAGGCTTGTAGCTCCCCGCACTCTGCAGCTTTCGTGGTTGCTCAGCTGGTGAGTCTTCTTCCTTTCATGTGCATTTTCACTTGCCTTTGTATGAGAATGCTCTTTGCTCTTTCCATCTTCATATGCTTCCTCTATGTGCCTTTGCAGATTGCTACACTGATTGTAGTATATGCAAACTCGGGTTTTGCTGTAATCAAGGGGATTGGATGGGGTTGGACCGCATCATATAGCTTTACAATTTAATCAGCTACATTCCTCTCAATTTGATCAAGTTCTTTACTCCTTATGATTTGAGTGGGCAGTCATGGAACCACCTAATTGAGAGAAAGGTGCATATTTATCTATATTCCATGGCACTTCCCATCTGTCCAGTTTCCTACTTTTGTTGATTCTTCTTGGTTCCTCGTCTCATGCAGGTCTTCTTTTCAAAGAAGGATTTTGGGAGGGAAGAGAATGCCCAGAGAACTCTGCGTGACCTGCATCCACCAGACACCAGGATATTAGATGCTAGGTGCAGTGTCACAGATCTGAATCAAGTTTACATTAGCATAACCTAGATGTCTTTTGTTTCTTATGATGATGAGAATCATTCATCTGCTATACTCTACCTGTTGTGTTTGTTTATTTAGTGGCCAACTTCTATTTACTTCATCATTTCATGAATATTTGTTGTGTTTTTCTCTAAAGAAAAATAAAACAATCTCTATCAAAATAATACTAAAACATTGAAGACTGATAAAAAAAAAAAAATCAAATTATATGATTCGCCTATTTTACCAAAACTAGGAATCATCAGGCAATTGATGAATGGATCACTAAATGAATTATTAGATCGATGGTTAGATGAATGAACGATTTAAGCATGGATTGATGGATGAATAGATTTGGCAATGTTGATGAATGGTTGGGGTTAGTTGATTGGTGAATTAGTGGCCTAGAATCAATAGTAGAATTTAGGGGTTTGCACATACTAGTCAATGGTAAAAACTGAGGGGTTGATCTATTTTCTTAGTTAGATTATTTTGGACAGTTGGGCATGTTATCATATGTCTCAAAAGGGCTGATTTAAAACATGGGTTCGATAGCCATTAATGATGTTAATCTATGTTGGAAATCAAGGGTCAAACAAATGCGGATTGATCTCAAACTTCGAGGGTTCTCTACAGGTAGGTATAGCTTAAGATTGAACTGTTGGGAATGGGCTGATTTGATGCGCAAATGGGTGAACCTATTTGGACAGATTTCTAATGTAAATGAAAGGCTATAATTGGGTGAATTTGATACATGGGTCAAGGGTCATGATTGAGTAGGTTTAATGCATATTCAGTAGTTAAAATTATATGAGTTTATTATTGAACTAGTGGTCTTGTGTGCATGAATGGTGAGAGTGGACATGTACGTACATATATTTATATGCATAATTACATAATTGCTAATTACATAGATCAATGGTTAACACGAGATATATAGATCTAACACACATATGAATGGTAACACCTTGCATAGATTTATGGATGCGTGGATGAATGGATGGATGGACGCATACATGCTTGGATAAATGCGAGCATACATGTATGCGTGTTCATGAATGTGTTATGTGTACAGAATTTGGGATCATTACACAAACTTCTCATCAACCTCCAGTCATCTATTGGAGGGCAATTAGTCCCACCTACCAGCAATGCTTCACTGTGTTAAAACCAGATAATCTCCCTTCCGCAGGTTTTTCTTGTCACCACCATCAGATAATATCAAGCAGTAATGGAAAATGGGCCTGCTTGCTCCAATGATATTTTAGGAGGTGGTGGGATCAGGCATTGGCCCAATTCCACAATGATGTCCAAACTTGTTTTATCTAACGGTGATAGTATTCATCCATCATGGACTATTGCATATGGTTGTAAACATGGAGTAATCCATTTCATCAAAAGCAACCTGGCTATTGAGAATTTCAACCAAATGTTTCTACATTTCTTTTTCATGTTCTTACAGGTTTATAGAGATCCAACGCTGAAAGGACACATGGAGTCAGTTGTTAGAAGCAGGGGTAGACCTGGGCAACACCCAGCAAGCCTACACTCTGAGTCTAGTGGGGAAGGAAAGAAAGGAAGGGGGTCAGCACCCATGAAAACCATGCATTCATCAGAACCTGCGCACGTGCGTGCACACATATGAACAGCAACAACAATAGGAGCTGTGATTAGCAAATTCATATACTGTAGATATTCAGCATTATCCAGTATTGATGGAAGATTGCTTTTGTTTCTTCTCTGTACTGTGCTTTGTGGGTTGTGACCTTTGGTCTATATCAAGCTCACAAATGAAATGCGTATAGTGCATGTACATATGAGCTCAATTTCAATCAATCTGTGGATCTTATACAGTCCATCTCTCTGTCGAGAGCTCTGCTCCATATTGTATGTGTGGCGTGTGTTTGCATAATTGCTCGTGTTTCTAGTGAGGCTTCTTCCGTCATTGTTTTAACGGTATGTAGATATGATTATGCAATGTGTGCCTTTTATGCGCATTTGGTGGAAACCACTAGAGTCCCAGCTATGCCGACTGTATACATGGTGCCACCATGGGCAGATTAACTGATTTTGAGTTAATTGAATTTTGACCTAGCATAATCATTTCACCTATCAGGTGGATCCTGATTTACCTATCAGTTGATTTTTGCTTGTGGAATACGGACTTGCGTGGATGAAATGTATCAATAAAATACATTGAACCAGCAAAAGTTACATTGATGGGCGTTTGGGATTTTCAACGTCGCCTTTTTTTTTCTTCCTTTTTTCCAATGGCCCATCCATGGGTGACCTCCAGATCAACGATCCCAAATCACTGCGTATGGGAGACCTCATGAAAAAAAATTCTAACTTAAGACCATGATAGCAGTAGCACCGCCTTTCAAGCAGGTCTGTTTTCCTCAGCACATGGCTCGTTGAATATTTATTTCGCCACTCATATGTATATGTGAATTTGGGAAGAAGACATCAACTGAAACGGAGTTCATTCCCATTCTAATGTTTTTGCCATCAAGGGGATGAAAATTGTACAGTTCGTTGGCTGTAGATTAGTGCTATGTGCTATGATCCCAAAGGTTTAATAGCTTAACTTTACACATTCCACAAGTCCTGACACCAGTTATGGGGCTTTTGGCGCATTGGTTAGGTTCTTAACAATTGGTATCACTGTTTGAGTCATGGAAGGAGCAACCTGTTGAGAGGGCAACCTGGACTTGAGTGAAAGGGCTACCTGAATAACTAGAGTGCAGCTGTCATGCCCTGAAAAGGGCTACTTGAGATAGAGGCTAGAGTGAGTGACACCATAGAGTGGGCTGTCGTGTATGTCGGCTATGAGCAGCGTAGTGGAATGTTACAATCCGAAAGGTTTAACAGCCTAACTTTACATGCTCCACCAGTCCTTGGGCTTTTGGCGCATTGGTTAGGTCCTTAACACTACGCAACTTTGTAGTTTATAGACCGTAGACTGTAGACATCAACGGTTAGGGTCAATGACCATGGCCCCACTTGTACAAACCTTAAATCCAACCCCTTGGCTGGGATCGATTCATGTAAGTGGGTCAGGTAGAAAAAGCGGTGTGCTCGGATGCATGGGATTTCCAACGCCTATGCGAACCAATCAAATGGCTTGTGCGGACGCTTTTCTCTTATTTGTATAATGCCGCAGTGGAGAGAGAGTGCGCAATATGAGTTTTCAAAAGCACACATCACATGATTTCTTATTTGTTAAGGATTCTCTCCCTTCTTTTCAAACGCGTGCTAAGAACTGACGTGACTTCTTCAAATCCTTTTTCTTCTTCTCTCTCGTACACACGTTTTGAGGGCTGCTCGTGCTGGTATGGTGCACGTGCAAGATTCAAGCCTTCCATCAGGTGGGCCTTACTATTTGGATCTTGCTGGCCTAAAAAGTCAGGTTGTGTCACTTAGGTGGACCAACGGCCTATAAAATAGATGGATGCTAGAAGAAATTTGTTTCGGCTGTTGGTTTGGTTTTTTTTTTTTTTTTTTTTCGTTGTGGCACACCTAAGGGGTGTTTATGTCTAAGTTTTTAGTGGGAAGGTCTATTTGGTATGGTCCATCTGATGAAAAGCTTGGATCGTGCACATACGTACCATGTTAACACTTATGCTTGCATGTAGATGGGCATAGACATGCAAATTCCAACCCTATAATTCAAGTTGTAACAACTGATCGCGCCAGGACCATCTGATCATCGGTCTGCAGATGTAGGGTTAAAATAGAAGCGTAAGTGTCCACATTCTCATCGCCGGTCTACAGATGTAAGGTTAAAATAAAATAGCAAGCGTCCACATTCAACGAACAAGAGCCTCCAGTACTGTCTAGAATAATTCATTAGCGCACTTTTTCGGGTTTGTAAGCAATCACGTAGAGAGCAACATGTCAGCTGTCCATTCATAGGAATTCACCAATCAGAGTATCATTCTCCAAAGTCTGTTTTATATGTAAATGAGAAAGCTTGGTACTCTTGCAGAGTGTGGTAGTTGATACGCAGGCATTTAGAAATTACTCATTAATTTGATGCAATAGAATATAACCGATTCAAATGAAAACGTCCAAATTATGTTTCCAGTTGGATGTATCAAGGACCAAAAAGTAGACCTACATTATTAACTTTAATTCAAATTGTAGGACATTTGTTGGACAGTTAAAAATAAAAAAACATTGAATCAAAGGTTAGGATTCTTCAACCAATTTTTTTCTCTAGCTTATGGATAGTGGGCTCCACAATCTCATCGGTTTAATTTGAGTTACGGTTGTTGGTTCCAAATTGGGTCACGTCTGTTATATACACGTGTGTGTGCGTGGGGCGTGCTAGAGCCAATTTTGGCTTAACTAAGACCAAAGCTTTATGATCCTAGGCACCTAAATAGATGGATTGAAATTGGATTTGAGAAGATTTACAGTCTACTTAGCCACCAATTATAAGAATTATAAGAAATTGGTTGATTTACAAAGGAAAAGGTTAGCTTTTTTAATGGATTCTTTTTACCTTGGAAGTAATAACTTTTTATTACAACATTGATAGCTTATATATTTTAATAACAATGCAATAGTCAAAAATTAGAAAAAGGTCAAATGTTAGTTTTATTGAATTGATGAAGAATGCAATCCAACTCGTAAGTAAATAAATAAAGTAATGAAAATTTACCAATGGCAATCTATGCAGGCAAAGCGGCCGTACATGGTCGACGGTCGTCTATGATAGGGTTTTTCTCCTCAGGAGTTGAGGAGAGATAGTGTAGCCTGGGGGTCATAGGCTGCCCGACTAGTCAAGCTCTGGTGACCGAAATCCACTGAGAAGGAACAATTTGTCTCTGGACAAATTTAGAGGTGAGCGGGCGATTGACGTGAGGCCATTGGGTGCCCGACCATGCTGGATCAGGTGACTGAAATTTGACGAATTTCCTCTAAAACTCTTTGGAAATGTTTTTTATCTGTCGGGCTTCGACTGCAAATCCACAAGTTACTAATTTGAGTCTAACTCTTGCATATGGCTATATATTGGCTTCCAATTTGAGATTTAAGCATCCTAATAGGAGGTGTACATGTCTAAGGTGAGTGAGAGGGAAAAAAAAAAGGAAGAGGGGAAGCTTGTTAGAATGGGAGATTTTTGTTAATGAAGGAGCACATATAACATCTCGGGTTCTTCTACGTCCTCGTGCTCGATAAGATCTCTTAGTTTCGACTCCTTTTATTGCTTATCCATTCTTGCGTGACTGAAAAAGGTTTGATTCAAGCGGGTTGTGCTTAATATCAAGGTGTAAACGGTTTACTGTATAGTAGATTGTTTTTCTAGATGAAGTCCTATGGTTTTTACCTCTTTGAAGGTTTTCTACGAAAAAAATCTCTTGTGTCGTGTTGTTTGATTGTTTGCTTGTGTTTCCGCATTGTTATATCCCATAATTTAAGTGGTTAAGTAGTGAGATCATAAGGTTTTTGTGCAATACACCCAGTCTGAATCTAGATGATTAAAAGATGATCATGATTTGGTCAACAAGTCGTAGCCAAATAAAGTCACCATGCAAGAACTTAGAGATTTTAGATCAAACAATGAGATCGTAAACGAGGAGATTAATGGAAACTTGTTGCAACAACGCATTGGACAAACGTGAATGAAACTAAACTGAGATGAAGCCAATCATTTTGGACTTGCTTCATCATTGCGCTGCACACAAGTGAAGAGGCTAAATTAAACTAGACTAAAATAGAAAGAAAAGGTAGACAACATTATTCTAGATAAGAATTGTGTTTATTTGAGTTGGCAGAGGCCTGAAATTTTTGTTCTCTATTACTTTTATAGACTTAGATAAGCAATGGCTTTGCGTATGATCTCATTAACTTACAGGGTTAATTGGCCAACCAATTAATCATTTTAGCTTATTGTGATTGTACTTCTTGATGCATTTCCTTTCTCCCCGCACCATTGTCTAGTTTTCAAATGCACACGGCCAATCATGTATGGTCATGTGTCAATATGCATCACTGCTTTAACATTTCGTCAACTTGCACAGTCTTTTCTAAAAGCTGTGCATATGTGTGGCCTATATCCTTCAACCACTTGTTGTTGGAAGAATGAAAAAGTCCCTGATGAAGAAGTCTCTTAATTCTCATGATCTCCTTCACTGATTTATGAGTATCGTCTTCGATATTTATATGATGGTGCCAACACATAGCGGCTTCTCATCTGTTGGATCTGACTATGGCTGACTGGGTGTAGACAAATATATGCAAATTGTACCATTTTGGATGTAGGGAGAAGACCCCTTGATGAAGGGTGTGGATCAAGCATATTTCTATCACAAATGGATCAAAAAAAGATTAAGGAAAAGCGGCAGCATTTTAGTAACTTTTGAATTCTCAATGGATCTGGTTCGTCGCGCTTGTCAATCAATTGATAGGCTTGGTCGATTGATCGCAAATCTTGCCAAAAACAAGAATTTATCTCTGGACACCTCTGGACACTTTTTAGAATTTTGATCGATCGATGATCGACATCGACTTGAGCGAACTTGCGTGATTTTTTTTATTTCTTTTCTATTTTGCTTGGAACCTTTTTTATTAAGTCTTTAGGGCTTAGTTTCTCTATTTATAGTTATTTAAAACTCGCGAATGACATTCAATCTCTCTTTTTATTAATAAAAAATTCAGATTTTTAGTCTCTTTATTCTCGTGGATTTGAGATTTGCCCTCATAAATTCAAAGAAGTTCGATTGATGAGTCCAATAAGCTTTGTGAATTTGAAGTAATTATCCAATGAGTAAGATGGTGATCAACTTTACCAGGCTCATCCTTACCCCACATTTCTAAGTGCCTGCCTATCTATGCCAGGCCAGAGCAGAGATGGGACAGCACATGACGGTGGGAGGAGGATAGCTAGGCTAGAAAATCGGATTGATAGGACGATGTAAACTTTCTTATTTTTTAATCTTAATTTGGACCATCATCTACTCTCTTTCTAGGCGTCAATCTATGGGCACCAGTTGGATGCTTAGGATCATCCTTAATGCCCTTTTCTGATTACAAATGCTCCATTCACAGTGGGTCCCACTGCTCGGAGGGGCTGCATCATCTCACATCCATACCGTTTTGTGTGGATTATGGTGGATCCGCATACTCTTATCATGCGGAGTAAACTCTGTTGGGCCCACCTAGAATGTATGTGCTTTATCTATTCCGTTCATATGTTTTTCCAGATCATTTTAGGGGTTGAGCCCAAAATTTAAGCATATCCAAATCTCAAATGGACCATGCCACGGTAAACAGTGTGAATAATGATTTCCACCGTTGAAACCTTCCTAGGCCCCACAGTGATGTTTATTTGTCATCCAACCTGTTCATAAGATCATATGGATATGGATGAAGGGAAAACACAAATATTAGCTTGATCCAAAACTTTTGTTTCCTCCAAGAATTTTTCAATGGTAGACATTCAGTTCACACTTTTCCTGTGGTGTGGTCCACTTTAGATTTTGATATGCTTCATTTTTTGGCACCATACTTAAAATTTTCTGTAAAGATGGATGGACGGAGTGGATAAAAATCATAAATCATGATGGGCCCCCACAGAGTTTACTCCGCACGCACGCTAAACGTGCGGAGTTACTCACTACGCAATCCGCTTCCTTGATGAAGGGACGGTAACAAAGTCACAGATACCACTAGGCACCAGCCCTCTCACGACAGCCTGGAGCCCGAAAAAATCGAAGAAGCGAAACGACACCCACACGTGCTAAACTTTCACAGGTGTGTGAGATCCAGACCATGCAACCTGTTGGGGCTCAAAGTTGAAATGTCGAGTTCGAAAAAGCAATACATACAGTCACATGATCATCCAGACCCCAAGTATCTTGAAGGCTCTATTCTTCATTGGATGATGCACAATGAAAGTCAAATCATAGAAATTCTACAAACAAAGTGCTTGCAAACTCATCTATCCAAAGAGATTAACATGAGGCGACTCTTGTTTGGCATATGATGCGCACTCATACAAAATATTGATGTATTATCATATGGTAAAATGGATTATAAGATATGTATGCGGTACCATTGAACTTGGTATTTGTATTCTTACTCGAAGCATAATAGCCTGTTTGGCACCATGGATTTGGAGGGATTTGAGGGGGTTTCAAATCCCATAGTGCATTTGGCACATAAAGCAATTGGAGGTTTCAAATCACCTCGAAGGGTTTGCAATCCAAAGTAGAAGCTTGGATTACATCTGAAATCCTTTCAAGGGTCACATATGTAACATGTGTGACTAGGCTACTAATTTATTGAGCACATGACCCACTAATGATACCCCAAAACAATTAGATTATCAACTGCATTACTAAAATTATTTTAATACAATAATCTGTGCCGTCCAAACATTGTCCAAGAAAATCAATGGTTAAAATTCGTAGGTTAGTTACTTCGATGTGATTCTATGCTTGTGGCCCATCCGAAACTTGAAATTTCATCATTTTCAGCCAAAGTATATATTTCAATGGACTTATTACAACTATTGTGTCGAACATCACATGCTTATACTATTTAGGAATATTAAAGTTGATTTAGTAATTAAATTCAAACCCTCATAAATATCATACTTTTGAACTATAGGATTCTAACTCTAGGGTGTCAAACACAATCAAAGGGTTTCAAATCAAGAGGGTTTTGAATCCATTGGGTTCAAATCCATGCTCCAAACAGCCCTAATGGTACTTTATGCTTTCTCCCATCCTCGACAGGATACATCGCCGTACAGTATGTCAACTACCTGGTTTTGTACCTTACTTGGTTCCAATTCCTTTTCTTGGAGTGACAAGAAATAACTCATCATTAATTGTTCCAACACAGAAGTGGAATACCATGCAATGGCCCTTGCTAATCTGCTACAACTGAAGTCACTTAGTCATCATTTATTCTTCGAGACATTGGACTCATCTAATCTACGCCGACCGCTCTCTTATGTGATAATTTCGGTGTTTTATGTATGACTGCCAATCCTATTCTTCATATTCTTCATATTCTTCATGCTCGAACAAAGCGTACGGAGATGAACTACTGCCTTGTTTGTGAAATCAGATCGGATGATGCACAATCAAAGTCCAATTCTACACGAAAATGGGATTGCGAACGGAGTTACTCAGGACGCTCTTATCGTCCTGAGTAAGCTCAGTTGGGACCACTGTGAATGTATGTGGCTTATCTACACCGTCCATCCATTGTTCCAACTCATATTAGTGGTTGAGGCCAAACTAGAAGCATATCCAAATCTCAAGTGGATCATACCATAGGCAGCAGTGGGCATAATGATTTCCACCATTGAAACCTTCATAGGGCCCACAGTGATGTTTATTTGTCATCCAACCTGTTCATAAGATCACAAAGACATGGATGAAGGGAAAACACAAATATGAGCTTGATCCAAAACTTTTGTGACCTTCAAGAAATTTTCAATGGTACAGGTTTAATTCACATTGTTTCCTGCCATGTGGGCCACTTCAGCTTTGTATATGCTTAAATTTTTGTCTAAAGCACTAAAATTATATGTTAAAATGTATGGACAGAGTGGATAAAATACATAAATCATTGTAAACCCCACATAGTTTACTCAGTACCCTAAGCGTACTAAGTAACTCCGTTCGCAATCCGCTTCCATTGTACACAACCTCTTTAAAGATTTATTTGGCCCTAATTTATAGGTTAACTCAATTAAAGGACTGAGATGAGTCGACTTTTGTCATGCATATCATGTATAACTCATACAAAATATTCCAAATATGTGATAAAGTTGATGAGCATACATCATTTAACTCAATTAAAGATATTGACATGGGCCAACACTTGTCATGTGTATTATGTATAACTCATACAGCTCATACAAAATATTTCAAATATTAGTATTTATGTATTTATTATTATTATTTTTTTTATATCATCCGGCCCTGGTTAGTTTTTGAGGTGGGGTGTTGTTGGGCTTGCACAAGAATATGTGGCTTATTTGTGTAAATGGATCAACCTTGGGTTGCGCCTTACCTAACCCACCCCACCCATATGGTTGTGATTGAGCTGGGCTAGACAACCCATGGGTTTGTCTATCTAGTCCAAGTCTCAAGCCAGGCTTAGGGGCATTTGGCATCTCTACTCTAATTTAATAAGAGCTTTTTTAATGAGAGCTATTTTAATAAGTTCTTTTTATCCTAGCTCTTGTTTTAAATAAGTTTGGTAAAATTTCGAAAAAAGAAAAAGAAAAAAGAAGCTCTTATTTAAAGTAAGCACTTTTGGTAAAACTTTTAAATAAAAGTTTTTTTCAAGGATAGTTGATATCATTTTTAAAGATTACAACAACTTAAATATAAAAGCAATCCAAAAGGTTGTTTGGGTGGACGGTCCATCATGTGGGGTCAGCATCAATGCTAATTGTCCTTTATGTGGGGCCCCTCAATGTCCACTACCCATCACCATCACGTGGACTCCACATTTGATGTATCCATGGTGTGGGCCCTACCTTTGAAGTGTATTGTCCATCATGTGGGCCCAGTTTAGATATACCATTCATCATGTGAAGTGCACCTTCTATATGGATCATACATCATACGGCCCACTTTGAATATGGGTCATCCATCATGAGAGACCTTGTATTATGGACCGTCAATTAGGTGGGGCCCACTTGATGTCAACTGTCCATTATGAGGGTTCACACTTTTATGTGAGTCTCCATCATGTGAAGTTCACTCCGGCCATTATGTGGGCCCACCTTGATGTGGACCATTCTTTGTGTGGGCCCCAACTTTATTATGGGCCATTCATCATGTGAGCCTATCTTTGATATCAATTGACCATCATGTGGGCCCACCTTCAATGACCATCATCCATCATGTGGATCCCACATTTGACGTGGACCGCCATTTAAATGAGACCTACTTGATGTGCAGGTTCCGTCATGTTGGGCCACACTTTGATGTGGGCCATCTATCATGTGGGGCCTACGTTTGATGTGAACCTTTCATTACGTGGGCCCACCTTGATGTGGGGCCCTACTTTAATATGAGTCATTCATTATGAGGGGCCCATCTTTGATGTCCACCATCCATCATGTGAATCCTACCTTTGTTGTGGACCACTATCATGTGGGGCCCACATCAAGTAGGTAGTCCATCATGTGGGACCCATTTGATGTCCACCATCCATCATGCAGGTCCCACCTTGGCTGTGGACTGCCCATCATGTAGGGTCCAACCTTCGATATGGGTCATTCATCCTGTAGGCCCACCTTTAATGTCAACCTTCCATCATGTGGGTCCCACCTTTGTTGTGGACTACCTATCATGTGGGGCCCACTTGATGTGGATAGTCCATCATGTGGGACCCACCTTTGATGTCCACCATCCGTCGTGTAGGTCCCACCTTTGCTATGGACCATCCATCATGTGGGGTCCAACCTTCAATATGGGCCGTTCATCATGTGGTCCCACATTTAATGTCAATCTTCCATCATATGGTCCCGCATTCAATGTCCATCATCCATCATGTGGGTCCCACCTTTATTTTGAATCGTCCATCATATGGGGCCCACTTGATGTGGATAGTCCATCCATCATGCAGGGCCACATTTTAATGTGGGTCATCCATCATGTGGGACCCACATTTGGTGTTCACCATCAATCATGTGGGGGCCCAACCTTCAATATGGGTTGTTCATCATGTGGGCTTACCTTTGATGTCAACCTTTCATCATGTGATCCCACCTTCAATGTCCCCTATCCATCATGTACGTCCCACCTTTGATGTGAGCGTTCATAATGTGGGACCCACCTTTGATGTAACCATGCATTTTGTGGGCTCACCTTGACGTGGAAACCCATCTTCAATATGGGTTATTCATCATGTGGGCCCACCTTAGAGATATTCTAATAAAAAGAAGATGGCAATATGGGAATTACTTAAAAAATTTAAGGACGAACTTGTTAAAAAATTAGTGAAAAATATTTACCTACTTAAGCTAAATAAACTCTTAAAGAAAAACTGACCTCTCTACCACTTATTATTTAAGAGTGTTTTTTGCTAGTTTCTAAAAATATAAGCCTTAAAATAAAAGTTTTACCAAATGGTTTATTTTCATAATAAGAGTTTATTTTTTAAGAATAAACAAATAAACTCTTATTAGTAGATTTGCCAAAAGCCCCCTTTAATCAAACTCAATCTAATCCTAGCTTGAACAGTTAAACCCTAACCTACGTGAGCCACAACTCAACTCTAGGCCACATGAATAGGCCGAGTCACCAAGTTAGAAAATCAGGACATAATCAACATGACCTGGTTGAGATCCCCAAACAACCTTATGATTTATGCATGTAGTGTAGTGTGTGTACTAATTGGCCTGGGTTGGGCATGCCTTTAGCCCCATATTCCTAAAATTGGGTTGTGCTGATATGGTCGGTTCAGATGAGACCATGGTTTGGAGAAAGAGAGGAGTCTAATGTGACTCATCCGACTCAGGTTCGACTATGTAGGACCTGACGGTGATTGATACCAATAGTCATCCCGAGTCAACCTCAACTCAACCGAGTCGTCACTCCACTCGGGCAGAACCAGTAGAGTCGAGTCACCAACTCTTAACCATGGTGGGGCCAATGAAATTATGATTAGATGGATCAGGTTGTGTTGGGCTTGGGCCTGATGAATCTTAAGTGGGTCAGTCAGGTGCAGTATAATGAATTGCAGGCTGGGTTTGGGCCACAATTCTTGATCTGGTTACTTTAAATGGGTTACCCTTATCTGACATCGACCGACGTGAACCGGGCCCATTGCCATCCGTGACAGTGGGCCACCAGATGGGTCGAACTAATGGGCCAGGGCACATCCAAGGTCGTTCCAAATCAACAACTGACTCAGTTCTCACTCACACATGCGCCAATATAGCACGTGTCCTTAATCCCCTTCTTAAATTAAATACATCCTCGCGCTAATCACCATAAATCATTCCCCACATTGGCAGCACTGCATTCCACTCCGGAGAGCTCACCCTTTCCTTCCGTCTCAAAAATCCCAACCCCCGCCGTTACGTCTCCTTCCCCTCTAAAAACCCAATCCCCTCAAATAAAAAACCCAAACCCCACCAAACGCTCCCCAAAACAGAAGAATCCAATCCCATCCCCTTTCATCCCGTTCCGTTCTCTTCAATGGCAGCCCCCGCAGCTGCCCCGTCCTCATCCTCCCCCACCGAACAGTCCGCCCCATCCTCCGAAGGTCCGGTCCTGAACCTCATGAGCAAACGCCTCCGCGCCCTCCGCAAGAAATACAACCGAATCATCCAAATGGAAGAAAACGTTTCCCAAGGAAAGCCCCTGAACAAGGAGCAAGAAGACGTCCTTCGTTCCAAACCCGCCGTTTGTACTCTCATCGAAGAATATGAAAAGCTCCGCCAGCCTCTCTCCAACGCCGTCCAGGAAGAGCTCTCCCTCCTCTCCCACGACAGCCCTCCGCCGCCGCAGTCTCCCGACGAATCCTCCCCCGTCGAGTCGGCGGCAGCGGCAGCGGCAGCGGCATCAGTGTCAGCAGATGCTGCGATCGAGGACCTGCTTAACCTCATCTACTTTGGGAGCCTCTTCGATGTGAAGCCGCAGAGCGAGTTCACCTCCACCATGCTGACCCGCACACATGAACGTGAGTGCTGCCTCACCTATGACTATGTGACAGACGATGCAACTGATCTGCTCGGTGAGAAGGATTTCGACCTGATCTCGCTGCTCGGTGGCCTTGTGATCGCCCGCCCCGCCCACTCCAGCCTGTCTCACAAGAATGCTATCCGCAGCTGTGTGCAGCATGCTAAGCTCTGGCTCTCCAATTCCGACCAGACTATCCAGCCAGGGTCCACCATTACCTGTAATCTGCTGGCCTACGTTCTTTTGGTTTCTGTTATCTTTGTTTTGGTGTCTTGATGGGGTTCTGTTATCTTTGTTTTGGTGTCTTGATGGGGTTCTGTTATCTTTGTTTTGGTGTCTTGATGTTTACAGAAGGCCTTCTCTTTTTCTTTTTTGGCAGATGCAGGATTGAGGGATCGGCTGAACAAGATCCTGGTGTCGGACTACTTCACCACGACGCCTGAGATGAAAGCGCCGGTGGATGTGGCTGCAGCTGCAGGGAAGTATGCACCCAGTCAGGTGCCAGTGCAGGAGCCCACTGTGCCGTCACCGGAAGTGCAGGCTGAAGGTGTATTGGCAGGGCAGTACCAGCACAAGGTGAAAACTTCATAACTGCGGAAGCTTTTCTTTTCAGTGTTGTTTTCTCCTCATCAGTAGTATGTAGTACGGATCCCATTATGAATTTCACATTTTCTTTCCCACTTGGATGATTATTCATTGGGGTTTGGCTAATTAGTTGATATCTTGTGTCGTAAAATCATGAGTGTACTGAAGTTTTGCGATGCTGGTAGCTCTTCTACTGGCATTTCCTAGAATTCATGATGATGAAGTAACTCTCAAGTTGCAGTTATGTGCATTTCAAATTCAACTCGGATGTAACGGGACTGCAGTTTGGAGCAATATGCATGCTATTGAAGGAAATCATAATCATGCCATTCCCACTTCATTGGACTGGCAATTGGAATTTCAATTCGGAGGTGCATCTAGGTGCACCCCACAGGAAATTTTCTGAAGGTCATCTACCGAACCATGTGATTATGTAATCTTTTAAGCACCATTGCAACCATATTTCAGGGTTTCTATCACCATATTGGCATGATCTGTTTGATGTATTGATGACCCTGAATCCAATAATCTATCCTATGTCTTTGAATCTTCACCATTACCAATAATATGATCTAGACCTCGAACATCTTTTTCAATATCACATTGCTGTATGAATGTATCATGGTACACTCCCTGTATGATACAATACATTTTTGATACCATTGGCCTTTTGTCATATGGAATTCCATCAAAATTAGCTGGGGACGAATCTGTCAATGATGCATTTCAATACTATGCATTCGTAGTGGAATATAACAATGATACAAACTGATACAGATGACACTTTTTTATACATATGCTCATGATACGAATGTTTGTATGCATCTCCTGATGAATTTCTCATGATACATTCTTGATACGGCACAATACATTGCAATATTTTGAACCTTGGGTCAACACATGAGAAGCGCACCGTTGGGTTGGACTGCCTGGTCTCTTTTCATTAGCCTTTGCATTCAAAAATATATGAAAAAGGTCTTCCTTTCTAGGTCAATATGAAGTATCAACTTGCCATCTTCGCAAGAACACAATTGCATGAAACCACTGGCTGTTTCTCAAAATCACTTTCCAAATTTTTTTTTTTTGGGGTGGACTCATTGTAACAAAAACCTCTCCTAGGAGCTCCAACATGTTAGTATCATTGGGCTAATTGGCTTTGCTCGGTGAGCTAATTTCACTTAAACAAATGTGTTGCAGTGTTATGATCTTGCTTCAGTTAGTGTCTAGTTTGATATCCAAGCAGATGAGTCCTTTATCAAGGACTCTTATGGCTGCTTTAGCATAAAATCTGAAGAAAGTTACCTTGAATAAGAGAAATAGGAGGATGGAGGGGGGTGTGGGTCCACGTCAGAAGATGAAGATGGTGACTGCTTTCCCTTGCTTGTACTTATATCTTGAGAAGCCACAATCTCTTTGCTCCTTCATGTCGTGCCTCTTCCAATTCCATTACTCTATCAAGTCTATATTGATTTTTTGCCATCACTTGATTCATTGTCTGCCAAAGGTCCCCTGGTACAGTGAACATTATGACTTGTCTAGGGCTGTGCTAGTTGCTTTAGGGTCAGATTAGGGTTGATTGGGGCCTGGCATGATTAGAGAGAAGATCCTACTTGGTCATTTGCCTGGTCCACATTTGAACACGAATGCAATGAGCATTCATTGCCGGAAGACAGATTTTGATAGCACTTTAATTGCTCATGAGTGCATTGATTCACGTCATGGGAAGGTAAAAAATGTATCATTTGTAAGATCAACATTGAGAAAATGTATGATCACGTCGACTGAGATTTCCTTGACTATATGTTGGGTCAATTGAGTTGCAGGTAGAGATGGAGAAGGCGGATACAGGATTGCATTCAGTTGGCCAGGTCCTCGATTCTGGTTAACTGGTCCTGTAATGGCTTCTTTAAGGCATCAAGAGGGCTTCGACAAGGAGATCTGCCATCGCCCTTTTTGTTTGTGGTGGTAGCGGAAGCCCTAAGCAAGATGTTGGATAAATTAGTGTCAGCGGGCCTCATTTGTGGGTTCAAGGTTGATGAAGTAGTGTTTCAAAACTCCTATCTCTAGTTTGCCGATGACACTATTCCATTTTGTGATGTAGAAGAAGTTAAGGTGGATAATTTGAAGAATATAAGTATTTCAAATTGGTGTTAGGCTTGAAGGTGAATATCTTTAAAAGCGAGATGTTGGGCTTTGGTACCTATAAAGAGGTGAAGAAGCCTGCGGAGGTGTTTGGTTGTAGCACCAGGTTATTTCCTTCGTTGTATCTAAGCCTTGATGTATTGGCAAGCTGTGAGGCACTTGTGGTACAAGGTTATAGAAAGAGTTGAAAGGAAATTATCGAGGTGGAAAAGCCGGCACCTCTCACTGGGAGGAAGATTGATGTTGATTAAAGCAACATTATTAAATCTGCTTTTTTTTTAATGTCTCTTTTCAAGTGTCCAAAGTCTGTGTTTGATAGATTAGAGAGGCTAAGTTGTGACTTCTTGTGGCAAGGTGCAGAAGAGAAGCAAAAATTTCATTCGTTGAGGTGGGATGAGGTATGAAAGCCTTACGGGGAAGGGGGAGCAGGTATAAGGAGGTTGGAGGTGATGAATTCACCTAGGCTATGTAAATGGTTACGGAGATTCTGCTAGGAAGATGGTAGTTACGAAGATTTGGCACTGTGGAAGACGTTTATCAAGCTAGGTATAAGGAGGTTAGAGGTGATGAATTCACCTATGCTAGGTAAATAGTTATGGAACTTCGGCTAGGAAGACGGTAGTTACGGAGTGGAAGACGGTTATCAAGTTAGGGACCAGGTTTAAGGAGGGGATTGGTTTCTCCTCAGGAGACGGTTCGAGTTTTTGGTTTTGGGAGGTCTGAACAAGTGAGAGGGCATTTCGAGATGATTTTCCGAGCCTAGCTAAGCTATCCCTGGAAGTGAGTATCTCCATTGCTGTGCTAGTCGGTCACAGTTAATGGAGTGGTGCATTTTCCTCCATGTAGGAGGAATTTGTTGGAGGGGGAAGAAGAGCTCTTTCGTCTGCTAGTGTGGCTTCATAGTATTCATCCTATGTTGGGAGAGTTAGGGATACATTGGTGTGGAGTAAAGAAAAGTCCAGTTGATTCTTGGTAAGCTCTTTCTATAGGTTGATCCCCCTCACCAAAGAAAAAAGCAGCTGTTTTTGCGTGGTTAATGGGGAGGAATAATGTCAGTTTATAATCGTCAAAAGATGTAGACGATGATCACTAATGTTTGTATGATGTGCATGTAGGATGCGGAAGTGGTTGATCAGCTCTTTATTCATTGCCCCTTTGCTAATTAGATGTGAGAGAGGTTCTTGTCAACCTGTGAAGTGTTGTGGGTTATGATGGGAACCATTGAGTGTCTTTTTCTATCTTGGTATGGGGGTGGGATCTGGAAGAAAAGGGAGAATGCTTTCGAGACTATCATTATTGGCAAGCATTTGGGCCTTGTGGGAGAGAGGAACAATTGATGTTTCCGTAATTATAATGGGCTAGTTTTAGAGGTCTTTAGAAGGGCTAAATTGGATGTAATGAACTGGGCCTCAAATATAAAGGCTCTTACTGAGCATCCTTTTTTGGTTTCATCTTGGTTTGCCTTGTAATTTGTCTTTTGATTGATCTTTGGTTTTTTCCTTTATTTAAAATAAAATTGTTACCTAAAAAAAATAAAGAAAGGAAAAAGCATGGATGCAAGTGTGGTGCTTGAAGGGCTGAACCCAGATCTAACCCCAAAATTGGACATGACTTGTATGAGGAAACCCTTTTCTTTTAGAATCAAGACTACATGGAGGAGGAAAAAAAAAACTTGTTTTGTTTTTGTTGACCCTACTTGTTGACAACCTTGGGCTAATCAACAAAAGACCTGTCATGTCATGGCATCCAAAACCAGGCATGTATGCATGAAATTTGACTCTACGGCATCACCTTTTAGGTCAAGTGTACAATTCTAAGGTTAGGTTAGTTTCTTCTATTGATGAATTTTCTTGCTTATTATGTCTGAATAGGAGTACGTTGGAATCCATGTTTTCAGCTCTTTTGTATTATCGTTGATGCTCTTTTTCTAGATAAACTGGCTCTCTCTTAGCTGTGTGCAAAAAAGTAAGCGAGTAGAGCTTCTTTCTTCAATCTTCTCTAAAAACATGTTGGGGTTCTTTTACATGAACCTGTCAACAACTTGGCTTGCTACGTAGAAAATTTCCAAGTATAATTGGTATTGTAAGTGCTCCTATCCAGAATTTAATGCCTTTGAGTGGGATTTCTTGTTACTGATCCCCCCCCCCCCCCCCGCTACTTTCTCACATCTCTACATGAGCCTTTATCATGCTTATGCTTCCCATGCACATTCCACCATTTGTTTGCATCTGGTTTGGTATCAGAACCATCATTCTAGAAAAGAAAAAGGAATGCTTTGTCGTCAGAACCTAGAAGAATTAGTTTTGCTGGCATATTTTTCACAGCCCGGGATCTGAAGACCTATATCAGCTAGAAGCTGCTCAAGCATTTTGCCTAATGGTTGAGATCTAGTAAATTAATTTTGATCATTTTCTACCAAACCTTGACCTAGATTGAGCTTATTTGTAAATTTCCAATAATTCCTTTGCTTGAAGCTCAAGAGGATTGAGTGTTGTAACTTGTAACTTGTAATGTTACAAGTCCACGTTGAATTTTGAGACAATGTTTGCAAGTCTGAGGAAAAATAAGATTCAATGGCAGTCCACGTTAAAATTTTGTTGTTGAATAATAGCACTAAATGCATGGAGATCCACAAGTGCATTTACTGAATACTGAAAAACTAGCTCTCTAGAGATTGTATCTGTGTGCTCATTTAGCTAGACTTTTATCAGTCCCTGCAAGCTTGAATAAGATGAAGAATTTGATCAAGTATATTTTTTTAGTTTTTAGCATTTGATTTTGCATAGTTCTTCAGTCATCTCTGGACCTCTTCGGATCATATGTAGTTGCTCTTCAATATTCTTAGCAATTCACCACCTCCTAACCTACATGGCTTTGGTAGCTTTTGTTATTTTTCAGTGTCTTTGGCACCTCATCGATATACTGATTAGGCGTCTTTACTCTTTAGCTATGAATCTGCAGGTCCCATCGGGACCTCTTTGTATCATATTTATGAATGCTTAACTTTTCTTTATTTCCAAACCTACATCATGGCTTTGATAGCATGTGATGGTTTGGTGCCTTTGACTCTTCATCAATACTGTTTTGGTGGCTTTTTTTAGCTATGATTCATGCACATTTTGAATATTTCTTAATCCTTAGAATGATTGGATTAGTCTTTATATTTAACATTTCGTGATATTCGGGGAGGTATCTTGATTCTCGATCATGTCTTCATCATGTTTCAGAATATTAACTAACTGGTTTTCTCACAATCAACACACACAAGAATCCCTGAAGCTGAACTTGTAATTTAAGAAGCATTGTATCACATTTACAAGCGTCATGCACGCTGAAGAGACGTATGGTGAGACGAATGTATGGTTGTGTCCCGGATGTCTTGGACAATCTCAAGCTATGCACACTTGCTAGCATGTTGGTTTGATATATGTGATCCTGATGAAATTTTTGTCTGGTAGTGCTAGGGATATCACTGGGCCTTGTTCTTCCACTTGGATTCAGCAGCATACAGATCTCAGATTTGGTATTGGGTGTGTGAGGTATTTTTTATGCTGAAGTATCTAGAATTGGAAGTATGTTTTGAAATAAATTAGTGAGAATGCTGAGCACCATGTAATCATGTATGGATATTCAGAAGAAGACTCTAAAGTACTCCCTTCTCCACTGAGTTTGTGTAAAGGATGACCATGTATTGAAATATGCAATCCGATTTCATTTCTTGACATCTTAACAGGCTCCAGTTAGTTGGGATACGGCTCAGATGATGATGATGGTGATGATGATTTCATTCTTGAAAACCAGTCTTTTTCTCATTTATTTTATGTATAAGATGATTGGTTTCAATGGGGATGCCAGGGAAGCATGATTTTGAATTATAAGTGAGCTTTTTGTAGAAATGGTAGGTCTTAGTCATGCTCTCAGGACAAGTGATTTTAACACTCTGAAATCCGATTGTGGATATGCTTGAAGTGTTCTGATTTCACTATTCCTTGTAAAGATTGCACTTGCAAAGGTGATGCTATTAAACTTTTTCCGCGCTGCATTCCATCTACCCATATGTACAATCTAACTATTAGGGTATGAAACCTGTTGTTTGATGGAAATTCTAACATTGAGCCTTTACCTTTTTGCACTTATTACGGATGAGCTAATCACTAGTATTTAGTATAAAGTTCCTTGATGTATGTTGTTTGCGGAAGACGTGGTGTTGATCAATTACACTAGGGAGGGAGTAAATGCTATTCTAGAAATAGAATGGAGTAAGGCACTAGAGTCTATGCTATAGAGGTTTAAAAACTAGCAGAACCTAGTCAATATTTGGAATGGAACTCTAGTAAAGATAGTTACAGAGATGAAGCTTTCGTTTAAAGTGTTGGTCGGAGATTCCTTAAAGCGGCAATCCTTGTCTCTACTTTCCAAAAGGCTGGAGATCTCGATGAGATGTCTAATAGAATAAGAGTTTGGTGGTTGAAGTGGAGATGTGCCTGGAGTGCTGTGTGGTTGCTTTGTGCATGTGGACCTTGTGGGAAATTTTTATAAGACAACTATTTGACTGGCTATGCTTTATGGTAGGCTCTTGGGAAATTTGAAGGCATTGAGTAGAAGATCAGTGTTGCAGAGATGAGAATGTGGAGCTAGATGTATGGAATGATTAAGAAAGACAAAATTAAGAATGAGGTTATGTGAAGCAGCCAAGGAGTTCTCCAAATAAGTGATGCAATCTGGTTATTGAATCAATGAAAATTTGACACCTGAATTACTCCAGCAGATGAAGTAAACATACTACCCAAGAATATTTAAATAGAGAGGGTTGGATAACTTACTGATATTTAATCTCTACACGAGCTACTACTTACAAGTACTTAAAGAACTTAGAAAACTCAGAAAAAAAGTTTAGGTGCTTCTATCTCATAAAACAAACCTTTTCATAGACCCTAAGGAGACATCCTAAAATCCTAATGAAATACTTTAACGAGATTTTCCTACCCTTAGATTGATTCCTAATTAATCTATCAACAACAAACGGTCCAAAAGTTAAACACATGGGCCCCCCCCCCCCCCCCCCCCCCCCCCAAAAAAAAAAAAAAAAAAAAAAAACACACACACACACACACACACACACAAATCCGAGTGCATTTCAAATGGGCATGTTCTTTCATTTTGCCAAGCACTACTTAGATTGGCCTCATTTGGTGTCGGTAGTTTTCATGCACAATACCTGATCTACTTTTTCAGTAATTGTTTGCTCATATCAACACTAACTTTGTCTTGCATGTGCCATACATGCTATGGTATTCAGACATATTTGCCTCATTGAAAGTCAATGAGATATTTAAGTCATCTTGTAGCTATTTCATAAGCTTTCATCTTGTAGCTATTTCATAAGCATTTTTACCCAACTTCTTTATGCGGAATCTTTTTAGACTTGAGCTTGTTATAAGTTCCACTTGGAAACCTTTCTATGCATAGATACACCATAGCCAAAATACCTTCATTATGTATATTCTCTCGGCAGTGTTCAATCTCTCCTTCTACACACTTATTGTTCCTCTCTTTCATTTTCTTCTTTATCTATGCTTGCAAGTCTTGAATGTGTTAGTGAAAGGTGAGTCCCACTCAAATACATCATTGTTATTGATAAGAAAAGAGATAGATTGTTGCCTACAATGGTCCTTAAAAGGTTACTTAGGTTCTTTTTAGGATCTTGGTTTGATCTTGATTGTCTAAGGGTGATATATCTAGAAAAGTGAAGCTTAGTCCCTAGGCACTTCCATAAAGCATGCTGGAATTACCTCACAAACTTAAATTGGACTTGAAGTTGTATTAGGTACCTCGTGAAATCTCGTAATTTCCTTAAGATGATGTTGGTGATGTGTGTGGTGTAATCATCCTCTTGTAGTGTATGAAGGTGACTCGAGAAACAATCCACTATAGTGAAGATCGAATTTGTTTACATCTGTGTCATAGGAAGACTAAAAGTGATGGAGGTGGAAAACCCCCCCACGCAGTGGTTGGGTTAGGAAGAGCATATAAAAGCAAGTGTTTTTCCCACGTCCTTTGGAAACTTGGCATCAGTGACACCATCGGTGACATCTAAGAATGGACCTTTGAGAGGAATTGTGGCATGGGCCACTCTGCAATGGCCTTGATAATCCTATTTTTCAACATTGACCATTTCTACAGAAAGAATATCCCATAAAACACAATATCCATGAGGCAAGACCACTCATTTAAATTAACATATCGTGATAACCTTTGTAGTATGTCAAACATTGGCCATAAATGGTCAATGTGAATAAATGAATTTGGAATAAAATCAAGAATGTTGTTGAAATAAGCAAATAATTTTTTTTCATGATGGGACAAACTACCATTGTAATTAGTTTCTTGAAAGTGCTCGAAGTGTTTGAACGGTTGAATGGCATCACCAACCACTTGTAAACCGATCTTTTGTCTTAAATGTTGCAATCTTTCACTTGTTTCAAAGTGGATACAAATATAATGATAACCGCTACTTAGGTTGATCTTAAAAAATATCTTCCTACGTGCAGCATATCCAACAGTGTCCAATTGTGGACCATCTTTCTTAGGAATTAAATTACAACAATGGATGTTGACACACTTTCCTGAATTAACGCCTTTTATGACAACTCTTTGACCTATGGGTGAGAGCTTGATGTGCTTGGTTGGACTCATTCAATAGTGCACAATGTTCGTTAGGCTTGAACTAGGCACTAAGTCTTTTTTTTTTGAAAGATGACAACTTTATTAGAAAGCAGCAAGGCTGAAACAATATAGAAAAACAAACAAACAAACAAAAAGAGAAACAATAATAGAGAAAAGCAAAGAAGAAACGCCGAAAAGATATCACAAAGGCAGCAGCCCAACCCAATCTACTACATTAGTATGAGCATTAGAAAAAAACACCCCGGGGAGAACCACATTTGTCTCAGAAACATCTATTGTTCCTTTCGGCCCAAATAGCCCAAAGACCAGTCAAGAGGAACAATCTCCATCTCCTCCTTGAAGTTGCCACCAAACCTCCTTCATGCCATTGGACAAACAAGTCAGATATCAATTCTGACAGCACCCATCTAACTACAAAGTGATCCAATACACTATGCCAGAATTCCCTAGAAAAAAGGATAATGCATAAATAGATGATTCACGAACTCCTCTCTCCAGCAAGGATAGCATGCATTCACAATGGTGAAACCCCTTCTCTGTAGTTTTTTGATGGTTAGTACTTTGTTTCAATCTGCAAGCCAAGCGAACACCGCCACCTTTGACGGGGCACCATAGAACTAGATAGGGAAAGTATGCGCCTTGGCTTCACCTTGACTATTGCTTGAGGAAGGTCCTACAACTGTTTTAGGTGGGAGGTTAACTTGCCACCCCATCCTTAATGATAGTCTGTGGGGCACCAACTCTTCTCCAAGCCCCAATTAATTATCTCCGTTGCTTTCAACGAAAGTGTATCTATGTGCATTTTGTATTTTAACCCATCAGTAAAAGCTATTTGCTCCTTATTTTGGATTCAGACCATTATGATATCCAGAAATTTGCTGGTTTCCTTGATGTCAAGGTATGTAATTCTTTGATGTATTCGCCAACCGTTTATTCTCTTGTCGAAGGTGGTGACATCTTTGATAGAGGTTAGTTAGGAACATCCTTTTTAATTTCTTCATCTTTTTCAAGTTTCTTTATACATCCCTTGGCATACGTGTTTGGCGTGAAGATTGTCCCACCATTCTAATGCATGATTGGAAAACTTTCATGCTTACAACTTAACCTTCAGATGGTTGATGATTTCCTTTGTTTGAATGCCATCTCCTCCTTAGCCAATTGATAAAGTCGTCAATAATGTGACCATTGGAATTCCCGAACTGCTACCTTAATTATGAGCTTTATATCACATTTCAACAATTGAAAATTTTGATCATTGATGTCATCCCTAGATGGGACCTCACGTTATTGGTCAAGACCATGGTGGGGACCTTCATTTAGGTGTTTTCCTATTCCAACTTTGGTCTCTGGATTCTCTCCGTGCCGAAGTTCGCCCTCACTTGATTAATGAAGATTGTTGACCATATGTGCAAGTTGATCTACCACTTCATGAGTGCGTGGATCGGTTTTGTTATTTATGTGAATTTTTCTTGTGTTACTCCCTTTGAAGCCATTTGGAGGCGATGCATAGTCAAAATTTTGCCAACGATCACCCACTCTAATACCAAACAATGTAAACTGGTTATATAATCAAATGGGAATTCGATACCCCATTTGCGAGACTAGACAAACATAACACTCAATAATACTCAAACAGAGACACATTGGCAACCCACTAAACTTGAAATCTCTGCCTAGTTAAAAGTATTCGACTGAGAACTTCAAAAAATGTGAAAAGTTTAGTGCCCTCCACATCCTAGGATAACGCTTTTTCCAGATCCTAAGGGCTAAGGATTTTGTTGCAAGTAACGTTTGGTCAGGTCATGTTGACATGGATGGAACAAGCTGTTAGGGCCTAATCATCATGGACTAGCTATTCTGGCGTTGTTTGCCAAGCACCCTAGAATAGGGATTGTTTGGCACATGTGCTTATTGAAAATTTAGCATGTGTGACACTTGTGCTGCTTGAAAATGTACAATTACACATGGGACATTTTTTGGGGGGGGCTGTGCAATGCATAAAGACCCCAAATAGCTGGGACATGGCTATGATGATTGTGATGATGATGATCAGTAAAATTGATCAATAATTGATGTTTCCTCTAAAAAAAGATGATCATCCTTGTAGTCTTGCTTGTTGCTACACTGAGTGGTGCTGGACCCTATCGCCGACTACAATTGAATGGAATCACAGTTCAGACCTATTGTTGCAATAAGATCTGACATAGTAGAGTTCTTAATCCTTGTTACTCTAGGGATCAAGTGGTCTACTGATACCGCTGTAAGTGAGGTGGATTTGGGTTGAATTGAGGTCAATCCTAAGGTAATTGCTATGTGATCATATATGTGGTGATGAATGTAGTTGGCGGGATCAAGTAGTTTGTCGTTGATCACCATTCATCATTGTGTTAGCTTTTCTCCAAGCATTTTGGGTTTCAAATGGTAGGTTGACAAAAGTGATGGTTGACGCGGAGAGGAGTTATATCTTCCGAGGAGTTAATGCGGAGAACTTTTTTAAAGGCCGATTGCTCTAAATTTCTCAAGGAGGAAGATATCAAGTGGAGACAATGATCCCGGGCTCTGTGGCTCAAGGAGGGCGACAAGAATACTGGCTTTTTCTCCAACATAGCTTCGATGAGGGCTAGAAATAATAGAGTCAGCTCCCTTCTTGTAGAGGGGGTAAGGCTGGAAAAGAAAGACGATATTTGTGCAACAGTTGTGGATTTTTATCACAAGCTCTTGTCTAAATATCCGTGGGTATGACTGCAGCTAGATCATCTGCATTTTGATTGTCCCTTAGAAGAAGATGCTGGTCACTTAGAAATGCAAGTATTCAATGATGAGATCAAGGTTGCAGTGGACAGCTTGGGGAGGGATAATACTCCTGGTCTAGACGGTTTCCCTTTGGCCTTCTTTCAAGTGTTTTGGAACATGGTAGGCCCAGATGTTACTGCTTTCATCAAAGAATTCTTCGACGAGGGCCGTATTTGACTGAACTAGGATCTTCGTTTATTGCGCTGATTCCGAAGGTTGAAGGAGCGGAGAATCTGAAGGATTTTAGACCCATAAGCCTTCTTAGGACCCCTTGTAAAATTTTGGCTAAAGTGCTTGCTTCAAGGTTTAGGAAGGTCTTAGGAAGGTCTTGGGCAATGTTATCTCCCATAATCAAGGAGCTTTTGTGGAGGGGATACAAATTTTGTACACTGCACTCATAGCCCATGAGTGTTTGGACTCCTGCTTCAAGGAAAAGAAACTAGGAATAATTTGTAAGCTCGATGTGGAAAAAGCTTTTGACAATGATGATTGGATTTTTTGGACTATATGCTTGGCAGGTTGGGATGCGCAGGGCAAAATGGAGGTCGTGGATGCAAGCTTGTGTTCGATCCCCAACTTTTTCAGTCCTTCTTAACGGTTCCCCAAAAGGCTTTTATAAGGCGTCCAGGGGCTTAAGGCAAGGCGACCCCCTATCTCCATATCTTTTTCTTGTTATTGTGGAAGCTTTTAGTCAGATGCTCTCCAGGGAACGAGTGGGGTCTTTTTTCAGGTTTCAAGGTGGCCGTTTTAGGGGATTGTATTTCTCACCTCCAGTTCGCCGATGATACGATTATCTTTTGCAACACTGACGAAGATATGATCGATGACTTGCGGAAAGCATTCCTAAGCTTTGAAGTGGTTTCTAGGCATTAAAATCAATGCTACAAAGAGCAAGATGCTGGGCATCCATTTGTCCAAGGAGGACACTGCCAAGTTCGCCCTCATTTTCGGGTGCAAGATGGGCACCCTTCTCTCCACCTACCTAGGTCTTCCACTTTGTATTGGGAAACCTGCAAAGTACCTATGGGATAAGGTGCTAGAAAGGATTGAAAGTAATTTGTCTAAGTGGAAGACTCATTACCTCTCACTGGGAGCCAAGCTCACTCTTATCAAGTTAGCCTTCTCCAACGTGCCTGTCTACATTGTCTTTGTTCAAGTGCCCTCAATCAATGTGCGACAGATTGGACAAGATGAGGAGACTTTCTTTGGAGAGTTTCAGCAGAAGATAACAAATTCCACCTCCTTAGTTGGAATTAGGTGTGCGAGCCGTATGCCAAAGGTGGCGCGGGAGTGCAAAACCTTGTCGCCATGAATTTAGTCCTCCTTGGGAAGTGGCTTTGGAGGTTTAGAACGGAGGTCGGGGGTTTTTGGCGTGAAATTATTGCTAGCAAATATGGCATTGAGGAAGGGGGATGGGTGACTAGAAGTTCTTCATATTATTGAGCTTCCCACATTTGGAAATCAGTGATTGGCCTTCAAGGGACCTTCGATCGAGGGGTCCTTTTTTTGGTGGGAGATGGCTTCAAAATCAGTTTTTGGGAAGATAAATGGTGTGATGATGCCCCTTATGTATTGATTTTCTCGCCCTGGCTCGTGTTACCCCAAGTGAGGGCCTAAGGGTGGCAGAGTGTTTTTCCTTCTTCGGTTCTTCTGTCTTCTGAGCTCCTCCCTCCAGAAGGAACCTTTCTGATAATGAAGCCGACTGGTTTACCCCCTTGCTTGATCGGCTGAAGTTCGTTACTCCCTTTGGGGAGGTGGACTCAATGGTTTGGAAGGAGCATAGTTCGGGCCACTTCACGGTGAAGTCTTTCTACAAGATGCTTAGTGATTGTGCATCCCAAGAGAGGCATGCCTTCCACTTCTGGTACTACGCTGCACCCCCAAAGGTAGCTACTTTCGCTTGGTTGGTAGGCCAGAAGAGAGTCCTCACCATAGACAACTTGTAGAAGAGATCAATGGTCATCCCTAACATGTGTTGCCTATGCGAGCAAGATTCAAAATCCATAGACCATCTTTTTATCCATTGTCCTTTCTCAATAAAAAAATGGGACTATTGTCCTTTCTCAAGATTCAAACTTTGAGGTGATTGTGCTTTCTCAAGATTGTCCTTTCTCAAAATTGTCCTTTCTCAAGATTCAAACTTTGAGGTGCATTGGGTCATGCCAAACTCAGTTAGGGACCTTCTTTGGGCATGGGATGGGGGCAACGGGAGTAAGAGAGACAACTCTAGATGGTTGATCATGCTTCTGGCTATTTGGTGGGGCATTTGGAGTGAGAGTAATCGAAGGCGATTTTGTAACTCCTCTCCTATTGATGTTATTGTGGCTTCCATTACTTCGATGATCTTGGAATGGCTAGCCGCTCTCAATTGTGTTCATGTGTGACGACGCAGGGTTCTTTTTCAGCTAACGGCCTTTTGGGCCCTCTTGGTTCTTTCTTGTTTTCTTTCCCCGTTTTTCTGTTGCATGCGGGTTGCTTTATAAAATTCTATCACTCTTCCAAAAAGAAAAGTGATGGTTGAGATTTTTCTTCCCAGATATTTTGTTAATTTTATGGAAATCATCTCTTGTTATCAAAGATTTCATCAAGATTTTACATGAATTTGCAAAATGTTTCTTTGAGATTGCCAACTTTTTCTTGAAGAAAAAAGAACAAGTCAAAAGATACAGAAATAAACATAAAAACAAAAACTAGAGAACCAGATGACAAGCAATCCTCTAAACGAGAAATAGATTGAAGTATCCCCATTGCTCAACAAAATCCTCGAACCCGTACCCTTGACCAACTTTGAGACCTTTCACCCATGATAGAATCCTCCCTTTAGCTCTACAAAAGACCTCTTTTGATGATTTCAGTTTGTCGAAGACTCTTTTATCATGTTCCTTCCATATCGACCACAGTGCTGCAAGGCCTTTTAAGAATTGTCACCACTCCCCCTACCACCCATGCAAGCCTTAAAGCAGCACAGAGTTCATTCCTGGCATTACCCATGCAAGACTGAACAAATTGAAGAATCCCTCCGGCCTTCCTTTGCAAACTGCCAATGCATAAGTAGATAATCAATTATTTGCTCATTGCCACTCTTCCAAAAAAAAAAAAAAAAAAAAAAAAAAAATCCTCATTTCTTAGACATATTCTGCAACCAATAGGGACGAGCATGTCCCTGCTTTGGAGGTGACCAATTGTCAACACCTTGTTTTTACCAACCAGGCAGCCAAAAGCCACCACTAAAGGAAGGCCCTGATATGATCAAAACATGACCGTCGGCGACCCCATGGTCATGGCACATGAAATTGTAATACGACTTCACTGGGAATCTGTGAAGTGAAGGGTTGGGATGGATTTTTTGGCTTATTTCAGTTTCATTGGGTGATCCCAGGAACCATCAGGGCCACATTCCTAGCATGGGAAGGGGGAGGTACCGGCCTTAAAGGGAGGAGATTATGGAAGATCGCCTTTTTTGCTGGGCTCTGGGCAATATGGGCGGAAAGAAATGCCAGATGTTTCTGTAACCAGTGCAAGTCGCAGAAAGAGGTTTTTAGAAGTGCAAAATTGCATGTTATGTTCTGGGCTGCCTCTATAAAGCCCCTTTCTAGCTGTGCTCTAGATTTGGCTGTTGTATGGTTTTTAGCTTTCCTCGTTTGTATTCTGTTGTAGAATTATCTTCCTTGCCTTAATATAGTACCTTTAAAAAAAAAAAAAAAAAGAGTCTTTGCCAGTCTGGATTGCTGTGCATTGCCCTCTTTTGCTTCCTTGTTGGTGCTGTTCTTACGTTACTTTCCCTGCTGCCATCTCTCTGCTATTTAGTTATTTACAGGGCTCATTTTCTCTCTTTTGGACTTTGTTCTGTTTTGGTTTTTCTTTTTTCTTTTTTAATGAGAGGTCAGATCGTTCATCCCAAAAAAGAAAAAGAAAAAGAAAAAGAAAAGAGAAAAGAGAAAAAGAAAAAGATCTTTGGCATCCTCATTCAAAGAAAACTGAAAATAACAAAATGAAGCTTTGAGGCAAAGTACTCTCTGACCGCACAGGCTATTCTCCCAAAGTCTGATCCGAGATAGATCCCCGATGTTAAATAATACACCCTTCAAAAAACAATTTTCCTCTCTGAACGCACATTTGAAATACCTGACGTTTTGTATTGAGATATCTTTGCGAACCACCAATCTCCCCTTCCCCTTGCCTGGCACAGTATCTACCAGCAGTTAATTATTTCCATGAACCCTCTTCAACGTGCCAAAACCTCCAAGGTTATTTACCCAATCATGCATGGTTGATTTTGTTGAGCCATTTCACCTGCCCCCCTCCCGTACACTTTACCCCGCTTAACTAGATGGAATTTGTTTCTACATTCCACTGCTGCAGGAAGTCTCTCTGCAACCTATCGTTAAGACCTTGCAAACTATTCTTGATGATGAATATCTGATATCTTATTTCCATTATCAGGATCTATGTAATTAGTTTTTTAATTGTTCGATGTTCTCATACATAAGCTGTTTAGTTTATGATATGATCTATAGGAAAAAAATATATAAACTTAGGATTTGATCATGGAACTCAAGTGTGAAGAGTTCCCCAGTTGGCATTTGATGTTTCTTGCTGTGAACTGTGAAAAAAATATCATATTGCCTAGATAAGAGGAATCATTCATATTGCCTGGAAACTCTTGCTATAAATAGTAGAAATGTTGTGTTGTGCTTGTTCATATTTTTTAATCATTCGATGCTCTCGTACTCAAAGTTGTTGTAGTTTGTGATATGATCCATGGAAAAAACAAAACTTAGGATTTGATCATGGAACTTCAGTGTGAAGAGTTCCCCAACTTTCAATTCTTGCTGTGAACTATGAAAAAAATATCATATTGCATAGATAAGAGGGAGAGAGTATGGCCCCGAAACTCTTGAGAGAGAGAATATCGGCAACATGTGGCTTTAATATTGATATTGCTGACATTTTTGCTCGAGTCCAGTGTATATTTTCCCTGGTATTGGCTTTACTAGCAATATTATTGGTGATGCCAGGGAGAGATCTGGAAATTCTTGAGAAATTCCAAAAAATTCTGAAAGGTCAATTTGTTTTTTTTTTTTTTCCAGTTTTTTGTGGATATTTTTTGGGGGAATTTGTTCCTTCGGTGATTTCAACTATTCCTTTTTGTTTATGTTTTATTACTTGCATTGTATGGTCTTTGAATGATGTATATTCATTTTGGTTATAATCACATTGGTTTTTATAGGACAGCACTTGGTTTAGTGTCCTATGAAATGGCAACTTATAGTGTATGTTTTTATTTATTTATCTTAAATGTGTAAACACGTGTCTTTTAGTGTCTCTTGAAGCTTCACTGAAAAGTTCTACCTTTCTCCCAATGTTTACCTGAGCCAGCGATATTTTTCTGGGTATCGGTGATAATATCAGTGATTTTGATATATGTTTCCATATCCCTATTCTTTGATGGATATAACGATACTGATACTCAGAACACTCTGCTCATTATTTTCAACCCTTGAGCTTTCTTGTATTCTGTCCCAAGCATAAAGAACTGTCATAAAAAGCCTCACTGTGTAAACTCTGTTACCATTGATAGTTTCATTGAATTTGGAATGCCGGCAACACTAGAAAAAAGGAATATTGCTTAATAAACTAGAAACCCATATGGATTAAATGTTTCAGGAACCACTGCATTGAATACAAATATCATGAAAACCCGAATGGATTAAATGTTTCAGGAACCACTGCATTGAATACAAATATCACGACATGAATAGGACAACATACCTATCTGTTTCCTGTGTCTTGAGAAATGAAGAGTGATTTCCCTATTCCTGTTCCCATGTCTATGTAAGTATCCCTATGTGGTCAATTGTTATCCGATCTGAGGTTTTTGATTGGTTGATAATGATAAGCAGTTTGCTGTTATTTTGAGTCCCAATTGTGGAAGTGATCAAAAGCTTATCCTGATCACATTTTACCTCTGTTGCCTTTTTGAGATTGGTTGTCTCTCATGTGATTTCTACCAGAAATATTCTGGCTTCAAGTTCATCACCAGATCTGCTCCAGCAGCATCCCAACTTACAAAGGCCGAGTGCTTGGATCTCTATTCTTGAATATACGACTTTCCAACTAAGAGTCACCTGCTTATTGAACTATGTTAAAATCATGACTGCATTCTTTTTTCAATATTGACTTCTTGTTCTAGAATATCTATTTGTACCTGAAATATCTCGATCAAATCCCATTGTATACAACTTCATAGATAGATATAACTGTTCAGACAGCAGGAACCAAGCAGACCTTATGATGAGGAATATAAAGGTTCCGATCATCAACAAATGTACATTTTGCTTTGTGCAGGATTCATTACATGTGGGCATGTCTTTCAGTGCGACAAATTGTTTCTAATGGGACCCAGCGTTGATGGGGGATGCCCTGGAAATTTCTTTGGTTCCTAATCCGACATTGGATTTTTCCCATCAATGTGGACTGTGCTGTATTCTTCTCTGAGCCGTCTGGGAGATCTTTGTTGCATTGATCATCTCCTTCGGGGTCAATTAGATCAATGGCCCATCAAAAGCATGGGTCCAACATGATGGAGCTCCTGTAAATCAACAGTATATGTTTGCATGAGGACCCTATAATCCCTCTTTTCCGAGTGGTTCTTTTTTATATCCAGTTGATCATACAAATGGAATCAAGAAAATTATCCTTCTTCTTTTGATGGATCCATACTTAGCTACATATTTCTCCTTTTATGTCAACTTGTTGTTCGTGTTTTACTTGGCTATGAAGTTTACTCGTGCATGTGGCATATATCTTGGCAGGATGAAGATTCTGTAAATTTCCAAGTAAAGGAAGCTGTTCCTGATCAATCAAGTTCCATTGAAGAACTTCCCCAGGTGGTCAGAATTAAATGCTCAAGTCCCCATTGGCCATTCTCTGCTTTTCATTTACTTTCCTGATGGCGCTGGAATTTTAACTTTGCAGGATGAGGTGGAGACGCTGAATCCTGCAGATGTTCCGGTCCAACAGGACCATTCAAAAGCCCAACTGCAAGCTGAAGTGGAGGAACATAATGAGCGAGGAGTTGGAGAGACTGAGCAACAGTACTTTCCAAGAAGGATGTACCAGAACCAGAGAGGGGGTGGCCGTGGCGGTGGTGGTCGGAGGGGTTACCCCAATGGCCGTGGGGGTCGTGGTGGCAGGGGAAGTGGCAACTATCAGAACGGACGTAGCCAATACTATGACTCTGGTAATTATTATCCTAGAAATTACTACAATGCAAGGGGAAGGGGTGGCGGCAGGTCTGGTGGTGCAACGGCCATGTACGACAATCACGGAGGAGCAGCTCATGGTGTGCATGAGCACGACCCTACTGATGCTGAGTCAGCTCACTCGTAGTCTTTAAGAGTGTTTTTCTTCTAGAGATTTTAGGTAGGTGTTTGGTTGCCGGACAATAGCGCCCTGTTGGGGAAGAGAAGTTTGCCATTTTGAAGCAGGAACCAAAAACATTTATGAAGAAATGCTCCTTTCCCTGACTCTATTTTGTAGCTCAAGCAGGGAAAGTATCATCCAAATTGCGGAAGTTGTTAGTGAAAAAATCCCCAAGTAGATTACTAATGATGCGAACATCATCTGTCGTCAGCTACACGGGACCTTGGTGTAGTTATGAATGCATGAATGATATTTGATGAGAAAGTGGCTTTCTGGTCCGTTGTGCATGTTTGGGTTGATGATCTTTCTTCTTGTAATCGTGGTTTGCAAGTCCCGATGATCTACTCGGTTTTTGTGGGGGGTTTGAAGCAATTCATCTTAATAATTGCCTTTCATCGTTTGCTCCTTAACAGCCAACTATAACTCGTGCTATTAAATTGATTATTTGTTACAATGTCAAACAATGAATGTGTTCCTATGGACAGTCTCACGTGAAGTAGTGTGCGATGGGTGATCATGCAAGGAATGTGGGCCCATTTCTTTCAAGATGGCACAAATCCAAGTATCCTTGAGATGTGTATGATTGTGCAGATGTTGTTGGCACATGAAAACCCCAGATTTGTGGGATAGATGGGCACGGTTGTGTAGATAAATGTTCATGCCCAAGAGTCAACACAGGTGGGCCATGATATTTGAAATAGGTGCGCATGAGTTAACTTTAGGCCCATTTTTCTTTCATTGCTGCTGGGCTTATTTTGCAAACTATGGTGCACCTAGGGCTATTAATGGACCTGATTGGGCCAGGCAAAATCAAAATTTTGAGTAGGCGGGCTGAAGCTATCCCCAGGTTAGGCGCGCATTTGACCAGAACATAACCATTCTGGCCAGGCATCTGTACAGTAACATCCCTGGGGTTGGATCATGAACCTACATGCTATGCAGTGCCATGCATGCGCTCCCCTGTAGTTATGGCATAAGTTTGATGCAGGCCACCAACCTCATGCAACCCTCCTTTGTTCGGGCTGACTGGCAATGAAAGCATAAAACTCCCCATAGGCGCAATGTAGTAAACTATTACTTGAGTTGATTACTAAAAGGTGAAAGAATAGCTCACTCGGTGATATAAAGGCCATTATTATTATTATTGTGTTGTGGGGTTGGCCACCTGAAAATAAACAAACAAAAGAAAGTCACAAATGGGGTCCTTACTCATGCCTTGGTGCAGAGTTCACAGCCAGCAAAATGTACCAATGCTTCAAGCAGTATCTTGCATTTTGGGCTGTGCCACCAAAGTAATTTGAGAAACTGGCACATACCCATTCTGCAATGGTACCTTGCTGCAGCAGACTTGGCAGGTGCACCCATACCTGGTTCCAGTTGGCTCAGTCGTAGATGGTCTCTGTTTCAACACTGGAGACCAAGGATCAAGTGCCCATGTGGTGTGGGTTTTGGGTGGGTCTGTTAAAAAAAAAAAAAATGGTACACCCAAACCTCAAGTCTGGAACACTATAACATGCTTCAGCTAACCAGAATTCGACTTGCATTCAATTTGGAATGTTCCAAATAATTGTATAGGTACGAACTTCTACAACAGAAATGAATGCCACACATTTTATATCGACTGGAAGAGAGATTCTTGTCTCAATCTGGCTAGGGCGACTGGTTATGACGACTACTCTCCAGGTGTAAGACCTGCGTTCTCATCCCAGCAAGGGTTTCCTACTGGAATAGTGCAGCAGCAGGTTATGGACACCTACTCTCCACAGGCCAGGTAGTAGGGTCCAATAAAAAACGGCAATTCTTTATGTAATTACACTATGGCTTCTTTAGAAAGAATGTTCCTTAGGATTTTATAATACTCAAAACTTCATCCATGGGAAGCATGGTCCTTTACCACTAGTCTGTACACGAGCATATGCAAGAAGAATAAGAAGAGGATGAAAATTAAAGTCTTGTTTAATAATTTCCCATTGCCGATGGCACGTAGGCCACAGATTCCTCGGTGTACATGATGGAATGGAAGCATGCACCAGAGATCGAGAAAGGATGAAATGAGTAGCAGCAAAAGAGAACAGGAAAAATTTGCATTAGTTATTTCCCATTGGCGTTGGCATGCTTATGGAAAGGCCACAAGTTTGCCAGGCGCTCAAGCACTGCAGCACTTTTGGAGAAGTAGCCTGAGAAGCCTTGAGGAGTTGTTGGTGGCGGAAAATCCTCAGCCGGCATGGCAAATGGACGTACCATCGTCTCCATCTTTTCCAGTGTGAGATACGATCCTGCTTCTTGCAACCTTTCTGGTCCATTTATAGGCAGCGTGTGTTCTTGATGCAGCAAAGCTGCCTCACCATCATCATACTGCCCACCAATCAAAAACAATACCAAGCATTGAAACAAGGAAACATCCCTCTATAAGACCTAAACTGATCTTGTATATTTATTACTGATGAGAAGGATTTCATGCATTTGGGGCCCCATGGTTCGATAATCCAAACTGTTGATATGACGACCTCATCAATGGATGGGATTCACTGAAAATGTCCCAGATTGAAAGAACATTAACCTCTCTATACCCTTTTTCTGTTGAATATGAGCCGTTGCTTTCTTTTTCTTGCGACCATCATTTGTAGGGCACCATAACAAAGGTTGGGATGTTCCAGTGCTGCTTGGGACATCCCTCAACTATGATGGGACTCATCAGATCAATAATTTGGATCATTGAACCATGGGCCCTACATGTACAAATTTCTGGTTGTCAGCAGACAATTCGATTGCAGGTGAGCAGGATCCTATAATTCCACTAGCATACTTTATCCTTTAATTGAATAATTACCTCCAATGGACTCAAATCTGCACCACGGCTGAAAGTCATCTCTATGCGGAATCTCTTTGGGTCTTCTAGAGGAACCTGCATCCATTTGCCCAAACTCCATAAGCAAAGTGACTTTGTCATTATTATGAGAACATGTTACTTGGACCTTAACACCATCAAGCCAAAAAGCTCCTACCTCTGTATTTTCAAACATCCTCAAAACGATGTAACTCATGTAGTCAAGTTCCCTTGTTTTAAATAGACGCTCCAAAGCACTTTGGCAAACAAGGCTATCCTCTCCTTGTAGAGACTCATCCAAGTTACAGTAGCGGAGAACATTCATTAATGAGTGTATATGTGATTCCTGTCATTTAAAATGAGTGAATGCTTAACATGAAGGTTGATGAGAAACGAGAACAAGGGAAGTGCATCACAGAAACATCAATAAGCAAGACTTTAACAGGGAAATTATATATCCAGGGTTTGGAAAGAGCACTTGATCAAGCTAATCAGTTTCTGGGTAAAACATAGTTGAGAAATCTGAAAACAACCCAATCATCATCATCATCATAGACCTGTCCCACCTATTTGGTCAACTTGACAAATATCGTTTAACCAGTCAAACCTAGCTAAGGCGCTATATACCCTTTGGTTAAGTGAAGAAGCTTTCATCTCCCTTCTCACCACCTCACTGAAAAAAGAATAATCAAACCTGAACCAATGTTCTAAAACATGGACTGGATCCCAGCCTGATTTTGAGGGTAGTTTGGTCCAAACCGGTCCATCCAGCTGGGCTGAGTGGTCTGACATATGACCCCTACGCGAAGTTAAGTAATAGAAGGAATAAAACATAAGATGTTATGCAATAGAACACCTGTAGCATAGTGGACAGGGCGTCATCTGCTTTCCAAGTAGGAGGTCATAGTTTCAACCTCTCGCCAATGCACATTTCTATTTACCTGGTTTAAAAGAAGAAAATAAAACCAGCTGAATGGTCTGGTTGGACCCGATGAGGTGCAAGACCCAGACATCAGGACCAGTTGAACAGTTTCTGGCGACCTTGGTCTTATTTGGTACGGTTCCTGGTCCAAAGTGGTCCAACTTTCTGATATGGAGGTATAATGGTGCATATTGATGGGAAATAGATGACTGATGAGTTTTTATTTATTTTTTCTGATTTATTTATATTTTGCAGATTTTCTTCAAATTTTTAAGAAAATCATAAAAAAATCTGACGATTTATGATACAATTTGCGATTCAATACAATTAAACCCTCATTACAATTTGCGATAGGATAATGATTTTGAAAACATTGTACACAAACTGTCTCTTTCTTTCTTTCTTTCTTTCTTTTGAAGGGCTAATGGATGCTGTATTTCTGTTGTGTTACTTTAAAAATTTCACTGTTACCAATAAAAAAAAAGAAGGAATCATCCATGCGGACAATCTTTGAGAGAACTAAGAAATGACAATAATGAACAGATGCACCAAATAGGCATCCACTACTTAAATTGATCAGATAAATTAAACGCCATTAGATATGGAACCAAATTTATGGGCATTAGATTTATGTTTAATAGTGCATTGGTTTGAGTATGCTGAGCACCAGTCACCAAATATGTCTTAAATTCTGAATGCAACAAAAAGGACCTCGAAGATTCAAATCCACGGAATTATCTGTCTGAACTTCAAACAGCTTTACTGATGACTGGATACCTGAGAAGCGACCTTTAGACAGTAGTTTGCAAACGATGACAAGGAACAGGCTGGATTGATTTCATTCATATAATAAGAACTTGAGAGTTACTCCCTGTCTATTGGTGGCTCTTTTTGATACATTAATCAAGAAAAGAAAGAGGAAGAAATAAAAGATAGGAAGACATAATACATACTGATGTGAAATAAAGGCGTGTGCGGACATGTCGCTCAGGTGTCTTAACATTTGCATACCTGATAAAAAAATTCAAAATAATCATTTTAATGAAATTAAGTAATACAAAATGAACAATGAAATAAGAAGATTCAAATAGACACTTTGGATCTAAACGGTATTGAGTCTCTTTATCCTCATCATCATCTTGATCCAGCGACTTTTCACTTGTAGAACTAGATCTTCGGGTGTCCTCATTCTTTATTTGGGGCCTTAATTGGTAATCAATTTCTTCCTTCCTAGTCTTAGAGAATGTTGAGGTTTGATCTTCATTGTTTTTTGGTTCAGCTACGCTGATGGCTTCTTCACGGGTGTTCCGTAAGTCAATCAAAATCTTACCCAACAAACGACGAGCAATCTGAAGAAGAACAAAAATTGTTATGGCAAAGTAGAGCTTACCCAAATAAGAGCTTCAAATTCAATAAATGATATCACAACATCAGAATGAGCACAAGTACAAAGAATAAACCTTGCATAGAACCGAGAACACTACAGAATCAGAAGGACTTGGTAGAAAATGACGGCATTCCTAAATCCTAACAAAAGAAGAGACCCCTATATTCCAGCAAGCATGCCCATATAAAATATTGATAAAGGAAAGACCAAGATCAAATGAGTACATTAGTCCTAAATAATTAGATTATTTCCCAAGAACATTCAACTGAATAATGGTCAATCTAATCCATGGTAGGCAGAGCAAGTTCAGCAAGGGTCACGTAAAGGAGGAACAGGAGGATAAGGGAATAGAAAGAATCTCTCTTATAGCCTTGGTGGAAGACGAAAGGCTTTAAGCTGTGTTGTGGGCACATTAGCCAAGAGGACTTTGTTGGAAAGATTGTGGAGCAGTGAGAAGAGCCAGTTCTACTCACCAACACAATATCTTGACAAAAATAGCAAGTTATTGCTATTATATAATATGCTTTGTTGCTGTATATCAGTTTTTACTGCTGTAATCATCTCTATTTTCTTTTTCTATTCCTTTTTTAACATCCCCCGTTAATATTTCCAGTATAAAATGAATCCAACTATAAATTCTCAGGTAAAGTTCAGAATTGGGGCGAGCAAGATTTCCATTTCCATGTGCTATACACAATTAGCATCCTGTCCAGATAACCTCAAGACTACGCAATATGTTTTATTCAGTGCTAGAGATTATTGAATATTGCTAACTAGAGATTGAACTTGAATTGCGAAAAGTAAAACTGCAGATTAAATTACATCATTTTCATACCTTTGAGCCAATTTTGAGCTTCTGCCATGGATTTATCCCATATTCATTAGGAATAACACCATCCGCGAGCAACTGAAAAGAAGAAACACGAAGAACTCAAACCACAGGTAACTATAATTTTCCTGCATTTGTGTAAAGCACTCAAGCTACTTCAAAATAAAGCCTGGCAACTATAACCTTGTTCTTTCTATGCGCATGTGTGTATAGTGGTGGGTGAGTGGTGATGGGGCTAGCCTCTTGTGCTAGCAGTGTCTAGAGATATTAAATGACATGTGCCACTATCAGGAGGCCATGACGAGAAAAAGATACACTAATCAGATGATTATGACCATCCAGCATTGGTCATTTCTTCATAACCATGTTTTTACAACCCACAGGGCAGATGGTTAGCATCACCTGACCAAAGTGTTTCTCTGGAATCACAGTAATCCATGGTGGGACCTATTGAATAGGTGTTTCCACATGATGACTGGAACTGTTTTCCTCTTCTTGATCTCATAACCAACCATTTTGCATGCTATTGGTTAGATGGTTAGGATTGTCCAATGCTGTGGTTTTTGCATCATGGCTTCCCAGAAGTGGTATGGAATGAATGGAAGCCCATACTGATATTGGATTGTTCCTCTCATCATTTAGAAGCTCCTGGGAACAGTAAAATGTGACCTGAAGGTAGATGTTTTGGGTCAGCTCTACAAAACTTGTTTCCTAATCATTCCTATCAATGGCCCTATCCTCCGCAATTGAAGAGGACTTCATATCACTTCTCATCACCTAGATCCAAGTCCTTTTAAGTCTTCCTCCCATCCTCTTTTCAGGCTCTTCAACCCTGACCAATGCTTCCCTCCTTATTGGTATTCGTTGCATCTGGACACATCTTCAATTTTCCAAAATTCTATTGTGTTCCTTTCTTCCCAGATTCCTTCATTATAGCATAAGGGATCATCCTCCATAAGATCTTGCCCCTAGGCATAAATGGCTCCCCACTCCATCCATCCATACGGTTCACGAGTCACAACCAAAACTAGGGAGAACCCAAAGCAGCAGATGTCCTAATGTCGTAGGAGATGAAGGAATCCTTATCAAATGATGTTGGTAGATCCAAAGCTTAGTAGGAGTTGCAATGGCCTGGACAACCTGACCTTGTGGAGCTAGGTCTTGGGCTCCTAAACTTGGCCCAAGGGCCAGGTCCAGGCTTGAAATATTGGCCCAGTGTTTGGACCATCCCGGGCTTGGGTTAATGATGAATGGCCTGGTCCAATGATTAAGTGGCCTATTGTTATATGAAAAGAATGGCAGTTTAAAGACACTTGTAAGCAAGGTGCTCAATAATGGTTACGTAACCATGACAGTGCCCACCATTACATGAAAAGGGCCTGTAACACCCTGTTCTGACAATTTTGGACCATAACTGCTGTCTATTTTTGGGGCTGTTTTCCAGTTTTTCTAGTTTTCTCCTCCAGATTTAGTGATTTTTGGGAGTGTTTCTAACCTAATTTTGACCAACCTTGTGCGATCATTCGAGATTAAGAAACATGATCTAGCCGATTTCAAAGGACCGAAGGTCCAGAGCCCGAATTTGATGAAATTCGAAGAAAAAAAAGGTAGAAGTTCATTTTTTTTTTCTTTTTTGTTAGAAATGTTTAATTCAACATGATATCACCAAATAGACCAGATCTTGCTAGATTTGCGGTCAATTTGCCTCTTTTTTTTCTTTTCTTTTTTTTTTTTTTTTGTATTTTTGTGTTTTTACATATTTTTCAATAATATTCATTTTTTTTTTTAATGTGGATTGTTGAAGTACATCTATAGAATTTAGATCTACACATGCACTGAATCATAGTGTTTCATCTAATTTTCTATTTTTGATATTTTTTAATTTTAAGTATTTTTGGATGAATAGTGCCAGAATTTTTTTCTTCAAATTTCTTAGGGGATGATGTTAGATGCCTAGGATTGCATGAATTTTTGCTCGTTTTGGGGGCATTCAAGTGGTCCCCTAAGTCAGTGATCCTGTTCCCAAAGAATATATAAAATTAGAGCACGTTGAACTTGAGGGTTGGGGAGTCCTTGGAGGCAATTTCCAAAAACAAATAGCTTATTAATGCACTTGAGTTACTTTTGAGGAAGAAGTTTATTGGAGATGGAAGTCTTCTAAAACAACGACTGAATAAGGGGATTAGAATATTGCTTTCTTCCATAAACTCACAAGTGCAAATCGAAGGTCAATTGTATTTCCTCGATTAGGGACAACGATATTTCCTTTCTATAATGATGACATTTGTACGCGTAAAGTTAGCCAGTTGCAGAATGCCTTCTCTGAGGAGTTCCATTCTAAGCCATTGAGGTGGTGTGTTGTCCCATGAGTAGTCAATGGACCTGTAAGAAGCTTTCAAGGTGAAGGAGATCAAGGGTATAATCTTCAACTCTAAAGAGAACCCAACCCTTCGCCTGACATTTTCTGATGGTGTTTTTTCAAAGGTGCTAGGATTTCCTCCAGGATGATATTGTAACAATATTTGACTTATTTAGTGAGGGCATTGCAAGCAAAGGCATGGTGGCTTCATTTATCTTGTCGATTCCCCTATGAAGGGATTGAGGTGGTTAGTGATTTTTGGCTAATCCACCTAATGGTAGTAGTTTGTAAAAGATCATTATTTAAGTTTTCACCTTGAGTTCTTAGTAGCATCATCTCTTCATCCCAGCATGACTTTTTTTTACTGGTATAATGGTGTTAGATGGGCCGTTTATTGCGAATGAGCTGTAGAGTACTAGAAGACAGGGTTGAAAGGAACCTTTTTCCGGGTGGATATGGAGAAATTCTTACAATTGTGTTAATTGGGATTTCTTAATGTACTTGCTTCGACATATGGGTTTTAGAGAGATGTGGAACAGATGGTTCTGAGACTACATCTCTTCCTCGTTGTTTTCCATTCTCATCAACGAGGTCCCTATGGGCTTCTTCAAGGGTAGTCGTGGAATTTAGTAGGGGGACCCTTCACCCTTTTTGTTCTCTATTGTCATAAAATCTCTTTCCAAGCATTTCTAAAATAAAAAAAATAAAAATAAATAAAACATCTTTCCAAGCTCTTGAAGAATGGAAGAGATGCTCATCTTATGAAGGGTTTTTTTTTTTTTTTTTTGAATTATTTTTTTTAGAGAGATTAGGAGCAAATATATTGTAAGCAGGCCAAAGCCAGAATATACAAAAGAAAAGGGAAAAACTATACAATCCCAAAAAGGGCCCACGCACTAGAACCAACTAGCTGGGAAACTAAAAGAAATCTTAGTAACAGTCGCCCATTCTATAATATGAGATTTAGCTTTGTAAAACACTTCCTTAGGACTGCCCGCCCTATTCCTAAACGTCCTATTATTCCTTTCTGCCCAAAGAAACCATAACCCCACCAATAGGGCAAGGTGCCAAACTTTCCGATCCGCGGCCCTGTACATACCTTCATGCCACATGGAGAGGAGAGAACCTATATCGTTTGGGGAGACCCACATGACTCCGAAAAGGGAGAAAACTAGGTGCCACACTTGCCTTGCAAAATCGCAATGAATGAAGAGATGGTTGACCGTTTCCTTATCCATATAGCACATAATGCACACATTCGGAAGGATCATCTTTCTTTTCCTGAGGTTATCAATTGTAAAAACATTACCGCATCTTACTAGCCAAGCAAAAGCCACCACCCTAGAAAGTGCTCCATATCTCCAAATTTCCACCGTCGGGCTCCGCTCACTTCTTTCCCCTCCTTCCAATAGCATGTAGAATGATCGGATCGAAAATCTTCTGAACCTATGATTCAGCCACACCATGGAGTCCGAAGTTGCAAGTCCGGCCTTACCTTGCCCAATAGGGCCAACAAACCAAACAACTCTACCTCTTCTTCATTCAAGTGTCTCTTACATGGCGGAGCCCATGAGCAAGTGTCACCTTGAAACGAGCAACACCTAGTCCGAAGCCACTCTAGCTAACCTTGGAAACACCTCCCTCAAAGCTTTCTCCCCCACCCAAACATCTTTTTAGAACTTGATCTTCTCGCCATTGCCTAGTGAAAAACCGACCCCTTCCCAAACCTCATTCCTGACATGGGCAATCGCTTTCCAAATTGGAGAGGATCTATACAACGAGGAAGGGCGAATCCACCCACACCCCTCCCCCACCCCATACTTCCTACCCACTACCTCCCTCCAAAAAGACCCTTCTTCCATTCCAAATGTCCACACCCATTTACCCAACAAAGCATCATTAATCTTCTCAAGGCTTCTCAAACCAGCCCCCCTTGCTCCTTTGGCTTGCAAACTTCCCCCCGCTTCATGAGATGAAACTTATGCTTGCCATCCGCTCCCTTCCAAAATTAATCCCTTCTAATTCTCTCCAGCTTCTCCAGCACCGCCTTTGGGCACTTAAACATGGACATAAAATATACCGACAGATTAGACATAGAAGCCTTTAAAATAGTGATCCTCCCACCTAAAGAAAGGGATTTAGACTGCCAACTGGAGAGTTTCTTACGAAATGCTCAATAACTTGATCCCATACACCTATCGGGGGCTTAACCTATACACAATGGAAGCCCAAGGTAGGTGGACCAAAAAGCCCTGCTTTACACCCAAAGAGACCGCAAAATCTGCCACTTCTTCCCTTGAAAGACCCACTCCCAGCAACTCGCTTTTAGAAATGTTGATACAGAGACACGACACAGCTTCAAAACATATCATGATCTTACACAGATTTTCTACCATGACTTCATCGACCTTGCACAACAATAATGTGTCATCCGCATACTGGAGGTGAGACAATTGAAAGTCGGAATTGTCAATAGAAAAACCCGTAATCAGCTTCTCCGTAGCCTCTTTATCAATCATCCTGCTTAGTGCTTCCATCACAACTACAAATAGATACAGGGATAAGGGATACCCTTGCCTCAACCCTCAAGAAGCCGTAAAAAAACCATTTGGGAAGCCATTCACCAAAACCGAGAATTTTGCTGATGCCAAACACACCCGCATCCATGCCCGCCATCTCTCACCAGGAATCGAATTGCGAACGGAGTTACTCAAGACGCTCTTATCGTCCTGAGTAAACTCAGTTGGACCCACTGTGAATGTATGTGGATTATCTACATCGTCCATCCATTTTTCCAGCTCATATTAGCGGTTGAGCCCAAACTTGAAGCATATCCAAATCTCAAGTGGATCATACCATAGGAAACAGTGGGAGTAATGATTTCCACCGTTGAAACCTTCATAGGGCCTGCAGTGATGTTTATTTGTCATCCAACCTGTTCATAAGATCACAAAGACATGGATGAAGGGAAAACACAAATATCAGCTTAATCCAAAACTTTTGTGACCTCCAAGAAATTTTCAATGGTACAGGTTCAATTCACACTGTTTCCTGCGGTGTGGGCCACTTGAGCTTTGGATATGCTTAATTTTGTCTCAAGTCCCAAAATTATATGTTAAAATGGATGGACGGAGTGGATAAAATACATAAATCATGGTAGACCCCACGGAGTTTACTCAGTACGCTAAGCGTCCTGAGTAACTCCGTTCGCAATTCGCTTCCCTCTCACCACAGCTCAAACACTGAAGCATGTAATCGAGAAAATCCCAATCAACATGATCATATGCCTTTTGAACATTCAATTTGCAAACCACCCCCTTTTCCTTGCTCCTATGACACGCATCTATGCCTTCATGAGCCACCAACACACTATTAACGATTAGCCTCTCTGCCACAAAAGCCCCCTGGGAAAGGGGAAATCACTCCCCTGACGGCAGCTTTGAACCTAGAGGCAAGAATTTTGGCCAAATTTTTTTATGGACCTCCAAGCAAGCTTATCAGTCTAAAATCCAACAAACTCTCCGCTCCCTCCTTCAGTATCAACGTAATAAACGTTACTCCTAACACCAGGGGAAGAGCACCTAAAACATAAAAATCGTTAATAAAATCAACCATGTCCTTCTTCACCGTCCTAGAATTTCTGAAAAAAGAGGATCGGAAAACCGTCCAGATCGGGCTTCTTTTCACTTCCCAACTCCGACACCGCCTTAAAAATCTCTTCTTCCAAAAAAGCTTTTTTCTAGCTCTTTCGCCGCCTCCGAAGACAAAGAATCAAATGGACGAAAATTGAGCTTTGGCCTCACCCACTCTTCCTTTGACAAAAGCTTTTTATAGAAATTAACAAGTGCCGCACAAACATTAGCCTTCCCTTCTATAACTTCTCCTCCGACGACAACATACTTAATTTTATTTACGTGAACTCTCGCAGTTGCCATGTTGTAAAAAAATTTTGTATTCTTGTCGCCTTCTTTCAACCAGAGCACCCTTAAACTCTGTCTCCATTTGATCTCATCCTCTCTCAGCTTCGCGTTGTATTTTGCTTGATGGACTTCCCTCCATGCTCTATCTTCTCCTAACAACACCCCCTCTTGTTCCTTAACATAAATTTGCTGAATCCTATTCAGGATGGCCTTAGATTAACAAAAGCTTTTTATAGAAATTAACAAGTGCCACACAAACATTAGCCTTCCCTTCTATAACTTCTCTTCCAACGACAACATACTTAATTTTATTTACGTGAGCTCTCGCACTTGCCATGTTGTGAAAAAAATTTGTATTCTTGTCGCCTTCTTTCAACCAGAGCGTCCTTAACCTCTGCCTCCATTTGATCTCATCCTCTCTCAGCCTTGCATTGTATTTTGCTTGATGGACTTCCCTCCATGCTCTATCTTCTTCTGATAACACCCCCTCTTGTTCCTTAACATAAGTTTGCTAAATCCTATTCAGGATGGCCTTAGATTCCTCTTCCTGGCTGACTAGAACTTCTTTTTTCCACCCATTGATCTTGAATTTCAGGAGTTTCAGCTTCTGAAACAAATTAAAACCAGCTCCCCACCCTATTAGGGAAAGAAATCCACCATTCCTTAACCAAATTCTGGAAACCCTCCATTTGAAGCCAAGAGAACTCGAAACGAAAAGGGCACAGACCCTAATCTTACTCATCTGACTCTAAAATAATTGGGCGATGGTCAGAAACAGATCTAGGCAAGCCCCTCTGCACCACCATTGGGAACTTATCTAGAAATTCCGGCAAAAGGAGAATCTATCCAACTTTGATTGAACTGCATCCGATTGCCCATTAGACCAAGTAAACTTAACTACTCCCATTGGAAAATCAATAAGCTCTTGCTTAGATATCCAATCTAAGAAATCCCGCATACTCTTGGTAGTACGACCCCCCTTAGATTTTTCATATGGGAATCTAACTACATTAAAGTCACCTCCCACGCATCACAGGCCAGCCCACTTAGACCAACAAGAAATCAAATCATCCCAGAACTGCTGCCGAGAACTAGGCCTATTTGGACTGTACGTCATCGTTAAAGACCAAGAGAAACCTGAAGAGATGTCTCTAATCAACACCGATAAAGAGAATTGACCTTTAAAACAATCTTCAATTTTCCAGATCTGTGTATTCCAGACCAACAAAATACCCCCTCGGCATCGAGGGCTTCCCATGCCTTATTCTGACCACTCCACAGCGAGTCCACCACCGCCCTATCTATCCCTTGCATTTTCGTCTCCTAAAACGCAACTAAATCTACTTTTTACTTTTTACACAGATCCCTAATTTGAAGCCTCTTTTGGGGACACCCCAACCCACGCACATTCCAACTTGCAATCTTCATTAAAAAAACTCTATTGCCCAAAGAACCCCACCTCATCTCCCTATTATCGCAGGCCATCGAGAAGACCAAAACCCACTCTGTCCCCCCACTGGATCTGTCCAGCTGCAACTGCTCCTGATTTTGCCTTCCCCTCTCTTCCACCCATTCAATTAGAGTAGCAAAATCACCTGAGTTCACCCCCAGAATCCAAGCAATTTCTTTGGTCCCCATCTTTATCCTTTTAAGCCCTGGGCCATCGTTACTCTTATCTTCTTTTTCTCTTTTCCCCTCTTGCCAATGCCTGTTTTCCCTTCCCCTCTCTTGGACATTACACTTATCTTGCACTGTTCACTAGACTCCTCCATAACTGCCAGAGGACTGATACATTGTACTTCACCTAGAACTACCAATACCCGCTGAATATCATCTGTGGATAAACCAACACTATTCGTATCTAGGGGGCTAACTTGGTCTCCACCCATCGAGATCTTTGCGCCCTACTTAAACTCCAAAACCCTCGCCAACTGCTTCAGAAACACATGCCGAACTTGAATGACTTCCTAAAATTAAAACTGCAACAGGACCAGAACTATTCATTTCGAGACCATCTTGGTCTAGACCCATCGACGTCTCTGCACCCTGCACCAACACCAACTACTGACCCATCGTTGTCTCTGCACCCTGCATCCCATCACTCCCTAGGACCTCATTTGTTCCTAGCTGCACCTTCTCCCACTGGAGACCATCATTATCTTCAGAACCTCTGTCAACTTGATCCGGCCATGTTCCTACAGGAAATCCGAAAGGACCGCACCCATTTGAGAAGCAATCACAGAGGGCGGGTCACAAGCTGTACCCGAAATCACAGCTCCAAAAGAGACGCCACCCCTATCCACCAAAATCTCTGACACATCCTCCCTGATCGTAGGCGTGGGGGAACTTTTCCGATTCGCCGACTTCATCGAAATCTTCAGCGGATTAAAACCCCAATCAACGCACGTGCTTGGCATCACAAGTTATAACTCATGTGACCAAAGCGCCACTTGCGCGACGTGTGCGCCAAAATACCCATCTCTCACATGCGTTTCCGAAAACAAACAATTTTCCAAAATCGCATGTTCGCCACTCCTCGCACGTACTTCGCCAGAAAAATTCATATCCTTACTAAGAGCCCAACAACTGTCCCACTCTCTCATCTACATTAAAGATCGCTCCACGTGTCAATCTAAGAAGAGAGCCCTCTGACTCTTCCCTCTCCATCTGCCTCAGACGTAGTGCACACGCTATCCCACCCGCGCATCTGCATGGACACCCTTCCCAGCGGTACTTCCTCGACAAGAGTAAGATTTGGACACACATACCTATGTCGACTCTGTGGTCTGCGAGGAATGGGAGAAAAAAACTCCATCATCTTTGTCCTCCTCGACCAACCTCTCCTGGTTTTGCAGCTTCAGCACCGCTCTTCTAACCTCGTCTTCTCTACGAATAGACACCTCAACTTGGTCGTTGCCAACTTGGATTCGCACCATCCTTGAGAGTTCTGAAAATCTTCCTTCCTTTTACTTTGATACGAGCGAAAACAATCATGCCACACTCCCGGCTACGGTCATTGATTTCTACCACCGCTCCCACACAAGAACCCACTTCTTTGAAGATCTCTTCAATGCATAATTCCAGAGGAAGATTCCAGATCTTTATCCATATCTCCTCCTAGGCTAAACTTAACCACTCTTCATAGCGTTGAATCCTCCAAACCATTTCATGACAATGACACTCTCCGGACGCCGATAAATTTTTAGTTGTAAACACTTCACACCTGAAAAGAGTTAGAGGCATGCGATATTAACCCACCTTTTCATTGTATCCACAAATTCCACACTCATACATAACAAAGTTCCCACATATTCCAAAGGCGAGACATTTTCCTCATTGGGACCTAATTCTTTACACACACTCATCCAGTTTGATGCAGTAATCCTTGCAGACTTTCCACCACAACTGGGCATCTTTGCAGCATGTCCCTTGATTGGCAAAAATTTGATGACCGGCTGCCACATGACATCCTCTTTTACCTGAGTTAGGGACTAGTTGGTGCAAATGCTACTAGGAAAAATGACGTATGTATGTGTGCATGTACATGCATGCATGTGTGTGTGTATGTATGTATGCATGCCAATCCCAAACTGCTGAGAAACTTGAAGACATGCATATGAGACCTAACTGCATACTTGCATGCACATTGTACTGTATGAGGGTTTCCAAAAAACAGTCCAAAAAAAAAACTTATCAAAACACAATGACATATTGTCAATAAAATCTTCAAATAAATCATATAGTGCATAGTACAGAATCAATTTCCTCTGAAGTAGACAATATGAGAAGACGAAATTGTAGAAGTTTTGGTTTTATACCTGAGCAACTTTGAAGAGTTCATCCAATCCTTCAAGATTAAGATGCGCATTGTGCAAGAGGTCATATCTATCAAGCAATACCCCAAAATTGGCAAATGTAAGTTAGGAGACTAGCAAAAACATGCAAAATAAACGAAAGGTAATGGTAATTTATTAAAAGAGCACAAAAGCTCAAATGCTATAAATATATTACATCCCTCCAAAGAATGACCATATATAGAAGACCCCATAAAAGTTTTGATGCCTTACTTGCAAGAATCATAAACGTCTGGAATTTGTGTTATATCAAATCGTCTGCACATAAAAATTGTATTACCAGTGAGATTCGAGTACTTAAATGAGTTTATGATGAGCGAGCAGTCAGTGCAAGCGTGCAACACTCTAAAAGATTAGTCACCACCACTACCCTTTGGGTGACTACTTGTTCACAGGAAAACACATACTCCTTGCGTTCGTTATACAAGTCTCTCTCCAGCTTCTTCCAGCGAGCAAACATTAAAAGGAATCCCTCACTACCACAAGGCAATCCAGCAGCAATACGATCAACATCAATGTTTGTCTTTCCTAAGGCCTTCGCTTGGTCATATGGAGGAAGGACCGCGTATGAGCTTGTCTTTGCTAGTTTCTCATCTTCGTCTTTAGCAAGTAGCTTCACTTGGGCAGTGATCTTCTTTGTCAATTTTACCTATTAATGAGAAGTATCTTTATCAAGTAGCTTGGAGCACAATAGAAAACCAAAACCCTTATTCCAATTGAACAACATTTACAACAAATTTTGATTGACATCTGAAAAATACGAGAAATTCATTCATGACAAGAATCATTACAAATACTACAGTGCTCACAATTATGAACTACAATAACACTATTAACTGAAAACTGAGAAAAAGAAAAAAGAAAAAGATGGAGAGGAGAAAGAGAAGAAAGGAAGGAGCAGAATAAGGCATGTCAATAGGCCAATCATTTTGTTTGGCCATGTAGGAAGGGTGAAGGAGATCGCTGATACCATTGTTGAGGAGGATATGGGAAGATCTTCTATTGTATTAAGAATGCTTCTCTTCTTTGATGAACTTCACTTTTTCAATTTTGACTAAAACTTTTGTTCCAGTCATCAGAAAAGAGAGAAGAAGCGAATTGAAGGTCTTAGGGAAAAAAAATGGTCATATTCTCCTCCACTGGGCATAATATATTAAAAGCAAAAGGTGATTACAACAAGGAAATCAACGCAATGGTATATAATAACTCATCAGAAAAACAAATCTACAGAATTTAAGTGGCAAAGAAAATATAATGTTCAGAGAATATCATGAGATGCATACCAATACGTGTTGAAATTAAACGCAAAGGCCTTATTCTGTGATTTTATCAATGTTTTGAAAAGCATTTAGTGTTCAGAGTATCGGTATCATTGCATTTATCGATGACTGCGGGTAGGGAAATGTGTATCAGTATAGTTGATATTATCGGCAATACTTACAAAAATATCATTGTCATAGGGAAACATTAAGAGAACATAGGGAAAAAGGTGGAATTTTTCAACGACACTTTAGGAGATGTTAAATGTCATGTTTTTTTATTTTTTATTTTATGACGACAAGGTGTCCCCACCCCTTTTTAAGGTGAGACTAATCCCTGCGGATGCACGCAATCACCACAAACCACATGCATCAAGTAAAACATAGATTGGTCAATGAAACTTTAGGAGATGTTAAATGACAAGTTTACACATGTAAGAATCAAAATATTGCAAAAAAGACTATACATAATAAATTTCCATTTTATAGGGGCCTAAACATGTATTGTTGAAAAAATCAATATAAAATAAATATATTAAGTTTGTAGCCAATTAATAGATTGGTCAATACAATAATATATAAAATCCCCACATTAATTAACAATGAAAAACATATATTTTCCAATATAAAAATGAAAAACTTTCCCCATTTTTTTAATTTAAATGTTAATTTTTTCACCGCAAACCCATGTCAATGTAGGAGAATCATGCATAGACATGGATTCCAATACAATCCATGCTAACATTTGAATAATAATAAAAAAAAAGTTTGTATGTATTTTTTGACACCTTTTGAGTTCTGGCTCGTCTTCATTTCGAAACCGGATTTCTCTCCAAATTCAAATTTTGATTCGACAAAAACCAAGAGCGATCAAAATTACTTCAGGAAGAAAATTACAAAAAAGAAAAGAAAAAAAAAACAGAGATTTTTTTATGGTTTTGAAATTTTTTCTAGTTTTATGTGAATTTTCGCATATTTACGGATGCTTCCCCCAGTATCGGGGATATGATTGCTGGTAGGGATATTATCAATGGTATCACTGATACCAGTTATTCTTCTCAAAATGTCGTTGATATCAATAATTTTGGTGATATTTTGAAAAATTTTAAACTTCCAATCATTGATCTAATGATACTGATAATATCAAAGATATTATTGCTGATATTTGCAACACTAAAAGCATCTCAGATCATAAAATCATAATAGGGCAAAGATTATAAATCATAAATTGCAAGATGTAAGATTTTTATGACTTTTTTCGTACAGTGTTGAATATTTCAAAACTAATATTAGGAAAGAAGAACAATCAATTACATTGGATCATATGAACTTTCACATGAAGCCTGGGCTTTCCTACCAACTTGCCATGTGTGTAGGACATCCAAGTCATGCAAAATGTGGGTCGCACCATTAAGATTACTTGGCATGACAATCGGGCTAATTGACTCATTAGGCAGGCAACACCAGTACATAGAGTCGGGCCATTGGCTGTTGATTAATTTTGGCAATATGACACTCTTGATGAATGAACCGACCTGAAGTTTCCACTAGGTGATCTTCATGTTGTGGCCCATGTTTTGCATGGTTCAAAATGTCTAACACAACACTTTGGCGGCAGAGAGGGAGTTGTGTATGCACTTTCACGTACATGTCGGATCTTCCATATTCTATAAAACCACATCAATGTAACTGCAAAACATCAACATGATACCACAAAATACGGTCTATTTTTGTTTAGAAAAAAAAAAAAAAAAAAAAAACCATGCTTTTGAGTTTACCAACTTCTAAGTTCCAACTTCCAAGTAACAATGCTAAAAGCCTAAAAAAAGAAAAGAAAGGAAGACCCTCAAATCTCAATCTATGTCTATTGCAGGGAAAATTTTCAAGGTTCCTAACTCCTATAAGTATACAAAAAAAATTAAATACGAGAAGATTAAAAGAAAAGGAACATCCCCTCTTTACAAGTGGGTTCTTACAAGTCTTGAATTAAACACCCTAAGCTTACAAGTTTCTTACTAAGAATACAAGTAAATAGGGTTTTAATCTTCGATCTATCAACCCTAGGTCTTGCTAAGATTTGAGCAATCAAGAAGTAATCCACGTAGTTGAGATGTAGTTGATGAGTTTGAAGTACTTGTACACTTGAGAGTTTGATCCAGCAAGGTATCAATGCTTTGGCTTGATTCTGATGCTTTGATCTTTGAAATAGGGTTTTCATAGAGGCAATCGGAGATGTTCAGAGCCTTCTTAGAATCTTGGATCATCAGTTTGAGCATGCTTTTGATTGCCAACACAGCCGTATGAGAGGTATAGACTTTGGAGTGGCCTTTCGGGACCTCAAATTTGGGTGCTAACTCACTGGTTAATAATTTGGATGATCCCAACCTTTTGAACAGTCCAGATAAAGGGTTTGAGCTCTTTATTGTTGATTTGCAGCCTACACTGAGAATAATGGTTGAGATGAGTGTACACCATTGCTGGTGAATTTTTAACTGACAACAGTGTCAATTCTGTCAACATCATCGTCACTATAACTATCATTGCCAGAGTTTTCCATCTAAGATATATATTTTGAAAAGATAAAAACAAAAGACTTCCTATTACAAATGCTTATGTAAAAATGGGAGAGATGTTATTTGGGCCTTTAGATGCCCGAAATTAGAAAAACAAGGAAAACAAATGGCAATTTGAAGGCCGTGGTTCAGCCTATAATCATGATCCTTGCTTCTTAATTGAATTGTATGATTTGAGTTAAATTGTAAGATTCGATTAAGGTTTTTGAAGAACATGATTCAGACATATGATTCAAATTCCTTTTCCCAATAGATTCAAATACTAAATCGCAAGATTTAACAACAATGTTCTAAATAGAGAAAATACCAAGGCCACAGTTTGAAAAGACAAAAAGTGCATCTATCCATGGATACTCAAACAAAAACTAATCTGCAAATAATTTCTAGAAACTGAATGCAATAGTAATGTAATGACTGCTTTACCAACATGGACTAAGAGTTTATATAGAAAAAAGAAAATTATAAAACCTAAGGTTCTATTTGGACAAAAGAACTCCCCAGATATCAAGATCATATAGTTCTAATTATGGAGGGACCAGTGCTTTCCACATCACAATCATGTTGCATTTGTGGAGAAAGTGCCCAAAATTGCAACATTTGAAAATGACACTAAAAGAGGAAATTCGAGTGCTGCAATTTTCTAAGGTTTCCCCACAAAACCACAGCCAGAGTCTGATGTAGCAGGCATGGGTCCCACCATAATTAGGATTAAATACTGATATTCAGGGATCTGCTGTTCAAATAGTGACTTGTTCTTGTTTCATTTGGGAACCATACCATTTTAGGTAGAAGTTGACAAGCATTAGGAGGCAGGCCAGCACCATCAACCATCCATGGAAATTCAGCACATTTGTTGCTTTGTGCTGACTTTGGTTCAGAAATTATGATATCATGCAACCTAGCCTGTAAAAAGGATTTTGCACTTTAAATTAGCAGGAAGAAAACAACAGTGTGCTATATAAAATAAAAAAAAGAAGCTAAACTTCTGATCAAGAAAATTAATAGCAGCAAGGTATTGTAATACCACAGCTTCATCCAAAAGTTCCTCCAAATACTACAAAAGACTTACTGACCAGAGAAAATAGTAAAAGAGAGTTTTCATAATTGTGTTCTAGGCAAATGGTGAACAAACATCACCTAGAACCCTTGAAATGAAATTTATGGTCATATCACAGATGATTATCTAGATGCCACCCTTCGCACTCAGACAAAGCATTTTTAGGTGGACCCTTCTTTGAAAATTATCTTCTTAACATTTCTCAGCAACCACCGAACCCCCTCCCCCCCCCCCCCCCCAAAAAAAAGAAAAAAGAAAAAAAAAAGGGTTAAAGAAGTCTAAGGGGAACGAATGGTATATGTTATATATACATATTATATATACGATAAGGTCTCAGGTCAAATCAGTTGGACTACAATGTATGGTGAACCCAGCAGAAAAGCTCCAACAATTTAAGTGCATGTAAAATCCAACCCTTCTAATAGGTTGGCTGCCCCATGAAGATCACCCAGTACAAACATCAGCCCTATCTACTCATCAGGTGCGCCACTCCATGAAAACAGTCTGTAGAGATCAATAAATAGAAAAATACAAATGTGGCCGGCTCAGTGAGTGGATATTGCAGATTTTTGCGCACCTGATGGAGCAACCTATTGGACAGGTTGGAAGTTATCTACTGGATGGACTGTAACTTATGGTCCAACCGGTAGGAGACCTGTGTGTGTGTGTTATAAATAGCTTCGTTATGTATCATGTAGCTTCCGCTACGTAGCATACCTGAGCCCTAACACCACGTAGCTCATGAAAATAGCTTAAGTCATGTGTAGTCTACGCTGCATGTTAATTTTGCATCCGCTACACACTATATAGCCTATGGTACACACTACATAGCTTACACCACAAGTTGTTTTTCAATAAAACATTAAAATCAATTAATGTTTTCAATGATTTGTTATATTTTTCATTCTTTTAATAAAAATAGGTTAATCTTTTCAATGATTTCAGTAAAATAATATAAGCAACAGTATTAAATCAGTTAAGTTGCTCTTTCTTTGCCTTTATATTTAATCTTTGCCCATTTTTCTATTATTTTAGGTTGTGTTTGGTAATTTCATGATATTTGGTGCAACCAAGCACAACGTTAATAAAAATTTAGAAGTAGCGGGTAGTTTTGTGTGTGTCTGCACGCGCGCAGGTAGTTATCTATATATATGACACAACTTTCTTTGCTAACACATCCTGAGTTAGCATTGCTCTGCAGTCTGCACTTGTGTAAGACTAAAAGAGAGAGGAAGGGGAGAGAGTATCATAACTCCTGATGACAAAAAATTTTGGGTTTTGTGCAGCTTAAAATCGTAAAGGATAACTGAACCCAATTTTCACAAGGTGCAATTATAGTTGTCAAAATCCTACGACTTAGGATGAATCTTAGGCATAAAACAACTTGAATCTCTTTTTAGGTGAATCCTATGATTCTATTATTTGAATCCTATGATTTACGATTCAAATTATACTTATTTACTTCTTCTTTAAACTTGGCTTTCAGTTTATGTTTAAATTGTTGAGGGCTTTATGAATCTTTTAAAACAGGTCAATTATTTTATTTTATTTTGTATAAGAGGTTAAAAGATGGATCTTCTCTGCAGCTTTATTTTATTGACTGGACGAGATTCCAAATTGATATATGACTTATTTGGAATGTTTTTATGGACAGTTGCCATCATGCTGACCTATATGTATTGTGGTAATGATGATTAGGAGTTTACTTCCAACTTTAAAACCTTACTTTTCTGTTATCATATATCTAAGTATCATGAATTCAACGTTTGTTTTTTCATTCATTGTGTGTTTTTCTAGGATTTCTATAAAAAGATTTTTTTTTCAAATAATGGCAAACAATGCACTGTGGTAATATATTTTATCTACAAATTATGACGTGGAATGATAAAATAAAGAAAATTTGATCATACTTATTTTTTAGATTTTATGAATATTATTTCATATTTTGCATAAAGATCAGGTATGGAGTAGTATCTGCAAGCAAGGATCCTGAAAATTTGGAAACAGCAGTTTGTAGTTATTACATTATTCACAAATTTGAGCTGGTGTCAATGATCCAAATTTCAAATGGTAATTTTATCACAAATACAGAAAAAATAAATCTGAACAATGAACTGATCTGATCATTACCAACCAAAGATTACATGATCAACGCAAAAGGAGAAATGACTCAAAAAATGTGACAACTATGACTATGTACAGTATCTAATCAAATGCAAATAAAGCAAATGATATCAAATGAATAAAAATATGTGATTATAAGTGAATCATCAGACCATAATATCTAGGCATGTCCAACCATTTATCAGCCTAAAAGGATGATAACGGTATTTTTACTTCAATAAGGCAAGACAAACCTTTGCTTCATCCATCTCAATGCTGGCATTTTCAAGTCCATCCAACATTGAAGAATCTTTGCTAACAAGGGAAACCTTAAAAAGACAACACAAATAAGTCATACATAAAAGTCTAGCAACAAAAAATGCTCAAAAGCTAATTAAAGGAACAAGTTTACAAACCAGAATTGGGGTTAGTTGTCCCTCTAAATCCAGAAGGCCTTTAGCAAATGCCGCTGCGGACATCTGTCAAATAAGTGAAATTCGGGTGGATGGTGCATGTTAAAGAAGCCCACCAAAGGTAGGAAGAACAAGTAATGCAAGAAATGCAGGTGCACAAAACTCGAAACTAAACTTTCCCATACATGCTAAATAGGTTACCTGAACACGACCCTCATCAGAGCTGTATATTTTCAAATCATGACGATAAGTACTGTGAAGACGAAGCAAACCTGTACCTTCACCTAGAGAAAAGTCAAAACAATGTACACAAATAAATATAATGATGAAAATCCCACTAGTCACAAAAAATTAACTTGTGTAACAGTTGACTGCATTGATAAATTAAGGCAAGTCACATCAACAATATACAAAGATACACATCAAAACAATTTTCAGATCAACTTGGAAACATGAATAAAATAGAGATCAAGCTAAATCACCACTAGCATGATTTTGATAGGAGGTGAGGTTGAAAGGAAAACTTCACCATACATAAAAAGGCCAAGGGTAATCTGGAAAATGAGAATTTGTTTTCACACACTACATTGTGAACTAACAATTGGACACTTGAAGTTACAAGATGCCAGAATTTGTAAGTAGGGGTCTTGGAACAGCTAATTATGTGTTTGGAATCTCTTCATTAAAGGAAGAGAGATAGTACATCCAATCATTCAGGATTTATGAGACTCCAATTGGAGCAGTTATCCAGACACAACTGTTTAGTATTCTTTGCTCAACCACTCTCATCTCATTAAATAATACATGAATAAATCAGGAATGATGCCAAGACGAAGTATTGGACTATGCCCACCACTAGTACCAAGACCAAGGGGATCCATGCTTTCATGCTGATCAAGGTAGGAGTATGCCTGGACCACTACCAAGATAAGTAGAGCTCGACACGAGTCGAGGTAGTTCGGAAAACTCGCTCGAACCGACTCAGTTGAGCTCATTCGCACTCGACTTGTGGACTGGATTGGGTCAATCTGAGTAGCTAAACCCTTAGCTCGAAAAAAAAAACGAGTCGAGCTCGAGCTGGGTCAAGCTCGAATCGACTCGACTCGTTTCCACACTCGAACCCGGCTCGAACTCGACTCGAACCCGGCTCGCTCGACTGAATAATTGAATATATATTATAAAATATTATATATATAATAGTAAATAAGTAAAAAACAAAACTCTACCTAATCCCTTTTCTTTTACCCTACACACCTAGCCCCCTTTTTTCCACCCTACCCAAGCAGTGGCGAGCGACGATTCCCACTGTCCAGTCATCCCCACCTATCCGGTCGTCCCCACTGAGCTACGACGAGTCATCATCCCCACCTCCCTCTTTCTCCTTCTCTGATTATATTTCTTCTAAGTTTTAGAAGAGGTAATTTTTTTTTTTTAAATTTTAATCTTTCCCTCTCTCTTTCCTTCTCTTATTTGTTTTTTCTTTTATGTGGACCATTTTGGAGTGACATGGTTGGGTCAAGGACGGTCGAACAGGGTTGAGAGCGTCGGGTGAGCTGGCATGGTCGGGTTGCGTCAGGGTGCGTCGGGTTGGGTTTGGTTGGGTTAGGGTGCATCAGGTTGGGTAATCTCCGATATGATCTCTATTTCTAGCTCAGCGATACCGATAACATCGATAGCGATACTGATAACATTGATAGTATAAAAAATTCTAGGTATCGGCGATGTATCACTAAATATCGCCAATGTATCAATATCATCAACATTTTCAATTGTGTAAATTTCAGGCGTTGTTTGTGTTGTCAATGCATTGATACCGTTGATGTATCGCCAAGATTTTTACTGTGTAAATTCCAAGTGTCGTTTGTATCGTCAATGTATCTGCAATATTTTGATAATATTGCCAATGTATCGATACGCCAAAAATCTGTATGTTAAAAAATTCCCATTTCATAATTTTTATGGGTGCATGGCTGTATGCAATGTTCAATTTGTCGACGATAATATTGATAATATCATTATCGCAACATGACAATAACAAGATCACAATCTTTAATTCCTTTTCAGTTGTTAATGATTTGTTTGGAAATATCATGTGTTGTTGATATTCTGAAATATTAATGGATGTTTGGATGGAAGGTTGGATATTGGATGGATAGATGGGATGGATGAAATGGTTGGACTGATTTCTTACAGCAGCACATGCTTTAAGCCCCCATCAAATAGAAACCTATTGTGTATGCATTCTTTTTGCAATTTTTTTATTCCTAAATATGCAAATATGTGTATTTTATCATCTCCTGAGGTTTCACTTAAAAATTCCACCGTTTTTCCCATTTTCCCCACATTTTCGGTTATCAGCGATATTATTGGCGATATCAATATTGTTTTCGTATCCCTTGCCGGTGAAACTTGTAGCGATACCGAAACTTCGAACACTGGGTTCATGGTTGCGTTGGGTTGGGTCAAGATTGGGTCAGGGTGCGTCGGGTTGGGTATAACTTCACAATGTCTCTAAACTTGAAAAATGAAATTATGATGATGAAATGAATTGTAGAATCTAGACAGACGATGAGTTGAATTCTAGACTTGTATAACTTTATAAACTTGAACAATTACTAGTTAGTTAAATACTTGAATAATTGCTTTGCTTATATTAGTTGGTTATTGGATAATTGCTTTGCCTATGTTTATTAATTACTCGAATAATTGCTTTGCATATGTTAGTTAATTACTTGAATTGGAAAATTCTAGACTTGTGTAGGTTGTAGCTTTGTGTAGACTTGTGTAGACCTACCCCACTTGACATTTGACAGATGAATTGAATAATCTACCTACCCGTTTAAGAATTCATATACAATAAATTGGAAGAGGAAGATAGGGGTCCTTGTCCTTTCAGGTTTGAGTTAACTTCGCTTGAGGTTGAAGGATTTTCAAGAAAGGTAGTTGATTGGTGGTCTTCCTTTGCCATTCGGGGAGAAGCAGGATTCGTTTTATACAAGAAGTTGAAATTGTTGAAAGGGAAGATAAATGTTTGGAAAAAGGAGGAAGTGAGGGGTTGTGAAGAGGAGTTAGATGGGATTCTGAAGGAAATCCAGGCTATGGAGATCAAAGAAGAGGGTGAAGAACTCTCGGATGACAAAAAAGCTAGGCAGGAGCTCTTGAGAGCTAAGTATGCAACCAGATTAAGAGAAGATGAAATAAACTGGAGAGAACGGTCAAGGGCTCTTTGATTGAAAGAGAGGGACAAAAACACAAAGTTTTTCCATGCCATGGCAAGTGTAAGGGCCAGAGCCAATAGGATTAAGCCAGCTGTTGATGGGAATAGGGTTGAAGGCAAAGGTAAGGTTTGCAATGCAATTGTCAAATTCTACTAGAATCTTCTTTCGAGCGACGGGTGGAGAAGGCCATTACTTGATAATCTCGATTTTCATTTCATATAAGGCAACATTGTCATTGGAGAAGCCTATTTCAGAATCAAAACTATTGCAAGTAGTTCAAGAGTTGGGAAGTGACAAAGCTTCGGGCCGGATGGCTTCCCTATAGCCTTTTTTTTCATAACCTTTGGGGGTTGGTTAAGTTGGATATGATTCGGCTTCGTTAATGATTTTTGTAGTAACAACATAATTGCTCTCGAGCTTGGAGCCACATTCATTTCTTTGATCCCAAAAAAAGGAGTGGAATCGTTACGAGACTTTAGGCCAATTAGTCTCTTAGGAGGTCCGTATAAAATATTGGCAAAGGTATTGGCTACAAAATTGAAGGTGGTCATTGGGGAAGCGATTTCTCTCTCGCAAGGTGCTTTTGTGGAAGGTAGGCAGATAGTTGATTTGGCATGGTGGCACATGAATATATTGATTCATATAACAAAAGGGGGGAAAACAGGGAAATTTGCAAGTTAGACATTGAAAAAGCGTATGACTATGTCAATTGGGATTTCTTGGATTATGTTCTCCAAAGGATGGGATGTGGCCAGAAGTGGACGGATTGGATTCAAGAGTGGGTTTCTTCAGCCAAATTCTCAATTTTGGTTAACAGATCGCCGAACAGTTTCTTTTTTGCCTCTAAGGGGCTAAGGCAAGGGGATCCAATTTCTCTTTATTTGTATGTAGTGGTCATGGAGGCTCTAAGTAGAACAATTCAGAAAGGAGCGGAGGCAAATTTGTTTAAGGTACTTGGGGTCTTCTAATTTTCAAGTCATGCACCTTTAGTTTGTAGACAACACGTTGCTTTTTTTGTGAAGCCGATTTTTTTTTTTTCTTTTTTTTTTTTCCAGGTTAGCATCCTCAAGGCTATCCTCATTAGTTTCGAAGCGGTTTCAGGTTTGAAGGTGAACATATCTAAAAGTGAACTTTTGGGGGTGGGAATTTCTAAGGAGAAAGTCAAAGCCCTTGTCGGAATGTTTAGATGTAGGGAAGGTTCCTTCCCCACTACGTACTTGGGTCTTTCGTTATGCATTGGTAGGCCTCCAAAACAATTATGGGACAAAGTGGTCGACAGATTCCAAAACAAGCTATCCTTATGGAAATGAAGATTGCTTTCCTTGGGCTGAAAGTTATATCTCATAAAGGTGACACAATGTCTAATCTCCTGGTGTATTTCATGTCGTTATTTAAACGTCCAAAATCGGTGATCGATAGATTGGAAAAGCTAAGGAGAGATTTCTTATGGCATGGGGCGGAAAACAAGCACAAATTCCATCTGATGATGTGGGAGGAGGTTTGCAAGCCGTGGGGTCAAGGGGGAGGGGGTCTTCGGAGCTTGGAGGTTATGAATTCGGCTCTTCTAGGTAAATGGGTATGGAGATTTGGGCATGAGGTGGGTTCTTTGTCAAGGGAGGTGCTTCAGAGGAAATATGGGGTAGACTCTAGAGGGAGGTGGACAAGATCGTCTTTGTTATATAGGGATTCATATCTTTGGAGAGCGGTGGCTTCATTGGCAGGGAAAGTATGGGAAGGGGTAGGGTTTTTTTTTGGGAAATTGGAAGGAAATAAGGATTTGGAACGACATTTGGGGGGGGAATAAAAAACGAATGGATTTATTTCCGCGTTTAGAGAGCATTGTGCAAGATAGAGGAATAACCGTCGATGAATGTCTCTCTTTTCATGGGGAGCAGCTCATTTGGGCTCCGAATTGCAGGAGGCATCTCGATGAGGATGACTTTCTTGAACTCTCGTCTTTGCTTCATATTTTGTCCGTTGTTCGTCCGAATCCCTCAAAAAAGGATTCTATGAAATGGCAGCATGATAAATCTAGTAGGTTCTCGGTCAATTCTTTGTTTAAGGTCTTGAGTGGTGGTAACTTACAGGTTGAGGCTTGTCCAACAATGCATTTATGGCACTGCAGAGCTCCTCCGAAGGTCGTAGTGTTTGCATGGCTTGTAGGTTGCAAGAAGGTTCTTACAATCGATAATCTCCACAAAAAAAAAAAAAGAAAGAAAGGAAAATGACCATCTTGAACGTGTGTATTATGTGTTATCAAAATGTGGAATCAGTGGATCATCTTTTTCTTCATTGCTCCTTTTCAGGCAAGATCTTGGAGGGTTTCTTCAGTCTTTTTGGAGTGGCCTGGGTGATTCCAATTTCGATTGATAGTTTCTTCTTGGCGTGGCACGGTGGGGGAAGAGGAAAGGTAGGAAAATTCGTTTGGCGTGTGTTGTTGCTAGCGAGCTTATGGTTAGAAAGGAACAATTGTTGCTTCAGGAATAAGCAAAGGAAGGTGCAACTTGCAAGCAATCTTTCTGAATGCAAAATCCCTAGTCAAGGAATGGGTTTATGCCTCAAGTCAGTCAATCTGTTTTCTCAAAGTTGAGTTGAGTTGTAATTTTCTATTTTTGTTTCCATTTGGCTGTGGTCATTTAATAAAATTAGCATCGTTCAAAAAAGAAGAAGAAGAAGAAGAAGAAGAAGAAGAAGAAGAAGCATCCAGATTTATCCCTTTGCCATATCATCTTGTCCTTTTCCCCACTGACTGACTGACATAAATTAATATCGTTTAACAAGGAAGCCATTTTCACCACCTCATCGTAAAAAAAGGATACCCGGCATGGAGAGGCCCATATCATAGAATTGCCACACACCAAAAAATAGTGCTCTACGAAAACATTTCGATCCACAAATGCACAAGCACTCCTCGGGGATAGCAATTTCAATGGTTACTCCCCAATCCATACATCTTTCCAAAGTTGAATATTCTCTTCAACATTAAATCATGTAGGTTTTTTTTTGTGATTTCTTATTTCTTAATTGGTTGGAACACCTAATTGATGTATGACTCACTTGTAATGTTTTTATGGATGTTTATGATCATGCTGACTTAAATGTATTATGGAATGATGCTTAGAAATCAAAATATCTTTTTTCATTGGTCTATAGTATCCAAGGCCACTTTTCCAATGTGATTCTACATTCAAGAAAGGTAATAATAACATGAATTATTAGAGGACCATTGTATGTTTTTTTAAGGGAAATTTCTCAAAAGACAAAAAAAAAAAAAAAAAAAGGAATAAGAATCCTTTAACATTCTCATGACATGGTATTACTTGGTGCACATTGATGGCAAAAAGAAGATTGATGAGTTTTAAAAATATATATATAATTTACTTATTTTTTCAATTTTGTTTCAAAAATAGTAAAACTCTTAAATTTACGATACGATTTGCAATTTGATACAATTCAACCCCTACTACGATTTGCGATCCGATAATGATTATGACAACATAGGTTGCAATGCATGCTTAATCCCAATTAATGTCAGTTGTAGAGTATCTACCTATACTGCAAACCCTTCTCGAACATGTGTGTGATTATTTCTCCTGGGAATCCATGATACATTTTCTATGCTCTTAGTATTTACTTAAGCTATAGCATCAGAAAAGGGGGGAACGCAAATATCCAAATATTGCAAGGTCAAACTCTTCGGTCCTTAATGCTTTCAACTGTGCAATTTATTTTAGAAGATGAAAACATATAGCAAATGGAAATTTAACCTGGATACATATTGTTTCTAAAATATCTTCCCAACTCCTCTGCCTGCAAAAAATGTCAACACAATGACCACAATCAGTACTCCCAAGTGCAAGAATTATGACATAGTCGTTGGCACGTAAACAAGAATACTTAACATTTATGTTTAACCATCCAAATTGCAATTTTTATGCCAACCATAAATTCAAAGTGTATCTTCAAGAACTACATAAGAAAAGCCATTCAAACTGAATAGCTAATCATTATAGGATACCAGTTAATTACAGAGAACAAAAAAAAACTCTTCAAAAACTTCTGTAGAAAAGAAGACATATACGGATCCACCTGCTTCCTTCCAGCATGTGTAAGAACCCCTCCATATTTAAGAACCATCAAAGCTTCAACAGGACGCTCTTCTTCCCCTTCACCATTGGACTTTGAAACTTTAACCCACTTTAATGGCTTTAGTTGAACTTTCCTATAGATGCCAGAAAAATGTCCACCCTGTACCAAATAACATTATAGCATTACTCATAAGTCATAGCAGAAGGATAGGAGCTCAAGGTATTATAGTCACGGGTTGGCCAAAGATGTTCAGCATACTGATGTCAAGTAACATGCATCTAATCATATCGAGTAACAACAGGCAGCAGATTGACAACTGATTTACTTCATGCGTCCAAAGCATAGAATTTGAAAGAAAAAGAAAAACAACAAAAAAATAGAAATAGAAATACTGGACAACTAGAAAACATCAGCGGTCATCTGCGACCTCTTGAAGAGAACACACAAAAGGTTGACAAGAAATAAAGTTTCCCTCCAGTCATTGCTCCATGTAGAATCACCAATTTATGAGGCCGAAAAAGCTCTTCCAGGGTACAAGAAGATGTAATGTTCTTCTTAAACAATTATGATGATTACCGTCCACAAACTTTTGTCTTAGAAACATGTCTATGAAACACTTGTAGACATGAGACTGGAGAAATTTCTACACCACGAATAGGTCATGGATTGTTCTACAAACAAAATAAACGATGAAGTAAAAATGTTCAAGGATAGAATTATTTTAGTCATAGAGTCAACATAGACGGTGCAAACAGCATCGCAAGGACATGGACTCATGTGCCAGTGTCAACCATGGATCCAAGTAACATGCCCAAAGATTCGGACTAGATAAAGCAACAAAAAGAGTTAAATTTCCCAATCATCTCTTTGGTGTGGTAGACAGCTATCAGTTAAACAAAAAACACTGAAATGGATAGGAGACAAAAATCAGAGATGTATGGTCCAAATAAGTAAATAACATTCAAGTGCAAGTATATTGCAATGAAATCAAAGGAGTGGATATAAACACAACAAAATTTCAAGGATAATTAAAAATAGAACCTCCTCAAGCACAGCTTTGACTTGGAGAAGTTTCTCTGCATGCTCAACATCTTCAGCCTCGCTGTCGCTTTCTCGACCAAACCTAAATAGTGTAGAATTATATGCAACCAATTATGCCTCAATGTTACCATCAATCATTGTATTTATATCAGCCTACACGAGAGATGTAGGGTCTATATTGAAGTGCAAGTGGAAACATAGCCTTATATTGAGAATGCAATAAATTTGAAATGATGATTTCAAGAAACAAGAACAAATGCACCACTAATGCAAGCGTATTAAGGAGAGAACCACAAGCTTGTCCTACAATTTGACTTTCAAGTTGCAGCATTTAATAGACCCATTACTGGATGACTAAGAGGTGCATAGATATTAAAATGACATAATAAATGCTTTAATAACTTGGACAAAAAAAAAAAAATAGAGAGAGAGAGAGAGAGAGAGAGAGAGAGAGAGAGAGAGAGAGAGAGAGAGCCATCTGTCAGAAGGTACTGGCGTGGGGGGTGGGGGGTTTGGTATTGTTTGACATGCAAAGATAGATTCCTCATTTCAAATGAGTTCTAATAACAGAATATCAGCTAGAGAGGCTAGAAGGTTGTTTCTTTGCTTTTCATACCAGCTCTCCTCTTATTTTCTTTTCAAAAAAAAAAAAAAACCCCTTGCTCCATTTGGATACAAGTCACCTAGAAGAATCCCAAAATCTTCAACATAGTGAGGATCTTACTATATTTTTACTAACAATCAATGAGTGAATAATTCAATTTATCTAAAATGTACAATGAAAATACCATCATTCAAGAAAGAAAAAAAAGAGAGAGAGAGGAAGCAAGAAACAAAAGCTTCCACAAACAACAGCCTCAACCTCCATTAGCTTTTGACCAAAATAACTGAATGACTCAATGAAGTCCAAGAAAAACTCCAGAAGCCCTGCGCAGAATGACCCTGAGAACAACCAGCATGCCAAAGACTTGAAAGTGGTGGATTGTTACTCTCTTTCTGGCTCTGTAGTGCGTTGGATGTCGCCATGCAGGAGGAATCTTTTGGATAGCAAACTGGATGGGTTTGTCTCCCCATTTGGGGGAATGGACTCTATGATGTGGAGTGCTCACAACTCGAGTCACTTCTCGGTTAGATCCTTTTACATGATGATTCATTCTAAAGGGACGGGAACAAAAAAGGGAACATGCATATCATTTTTAGTTCTACGATGTGGCCCCCAAGATCGTTGCCTTCACTTGTTTGGTGGGAAGGAAGAGAGTCTTGACAATAGATAATCTCCAAAAGAGGTCCGTGATTATTTTGAACATGTGTTGCTTGTATAAGCAAGCGACTAAATCCATTGACCATTTATTGATCTTGAGCCCTTTCATTTTCAAGGTGTGGGAGCGCTTTATTTCTATCTTTGAGATGCCTTGGGACATGTCGGGCATGGTTTGGGGGGGGAAGAAAGATGGGGGCTCTTTAGCACATGACTTTGCCAGCTATGTGGTGGGCTATCTGGGGTGAGAGGAATAAAAGATGCTTCCAAAATTCCTTTGGTTCAATGAAGGTAGTAGTGGCGTCAGTTAAGGTGTCTGTTCCTTAATGTGAAGCTCTTTTAAAAGGTGAATGATTGTAATATGTCCGCCTTTTGATTGTTTTCCCTGTGGGCTCTTTTCCTTGTATTCTTTTCCTGTTTTGTTGTTGCAAGCAGGCCTTTGACATATTTTCCAATATCCTTATAAAAAAATAATAAATAAATCCTACTTACCTATGTTATGGGGATATTCCAAGCTGGGCCCTAGCCCACAAACCACGAGGAAGCCCATTCCCTACGGCCCGGCCCACAGACCATCCCGCAGCTTGCATCTTGCTGAGGCCGACCACTCAGGATCAGCACGAGACAGGCTGACCACCCAGGCTTAGTCACAACAGGCTAACCTCCCAAGCTCAGCCACAACAAGATGACCATCGAGATCAGTCCCAAACCAGCTGACTACACGGGACTGGCACAAGATCTGTCGACCACCCAGAGTAGGTCTGAGATACCCGCGGAGATCCAGATATTCTAAGATATACCTCTCTTCTTAAAAAGATCTCCCCGACACGATCGGAAGAGAGAATCTTTCCCTATCTGGGACTCTACTAACGCATCCTAGCAGGATCTAACTCTCCAAACCGCCTCCAAGCCCTATAAATAGAGCTTGGATCTACACCTCAAGGGTAACAAAACATCTAAGCCTTAAAACCCCAGTCCTCCTTATTCCAAGACCTGACTTAGGCACCGAAGAGTCCCCCGCCACACAGCGGCACCTCCCCTTGCCTTATCTTTTCTCTTTCCTTGTAGGTCCGGCGGACGGAAGGAGCTCTTACACGCGGATTGAAGGTCACGTGGCAAATCCTAGCCATCCAAATCCGTTGTCTAAAATCGTGCGACAACAACCTATGTTTCCCCAGATTGTTCATGGTCTTAAAAGTCAAACGACCAAGGATTAATTATTAATCAAAATCATGAATACAGATTTATTCAAAAAATTATTAGCCAATCATTCAATAGATTGATAACCAATTACCCTTTTAATACTTAACAAATTTTAACACATGATAAGGTTTGCAAAGACGATCAACAACAATTAACCTCACATACGCATCATTGTTCCATATGACTCTTATGTACCTCCATAACATGCATGAAAAGGGCCCAATAACAACAAACCTTCAGGGGTTGTCGAGGCCTCGAATAAAATAGTGGAAGAAGGTGCTTCTGCTAGCCTTGCTAGTTGGTTCAAGGACTTAAATTGGGGAATTTGTTAAGATTGCTAACAAAGTACCCAAAATGAACATCTCAGATATTGGATTGGTAATCAATAAGAGCGAACTGATTGAGAAGGATGTTGCTCATAAATTCAACGTGGGTGGAAGAAGTGGAGATGTGCCTTTGAAGTTTTATGTGATCGTTGTGTACCAATCAAATTAAAAGGAGAATTTTATAGGATGGCTATAAGACCAACCATGCTTTATGGACAATGTTGAGCAGTTAAGGAATAAGATGCTCATAAGATGGTTTGAGGGTAACATCAAAATAGGTAATAAGATGAGGGTAAGTAGACTTAGAGGGTGTGTACAACAGAGACCAAGAACTACACTAGCTACGAGTGAGTTGGATCAAGTTTAAAGCTCTAAAAAAGCAAGGGGAAGGCCTAAAAGGATGTGGATGAAAGTAGTAACAAGAGACTTGAGGACTTATGGTTTAACGGAGGATATGGTCCATGATATAGTGGAATGACAGAGAAGAACTCATGTAGCCAATTGTTGGGATAAGGCTTCAATAATGATGGTGATGATGATGAGTAACCCCTATGAAGTCATCCATGTACAATATGCCCTTATACTTCATGTCAATGTTTCACTTCACAACATCCATTTTGAAGAGGTTGGAAAGAATAAGGATTGAGTTCCCATAGAGAGGAGCAGAAGATGAGCAAAAAATTCATTTACTGGATGGAACGAATGTAAACAGGTGAGTGAAGGAGGTTCAGGAATTAGAGAGAGCTTAAAATGGTGAATCTTGAACTTCTAGGAAAATGGCTTTCGAGGATTGGGATGGAAGAGTTTGGCTTATGGAAAGAGTTGATTGCATGTAAATATGGTGTTAGGGCAGGTGGTTGCTTCACTAATGAATCTTCTTTGTATAGGGCTTCTACGACTTGGAAGACAATTGTGAATCTCGTAGATTCAAGGAAGGTATTGCGTTCTCGTTGGTGACAGAGTTCACATTCCTGATTGGGAGTGTGGAGATGGGCCTCCATTGGAGGTTTTTCCTAGACTGGCTGTGCTTGCTCCAAAGCTGGAAGTCATTATATCCTAGTGTTATCACTGAAAGCCCCAACTCTCATATTGTCCTGGTGGGGGGGGGGGGGGGGGGGGGGGGGTTCTCCTAAGATAGCTACATTCCCATGGTTGGTTGGAAGGAATAGGGTCCTCGGGGTGGACAATTTGCAGAAAAGGCAAATGATTATTCTAATCATTTATATCATGTGTATGCGCACTGTGCGGTTAGTCGATCATCTATTTATTCATTATGCTTTCGCCAAAGCAGTATAGAGCAGATTTCTTTGCCTTTTCCAGTGTAATTGCCAATGCCCCCCCTCAGTTGGGGCCTTCTTTCTAGAGTGGCATGGAGGTGGTGCTAGTATAAAGAGGAAGTTGTGGAAGCTCTCCCTTCTGGCATGTCTTTGGTCTATTTGGGCAGAGTGGACTGATTGTTGCTTTAGGATTTCAGCATAGGTCGTTTGATTAAGGGTTCAAAAGGGTGAAACTAGATGTAATGGCACGGGCTTCTTCTATAAATGACTCATCCGATTATGTTATAGCCTTCAGTCACTTGGTTTTTCATCATTTAGTTTCTTTGTGTTTTCTCCTTTAACAAAATTTGTTGCCTTTCAACAAAAAAAAAAAGGGTGGGAGGCAACGTGCACCTAACTCTCAGAGCTCAAGTGCATGTTGAAGTCATGCTCATGGGGTCAATGCTCAAGTGCGCATTGAAACAATGCTCATGTATGTATGTATGTATTTCATAACCTTGCCCCAATTATCTTGGATCAACAATACAAATCCTGTTTTGCTACTCAACAAGTTCGAAATAAGAATTCTCGCTCACACACACATGTATATATATTATATATGTTTTGGAAACAATTGGAACCGTGATATGAATACATGCCTTGTACGTGGTACTAGCATGCGAGTGGCATCCAGCAGATCTTGCAACTGAACTGCACTTTTAAGTTTTGTCTACAAAATATAAGCCAGACAATTATTAATCTACAATAAGAAAATCTTGAAGGTTTTACATGTTATGTTCAACAAAACAACAAATGTCTAAGAGAAAAGAAGCACCTCACACCTAGCTCTCCCACCATTGTATTTTAACATTAAATTCAATAGCTTTTCCTCAGTAACCTTCAACTTCACCTTCTGTTTGGGGGTTCGATCACCACTGTCATTATACAACATCAATAAGAACAAAGATGATGAACTATCAACAGAACAGGTAAACTGGTAAGAGAATAGGATCAATAGATCTTACTGACGGATGACTGCTATAACACAACGAAGTTCCTCCGACTGCCCAAATGTGCCAATAATACCACTCCCTTGACGTGTTAGTCCTTCTGAAGGTTGAATTGGTTCATTAACCTTCCACGGGAGAATTGGTGGAATTGTTGAAGAAAGATGAGGGGCCTTTGCATCGAGGAACATTTTCCTCAATACACAAGCCGCATCATCATAATACCTACAATTGAAAGAGATACTTCAGTAATGAAAATATCTAACTATTATAAAGATGTGCAATGATAAAAATTAGAGAACATAGAGATTGCAATGTCAAAATGAGCTTCATCCATAACACGAGAACAACTAATTAAATGAGAGTTTACTTGTGTGAGTTCTTCACAAAACTCCATCCATTCACATCACAAACATATGACCTTCCCTCACAACGTAAGAGATCAAACCCACAAACCTGAAAATGACATTCAAAATATAGCTACCATCACAATTTGAACTTTTCGCACTAAACATACATGTTATAAAGTAGAAACTACCTCGGCCATATATCAGTTTGAAGTGTTCCAAACTGAGAATTGATGACATCTATGGACCACCTTTAGGGGGGGGTGTTGATGGTGATGAATGTGGGTCATTAGGTCAAACAGCACACGTAGAATGATTGAAATGAGTTATTGGTTTCCATAATTCAAGTATATAAGCAAAGAAGTGGGAATGTTTGACCCTAATCCTCTCTTCACCCACTCTTTCTTTCTTCTCTTCTTCCTTACATAAAATATATAAATGAGTTGAACTGTGTGATGCGCATGACTCCTTCAGAAATAAAATTTATTATGCAAAAATAAAGGATGGTGTTCACTTTTCAAACCAATACTATGTCAGAATTAAGAAAGCTTCATGCAATTTTAAGAAAACGTTAATACAAGACAAGATAACAACAACAGACCCCACAACATTAAAGGTCATGTTGATATTCCCCAAGTTCAATAATTATATCCTTGATATGAGCAAGCAGCATAAGGTAAGCAAGCAAGACTTAGAATCCCCACATCTAAGACAGAACTTAAAAAACTTTACCGCTTGTCTGAACGCGATGCAAACTTCTCTTGCCATTTGCTTCTCAGCAGGAGTCAATAATACTGGATACCTCACCTACAAATGACACAAAACAACATTAAGATATATTAGCCTGAAACATAAATCCTTTTAACAAATTCAATAAATTGATTGAAATATTGTAAGAAGAATCTCAGCATTGAGTGGAAAACAACCAAGGAAACAATGTTATGATCATTCGTTCAAAAAGAAAGGAAAAAAGGCTTAATTTGAACCCCAAATCAAGCTTCACTCCTTTACCAAATAGTGAGTGTCTTAACATAAATCACATAAACGTGATTTAGAGATGTATATAACCTCAAAAAGAGCATCTGTCTATAAGAACCCAGAAAATTGTATACGCTCAGCCATCTAGCATTTAGATGACAAGTAACCATCATTCCTTTTTCTTTTTTTCTTTTTTCTGAAAGATGATAAGTACCTTCACCGTCGTCGTTGTCATCGATATTCCTAACCAAAGACCGCTGTATTAAGTTCTTGTTATTGATATATTAACAATTTTCTTTTGTATTTTGCTCAAAATAATTAATAAACGTGTTATAAAGTTAACACCATCCTTGAGAAATATTTAACTTGAGAACAGAACATGATAAAAACTACATGAGAACAAAAAGTTGGAAACAGATTAGGTCAAGAAAAAACAGAAACAAAACATGGATTTAGTTGCATGAATTTGGTAAGATGTATTACCTCTTTGCCAGCAGGATTCCTCATAACGACGCCGTCAACAACAGGTGACTTCCTGGCTTCTGCATGTGCGTACTCTGGCCCAACAGTGTACACCTGCCATAAAAGGACAAAGAAATCCAAACAGAGATCCAAACTATCATTCTCTTGTTACATTAAGAAACAAAAGCAACATGAAATGTTGGAAAATGATACAAACATTAATTAAAAAAGAAAACAGCAACACAATTTGGCAGTTTGGAGCAATTTTGTCAAAATCGTTATCGTATCTCAAATCATAATAGGGGTTGAACTGTATCGTATCGAATCGCAAATTGAATCGTAAATCGTAAGATTTTTTTATGATTTTCTTAAAAATATAAATAAATCAGAAAAAAATTAAAAACTTTAACAATATCATGACATGGTATTACTTAAAAATTAAATTATTCTTATGTTTCCTTTCTTTTCTCTTCTTCTTGTTCTTCTTGTTCTTGTTCTTGTTCTTGTTCTTCTTCTTCTTCTTCTTCTTTTTTGTCTTTCAAGAAATTTTCCTTAAGAAGTATCCAAGGATCCTTTAATAATTTATCTTCTTGTCACCTTTCTTGAATGTAAAATTGCATTGGAAAAACCACATTTGATTCCTTAGACCGACAAAAAAAAATAGATATTTTGATTTCTAACCATCATTCCACAATACATAAGTCAACATGATCATAACCACCCATAAAAACATTCCAGATAAGTCATACATAAATTTGGTGTTTCAGCCAGTTAAGAAGTAAGAAATCATTTAAAAAAAGAAAGAAAGAAGAAAAGAATAAAATAAAAAAAAAGCTCTACGATTTAACATTAAAGAGAATATATATCATTCAATGTCTTATAAAGAACAAGATTAAAAAAGAATCATAAAGGATAAAAAAAAGGAATAAATTACTTTATCTTGTTCTTTATAAGAGATTGAATGATATATTCTCTTCAATGTTAAATATATTGAGCTTTATCTTCCATTTGTTTTAATTCCCCTTCAGTAGTTCGAATTTGGTAAGCAGGTTGTAGCCCGCCCAACCCTTGACCTCAAAAGACCCCACCACTCCCTAACTTTTTGAGAAAAGAACTCATCCTTAGGCCACATAAGTTCAATCCTAAAAGGAAAAGGAATCAAATCTTCCTTAGATTACAACAAAATAGGCCAATGGTCCACACCGGTTTAGGAAGACCCATTCTCCAACCAATGGAAATGCCTCCAACCAATCCACAAAGAGTGAATCTATTGAGCTTACACATAGCCAATCCTGCTTGTTAGACCACATGAACTCTACACCACCCATAGGTAGTGCAGTAGATATCACTGACAATATAGCCAATATTATCAATATTGCTGGGTCCATGATACAAATAACACAAGTAAAAAAATTGTATAAATGATATTATGGTCAATATTGTCAGTATTTCACGATATTTTGGATATCACGCCAACACCTTTTGTACAAATACATGGTATTGACCACAATATCTATATTATCATCAAATATCAAAATTTCCAACGTAAATACCCCAAAAACTGAGAGAAAATTGGACCAAAAATCACAATAACAAAAAAAGGATCTCTTCCTAGGGTGATTTGGGCAACTCTTCCTAAGGCGTTCAAAATCAAATGTCGGATTTAGGGTAGAAATTGCAACTCAAGAGCAGAAACAAGCTGGTCTCCAAGGTGAGAATAAGATGATAAAATTCTACCTTTTAGACATGTTTGCATGGATTGCATTAGAAATCCATGTGTATTAATGATTCTTATGCACAGAAATGCATTTAAGGGAGAAATTTATATTTTGAGTGGTCGAAAATGGAGGAAATTGGGGAAATCCTAGTTTTCTCAATTTTTACCTCTTTAAGGCCTGTTTAAATTGTTGAAATTCCTTGTAAATTAAACGATGTGTAATAATTACAAATTACTTTACTTGTCTACTGACATCTGCTGCATTTAACCCAGTGTTTTAAATAGCTACGCTATGTAGCGTGTAGCTTACGCTATGTAGCGTAGCTTAGCCCAAACGCTACGTAGCTCATGAAAATAGCTTAAGTTGCGTGTAGCCTATGCTACATGATTAATTTGGATACGCTAAACGCTTCATAAACTACGCTACATGCTACATAGCTCACATTACAAGTCATTTTTCACTATAACATTAAAATCAATAATGTTTTTAATGATTTATTACATTTTTTTATTTCAATGAAAATTCGTTAGTCTTTTCAATGCCTTTAGTAAAATAATATAAGAAACAGTTTTAAATAAGTTTTGTTGCTCTTTTTCACTTTTATATTTAATCATTCCCCCTTGCTATTACTTTAAGTTGCATTTGGTTGCACTGAATATCATGAAATTTTGTTAAATTTTATTATTAATCATCTAATTTGGTGCAACCAAGTGCAACCTTGATTAAAAATCTAAGCAGTGTATAGCTTACGCTACATGCTATGTAGCTTACGCTACACGCTATGTAGCTTACGCCTCACGCTTCGTAGGGGTGAAGGCTAGGCTTCACGCTATTCGCTATTTAAAACACTGATTTAACCACTGATTACAACATTTGCTTTCTCCATGGTAAAATAATGATGATGGCATTTTTAAATTACATTAATGTCAAAACTTCACCACAATACACTGATGTCATTGTTTGATTTAAGATTTTCACAATAATTACATGAAAAAGTGCAACATTTACCCGTCTTCTGAATACATATGCATTTGACCGACCATTCCTATGTTTGATTTGGATGTGGTAAAATCACAATGATGGCACAATTACTTTAATTTACCAGGAAATTCAACCAATCAAACAGGCCCTGAAATGAAATTACAAGTGTGGAAATTTGATAATCACAAGTGTTTGCTCATCTGTCAATAGGCCACAAGTTTTCTTTTTCAGAAAATATTATTTCTAATTATTTAAAAATTAAAAATATATTAAAAATCTATTTATTTGAAAATAGATGTTGATGTGTTGATTGATGCGGAAGATTTACATGTTCATGTGTGTTGGCCGATCTATCAACCGGCCACAAATTACCCTTTTTTTTCTTAAAAACAATAATAAAATTATTTAAAATAAAAAATACAAGAAAAAAAATATTTATTTTAAAAAATAATTAAGTTATGTCATAAATTATTTCTTACATTATGTACACATGTTTCGATGGATGAGTGGATCAAGTAATGTATGTATGTATGAATGCATGCATCACATAGATATGGATGGATGCATGGATGACATATTTGAGCCTCCTCTTTAAGTTTATGTGGGTTAGAGGCAAAGGTTTTTTTTTTGTTCTTTTTTGGTTTTTGGATGCATTTGTTTATGTTTTATTATTTGCGTTATATGACGTTTGAATGATATGAACTCATTTTGGATATAATTGCACTTCTTTTGTCAGATAGTGCATGCTTAAAGCCCCTATAAAATGGAAACAAATTATGTATAGTTTTTTTTTTTCTCTAATATTTTGGGTCATAAGTGCAAAAACATACCTTTTAACATCCCCTAAAGTTTCACTGAAAAATTCCACCATTGTCCTAATGTCTCGCCAATGTTACCCTCAGACAATGATATTTTACTCGATATTTGTGATAGAATCCATGATATCAAGGCATGGTTCTGTATCCCAAGCCATACTAAAACTCAAAACACTACCCATAGGTAGATCAACCAACTCATTCCTGTCAACCTAATCAAAGAAGTTCCGCATGCTTCTGGAAACGTGACCACCATTTAGTCTTTTGCAATGTTTTCAGTATCGACGATATCAGCCGATATATTCCACGATGCATCGTGTATCCCACCTGTGTGATACGAAATGCACAAGTAGTGTCAAAACTTTTTCACATCACAGAATAGACTACAATATATTGCATGGTATCTAAAGTATCGCGAAAAATCGCGATATATCAAAACCAATCCTTTACAAAAAATACGCCGTATCAACAATATCTATTGATATTGACAAATATCACATGCACGTGTGGGAACTCCAAGGGCAAAAAAAATTGAAAGAAAAAAAAATCCATCCAACCCTTTCGATCAGCAGTCAATTGGCCCCATCTCAAAATATTTAGGAGTGTTTGACGAAATCATCGCCACATACACTCTAATTTTGGGATTTGAAGGAAGATGGGCCAACTTGCGGAAAATTGGGAAAAAATCGAAATTTCCTTAGATTTTTTCAAATCGAAGAGGATGAGTACCGATGTTATTTTTAGAGATAATAACCACTTTATTAAAATAGCTCGCAAAAAACAACCAAAGAATACACCAACAAACAGACTATTAAACAAGAGGAGCAGCTGGAGCAGCCTTTACATAGATAGCCTAGTCTTTTATAAGAACTTTAACTTTTCAACCCCACCCAACCATTTCTAAAACAACACCCATTAATCACCCCCCCCCCCCCCCCCCCCCCCCCCCCCCCTCGCTGCCATGCCCAAAGAAGATCCTCCATCAACAACTGCATCACCCAATCCATCTAAAAGAAAGATAAGAACTAGCTCCACACCTTTCTGGTGAAGGAATAATGGATGAATAGGTGGTTGATTGAGTCCTCACCATCCATGCACATCAAGCAAATATTAGCAAGGAACATGGTCCTTCTCAACAAATTTTTTACGACAAACCAACCACACGAAAACTACAACCCGGGAAGAGGAACCATAGAACCAACGATGGAATGGATGAAGGGGGAGGTGACGCCTTGGCTATGAAATTATACCAAAAAGCGACTTAATGAATAACTTTCTGGATGTATTTCCAGCCCAGATAATTGAATCCTCCGCTTGGTCATCAAATTTGGTATTTCTCAGGACTTCAAGGACGCCGACAAACTCACCAATTATGTCCCTGCGACATGGAAGAGCCCAACCCACCAAGCCACTGATAATTGAATAACATTCCACCACAACGACGAAGCGATCGGGAGCTGGGAGAGCAAATTCTCGAGAAAAAACACTTGAAGCACATGATCGCCACACCAAACATCAACCTAGAAGTGAATGCAAAGTTCCTATGTTAGAGAGTATCTTCATTAGTATCATTCTACTATCACCCAGGCATATTATTGTCAGTTTGTGGAGCAATAGTACTATGCCTAGCCTTACCGAGATGGAGACGATGATTTTAAGCCATCGTGAAACTCTGTGGATTTGAGCTACAACCATATATATTATTCACAAGTATATTTCTAATTTTCTACTTCTTTTGCTCTTGAATGTATTGCTTGTGTTTTCATACATGTCTTCTTATATTTATAAATTATATGAATAGACTTTAAATATACTTGCATCAGTTTAGTCAGACAACATATAGATAAGAACTCTATACAAAATTAAAAAAAGAAAAGGCAAAAACACTCCACTTAGCAACGCCCTAGAGCAGTTACCATCATTCATTGATGTAAACTATAGACTACGGACCCCAAGATATTAAGCCTCTACTACCGCTACTGGACTGAACTCATCCCCACCTACTGAGCCTCTATCAAAATAAAAATTCTCATCTAACACCCACAACAGTCGAAGTAGCAATGGTTCATCACCTTGAAATTATTGCTACTATCTGCTAGCTACTTCTTCCACTGTATAACGTGATGTCATTGCAAAACGACATGTTGAATCTGTTTAAATGTCCATCGAAAGTATGGACATTGTTGACAAAGTGGAGCCAGCGTCCGAACCTACCATGTCTTCCAGAAGAGGATGAATCCTACAAGCCTATACCAAATAGCTCCACTAAGGTGATTGCCACTAGGGAAGATCTTGACAAGCTTCCTTTAACATTGCTTCAGGAGCATTGGAAGAAACCTACCTAGCATCTTCCCCAACCCAGACCTTGATCAGGGCTACTTTTACTACGGCTATCCACATGTAAAGTTCAGCCCCACATTGTTTTCCACCTCGGCTAAGTAATCAACACAGCCGGCGGCCCACATGATTAGACGGGATCTCCACACATGAGTGCATAACATCATATAGGAGAAGAGTTGAATTTGAGATTCTCTCTAAAGGAGCAGCCTTGACGCATGCCCAAGTCACTTTTACAGCCTCATTGCTCAATACAAGGTATACTATATATCCTATTAGAAATCTCCATTCATAAGCAGTTTTACTCTAATGACCTCTTCTACACCAATGCAGCGGGCCCCCTACAAAAATTCCCTCCACATCACTAACCATTTTGAATGATTGGTATCCCTACATCAATGACCATCAACTAAATGCTTTCCGACAGCTTCACTATCATGACTTTCTTGACCTTCACTCTACCACACCGTATCTCCTCTCTATTCATGGTGTCCGAGTTGAATTGCAACACACACAAAAAAAAAAGACCTATTCTTACCCAAATGTTGACCAATTAGCCATCTACAATCTATCTTACCAAACCATCATATAAGAAACAAGATGAATACAACAAATTATCAATATTGCCATTTGACCTCAACAAAACCCATAGATCCGTCAAGCTAAGGCACATATCTCATGGTCCTCCAACACGCCATATCTGTCCGCGAGCCACTCCACAATCTTAAAAACGGATACTCCTGCTTCACCAACATCACCACACTCCGTTTGAAGTTGGATTGAATATAACAGCAACTTCAAGGCAACACAAACAATGTTAACACCTTTCCTCTTCTCCAACCACACCATTCTTCCATTTGTTGATGCATCTTCTACTCTGGCCCTTGTGAGCTCCCGCTTCCTCTTCAGCATGTCTAGGCCACCCCACTAAACAGAGAATCCACTACCATGACCGTCAAGGAGGGGCCCAAAATCTCCTTATTGGTTCTAATATGAGACGCACCAATGACCGTCAAGGGGGGGCAGGGCCCAAAACCTGCTTACTGGTAATAATATGAGATGTCCATGACCATCAATTGGGATCGACTATTGTTACTTTTGACTATTTTGCCATGTTTCTACTAGTGATGATAATTAGAACAACATGAATAAAAAGTTCTTGTTTCGTCATTATAATATTCCTTGAGTTGGTTTCTGTCTGGCACTTTTCGAAACCATGAGTTAGTTTCTTTGTCTGGAACTTTTCGAAACCAATCTTACATTAAGGGGTCGTTGGGATGCCTGTAAGTTCTGCAAGTGGTAAGTGCTTACAATTGGTGTTTGGGGGAGGAAATTCACTTGTAACTAAGTCACTTACAGGCAAAACTGCTAGGAAACTTCACAGAGCTGGGGTTGAGAAGTCACTTCCCTGTAAGTGACAGCTGAAAGTCACTTTCAAGCTAAAGTCACTTGCAACTTAAAAAACTTACAGGAGCTGAAAGTCACTTGCAACTTAAAAACTCACAGGCATCTAAACGACCCCTAAAATGCTTAGCTTAGAGAGAAATACTAACATTAAATATGACCAAGGACCATGTCATCTGTAGCCTGTAGGCAAACCTATATACAGAACAGGGTGAGGCTTAATGGAAAAGTTTGCCAAAACTGGACCAAGACTGACTCATTCATTTGACAGGTCTAAAAATCAGGCTCGAAAATTGGCCCGAACCTACCACATTGGCCTAACTTGTAGGACCAACCCTACCATGAGGCAGGTTAGGTCCCAAAGCCCAATGAACCTGCCCCATTCCCCTATTTAAATGTGGCAAATGACACACATGACACAAAATAAAGCAATTTTTATTTTTATTTATTTATTTATTTATTGCATTTTCCGTTGGTTATAACATGTGCTGCATGTGACAATCACATCTACCACATTACTTTTCCAATGGAGAAAGGGAAAAAAGAAGAAACTGAACCACTTAACTCTGTTCTTGATTCAACACACTTCCACTGTAGTGTCCGAGTGGATACTGCTACTTCCTCTCAAACCATAATAATATATTTTTTTTAAGATCATTAAATCATTTATTTCTCTTGAAATCCATTCAATTCTTATTTCTACACGTCTTTTTTTAGGAGAATGAAAACGACTAATTTCTTATTCTATAAACTATATCACAAGCTCATCATTTAAACAACCCACTACATGTTTAATCCCTTCCCATACTTACTCATGTATTGGCATGAAGAATCCCTCTAAAGTCCATTCAATATTCACACCCGCATAAGATGTTTTTCAAAATAATATGCTCAGTAATCTTTATTTAACGAAATCACAAATAGCCCACTTAAATTGATCACTAATCCAAAGTAAATAGCCAAACTGAAACTCTATAAATGATTTTTTTTAAATATTACCTCAAGAGAAGATGCATACTTTATGATGTCCAACAAATCGGCTTTATTTGGACAACTCAAGAAAAAGAAATTCTAATCATGAAAGACACAAAGAAAGAACATGTTGATGAGACAACCTTGACATCTGTTCCTCCTGTTGGCATGAACTCCTCATATATATAAGAGCCCTCACGTCTCACTCTCCTAACCTCTGGATGAAACTCACTTGATCGATTGCCTATCTGCAATGTGACATAATTCCAAAGAATCTTACAATTATTTTTACACAGATATTATATTGCTTATTTGAATCATCATGCATAAACATTTTAAGTGAGAAAAATACATCGATAAAAATTCATATGGGCAATAAACTTTTGCCACCATGATCATTGGTATTCTTAGAATAAAATTATAACAGCATTTGTAAGAATCAGAAAATGCACAAAGCTAGTATCTTTTGTTCTAAATTTCATCTATTACACATCCCTTTTGCTAGCTATATCAACACTACTGGTAATACTTCCAATAATAACAAATCATAGAATAAAAGACGGAGTACGGGTACGATAATATCCTGAAAATGTTTAACCAAGATAGGGTTGTCCACAGACTGCTAGCAGAACCTTTTTAGAGAAATGTGGAAGCTTTTTGTTGGTTATGTAGAAGTGAGCATTGCAGATCATAATATCACATAGAAGCTAGGAAGAGTACAAGTCAGGAACTATTCTCAAAATCAGAAACACGTCAAGTTATAAAGTGTCGTTTGGATGGTCAGATATTAAGCCTGCATAGGGACATAAGAATATCTGTGCACCGGTCTCTATTAGATGCTTTAAATATAAGATATTGCTGAAAAAATGGGCATCCTATGGCACTTCACCTTTACGCTATAAGATGTTTAAAATGTGAGTAGCTCCATAAATGTGTATGATGTTGCTCAGGTTAAGGCAAACCAGTTCCTTGAGAAAGGTATTATCTATTATGCTAGGATAGTTGGCAACATTACACCTGACTCGACATTGAACTTACAGATTTCTGGATATTGAAAGGTGAAATCATCAACAACATGACCTTGTTCATACAAAAGATTCCAAAGGCACAAGCAAAAAATTTAATTTTGATCAACAAGAAAAATGGTAAAGATTTATGCAGACCCAAGAAAAATAATTTATTTTTTATCAACAAGAAAATTGGCATTTGTATAAACCGTAGCAAAATATCATATCAACAAAAAAGCATCTCACTTCATCAATTTGATACCCCAGCGATATTTGAAACTTCATTGTGCTCAATAATTGCAAAAGTCATACAGCCATTTTTACTTAAGTAACAAATCCAAACAAATGTGTCACATCGATTTAATTACAACAGCCGAACAAAGGGATCCAAAGGTCTAACCTTGCGAAACAATGCTTTCATACCCCCACCTGCAGAACTGGGATAGTATATCATTATACTGTGATCATCCCCTTCAAAACAGCACCAGAGCAAACCATCATAACAGCACAACATCAGTTGCAAACCATCATAACAGATGCATGTCAAAAAATTTGTGCTAGTAAGGAGTTGCTCAATCACAAAGTCCATGCCTAAAAAACTCAAAGATTTCTTTGGTTTATGAAAAATAAAAAAGGAAACAACATGGAACAACGAACAAAACGATGACACGTAAAATTGAACATATACCACATGAAATTTAGTAACTTGGGAGAGGAAGGTAATGGTTAGAATAGTAAGAAAAGAAACAAAATATGTGTATAACAAAGACACTTAGGCAACAACTCCCAGGGCACATATATCTTCCACAGCAAACAAATAAGGTGGTTAAGAATCCCAATTATGAAGCATTTCTTCAATGCCCAACCAACATCTTTTGAGAGTGAGATATGCAAACACTGTGTGCACCAAAGTCATGTGCATGTGCAGGGAGTGTGTTTCACCACTTCACCGCCTACAATGGATGCATGTGAACTTCACATGCAATGGGTGCACACATAACTAAAGTCACATATGTCTTGACATCCAAGCTGTGTAAAATGTGAGCCCCACCATGACAATCACCCCGTGGAAAAAACAGGGCAGCCCACTCACCAGGCAAGCCACTTGTATTAGTTGAAACATAGCATCCACATGTTTGATTTGAAGTGCCTGTTGTTTAGTACAGGGTGGCCCACCGGATGTGTGAATCGCCCTAATTTCTGCACTAGGTGATCTTCATGGTGGGCCTTGAAAGTCATCCACATTTGACATGTTGGTGCCAGTGCACCGACTTCGAGTTGTTCATATGCAATGCATTTTTAGGGGAAACTATCCTCAAATGCATAGTGATGATGATGATAATGATGATGATGATGATCATGTTAGTTAATGGTTTTGATATTCGTTTTTTTCCGGAACTAGAGTTTATTTAAGACTCAATAACCTCATATTTGCATGGGGAAACTTGATTTCAGATTTATTTATTCTAAATGTAGATAATGATGATGCACCTCTTGCTTTGTCTGCTACGCCGAATAAACATGTAGTACCTGAATCTTTAAAATGGCACGCGAGGTTAGATCACATTGGAAAGAACCGCATGACAAGACTAGCACATTCTAGTTTGTTAGGTTCATTATCCAAAGTTGATTTGCCATATTGTGAACATTGTGTTCGGGAAGACTTCTAAGAAACCATTCCCTAAAGCGACCAGTGTTTGCATTATCTCCGATATTATCGAAATATCCCCGATATTATCTCTATTTCTAGCTCAGCGACACCGATAACACCGGTAGCGATACCGATAACACTGATAGTATAAAAAATTCTTGATATCGGTGATGTATCACTAAATATTGCTAATTTATCAATATCGTCAATATTTTCAATTGCGTAAATTCCAGGTATCGTTTATATTGTCAACACATTGATCTCGTCAGTGTATCACCAATATTTTTTACCGTGTAAATTCCAAGTGTCGCTTGTATCATCGATGTATCTGCAATATTTTGATAATATCGCCAATGTATCAATATGCCAAAAATCTATATATTTAAAAAATTCGCATTTCATATTTTTTATGGGTGCATGGTTGTATGCAGTGTTCAATTTGTTGACGATAACATTGATAATATCATGATATTATCATTATCGCAATATGGCAATAATGAGACCACAATCTTTAGTTTCTTTTTTAGTTGTTAACGATTTGTTTGGAAATTTCATGTGTTGCCGATATTCTGAAATATTAATGGATGTTTGGATGGAAGTTCAGATTTTGGATCGATGAGATGATTGGACTGACTTCTTACGGCAACACATGCTTTTAGGCCCCCATTAAATAGAAACCTATTATGTATGCATTCTTTATGCAATTTTTTTATTCCTAAATATGCATCTATGTGTATTTTATCAACTCTTGAGGTTTCACTGAAAAATTTCACTGTTTTTCCCATTTTCCCCGCATTTCCGGTTATTAGCGATATTATCGGCGATATCGATATTGTTTCCGTATCCCCGGCTAGCGAAACTTGTAGCGATACCGAAACTTCGAACACTGAAAGCGACTAGGTCAAAGGGTTTGCTAGAGATAATCCATTCAGATATCTGTGGACCCTTGAATGTACATGCTAGAAATGGATGCCAATACTTCGTCACTTTTATTGACAATTATTCGCGCTATGGATATGTATCTCATCTCACATAAATCTGAGGCTTTTGATTGCTTTCTCAAATTCAAAGCTGAAGTAGAAAATCAGCTTGAGAAAAATATTAAAACCCTTAGATCTGATAGAGATGACGAATATACATCTGAAACGTTTAAAAGATACTATGCAAACGTTGACATCATCAGGCAATACACTATAGCATATACTCCACAGCAAAATGGATTTACAGAGAAAAGGAATAGGAGACTATTGAACATGGTTAGGTCGATGATAGCACATGCCAATCTCTCTAACATATTTTGGGGAGAGGCGCTTCTTACAGCCGTCTACATCCTAAATAGTCCCAACTAAATCCGTTCCTAAGACCCCAAATGAAATGTGGACTGGGAGGATTCCTTCTCTAGCCAACATGCGTCCTTGGGGATCTTTAGCATATGTTTTATTGCCTGCTCCACATAGAAGTAAACTTAATAGTAAAACTATTGAATGCGTATTCATCAGGTACCCCATGCACTCAAAGAGATACGTTCTAGTTTATGAGGATCGTGGAGAATGGACTGAGATAAAATCTTGGGACGTGACCTTCATCGAAGACAGATACCCAGCCGAAAGAAGCAAAAGGTTTCCATAGAACTTTTTAAAATTCCTGATGTATCTCAGGAGAGTGGGAGTTCTGCTTCTGAAAATGGAGATGCTCTTATAGATCATCAGGACAGTGGGAGTACATCTCAGCAGGCTCCTGAGTTACGTCGAAGTGAAAGAGGTTTGATTCCCCGAAGATACTTCGATATCGAGGGTCAATCTTTCTCTTGTGTTGCGATTGACGATGATGAACCTGACTCTTATTAAGATGCATTGTTATCTCCGAATTCGGCTGATTAGGTAACTGCCATGGACTAGGAGATTGCCTCCATGGAAAACAATAAAGTCTACGAACTTGTAGATCTGCCTTCTAATCGTAAAGCAATAGGTAATAAGTGGGTACTCAACATCAAAAGAAAGACAGATGGTATAGTGGACAAACACAAAGCAAGATTAGTTACTAAAGGTTTTACAGAAAAAGGTGTTGATTATGAGGAGACTTTTTCACCTGTTACAAAATTCTCCTCAATCCGCATGATCTTATCCATTGTCGCAAGTTTATACTTAGAGCTATATCAGATGGATGTAAAGACCGTATTCTTAAATGGTGATTTGGATGAAGAAATATACATGCAACAACCCATAGGTTATGTGGACAAAAAGTATCCAAGGAAAGCCTGCAAGCTGTTACGATCTATCTATGGGTTGAAGCAATCTTCAAGGCAGTGGTACATGAGGTTCCACTTAGCTATTACCACTTTCGGGTTCACGATGAGTTAAGAAGATCATTGTGTATACGTGAAACGGTCTGGAAGATCTTTTCTGATATTATTTTTATATATAGACGATATCCTGTTAGCTGGCAATGACATGCAACTGTTGATGATATCTAAAGATTAGCTTTTCTCGAACCTTGAGATGAAAGATCTTGGTGAAGCCAACTTTAGTCTAGGGGTTAAAATCATCAGGAACCATCCTAGGAGATTCTTAGGCTTGTCTCAAGCCACTTACATACAGAAGATCTTAGAGCGGTTCAGGATGGAAAATTCAAAAGCTGTTGAAACCCCTATGGACAAACCTACCAAGTTAGACAGTAAATCGTGTCCCCAGACAAAAGCTGAGAAATCGGCAATGTCCTCAGTACCTTATGCAAGCGCAGTAGGCAACTTAATGTATGTTATGCTTTGCACCAAATCAGCAATGTCCTCAACTTAATGTATGTTATGCAGTTGGCATAGTCAGTCGTTATCAGAGTAACTCGAGACAGTCTCATTGGCAAGCCATCAAACGTATATTCCTCTATCTTAGAGGAACCAAAGACCTAATGCTGTGTTATGAAGGCGCAAGTCTCGAGCTCAAAGGATATTCCGATGCCGCCTGGGGTAATGACGCCGACGAGGAAAAGTCTACTTCAGGATATGTCTTCTTGCTCGGAGGGGGAGCTATCTCATGGTCGAGCAAGAAACAAACATCCACAACCCTTTCATCTATGAAGGCCGAGTACATTGCATGTTGTGCTGCAGTTAAGGAGTGTGTATGGGTTCGCAGATTCCTACTAGGACTGGATGTTATACCAGGTGTTCGTGAGCCTATATCGTTGAAGATAGACAACACCTCCGCCATTGACTTGGCAAAGGGCCCCAAACACCACTAGAAATTCAAGCACATTGAGATAAAGTATCATTACATTCGTGACCAAGTGAAAGATAAGAAGGTTATCCTCAGCTACATTCCTACCAAGGAGATGATAGCTGATCCCATGACGAAACCTATAGCTAGAGATATGTTTCAAGTTCACATCAGGCAGATGGGATTGAGGAAAGCTTGTATCATGCACCTTTGATCTTTCATGAATAATAAATTTCCTTTTATTCAGTATTGAGCACCTATTAGACTAGGTGTGTAGATCATCAACATTTACCTTGAGATCATGTAGGATTTCAACTTTTGTCGGCAGGCCGGTCACCCACTAGCACGGGCTAACCAACCCTAAATGTACAAGAGAGATACACTTGGGGTGATGTTCATACACTGAGGTATGAACCACCCTTTATTGAGAATAATAAAGGATGAGGATGCGAATGAGTTGTATCCGCCTTCAATCCTAAAAGATTGAAGATGAGACTGATAAATTCGAATAACATAGTCGCACCATTGCTCTTCATGCGAATAATGTTATGGCTTGAATGATAGCCAGGTTGTGATGTTATGAGATGAGTCATACCTCATGTGAGACAACTTGCATATTGTAGACCCGACATATACCTAGAATTGTCTACTTTACGACGTGGATTGTAGCCACGTGCTAGGAACTTTTACCTACAAATTGCTTTGATTCGATCTAATCATTGCAATGTGAGAGTAGCCAGTCCCGTAGGTGACTCCCTATGTCCTTAGCTACCCTCCTCTTGTGTAGAGGGGGATGAGATCGAGTGTCACTACTTTAGTATACGATGACAAAAAGCCCTTTATTGGTCAGACTCGGTTATGCTAGGAAAGCGGCTTGATCGATTCCAAATTACACATCTACGTGGGGAAGATCCCGTGACAGCTACACTAAGTTTCTAGAACTATAAATACGCACTGGAAGACTTATCTGCTGGCAGTATCGAGTTTTCTTAGACTTTTGCAAACGATATCCTCTTTCAAAAGTATATATATATATATATATATATATATATATATATATATATATATATATATATATATATATATATATATATATATTACTTTAAAAAGAATTCAAATTGATGTTTGTAGAAAATCAAGTTTTCAGTAAAAACTCGATAAGTTGGATAAGTGCGTATGTTAGCCGAGTACTCCAAATCGAGAGTTAACTCCATCCGGTGTGGTCATGCGGATTAGGACAGGCATTGCAAAACTTGGGTTATTGAGTGCTAGTTAGGTGGTCACTTAGTACTCAAACACTTGTGAGAAGATAACGGTGTTCCAGCTAGTCTCACGCCTCTGATTCTTTTGATCGTAACTCTTTGGTTTTAATTGTTATGTGACTAGCTAGATGGACCATTCATGATGTGCCTATCCCACAATGTGATTGAGTGGGAGATGTTAGTTGTGGACCTGTGGGGCCCACTTATTGGCAACCACCTGTGAGTGGGGCCCATAGGTTGTTCCCGCTTTTTCTCTCTTACAGGAGTTTGAAACTCAAATAGAGTTTTCAAATTCCGAAGATGATTAGATGAGATAAGGATAAACCCTATCTCATCTCATCTCTTATCCCTTTTATCCCTCTTAAGCATTCTATAAATAGAGGAAGCTCTCTCCCATATTAACATGTGAAACAAAAGCTGTGCAATATCCAAAAGAGAGAAAATAGAGGGAATTACTTTGAGTGTCCATCTGGCCCGTCCCTTTCAATCTAAGCCACAAATCGTAATCCAGAACCATCTTCACCGTAGGATCAGAGGGGTGATTAAACCCACTTGCTCCTGTAGCAGTTAGGCGGACGGCTGGACCGCATTGCACATCTTCGGCTATTACGAAGGTTCTAATCGTGTAGACCATCGGATCCTGAAGGCCCACGCTTCCGCAAAATACTTTCAGATGATGATGATGATGATCTGTTGTATCATGTATTTACGCATGTACAAGGCTGCCCGACTACATGAGACCACATGTCCCAATGTGGCTTATGTTTGTGAGATCTAAGCTATCCATCAGTTGGGTCACACTATCTAAGTGCGATTAAAAAAAGGCATCAGACCGGTCCACTTATCATGTAGACCACGACATTAGAAATAAATGGATACTTTAAAACCACTTGGTGATTGTTGACAAGCTGTCCATTTGTTTCATTAATTGTCACCTACCTCATCAGTGGATCAGCCAGATTTCTGGGCCAGGGCATCTACACGGTGTGATACACCTACTGGACATCTTGGATCTCTAACTCATGGGCGACGTTGGCACATTGGATGCCGTATAGATGGACAGATCTATGCGTGTGGGCTTAGCAAACCTCAGATGTGCTTGTGTGTACGCTAGTTAAATAAAAAATTAAATTTATGAGTATTATCTAAACAATAACCCACTGAAAAGAAAATCAGAAACCCGAGAACACAGTATTGGATCATTATAACAATGAATCTGACAACATGCATGGGGATAAAAGTGATCAAGAACAGCTACTCAGAAAGGATGTGGTGTCATAATAAAAAAAGGAACAGTCCAGAGGGCAGGATCGACAGTTTAGTTAATCTAGTAAAAGAAATAATATCTTGTGTGGACAGAATCAAATAAAGAACAGTCCAGAATAAGCTTCGATGCATCTTCAAGATGAGGAATCAAATGCAAGTAAAGGTGCTACAAAGAAAACAAAAACCAAAATTGAAGCATCTGGCTCAGGATCAACAACAACAAACCATTAAAGTGAGAAATGAAGCATCTTGCTGGGAATCACTACGAAATGAACCAACCAAACTTATCAAGTTGACTTCTCCAATCAAGTGAGGATGCAGAGTGGTACCATGATTTTAGTCAGTCTAGAGACCAGCCATTTTTTCTATTGTCAGATGACATGAAACACCATAAAATGTTAGACTTATCTACCCACCAAGCCAAAGATTGCAATTCCGACAGGAATTCAGCAATTTATAAGGTCAACTTACAAATGAGGTTCAATGATCTTTCAAAAAAAAAAAAAGGAAAAAGAGTTCAGAATTGTGGCAGTTGGTCATTTATTTCAGTGAAATCAATGGTTCAGAATCTTCAGATTACATTAAACATAGAGTCGAGAATAATTGTAGGGAAGAAATTATAGGATAAAAGGTAAGTTAAGCTATGGTTGAGGATTGGTCTTCAATTGTGAAATTTAATTGAGAGCCGTTGCCCATTCTAGGGTTAATCCACATTTGCTTCAGGAGACATCGAGCTCCAACCCATTTTTATTCTCTTTTCATGGTTGTTGCTCTTTCCATCAATGGGTCATGACTCATGATGAACTTTGGCTATTTATCGTTTCTTCTCTTTGGTAGGCAATTCCTATCTTAGCCTTTGTTATATCAAATCTTTTTTGTGATGGAATTCACTAGCATTAGATGAATGACTGAAAATAGAAGAAGAGATGCAGTTTCCAGTCATAAGAAGTACATTTCGAAGCAACATGTACAAAATATAATAGCACAAGCAATGAGACTAAGCTAAGGTAACAAGGTCATAAGGAAATTGTGGCCTATGAAACATCAAATATATCAAATTGCAAGGTGAAAGCAACATGTACAAACTATAATAGCACAGGTAATGAGGTCGTAAGGAGAATGTGGCCGAAACAACTTCAAATATATCAAATTTAAGTTGAAGAGCAATACAATAAGACTGAGATGCAACGGTAAGGAACTGGTAAAAAAGAAGTGCAGTACAAGGGTAATGCCTATGAAAGCAATCATCAAATAGATTATGGATCTGACTGACAACTAGCTATCAACTGTCCTAGGATCTAGAAGTACACCAGTCTATACAGAAGTCTTCGTATTAAACTATAGATGGCCATTGACCAGTTTGTTATTAATTTGGTGACCCTTGTCAATTATTGGGACTTGTGAGACTCTGCATGATCTTGTTGAGAGGAAGAGAATAAGCTGCCACGAACAAATTTCTTTCCATCTTAATCCCAATGCCTTTGTATCCATACTCAGCATCAAACAAATAATGGATCTAACAACATGGCCCCAAAGTTTCTTGCCACAACAGAAGATTAACAACCAACAAACCAATTTCTATATTTTGCCCATTGAAGTTAGAGATTGGGGTTTGGATGTAGAGGGACATGATTTTGGGCCAAACACCTTCCATTTTGAAGTCTAACCAAATCACCATGGATCACCGAACCAATGGTGATTTGGTGTACTTTCAAACAGAAGTAAGATTGGATACATACATATAAAATATATATATATATATATATATATATATATATATATATATATATATATATATATATATATATATATAGAGAGAGAGAGAGAGAGAGAGAGAGAGGAATGCTCACCTGCGAACCATCTCTCACGAGAACTCGTGAGAACTTTTTGAGGACTCATCACACGTGATGTATCCCCAAAATCTGAGCCGTCCACGTGATGCAGCACTAAGAAAAACCCCCAAGGCCCAAATGTCAACCTAATTCAGAACTGTGGTGGGCCATAGAAGAGAGTTCTCACGAGTTCTCGTGAGAGATGGTTCGCAGGTGAGCATTCCTCTATATATATAGATAGATAGCAAGCCAACCATCTTCAAAGATCCCCTAGAAGTTGCAAGATAACAATTCAATAAGATCCATGAAGAAAATCAGTATAGCAGGCCTAACATTTTCTTTCCTCTTCCACTTCTTCCAATGAGAACCTCAATGGGTCCTTGGTATTGACTGCCTGATCTCAGAAGAGTAAAATATCAAGTTCTTAGTGTAGTTAAGGAATTGCCAGCACTCCCTACATGCTTCAGTGGCCCCTTTTTTAATGGCAAAATGACTGGAGAATCTCATTGAATATTGGTGCACCGAGTTAATGTTGAAAAGCAAATAAAGGGAGATGGAGTTATGATAAGCTCTATAGCCGCATATGATTGTCCCCATAAAATACCACTCCAGCTGCATGACATCAGCCATCTAGATTTCATGTGGGAGGAAAGACCCTCCATTGGGCCAGCCCAGGACCATTGCGCTTGTTAGATTTTTTTTTATTTTTTTTTTTTCATGTCCATGCATAGCGCATCTGCTTGTATCGTCCCCTGAAGGAAAATATCTTCCTCCTTCGAGTAAAGAAGGGGAAGAAAGTAAGAAAGAAATCAACTAGAACTTGATATTAATGATAAAAGGAGTCATGGACTGACCATCAACAGGTTTTTCGACAAAAGGCTTCCAGAAGCGCTTCCCATGAACCTCAACAAAATCTTCTTGCTCAACAAAGTAATCCACCTCTTGATAAGGGATTTCCCGATTTACAAGAGCATAACGCGGCACAGGAATTCCGTACATTTCAAGACGCTGGATATATAAGTGCATGAAATTAGTTTTCAATATTGAATTATCGTAGTGCTGGAAAGCAGTAATTGAGTAAAAATGTCGAAACCTTTTTAATAATAAACAAAAGGATAGTTCACTGAAACGATAGGCAAGTCAGAAGACAAGTTGTGCACACAGTGAGAGAGAATAGCTAATGACTAGACCATCAAATTTCATGGTACATTATCATAGCACTAACGGTAGTAAGAAGAATACAAGGGGTACTTGGATGTAGTAGTTTTGTATGAATTTCAAACTAGAAGTTCAGGTGAATTCCTTGTCGACAAGTCTGGTTTGACCTTTTCAGTAACATGTAACATCGTGAGGGCAGATGACAAATGGAATGGGGGGAACATGTTGAAATGATTCCAGAAAGCACGCGGGAATGGCACAAGCTCATCCATTTGGGAGTTGGAAGCATTTATGCACAACATTAGAGATATGGTTACAAGGGCTAAGTGAAGTAACAAGCCATCTATCTAGCTTCATTTCAGTACACAGTGGTCATACACATACCACTCGGTTCAGATGACAGGGAGCTGGTAGTTGCATTAGGACCACTAGTGACTAGAGGAGATGAGAAAAAGCATGGTTCCACCTGCTAGGAAAATGCATATCCGATGTTGGAAGGCGCATAAGTTATTTTCTAGAATGCATATATTAGCTTTAACTGAAATAAAATCATCAATGAGAGCAATTCTTTCATTGAAACAGTGGAAGTTTCAACCAGATCTGGAAAGGTGTTAATCGGGTTGCTTCCCTTGTCTTCAAAGGTATTGGTTTCTTGGTGGGTAGTGGTAAGAAAGTCAGATTATGGTTGGATTCTTGGCTAGGGGACCAGCTCCTCAGTCATGCTTACTGGACCTGGCTTCCCTTTGCCCTGATATTCAGGTGACTGCGACATTGTGTTTCTTAGGTAGAGGTAAAGAAAGGTTTTGGGCTCCCACTTTTAGGAGGAACCGGTGGGATAGCGAAATCGATAGCCTCGCTAATTTGTTATCTCGTTTACAGGATATCTCCATCTCCTTGGATGACAAAGACTTCTTATTGTGGAAGCTTAGTGCGTTGGGATCCTTCTCAGTCCATTCCTTCTACGATCATCTCTCTAAGCCAGCAGAGACGGAGAGTATTCATCCCTCGAGTGTTTTCCCAAGATCACACAGCCTTCGCCTGGTTGGTAGGCAGAAGTAATGTGCTCACTGTCGACAATTTGTGGAAGAGGGAACTTATTCTCCCCAATATCTGCCTGTTTATGCAAGAAAGATGCAGAATCAATTGATTACTTGTTTCTGCATTGTTTGTTTTCAACGTGTATTTGGTCTGGGGTCTTAGCCTTAGTGAATGACCTTTGGGTTATGCCTCCTATCGAGGGTTTTCTTGACGTTTGGCATGCAGTTGGTGGAGGGAGTCTTGGCAGGAAGAAGAGGAGGCTGATTCTACTCGCATCTCTTTGGGGAAATTGGGGAGAGAGAAACAACTGGTGCTTCCGCAACAAGAGTCTTTCGGCCACTGGTGTTTTCAGCAGAGTCATCCTCCTATTCCGAAACAGGGCCACTTGAGTTGGTTGCAGTAGAGGGTGTAGCCCCAGTCCCTTGTCGAGTCGAGTGGCTGGCTGATGTTGTAACCTTTTTCCTTCTTTTAGTTTTGTTCTCTAGGTTTTTTCCTTTTCTCTTGTGTCTCTGGCTTTGGCTTAATAAAAATATCATCTTTCAAAAAACAAGAAAAAAAAAAAAGCTCCAACCAGAGACAAAACTGACAGATCAATTCTTCCTTTCCTTCCACATGTCTATTATGCAGCATTTTAGTCGATCTTTTAACACTGAAATCTCCAGCATATGCCTTTAATACTTGGATGGATGCTACAAAGTGAAGAGTCTTTTAAATCAATTTAGAAAGCCTTACTCACTCTATCTGGTGCATCTGGTTGGAAAGAAAAAATAGAATATTCAACCTTTGTTGTAGCTCATATATTTAAGTCGCAAAACCAAATCATTGTGTGAAGAGTTCTGTGCAAACTATCATTCTCAGTATATGCATCAATTATTTTGAAGAATTGGAAACAGCTCCCTACTGGTATACCTCATCAGTATTATATCCTGGTTAAATGGAGCACACCAAACCCAGTTTTTCTATAACTCAATTCTGAGGTTTCGATATCTACGAATCATTTTGGTGTGGGCAGTATCGACAGAAATGAAAATCGAGCATTTGTGGCTGAGAACTTAAGAGTAGGTGCACAAACTTACTGTCACATTTGGGAGGCTATGGATCTTTCGGTGGGTATCCGATTAGAAGTTAAACATCCAATATCTTGAATTTGAAATTGAGCATAACTTGGAATAGATAGTAAAAGCTGTTAATGATCAGGTGGTGCCATCCTAGAGAGCACGAACTCTGCTGGAAAATGTGGAGCTCATCTTACGGAGGATATTTAGATGGTTTCCATCACCATGTGTTCAGGGAAGCAAATGCATCTGCTGACGTTTTGGCTAAGTCAGCACACAATACTTATAAGGAATAGATCAGTTGCCTCCTAAATTTATCTCTACTATATATAATTCAAGCAGTGTCATACAATTTTTACCAGCATGAACTTTTGAGGTCTAGAAGGACATTGGATAGGATATCCAAACATACTTGACTATGTGAGGCTACTTGTGTCATTCGCAAAATCTGTATGCATCTCGACCTATGGCTTAGTTTTACCCGCTCCCCATTACTAAATGCTGCCAATTTTAGCTGCTCACAGGATTTCTTGCCAGAATTTGGTGCGCCTTGGTGAACACCCAATGGAACTAGAAAATGATAAACCTGTATCTTTTTCTATTTGTTTCTTTATTGACGAAAGAAAAAATGCCAATCATATTGAATGTAGAGAAGGGACAAACAGTTTTCCATTTTTATTTTTATTTTTTTTGTAAAATGATGATCACACTGAATGAAACAACAACATACACTAATGTCAAACAAAGATTGCCTGCCACAACTAGGCAGTCTAGAAATGCATTCCTTCGCAAGGGACTCCCCGTGCACATAGCCTCATGTGGGATGTGATGAAGAGACAACCAAATCTCTAACTCGATCCTGAATCTCCTCTAAGAAATTATGTACTCTCTGTGGACCAGCACCATTCCTAGAGATCCAAGATATCACACTGAACAAGCAACAAGTTGTTGACTCATATAAAGCTTTGGAGCACAAGAGATAGCATTATCAAGGTTAAGAATCCTCAAGAACATGCCTCGATCTAAGCAATCTATTGCATAATTTGCATGTGTGTGTTGTAAAGAGCTTGGGAAATGCAACACCATTTTATAGTAAGAACATCTGTTAAGCCATGTGATGGAAGACTATTGGGACTGGCAAATCTGAAACACAAACAGAAGCATCATGGATATGGATCGGAATAAGAAGGGTTAGATTTTGTACCTCATATACCTTCCTTCTGTCATGGAGAAGATGTTGTTGTTCCAGTTCATTGACTAGAAAGGGCCTAAGAAATAGAGAAAACATGCTTAACTGAAATGCAAGTGCATAATTTCTAGTCCACTATCTACTTACAGATAAACCAATTGAATTGCTACCCTCCACATGTATAAACCATTCTAACTGGAAATCATTACATTAAGAGTTCCACACATATATAGAGGTGCATAAACACAAAGCTAGATTTATGGAGAGGTGCTTTAGAATCTAAAGGCTTTAACAATAGTCAAACCAAAACAAAGTATATGGAGTGCAATTTTAGTAACAATGGGAGTAGGAATGAGGAATTAGCAAAAGATTGCCAACCAAGAAGTCTTCCAAAATGACCACTTCCGATATCTTAGTTTGATAATTCATGTGTGGAGAGATTGAGCAGGATGTTGCCCATAGAATTCAAGCGGGTGGAAGAAATGGATATGTGGCTCTGGAGTTTTATGTGATCATTGTGTACCATTCCAATTGAGAGGGACATTTTATAAGATGGCTGTAAGACCACCCATGCGTTATCAATTAGAATGTTGGGCAGTAAGGAACAACGTGTCCATAGAATGTGTAGCTGAAATGAGGATGTTGAGATGGATGAATGGCACAACAAGGATAGAATTATAAATGAATGCATTTGAGGAAAGATAGGAGCTAACACCAATAGGTAACAAGATGAGGGAAAGTACACTTGGGGCCGTTTGGCATCTCTATTAATAAGAGCTTATTTGCTTATTCTAAAATAATAAGCTCTTATTTTGAAAATAGACTGTTTGGTGAAGCATTAACTTTACTACATTTTTTAGAAACTAGCCAAAAAGCTCTTAAAAAAGAAGTGATGGAGAGGTCACTTATTTTTTAAGAGCTTATTTGGCTCATGCGGTTAGACATTTTTGGCAAGTTTTTGGACAAGTTTGTCCTTGGACTTTTCAAATAATTCCCATCTTGCCCTCTTCTCTTCTTTTTACGATCTTTCTAAGCTAGGCCCACATGATTAACGACCCATATCGAAGGTGGGGCCTCACATGATGAATGGTCCTCATCAAGGTGGGCCCCCACAATGCATGGTCACATCAAGGGTGGGCTCCACAAGATGGATGGGGCACATCAAAGTGTGGCTCCAAATGATGGATGATCCACATCAAGCGGACCCCACCTGATGGACGGTCCACATCAAAGGTGGGACCCACGTGATGGATGGTGGACATTAAATATGGGACCACATGATGGAAGGTTGACACAAAGGTGGGCCCACATGATGAACAACCCATATTGAAGGTTGGGCCACACGTGATGGACAGTCTATATCAAAGGCGAGACCCATATGATGGACAGTCCATAGAAAAGGTGTGACCCACATGATGGATGGTGGACATTAAAGGTGGGCCCACATGATGAATGGCCCACATCAAAATGTGGCCCCACATGATGGACTATCCACATCAAGTGGGCCCCACATGATGGACAATCCACAACAATGGTAGGACCCACATGATGGATGGTGGACATCAAAGGTGGGTCCCACATGATGGATGGCCCAAATCAAATTGTGGCCCCCACATGATGGATGGTCCACAATAAAGGTGGGACCCTCCCATATGATGGAGGGTGGACATCAAAGATGCGCTACATGATGAATGACTCACATTGAAGGTGGGGCCTCACATGATGAAGGTTCCACATCAAGGTGGGCCTACATAATGCGCGGTTCACATCAAAGGTGGACCCCATATGGTGGATGGCCCACATCAAAGTGTGCCCCAACATGATGGACTATCCACATCAAAGATGGGACCCACTTGATGGGCGGTTGACAAAGGTGGGACCACATGATGAACAACCCATATTGAAGGTGGAGCAGCCCACACAATAAATGGTCCACATCAAGGTGGGCCCACATAGTGGACATAGTGAGCTTCACGTGATGGATGGCCCACATCAAAGCGTGGCCCCTCATGATGGACAGTCCACATCCAAGGTCTCGCATGATGGACAACCTATATCCAAAGTGACACAGCATGATGGATGATCCACATAAAAGGTGTGCCCACACTATGGACACATCAAATGTCCACGTGATGGGTAGTGGACATTGAGGGGCCCCACATAAAGGACAATTAGCATTAATGGTGGGCCCCATTTGATGGATGACCTACATCAAGGCGGGCCCCACATAATGGCTGGTCCACATCAAATGTCAGCCCCTAATGATGAATGGTCCACATCTAAAACGGGCCTTGCATGATCGACCACTTTGAAGGTTTGACTCACATGATGGACGGTCCACATCAAAGGTGGGCTCCATATGATGGACAGTCCACATATCGAATGTGCAATATAATGGACGGCCCAAATGTCTTAAAACTAGAGGTGCATATGAGCCGAATCAAATCAAGCTTTGCCAAGCTCGGCTTGGCTTGACCAGCAAAGTGGCTAGGCTCGAGCTCGGCTTGGTCATCGAGCCCAACTGGGCAGCTCGACTTGGTTTGGACGAGCTTTCGAGCCAACCTCGAGCTTTCGGACATGGAAGGTCGAGGGGGCGGCTCTGCCAGTTTGGTCTAAGGACTGGGTGAGAGAGAGCGAGAGAGAGCTGAGCAGGTCAGGTTGGGCATTGGCTAGCCGGGCAACGAGGGTAGAGATCAGAGATGAGAGAGAGAGAGAGAGAGGAAGTTGGATATGCCAGAGGGGGTCACTAGTGAGGCCGGGCAAGGGCGAGTCAGCAACTAGGGTTTGAGGGGGGGTGGGTGAGGGCACTCGAATGAAAAAAAGGGATTAGGTTTAAGGCGAGGGCGTTCGATTCTATAAATTTTTTTATTATATATATATATATATATATATATATATATATATATATATATATATATATATATATATATATATATATATATAATATTATATTATATATTTTTTTTAAAGAAAAAAAAATTGAGCCTATCCGAGCCTGGTTCAAGTCGAACCGAGCCTGATTTCAAGCTGAGCCGAACCGAGCTTAGGCCAAGCTTGAGCTTGGCTCGAATTTTCAACGAGCCCATAAATAGGCTTGACTTGGCTTGATCTACCCTAAGAATTGAGCTGAACTAAGCTTTTTCGAGCCGAGCCGAGCAAGCTTTTTGAGTTGGCTCGATTTGTGTACAACTCTGCTTAAAACATGAAGATTTTAGCCATCCATTCTTTTGTTATTTGGGTCACAGTCCATCTATGGTGAGATCCACCAAAACAACCATCTGGATTGCTCTTACAATGGAGTTGTTGTAATCTTTAAAAATGACATCAACTACCGCTAAAAAAAGCTCTTATTTGAAATTTTTACCAAATGTGTTTATTTCAAATAAGAGCTTTTTTTATTTTGAAAAAGTGATTTTACCAAACAAGCTTATTTAAAACAAGAGCTTAAACAAAAAGAGCTTGTTAGAGTAGCTCTTATTTGAAAAGCTCTTATTAGATTAGAGTAGAGATGCCAAACAAGCCCTTGGATGGTTTATTCATGTGCAATGAAGAGCAAGAATTGCACAAGTTGGGAGTGATGAGTTCGTAAAAGTTGAAGGCTCTGAAAGGGCAAAGGTAAGGGCCAAAAGGACGTGGGTGGAGGTAGTAAGAAAAGAATCGATGACCTATGGTCTAACTGAAGTTATGGCCCCTGATAGTAGAATGGTGGAAAGGATTCATGTAGCCAACTCCAATTAGTTGGGATAAGGTTTAGATGATGATTATGACGACAACACATGTACATATCTCATTTTCATTAGAGAGAAATAGAATGAGATGTTGAGATATCTCACGTTGAAAAAATAAATAATTACTCGGTTCCCCAAGGAGGTAAACAAAATTGAGATAATCTCTGAAAAAGTTGTCAAAGATATGACGGGTGATTAGTAGAATCACAAGGCCTATGGTGTAAGGTTTTGATTAAGAGCAGGCGAGGGGATGGGTCACATTTTAGGATGATGTTTGATGTGGTGATTCCTCCTGGTCGTTCATGTTTCTGAGGTTAACTAGGGTAGCAATAAATCCTAGAGCTTGGGTTGAAAAGTATTTTGGAAGAAGGGACAATTTTGTTCTTCGACATTCAATCTTCAGGAAGAACCTAAGTGACACAGAACAAAAGGAAGATCTCTTCCATCTGATTAGTCAGGCGTATGCATGAAGGTGGATGTGAGACATACGGTAAGGTTGCAAATGGGCCAGGTTGGGCCACACCTGGGTTTGTCCATGTCTAGCTTAAGGGACTATGACGCAGTCCCAATCAAGCCCAAGCCCGCCATGTTCCAGAACATAGGAACTATTTCCAGCCTTTCATAGGAAAAGTAGGCCTGAGCCCAACTGAAAACAACTTATATTTTGGCCAGAGCACAAATATAAGTGAACCCAACTCAGATGCAGCCCAAACCAAGCTCGTACCCTCTCTAAATCCAACTCTGCACAAGTAAATAATGATATAGAAATAGTAGTAATAAAATATTAATAATTTAATAAAGTGCATTTAGACAAGCCAAGTCATCAGGCTTGCACATGTTAGCCCCAAAACCCATCCTGGCTAGCATCGTGTTAATTTAGGCCCAAGCACAATTCATGGATCCAAGCACCTAGCTTAAATTAGGCGCCAAAGGGGCGGACCCGGGTCAGGCTCACACTAGCCCAAATTGCTTGCCACAGCTTCTCTCAGTTAGATTTTTTTATGGTTAGTAAGGAACAGTAACAAGCCTGTTGTTGTCAGGGCTACTGCCACATGGTGAGCAAGAATTTTCTTGGATAATAACTTTGGATAAAATAATAACCATACACCTTGATGCAACTAGATTGGAAGGAAAACTAATTACAACAAAAAAGTACACTAGATACCAGATTTGAAACTAAAACTTAACAACAAATTGTAGGAAACCATGTGCAAGAATCAGTAAAGAAAAAACAAAAATGAAAGACGAAAGACTGGATTTGAAACTCAATAGTCCTGTAGCCGAATACCGGATCGGCCAGATTGTGGGGTCCATCTGGTACTCATCTGATTGATAAGTGGCCTGCATCATCAAGCTTTCTCCACAAGAGCCAATCAAAACGCCTGATCTATATCAATGTTCTTTGAAGGAATGAGGAGAACCAGAATTACATGTTCATCCATCACCCATTAACCAAACAGGTGTTAAACTTCTTCCTATCAAGCTATGAGGTTGGTGATGCCAAAATTCATTAGATCTTGCTTTGATTGTGATTCCTTCCTAAAGGATGTCTACTTTGGTGGATGTCTCCAATGGCAATCCGTTGGGGAATATTGCAGGAGTGGAATAACAGGGTTTTTCAAAGGTTAAAATTCTACATGAATTGCAGTTATTGGAAGAACTCAAAAGACTCATCCTTCGGGCTAGGCAGAAGATAGAATTTAGAGTGAGAATGGAGGATTAACAAAGGGAATGGAAACTTTTGTATGGAGCAAAAGTCTCCAAAACAATTATTAGAAAAGAAAAGGAAAGAAAGAAAGAAAAATAAAAAATAAAAATTCATCCCAGTGTCATAAAAGCTTAATGCTTTGAGAAAAGCTCGTTTGTGTCATAAAAGCTTAATTCTTTAACAAAAGCTCATTTGAAATCCATGCATGGCAGTTGCAAGATTTTTTTTTTTTTTTTTAAAGGATGACTATTGATAGTGGTGATAAGAAGTTTGTTTATTCATGGATAGTTAGCAATGAGGAATCAGCTAGCACCGAAGCTCATGCATTAAAGCTTTTTCAAATATCCTTCTCCGGTCCATTGATAGGTGAAAGGGCTCCTACCTCACCATAAAACTACGGGCTAGCAACAAAGATTTAGGGCCTCAGAGATTGGCAAATGAGACAGGAAATTCAAGATCTTGGGACGTGTGCTTGATGTTTCCTTAGTCATACTCCAAGGGAGGCAAATAAAGAGATGGATTCTCTAGCAAAATATAGAGATTCAAGAAAAACTTAGTCGTTGCAAAAAAGATAGAGGTTCGATAGAAACCTGAGTTTTTGCAAACTAAAGCTCATATTGTATTTGAGTTGGCCAGTTATGGTCTTTGTTTTCCGTTTCCTGGCGTAGTTACATGTGTAGAGATTATATATATATATATATATATATATATATATATATATATATATATATATATATATATATATATATATATATATTAGCAATTTAGCATTTGGCATGTGTGTATGTTTATTTTTTGCCTGTTGTATTAGTGCATGTGCACCATCCTTCATATTCCTGTAAAACTCTGTACCTTTATTGTAATAAGAGTGTTAGTGTTAGGGCAAGAAACACACAACACTTATTCTCCCAAACTTTGTCTCTCCTCTTCTACTCTTCTTTTCTTCCCTTCACCATTATTTCTTCATTTTAATCTCCTACTTGGTATCAGAGCGGATTTCCTGCGTCAAACCTTGTTTTTGTGAACAGTAGACCGGTGACATCAGCAGCGTATAGATGTACGAAATGGTTTGAAGAGATTTCCTTTGGATTCCGAAAGAACATGATGTGAGAAAAAATTTGGTGATTTTTCGGGATTTTTTTTTATCCCTCTTTCAAGTTTTTCCTAAAATAGGATTTTTCGGAAAATAGACCCCAATCCTCCATTTGCTTGATTTCTCTCAGTTGGTAAGCTTTTTCTAAAATCCCCCAAACATGAATAGTCGAAATACCTCCCTCAATCTTTCCATAGAGGGTTTTCTAAGAAAAAAATGTTTTTGATTGATGCTTTACCCCAAAAACATGGCGAGCTATGCGTTTTTTGGGATTTATTGTTCCGAACATACACCTAGTTGTTGTGTATGGTCCCTTTGACTGTTTAGTCCTATTTCTAGTTGTTGTTCATACCCTATTGGCTGTTTGGCGGCTGCCTTGTAGCTTTGGGCTGCCGTTTTCCTCCTTTGGTCTATGTGTGGACCATTTTTTCCTCCCTTCTCATAAGTTTCTGTTTTTTGTCATCTATGAAAGACAAAGGAGCTTCGTCTTCCTCTGTCGCATCTCTTGAATCTAACCCTTTGGTGATTACGTCAATTAAGTTGAATGGTAGTAATTATCTTCAATGGGCTCAATATGTCAAAGTATTCTTGGGAGCTCGTGAGAAGTTATCTTATATATTGGATGACTCTCCAAGTGCTTCGGATGCCAGTTACAAGACTTGGACAAAGGAAAATTACCAAGTTATGGCTTGGTTGTTGAACAATATCGAGCCTTACGTGAATAACTCTATTATGTTTCTATCTATGGCTAAGAGCATTTGGGACACTCTTCATGATATGTTCTCTGAGACTCAAAACTTCTCAAGAGTGTTCCAACTTATTGTAGATATTAACCTGTTTCAACAAGAGTCCTGAACGTTGAAGGATTATTATTCGACTTTACGGGGCATGTGAGATGAACTTAATATCTATGATCCTCTTCCCTCCAAGTGTCAAGATGATCACGAACATGCCCGGAAGCAACATGACGACACTCACATCATGCAATTCTTAGCCAGCCTGAACTCCGACTATCACAGTGTTCGAAGTCAGGTTGTTGTGATGGACCCTCTCCCACCGTTGACGATTGTTTATGCCATGTGTCAACGAGCTTCCACTTATGCGCTTTCCTCTTATTCCCTCGTGCCTCCAGAGCGGTCGGCTCATGTTGACGTGGATCTCCCCCCTGCTCTTCATGGACCCCGAGCACCATCTCCTAGTTCGGGCCGTAACTTTGGATTAGGTGGTCATGGTAGGGGTCAAGATGGCGACCGTGGTCATAGTGGTCCTTCCCCCCGTGGTCGCGGAGGATGTGGTCGAGGCCATGATGGTTCCTGCGCCTGCTCTCATTGCGGTGGAACCGGTCACGCTGTTGATTACTATTGGCAGTTGCATGGTCGTCCTCCTTATGCCGCCACCTCTTTTACTGCTACAACCTACAGATACTATCAAGGGACAGTCTTCTTCCTTTGTTGTTGAGCAGACATCTCTTGGAGATTCTCTTGTTATTTCTCGGGCTGCCTATGATGCCTTGATGCGACTTCATGTTTGTGCTATTCCTGAGCCTTACCATGCAGCTTTCACTCAGTCGGGTACTACTCTCCTTGCATCTTCATCCCCTACCTCATAGGTCATTGACCATGGGGCATCATCTCACATGACTAGTAAGTCTCAACTCCTCTTCTTACTCTTCTCCTTGCCAATCTTAGTTTGTTATTGTTGCCTATGAAAATCAAACTCATGTCTCAGGAATTGGGTCCATTTCTCCCTCTCCCACCTTATCCATGTCCTCTGTTTTACAATTACCTTGTTTTCCACTCAATTTATTATCCCTCAGTTCTCTCACTAAAACCTTGGATTGTTTTGTGACTTTCTTTCCCTCTCATTATGTTTTCCAGGACCTTTAAACAAAGAGGGTGATTGGTGGGGGCCATGAGCGAGAAGGTGTTTGCCTTCTTAATTATACACCTGTTGTAGCTTCTAGTACTCTTTCCCCTGATCGCAAGTCCATGTCACGATGGCACCGCTGTTTAGGGCATCCATCTTTAGCTAGATTGAGCCTTTTATTCTCATATATGTCTAGTTCTAAAACTGTGTTGTGAGATCTGAGAATTGTCTAAGCACCATCGTGCCACTTTTCCTCCTAGTTCATCTGTGAGGAAATCTTAACCTTTTGAACTTGTCCATTCAGAATCTCAGATGTTTGGGGCTCTGCGCCCATTCTCTCTACTTTCAGATTCCGATATTTTGTTACCTTTATTAATGACTATTCCCGAATGACTTGGGTTTACTAATTAAAACATAAAAGTAAAGTGTTCGATATGTTTAAGGTATTTTATAATGAAGTATTGCTCAGTTTCAATGCTCCATCAAAACCCTCCACTCTGATAATGGAGGGGAGTATATGTCTACTGGCTTTTATCTTTTTAGCAAGAGTATGGTATCTTGTCTCGAACATCTTGCGCGCAAACCCCTCAACAGAATGGTATTGCAGAACGAAAGAACCATCATCTTCTTAAAGTATCTCGAATTCTTCTTCTTGGTATGCACCTACCGAAACATTTATGGGGTGATACTCTTCATACTACAACATTTCTCATTAACCGCATACCATCTCGCACCTTATCTTATAAATCTTCCTTTAGTATTTCGTATCCCCATGACAATCCATTTCACCTCTCCCTGAAAGTGTTTGGTTGCACATGCTTTGTTCAAATTTTGAATGGTAGTAATGATAAACTTAGTCCCTGGGCCACTAAATGTGTTGTCATAAGGTACTCTCATGGTCAAAAAGAGTATAAGTGTTATGACCCTTTGACTCGCAAGAAATATATATATCAGCTAATGTAACCTTTTTTTAGGACATTCCTTACTTCTCGGATCATGGTAGGTCTCTTGGTGACCCTCTTACGACTCAGGGGGAGCATTCATCTTGTCCTCATATTCTTATTTCTACTGATTCCGAGGCGATTACTCTCTCCTCTATTCCTCCATCTACTAGTGAGTTGGGTACGCTGAAGCCTTTTCAAGTGTATCATCGACGAGCTAAAGCTTCTCCTACTCTGTCATCCACCACTCCGCTCACTTCGGATGATTGTTCATGTGATCCATCCCTTCCAAGTCAAGATCTCCCTATTGCCTTACAGAAAGGGACTCAATCTTGCACTAAGCAACCTATTAGCAATTTTGTTTCGTATGGTCGTCTTTCACCCTCTTTTCAGTCTTTTGCAGTTTCAGTTTCTTCAGTGGACATTTCTCGTACTATTTCCCATACCCTCAAGAGTCCTAATTGAATAAAGGCAATGATGGAAGAAATGGTTGCCCTTGAAAAAAAATCATACCTAGGAGTTGGTCTCTCTTCCTGAGGGACACAAGCCTGTTGGATGTCGCGGGGTTTACATCATTAAGTTTCTTCCCAATGGTTCCATTGATCGTCACAAAGCTCGACTTGTTGCCGAAGGCTACACTCAAACACACCACGTGGACTATTCTGAGACGTTCTCTCCCGTGGCCAAGCTTAACTCCATTTGGGTACTCATTTCCTTGGCTATCAACTTGTCTTGGCCCATTTTCCAACTTGATATGAAGAATGCATTTCTTCATGGGGATCTCACAGAAGAAGTCTATATGCATCAGCCGCCTGGTTTTGTGGCCTCCAACAATCCTCACCTTGTATGTCGATTGAAGAAAGCGAGTTATGGCCTTAAATAGTCTTCATGTGCATGGTTTAAGAAATTTAGTAATGCTCTCCTTGAGTTTGGCTTAGTGCGTAGTCACGCTGATCATTCTCTCTTCATATGTTACCAATCAATGAGAATTATTGTTGCTCATTGTGTATGTGGATGATATTGTGTTATCCGAAAGTGACAATGTTGGTATGGAAGATGTCAAAGCCTTCCAGAAGACTCGTTTTGAAATTAAGGATCTTGGCCCTCTTCGCTATTTCTTGGGCATTGAAGTAGCTAGCTCCAAATCAGGGATGGTTCTATCTTAGCGTAAATATGTCCTTGATCTTCTCACGGAAACTGATATGTTAGGGTGCAAACCTGCAGTTACTCCCATGGATCCCTCTCAGAAACTTCGACCAGATGATGGTGCCCTTCTATCTGATCCAGGGATGTATCGGCGCCTTATTGGTTGGCTTATCTACTTAACTTATTACCCAGCCAAATCTATCCTATGCGGTGGGTGTTATTAGCCAATTTATGCATGCTCCGCGTTCGTCGCATCTTATTACTGTCTACCGCATTCTCCGATATCTTAACCCCTCTAGATACTCTAATGTTGATTGTGCCAGTAGTATCTATGATCGTCGCTCTACATCTAGCCATTGTACCTTTTTTTGTGGCAATCTTGTCATATGGAAGGGCAAGAAACAATCCATGATTGCGCGCTCCTCAGCTAAGGCAGAATATCAGGCCATGGCTTATGCGACATGTGAACTTGAGTGGCTTCGTACCCTTCTTGAAGAGTTGGGTTATCCTCCTTCAAGCCCTAGTCCTCTCCATTTTGACAACCAAGTAGCCATACATTTTGCAAGTAATCCAGTTTTTCATGAGTGGACCAAGCACATTGAAGTTGACTATCACTTTATTCGGGAGAAAGTTGCCTCCAAGGACATTATCACCCCTTCTGTTTGCTCTGGGAAACAAGTGGCCGACATTCTCACTAAGTCTTTGTTGCTCGATATGCTCTTCATCGGATTCGTAGCAAGTTGGGCATGATCAATATCTATGCTCCAACTTGAGGGGGAGTGTAGAGATTATATATATTAGTATTTAGCACGTGTGTGTGCGTGTGTTTATTTTTTGCCTGTTGTATTAGTGCATGTGCACCATCCTCATGTTCCTACAGAACTCTGTACCTTTATTGTACTAAGAGTGTTGGTGTTAGGGTAAGAAACACAACACTTATTCTCCCAAACTTTCTATCTCCTCTTCTTTCTCTTCTACTCTTCTTATCTTCCCTCCATTGTTTCTTCATTTAAATCTCCTACTACATGTCTCATGTCATACACTCTCTAGTTTCCCTTGAATAACGAAGAAAAACAATAGTGACAGCTACAAAGTCAAGGCAACTACAAATATTATTAAGGCATCAAATAACAATAAACTTGGTAAATAGGTGACGAAGTCATACAGTATAGACAATAACAACAATTAGATCTCTAAAAGAAGTGAAGTACAAAATTGCAACCAAATATAGACAAGCATATGAAATTATGCAATAATCATATCTATAAACGAAAAGACAATCTAATTGTGGAAGAAAATACCATCAATATCTAAGTAGGACAAGGAAGTGAGCTCACTTTCGTAAAGCAGCATACGCCTCTGCCTTTTCAAGTGGATAACCAGAAGAATAGAAAGCAATCAAACAGTCACATATTGGCCAACTGAAATAAGCAATGCATGCAGTCAATAGCCAAATCACTCACTAAGATCTAATGCAATTACTGACCAGCATTTATACAATATGAATGCCATGTAAAATTATTAAACACTACAAGTAAAAACAAGGGTAAATCATCTTCAGAAAAGGAGGATGCAAGGCAATTGTCATCTAATATTAGGTTTCCATATATGCCTCTCAACTATAACTAAGAGTTCACATGAAAGGTATGGAGCTTGGGGGAAATCACATTCATTGTGCAAAACAAAATATAGTCACGACATGACTCCCATGCCTAGATTGATTTTTTTTAGGGGTAGCCTAGATGGATTGCTATGATATTATATCTATTAACAAGATAATTATTGTTCCTTGTATTGATCTTAAGCTAACCCTTTGACGCAGGGAAGAGCATATAACAATAATGAGAAAGATCATCATCTTTCTCAAGTTATCGAAACCTTGAATTCACAAGGTAGTTCTTGAATCCACAAGAAATAATACGAGAAAACTCGAATATTTTATTAAATAATTGTGTGATGTGTATCAACTCTTAATTACAACACTAATAAAGAAAAGAAAAAAAGCCCTAATTCGTAATTACCAAAAATAGCAAAATTATAACCTTAATAGAAGTCCTAATTCAACTAAAATAGAACTTATCGGAAATAGTAAATTTAAAAAGAAAATAGAAAGTCCTAAATTAACTTTACCGAAGGATTCCCGGCATGATTAAAATCAATCTCTAAAAAAGACAAAAATCTAAAACTCTAAAAATAAGAAAATGTGACAAAAATCGGATTTACTAAAAATAGTAAATTTTTCATAAAATCTTGTTTTTAAACTGAAGCATACGTTTTCTTGCAAAACGGACGGACGCGACCCATTGTGTGGGTCGGTTGACCCCAGATGGCCCATTACAGTAAAGATTGATAAGTTGTGCGTCTCGTAACGATACCTAGATCAAAAGTTATGACCAATTTACGGTTCCCACTTCAAACGGCAATTTCTCCTTATTCGAAATAAATTTCTTTGAACCGAATGCGCTTGGGCCTAGTTACGTCATGCCTTTTGTAAGACTGGGCCCGAATCTGACGGATTACTTCCACTTCTATTTAGCCTTCTTTTGGTCAAGTCATGCTAGGAATATATCTTTGCCACGTCCTACATCAGTCTCCTCCACTTGGAAAAAACTCATCCTCGAGTTATCCAATGGAATTAGCCCATGGCCCATGATACTTATAAAGGTATGCTACATTCAAAGTCTGTGATATCTCCATGCCCACGAAAAAATCAACAACATAAGCGTTATCATTAATTTTCCTAAGGATCAAAACCAGACCGATATTCTTATTCCTCAACTTATAAGTCTCAATCAGAAATCTCTCCTTGCGCAAGTGACTAGCATGTTATCACCCACTTCAAAACCTTTCTGGCGCCGATGTTTATCAGCCTTTTCCTTGTATTCGGCGTTAAACTCATGTAACTTCTTCTGGATATCAGCATGCACTGTCACAATCCGACCCGTCATATTTTCAAATGCAACACTCATACCCAGTAACTTAGGCAAAGTGACTAGGTCGAGCGTATGTTTGGAGACACGACCATAAAAAACCTCGAATGTGGACTTATCAGTGGATCGATTTTGCATGTTGTTGAAGGTGAACTCCGCCTAAACAAGACAATATCCCGCATGGGGGACAACTCGTCGGGCAGTTTATCGAGCATAATTCCATCGGACTCTTGCAATACTAGTTTCAACTTATCTGGGATTTCCTTGGGTTCTACTTCTTTTTCCTTTACAACTAATGCATTGATTTCCCTCATCTCCTCAATTTTTTTAACGAAATCACTTATGGTTAGGAGAGACCGCTCCTCCACTGTGGGAGTCTTGGAATGGTTCTTTGTTCTCATAGGGGCGGAGGATAACCTTTTTACCATCTTTAATAAAAATAAAAATATTATCCCGGCCTCTATGCATGGCATCAACATTGTGTTGCCATGGTCGACCAAGTAACATGTGACAAACCTCCATATCAACCAAGTCACATATTACTTCATCCTTATAATATTTACCAATGAAAAATGGTATACGACATTAATTAGTTACCTTTCTTTCGTTGACCCCCTTAATCCATCACATTGTGTACGGAGAGGGGTGCCCTTCTATATTCAATTGCAACTTTTCCACCATAGTCTTCAACACGATGTTCTCACTGCTCCTACCAATCTATAATCAGATCACATACCCTTGATTCACAGTACAACTCATTCGAAAGATATTGTGCCATTGTAGATCTATCTCCTCCTTTGACGTGTATAACAACTTCCTCACGATCAGAGTGGTGGCCTCTGATTCACCATTATCGGCTGGTGGCCTGCGATTCATCACCAGTGTCGTACCATGAACATGATAGCTGCGAGCTCCATCGCCAATCTCATGTTGTTCATTATTATGAACACAAGCATGTCTTAAGGCTTTCATCAGACAGTTGATCACTACCTATAGTCCTAATTCAACTAAAATCGAACTTACCCGAAATAGTAAGATATAAAAAATAGGAAGTCCTAAATTAACTTTACAAAGGATTCCCAATATGATTACAATCAATCTCTAAAAAAGACGGAAATCTAAAACTCTAAAAATAAGAAAACATGACAAAAATCAGAATTATTAAAAATAGTAAATTTTTCATAAAATCCTGTTTTTAAACTGAAAGCATGCATTTTCATGCGAAACGGATGGACGCAAACCACTATGTGGGTCAGCTGACCCTGAATGGCCCATTACAGTAAAGATCGATAGGTTGTGCATCCTGTAATGATACTCGTATCAAAAGTATGACCAATTTATGGTTCCCACTTCGAACGACAATTTCTTCTTATCCGGAATGAATTTCTTCGAACCGAACATGCTTAGGCCCAGTTACGCCATACCCTCTATAGGACTGGTCTCAAATCTGGCAGATTACTTCCGCTTCTATTTGGCCTTCTTTTGGTCGAGCCATGCTAGGAATGTATCTGTGCCATGTCCTACATCACTCTTCCAAGTGTAGCAAGAAAAGATCAATTATCAAGGCTTGGAATATTTAATAAGTTGACACAAATGAAGAAAAGATACGTTTGTTGACACACCACACTTGCCCCTTCCCAATTTGTCAAATACTTAAAAAGACCAAAGGTGTCCCAATTGCCCCATTAGGGAAGACTTCATATGAACTAGGCATCATTACTGCCTCCTAACAAAAAACGAAGGAAATAAAAAAAAAAAAAATTTAAAAAGTAAATTAAGAGGTAAGCTTTACTATCCCAACAAAAAAAGTACAGAAAAAAATACACCAAGGTGTCCTTCCTCTATCTTTGAACAACTCACTACTCAAGGAATCACCAAGAAGATTCAATCGATCGTGGAAGGTGATTAAAGAAGACTAACATGGTTCCAATGTAATGTAGTACCAACGAATCCAAGCAACACACCTAGCTTGGGGTTTCAGGTATCAAGTCGCATCAAATCTAGAACTTCAGATGACGTAACACCACCAATGAGAAGACATTTGCATCCCAAAATTAACCCAATCATAAGAGTAACAATATGACAAAAAAATTCGATTCATTCACCATCTACCATAGGAATCTAAAAAAGGGTTATATTATATGTAAAGACTCAAACCCCTAATCTAATCCGAGTCATATGTTAAATTCAATAAATAAATCATTTAAATTTAATAAATAAATAAATAATCATTCTTTTTTAAGACTGAAAACAAAGATTGATTACTAGTGAAATGAAACCATCTATGATATATTTAACATTGATAATGAGTGAAATGCACCAATTAGGAGTGAGTTGGTTTAAGGTGAAGGCTCCACAAGGGCAAGGGGAAGGCCCAAAAGGACATGGCTAGAGGTAGTAAGAAAAGACTGATGACCTATGGTTAACTAGGGTATAGAGTGGAATGGCAAAATAGGATTCAGGTACCCGACCTTAGTTTGTTGGGATAAGACCCGTGTTTTCAACATCAATATTTGATGCATGTATCGAACCCTTGGGATAAAGATCGGAATCACATGGGAAATATCGCTTGTCGCAGGAAATGTAACACAGCTATTGCTACTTAGGGCAACATTGAGAAACATTAGGAAACGTCAGGAGATGTTAAAAGAGACATGATTACACACTTGGAACTCAAAACATTAAAAAACAAGAATGAATAACAAGTTTCTTTTATATGGGGTCCTAAACTATGTTGTCAGATAAAAGTGATGCAATATATTAAAAAAGAGTTTATATAATTCATAAATCATACAATACAAGTACCAAAACAAATCTTAGTCCCTCAAACTTGCCTCGTAGGGTGGAGATTTTCTATGGCGAGTCCTCCAAATCTTCTTCCTCTCCCCCTTCTCTTGTCCATTCAGAGGTTTTTGTTACTCCTTCTGGGGATCAAGGTAGGATGGCCCCTTATTGTTTGAGCCTTCGGGTGATCCCCCCCCCCCCCCCCCGGTACACTGAGACGGCCTAGAGGTCCTAGCTGCTATCCTGAGAGGGAAGAGTTGGGTTAGGGATGCCCTTATTCAAATGGATAAAATCTTAGGTGTAGTTTTTAGATATAAGGTTGAAGATTGTGTTGGTATGTTCCAAATGGTAAAAGAGAGGCATCCGTATTTCTCAAGTATCTTTTCCAGAATCATTCTCTGCAGTCTGGTAAGGGTTGTAGGGAATTAATTAACCTTGGGGTAGGCCCATGTGGGCAGCTAGAGGGTATTCCAAGGATGGAAAGAAGAGGGGAGGAGTGAGGATAGTTCCTCAATGAAGATCATATCCTAGAATGTTCATGGGATAGGATGCCCTCGAAAATGCATCCAGGTGAAAGATATTTGTAAAAGATATAAAGCTAGCATAATCATTCTTTAGGAATCAAAACTTCAATCAATCAATAAGCGTCTGATTGAATCTATTTTGGGTCGAAAGGGGGTAGATTGGATGGCTCTCAAGTTAGTCAAGTCAACAGGTGGCATTATTCTTATCTGGAATCCAACCCTTTGAGCTAAAGAGGATTCGTGGATTGGTCGGTTTTTTGTTAATGTTGCCTTTTAAGAGGTTTCTTCATCTTTTAAATGGGTTTTTTTCCTGGACCGTATGTCCTAATCAGCCCCCATTGCACCCCTCTTTCTAGGAGGAGTTGTCGCTGGCCTTCGATCGATAGCATCTCCCTTGGTATGTTGGAGGCGACTTCAATGTCATCCATTTTGTTCACGAGAAGTTGAATGGCAATTCCAGCAACATGAGAGGTTTTGTCAACTGTCTTAAAGCACGATCTGGTGGACCTTCCAATGGAAGGGGTTAAGCTCACTTGGTCTAATGGCCAGGTGGTCCTCGTGATGTCTCTCCTCGATCGATTTTTTGTTTCTCCTGGGTGAGGTTAGAAGTATTCGTTGTCTAGGCAAAGGGGGTTTTCGAAACTTGTCTCTGATCAGTGATCACTGTCCCATCTTGGTAGAAGTCAAGAAATGAATTGAGGCCCCAAATCTTTTCGGTTCGAGTTGGCATGACTTTAAGTCGAAGGATTTCAAGACCTTGTCATCTATTGGTGGTCCTCCTTTAGCATTGCGGGGAATGTTGGTTTCGCTTTATTCAAGAAGCTTAAGCTGTTGAAAGCTAAGCTTTCAGTTTGGATGGAGGTGTTCACCTGGCAGGAGCAGGAGCTAGATTCTCTACTTAGCAAAATCCAATATCTCGACATTAAGGAGTGTGGCTTGCTTTCTGCTAAAGTCAAAGCCTCTAGAGATAAGTTATCCTCTGCCTGTTGCTTTAGGTTGATCGAGGGGGAAATCAAATGGCGCCAAAGGTTCCGACTTGTTTGGCTAAAAGAGGGAGACAAAAATACTAAATACTTTCACGGTATTGTCAGTGTTGGGCCCGAGCCAATTGTATTTCATCCTTGTTAATTAATGGGACTAAGGTTTCAAATAAGAATTTGATTTGTGATGCAAATTTAAGTTTTTTTTTTACTTGTCATGGAATATCGGGATAGACCATCTCTGGATAATCTTAATTTTCCTTCTCTTTCCTCGAGGGAGGCCAATTTAATGGAAGCACTTGTTCTTCTTGATGAATTAAAGGAGGGACAATGCCCCGGACCTAATGGGTTCTTGGTGAATTTTTTCTAGACCTATTGGGACTTAGTTAAACCTGATGTTCTGGCCTTCGCAAAGGAGTTCTTTGATTCGGTCCATCTCCCGAAAAAGTTATGGTGTTCTTTCTTGGCCCTCATTCCTAAGCTGGAGGGTGGAGATTGTTTGAGGAAAACTTCAGGCCTATCAATCTCCTTAGCAGTCCTTATAAAATCATTGTCAAGGTCGTTCTTCCCAATCACAACTCGCCTTATCAGAGTGCTTTTGTATTGGGTGGACAAATTATTGATAATGCTCTAATCACCCATGAATGTGTGGATTCATGCTATCGTATAGGTAATCAAGGCGTGGTGTGTAAGTTAGATTTGGAAAAGGCATAGGACCATGTAAACCAAGATCTTCTAGACTATCTATCATGGTGGATGAGTTTTGGGAAGGCGTGGTGAAGATGGATTCATTATTGTATATCCCCGGCATCCTTCTCAGTGTTGATCAATAGGTTCCCCTTTAGATTTGCCAAGGCTTTCCGGGGCCTTAGGCAAGGGGACCCCCCTATCCCCCCCCTCTTTGTGATTCTCTTGGAAGCCCTTAGTAAAATGCTCTCCAAGGGCAATTTAAGGGATTGTTTAGGGAATTCTCAGTTCAAAATTATCCCCACCCAATTAGTCACCTTTAGTTTGCGGACAATAACATCCTTTTTTGTAAGGCCGATAATTTGATGGTGTCCAACCTGAGGACTACCATCAGGTGGTTCGAGGTTGTTTTGGGGTTGAGAAGAGTGACCTTCTTGGGAAAAATATTCCTTTGAAGGAAGTGTCTTGGCTAGCTAAGTTTTTCAGCTATAGTGTTGGATCTTTTCCCTCTTCCTATGTCGTTCTCCCTCTATGTCTAGGGAAGTCGGCCTCTCATCTTTGGGATAGAGTGGTTGAGCGTACGGAAAGAAAGTTTAGCCCATAGAAGAGCAATTTACTCTCCCTAGGGGGTAGGATTGTTTAGATTAAATTGTCTCCATTGTTCAAAGTATCCCTAATATTATTGAAATATCCCCGATATTATCCATATCTCCAACTCAACGATGCTAAAAACATTGGTAGCAATACCGATAACACTGATAGTGTCATAAATTCCAGGGATCGCTAAGTATCACCAATGTGTTGATATTGCCAATATTTTTAACTATGTAAACTCCAGGTGTTGCTTATATTGCTAATATATCGATATCGCCGATATTTTCGATTGTGTAAATTCCAGGAGCCATTTGTATCACCAGTGTATCGGCAATATATCGATAATATCACCAATGTATTAGTATCACCAATGTATTGATATCACCAAAATTTTGTTTATAAAAAATTTTTCCAGTTTAAATTTTCTTGTGGGCGCGTGGTTGCATGCAATGTTTAGATTGTTGACAATTATACTGATCATATCACGATATTATCGTTATCACAACATGAGCGACATTGAGACCACAATCTTTCGTTTCCTTTCCAATTGTCAACTATTTCTTCGCGAAATATCGTGTGCTATCAATATTCTAAAATATCGATGGATGTTTAGATGGTTGGATGGTTGGGATGGATGGACGGATCGATGGGATGGTTAGACTAGTTTCTGATGAAAGCACATACTTTTAGGTCCCCATTAAATGGAAACTTATTGTGTGTGCATTCTTTTATTCATAATATGCAAATATGTGTATTTTAGCATCTCCTGAAGCTAACTAAAAAATTCCAGTGTTTTCCCCATGTTTCCCTGCATTTCCAATTATCAACGATAGTATCATCAATATCAACATTATTTCCATATACCTAGCCAGCAAAACTCATAGAGATACCTATACTTCAAACGCTTATTGTCCCTTTCCAATCTCCCCTTCTACTTTGTCTCTTTTTCGCTACCCTATGTGTGTTATCAAGCACATCGATAAGCTTAGAAGGGACTTTCTGTGACAGGGAGGTGCGGCCAAAGGAAAATTCCATCTCCCTAACTGCAATGAGGTGTGTCATCCCTGTGTTGAAGGAGGTGTCAAGATTTGAAGATTAGATTCAACTAATTTCTCCGTGTTGGGTAAGTGGGTTTGGCATTTTGGGGTGGAGGTTTCTAGTTTGTGGAGAATTATTGTTGCTGCCAAGTATGGTACCTCCCCCATAGTTGGTGGATTAGAAGTTCCTCCTTCTACCAAGCCTCCTTTATATGTAAAGTTGTGGCTCAGGTGGCTCTTAAGGTTATTGAAGGTTTTAGTTTTGCAGTGGGGGATGGTTCTATAGTGAGTTTTTGGGATAATATTTGGTATGGTGATTCCAGTCTACGATCATCCTTCCAGCTTTGGCTTCTCTTTGCCCCGTGGATAATATTTCTATTGCTAGTTGCTTTACCCCAAATTCTAAGGGCATTTGGGTCCCTCCTGGTAGGGACTTGAATGATGTTGAATTCAATGATCTGCTTCAGCTTCTTTCTTATTTACAGGGACTAACAACTTCCCCGGGAGTGGTTGATGCTTCGGTTTGGTGCTTTGCAAGCTCCAACAAGTTTTTAGCTAGATCACTTTACTCGCTTCTCTATTGGCCGAAGCAAAGGAGCAATCATCATCAAAGTATGCCTATTTGGTTGTATAAGGATTCCCCTAAGAGCTTGTTTGGCACTGATGCAGGGGCATGTGATGACCTAACCCTAGATGCATGAATATTCAGTTGGAAGATATTCAAATAATAAGATTACGAAACTAGCTACTTTCAATCTGAGGAAACTAACAAATCTCAACACGAAAATGAGGTCCGTCCGTCCGAATCATGCCCCTTCGCATAAAACCATGTAAAATTGTAAAACAGGGAGGATCTAGAGATATGAGGATATTCCAGATCTAGCATAGACCAGTCCACAGTCAAGTTTGGATCCGGTTATCGTGGCTAGGCATCCCTCTTTTCGATTGTACCCAAAAGGGGGGGGGGGGGGTTTCAGAAAAGGACGAGGGATGTCGAAAAGCAATGGGTTCTCATGAAGTACGAATTAGGAATCAAAAGAAGCTTACCTTTCCTCGCACCTTGAAGAAAGAGAGAAGAGAAAACGGAAACTCCGGGGTGAAATCCTCAACACCCGAGGGCCAATCCTGAAACCCTAATCTCTCAACAAAGAAGAAGAAACTCACGAATTTTCTATTCATTCAATAATATCGAAATAGGGTTTACATAGTATATATAAGCTACGAAAATAAAAAGTGCACTAAAGTGCCTGAAAACCAAAGAAATAACATAAAAACGCCTAAAGTAAATAACGACACTAAAGCGCCTAGAAACAAGGAAATAAACAGAACAGCGCCTAAACGTAAATCCGCCCCATAGTCCAGCGGTCATGATGCTCCTGCGCGATCCTGCATCTCGCGTACTCGTAACGCGTCAGAAAATGGGCCCAAGGGGCCTGGCGTCCATCCACATCAACTCGTCTGCTCCAACACTCGATCTGCGACATCGCCTCCTCTGGTACACTCTAAAGGGTGCACCACTGATGTCCGCATCAGGCACCATGGATTTGAGAGGAAGCGATGAGAAGTGGATTCCATGATATGAATTCTCAATTCCAGATTTTATGTTTGGCAGCCTAGATTTGGAAAGAAGTCAGACAAGAGGGAATGGACGGTGTGGATTTTAGTCCCATCGTATGCCCACCTATACTTTGGATTTTGATCCCACCATCCATCAATTTTTAAATCCATGCGGTCCATCCATTTTTACAGATCATTTTATGCCAGGATCCCAAAAATAAAGCAGATCCACATCTTAGGTGGACCATAAAATAGGAAAAAGTGGAGAGTGACCTTTTATGATACACAAAAGTTTTGGATTAAACTGAAATTTGTGTGGTCCCTTCATCCAGGTCTTTGTGACCTTATCAACAAGTTAGATGGCAAATATACATCACGTTGGGTCCCACATTGGGAGGATTTCTCATCAAATCCCACCTTTTTGGGAGGAATCGGAAAGGAGCTAAAAGTGCCTTTTTGAATTCTCATGGATTCCTATGAAATCTACTTCTCATCAAATCCTCTTCACCAAACAGAGAAAAGCAAGTGGTTTCTCATCACTTCTCATCAAATCCATGGTGCCAAACGGGCCATAAGATCTCTACTTTTAACTAGTTGGTTGAGAGGAACAGGATTCTCACCACCGACAATCTTTGGAAAGTGATTGATGATCCTGCCAAACAAGTCTCCTCTATTTTAGCAACGAGGAATCGATCGACCATTTGTTCTTGCATTGTACCTTTTTCCAGAGAGGTGTGGGCTGGTATCTTCCGTCTCTCAGGTGTTTCCTAGGTCATGACATGTTCAATCGATGTTCTCTATAGAATGTGACATGCTTCTAGTGGAGGCAGCCTTGGGCAACTAAGATGGAGACTTGCGTTGCTTACTTTCCATTGGGCAACATAGTTAGAGAGGAATAGTCGTTGCTTTAGGAGTCCAAAGGTTTCAACTGGGGAGTATTCAGTAAGGTCTTCATGTGTATGAAGGATTAGGGTGCTTGAGCTTTTCCCTAGGCGTGACCTACATTTTGTTGTATTTTTAGTTTAGTTTTGGGGGTTTTTTACCTTTGTTTTTGTTTTTCTTGAGCTTTTTTTTCTTTCTTTCTTTCTTTTTGGCCTTTGGCACTGTCAAAGTAGAAAACAATTTGAAAGGAAGAAAGTATAATAGAGTTGGACGTCTAACCTGCTTATTTATAATACATGGCCTTGTACAATTACAAATATGCCATTAATATTGAAGAGACTAAAAAAGGCAAAAGAGGAAATCAGAAAAAACAATTGAGCCTAAAATAACTAAGGGTTAAAAGCCCATAAAACCAGCCTAGAAGATGCACATTCAGGCCAACATGCAGGGCCCACACGCACCAAGAACTAAGCCCACATGCAGCGCCCACACGTTCATAACAACAACACTCCCCACCAAGCTGAGGCATAGATATCAATCATGCCCAGCCAGCCAAGAGTACGTCATCCAACTTCCATAATACTCAGTAAAAATATCCATCGATTGTTCAAAAGATGGAACAAACGAAGTGGAAATGATGCTTGTAGCCAATGTTCCCATAATCATTATTGCATTGCAAATCATAATAGGGGTTGAAACGTATCAAATCGTAAATTGTTTTGTAAATCGTAAGATTTTTTATGATTTTCTTATCAATATGAAAAATATAAATAAATTTGGAAAAAATTAAAAATTCAGCAATAATCCTATGGCCATCAATTTGCACTAGGTAATACCCTGTCAAGATAGTGTTAAAGGATTTTTATCTTTCCTTTTTTTTTGTCTTTCAAGAAATGTTCCTTCAAAATTATACAAGGATCCTTTAATCATTTATGTTCATATTGCCTTTTCTAAATGTAGAATCATATTGGAAAAGCAGCATTTGATTCCATAAGCCATATATATATATATATATATATATATATATATATATATATATATATATATATATATATATATATATATATATATATATATAACCATCCATAAAAACATTCAAGATAAGTCGTACATCAATTTGGTGTTTGACCAGTTAAGAAATGAGAAATCATTAAAAAAAAGGCTCTACGATTTAATTTGGAAGAGAATATATATCAATTAATCTCTTATAAAAAATAAAAAAATAATAATTTGCCTCTTCCAAACGATTCTTTTTTCTTTTAAAGGTTTTTCCTGAATGATTCTTAAAGCCCCTACCAATTTAACAACATAAAATGAAAGCCAAAAGAAGCTTACAATAGAAGAAAACAAGTATAATTTGAATCATAAATTGGTATTTGAGTTGTAAACCGTAGGATTCAAATCATAAAATCGTAGGATTCATATCAAAAGGGATTCAAATCGTTTTGCTTAAGATTTGACTTATATCATAAGTCGTAAATCGTAAGATTTTGACAACATTGCTTACAGCAACTTTCTCACAAATAAAGTGACAATCAGCTTCCATATGTTCTATTCACTCATGAAAAAACTGGATTGGAAGCTATGTGAATGGCAACTTAATTATTACAATACATGCACAGGAGTCTTTACAGCAGTGTTTTAAATAGCGGTAGCGTGTTGCGTAGCGTTCAACCCTCTGTAGCGTGTAGCGTAATAGCATAGCATGTAGCATAATAGCGTAGCGTGTAGCCTAAGCTACATGATACTTCTATTTTTTAATTTAAAAATAAGAAAAATATGATAATTAGTAAGAAAAAAAGCAAAAAATATAAACATGCTTAACGAATGATTCATTTTTTCAAGTATAAGCATGTTAAAGCAAGTTATTAATTATTATTTATCAAAAGCTAATCCACATATATAAAGTTATAAAAAAAAATTAATAGTCAAATAATTATCTCATCAACAACTTTCTAAGCAAACCACTTTAATTAATGTCTAATTGAAACCACAAGTCACAACTCACAAGTATGAAAAGCAATAAAAATCCCAGAGGTTAAAGAGGGGTTTTCGAAAACCCTCTTTCGAAACCCTTTTTCTTTTTAGTTTTAATGGTTTTTTAGTGTGTGAATTTCACACCAACTTTAACAAAGGATCACCACCATTTTAAGTGAAAGCAAATATAGAAAGGTTTGGTTTTGACTATACATTTTTTGTTTTTATTTTTTATTTTTATGTTGTGACTTTTACATCATTTTTAAAAAACGAAACTTAAAAAAATATATTTTTTTAGAGATATAAAAAAAAAAAAAAAAAATACATTGTAGCGTACGCTACAAACGCTACACACTACGTAGCTGGCGCTACGGCTACACTATGCTACGTAGCGTACACTACGGAAGCTATTTGAAACACTGCTTTACAGGAGGAACTCTCAATTTAGTAACAAAGCTTTTCTACCACACAATTTCACATAACGTATTTGTCATAGCACGATACTCTACCTCAGCACTAGCTAGCAACAACCGCTTGCTTCTTAGTCTTTCAAATAACTAAATTACCACAAAAAATAAGAGTAGTTGGTTGTCGATCATCGATCATCTGAAGAACATGCCCAATCTGCATCAGAGTATCCTTCAACATCAAGTTTATCATGACAGCTAAATAAGAGGCCACATTCAAGAGAAGATTTTATTTAGCGTAAGATGTGACAAACTACTTCAAAGTGGGCAAAATAGGGAGCATGCGTGAATTGACTAACAAAAAACACAGCATGAGATGGATACATATGAGTAATCATCAAATATATCACTATCTCAAATTAGTGTCGGTACATGCAAGGATCATCAAGAAGTTCCCCATCATCTGCCCTAAGCTTCTTATTGACTTCCAATGGAAAATCAATAGGTTTGACAGGAAGATTACCAATTGAAGCCAATAAATCAAGGGCATATTTTTTGTTAAGACAAAACTATGCCCTTTTTTTAACAAAAGATTTTAATTCCAAGGAAATATTTTAGCAATCCCAAGCCTTTGATATCAAACTCCTTACTCAAATATAATTTTAACTCAGTAATGTACTTAGCGTCATCACTTGTAATAAGAATATCATCCACATAAACACTAACAATATTGGTCCCATTTACATGCCTCTTAACAAACACTGAATGATCAAAATGAATACAAGAAAATCCAATATGAATCAAGGCTTTACTGAACTTATCAAACCAGGCTTGAGGAGCCTGCTTCAAACCACATAACAGCTTCTTCAGACAAAATACCTCTCTCCTCTCGCTTTTAACTATAAATCCAAGAAGAGGAAGCATATGGATCTCCTCAGTTAAATCACCATTTAAAAATGCATTTTTAGCATCCAATTGATGGAGGGACCAATGCAAATTGGCAGCAAGAGAAATAATCATCCGAACAAAGTTCATGTTAGCAATAGAAACAAAAGTCTCAGAATAATCCTCACCAAAATTTTGCATAAATCCTTTATCTACAAGGCGAGTTTTATGCTAAGCTTTACTTCCATCAGAATTGTACTTGGGTCCATAAACCCAACAACAACTCACAGGATTCTTCCCAACTAATAACTCAACCATCTCCCATGTATGATTCTTTTCAAGAGCTACCATCTCCTCCTCTAGAACTTGTCACTAAAAAAGAGAATTAAGAGCCTCCTCAAGATTTTTAGAAATGGCAGAGAAAGAGCACTCAAAAGTAGAAACAAAAGACCTATGTTGAGGAAACAATGGATGATAGGAAACAGAGCATTAAATGGGATGAGAAGTGCATTGCCTTTTTGCTTTTTTGACAACAACAGGTAAGTCCAAGGAAGGGTCATCTAAATATAGATAATCATAAACTAACAAACGAGAAGGAACACTATCACTATCTGTAGTCAAAGGAGCATGCTTCGTGGTATCCTGAAAAAAAAAATAGGATTACGAACATTCCTTCACATACCTTCAAGTTGGACTTGGTAGAACCAGTAGCAATCTTATCCCTAACATTATCGGGTTTGAAAGGAACAAACATTATTTCATCATACACAAGGATAGGGACAGGAAGAACCATAAAATGGTGCTACCCCTTTCACCATAAAAATATGGAGCATCTTCAACAAATTCAACATCCATAGAAACTTAACGATTTTTAATAACTAGATAAAAACATTTATACCCCTTTTGTGAAAACCAGTACCCAAAGAAAATGCATTTGATAGCTCAATTTAACAATTTATTTCTAAGAGGACTAGTATCATAAACATAACACACCCCAAAAGACCCGCAATGGAATTTCAGGGATTGGATAAAAGGCCAAAAAATATTTGATAGGTGACTCCGGCAAGAACCTTAGTAGGAAGGTGATTAATTAGATAACAGGCTATGAAAACAACCTCTAACCAAAAAGATTTAAGAATAGACATACCAACAAGGAGAGCACTAGTGACTTCTAAAATATGTCTATTTTTCTTTTAGCAATTCCATTTTATTGCGGGGTATATGCGCACACAATCTGAGAATTAATATCATGCTCCTGAGATTAAATATCATAGTATAGAAAGATATTCTTTTACATTATCTATACAAAAAGTTCCAATATTCACATGAAATTGATTTTTTGACCCAACCATTATCTGTACAAAAATAGTGCTAACCTCATCTCTAGTTTTCATCAAATAAGTCCACATCATACAGGATGCATCATCAATAAATGAGATAGTATTTAAATCCATTAAAAATAATAGGAATTAGACCTCATATATCTGAATGAATTAAAGAAAACATTCTACTAGACCGTTTCTCCACAAGAGGATAAATAGACTCATGTTATTTGGCTAAGACATAAGCCTCACACTTCAAGTTTCTGACATCATTAGAATCGAGTCACTCGACTGACATAGGTAATAAAGACTGTAAGACTAAACTCGAGGGATAACCAAACCTACAATGCCAGATATAAAGCTCTTCTTTCTTGACACTAAGACACTCACTAATATGAATTAAAGTATTAAAACGAAAAACATATAAACCATCCTTCTCATGCCCACCACTAAGCAGCTTCTTCATCTTCAAATCTTGGAAAACACAACGATCAGGACAAAAAATCACACTACAATTCAAGTCCTATATAACTTTACCAATTGATAGCAAAATAGACGTAATATTAGGAACCAATAAGACAAATGAAAAGGAGAAAGACAGAGAAACAGATACAGTACCCTTACCCCCAAAAAGTATTAAGGTACTAATACCATCTCCTAATTTCACACGACCTAAATTTAGATTAGGAGTGAATGAAGAAAAAGAATCAAATGAACCTGTCATATGATCGGTAGCCACCGAATCAATAATCAAAGGACTTGATGCAGAAGTAGTATGAAAGGCAATGAATGTATTACCTGTCTGGGCTAAAGAAATAGATGAAGACGCCTTATTTTGAGTGGCATCCCTTAACAAAGTATCATATTTGGATTTTGAGATATGAACCACATCACCAACCAATGGAACCACAGGTAAAGTTGTGTAAGGTATCGCCTCCCCATTAGTAATCTAAGAGTCCCTACCATCTGAGGCACCAAAATTGGCCACTCTACCCTGAGGACGACTATTAAGAACCCAACAATAGTCAATAGTGTATCCATGTCTGCCACAATGAGTACACAATCAATCTGTGTCACGACCATGGCCAGAACTACGTCCAAGGCCTCTATGACCATCATGACCACCTCTTCCTGTATCGCGTCCACAACCAACACCAGCGTAATCAAAGTTTATGAATCCTGTCACTAAAGCACATTTTTCAACCATAAGTGAACCCATAGATGTCCGACGCTTCTCTTCACATATAGCAACTGATACACACTATTAAGCAATGGTAAAGAAGGTGATATACGAATCTGAGCACAAACTGGCTCAAAATCAATATTAAGACCCGCTAATAACTCAAAGATTTGTTTCTATTCAATTTTTTTTATATACCTCCGCATTTGTAGAATACACAAATTGCAGATCATCAAGATGATTCCTGCCACAAACCACACATATCAAACATAGATCTCTCCCCCTATCACAAGTGACTAATCTCCTGATATATCTTACAAAGGCGGGCGATATTATTTTGATCAGCATATAATTCATAAGTCGTCAGCCAAATCTAACAAGCAGTGGATAGCAAAAAAAAAAAGACCTTTGCTAACTTCTAGTTCCATAAAGCTTAAGATCCAAGACATAACCAACAAATTGTTTGATTTCCATTCAACATATGAGGGATCAGTGGTAGAGAGTGGTTCTTTTATACTACCATCTATATATCCCAACTGTCGTTTGCCACTAATAATCATCTCGAATGCTTTAGACCATTAAAGGTAATTACTTGACTTCAATTTATATGTTGTAATCTGCAGACCAAGGTTCACAGAATGAACAATTAACCTTTCCATTCTGGAATTGACAGGGTCTACAGTCTCAAATGTAGGTGATGAAGTCGTATAGAACTTCAAACAACTAATACCAAAATAATGCTATGAACAACAATAGTGAGGAGAATGAACGATTGCATTAAGAAATTACAACGAATGTCCAAACCTAATCACTTATGGAAGGGGGTCTTACTGCTAAAAACAACAGGCTGAAGAATAAGATTAATAACCTGATTGCTATCCAAAAATATGGTTGTTGAAAATTAGGACAAAAATCTACCCTAATAGAAAAATCAACAAACCCGATTCAAAAGAACACAAAAATCTGCTTCAATAGAAAAAATCTAGCAAACCTCAGCCAAGACAACACAAAAATTTGCTTCAACAGAAAAAATCCGGTAGACCCTAGCCAAGGAAACACAAAAATCTATTTCAACAGAAAAAATCCAACAAAACCCTAGCCAAGAAAACACAAAACAGCTTCAACAAACAAAAAAAAAAACAACAAACCCTAGCCAAAGGCAGCACAAGAATCTGCTTCAACAGAAAATATTCAGCAAACCCTAACCAAGGCAACCCAAAATCTGCTTCAACAGAAAAATTCCAGCACACCCTACACAATATAAACCAGTTTTGTCACAAGAAAACTGGAGAAAATCCCGAGAAAGAATCATCCAAACCTGAAATTGCAGCAATCAGCAACACACCACAACATATGAATCATCTACAAGACCCCTTCAAAAAATCAAATCATATAGTTGGCTAGAATATGCCGACTCTCAAACTAAATCCCCAGAAAGAAAAGAAAATGAAGAAAAAAGGAGAAATGCTAGAAGAAGAAGAAGAAGAGAGAGAGAGATGCTAGAAGAAGAAGGGAAATCAAGAAGAGACCTTTCCTAGCTCTGATACCATGTCAGAGTTGAAAACAATTTGAGAGAGGAAAGAAAGCAAACTATGGTTGGACTTGGACATCCAACCCTCTTATTCATAATGAATGGCCTTAAACAATAATAAATATGCCCCTGATATTGAAGAGAAAAGTTAAGGGCAAAAGAGGAAATCAGAAAAAACAACTAAAGTATAAAATAACTAAGAACTAAAAGCCCATAACATCAAGGCCTAGAAGAGGCACATTTAAGCCCACATGCACCAAGAACTAAGCCCACATTCAGAGGCCATACACTCATAACACCAACAAGACCCAATAAATTACTTCATCTTTCCACAAAAAAAAAAAAACAAAAACAAAACAAAACATAAACAACACATCCAAAAACCAAAAATAAATAAACAAAAATAACCCATGCCCACTACATCCCACTAAGAGATTTTCCCAAAAAAGTTTCCAAAAAATGAGTTTTTCTCTAATTTTTTTTTCCGGTTTTTTCACCACCCACAGGCTGCCTCAATATATATAAAAAAAAATATATGTATTGAATGTATCACCAAAATCAAGGAACTTTATAAAGGACGCTCAATGATATTTGGGGAAATTTCGACACATCATTTGATATCATCAAAATAATGCGATATTATTGGCAATACCGGGGAATTTTATAATTACCTCATTGTTTCATATCAGACACCTGTGATGCAGAAAATGTTGGCCGATAGTATCGATACTGAAGACATTGCACAAGGCTTAAATGATGATGAAGAAAAGTGATAATGACTAGAATATCCCTATATTGTGTTGCAACTTGCAACTAGGAGCGTCAATGGGCCAAGCTTGGGCCTGAAAAATCGGAATTTTGAATAGGGCCGGCTCGAAACAGTTCAAAATCCGGGCCAAGACCTACCCCAGGCCCAGCCCATTGTCAACCCTGGTTGCAACCATACAGGATAAAGTCTTCCATAAATCATAACTCAATTCATGTTGGAATCAGATGATCTTCACCCATTTGAGAGCTAATTCAATGAGCTTCCAAATGGGACCAATTTCATGTAGGGTTGTCAACAAGCTAGGCCAAGGGTTGGGTTCGGCCTAGTTTTGAACTGTTCAGGCCCAGCCCATGGACAGGGCCTATTCAAATTTTCATTTTGCTTTTGTAACGCCCCGGATTTCCCGAATTCATTTGAAATTATTCAGAAAATTAAATTGATTTTTTTTTAGCCAAAATATGAAGCGTTTACCTTGTTTTGAAAATAACGAACCATCCGTAGGAGATCCGATAGGGGGACCCTTTACAAAAGCTCCTTAGAATAATCCCATAAACATCTTAGAAAGACCGGATTTCAAAAATCTTGCAGTTTTCAAATAATAACGAAAATGCCATTAGTCAAACTTAAGTTAAATTGTCATTTTTAACTTTTATAGTTTCTGATGACCACTTTCACGCAAAACTTCATATATGAGCTTTTGGACACATTTTAACCGTACACGTCGAATTCCAACCCTCCGATCATCTTACAAATACCCTAATCAGAAATTAGGCCATAAGTGGCCCACCTTTAATCGGATCTGCCTCATTTTTCTCGTCAACGGCTATTTTTGTGTTACCCAGATATTGGACGGAGCAAATAGTCCAAATACACCATGGTGGACCCCACCTGTTGAACTCAACCAAGCCGTGGGTTCTGTACCATGTAAACAGCAAAAAAAAAGGTTTTACATTTTTTTTATTTTTTTTCCTTCTTTCCTTCTTCTGCACGCTGCTGCCAGTGACAGCGTGCTGCCAAACCTGAGTGTCTCCACCATCCATCAGTTGGGCCCCAAAATCATGATCCGATCCGTTCATTCAGTCGGGATCTCACCCGAACTCAAACCATCCAAGTCTTGAGACAGTACTTCAGTTGCGGGAAGGCGGGACCCACTCCATTCCACTGTCCAAAGCCAAAAAAAACTAGCATATCACGAGATCTGGACGACCGCCTTGAATGGACAGTCCAGCCTTCTCCCAAACCTTCTTGTGGACCCCACCTAGCTTCCTAACGAGTCACATGCGTAAGGAATCACCGAAACCCCTCCTTCTCTAACTCAAAATTGGAACCCAAGATCTCCTTGCGCACCCACCGACCATCCGGCCTATTAAACACCTTCCTTAGACGCCCCTACTCTTTACGGAAGTTCACAGAGAGAGAGAGAGAGAGAGAGAGAGACCGTGGGAGAGGTCGCGTGGAGAGAGAGAATACCGTGTGGGAAGGGATTGTTGAGTGTGGAGCCTGTTACACCAATGATTGGTCGGGCGCCCGGACGGTCTTTGGACCGGGCGCTCGATATTCATGATTTTGAGACAGTTCGTCTCTAGACTGTTCTGTCAATAGGGGGGTGCCCGACGGTCAAAGTGACCGGGCGCCCGATAATAGGCTATTTTGGCCTGTCACTCGCTAGACGGTTTTTGTAATGGGCGGGCGCCCGACCCAGTCTGACCGGGCACCCAACCGGCCGCAAGCTTAAGTGCGGGGTTTCCTATTTTGTGTTCTAATTTCGGGGTTTGCTATATAAAGGGGTGTAAACCGGGATTAGGCTGTGGGATTAGGGTTTCTATACGTCCAAGGTAAGAAAGAGGCAAGAGTATTAGCAAAAGGGTTATCTCTGTGCATGGGAGCATAGAAGGTAAGTGTATTGCTTGTAACTTCGTTCTTCTTCATAGTAGAGTTTGCACCCGTGGTTTTTTACCCTTGTTGGGGTTTTTCCACGTAAATTTCTGTCTTGTGGATTGTTGGTTTGTATGATTTCAACTTCTAGTTATTATTACTTCCTGTTTATCGTTTGTGAGTGAGACCGGAGATTGGATCTCGGTTCACCGGCGTTGTTGGCGTGCTGCGCAACAACTGGTATCGGAGCTATTGGTTTAGTTCAAGTGGGAGAGATGACGGAAGAAGGGAAAACTAGAATTGAGAAGTTTTGATAGTTCAAACTTTGCCTTCTGGAATATGCAGATGAAAGATTATCTATATCAGAAGGACCTCTACATTCCTCTAGGAGGAAAAGAGAAGAAACCAGAGAAGATGACAGATGATGAATGGGCTTTAGTGGATCGAAAGGCTTTACGAATGATCCGACTCTCTTTGTCTAAGAGCGTTGCCTTCAATATATCCAAAGTAAAGACCACAAAAGAATTAATGCAGGCTTTGGCTACGATGTATGAGAAACCCTCGGCATCTAATAAGGTTCATCTTATGAAACAGCTATTCAACATGAAAATGTCAGATGGTGAGGGCGTGGCTGAACATCTAAACGAGTTCAATACAGTCACGAGCCAATTGGAATCCGTTGGCATCACTTTTGATGATGAGGTCAGGGCACTATTGATCTTGTCCAGTTTACTAGACAGTTGGGATGGTTTGGTGATTGCCGTGAGCAATTCTTCAGGATCTACGAAGTTGAAATTCGATGATGTGGCCGGTCTAATTCTAAGCGAAGAATCTAGAAAGAAGGCATCGGGTGCTTCAGGGGATTCAGGGAACGCTCCAAACGTTGAAGGAAGAGGAAGATCTTCAAACAAAGGTAGCAATAAACATGGCCGTTCTAAGTCAAGAAATAAGTCCAAGGGACCGAAAGACAAGGACGGGTGTTGGCATTGCGGGAAGAAGGGGCACATGAAGCGTGATTGTAGGGCGCTCAAGAAACAAGAAGGAAGCTCTGAAGGTGGGAAGGATTCAGTGAATCTATCTGAGGAGAGTGACACAGAGGCGTTGATTTTGTCTCTTAATGCGCGGAATGAGTCTTGGGTTATAGACTCGGGTGCTTCGTTTCATGCCACTTCATCAAAAGAAGTTCTTCGTGATTATGTGTCAGGTAACTTTGGAAGAGTTTACCTGGGTGATGATGAGCCATGCAATATTGTTGGCAAGGGAGACGTTCACTTAAGTCAGAAAGACGGAACGGTCTTGAGGTTGAAGGATGTCAGACATGTACCGAGTTTGAGACGGAATTTGATCTCAGTGAGGCAGTTGGCCGATACCAAATATGTGACGATATTCACGAGCGATGCATGAAAGGTCACAAAAGGTGCCTTGGTAATATATCGAGGCAAGAAGGAAGGTACCTTGTACGTGACTTCCGGATCGTATAGTTCACTCACAGTCGCATCAACTGGAGTGAACGGGCAGTTATGGCATCAGAGGTTAGGACATGAGTGAGAAAGGGATGAAAGTGCTATTGTCAAAGGGGAAGCTACCAGAGTTGAAGGCAATTGATCTGGAATTCTGCGATGATTGCATGTATGGCAAGCAAAAAAGAGTAAGCTTCAAGAACACAGGATGCACTCCAAAGACACATCTGTTGGAGCTTGTATACACTGATGTATGGGGACCGGCACAGGTATCATCTCTTGGTGGTTCACACTATTTTGTTTCTTTCATTGATGATGATAGTAGAAAACTGTGGGTTTATTTCTTAAAGCACAAGTCTGATGTATTTGATGGATTTAAGAAGTGGAAAGTTATGGTAGAAAATGAGACCGATAAAACTGTGAAGTGTCTCACATCGGATAATGGGGGAGAGTATTGTGACAAGAGGTTTGAGGAGTATTGTGCAGTAAATGGAATCAAACATCAAAAAACGATTCCAGGGACACCGCAGCAAAATGGTGTGGCTGAGCGCATTAACAGGACCATCCTTGAGCGCGCTAGGAGCATAAGGCTACATGCAGGGTTGCGCAAGACCTTTTAAGCAAATGCTGTGAATATTGCCGTATATCTCATCAATAGAAGTCCCTTAGCACCATTAGATGGTGGGCTACCAAAAGAAATGTGGACTGAAAAAGAGGTGAACCTTGCACATCTCAGTGTTTGGTTGCACTTCTTATATTCACATTGATACAAAGCACAGAAACAAGCTGGATGCGAAGTCCAAAAGGTGCACGTTTATAGGCTACGGGCAGAATGATTTTGGCTACCGGTTTTGGGATATTGAGAACTGAAAAATCATCAGAAGCAAGGACGTAGTCTTCAATGAAAAAGTGATGCATAAGGACAATGTGAAACAAAAGCAGAACAAGGCCGATGAGAAGGAATTTGTAGAGCTTAAAGAGTTACCGGACACAGTTGTTACAGTGCCATAGGACGAGCATGCACAGGAGCATGATGAGGCAGAGTCGCAGACACCGATTGTGAGGAGGTCTACTCGGGAGAGGAGACCCAAGGTCCGATACTCACCCTCCTTACATTATCTACTGTTGACAGATAATGGTGAGCCAGAGTGTTTTGAAGAGGCGTTAAGGTTTCATTACATTATCCATTAGCCAACCACTTCAAGCTTTCTAAGGAGAAAAGAGCTAAGACGCAGGAGGAACGGGACTACATGGTTAGTCCCTTATGCGTCAGCTATAGGGAGCCTCATGTATACTATGATTAGCACGAGGCCAGATATTGCTCAAGCAGTGGGAGTTGTTAGCAAGTACATGAACAACCCCGGGAAGGAACATTGGGAAGCTGTGTAGTGGATCCTCAGATACCTAGTAGGTACTGTGGATTAGGGTTGTGTTATGGAGGATCGGAAATCAAGTACAAGGCTACATCAACTTAGATTTGGTAGGGGATATCGACAACAGAAGGAGCACTACAGGGTATGTCTTTACCCTGGGTAGTGCTGCAGTCAGTTGGATCTCTCAGTTACAAAAGATAGTATCCATCAGTACAACAGAAGCAGAATATGTTGCAGCTACAGAAGCATGCAAGGAGATGGTATGGATGCAAGGTTTTATGGAAGAGTTGGGGAAGAAGTAAGCAAATTGCAAGCTGTACAGTGACAGTCAGAGTGCAATACACTTGGCTAAGAATTCAACATTTCATTCGAGGACCAAGCATATTGACATCAGATATCATTTCATACGTTCGTTACTGGAAGATGGATCGATTGCTTTGGAGAAGATTCATACAAGTGAGAATCCTGCAGATATGTTAACCAAGGGGGTCACACGGGAGAAGGTGAAGCTCTGTTCAGCTTTGATTGGTCTTCAGGCTTGAAGACTGGGAGGTAGTGCACTCCGGATGTAGAAGACGAAGGATCATGTGGTGATGTGTCTCCAAGTGGGAGAATGTTGAGTGTGGAGCCTGTTACACCAATGATTGGTCGGGCGCCTAATATTCATGATTTTGAGACAGTTCGTCTCTAGACTGTTCTGTCAATAGGCGGGCGCCCGATAATAGGCTGTTTTAGCCTGTCACTCGCTAGACGGTTTTTGTAATGGGCGGGCGCCCGACCCAGTCTGACCGAGCGCCCGACCAGCCGCAGGCTTAAGTGCGGGGTTTCCTATTTTGTGTTCTAATTTCGGGGTTTGCTATATAAAGGGGTGTAAACCTGGATTAGGCTATAGGATTAGGGTTTCTATACGTCCAAGGTGAGAAAGAGGCAAGAGGATTAGCAAAAGGGCCATCTCTGTGCATGGGAGTATAGGAGGAGGTAAGTGTATTGCTTGTAACTTCGTTTTCTTCATAGTGGAAGTTTGCACCCGTTGTTTTTTACCCTTGTTGGGGTTTTTCCACGTAAATTTTGTCTTGTGGATTGTTGGTTTGTGTGAATTCTACTTCTAGTTATTATATCTTCTTGTTTATCGTTTGTGGGTGAGACCGGAGATTAGATCTCGGTTCACCGGCGTTGTTGGCGTGCTGCACAACAGGGATCCCACACCCCTACTGTCGCTATCGCTGGAATCTTATTCCAGAGAAGGAAGAAGAAAGAAGAGGAGGAGGAGGAGAAATAGAAGAAGAAAGAGAAAGGAAGAAAAGAGAGAGAACTTTTCAATCGACCACATCGAATCGACTCGTCTGGGAATCCAAGTTTAACCATCATTATGAGAAGTAAGCTCCATCTAATCCAGGTTTACGCTTCCTAAACCCACCATAAACCCAAATCCTAGATGTAGATATAATTATATATGATCGTAGCGACAAAAAATCATACTCTAATCTTGTGACTTCGATTACATAACGTAAGTTTGATCTAAGGGAAGTTTCACGGCTCTAATAAACGTCTAAAATCGTCCAATCTTAGAGGTGAGGATTTCTTCTAAGCCTAGTTACAATAATATCGCTTTGTTTTTCAGTTCCATGTTTAGAATTTAGGTTTGGTTGTTTGATTTGCTTGAGAACATGTTTGTTGAAACTTCTCTATGAAATCATGAATTCGTAAAATGTTCCTAGACGTGTTTACACTGAATTCTTGGATTGTTATGGACCATGATTTATGTCAGGTGATGGTATACATGCTTATGTGAGAATTATGTGAAATATATGCTTAGTTTATGATTCCTGCATGCTTATGATAAACATGGTAAATAATGTGCTGTATGATATGGGATTACGTATGTGGATGTTACGTTAATGAACGCCCCTTCACCCCACACTGATGTAATCGTTTGATGTAAAGAGATGAAGCCCGTATGGGCCATATTGTTAAGTGTTAAGTGTTGGCATTACTGAGTATGCATTGTTGGTTGTTTATGCCATGATGTTGAGTTTGGCACTACCATGTGCATTGTTGGATATGTGCCAATAGATCCTTGTTGATACGTTACATGAGATAGATCCATTAAAGAATAAAATTGATGAATATGCGAAGTTTCATGAGCCAGGGTTGGTGGTATGGGACACTAAGCCTGAGCTGTCAGCCTATGCTGGGTGATGAGCCCCCATAGTGACCTTGATCTTCCTTAAACTAATTAGGGTAAGGAGTGGTCATTAGCTGTGTACATCATTAAATTGGTTGGATGCTAAACTACTTAATTAAATGTTAAACTAATCATGCATTCACTGGACCCGACCTGGTGGGTCAGCCCTACGGGCGCTGCGACGCTAGCTTGTGGTAGGGGGATGGGTGGCCATCATCTCCATTGGCTGGGTTGGTTGACATGAAATTGTGGAATTACCCGCTTCATCGTGGACTCTGGTAACTAGTGGCTGATGAGAAGAGTTGGAATAAGTCCCGTCTCATTTAGTCAAAGTGCCTTAGCCAAAGCATGCATATCATGCATTGCATTAAATAAGATTTTCTCATGTATGTTTTGTTTGGGTATGATTATTATGTGTGGATATTATTGTGCTAATCTTAGGGGGTAACCCTCATTGAGTTAATCGCGAGCAACTCACTCCCTCCTGGGATGGTGTTATAAAACACCACCAGATTATTGCAGGTAACAATCCATTAGACGAACCGACTTATAGGTTGAAGAGTCTGGAGTTTCATGGCGGTCAATTCAGCTTGAAGACGAATTATGTTTATTATTTTCATTTTCATCAAATAGATTTATTTTCATGTAAATTGAATTAAGTCTCCCATGGAGACGGAAAGTGGAACATTATATATTTTGGTATGAATTAAGGACATTATGTTGATAACGTAGAGTAGAAAAATATGGACTAAGAACCTTGATTTTCGTCATTATGCTATGAATGCCATGAATATGTGAATTAAAGAGAAATATGGAAAAATAAATCCCTAATATATTTAGGTTAACACTCAGAGACTCGGCCCATTGTGTTGTCCACGAGAGCCGAAATTTCGGGGTGTTACAGCTTTCCCAGCCTGACCAATTGACAGCCCTGATTTCATGTCATTCTGACATTTTTTACACAAAAAGTGGCCCAAAAAATGTCACAAAACTCTAAAGAGAAACTTGCCAAATAAATTACGAACTCTAACAATTACTCAAATAATACTTCTTAAAAAAGGATAGACCCAACATTTTACTGCGCCCCATGTGTGGGGCCCACTAACTGAAGACAATCCCACGGTTCCATCTATCTATCAGCCCATCATCAAGAGCCCATAAAATTGTTTGGATAACTTGCAGGACCCAAAACTCAAATCAATGATATCATGGGGTTCTCTAATAGGATAAATTGCGGGGTTCAATCATGTGCTTCCATGGCACCAACTTTTGGGCTTCATCACAACTTTTCATGAATTAAAAAAACTCCCATGAAACTAATGATGATCCAATTTAGGATGATCCGTTCATTTCTAAAGTTCTTTGGAATAGTGTTTCTGCTAACAGCCAAGAAGATGAAACATTCTTCCTATGTATACACCTTTGCAACATTTTCCGTACTTGTAGACAAGGTGTGTTTCAATTTTGATGTTTTGGGTTCAAGCCCAGCTTACCTATCACGACGACAACAACAACAAAAAAAAAAAAAAAGGGAGTGCTCAATAGAGTGGTGTTATTTTTAATTCATCATTTTTTCTACCAGTTAAGTGGGTGGGTGAAAAAATGCGCGAAGATAATAAATCGTCACCCATATTGTTTTCCATCCCTCCCTAGGCACTTGAAAGAAAATGGATGATAGACCTTTCAAGTGGATTTGCCATGCAAATATTTTTATGCTGCAACTAATTTGAATGTTTAAGTAGTGAGTGTCAATCAAACAGGTGGGATGAAGTCAAGGTATGAAAGACACAAATTCCATGATGAAAATAAAATCCCAATTATTCTTAGATATGAAGATTGAAGATAACAGGAGAGTTTGAGACTACATCTGGGATTTCAGTCGATACATAAATGATTGGTAAGGTGAATTTTAGGAGCCAAATGACAAACCCCCTTAAACATCCATACCTTTCTACCTTTGCGGAACAGAAGTCATGGACTCATACAATTTGCCATAAAATAAACGGCAATAAAGTGAGACATCAAAACAACATTGAAGTAGAATCATTCAACTAAATTATATGAAGGCATACTTCTCTATCGCATCTTCAAGAATAACCTTGTCTCCAAAATATATAATCTGCACCATATAGAACATGTGATCAACACAAGAATTTAAATATATCATCTGCACCATCTAGAACACGCAATCAACACAAGAATTTAAAAAGATTTCAATACTAAGATCAATTAACTATTAGAAATTGCACAAGGAATTGACTCAAGGCACTTTCAGCTGCACAAGGTCGGCGTCAAACATTCAAGGGATTGGTCATTCCTGTCTTCATGATTGGTAAGGCATTAATCATATTCATAGACAGTGCCATATCGGAACAGATAAGTTAGCAAATCATTGAGTGCCATGTGAGGGACCTACAGAGAGGGACAGGTGCTAGAGTTGAACATGTTTTCAGGTCCCTTGAAACCATTGTGTCTTCCTTTCCTGATTTTTATATAGCTTTATTTCACTGATTTAAAAAGTAAATAAATAAATAAAAGTGATAACCAACAGGGCTGCTATACACATGAGGTAGAATTAAATAAATGAAGGGAAAGAGGAAATTCCTAAGCATCAACAAGCATACAGCAAACGTACAGTTTGCTGACATGTCGGGCAATGGTTCAGCGATCCAAACCATTGATCCAACATGAACAGGTTTTGCCCCCAAAAAAAACTCAAATATTGGAAGATCCCAATCATTTGCATTGGATCCTCGAATGCCATGCAGTATTTTCTCCTTAAGCATCTCCTTGTAGAACAAGAGATTAGGGTCTTCCAACTAAGAAGATTTTCAAGACATCCATCCCCAGTGGGCCATCATATCTATGATCTAGATCACCAAACCATGGGCCCCACCTGTACAGAATCATACATCAAGAAATAGTATGTCTGCTTATGAACAGGAATCCGTAACTCCTCATGAGAGAAAACAAAGGGGCCTTTGAACCCTAGACTCGGGTTTTCATTCTAAGAGTCCAAAGGTGTGAGTCAAAAGAAAATAGTATATCAGGATTTGAAGTCAGATCCAATTCACCATTCATAAGTGCGTAATCCTTAACGAAAGCATCAATCAGAATCACTGTATCAGTTCGATGTATTAAACAGTCGAATCATCATCAATTCAAATTCTGCCATCACCCCTTAATCTCGAGTCTTGTTAATGCATGTACTTTGGTTCCACAGAAATCAATATATAAAGCAACATTTAAAGTCCGATATTACAGTCATAATGGAAGGTTCCAAATCTGTTATGAGGCAAGATGCCGGCCATTATGTGATGCAATCCGGTTATCCAATCAGTGATATTTCAATATCAGAATCATAGGAATAGATGAAGGACACACACCACATGGGAGTATTTGAGTAGAGACATGCAAACAACTTAGTAACATCAAAGACCTGCACTGTTCACCACATCTTTGACATGATAGTCCCATCATGAATGGGAGATGTCACAAAATGCTCCCAGGTTGGAAGATCCTAACCCTTGAATAACTGGTCAAAAAACTGTTTAAAGTACAAAAATTATTTAGATAAAAGGACATATTAAATGGGTATGATCTTACAATTTGAAAAACCTTGGGGCAAAAAGAAGCATCTACAGTGGACCCTATCGTGTCAACAGCCTAGATTGATGAACCACGACCTCCATTTCAACAAAATCATCACTCTGAGACACTATTCACATGCTAATCCATAAGGAGCCTATGATTTATCAACTAATTATGTCTTAGCACACCATCCTCTTTAGCTCACCATATCAAGATTTTCATTTTTTTTATATTTTATTAAATGATTAATCATTTACATCTTTATACCTAAGTAATATAACAGAATTTCACTATTTTTTATATAAAAGACTAATATGTTTTTTTTCCTTTTTCACTTGTAAATTAAACCGGGGGGGGGGGGGGGGGGGGGGGGGGGGTGTGGGCAAATCCGAGTTCGTAGTTTCAACAATGCTACGAACATATGGAATTACTATTCAATGTAATAATTAATTCAATTAAGCCGGAATAATTTACTAATTTGCGAATCCATCGTAACAGGCCAAAACAACAGCTGTTGTATGGCAATATAACAGGATTGCCCTGAGACCGTCGTAATGCCATTACCCGGACATTATAGAAAGCATGAAGCACGATATAAAAGTTATACACCAATATAAAAAATCACAAGCCACTAAGCAGAGCAATGACAGTATCGTTAAGCAGAATTCCGGGAAACCACAGACATAAGCGTCTCCGGAAACAATGGCTACTGAGAGAATACCTCAAATTCGCCAAACGCCTGCAACCTATCCAGGATCTGTTCCATGGGAGCAGAGAACACCTGCGAAGAAAAAGAAGTGAAAAACACATGGATCGATTGAAACAGAGAAGTCGGAAACAATGCATAGACATCGAGCGGGGTAGAGAGAGAGAGAGAGAGAGAGAGAGAGAGAGAGAGAGAGAGTTGTGGTGGAACAGAAAAGAGAAACGGGTGGAAGAGATTTCAGTGTTGATAGGTTTTCGGTATTCCATCGGAAGAGAAGGTGAAAGCGAGGGATAAAGAGAAAGAACCTCCGAGCCGCACTTCACCTTCTTTTCCATGACGCAGACGCCGACTTTTATCTTCGCAGCGGCATTTTCTTTCGCCATTTTCCTTCTCTTCCTTCTCCTTATTTTTCTTTTGTATCCTTCTCTTTCTCTGGAATCGGAATCTGAATCTTGGAATCCGAGTCAAAGAATCCTCGGTAACTTCGTTCTCGGAGACGGACCTCTTCTTTCGGAACGGCTCGACTGAACGACTGAGTCAAGGAGAAAATGCACTGGTTTCCATGAAAGAAGGCGAGAGAGAGAGCTGATATCTCGCCTGAAGAGACAGAGAAAGAGATTTGCTTTTTGTAAAGGCCTTTTATAAGGCTGCCTTTCAGGCGCTTTTCAGGGGATGGAGAGAGAAGCGAAGATGGAAAATGAGCAAAGCAAGAAGGCTTGTGGATCATAAAAGCTGGAGGATATACTAGAATTAGTAAACTATATGGTACATTGCGGGCATTTCTATACTATAGAACACGTACTTTTATTTCTGACGATTGGGTTCTCCAGATCAGTAATCTAGACCATTGATCTGTTTTTTTTATAATTAAAATATATATATATTTGAAATTTCTGATAAATGGATGCTAGAACCATTTAATTTGAATTTTAAATCATCTTATGGACGTCCATCTTAAGGCCAAGAAACGAAGGATATGATTGTTTTAGAAAAGAGCTTTTTGAAGTCTTTCATCTGTTGTCTAAAAACAGATCAATGGTCGAGATTTCCTTACCATGGTGGGCAATTACCGGAAATAGAAAAGCGTGTAAACTGTAAAGATATGCGGCTATACGTACCGTATAATTTCTCTACACGGGAAGTGGCCAGGTGGGCGTTCCCAAAGTAGTCGGTATCACGTGTAGAATTGCTGGCGAAGTATGGCAATTGCACTCGCTCGTGTGCACTTTTTGCTCACACGTGTAAATGAAGCACGAGCATATGATCTGATCCGATCATCAGACGATCTTAATGATGAAGATGCTACATATAGGAAACCGGTCATATTTTCAGAGGTAGTCATCAATCATCATGCTTGTCACACTGTTTGGTTCAAATTCTATGTACATGTGTGGCCCACCTGGTGGCCTTATCATCTAGGATGTGTGAGGATCGCTTGATGGGCCGTTTTGTTTGTCGCGTGTGATTATCTCCCGTGCGAAGCGAGTGCACTCGAGAAAAAACAGTTATCTCACGTGTAAGTAGCATTTCCCATGACGGCGTGGAAAGGGTTGACGGGGTTCCGTCGGTTGGGCCTGTGATACCGCTATTAGGGGAGGGGGGAGTTATGATACTCACGCGTAAGATGCTTGATACACACGCACTGATAAATTGTGCACGTGTCATAAGTTGACCCAAGTTAAACCGATTAATTTGTGTAACCTACTGTTTCTAAGTCACATCCAAAATAGAGGTGGGCATCGAGTTGAATTGGACTGAGTTTGAGCTGACCTGATCCAATCAAGCCAAGGAAAAAGCCCGAACCGAGTCGAATCGAATTCGGTACCAAGTTAGCTAAGTCTGAACTGGTCCAAACCGTTAATGGCATGGTCTGATCCGATCCGAGTCGGATCAATTACAAGAAAAAAAAAAAACCAAATTTCAACCCTATAATATTATTTTATAAAAATTTCTAAATATAAACAAAATTCATAACATAGTTCCATGAATAACCGGTAAAAAAAATTAAAAATTAAAACTTGAGCATTGATATTAATTCTTATCTTAAGCTTTAGAAGTTTAGATTTAATTCGAAGTGGTCCAATTCAACATCAAATCGGGTGCAGACGACAATTGGGCCGAGAGGAGGAGGAGAAGGAGGATTGACGGGGGTGGAGGAGAGAAGAGAATCGTCGGATCTCTCGGACAGCGTCACTCGTATAGAGTAGAAGCAGCAATGGGTAGGATAAAAAAAAGGTAAGATACAAAAAAAATAAAAAAACTTATACCCGATACCCAAGTTGGATCGGATTTCAAATCGGTTTAGATCTCTATTGGATCAGATCCGAGTCAAGTCGGATTAAAAGGTAATCCGAACTCAACTCAAGTTAGATTCGGAGCTAGCACTTAATACTCGATTCGGGGCCATCTCAGACCATTGGATCGATTCAATTGAGTCAAATCAATTGAGTCGACTCGACTCATGCCCAGCTCTACTCCAAAATCATATTCTTTGAAAAATTCTATCATTTGATTAGTGGAGGTTTGTATTTAAATGCATAGGAATTCAAATGCCAACCACATTGAGATCTTTAATTTGAAAGGGAGAATTGAACTTGAATGCATTAGAATTCTTTATATATTTATAAGACATGGATTAGATTAACATCCTAAGTAACCTATCCACATGTGATATTGGACAAAAAGATTATAATAAGCTCATTGAAATACATATCTCGGCAAAAGTGAGAAATTTTCAAGACTGGTACTGCATATGTAAGGATCACAAATATTTACCCATTGATGTTTTTAACCATTTATTTATATGGCACATTTAGATAGTTAGGATGATACTGTTGATGTGATTTTAAAGCTATGGCTGATAATTGAATTTTTTTAGAGTATCATCAATGGTACAGCGGATCAATAGCTCAGTGAAAACTTTGTTAAATGCGTGACTCTTCTAATAATAAATAAATAAAAAGCCAAAAAGGCATTTCACTTCCATTACATTTGAATTACTGTATAATCTATAAGATTTCAAACACATCAAAAGGATATATTTCAAACACCTTATATTTCGTTTAACTCTGAATATACCATACTAAATGATGGATTTAAGGCAAAATTCCTCAAAAACCTCTCAAATCTCTTCAAATAAAACCGCTACGTGGAATTTCTAAATGAAGAGGTGATTTGCAGCAGCTGAGTGAAGGACTGAGGTCGTTCGCCAGGTAAGCACTGTCACTGAGGATGTAACGAAACTAAGATTGTCCACTGAGAAGGTAGGAAGTGTGCACTTTTTTCCTTGATAGGAAGCAACATTTGCATGTCTAATATAGTGGGTCATATCTTAATAGCCATCCATCTTCGTCGGGGCCAGCTTACTTTAACGGTGGGCCCTCCTGTTAATTGGTCCGGATCCCAAACACATGCCACTTCGCCCAGGCTGCTAGTTGAGGTCGTTGGATACCCTACTGTGGGGCCACTATGATGTATGTTCCTTATACGTACGCCGTCCGTGCATTTTGAAAGCTCATTATATGGTATGATCCAAAAAATGAAGTAAATCCAAATCTTAGGTAGATCAAACCACATGAAACAATAGCGATTGAATCTCCATCATTAAAAACTTCATGAGGGCCACTGGAGTGTTTATTTTCCATCCAACCTATTGAAAAGGTCACAAAAAATTGGATGAAGAGAACACACAAATATCAGACTGATCCAAAGCTATCGTGGCCCATGGGAGGTTTTTAATGGTTGGGTACCATTGTTTACTGTATTATGTACCACCTTAGATTTGGATCTACTTCTTTTTTTGGATCATGTTCTAAAATGAGTTTTCACAATGGATGAATGCCATGGATTTAATACATACACCACACAGTGGACGCCACGGTAAGGGATCCATCCACCATGGTGGATCGAAGCCACGGCCAGTGATATTGGGCTAGCTTACTTTCTAGGGTGGGCCCCACTTGATAATTGGTACGCCTCCCTTGCACGTGCCATGTTGCAGTGTTCTGCGAGTTGCCTTTTCAATCTATTTCCCTGTTGGTGGCCCATCGCCACTCCTTTATGACCGATGGAATATTGAGCAGCTTTTTAGCGCACACGTTTCGAGGCGCACTTGTAAAAGGTATGGGCCATCTATCAGTTCTCTGCACTCGTGAACATGGCCTCCGCCAGGGACTCGGATTCGGCAATTAACCTTTATAGTACCAGCGTGGGTACAGGTTGGTACCAATGTAAGACAGCAAGAAGTACTAGTTTTATTCGTCCATTCATTTATCCAACTTATTTTACTCCATGGATTAAAAATTGATGCCACTCCAACCGGCAAGTGCACCGTATGATAGGAAAAATGACGATTGAATGACTACTGTTAAACTTTTTTAACATCCAAAGTGATGACCAGAAACCTAGATGAAGGGAAACACATATATCAACTTGATACAAAACTTTTGTAGCCCCCAAGAAGTATTTAATGGTTAGCATTCAATCATCACCACTCCCTCTAGTGTGGTCCATATGTGATTTAGATGTGCCTCAAATTTTAACACATGCCCCAAAATAAGTAAGAAAAATGATTGGACAGTGTGGAAAAAAATACATGCATCACATTGGGACTCACAAAGCTTTCCAGCGACCACCAGCATCTTGGTACGAGAGTAGTCACTACCGAATCCGAGTCCCAAGGACCGAATCTGAATCCTAAGGCCATATATTGGATTAGTCAACCGATTAGGTGGGAATGGACGGTTGGGAGAAAGAAGCAATCGCCAGTCTATATTCGATGTCCGGACACGGATTCCTGCCAAAACTGAGAACATAGGTGGAGCCCACCGTGATGTTTGTTAGAAATCCATCTTCTCTGTCTATTTTGTGAACTCATTTTAGGTCATGCAACAAAAAATGAACTGAACTAAGACTAAAGTGGGCCATGAAGATTAAACGTCGGCAATTAAAATATTCATGGGCCACATAAGTTTTAAATCAGGCTAATATTTGTGTTTTCGGTTAATTTTCGCACTAGTGACATTATAAATGTTATGGATGGAATATAAAAATAACTATGACTCAAAGAGGTTTTAATGGTAGTAATTTTCCTACCCACTTTTTCCTTTAGTGAGGCTTATTTGAGTATTCGATCAAGCTTAGTTTTTGTTTCATGTCCTAAAATAAGCTTAGGAAACAGATGGACAAGGTGAATTTTTCACAAATATCACAATGGGCCCCACCTAAGTTCCCTGAGCAAGAACTTCATGAGAAAGGCTTTTTCAGGAAATCTGCGTCCTCCGTATCCATGGTTGGAGCTTGGTTTTGTAGTCCAGGGCATTTACACCGTAGGTATTTCGAGATTAGTGGGCCCAATCCCGCACGCGTGAACTTCTCAATCCTCCCGCTGCGAATCGCATCAGCATTTCTCTTTTACATGTACGGGATTCGGGTGGGTACAAGGAGAGTTCCACGGTCGACGTTTTGACTCTTGACTCCTGCCAGATTCTTCCCCACGACACACGCACAAACGATGCGGGATCGCATGGAGCCATTCGAACCCTCCTATGTCGACGCGGCACGTTTGTGCTTGATTGGGACCGTTCATCCGATTGCGTAGATGTGATGGGCCCACTGTTCGTCTGCTAACAAAATTCAGAACTCTAGGTTTATCACGTGGGACTCACGTGCATGAAAAAAATTGGATGGTGAAAAAAAGTTGCCAGCGGTCCATTTTGTAACCATATACGGCCCGCCTACCAGATGATAGAATCAGTCAGATTTTCACAACCGCCTGCCACATTGGCACATGTTGGGAGAGTGTGATTCAGATGGCAACTCCTGCGAGTAGTCAAGGTATCCTTCAAAAGGAGATTCCGTAGTCAGAAGACCGACCGTAATCCCCTATGCAGGGCTTGTTTGGCACTGCGGATTTCAGAGGAAACGGTCAGAAGTGGATTTCAAGGTATGAATTACGTAAATTTTAATGTTTATCAATTTCAGATTTTATGTTTGGCAGTTCGGATTTGGAGAGAAGTCAAATAAGAGGTAATGGATGGTGTGGATTTTAATTTTACTGTATGCCCACCTATATTTTGGATTTTGATCCCACAATTCATCAATTTTTAAATCTATGCCGTTCATCCATTTTTATAGATGATTTTGTCGTGGTTCCAAAAATAAAGTATATTCACATCGAAAAAGTGGAGAGTGACCTTTTTATAACACATGAAAGTTTTGGATTAAAATGATATTTGTGTGGTCCCTTCATCCAGATCTTTGTTACCTTATCAATAGGTTGGATAGCAAATATGTATCACATTAAGTCCTACAGTCAGGGACACATTATGTTGGATCCCACATTGGGAAGGATTTCGGATCAAATCCCACTTTTTTTTATACACCCATCCAATCAGTCATGCAATGCCATTGGTGTAGCAAGAATTTCACCTTAATGGGTTTCGAGATTGAGACCCCTTGCTGAAACTCTGCAAAGTCTACCAAAGAGGCAAGGACTCAAACCCATATGTTGCTGTGAAATCCACTTCTCATTAAGTCATTTTCACCAAACAGAAAAAAAACAAGTGATTTTTCATCACTTCTCATCGAATCCACAGTGGCAAATAACCTCTATTAAGCCCCGTCTTAAACAGCCAAGCTTGTGGGCCCACATGTCGCATATGTAAAATCCACTCCATCCATTAGGCACTATACATTCTATGATCTGGTGACAAATCATCAAAATAAAAAATTCTGACGGGCCACATCAGAGGGAGCAATGAAAATGGGATACCAACCATAGGTTTGTTTATGGGGCTACCATTGTGTGTAACTTTAATCAAAGCCGTTAATCTGGTGTAACTCATCAGGTTGAAGCGAAAATACAAAAAACAGCCTGATCCAACCATTATGCGGCCACACCGTGTCAAATTAGAGGTTTTAAGAGCAGTTTTACATTGTTCCCATTAGCATGGTCCCTAATAGTTTTTTATCAGGCTAATTTTCTGTGTGTACGGTTAAAATAACGGTTCCCACCTGATGGACGGAGAGAGTTTACATTTAAAAGAGGCGTCGTTGACGATTTCGCTACTCAGGAGGCTGCTTTCGTGGGGTTATTTTTTATTTCATTTATTCAGGAGTCGTGATGTTTCTTTTTGTTGGTGGACCGCCACCTGCTGGTCGGCCACGCGGTGAATGTCACAAGCAAAAGAAAGACCGGATTGCTGGTATTGTTAGACAGGAAATGGTCAACGATCTGCATTCAGACTCTGTTGATCGAATGTTCAAGATCGTCCAATGGGTATGGTTTTGGGACCACCGCAACGCCAGCTGATGGAGTGTCCAGATTGGGATTTTTAAGTATATACACATGGTGTCTCGCCTGATAACCCAGCTAGAAACCGCCTAGGCGTTTCAATAGCAAGTCTTAGGTTCGAGTGCTAAGGAGACACAATAACCCCACCGGTGGGTAGGCGCATCGTGACTAACCACATGTAGGTTTCAACAGCCAGCGTGGTTATTTCCACTACTTCCTAAGGTTTGGTCCACTTGAACTTTGAATTTTTTTTTGGTTCATGCCCTAAAATGATTTAGCACAATGAATGGCCGGCATGGATAAAACCCATATATTGTGGTGTGGACTGCAGAGTTGCCTCATTTTCAAAGTCAAGACAAAGGAGAAACCGTCACCATCATGCAGCTTCCATTCCAACCTAATTTCTATGGTTAACTAATGCTAAGAAAAGATCAAAATCACAATAATTACTTTGAATCAAATAAGCCCTTTGAACATGGAGGAAATGCTCTCGAATGGGGAAAGTATCAAAATTTCATTGTTTATTATTATCTCTCTCTCTCTAAAGGGAGCTCATGTGGTATGTTCATATCATCCAATTCGCGAAGTCCATTATAATGTTCGCACTAACTAAAAATCTAGCGGATGGAATTACATGGGCTACACATGTATTTGGAAGTTTTTTTTAGTGCTGTATATTGGTTTTTATGGTTTGGCACATCTTATCATTTGAAATGCCAGATTTTTTTATCCTTCTCGTAACCACGGTGCCGTGCAGCTATTGGACGGGTTCGATGTCAGGTATATACCTTGCGGGCCCCACATTCTCCATTCCCCACCATTTTAAGAAAAAACTAAAATGAGGTATTTAGGTAATTTCTCTCCCCAAAAAGCATTAGTTCGGGGTGGCATTATTTGATAAACTTCTAAAAAGATAAACTTCTAATTTTGAGAAAATTTGCCATAAAATTCTAAAAAGAAAAAGAAAAAGAAAAAAGTTGATGGGCTCAGAATTACATTAATAAAAACAAAACTAAGGCCCTGTTTCCTAAGTGCCTAAAAATGAGTTACCTTGCTTTCATTAACAGTAATTATGTATTAGAGACCAAGGTTTGATACATATATTACCTATAACTAAAATGAGATGGATTAGGTATTAATCTCTAATATATAATTATTGCTAAGTAAAATGAAATGAACATATTTTAGGCATCTACTAGACACAATCTAAGCATCTGATATAAGCATTTGTGATACCCGTCCCTCATGCACTCGAATAGAATGCCTACAGTGATATAACATGAAATAAACTCATTTTTAGGCGTCCACCAGACAAGGCCTAAGAAGCACTTGTGATTTGTGATAACCATCCCTTGCGCATTTGAAGAAAATGTCTGCAGTGGCATAACATGAAATAAACTCGTTTTTAAGCATCCACCATACAGGACCTAAGCAGCTATTATAAGCATTTGTGATACCCATCCCATATGCACTTATAAATGTTTTTAGTACCAGTATCGTCTTGGATCCCTACCCATGGCTCAATGGTATACATGGTGCATTTCAATATTGAGGTCATAGGTTTGAATGCCCATATGGTGTATGTGAGTTTGTGTAAAAAAAAAAAAAGAGTTTTTTTTCATAAAACCGCCTATGTTTAGAGCCATTGAGCAGAAAACACCCACTTTTAAAATATTCCTAGCAAATTGCTTAAGTTTTCCTTAGCCAGACATTCTAGCGCCTAACATCATACGAGGTTACTTTCATATACAATGCAAGAATCGTATTTCCAGAAATGACAAAAATGCCCTTTACTTTAAGCAATCCTAGCCTCTTTACTAGGGCAAAAAACCCTATGCAGAAAGAGTGAGGATTGTCTATGTTGAGAGCACAGGAAATTTCAGTGCCGGCTATTCTCAGTGGTACACATCATTTCCACTGAAGTATCACTCTTTCGATACATTGCCTACTGCACAACATAATTTTTAGAACGTGGAACTTATCCGGGTTACCATGCATTTTCATGTTAGATCCAAATTGTTCGTCAACCTTTCCAAATAATTTTAGATCATGATTAGAAAAATGTGATACATCCAAAGCTCAAGTGGCACAATACTAAAAGCAGTGGGGGCCACCTGAGCTTTGATCAGAAATCTTCCTAGGGCCAACCGATGAGGCTTATTTGCCATCTAACCTAGTCATAAGGACACCCCATACTTGAATGAAGGTAAAACAAAAATATCATCTTGATCATAGCCATATGTGGCCTCAAGAAGTTTTCACCAGTAGCGTCAATTCCTGTTGTTTCATGTGGTGTGGTCCACCTGAGCTTTGGGTATGCCTTGTTTTTCAGGTGCATTTCCTAAAATGATATGAAAAAATAGATGGATGGTGGATATCTAATAAATACATCATCATGTGGCCCACGTAAATTTCACACGTGAAGAGATACCGCTGCTTGCTGGAGAGAAGAAAACCAGTAGGGATTACATGTGGAACATACATGGGTCCCATCATGACATATGTATTATATTTATACTGTCCATCCACTTTTCCATACCTTTTAGGGCATGAAACCAAAACGAGGTGGATTGAAGGCTCAAGTGGGCCACACTACAGGAAACAGTTGGAATTGGATGCCAATTGTTGAACGCTGTTTGTGGTCATAGAAGCCTCTTATCAAGTTGATATTTGTGTTTTCCCTTCATCCGAGTGTATGTGACCTTTCTTAAGATGTTAGATGATAAATAAACCTCACAGTGGACCTTAGAAAAATTTCAACATTAGTTGTACAGTCCATGATGTTTTCTGTGCTGTGGTCCACTTGAGCTTTGGATGTGCCTAGTTTTGGGGCTCTTGATGTAGAATAATCTGAAAAAATTGATGGACAGTGTGGATCTAACACATGAATCATGGTGGAGCCCAGAGAAATTACACAGGGCAAAGTTGGATTGTACAATGTGCAATCAATTCTTGAGAGAGAAAATCGGCATGCATATGTGTGTATCATTGCACATGGATGGTAGGCATTCAATGAGTATTGTTTCCTATGGTGTGGTCCACCTAAAATTTGCATCTCCTTTATTTCTTGAACCGTATCCTAAAATAAGATGAAATAGATGAACGGCATGGATATACAATGAATACATTCAAGTGGACCCTAAGTTCAGGGTCTCAGCAACATCGCTGGTTCAAAAGGTCACAGCCAAGTTGAGCTGGTAGGGATATTGCTGAGCACCTTAGAAAACTTCCTAGGACCCACCTGATATTTATCAAGGGTATCCAACCTGGATGCAAATTAGGTGTTACCCTGGGAACAGCTTAGTGGGTGTTACCCTAACCATGTGGGACCCTTCTTGATGTGTGTGTGTGTGTGTGTGTGTGTGTGTGTGTGTGTATATATCAACGCTGTTTATCTGTTTTTCAACATCATTTTAGAATGTGATCCAAAACCCTAAGGAGATTCAAATCTCAGGTGGTCCATAACACTAAAAACAGTTATAAATAATCATTAAAAACGTTTTGTGGGCCACAAAAATTTTAGATCAATTTGATACTTATATTTTCCCTTCATCAAGACCTTATTGATATTATTAAGAGCTTGGATTGAAAATAAACATTAACTAAACCTTACCATGGGCTCTTTAGAATTTTTAATGGTGAAGCACTCAATCACATTGTTTCTAGTGGCATGGTCCACTTGAGATTTCCATCTGCATAATTTTTTGAACGTCATTCTAAAGTGGGCTGTAGAAAAGGATGGACGGCGTAGATATACAAAATATCATCCATGTGGGCTATACTTAGGGGTAACACCCACTGAGTTGTTCCCGGGGTAACACCTAATTCGCACCCATCCAACCGGCTCATAAGGTCACAGATTGAAGGGAAAACGTAAATATGGGCGCGGATTTCCTGCGAAAGCCTTGCGCAGGAAGTTTGGGAACTAAGGCGGGGCCCATAGTGATTTTTTTTGATAAATCCACTCCGTTCATCCATTTTGGGAGCTCATTTTAGGACGTGAGAACAAAAATAAACTGATCCAAGACTCAAGTGGGCCAAAAACGTGATGATTGAACGTCCACAGTTGAAATATTTGTGGAGCCACAGGAGTTTCGAATCAGGATAATATTTGTGTTTCCAGTTCATCCTAGTATTAGTGACGCTATGAATGAACGGTATGGATGTCATATAAACATCACTGTGGACCCCAGGGAGGTTTCAACGGCAGTAATTTACCTACACACCTTTTCCTTTAGTGAGGCCCACTTGAGTCTTGGATCCGGTTCATTTTCGTTTTTATGTCCTCAAATGAGCTCCCAAAACAGATGGGCGGGGTTGATTTATCAAAACACATCACTGTGGGCCCCACCTTAGTTCCCAGTGCAGGAACTTCCTGCGCAAGGCTGAAATCCGCGCCCACAAATATGAGCTTGATTCGAAACTTCATGTTTTCAAAGATAGTCGTACAATTACCACTATTTCTTCTAAGTGTGGTACACCTGCGATTCAAATCTGCCCCATGTTTTTGGGGAAGTGGGTTGCCTGGTGCACCCTTCACCAGCTAATTTGCTGGCGTGAGTACGTGTAGCCTGCAAACAGCTTTGTCAGTCCTCGAGCTTTCGTGTTCATCCAACTGTTCAAAGAAAATCAAGATCATGTGGGTCTCAATATGATGTATTCAACATATCTACACCGTCCATCCAGTTTATGAGATCATTTTAGGGCATGATTCAAAAAATGAGATATATCCAAATCTCAAGTGGACCACACCTAAAAAGGTAGTGGGGACAATGATTTTCACCGTTAAAACATTCCTAGGGCCCACCATGATGTTTATTTTCCATCCAAACTGTTCATAAAGTCACATAGACCTGGATGAAAGGTAAAAACAAATATCAGATTGATCCAAAACTTCTGTGACCACCAAAAAGGTTTCAATGGTCGACGTACAATCTCCCACTGCATTCTGCAGTGTGGTCCACTTGATCATTAGATCTGTCCTGTTTTTGTCTTAAACTATTATAACAATGTCGTAAAATGGACGAACGGTTTGGATATACCACGAGCTTCATAGTGGGGCCCACAGAAATTAGTGACGTCAATACACCAGCGAGCTCGCTGGTGTGCGGTGCACCAGCTAATCCGCTTCCATTTTTTGGGCTTGTGGCTAAACATATTGACAGCATCGTAGGTAGTGTCCGTGGGCCCCCTCACATCTTTTGCACATCCAACCCTTTCGAATGGGGTATAATTGTGAAATTGAAAAAAAAAAAAGAAAAAAAAAAGAGGGGTATTTTGGACTTTTTACATGAAACGGCAAAACGTATCTCGTACGTAGTGTCCGTGGCCCCATCACATCTTTCGCACACGGCACACCCAATCCTTCTGAATAGGTATAATTGTGAAATTGAAAAGAAAGAGGGGTAATTTGGACTTTTTATATTCTAACGGCCAGTTTCCGTCTCTAATCATTACGCAAAGTTGTTGGACCAGTTTGCTCTCCGTATTTTAAAAGCGAATTGTTAGGAATATTTTAAAAGCAGGCATTTTTCGCTCAATAGTCCTAAACATAAGCAGTTCTATCATCTATGGAAAAAATAAAAAAAAACGAAGAAGCATTAGCATCTCTAAAAATAATTTTAGCCCCTTAAATCATGGAGTCCTTGATTCAATAGGGCATTAATGGGTAAGTAACCATAGAGTTATCCTTGACTCCCTACCACAGTCAGCACAATTCCGGTTTAAACTTTGCACTTTTAAAAGAATACATGTATAATTGATTAAATGTTTAAAACTACATATATCTCAAAAGAAATATAAATAATAGTTTTTATGCGCAAATTGTATTAAATGCAATTTTTCAAAAGAAATTGTTTTATTAAGAAAAAACTTCTGAGGGTGGTTTAAGACAGCCTTCATACAAAAAGATTAAGAAGTAAAAACTTTTGATGGAGATTATCCTTGTGCAAATCGAGATGCAGTCTGGTTTAAGCATATCCAGTTTCATATCCATATATTGCAAATTCAGATTCTTCGATTGCATGCCCATAAATAGTAATATATCCTGTTCTTGATTAAATGTTTAAAACTACATGTATTTCAAAAGAAATACAAATAATAGTTTTTATGTGCAAATTGTATTAAACACAATTTTTCAAAAGAAAATTGTTTTATTAAGAAAAAACTTTTGAGGGTGATTCAAGACAGCCTTCATACAAAAAGATTAAGAAGTAAAGACTTTTGATGGACAGCCATCAATATTATATATGGATTATTTTAAAAAAGAAAGATTTGATCAAGTTAAAGAACAATATTTACCTACGATTTAATTACCTATATACATTATTACTCATGCACATAAAATTTTAACTAGTTAATTTAAATTTCATAATCTTAGTTGTATGCCGCACGCACGCGCACACACACACACATATAAATAGCCATTTTTTCCACTTTGTTTTTGGGGCCCACGATATTAACCCACGATTTAATTACCTACATACATTATTACTCGGCGTTCATTAGATGTGGATGGTTAACCTTTTGGGGCCTAGCTGTCCATCTGCAAGCTATAGGCTTGGATGGTCAGGATCATTTCATAAATACCTGTTTGGACTCCGGCCCACTGGCGATAGGACAGCTTGGCTGCCCCTTGCATGAGAAGATCTTCGTGTGCTGGCTTTATACGGCGGAAGTGTTAAAAAGTAGTCGGCCCTGGAGGCCATGTTTGGCCTTTTTTCAGTAGGGGAGAGAATTTGCAATTCTAACTAGACAATATGGAGGAGCCTATTTCAAGCGTGTGTGCTGGGCCTATTGAATGTGCATTGCATCCAACCCATCCAACAGAGTCACCCCACCATGAAAATGGGACACACAAAAAGTGAGACAGATCCAATCATCTGCCGCAGTGAAGATATATTCAAATTCCTTGCAAGATTAAAGTTAAAATTTATATTCATTCACTGAATCACTATTTAACTTTTGACCATGTCGGCTGCTTTATAAACATTTCCGCTTTTCCCCAAAGCAATTGTTGATTAGACTAAAACAGAATCGACACGGGACTAATCATAATAAAAACTAAGACCCAACAACAACTGACTCATATTTCTAACCCATTATTTCAGCTGTTTTGACCCGTTCTGACCCGAGACATTTGCTTTCTATTAAAATAGCAAACAAACAGCACCTATAGCAGTGATTACAACGTGTGATAGAGAGGTTAACTTGACAAATAAACACAGCTCCACATCCACTACATATTAAAAGAAAAGCAAAGACTCTTAAAGAGTAGTGACACGACGTTTGATAGAAAGGTTGATTAGAAAATCCAATTCAATATCTAATTCACATTAAAGGAGCAAACAAACAGCCAATAGAGCGGAGACTAGGATGTGTATGTGTAATAGAGAGGTTGATTGGAAGATAACCCAACCCAATGAGCACGTTGTATGTGAAAAGAGGTGGCAAGTTTGAGAATATGAGTACTTCTTTATAACTTGGTCTTTGTTTTGTTTTGTTTTGTTTTTTTTTTTGCTTTTTCAACTTTTTTATGACATGTAATGTTAATGAATTCTAACATGTCGCAATGATGTACATGGCATTATATGTTATTATTTCACATCAACACCAAATTCACGTTAGCACGAATTAAAGTGGACAACAAGTCATTTGGATGTCCAAGGACCTTGATGAAGATGCCCATGGCACTTGAGACGTAAGTTTTGAATTCATGTGTTGTCCTGAATAGCACTCTTGGCTTGGCATCTTAGGTCAATTACGTTGGGAAAACTATACACCTTTTCCTTCTATGTACAAATCAATGAATTTAACAATATAAAATATTTGGTAGACGAAAATCACTTCTAACATAAATAAGCAATCATCAAACATGTAGGATGCAAGAGACACCAAATTTTTTTTATGTAGAAAACCTTTCAATGTGAAGAGAAAAGCCACGACACCTAGTCTAGCATTGAAGAGAAAACCTTTCAATGTGAAGAACCCTCTCTCAAAAACCTAAAATATATCACCCAAAAGTGCATTACAAGTAGTAATAAAAGAAAAGAATTTCTCATCAATTGAAGAAACCAGTGTTGTCACAAACTCAAATACGAAGATTTCGGTGGTAGAATGCTCTTAATCTTCTTCTTCTTCAAAATCTTTCTTCTTCTTTTTTTCCTTTTCTCCAAGAAAGAAAAATTCCTCTTTTTATTGCTATAACTCTCACGAGCAAAAAATGAATCTTTTCTCTCATTTTACTTGCTTGGCCAAAAGACCAAATACCCCGACTAGGGTGACTTCGCGGAGACTTGAGAGTCTTTCCAGCGGTTATCTCAGCGTCCTGGGTCATGTCCAATTGTTCGGGAGTGAGAGGGTCCAAACAGGAATGATATCTACCACTAGATCAAAGCGGATGCGATCTCCACCATCAATCGTGCATGTAGGTCACAGTGGCAAATTAATAAATATGAGGAACCCCCATGAGCCATACAACTGAATATGGGCACTCGGGGGGCAACAACATGTCCCATCTAGGTATATGAAACCACAACCATAGGTTATTCTAGAATCACTACAACATTCTTTAATCTCTATCTACTATTCTCTAATCTCCCACCACATTCTCAAAACAAGTTATGTGTTCAGAAGTTGTGTAAAAATTGTAAATTATATAAATCAAGGTGTGTGTTTGGAATGCAACTTTGATTTTGTTAGTCAAAGCCCACATTGGTTCGATTAAACAGGCTAAACTCGTTGTATCCTAGATGTAGTTGTGCAATAATCCTTACAAAGCAGTTTTCCATATCGATAGGGGAGTGAATGCCTGTAGTGTTTCACATGTACAGGGGCGAATATCACCTAGCAACTAAAACTAAACATGTCTCCAGCTTATCCTTAAGACATTCATATTTCTACCTCTTCCCGTCTCTATTTTTCTTTCACTAAGTGGTCCAAGGCAGTTCAGATCTAGGGTAAAGATTGTTGATATGCTTATAGATTCGTCATGAAGAGAGAGAGGGGGAGAGAGAGAGAGAGAGAGAGAGAGAGAGAGAGAGAGAGAGATGCATTCCATCCTAACCTCCACTGAAAGTTTGTCATCAACGAATCAGACACTACTTTAGTCGGGTTCTTTTTCTTTTTCTTTTTTATAAATTCAATTTAATAGCTTCCTTTCAACCATAAAAAATACCTTTCTTTCTATGTCAACCGGTATGTGATGTGGATTTCACATGGCTTTTCCATGTTGGGCTGATTACTTGACTTCAATCCCACTCATCTACGCACAAACCACACCCATCTCCATCTCCCTTTCGACATCTACAAGATAAATTAAAGTTCCAAACTTTTCAACGCAAGGAATGCCAATGTATCTTGCTCCCAATGGATGTGTGACATCTCATGTTGGGAAACCGTGGAAGCAATCATATAGTAGAATTAAACACATGATAAATCAATGCAAACAAAGCACCACAGAGAACATATAATTTTACGTGAAAAACCCTTATGGAAAAAAAAAAAAAACATGGCACAAAGTGACAAACGATCCACCATGAAGACGAATTATAAAAGATGGAAATCAACTTACAAATTAGAAAACCCTTGCTTTCTCCCTTGCAAACCCTAGAAACATTTTATCCCTCATTCTTTATTTAACCCCGTATTATACATGTTTATATTGCGTTACACTCGGAATAGGAAACAAAATTGCGCGGACTGTCGATTGATCGATGACACATGTTTGATCGATCAAATATGCCTAAAAGTGCCTAAAGATTTTACAATATAATTCTGAAATCGAGCCTTCAAGTTCGATCGACTGAACTTGCTTAAAACTGTCCAGAGACCAATTTGTCTAATTCAGGGTAGTTTCGATCAATTGACTATAGTAATCGATCGATCGATGACCCCCAAAATTCACCAGATTGAATACTCCTTTCAACAATCTCTACCAAGGCTTCAATCTCCATTCCCTTCACTACTTTAAGCTTCATCTTTAGTCGTCTCCATCATAGTAGCATCACCATCGTAGCTTCTCGTGCACACTATGTCTTCACTCATTCAATGACAGGCTCAGAAAAGTCGAACAAAACTTGAACTTCTCTGTAGGAACCACCTTTGTGAGCATATCTACTAGATTCATGCTCGTGTGGATTTTCTCAAGAGTAACACCGCCTTCCTGAAGCTTATATTGGATAAAATGATGACGCACATCAATATGTTTAGTACGAGAGTGATAAGTAGAATTCTTCGCCAAATTAATAACGCTTTCGTTGTCATAATTAACCGGTACGACCTTCTACTGAAGGCCTAATTCATTCATCATTCCCCTCAGCCAAACACTTTCCTTGAAAGTCTCCGTCACCGCCGTATACTCAACTTTGATTGTGGAAAGAGCAATCACACACTGAAGCTTTGACATTCAATTGACCGCTCCACCTGCTAATACAAATGAGTACCCGAAAGTCAACATCCATTATCCATGCTCCTTGTGTAATCTGAATCCAAATAGCCTACCAGTTTCCTTTATGATTTTTCGAATGTCAAGGCGTCGTCCTTCATACCTCATTGATACTGAAATAGTTATTTCACTGCCTCCCAATGTTGCTTACCAGGGTTGGACATGTATCTGCTGACAACACAGACTGCATGTGAAATATTTAGTCTCGTACAGACCATGACATACATCAAATGCCAATCTTGTTTGAGTATGGCACATAAGACATAACCTACTTTTCTTCATTTGTAGTAGGACAATGCTCTGAAGAAAGTCGAAAGTGAGAAGCATGTGGTGTGCTAATCGATTTAGCCTTGTCCATCTCAAACTTGACCAAGACTTTCTCAATGTAATCTGCCTGAAATAGCCATAGCCTGCTCCTCTCCCTGTCTCTATGTATATTAATGTCAAGACTTCTCTTGGCGGCCCCTAGATCTTTCATCTCAAATGTCTCTGATAATTAAGTCTTCAATATGTCGATCTTAGACATGTTATGATTGGCGATAATAATGTCATCAACATATAATACTAGTATGATGAATTTTCCTTCATTCAGTGCCTTGAAATAAACACAATGATTAAATTCAATCCTAGTAAATCGTTGACTCACAATAAAAGAATCAAACTTTTTATACCACTCCCTAAGCGACTGTTTAAAGGCGTAGAATGACCTCTTCAACTTGGAAAATTTATTCTTTAACTCTTGTATATCGAACACCTCTAGTTGCTTCATATAAATCTACTCTTCCAACTCTCCATGTAGGAAAGTAATATTCGCATCCATTTGTTCTATTTCCAGATTATATTGGGCAACTAGCGCTATGATAAATCTGATAGATACCCACTTGACAACCGGTGCGAAGATCTCACTGAAGTCGGAGCCTTCTTTCCGAGCATACCATTTCGCAACCAATCTTGCATTGTACCTATCTTATTTCTTCCTAAAAATCTACTGGCACTCGATCGTTTTTCGTCCAATGGGAAGCTCCACTAGCTCCCACGTCTCATTCTTATCTAAAGAGTTTATCTCATCTTGCATCGTCGTCATCCACTTCTTAGTATTTGTGTCATCCAATGCTTCCTAGAAGGTAGGCAGATCTCCCTCATCCATAATGAGGGAGGATACAATATTTGAGTAATCTTTATATCTCGCTGGCAATCTGCGATCTCTCGGTGGATTTTTCAGAAGTGGCGACTCCACCTGCTCCTGTACCTCTTCCTGCGGCTCGGCTTGTACCTGTGTCTCACTTTTTCCAATTTCAACGTCAACAACTATTTTTCTGTTTTCTTGTGTTCATCCTTGCAGAACAAGAAATCCTCATTAAACCTGACGTCCCGACTAATCATGATCTTCTGTGTAACCCGGTCATACAGTATGTATCCCTTCACACCATCAGCATAGCCTACAAGAACACACCTCTTCACCATTTGGTCTAGCTTATCTCTCTCAACTGACGGTGTATGAGAGTAAGCATCACAACCAAATACACGCAGCCTTGTGTAGACTATTTTATGACTACTTTACACTTCAGGAATTTTACAATCAATAACCGCAGACAAGGACCGATTCACTAAATAACAAGCCGTGTTTACGGTCTCGGTCCATATATCTTTGCCCAACCCAATATTACTTAACATGCTTCGGGCCCTCTCTAAGAGAGTTTGATTCATACGCTCAGCCATGCGCATTCTGCTCTGGTGTATGCTTGACTGTGTTGTGTCTCATAATCCCCTCATCTCTACAAAACCGATCGAATTCCTTTGAGGTGAATTCTCCACCATTGTCTGTCCTGAAACTTTTAACTTCTGTCCTGACTGCTTTACTATCATCACCTTCCACATTTTGAAGATGGCAAAAACGTCAAATTTATTCTTCATGAAATAAACACACACATTTCGAGAGAAGTCATCAATAAAGGTGACAAAATACAACGACTATCCTGCATAAATTACAAGCGACAACCCACATGCATCAGAATGCACATAGTTTAACACCCCCTTACACGTTTTTCAATTTTAAAAGATAATCGTGATTACTTACCATATATACAATGCTCGCAAATATTAGAATTAACACTTTTAAATACAAGAATTAAATGACGATCAGAAAGTACCTTAAACTACGCTCGCTTATGTGGCCTAAGCGCGCGTGCCAGAAACATGCAGACATGGACTCCACAACAGACGTTGCAGCTACACCCGGTACAATACTCACAATCAGCATGTAAAGGTTACCACTACACTATGCTTTCATCATAATGAATGCCCCCTTAGAAACTCTTAGGACACGATCAAATCCGATGAATTTGCACCCTAGTGCTTCAAGAGCTCTTAGAGTTATCAGACTTTTGTATATTTTAGGAACGTGTCGTACATCCGTCAGGATATGCTCCATCCCATCAAATATCTTAATACACACCAATCCAATACCAACCATCTTACAAGTATTATTATTGTGCATAAACACTCAACCACCATCACACTTACTGTATGTGGTGAACCAACTCCGATAAGAGCACATATGATATAATGCCCCTAAATTTAAGATTCATTCATTGCTAAAATACCTGGACTTGGATGCAATTAACACATCATAACCACCCGTCTTCTCAATGGATTACGTTGTATTGGCCTCTTTCGGTGAATTATCCGACTTGTCTCCCTTCTGGGCTTTGGGAGACTGACAATCCTTCTTTACGTGTCACATATTTCCACAATTCCAATACTTCATCTTGCCCTTCCCTTTAGATTTGGATCTTAATCGCAAATTTTCCTTCTCCCACTCAGAATTTCTTCCCCTAGCAATCAACACATTCGTAGAGGTACCTTCACATATGTTATTCCTTCTCAACTGCTTCGAATGAAGGGTAGAGATAACGGTCTCGACGTCAATGGTATTCTTATCGTGGCACAAAGTGTCCATAAAATTCTCATAAGACTCTGGAAGATAATTTAATAAAATTAGGGCTTGATCTTTTTCGTCGATCTTCACCTCCAAACTCATCAATTTGCAAAAGTAACTTATTGAAGTGACTGATGTGCTTATTGAGATCATTTTCTTCCACCATCTTAAGATTATAAAACTATTTTTTAAGAAATAGGCGATTGGAGAGCGACCTCATCATGTAGAGGCTCTCCAACTTCGCCCATGTTTCCACGGTAGTCTTCTCATTGATGACATTATAGAGAGTGTCATCTAACATACATAATTGGATCGAAGTGATTGCCCTCTGATCTAGATCCTCACATTCTTCTTCGTTCATAGATGCCGGACGTTTCGCCTTACTAAGGAGTGCCTGCTGCAATTCTTGCTGGACTAGAAAGCATCTTATCTTCACCTTTCATAGTTTGAAGTTATTTTTCCCGATGAACTTCTCTGTCTCATACTTTACGTTAGATCCATTCATTGTCATGTCTCGGATTCAAACTCAAAACCCAATGATAGCTCTAATACTACTTGTTGGGGAACCGCATAAGCAATCACAAAGTAGAATCAAACGCACAATACATCAATGCAAACAAAGCACCACAGAGACACGATTTTACATGAAAAAACCCATGCGGGAAAAAAACCACGACACAAAGCGACAAACGGTCCACTTTGAAGACGAATTACAAGAGAGGGAAATCAACTTAATGTTGAGCGCTTAAATGTGTACATTCTAACCCCATTTCATCACTAACTATACATGGTTTTCAAGCTTTAAAACTATTCTAATGCATGGTTTTAGTGGTTATAGGAATGAGAGAAAGTTCACTCAATTGATGACTACAAGAGTATATTTAGGAGTCTTGGATGAAGACCCAAGGTGAGCCAAAAGAAAAAAGAAAGCAAGGAGAGGAAAGAGAGGAAGGAAGGAAGAAAGAAAAACACAGAAAATAAGGTCTGACCGGTCTTGACCAGTCAGCCAAGGAGGCCACGACTGGTCGGCCACCTTTTACAAGACACTCCAGCAACTGCTGGAGGTCGCTGGAGCAAGCCCTAGATAGGTCCGACCGGTCTTGACCAGTCGGCCAAAGCCCCTAGCCCCTCTCTGCACTCTCTGGACTGTCCGCTGGATAGGTCCGACCGGTCAAGATTGGTCGGCCAACCATCTCGACCGATTAAGACCGGTTGGCCAGTGTAATTTGCTGAAATTCAACAACTTCTTCAGCAAGCTCCGAGTTTTGTGCGCAATTGCATAAGTATTGCACAATTGTGGAAGATTCTGAGGCAGTAGGGCCTCTCTACTATAAAAAGAACACATAGGGATCGTTCCTAAGGCATCCTAGAAGAGATCTACGAAGGTGGGAGGCGGCGGAAGTCGAATCCGGAGTTCTACAATTCCTCCTAGTTTGTTCCTTTGGTTTTCATGTTTTTTAGTTGATTTCATGTTTCCTTGGATCATGATCGGCTAAACCTCTTAGCTAGGCTAAGAGGTGAAGTTTATAGTGAATCTAAGATGCTTTAATTCGTTTTTATATTTCCAAGTTTGAATTTTTATTGAAGAACAATGGTTATTAGAGTTTGAATAAAGTTCTAAGTAGTTTTTCTCAATCTTATAATGACTCATGGATGTTTGGAAGAATTGCTTTAGTTCTTAATTGTTTTGCATGGATCTAGACCTGTACACTCCGAGGAATCGGATTCAAGACGCTCTAGACTTGGATCCTCATGTGAGAACTTCAAACTAATGTTCTACCTTTTGTTCTAAAGTCCAATTTGAGTGTTGCTTATACATGTGATTTGAATGAAGTTTAAATTATAATATAGTTAAGTTTTGTGACAGGATTTGATGATTATTATGATTGTGATCTTAACCTATTGGAACTAGGATTGACCTATACAATTGAGTGTGCTCAAGTCCTACCTTGAATTGAGGGAATCATGTTTATGAACAACACATGAATTGGACTGTTTTGACAAGTTAATTACTATATTATCCGGCTAGATAGGATTTGATTTCGACTCTAGTTATGTAATTAGGAAACCACAGTGAATTATGCATCAAGGATTGCTACAAGTGGATCCTTGAACCTCTAGTGCTCTTTTATATTAATTACATTCACTTTTAATTTCAGATTACCATCTACATTCAAATTCTAAAATCTGTTTAGTTTGATTTCAATTAGAGAATATTAGAAGTAGTTTTGTGAATTCCTAATAAGTCCCTGAGAACGATCTCGATCTCTACCGAATTATTACTGCTTCGCAACCCTACACTTGGGGAAGTGAACACTTATATATCAGAAAACTCTCCCTTGCAAACCCTAGAAACATTTTAGCCTTCTTTATTCTTTCCCTAATCTCGTATTACACTTGTTTTTATAGCGTTACACCCATAATAGAAAACAAAATTACGCAATTATGTAAAATTGTGCTAACCGTCAATTGATCGGTTAATCGATTGACGACACATTATCGATCTCTCAAACATACACAAAAGCATCTAGAGAATTTGCAATATAATTCCAAATATTATCATTGATCGAGCTTGAACTTGCTCAAAACTATTCAAAGACCAATCTATCTAATTCGGGGTAGTTTCGATCAATCGCCCATAGCGGTTGATCGATTGATGACCCTCAAAATTCACCAAATTGAAGACTCCTTTCAACATCTGAGATGTTGGGTCCAACAATCAAAAGCCTGAATGGAGGCGGATTGCTTGCGAAAGCCTTTCGCAGGCGTCTCCTGCGCTCAGAATCTAGGTGAGGCCCACCGTGATGTTTGTGAGAAATCTATGCCGTCCAACCGTTTTGTGAGGTAATTTTTGACGTTGGGACCAAAAATGAACTGGATCCAAGACTCAAGTGGGCCAAAATAAAGCAAAAGGTGGGTAGGGAAATTTCTACCGTTGAAACCTCTATGGGGTCCACAGTGATGTTTATATGCCATCCATACCGTTCATAATGTCATTCCTTCTGAGATGAACTCAAAACATAAATATTATCTGATTCGAAACTTCAGTGGCCTCACGAATATTTCAACTGTGGAACTTCAATCCTCACGTTTTCGGCCCAATCTCTTCCACGTCCAGCAGTCCAGCCTGAACGCCCATCAGCTAGGCCACCGGTGCATCAAATGTCGATCATTAATTATTCTTTTTGCTTTTTTATTTTTATTTTTTATGCATGCATGGTCCACCTGATGAGTGGAGCTGGGTGCGGCACGAATTTTGGCCACTTCTTTCTCACAGCTAGCCACCAATGAATGGTCCAGATCTCACGCCGTTTTCCAAATTGGGGAGTAAGGGAAAGAAATCTCTCAGATCTTAATCTCAACAAAAAAAAAAAAAAGGTGGCGAGCCCTTCTGGCTGGGCCCTTTACCCTTTATATGGCAGCCCTCTCCAAGCTCTTTACCATTTTCTATTTTCCACTCTTCCCCAGCAACCGTGCCATAATAGCTGTAGTTTGGGGTGGTGTAGTGGAATATACAAAAAAGGATTTTGTGCAGGCACACGTATCAGCATGGCACACGTGTGATCAATGTCACATGATTTAACAGTCTCACTTGATTGTTGGGCCAGTGCATGTTAGGGGTGGGGTCCACTTTTTGAAAGACTTGAATCTGACACAAACCTATGGTGACCTGTGTTGTGCACCCGCGCGTCACCTGGTTCCTTGCTAGTAGTGCACTTGCAACAGAAAATAGAGTGGTGCTCAGTTGCCCAGGACCACCCAATGGGTGTGTTTTTTTCTGGACCATAAACAAGGTGGGCCCCAACCAATAAACAAATCCGAGGCCACTGCACCCCGTGCATTGTCTCCATGCCCCCACCTGACCTGTCAACTTAAAAATACAAGGATGATGATATTGTATACTAGTCCATGCATGCAGCAGAGTGGGCCTAGAACCCTCTTTTATTATATCTTGAAATATAAAGGTCTAATAAAACCTGCCATATCTTATCTTCCATATTATTTTATATACATTGCATGCATAGGAATAATGCGATCCCACGGCATGCATCCCACTTCAGCATCAGTGGGACACGTTCCATGACAGGTCATACCCCAAGAAGTTCATGTGGACAGACGATCTCAACCGATACCAGACTGCGAAAGTAGCAAATTAGACTGCCGATATAACACCTTGATTAACCCGTCAAATACCATTTTTCATGTGGTTCGAATACAGCCATGCTTGAGAGAACCTACCCAGACCACATTTTGCTTTAAACTCTTCCATTCCTCCTTGACATTCCCTCTTCTCCATCACCCCAACCTCCTTTGTAACAGGAATGTACATATTTGTATTTGTACTATGTACATCAACGATAATAACGCAAATGCAGGAAATGTGACCTCCTCGGAATGCTGATATTTTCCATGTTGATAGCAGCCATCAACTTGTTGCTGATCTGTCGTCATTGACCATCGGTTGAACCCAGCAACACCTCCATTAGCCCCCCAAAAGCCTCCTCAGACCAGACTTCTGATCTGGGGTGAGCCTCGATGGGAATTTAACATCGAATTTGATCCGGAGGTTCCCCTTCTTGCCAGGTTCTTTCGCGATAGGCATCCCTTCCTTGGGGACTACCATCTCGTAGCCAGGTCTTACGACATCTGTTACGGGTATCGTCAGATTCCTTCCATCAAGAGTAGTAAGGTTGATAGTAGCACCTGTGAGAGCATCCACCAGCGATATTCGCCGGTTGACCACCAGGTCATTACCGTCCCTCTTGAAAACTGCATGGGGCTTCTCGTCTATCACGAAAATAAGGTCCGCCGGGATGATATTTGGCTGTTCGTGGCCCTTCTCGGGGAAAGTGATCTTCGTGCCCTTTTTCCAACCAGGCTTGATATCAATAGTCAAAATCTCTTCCACGGTTGTTGTTTTGCTGCAGATGCATCATTCCAATTAAACCAAGAATAAAAATAAATAAATAAAAGCAGTCCTTTCAAAACCAAGAAGCATTAAGTCAAAATAATTTAAAACTAAAGTTGGGGGTCTTCTGGATGCCTGTAAAATTTTTAGTTGTAAACACTTTACCTCTAAAAGGGGTTTCAGGTTTAACTGTTTACATACTATCTTGTCTGCAAGTGAGATTTAAGGAAGCCCTCAGGGCTTCAGAAAGGCAATGCAAGTGTCAAAGCTAAATTCAAGGGATTCGTTTTGCGATTGGAGATGGCAAGAAAATTAAAATTTGGAAGGATGCTTTGGCTATGGACACCTCTTTTATGTTTGAGTTCCTGGGTTTAGCCTCTTTGGTGTTGGATGTGGATGTCTCGGTTGTGGATTGTTGGTTAGCGATTGGTTCTTCGGGGGTGTGGGTGCCTCCTTGTTGTCGGAACTTTTCCAATGAAGAATTTGAAGACTTCTTGCTACTACTCCAACATATTCATGCAGTTTGCCCAATCCCTGGTGAGCAAGATAAGCTGGTGTGGAAGTTTGAAAGATCGGGCCGCTTCTCAGTTTCTTCCTTTCATGCATTGCTTCGCTCTTCTCCGATCGGCCCCCAAGCCCCGACGGTTATGCTTTGGCGTTATGGTACTCCCCCGAAGATGGCATCATTTGGGTGGCTTGTTGGTAGAAAGAGTTCTAACTATCAACAATCTTTGGAAACAGGGAATGATGATACCGAATATGTGTCCTCAATGTCAGGACAGTGAGGAGTCAGTGGATCACCTTTTTCTTCACTGTCATTTTTCGTTGAAGATATAGGATTCTATCCGATCCTCGTTCAACATGCAGTGGTGTAAGCCAGATTCGGTGGATAGGTTCTTAGTGGAGGGCCATGGTGTTTGCCTCCCTAAGCCTTCTTGTGCGGAGTGGAGGCTGGCAATCATAGCATCCTTTTGGGGTATTTGGGGAGAACGGAATGGGAGATGTTTCAATAATCTTGCTAAGAACACTGACGTTGTTATTCGTTCGGTGAAAGGTTGTTGTTGAGTAGGCTTCTTGTATTTCTCTTTTGATAGATAGGTCGTTGCTTTTTGCTTTTTAGGGCTGTAAGCTTTTCAGCACCTTCTCAATGCCTTCTTAATAAAGTCCTTTTATCTTTCAAAAAAGTTTATCATATCAGGATACTTTTAGAAGAATCCCTTGCAAAGTTTACTGGTATCAGTGACACCATCGACAATATTCTCGATACCAACGATAATATCCCCGATACCTGGAAAACATTCATTAAATAAGCAAAATTTGACAAAAAAAAATTGATTTTTTTTTCAAAAACCTAAAATATCGCCTTTTTCATTTTTATTTTTTTCAATTGTGTTCCTTAGGTGATTTCAATCTCTCAAAATGAAGCCAGGCAGAACTTCAAGGTGATGAAAAATCCAGGAGCAACTTCAATTTGCTCAAATCAACTTAGAAACTTTGCTAAAATCAACTTTGAAACTTCATTTTTTCCCCCGAACGTCAACAGGGATTGTAATGGAAATCCATGTCTATGCATATGGCGAAAAAATTAACATTTAAGTGAAAGTTGAATTTTTTTGGGAAAATCCTAATTTTTCCATTTTTCATGTTGGAAAATGTGTTCCACGCTGTTAATTAATGTGGAAATTTTATATATTAATGAGAGTTGGCCAATCTATTAATTGGCAACAAATATTGTATATTTATTTTATATTGATTTTTTTATAACACATTATTAGGCCCTTATAAAAAGGAAACTTATTGTGTATAGTTGTGTTTTACAATATTTTGATTTGTAAACATTTGTCTTTTAACATCTCCTAAAGTTCCACTGAAAAATTCCACCTTTTTTCCCAACATTTCCTCAATGTTTCCCAAAAATAGCAACATTTTTCTGAGTATCGGCGATACCGATACATGTTTCGGTGTCCCCTGTCATCAATTCATGTAATGATACCGATACTCCAAACAGTGCATGCCACAGAGAACTTGAGTCAATAAATCCTGCCAAAATCTTCAAATCACATTAAAACGGATTGATTTTTTTCTTAGCCCTAGGAGAGTATTGTTAGAGTAAAATTTGCTTTCTTAAGTTTGATTATGTTAGAAAAGAATTTCCTTCTTTCTTAGTCTTGATTATGTTAGCCCTTGTTCTAACTTCTAAGTTGGGCCTCATTAGGATGCTCCAGCTTGGGGGGAGTGTTGAAAGGTTGATAGTTGAATAAGGCCCATGGGCCCCATTCACGTTTTTACTATTATAAATAAGAGTAGAGGGCTAGGGCTCTCTCTCTCTCTCTCTCTCTCTAAGTGTTTAGCTCTTTCATCTTTCTTCTCATTGTAGCTTCTCATAGGCCCTCAAGATAAGCACCATGTAGTTGTTTAACAAGTATCAAGAGACACCTCTAGATGGCACAGGGGTCCCCACACAATCTCAAAGGTTTTTAATGGTAGGCATCCCATCCCAATTATTTCCTATCTATGGCCCACATGATGATCATCTGGGACGTAAAAGCACATAAAGGAACGCACATGATGGGCAGATTGGATGTAGTGTATACACACATCACAATGGGTCCTATATAGCATGTGTGCATCAACCACCATGCTCCACTATGTTTAGGTATAAAGACTTTATACCCGTAAGTTGGAACTATCCTCCGTGTTTCTCATTCATGTCTTTGCTCGTGCCTCGTGTCAATTGTCTCATCCTTTATCTCATGCCCTCCAATTATGTCTACAGCCTTTGCTGGGGCTCAGCCTTTCTACATGTTTTACTTGTGATGAACCATTGTACATGAGTACATTCTCCATACCAAAAAATATGGTAGACATTACCCATGGTTTGAAATCTTGTCCTTGGACTAGATTAATTAAGCATTCTGACCTGACTCGGCTGGCTCATCTGAGGTGGTATCTACTTGTTATGGTTGTAATGAGGCTCATCCTGAGTTGTTATCTTTTTGTTATTGTTGTATTGAGGCTACCTAATCCTCCCAAGGGTAGGGCTGAAGGAGTTCTCCTTCTGCTTATTTTGACATGGTCATTGGTTCTTCTCATTGCTTCTTTTCTAAGTGCTTAGTTTGAATGTTTCAGCTGCAAGCGCGGCTAATTTTATTAAGGGATTGTTTGGATGCCTAGAAAATCCATAGCTGTAAAGAGTCTATAATTAAACACTTTACAGGTAGGTGTTTGGATGGCAAAACTTGCCACTTGCCCACAAATTCCTGTGGATATGATTGATCACAAGTGCTGATATATGATAAACAGTATGTAATCCGAAATTCTTGGGATTATTCATTCAGTTTGATGGTTTCCTGTCAATATCCTATGCCACCTGCTTCTATTCACACGGTCATGGAAGAAATCACGCTGGATTCCTCTCTCAAAGAGGAGCTAACATCCCCAATCCCATCCTTTGTAGACATTTTCTGTGTAGACCTGTACTCATTTATCTGTCACCATTTGTATCCATCATTTTCTGCCTCCAGTTCAGCTAGGGCAACTCTTCACCATTACTCTCCATTTTGCCTCTCCACACAAAGCACACTCTGTGACCATTCTATTTCCTTGTCATCTTCTTTCAAAATATTTCCAGGATGACATACAGATATTCCAAGAGAATACTTAACACACTAAAATTGACCACAATGTCACTGTTCTACCCTTCACTCCTCTGATGAAACCATGAAATACTGAAGTTGTCAACTCCTATAAAAGGCACTAAAATGTCATAAAGATCAATGTTGTGCTTAAAAAATCCCATTGAACAACTGGAAAACATTGTGTCCCAGAGCTTGTCTAGAGAGTTTATGCCCACCTATCTCCCACCATCCCACCTATCATAAAGTCTTGAATAATAAGAAGTCCATTGTGGTCAACCTGCCAAAGTATGGAGCATCTGATCCTTTTTTAATACAGCTCGCCACTATCTGTAGTGTTTTGTTAGTCCTCGTACATGGGACATCATACCATTAAACTCCCAAATACCAACTGGTTCTGATAAAATGCAGCTCAATCTGGAATGTGGTGGTAAAGCCGACACAAGTCTAGCAAAGTTCCAGAAAAAGAATCCAGAAGCTCCACAATGCAAATCAACATGGCATTTCCAAAGATAATAATAACCACGCGACAGTTAATAAAAGATAATTTTTCCAGCATCCACGGTCATGGAAAAGATGCCTTGAACACTGCAAAGCTCTTTTTTTCTTTTTGTGGAAACATGTTGGACCAAGCAAGCTTTTGAAACCACCAGAGGCAAGATGCCATGTTTAATGAAATACTAGCCCTCTTGCTGCATTCTAAGAATGTTAGGTTTACCAGATGTGTGGTTAACAAAGATCTCGATCACAGAACATCCACAAATAACAATGAACTACACTTAAAGGAACAGTTGCACCAGAAGGCATGCTGCTATTCTAGCAGGTGCATGACTCTGATGACACATGCTCAGCCCCATGACTACAAGTAGAAGCGGAAGTTTATAGCTAATGTGATAGTAATGTATTTTGTGTCTAAGTAAGAATGGTCAACGCATGTATATGCGTTTACAAGGTACAATAGGTAAAAAGGCTAGAACCTTCAATTAGAAAAGAGCGAGTCAACGCAACTATTGCTATGTCTCTTGAATCAGCACATAATTAGGGGCCGATGGTTCAGAAATCTAGATCATTTGTCTGTCAGCACCGACGAGATGTACCATCCCAAAAATTTCCTTGATTGGAAGATCCTACCCACCCAAGATAGGGACTATCCACTGGACGTGGACCATTGTTGTATTTCTAGCTAACCCCAATTAGTCGGGATAAGGCTTCGATGATGAAGAATCATCTATTTGTGGGCCACCACATGAAGGTTCATGATTGCCCCATTAATAATATCTTTGAGACATGGGACATCCATAATGGCACCCATCAGATCAATCATCACAGAATCATTAGTGCGAATATCTTGTAAATTCCTCTTTTATCAATTCCATCTCTTCTACACAATCTAAATCACCTATTGCCAAATTATTCACATTCCCGAGGGTGCATGCCAGATGTTTGGGTGCCACTTAAAAATGAGTTCATCTCATTTTATTTAATCATAATTTCGTATTAAAGATCAAATGTTTTGGTAGGGATTAAAAATTTAACCAAAAATTAAAATAAACTAGGATCCCTAATACACAATTGATATTAGCTAAAATGAGATGAACTCACTTTTAAGTGGCAACCAAACAGGCCCAAATACAATACAGGCAAATTCAAAACCAAACTAATTTCCTAAAATCCAATTCTCAATTAAATCACAAAGTTCAAAAACCAAAAGAAAGATAAGATCGAGGCCAAGAAGGGCACATACCTGGATGCATCCGAAACGTTCCTCGAGATCTTCATCTTCCTCTTAGCACCTGAGTACAGCTCCTCCAAGCTACAAGCCAGCTTGCTCTCGATCGGAGGCGCCTTCCGAGGCGGGCCATCCCCATTACCGCCGCCGCTCCTGAAGAATCCGTCCCCGGCGGGGAAAGGACCGTTCCTGAAGAATCCCTCCCTGGCGGGGAAAGGACCGCTCCCGCCGCCGCCACCAAAGAACTCAGCGAAGATATCTTCGGGCCTCCTGAAGCCATTGGCGTGGGGCCCAGCCCCGTACTGGGGAGGCGGAACCCCACCGGTTTTTAGCCCTTCCTCACCGAACTGATCATAGATCGGACGCTTCTGGGGGTCGCTCAAGACGTCGTATGCCTCTGAGATCTGCTTGAATTTCGCCTCGGCTTCTTTCTTGTTGCTGCCGGGGTTCTTGTCCGGGTGCCATCTCATCGCCAGCCTTCGGTACGCTCGTTTCAGATCTTCGTCCGTCGCTGTACGGCTCACCTTCAAGATGTTGTAGTAATCAACCCCCATCTCTCTCTCTCTCTGGCCTTTTGCTCTCTCGCTCTCTCTCTCTCTCTCTTTCTGCGGCTTTTTGAGAAGGAAAGGAATGAAGGAAGATCTATGATTTATGGATGATTAATAGTGTCATCATCCAAGCGCTATTATAGACGGTGGGTTTGTATTTGAGGGAGGTTGGTGGTGGTGATGACTCATGAGGGACTGAGAAGTGTCCAGAACGTTCTGGATTCGTCTTCCTTTCCTATTCGGGGTGACTCCTACCGTCCGATCGGATCGTGGAACGCGCGTTGGGTGATGGGGTCCCATCGAAGACGGATCCGGACGCGGATTCCCTGCGGAAGGAAGTTCCTGCCTGGGAACCTAGGTGGGGTCCACCGTGATGTTTTTGAGAAATCCACTCCGTCCATCCGTTTTGTGAGCGCATTTTAGGACCAAAAAAAAAACAATTATCTGGATCCAACACTTGAGTGAGCCGCACTAAAGGAAAAGATGATTAGGGAAATTCCAACCGTTGAAACCTCCCTGGGGTTCAAAGCGATGTTTATAGGCCATCCATACCGTTCATAACGTCGTTCCTAATGGGATGAACTGAAAACACAAATATTATCCTGATTCAAAATTTCTGTGGCCCCACGAGAATTTCAACTGTGGACATTCAATCCTCATTTTTTCGGCCCACTTGAGTATTAGATCGGGCTCATTTTTGGGTTCATACTCGAAAATTTCTCACAAAAAGGATGGACAGAGTGGATTTATCACAAACATTACGGTGGGCCCCACCTAGGTTCCCAGCGCAGGAACTTCGCGTGCGTCAGATCCAATACAAACGTTTCTACTTTAGGCTTAACGTACACATCAACGTGTGGGGCCCACAATGATGCTTTTTAATGAAATCCAATCTGTTCATCATCTGCATTACCTATTTTTTCTCTGGATGCCGAAAAATCTAGCCGATCCAAGACTCAAATCCGCCACACCATATAGCTTTGTTGGGGGTCACCCACCATTAAAAGACTTTCAGATTATATTTGGGGCTTATTGTGTTTTCTATATTCCATCTGATCCATTCAGAAGATGCATCTGACGAAGATTAATGAACACCCAACAAATCAAGACATCCCAATTCTCAGTGGGCCACAACACATGTTGTTAGAGTTTTAGTCACGACTGACTTAGAGCTTTGTTAGACAAAGAGAGTAGACCGAGGCGCAAATGATAGACGGATTGGATGTCGCTGAAACATCCAAACAGGAAAGGGTTGGTATCAGATGCATCCTGTTGTCATTTTGCGTATGTTTAGGGAGAAAAACTTCAATCCTCTGGCAGCGTGCGACGGATGCTATGCGGACCGTAATAAAGGACAGCGCCTATTTTACTCAGCCTGCAAAACACCTCAGCTATGTGGGACCAACACGCGGAGTATGTAAAATCCGTTCCTTCCATGGTCCTATTCTTGGAAACGGATTGATTAGTGACCCTGCCCCGAGTCATTCGGTGCTATGTGAGACCAACCATAATGTAAGTGTTTCATCCATGCCGTCTATTCATTTTTCCAGATTATTTTATGGTATGAGCCCAAAAATAAGGTAGATCCAAATCTCAGGTGAATCACACAGTGTTGATTGAACGCCCACCATTAAAAACTTCTTATGGGCCACAGAAGTTTTGTATCAAGCTGATGTTTGTTTTTTTTTTTTCCCTTCATCTAGGCCTGTATGACTCAATCAACATGTTTGGATGTCAGATAAACATTACAATAGGTCTTAAGAGATTTTTAACGGTGAGCATTCAATCACTACTATTTTCCCATGGTGTGGCCTACCTGACCTGTAAAAGTGACGTACATCATGTATAAAACATATGATGTATGGTGGGCCCACATCTATAGTGGCAGCCTCACTAACCAAACAGCGTCCCTAGTGCTTATCCTCTGCATGCAGCAGTACCGGATGCCAACCCGTGAAGGGAAAGCAGTCTCTCTCCTCATTAACACGTGTTATGTTATACGTCAGAAAAGGAAAAGCATGCCATTGTCACCACAAAAACTCGGCAGGATGCTCTCAGCCATAGCTTATGTTATAGCCTTAAAAAACATACACAACATTAGGCGGTTATTTGCTTCCAAATTTACAGCAAATAGTAATTGGTAGTACAACGATTGGCAGCTAAAAAATCGTATAAAAATTCACCAACCACCCGAACATGGAAACCTAATTGGCTACAATTTTTTAGCATGAAATTGAAAAATCCTCACGTAAGGCCTGCCCGAAACAGTTTAAAATTCCAATCGAGAACTACCCTAGGCCCGACCCGTCAATAGCCTTAGTCAAATGTCAACATTGCTATGATGAGTTCAGTTTGAGAACTCATACTTAGTCCCGCTTAACCAAACTCCGCGGAATGTGGGTCCCCTGAATGTGTGACATAAGTATATGTACGTGAGCATCATTGACGCCGTCCATGTTTACGAAAATGGTGGGACGTTGTGGACATAATCCAAATTATAGAATCAGATCCAAAACTCAGATCAACCGATACATGAAGATGACTTTACCAATTCATCTCATATAAGTCCTTGTGACATCTGAAAAAAAGATTGGACAATTACTCTACAATCATCAATACGAGCCCTACAGTTAGGGTTTCCATTACCCTGCAAGTCACCATTGAAGAACAGATGTCAACAATTGTTGTATTTTCTACGTAATGAAGATAATAATGTTAACCTGAATAGAGCATTATCAAATCCTATCCATATTACCTGTACTATGTAAGTCCAAAACAAAGTAAAGATTGTCCCAGAAATCTTATTTCAAGCGATGTACAAAGGAAAAAAAAATGTAAAATGAACCCCAGAAGATGATGGAAGCAACAACCATCCTTAAGAGGCGCTCATGTTGTACGAAAAAAAACCACACTAAGCATGTGTACGTGTAGGGGAAAAAAAAAAAAAAACACAAATAGAAAAAGCTTCAACAATGAACTTCTATTGTGAATACTTCACATTTTTACCATTGTAGAAGATCTTGATTACTTGTGAAGAAATCGGTTTAGGCTGAAATTACACAAATACGATCGTCAACAGTCTGCCGTTGAATATATATCACCTAAATTTCAGAAATATACAGAATTATTCCACGGCCTATAATCATATCCATAACATGTTAGCAATTACATACACAGTCGGATTTTTAAAAGTCTAAAAATTTAACACAATTGTCTTGCACATCGACGAGCTGTAAACATATCTAAAACAAAGAGTGATTGGAAGTGGAGAAATCTAGCTCAGTGGGAGCAACCAAAATATCAGATTTCAACCAAGCCAAATTTCGTTAGAACAATCATCACATTACATAAACAATGTGTGATTGGATCAATGACCAAATCCATGCGGCCTTCTGTGGGGTGCTATTGTAACGAAATACGTTTATAGATACCCCACCTAAAACAAACCTAAATTGTTCTTTGAGATTCAGTATGACTTCAGTAAAATCGTTTCCTATCAATTTAAAAATCCAAACGGACCAAGCAAGAAGAGATATTGGCACGTCCCAAAGACAATTAATGGACCCGATCGGCCAACGCCAAAGTCAGTAATGATTTGGTCACGACTGTATAACCAAACTCCATAACCCAAAAAAACTCTCTATACGTGGCAACCGATGTGCGAAAAAAGGATAAAACAAACCATCTCTATCTAAGGAACACTCTATTTTGTCACTTAGTCTCTCTGAGTAATCTTATGTTTCACATCTTCAAGATTAAAAAAAGTACTGTCGTTCTTGTACACAAAGTGCTCATAACAGTACAGAGAACGAATCTTGACAGAGTAAGGTGATTTATGGTTGATTGAAAATGTGATCAAATAATCTTCCTAACGACCTTAAGTTTCTCCCAATCTGAGTTAAGATGAGGAAGATTTGGCCCATTTACTAAAATCGTACATTTCCAAGCGACCAAAATCATAAAACTCTGGTTATACTTTTTACTAGTCAAACGAGAACCGGTTGAAGTGATTTCAGTCCCTTTGAAAATCTTATCAGATGATCTTTCCAATGAACCTATAATCATTGAAAGCAGGCGATCGATCAAATTGCAAATGATCGATTTTTATACATCAAACGGTTGTACTTTCATCAAGGCAAACGAAGTTCGATCGAAGTAATTCTAATATTGTTAAGAAGCTTATCTGATTATCTTTCCAATAAGACTAAGATCACCGAAAACGGACAGATAATAAACAAGATACAGACATTTGAACAGTTTAAAAAAAAAACAAAAACTAATATATTAAAAGTAATCATTATATATATATATATATAAGCAATCATTATTCCTCCTTTTTTATAAAATCCATCGTTACTTTTCTTATATATATAATATATAATATACATATCATCATAACTTTTATATATAATATATAATAAATATAATATTTACATTTATTAACTCATCTCATGTATACGTAGAGTAGAGTGCACTAGTCGTAAAATGCACAGTGTAACAAGCAGGCCCCACTTACATTGTAGGAAATGAGGCACCCACAATGCAATCCGAGGAAAATTATGGCTGCCTTAAGATTTGTGGCTGCCCAATGTTTATATAAGTCGCTCGATCACCATGCAACAAGGACAATAAAGAGAAGGTAACGAGCCACGGACAGGTGAGAGTGGTCGTAAGAAACAGAGAGCAAAAAAAAAAAAAAAGAGTTAGAAATTTAGAGAGAGTAAGGAAAAAATACAGATAGAAATCGAGGGTGGGAGTTTTTGTGAAAGCGTTGACCGAGGTACTTCAAAACTTTCCAACATGCCGATATGTTGCCCGATATAGGAGACAAAAAAGCCTATTACAGAAGTCATCGAAACTAAGAAATTTTCTACTCTTATTCAAATCGCATTCCACTCCACACATTCCAAACACATCAACTGCATTCGCATTTCCTTTTGTCTTACTTTGCATTATTCCCTCTTTTCCATTTTCTTTTACTTTATTTATCTGCCCAGGATCTTAAATCCTGAGAAGCAAGGCTAGTGTACACTCAATCTTATTTACTGCATTTTCATTTTGTATGCCTACCCGGGACCACTTAGTTCTGCGATGTAAGACTAAATAGTTCCTTTTTATTTTTGCCTACCAGACCCTCACGAATTATGCGAAGCACGGTCAAATACAAAATGCCGAAATTCTACTGAATCTCCTAAAATTACAAAATCTTGTAAAGTAGAGACCGCACATTGTGCAGGCGAAAAATGGTGCTTAATCCCTTACTTTTTCGTCATCGAGGCCCTTACTCAGAATCTAAGGTCGCAGATGAACCACGGGAGTCATTTAAGTTGGGGAATCGTGAGATTCCCTGACCCCTTGACAGATCCTACGGTTTCTAGCCGGCCGTAGATTTTAAGCTTTATTTGGCTAGTGGCGACTCCGAACCAAATTCATTTTTACCAATAAATCAACACTGAAGCCAAGAAAGTGAGGGCACCACTACGCTTGCGTATGGGGGGTGTTCACAGTATTGCAACTAGGTCGTCCCAAGATAAAATACAACCAGCTCGCGTCACTTCATTCTCAAACAATCCCTTCATGTCCTCGAGTAACCCATTAACGCGATACATTCATACCATATCTTTTCCATCCGCAACTGTTGTAGCCAAACGATCAACCATTGTTGTCATGCCTTCAATGTTGGACCCAGAACATTGGACATTGACCCGATCCTGCTTTTCTTCTCAGAACTTACAGTGGATCGAGTGTTAGTAGATGTTGGAGTCCTATGTGTAGGTGTCTGTGGACTATCATTGGCACCAACCCTAATATCAACAAAAAATCTAGTCTTCGAGCCACTATCACCCGAGGAGTTTCCTAGTTGCTTGATCAACCCCTAGGATGATAGTAAGATCATTGAATCATGGTCATGGTTTTCTACGTAACTTGCCAGTATTTTTGTGGGACTGCATGTTTTAGTAACAAACAATCACAAGGTTAATAGATAATCAGGTTCCAAATCATATGTGCAAAGATGTACGAGTAAGACATAAGTTGAAGATTAGAGATGCACCTTGATATACTCATCTTATACTTCATTAGAGTTACTACAATCTTGTTCTTAGGATTCCACTCAAAATTAGATGCATTGAGCATGTCCTTCACTATGTTATAATCTTTTTTTAAGTATCCGCACGTAGTCTTGGATATGTTCCTTAGTCAGGCACATATTAAGTTTCACATCCATTTCATATACAATGACATTATATGCATTCGGTCTAAATTCATTATTGGCCCTCCTTCCAAGTCCAACCTGCTTGATAAATGTATCTATAAACACATTATACATATGAGCTGTCCAAAAAACTTTTTCTTTCGACAAGCCACTTCCAATCATAGACTTTGGCTGGAACTTACGCAGAGAACTCCTTGTAGGAGTAACAATCGACAATTTTCCTTTGTCCTTTGAAGGAATAGAAAAGGTGTGTCAGTCATACAGATCCATTTTTACCTATGATGAAAGCTAGATGTTGCATCTTCTCAACAATAACATATGAAATAAGCATTAATCATCAAATCTACTTAACAATCATTAAAAATAATAATAAATGTTGGAGAGCATTGGTAGGGAAATAAGTAATATCTAATTTATTATATAAGAAATATTTAATTTACAATATGTAATGTAGTATGAGTTAAATTTATTACACAATCAAACAAAAAGTTCTATTCAAATGTTTTAATCATTATTTGGATGGGCATCCAGCCACATCCTCTCTGCAATAGAGTCACGCTTACGTGACCATGCATAACACTCAGCTTGCGAAACATTCACCAATAAACTTCTCTCATCACGGTCATTCACCTCAACCAGTATGGATTGATTTCCTCCACCCCACTACTTTCGATTTCAACCACTTCTAACTCATTTTTTCTAGCAGCATTAATGAAATTGTGTAATACTGCATGCGATCACAATTTTTGCTTGTGTTGCAAATTTAAATGGTGGTGCACATTTGAATACAAGGAATCTATCCTATAAAATCCTGAAAAAAATTCAATTGTATTACGCACTTGAGCATGTCTGTAGTTAAATAATTCTTTTTTGTTTTATGTACTTCTTTTTGTACGATATTCATGTGGATGGTATCGCACGCCTCTGTATGGGGTTATGAATTACGAAGTGTGTTATAACCAACGTCCACCATGTAGTATTTTTCTACTATTCATGAAATAAAAAAGTTCAATAAATAACAATTATGAACATTAATAAAGGGTTATGAATTATTATGTTTAAGTTCTACATATTCTGTGTGACACAAGTAAATTATTTGCCCAGCGAGTTAGAGCGTTGTGCAACACTTTTGTGTCAGAGCTAATCCTTCTCACCTGGTAAGCAAGTAGACAAACCTCATATCCAATGAGCACGCCGTCGTTACATTTTGAAACATAGGCCAGAATGTGTGCCGTCAATTACATACTGTAAACACTGTGACACGATATTTTGACACATATGCCAGAATATGTGTGCCGTCAATTACATCGATACAATCCTATTATAGAAAGTGAAAGATTACTAAATAATTTTAGCTTTGCATATCATGTAAATGTTATCAAGTGGATTTGTTTGGGACAAAAATATTTTACTTGAAAATACACAATCCAAGAAGGGTTATAAGTTATTTCCACAGGCGCGTCAAGACAATAGAACTTTACGTAATTATGATAAAATAAGATAATGGCATTGATGACTCTATTAAAGTGCCTACTCGCCATCTCTCCTGAACGGACGAACCGGTGTCCTATTACATGGTTACTAACGTTATGTCTAACCGTGTACAAGAACAAAATGACTTGTTCATCCAAGATGACATGCCTTGTATCATGAAGCAAGTCTATTACCAACCGTGTGCAAGAACAAAATGACTTGTTCATCCAAGATGACACGCCTTGTATCATGAAGCAAGTCTATTATCTCTCAAGGTGTCCCATAATTGGGAGAGGACATTCATTGTCACTCACAATTGAGATAAACAATCTCTGTCATTCTTTAAAACAATCCCGCTGATGAACCGACTCAGACCTGGTCATCTATCTGACAATCAATAATTTTGAAAATATTTTTGTTATATTATATCCCTCAATTGGATTCAATGTCTACTTTGCTATAGGACTAAATTCACAACCTGTTGTCAGATATGATCCAATATCTACGATTCAATATCTACTTTGCAATATAAACACTTTTAGGTGTAAAAAAAAAGAGACGAACTATGTAGGTCCCATCATGATGTATGTGTTTTATCCATGCCATCCATTCATTTTGCCAAATCATTCTAGGGCATGCTTCAAAAAATGAATCAGATCCAAAGCTCAAGTAAACCACACCACATGAAGAACATTTAAATGGTTTATGTTCAATCACCATTGTTTCCTATGGTGTGGTCCAATTGAACTTTGAAGCTGCCTCATTTTTAGGCCCATACCCTAAAATAATTTGATCTAATGAATGGATGGCATGGATATAACATATATATATATATATTATATCATGGTAGGGCACACATAACATTCAACCAAACAGGCCCCCACCTAACATTCAACCATAAACGGATGGACAAGTGCATTTCTCACAAGCATCATAGTAGCCCCAACTAGCTTTCTGTCGCTGGAAATTCCTGCAAAAGGCTGTTGCAGATAATCCACGTCTGGAGATTACTTATAACTGGCATACGGGTCATACACATAGTTCAAATTAGACCGCCCCCGTTGTGGGCCCCAGTTCAGATGTATAGTGAATTATTTGGTTTTTCTGATTATCATGTCGGGAGACATTTATTGGATGCTTAACAACCAAAAATATCTAGCTGCTCATATTTCAACAAACAAGCGTTGTCCACGCAAATCAGAGGTTATGATTTCTCTGCCAATTTAATTTTTGAGATAGCGACTTGCATCGGATTCCACAGTTTAGTCGTTTTATTAGATTGAATAGTGTGTTACTCCCAAATATCTGCGTATCAACTATCAAGCACCCTATGCAGCCAGAGTATCAAATAACTCCCCATGTTTTTGGACAGCTGAGGTGAATGTATTGTCTGCACACGTGATCCGGCGCTAATCATTATGTGGGCGCACAACGAGCAAGCCCTGGCTTCTCCAATCATCAGGTGGGTCACACGTGTTGAGAAAAAAGGTTGGGAAAGGAGATTGTCGGCCTTTATCCAACGTGAACTTGTGCTCATATGATGAGTAGAGCTTCTTGGTTTGGTGGTGGGCCACACCCATCAAACGACGCCCGTTAGCTCGTCTGGCGGACTGCTTGTCCAACGAATGTGATATTAATTGCTCATTTACTGCAGGGCCCATCAGATGCACGGTTCAGAAGATAACATCAGAGGAGTTGGCCCCTCATTGATTCGCCCAGCCAAGGATCAGCCTCCATTTTCGAAAGCCAACACTTTTTGGTTCGTTGCAACTGAATGTACATGCAAATTTGCTGCAGGAGATATTAGCCGTCCATCTGATGAACCATGCCGTGCATCCACGGTTTAAAAAATAAAAATTAAAAAATCTATCTATGAGCAAGCAATCCCAGCTGTCTGATTTGTGGGCTTCAAACAGGACAGTGAACTAAAAATGGTCAATGATCCGGACTTAAGAGAAAGGTCCACTAAATTGGACGGCTTGGATTCTTCTGTTCCTTCCATGCGGTGGAGCCAAGCCATCTCTCCAAAGTACACGTGGCATGATTAATCACCGTCCATCTAGTTGCTCCCACTTTGGTGGCAAATGGTTCATCTACACATAGATCAGCTGATCCTATCCGTTTGAAACGGCCCTCTTAAGTTGAAAACATTAATCCCCTACATAATCTCAATTTTTAATAGTTAAAAATGATATTGCAAAATAAATAATGTTAATATAATATAAAAATCGGAGATTATTGGGGATCTCCATCACGACTAGCTAGAATCGAGAGGGCTCATAGCCATTGATCCAACATATGTGAGGTATGCTTTTTAAAATATGGGCAATAAATGATAAGGCCCACGAGATGGATGGTCCTGATTTATACTCCACCGTACGATGGAGAGTTGGCTCCAGTGTTGTGCGTTCCCTATTGGCCAATCGCATCCCTCCGGAAGAGGTCCGTGGATGGTCCTCATTCACCAACCGTACAACTACAACCACAACCACATGAACGGTTCAGGACCGTACGAACCGTATATGGTGTTACGTGCAATTACGGCACGCACAGCACGTACTGCCTCATAAAATCACGTGGTCCATGACATTTTCGTGCCTATGGATCATGCACCATGGAAGTCTTTCATGCGTATGGTGATCAGACCCATTCATTGATTGGACACTGACCAAAAAATTGATTTTACTGGACTATCCTGACCATCTAATAGATGGCCCCAACCTCAATGAATGCTAGCCATCTATATTTCGGTTCGCTTTTATTATTTCATGGATCGGACGATCAACGGCGTCCAAATAACGTGATTTCAGGACTGGCTCATTACTCTTTTGACCTTATCGAATGGAACGTGTTCAGCAATGACATGGAAGCACGCACGGTACCTCCCACGCCTTCAGAGGCACCGGATCCAGTTATTTGATACTCTGGCTGCGCGTGACACTTGATACGCAGGCACTCAAACTTGTACACAAGCATAAATTAATTCAAATTAAACCTATTAAATTGTGGTATTCATTGTTGCTACGTCAAAATCCTAAAATCAGATTCGTCCAACAATCCTATACTATGATCTGCCGACACTTGTTTGTTGAAATAAGACTTCTATTTTCATTTTGACCGTTAAATAAATGTCCACCGATTGGATGGTCAGCTAATTAAATAGTTGTAATTTTTTTGTTCCCGATGCATCTCAACTGGTACAGACAAATTGGAAATTTTAAATCGAATTATTTTTATTCCACGTATGCAGTTTCTAAGTAATGTATAAGTGCATGCGTATCATCCATCTCTCTCTCTGCCGGAGTAAGGATGTTTTTTTAACTCGTTTTGACATCGATTGCCTCTCGGGGCACAGAACTTTCCATGCATCCACATCGTCTACCGTACACGTGTTAGATGGTCATGATGATCTAAACCGTCCAACCAATGGGCTCGACCTTTGATTGGCTAATAGCCAAGTGTTTTGTTGATAAGACTATCAGGGTCATCTGATCAATGGACTTCTTCTCGATGAATATGAGCTGCCGTTGAATTTTGGTTTTTTCTTGTCCCCTTCCATCGGACGAGACTAGGAATTAGGTATTTTTTCTGTCCCTGGCCCACTCACTACCAGGACAATTGAACGAGCGCTCAACTTTGTCCATGTAAGGAGGAGATTGCCTGTGACCCGGGCACAGAGATATGGGGGTATGTGGGGTCCACAAAGATATCTGTGACAAATCCACTCCGTCCATCTGTTTTAAAAGACCACAATAGGACGGGGCCCTATATCTGGCAGATCCAAAACTCAGGTCAGCCACACCACACGAAACAGTAGGACCAAAAACATCCACCGTTGAAACCTTCCTGGAGCTGACCATGAAGTTTATATGCCATCCAAACCGTTCATAGGGTTATTACCACTCACATAAACTGTAGGCACAAATGTCATCCTGACAAAGTACTTTTGTGACCCCCAGACATTCAATCCCAACTTTTTCGTGCGGTATGGCCCACCTGAGTTTTGAATCTGCCTCATTTTTAGATTTTAACCCTATTGTGGTCTTTTAAAACAGATAGACGGAGTACATTTGTCACGAACATCTATGTAGGCCCGACACAGTCCCGGTCACAGAGGGCAGCGACTTGGAGTCCCATGCCTCCAGAGAATGGATACGCTCCGTTGTTGAAAAGGACGCGACTCTGCTGCAATTAACCCGGCCGACAGGGAAGGACGCGGATTGGCTACTCCCACCGCGGGACGGACGCGGGCTCTACCGCACCATTACCTAGCTGCAGACGGACGATCCTGACAAGGGTTCTGTGCGGCTCACTATAATTTATTTGTTTCATCCACACCGTTCATCCATTTTTGACAATTTATTTTAGGACATGAGCCCAAAAACAAAATAGATTGAAGGCTAAATAGACAACAAGAAGCAGTGGAATCCTATTTATTTTATGTGGAACTCCTCAACGAGTGCCGACCTTACTACTCCAAACATTGCGTTGAACCATGCTTGTGTTATGTTGTTGGGTTCGTATTATGTCAAAAATGCGGTTACCCAAACTTGACCTATTAATTAACGGGTCAAAATCTAGAAACCCAAATCTATTTTTTAATTTAACAAGTAAGCTGCAACTTGATCCATGTAACTCATTAAATAAATAGGCCGTGCTTTCGTGGGCAGAAAGATTAAAAAGGGGCTCAATTTGATAGAAATTTTGGAGCGTGGCCGTGTAGGCCATGGGAAAAAAGATAAAGAAAACTCATGAGTATATTTGAGAGATTCTTATTGATGGTCTTAGCTTTTTAGGAATTTCTCGCTATGCTAAAAATAATAATCAAAATACCCACACTATCATATTGAACGTATTTCGCATGTAAAACACTAATCTGATTGATTATCTTAACAAGTCTTGATGGGCCAACACGTTAACAACCCTACAAGGTAAGGTCGGACTTGAACACTGAATTTTTCGTATAGGAATTTTGCTAGCCTATTTCCAATACACATCACCTCTGTATAACATATATACAACCACATATGTGTGAAGCAACCTGAATGGTCATCTCATCGATCCACACCGTCTATGCCCTTTATCTAGACACAAGTGCCACATGTGGCACATCCAAAGGTTAGATTCCAATAAATAGGTCTCTAAGTGCTTACACCGGAACTTTAAGAAGAAAAATTACTTACCACATTTTTTATAATTTAACTAACTAAAGTTTACTTAATAAGTAAGTATAGTAATTAAACAATGATTTTCAAACACCCGAGTAGTCCATCTTGTGAGCTGGCCAGCACCTTTGAATGGTCCATATCCTACGATGAGGTAACCACATTTGCATGTGCGCCTCTAAATCGCCTCATCAATGTCTCCCGTGCTTCACGCGAATAGCACATGCCATGCGCACCGAACTAAGGCGCGCGCAACGCAAAAATATTGTGCGCACACCACCTATATGGTGTTTCCCGATCACACGAAAAGCTGCGTGCGGGACGGACGCGGATTAGCTACTCACAGGTTGAGTAGCTATCTCACTACTAAAGTGACGTCACCAACTTATGTATGGCCCACCATGATGTATGTGTTGTATTCACACCATCCATCCATTCGGAGAGATCATTTTAGGGAATGACCTAAAGAATTAGGCAGATCCAACTCTCAAGTGGACCTCACCAAAGAAAACAGTGGGAATTGATCTCCTACCATTCTCAAGGTAGATCCGATGAAGCTTATATTTGTGTTTCCCTTCTTCCATGTTTTTGTGAACTTATGAACAGATTGGATCTCAAATAAACATTGTGTGGGACCTAGAAAGGTTTTAATGGTCATATCATTGTCCTCAATTTTCTCTGGTGGGGTCCACTTGAGAATTGGATCTGACTCATTCCTTAGATCATGCCTAAAATGATATCTCCAAATGGATGGATGGTGTGGGTCCCATAGAAGTTGATAACGTCACTTCAGAGATAGCAACTCAACCTGTCAGTAGCTAATCCGGTCCGCGTGGGACGCACACTATCTTTCCACGTTAATGAGAGATGATGATAATAATAATAATAATAATAATAAAAAATGTAGAAATGTGCGCACTAAAACTATACCTATCTGTGTATGTGGAATTGCAAGTGTTTTTTGGGTGTAAGGCACGCAACAATGCTCATGCATTCTATGTTGGCAGACTATGCAAGCATGCGGTGTATGCGTGGCTGTGTGGCTCGTATATAACTCAATCCAGGCCGTCCAGCTCTGGCCTCAATGTCAATGAAATGCATGGTTCAAAGTACACCACGAAAATTCGTGTGTATCTGCATGACATCCATGACAGGTCTTTTTGAATACTTAATTGAGTGACGGACACCATATTTAATGATTAATTGCATGTTTGAAATAGACATAGATGCTAGAAAACATAAAATAATAAATGCACGGTCCTTGGCACGATGGTTACTGGCATGTTTGGAATAGACATAGATGCTAGAAAACATAAAATAATAAATGCACGGTCCTTGGCACGATGGTTACTGGGATGACTAATTACTCACGGTACGCTTTTATCATACTGAGTAAACACTGTTGGGCCCGCTGTGAATGTATAAGCTTTATCTATGCCGTCCATCCGTTTTTCAACCTCATTTTAAGGGTTGAGATCAAAATTGAAGCACATCCAAAGCTTAGGTGGACCATACCACAGGAACTAGTGGGAATAATAATTTCTTCCATGGAAACATTGCTATGGTCCACAGTGATGCTTATTTGTCATTCAAACTGTTTATAAGATCACATATAGGGATGAAAAATAAAAACAAATATCAGCTTGACCAAAAAGGATCTGTAGCTCCCAAGAATTTTTCATTGGTGGACATTTAAGCCACACTGTTTCCTGCTGTGTTGTCCACTTGAGCTTTTGATATGTTTCATTTTTTGTCTCAAGCCTTAAAATTATCCGGCAAAATGGATGGACGAGTAGATAAAACACATAAATCACAGTGGACCCACAGAGTTTACTTAAGACGAATCCGCTTCATGTTTGTAGACGGATTTGTTCTATGCAAGGGCTCGGTGGGGTTCACTGTGATTCCTGGGTTTTATTTCCTCCATCTATTATTTTTTCAGGTCATATTAGAGTATGATCCAAAAAAAAAAAAAAAAGCAGATCCAAGGCTCAAGTGGACCGCATAGTGGGGATTAAACACCCACAAAAAACTTTTTAAGGGAGCCGTAGAAGTTTTGATCAAGTTGATATTTGTGTGTTACTCTCATCTAAGGTATTTTGACCTTATAAACAAGTTGGATGGCAAATAAATATCACGGTGAGCCTTGAAAAGGTTCTAATGGCAGACAGCATCATTGCTGCTGCTTTCAGTTACGTCTACTTAAAGCTTTTATTTATTTATTTTTACGGCCTCCTCCCTTAAAAGGATTTAAAAAGTAGATGAATAGGATGGATAAAACCCATACCCATCCACGTGGGCAGAACACAATCCACTTCCATGTTATGGATACAAGTGAATGGCACACATGTTAAAGATCTGAGCCATTAACCAGATGGTGTGCTTGTCAAAAATATGTTAGTCCATCCATTCGGCCTGTTGGTTTTTGGGAAAAAAAATAATTCATGTTCTCAAGAAATGCTAGAATCGACTTGAAAAATAATTAAATTTTATTTAATAGAAATACTAGTTTTCTAGAGAAACCTAGAAGTCTAAGGGCTTTGTTTGATAGATATCCCAAGGTGAGTGGATCTTATTTTCTTTATGGTAAATATGTACTGAAGGTCATGATCTCTAACACACATTATTATGTATTGGAGATTAAGATGTCTAATGCACAATCAGTATTAATTAAAATAAGGCTAATTCATTTTTAAGTGTCCACTAATCATAACTTAAATTTCTTTATTTATTCGGTAAGTTTTTCATTCCTAGGGGTTAGTTCATACACCCCCATTGTTAGAACACCCACCCACCCTTGTTAGTTACATCACAATGTTAGCCACCCTTAGTATAGGAATCAATACCATGACCTTAGCGTTGAAGCGCGTCTATCTTCACTCTGCCACTTCACTTCATTTTTGGACCAGAAGTTATTTATTTATTTATTTATACCTACTCTTTTTTAGGTTTTTCTATTCCTGGACTAGAAGTTGAGGCAAGCTTTTTAAAGAAAATGAGGGAATTTTGTAAAATAGTCTAAAAGTGCAAACCATACATGGTAGCATGCCGGAGATGTTAAAGATGCATGGCATTCACCTGGTGGAGCCCATTGTTAACGTGTCACGGACCAAAAATGACATGGTTTGATTAATAGGTAGTGTGTCATCTTTTAAATGGTGCACCCTACAACTTGAAAATGGTTTTGTTGACCAATTAGATACGGCCTGTTTATAATTTAAAAGTAGACGGATAGCATCCAAATATACGGTCCCGTTGAGGACGTATAATGCAAAGATGCAATCATTACACTATTTTTATTTATTATTGAAAAGTTTAGGAAGAAGGACCAAAAAACCCCTCCTAGGCTTTCTTTAGCAACTGCCCCATGGGTTTATTTTAATTCCAGTAATGTCCTCGTTGTTTTAAGGACTGCACTAGCCTAGCCACGCCCAGGCCTGACCTGCTAACTGATCGCCACGTGAGGCAGACAGATCATATCCATCCCGTGCATCAATGCATCCTAGAAGCCAGTCAAATCAAAGACTTTGGTCGACCACACACTGTAGGGAATTGTGTAAAATCATGCCTAGTTAGAATTTCATGATTTTTTGCAAATCTATTCATCCTTGTGTGGCGCGTCAAATGAGTGGATTGGATTTCATATACACACGGTGGACGCCACACAATTCGAGCAATTTTAATGGTGGGACTTCCCATCTCAATTGTTTTCTATGCTGTAGCCAATTTGAGCGTTGAATAGGCCTGATTTTTTGGTCGTGGTCCAAACACAAGGTGATGCATCTAATGAATGGGATGGATTTCATCTGCATGAAGTCATTCTGTCCATATCTATGATAGTAACAACCCCTGTCCATGTGAAAATCCCGCATGCATTTTTTGTTTTTTAACCGGGCTGGCGTGTGGGGCGAATAGGCATGAGATCCACGCCGTCCAACAAGCGTGTGGCCTCATGTTCACATTGGAAGTGTTAAATTGTGTGGTTTCAAAACTTAGGTGGGCCGCGTAAGTAAGAGTTGGAATGGGATTTCCGCCATTAATTGTGTATAGGTCCACTGTGATTTATATTTGTCATCCACTCTATTCTTATAACTATCCTCACAAGTCGAAAGATGCTCTCCAAAAATTCATACTATTCTGAGACTTAGGTGGACCACACCCTACCATGTGAATTTGAAAATTTTAGGAAGGTTCTAGACAGTTTCATGCCAATGATGTACACCTGAGTTTTGGATTGGTGTCATGGCTAGTATCAAGCTCTAAAATGAAGTGGCGCACTTGATAGATGGAGTGGACTTCATCCACATTAAGTCGTCCATTCCAATTCCAATAAGTATTCAACCAATCAGATATTCATCAAACGTGCACCCACTAAATGGTCCAAATGTAGCGCATATGCACCACCACGCCTGTACATGGCTTAGATGTACAAAACAGTAAGGATGGGTTTTCAGAAGAAGGATTCTGCTGTGATGAAAATAAAAGTAAGCGGTAGTTGGTACCAAATTCTTATGGGAGGGGGCCTTTGGTCCTCCAAAAATGTCTCAAGTATTTTGATGTTTTGATGCGTTTTATTGAAACTTAGCAAGGAGCTGACCCCAATTAGGTGGGAAAAGACGTTCAACGATGATGATTGAAACTTTGCAAGAATAGATTCTTCTACGTTCTACCTTATTTTTTAATGACTTACAATAAATGTAATCCTTTGTTTTTTCAGAAATGCTAAGATATTCATCACTCATCAGTCAGCCCCAAAAAGGGGAAGCGGGTTGTGTCTTGCCCTCACAGGTGGGGCTCTTTAGGGCTTACTGTGATGTATGTGTTTTATCAATGCGGTTCATTCATTTGTCCAAATCATTTTAAGGACATGAACAAAAAAATGAGGCAGATCCAAGAGTGGACAATACAGTGGAGATTGAACTCCCACCATTAAAAACTTCTTGCGACCCGCGGAAGTTTTGGATCGATATGATATTTGTGTTTTCCCTTCATATATCAAGGTCTATATGACCTTATGAACAGGTTGGATGGCAAAAAAACATTAAGGTGGCACCTAGAAAGGTTTCAATGGTGAGTTTTATTATCCCCGCTGCTTCCTGTGGTGTGGTCCACTTGAGCATTGGACCTACCTAATTTTTGGACTCATAGACTAAAATGATCTGAAAAGATGGATGGACGGAGTGAATAAAACCCATACATCATGGTGGGCCCCACAGAGCCCCAGCCTGGACGCAATCCGCTTCCCCAAATAGGTAGGTGAGAGATGTACTGATGTGCAAACAAGAAATAAAGAATCTTCGAGGAATCCACGCCAAACTGTACAGTGGGCCAAACACTTACCTACCCACGCAGCCCGCACGATGGTTTGAATCCCTTGGGACCATGGGCAATCATCTGGTCTTGAGTTGAGTCATGACTCAGCCAAGTCGGGGGTGAATCGGCTTGGCTTGGCCGAGTCACCAGGTGACCTATCATGTTGATCCGGATCAGGTCCAACTGAGTTTGAGTCAACTCGGACAAGTCACACAGGGATCGTGCCGAGTCGTAAACTTGACCTATTGGGGTTTTGGCACCGGGCTTGAACTGGGCCACGGTTGTGGATAGCTGGCTAGACCTGGTCCAAAGCTCTAGGCCCCACTGTTCAACTTGGTCGTGCCCAATGCGGATGTGGGTCAAACTTTCTATTACGGCCCAGCGCTGTGCCTGGAGACGGGCCCAGTTTGGATTTCAGTGGCTGGACAGGGACACGGATCTTGCCGCAGAAGTTCCTGTAATCATAAGCTAGGTAGGGCTACCATGATGTTTGCCAGAAATTATGCCAGGACATGAGCCCATAAATGAGGTAGATCCAAAACTCAAGTGGGCCCCATTATGGGAAACAACGAGGATTGAATGTCTACCATTGAAACATTAGTGCCGCCATATAAGTTTTGTATCAGGCTAATATTTTTGTGTTTTCAGTTCATCCTAGTAGGAATGACCTAATGAATGGTTTGGATGGCATATAAGCATCATGGTGGACCTGGATGAGGTTTCAATGATAGGCATTTCCCTTAACCACCTTTAACTTGTGGTGCGGCCCACTTGAGTTTTGAATCTACCTTAGTTTTTATCTCACGTCCTAATGGATGGATATGGTAGACTTCTTACAAACATTCATAAGTGCAGCACTCCGTAGTAGAAAGTTTCTATGCTCAGAAGGTAGGTGGGACCCACTGTGATGTTTGTGAGAAATTCACCTGTGTAGCCCTCTTTCCAGATCACGTTAAGACTTGAGCCCAAAAATAAAGCAAATTCAAAACATAGGGTAGAAAAATGCCTCCTTAGGTCCATTCATAGCATTTATAAGTTTATTTTTATCGGGATGAACTAAAAACAAAAAGAAAATATTAACCTGATTCAATACTTATGTGGCCCCATAATTGTTTCAATGGCGGAATTTCAATCCTCATTGTACTAACATGATTTGCTAAAATGGATGGAATTTCAATCCTCATTGTCCTAACATGATTTGCTAAAATGGATGAACGGCCCGTTATCTTGTAAGGGCAGGAACTTCATTAGATCCACGTCCACTACTGGCAGCGACGCGAATTGCCTGTTCCCCCATTATAACAAGTTCCCGTGGTCGTAAGCTATGTGGGGCCCACAAAGATTTCCATGACAAATGCACTCCATTCATCAATTTAAAGGAGATGAGTCCAAGGCAGTTCCAAAATCAGATGGGTCATACCATGCAGAAAAAACAGGGATTGAATGCTCGCCATTGGAAGCTTTTCGGCAGCCAGAGAAGTTGTATCAGAATGATATTTCTTCCTACGGTTTGTCTGAGTGTTTACAACCCTATGAACGGTTTAGATGGTATGTAAAGATCATGGTTCGCTTTTTCATGTGGTGTACCACCATAGTTTTTCATCTGCCTGATTTTTGGACTCCAGTCCTACTAGGCTACTACTGTACTGTGGTATCTAGAAACTGATGGATGGAGTGAATTTGTTGCGGGAATATCTGTGGCCCCACATGGCTTCCGACAACAGTAACTTCCTGTGGCCCGTGCACAGGCAATTCGCGACCGGATTGCTGCTGACGCTGCAAGTAGCGAGATGGCTACTGGACAGTACTCTGTATGCCCCACCATGATGTTATCCACGCTGTCCATCAATTTTTTCATATTATATTTTTAGCTCATATACAAATCTCAACTGGACCAAACCACAAGTAAATAGTGGTGATCGAACACCCACCGTTAAAAACTTCCTAAAGCCCACTTTATTTGCCATCTAACCTGTTGATTAAGTCATACAGACTTGGATAAAGGTAAAACACAAATATCAGCTTCATCCAAAACTTTGTGGCCTCCAAAAATTTAATGGTAAGCATTCAATCACCACCATTTCCTTTAGTGTGGCCCACAAAAGATTTTGATGAACTTCATATTTTAGTTCATTCCCAAAATGATTTGAAAAAATGAATACGTGGAAGGAATAAAACACATATATTATGGTGAAGCCGACAGAGCAGCAACTACTTGCTATTTACAGTGTGCAGGCAATTCGCATCAAGCCAGCCCGAACACCTGCAAATGCCCCCAAATTCAAACGAGGAGCCATTTTTTACTCTGGCAGCTTAAGCCGCTTGCTATGCAGGCACTCAGAAACTGCATAAGTACTTAACAAAATCAAATTAAACCGAAGAAATTGTGGAAACCAATTTCACCAAGTCACAGTCCCTAAATCAGATTGATCATCCCAACCGCTGATCCATGGACACTTGTTTCCTGAAATAGGACCATTGGATATCCTTCGTTTTTAACTGTCCAATAAATGTCCACCAATCGGATGGTCAGATGGTCAAATAAGGGTAATCTTTGGTTCATGACACCTTTAAACTACGATCTATAATTTGGACAGTTTAATTTGAATTAACTGTATGCCACGCACGCAATTTATAAATATGTTCTAAGTCCCGCGCATCATCATCCACACGCGGCCAGAGTACGAAAGTCTTTCTCAGTTCAAATTCCCTCAGAGAGGGTGGACCGGGCCCACGTACTCTCTCTCTCTCTCTCTCTCTCCAAAACCCAAAGCGAGGGAAACCCTAGCCCGGTTTCTAGTCTCTCCTTCAATCAAACCGAATCCTCGCTATTCTCACTATCTGAATCGGAGAAGTAGAAGAAAGGTTAATCTCTCTCTCTCTCTCTCTCTCTCTCTCTCTCTCTCTCTCTCTCTCTCTCTCTCTCTCTATTAATCTCTCTCTCTCTCTCCACGTTGGGGCCCATCGAGTCGCTTGCTTGTGGTGGTTTGGTCTCATGATCCAGACCGTTGAAATGATGGGACGCACTGTGGATGAGTGATGCCCAAAAGCTTTACAAGATTAGAAAGTCCTAATCTTCCAACTAGGCTATAGAAATGGACGGTAAAGAAAATATACAGTAACTAGGAGGTGGCTTCCCAATCTGGATGAGCTTTTCGGGGCCTCTACCACAGTGGGTTCCATCTGGTCATGGTGGCAACCCAAATGGTTGATCTAATGGGCCCAACTGAGACACCATTTACATATGGAGAAATGATCAGGTACTGCCCACAATACCATAGCTTGCTGCACTGCGCTGCGTGCTTTTTGGCACCCTTATATCACGTGTTTAGGACATCTGATCCGTTCAAATCATCGGTCCCTTGGCTAAGATCACCTATCCGCTCATGCTGTAGCTGAAACCTGTATGTTGGGTCAGGTCGTTGTCTGTTAATTGATTTTGATGGTGTGGTCCACGTGACACTTCGATTGGCTGATTTTCATGCAATGTGATATTCACGGTGATCCCGACCTTCTGAATGGATACGATGTTCTACACATGTAACACATTGGCCGAAAAATGTGGGAGTACCTGATCGCTTCTCTTACATAGTGTGAACTATTGGAAAGGAAATTTTTTAGGTTCGCATTCAGCTTCACAAATCAATGATCAGGATCGTAGTTTGATTGCATTGATAGGATAGTCTTATTTACAGTAGCTATAATAAGATGGACAGTTCCAATTATCCAAACATCTTTGCATGTGGCCCCATTAAGCGATGCATGCTGGTGACCCGAGTTGCCATTCTTACAAAACGGTCTTCTAGAAAAGATATACGATGGATACATGCTTTTGGGCGGAAGTTATTACATCTCCATAGATTGATTTGCCTTAACTGTGAAGCTTACCATTAAACTACTTAATCTTAAATATGGGTTTCCTTGATTCTTTGTAGTGATTTTGGCACATGTTCCTTTCAATCTTATTTTGGATGTAAATGAGTTTAATTTTTACCAGTGGGATACTATCATGGTGACTTTTCTGATAGCTTTCATCTCTCATATTCCAGTAGATAACTGCAACAGATGATTTTTCTTGTGTAAACTTGAATGCATGTCGAATTTGGGTTGTTTGGATGCACCCTAGAATGTGAATGGGGTTGTTTATGCATCCCTGGATCTGCATTCTGATCAAGTGGGGCCATTTCACTTCAAGATGAGGACACGTTGTTGCTGAACTATCTCATCTATGAAAAGCCAAAAAGATGAGGGTGCTTAGCATACAGTTCTTGCTGTCCTTGGTTCTGAGACAGATTCTCATTTTGTTATTGTTGAATGCTATCAGGGTCTTTGGAATCTTCTGAGGTACCTCCAAGTTGCCTGTCTTGAGAGCCACGTGATGGCGAGTGGTCCTGGACTTGAGTCTCTTGTTGACCGTATGTGAATCCTCATCGATACTTTCTAATTGTTTGGCAATTTGTATATTTTTTTATAACAGGGTTTTGTTTCCAAGAATCTAATTACAAATTAAAGTTTCCTTGCAAAGGGGGAGCCTATGAGCTCGCTTCATATTGGGAATTCATTCCCATTCAAATCTCCCTTCACTCTAATTAATTTTTATCTTTTTTTCTTCGAAAGATTCTAATTAATTTTTATCAGCAGTGATATAAAATCATTACCCATAGTAACAAAGTTTCTCATCTATAAGACTGCGTTTGGATGCACAAATGAATTGAAAAGAAAACAGTCTGTTTAATCAAGTGGGTGTTTCTCAATATCCATAGGGACAAGTAGCCCTCAAATTTCTGTTGTGTCTTTAAGTCCAGCTTGAAAGTAACGCAAATGAAATTTTGAGCCTAGGCGTTCAATATGAATGCTAAGGGGCCTATGAGACTTTGCCCCCCATAGTGTGCTGAAGAGCAACCTAATGGCCCATTTGGATGCACCTGCAAAAGGGGTTTTTGATGCCAAAACATGGTTTCGAGTCAAACCTCAGTTTGGCTTCCGCATTTGGATGCACTTTCCAAATGCCGTCTGATGCCCCACTCAACAAAATTTGCTTTAAAAAGCCCACGTGTTGATTTTTTTCAGTGATTCGATGAGAAAGTCTACTGAAAAATTCAATGAAAAAGGGGTTTGCGGAAGTTCTGTCCAAATGGGCCCTAATGTTTCTTAGGAATCTGGCTTGAGTTTAGAACCAGCTAATGTCGGAACTGATGTCATTTTTACTCCTTTCTGTGTAGAAACAATATCAGTTATCACGAATGATGGACGCAACATAGTGGTAAGTTAGGAGATTGCACTTCTCTCATGTTGTCATTTTTTTTTAGCATTATTAACAACCATAATTCTGTCTCTAGGGTGTTTTAAAAGGTTTTGACCAGGCCACAAATATCATTCTGGATGAATCGCATGAACGGGTTTACTCCACTAAGGTTTGTCCATGTGTCCTTGATGGTGATTCATTTCTTGATGAAACCCATGAGCGTGTTTACATAGATTTGTCTCTCTGCCTTTGGTTATGTTTCCTTACCTGTGCATGATTGTGTTTTAGGAAATAGAGGTTTACTTAACATGCACTCTGCATACACACCTTTACCTGCAGCGCACCTTCCAACCTAGCACATTTGGGGCAACTGACCCATGCATAAGGTGAGTACCACGATGCAGATGATCTGGCACAAAATCAGGCCAGGCAACTGATTAGGTAGGCTATACCTGTTCATTGGTCCATTATCAAGTTCTTTTAAAGTCCATCGTTCTTGTTCAGCTGTGGCACTATTGGTTGGTGGACTGGGCCTGATTTATGTTAGGTTATCTTGCATGGTGGGTCCACCTTATGTATGCATGGTTCAGTTGGCCCACACACGTGCCAGGTTGGCAAGCATAACACATGTAAAGGTGGGTGTGGAGAGGGGTGTATGTGGGGATAATATTAAAATCCTAACATCTCACACTGCAACAAGTAAACATTTGGATGTTTGCCTAGTGTTGATGCCTCTTAACCAACATATTAAAATTTGGAACAAAGTATGAATCAGGTTCTACTGGTACCGAGGGTTCTGCTGCCTTGAATTATAACAATTGCATAAACATCATTATCATCGTTTCAAAAAAACAATTGCATAAACACCAGTCTATCTAAGACAATTTTGATCTATTTTGGGTGTAATTCAGAGCATCTTTTAGTTGGCTTCGAACATCAAACACACCCCTTTTACCTTTAATAGAAAGGGAAATTATAGTTCTCAACACTGATGCCAGAGTTATCAAACCCAAGCTGTACATATGGCATGTGTGAAATCTGGATCATTCATCTATTGTGCCCCTTCAATGTATAGGCTGCATGCTGTCACCAAAGCACACTGGTCGGATGATCCGAGCTGTGCTGACTGGAGGACTTATGCCTACTGAATGTTGATTGTTGGCTGGGCTTTTGCCAATTGCCCATTTGTAATCATATAAGATTGTCGTATCAGTGGCTAGTATCATCTGGGTGGTTGTAGTTTTTAGGGTATGCCCCATTCACTTACTGGCTGAATAGACAAACAATCTGGATCTCATATATGTTCCCACATGTACTAAAATATTGAGACATAAGAGTGTTGATAACCATGTGATAGCACCAGCCACTTTTCTAATAAAAATGTTTTTTTTTTTTTTTTTTTTTGAAAGCTGAACCATGTCTGCTATCTTGGGTAGCATTTTTCATTTATTTGGTGGGCTGTTTGCAGGAAGGAGTTCAGCAGCTTGTACTTGGCCTATACATCATAAGGGGTGATAACATGTATGTCATCTTTGTTACTTAGGTGGTCAATAGAGCAGGGAATTGAAAATACTCCATTCTTGGTGAATAGGTGTATCAGATTTTAGTTTGTTGTTTTGCTCTAGCTTTCCTGCATAACATGAGATATTGGTGGATGCCTAAGAGCTGTTTTTCCATCTCTTGCATTCTTCTGAAAGCCTTATGCAAAACAACACATCAAATTCTGATATGGCATACAATCTGTTATCCCACATGTTCCACAAGATGGAAGTATTCTTGATTCTCTGCCCAAACGCAGCCTTAGACGTTCTTCTTTTGTCAACTTGATCATTTTCTTATTATGAACCCACTCCATTTTTTAATTATTCTTTTCAACTTCTGCAGAAGCGTTGTTGGAGAATTAGATGAAGAGCTGGACTCGAATCTGAACTTGTCGGACCTTCGAGCACACCCCCTCAAGCCCGTGATACACTGATTAGCAGAGCGGCAGAGCTTATTGCCGCTGTTGTCAGTGTATGACCATTTCTGGCTTAGATTCCTTCAGTTGGCCTGTGTTTGGATGTGCTGGTGAATTGAACTGCAATAATTAGTTTAATAAAGTGGAAATGATCAAATCACGAATAACACTACTAATTGTATTGAAGGATGAGGCTCAAATTGCTATTATGTCACTTCCAAGATGGGTTTGGGAATTTAAGTGCAATTTGAGGCTACTTTCTCATTACGAAAACTACAATTTGTTCATTTCCTCTATAGAAGTAATTATTGCAATTCCGTTCACTGGTGCATCCAATGCAATGCAAATCGGTGTAAGAAACGTTTATTGAAGCTTCTCCTGTGTGGAGTCTCTGGTGATCCGGATTTGGGCACTAGTAACACTAGTATCATTTGGACCATCCCCTGTATATCTTAATTCCATATCTGTTTGTTTGTTTTTTTTTTTTTTTTTTTGGAAGAATTTCAATGCCCCTTTTCCTCCCTGTGGCGTATATATGCTTCTGTTAAGGCAGATTGGAATCATGATATCAGCTTAGCACTTGTTTGGGCGTCAAACAAAATGTGGACAGGACCTGATGGACCAATACCCAAGTGGGATGAAAACCAACACGTCCATCTTATCTGGGATTTGGGGTCCATAATGCTGCTTGGAAAGCATGGCTGGACAAACGGACTGTTCTTGACCCATTTGATGGCTGAAGCGGTCTTATTTTTGGGCCATGGTGTGTATATAATGGGGACCTGATGAATGGCCCTTTTGCGCATGCTTAAATTATTGGCCATTTAGATTAGTGGTCTTCCATATGCACCAAATATGTGGACCATGGTAGCAGTTTGCGAGCATTTAAGACGGTGGTGGCTTGTATAAGCGCATCCCGCCCGGAGAACTCTCAGGTTACGTAGGAGGCAAGCCCGTTTACCATCTCATCTATAGGAGTCTTGCTAGAAGGGTGCACTTATTTATTTATTTTTATTTTTTTTGTTTTTTTGAGTGGTAATTGGCCGCTGTTGAAAGGTTGCATACAAACTATAGGGTTCACGATCAAAGCTGGCCTAGGGCCCTCATGCAAAATTGTCTGCCGATGATCAGAACCTGCTATTTTGTGCACTATATATGCCATGCGAGTCACAGTAACATTATGTGATAAGGGGCTTTATGATGGATGGCTTGTGATAGTTTAGGCATTGGACTTGTGCCTGTGTTGAATTTGTGTTTATGTGATGAATAAAATATTTTCTATTCGAATAGACTTTTTATGATTAATGCGTTATAGTTGTCAATCATCACTTTTGTCTTGGATTTGCCTTTCAAAACACTCGTGAGATTCTCTTTAAAAAAAAAAAAAACAGTATTTGTTTACAAGCTGCTTTGTAAACTATTTTGCTTGTTCTAATTCATTAGTTACGAGTGTCACTTTAGTGGTGTTATTTGGTTGATAGATGTTTGATTTTATGTCAATTTAGTAGCTGCAGGTGTTAACATGACCCAAGCCAATCCAAACACCAAGTGTCGAGTATTTAATACCTTGGGCTGGGCCTTGAGCAGGCTCTTCTTGCGTTTGGGCCACACATCAGGCTGACTATTGAGGATGGGTTGGGTTTAAGTTGACCATCAACTCAACTCAACACACACGGCTGAGTTGCACCCTCAGTCCCATTCAACATGGCTCATTTCTTCCTCTTTTATTGCAGCATATTAAAAATCTTTTTGAGTCCCAATAGAAAGAACAACCACATAAAAATAATTCACATTGGTGCGGAAATTTCCCAAAACCAGGATTATTTTAGATGGCTCGACATGAAATGCCACTGTGGCAACTTTAATTCTCCAAAATTGGGATTTTGCAAGAATGCAGAACTATGAACACATGGGAACCACCAACTTTAAAAAGAATGAGAAAAATAATGAAATGAAAATGTTGACAGCCACCTCTTGCAAAAAATCTTCCAAACTAAAGGAACAAGAGGGCCAAGCAAAATAGTCACTATGAGAATCCTAAAACAACTAAAATCTCCATCCTCTCCTCCTCTGTTCTATTTCTTTCTTTTTATTTTTATGTTCAGATGCATTGCTCTTTACAGATGAAAATTGCTCAAATCCTCCAAAAAAAAAAAAAAAAAAAGGTCTTTGATAGTGTCATCCAAACGCAAAAGGAAAGATACATTGTTCATTGGCAACCAGCATCACTGTATGCATCTATGCCCACCATTAATAGAGTCCTTGTGGAACACAAGGTTTATGCACAGTATATCTTTCAATTCTGCAGTCAAAACCAATTTCTGCCTAAATGTATACCCCAAAATCTTCTCGGCACGTTCAAAGCTTGCAATGCCGTTTTTGTTCTGAACACTCCCTTACGATAAGCATTCTCCGTGTAGCCATTCCCAGTAAAAACTGGGCTGGCTCCTGGGCCCCACCACCTTATTGGACAAAAACACGGGAGTCCGTCCCCAATATAGAGTTGGGCTCAAAGTCATAGATACCTAGAGTTTTATCTCTTTGATCATGTGGTTTCATGAAGTTGAAATAGAAGCCTTCCTAATGCATGTGTTGTCTGAGGTACCCAAAATCCACTTCTACTGATGCAGGGTTCACTTCAGCTCTTCATTTGCATCTAGTGCAATCAATATATTCGTTATAACTGGCCGCCCATCATCATTGGCAGTAAAAGAAAAAGGTAATTGTATCCATGCAACATACTTGCAGACGGCAGTAGAGAAAGTTAGTGATGGATTCCCATGCAACCAACGGCTCAAAATCAGGTTGAGAGTGAGCTAACCAGCCGAAAGAGGTCATCTTTTCCACCAAAAGACTAATTTACAGCTTCGAAAAAGAGAACCTGGGGTTGCAAGCGCCCTCGCTCACACATGGTAAGAACATCATCCCAGCCGCCAATTACCTGTGCACACCAAACCAGATCAGACAAACCCAATAAGAGTTGTGGGGAGAGAATCCCATAGGGCTTGTTACCTTCACATTTTTGTCATCATACATGACCCATTGTTCACGTTCATGACTGTAAGCAAAGCAGTGATAATGCTGCCCATAATAACAAACCTGCGGATTGAAGAACGATAGTTATGGAGTGAAATGGATGATAATGGGGTAAAGAGTAGCAAGATGGATCGTATACATGTTTGTATTATTATGGTATTTGATGAAAAAGGTAATGCCATTTGCAATATTATGGTATTTGACAGAAAAATAATGCTACTTGCAGATGCATATCTGCAATCACCAAGCATACGCACCCACGCAATGTGGCACAAATGTGCAGCGTCCAGTCTGCTCATCAGGCAGCTCCAGAGTGTATAAGCCTAATACTAAAATTTAAGTGAATTGGATAATAATGGGGTAAAGAGTAGCAAGATGGATGTTAAATGTTCGCAATGATCATGGGATCTAATTAGAATGAGTTTATTTTTTATTTTTTAAAGGTAAGATTTTCTTTCACCCAGAGGCAACATGGAAGCCAGCCCCACGCCCGGTAGTAGATGTCGGATGGGGCATCCTTCAAAAGACTTGTGCCGAGTATTGACAAAAATGATGCTTCCATTAGAACTGCAGCTGGGAGAAAGAAGTGGAGATTTACCTCTAGAGTTTGTGTGGATGACGCATGCCAATAAAATTTAAAGGGAAGATTCTATAAGATGGCTATTCGACCAGATACACCATGCGGGGCAGCGTTGGCAACTAGGAGGCATCATGAGATGATTGAGTTGCAGGATGAGGATGCTGAGATGGATGTGTCTAAAAGGCTAGGAAGGACAATCAAGAATGAGGTCATCTGAAGCACCATTATGAGCAGCCCACATAGAAGAGAATGACAGAGGGGGTGGCCATGTGCAACGGAAGCTGGAGACAGTCCCAACAAGGAGGGGAACTATGCTTAGGGTTGAAAGGCCTGAAAGGATGGGGAGATGTAAGAATGCCTGGATCGAAGGTGAGAAGGGCTATGAAGGCTTGTAAACCTATCGAGGACAGGGCCTTGCAATAGATTGGAGAAACCTGATTTGTAAAGCCAACCCCAAATAACTGGGACAAGATATGATGATGACGATGGCGAAGATGATGAATAATAATAGTCACAGAAGCACAAATTCAAATATCAAACCTAAGAATTCTAAAATATGATAATATAGTGCACGTTAAGAATTACTCTGTTCATTAGGAGGGATCCATAGCCCAAAAATCAGTCCAGTCATTCTCATTTGGTAGGCCAAACGGGTAAGAAATAGATGTCTTTGTTATGGATCCCAAATACAAATTAACAAAAAAAAAAAAACAGATTCTTTCATTGCAGCAAAAAATGCAATATAAGATCAATACCTGAATGAAACTAAATTATAAGTATCGTCTGAACATACCACTGAAACTAGGCAATGTTTGTTCCCCTGGTCTAGGCCACGATACAGGACCCCAACATCCAATTCAGTGGTAATGGCTGACAATGTTGCTGATATGTCATTGGCACTTTCACGAGTATTCTGCCAACCCAGAACTGCAACATCCACACCAACATGTTTTATCCATTTAAATGTTTGGCAAAGAAACCACTGGTGATAATTAGAAGAAAGGGAAGAACTCAACTCAACAGCCACTGGTATACCTGTGGTGAAAACATGTGGAGTCGTCGAAAGGATATGATGGATATAGTTCAGCTTTCCACAACCACCAGCCTCCGGATCACAAGCTAATTGATGATTCATTTCCACAAGCCTCAAAAGCTCATCAAAAGAACTATCTGAACATGTAATCTGAGTAAAGAAAGATGAAAACATGTTGTTAAACTGGGGACCATAGAATAGGGAGGCTCCCTACTCCACACACTACCTAAAAGTGGGGACCATTGATTCCTAGGCCCCACCATGGATGGGCAATGCCTGCAGATAAACCCAGATTGGACGATCCAAGCCACCTAATTTTGGTATTCTTGGAATGTGGATCATAGTTGTATTCTTTTCTTAGCAGCCTATTTGCAGGCCAGCACCTGGAAGGGGCAGGTATGTCTCATAGGGGAGGTTTTTGAAGCATGGCCCATCCACGACAGGGCCATCAGATCAAAGGGCTGGAACCCCAAACCATGGGTTCCACTAGTGCGGAGTTTGTGAGGAATAAGAAACTCCTTTGCTCATTATGGATAGGGAACACTGCTTCTCATCTTTAATTCTAGGTTAACAGGGCCATTCTACACAAATAATGTCCTTGTGAAAGGCATACCTTCATTGTTCGAAGCGCATTGGCGTTGATGTTGTGAAAAAATGAAGTGTATTTTAGATGTCTCGACTCCAAACCACAGCTATAACAATTCATCTGTTCATAGATGTCCATGCCAAAAAGGGTATGTGCTACACAAGCATTGCTTGCACAATCCCAAGAACCTGTGCAATTACTTTCCTCTGATTCAGTATCAGAAGCACGAGAACCGGCAGTATATGACCGATGTAGGCAGTCAAAGATAACCGCCAGTACTTCAGAAGCATCATTCATTTGTGCCTGCAAGGTGCATTAAACCTATCAAATCTATGACATGAATACTCTTGGAAAAGGATACAATGTGAAATGCTTGTTCCAAGCTAGTTATCAAACACTATCTCCATCATATTCCCCTATGTAGAAAATCTGGACTGTACATCTGTTGGGACCTTCCATGGATAAGACACACACCAAAAATCACAAAGGTCAGATGATCCAAGCCCCTGATTGGAGGATTTTTGCCTATCGAGTGCTAACCACCGAGAGTTTTTTTTTTTTTAAAACATCCACTCGTGGTCATCAAAAGTCCAATCAGTCGATTCAATCAGCCAAAACTCGTCTGTTTCAAGCACAGCCCATCCATGGTAGGGTTCAGCAGATGAATAGTCCGGATAGTGTTCTTCGTGCATGGAGATGTTTGCCATCCTTTCCATTGTTTAGATGGTTTTTATCAAATCTAAATGCGAACTAATGATCTGCCCAAAAATTGTCATGTCTAAGCTATCAATTGTGTGCAATGATCAAATGCTATTTTGTGGAACTGGCAGATATTAAAAAATGGAACCTGAAATTAAAGACACAAGCGGACTCTTGTGAACTTACCTCCTGGAAGAAATTACTATCAGGATACAAGTTGCTCAAAGCAACCCTCAGACAAGTTGGAGCAACAGCTTCTCTTCGTTTATCTGCAGATGCCATACTCAGAGCAGTAAAAATATCAAACAGTGCACATACGACACAAGGATCTCCAATATGCACATGCAGCGATCTTGACGTCCTCAGAAACTCCTCCCGGAACCGTCTTAAATGCCACAAGGACTGAATTATCATGAAAAGATAAGCCCATCAAAATCTAAAGTTTGAAAAAAAGAGAGTGCAAAATGGAATTAATTTGAAGAAAGTAAAAATTGAAAATCACTTCTTGGGAAGTCAGTAACCACAAACCTGTATAATTACATTTAAAAAGCAATTATATTCACCAACTTCGTTCTTCAGGCCTGTCCCGACTACAGTCTTTTCCACTCTCGTTGTTGACAGTGACCTCATTTGGTGAAGACTTAAAATCTACATCTGTTTCAGGAGATACCTTCTGCAACATTCTTGACACAGGAACTGACTGGCAAATGCTGTTGTGCTTGGAATGTGTCTGGAAATAAAGCAGAGAGTGAAAACTCACCACACTATCATTATAGCTTACCGACTCCATGGGACAGGAAGTATTGATTATGGGCATTCACTCTACCTTAATGTAGTAAATGCACTAGCAACAAAAAATTCAAAACAACCAGGTAATGCTTAGGGAAAAAAGACAAAAGCCATTGTTTTAGGTAGCTAGTAATGTAGGTTTTTACAGCTATGCAACTTAGAAATATACTCATCAGTCCACACATGAACATGAACTGTTATTTATTTTTACGCCAATCATTTATTTATCAACAAGATTATTCACAGAAATTTACAGAGCGGACCAGAAATCTGGAAAAAGAATAATTTTGATCTACAATGTTTACAGAGATAGCCCACTCCTGGACTAAAAGCCTAGCTTGAATGAAACAAGCCAAAACCGGACCACTCCAATTTCTAAAGCTGCGCTTGTTTCTTTCTTCCTAAAGTGTCCATATTCCTGTCAGTAGAGCCAATCTCCACATAGCTCGGCCTTTTTTGCCTATCCCTCCCCCATGCCAAGCTAGGAGGAAGAGGCCCATTGACCCAGGGATCACCCACGATATTCTGAAACGGGTAAAAAAAGCTATCTGACAACTCTTTTGCAAAGGAGCAATGAAGAAAGAGATGGCCACTGATTCTTCAGCATTCATACACATGATTGCACATGTTTGTAAGTGGCAATTTCCTTCGGTGAAGATTATCCACTGTTAACACTTTGTTGTTTCCGACTAACCAAGCTCAGACCACAAATTTAGGAGGGTCCCCATAATGACATACGTGTGTGGTGTGATGTGGTGAGATTTCCAGAGGGTGTCCACTGAATAGATCCATGTGTACACGTTTGTAAGTGGCAATTTCCTTCGGTGAAGATTATCCACTGTTAACACTTTGTAGTTTCGGACTAACCAACCTGAGACCACAAATTTAGGAGGGTCCCCATAATGACATGTGTGTGCGGTGTGATGTGGTGAGATTTCCAAAGGGTGGCCACTGAATAGATTATATAAGGATTTTGTGGAGCATCTGCCAGATTTCTCCTTGGGTATGGCATCGTTGACTCCCACCGCAGGCTTTGCAAGATGAACCACGCTGAAGAGATTTGCAAGATCTCTGCCATAGCAAACCTGACCTAGTGGACTTTTGCCAACTCAGCACAATTATTTGAAAGAGTTGAAAGTATACTATTCTTTAAAACTTAGTTGAAGAACTTCAGATATTGCGAGAATTTGCCCTCATCAGTTCCAAAGCTGAGGAAAAAGAGGATGGACAACATCTGGTCGGCAGCTGATCATATAAATTCTGCTAATATATGATTAAAAGCTGACCCCAAATTGTGGGGAGAAGGCCAAGATGATAGTGGTGGTGGTGGTGATGATACAGAAAATGCAATGGGATGAAAGAAATGCAATAAAGCTATATAACTGATATACAAATAGCACTGTAAAAGGAAACTGACAAATCAGGTTCTTGTCCTAGTAGCTATGTCGATGTCACTGGAGTTGTTCCAGGATTCACCTCCTTTTTTCATTTGCACATAACTTTTTCTTTTATTGGCAATGATACTTTATTAAAAGAAAAGGCACACAGGGCCAAGAATGCAACCCACATGGGAACCAAAGACCTATACCCCTAGGTTGCATCAAAATATCCGACCAATCCCTAGAGAAGGACAGAAAAAAAAAAAAAAAAAAAAAGCCACTCTCCTATAGCTCGAATATTCCTGTGAGGCTCTTTCCCACACATTGAAATAGCCCACTTTCAATAACATGGGGAATCATCTCACTTTTGTTGTTAGGAATCCTGTTATCTGTTTCTTCCATACTCCACCAAAGATCTGATAAGAAATAGAATTTACAAAGATACCATAACATCTGCAAAATGAAGATTGTGTTTGTGCATATAGTAGGAAACATGAACTAGTAAGTTATCCACAATGGCAAGAGTCCTTTTGTATTACATTGTTCCGTCCCTAGTTGCTCTCTCTTTTCTGATTTTAATAATATTTGCTATTCATAAATAAATGTAACTAGTAAGTGGTAACGTTTTTTTTTTTTTTTTTTCTGAAAGAGAACTTAAATTTACTAATAAATACGGAGGACTTGCCCCAAATGAGCTTATTTTGATCTTGATGCATCAGGATTTATTCCATAAATGGAGAACTTTATTTATGTTTTCCCATCCATTCTACATTAGGTGCATACATTAGGTGCACCATAGGTACAACATAAGTTCATTGTGGGTATCCTCATTGTTACCTAGACAAAATGTTTATAGTACCGATAATATTGGCCAATATCATCTGTATAGCATGGGTCCCATACGATAAGCAGGAGGAATTACAAAATTCCGTGTATTGCACAACATATCGATGATATCGCATGATACATCATGATATTGTCGATGTATCACAAATATAGTCAGAGCACCTATTTTAACCTTCCTTGTATCGTCGATACGTGTGATACGTATCTGATACAAGGGCGACTTGTCTAATGAAAACAAAAAAAAGGGAAACTTCTCCCTTTCTATATGTGAGTGCATTTAGCCAACTCCTTTTGGAGTTGTTCCAGAAGAAATCACATTTTTGGTGGGGAAATCACAATCGAAGAGTGGAAATGGGTCAGAACCATTCGGTGAGATTTTTGTGATTTTGGTTGTTTTTACTTATTTCTTTTTGTTTAGAATTGGTATAAATAACTCATTAATCCATGATTACGCTGGTTTTACATGCAAAATCATGGATTTTATGCTCTGATTTTCAAATTTGGGGAAAATCTGAAAATCTTCCATTTTCACCCATTTAAATTGCAACTGTTAAAAAATCATTTGAAACTACTTTTAGGCTGATCTATGGATTGGCAACAGTTCTTGAATTTGAAAATTTTATTTTTAATTAAGAATACTGATTTTTTTTTAAAAAAATCATTTATTGTTTGCTAATCAACCAAATTTGGTTGATCTATGTATCTATTCATTGAAAGAAGGGTGTCAAAAAGTCATTTGAAAATACTTGTAGACTGATCTACGATTGGCGACAGGTTTCTCAAATTTTCGAAAAAAAAAACTATTTTTAATTAAGAATAACGAAAAATAATTAAAAATTCACTCAGTTTTTTAAAAATATGCAGATCGACCAAAATTGGCTGATCTACGTGCCTATTCATGAGTGGTTGATTACTAATTTTTTTCTAAATAAAATATAAATATTATTTCAAAATGTCCATAAAAGGAACTGTAATACAGATTTAGTGCAGCAGATAAGTTCTAAACCCTTGGAAAATATTTGCGAGTTAAATACATATTTATTAGTTTCTCATATAAAAATAATTTTATAAATTGTGGAAAATTATGAGATGATATTGAATGTTATTTCTTTCTTTTTGCTTAATGTGATGTTGGCTGGAAGAAAGTTGCCAGACATCGATTGGAAGCATGGTCAATCCATCTCTAATAACCGATTCGGGTCAGGCATGTGCTAAAGACTGGTGGGATGTCCCAGAAGGAGCACCAAACAAGGGATCATCGGAATGTTGTAGATTGCATTAGCGTTTCAAAGGACATAAACGCACAGATGTGGGAAGGTCCTGTGTACTAGGTTGAGGTTAATAGAGTAGTGGGTTGTGTGTGAGGGTATGGGGAGGACTTAAGTGTATCCAATATAGTGTCTTGGGTATGTTGAGGATGATGAGTATGATGAACTTGAGTACAATAGACTCCTGAAGTGGGACGGAGGCAAGAGAAGGCGGTGAGGATTTTGTAGTCCTACTTTCAAGGGGTCTACGCAAGAGGCTGGTGGCAGTAGTGGGGCAAGGCACAGTGGAGGTGGGAACAGTTGGTGGAATGATGACCGACCATGTACTTATTTTGAGTGCTTATTTATTTTCTATTGGTATTTATGGATTGATCACAAGCCAAAACATGGTTAGAGCACTTATGTGTCTTGAGCTTATACTGAATGCGATTATGCTCAGAGAGTGAGAGTGACGAAGCCAGGTCCAGCTGCAGATTCACCGGCCGGGGGGGGGGGGGGGGTGCATAAGCAGATTTAAGGACGTTTGGAATAAAGGCAGGGGGGGTGGAAGAATTTATTTACAGCCACGTGCTGGCTAATGAAACTGTGAGCCCACACTTCCATAATAAGATTGTTGAAGCACATCCTACGAGGCTCTATGTGAAGCCCTCTAACCCCACGTGAGATGATGGAGACTTGGATGATTATGTATAGAGAGATCTTAGTATATCGAGGAATATGAAGCCATTTTGGGAGACATGGTGTCACACTGATGTGTGACAGATAGACGGGGCCGACTTGGCTGTCCATAAATGTTATGATCTATTATAGAGGGAGGACCATCTTTCTAAAGCATATTGATGCGTCAAACAATATTAAGGATGCACAATACAAATATGAGTTGATGAAGGATGTGATCAAAGAAGTATAAAAGAAGAATATTAAACAGATTGTCGAGGACAATGGGTGCATTTTAAGGGTGGGTAAGGACTTGATGAGGAAGTATAACATGCACTAAATCCCATGTGTAACCCATTGCATAGATTTGATTCTTGAGGCTTATGAAGTATGAGGTTAACTATTAAGAGTGTGATCCAAGATGTGAGAGCTATCACAAATTTTATTTACAAACCTATCTAGCTTCTATCTTAAATGCAAAAGAGGTGTGAAGGCGACATAGTGCAGCCTGGCACACAACACAGTTTTTCACTAACTCCATTCACCTTAGATAGCCTCAGTAAACATAAGCATGGTTTGTTCTCCTCCAGACAGTAGTTGAAATGGAAGAAGAATATCAACACTATTTGGGAAGGGGGGGGGTTGAGGGTTGAGGGTTGAGGGGACTATCATGAACAACTCATCCTGGGAGCGCATATGTGATGTAGTGATTAATCTAGAGTCCATTTACAGAGTATTGAGGATGGTGAAGTCTAGGTTCTACATACGAGCCCATGCGATACATGAAAGCTACAACAAAAAAATGCAGCCCTTAAGTCGTATAATTGGGTGCACACTATCAACGATGACTGCTAAGAGAAAACTCTTACCAGTTACCAACCACTTTACGAAACTAATAAGTCATTAGATTTCATTTTTTGCATATTTCATTAATTTATTAGCTGCTTGCAAGGTTATTTTCTTGACACCAGTGATTAATTATAGGGATTTAGCATACTTTCTGAATCTCTCTCATTCTAAAGCATTCTAAAGCCTAAACACTCTCATAATCTCTCTAATCTCCAGTCTCACTCACTTCACTAGTTCACTTGAAGCAAAAAAGCAAGAAGCAAGACTGCAAGAGCCAAGAAGACAAGAAGCAAAGCAACTAGCCAACTACAGACTACCAATCCTCAATCTCTCATTCTAATCTCTTTTATTCTCTTATTCACACACACTCTCTCTCTCTCTCTCTCTCTCTCTCTCTCTCTCTCTCTCTCTCTCTCTCTCTCTCTCTCCCTCTCTAATCTATTATCTATCTGTATCTTTTATTCTCTCTTCTCTTCCTTTGCTTTCTTTCTCTCAATCTCATTCTCTCATCTCGTCTCTCCATCTTTTTTCACTTTCTTTATCTCAATCTCTCATTCTCAAATCTAATCCCAATATTTCTTTCATTAGCATTCTAACCTATTAAGTTATAACTTCTAAGTCTAACATTCATTGTCTTTTTTTCTTTTCTTTTTCCATTTCAATAGTTAAGACTCAAGAGACTCAAGAGACTCAAGTCGACTCGAGACTCAAGACTCAAGACTCACCTAACATTAGTTTGTTTTATTGTATTCATTTGTAATAATTGTATTGTGTAGTGTATCATTGTATTCATTTCCTTTATCAAAATTCAAAAAATTAGACATTCAGTTCAAGTGTTCAATACTAGATTTGAAGACTTCAAGATTTCATTTGAAGACTTCTTTTCTCCCAACTCTCAAGTCTCACACCATAATCCCATCCCATCACTCAACCCCGCCCCCCCCCCCCCCCCCCCCCCCTCTTATAATTGTTGTAATTGTAACTCCACCACTATAGTGAGACACTTTCAACCTCCTTCTGTCTCTCTCATGTAGTATTAGTATAATATTAGTAGACAACATCTACATTAGAATTTAGTAATTTAGTACTTAACAACTAGCTAACCTATACCTTATTTGTGTCTAATAGTTTTATACTCATACTCTAATTATCTTACACTTACTCATAGACTACTTACAAATTAATAGTTACTAGCTAGTTACTCAGACACTACTCAGTACTTGAGTTGACTCAACTCATCAAGTGTGATCATAATGTCTTCTTCCCAATCTTCTTCTTTGAAACCGAAGTCAAATGACTCAGGTTGGAAGTACAACACTATCATAATCCCAGTGAAATGTCTATGATAGTGTGTGAATTGTGTTGATTTGTAAGTTTCAATGGTATTAGCTAACATAAACAACACCTTGAGCACGCACTAGGATCAAATGCAAAAGCATGTCCTAATGTTACTCTAAAGATTTGTAAGGATATCATAGAGTACATGGACAAGCATGTTCGAAAAAGACATGATAAAGCGGTTATTCGAGAATAATTTATGTAGAGAGAAGCTTATGAGGACATTAATGTTATAGATTTAGATGCTTCTACACCACCTACATCCACGGGGTGATTTAGACCGGCACTCAAGAGAGCTCAGTGGGCATGGGCCTATGGATAGATGATATAGACCAGTGTATGCAATATCGATACTATCAGCCGATATATTGGCTGATAGTATCGATATCGGTGGCCAGCGATATGAAACCCCCCTTGGAGACACTAAAAAATCCCAGCGTTCCTGTGTATCGACGATATTATCGGCCGAAATAAAAAATATCGTAAGATATATCAATATCGGCTGAGATATCGTCATTTTCTCCTTTAGTGTTTTCCTGATATCGTCGATACCTGGACGATATCGTCCATATATCGTCCAGACGTGCAGGAGTTTCCCCTTCGGCAATTTTTTTTGGAAAAAAACTCCTTCCACCCATTTCTTTTGTAGATTCTTACAGCCCACCTAATTGTGGGTAGATTTTGGGGATTCCTTTGCAAAGATCTTGAGGGGAAATCTATCATTTCGAAGCAACTCCAAAGTTGGCCCATTCTTTAACTCAATGATTATTTTCCGTTCAAAACTCATTTCTTTCGTTTAAATGGACTAAAATCTGTTCCAAATCAGTTGTTATGCTTGATTATTCATGTTTTGTATGGAGAATCAAGCATTACAACCTTTGATTTCGAGATTTGAGAGATGGGGTCCGATTTGGGGGAAATTGGGGGAAATTTGTAATTTCTCAATTTCTCCCAAATTACTTGCAATGTTGGATTTTTTTTTTTTTTTGAAAGGTAACAACAATTTATTGAAAGGCCGCAAAAGCGGAGAAAGAATACAAAGCCAGAGATAGGAAATCAAGGAGATTACCGCCATTGGTGGCCTGGAACAAAAACCGCCCAGGCGGACACTAACATCCTGATTTTATACAAGACCCCCCCTAATTCCTCTTTCTCGTTGCCAAAACAACGCCCAGTTTCGTTCTCCCCATATCACCCAACACACCGCCATAAGGAAAAGACGCCATCTCGCCTTTCCGGATTTCCCCACTCCCCCGCCATGCCATGCCCACAATAAATCTAGCATAGACTTTGGCATAACCCAAGCAATTTCCAGCTCACTAAGAAGGTGGTTCCAGACGGCGCTAACAAAAGAACAATGGAAGAAAAGATGGTCGATCGATTCCCCGTCCTCCATACACACAAGGCAAATGTTCAGAAGAATCAAGGATCGTCTTAGGAGATTATCAATCATGAGGACCCTCCCTCTACCCAAAAGCCAAATGAATGCCGCCACCCTCGGGGGAGCGCCGTAGAACCAGAAGTGGAATGGATGATGCAAGCCTGTCAGGGAAGGAGATTCGAACGAACGGAACAATAATTTCACCGATAACTTTCCTGAACGATGGTGCCGCCTACGATAGAGAGTCTTCATCTGAGGTGCCTGGGAAGATACTGCTCAGGCGGGCCATGAGTTCGGTGTAATCATCTAATTCGCCATGTTGGATTAGAAACAACATTTTAAGGATGTAATGGGGCCGATCTATCGATTTGCAACAATTTGCCCAAATTTTGAATTAATTAATTAATTTTTAATTAATTATTAATAAAAAATACTAAATAATTAAATTTTTTTCCGAATTTTATTTTCATAACAACTGTTAATCCACTCCTAATTGTGAATAAATACTATTATAAAACTAATCGAACATCACATACACTTCAATTTGATGATTTGAGTGTATCTGGGCCGATTTGGGAGAAATTGGGGAAAATTCAAAATTTGTCAATTCCTCCTAAAATTGGGAGTATTGTTGGAGTGAAAACATGAAATTGTGGATGTGGATGTGCTGATTAACTAATTTGGCAGATTAATTAGTTAATTAAATATTAATTTTTTCAGAATTTTTTTATTTTGTAGGTTGCCTAATAATATGTTCTTTTGCAAGTAAACCATGTTGGAAGGAGGGAGAGGAGGGAGACAATAGGATATTGGATGGAGATATGGCCACCCTCTCCCCGATAACCGACATGGGGCAATATGTAACCTATGTGGCCATGTGTCGCAGAGTGGTGGAGCAACCCGCTTGAAGGAACATCTAGCAGGGGGTTATCGAGTGAACATGCATTGTACTCTTAACTGGCCCCATCCTCCTCTCCCAAAGCTTCTGACGTTGCTAAGAGTCCATCCTAAGGTGTGACTGGTGGTCAGCAAGGTCATGACAATACATGATCTGTCTTCCCAAATTCGCCATGGCCTCTAGAGGCGATGACCCATCTCTACTGAGCAAGTTCCCTTTGACCTTGGGAAGCTCCTAAACAGCTCTGAGATCTCTTCTAACAACACTTCAGTGGGAAGCAAGGCTTCATCGATTTAACATCGACCCTCTTGATTCTTCTGCCATTTCTTCCATCTTATTTTTACACGGGCTAGTGAGATTTCCTTCTTTTCCAGTTTGCTAGGGTCGATACCAATCACTTCTCCCACATCAGGAGCCAATTTTTGTAAGAAATCCCTCTGACCATTGTTCCAGGGGCAATTCTTTTATTGAAATCCAGGACCTCTTGCATCCTCATGAGAGATCATTCACACCATCTGCTAATACCACAGTTTCAATTCCAGTAGACAATTGATTTCTATATGCTCTGCGCTATGGATCCAGAACTCGTGTGTGTTGAGCCCGAGGATGTTGAGTTCCAATTCAGAAGGCCCCAAATCTCTCTCAAATACGCTAAGACATCTAAAGTAGCAAGGTTTCCGACTTGGTTTCACAAACCGTACTCCTGCTAAACCTCTCATCCCTCTAACCTGATCCTAGAAGCAGACCCCATCAAAATGTTCATACCATTAATTACGTTAGTACTTGCACTCCCAACCACTTCATTCTTTTCAGAACCTCCCCTTGGAGATATTCCCCATCACCCCAAATCAAATTGTGTCCTCGTAAGAACCGCCACAAGGTATCTGATTCCTTCGACGATTGGATGCCAGATCCTGAGACGTTTATCGCATCCCCTTGTTGCATTGAGTGTCTTCTTTCTTGTGTTTTCTTTACTTTTCCTTATTGTCTCTGGATTGAACCTTGCGAAGTCGACGACCATCCTTTTTTCAGACAGCCATTTGTTGTTAAAATCTGCAATGGCTGCTTCTGCTTCTGTTTTTTGCTTAAATTTTATGAGAGTGAATCATCTGATTTCCATTGAGGCTTTTTTCGAGGAATCACAACTTCTTTGATTGCCCCTAATTTGCCTAAGTGTCATCTCAGATCTACTCCCCGATACTCTTCTTTGATTTCTCAACCTTCACTCGCCCATCCCCTATTAGGGGATTCTATTCTCTTTCTTCCATCATAGGCATCTTCGCACATAATAAAATATAGTGCATGCAAAATTTATAATATTGACATTCAACGTCTCATCTATAAATTACAACATCAAGTTGTGGAAATATAACTACATTAGCTATACTTAGTAGCATGTACTAGTGTGACCTATGTGATCATACCCCTATCATCCCACATATTGGAAGAAGCAACATATTGCCTTCCCATTCCCATCTTGCATGACAGAGCGACCCATGATCCAAGTAACTTTAGGGCCATACCTATGTATGATCCGACAATGGACTAACATATGCAACATAGGTCAAGTAGAGGAGATCCTTTAAACCCAAATTCTCAAGATATGTCAACGGAAAGTATCATGTTCAAATTGGTTATAAGCATTGTTTCAAAACTTTGCGAGTCAACTTGGAAATTGGCCAAGTCAACTTGTATTTGCATCAAAATGGCCTACTTCCTATATGACTCGAGTCAATATAGGGATTGACTAATATCTCCTAACTTCACCCAAGTTTTACCCTAAGTCAATGGATCAACTGATTTACGTAAGACCTGGGAGAGTTTGTGAAGTGATTGTGTTTGGAAAGATTATAAAGTGGGGATTTGAGCCTCCTAACTTCTTCTTTTTTACACACATGCCCCTCACACACCCATGCACTCACACCATAGTGGCTTTTTTATATCACAATGGGTACTCGAACCCATGACCTCGTGCTGAAACTCTTGTGAGCCTCCCACCTTATGACACCGAATCACACACACAAGGTTCCTTACCAATAAATAATGCATGCGTCATCAAAAGGAAATTGCATTCATTGAATCATTATCACCATCTAAGCCTTATCCCAATTAATTCGTCCGGTAAATGAATCGTGTTCTGCCATTCCACCCTATCAAGGACCATACCTTCAGCTAGACCATAGGCCATCAAGTATTTTTCTTACTACCTCCATCACATCCTTTTGGACCTTCCCCTTATCCTTTTAGAGCATGGTTGTGAACGTCGGTATCGTTCGGCATATTGGCCCAGCAAAAAGATGATACAATATAGCGTCAAGTACCAGTATTGGGGCCATATCAGTTAAAAAAAATTTAAAGCAAAAAAAAAAATGAAAAATATTAGAAAAATAGAGGGGGAATGAGATATACATGAATCTATCATTTTTTGTGTTTTAACCATGTATTCAACGGTGTATCAAACCATTCTTTGATGAGAATATTGTTTGTGGATTTGACTTGTTGTATTTCAATGTAATGGACCCTAATTGAACACAAATCAATTCTGATTTGGTAAACTAGGGCTCATTATATTGAAATACAACAAAAATAAGATGAAATATATATATAAAAAAAAGTGACGGTTTACCTTTCTTTTCAATTTTTCCCACAATGTTCCACTTCGCTTTGATTTGTCGAATCACATTCAAATCATTCGTTTTGATCCAAAAATAGGTCCAGATCTAGTCTAAAATGAGTTTTTAAGCCTTTTTCATAGTTTAAATGAAAAAAAAAAAAAAAAAAAAAGGAAACGAGTGAAATTTTGAAAAAAAAAAAAAAAATCAAAATTGGGCTTTTATAGGCATATTGGCTTGAATCGGCTGTATCAGTGCCGATACGCCTTATACCAACCGATGTGGACCAATACGGGTCAGTTTTTTGTATCGGACCGATACGACCTCATATCGCGTATTGTCTTGCGCCAATAAAGATACTATATGGCCATATCAGCCGATATGATACCGATATTCATATTCATGTTTTAAAGCCTTCAACTTGTACACAACTCACCCCTCCTAAATAGAATGATTTTTGTCTCCATTGCACATGACCAAACCATCTAAGTCCACTTTCCCCAATCTTATTACCTATTAGTGCTACTCCTAAGTTCCCTCGAATGCATTCATTTATAATTCTATCCTTCCTCGTCTTGCCACCCATCCATCTCAACGTCCTCATTTTAACTATACTCATCTTATGAACATATTGTTCCTTAACTGCCCAACATTTTGTGTCATAAAGCTCAGCTGGTCTTATGGCCCATCCTATAAAATTTCCCTTTAGTTTGAGCGGTACACAACAATCACATAAAAATACAAAGGCACATCTTCATTTCTTTCACCCAACTTGAATTCCATGGGCAACATCCTTCTAAATCTCTCCACTCTCATGAATTATTGAGCCAAGGTATCGAAAGTGGTTATTTTGAGAAACTTCTTGGTCAGCAATCTTCACTAATTCCTCATTTTCACTCCCAACGTTACTGCAATTGCACTCTGCATACTCTGTTTTAGTCCAACTAATTTTAAATCCTTTAGATTCTAAAGTACCACTCCATAAATCTAGCTTTGTGTTTACACCATCCCTCCTGTCAATCAAAACTGCATTTGTTAAATAAATATTGAAGTTACTTCCGTTAAACAAATATTCAAATCTTCATTTCACAAATAATTTTTGCAAGAAATCATGTCTGCCCATCTCTAACATCCTTGTAGTATATGCAAATAACATTTAGGATGATCGGGACCACTGATTTAGTGGTCCACTTTATGGATCACTTTTGTCTAAAATTCATGGATGGACAGTCAATCTTAGCCGTCACACAAGTGAAAAAGATCAAACTTAACCATCGCATTGTTGATCTAATGAGCTCATTGAGGATGAAGTCAAAAAATGCTCCTAGGTTGGAAGATCCTAACACTTGAATGAGTGGCCTAAAAATAAATGATCGTGGAGAAAATACAACAACGAACTAGTAAAAAGGAGAGATTGGATGGGAAAGATCTTACAACTTGGAAGACATTTGGCAAATCCCATCTAAGGTGGGGACCTTCAAGTCAACATTCTAGATCAATGAAACATGGGATCCATCTAAACAGAATGGAAGCATCAAGACAACATTCATGTCCTAATTCATGAGAACCCTATAATTTCTCAAGTAATTATGTCTCAATCCACCATTATCTTTGCCCACCATATCGATTACCAAGATTTTCACATTTTTTGAGCTTTTACGAAATCTTTACCATTTTCTATCTTATCTTAAAGCACTATAATAAGGCTTCACAGTTTTTTAACTAGAAAAATTAACAAATTTTCCTATTTGTTACTTTTAAACCCAGTCAAAATTTACGACACTTGGTCAAGGTCGTTGGATCAACACCTCATCGTCTTGCCTGCTTTGTTGAGTCCAAGCTCCTAGTTTTCCTTATAAATAAATTCCCTCTATGTTGTTAAATGATGACAATGATGAACATATTTCTTTTGGAAAAGAACCCCATAGTTGCTTCTAGTAGCTCAGTTGGCATAGTGCATGATTTTTGGAGTTAAAAGGATCCCTTGGCAAAGTTCCAAAATAAAAAAAAGATCCCTTGGCTTAGCTGAATATCCAAAGCAGGTATTGTTCTTCTAAAGAATATAAATCCATAGGAGCAGACATTGTATAGAAAGCACACATGCCCATGCACGTATTATAGTACGCAAGCCAAATTTCTGTAAAAAAAATTGAGTCCAAATAAAAAGTCATAACCTATGGAGTGTAGGACCCAGTATATAAATCCATATGATCATACATTGCATAGGGAAGTGGAAGCAATTATTCGTTCAAAAGAGGGAGTCAATTATAGTTATTTTTAAGGGGCTGTTTCGATAAAGGAAAGGTTGTTTCCCGAGGAAAGGAAAGGAAATGAAACTTTTGAAAGGAAAACAGGGGGTCCATTTTCAAATTTATTGTTTGGCAAAAAAAAACTTTCATGGGAAATTTACTTGGTGGCATGTGCCACATTGGAACATCTATCACATGTGGTCTCTTGTATAATGGAGGAGGCCTTTATTGGATAATTCTCATTTCAGTCAGATTTTGGGTGTAGCTGCGTGGACTCTTGAAAATCCATTTCGAGGAGAGGAGGTGTTAGGCGTGTTGCGCTCAATGTGTGGGGATAAAGCGCTGGGCCGGCCCAGATGGCTTCCCAATCTTCTTTTTCCAGAAATTTTGGCATGTAGTAGGGAAAGAGGTGATGGAATTCATAGCTGAATTTTATGAACAGGGTCGCTTATCAGCCAAAATGAGGGCCACTTTCATAGTGTTATTGCCTAAGGTTGTAGGAACCGAGCAATTATCTGACTTCAGGGTTCAGGCCAATTAACATTATCGGGGCTCCTTATAAGATTTTAGCTAAGGTGTTGGCAGCCAGATTTAAGGATGTGCTATCAAGTGCAATCTCCAATAACCAAGGAGCATTCGTTGCAAGCAGACAAATTTTGGATAGTGTGCTGGTTGTGCATGAATGCTTAGATGTAAGACAGAGAGAAGAAAAGAGGTCTCATTTGCAAGTTGGACATCGAAAAGGCTTACGACCATGTGGATTGAGGTTTCCTCGATTATATGCTCCGGCGATTGGGGTGTGGCCCATTATGGAGGAGTTGGATGAGGTCTTGTTTTCAGTCTCTGTCTTTCTCGGTCCTTGTCAATGGATCACCTGAGGGCTATTTCCAGTCCTCGAGAGGCTTAAGACAGAGGCTCTTAGTGCTATGTTGAGAAGAAGGGAATTCTTCGGTCTATTCCAAGGTTTTAAGATGGCCAATGAGGGGCAACAAATTTCTCATCTTCAATACGCTGACGATGCGATATTATTTTGCAAGGCAGATGGCAGGGCAATGGACAATATCCGAAAGCTGACTGTTTGCTTTGAGGCAGTTTCGGGTTTGAACGTTAATGTGGCGAAATTTGAGCTTTTGGGTATTCATGTCGACGACAAAGAGTTGCAGTGCTTTGCCGATATATTTGGGTGCAAGGCCGGATCATTCCCATCCTCTTATCTTGGCTTGCCTCTTTACGTGGGTCAGCCTCTGGTGCATCTTTAGGACAGAATGATTGAGAGAGTTGAAAGGAAGTTGGGTTGTTGGAAGGATCATTGCATATCTTTGGGGAGTCGTCTAACCCTTATCAAGACGGCGCTGGCTAACATGCCCATTTATTTCCTCTCTTTGTTTCGTTGTCTGAAGTCGGTCCTCGCTACAGAGACAATATTTGTGGAATGGAAATAGTGAAGGGAGAAATTCTATTTCCTCAAGTCGGAAGAGGTTTTTGTAGACCAAATCTTGGGGGGGGGGGGGGAGTGGAGGGGAAGCTTTGGAGGAAGGTGGTCGCAAGCAGGTATGGCACGCAAACTCGGGGTTGGTCTGTAAAGCCTTCGTCCCTATATTGAGCTTTTGCTATTTGGAAGGCGATTGATGCCACCGATCATCTTGTTCGTAGGGGCACATCCTTCACGTTGGGGAATGGGAAGCAGATTAGATTTTGGGTTGACAGGTGGTATGAAGACCAAGAATTGCAGGTTTTGTTTCCGAGGATTGCTCGTTTAGTCCTGATCGCTTCATTTCGGTGGCCGATAGTTTCTCCATTTTGGGTCATGAGACGGTCTAGACGACACCCTATCGTAGGGATTTGACAGATGACGAGATCGAGGAATACGCTAGTCTTCAACAATTGTTAAGAGACGTCAAGTTCGATCCTCGGGAAGTTGATCCTTTGGTTTGGAACGCAATCGCTTCTAGGAAGTTTTCAGTTAAACCGCTTTTTGGGGTTATTTTGGATGTTTCTCGACGCCCCTTCCCTCATCCATTTCATCACTGGTTTTATGGGGGCCCTCCTCTAGTAGCAAGTTTTGTGTGGTTGGTTTCTTGGAAGCGAATTCTTACAATTGATAACTTGCAGAGAAGGGGGTGATCCTTCCAAACATTTGTTGCATGTGCATGGGCAATGCGGAGTCGATCGATCACCTTTTCATTCATTGTACTCTAGCTGGGCAGACTTGGAGTCACTTTCTTTTGAAGTTCCAGTTGTCTTGGGTGATGCCATAATCCGTGGACGGGTTACTTTGGGCGTGGCATGGGGGAGGGTTTGGGAGGATCGGTAAGAACAGATCGAGGCTTATCATAATGGCAGTGTTTTGGGCTATTTGGAAAGCTAGGAAGGGTGAGGGTCGAAGAGATTATCATTAGAATCTCCTTGTATTTAGATTCCTGGGTGTAAGTGTGTGGGGTGTTGTATTCTTTTTTCGCCTTTTGGTGTTTTTGTTTAATAAAATTCTTGTTATCTCTCAAAAAAATAAAAAATAAAAAAAATAAAAAAACACATGCGGAATGCTTGATGATGGACAATGGCATATGGGGCGCTTGAAGAATGAAGCTGGCACATGTGGCGCTTGAATGGCGCTTGAAGATGGATGGTGGAACATATAGGGCCCTTGAAGATGGACGATGCACATGTGAAGCACATGAAGAAGGATGGTGGCACATCATGTGAGGCAATTGAAGATGGAAGATGGCACGTAAGGCACTTGAAGATGGACGGTGGCACACTTGGGGGGCAAGCGAAGATGGACGGTGGTATACCCTGGCCATGTGGTGCTTGAAGATGGACTAGTACACATGGGGCACACATGTATGGGGTTAGAAGAAGGACGGTGGCACATTGTCACACGTGGAGCACTTGAAGATGAACAATGGCACGTCAACACATATGGTACATGGCACATTGGCACACGTGGGGCACTTGGGGATGGACGGCGGCACAAGTAGCACTTGGAATATTGGCACATTGCTAATCCCCTTGGCTCTTTCCTATGACCGTGGGAACTGTTGTTTCTTGGGGGGTGGATTGAAAAAATAAACAAGCCATTTCTGGGAAAATTTCTGCTATGGAAAAATGCCTTACCACAAAAAAAAAAAAAAGAAGAAAGAAAGAAAGAAGCTTCACAAATAAAGGTATTTATATGGGAAATGACCCTTCCTTTGCTTTCCTTTCCACCAATCCAAAAGGGGCCTAAGGGAGTATGGAGGAGTTTTATGTCTTATAGGGGGGCTTCGGGTAAAAGCCCCTAGAGACAGACTATTAAAATATAATATTTACTTTATTATTATTTTTCTAAATATTTCTTGTAGGTGTGTTGGAGAACCTGACTTTTAAAAGCCACTACACCCTGTATGTGTGTTTGAGAGCTTGTATATGTTTCTGTGTCCAAGTTACATCATCATCCAAGCCTTATCTCAATTAATTGGGGTCAGCTACATGAATCCTGTTTTTTGATGGATTCATGATGGAAGTTATTGCATAAGTTTGGCGCCAGCTGCCAACCTGATGCAGCCCTCCTCTATCCATGCTTGGGACTGGCAATGAGAGCTCGAAACTCCCACAGGCACATTGTAATAGACTATTACATAGGTTGATTACAATCAAGCCCTATCTAGTAGTCTAGTACATAGGTTGGTTACAATCAACGAGTTATGTCCAGGTTACATAATATATTTTTGTCTGCAAACAGTTTTGGCCAAGCCAAAAGACAACTCGAGCGCGTATACAAACCTGATATAGAGCATAACCCTTCAAGAGGAATCCTAATCCTACCATAGTGTAGAAAGAAGGGCAAGGGGACACAGGATGTGAAATGAAATGTGGCACTTGATACTTACCAAGGCTCTGTCGAACGGCTTTTATGAGATCAGCTTGGAATCTCTCCTCATCCTCCTCTTCAACATGTAATTGTCGTAGTGTCTTTGTTCCATTTTCTCCTAGACACAAATCAACTTATTGTCAGACCATGGTCATATAAGTTCAATGTTTCAACAGCAATATAAATTATATGGGACCAAAAAATTGAACCAGCAGAATAAACTGCAAAAAAAAAAGGGAGGGGGGCGAAGAAGAAGAAGAAGAAAATAAATGGGAAAAAAACAAAGAATAATCCAGTTCTAGAGCACAAGAACACCATGCTAACTGTTGCTACCATGCAAAGAATTCTGACCCCTTGCATGTGCTGGCTCTTTGGGGCGACCTTCAATTGGCAAATGCCCAGTATCATGGTTTTCCTTCTCAGACACTAAAGCTCGAGAATTTCCCTCAAGCAACTTCGTAGTGGTCTGACGAGGAGCCTGCTTCCCTGTTCTTCTTTCAGATGGCGGAACACCATCATCCCAATTCCCTCGGTTTGACAGGCCTGCAAGAAATAATGATATGACGACTTGAGGAACTGTTTCCGACTACTGTATTCATCTGTGACCAGTGAAATATATTCAAGCATGAGCACCAATATAAGCATGTCCAGCTAATATCTCATCAATGCTTTAACAGAGTTCTAACCTTGCTTGGATTTGGTGTGAGACTGACTGTTTGTTCTTTTGGTCCTTTGGGTGCTAGCAGTAGTAGAAGATTTTCCAGGGACTGCAGTTTCTTTTGGCAACCCCACATTGCAACCAACAGATGGGCCCTCAGTGCAAGGTTCACAAGGCTTATCGTGGTGGCAAAACGGGACCCCCTCCACTTCTGAATTCAACAGCATGTCATGTCTGACAGGATATTTTCTGGTCTGATCCAATTCATTATTCTGATTGTCCATTATGGACAAAGCTTGTGGAGAACAGGAACCACTATGGTCAATGGCTTTCTTGGTGCCATCACCAGGTAAGCTTACCTGCTTACCATGATTCAACTGCTCATGTGGAACACCATTAGACTTTGAATCAACAGGTGATCCCTCTGTCATGTTCTCCATACATATTCCACTAGCCTTCTTATATTGCTCAGCAAGGTGCTTCTGTTTGGCCTCATTTTCTATTCGCCTTTGATACTCCAAAGTTTCCTCAAGCTTTCTTTCCTCTGCCTCAAGCTCAATTTTACGTCTAAAGTCCTCTTCTTCTTGTTTCAAGTCATCAGCAGTGACTGAGACTACTATCTTGGATTCTCCCTGATCACCATCAGTTGCAGAAGGAAAGGTACTGCAGCAAGATATACATACCAACAGGGTCAAATGAAGAACATCATGTAAAAACAAAAGAGGATATAAAAGAAAAGTATCACTGCTCAAAATATTAATCCACATCTCCATGTTCCACATACAAAATAATTCAGTAATCATTTTCCGTGAATTAAGACGTGAAAAAAAATTGGATAAAACTAAATTCTACCATCATTCATGGTTTAAATTGCAGTCTAATTCTTCAACAGAGACAGAATCACAAGCAAAATAAGGACTTGATCATCCTTAATGATACTTTTTTTTTGTTGTTGAGAGAAATCATCTTCAATCTTACATCGTATTAAGAAAACACCAAACATACATATTTAAAAATTTTAAATGTCAGTTTAGTTACAACATCCATGCCAGGAAAAAGAGTCCTAGCCATTCAGGAAATCTGGGATGCCGGTTTTATATATGGATGGATGCATGCATATCAACATAAATTGATGTATATGGATAAATCCCCAAATATGGGCTTCAACGCTTCGTATAAGCTGGCAGTGGGCTTCAATGCACCCCGTCCGCCCCCTCTTCTGATAGGCAGGTTGTGCCTAGCTACTCGGTTTCAGGATTAGTAGGCATGTTTATCATTCTGTTGTAAAGTGTCTTAACTGGAAAAGCAAGCTTCCCTTTATTTCCCTGCTAAATTAATCAGAACTTTCATATTTGTCCTTAACCAAAGTGACTCAAACTTTCCTAAAACATCCCCAAATGGGAAGTGTAAATAGTGAAAACATAACTCTAGTCTTCAGATTTTTTTCTTTTCTTTTTGACTGGTACCTCCATGGTCTCAATATTAGAACAGTCCCACAACTAGAAAATCCTAATAGCTAGGGATATTCTAAAAGTCTTTGAAGATTTCTAAAAATCTTTGTAACTCATAAATCATCTAGAATCTCTGTTGGATTGAGGGGATATCTCACCTTCCTTGGTGATTTCTCCCTACATTATCTCACCTTCCTTGGTGATTTCTCCCCACATTCTGGGAACTTGAGCAACCCTTCTTTACCGCATTGGGTTTATCTTATTCTGGAAGGAAATTCAAAGATTGACACACCACCCAATTTTGGCATGAATTATCATCTCATAATTGCATATCTTGAGTTTTTTCCCCTTTTTTGGAAATGAAGTTTATGCTTTTAACTTTCAATGAACTTCTTTAAATGCTTGCAAGGATAAAAAAAAATTAAAAAAAAAAATTTAATTACTGTGTTAGTATCTGTATGACCATTTCTTTAATGGGAAACAATAATTGAAGAAGAAGCAAAAAGGATAATGCAAATCCATCGAGATTTGGATAATTAGACCTACAAATTACACTAGAACGTGATAATGCTCCTTTAGTAGGAGTATCCATTGTCTCCCTAGGAACTACATGAAAGGAAACGTTGGCAGAGGGCACTAAGGACTTAATTTCATTCATGATAAAGGAAAACACTCATTATTCCAAAGAATCCCATGATGCCCCATGAAATGGCATTCCTAGAATTGCCTTCCACAAATACAATCACTAACCTAGAGAAGGATTTGAAGGATTTTTTTTTTAAAGAGAAGGTCATCTTGATGGCTTCAATTTGCGCTTCGATGAAGTCACCAACCCGGACGGGTCCCAAAAAAAATCATGAACTTTATCATTTCCACAAGCCTATTTGAGAACGCAAAAAACCATGGGAAGGAAAATGATCTGCAAGTGGGACATTTTGATCTTGCAAATGTGTGCCACAATAGTAACATATGGGTCCCACCATCAATCAAATTATTAAGATTGTCTTATCAAAGTGATTCTTGAGACACGTGGGACATTAGAGGTGAGATCACAATGATGAACAATCTAGATCAATGATCGAACTTTTCCAATATGATAAACTGAGCCATCCATTTTCCAGTCCATTGATCGAATGTTAGAGTCAACCCAACCAACGTGAATACAGAGAAACTTAAACAAATAAAAGATGGAGCCCACATGATGGATGGTCCAAAATAATGATCAGACCTTTTACATAAAAGTCATTCGAGCATTAATCAAATGGATATGATTTTTGAGAGGCGGGAGCTATCAAAAGGAGCACCCCACATGGTGGGTGGTCAAGATCAATTAGCGGACCTTTTCCAATATGATAAATCAGGAGTGTCCATTTTCCTAGCCACTCATCAAACAGTTATATTTATTATCAAAGTTATTAAGTGTCTTGGGCAATTAAAAGTGGGGCCCACATGATGAGCTAGCAGAGTTAACGATCATACCTTTACATATTATCAATATACACTATCCATTTTCCTGACCACTGAATAGATGGGCAAATCATCCGGTCAAAGCGATTCATGCTATACACAGGAATCAAATAAGGGCCCCACATTATGGATAAATACATTATCAGACTTTTCCTAATTTGACAACCAGAAACCGTCCAATTATTTTAGCCACATCCAATGGTTAGAGTCATCTAATCGAAGTGATTATTGACAGTAATACATTGAGAGTTTAAACTATGGAAGGGTTTGACCAAATTTAGCCAGCAAAAAGCATGTTAACAGTGGTTCCCAACTGATGAATGGTTCAGATCTGACATACGTGTGATGGTGTGAGACATTGACAAATTGCAATGGGCCCCACCTTTTAGGTTAAGTCACAACTGCACTAGGGGCCAACTAATGAAGGGCTTGGAATTGGATAGATATTCCTAGGGGTAGGACTTGATACATAGTCAATTATTTCTTTTTTCCTAAATCCTTGTCATCAGTTAATACAAGTCGGGCATGTGTTGGTTGATCCAAACCATTGAAATAGTAGCCCCATCATGGATGGTGAACAGCTTTGAAATTATTCATATGGTAAGATCTCAACCCTCCAATTACTTTTTTATGGACCATTGTGATAAATGCTTTCTTTATTAATTTCCATTCCTTGTGAAGAATGACACCCACACTCAGAAATCACACACATTTTCCATGGAAAACTCAAATCAGAACAAAAAACATAAATGGGTTTCATTTCCACAATTTTCCCTTTCCCAGAGTATTCCATGGAAATGAGAGGCATTCATGTTTTGAATTCCTCATTCCCACACACACCCCTCCAAACTCAGACACAACATTTAATTTCCAATACCAATGAAAGATTGAATCATTTTATGCACCTTTTACTTTTGCCCCACAGATCTTCAATTAATTAGCTTCCAATTGCTATCAAATACACTCATCGCCATGCCAGTGATTATTTTGTTACAACAACGCACTCAATAAATTTTTGGTACTAAGCAATGTCATAAAAAATCCATTTCCTACCAAATGGCCCAAAAGATGGCATAGGGGATCATTCTCCATTAAATCTTTCGCCTTTGCTTGAAAAATCCCAGTGTCAGCCAAGTTGCAGGTCGACTACTTTAATGACCCAAATGTTTTTTGATGAATATATGGACCCAAGAAATTTGAAGAGAGAGAGAGAGAGAGAGAGAGAGAGAGAGAGAGCAACATCCTTTGCCATCTACAATAATGAAGAGATCCACAAATTTGTCGTTTCCCAACACATAAACACATGATAGGAAAAGCAAAAAATTTATAGGTTGGATTGCATTTCCTCAAGCACAAGGGACCTCTCCAAACTTTTCCGCTACTAGCACTTCGACACAGTTTGTTAGAAAAGTAGCAATGTGTTGAAGGTGAACAAATTCTTTCATCGGGTCAAAAATATATACACTCGTGTTCTAATGCCCTATGAAGATCCTCCAAAAGCATAATTCTAAACTTACTACTATCTTTCTAAAACAAATACTTCATACAACCCCAATAAATTAATAGAATTTTCTGACAAGCATTTCCTCCCTTGGCATTCACCCATGTAGTCTGTGTATTTAAAGTGAGCTAGGTGTATGACTCAGACATTTAGGGCCTTTAGGCCATATCACGAGGCAACAACCCCAGTCATGCACCAAGGCACAAATTTCCCAGGCATCTGCATTGGTGCAACCTAACAAAAGATGGAAAGTACCCCTATATGCCACCTCAAATAAGGGGTATTTTGGCTGTTTGAATACCCATTGAGGGTGGAAACACTTAAAAGGGGAATCCCCCTTTATCCTGGATCAAAGCTAAGGGTAATGGAAAATACCTCTTCTTCCAAATTTTCTTTGATTTTCATCGACTCATGTAATCTTTTTATTCCCGATTTCTTTCTTCCATTAGCGTTGTAAGATCACTACATACGGTGTTTGCCATCTTCTCATGCACTGCACTTTTTCGACCAGAATTTGGAACGAGTTCTTCTCCTTTCCATCGGTCCTCTGGGTCATGTCGCGCTAAATAGAAGATCTTCTTTAGCTTGGCATGCCGAGGATTGGGGAAAGACAGGGAGGAGAAAATGGCGAGTAGCTCTTCTTGCCATTCTCTAGTCCATTTGGGCTTGAAAGAAACAACCATTGCTTTCACAATAAGAGAAGACTAGAGACTGGTGTTCTCTTGCTGCTTCTCCAATTTATGTGGGATTGGGCTCCGTGATTTATGTGGGTTCTTTCCAATGATGGCGTTGGTTGTTGTTGTATCCCTAGTTTCTTTAGGTCTTTTCTAGTTTTCTTAGGTCTTCTGTAGTTTTCCTTTTTCTTTCTGTTTTGCTGCGTTTGTTCTCTTCCCTTGTTTTGTTTTTCTTTTTGCTTAATAAAATTCACCTTTCAAAAAAACATTGGGTGTTTGCCTTAGCTTTTACTCTTGGATTTCAACGGTGTTTGAATGGTTATGAAATATGATTTGATTCATTTTGAATAGCTATAGTTTCATTATCATGGTTTGATTCATTTTAATGATTTTGATTCTAAATTATGATTTGAGTTGTCGTGTTAATGGTTTGTATAATCTTTTTAAAGATGTTTTGTATAATTTGAATGGCTTAATTGTTAAAAGTGCTTGATATGTTCGAATATTTGAGCAGGTGTGAGTTTCAAGAGCAGTGTATAATTACCTACATGTCTAATATAGAAACAATTTTATTAATAAAAAACAATCTCTAAAGTTTGTTCTATTTCCTTGCGTTAAAATTAGTTTTAGAACTAAGAGTATAAAAAAATAAAATAAAAAAAAGCAATATATGCATGCATCCTGTGTGAAAGTATTAACCAAAAAAACACAATATATGTATGCATCCTGTGTGAATAAAATATATTAAAATAAAAAACAAGGAGCCTGAAGACAGGATGAACCTAGACATTGCCTTGCAGCTCAGGACTGCTAGGGGCCCTTGCACCTTAAGTATGCCTATTGCCTAGTGCCTTTAACCACACTGCGTCTTGGAAACATATAGCAAGTGTGCTTCCTGGCTTCCTCTCAAAAACTTACATTTTCCCCATTTCCAACTTTGTGTCTAATACCCTCAAACAAGATTCCACCTTACACGGCCACACCTTGTTCCCAAATTTTTGCCCTTTTTACCCCCATTGATTGCCCAAATCCTCATCACTTGAATCATATTTATTTGGAGTTTCTCGAGTAATATACCCTATTTCAATCGCTATTCTCTACTCTCTCTTCCCCCTCTCAATCATCTCTCTCTCTCCTCTCCCTCCCCTCTCTCCTCTCTCCTTCGAAGATTCTATGTTGGAAGATTGTAAGTTTGATCATCAAAATGGTTCGTCATGTTTTATCTCTCTGAGTTATCTCAAGTCAACTGTGGTGCACTGAGAAGACTGTTAATATCTATTTTGAAATCTGAAAAGACTGAACACTACATATATCATCATAGCCTCATGATGGTGATTTCCGAACATGACTTATGTGATATAGAGTTATAAGCATGAAAAGTATGCATGCACTGGGATTGCATAGAATTTGTATAGAAGGATAGCAAACTACTATTTCCCTCATTCATAGATGGAAACAACAAAACAATAGTCTCCACCCACTAACTTGACAAATTAAGAACATATGTGACCATTTCTTTGCAGCAACTAACCAGAATATCAAACTATAATTAAGGTTTCTAGAACATGATAAACTTGTTGAAAATCACACATGCACGCATAAACACAGACGTACGCTTGCTCTGCAGTTTCCTGATGAATGAAAAGTTGTTCGCTATAACCAGCACCCTGAAAAAGACTACGAAAGTTAGCTCTATATCTTTCTTTTTACTTTCTTCTTCTTTTTTTCTTTTTTAAGTTTTTTTTTTATAGGTGAGTTGGGCTCGAACCCAAAACCTCAATGTTGACACTCACCCTGTCCACCATTGAACTTTGGGTTCGAACCCAACTTTAGCTCCATATCATGTGAGAATATCAGAACACCGTTGTCAACTATAAAGAAACTGGACCAAATCCAGCACAGTCAAAACCTTTAAATCCTTCGATCTTCTGGAATCTTTGCTCTTCTTTTTATCCTTGAACTTCTCCTGCATCGGTTTTGAATGATCGCCTCCTCTACTGACATTCTTTTTGGCATCAAGTGCAAGCTCAGCTAGAAAGGCTTCTCTTGCAGCTTCAGACTTCTCTTTGGCATCTTTGTCCACTAGATCCTCCAAGTGTGCCTGCGAAGGAAGATACCACCAATGAGGATGAAACTTCCGGCTCAATGTGACATGCCCACAGGCAGGCATTTATGACTACTGCCACTGCTGCTACAACTATCGCTAGTATCATTACTATTGCTGCTAATACTATTGTTATTGTCATTCCTATTATGATTTTTTTTAATTCTTGAAATGAAATGCTTGCAATCGATCCCTTGACCTTTAGTTTGAGGGATTAGCTAATCACCAGTTTTATAGCGTAAGATTGGCATTATTACTAGTACTACTACTACTGAACAATAGCCATGTAGTTAATGCAAAGTAGTGAAACAAAATGAATACGGACCCGTAAAAACGACTTAACAAGACATAAAATAATTGCTCGGTAATCAAATGCAGAAACAGGCCCAAGCTTAAGCTCCAACTGCTGCATGCCAGCAACATTCCGCATGATCTTCCCATCGATTTTACTGAGCTGCAGGACAGCACCCAGTAAGTGAGACTTCAAGAAAAAAAATGCAAAAAAGGCACTCTCCGATTCATGTAATTTTGTTCAAAGACGTAACGAGAACAAACAAACCTCTACAGATAATTGCTCCTTCTGTCTCTGAATTGCTGCATCTATGTATGTGTCTGGTTGATGCAGGTAGTCCTGCATTTTCCAATCATCGTCATCGCCAGACTCCGGGTCACATAAACGAGAGGTTCCGCCAGATAAAGTATCGTCATAGCCAAATTGAGTAACATTCAAAGCTTGTGCTTCTTTAAGAACATTTGATATGGCATCCAGCTCGAACCTACTATTTATAAACGCTACATCGTTCTCCCTCTCAACAAGCTCTTCTTGTCGCTTCCTCAGGACAGCCTCGAAACTCCGGGAGACAAATTTCGCTGCATGATCCCTTCTCTTAGGCTCTTCAGGACGGAGAGTTTCAACAGCTTGCAAGGCCTCCTCATAGCTCAGATGCTCGCATTTCCTTTCACACAAGCTCTGTAAGAGATAGAACTCCTTCTCAAGCATCTGAAGGATCTCCATTCCCTGATGGTTCCTCTCTTCCCTCTGACGAGCCCATGACAACAGCTGTTCACCACTCGAAGTACCTGAGAATATCCATGATAACAAAGCATCGCCATCCAGCCCTCCATCTTCATGATCACTGGGAACAGACTCTGTCATCTGATCACATGTCCCAGCACTATCGGATCCACCAGAAACAATTCTACCCCTCAATAATCGCTCGTCCAAAATGAGACATGACAAATCACCATCAAGACGGATCCTCTCTAAGATCTCGCCCCCTGGAGTGACACTACTGGTATCATCTGTCGAAGTGTTCTTCTCGGAGTATCTACCTAACCCACAAGAATGCGAAAGCTCCTGGAGGAACTTGAGGACCTTTCGGAGCTGGGAAACTTCCAAAAAGCATATGCAGACAGGCGAGTGGTCCAACCCATGGTTCAGCACTCGCAAACCCGACATGAGGCCTTGGAGTTCATCCATGGTGTATTGAATTACCTTGTTAAGATGACCAGCAGAAAGACATTTATGTTTTAGAAGCAACTGAAACATGCCATGAATCTTTTCTAGGAGTTTGGCCCGCTCCGAGTCATCAGACAGCGGCCACCTTGCCGAGATGGGATGTGCCTTCACCCATTGTTCGTCACTGTACTCCCTTAGATCAAAATTAGGAATGTCATTGCAGTCACCATTTCCATTGCAAGGCTCTCCCTCCTGCGACAACTCCGCATCTGCCACTTCAACTTCCCATGTATCTTTCGAGATCTGATTCTCGGATGAAAACTCCTCCTCATTACTCCCATCCAAATGAGTCTCAGCATTGGATTCTAAAGGTGCAGGATCTTGGCATTTCGATCGGTCTTCGAGCATTTTCACAGCAGCAGATGCATCAACTGGTTTCCAACACCCATTCAAGAGCATCTCTACCCAGTCACTGTCAACTTCCTGGGGCAAGACCAGCTGCAGCTTTGGCGAGAGGCTGCCCATGTGCTCTCGCACAACATGCTGTATATGAGACTCGCAGTCAGTGAATTTCTCGGTGCAACGGCAGCACACCCAGAACTTCCAAGTCTTGTTACTCTCGGCAAACAACAGAGCTTCCGACAGCAAGTCCATCGCCGAACCATCCTTGGTCGATGTGCAGTGGGCCTGGAGACTCCGGATGTTCACCTCGAGCAAACTCCTTTTCTTCTCAGCACTCATTGAATTCCAGTACCCACGAACCTGATCCATCCTGTCAGCCGAAGATGAGGCCTTTCGAAGGTTTGCATGCTTCCGCCGCTCGCCCGACCGGTGGTGGGCTCCAGGTGCTGACTCAGGAGGCCTGTCATCGCCGCTCTGCTGCTGTGGTGAATCGGGCTTCTGCTGCATGAGACGCTGGGCCGCCACACGTACTTCGATCTCCTTCCGCCGCTCCTCTGGAGTCTTGGTCGCCTTCTTGATCTCATTGGGGCGGCGGGCTGGGACCAGCCTAACCTCCATGGGGTCTTCCGTGAGCCGCCGCATCGGGATCAACCTGAACTTCTCCTCACCAGCTCCATTCCCAAGGTTCTTCATCCAAGTCGAGATCGACGCGATGTTGGATTTTTGGATGAGGGTACGGAGCTCCTGCTGGACATGGGCAATCCGCGCATCTGGCGTCGGCAGCTTCTGCTGGCTCTCATCCTGCAAGCTCTCCTTAGCAGGGTCCACAGGGTCCGCAATCGACAGCGCCCGCTCGCACTCCTGGATCACCTCGTCGTAACCCTTGCCGTCAGACGCATTGGCGGAATCGAAAAGGAGATTGGCGTAGAAATGCGCGAACTCGATGGAGTTCGGGGAGAGCGAGACAGCCTTCTTGGCGGACTCAACCGCGTTCCGGAGGTGCCGCTGCTTGGCAGTGGGGTCGTCGATGAGGGAGGCGACTTTGACGGAGACAGTGCCGTGGACGCGGTGGAGGAGCGCGGACCCCGCCTGCCGGGTCAGCGATTCCTTCATTAGCCGGAGGGCCTTGGTGTGGTTGCCCCGCCGGAGCGATGTGAGGGCCCGCTCGCATTCAAGCTTGACGGATTCATTGGCGGGAGCCGGAGGGAGGGCAGGGGCATGCATGTCATCGGACGGTCGGACAATGGCTCGATCATCTTCAATCGAGGCGGGACCACCGTCGGATGATGCATCCGACGGCCGAGAACGATGAGAAGGTGTTCGCTTCTTATGGCCCATAGTCTTCTAGGCCAAGTCTTCTTGAGTGCATATGATTCGGGTATTTCAGACTCGGTGTGCAGAGAAATGTAAACGGAGGGTTGGATTGGGGTTTTGGCTTTGGGTAGTTCTCTCACCTACTCACGCTGCAAGATGGGAGATTTGAGAATTTTTCTTTTTCTTATTTTACTTTGGTGTGGGGTGTTTGCAAAATTTTAAGGGGCTTTTTTCAATTTCTGGAGAGAGAATGGAGATGGAAGGTGGAAGGAAAGAAAAAAGTGAGTGAATTTGTCAATTGATGAGAGAAGGATTTTAAACAGAAAAGCATCACAGAAAGAAAGAGGAGAAGTCTTCTTAAGAGCTAATATGGCACAGTAATAAAGCTCAAATAGTAAAATCTGCTGAGATAATTACATTCTCAAGAGTGTTATTTGAGAGATTTGCTGCAATATATCTGACCCAATGGTACTCTATGTCTAGGGCCATAGTCGTCAATCTAGGTCATGTTGCAAGAATCCAAGCCGTTTACGTTATGGACAAGATGTAAATAAACGACTCTTGAAACATTTTAAGAGTGGAAGATTGTGTCAACGTACCAAAAATAAAAGTCAGAGGAGATGGTCCATTTTCAAATGAATAGGAGTTGAATCATCAAAGCATGGACATTGGACAGATAGTTTTTCTTTTGTACATCCTCCATCCTATGGTGTGGCCTATCGTATAAAGAGTCGGATCAATGAAATATGACCATAAATCCAATGGTTACAATAACAGCATGAAAAATAATAATAGTTGTAGGCACATTGTAGCAAGACTTGTCATATGATACTCTAGCAAAGTATGACAGCTAATACACAGGCAATCAGAAATTGTGCATGTCACATGCACATAGTATTGGACTAAATTGCCCATATAATAAGGCCTATTATAGATAGATCCTCATTCAAAACGCATATTGACTGAAGGATTCTTAAGTTCTTATTAGAGAGCATTTGTTTGTTGAATTATGATCGTTGATTAATTTTTTTTTATTGTTTGTTATAGCAAATCAAAATTAAATACACAAACCTATTGTTATTAATTGTTAAATTCCCATTAGGTGGAAGCCCAATTCTTCTCTTATTATTCTCATATGAATCTATGTTCATGATATCCATTCTCATATTAGTGTACGTTTTTCTTTTTCTACTTAAAATGGATGTTATCGAAAACGAAAATAAATATTAATTTTGTTCATCTTAGCATGTAATTTTATAGTAAATAATTTTATATAAAAATATAAAATTTATATGAAAATAAGATTTAAAAATATTTAGGTCTTTTAACTCATTGACAACCTTGGTTTTGATAAATTAATCAACGTATTTGCTGAAGATTGACAAGAAAAATTGAGCTTCATTGCATCTCAGAGATAACATTTCAATAACTTGCGATTAAGAATTAATCTATGATGTAGGGAGCAAATACATTATCACGAAATGCAACTTTATAAGGTAGTTATAAGGTACTTTCCTTCCCAATCGGTTTTATTATACATCATTAACAATTAATGTAATAAATTATAAATAAAAGTACATTCTCTATAGGTGTATAGTTTTTGTATTTATATTATTCATAGTATTATTAAGGGCCTTTTTGTCTTGGCTAATAAAAGGTGTTTTTTTATATTTTGATTCTGAAAATAACTTTTTTAGGTTGTAAATATATTAATTGGTCTTTTAATTAATTAGTTTTAAAAACAATAATTATATAGATTTGTAATTTTTTCTACAACCGTCTAAGCCCTTCATCTCATATAGTTACTTCGACAAATTTGTTAAAATAACTAAAAACTTTAAAAATTTCATCTTTTTTATTGAAAGAGTTAACCGAACACAAGTGTATGGCCATACACCACCACATATGTCATCATGAAACGTAGGTTCGAGATCAAATCCATGCATTCCTAAATTAATCCGATCCACGCAAAATGTGAGTCCTAATACTGGAAAGAAGTAGATGAGTTAGAAAACTTCAATTAAGTGTTTTAGAGTCGTACGTTTATTTTGTAAATTATGTCCTAGCTGGGCAGTGTACCAACCTAATTCTTGGACCAGGGCATCAATGTAGTGGTGTCTTTCTAATGGATGGATTTGATCTTCGGCATACCTAGACTCGGTGAGGCAAAATAATGTAAACGGAGGGTTGGATTGGGGTTTTTGCTTTGAGTAGTTTTCTCACCTACCCACATTGCAAGATAAGAGATCTGAGATTTTTTTTTTTCTTACTTCATTTTGGGGTGGGGTGTTTGTAAAATTTCCAAGGGCTTTTTCTTAATTTATGGAGAGAAAGATTAGAAATGGAAGGTGAAAGGGGAAAAGGTGGGTAAATTTGTCAATTGATGGGGGTAGAATTTTAAGAAAAAGCCTCCCTAAAGAGCTAAAATGGCTCAGTAATAAATGTCAAATAGTAAAATTCTGTTAAGATGATTATATTCCCAAAGTATTATTTAAGAGATTTGCTACAATACATCTAACCTAATGGTAATGTATGTCTCAGGCTGTAGCTGTCGATATGAGTCATGTTGCAGGCATCCAAACCGTTTATATTATGGACATGATGTAAATAAATGACTCCTGAAGCATTTTAAGAGTGGAAAGATTGTGTCGATGTACTCAAAAGAACAGTCAGATGAGATGGTCCATTTTTAAATAAAAAGGAGTTGAATCATCAAAGCATAGACACTGGATAGAGAGTTTTTCTTTCGTACATCCTCCATCCATGGTGTGGCCTATCATATAAATGGTCGGATCAATAAGATATGACAAAAAATCCAATGGTTACAATATTAGCGTGAAAAATAATAGTAGCTGTAGGTACACTGTAGCAAGACTTGTCATATGATGCTCTGGCAAAGTATGACAGCTAATGCACAGGCACTCATAAATTGTGCATGTCGCATGCACATAGTATTAACTAAATTGCCCATATAATAGGGCCCACTATAGATAGATCCTCATTCAAAACGCATATTGATCAAAAGATCCTTAAGTTCTGATTAGAGAGCATTTGTTTGTTGAATTGTGATCGTTGATTTTTTTTTTTTTTTTTGTTTTAGCAAATCAAAATTAAATACACAAACCTGTTATTATTAATTGTTAAATTTCCATTAGGTGGAAGCCCAATTATTCTCTTATTATTCTCACATGAATCTATGTTTATGATATCCATTCTTAAATTACCGTACGTTTTTTTCTTTTTCTACTTAAAATGGATGTTGCTGAAAACGAAAATAAATATTAATTTCGTTTATATTAGCATGTAATTTTATAATTAAATAATTTTATATAAAAATATAAAATTTATATGAAAATAAGATATTAAAAGATTTAAGTCTTTTAACTTATTGACAACCTTGGTTTGGGTAGATTAATCAACATGTTTGCTGAAGATCGACGAGAAAAATTGAGCTTCATTGCATCTTAGAGATAGCATTTCGATAACTTGCGTTGCAGACTAAGAAGTGATCTGTGATGTTGGGAGCAAATACATTATCATGAAAGACAACTTTATAAGGTAGTCATAGGGTACTTTCCTTCCCAATCGATTTTATTATAGATCATTAACAATTCAATGTAATAAATTATAAATAGAAGTATCTTCTCTATATGTGTATAGTTTTTGTATTTATGTTATTCATAGTATTATTAAGGGCCTTTTTTGTCTTGGCTGATAAAATGTATTTTTTTATATTTTAATTTTAAAAATTACTTTTTTAAGTTGTAAATATATTAGTTGGTCTTTTTATTAATTAGTTTTAAAAACAATAATTATACAGATTTATAATTTTTTCTACAGCCGTCTAAGCCCCTCGTCTCATATATACACTTCGACAAATTTGCTAAAATAACTAAAAAATTTAAAGATTTCCATCTCTTTTATTGAAAGAGTTGTAACCGAACACAAGTGTATGGCCATACACCACCACATATGTCATCATGACACATAGGTTCGAGATCAAATCCATTCATCCCTAAATTTAATCTGGTCCACTCAAAATGCAGGGCCCTAATACTGGAAACAAGTAGATGAGTTAGAAAACTTCAACTAAGTGTTTTAGAGTTGTACATTTATTTTGCAAACTATTACCTACCTGGGCAGTGGACCAACCTAATTCTTGGACTAGGGCATCAATGTAGTGGTGTCTTTCTAATTGATGGATTTGATCTTCGACATACCCAAACTCGATGGGGCAGAGTAATGTAAACGGAGAGTTGGATTAGGGTTTTGGCTTTGGGTAGTTCCCTCACCTACCCACGTTGCAAGATGAGAGATTTGAGATTTTTTTTTTTCTTAGTTTATTTTGGGGTGGGGTGTTTGTAAAATTTTTAGGGGTGGAAAGTGGAAGGGAAAAAGGTAGGTGCATTTGTCAATTGACGAGGGTAGGATTTTAAGAAACAAGCAAAGAAAAAAGAGAAGCCTCCCTAAAGAGTTAAAATGGCTCAGTAATAAAGCTCAAATGGTAAAATTTGTTGAGATGATTATATTCCCAAAGTGCTATTTGAGAGATTTGCTACAATACATTTGACCCAATGGTACTGTATGTCTTAGGCTATAGTTATCGATATGGGTTATGTTGCACGCATCTAAACCGTTTATATTATGGACATGATGCAAATAAATGACTCCTGAAGCATTTTAAGAGTGGAAGATTGTGTCAATGTACTGAAAATAACAGTCAGATTAGATGGTTCATTTTCATATGAAAAGGAGTTGAATCATCAAAGCATAGACATTGGATAAAGAGTTTTTCTTTTGTACATCCTTCATCTATGGTGTGGCCTATCATGTAAACGGTCAGATCAATGAAATATGATCATAAATCAAATGGTTATAATAACAGTGTAAAAGTAGTAGTAGTTTTAGGTACATTGTATCAAGGCTTGTCATATAATACTCTAGCAGAGTATGACAGCTAATGCACTAGCATTCAAAGATTGTACATGTCGCATGCACATAGTATTAGCTAAACTACCCATATAATAGGGCCCACTATAGATAGTTCCTCATTCAAAATGCAGATTGATTGAAGGATCTTTAAGTTCTTATTAGAGAACATTTGTTTATTGAATTGTGATCGTTGATAAATTTTTATCTTATTGTTTGTCGTAGCAAATCAAAATTAGGTACACAAACATATTATTATTAATTATTAAATTTTCATTGGAAGCTTGATTATTCTCTTATTATTCTCACATGAACCTATGTCAATGATATTCATTCTCGTATTAGTGTACGTTTTTCTTTTTTTACTGAAAATGGATGTTGCCAAAAACAAGAATAAATATTAATTTTGTTCATCTTAGCATGCAATTTTATAGTTAAATAATTTTATATAAAGATATAAAATTTTTATGAAATAAGATTTTAAAAGATTTAGGTCTTTTAACTCATTAGCAACCTTGGTTTGGGTAGATTAATTAGCATGTTTACTGAAAATCGACGAGAAAAATTGGTTTTCACTGCATTTCAGAGATAGCCTTTCAATAACTTACGTTGCAAATTAAAAATTGATCCAAGGTATTATGAGCAAATACATTATTAAAAAAAAACAACTTTATAAGGCAGCCATAAGGTACTTTCCTTCCCAATTGGTTTTATTATATATAATTAACAATTCAATGTAATAAATTATAAATAAAAATACATTCTCTATGGGGGTATAGTTTTTGTATTTATGTTATTCATACTATTATTAAGGTTCTTTTTTGTCTTGGCTGATTAAATGTATTTTTTTATATATTGGTTAAGAAAAATTACTTTTTTAAGTTGTAAATATATTAATTAGTTGGTCTTTTAATTGATTAGTTTAAAAAATAATTATACAAATTTGTAATTTTTTCTGCAACAGTCTAAGCCCCTCGTCTCTTATAGTTAATTCGACAAATTTGCTAAAATAACTAAAAAATTTAAAGATCTCCGTCTCTTTTATTGGAAGAGTTGTAACTGAATACAAGTGTATGGCCACGCACCGCTACATATGACATAATGGCACATAGGTTTGATATCAAATCCATTCATCCCTAAAATTAATCTGGTCCACTCAAAATATGGGCCCTAATACTGGAAACAAGTAGATGGGTTAGAAAACTTCAACTAAGTATTTTAGAGTTGTACGTTTATTTTACAATCTATCCTACCTGGGCAATGGACCAACTTAATTCTTAGACTAGGGCATCAATGTAGTAGTGTCTTTCTAATGGATGGATTTGATCTTGGCATACTTGCTATACTGGCGAATGTGTGGCTTGTACATGAGTTGTATTGCACATGCACATGGGCTTAACAAATCTTATTTCCAACAAACGAGACAAATGCAACTTTCTTATAACCCATGTCCTCATTGATATGAAGCCCATCGCAATGACCATGTGACATTTACTCTGTCCATCCATTATGCCATATCATGTTAGGGTAAGACTTTAAAAATTTAGGCAGCTTTATGACTTAAGTGAGCCACAATACAGGAAATATTTGAAGTAAACTACTCATCATTGAAACATTAATGGAAAATTGGTTTTTGTTATATATGATTACCAAGCATGCACTTTTTCTCATAAGCAATTATTGAGGAATTGAGAATCAGTCGTATGGTTGCTAGAAACAATGCTAAATGGGCCATAAGGTTTTATAATGCATACTTCTAAATAGGTTTGCATTTTTTTTTTTTTTTTTTGCTTTGTTATACATTTTTTTAATTAACTTCTATTAGGTAGAATATCGAAATAGTCACTGACCAACCTTAACTCCATAAAAGTAATAACTATAAGAAGAAAGAATAAAAGTCATCGTTAAAGAATTAAAATTGCAAAATCTGCTAAAACGATTATATTTATTTGAGAGATTAGCTACAATACATCTGACCCCTTGGTTCTATATGTTTCAGGCTATAGTCGTTAATCCAGGTCATGTTACAATCATCCAAACTGTTTATATTATGGGACACGTTGCAAATGGATGATTCCAGAAACAACTTTACAAGTGGAAAATTATGTTTATATGCTGAAAATAATGATTATCGGAGATGATCTATTTTCAAATGAAAAATGAGTTGAATCATTAGAGCGTAAACATTGAACAAAGAAATTTTCTTTTGTACATCCTCCATCCGTGGTGTAGCTTATCTTCTAAACGATCGGATCAATGAAACACGACCATAGATCTAATGGTTACAATAACAACGTGAAAAATAGTAGTGGCTGTTGGTGCATTGTAGTACGACTTGTCATGTGATACTCTGGTAGAGCGTGACAACTAATGCGCATGCACTTAAAGATTGTTCATGTCGCATGCACATAGCATTAGCTAAACCATCCATATAGTAGGGCCCACCATAAATATGCCCTCATCCAAAATGTAGATTAATTGAAGGATCCTTAAGTTCTGATTAGAGAGCATTTGTTTATTGAATTATGATTGCTAATTAATTTTTATCTTATTGTTCATTGTAGCAAATCAAAATTAGGTACACAAATGTGTTATTATTAATTATTAAATTCTCATTAGGTTGAAGCTCAATATTCTCACATGAATCTATGCTCATGATATCCACTCTCATGTTGGTATACATTTGTCTTTTTCTACTTAAAATGGATGTTGCCGAAAATGAGAATACATATTAATTTTATTCATCTTAGCATGCAATCTTGTAGTTAAATAATTTTATAAAAAAATAAAACATTAATATAAAAATAAAATTTTAAAAGATTCATGTCTTTTAATTCATTGACAACCTTGATTTGGTTAGATTAATTAACATGTTTGTTGAAGATCGATGAGAAAAATGGACTTCATTGCATCTTAGAGATAGCCTTTCAATAACGTATGTCGCAGCTGTGGTGTTAGGAGTAAATACATTATCAAGAAAACAACTTCATAAGGCAGTCATAGGGTACTTTTCTTCCCAATCGATTTCATTTTACATCACTGACAATTCAAAGTAATAATGTATAAATAAAAATAATTTTTCTATAGGGATATAGTTTTTGTATTTATGTTATTCATACTATTATTAAAGGTCTCTTTATCTTGATTGATGAAATGTGTTTATATATATATATATATATATATATATATATATATATATATTGATTCTTAAAATTGTTATTTTAAGTTTTAAATATATTAGTTGGCCTTTTAATTAATTAGTTTTAAAAATAATAATTATTTAAATTTATAATTTTTTCTTCAACCGTCTAAGCCCTCATTTCCAATAGTTACTTCAACAAATTTGCTAAAATAATTCAAAAATATGAAGATCTTTATCTTTTTTATTGGAAGAGTTGTAACTGAACACAAGTGTATGTCCATACATCACCACATATGCTATCATGGCATGTAGGTTTGAGATCAAATCCATTCATCCCTAAAATTAATCTGGTCCACTCAAAATGTGGGCCCTAATATTGAAAACAAGTAAGTTGATTAGAAAACTTCAACTAAATGTTTTAGAGTTGTACATTTGTTTTGCAAACTATGTCCAACTTGGCCAATGGATCAACCTAATGATTGGACTAGGGCATCAATATAGTGGTGTCTTTCTAATGGATGGAATGGATCTTGGGCATACTTGCTATAATGGTGAATGCGTGGCATGTACACAAGTTGCATTACACATGCACACGGGCTTAACAAATCATATCTCCAATAAGCGAGACAGATGCAACTTTTCTATAACCCTTGCCCTCACTGATATGAAGCCTACTACAATGATCATCTGATATTCACTTCGTCCATCCATTATGCCATATCATGTTAGGGCAAGACTTTAAAAATTTAGGTAGCTTTAAGACTAAAGTGTGCCACACTATGAGAAATATTTTGAATAAAATGTTCATTATTGAAACCTTCATGGAAAAATTATTTTTCTTATACATGATTACCAAACATGCACTTTTTTTTATAATCAATTCTTGAGGAATTGTGAATCAATCATATAGTTGCTATAAACAATGTTTAATGGGCCATAAAGTTTTATAACGCATACTTCTAAATAGGTTTACATTTTTTTTTTTTTTTTGGTTTAGTTATACATTTTTTAATTAACTTCTATTGGGTATAGCATCAAAGTGGTCACTAACCAACCTTAACTAGATAAAAGGAATAATTTGTATTTGTTCATGAATTGTGGATGAATTGAAGGCAATGAGGCAATGTGACTACTAAAGTATGTTGTGAATGCTTCTTATTTCTATCGTAATCATAAAATTAACAATCTTTTTTAACATTTGCTTTATGAATTTTATATTTTAATAATTATTTTAGTTTATATATTTAGTAAGTTAGCATACATTTCAAATCTCCTCTTATCACCTTGATTCAAAATTATATTTTTTTTATTCATTCTCATCCTTCCTTTCAGGTACTTCAATCTTAATCGGAGTTTTCTTTTTTATTGAGATAATCTTATATTTTGCATGATATAACAGAATCATCTCCATGGACTTTGATTATTTTATTATCCTACTTGAGCTAGTTTTAAGTTATTTTTATTCTTAATTATATGTTAATAATTTTATTATGCATATATTTCAATATCATCTCCCCTCCATCTACTTACCTTTAACTTTAACAAAACACAACTTCTTTTTATTTTTTTAGTAGCAAAAATATAGAAACAGTTATCTTTCAGGAATATCTTAACTATTGACTTCAAGTAAAGTAAACTTTACTTTTATAATTTTTATTATTTAGTTTGGATTCAAATTACTATCTTGATTATGCTAAGGGCCTATTTGGATCGAGGGAAACTAAAGAAAGGAAAGAAAAAATGAAACATTTTTCCTATAGCAACATTTCAGTATGCTTGAATAGCAAAAATTATAATAGTCATTACACTTTTCCACACTCAAATTTTTCATAGCACATGGTATAAGATGAATATTGTCTCACAAAATAAGATTTTCACTTACCATTCAAATAAGATCTCCTAAAATAAAATTCATAATTGAATAATCATCATACTTTTTTTTATTATTCAAATGCCCATAAGTTTCAAACTTTCTACACTTTAGAGAATTCGTCTAATTGTGACACAACAGTAGAGTGGGCAAGTAGGAGGAGAAGATCATTGTTTTCTTTCTCTGAGATAAACCTTAAATTTATAAGAAAAAAATTTCTTACACTGGAATAAAATCGATAACAATGACTTATTTTTTATAATGTTATTGATATTACTTATATAAGCCTTAGATTTTCAATTCAAACAAAATAAATTTATTATCTGCTCTTAGATGATTCAAACAAAAACTTTTAGAACCAAATTTTTTAACCCTAAAATGATTAAAATAACAAATTCAAAAGTAACAAAAAATAATAAAATTTGAATTTGACTTAAAAAATTATATTAAAAATAATATTTTTAAGGCAAATCATTCAAGGTCAATAGAATCTCCTCAATGCCTCATTATTTTGTTTCCAACGATATATCAATGATTCTCATAATCAACCGCAAAATTATGCATGTCGAAAGCTATAGTGTATGTTATGTAGTTTTTGCCCAGGCTCTAACCGTTGAGTCAAAGTTCATCTGATCATTTTACTCCATAAAATCGTTTATAATCTATTATACATCAAATTATCATCCGCTTCTTATTTACTCTCATGATCACCATTATGTAATTGGTAAACAAAATACACTAAAGGACCTCGGTTTGAATATTATTGGTTACTAATGATGAACATAAAAACCTATTTTACCATTATTAAAAGCTATCAAACCGAAGTATTGGCATGTATAAAAGTAAGTAATTGAGTGAATAGTAGAGTAAACATGGTTTATTTTGACTTGTTTTTTTTACCATTTACTACGGTAAATGATGGTTAATGGGAAATAGTTACTTTCAATAGTTGTTTGGAGAGATGGAAATCATGGAGTAAACATGTCTTGAGAAATGAGATTGCATCACACAAATGGGCTACATAAAATACATGGATCACACCATGATGTATGTATCTGATCAATGTTATATATCCGTTTTACAAGTTGATTTTAGGGGGTGTTTGTTTTCCAATTCCTTTCTATAAATACAAGTAAATGGATAATAATTACCATTTACACATGTTTGGTATAAATAAGTATTTCCTCCTTGAAGTGCCGTTTGAAAATGATGGATTTAAATTTATGGGCCTCACTGTAAGGTCTGTGACATATCCATGTCGTCCATCCATTTTATTAGAACATTTTAGGGCATGAGACGAAAAAGAGGCATATTTGAAGCTCAAGTGGCTCACAACATAGGAAATTGTGGTCGTAAAAGGTTTTTAACGGTAGGTGTTCGACCCATTGTTTCGCGTGGTGTAATCCACTTGAGCTTTAGATCTACCTTAATTTTAGGTTCTTACTCTAAAATCAGCCCGCAAAATGGATGGACGGTGTGGATAGGCCACATATACCACAGTGGGCCCCATATGAAATTTGCACGATCCTGAATTTTAGTGTAAAAAAAGCAAGCTATCGTTAGCATAAAAAAAGAAGTGAAGAAATTACATTGGTAATTAGTCATTACCATTTGCATGTATTTATACTAGGGAATTGAAAAACAAACACTCTCATGAAAAATGAGGTAGATTGTAAGTTCAAGTAAACCAAATCACAAGAAATAAGGGGATAACAATGCCTGTTGTTAAAAGCAAAAATTTACATAATACCCATAATGATCAAACTTATTCACAAGGTTAAAAAGACATGAATGAACTAAGAACACAAATATCAACTTGATCTAAAACTTTTATAACGCCCAAGAAGTTTTCAATGGCACGTGTTTAATTTTCCATTTTAGCATGTGGTGTGGTCCACATGTGCTTTGGATTTGCCTCATTTTTGGACTCATACATTGGAATGAGTCGATAAAATGGATGGGTAACATGGATCAGACACATAAATCATGGTGGGCCCCACAGATTTTATGTATTTCATTCTTCTTCTTTTTTATTTTAATGAAATCATCAATGTTAAAACGTCAACCTGTATGAATTTTTCATGGTAAATAATTATTAACTATTTACTAAATTTTATCATGGTAAATAGTAATACAAACAAGTCCTTAATGAACAAATGTTGTAGTTCATAATTTGTATCAATAAATCTTCTGGCATATATAATGGCACTCATATCAAATAGGATCTTAATTAAAGATACGTTTGCGTTGAATGACATCTAAATATAGACATGAAAAAATCTCTGAAAATCGTTCAACATGAAAACAGTGAAAATAAGAAAAAGATATGAGTTAATGCACGTTGCTCTCATTTTAGGTTGATATTCATAGAAATGAAGCTAATGTTAATGGTCAAGAGCAATAATTGCTTTACGGTATCAAGAAAATGCTCATAAATTAATTTTTAGAATAAAGAAGGTATTTTTTTAAAGAAAAATTGTAATTATTATATTTAATTTATACAGTTACCTTTTACAATATAAGTAACAAAAAGAAAGTTTAGTATATTGGTTATTGACTTCAAATTTCAGTAATATTTAATTTAAACAATTTTGTCATTCAAATACTATATTCTCATTCTTTATAGTCTATAATCTTAAAAAAAGCACAAGTTTGAATTTAAAAATTTCAATAACACATTTTCAATTAAATGTACATTTGTAAAGATATTTGTGTAATAGCATTTTAATATTTAACCTTTGATATATTGGTTGTTTATAACGAGATGACATGTCGACTAAATTGGAAAACTATTCTTTTCTTTCTAATTTTGTCTTTCATGATATCTTTCATCCATTTTCTCCCATCCTCGTTATATTTTCTTTTCTTTTTTCTTCTTTATTCATTTATGCATGTTGCAATATAATATTAGATTGTGGATGTACTTGAAAATTGTTAACATATCTTCCTAAATCAATCCATTTTTTTAGTCAGGTGGTATCTAAAAGATCATAAAACTATATTTTACAATATATGAGTATTTCCTCGCATAAAACTAAATTGTAGAAATTGTCCATAATAAGTTCCTTGCATGTGTTGAAATTGACATATCCCAGTTGTTATATCCTCGTGCTATAAATAATCTTAATATTTTAGATTATCGACATTAACCTAAATGGTTACAATAGTTACAATATACATAATCTATTAGATTGATTTTATATAGTAGAGATGTGGTTAATTTTATCTATAAAAATATTCTTAGAAGATAATTCCAAATATACACAATGGATGAAGGATAACTAATAAGTTATGATAATTCTGAATCTATATATTATATACAAAATAATTAACAAATTATTTATTAGTTGTTGAATAGAATAAAATTAGAAGTGAATAATGGTATAAAAATCTTACAGTACAAAAAAATTTAAGATAATGAGGGATGTATTAAAAAAAGAAAACAATATTACAATAATTTATCAATTTCTTCCGAACATCTCAATTCAACACAAGGTGGAAAGAGCTTAAGCAAGTATTGTGTTAATCTACGAGGAATATGCATTGAACCATGTATTAACTTTTCTTGTATCATTGAAAAGAAGATTATAAAAAGGCTTCGAAACAAGAAGATAATATAAGGTGATATGATTCCTAATTGGGTTGAATTTTAAATGTCAAAGTGTCTAAAGTGAAATTATTATTATGAAATTTTTTACTACAGTAAATACAATATATACTGTTTTACAACTTAAGATAGGTTATATGATGTCACGTCTTTTATATCCTCATTTACACCAGTTATACTTGATTAATTAATTATGGTTTCTAATTTTCATTCCCTTGTGTTATGATGAAAGTTGTACTTGTGATCATAATACGAATGACAGTTCTAGTTGTAAAACTGGTAGATGCTAAAATACTAATGAAGGTCATGGATATGGTTGAAATTAATTTTATTATTTTTACTCATTGTGATAAAATGAATCATACTATTGACAAGTGTTTGAATATTTATAGGGCCAATATGGGCCAACTTGTCTTAAATTGGTGCATCCTTAAAAAAAATTGAAAAGTCAAATGTGATCTATACTTGTTCAATATCCAACTACCTCAAATGATTATGTTTCTTCATCCTGAGAAGCATATGGATTATATTTATATATAAAAAAAAGGATGATGCTTTTAATTCATAGCTACATTAGCCCAAATCAAGTACCTCGACAATCGCCATATATATGTCTCATAAATATTTTTTTTTTTTGTTTTTATTTTTGACTCCATAATTTTTCAACACATGATCGGAAGGAGAAACATTTTTAGTCATTTGACAAATCTTATTCCAATAAGTATGTCACTTCAACTAATGAAAATAATTATCTTTTTATTGGTAAATGTTCTATCAAAGCTACTGATTCACTTCCATTGTCGTAAGTGTTATGTGTATCCAAAATTCTGTATAGTTTACTCTCTATATTATTAAAGGGCCTTTTAATTATTATGTCACATTCTTTCTTTCTCGCTGTGTTTTTTATTACCTCTAAATAAAGAAGATAATTGATGGAGGAGATGAGCGAAGATGGTTTTTCATTATGTAAGGCTTATCCTTGAGTGATCACCCCCTCTAAAAATCATAATTGCTCAAGCAATTCATACATCTTACCAATGACTTGAAAAATGAATTCGCGTTGTTATAATGTAAGATATTTCATTATTGATTTTGCACCATCCATCATTTGGAGCTCATCTTTGAATGTTCTGTCTATTTCAAAATCACTCTAATAGAATGATTTTAATCATTTAGTGGATGAATAAGAAAATAAACACTTCATAATAATTACACCATAAATGGTTGACTTTTAATATAATTGTTCGCCAAATGTTGCCATATGGGCCCACCTTTCATTTCCCATTCCTTGAAAATTACTTTAAATGGATGATTCTAACCATATAATAAATTATTAACTAGATAATGTATTAATTATACTAGAAAAGGCCTAAGCACCATGCGTATTGTTCATCGAGAGAGGCATATATTTGATCCCATCACTATCAAATATCAATTCAATCACGCTAACCATCATATCAATGACTAAGAAAATGGACAACATTAGAAAAATAAATTTTTTAAGTTATCCTAACCATTTTTTCATTCACATGGGAAATAGATAGTCCACATTGGTTATAATAAAGAGGTTTAATTATTTGTATGGATGTTTCATCCCACCAGGCCCACATTCGGTCTCATGGTGTCATAAGAGGGAAAGAATTAACTTCTCGAAGTGAAAATAGATTTAAGTGGTAAATTACTTCTTCAAAACCTGAACATTCTAGAAATTTATGTGGAATCATTTTTTACTTTAAAGATAAATTGATACAATATTTATTCTCGTCCAAATGAAGAGTATACTTTTAATTCATCCACAAATTTCAATTTATAACTCGAGAAAAAAAAGGAGAAATAGAAGGGTTGAAAAGATCTCACTTATAATCTTTATTTTGCATTTTTGCTAAAGAAATTACATGAATTAAAATGTGAATATTATTTTAATACTTTCATTTTGTGCAAGTGAGTTCAATGGTTAGATGACCCCTATCATTAAGTGGACCAGCGATGTGGAGAAAATCTTCCAAGTTACAAGATTCAATCTCTTTGATTAAAGTCCTGAAAATAATAAGCTAAGCAAAAAATAATACAAAGATTAGGGTGAAATTCCACACATTGGATAACCAGGATGTTTCAAATCTAGAATAATTAAGAACGTCCACCATCCATGGTGGGGCCCATCAGTTTGAAGGTTCTGATCTCTTGGGTATATTCTGGTTAAAGGAGATCAATTTTTCCAACTGCTCCAAAAGATAAGGTTTTGAATAAAGAGTATCTTGCTGGTAGATGTAGGGAGTGCCTTGGCAGAGTTCATTTAGGTTTTAAATTCTAGGAAGGGGGGCCCACGATCGATACTCTAGACCGCTAGTCTTTTGTGTCTCTCCATGGATGGATCATGCCCAAATATCAACGGTAGAACCGAGTATACGGTGAAATGAGTTGTGGACCAATTTCGAGAACAAAAGGAAGATTACAATTAAAAGGGGGTGGAACTAACAAAAATAAGGGTTGAAATAACAACCCTGCGAATGCGATCTAAGTACCCTTTGGAGAGCATTACTCAGTCCACATGCGTGTACACGCTACCACATGTACCAACATGGCACATAAGCACGAGATACGATCCTTTCATCAGAGGAGCACATTGGCCCAAGAAACAAATTGGTCCATTTTTCAGTGGGTCATAATTTAATAATCAAATATACGGTAGGAAAATAACTTGGCTAAAGTTCTCTAAATTGTCCACCTGTTTCTAACAAAGTGGCCCAGTTGAGGTGTGGACCAACTTGAATTTTTGGTAAATGACATTTACACAGCAGGACCCACCTAACGGATGACTTGGATATTGCATCTATTGTCATTACTGGCACATGTATTGGTGTTAACATTATTTTTCTCATGAAGCTTAGTAGATCCCTCGATAGTTTAAATAGATTCCTGATGGAACATCTTCAAAATACCCAAACTTATGAAATATGAGTGTGGATCGTATGTGTTAAAGGCTTAGGAAATTCCAGTGTTGTAGCTTCTCATTGGTCCACATTATTTTCAATGATTCACCTAACAAGATATGTTGGATTTCATCTACACCGTCCATCAATTTTTCTAGATAATTTTAGAGCATGAGCCCAAAAATGAGGTACATTTAAAGCTGAAGTGGATAACACCACATAAATCAGTGGGGATTGAACAAACTACCGTTGAAACCTTCATGAGGCCAACCATGAGGCTTATTTTCTATTTAACGTGTTCATAAGATCACACATACCTTAATGAAGTTAAAATACAAATATCGATTTGATCAAAGCCTTCTGTGGCTCCAAAAAGTTTTCAACGGTAGCATCAATTCCTACCGTTTTCAGTGGTGTGGTCTACTTTAGCTTTAGATCTACATTGTTTTTGGGATCGTATTCTAGAATGATCTGAAAAAATGGATGGACGATGTGTATCTAAGAAATACATCATTATGGGGCCTACTTAAATTTCATAGGGAAAGAAATTCCGTTCCTTGTTGTGTGGGGTACGGGAGCGCCGGAGCAAATTAGGTGAGACCTTGGCCTCATCCAAGAACAGTGCAACCCTTACCATGGGGCCCACCATGATATGTGTATTTTGCATCCAGTTCGTTCGTCAAAATTTTCAGATCATTTTTGTGCATGAACCCAAAAAATAAGAAGATGAAATTATAAGGTGGACCATACTTTAGAAAATAGTGGTGATTGAACACCTTACCATTAAAAACTTCTTAGGGCACACCTTAATGTATCTGTAGTTTTTATTTTCTATCCAATATGTTGATAAGTTCACGTAAGTCTGGAGGAAGGGAAGAAATAAATATTAACTTGACCTAAAACTATCGTAGGCCATTACTGGCCAATCACCAATGTTTACTATGGAATGGTCCACTTGATAGTTGGATCTGCTTCATTCTTTGGATAATGCCCTAAAATAATATGAAAAAATGGATGGATGGAGTGGATATAGAATATGCACATCAAGGTGGGAACCATAGTAATGACACCATCTTGGGTGAGGTTGAGTTTACATTGGTGTAGCATTTTGGAGGTGGAAAGGAGAATAAAATTGGGCATGGGTCGAGTAAACTCGGTTGACTCAACTAGTTCGAACCAGTTAGACTCAACTCGAACTGATCCGATAGTCTGAGACGGTCCTAGATCGAGTATTAAGGCTCGAATTCGAATCTAACTCGAGTCAAGTCCAGATTACACTTTGATCGGAACCGACCCGACTCAAATCTGATCCGAAAGAGATCTGAATCGATCCGAAACCTGATCTGACTCGGGTATTGGGTATAAGTTAAAAATAAAAACTATTTTTTTAACCTTATCCGAGCGACTCCACCCGCTGCTGCCCTACGACCCCTACCCGCTGCTTCCCTACCCTCTACTGCCCTACCCGGTCCTTGTCCTCCCCACCTGGTCGACCATCGTCCGCAGCACCTTATCCGATGTTGAATTAGATTAATCTCAACTTCTAGGTAGATTTATCTTTCAATACTCTTTTTTTGTTGATCATTGTCTTGGTAGAAATTGAAATTATGTTTGGGGATTTTTATAAATTGGAATGGGGGGTTGGTGTGTCGGGGTTGGCTCAGGTATATCTAGCATGGCTGGAGTGCGTCCGGGCTGGGTCGGGTATATCCGGACTGGCTCGGGTGTGTCCAGGGTTGGCTTAGGTGCATTTGGCCTGGCTCAGGTGCATCTCGGCTGGGTCGGATCCGAATGTAACCTTATCCCTTAAACTCGACCCAAGTCGGTGCTGACTTGATCCAACTTAGGGCTGTTAAAAAAACCCACCAAACCGATAAAACTGACCAAATCGGTCGATTTCAGTCGGTTTTCCATTCTATTTTAGGTCGGTTTGGTTGTCGGTTTGTGAAAATTATAAACCACTTTCAACTGAACCAAACCAACTATGTGTATATATATATATATATATATATATATATATATATATATATATATATATATATATATATATATTTGAATTATATTTATTAATGTTACCCCTATCGTATGTCCCACCTTGATAATATGTTATATATCCACGCTGTCCAATCGTTTTCTCAAACCATTTTAGGATGTGTTCAGATCTAAATCTCAAGTGGACCACACCACAGGAAACAATGTTGATTGAGCTCTTGCCATTAAAATGTCCTCAGGCCCACTCGAAGAAGATTTGCAATGTGTATTTGCCACCCAACTCGTTGATAAGGTCAAATAGACCTGGATGAAGGGAAAAGTCAAATTTCACTTTTAGCTTGATCCAAAAATTTTATGGCTTATAATTATAAAAATTTTTAATGGTCATTCACCAATTTTTACATTGGTGTGGTCCACCAGAGATTTGGATCTTCTTAATTCTTTGAATGTTGTCATGAAATCAACAAAACCGACAAAACCAAACCGACCAGAATTTATCTGATTCAGTTTGGCTAGTGAGGCTTCATTGGTTTGGTTCGGTTGTTAAATATTCAAAACTGATTGAGTCGGTTCGGTTGGGTATCGTCCCTCAAAATCGAACTGACCGAACCGTGCACAACCCTAATCTAACTTGGTCCTTGTGACCGGGTCAGACTGGTCCGGTTCAGTCCACGCCATGCTTGGGTCTAATTGGTTCAGGCATGCCTAACTTGGAACCGAGTCAGGTCTATTGAAACCCGGATCAGTTCGGATCAGCCCGAACTCAGTTCGACTCGGCTCAATGCCCATCTCTTGAGAAAAAAAAACCCGGTGTTGACATGTGGAACATCCTTGGGCCCCATCATGTTGTATATATTGGATCCACACTGTCCCTCGATTTTTTTCCATACCATTTTAGTGAATGAGACAGAAAACCAGGTAGATCCAAGGCTCAAATGGGCCACGCTACAGAAACATTAGGATTTGGACGCCTATTGTTCAAAACTTCTTGGGATCACAGAAAGCGCTGATCAAGATGATATTTCTGTTTTCTCTTTATCCATGTTTGTGTGACCTTATGAACAGGTGAGAGGGCAAATAAACCTCACAGTGGATCCTAGGAAGAGAGTAGTTCAATCCCCATTTCTTTATGTGGTGTCTTCCACTCGAGCTTTGGATGTGCCTCATTTTTGGGATCATGCTCTATAATGATCTGTAAAAATTGATGGACGGTGTGGATCTAAAACATAAATCATCGTAGGCCAGAAAATTCCATACATTAAAAGCCATGTTGTGTAGCAGGCAATCTATTTGGAGAGAGGACGTGGTCCAATGAGAAGTGACGGCACTGAATCCGCACTCAATGAAATATTGGGGCCTGTTTGGCAGACGCCATCTCATTTTAGTAGAAGCGGATTGCCTATGTCCCGGGCATAGTGATCGGGGCTGTGTGCTGCCACAGAGATTTCCGTGACAAATCCACTCCATCCATCTAAAACTCATGTGGACCACACCACACGAAACAGTGGAGATTGAACGCTTGGGGGTGACAGAAGTTTCGAATCAGGATGAAATTTGTTCCAACAGTTTATCTGAGTGGTAATAAACCTATGAACGGTTTGGATGGCATATAAACATCATGGTCAGCTCCATGAGGGTTTCAACGGTGGACGTTTCTGCTCCCACTGTTTCGTTGGTGTGGCCCACCTGGGTTTTGAATCTACCTATTTTTAAATATGTCTTTTTTTTTAATCGCTAGTTAGAAAAAAAAAGAGTTATTTCACTTAATTAATAATAATTTTATATTTAGTATCTAAATGGCAACCAAACATGGGAGTTAGTTGGACTTGCGTGCCAACCTGGCATATTTGTAGGATATCAAACTCATGCATAAGGTATGTAGCCGTTGTGATGATGGTCAGGCCAGCTCAGCCTTCTAGTGTGCCCTTCTTGTATGAAAATGATGCTTATGGCTCAAGCAACCCACACATGCTAGTAGGCCTGTAAGTGGGACCGGTTGGGCTTTCTGGCCTAGCTCACCTTTGGGTTGGGCTGGAATAATAGGAGTTGTCCATACCGATCATACTAGAAAAGGTTTGATCATTGGTTTGGACCATCCATCATTTGTGTCCCACATTTGATTGCACACCCTTCTTAAAAATAACATCCGATCAACAGCTAAGAAAATAGATGGTTCACATATTATTGATTATACTAGAAAAGATCTGAACATTGATTTGGACCGTTGATCATAGGGCTCCACCGTTGTTCCCAAACTTTTATAAGGTGATCTAACCATCTTACAAATCTTTACTAAATGGATGCTCCATATTAATTAAATTAGAAAAGGGCCGATCATCCATATGGGATCATTCTTCATGTGGGGCCCACCTTCGGTGATGCTACCTGACAAAAGTGAGAAACGGACCATTCATCATTGGGCACCCAAATATTGAAGAGACGTTTGGGACCCCTTCCATGTGAGATTGAGACAGAGGTCTCTATCGGTGGGAGTAGGTGTAGGAATGCAACTCAACCCGAACCCACCGAACCTCAGGAGAGCCCAACCTACAACCAGACCCGACCTGCATGCCAACCCAAGGTGCCCAACGAAAATTCCTGTATATTCCGTCCAATCTGACCCGACACGACCCGACCCGACCCAACCCAGACCCCAATACACATTATTATTCGCAACCTGACCTGAATTTGCCAAACCTGAACCCAACCCAATTTCAAATCGGGTTGGCATTTTTCAACCCAAACCCAACCAGAGGTCCTTGACAACCCGACCCAAACTCAGGTTGGGTCAATCGGTTCAAGTTGATCCGAACGCAAGTTACACCCTACTTGGGAGCCTGCGTCACATCTTTTTAGTTTCACACCGACTCTCCTGCACATCCAAATGACCCTAAGAGCACATTGTCCTGGCCTGGCCGCCCAACCCATTTAGGGTTTTAAGGACATTTTTGTAATGGACCATGCATGGTGGAACCCGCCAAATGAACAGCCCAGATCCAACACCGAAGACATCTGGGCTTAGGCTGGGGCCAAAATTCAGATGAGATGAACGATGATAATCAAGACAGTCCCCCATTTTCTTCTTTTTTCCTTCGTTTCTCCTTCCTCACTGAGCTCTTCCAAAGAGACTAGGTTCCCTAAGAATCAGGATGTGATTGTCCCCATTTTCTCCGTCCATACAAATTAGGCCAATGTTTCATTGATCCAGACCATTGATCTGATGGACCACAAGATGGATGCTTCAGAAATTATGAAGATGGAAAATCATCTCATTGCTGTATTTGTGGGCCTCTGCTAAGCATTAGGAACCTTCCATCTGAGATATTTTTGGGGCATCTCCCCATCAGATCAAAGGTCCAGATCACCAACCGGTGCATCCGAACAAAACTCATGTCCTGATACACAAGGGCCCCCAAATTCCTTCAATGTAAAAGAGAACCTGTTAGAGAGTCCAACCTGAAAATAGGTACCCGAAATCAAGCAGCACAAAATTGTAGATATTGTCTGATCTGCACATCTTAAGCTTTCAATCTTCAATCCAAGCCACATCGAAGGCAGGGATTGAAAGAAGCAACAAAGACAGCCTTTCTTGATCGTCCTTTCAAATCTCCAACCAAACAAATGATATCAATGCTCGGCATATAACATTCGCTAAATATCCATGACATAAAAAGCACAAGCTTAAAACTAGATTACAGCTCAAATGCCAAAATGCATGGCATTTCATGAAACATCCATACGGATGGACAGATAGATAGCCGATGGATTCATCAAAAGCCTAAATAAAACAAAAGGAAGAGAATAAAGATTACACAGCCGCAACTAGGACACTCCTATGAGGGAGCGCCTAGATAAGAGGCCAATCGCAATATATCGTTAAATACTCCACCAGCCGTAACTTGGGCCCCGGCACCTGGCCCACGGACTATTAGCGGTTGCTCTTTGTACCTCACTGTTGTGAAAGCAATTATGTTATCTGATCCAGATAGCTGTGCAAATGGGTGTTCCTTCTTGTATCTTCTCAACTCTACACAGCCCTCCGCCTTAACCACATCCACCACTCCCACGTATCTCAGCACCTTCAAAAAATAACATGCAATTTTAATTCTGAGGTAGCCCCTTAGGTGGTGTTTGGATCGTAAGTTACTTAAGATAAGCTACTAATGCGTTAAGTAACTTTATCTTTATTTCTACTTATTGAACTGAAGTGATTTACTTTAAATGGAAAAACTACTTATAATTGATCATAAACCAAATTTACTTCTCTCAAATAAGTTACTTATTTACTGCTGTAAGCAGAAAAAGTAACTTATTTGGTGGTATCCAAACGGGCCCTTAAGAACTAAGGAACAGGAAAAGCTATATCATGACGTGCATATTTCATGGAGTTCAACTAAATGCTCACCAAAGCATCTCTACTTTACACATGGAGCTTGTGTTTAGCATTAAGAATGTGGATTTGGTGAGACACCATGTGGGGGCCATAGCTCAAAAGCAATGGGATCGGGTCTACAGTGGCCATTCATTGAAACCAACTTCAAAGGGATAAACTCACCACAACTGGATGGTCAGGTGTCCAATCACTATGATAATTGGATTATGGTCCACCCATGTGGTGACCTACCAAAATTGAAGGTTCCAATCAGCATGCATGTTTGCCATGTGTGCAGTGTAGATGATGTTTAATAGAAATTATATGAAGCTGGCATCATAACAACATTTCTCTTTAAGAAAACAACGAAAGGAAAAACCTACTTCGCCTGTAGCCTCTGCATCCTGCCTTTTCTTTTCTATATTGTTGTCGAATTTTGGAAGTTGTTGCATGAATTCCTCAGCAGATGCACTCGCCTGCAAGGTCATTGCAAGTAACACCCACAATCAGCTCAAAGCTTCAAGACAAGTGTCAAATGACATTTTTCTATTTGCTTCTTACTATTAATGGCTCCGGCACAAGGCTTTGGACTGGAATATCAGAAAGCTCTAGCTTCAAACCAGATTCTCTGGCAAGGATTATGACCTGCAAGCAGCGCAGCTATTCACATCTTGACCAAGAAGAACCATAATTATGACAGCTGCATTTATGAATTCATGAAACACAGGCTAACTAGAAGCATAAGACACTGGTCCATGTGAACTGGGTTGGTGATTGCAAAGCACCCATCTGCATCAAATGGACGGTTCTGCTTGTTAAGGAGCCCAATGGAAGTCACATGGGCAATCCATCTGCTGTTTCAAGGCAATATCTGCTTACTACGAACAAACATTCTGTGAGAAAAAAAAAGGGCATATATTCACCTTCCTAGCGACATCTGTTCCTGATAGGTCGTCTCTTGGATCTGGTTCAGTATAACCAGCTTGTTTTGCTTCTGCTACCACTTCACTGAATGCTTGTTTTCCTATAAAGTTGTTGAAAATGTAGCTCAAGGTTCCGCTGTGATACACCATTGAGTGGAAGAAGACTGATGAGAACAGCATATTTTGGTTGATACAGCTTAAACATTAGCTGTTTCCTTTCCTCTTGTTCTTCTTTTTCCTTTGTGTTTGTTTCCTTTTTGTAGGGTAGTCTGTTTTTTCTTTTCCTTTTTCTTCTGTTCTTGTTTTTTTTTTTTCAATTCAATAAAATCCTTACCTTGAAGAAAAAAAAACATGACAGATGTTGCATATGAACTTGACATGCAATGCATGCATAAGTGCCAATGTGTCACGTGGATGACACCTGAGTCGCTCATATGGTGGTCCTACTGCGACGATCACCTGGTGCAAGAATCAGGTCGCTCCACTCATCAGGTGGAGCAACATGTAATCGGATCATTAGCAGTATAAACAGTGCAATGTTTTTCAACAGGGTAGCCCACCTGACGAGTGGAGCAGCCCGACTTTTGTGCCAGGTGAGGTTCATTGTGCAGCACACCTTTCGCACAGCTCAGATGTCCCACGCATCTAACACGTTGGCATGCATGTGCACACAAAATTTGCATACAGCGTATTGTAGGTGAACTTTCCTCATATAAATTAGTATGCTATTCATAAGAGCGCTATTCATAAGAGCTAAGATCCGAACGAGCCTGGTCTTATTTTCTACTTCTAGTTTTTTGTTCATCAAAGGGATCATTGGTTAAAGACTCACTCTGCATGTCCGAGAACTACTAATTTCTTTCTTGAAAGCTGAAAATGATAAGCATTTAGACAGACAAGGCAGCAGGACAACTAACCTGAAAATGCCTTCAATACGCAATATCTTATCACCAGTTTCTAAGAGTCCACGCAAAGTGCTGATAATTGGAAGGCCAGCTCCAACAGTTGCTTCATAGAAATAGTGAGTATAAGATCGCCGCTGAAGTGCTCTCAGCTTTAGGTACTGGTTTTGCCAAATGCCCATCGATAGGAGTCATTGGAAGTGTTGTGATTATATTAGGCCAAGGTAATTATGCAAGAAAATTAAATTAGGTGCAAGGGAAAAAAGATGTAGTATATAATATGACGAAGACTTAATTATCAGTGAGAACTGACGATCTACAACTGCAAGTATAGCACTACTCATTTTTTATGCCTACCAAATTTATGCTTCAACTTTTGCATGACATGTTCAAGGGAATGCATGTAAAAATTAGTAGGTGTAGTTATGGCTGGGTGTAGATGATCTATTGTCATTATCACTATCAACTACAAAAGCTTTGTTGTATATTACTTTTTTTTTTTTGAAAGATAATGAAAATTGTATTAGAAAAAGGAAAATCTGAGAAGGAAATCTGAGGCAGATTACACCGGCGAAAACAAATACAAAGAGGAAAGGCTACACATCCAGGGCCTTTGTGCTTGAGGCCCAGCCCAATACATCTAGCTTTGCCCTTCCATAGACCTCCAACGCTGACCCACTTTGATTCTAAAAGCATCGATAATTCCTCTCCCCCATAGAGCTCAGATGCCTCCCAGAAGAGCTAACCTTTGTATCACCCTTCCCTTTTCTCGAACCCACCCCCATACCAAGCTAGAAAAAAAGCCTTCAATTGACCCCAACATCACCCATGACAATTTGAAAACATCAAAGAATCTCTCCCACACTTCTCTAACAAAAGAGCAATGGATAAATCGATGATTAATTGACTCCGCATTCTACACACCACACAGCCCCAACCTTTGGGGCGGGGGAGGGACGACCATAGTAGATAGTACCAAACTAGAGAATCCATTACACTAAAGCCATGTATAAGCACTGATTTTTTTGTCCACCACCCCCTCTTAACCCATATTTCCGAACAATCACTTCTCTCCACAAATATCTTCTTTTGAACAGAACATCCACAACCACGTACCTAACCATGCAAGATTCATGTGCTCCAACTTCCTTATACCAGCTCCCCCTTCCCCATGTGAATTACACGCTTCTTTCCACTTCATTAGATGAAACTTTTGTTTCTCTTCTGTCCCTTGCCATAAGAAAGCTTGTCACCATCTCTCCAACCTTTCCAAAACAGCCTTGGGACAACACTTCCTACTTCATCAGATGAAACTTTTCTCTCTCTTCTGCGCCTTGCCATAAGAAATCTCATCTCAATCCCTGCAACCTTTCCAAAATAGCTTCCGGACACCTAAAAAGAGGAGGTGAAATGACAATTTGATATGACTGTTTTAATTAGAGTTAATCTACCTTCCAGGGGTCTCCATTCATGGCTCAGTGGTAGACTCACAAGAGTTTCAACATTGAGACCAGGGATCGAGTTCCCATGTGGTGTGAGTGGGTCGGTGAGTGTGTTAAAAAAGAAGAAGAAGAAGAAGAAAATCTACCTTCCAGTGAAAGGTGTTGACTTTTCCACCTTGACAATTTCTTTTCTAAACCATTTCGATAACCTTATTGCACAAATGCTTTGCAGGTTTACCAACATGTAAAGGGAGGCCAAGATATGATTATGGAAAAGACCCAACGCAACACCTAAACACCCCTGCTAGCCTTCCCAACTCCACCTTGGACACGTGAACCCCCAACATCTCACTTTTTAGGATGTTAACCTTCAATCTCACAACCACTTCAAAGCATCTCACAATTTTCCTCAAATTATTCACCTTCTCTTCTTATGTGTCGCAAAAAAGGATGGTATTATCGGCAAACTGGAAGCGAGTGATTGGGCCTCTACATTTTCCACCTAGAACACATTAATAAGATCTCCAAATAAACCTTTATCCAACATATTGCTTGGTGCTTTTGCTACCACCACGAATGAGAAGTGAGACAATGGATCTCCTTGCTAGAGGCCTCTCGAAGCCTTCAAAAACTTTTAAGAGACCCATTAACCAACACAAATAACTTGGCCGATCGTATACATTCTAGAATCCACTCCATCTTTGTTCACATCCCAAACGCCCCGGTATATAATGAAGAAAATCCCAATAAAAATTTTGATAAATTAAACTCAAGAGAAATATTAGTGGTGGTTTGTGCATTTAAATCTCAAATGTTGAGCTAAAGTCCAAACACCAAGAATAAAAGGAATAGAACATTAATCAATTTGAATCACAATTAGTACTTTTCCATTAAATAGTAAATCACAATTAATTACTTTTCGAAAACATAAAGCAACTCAATTATATGGAGATACTATAGAAATTTTGAGGCAACGGGGAGTGTAGAGATACTGTGATTTTTAATTTTGTACTAATTTCTTTTGATTGGAAAGCGTTGTTGCCATTGTTTATGTTATATAGTCTGAAGCGTTTTTCACATCACTATGTTGAAGGAGTTCACCTCATGCATACTCCTGCTAAACACTATACATTGTAGGGTATTTTATTTTTGTGCTTCTCAAGTGTACACTACTATACTTACAATATAGATGTGTTCTTATCTTGTACTTACTAGGAGATTTATTCTCATTTTCTATTTATTAGGACATAGATTGTCTTCTCGTAAGACAATTTCTTCTCTGTAAAGATGTACTCCTCTTGAGAGAATATTCAAATCATCTTCTCAAATCTTCCATCCGGCTCTTCATTCTTCATTTTAGATCACACTACCAATGACGATTGATTCTTGATGCTACAAACATAGAACCGTTTTTAAGTGCTATGAAGTTTTAGAACCCTTAGCTTCTTTAGGGATACTCAACATAATCTTGTCCACGACTTCTCATTAAGGTGGAACTAGAGATGATTAAAGAAGACAATGGGATAAAAGCATCAAAGATTGATTCACAGGATAAAAGTATTACCAAATAAAATGTATAACAGCAATCTGATTTACAATGGAGTGTCAGTTTACCCGATCAAGTGGTCCTGAATTCGCCTTTTTGTTTGGAGTGATTACATGAATACCTTTGCACAACCATTTGTAGTAATGGTTTGCAACATTTGAATCGGCTGTACAATCTACCAATACAGTATTTGGAATGAATTGGTTTCCATGAACATGTTGAACGAATTTCTCCAAGTCAGCCACTTCTACCTCCTCTTTCTGAAGTTCTCTCCATCTAGATAAGTCAATTCCCCTACAAGGAACAGTGATAGCAATTTAAACAGCATCATGTTATAGAGGTCATAAATGCAGCAAGTCTGAGAGAAAATAAATAAAAGGTGGCTGGGAGGATGGGATGAGGTGGGGTGGTGGGTAGGGGGTTGATAATCTATGAGGGGGTTCACACTATAATGCTAAGCATTTGGGAGCTAGGACAGCATGGAAACTGCAACTGGCTCAGGCAAGATGCCATTTATTGCCCCAAATCAGCAGATATTGTATTTCAGATTAGACCTAAAATGCAACAGATGCTGATTTGGGCAGAAAAGCATCCTGCCTCCCTGCTACCAAGGGACATCCAAACGGGTGTAAAAATCTCAAACTGACAGTCTGACAGTAAGTTTCAGATATGATTGAATAGCAAGCAACAAGTCGGATGATAACTACAATGGTAATGAAAAGTGACGACAGCAACTTGCTTCTGTCAAATAAAGGGCAGATATAGGTATGCCCTAAAAATAATATAGCACTATAGTTGTCCGAGAGAGAGAGAGAGAGAGAGAGAGAGAGAGAGAGAGAGAGAGAGAGAGAGCCTGAGCCTGTTCTTTCTAATAGATATTAGACAGACACTTGCGATGCAGTCATATAGTTGAGATTCTGTGGTGTTTTTTCCTATTTATTATATTTACATTGTGAATGTAAAAATATGGAGCTTGGGGATTACAATGGTAATGAAAAGTGACAACGGCAACTTGCTTCTGTCAAATAAAGGGCAGATATAGGTATGCCCTAAAAATAATATAGCACTATAGTTGTCTGTCCGAGAGAGAGAGAGAGAGAGAGAGAGAGAGAGAGAGAGAGAGAGAGAGAGTAGCCTGAGCCTGTTTTTTCTAATAGATATTAGACAGACTTGCAATGCAGTCATATAGTTGAGATTCTGTGGTGTTTTTTCCTAGTTATTATATTTAGATGGTGAATTTAAAAATATGGAGTTTGGGGATTCAAGCTTCTACCTTGTTATCTTAGCATGTGTGTTCATTCCCTTCTGTAAGGGGGCTATAAAGAGGCAAGGGTTGCTGCTCTCGCTAGGAAGAGACAAGGCGTGCCGGGCCCAAATGGCTACCCAATAGCCTTTTCCAGGTGTTTTGGGATACAATGAAAGATGACAATATGAGATTCATGACGGAGTTTTTCAAAAAGGGTTAGCCATTGGTGGATATAGATAGGAGCTTCTATAGCCATCATTCTAAAGGTGTCTACAACTGAAAGCATCAAGGACTTTAGACCGACAAGCTTGATAGGTGGGCCTCTCCTTGCTAAAACTCTAGCATCCAGATTTAGGACGATGATGGCAAGTATTATATATAAGAATCAATGCGCGCTTGTGGCAGGAAGACATCCCAGATTGCGCTCTCATTGCACACGAATTTATCGATTCCAGAAGTAAGGATTGAAACAGCTATAGTTTGCAAACTGGACATTGAAAAGACTCATGACCATGTCGATTGGGGCTTCTGGGACTATCCACTAGAGCAGTTTGGATGCGGAGAGAAGTGGATAAGGTAGATGAGTGAGTGCACCTGGTCAGTTGGATTTTTTTTCCTCATCAACGGGTCGCCCACAGGATTCCTCAAGTTTGAGAGGCATTTGGCAATGAGACTCCCTATATTTTTTCTTGTTCGTGGTAGCGAGAAGCAACGGAAGCTTTTGGAAGAATGTTGGAAAACAAGGGCAGGAGAGGAGCCTGATTCGTGGGTTCAAGGTTGACAGTGGTCCTCCGATTTCTCATCTTCAATTTGTGGATGACACTATTATTTTCTGTGAAGCGGATCTTGTGAAGGTGGATAGGCTAAGAATGGTGATTAGATGTTTCAAAGTGGTTTTGGGGCTAAGGGTGAATATTGCAAAGAGTGACATGCTGGTGAAAGACGCTGATGGAGGAATTAGAGCAGTTGGCTACAGTTTTTTGTTATAGGGCTGGCCTTTTCCCTTCCTCCTATCTAGGACTTCCTCTGTGTTGGAAAACCCACTAAGCAATCGTGGGGCAAGGTGGCAAAGAGGTTCAAAAGGAAATTATCAAGCTGGAAGAGTGGGTATCCATCAATGGGAGGCTGAATTACGCTTATTAAAGTAGCCCTCTCAAACATGCCACTCTATTTCATGTTGTTGTTTAAATGCTCAAAGTCAGTGCCAACAAAGTTGAAGAGACTTAGAAGGAAATTTTCTGTGACAAGGATTGGAAGAGAAGAAAAAGTTTTACTAGTTGTGGGGCGGGGGGGGGGGGGGGGGGGGGGGGGGGGGCAGTGAACCTAACACTTCTCGGAAGTAGTGGTGGAGGTTTGGGACCGAGGAAAACTTATTGTGGAGAGAGACGATAACAACTAAATATGGTTGCAACGTTAGGGGTGGCGGACTATGGACTCCTTGCTATATACAGCATCAAGGCTTGGGAGATTCCACTTTAGCATGGATTCTCAAGACTAGCACAATTAGTTGGAAAACGGCATTCACATGTCTAGACGCTCATTGGTTAGTGGCAACACAGTGGTGTGGTTGGCTGGTTGCCTCCTTGCTGAAGAGAGTTAAATAACAGAGAATTTGAAGATCAAGTCGAACTCCTAGGTAGGTTCCATCTCCACTCTACATCTCTGGGGGAGAGGAATACTATGGTTTGGTGGAAGGATAAATTAGGCCGATTCAAAGTTCAATTGTTCTATGAAGTGCTTCGTGATCTGAGGTGGTTAGAAGATATAGCCCGGATAGCCTTGTTGATGCATTACGGGGCCCCTTTTAAAGCTTCAGCATTTACATGGCTTGTTGGGAGGAACCTATTTTTAACCATTGATAATCTTAAAAAAAGAGCAATGGTCATCCCAAACATGCGTGTTGTGTGTTGTGTATGGGAGATGCTGAATCAGTAGAACATTTATTTATTCATTGCCCCTTCACGAGCGCAATGTGGGCCAACCTCCTCAACTCTCCAAGTGTGATTTGGGTAATGCCAGACACAATGGCGAGTTTGCTTTTGGCCTGCCATGGGATATCTCGGGAAGAAGGAGAGGGCTGAGTAGAGGTTGGTGATGATCGCTATCCTTTCGACAGTTTTTTTTTTTTTTTTTTTTGGGGGGGGGGGGGGGGGGGGGGGGGGGAGAATGTGAGATGCTTCAACTATATAACCAACTCTATAAGTCAAGTAATTCATAGGGCAAAATCTTGTTTGGTAGAGTGGGCTCTTGTATTAATTTCTTAAAGGATTGTAATCTTTCTTGTGTTTGAGTGATGCCTATGTGCCAACTGCCAAGACAATGGTTGGCCTAGCAGTCTTACCAGTACACTAAAAGAGTCGGTTGGCATTTGTTTCACGTAATCATGGTTTGGACGCTTGCTGTAGGCCTTGAATCCAAGACATGCTTATTTATAGAATAAAATTCATTACACTTGATTTGTTTCATACCTTAAAGCCTAATTATGCATCAGTACCCTCTTCTGCAAGAGTAATATTTAATACCAGCGCAAACACACACACACACACACACACACACACACACACACACACACACACACACACACACGTCCCATTGTTTTAAGCTAAGGGAAAAGTTTGCAGAAACATGAAACATCCTATATGCACACGCACGCGCGCACGTATTTGAAGCGATTTTCATGGAGATATGGTTATCTTACAAGTTGCTCAAAATCATTTTCCTCGAGCCGATGATTCCCATAACACGCAAATCAATGTTGAAGTCTTCCTTAAGGACTGCTGCCTGAAAAAGAATAAATTTTGCAGATAATCAATTTCAAGTGATAAGTGGCTGTGTTCGTAGAAAATTCAATCCCAAGTTATAACTATCGATCTCAGGCTCTCAGCAGGCACAAATTTGAATAAATGATAAGAAACCTCCAACTGTTGTGAAAGAATGCATGTTAGTGTAGATCCAACTGACAAATGAGTAGAGAAAACAAGGGTCTGAAAAACCACAACTTGCAAATTTTGGATAGTATGTGTTTGATAAAGAATGTCATTAACTTCTAAAAGAGTATATATACATGTATTTAGTTTGATGGCACCGCCAGTAATAAATGAAATTTATCGGTAACTTGAAAACTCTAGAGACTATAGTATTTAACGGCTCTCTTCCCAAAATTAATGCTTCTATTGACAGTGGTCCAAACCTACAGCTAGCATCCAAGAGGGCATGTCATTGGTGCCCATTCCAAATCTAGACCTCTGAAGAAGTTTTCAAGTGAAAACTGAACTCTTCTCAAACCAGCGGCTCATGATGTTCAAAAACTTATTTTCTGGCTTAGGCAACATGAAATTTTCACCACCCTTGGTACCCACCAAGAAATTTAAAAGCTGGAAGATGACTTTCTTTGCCATGCCTGACTTAGCCAACAAGAAGCTCATCTCACACAGCAAGCAGCAAGTGCTGTAGAAACTTGAGTACTATGTCAGCATAGCAAATAGAGTATGCAATCAGAATATAGCAGGCAAAGGTAACATTGCAGATGCCACAGCATCACCAAAATTTCAACTAACAAGAATATCTTGAGCGCACCAGGGAATGTGGTTCAATTAGTATGAAACCACATACCCTCTCATGATTTATTCTTCATCCTAAACGGATGCACAAATTGAACCCAATGGATAAATAAAGGCCTTTGTTTCCAATTCCCATTGTAGAATTGTGTATCACAAAAAACAAGTCTGGTTTGTGTTTCAACCAGAGTTCAGAAAGCCCAACATGTCAAAAGATATTTTAGTAGGAAGGCAAATATAAATAAAGAGAAGTGGAAGTATCAGTTCAATAGTGCACCTGATCCCTGAGCTGATCAAGTAGTGTGCCACCAATCAGTCCTGGCCCAATGATGCCCATTGCCAATGTCGTTTTTGAGAGATAGAACCTTGAGTGAACAGATCTTAAAGCTTTAATGCAATCTTCTCTCCTCAGCACCACAGTAATATTGTACTCGGAGCAACCTTGGGCTATAGCTCGTATATTTATATTAGCCTGAAAGGCAATAATAATGTCCACAGATCCTCAATCAAATTTTAAGCTGCTGGTATATAAAGGAAACCATAGAACTTCATGGAAGAAAAGTTGCTCTTCTTCACTAAACATTTTTCAATCGCTTGCCAACGGTTATACTTAATAGCTTGAGCACCCAGGATAACAAGATATTAAAATTCCAAATACAAAAGATGTCTAAACAGAGAATCTACTGGTTAAAAATGGAACACATTTGTAGATTAATTTACTGGGTATGTCTGGGGAATGCAACTACCTTTGCCAGTGCACTGAAAAGGGTAGCACTAACTCCAGGAGTACTCGCCATCTTCTGGCCAACTGCTGCCAAGATGCAGCAATCCGGAATAACCTCAACCTGGAGAGAACTAAGTTAATAAAATATAGGACAATAAGATGCCAAGTAACTGCTTAACATGTGTCATCAAGTAAAAGACTACAACATAGTACAAGGTTTGGGAGGAGGAACCTGGATTCTCTAAATAAGGGCAAAGATTTTCAAAATTTTCCACTCATGTGCACACAATTCTGCTGGCATATCAACCTTAAAATAGTAAAAGTGGGCTATGAACAATAATTAACTGTCCATTTATTATTCGCAAAAATATTTTTATCTAAGTCGTTAATTTTTGTAAGTAACAGTCTGTTACAGAAGGTAAATAGACATACATGAATGGTATCAACTAATATAAAAGGGAAAGTGATAAACTGGACAGTTGCACAGAGCTCAGATGGACACCTGAAACAATGCAAGGATTATTCATGAGAATGATAGAAATTGGAAATTCTAAATAACATAGAAACATGCTCAAAGAAAAATATGCGCATGACAAAGGCATCAACTCATTTACATAAAGAATCCAGAAGTTAAATAACCAAATGTGGGACTAAGCATACATACACTAAGGGGCCATTTGGATGGAAGCAAAGTTGTGTCCGCACTGGCTGTCCTGGTTTGTCAAACATCCTGGAACAGGGAATAAAGACGGACAGCAACCTGTAGAGAATTTAGTACAGATGGTGGCATGTGTAACATGTATAGCACATGTGCATATTGACACATGTCACATGTTGGGTGCTTGAAAATTTATTGTGCCACATGTTCACAGTTGGGGTGCTTGAACTTGGACAGACACATTTCGGGCATGTGAATAGAACAATGTGTTCCTGCGTGCACCAATCTAGGGATGGTAAGGCATCCTAATCTTTATTCCACCTTTGTTTGCAAAGACATGCCATCCTTGCTAATGGTCAAATTTTGGAGACACATTGTCCTTGTTTTTGTAGATTCCCACACAAAAATGGGCTTGACAAACCACAAACTGAATTCCAACAGGCCCTAAAAATAAAATAAAGGAAAAAAAAATGGTAGACATGTGAGTTTCTATTTTGGACACTTCCTGAATTGTGAGTTTTCAGAATGAACTGGTGCCAAAATGGACAACCTGCAAGAGAGGAATCGGATGGAATGATGATCCAAATGAAATGAGCATCCTGCTAACAACCCCCTTACCAACTGACGATGGATCTACGGGATATCCAAGTATTAGTTTGGGATACCTTATCCACCAGGCTTAAGCAGACAAAGCAATTAGGAAAAGGAAGGAGTCTTTTTTAAAAGGCATCAAAACTCAAGAGATAAATGAAGCCATGGATGATATAAACTTGCAAATGTCTCTAATACACAGACACTGAAAAATTGGTAGCTTGTCCACATCCCAATGGTACCCGATTGATGCATCTAGACCATACGTGTCATCAGATGTTTAAAGCCATAGCCCAAACAATTGACATTGAAAGTCTTCAGATTGTCTCCTATGGGACCCACAGGATCAATAGACAGGCCAGATCAATCAACTGGCCATTGATCTGATCTAGATCATCATTCAGTTTAATCAGCACCCTTGGTATGCACCAGATCTTCCATGTGGGCAGTTAGATGGGCCTGATCTGGGTCCCATCTACATTCTGATGAAATGTGTGGCTTGGATGCATCATTGATACTTCAATGAATCAATAGTAAGTCCGAAAGGCATCTCTCTCTCTCTCTCTCTCTCTCTCTCTCTCTCTCTCTCTCTCTCTCTCAGTAGCATTCAGTTACATGTTATGTAGAAAAAAATCATGTATTTTGAAAACCATTAAGACATCAATCATTTATGTATTGTGAACTAGGGATTGAGACCATAGTGTTGGGGTTGTGCCCTAGAAAACCAATATTTGGTTGCTCCTTTACCTAGTTTTATGCATGGATTACTCATTCATTGGCCTAGTTAATGTGTGAGGAACATATTTATTCATATGGGTTGTGACATTCACCTATGTTGTCCTTGGGCACCCTGAGATTGGACACAATGGCTTGTGGCCAAGGAGAGTTGTGATCCATTGATCTTAGTGCCTTGGCTAATGCGACTAGATGTTGACCTCCACACGCCCCCCCCCCCCCCCCCCCCCCCCCCAACTACAATTGAGAAACAAAAGAATTTGCTCAAAGAAAATACCATTCAATTGTCTTATTCTGTAGGCCTAAGCTTGATTTATAATGAGTGCTTACAATCTTCAATATAATTTATGGAATCTAAAAAAAGGATTCCTAGCTAGCCAATCTCTCCAAAAGAGGAAAAATAATGCTGATTTCCTTACATAGAATCTCTAAAATAAGAAAACACTCAAGAAAACAAAAAAAAACTAAGATTACTTATTTAAAGGAAATTAGAGATAGGCTAAAAAAGAAAATGGGCCCTTTTTTTATGCACATGTGTGAAGCGTGCATGTGTAGGGATGTGGGGCGACTTGTGTGTCATTCATATTGGTCATCTTGTGTGAGGGGATTGACTGGGTGTTAGGATGGACAGTCTCCCACCATTGGGCTCGACTCAATGTCGGTGTGCCTTCGCACTTCTCCCTATCCCACATAAGTACATGAGTGTGTCATGGATGATTCCCTAGATAGGGCCTTCACAGAATCGCTTGCAAATATTTAGACTGGGAGGCCCATCATGCCCAGACTAGAAGAGACTTGCAGTTGCACTAGCTTCATCAAATCCCATAACTTGAGGATGAATGAATGGAGAGATCCTAATTGATATTGCTTTGGCTCACTAAACAAGACTATCACCTGGCTGCTAAAAGTGGGCATGGCTAGGTGGTTTCATCAAGTTCGTCAAACTCCACACGATCCAACATGGGATTCACTTGTGTCATAAGTTTTCAACCGTTAATTTTGAGTTCTAACTGTTGACTTGTTCTAAACCCTACTTGATGGACATCCAATGGCTAAGATCCGTTGATCCAGTCCTTGGGGTGGCATGGGATTGTCCAAGGATGGTGACCACAAATTGTGGAGGGATTTGGACAGTTAGGGTGCATGGAGTAGGAAGGTAAACATGCTTCCTTTGCAATAGGGTACATAAAAGCATGTAGAGTGGTAGAGCACCATATTATGGTGCACCTCCTAAACCCTAGCCCCTCCTTATATATGGATCCTATTTTAGGAAAGAGGCACTACATGGGAGAGCCTTGGAAATCCAAGCCCCCTTGGACATCCAACTCCAAAGAGAGCAACGAGAGTGGAAAGAAAACGAGAGAATAGGTGGGACATCCCCACCTCCCATCTCCCACACGTGTGTATGCCCTTGGCGTAGGGTCCACCTCCCGAACGGCTTTGGTCAGCCCTTGGCTCCTAGCAGAGGTTTTAATGTTGTTCTCCACCCTCCTAAACCTGAGATAGATTAAGAAGAGACTCCCTACATTGGAAGATCAACAATGAAAAAACAAGATGGTTACTGTGCGCCCACCGCACAGGTACACTTTAGATACATAGTATTTTTTTTCTCCCTGAAACATTTCATGATCATGGACAGAGATTTATAGGGACTAATTAATTTTGGACTTCAGAAATTAAATTTTGTCGCGTTTCCATAGAAATCCAATACATAGCTCAATTTGGACATTCCTCAATATCAAACCCTGAGGTTGTAGGTCTAAAGCTGACCTACCACATAAACATTGTTGTAGATTATTATGTCCATGTTTACAATGCAACGGCGGTTCATTGATGTTATTGGTATACAATCTTCGTAACATATTAAGACTTCATTATTAGTTTGTGGTAAAAAGTTGTTGTGTGTACTACATTGCTGATTTATGGTTGTTGTTGAAAACATATCACGAAGACAAGTACTCATCACATCACATCTCTATTAGATTATTTTTTTCCAATCATCTAGTGTGGGGGCCATGATACTATTGTTAGATTATTGATTACTGGTCAACATGGGATGGAACATCTATAGTAAACACCGGGACATCACTGTCAAATTGTTGTTTTCCCAATCATCATGAGATTGATCATTTCCATCAGCCGCAACATCATCACAATTAGAATATCACTTTCCAAATCATCATGGTATGGATCATGTAAAACAGGTGCCATGACATCCAATGCGGACATCAGTGATGCACCCTTTAGAGTGTACCAGAGGAGGCGACGTCGCAAATCGAGTGTTGGAGCAGATGAACTGATGTGGATGGACACTGGGCCCCTTAGGCCGCTTCATTGATGGACCAGGAAGACCTCGCATGCGTACATACACATATGGAGGCTCCTTTCGTCGGATGTGTATGTGGGCTGCTGATTTAGAGCATTTTAACCATGGATCCAAGATTGGATGACAATCGGACCGTTGTATTCTTTCGATTGGGCCATCCAACCGTTGGATCGACCTAGGCCCACTTTCGTGGCCCATTCTCATTTTTCTTAGTTTTTTCTATCTTAGGTATGTTTTCGAACCCTATGGACGGGGCATATATTATTTTGTTATTGTGATTTAGTCTTGGGCATTTTTCTGTTCTTTTTCTTGTTTTTATGCACTTTAGTGCACTTTATCTTTTCGTAGCCTATATATATTGTGAGAAATATTTCGAAATTATTATTGAATGAATGAAAATCGTGTGCTTCTTTTTCTTTATTTGAAAGAGTAGGATTTCAGAATTAGCCCTCGGGTGTTAAGGATTCCACCCCGGAGTTCCACGTTATCATTTCTTAGATCTTCAAGGTGCGAGGGAAGGTAAGTCTCATCCTCTTTCTTGTGAAAATATTCGTCTTTGAATTTCTTGATGCCTATATTTCCCGATTCCTTTCTTTTTTCTTCTTCGAACTTTCCCCTTTTGCATGATTGATGAAAAGGGATTGCTAGCCAAGGGAACTTGATTCAGACTTGAACGTGGATTGGCCTATGCTAGATTTAGGGATATCCTCATATCCCTAAATCCCCCTTTTTACTTTGTTTTTTGTGTGTTTATGCTATAGGGTATGATCCTTACGGATTATCGCCATCTTATCGTTGAAATTTTACAATCTTCTTAGCTGATAGTAGATAGTTTAATGAATTCTCTGCTTGAATGTCTAACTTTGGATCTCATGTACATATAGAATTAGGTCATCTCATATCCCTGCATCAACATCACTGTTAGATTATCACTTCCCCTATCAACATGGGATGGTTCATCTACAACATACGTCACGACTTTGTTGTTAGATTATTGCTTTTCCAGTCATCACAAGGTGGATCCTCTACAAGAAGTGATGTAATATTATGGTTAGATTATCACTTTCACAATCATCATGGGATGGATCGTCTACAAAATGTGCCGTGACATCAAACGATAAGAGGATAGCACCACCTAGTCAATGTTTGGATGAAGAATGGATGACGTTTAGATGATGCCAGCATTGTTGCATTGGCATGAAGATCGTGACATTGTGATGGTAGTGGTGTTGAGGAGACAATGGTGTGCTGACGTTGTGGACATGAAGACGGTGGTGGCAGCATGATGATGAAGATGATATTGTGATGAAGTTACCTCCATCCTGCTCCGATACCAAGTTCAAAAATGACAGAAGAGAATTAAAAAGAAAGAAAATGATGCTGAATGAGAGGATGCCTCATCCCTCACACAATGGTTTATTTACTAGGTTGTTACAATGAGAATAAAATCCTCATGATATAGCGCTCCATAGGAACATACAAAACTATGACTCTTTAGAACTTCCAACATACTACATTTTCAACAGATACCATGCCAAGTTCTCTAGTCAATGCCATGCCAGAGCATGGAAATCAAGATAGAGGGATGTTATGCTCCTTTGGCCCTTTCAAAGCTTCGAGTTCAAGATTTTTTTCAGAAATTATGTGATGATTTAATTGAATGAAGCTAGATTTTCAGACTATGAGTCATAGTTGGTAATTGGCATGGGCATGCAGGATACTGTTAAGTGAAAGATGTACGTGTGTCTAGAATCCTCAATGCTACATACACACGCACACACGCACACACACAAAAAAAAATCCCTTCTGCTAAATTCCAATGAAGCAACCAATAAATATATCCAGACCAGAGATATAAAAGCGTCTTTGCAGGTGAAAACTGAAGATTTTATGGCTCAAAGAACCCCTAATTTTCTTGTACTGAGAAAGGCTTTTCTAACAGTAACCGTGAATTTCATCAGGACATTTACCACCATTATCACATCATTCATGTAGGTAAAGAAATCCAGAATAGATCATATTAGTAACCAGAAATCACCAACAGATGTTCATTTCAAAAAGATACAGATTACTTTAGGAAGAACTATGATAGAAATAGTTCAAACCATAGTACCCGAGAAAGGCGCCCAGCATCCAGAGCCTGACGGAATCTAGACTGCAAGGCTTTGGCAACTGCATTTACTTCCTTATCGGGAACAGCAAAACATACAGAGTGCTCACTACTAGCCTGCATTAGGCCTTACAAGTTAGCACGGAAGCAACCAGTTTACATGACCCAGAAAATGCAAACATATGGGAAGTAGGTGCCTGAGATATCATGATAGCATTAGCTCCCACGCCTTTCACAGCATCAAAAATGGCACTTGCTGTACCAGGAACACCAGCCATTCCAGTTCTGCATAAGAATAAGTAGTAATGTCTAAACAAGTTACTGACTATGGCAAAATACCCTGGAAAAAAGAACAGCAAGAATTTTTTACTGTGGCTCACCCCTCAACATTTACAAGGGCCAAATTGTCTATTGTTGCAAACCCTTTGACAACAGAGTCCAAGCTCTGGCCATCTCCACTTTCAATGGGTGAAGAACGAGAGATTATTGTCCCAGGAGCAGAGAGGTTGAAGATGTTTCTTATTACAATGGGAATGTTATACTTCATCACGGGAATGATGGTACGTGGGTGCAAAACATTTGCACCAAAATATGACTGCAAATACAGTTAAAGTTGCTGGTTAAGAAAATTTCAATCGAACAAGTGCCAGCAAAGAGACAGACATGAGAAGAGAAGTCAAGTTCACCATTTCCCAGGCCTCCTGGTAAGACAATGTACTCAGTATCACAGCCTCACTAACTGCACAAAGGAATTGTTTTTAAGCATTAATTGTGTTCCATATATATGGATGAAATCCTGTACTCATCAAATTGTTCATTCAAGTGTTAACTAGACAGTATGTTTCTGTACTTGGGATATGATTCTATGCAACTAGTTTGCATCATATTACATACAAACAAACAACATGCGAGCAGTCCAAAATATTGATCCAGACTGTCCATCCAGTCCAGCCCACTTAAAATCACACAGATAATATTGCCCTCAATATCAAACAAATGGCCCTTTCACTATAACCATCTGAACCATGGATTGGATGGCTAGGACGACCAATGTGATTCTTGATATACAAGCAACCCAAAGTGGGATCCACTGGATGGACAATATAGTTTCAATGATTGGATCACTTTCATTTTACTTATTTGGACCATCCATTTAGGAAGCGATCAATTGAATGGTTACGATATCTGGCTTGAACTCTCAAGGAAGAGTAACTGAACCTAATAGGCAGTCCTTGTCGATGACTGGACTGTCCACATGTTCAGCAAGAGTCATTTGCAACACAATAAAGTGCAAAGTGCCAATGAAATGCACAACTCATACAAACTCTCTCCCTCTCTCAAAGAGCTATTCTACCTAGCACAATGAAATGCACGAATATGGGCCAGCTCAAACCTTTTCTAGGGTCTGCACTGTAAACACCATCGACATCTGTCCAAATTGTGACTTGACGAGCCCTGAAGAGAGCACCCATTATAGCTGCAGAGAAGTCACTGCCATCTCTCTTCAAGGTTGTGGAAATATTTTGGGGTGTGCTAGCAATGAAACCAGTAGCAATGATAGTATCAGATGGATTTTGAGCAAACCATTTTTCAAGTCTCTTCTCAGATTCTAAATAATCAGGATCCACTTGATTGGAACTAGTCGGATTTACTATGAGGACATCCCTCGTGTCCATCCAATTGCAATTCACTCCATGCTGCATCAAAGAGAGAATGAAGGTAAATTCACAAACTCTTGAAGCCTACAGAAACTGTGTGAAAATCATTTTACAACCAATGAACCTTTTTCACAATAGATGACACAATCTGGGCAGACCATAACTCTCCATGACCTACAACGAAGTCTGAAAAAGATTCCGTAGCATGACCAGCTGCACATATTAAACATGTCAGGTAGTACAACGAACAGGAGCTGGCAGCTCAAGCAAACAGAAACACCGAAACAGCAAGCAGGAAACTTGGCATTTAAGGTTGAGACCCAGAAGATATAATAAATATCTTAATGCGGAAAGAACGAAAGTGCTGATGCAATGGATTTTGTACAAGGAAAAAAAGACCACACAGTTGCACATTATAGAGTTTGGAAGATGGAAAGTGGGAGAGTAAAGATAATAAAAACAGGGAATGCTTCTAATACCTATGTAAATTGCACGAAGCATGGCTTTGAGGTTACTGATGTCGTGATTCAATTGAGCTAGGAATCTATCAAGATCATCTCCATCAAGTAGATCAGTTGCTGCTAGTTTGTGCTTTTGAAAAACATCATCCAGTGAAGACACGTAAGATTCATCCCTTGACTGTGCCTTGTTAATGAGGTTATACATCATATCCGTCACCTGTGACATCGCAGAAACAACTACCAATTTCCTTTCCGAAGAATCATTCAGAATTATATCCGCTACATTCTGAATTCTTTTGGAAGTGCCCACACATTTCCCACCAAATTTATGAACAGACCACATATCACCTTTAGGAAGATAAGCTACTTCTACGGATTTGTCCAGGGAAACATCTGTCAACAATTTAAAGAAGTTCGGAACAAAATTACTTACTTTAGAAAAAATACCCAGCTATTGATAACACAGAATTGAACACAAGAAAGTTCTTCTATTGCAAGTTCAAGAGCAGCAGTTTAGAGTCTTTAGACAGATTGATGGATTATGGTAACAATAAATGAAAAGGAGTGAAATGTGATGGATATGTGTGAGGGTAGCCATCTGCATCCTATTCCTACTCTCCACAAATGTAATACGTGAGCGTGAGATCCATGCCGTTCATCTGGAGGGCCTCACCATGTATGTGCTGTGGCCCAAAATCAAGCTGATTTCGATCATTGGGTGGGTTACATGTGTAAGAAGGAAAGTTGTAAACATTTGACTAAGGTCCACATCTAACGTTCACATGTCACCCACCTTATGATTGGACCAGCTTGATTTTGGGGCATGGAACATGCACAGTGGGGCCCACATACTGAACAACCCGATCTCACATTCAGACAGTTTTCCAAGTAGCTATAGCAGGGGTGTTGAAGAAAAATACCTGCAACAGAAGCAAATATGTGGCTATGGACTATCTCCCTTCTTCCCCTCTTGGAAGCATAACCAGTTCTGAAATAGGAAAATTAAAAGTCACAAGCTCTTTAATCTTTGATAAAAAACAGAGAAGAATGAATACACATGACAAGTATTGGTTTTATGTGTATTGATTTCAATGATGGATTGCAGGAATACACATGAAAAGCATCAGTTTCAATAGACAGTATCAACGACAGCGTTTGACATTTAACACCAGTAAATTCCACAATGCAACTGAAAAGGAAGCTCAACTCCCCAGAGAAATACAAGTGGTCTAACAGCATTGAAGACAGATGGAAGACATGACAGGACACCATGAATTCATTGCAATAATAAGAGAAGAATGAAAGACGATGAGAAAGAGAGAGAAATATGTACAATAACATTTCTCAGTCTGCAAATTAGAGGTAGTCTCCATGCAATGGAAGTGACTGGGGAACGATGGGGTAGAATCCATTGGAGATTAATATAAACACTGAAGATGAGTTCTTCTTTCTTTTATCACTTAGAAGCCATGCGAGATGAAAGTCTCGTGTGCAGTTTCAAATGAGAGAGAAGTAAGGAATCCTCTTTTCAACTCTGATTCTCCCACTTCAGTCGATGCTTTTCTTTCTATTACTTCAAAAGTGGCTACTTCAGCTTCAGCCACTCAAATCTTCGATAATCCTTCTTATTTCTCATCAAATGAATGGCATCTTCTTCTGGAAATCCTAGCTATTCTCAGCATGATAATGGGAAATTTCATTGCTATTACTCAAATAAACATGAAACATATGTTTGCGTATTCGTCCATAGGTCAAATCGGGTATGTCATTATTGGAATAATTGTTGGTGACTCAAATGATGGATATGCAAGCATGATAACTTATATGCTGTTCTATATCTTCATGAATCTAGGAACTTTTGCTCACATTGTCTCATTTAACCTAAGTACCAGAAAGGGAAGCATGATTCAATGCTGCACTGTGGTGACTCCTAGAAGCAAAGGATGCATGTCTGCACTTTGGTGGCTCCTAGAAGCAAAGGATGCATGTCTGCACTTTGGTGGCTCCTAGAAGCAAGGGATGCATGTCTGCCAATTAGGGTTCTCATCCAAAGCTCTTCAATCTTCAATGCAAGGAAGGCATTGCCTTGCAAGTTGCAACACGCTAAATTCTAGAAAAGAGATCGTTGGCTCTCCCTACAAACACTAAGTTTATCCTTTCCGTTTCGTCTTTTCCTCACATGGATCCAGCATTCCGTTACTTTAATGGATGCTTGACCCAACTCTTCCCTTTTCTTTCATTGTTTTAATATCAATAGGGAAAAAAAAAAAAAAATGCAACTACGAATGTTTCGCGAAATGTGGATATGCCAACACCAAGTCAAACCCATAACTTAAAAATCTTCATCTTCGTCTTTGCTTACCAGAGGCACCACTTACAAGTACAAAGCTTAGTAATAAGAATTTGAGTGAGAGTGGCATCTTAAATATATATTTGACTAGTAACAGCAAAAAATGTTATTTATTGAGACAAAAAGGACTTAGTTTTTCATTTGATAAATAACATTTTTCCTCAAGATCAACTTAAACCCAATCAACTACAAATTATTTAATAACCCAAGCCTGATTGTTGCACTAGGCCCAGGTTAGATGTCCCACACATGCCAAGTGGCACATGAGCCACATGTTAAGGTGCATGTGGGGTTAGGAAGCCTCAATATTATCTAAAAAGACACTAACTAATACTGAGACTGTATATGAGCTAATGAGGACACTTATCAAGTAGCATTAATAGTTTGGGACTTTTTCCTCTTAATGAAATGTGGGGCCAACACTGAGCACAATTAGTTGGGATAAGGCTAAGATGATGATGATGATGAAATGTGGGGCTGGTGCCCATCCCTCTCTTTCCTTATTGGATTTTTTGTTCTCTTAAAAATTACGGGAACCTCCTAGATGCTCCCCAGCTTCCTTGATATTTTGAGCAAAACCTCTTCCGTACCAGCTCCCGTTCCTCCTCCAAGCAATTAACTACAAATCCAATCAGCAAACTTCTCTCCCCGCCACATAAGCTATGCTAAGCATCTCACCCACACTCAAACCTATAGCGAATGTAGTCAGAATCTTAACCAGATGGGATTGAATGAAAGATTGATGGCCATTATGGGAGTTCATTACGGTCGGGACTGCTCCACCCACCCAATACCTTTTTGTCTACCCGTCGGACTCCAAGCAATGGTGTTGCGCGAAATGCAGAGGGATCTTAATGCTTTCAAATTTGAATTGATTCCTTATTTTATTTCTTTGGCAGAGAACACTTCACATCTCTTGGTGTCAAAATGGGATAACCGGTGCAAAAATTGAGAATCTATTCCCCTATTTTGCCAAAAGATTTTGGCGATTATATAATGCCTACTCTCAAGCTCTTCATTTACACAGTAGTGATATTCTTTGTTTCTCTCCCCATCTACAGACTCTTTGTTTTCTCTCGACCGTTCCCCAGAACTCAAACGCAAGACATTGAATACGTTCTCCAGAAATCAAACACAAAACATTGAATACGATTCTCCGGAATTCAAACAGAAGGGAGTGAATATGGTTCTGCAGAATTCAAACACGAGATTGAACTATCACAATTACATTAATCCATTCTTTCAAGAGAATGCAATCTATAGTTTTATCAGTTTCAACATAAAATTGGATGGGCTCCTTACTTAAGACTTAGTGGTAGACTCACAAGAATTTCAACATTAAGGTCATGGGTTCGAGTACCCATTGCGTTGTGTGTGGGTGTGAGGGTGTGTGCGTAAAAGTAAATAAATAAAATAAAATAAAATACAATAAAATAATATTGGATGAAATGGTTTTCAGGAAGATGAACTATACGTACTCTGCCAGACCACATAGGATCATACTCATGCATGATTCCACCGTACAGCGGCCGATATATCCAATCCAGACCGTCCAAATTGTATGACATGCTGTAGATGAAGCATAGCCCAGAACCCAAACTGATTCGATGATCCTAACCATCAAAATGACGGCTACAAAATGGATGATTAGAAAGGGAAATGGTTAATGGTTCCAGTACAGCATTTGAATCTCCACCGATTGGATGGCTAAGACCACGCAATCGTTTTTTTATTTTTTTATTTTGTCTATGCACCGTCCAAAGTGGGACCACCATTTTGGACAGTCCAGATTGGATAAACTGGTGTCGCTGCATACGGTTTACAAGTGCCTTAGTACGACGGAAAAAATACTCCGCCGGAGTACGGTACTTAAAAACTCATTCATGTGTCGGCACTTATGACATGTGATGCACGGGATACTGCCACAGACGCTACAGAGCAAACGGAATCACTCACAGAGGAAATGACAGAGATGTGGCAATGCGGGATTGGTGGAGATGGGAGAAGAAGAAATGAGACGGACACAATGACATACTGCCGCGACGGACGACGCCCTTCATCTTCTTCTTCTTCTCCCTGCTGTCGTATCGGTCTGCATTCGACGCGACGTAGCTGCATGAGAGGATGAGGGCAGAAGACGCCATGAGAGAGAGAGAGAGACGCTGCGGCTACTTGTGCAGGCGAAGTGGCGCAGTTGCGGGATAGGGACTTTTATACCCGAGGAAATGCTTGATCCTCGGCCCGAGGATTTTGCAGCGAATACTGGGGCATTACTAGGACCATGGTTCCAGTGAATCGAAACCGTTGGTTTGTTGATTCCGGAAGTAAATGGACTATGGCCAGAGAAACACCCTGATCTGAAGATATTAACTTGTGTCTTGGGACCTTTCTCAGTTTAACGGTCTCTCTATAGCCCACAAAACGAACGGTTATTTTTGTCCCATCGAAGATATTTATTTAGCCTGATTGATCTTCCGCAGTAAGAAAAATATCAATGGTTTGGATTAGCGGCCACTGGTCTCTACTTTCCATAATTGCAAACCCGAGTATATTGTGCAAAGCCTCGGATCGAGGATCTTTTGATTCAGTGCGATTGTATTGGACGCGGATTGGGTACTACCCCCACCCGTTCCGAGCTCGGCACAGGCAGGGGCTCTGAGGGGCCACCGTGATGTATGGATTTTATCCAGACCGTCCATCCATTTTTACATATTATTTAAGGTTACAAGACCAAAAATTAGATAGATCCAATCTAAATTTGACCACTTAGTGAGGATTAAGATCTTACCGTTGAAAGCTTCTGGGATGACAGAAGTTTTGGATCAAGTTGATATTGGTGTTTTCCCTTCGTCAAGGTCTATATGACTTCATGAACAGATTGGATGGGAAATAAACATGACGGTGGGCCGTAGGGAGTTTTCAACGGTAGGCGTCATTATCACCCTTGCTTCCTGTGATGTGGTCCATTTGAACCTTGGATCTACCTCGATCCTTGATCAGGTACTAAAATGACATGTTAAAATAGATGGACGGTGTAGATAAAACCCATACATCATGATGGATTCCTCATAGCTCCTGTCCGTACCGAGTTTGGAGCATACCGGGTGGTAGCCCATTGCTACCACTTTATAGGAATTTTAGTGTAATAGCCCCACGTTTGCCAATCCAATAAAAAGTTCAATTTCCCACAGGCTCATCTTTTTTAGCCCCATACACCAGAAATTGCAAACTTTTCGGTTAAAATGCCCTAAGACCACCTGCTGCATTGTTGATAGAGCTGGGCACAAACCAAGTCAGCTCGAAAGCTCGGCTCGGATTGGTTTGAAAAAGCTCGGCTTGGATTGGCTCGAATAGAAGTTCAAACCAAAGCAAGCCTTGGAGTCAAGCTCGTTTGAAAAAAAACAAACCAAGCTCAAACTAGGGCAATCCAGGCTCAGCTCGGCTCGAAGCTCGGTTTGATACGGCTTGATTTAGCTCATAGATCGTAAGCACACTGTTTCCTATGGTGTGATCCACTTGAGCTTTATATATGATTTCATTTTGGGATCATGTCCTAAAATGATATGTAAAAACGGAGGGACAGTATAGATAATACATATACATAATGACATGGATAATACATAATCCATATACATGAATGCATACTGTTTCTTTACACTTGTAAAATTATGCATGTGTACGTATTTTGAAAAAGCTTTTACATGTTTATTTTAAAGTTCCACTCCTCCTTTGGAAGATGTTAAACAACATGTAGAAAAATACTTTTGTATTTTTTTTTAACTTTCTAAATTTTTTTATTTAAAAAAATAAATAAAAAAAAGAGCTGCCACCTGTTCAAATTCGGCAAAATTTTCGACCAAATCGATTTCGGCTTGAGCCAAAATTTTCTAGAGCAAACCAAACTCGAGTCGCATGGGTTGTCCCGAAGCCCAAACCGGACCGATCCACAAACTGAAGTGACATAAGAACAAGCCAAACCAAACTAAGGCTAACTCGGCTCGGCTCGGATCGTTGCCCACCTTTAACTGTGGATCCCCATGAGCAATGTTAACTGTGGATTTCACCTGAGCAATCTGGATCTCACCTAAGGAGTTGGATCCCCGAGCACTGTGAATCCCCCTAAGGTGCAATCCACCGTGTGCAACACCCTAGATTTTTTAGATTTATTTGAATTTTTTTGAAAATTCATTTTAATTTAATTTTAATTAATTATCATACATTTACCCTTGTTTCAAGAATAACGGACCATCCGTATGAGATCTGATAGGGTACCCTTTATTAAAGTTGTTTAGAATAATCCCATTAACAACGTAGAAGGGTTAGATTCTGCTAAACTAGAAAATTTACCATAATTACGAAAATGCCATTGGTTAAACTTAAGTTAAAGTGTCATTTTTAATTATTCTAATTTATAGAAATTATTAAGATGCAAAACCATAGACTTAAGCTATTTAGCACTTTTTAGCCGTACATGTCGAATTTCAACCCTCCGATCATCCTACAAATGTTCTAATCAGAAAATGGATCATAAGTGGACCACCCGATCTCGGATCTGTCCTAATTTTTTTGTCAACGCCTAAAATCGCGAGGCTCACCTGTTGGATGGAGTGAATTTAATATATACATCATGGTGGGGCCCACGTGCGTCGCATGCACGTTTAGTGTACGTTTGACCCAAAATAGAAACTTCTGTTTTTCTTCACCGGCTGCCATCACTGCCCTCCTTGTTGTCCACTATGTGGACACCTTTTCAAAGATCTGAGCCGTCCATCTTTTTTGTAGCCCATCAAAACCCCCTCCCACATAGTTTTGCTTGATTTCATTGTGTGTCCTCGTCACTATCTCTCTCCAAACTCACCCCTTATTATACAAGAACTTCCAATTCGGGAATCCTCTTTACATGGGAAGCTAGGGATGCTTCTAGAGGATCTTGAAGATTCATCCAAGCCAACCAACGTAGAGAATTTCCTCCAAAATCGAGCTTTCTAAATTTTTGAAGATTTTTCTCTAGAACCTTCTCATATACAAGAGACCTATCAAACGGTTGTGGAGCTTCGATTTGTGAACCCCATCTACCTAAATGGACTAATCTAAACCCATCCTAGGTGTCAAATTGATAGATAAACTGTCCGTTTGTAAATTTCTATTTTCATCCCCTCTCTTTCCTTAAAGCTTCATGCCAACCGTTCGATCGCGTGTGAACCCTATTTTAAAATCTACCACGTCCATTTTGTGTTCCATACTCATCATAGTTCATGTTTAAAACTTCATTTCTATTCGTTGTGTATACGCTTTCCAAATCTGGCATGAAATCTCGCTTTAAACTACTTTCTATCGCAACCGTGCACATATAGCCGTACTACCCTCTTCTAACCCTAACTCCGACCATCCCAACCTAAAAGAAGCCTCTCCTAGCAACAATAACCCTCATGCACGAATTTGAGAAAGAGAGATAAGAAACAGAGAAGAGAGAGGAGGAAGAGAAGAGAGAGAGAGAGAGAGTTTGTTTGGATGTTCCAGCGACGTGCTTAGCCCCTACGACCTTCTATCTCGTCCAGTCCGTGAGGTGATGATTTTCCTTCAAGCCTTTCATTAATAATGATACAATTATCCTTGGTTCCTTTTGTGACATATGATGTTATTTTGTTTTGAACTGTTGATCTATATAACATGAAGTTTAGCGTAGGATTTACAATAATTGTCATTATATAATGATGTGATTCCATGTTTGGATGTTTACTAAGAAGCATGTGTATTTTTTTCATTTTTGTGAAAACTATGCATAAGCACTCTTGATTCATGTTTTACAAGCGATATTATATTTCACGTTGTTATATGAAATATGTGTGTAAGATCATTATGTGGATATTTTATTAATGTGCACTCTTTGTCCCTAAGTTGGTAAAATCACTTGATGTAGAGAGATGGAACCCGTGAGGGGTGTCCATGATGGAAAGATATGTCTTGACTTGATTAAGAGAATGCAATAATTGTTTGCCAAGAGATCCTTACATGTGCATGATACTTGGTTGAATCTATGTACATTACATGAGTGTTTTAATGACTTTGGCCATGATGTATAACATTGACTTCTTGGAACATGATGGAATCATAAAACGGGACAATGAGTGGACACTAATATTATATAAATTCTCATGAGTCGGGGTTGGTGCCATGGACACTAAGCCCGAGCTGTCGGCTTATGCTGAGTTGTTTACAACTCCCCATAGTGACCATTAAGTTCTTTTAATACAACTAGATGTGAAATTACTTAAATAAAAGTGAACCTAAAGTCATACATTCACTTGGCTCCATATGCGTGTACATAATTAAAATTAGGCTAGAGTGTCCTACTTCTCCCGTACACTGTCATGTATAGATTTGGGCTATGAGTGTCCGTTTCTCATGTGGTCGGGCATAACTATGGGCTTGTGCGTCCCAGGAACCTTTGGTGATTAGTGGCTAGCGTGAAGTTATAAAAGAAAGTTTCTCATTTCGTGTATTGTGATTCTAGCCAGGGTGCTTTAGCCAGAGCATGCATTCCATGTATCGCATTAACAAAGATTTTTAATTGGTTGTTTTGATTTGATTAAATGATAATATCCTGTTTACGTTTATTATGTACCGTTATTATTATTCTTGATTGTCTTGGAGAGAATATTCTCCATTATGATAGCATTTAACGCTATCCCAAACACAATTTAGGTGATGCAGGTGAAGATCCAGGTATTAAAACCGATTTTTAAGAAGAAGAGTTCGATGGTTCGTATGATCACATGACGGATGACGATGTTAGAGAAGCTTAGTCGATGTTTTCATTTATTAAATGTTTCTTTTGAGTAGTTGATACATTTATGGAATTGTAGTAAGTCTTTAAGAGAAGACATGGATTGGTATTTTAGTTAATTAGTAAAGATATTGGTTGATTTCCTAATTAAACATTAGTGATGATGCAGTAAGTTTGATAGAATAAGATGACAATTGTTTCCGCCATTGTGCTTAAATGATATATTTCATCATTTGACAAATTAGTTATTCCATAAGTTATTTGAGAATTCGACTGTCATATTATACACGAAAGTCGAAAATCTTGGGTCGTTACACCGTGCTTAGGGGATCTATAGTGCAACAGGTGGTAGAAGGTCTAAAAGAGCATTTTCAATCGAAAAAGTTTACAATTTCTTATGTGAGAGCTAAAAAAGATAAGCATTACAAGTAATTGGACATTTTGTTAGATTAGACGGACCAGAGGTTATTACAGTAAATATTGCCTTAAAAAATTCAGGAAGCAATGTGGGGGCCCACAGAGATTCCCATGGTAAATCCACTCTGTCTTCGTCTCGTAAGACCACAATGTGATAGAAGTCTAAAATTCTAGGCAGATCCAAAAATCATGCGGCCATACCACACAAAACAGCGGAGATTGAACGCCCACCATTGGAAATTTTGTGTGGGCCAAAGAAGTTTTGTATCAGGGTTTTATTTGTGCCTGAAGTTTATCTAAGTGGTAATAACCTTGTGAATGGTTTAGATGGCATAAAAACATCGTGTTCGGCTCCAGTAAGGTTTCAAAGTTTCCGTTCCCACCGCTTGGTTTCGTATGGCGCACATGAGTTTTGCATCTTCCTGATTTTTATCCTCCTGTCCTATTGTGGTCTTGTGAAACTGGTGGACGGAGTGGATTTATCACGGGAATCTATGTGGGCCCCTCATAGCCAGGGGTGGAGCCACATAGGGCCTTGAGTTTTCAACATGAGGGTTCAATACCGACTGATTTATGTAGTGTGGTCTAGTTGAGCCTATGATGCGCCTCCATTTTGGATGATGCGCCTCCTTTTTGGATGAAGCCCAAAAACGTAGTTTCAAGGGAATTTCTGTGCAAGGACCATGGTTTTTATTAATCCACCCTGACCATCCATTTTTACTGCTTATTTTAGGATGCGGGACAAAGAAAAAAAAAAAATTGAAGCAGATCCAAAACTAAAGTGGGTAAGATGAGAGGAAATAGTGGGAATTGGGCAACGAACATTGAACCATTCATGACTACATAAGTTTAGTATTAGGCTAACTTATTATTATTTTTTTTTCCAGTTAATTCTAATAGAAATGGCCTTATAAACGGTTAGGATGGCATATAAATATCAAGGTGGACCTTAGGAAGGTTTCAATGGTGGGCATTTTCTTTCCCACTTTTCCACTAGTGTGAGTTTTGTAATTGCCTCATTTTTCTTCTCCTATCCTAGAACGAGCAGGAAAAACGGATGGACGGTGCGGATTTATAGTAAACATCACGTTGGACCCACATAACTTCCCTGCGCAAGAATGCAACCGGCTTTAGAAAATCTTGGACGAGGATTAGCGGCACCAGAGATGGCCACTAAAGTGACGTAACCAAGGTCTATGGGCCCATCATGATGTACGCGTGTTGTATCCACACCGTCCAACCATGTGAAGTGATCGTTTTAGGGCCCCCCGGATGAAAATCCTGGCTCCGCCCCTGCTCATAGCTTCTGATCAAAGTAACTTCCTATAGCCGGTGCACACACAATCAGCGTCCGGAAGCTATGCCGTAGAGTCAGAGGAACCAGAGTATGGTAGGGCCACATATAGCTACCCACGTGGCAGGGTTATCTTTCATTTCAATCAGGGTTGTCCATCTAATCTAGCCCACCGATCAGATGATCCTATCCACCTAAATTCTGGCCTTCAAATCTCGGGTGGAAAAGGAAAAAAACAGTTAACGGCCAACTTTTAGACTGTAAAGATTTTCTAAAATTCGTCCAACTATAGGCCCACTAGTTGGACAGTTCAGATTGATGGAAACCCTTCCACCTCTACTGGAGTGACATGGCTCTGCAACATTCCGGGACGCGGACTTTGGAGTGACAAGTCCCTACACCATTCCGGGACGCGGTTTTCCTGTGCCTTTTGCAGGAAGTTCCTTGCGCCGGAAGTGAGGTGGGGCTCACTAATGATGTTTTTGAGAAATTCATCCCATCCATCCGTTTTGCAAGGTTATTTTAGGATATTTGACAAAAAAATCAGCTGGGAAAACTGGGAAAGAAATGCCTACCATTTAAACCTTCCTGAGCTCCACGTTGATGTTTATTTTCCATCCAAACCGTTTATGAGGTCATTCGGACTAAGGATCAATTGAAAACACGAAAACTTAGCCTGATACAACTTTTATGGCCATATGAGTGTTTCAACGGTAGTCATTCAAATCCTTACTGTGTTCCTCTCAAGTGGCCCACTTGAGTGTTGGATCCAGTTGATTTTTGGTAAAAGGTCATAAAATGAGCTTGCAAAAGCAGGATAGATGAGTGGATTTCTCACAAGCATTACGGTCGGCTCCACCTCTCTCTTTCTGGTGCATGAACTTCTTGGGTTTAGGGCTTTGCCTCGTTGGTAGACTTGCAAGGGGTTTCGGTCTCGAAACCCATTAGTAGTGAAATATCCACGCACATGGGTGTGTTGCATGACTGACTGAGTGGGTCCGTTGCACGGTTGACTGGGTGTGTGGGTTGCATGATAACCGAGAAAAAAACAAAAAAAAATCAACTTCTTGCAGAGGCTTTGGCAGGAAATCAGCGTCCAACCAGACTCTACCGTATGTGACCGTGTGTGACTAATGTGACCGAAATTTTTTAACATTCTGGCCGTGTGTGACCAATGATATGCAGCAAATGAGTAGACGTTGTTGTCCCCTATTTTTGTCGGCTGTGCAAGAGCCAATGGGGAGAGAACAAAATTGGTTGCATGATTCCATGAAGTAGATGCATGAAGTAGTAGGCGAGTGGTGAACTGATGCCACAGCACCAATAAAGCTCGAGTGAGCGAGCGAATGTAGCCGAATCAACAAAACAATTATAGGGATAGATGACGAGCGATGGACTTGGAAGACCGATCTTAGTCGCATGAAGTGTTAAGAACCTTAGGTTGTATGGTTGAATGAAAGCTATAAATAATGGAGGATTAGAACAAAGCAAAGGGTCCAGTATCAACCAAATCAAATCAAACTTCAAATTACTTTATCATTTTACCTTATTATACTCCTTAACATTTTGTTGTTTACATTCCTTAATGTAATTGACATCCTTAGTTCCATTTTCGTTTGTACTAGTATAATTTTACTCTTTACATTCTATAGTGTAAGTTGTGAATTTACGATCCGTAGCAATAAATCAATACCAATAATCCAAAACTTGTAATTGTAGTTGTACTTGAAGTCTATGCTTATACGATTAACTTATTTTAATTGTTCAGAAATGTGATCTACGTCACGTTCTACGATATTGACCGTAAGTGTTTCCTTTTTCGTATTTTGTTTTGTATTGAAAAGTCCTTTCATAGGGAAGGCAGAGGTGTAACCTATCATTGGAGGACTAACCCCACCCTCCAAACATAACCGAATAGGCGACTGATCTATATAGGTCATAGTCACATACAACCAATTACGACATATCTGCTATATTAGCGCTTAGGGGTCATAGTTGTTTGGTTTGAATTGAACCGCACATTCGGTTCTAGCATGCCCACACACACATTACACGCACGACCGAAAAATTGAAGGCAACATATGTGGCATATAATTAATTCATAAGTAATTGAACAATTCATGGTGATCAATTTAGATGGATCGTAAGCCATAAATTACACTTATCTAATCAATGGATTGGTGAACTTTTATTGGACGGTTTAAATGACCGTTATCCCATGGTCCTATTTCATCAAATAAATGTCCGCTGACCAGAGATTAGGATTGCTTAACCAATCTTATTTTTGGACTGTGACGTGTTTAAAGTGGTTTCGTCATTTAAGCACTTTAAGTTGAGTTTATATATGCAACTGGTATAGTTAGTGGCTGCGCATCAACCATTATATCGACAAGATTATTAAATAACTTTCCATAGAAGGGATTTTTTTTACCCCTAAAACAGGCCTATTCTTCATGGGGGCCACTGTGATGTATTTGTTTATCAAAGCCAGAGTAGTTAAAGAACTTCACATAGAAGGGATTTAATGCTTTGTGCATTAATGCAACCCAAGCTTACTATTTGGTGTGGTCCACTAAAGCATCAGATCTGCCTCATTTTTGGGCTCATGCCTTAACGTGAACTGAGAAAAGGGACTATACAGCATGGATAAACCTATACATCATGGTGGGTCCCCACACAGATTTGCCTATTCATTGTTAAGTTGGAAAGGACTTGGACGCAATCTGCCTCCATTCTTTGCACCATAGGGCCTGTTTGGAAGCTTAGATTTGGAATGCATTGGAATCTAAATCGCAATTATATTAGAATTAAGGTGATTCCAAATCCTCATTTGTGTTTGGTTGAAATGCATTCTATTTGGAGGGCATTGGAATTCTTCAACATAAATACATAGGAATTAGATTTGATTAGCTAAATCAGCTTTCATATCCTAAATTAGTGTGTGTGTGTGTGTGTGTGTGTGTGTGTGATGTTCGATGGAATGATTGTAATACACCAATTAATATATTTACTTTGGCGAAAAAAGAGGAAATTTCGAGCCTTGGGGGGCTACAAATGCAAGGATCACAGATAAGCTACTCACTGATTTTTTCTAATCGTCTATTTAAATGTCTAACGTTTGGTGGTTCAGATCATTCTATTGATGTGATTTTAGTATTTTAGCTGATAATTGGATTGTTTTGGAGTGTCATCGTTGAATGGATTAGTCGCCTAGAGACAACTTTGTGCGACTTTTCTGCCCTTAAAAAATGAGGCAAAAAAGTCATTTCCTTTGTATTACACTAGAATTCCATCAAAAGGTGAATTTGAAATACCTTCCATTTACTTTTAAATCTAATGGTGCAAAACACAAAAGACAGCTATTTGAATTTGAAATACATCCATTTACCACCAAATCCAAGGTGCCAAAAGGGGGTGATAGTGAAACAACACCCTACTTGCCGGTTAGTGGTTGTTATCTCCTTTGTATGTATTTAGTTTTGTGTTTTTCAAATACCAACGTTACACTCATTAAAACCCCACCAACCCACTGCATAGACACTTCTTTAAATGAGAGAAATCCTTCTCTCTCTCGTTCTCTTCGTCTCATCTTTCCATTCCATTGTACATGGGCCCACCTTGATCTTTATAAGAAATCTACCTCGTTCATTTATTTGCCTGTTCATGTTGAGGCATGGGCTAAAAAATGAGGCAAATTCAAATTTCAAAGTAGGTCCAATAGTGGCCCCAAGATGTTTCAATGGTGAGCATCCGATCCCCACTCTTTTGTGACTTTTGGCCCACTAGAGCTTTGAATTGGCCTCATTTTGGGCCAGATGCCCTAAAATGCAATGGCAAAACAGATGAACATAGTGGATCTCTCAGTAACATCCTGTGGCCCCATGAATGTTTCAACGGTGGGCGTTCAATCCCCATGGTTTTGTGCCTTGCACTATTAGCGTGAGGTTTGCCTGAATACTTCCATGCGTTGCAACAAGATACACATTTGGACTCTAGACCTCGGATTTGGGTTTTTTGATGATCCAGACCGTTTATTTGGTAAGGCTCCCCTTGGATGGGTGATGACATGGAAATCTTCATTGGAATATTTCAAACCTTTGAATATATAAAGGTTATGGTGACCATTCGTGTTAAAAGCAAAAGAGCTATATTATCAAAAGTTGAATTAGCTTAATTGAGGGCTTTTATATGATGACTTCCCCCATACAAGTGAGACTTGTCATATAAATGGTTTGGATCATCAGAAGATGACCCACATTTAAAAACTAAAGTCCCCCCCCCCATCCTAAGAGGATTTTTTTTATGAAAATTTTCTTGAAGATGGAAGGTGGCAAACAGGCTTATAAGCATGGACATTTGACACATGCGATATTAGCCAATATGGGGTATTGGAAGATGGATGGTGGCACCTGTTGGTTGCATGCGGCACATGTGAGATGTTAAAGAGATGGTGGGACATTTGTTAAACTGGTATATATGGAATGTTTGAAGATAGACAATGACACATGTGGCACGTTTTGCATACTTGTACAATTACACATAGCACATGTGGGCGGACTTGATGGTGGGTGAGGTTGCACTAGAGGTGCAAAATTGACACATGGGCATTTGAAGATGGGCAGTGTGGTATGCGTTGCACATATGACATGTGTGATGCTTTGGGATAGTCAGTGGCACATGTTACACATGTGGTACATCGATGCATGTGGGGCTTTAAGATAGACAATAGTGCACATGAAGATGATCAACGACAACACATGTGGCTAACATGTAGGGCACTTGGTAGACACGGTTGTTTCTTCCAAATTACTAAAACATTTGTGTTTTCATACATGAGCTAAGAAAGTAAAAAATTATAATAGACAAACACTGAAAATGTTGTTTCCTTGGAAGTAGTGCTTCTTTGGTTTACGTTGCAAAAAATCCAAGTAAGCTCTAAAAAGAAATGGGGAAAAGATGGCAGATCACGGGAGTAAATCAACTTCCCTCAGTGGGACCCACTAATGGATTTCGGGATAACCAAAGTTTGGTGGAGTGGTTCCCCTTTTGTTAGGAAAGGGATGGGGCCACTTGAATTAGTGGTCTGCCGCACCAGTCTTGAAAAGAAAAAGACAGGGTGAGGCTAAGGCCCTGTTTGGGAACAAGTCAATGAGAATGTAAATTTGGTAAGCTCATGGACTTGTGAAAGTTAAATTTGGCAAATTCAAAAGTACACTATTTGAAAGTTAAAATAACAAATTCATGAATTTAAAAACATTCATTGCCTTTGAAAAGGGATTTAGGTCAGGCATTTGTGAAATTCATAGATTTTGTAACTTTGCTGTTTGAATTTTGAAAGGCTTGTCATGGATTTTCCTGATCCACTACCCCTAAAAAATCCATAGATTTAGAGCAAATCCAAATCTCCCCAAAAACTAAAGACTTGAAAATTTGACAAGAGGCTTGTTGAAGAGTAATAAAGGCACTTTAATTGCAATCAAAGCTCTAACATTGCTATAAATGCTCCTAAAACCAAGGATTTGAAGCTTCATTTCCAAACAATTGAATTTGAGCTTTATCAAACTCAAATCGAATGCAAATCAATGAATGTAAGGAATTTATGGATTTATCAAATCCAGTTTCATCTCCCCGTGATCTGAGATGGGGCCTTAAAAGAGTCTCATTTCATAATTTCGAAGGTTTTTTTTTTCGTTCTTTCTTTTTTTTTTTTTTTTTTCTACATTTGAATTTGCCTCAAATTCATGAATTTATTTAGGTGTAAATTTGTGAAAACCTACATATTTGATGAATGCACGACAAAGGAAGATTTGAAATTGTTGCGATGGATGTTTTGTATTTTGCAGAATGGTGCACGGAAAGTTATATATACAGTCCTAATGAGGCATATAGGGGCTTGCCCTTGCGATGCGATCCGAAGTCCTGAACGGGCTTAAAAGAGTATTTTAGGTATTTCTATACATGGATCATAAATTAGTCAAGAAATTTCATTTCTAATTAGAGCTGAACAAGAGTATAGCTAGCTTGGTTAACTCGCTCCACTCGGGCTCGAATGAGCTTGATTCGGCTTGGATTGAAAGTTAGGTTTAAGTTGAGTGGAGTTGATTTTTTGAGCTCGAAATAATTTCGAGCCAAGTTCAAGCTGACCTGTGCTCGACTCAACTCGGTTCAAAGCTTGGCTTGAACTTGACCCAGTTCGACTGGGTGCAGTTTTAAATACCTTAAATATATATAATATCAATCGAATTCGAGCACCCTAATCCTTGCCATTTAAAAAAAAATTCACCTAAGCTTTTTTTATTTTATTTTTCCACCCTAGCGTAATCAAATTTAGCTCGAAAGCTTGAACTCAAACTTGGCTCAAACTCGGCTCGAGTTGGCCTGAGCTACTAACCGAACCAAGTCAAGCTTGCTAGTCAGGCTCGAGGACTAAGCTGAGCCGAACTCGAATTGGGGTAGGTTGCTGGCCGAACCAAGCCGAGCCGTGCAAAGCTCGACTCGGTTTAACATTGAATGTGGAAGTAACAGATGCAGGCATGATTGGTGGAAACACTACAATTTTCAGCTACCACAGATTCAAAGATTGGAGTGTACCACAAGCTTGAAGATAATCCGAAATTGGGCCGCATTCATAAATACATCAAACTGCGATTGTATGCAATGCATTGTTTCGGTGGCAAAGAAAAATGGTAGCCGATGACTATGGATTACTGATTTGGCTTCCATTTCCCACTTCCTTTTTTCGGCCCCAGATTGCAAGCTTAGATTGCTGATGTGGCTTCCATGTTCCCATTTGGGTTTTTTGTCAGCCACAACTTGGAAGCGTGGTGTGTAGGACGATGCTCATTCCCACTGTCTGATTATCTTGCTTGTGGTAACCTGTCTGCATTTTCTCTTAGGAGTGTCAACTGCAGGATGCACTGCCACTTTTTTTTTTTGGGTCAGTACACACACCCCACTGTTAGTCACACCACAATGTTAGCCACCTCCACCTTGGGAATCAATACTAAGACCTAAGTGTTGAAATTGAGGATATCTTCACTCAGTTTACCACTTGAGCTATGGATCTGGGTGCATGACAACTGATACCTAGACCTAGGCCTAGCAATGATTGTGTTGAACTGTGTTCATGTTGTGTTGTATTCATGACGTGTCAAAAATGCCCTCACCCAAACTCGACCTATTAACTAACGGGTCAAAATCTAGAAACCTAAACCCATTCATTAATTTAACGGGTTACCCGCAACCCGACCCGTTTAACTCGTTAAATAAACGGGCCATGCTTTCTTGGGCAAAGAGATGGGAAATGGGTTTGATTCAATAGAGATTTTGGAGTGTGGCTGTATAGGGCTGTGGGCAGAAAAATGGAGAAAACTCCCGAGTGTGTGTGTGTGTGTGTGTGTGAGGGGGGAGAGAGAGAGAGAGAGAGAGAGAGAGAGTAGCTTCATAGGGATTTCTCACCACACTAAAAATAATTACCAAAATACCGTCCTCACTAACTGGTTAAACGGGTTTTGCAGGTGAAATACTAACCCGACCCGTTATCTTAACGGGTCTTGATGGGCCAACCCATTAGTGACCCGACACGATAAGGCCGGATCCAAACACTGAATTTTTTGTGCGGATTGACAGGTCATGTGGAATTTTGTCAAGCCTACCTAAACCTGGCCAACATGGGCTGACCTCTTTTACATCAAATGAATCATCTTATGTTGTTATCCGGGGTGGGCCACCTTTGGTCTGGTAGGGCAGCCTATCAACTGACGCACCATCCAGTGCTCGCGGGTTTAGTATACTCTCAAAAAGGAATGTAGAACCCGGTTGTGCTGGTTGATGCTCCGATTGAAAACAGGATAAGTGTAGGTAAATGGGTGTGGTTATGTTTTTTAGCTTGATTAGTAAATGGGTTGGGTGTGGGTATACCTAACCCATGCCCAAACCCTATTATTACGGCTGTCGATGGGCTAGGCCTGGGGTAGGTCTCAGCCCAGATTTTGCACTGTTTTGTGCCGGACCAATGGGCTGGGCCTATTAAAAAAATCTGATTTTCAGGCCCTGAGCTCAGACCATTGACACCATACTTATTATATACCGATAAATCTACAGTGAGCTATACATGTATACAGGACATGTATCTAGAGGAATGCTCACCTGCGCACTTCTTTCACGAGAACTCGTGAGCACTTTTTCACGGCTCATCGCACATGACGTGAGCCCAAAATATGAGCCGTCCATGTGATGTAGCACCCCAAAAAACCCCAGGGCCATCTTTCAACTTGTTCTAGAACTTTGGTGGGCCATGGAAGAAGGACATAGTTTCCTCCCTTGATTTGCCTCTTTTTTTCTGCTGCGGCCCACTAGAGTTCTAGATCAGGTTGAAAGATGGACTTTAGAGGCTTTTTGGGGTGCTGCATCACATGAACGGCTCAGATTTTGGGCTCACATCATGTGAGATGAGCCATGAAAAAGTGCTCACGAGTTTCTCTTGAGAGAAGTGCCCCGGTGAGAATTCTTCCATGCATCTATACACACACATAGATACATGCATGCATACAATTAGGTCAACCTCATAGGAGCTTACCATGAGGTCGAGCTCTGTGGCCCCATCATGATGTCCGTCGGACATCCACCCCATCATCACCCCATCAATTAGATGCACCTTTCAATGGTGGCTGTGGGCATAAAAATCAGGCCAATCCATGACTTGGAAGGGCCACACCCTAGGTGAGCGGAGTAGCTATTACTAGAGCTGGACACGAACTGAGTTTAACCGTTTGGATCGACTCGGTAAAATCTTGTTCAAACAGAAAGTCTTATTGTTCGAACACACATGGTGTGTTCGAAAAAAAATTTAATTCAATTTCAAACACAGTCCTATTCGACTCGACTCGAACTCGAACTCGACTCGACTCATTCGTTTGACGCGATTATATATATATATATATATATATATATATATATATATATATATATATATATATATATATATATATATATATATATATACAGAGAGAGAGAGAGAGAGAGAGAGAGAGAGAGAGAGAGAGAGAGGGTGGATGACAAATAAACGTGACTGTGAGCCTAGGAAGGTTTCAATGGTGGACATCATTCTCCTCATTGTTTCCTGTGGTGTGGTCCACTTGAGTGTTGTATCCGCCTCATTTCTTATTTAATGCCTTAAAATAAGCTGTACAAATGGATGGACGGAGTGGATAAAACAAATACATCATGGTGGGACACACAGAACGAAAAAATCGGTATTTACTATTCAATAATAGAAAAAATATTTTCAAGCGAAAAAAACGAAATTGTTCGAACTTGTTCAAACTCGGAAAAGTTGTTCGAAATCCAAATGTTCGAACATGTTCGAACATAATTGGGCTAGACCAAATTAAGTTCGAAAAAAGCCATCCTGTTCGAACGTTTGTTCGAACATTGTTCAAACACACCCACTCAAGCAGCCGAACAATCCGATCTGGTCCATGTTTGACTCGGATTGGATCGTTGTCCACCTCTAGCTGTTACCTGGGTAACACCTTAGTGGATATTACTCTTACCGTGTGGGGCCCACCTTGATGAACGTGTTATATATCCACACCGTCCATTCCTTTTTCCAAATCATTTTAGGACGTCATCCCAAAAATTAAGCAGATTCAAATCCCAGGCGGACCACAACACTGGAAAAAGTAGTGAATGACAATTTAAAGTTTTTTGTATGCCAGGAAAGTTTTGGATCAGGCTGATCTTTGTATTTTTCTTTCATCCAGGTCTGCTTGACCTTATCAATGGGTTGGATGGCAAATGAACTTTACGGATATGCTTGCAATGGGCCCTAGGAAGTTTTTAGTGGTAAGCGTTTAATGTTCAATCACCACTGTTTCCTGTGGTGTGGTCCACTTGAGATTTGGATCTGCTTAATTTTTGGGACCACGTATTAAAATGGGATGGAGAAATGGATATACAACAAATCATCTAAGGTGGGCCCCATGCTAAGGTGTTACCAAGGTAAACACCAATCCGCTCCCACACCAAAGACAATAGTTGGGAGTGGATGCCCACCCATTGATTGAAACCTTCCTGATTGTTTATAAGGCCCACATACACGTGGTTTAGACATCCAACCCATCCATTGTGCATATCCCACTTGGATGAGTAACACCAAATTTCAGGCCATTTCAAAATTCAGGTGGACCCACCAAATGCTTTTAGATGTTTTAGGCATGATTTAATATAGTTTTAGGTGGTGTAGCCCACCTGAGTTCTGAATATGGCTGATTTTTGGGACATCCTGTACCCTAGGGGATCACAGAGGTTGACCTGACTCATAATACCTTTTCCATATATTTATGTGTGTATTTAATGCATTAAAGTAGTCTATCTACATCAAACCTACCATTTATCTATTTTAAGATAGCCATGTGGCCCACTTCAGGTGTAAAATGACTATAGTACAAGTGCCCGTATCTAGGATCTGTAATAATTTATATACTAAATCAAAAGTCTTAGTGTAAAATCCATGTCCCTATCTGAGTTTCATAATAAAATGGGGAGTTGTCGGATAGCTTGGCTGTATAAACCGGTTGATAACACTCAGAATTTGTACAAGTGCCAAACAATATGACAAATTAAACCTACTAAACTGTAAAAATTACCTAACCTTCACTTCCTAGACACTTGTTGAATAAGACCATCAGATATTATTTGCTTTTAACCATCCAAACGAGGTTCACCAATCCAATAGAGAGATAATAAAGGGGCCCACAAATTACACGGCTTATAGTTTAATAACTTGTACTCCAATTGTGCAATTTTACTGTAATAGTTTTTAGGTTTTAATCATATGTGAATTAAAAAAAAAAAAAGAAGAAGTTGTGAAGGATTGTTTTTGGTTTTTTAATCCAAAATAGCATCCTATCATGTTATAGTTTACATTTTTTTTAAAAAAAAGAAGAAGAAAAGACTAGTTTTTTAATTTTTGCTATAAAATTTAATTTTTTGATTTAATGGTGTGTCTGTGGGGCTTTATAGATCTCAAATCATAAATGGGCACCTGATATCCTATTGGGTACACCAACACCTGAGGGGGTATGGGTATGGATACCCATGGGTTTGGGTATGGAATACCCATTTCAGCTCGGGACAGACTCATCAACTATGGATAGAGGGAGGCATCCCCTTGCTCCATATCACATCTAGTCTATCCCTCTTTTTCGGAACCTTATAGATGGAATGGATACCCGAAGCTTCATCACGTGTGATACCCGTTAGCAGGTGCGGGCATGGATACCCGTATACCTGTCCTGATCCCAACTGTTGACACCCCAATTTCCTGTCCTCTGTGTGTGTGTGTGTGTGTGCGCGTGCTTCAGTGAGCACTGGATAGAGTCAGAAGAAACGTGAGGAATGGGCGAAGACATGAATTGTGTCCGGATGTGCTCATTCCATACAACTAGGGCCATTGGTTCGATGATCTGGACAACTGATCTGATTAGGATTCTCCACAATTCTTCAGACTGCAGGCCTCCGATTTGACCTTTTCTCCAGACTATTGCAGCACTTCAGTTGACAGTCTATTCGTAGGCTACACATTAAAGGGTTACTATCTTCCAATCCATAATGTTTTGGAGCATTACCCACTGACAGTAGGTCCCATCAAACCAAAAGGCCTGGATCACCAAACCATAGGTTGCTTGATCAACCCCTTCAAATGCTGGGACAGTTCTCTCCATCCTGATGATTTATTTTTTATTTTATTTATTTATTTATTTATTTTTTTGAGAGAGAACTGAAATTTATTAGAAACACACAAAAGAGTGCGAAAAAACACAACCCAACTCTACAACTAAAAAAGAGAGGAGAGAAGCAGAAGTAACTACTGATCCAATGAATCGTCAAGAACCAGTTGTACAGAAGTAGGAATGTGCATTGACACTCACACCCAAACTGAAAGCCTTACAATCAAAATAACCAATAAAATTTCAGTCAGAAGAATGCTGACGTCCCAACAATAAAGATTCCAATCACATGTGATCACCAAACAGAACAAAATTTACAAACATTATTAAGGGAGAAACAGTGATTGAAGGATCATTGCCGTTTTGCAGTATAAATTCAACGATGTAGAAGGAAAGAACCCGGAAATGAGATCCGCACCACCTGGCGTCCAATGATTGCTCGAGAGGGGATCCACACATGCATTTTATATGGAAACAGGTTGGGGAGGCAGAATGTACAGAATATATGTTGTATTCATTCAGATTGTAGTAGTACACATACAGTCACTGTTCTTCGGCCGCCGAAAGCTCATTCTATGGTGAATTCTCTGGGCGTGGAAAACTCTTTGCCACTAATATGAAAGGCACAATACAAGGGCATTAATTAATTGTCAGCAGAAACAGAAACAAGTAATATACACAAGTCAATGCTAAAAACAGTACAATGCCACAAGTAGAGACATTAGGGCCCTGCTTGGAAAAGAATGGAAATTGCAATTGTGCCCTTTTTTTAGATTTTAGGAAGAACCCACCTCAATTTGAGATGACTGTTATGTTTGGAATTGCAGAAACCCCATTCTGCATCAAGCAGGGAATGCAAAGTCCACCAAACCAGCACGAAATGGCAACTGAGCTCAATGCCAAAGAGAGTCAAATTGAGCACAATGGCCATTTCAACAGCTGGTGCGCGCGTTCACGTCTAAATATATATTTTGAAGCAATGATGAGATTTCATTAAGAGAGGCTGAAGCCAGAATATACAAATAAACAGAAATACAGCTCCACGAAGATACAAAAAACAAGGAAACTACTCTTCTGCCCACGCCTTCACATTGTGAAGAGCTGAAGAGAAGACTTGAAATGGTTCTTTCTTTTTGTTCCTGAAGCACCGCTCATTTCTTTCCCGCCATAAAGCCCAAAGAACTGCTAGCATGCCAAATCTCCATAACCTTTTCCTTAACTTCCCTATCCCCCCACCTTTTTTTTCCCTATACCCCCAACCTTGCCAAGCAAAAAGAAATTCCACTATAGTGTTCGGAAACGCCCATAGAATCCCAGAAATCTGTAGAAAAAGATCCCACACCTCCCTAGAGAAAGCACAATGTATAAACAGTTGGTATTGAAACATAGTAACTTCCAAACAGACCCCAAGGCAGTGCTTGGCTGTATCTCCAAATCATGGACGGCAAGGGTTCCCAAGTGGCCAAGCCTGCTTGATGAACTTGGTGTTTGGGGCAGTGTGGGAAGCAGCACCTGTGTCCTCGAAATAAAAATTCTATTTTGTTTCTTTTTAGTGGAGACTTGTTTTCGAAGATTCCTATACTTTTCAAACTACTGGAAAATTCCAGCTTATTGTTGCATCCAGAATTTCTGTGTCCTCGAGACAAGCCAATAGGAATCTGATATTATAACCTGACCCCGTATGGACACTCGCCACTTAGAGATGATATCAGCATATCCCTTTCTCGAAAATCTCATTAGTATTGAGTTCTAGGATATTCCTATTCGTGTCTGTTGAAGGATCTCAAAGCAATTAACGAACAGGACCACAACAATCACGAGAACTGAGAGGCATCCACTGTCCCCCTTTGATTTTCACCATAATACAGTTTTTCTCTTCACATATCAAAGCAACAATGATAGGACAGTGACTGAATCTTGTTGTTTGTTGAAGCATGTGTAGTCATTACAGTCTATAATCACCACATGTTTTCTCCAAGGAAAGTCAACTTGGTTCGTCCTGCTTCCTGATTAGGTTTCTTTCCATCTCATACCCCATGAAGTTGGTCGTGTTTCATTTCTCCATGACATGAATTCCTATGACAGTAAACTTGATGATTTGTATAGCGGATACCATTTTCTTGCAAAACCTGCGTGCAAGAAAGGGAATCAATGTTATAGACCTGCCAAAGGCCACAGCATCTCCTAGGAAATTATCTTCATTGAACCCACAACCACTTCTAGTTCCAGGCAGGTGGGTTACCTTAGGGGAAGAGAAGCAACATGATAAGCAAATTGTAGTTCCTCTCCAAGATTGATAAGAGAACACACTGTCAATTACTTTTCTAGGTTGTCAAAGGATATGACCATGGTAGAAAATCTCAGCCTATACACATCAGCCAATACATACTGCTATCTTTGGAAGATCAATTACGTTTATCATATGTGTTGACAGTAGAGGACTAAAACAGTCCAAATTCACACCATACAGCTACGAAGGTAGAGGACTAAAACAGTCCAAATTCACACCATACAGCCACAAAGTGCTGTGTATCTACCAATAACATACCAATACATATTGGTTTTGGAGCTGGCCGGTATGTGCTCTACTGCTGAAAATTTTGAACTTTGGATGTGCCATACGAGTGTCACTCCAATAGGTGCCATTTTTGGCTGAGGAAGGACACGACCAAGTTTTAATGCGGTCCCACATTGGGAATTCCCCCTAGTACTTGTGTATGCCTTCCTCTTCTCTCACTCCAGTAATCACTTTTGGTATTGATTCACAAATCACTCTTATGAACAGGAAGATGAACCAAATTTGAGTAACCTGCAGAGTTGTTTCCATACCAGAAGGGAAATGGAGCATTGGCTGTAAGCAGATATACTCTCTAAAAGTCAAAGCCAGATGATCCATTGAGTGGTTTTATTCAAAAACATATGGAAATGTCCAAGGTATTCAATAACAGTAATGGTGGCTACAATGGCCAGCCTAATGGCCAGCCATTAAGGCCCCACAACGGTCGTTTTTTTTTTAAAGAAAAAATGTGTCAGTGTTACGAGCACGTATCAGCTCGTTTCATGCCTGTTATGGGCTTTTTTTTTTTCTTCCAAATCGGGCGTTACAACCCTGTATCACATAACAAGCACCACCATAACCGTTAGGTAACCATTTTTTAATACCTTGGAAATAACCATGTTGAGACTTTCACCCATGTAGTCAAGATGAACTCATAATTCTCCTCTACGTTGCAAGAGCTGGCGTCAGAAATTCAGCACAAATGAACCAAGCGCTATTAGAGAAATGACTTCGAAGATCCAGGTCGGAGGAAGGAAGGTGGTGGAGAGAAGTAATAGCAAATAAGTATGGCCTATAGGAAAGGGGTTTGTGTGTGAAGGAATCATCGCTTTATCAGACTTCTTCATTGTGGAAGAGAGTATCTTCCCTGACAAACTAATTTAAAGTGAAGATTAGGTCATCATTGGGAGATGGGAAAATAATTCAGTTCTGGAAGGACTTATTATGGATCGGGAAATGCCCCTTGCTACAGGCATTTCAATCTCTAGCTAGAGCCGCAGCGGATTTGAACATGACCATTGACCAATGTATTACATATATTAGTGATGTGGTGTAGACACCACAGTGCCAAAGAAACTTATTGGAAATTGAAATGGAAGAGCTACTTCGGTTGTTTGAATGGCTACATTATATAGAGGTTGTCTCATGAGATAAGGATTCCATTGTGTGGTCTTTTGAAAAAAATCAGGGTGGTTCAAAGTTAGATTGCTTTACAAGGTACTTGGGTAGTCAAATTCGAGAGAAGGTAGCAATGCGCTGTTGTTTTTATGGTTCAGTTGAGCTCCTCCCAAAGTGGCTACATTTAAATGGCTGGTGGGAAGGAATCAAATCCTTACACCTTACTATTGATAATTTGCAGAAAAGATCCATAGTAATCCCAAACTGTTGTGCTATTTGTATGAGAGCAACGGAATCAGTGAACCACTTGTTCATCCATTGCTCTTTTGCAAACAAGGTGTGGGAAAGGATTGTCATCTCTTTTGGATCTCCTTAGGTGATGTTGGGTTCTATGGTAGGGTTTCCACTAGCTTGGCCTGCAGTTGGTCTGAAGAAAAAGGAGATTGTGGTGCAAAAGATAGTAATGATGACGATCTTTTGGGCTATATGGGGGGCGAGAAATGGGAGATGTTCCAAAACAAGAGCAGTTATGAGCTGGATGTATATAAGAGAGCAAAATGTATACAATAGGATGGATTTCATGCATCAAAGATCTCGGCCAAAATGAATGGTTGTTCCTAGCTGACTCGTAGTTTCATTTTGTAATTTGAGCTTTTTAGCTCGTTTTTAAATAAATAAATTATCATTACCTCTCAAAAAACAGAGATAGACCACTTCATCAACTAGACGTAGTGAATCATTTCCTTAAGGAGAACCTCCAAGAAGAAGTGTATATGACTCCTGAGTTCACATATAAGGGGGAGCAAGCGGAGGGTTTGTAAATTCAAGAAGCCAATATATGGCCTTGAACAGATCCAAAGGGTTAGGTTTGAGAAGTAGGGGAATGCAATAATGATAGAAAGAGGTTCTGAAGATTTGCAAGTTCACCACCCGTGTTTGTCAGAAAGAGGGAGAAGGGAAGAACTGTTGTCCTAGTGTATGTATATGATATCCTTCACACAAGAAGGCTGCTCATACCATTTAAGAAGTGGAAGTTTTATCTTGGTAGAGTCTATGACATCAAACATCTAGGGCATCGACATTTTTCTTTTGATAAAAGTGGCTAACTCAAAAATGGGATTTTTATTTCACAAGAAGGTATACAGTTGATCTTCAACGGGAACAAGGAAATTGGCTGTTATCCAATTGAGTGACACCTACAATGGTTAATCATCATCTTAAAGCCACTGTTGGGAACATCTCAATGATTCTGATTCCTACCAGAGATCCATAGAAAACTGATCTACTTGATGAACCAGACCTGAACTTGCAAATGCAGCCAGTTAATGGATTCCTCATGTGGAAGGTAATAATTATTCGCCAAATTTTTTGGTCTTGTGTTTCTTCTTATTGGATCTGATGTTGATAGGAATGGTGCTTTGGAAGATAGGTGTTTACATTTCCAATTACTACACATGAACCAAAGGCAAAAGCAAAATGCAGAGCACTAATTCAAGAAACGAACTTTACGTCAGAACTTGGATTCCACCCTTAAGGGAGAAACTTGGGTTGGGCCAACTGAAACCCGATTGGCCTAACCTGAACTTTGGGAGTACAAATATATGAGTTATGACTAACATACATGATATAAATGTAAAATCATAGTCTATATGGAAAATAAGGTTCATGATTGGAATGCCCATGCTATGGACTCTTTGCTATATGAGGTCCATGATTGAACCATCCATGCATAGAATATAGGATTCATATGATCAGAACTGACCTGTGCCCACATGTTGAGTGGTTTGTCCATGTTGTGGACTCTATGCTACTCAGCATGGTGACAAATTCCACTGAACAAATGATTTTGACCATCACCATCCATAGATGAGTTATAAACATTACCAAGAAAATTTTCAATGGCCCGCATTCAACTTTAAAAGTCAAAGGTTAGGATCACAATAAATCATGATTGTGAGACAATAGCTTATTTATGGGTGATGGAGTTATTATCTAGAACTTGTTTGTCTCAAGAATCGTCCTTCTAAACTTTAATGAGTTTTTTAGTTATTTCCTTAATTTTGTTTATGAGTGGCAATTGCAAACTTTATTTTACATACTGTTATTATGGAAGTTACAGATGTTAATTTGATGGTTAGGTGTTTCATTTTACGTATTAGCTTACTAGTTGCAGGTGTTAATCCAACCCAACCTGATCTAACTTGACGCAACCAAAATTGTGTTTGGGTTGGGCATTCAATACCTAGGGTTGGCTGTGCCTCAAGCTAACTCCTTTTGAGGTTGGTTTGGGCATGGGTTGACCTAAACCAACCCGACCCACCCGACTTGCAACCCTATCCTCTGAGGCCAATAAAGATCCATTGTCATAAGTAAGCTACACCACCAAACCTTTGTTCCATGGATAAAACAACTACAAAGGGGCGGATTGTGATTTCGTCAGAGATGCAATCGAAGGAGACAAACACTCCCTACATAAAGTTATGATGAGCTTGTAGATATATTCACTTAGTCCCTTGGCATCCAAATAAAAGACTGAGAGGGCCTAAATAAGGCTGATTTTTTTTTTCTTTGCAATTCTTAGTTGTACAAACTATGGGGAGCGGGGGGAGTTTCATGTGTGAATAGGGGAAGCATCGAGCTCAGAATGCTAGCTAGTGCGAGATCCTAGAAAGCAGGAGAGATGGCACAGGTTCGAAGAGGCAACATTCATAGAAGGTTGATGGAAGTAAGCTCCAACTTTTTCTTCTTCTTCTACAAGTACGATTATGATTCAAATGGTGAAGAAGCTATCCTAATCGGAGATGTAGTTGCATTAAACAAGTTTTTTTTATATATGATTATATCCCTCATCAGGCATTTTGAATTTCTAGAACCCCAAAGCTTAATCTTTATGGGAGGCATTCCTAGAACTGTAAAGCTTTCCGGCAGGAACTTAACGCCGCATGGGCTTCAATCATGTTTTTAGCAAAGATGCAAAACCAGGTTGTCATTAACTCTCATTGTTCCTTTGGGTGTTCCTCATGCCACACAAGCTTAGAAAGAGTCATTAACCTAAGGTATCTATGCGGACACGATTTAACAAAAGGAAAACTCTCTCGTCTTTGGTTGGGAGTGAGAGAAAGACCCATCCTACTTGGCACCTAGCTTTGACCCTTGAGGCAATTCATAACATTACATTCTCTGATGATTGTTAATGATTCTGGATATCCATAAACCAACCATTCTATGGATAGATTAGGAAATGGGTTTTCTAATGTCTTCATCCCAGCCTACAATAGTCTATGTTGTATTACATTTTTCTTTCTTATAATGATATCTGTTTTCTAATAAATAAATAAAAAGATCCGATCTGTTGGGATTGATAAGCAGTCAATTTTCACTAAAGACTCTAGGTAAAGGACCAAAGGTTTTGAAGGAAGATTAAAATATTTTTCATAGATATTGATATGTAAACATAATGAATGGATAAGTTGCTTTGGACCTTGATTTCTGGTGTAAGATAACTAAGATCTAATCAAGATGTACTTCTGTATTTCTTTAAAAAAATCATATCACCACACAAGTTTTAAGACAAAAGGATCCTCTTGAGAAGTTCTAGAATCTATGAATTGTTCACCTTAGGCTTAGTCCATGACCAGATTTTCATCTTTTGAAGATAGATGAAAGTTAAAAAATTTACGACAGAAATTAGGACCAAAACTATACCAGCATGATCAATCATTGTCAATCCCCTTGCATATGATATTGCAAAGAAGAAATCCAAATATGAAAAATGGATAAGCATAAGGAAATGAATTTTGTAAAAATAACAGCTCATGAAGAATGTTGCCAAAATCATTATCGTGTTACAAATCATAATAGGGATCAAACCGAACTGCTAATTGTAAGATTTTTTTATCTGATTTTCCTTAAAAAATAAAAAAGTATATGAAAAATATAAATGTTGAAAAAAAATAAAATAAAAAATAGATAAATAAATAACTCGCAAATCACCCATTTTCCACCAAAAGTAATATGTATAATCAATTCATGATATTATCAATTGAGAACCTGCATATAGTACACATTGCGATATAATTACAAGATTCTTTTCTTTTTCCTTTGTGCCTTTCAATAAATTTACCTTTAGAAAATATAAGTACTTTAGTGCCTGTTTGGTTTTCCAATTTCCTATGAAATTGGAAGTAAATAAGAAATCATTATCATTGCCAAGTGTTTGTTTAAAGAGAAGTTATGGCTCATAAATAGAGAGTTAAATACACTTGTGAAGGAAGTAGGTAAAGTAAATTGTAATCATTACAATTCGCATTATAAAACAATCATTTTTACAATGATTTCTGGGTGAAACAAACAATGTAGCAAAATCATAATTGCAGTAAAATGCAAGTTATGTCACCACACAATTGCAAGAGTAAATAATCTTACCCATTTACAACCATTTACCGTTGTAATTGGAAAACCAAACAGGCCCTTAATGATTTATGTTCTTTTGTACCTTTCTTGATTGTTGAATCATGTTGGAGAAAAAAGGGCACTCGATTCTTGATTTATTTGTTTTGGAAGGGCCCTATACATGTTTTAAAAGAAAAAGCATAATGAATCCACACACAAAAAAAACAAGAAATGAAAACCTTTGATTTTAAAAGTAATTTTGGGACCTGTTTACATGTTTTATATATATGTGTGTTGTGTGTGTGTGTGTGAGTGAAATCTTATGGTAAATTGTAAGATTTTGACAACCTTGCTCGTGGATAAACAAAACTAGGTGAATTCTGGGATTACTTGACTGGAAAAGAATTTGAAATAATTCCATGAAAGCAGCAACAGACGATCATATGCAGTGCCATGCTAATTCAGGGTGTAAAGAAAGGTAGCAACCAACCTTTTGATGATGACGGGACTACTACAACGTGCATATCAGTATTGTTGGGAGGAAGATGCAGTCGGAGGGGATAAAGCTTTCCATTCACTTGATTGCGAGAACACACAATGATGTCAGTCAGCTCCGATTCCTCCTCCAACTTTTGAGTCAACTCAAATACGCTGGTTCCTTTGAAAGTGAAGAAAGACTCAACAAAGGCATCATCAACCTCTCCGTTGTCCTTGGCAATTTTAAAGTAGATAGTCCGCCCATAAGCCTTGGGTGGCGAACTAGTAGTAAATGAAGTAGATGACTGCACAATGAAAAAGAATAATAAGAAGAAAAATGACATACTGAAAAGTCAAAACCAATTACTGCAAAAATACACGTATATCAAATAAATGTCAAATTGGAAAAGGGAAATTATATGTAATCCACGACCCACGGATATGTATGGCATCCTCGAGCCTTGAGTTTGTGCAAAAGCAGCCTTGGTTTGGTTAAACACCTTTCACCTGATGAGCTCCATCATGGATGGACCATACCCAAAAATCTCCTATATTAGAAGATTCTAGCCATCCAATCTCTGGCATTTTCCATTGAATGAGGAGGGCAGAGAATTGCCGCATTTTTTTCTCTATTGGCTATCTTATCTATTCTTGGGCAACCAATTGAAAAGTTAGGATTGTCCCATTATGGAGATTTTTGGGACATGGCCCATCCAGTGTTTGCAGTATTGATAAATCGGCCGATATTATTGGTATCGGTAGTCGCCGATAAATATCGACCTAGTAATAACGTGAAAATTGACTGATTCCTTGGTATCGCACGATATATCGTGCGATATCGATAATTTCACACTATGCATCAATATCGCACGATATATCGTCATAATATCGGTCCTTTTTGCACAGTAGGCTCCAAATATCGTCGATACCTGGACGATATCGTCCAGGTATCGGTCAGAGACGCTGGAACGTTTCTAAACTTGGTTTTTTTTTTTTGGATTTTTTGGAGAAAAAAACTTGGGGAGGCCTATTTTTTTCTCAATTTTATCCTACTTTACTATATCGGTTAGACGTACAAGAGTCCCCCAGCTTGACCCGCGTTCCGACTCTGCGTAGGAGTCATAGTTTGTTAAGTCCAGTTAGCTATTTTCTAGATTTTATTGAGTCCTCATATAGATCTAGCCCATATAGGGTAGCTTCCATTGCGTTGAACTAAGATAGTCAAAACTGCATTTGGAGGATACTCACTCAGTTGCATCATCCATAGGTATATTTCTCAACTCTCTTGCTTGTTTTACTTTGTCAATGCATTGGTTGTGTTTACATTAATGTTTTGTTACATTTGTATATCTTATGGAATCAATTTAAACAATAGTTGCATCAATTCAATCAGATAGCGCATAGCTTAGGATCCTTTTACAAAGGAACTCCATTATGTGGACTTTTTTTTTTTTAATATTATAATTTAAATGTGTGTATTGAGGTCCATTTTAACAATCCCTGAAGTTTCATTGAAAAATTCAATCAATTTCCTAATGTTTACCCATGTTTCCCAAAAAGTGCGATACATTCCGCGATACAACCGATATTTCCCACCGATACGCAATATGTATCTTTATCCCAAGGGTGCGAAACGTAACACGATACCAATACTGCGAACACTGGGCCCATCATCATAAAAGGTAATTGTAGATGTAAAAAAATTAAAATAAAACAAGAAGCAAAACACACCTCTAGTTTAGATAATTTTGGGGACATCCCTGACGAGTTGAGTGACGACATAGAACCAGATGATGCCCGAGAGTCTAATGGTGAACTAGCTTCCATTGGAGGTCGCGACGGAGATCCTACTTGTATCTCCACAACATCAACCTCCCACAACACCCAATCTTGGGTAGAACTTCTATGTGGAATGTCATGCGTTATTGAGTTCCGCCATGGGGGTAGACCACCGTTCGCTCGTAGAAAATTTCCGTATCGAGTTTTAAGCTTAACATGGAACCCTTCTCTAATGGGTTCCCATTCGACAGATGAATCCAACCTCCTAGGGAGAGACTGAAGAACCTTCCTACCCGTCATTCCAAGAAGGAAGGGCACATTCGATGCCGTCAAGTAGCTGCCATGACAGCTCTTAAGACGCAGAATATTACTCCCATCGATGAATTCAACCGTCCATCTTGCACTCCGGGATGATCCGTTACGATCTTGGCAGACGGATTCCTCATCTTCTTCTGCGAGTAGATACTTATCATGGTGACTTCGAAGACGAACAGCCTTAGCTTTGTGAAAGAGTTCCATTTACTGACCGGAATGATTATAGCCCCAGCAACCAAACTGACAATAACAACAAGCCCAAATTCAGATAAAATCACAGAAAGGGAAGTACTGAAAACTGAAACTCACCAAAATTTATATATTTTCAAATCAAACAGGATTTGGGTTTTCAAGCATCTCTGTCAATTTTCACTACTCCAAATGGACGTTGGGAAATGAAAAGAGGACATGGTTTTCTTCAGGCGCTTTTTTCCGATTCCGTTTTCAGATTCCTTTTCCTTTTCATGATTTTGGATTCTCGTAATTGCTTTCATACACACAGATGAAATCAAACAGAACCGAATAAAGGATAGGAAAATCATAACAACCCACAAAACCAAACAGAACCCAAAAAATGATAATTAAATCATAACAACCCACAAAACCAAACAGAACCCAAAAACGAGAAGAACGGAAACAATCAAATCCAGTCGTTCTCTCTCTGGCCTTGACAGCATTCAAACAGTATCAAAGACAGAGATACAGAAACTCCCATTCGCATCTTCAAGGACTCAGACAAAGAAATACAAATCCAATCAATCAAATGAAACACAACCCACATGATTCTAAAAAAAACAAAAAACTAAAAAAAAAAGAAAAAAGAAAAAGAAATCAGTCGTTTCACGAATCCAGATGCAATAAAAATGAAAAACCAAATATTGGGTTTTTTCCCTTCCGTTACGTACCCGAAGAAGAAGAAACAAATGAGATTTGGGTGGTCGTTGTTGGGATTCTTCTGCCGTTGATTTTAAGGGGTTCCAGATTTCTTTGGAGAAAAAAGAACGAAATCAAAATTCGAATTTTTTTCAAAGTAAAACCGCGTTGTGAGCGATGCAGAAATAGGAAGCTGCGAATGCCGTTTCTTGCTTTGACGACGAGTACGAACAGCGAGGTCCTTAACTATACATGATACTAGCATTTTTCTTACGTACACGCGATTTCATTTCTGACAAGTGGGGTCCATTTATCACTGATCTAGACCATTGACATTCTGTTCCCTACCATGATGAAGTATCTATAATTATTTTATCTTTAGAAAAGGCTCTGTATGTAGATAAGATTGATCAGAAATACATCAACCGTTCCACATTCAACTAAAATGAATCTAATATCATCTGGTGAGATTATTTCAATCTGTAATAATATTTCATGTTGTTTCAATACATTGTTTTTAATATACATTAAGATTAAATAAATCAGTGGTCTGGATTATTCATGGGTGGGCCTTAATTTTCAAAACTCAAAACGCATGTACGGTGTGAAAGGTGCAGACGACGGATCATTCAACTCCTCTTCTCCTCTCAACATCATCACGAGACACCAAAGTCTTGTGTACCAAAAAAAAGATAAGATGTCTTTGTACCTTATTCCTGCATATACCACATGGCCCCACAGACATTAATAGGGACCGTTGGATGGGTAGAGTTCATCATAAATTACTTATGGGATTGAAATAAACAAGATCATATTTTCAATAAGTATGATTAAGTTGGCACGAAATGCAAGATGGGAGTTAAAATATCTTAGCCGTTCAGTTAGAAGGAGATTAATCGGATCGCTTGGTTCATCTGATCAAGTGTCTTATAGTGTTAGTTATAATCCTTGATTGGCTTCCCCAGTCAAGTGGTCCAACATCATCTTGTTAGGGGCCCATTTGGATCACAGAAAGGAAATTGCATGGGGAAGGAAATCTGTACTGAATCATATCCCTCCAACGGTTAGAAGGTTGAGTTGTAAACCGTTGGAAGATTCCTTGCGGGACGCAGATTGGGAAGGCGCCATGTTTGAAAGGAGAGCGTGAGACCCCGGGCACACCTAAGACGGTGCGGCCCTTACCGTGGGTTACCGTAGGGCCCACCTTGATGTATGTATTATGTATCCACTCCGTCCATCCGTTTTTCCAAATCATATTAGGGCATTAAACAAAAAATGAATCAAATAAAATTATCAGGTAGACCATACCATAAGAAACAATGGTGATTGACCATCCTACCATTAAAAACTTCTTAGGACGCACCTTCATATTTTTGTAGTGTTTTTTTACCATCCAATCTGTTGATAAGGTCACATGAGTCTGGATAAAGAGATAAAACAAATATCATCTTCATCCAAAACTTTTGTGGCCCATTAATGGTCAATCAACACTCTTTCCTATGTTATGGTCCACCGGATGATTGGATCTGCTTACTTTTTGGTATAATCCCCTAAAATGATCTGGAAAAATGTATGGACGGCGTGCATACATAATACATACATCAAGGTGGGCCCAACGGTGACCAACCGTAAGGGCCGCACCGTCTTGGGTGAGGCTGGGTCTCACCGAATCCCCTCTCGTTTGAACGCGGATTGGGTACTGTTGACGTGGTGAGATTTAGTTGGATGGCAGGTCACGTGGATCTTCGGGCGCGGATTTCCTGCGAAAGCCTTGCGCTGGACGTTCTTGCGCTGGGAACCGAGTTGGGGCACAGTGATGGTTTTTTGATAAATCCACCCGTCCATCCGTTTTGAGAGCTCATTTTAGGACATGAGAACAAAAATGAACCGGATCCAAGACTCAAGTGAGTCTCACTAAAGGAAAAGGTGGGTAGGTAAATTTCTACCGTTGAAACCTTCCTGGGTCCACAATGATGTTTATATGACATCCATACCGTTCATAACGTCACTACTACTGGGATGAAATGGAAACACAAATATTATCCTGATTCGAAACTCCTGTGGCTCCACAAATATTTCAACTGTATATGTTCAATCCTCACGTTTTCGGCCCACTTGAGTCTTTGATCTGGTTCATTTTTGTTTTAATGTCCTAAAATGAGCTACCAAAACGGATGGACGGGGCGGATTTATCAAAAACACATCACTGTAGGCCCCACCTTGGTTCCTTCTTGCGCAAGGCCTTCGCAGGAAATCCGCGCCCGATCCATTCCATCAAATACGTAGCGGACCCACCAACTTCCGAGGGACGCGGTTCGCAGGCATCTCCTGCGCTCGGAATCTAGGTGGGGCCACCGTGATGTTTGTAAGAAATCTACGCTGTTCAACCGGTTTTGGAGATCATTTTAGGCGGTGCAACAAAAAATGAATGGGATCCAAGACTTAAGTGGGCCGAAAACGTGACGATTGAACTTCCACAGTTGAAATATTCGTGGGGCCACTGAAGTTTTAAATCAGGATAATATTTGAGTTTTCAGTTCATCTCAGTAGGAATGACATTATGAACGGTATGGATGGTATATAAACATCACTGTGGACCCCTTAGAGGTTTCAACAATAGAAATTTCCCTACCCACCTTTTGCTTTAATGCGGCCCACTTGAGTTTGGATCCCGTTCATTTTTTTGGTCACAACGCCTAAAATGATCTCCGAAAACGGTTGGACAGTGTAGATTTCTCACAAACATCACGATGGTTCCCATAGAGATTCCGAGCGCAGCAGATGCGGCTTTTGCAGCAATCCGCGTCCACTTCATTGCCTGTCCACTTCCGACAACGCGGATTGCCTGTCCCAGCCACAGGAAGATCCAGTGGTCGGAGGACGCGGATTGCGTCCGACCCTTGTCGGACTTTAAGCGTCTGACCAAATCTATGCGAGGCCCCACCGTGGTGTATCTATTTATCCACGCTGTCTAACCATTTTCTGATATCATGTTAAGGGATGGGCCCAAAGATGAGAAAGATCCAACCGTATTAGTGACCACACTAGAGATGATTCTTACATTTAATGAAACTTGCATTTATTGCAACCAAGCTTACTATTTTGTGTGGTCGCGTTGGATCTTACTCATTGTTGGGCTAATACCTTAGCATTATCTTATAAGAGGCATGGAAGGCTTGGATGAACCGATACATCACGGTGGGTCATCACAAAGATCTGGTCGGACGCTTAAAGGTCCGATCAAGGTCGGATGCAATCCGCGCCCGCGATTGGAAGCTATGAGAGAGATTGAGGCGGTTTGGCTAGGGACTCTGCCCCTAGCCATAGCCAATGCTAGTGGTTGGTGCTCTGTGGGCCCACCATGATATATGTGGTTCATCCACGCCGTCCATTCATTTTTTCAGATCATTTTATAGAAAGAGCCCAAAAACGAGGAAGATCAGAATCTCAACCGGACAACACCATTGGAAACAGTGTTCATTGAACATCCACAGTCAAAAACTACTTGAGGGCCACAAAAGTTTTGGACCAAGCTAATATTTGTCTCTTCTCTTCATCAAGGTCTGTATGACTTAATCAACAGGTTGGATGTCATATAAACATTACAGTGGGCCCTTGGAGGTTTTTAACAGTGCACATTCAGTCACCAGTGTCTTCCCATGATGAGAGTTGGATCTGCCTATTTTTTGGATCAACTACTGAAATGATCTTGGAAAAATGAATAGATGGCAAGGATAAAACACGTACATCATCGTGGGCCCATATGGCAGCGACACTAGCCAAACGGTGTCGGTGTGAGAAGCTATGCAAGGCCTATAGTGAAGGGCGCGGATCCACCAAGGTGGGTGGGACACTGACTCTGGGCCCATGTATGTTCCTTACATCCCGCCATCCATCCATCAGTATTGAAAACTTATTTTAGGGCATGATAAAAAAAAAAAAGGAAGCAGATCCAAATCTCAGGTGGACCATAGTACACAAAACAGTAATAAATGACCATTAAGAGCTTATTGCGGTCTACAAAAGTTTTGGATTAAGGTTATATTGGATAGAAAATACACATTCCAATGTATCCTACGAGTTTTTAAATAGTGGGATTCAATTACAAATGTTTCTTATGCTATGGTCTACCCGGGATTTAGATTTGGTTCATTTTTTGGATTATGCCCTAAAGTGAGTTTTTAAATTTTAATATGAGCAAATGTAGTAAATGTTAAGTACATATATCATAGTGGGGTACATCATTAGTGATCCACCTCAGTGGATCTTAGTGGATCTAAGGATCCAGGGAGAAGCCACGACCTCCAGAGAAAGCCGTTAGAAATGCACACTAGGATATTAGTTTCTCAACTTGTTAAACGGCGAGAGTGGAAATGTCAATCGTGAAAAATCCTGAAGCCCACCATGATGCTTATTTGCCATCCAAACCGTTCATAATGTTAGTAATACTAGGATAAATTGAGGCACAAATATCACTGCGAATCAAAACTTTTGTGTCCCCCACAAAGTTTCCAACTATAGGCATTCAATCCATGCTGTTCCTGTCATGTGGCCCACGTGACTTTTGGATCTCTTGATTCTTGGTGTCCTGTATTGTGAGGTCGAGAAGATAATGGACAAAGTGGATTTCTCATGGGCTTCTTTACAAGCCCTATATGGGCTTCCAACCATAGGAACTTCCTATGGTCACTACACAAGCAATCCACATTCCAACTTTTGAGTATCCACTCCACCCAACAAAATGTGCTTTAAGTGGGCTTTATCTTTGACAACGGCCTACCCTGTGAGTAAATCCTAGCATGCCGTGCCTGCACCAACTTGGGCACATGCAGGAACAACGTTTATTTAAAAGTTATTTGCTTTGTGATCGAGTCATATATCATGGTAGCTTGTCGTCCAATCAAATCCCACTAGGGCTGTAAATGGCCGGGTTTGGGGCATGTTTAGCCAAAATCAGACCCACTCATTTACTAAATGGGTCTCAGTCCAAATTTTAAACCCATACCTTTTTACTAGATGGACAGGTCTGGGTCGAGTCCAAGTCACCCCATCGGACCCATTCTAGGTCTAGTAGAAGAAGATCCACCCAGACCCATTAAAAAATGGGTTGGTTCTAATGGGCCTAGGTCAAAATTTGGTATGCAAGCATTTTTATCAGGTTTAAAATCGAGTCTGGACAAGTCTAGGCCTAGATGGGTCCCTTGCAACATACACAAAACCTGCCCTATTTACTAAATGAGTTTAGATCGGATAGAGTTAGGCCTAATATAAAGGAAACCAGATGAAGACCCATTTAGCATCTGGGTTTGTTCTTGGACCCAAACCTGTACCCTTTAACAAATGGGTCCGGTCTGGGTACCCCATCGGGTCGTTTGTACCATTTACAGCCCTAAATCCCACCATGTTAGGTTAAGACGGAAGTCAAACCATGATTCTAACATGGTGGGGTTTGATTAAGTGAGCCTCTATTAGAAATGGAGCTTAACTGAGTGTATGCTGGACCGTGCAACTTTCAAATATGCTATGTCGGCTCTATTCCAACATTCACCTACTGCCCAATCAAATTTTCCACATCAGGTCAAGACCGGGGTTTGTGTTGACATCAATTTTTCATCGGCATCCAATGTTGCGTAGCACACCAACAACGCCGGTGAACCGAGATCCAATCTCTTGTCTCACCCACAAACGATAAACAAGAAGAAATAACAACTAGAAGAGGAATTCAAACAAACCAACAATCTACAAGACATAATTTACGTGGAAAACCCCCAATGAGGATAAAAAACCATGGGTGCAAAGCTCCACTATGAATAAGACAAAGTTACAAGCAATACACTTACCTTCTCCGATGCTCCCATGCACAAAGATGACCCTTTTTGCTAACCTCTCGCCTCTTTCTCACCTTGGACGTATAAAAATCCTAATCCCGGATTACACTCCTTTTTATAGTAAAACCCGAAAATAGAACTTAAAATAGGAAACCCGCACTTACAAGTCACGGTCGATCGGACGCCCGGTCAAACTTAGTCGGGTGCTCGCCCAATGTAAAAACAGTCCAGCGAGAAACGGGGAAAAGTTCCTGAATATCGGGCACTCGGTCCACTTGACCGTCGGGCGCCCGACTGTTCCCAGAACAGTCCAGAGACATTAGTCTCTCATACATGAATATTGGGCACCCGATCCACTGACCGTCCGGGCGCCCGACCATGCCTTGGTGTGATTTGGCTTTACACTCAACAATCTCCTACTTAGAGACACATCACCACATGATCCTTTGTCTTCTACATCCGGAGTGCACCACCTCCCCGTCTTCAAGCCTGAAGACTAATCAAATCTGAACAAAGCTTCGACTCTTCCCGTGTGACTGCCTTAGTCAACATATCCGCAGGGTTCTCACTTGTATGGATCTTCTCCAGAGCAATCAATCCATCTTCTACTAACGAATGTATGAAGCGATATCTGATGTCAATATGCTTGGTCCTTGAATGAAAGACTGAATTCTTAGCCAAGTGCATTGCACTCTGACTGTCACTGTATAGCTTGTAATCTGCTTGCCTCTTCCCTAACTCTTCCATAAAACCTTGCATCCATACCATCTCCTTGCACGCTTCTGTAGCTGCAACATATTTTGCTTCCGTTGTACTGATGGACACTATCTTCTGTAACTGAGAGATCCAACTGACTACAGCACCACCCATGGTAAAGATATACCCTGTTGTGCTCCTTCTGCTGTCAATATCCCTTGCCAAGTCTGAATCGACGTAGCCCTGTAACTCGATTTTCGATCCTCCATAACATAACCCTACATCCACAGTACCTACCAAGTATCTGAGGATCCACTTCACAGCTTCCTAATATTCCTTCCTTGGGTTGTTCATGAACCTGCTAACAACTCTCATTGCTTGAGCAATATTTGGCCTCGTGTTAACCATAGCATACATGAGGCTCCCTATAACTGATGCGTATGGGATTTTAGCCATGTAGTCCCGTTCCTCCTACGTCTTAGCTCCTCGCTCCTTAGAAAGCTTGAAGTGGTTGGCTAATGGAGTGCTAACCGGCTTAGCACCTCCCATGCTGAATCAATCAAGTACCTTGGCTATGTATTCTGCCTGTGACAAAACTAGTCTCTTATTTTCCCTGTCACGCTTTATCCTCATGCCTAGGATTTGTTTTGCGGCTCCTAAATCCTTCATGACAAACTCTCTAGACAATTGTCTTTTGAGATCGGAGATGTCCTTCAAGCTTGATCTGGCTACAAGCATATCATCAACGTACAAAAGAAGGATGATGTACGACGTATCAAACTTCTTCAAGTATCAATAGTGGTCTGCATGACATCTCCTGAACCCGTTTCCCGACATGAAACTGTTAAACTTTTTGTACCACTACCTCGGGGCTTGCTTCAGGCCATATAGACTCTTTTTCAGTCTACACACCTTGTTCTCCTTTCCTGACGGCACGTATCTTGTCGACTGATGCATATATATCTCTTCTTCAAGGTTCCCATGAAGAAAAGGCTGTCTTAATATCTAGCTGCTTTAGATGTAAGTCCTCTGTAGCCACTATACTCAAGACCATGCGAATCGTAGACATCTTCACCACTGGTGAAAATATTTCAGTGAAATCGATACCTGCCTTTTGTTGGAACCCTTTCACAACCAGTCTGGCTTTGCACTGTTTCGAATCATCATGCTCCTCTTTTAGTCTGTAAACCCACTTGTTATGAAGAGTTTTCTTACCCTTATGTAGAGTAACAAGCTCCCACGTACGATTGGACTCAAGAGAGTCCATCTCATCATCCATGGCCTGTTCCCACTTAACCTGCATATTTGACCGTAATGCCTCTGTTGGAACTAGGAAATGAACACAGGGGACATTTTCCTGAAATGTCGTGTTTTGTTGCTCTGGGGTTCTGAATAATAGAAGCATTCATAGACAATCACAAGCATTCACAAAAATACACGAGAGAAGAGATATCGCAAGGCGAATTTTATTCCAGAGATCCTGAGATCTTGTACATTCCAGGTCGTGGTCTGGCACAAGCCCTTAATTACATCGAATGATCGATGACCCTTGATTAAAAGGCAAAAGACTAGTCAGCGGGGACTATAGTCTCAGAGTTCTTTGGTCATGGAGACCTGTGTTTGGGTGGTCGTAGAGACCTATATTTGTATGGTCACGGGGACCTGTATTTGTATGGTCACGGGGACCTGTATTTGTTGTGTTTTGTTATGGACTGACCCATCTTTGTACGAGTCAGATGTCTATGTCCCATGTTTTGACAGGAGATCCGGGTTGAGACTGTCAGGGTTTATGACTGGGATGGACGACTCTGGGCCCTCGCCTGTCAATGTATGGACAGGTGACCTCGGGAAGTCCACTCCACAGTTGTGTGTACCTGGGCAGCTCAACCAGCGGATGCCGTTTGGATGGGTAGGGCATCGACTGTTCTTGAAGTGTCAGTCTTTAACAAATTGTGTGTGATAGTTTAGAACTTTTCTGGTATGGTTTATCGTGTTAACCATAGTCCCTTTTGCTTAGTCCGAGCCTGAATCCGGGTCACATTATGATAGTATATGTAATGATGATACATCAGTATAGTTCTGGGCACTAGAGGCCTCTTTTCGAGAGGGTTGCTCCATTCGTCTCGTCGGATCGGGTCGGATCCCGAAGGCTCCCGTTCTGCTCATCGGGCAGCCCGGATGAGTCATTTGACCGCTCCATTGCGTCCAGAATGTTCGAAATAAAAAAAATTAGGCTCAAACGGGGCTTGAAAACGTTATAAAATGAAGATTTAAGAGTGCTTAAATGAATGCTCAAAGTGCTGATTTTTACGATCCGCTGACCTGATTTTATTGATGCGCTGGGGCCAGCGCGTTTAAAAATGACCTTGCTTTAAGAATGTGTATTTTTCTGATCCGCTGGCCTATTTTGTGATGCGCTGGGGCCAGTGCGTCCAAAAATGACTTAAATTTACGATTTAATTGATCCGCCAATGGTTTTTTCTGATGCGCCGGATCACTTTTGTGATGCGCTGGGATCAGCGCGTCAAAAAGGATGACTTAGTTATTTCATCTCCGGACTTGTTATGGTCGGAGGTGCGATTTTCGGCGAGGGGTTCCGGCGATCGGAAAAGGGTTCCGGCGATCGGAAAAGGTTTTTAGGCGACGAGGTTCTCTCTCTCTCTTGCTGAATGGTGCAAATGAGGCGGTGGGAGGGGGTATTTATAGGTAAAGTCGCCCAATAGGCGGTCGACACGTGTAGCGTGTCGAGAAATTGGGTTGGCGCGTCGATTAAAGTTACTCGGCGCGTTTCAAAATGGCAGAGTTCGGAAGCTGATTTACAGGACGCGCCAGCTACCAGTGCGTCTCGAAAATCCTTAAATTTTTGGACGCGCTGGATGAATTTTTGGACGCGCTGCGGGCAGAGCGTCCTGAAATTCAAAATGATTGAATTCCACGATGCGCGGGGTGAATTTGTGGACGCGCTGGAGGCAGTGCGTCCTGAATTTCAGAAAGAGTGAATTACACGATGCGCGGGGTGAATTTGTGGACGCGCTGGAGGCAGTGCGTCCTGAATTTCATTTTGTACAAATGGTTGAATTACACGATGCGCCGGCCAGGGATTTCCTTGATGCGCTGGACGTATTCGTGCTTCACATATTGGGTTTTGCGAAACGGAAGGGTTGTGGGGCCCGCTTTGCGATGAATGTCGATGCACTGCTCCTATTTCTCCATAATTGAGGTATCCCTCCCAAATTCGGAGGGTTCTGATCATGATGACCGGTGGGGTCCACCACCGGCTCAATTTCCTGTTCTTGGTCAAGTTAGATGTGCGTTGTGATTCGTGTCGCGATTTTCGATGCACTGGTCCTTAATTCAACCAAGTGATGATTTGGGCACTCAGAATCATTGTTTCGAGGATCCTCACTTTTGGGACCCCAACAGGCTCTTCAAAACACTCTGGTTCACCATTATCTGTTAGCAATAGATAATGTAAGGAGGGTGAGTATCGGACTTTGGGTCTCCTCTCTCGAGTAGACTTCCTCACAACTGATGTTTGCGGCTTTGCCTCATCATAGACTTGTGCATGCCCATCCTGTAGCACTGTAACACCCGTGTCCAGTAACTCTTCCAATTCTATGAATTCCTTCTCATCAGCCTTACTCTATTTTTGCTGCACACTGTCCTTATGCATCACTTTTTCATTGAAGACTATTCCTTACTTCTGATGATTTTTCGGTTCTTTATGTCCCAAAACCGGTAGCCAAAATCATTCTACCCATAACCTATAAACGTGCACCTCCTAGACTTCGCATCCTGCTTGTTTCTGTGCTCTGCATCAATGTGAATATATGAAGTGCAACTAAACACTTTTAGATATGTAAGGTTCACTTCTTTCCTAGTCCACGTTTCTTCTGGTAGCCCACCATCCAATAGTGCTGGGGGACTTCTATTTATGAGATATATGGCAGTATTCACAGCATCTGTCTAAAAGGTCTTGGCAACCCTACATGTAGCCTCATGCTGCTGGTGGGCTCAAGGATAGTCCTGTTAATGCGCTCAGCCACACCGTTCTGCTGCGGTGTTCCTAGAATTGTTTTCTGATGTTTGATCCCATTTGCTGCATAATACTCCTCAAACCTCTTATCATAGTACTCTCCCCATTATCAGATCTGAGACTTTTTACTGTTTTACTTGTTTAATTTTCTACCAGTACCTTCCACTTCTTAAATACATCAAACACCTTAGATTTATGTTTTAAGAAATAGACCTACAGTTTTCTACTAGCATCATCAATAATGGAAACAAAATAACATGATCCACCAAGAGATGATACCTGTGTTGGTTCCCACACATCAGTGTGTACAAGCTCCAATAGATGCGTCTTTGGAGCGCGTCCTGTCTTCTTGAAGCTTACTCTTTTTTGCTTGCTATACATGCAGTCCTCGCAGAATTCCAGGTCGATAGACTTCAACCCCGGTAGCTTCCCCTTTGACAATAGCACTTTCATTCATTTCTCATTCATATGTCCCAACCTCTGATGACATAATTGCCTGTTCACTCCAGTTGATGCGACTGCGAGTGAACTATACTATCCGGAAGTCACGTAGAAAGAACCTTCATTCTTGCCTCGATATATCACCAAGGAACCTTTTGTGACCTTCTAGGATTCACTAGTGAATGTCGTCACATATTCGATATTGGCCAACTGCCCCACTGAGATAAAATTTCGTCTTAAACTCGGTACATGTCTGACATCCTTTAATTTCAAGATCGTTCTGTCTTTCTGACTTAAGTGAACATCTCCCTTGCTAACAATACTGCATGGCTCATCATCACCCAAGTAGACTCTCCCAAAGTCACCTGACACATAATCACGAAGAACTTCCTTAAACGAAGTGGCATGAAACGAAGCACTCGAGTCTACAATCCAAGACTCATTTCGCTCATCAAGAGACAAGATCAACGTCCTCCGTGTCACTCTCCTCAGATAGATTCACTGAATCCTTCCCACCTTGAGAACTTCCTTATTGTTTCTTAAGTGCCCTGTAATCACGTTTCATGTGCCCCTTCTTCTCACAATGCCAACACCCGTCCTTGTCTTTCGGTCACTTGGACTTATTTCTTGACTTAGAACGCCTGTGTTTATTGCCACATTTGTTTGAAAATCTTCCTATTCCTTCAACGTTTAGAGCATTTCCGGAATCCTCTGAAACTCCCGATGCCTTCCTTCTAGATTCTTTGCTGAGAATTAGACCGACCACATCATTAAACTTCAACTTTGTTGTTCCTGAGGAATTGCTTACGGCAATCACCAAACCATCCAAACTGTCTGACAAACTGGACAAGATCAATAACGCCCTGACCTCATTATCAAAAGTGATGCCAACTGATTCCAATTGGCTTGTGACTGTATTGAACTTGTTTAGATATTCAGCCACGCCTCCACCATCTGATATCTTCATGTTGAATAGCCGTTTCATGAGATAAACCTTGTTGGACGCCGAGAGTTACTCATACATCGTAGCCAAAGTTGCATTAATTCTTTTGTGGTATTTACTTTGAATATATTGAAGGCTACGCTTTTAGACAGAGACTCAGATCGTTCCAAAAGCCTTCTGATCCACTAAAGCCCATTCATCATCTGTCATCGTTTTTGGTTTCTTCTCTTTTCCTTCTAGAGGAATATAGAGGTCCTTCTGATACAGATAATCCTCCATCTGCATCTTCCAAAAGGCAAAGTTTGAACCATCAAACTTCTCAATTCTAGTTTTCCCTTCTTTCGTCATCGCTCCCACTTGAACTAAACCAATAGCTCTGATACCAGTTGTTATGCAGCATGCCAACAACACTGGTGAACTGAGATCCAATCTCTGGTCTCACCCATAAACAATAAACAGGAAGAAATAACAACTAGAAGAGGAATTCAAATAAACCAACAATCCACATGGCAGAATTTACGTGGAAAAATCCCAGTAAGGGTAAAAAACCACGGGTGCAAAGCTCCACTATGAAGAAGGCAAAGTTATAAGCAATACACTTACCTTCTCTGATGCTTCCATGCACAGAGATGGCCCTTTTTGCTAACCTCTCGCCTCTTTCTCACCTTGGACGTATAGAAACCCTAATCCCGGATTACACCCCTTTATATAGTAAAATCTGAAAATAGAACTCAAAATAGGAAACCCACACTTACAAGTCACGGTCGGTTGGGCGCCCGGTCAGGCTTGGTCGGGCGCCCGCCCAATGTAAAAACAGTCCAGCGAGAAACTGGGGAAAAGTTCCTGAATATCGGGCGCCCAATCGCCCGGTCCAATTGACCGTCGGGCGCTCGACTGTTCCCAGAATAGTCTAGAGACATTGGTCTCTTATACATGAATATTGGGCGCTCAGTCCACTGACCAGTCCGGGTGCCCGACCATGCCTTGGTGTGATTTGGCTTCACACTTAATATCCAACAAGAAAGACGATGAGCCTGAGACTGAAGAAGTATTCAGCATTGTCAGGTCATAAGTTACTGCCTTTTATGTTCGCTGTTCAGTGATCAAGGCCATTGATCCAATGGAACTATCCTTCAATGGTCCATCATCTACGTTTCTCCTTGATGGGACAATCGCAACCCTTAGTTTAGTGGCCTACAGATGAATGGCTTGGATAATGCCACACGTGTTAATAGCTAATCCAGTCAATTGGCCTGGTGGACCATTATATCTATGGATCATACCTAAAAATCATTAGTGCAAGACAATATTAGCCATTGGATCAGTGGCCTGCAAATGAGCGGCTAAAATTTTCATCAAAAGAACTGAAAGCTCCACACTCAGTGGGATTGGGAAAAACGTTACGCTCATTTTACAGCAAGGATTGTCCGGCCACTGTAAATCTACGGTCACAATATGGGCCCGTTTGGATTGTAAGTTACTTAAGATAAGCTACTTATTAGATAAGTTACCTTGGTTTCTACATAATTAGTAAATAAGTATGTTTGGTAAATAACATGCTTATCAACCAAAAAGTAGAAAAGCATGTTTGTTTCCAACATCATTCCTCAAGTCTGCTAGGTCCCTGCACATCCGCCATCCTTCATGTGGGGCAACTTTTTCTGTGGATTTTTCATTGTGTGGACTTCGTCTTTGATGTGGGCAATACATCATGTGGGGCCCACCTTAGATGTGTGCCATTTGCACCGTTCTTTATGTAGGGCCCACCTTTGATGTTGGTCATCCATCACGTGGGCCCGCCATCAATATCCACTGCCCATCATGTGGAGCCACCTTTAATGTGGATTGTCCCAAATGTGGGGCTCACCTCTAATGTGGGCCATCCATCATGCAGGGCCTGTCTTGGATATGGGCCACTCATCATTAGGGCCGACCAATGGTGGGTGTCAATGACCATTGTTTCTTGAGGTGCGGTCTATTTGAGATTGGATTCTGTTTCATTTTTGGGATGGACCAACGAGGGTGGATGGTGTGGATTTCATGTGCAGAACATGTGGCCCCACTACCCAATCGGCCACTCAAAACTAGTTAGAAAAACATATGAATAGCATGAGTAAAACACATCACGCTCGGCCCAGGGTGGTTTCAACGGTGTCATCATAATCACTGTTGCCTTCGTGATATGCGGTCCACATGAGGTTTAAATCTGCCTCACATGCTAGCCCCACTCAAATCCAAACCAGATGGATGGTGCGGATCAAAAATATTACAGTGGGCCTAACAAGCTGGATGGTTAACGTGGGCTGGGCGGTTGCCATGAAAATCATTACTTTTACCGCTATGGAGGAGCACCTCTTATTTTAAGCCTATGGTGAAAAAGTAGAAAAACAAAATCAAAATGCTAAAATACTTAACTCATTTTCAGCAAATAAGTAATGATCATTATTTATTAACCAAACTAACTTATCTCAAATGACTTACTTAACTGCTGCCATCAGCAAGAAAAGCAACTTATTTGGTGGTATCCAAACAGGCCCTAAATGTCAGACCACCAAATTAACAGCCTTGATCCAGGCATCTGCCACATGTAAAGTTCAAATGCAAGAGAATTTCCTACAGAATCCGGATCCTCTGTTGAAAGTGAGCAGAGAACCTCTACTGCTGCTGCTCTGAGTGGTCCAGCTCATCCTAATTGTGTCCGAGCCAGCTCAGCTCTAACACAGTCAGTAGCTGGACCAACCAGAGTAGTGACAAGCGGGATTTCTCTACTCATTTCCAGCAGAAGATCTGGATTCCTTTTCCCACAACATTTGTGGTAGGCTGCCCGTACAATAGAAAACTGTGTGGAGCCCACCGTGATCTCTTTGTGGTACCCACTCCGTACATTAGTTGGTCCAACTCATGTCCGAATGTTAGCCCACAAAACAAGGTAGGTCAAAAGCTCAGGCAGGCCACAAAGGAAACAGTGAGGATGAGGATGCCTACCACTGGAAACTTCCTGACGTCCACCCAAGTTTTGGATTGGTTATTCCCTTCATTCTGTTGAGAGAGACTCTTCTTATGAACGGATTGCATATCATGTGAGCATTACGGTGGGCCATCAGAAAGGTTTCCATGATTGGCGTCCTCATCCCTAATGTTTTCTTTGGCAGCCCGGTTGAGATTTCGATCTGCCTGATTTTTAGGTTTCAGCCCTAACATGATCCGGATCAACTGATGGACGAAACGGATATCACACGGAAATCGCTGTAGTCTACAGAGAGGGGTTTTTATTTTTATTTATTAAATCACGGCAAGGACATTCACATTCGCCCCCTCGCAAGCGGACGCGGATTAGCTATACTGGCGGCTTGAGTAGCTGGCTGATGAAGTGACGTCACCACGTTTGGTGGGCCCCACCATGATGTATGTGTTGTATCCACGCCGTTCATCCATTTAGAGAGATTATTTTAGGACATGGGCCAAAGAATGAGGCAGATCCAAAGCATAAGTAGACCCACCATAGAAAAGTGGGGTTGGAACACCAATCATTAAAAACTTCTGGGGGTTGCAGAAGTTTATGTTATCCCTTCGTTCATGTGTGAACTTATGAATAGTTAGATCTCTAATATATATCATGGTGAGCCCTAGGAAGATTTCAACGATGGGTGTCACAGTCCCTATTGTTTTGTGGTGGGGTTCACTTGAGCTTTGGATTTGCCTAATTCTTTGGGTCATCTGCTAAAATGATCTCTCCAAATGAATGGACAGTGTGGATACAATACATACATCATGTTAGGGCCCACAGAACTTAGTGATGTAGCTACTGAAGCCGTCCGTTGCTAGTCCGCGACTCACCAAAGCACTGGCCTTTTACAGGCAAGTGCCCAGCCTTCCGGACGCGGTTTCGCTACTGACCCAACACCAGGCTAGTTGATTTCAAAGCTCCATGGATCCTATCATGATGTATGTATTTTATGCATGTTGTACATTCATTTTTACAGATAATTTTATGGCATTGATGACAAGAATGAGTCAGATTCAAGTCTCAAGTGGACCACACTACAGGAGAATAATGTTGATTGAACTGTCACTATTAAAAACATCCTCAGACCCACTGTAATGTTTATTTGCCATCCAACCGGTTGATAAGGTCATGCATACTTCGACGAAGGGGAAACACAAATATCAGCTTGAGCCAAAACTATTGTGGCACTCAGAATTTTTCAATGTTAAGCGTTCAATCCCTACTATTCTTTTAATGTAGTACACCTGACATTTTGATCTACCTCAAGCCCTAAAATGAGCAGGAAAAATGGATGGACCATGCTGATAAAACATATACATCATGGTGGGGCTCAGAGAGCTTTGACACCAGCTTGCTAGCTGGGGTCACTAGCCAAACGGCGTCCCATTAGCCCGTCTATGGAGAATCGGATTGCGTACTGAGTAACTCGGCACACTAGTGTGCGGGGTAAACTCTATGGGGCTCACAGTGATTTATGTATTTTATCCACTCCATCCATCCATCTTAGCAGAAAATTTTAAGTATCGTGCCAAAAAATGAAGCATATCAAAATCTAAAGTGGACCACACCATACGAAAAGTGTGAACTGAATGCCTACCATTGAAAAATTCTTGGAGGACACAGAAGTTTTGGATCAAGCTGATATTTGTGTCTTCCCTTCATCCATATCCATGTGATCTTATGAACAGGTTGGATGACAAATAAACATCACTGTAGGGCCTGGAAAGGTTTCAACGGTGGAAATCATTATTCCCATTGTTTCCCGTGGCATGGTCCACTTGAGATTTGAATTTGCTTCAATTTTGGGTTCAACCATTAAAATGAATTGGAAAAACATATGAACGGAATAGATAAAGCACATACATTCTAGGTGAGCCCAACTGAGTTTACTCCGCACAATAAGAGCGTGCACGCATTCCGATTCCGTATATGGAGTTGCACTGAGGAAGAACGCAATCAGCTTCCCCAACCTACCACGTTACTGCTTGGCACATGGGAGGCGGATTGCGTCTTTCCTCATTATGGACGCAAAGCCTTCATGCTGAGTTGTGTAGGGTACATTGTGATTTATTTGTTTATCCACTCCGTCCATCCCTTTTCTACTATTATTTTAAGTGATGAGACTGATAATGAGGTAGATCCAATGCTCAGGTCGGTTTGTCTCATGGCTTAAAATAATCATAGAAAATAAATAGACGGCGTGGGTAAACAAATATATCATCGTGGCCCCTCGATAGCTTAGCATGGACGCTTTGCGTCGATATTTAGGAAGTACGCAATCCGCGTCCGGCACGTGCTTGGCCAGGTGGGGGCCTAAGTGGCAATTCATGATAGATAAGAAAGCGTCCAAAGTCTTCGGTCTTTTTCATAAAATATGGAGTCCGGATCCTCTGCCCGGTTCGAGCATAGGTTCGATCGAGAGGCTGAGGTGGACCAATGGGAGAGGTGAAAAATCAGAGGTCCTCTGCCCGGAGAAGAGGATCCCGATTCTAAAAAATGATATCCTCTTATGTCCTTAACAAGAACGGTGAAGGATTAGGTGCGGCCAGCCTCACGAAACACGGTGTGACCTTGATGGTAGGGCTCACCTTGATGTATGTATAGTATATCCATGCCGTCCATCCGTTTTGAAAGATCATTTTTGAGCATATCTCAAAAAAAAAAAAAAAAGATCGAAATCTCAAGTGGACCACACATAGAAAAGAGTGGTGATTAAACACACACCATCAAAAAATTCCCAAGAACCACCGTAATGACCACCGAATATTTACTTGACATCCAATCCAACCTGTTGATAAGGTAACAGGGACCCTGATGAAGGGAAAGAAAAAAAAAAAAAAATCAGTTTGATCCAAAACTTTTGCGGCTCACGAGATTTTTGATTGTGAATCACTACTATTTCATATGATGTGGTCTACTTAAGACTTGGATGTACTTAATTTTTGGTATTTTTTTCCCCTAAAATGACATGGAAAAACATGTGGACGGAATGAATATATAGTATATATACATCAAAGTGGTCCGCGCCAGTGAGTCAGGTGCCGCACCTACTCCGCTAAAAAAAACACCCAATTGCCATGTGGACTGATTCTAACGGGCGCGAATTAGGTGTTACCCCAGAAACAGCTTAGTGGGTGTTACCCCTACCCTATGGCCCACATTGATGATATTTTGTATATCCACTCCGTCCATCCGTTTCTACAGAACATTTTACGATTGGATTCCAAAAATTATGCAGATCCAAATCTCAAGTGTACCATACCACTAGAAACAGTGTGATTAAGTGCTTCACCATTAAAAATTCCAAAGAGCCCATCGTAAGTTTTCTGTAATTTTTATTTTCAATCCAAGCTCTTAATAATGTCAATAAGATATTGATGAAGGGAAAATATAAATATCAGATTGACCCAAAACTTTTGTGGCCCAAAAAGCGTTTTTATTGGTTATTCATCACTGTTTCTATTGGTATGGTCCACCTGAGATTTATATCTTCTTAGGATTTTGGATCACATACTAAAATAATATGAAAAAACATATAGACGTTGTCGATATATAAAAAATAGACTAAGATGGGCCCCACACGGTTAGGGTAACACCCACTAAGCTGTTCCCGGGGTAACACCTAATTCGCGCCCGATTCTAACCATTCGCGATCACTCTAGAAGCGTTCAGATCTTCGAAGGAAGTCAAATGCGTAGCCAGGAGAGAAAAGTTGGGATGGCCATGGGCCGGACCTAAGTCTTCTAAGCCCAGGACCATGACCTAACCACCGTGGCCATGGCCGAAGTGGCTGGGCTGGCTTTAAAAGGTCCAAAATAGTCCAAATTTAAAAATAGTAGGGGTATCCTAGTCATTCACGACAAGTCTAATCGGTAAAATGATTTTGACGATAGAAACATCGGACGCGGATTGGCTAGTGACTCTGAGAGTAGCTAATAATCGTCAATACTCTGTGGGCCCCACCATAATGTTTGTGTTTGATCCACACCATCCATCCATTCTTTCATATCATTTTATAATATGATTCCATAAATGAGGTAAATCCAAACCTCAAGTGAACAACATCATAAGAAACAATGTTGACTGAACGCTAACCATTAAAAACTTCCTGGGAACACAAAAGTTTTAGATCAACCTGATATTTGGTTTTCCCCCTTCATCCGGTCTGTGTGACCTAATCAATACAGTGGGCCTTAGAAGGTTTTTAATGGTGGACATTCAATCACTACTCGTCCGTGTAGTGTATGGTCCACCTGAGATTTAGATCTGCCTCACTGTTTGGATCATCCCTAAAATTATCTAAAAAAATAGATGGACGGTGTCATGGTGGCTGGTGGGGCACACAGAGCACTGACCAGTAGCGACCTGGCTACTGGCAGCATCACTAGAAACACGATGTAGGTGGGTACCCGTACCACCCTGACCTTAGGGCCCACCTCAATATCCAGGCCATCCATCGGTTTTAAAAGATTATTTTAGATTCTATGAAGAAGATACAAATTTCAGGTGGACTACAGATGAAACAATGGTTTGACCATTAAAAACCTTTCGTGGGTCCAAAAAGCTTTGGATCAAGTTGATATTTGTTTTTTTTTTTTTTTTTTTCATCCGGGTCCTTCTGACCTAGATAGGATCGGCAACAAACATTGGGATGAACCCTATAAAATTTTTAATAGTGGGCATTCAACTACCACTATTTCTTGTGGTGTGGTCCACCTGAAATTTGGGAGAACTGTTTTGGGAGAACGCCCTAATATAATCTAGCAAAACATATGGACGGCATGCATCAAGGTGGGCCCACTGTCACGATCGCAAGTCAACTGCACTGATTGAAAGGATAGGAACCACTTGCCATTAATTGAGAGAGAGAGAGAGAGAGGGACTGAGCCCTGCTGTTCAATTATTCATACTATTATTATTATGAGTCTATGACTGGGATGAGGATAATTGTTCAATTATCCTTGTTATTATTAACGGTGGACATTTTATCCCCACTGTTTCTGTAGAGTGGTCCACTTGAGCTTTGGATATGCATCAATTTTACGCTCATGCCCTAAAATGAGCTGGACTGATGAATTGACGCATGGATAAAACACATACATCACAGTGGTCCCCACAGAGAATTCACTGCACAATCCGCGTCCCTTTGATTGACCCTTGATGTTCCATTCACCAAAATTAACCTGCACGGGAGTTTGTAGCCGTCAAACATGTGGTCTTTTCCTCTATTGAATGTGGACCACTAATGGTACTTCATTCTTAACCTTATGTTTTATGGCCACCAATCCGAGGGCCAGATTCTTTCAGCTAAGAGATATTAGGTAAGTGGGTAATTCTGAGTTGGACTATATGCCACAAGGAAAGCTCACAAGCCTAGAAGGTCCAAGCATAAGTGCTCAGCCAAATTCTAAGCACGGGGCTGGAAGAATGAGCTACTAGACTCAGTTTATGAAACCACACCTATATAGGTTGGAGGATGACCTCAACCCTTAAGGAGATCTACATCACCAAGTATGAGCTTGCGAAATGAGGAGCTCGGGTGACAAGCTCCATCAACCGAGCACCGAAGGTCAGCTCAACCATCCAAGGGAACGTGCGATGAGTCCGGAGGCGACCTACTAGATTCGGACCAAACAAACACTCGACATTATCTTAGTCGGGAATCTCTTCTACCATTACGGATTATAACTCCTATTTAATACGGAGTTCCCTAACGTACTCTACCACTAAATGCTCTACAAACCTTATAAACATGACCTCTCCCAACAGGACAAGATACGCAACGATAACTCTACACACCTTATAAACATGACCTCTCCCAACATGACAAGATACACAATTATCACCCTACACACCTTATACGATTGTCCTACTTGCCTAACTTAGGCATCAGAGAGTCCACTGCCAAATACTGACTCCTCTTCCCGGTCTCCTGTTACCTCTGTGCAGGTTTGGACGATTGCCATTGGAGTTTCAGATCCCTTCTTCAAAGGAACTAAACGTCATTAAGAAGATCATCAAGTCAGCATCAACTGATATCACGTGTTATCCAAATCTTAACGACAACATGGGTCATCACGAGAACCCATCATATTAACAACTTAGATCATTGACCCATGGAAACTCATAGAAAAATTGAAGTATGGACTGAGTAACTCAACATCTGGGCCAAAACAATCCCTAGGCAGCCTATAAACGACCCTGTTGTTATCCAACCCTAATGACCCTGTCAATGTAGCAAGGTAAAGTTGACCAAATGGCCCCTTCGTGCAAAGAAGTTGTAGTTTGAAAGGTGTGGTCAATATTTAGTCGATTTGTTGGGTGTTCAGCTGGACGTCGTACTCCTGAATGAGTCCTATATATGATGTTGTTCCAGCTAAGCGACTATTACAATTGTACAGGGTATGATCTCTAACCGGCCATGTGGTTAACGATCGCTAGAGGAGGTGGGACTGGAAGTTTACCACCAAGATGTCTCAGCTCTTTGATAGCCTTTTGAATGGCCAAGCCCATTAGAGGTTGCCCCCTAAGCATTCGACTGTCTGAAAATGCTGTTGAATATTGGCCGGGCTAACTAGAGGTTGCCCCCCTTAGCTCTTGGCCATTGGATATTGATTATATAGCATTGGTTGGGCAGTTGATTTCCCCCCTTAGGTCATCAATGCCTGTCGAAAATTGCCCCTTGAGTATATAAGGGTTCCGAGGGTTGATGTACTTCGACTGGCCATATGGTTGGTTATTTCTTCTTGCCACCTATTGTGGTGGCATAGGATAGCCTTGGGGTTCAATCCAGTTGGCTCTCGTGTAGGCTCTGTCGGTCATTCTACTTCCAATTCTTCTAGGAGATTGGGGGCAGGCTAGATATTTAGATTTGTTAAAAGTCTCCTGAAGAAACTCTCAACTAATCTCTCGAAGATCTCTACTTGTGTTACGCCCTAAATTCGAGTATCCAACTATTCGAGTAAATAACTCGAAACCTTAATCCTAAGCCCATGAACTATATTATTTTACAATTAACACAAATCCAAATGCAAGATACTAGAAATAAATGGGATCTCTTATGAATTAAATTTCAAATCAAAATAATGTTTACAAATTACATGTTCAGAGTTTCGAATACAACAATAACTGAAAATCATACTATCCTATGTACTAAATTAATAAATACAATTTTTCTGTTACAATAACAACTTGAAATCAACTAAGCCTAATGTACATGAAGGAACTAATAGAAGAATCTTGTATGCTTGAATTACTTCGGTTCAGTACCTGAAAGGGTTAATATTCAAACGAGATGAGCAAAATAGCCTAATGGAATCATTTCATATCCAGCTTTTGAAAATTTCAATTTCATTTTCAAGTGTGTGTGTGCGTGCGTGCGTGCGTGCGTATAATCACAACGTATACATGAATTAGAAAGCATCAATTAAAGAATATAAGTAGAGAGATTAAAAAAGCAGGAAATTGCAAGTGTTATGACTACTCATGAAATATAAATTAACAGTAATATTTTTTCATGAGATTGATTTAGGACAGAGCACTTGTGTTGGTCTTTTAGGGATGACCTAAGGAAGAGTGCCCGTGCGGATCTTTTAAGGAGTATTCAAGACAGAGCATCCGTGCTGATCTTTTAAGGAATAACCTAAGGCAAAGTACCCTTGCTAATCTTTTAGGGAATAACCTAAATCAGAGCACTTGTATTGGTCTTTTAGGAAGTAACTCAGGGCAGAGCACCCATGCCGATCTTTTAGGGAATAGCCCAAGGTAGAGCACTTATGATGCTATTTTAAGGAGAACTTAGGCCAGAGCACCTATAAGTGATGACATTTTTAAGATTAAATTTGAGAGAAAGTAGCAATGCATTGTTGTTTTTATGGTCCAATTGTGCTCCTCCCAAAGTGATGGCATTTACATGGTTGGTGGAAAGGAATAAAATCCTTACTATTGATAATTTATAGAAAAGATTTATAATAATCCCAGACAGTTCTGCTATATGTATGAGAATTATGGAATCAGTGAACCAATTGTTCATCCATTGATCTTTTGCAAGCAAGGTGTGGGAAAGGATTGCCATCTCATTTAGATTGCCTTAGATGATGCCAGTTTCTATGGTAGGATTCTTACTAGCTTGGCCTATAGTTGGTCTTAAGAAAAAGGAGATATGGTACCAGAGATAGCAACGATGGTGATCTTTTAAGCTATGTGGGGGGAGAGAAATGGGAGATGTTCATCAGCTAGATGTATATAAGAGAGAAAAAAATGTACATAATAGGGTGGATTTCATGTATCAAAGATCTAGGTCAAAATGAGTGGTTGTTCTTAGCTGGGTTGTAGTTTCATTTTGTAATTTGAGATTTTTAGTTCGTTTAAATAAATAAATTATCATTACCTCTAAAGAAAAAACAGAGATTGACCACTTCATCAACTAGATGTAGTGAATCATTTCCTTCAAGAGGACCTTCAAGAAGAAGTTTTTATGACTCCTGAGTTTGCATATTGGACGAGCAAGTGGAGGGTTGTAAATTCAGGAAGCTAACATATGGCCTTGAACAAATCCAAAGGCTAGGTTTGTGAAGTTGGGGAATGCAATAATGATAGGAAGAGGGTTTTGAAGATTCACAAGTTCACCACCGGTGTGTAAAAAGAGGGAGAAGGGAAGAACTATTGTCCTAGTGTACGTCCATAAAATCATTTGCAAGGAGGCTGCTCATACCATTAAAGACTCGAAGTCTCATATTGGTAGAGAGTCTATAACATCAAACATCTAATGCATGGACATTTTTCTTTTGATAAAGTGGCTAACTAAAAAATGGGATTTTTATTTCACAAGAAGGTAAACGCTTGATCTTCCAAAGGAAATATGAAAATTGGTTGTTGACCGATTGACTCATACTATGGTGGTTAATCAACGTCTTAAAGCCACTGTTGGGAACATCTCAATGACTCAGTTGGTTACTACCAAGAACCATAGAGTTAATCTACTTGATGAACCAGATCTAACTTGGACATGCAACCAGTTCATGGATTCCTCACATGGAAGGTAATAAGTATTTGCCAAAAATTTTGGTCTTATGTTTTTTCTTATTGGATATGATATTGATAGGAATGGTGCTTTACAAGATAGGTATTACATTGTCAATTACTATATATGAACCAATATTTTAAATAGTGAATAGCATGTTGCGTAGCGATCACCCCTTTAAAGTGTAGTGAGGCATAAGCTATATAGCATGTAGAGTAAGCTACATGTTACATATATATTTTGAATAAGGTTGTGTTTGATTGCACTAATTTCATGTCATCAAATTATACTGATTAGTAATGATGTATAAATGAGTAATGATTCTATATTTCCTTAAGGAATTAAGGCATCCTTCCAAATGCTTGATTTGACAAACTTATTTTTTGAATGCTAAAATTGAGGTAGCTGCAAAATAGATGTGGGGCCCATTGTGATGCATTTGTCTTATCCATAATGTCCATCTATTATGCCAAATGAATTTAGGGCATGAGCAAAAAAATGAAGCATATTCAAAGATCAAGTGGACCACACCACGGGAAAAAGGAATCAAACGCCCATAGTTAAAAACTTCTTAGAGCCATTGTTTCCTTTGATGTGGGCCACTTGAGTGTTGGATCCGCCTCATTTTTTGGCTCATGCCTCAAAATGTTCCGGGAAAATGGATGGATAACATAGATATGTCATATATGTCACGATGGCGCCCACAAATTTAAATCGGTCCTTTAGGACCGGTTTCCAAATCAGAAATAAGGGGTATTTTTAAACAGGGTGAAAGGCTAATAATGGCTTATTTATAAGGTATTTACTGAGGATTTAGAAAATCAAAGAAGTCCTTAAAGTAATAGGAAAGGATAATCATTAAGTATAAAGGTATGAAAAGAAAGAGCAACAAAACTGATTTAATGGTATTACTCATATTATTTTTACTAAAAACATTAAATATTGAAAATAGAAAAATGTAATAAATCATTGAAAATATTATTTAATTTTAATATTTTAATGACAAATAACTTGTAATGTGAGGTACCGTAGCATGTAGCATAGTCTATGTACCATGTATTGTATGCGAATTATTATATAGCATAGGCTACATGCGGCTTAAACCATTTTCATGAGCTACGTAGCGTTAAGGCTAAGCTACGCTATATAGCGTAAATTACATGCTATGTAGCATAGCTAGCATAACCTACATGCAACATAGCACAGCTATTTAAAATATTGACATGAACTAAAGGCAAATCAAGTTACATGGAAGAGGAAGAACTTAGAGTTGTAAGGTTAGCACAAAAGTAGAATATAGAGCACTGGTTCAAGCAACGAACTTTATGTAGGAACTTGAATTCCACCCTTAAGGAGGAAACTTGGGTTAGACCAACTGAAATCCGATTAGCCTAACCAAAATTTAGGAGTACATATATATAATTTATGACTAACATATATGATATAAATATAAAATCAGTCTATGAGAAAAATAGGCTTCATGACTAGAATGTCTATGTTATGACTCTTTGCTGTATGAGGTTCATGATTGAACTGTCTATGCTTGTAAAATACTCCACATGCTGAGTGGTCCATCCATGTTGTGGACCCTACACCACGCAGCATGGTAACAAATTTCGCTAAATAAATGATTTTGACGATCCCCATTTATAGATGAGTTATAAACATTTCCAAGAAAATTTTCAATGGTCCATGTTCAACCTTAGAAGTTAAAGGTTAGGATCACAATGAATCATGATTGTGGGACAGTAGCATATTTATGGGTGATGGAGTTATTATCCATAACTTATTTGTCTCTAGAGTCGTCCTTTTAAACTCTAGTGAGTTTTTTTATTTGTTTTTTTAATTTTGTATAAGAGTGACAATTGTAAACTTTATTTGACATATTGTTATTATAGTAGTTAGCTACATGAGTTAATTTGATAGTTATGTGTTAGCTTATTAGTTGTAGGTGTTAACCCAGCTTAACGTAATTTGGCTTGACACAAACAAAATTATGTTTGGGTGAAGCATTTCATACCTTGGTTTGGCTGTGACATAAGCCAATTACTTTCCAGGTTGGTTTAGGCATGAGTTAGACCTAAACCTACCCAACCTGCCTGAGTTGCAACCATATCCATAAACCAACCATTCTATAATAGATTAATAGGAAATGAGTTTTCGAAGGTCTTCATCCCAGCCTACAATAGTCTATATATGTTGTATTTCATTTTTCTTTCTTATAATGATATTTGTTCTCCAATGAAAAAAGATCCATGAAAGTAGCATCAGAGAATCATATGAAGTGCGATGCTAACTCAGGGTGTAAAGAAATGTAGCAACCAACCTTTAGATGATGGCGGGACTACTATGACATGCATAGACGTATTGTTGGGAGGAAGTTGCAGTTGAAGGGGATAAAGCTTTCCATTTGAGTGATTGCGAAAACAGACAATGATGTCACTCAACCCCGTTTCCTCTTCTAACTTTTGAGTCAACTCAAATACATTGGTTCCTTTGAAAGTGAAGAAAGGCTCCACGAAGGCATTATCAACCTCTTCGTTGTCCTCGGCAATGGTGAAGTAAATAGTCCGCCCATCAGCCTTGAGCGACGAACTATTGATAGATGGCTACACAATGAGAAGAAGAAGAAGAAGAATGACATACTCAAAAGTCAAAACCAATTACCACAAAAAGACGCATACATCTAATAAAAGTCCAATTATTTGAGGGAAATTATATGTAATCCTCAACCCAAGGATATGTATGGCATTCTTAGGCTTTTTTGGAGGATTTTCCAGTATAACCGCCTGCCTTTTTGGGTATTCTTGGATATACTCAATTCTTTCAAAATATTTAAAGCAATGTGCTCAAGTTTAGCAAATAATGGAGAAAAAACTACCTCTTTTACCTTGGTTAACTGTGAAGGGTGGAATTGTGTCGTTAACTTGTCTAAATGATGAATTTGCTCTGTGTGTGTGTGTGTGTGTGGTTATACTCAGTCCAAGGGCCGACAAGGATTCTACAAGACCCACCTTTTGTTAAAGGTAATTCAAAAATAAATAAAATGGAGAAATTTTTTTGTAAGCGCGTGTTGAAGGTGTGGTTTTTAAAGGCAAAATCTTTGTTTCATATCATATAGGAATGGAAAGGAAAATATGTTTACAAAGTATTCTTCTTACAAAAGCTTTTGTATAGTGCAATGCTATGCATAAGCCCACATGCACGTGCAAGGAAGGTGCAATCGGTGGGATTCCTGGCTCCGGAAATACCTTGAACCGGGTGTCCGTGGGTTACCCGTCCATTTGCTCACGCGCAGGGTGGGTGCTGTTGCCCCGCCCCCCCCCCCCCCCCCCCCCCCCCCCCGTGGGCTGGTTTGAAACGAGCACATTTCAATTGCTGTCATTTGTTTTCAACACCTTTTATGTATGTGTGATCCACGCCATCCATCTATTTTGCAATTTCATTTTAGGTGGAGCCCAAATTAAAATTATGAGCCAAATCTGAAGCATAGGTGAACCCTCGACAAAAAACATTGGTGGTGGAATGCCTAACATTAAAAACATGTTGGGGCAATGAAAGTTCAATCAAGCTAATTTTGTGTCTTCCCATCGTCAACACCATCCATCGTTTTCAAGATCATTTTAGGGCGTGAACCCAAAAATGAGGGAGATCAAAGTCTACGGTGGAACACACTACAGTGGTGATTGAAGGAGGATAGTTTTGTCATTTAAAAAAAACATAGTACATAAATGGAATGGTGTATGACAGTAAGCTGTTGGAAGTCCAACGTTGCAAACCTTATTAGCTTAAGTGTTTTAAAAGTATACAATTATTTAAGAATAGCCTAAGAGGTGGTGGTTTCTATGCTACTCAAACCCATGACCTTGTGTTGAGTTCGTACAATAGCAGCCTTGGTTTGGTTAATAACATTTCACTGATGAGCTCCATCATGGATGGGCCTATACCCAAAAATCTCCTGTATTGGAACATTCCAGCCATCCAATCTCTGGCATTTTCCATTGAATGAAGGGGCAGAGAATTGCTGCATTTTTTTCTCTATTGGCTATCTATTCTTGGGCAACCAATTGAAAAGTTAGAATTGTCCCATTATGGAGATTTTTGGGACATGGCCCATCATAACAGAAGCTAATCCGAAATGTAAAATAATAATAATAAATAAATAAATAAATAATTAAATTAAAACGAGAAGCAAAACACACCTCTTGTTCAGATAATTTTGGGGACATCTCAGACAACATCGAACCGGAGGACGACACCGGAGAGTCTAACAGTGAACTAGCTTGCATCAGAGGTGGCGACGGAGATTCTACTTGTATCTCCATAACATCAACCTCCCACAACACCCAATCCTGGGTAGATCTTCTATGTGGAATGTCGTGCGCTATTGAGTTCTTCCACATCGGTATCGGTAGACCAGCACGAAGAAATTTTCCGTATCGAGTTTTAAGCTTAACATGGGACCCTTCTTTAATGGGTTCCCATTCAACAGATGAATCCAACCTCTTAGGGAGAGACTGAAGAACCTTCCTAGCCGTTATTCCAACAAGGAAGGGTACATTAGAGGCCATCAAGTAGCGACCATAACAGCTCTTAAGACGCAGAAAATTACTCCCATCGACGAATTCAACCATCCATCTTGCACTCCGGGATGATCCTCTGCGATCTTGGCAGACCGATTCCTCGTCTTCTTCTGCGAGTAGATACTTATCATGGTGACTTCGAAGACGAACAGCCTGAGCTTTGTGAAAGAGTTCCATTAACCGAGCAACCAAACTGACAATAACAAGAAGCCCAAATTCAGATAAAATCACAGAAAGGAAAGTATTGAAAACTGAAACTAACCAAAATTTATATATTTTCAAATCAAACAGGATTTGGGTTTTTAAGCATCTCTTTCAATTTTCACTACTCCAAATGGACTTTGGGAAATGAAAAGAGGACATGGGTTTCTTCAGGCGCTTTTTACCGATTCCGTTTTCAGGTTCCTTTTCCTTTTCGTGATTTTGGATTGTTGTAGTTGCTTTCATACACACAGATGAAATCATACAAAACCAAATAAGAAAATCATAACAACCCACAAAAACAAACAGAAAAAAACGAGAGGAACGGAAACAATCAAATCGAGTCGTTCTCTCTCTAGCTTTGGCAGCATTCAAACAGTATCAAAGACAAAGATACAGAAATTCCCATTCAGCATCTTCGACAACTCAGACAAATGAATTAATACAAATCCAATCAATCAAAAGAAACAAAACCCACATGATTCCTAAAAAAAAAAAAGAAGAAGAAGAAGAAGAAAAGAAAAGAAAAAGACTAAGAAGAAGAAAGTAATGGTTTCACGAATCCAGATGCAATAAAAATGAAATCCAAATATTGGCCTTTTCCCATCTTCCGTTACGTACCTAAAAAGAAGAAACACAAAAGGAGATTTAGTGTTCGTTGTCGGGATTCTAGATGTTGTTGGGTTCTTTTTGCTGTTGATTTAAAAGGGTTCGAGATTTTTTTTCGAGAGAAGAGAACGAAGTCAACCTTGGAATTTTCTTCAAAGAGAAAACGTGTTTAGACTTTAGAGCGATGTAGGAAGCTGCCATGGCCGTTTCTTGCTTTGACGACGAGTAGGAGCAGCGAGGCACTTAACTATATACTATACCAGCTTAGGTACACGCAATTTCATTTCTGACAACTGGGGCCCATTTATCACTGATCCAGACCATTAATATGCTGTTCCCTACCATGATGGAGCATGTATCAGTATTTTCTCTGTTAGTAAAGGTTCTGTATTTAGAGAAGATTGATCAGAAATACATCAACCGTTCCACATTCAACAAAAATGATTCTAATATTATCTGATTGGATTATTTCTATTTGTAATAATTTTTCATGCAATTTTAATGCACGTTAAGATTAAATAAATCAGTGGTCTGGATTATTCATGGGTGGGCCTTAATTTTCATAACTCAAAACGCATGTATGCTGTTAAAGATGCAGGCGACGTATCATTCAACTCGTCGTCTCCTCTCATATCATCTCGAGACGCCAAAGTCTTGTGTAAAAAAAAAAAAACTAAGATGTCTTTGTAGCTTATTCCTGGATATACCACATGGCTTCACATGCTTAAATCTGACCGTTGAATAGGTAGAGTTCATCATAGATTACTTATGGAATCAAAATAAAAAAAAAGATAATATTCTCAGTAAGTATGATTAAGTTCGCACGAAATGCACGATGGGAGTTAAAATATATTAGCCGTTCATTTAGAAGGAGATTAATCGGATGGCTTGGTTCTTCTGATCATGTGTCTTATAGTGTTATTTATAATCCTTGATTGACTTCCCCAGTCAAGTTGTCCACCATGATCTTGTTAGGGCCCAGTTGGGTCACATAAAGGAAATTGCACAGGGAAGGAAACGTCTGGATCATTATCCCTCGAACTGTTACAAGCTGGATTGGTAAACCGTTAGAAGAATCCCTGCAAGATGCATGTTGGCCGGGTCTGCATGTTTGAAACGCACATCAATAGGGTTGTTGAGTGGAGAGACCATTCACACCTTTGCATGGTCGGGCGCCCGAGCAGTATGTAAACCAGGTGCCCGAAATTCATGTGGTTTGGACCATAAGCCACTAGACTGTTTTGTGAACGGCCGGGCGCCCGGCGGTCAAAGTGATCGGGCACTCGATAATACACTGTTTTATCATTTTTTGTTGCTGGACGTATTTTGTAATGGCCGGGTACCTGACTTAGTTATGACCGGGCGCCCGACCAGCCGCGGACTTAAAGTGCAGGTTTTCTATTTTATGTTCTAATTGCGGGGTTTACTATATAAATGGTTGTAAACCGGGATTATGAGAGGGGATTAGGGCTTCTATACGTCCAAGGTGAGAAAAAGGCGAGAGGATTAGCAAAAGGGGCATCTCTGTGCATGAGAGCAGAGGAGAAGGTAAATGTATTGCTTGTAACTTCGTTCTTCTTCACAGTGAAGTTTGCACCTGTGGTTTTTTACCCTTATTGGGGTTTTTCCACGTAAAATTCTGTCTTGTGGATTGCTGGTTTGTGTGATTCTACTTCTAGTTATTATTTTTCTTCCTGTTTATCATTTGTGAGTGAGACCGGAGATTGGATCTTGGTTTACTAGCGTTGTTGGCGTGCTGCGCAATAACTGGTATCAGAGTTATTGGTTTAGTTCAAGTGGGAGCGATGACGGAAGAAGGAAAAACTAGAATTGAGAAGTTTGATGGTTCAAACTTTGCCTTCTGGAAAATGCAGATGGAGGATTATCTGTATCAGAAGGACCTTTACATTCCTCTAGGAGGAAAAAAGAAGAAACCAGAGAATATGACAGATGATGAATGAGCTTTAGTGGATCGGAAGGCTTTAGGAACGATCCAACTCTCTTTGTCTAAGAGCGTCGCCTTCAATATATCCAAAGTAAAGACCACAGAAGAATTAATGCAGGCTTTGGCTACGGCTATGATGTATGAGAAACCATTGGCGTCCAATAAGGTTCATCTTATGAAACGACTATTCAACATGAAGATGTCAGATGGTAGGGGCGTGACTGAACATCTAAACGAGTTCAATACAGTCACGAGTCAATTGGAATCCGTTGGCATCACTTTTGATGACGAGGTCAGGGCTCTATTGATCTTGTCAAGTTTGTCAGATGTACAGTTGGGATGGTTTGGTGATTGCCGTGAGCAATTCCTCAGGGTCTACAAAGTTGAAATTCGATGATGTGGCCAGTCTAATTCTAAGCGAAGAATCTAAAAGGAAGGCATTGGGAACTTCAAGGGATTCAGGGAATGCTCTAAATGTTGAAGGAAGAGGAAGATCTTCAAACAAAGGTAGCAATAAACATGGGCGTTCTAAGTCGAGAAATAAGTCCAAGGGACCGAAAGACAAGGACGGGTGTTAGCATTGCGGGAAGAAGGGGCACAGAAGCGTGATTGTAGGGCGCTTAAGAAACAAGAAGAAAACTCTCAATGTGAGAAGGATTCAGTGATCTATCTGAGGAGAGTGACACAGAGGCGTTGATCTTATCTCTTGATGCGCGTAATGGGTCTTAGGTCATAGACTCAGATGTTTCGTTTCATGCCACTTCATCAAAAGAAGGTCTTCGTGATTATGTGTCAGGTAACTTTGGAAGAGTCTACCTGGGTGTTGATGAGCCATGCAATATTGTTGGCAAGGGAGACGTTCACGTAAGTCAGAATGATGGAACGGTCTTGAAGCTGAAGAATGTCAGACATGTACCGAGTTTGAGACGGAATTTGATCTCAGTGGGGTAGTTGGCCGATACCGGATATGTGACGACATTCACGAGCGATGTATGGAAGGTTACAAAAGGTGCATTAGTAACATCTCAAGGCAAGAAGGAAGGTACCTTATACGTGACTTACGGATCGTATAGTTCACTCGCAGTCGCATCAACTGGAGTGAACGGACAATTATGGCATCAGAGGTTGGGACACATGAGTGAGAATGGGATGAAAGTGCTACTGTCAAAGGGGAAGCTACCAGGGTTGAAGGCAATCGATCTGAAATTCTGTGAGGATTGCGTGTATGGCAAGCAGAAGAGAGTTAGCTTCAAGAAGACAGGACGCACTCCAAAGACGCATCTATTGGAGCTTGTACACACTGATGTGTGGGGATCGGCACAGGTATCATCTCTTGGTGGCTCACGTTACTTTGTTTCTTTTATTAATGATGCTAGTAGAAAACTGTGGGTCTACTTCTTAAAATACAAATCAGATGTATTCGATGTATTTAAGAAGTGGAAGGTTATGTTAGAAAATGAGACCGGTAAAACTATGAAGTGTCTCAGATCGGATAATGGGGGAGAATACTGTGACAAGAGATTATGGGAGTATTGTGCAGCAAATGGAATCAAACATCAGAAAATGATTACAAGGACACCGCAGCAGAACAGTGTGGCTGAGCGCATTAACAGGACCATCATTGAGTGCGCTAGGAGCATGAGGCTACATGCAGGGTTGCCCAAGACCTTTTGGGCAGCTACTGTGAATACTGCCGTATATCTCATAAATAGAAGTCCCTCAGCACCATTGGATGGTGGGTTACCAGAAGAAACATGGACTGGAAAAGAGGTGAACCTTGCACATCTCAGAATGTTTGGTTGCACTTCTTATGTTCACATTGATGCAGAGCACAGAAACAAGCTGGATGCGAAGTCTAAACGGTGTACGTTTATAGGCTATGGGTAGAACGATTTTGGCTACCAGGTTTGGGATTCTGAGAATCGAAAAATCATCAGAAGCAAGGACTTAGTCTTCAATGAAAAAGTGATGCATAATGACATTGTGCAACAAAAGCAGAACAAGGCCGATGAGAAGGAATTCGTAGAGTTGGAAGAGTTACCGGACACGGGTGTTACAGTGCCACAGGATGAGCATGCATAGGGGCATGATGAGGCAGAGCCGTAGACACCGGTTGTGAGGAGGTCTACTCGGGAGAGGAGACCCAAGGTCTGATACTCACCCTCTTTACATTATCTACTGCTGACAGATGATGGCGAGCCAGAGTGTTTTGAAGAGGCGTTACGGTCAGATATGCGGGTTAAGTGGGAGCAAGCCATGGAATATGAGATGGACTCTCTTGGGTCTAATCGTACATGGGAGCTAGTCACTCTACCTAAGGGTAAGAAAGCTCTTCATAACAAGTGGGTTTACAAACTGAAGGAGGAGTATGATGGTTCGAAATGGTACAAAGCTAGACTGGTTGTGAAAGGGTTCCAACAAAAAGCAGGTATCGATTTCACAGAAATATTTTCACATGTGATGAAGATGTCTGCGATTCGCATGGTCTTGAGTATAGTGGCTACAGAAGACTTACATTTAGAGCAGCTAGATGTTAAGACAGCCTTTCTTCATGGAGACCTTGAAGAAGAGATATATATGCATCAACCGACAGGATACATGGCACCAGGAAAGGAGAACAAGGTATGTAGACTGAAAAAGAGTCTATATGGCCTGAAGTAGGCCCCGAGGCAGTGGTACAAGAAGTTCGACAGTTTCATGTCGGGAAACGGGTACAGGAGATGTCATGCAGACCACTGTTGTTACTTGAAGAAGTTTGATATGTCGTATATCATTCTTCTTTTGTATGTTGATGATATGCTTGTGGCCGGATTAAGCATGAAGGACATCTCAGATCTCAAAAGACAACTGTCTAGAGAATTTGCCATGAAGGATTTATGAGCTGCAGAACAAATCCTAGGCATGAGGATAAAGCGTGACAGGAAAAACAAGAAGCTAGTTTTGTCACAGGCAGAATACATAGCCAAGGTACTTAATCGATTCAGCATGGGAGGTGCTAAGCCGGTTAGCACTCTATTAGCCAACCACTTCAAGCTTTCAAAGGAGCAAGGAGCTAAGACGGAGGAAGAACGGGACTACATGGCTAAAGTCCCTTATGCATCAGCTATAGGGAGCCTCATGTATGCTATGGTTAGTACGAGACTAGATATTGCTCAAGCAGTGGGAGTTGTTAACAGGTACATTAACAACCTCAGGAAGGAACATTGGGAAGCTGTGAAGTGGATCCTCAGATACCTGGTACGTACTGTGGATGTAGGGTTGTGTTATGGAAGATCGAAAATTAAGCTACAAGGCTACGTCGACTCAGATTTGGCAGGGGATATCGACAGCAGAAGGAGCATTACATGGTATGTCTTTATCCTGGGTAGTGCTGCAGTAAGTTGGATCTCTCGGTTACAAAAAATAGTATCCATCAGTATAACAGAAGCAGAATATGTTGCAGCTGCAGAAGCGTGCAAGGAGATGGTATGGATGCAAGGTTTTATGGAAGAGTTGGAGAAGAAGCAAGCAGATTGCAAGCTATACAGTGATAGTCCGAGTGCAATACACTTGGCTAAGAATTCAGCCTTTCATTCGAGGACCAAGCATATTGACATTAGATATCACTTCATAAGTTCGTTACTGGAAGATGGATCGATTACTTTGGAGAAGATTCATACAAGTGAGAATCCTGCAGCTATGTTGACCAACGCGGTCACATAGGAGAAGCTGAAGCTCTGTTCAGCTTTGATTGGTCTTCAGGCTTGAAGACTAGGAGGTGGTGCACTCCGGATGTAGAAGACGAAGGATCATGTGGTGATTGTCTCCAATTGGGAGATTGTTGAGTGTGGAGACCATTCACACCTTTGCATGGTCGGGCGCCCGGACGGTTTGTGGACCGGGCGCTTGATATTCATGTGGTTTGGACCATAAGCCACTGGACTGTTTTGTGAACGGCCGGGCGCCCGATAATACACTGTTTTATCCTTTTTTTGTTGCTGGACGTATTTTGTAATGGCCGGGCGCCCGACCCAATTATGTCCGGGCGCCCGACCGGCCGTAGACTTAAAGTGCGGGTTTCCTGTTTTGTGTTCTAATTGCGAGGTTTACTATATAAAGGGTTGTAAACCGGGATTAGGAGAGGGGATTAGGGCTTCTATATGTCCAAGGTGAGAAAAATGTGAGAGGATTAGCAAAAGGGTCATCTCTGTGCATGAGAGCATAGGAGAAGGTAAGTGTATTGCTTGTAACTTCGTTCTTCTTCACAGTGAAGTCTGCACCCGTCATTTTTTACCCTTGTTGGAATTTTTCCACGTAAAATTTTGTCTTATGGATTGTTGGTTTGTGTGATTCTACTTCTAGTTATTATTTTTCTTCCTGTTTATCGTTTGTGAGTGAGACTGGAGATTGGATATCGGTTCACCGGCATTGTTGGTGTGCTGCGCAACAGGGGTACTGCTTGTCGTATTGGGATTTGATTTCATGATAAGTGGGCCATGGCCAACAAGTAAATACTCGACCCAACAACTTATAAGGACTGAGATTGCCTGTCACCAGCCACGAGAAGATGTCCTGCAGAGATATTTTCAAGAGAAATCCACCCTATCTGTTAGCTTCTCAGCCTCACATTAATATGACATTGCTCAAAAAATCAGACAGATTCAAAACTCACCTGAGCCACCCAAGGAAATGGCCTGACTGGAAGTGTCTACTGCAGAATGTGGAGCCCACCATGATGCTTATATGTCATCCAAACTATTCATATATAATATAATTATAAACACTGGGATAAATTGTAAGAAAAACATTACTGTAATTCAAAACTTCAATGGCGGCCACAATGCTTTCAATAATACGTATTCAATCAATGCCGGTCAATTCATTTCGTGTGGCCCACGTGAGTTTTGGATATGCTTGAATTTTTTTTTTTAGTATTATTCTCATGTGGGGTTGAAAAACTAAAAATGAATTTCTCATGGGCCGGCATCTCTACGGGCCCTAGATAGCTTCCGAGCACAAGAACTTATTCCACGGCATAGGCAATCCACATCCCAACTAGTCTACTCAACAACTTTTAAATGTGCTTTACGTAGGCTCCAACTATGACATACTGTTCAAGTAAACCCTATCCTGACACCTAACGATCCTTAGCTCAAGTGGTCGACTGAGTGAAGTCGTTTCAACGCTAAGGTCTTGGTATCAATTTCCAAGTGGAGGTAGCTAACATTGTGCCGTGAGTTAACCCCACCCAAAAAAAGAAGTAAACTCTGACATATTGTTATGCCTACATGACTTGGGTTTAGGTAGGATCAATACTTAATTTGCCTCTGTTTGAAAGTTATTTGGTAGTTAATGGATCCTATCGCTAGAGTGGATCAAATTCCATCGTGTCAAGTCAAGGCTGAGGTCAGTACTAACAGTAGATTGGATATTGCCGGTACCCACCTTGGTCCAGGATTTGAGTGGAAAGCACCAGAAATAGAGCTCGTAGAGGGGCTTGCGCAAGAAGTTCCTGCGATGGGAACCAAGGTGGGGCTTACAGTGATTTTTTTTGATAAATCCATCCCGTCCATCCGTTTTGGGAGCTTATTTTAGTACATGAAAACAAAAATGAACTGGATCCAAGACTCAAGTGGGCCTCACTAAAGGAAAAGGTGGGTAGTTAAATTAGTACCTTTGAAACATCCCTGAGTCTACAATGATGTTTGTATGACATCCATACGGTTCATAAATTCACTATTACTGTGATGAACTGGAAACTCAAATATTATCCTGATTCGAAACTCTTGTGGCTCCACAAATATTTCAGTTGTGGACGTTCAATCATCATGTTTTCGGCTCACTTGAGTCTTGGATCCGGTTTATTTTTGTTCTCATGTCCTAAAATAAGCTCCCAAAACGTATGGACTGGGTGGATTTATAAAAAAGAGTCCGGATCCTCTCTTGAAACTAAGTAGAGAAACTCTGCTCACTTCTCTTATTGGTCCAGATCCTGTGTTAGAGCTGAGCTGCTCTGACACGGTCAGGATGAGGTGGACCAATCAGAGTAGCGGAAGCAGAGGTTCTCTGCTCGATTTCAATAGAGGATCCGGATTCTATAAGAAAAAAAACAGGGCGCAAATTAGGTGTTACCCCGGGAGCAGCGCTGAGCTGCTCTGACACAGTCAGGATGAGGTGGACCAATCAGAGCAGCGGAAGCAGAGGTCTGCTCGGTTTCAACGGAGGATCCAGATTCTATAAAAAAAAAAAAAAAAAAAAAAAAAGAGCAGGGCGCAAATTAGGTGTTACCCTGGGAGCAGCTTAGTGGGTGTTACCCCTACCGTATGGCCCACATGGATGATATTTTGTATGTCCACTCCGTCCATCCATTTATTCAGACCATTTTAGGATAAGGTTCCATAACTTATGAAAATCCAAATCTCAAGTGGACCATACCACTAGAAACAGTGTGATTGAGTGCCCCACCATTAAAAATTCCAAAGAGCCCATAGTAAGGTTTTGGTAATGTTTATTTGCAATCCAAGCTCTTGATAATGTCAGTAAGGTCTTGATGAAGGGAACATATAAATATCAGATTGATCCAAAAGTTTTGTGGCCCACAAAACACTTTTAATGGTTATTAATCACTGTTTCTAGTGGTATGGTCTACCTGAGATTTTGATTTCCTTAAGGTTTTGGATCATATCCTAAAATGATATGAGAAAACAGATAGACGGTATAGATATATAAAAAGTACATCAAGATGGGCCCCACACGGTAAGGGTAACACCCACTAAGGTGTTACCAGGTTAACATCTAATTCGCTCCAAAAAAACATTTTGGAGCGCAAGAGGGGCGCGGATTTCTTTTGAAAGGCAAAAGGCATCTCCTGCGCTTGGTATCTAGGTGGGGCCCACCATGATGTTTTTGAGAAATCTACACCGTCCAACCATTTTGTGAGATCATTGTAGGCATTGCGACCAAAAATGAATGGGATCAAAGACTCAAGTGGGCCGCACTAAAGAAAAAGGTGGGTAGGGAAATTCCTACCATTGAAACCTCTATGGGATCCACAGTGATGTTTATATGCCATCCATACCGTTCATAATGTCATTCCTACTGAGATGAACTGAAAAACAAATATTATCCTGATTCGAAACTTCTGTGGGCCCACGAATATTTCAACTGTGAAAGTTCAATCGTCACATTTTCGGCCCACTTGAGTTTTGGATCCCGTTCATTTTTTGTCACAATGCCTAAAATGATCTCACAAAACGGTTGGACGGCGTAGATTTCTCGAAAACATCATGGTGGCCCCGCCTAGATTTTGAGCGCAAGACACGCAATCCGCGTCCAGTGTTACCCTAACCGTAGGGGGCTACCTTGATATATATTTTTTTTGTATATCTACACTGTACATCTGTTTTTCCGCCTCATGTTAGGACGCGATGCCAAATTATAAGAAGATCCAAATCTCAGGTGGACCATACCAATTGAAACAGGGAAGAATAACCATTAAAAACTTTTTGTGGGCCACAAACGTCGTGGATCAAACTGATCCTTCTAATTTCCCTTCAACCAGATCTTCTTGACATTATCAATGGACATGCTGGATTGCAAATAGACATTAAAAAAAAATGTTAGGAGGGGCTCTTTGGAATTTTTAATGGTGAGGCACTCAATCACCACTGTTTCCTGTGGTGTGGTCCACTTGAGATTTTTTATCTGCATAAAATTTGGTACCCCATCCTAAAATGGACTGGAGAAACGGATGTAAAGCGTGGATAACCATAAAATCATCAAGGTGAGCCCCAACACCCACTAAGTTGTTACCAGATAACACCTGATTCGCTCCCCTTTCAAATGTGTTGGGCACTTTTCGGACATTCACATACAAAGCCAATTAAATCTTTCTAGATCATGCCAGGACCAAGGTACAACAATAACTCTGCAGAGGCTGGGGTGGGAAAAGTCTTAGGAATGGCCAGTCCTAAGTTCCTATTGTTGTCCCCTGTTTCTGACAGGCTTAGAAAGACAAATGAAGACACAACACGTAGCATTGCACGGAAGTGATACAACACATGCAATCCATGCAAGCATGCGGAACGGATTTTTCCAATTTACAATTGGAACTAGATGATTGATGTGAACGGTAGAAAGTCTATCAATAAGAGACCGAAGTCAGCAAATAAAGAGAAGATCCAGAAATATTCTCATTAGCGGTAAAAAGCCTATAAATAAGCAAAGTTCTCATATCAAATAAACAAACAAACTCAATTTATTTTTTTCTTATCGTATCTTAGCGTAATATGTAATCGAGGAGTAGCTATAATTTTAGTCCACGCTGAATAAAATTAGCTGTAATCACAAATTTACGCCCGGAGGATGAATCTATCTCAATGTAACCAGTTCTTCATCCTGCAGAATTGTTTATTCGTCGTCGACCTCACATACCGTCTATTACCGTTATTGATTTTATATCTACAAAAAGCCTTTTCTAATTGAAGGCAAGGCGCAACCCATTTTCAGAGGATGAATCCTACCATCCATTAAATGCCTTATCATTTTGAACTTATTTGTGAGTGGCTAAACAGGCTACTGACCTCTCTAAGCTCCGCTCATATACGATCGAGTTCAATGTATCTGTCAATCTTGGCGCTCAAGGTCAAAGTTGAATTAGTTGGAATCAAGCCACACAATCAATTTAGACACACTCGCACAATACACCACATGTGCCACGAGAGTTACTCCAATCAAGGACCAACAACTACCTTCAATGTTCACAGTTAAGTGATCGAGGCCGTTGATCTGATGGAGCTATCCTTCAAAGGTCTATCAGTTACGTACGTTTCTCCTTGATGGGGCAAACGCAACCCTCAGTTTAGTGGCCTGCAAATGAACTGTTTGGATAAACATATAGGTTCCACGGGACAACTAATCCGGATAATTGGCCTGGTGGACCATTATATCTACGGATCACATGTAAAAGTCATTAGTGCAAGACAATATTAGCCATCAGATCAGTGGCCTCCAAATAAACGGCTAAAACTTTCATCAAAAGAACTGAAAGCTCTACACTCAGCCTCTGCTCCATCATCCTCCTTAAAGAGAAGGCCAGCAAAAGCACCGCTTCTTCTTTTGCTGCTGCTGGCAGGTGCTACTGTTTTCTTGCTCGCATTCTCCCACCCACGGCTGCTTTCCAATAGCTCCCCTCCCCTATCTTCCAAAATCACAGCACTCAACTCCTTCCCAATCATCCCACAGCTCTCTTTCAACTCATCCCAATCTTCCTTTTCATGCAATGCATCATTGCTCAGTCCTGCCTCACAGCCCAAGCCTCTGCAAGCAAACTCAGAAGAAATGCTGGCATCCATGGCAACAATCAGCGATGGCTATACCAACGATTCCCATCGGCAAGGGCCTTACCATAATTGGAAGCTTTTCAGCATCGACTTTCAGGAAATGCTCCAGACTCTGAAGATTTTCATCTATCCAGATGTCTCTGACGAATCCGCTCCTTTCTCAAGTATTTTCCTTCCCCATTCCACACCTTTTCATCCAAAGCTTGGCAATTACTTCAGCAAGCACATGTTTAAGCTCAATCTCCACCGCAGCTCCTTCATTACTTCCAAGCCGGAAGAGGCTCATTTCTTTTTCATGCCCTTCTGCATCAATGTTATGAGGAACAACCCTCGCTTGCATTCTGAGGCTTCAATTTCTGACTTTGTTGCCCTTTATACAACGAAGATTGGCCGAGAGTTTGAATTTTGGAATGCATCAAGGGGTTCGGATCATTTCTACGTCTGCTGCCATTCTGTTGGACGAGATGCAGCCTCGAAGCATCGGGAGCTCTTCAACAACGCAGTTCAGGTAGCATGCTCGTCGAGCTACTTCCAAAGGCTTTATGTTGCCCATAAAGACGTGGGGCTCCCACAAGTTTGGCCACATTCACCAGAGAAGACACTGAATCCCCCTGATGCAAGGTATGCTTCTGCACCATTTGAGATTCTCGCTTCTGCAATTAAGGAGTTATCATTGAATCTCTTTGCCGATTCATGAACATTATCTCCATGGTTGTGGGTTTTGGTTATCTTTTCTTCATGGTGGTTTGTCTCTAGAAAATGCTACAGGAGGATAATGTAGACTAACTTAGCTAGCATGTCATTAGGAGTTTATCTAAGTTTCTAGATGGATGAGTAGTCAACATATCCATCAATATATTAGGAGCTTCTTCAATGCAAAGTAGCTGATATAGCTTGAGTTGTTCATTAAGTTGGATTTTCACTCTTCATGAACTTGGGAGTGTTAAGAAATGTTAGAATGGTCCATGTAAATTGATTTCCTTTAGCTGTTTGGATTGAATGTAATCTAGGGAATGCAAGGGAAAGCAAAATTGTGACATTAGTAGAAGGTAAACCGATATAATCACTAGGGGTAGCAAACCCTTTGCACCTGTTTGTTTTGCTAAAGAAAAATCCTGAAAAATGTTTTTCCTTTGCATTTGCAACTGTTTGGATTGCAATCCTAAAAGGGAAACCATTTTCTCCAAAATTAGCTATTTAAAATGTCACATTAGAAGCAAACTCTTTTCCCTCCATTTGCCTTCTTGATAAAAATGTTGTACTCTCTTGTTGAGGTGGGGTAAGCAAATGCAGACACTTTACTCCAACATTCTCTGCTTTCCAAACAGATGCAAATCTCTTGTCGATGCAAATTGGTTGCATTCTATCCAAACATGCATGGAAACCTAGAAAGATTGGAAAGCATGTAACATGTGTAACTAAGGTATTAGTTGAGAAGGATCTGGTAAGAATTGTCAAAGGCCGCTAAGGGGAGGTGGGTGAGCTTTGTGAGAGATATTGAAAGGAATTACTTTGAAGCTTAGGCTTGTTTGGATTCGGGCAATGTTGTGTCGTGACTAGCAATCCATGGCATGTTGTCAGGGCTAGCTGGTCGACAATTTGGTCCAACTAGTCCATCTCTGATGGGTCAGCTGGTCTACTTTCAATCTTGTGTTTTTATTTGGTTCTAAGGCCTTTTAGGTATTCTTAGGCTTATAGTGTTGATAATTCTACAAAGTTCTTAAGGTCATTATAGATTGAAGGCTAACTCCAATTCACCGAACTTCTCTTTCCAATTCCTGGTGTGATTTTGTGACTCTGCACCTGATGTCAGAAGGAATTATTCTCCACTCCATTATACTGTGGAGAGCATCTGTAGATCACCTGAGCCTCTACATGCTTGTCAGTATGCACCAATTTATGGAGGGCATAGGTTCTTCAAACTTGTGAACTGTGTCCTAATGGTTTATGAATTTATGTTAATAAAGCTAATAATGCGTTTTGGGAGACATCAATCTAGTCATAATTTTAGAAGCAAATGGTAATTAGAGTAAGCATGATGAACATGTTCTTCCTTTGAAAGAATATCCTGCCAGAGGGCCTAGATCAATCTCATCATCTAATAGTTGCTATAATTCAGAATTCTTCCATTACTACTGGAATTCCATGTCCTTAACTTTGAGAAGCCCTAAGTTTAGTATCACTCCTTTATCATCTTCATTTTTTCTTATTTGTGTCAGCATTTGTAGTTCCTCTTTTAACTTCTATAGAACTCTACCTCTTCGTTACCAATTCCTTGGGGTTTTATGTGATCACATGAGCTACAAATGAAAATAGAACCTTGGGATCGTTAAAAGTGGCTGACAGGATTGGTTTATGTTTAGAGATAGGTCTAGCCCAAAATTGGTGTATTGAACTATTCTCATTCGGGCAGTGTGACATTTGTCCAGTCCACACAACCATTGTGGAATTGGAGTTACTTATTACTCAAGCTAGTTAATTTAATTTGATCTCCTGTGAAAGGGGAAAATAGTTCGTAAGCTCCATGAACTTAAAATTTTAGACATTGTTGGTGAAGCCATTATCCACTTCTCTTGGAGTGTAGAAACTCACTGTCGATGTCAAAACTCATGGAAACCCTCCTCTAGTGCAAACAAAATCCAGGAATCTGTGTCCCAACTTGTTGTGTCCTTCTCCCCTGTTTGAGAGAGGCAATGAGGTAGCCACCTTTAATCTTGGAAAGGAGGGAGGAGTCATCTCTGTTGTCTTTATGTATAAGATTTTCCTGTAAATTAGCTTGATGAGTTGTTTTAATTTCCTTTTTTGCTCTCAATAAAGTCATTTTGTTGCCGATAAAAAAGAGAAGAGAAAGATCTGGCAAATCCCCATTATCATCAAAGACCACCAAAATTTCTGGGTGTAGACGCAGAAATAGACATTACTCTACTTCAAACACAAAACAAACTGGAAGAATTATGTAAAATGCATAAGAAACAAAATAAACATACCGCCCACTTTCACCAGTCCCCTGTATTCATCTTATTACTAATCAGAATCAGGGAATCCTTCGTTTCAAACCATAGCTTTCCATGCATCATTAGCTGTTCAACTAGAAACTGTAGCAGTCCATGAATTTTCAAAAGCAGGCTAGATTTTCTTGTTATTTGTAGTTTCAAATTTTACTGTTATGTTATATTGTTGTCACTTTTTCAATACACAATGTACCCTACCCAAATTTACCTCAAGAATGTAATCATCATTATCTAAGCCTTATCCCAACTAATTGGGGTTGGCAAATTTACCTCAAGAAGATAAAAGGAGAAATGACTAAACAGGTTATGATGTGGCTCAATCATAATACGCGACAATGTAACTAGTGATGTGTGGCTGCGAGTATATCATAGTGTGGCTGCGAGTTTATCATAAAGATGCATAACATGAAATAATGGCAAGTACTTTTGGAATTTCAAGGAGTGGTGTATTGAAACCATTACTCATCATAGATCTGGTTCAAGGTCACTGGAAGTTTTTAGCTCTAGCATAGTTCCTAGTCTGGACAAGTACCATAAATAGTTGTGTGTTGTATGGATTGATTAGTTCAAACGCTTGATTTGATCCATTTATTGCAGGAATAGATTGGTTTTTTATGCTGGACGTGCAAAGAATTCTCTGATTCGTCAGGAGTTGATAGCCACGTGGTCAAATGACACCACTATGGATATTTTCTCTGGCAATCCCCCTTTCCCCTATGAGGAAGGCTTCAGGAGGAGCAGATACTGCCTCCATGTGAAGGGATATGAGGTAAACACTGCAAGGATCTCAGATGCCCTGCATTATGGGTGCATTCCTGTTATAGTTTCTAACCACTACGACCTTCCCTTTGCCAATGTCTTGGATTGGAGCAAGTTCTCTGTTATAGTGAGCCATGGAGACATTCCTTTACTCAAACAGATATTGTTATCAATATCCAGACAGATGTATCTGAATATGTATGAAAACCTCTGTAAAGTTAGGAAACACTTTCGATGGCATACTTCTCCAAGAGGCTATGATTCCTTCCACATGACTATATACCAGTTATGGCTGAGAAGAGGCATGCAGTTTACTTCTTAATTTTTCTAGTTGCCCGTGTAGATCATTGCCAACTTGTGCATGTTTGACATAACAACAAATAATGATTTTACATCAGCTATTTCTGTCATGTTGCCACGCTACTATGCTTTTCTTCAACTGGACCTTGTGCAAGCAACTACTTACCCTGATCTTTAGTACCTATATCAGTCAGCACCCAACATGTTGGCTTTCCATCCACTGTGTTATAATCGGACCACCCAACTCAATTCCACGGGGTGGGCAGTCCTTTGTGTTCATGAGTTACATTTGACAAATTTTTCTATAAACTCTCTCTCTATGTTTTGAAGAAGATACATTGTGTTTCTCTTGTAGATAAGAAAATGTGGGGTTTGCTTTAGACCAAAGTGAAAATGTCATCCATTAACTAGGTCTTTGCTATAGAAGATTTCTACGCTATTTTCATTTCCAATTTCCTTAAAGAGGGTGGAGGTCAGTACTTGATAGGCCTAGGTCGGGTTGATTTTAATGCTTGGTCTGGGATGTCTTTTCTTGCTATTATTTTGGGGTTCCTGTCAGTTCTCTCTCTACAGCCCTTGTATTGCTTCTTCCTCTTCAAGTCGCACTGCCTTAGAGAAGCACCGGATGTGAAAACAGGTTTGGAGACACAGCTGAGTTTAAATATTTGCGGAAGAAGAGTTTGAAACCATCACAACTCTCCTCTTTAGAGGCTCCACACGATTTTAGCATTCTCAGTCTCTCTAGAAGTTGCACAGTTCAAGCGTATTACGCCTACACAAATTAATACTGATCACAACCTTAGATCACAATATCCAACTCATAGGAAGCTCTAGACCATTGATCAATTAGGCCCACCTTACAGAATTCTTTACCTTTCTAAGCAATTAAATGGTGAAACACCAATTGCCATCTTACCATCTTAACCCAGATATTACACAGATAAGCCTTTTATCCTCCAGTATTCACCTTTGCATCTTGCAACTTGGATGCGAAGCTGCTACATGAAGATTGACAACATTGAAGTATCCTTGATCGCCGAGCTGTGTGTATAGGCACACCCAGAAAGGCCTTGAGGTGGGTTTCCTAAGAGACATTTCTGCTCTCTCCCAATGTATTTGGTCCACTTGAGTTTTGGAAGTTTTGGCTTGTGCCCTAAACAATGGATGGGAGTGGATGCAAATGCACATCAAGGTAGGACCCACAGCTTCTTGTTGCATGGTTTGCCTACGACAGTCTCCCTGTCCTTAAAAACTGTGTGGGGACCACCTTGAGCTGTGTATGCCATCCAACCTGTCGATCAGGTGTGCCTCATGTTCACACCCACACCTTTGGGACAGTGGTAGACTGAGTGAAGATAACCTCGTCTCAAAACTGAGGTCCTAGTATTGATTCCCAACAGTGTAGGTGTGTGTTCTAACCCATTGTTTGATGGCAACAGATCAGGCCGTCAAGATCCGATCACACCCAAATCCTAGTTTTGCCACGTGCCAATGTAGTTGTGTCTGGGTCATTCATCAATGGCCCACCTAACTGTACCATTGTTAAAAAATCAGGCCAGTCACTTCATTCTTAGGTGACCAATCGTCCATTTTTAACTTTTGAACAACCTTGCGACCCACCTGATGATGGCGCTTTCCTGATTTTTGGACCAAAGCATAGGCCAAGTGGGGCCAAATCTGATTTCTAAGAGAGAGAGAGAGAGAGAGGAATTATTGTTCTAGTGGGCCACCAAGTGGATATGATTGATGCGCAGTTATCAAATGTGCGGTTGAAATAAAAAGTTCAATGGTCCAAATTCAACTAGAGGAACCAGATGATTAAGATGTTTGCCACATGTACAGTGAAGAAGGAACCAAACACGGATGTTTGCCACATGTACGGTGAAAGAGGGACCAAACACGAACGCCTGGTTTGGCTGGTGACCCCTACACCAGCTAGCTAGTTGGTGGAAAAGTTCCGTAGGCCCCACCATGATGTATGTTTTTTTATCCACCCCGTCCATATTTTTGCCAAATCAGCTATGGGACTCTTGACCGTGGGGCTCACAGTGATGTATGTGCCTTAAATCCACACCGCCCAACCATTTTGAAAGCTCATTTTACGGCGTGATACCAAAAATGATTGTGCCTTAAATCCACACCGTCCAACCATTTTGAAAGCTCATTTTAGGGCATGATCCCAAAAATGAAGCTGACTCAAATCTTAGGTAGACAACACCACAGGAATCAGCCATGATTGAATCCTTAACATTCAAAACTTCATGGATTCCAACGGGAATGTTTATTTTCCATCCAACCAGTTGATAAGGTCACAAACACATACACACATTATACAACATGTACACCCCGACCACAAACACACCACACGTGTGGCCATTAAAAACTGCATTTTCACGAATCTGCCCATTTTAGGACCTAAAATCAAACAAAACCCATCCTTTTGGCCAGCAAGTAGACATTAAACCCATTTTAGGACCTATCTTTTAAATATTTCTAAATAGTGCCATATCTTTTGAATACGTCTAAATAGTGCCCCATCTTTTGATATATTACGAAACAATACCTAACTTTTGAAATTTTCTAAGTAGGTCTTATCTTTGGTTTATTGACAAATAGCCTTATCTTCTGAATATTTATAAATGGCGCCCTATCTTTTATCCAAGTCCAACTATCCATCCATGACTATGTAAATACATCCATACATGATGATGCACACATGCATGCATTCATCAATACTTACATGTGTACATACCTACAAATATACATGTCTCCATTCATTCGTCCATTCATCCATGCATGCACACTAATACATCCATCCATCCATGCATACAAACATGCATCTATAATTCATCCATACACATTCATTCTTCCATAAACAATGCCCTATCTTATGTTGATTATTTCTAAATAACACCATATCTTTTGTTTTAATACAAAATAGTGCCTTATCTATCTTTTAAATATTGTCCTCCCTTCAGAATATTTCTAAAGGCAGCCCTGCACACACCACCACATGGACCCACATATATGGCACATCTCAGTGGCAACCGAGCAGTACATCAAGTGTCTACCACAGTGTAAATGGTTCATTTATCTGATGGGCCACAGTGTTAGAAATGAATGGATGGCCACAAAATTCTCCCAGAAAGTATGTCCCACTAGATGAGTGCCATGGATCTTGTGCACATGTAGCCTTACAGGGCTTCTCATGCAATTGAACCATGAGAGTAGAAAATGGTCTAAGTTAATTTGGCTTGCATCCATGTGGGATACCCCACTGAAAGTTCAATACGGGTGAACTATGTCATTATCAGGTATATCCAATGCAATGATCAGACAATACAGGGAGATGAATGGTTACAATGTCCTTGTCCATTTATTTTTTAAAATAGCATAAAGTCGAGCATCGTTCAGCACGTGGTATTTGACTTCTGAAACTTTGCCTGCTCATATATAATGCATCAGTCATAAACTTTGATTAAAAAAAAGAAAAAAAAATGAGGAAAGATACAACTGCGAATTGATTTTTTCTTTTTTGATAGGTAATTGATTTTATTAAGAAAAAGAGAATCTAAGTGAAAACACAACGCATAATACCTTTCAAAAAAAAAAAAAAGAAAGAAAGAAAAAAGAAAAAGAAAATGAAAACACAATGCGTAAACAGGTCATCTACAGACTTGCATCCACCGTACACATAATGCACACATTCAAAATGGCCATGAGAATTCATATAATCATCCTTGAACACATGTATCTAGCATTTATTCATGAATGTGTGGGCTCAATTACCAGAAAAAAAAAAAGTTTTTGCTGTCATATTACATGAGCTGATTGCTTTGACTGATGTATGCTGTTTATCTCTAGGTTTGGCTTATCAAGAGAGTGAGTTCAGCAAGTGGGGCTTGTTACCCTGGAGAAACTAAAACATGCAGCAAGGAGAAGAAGGTTGGAAGCCACGCTGGTGAAGCATTGATTTGGTATGTAGCTTAACTCTGTAGACATTAGTAATGACTGTATATAAAGAAAGAAATATGTGCATCTCCAATTTATTTGTCATTGGAAATAATTACAGAAGAAAAGAAGAATGTTAGAGCAGGATAGGACCCTGAACCTTTGAGTAATGGGATTAGAAACACTGATTAAGTGATTGTAAGATGAAATTTTTTAATGGCTTCCTTCTACAAACAGCTGAAGCAAGAGGAGAAACGCTGCATGGAAGAACTACAATATAACTACAATGATATGTTGGGACCCAAATATTTGCTTTCTTGCATGCATGCATTGTGCTACCTATCCTATTATTTTGGTATCAAGCTGATGTTTGTTCCGGTTGATGGATGGTTACTTGAGAAGAAACTTTGCAAATTTGTAATACATGCTTGCTTTATATAGAACTACATTTCAAGAGACACTTTTTCTAGAGTGGCGATTTATGATTGCTCTTTCTCCTGTTCTTTTCAATCCACTGCATCTGTCATTCCTCAGTTGTGGCAACCTCCTCGTGGAACTCTTATGATTAATGATACAAGTGAAACTCTGGCGAAGATTCAGCTGCCTGTATTACTTTATCTTAGAATGATTTGTACGTCATGCCTGCTTTTGGTGGAAAGGTTTCTTTGTTCAACATGATGACATTTAAGGTACATAATGGTTCTAATGCACTTCTTAACAATGATGATTTTTAATTGAGATTTTGAAACTCATGGAAGAGCTTAATGTTTTTATGCAATATTTCTCTGTTTTCTAAATAGTTTTCATAGTCTACCTGTCCTGGTAGATCCTCAGGGTCTGCTACTGAGCATACCGGTAGGTTGCACTATATCTTTTGAAGAGGAATATGATGCACAGTTTATTGGACACAAGTTCCCATTGGAGCACATGGAAGACGTGTACAAGGTTCAGACATCACATTTGTTGGGCCCCATGTATATGAGCCATGACCTGAAAACATGCCACTTGGACACAAGTCCTAACAACATGACTGCAACAAGGAAAAAAAATTGGTGCTGATCATTTTTTTCCCTCAAATCAAGTGGATGGGATTGTCCACAAGGTTTGATTTCTGGATCATGGCCCATCAGTGGTCAAGATCCTGTATATATTTGCATGTGTGCTTTGGGAACTTGTGTGAGATATGGTGTGCAATAAAATGGCTGAAATTAGCATTCATCCTTTTTGAAGTTTTAACTTTGTTATCTGAGAAATAGCCTCAGAGCAACCAAAGTTGCCAAATATTGATAGCAAAAAAAAGGGCACATAGTTATTGAACTCCTCCCTAAGAAAGGGTTCCATTATCAAGTGCAAAGGGAGGACATATCCATTCCCTAATTTTCCAGGCATGGTTACGTTGCAAACAGAGAATCTGAAACTCCCCCACACCCAATCATTTCCAAAACTCTGTGAACAACATAGGTTAAGACTCCTAAGTAGTTTAGTACCATTTTGAAAATGGCGGTGACTCATCCTCCTCACACGTGGACACTGTTGTACAGCTACCCAAACTCTCCAAATTGTGAGTTCATCATGGATGGAGCATATTTCCAAAAGCACACTGTTCTAGCAATCATAACCATCCAATTAATTGCAGTGAAGTGGATGGATAAAAGTAGAATGGTGAGTGGTCCAAATTCGAGGTAAAAATTAGATGGTTAGTATTTATCTTCTCAGTGTAATTTTTCAGTCATGCTTCACCCAATGGAGCATATTTCTAAAAGCACACTGTTCTAGCAATCATAACCATCCAATTAATGGCAGTGAAGTGGATGGATAAAAGTAGAATAGTGAGTGGTCCAAATAGGATGGTTAGTATTATCTTCTGAGTCTAATTTTTCAGTCATGCTCCACCTGCAGTTGTGTCAGCAAGTTGGGCAGTCTGGATTCCTGTACAACCATTCCATGTGTAAGATTGAAGAGTCACTGCCATTTTATATGGTGCTAAACTAACATAGGAGGCCAGTCTGAACAACTCTCTTTGACTTCCTGTTGGATTGCTGTTAGATGAACACATAAACATTGAGCCAGTCACCCTTGGATCTGCCCAGCCACTCAACTGAGACATGGTGAGAGCATCTTAGGCTCATCCTCTGCTCCTCCAGTTGAGCCACATTATAATCCATTCTCATATTAGCACCGCATCTAAGAGAAATTGTTCTGCTCAAGTCAAACTACCCCACCACAACCAGCCAGACCTAGATTACCCTACTGTATCATTTGAATTCAATGGACCATGATCCAGTGGGAGAAGCCAAAGGGCCAAAGATCTACCAGATGGCAATGAAACTCCCCACATGAACCATAGCCGAGAAGCCTCCATAAGGCTTAGGGACATCACCTACATTGCATGACCATTCTTATGGACCAACTCAACCTATCCTGTGTTTCATTTTCATCGCTAGGATGTGCCATTTGATTGCTGCTTGAAACCATCAATATGCACAACCGGCACGTAAGGATCTGTTCATGAGAAGTTTCTCTAGATTTGATTATTTGATCTACAATTATCGGGTTTATTTGAAGGCATTAGTGAGAAAAAAGATTGTTGGGGAATATGCTCTTTCTTATGGATTCTCAGTCAACAGATTGTTCCTCTTCTTCAACTGGTGGTTTCAGCCCATTCAGAAAATTCTGCAAACAGAATGCCACTTTAGGTTTCATATCTGAATGTTATAAATTGCTTTGTGTTGTGCATGCAGTCATGGATTCAAGTGCAAAGTTCGTCAAAATCAGGCCCATGGAGAAAGGTGAGTTTTGTATTCTATCTTCAACTTCTACTACTTTGTGATGTCTTCTTTGCATTTGGTTATTATCTGGAAGCCAGCTCTTGTGTCGCTCTATTTCTTTTCTAAATTGAAATATGGATGAGCTAGTCCAGTTGAAAACAACTGGATTAATCAGTTAGTTCTTGGGAAAACCAGATAGATGGATGGCTCAGTCTAGTAAAGCTGCAAATATGGTCATGTTGTCAAATTGAACCCCCGTACTAACCTGATCATTGTAAAATTTGTTTGGGTTTCCTTGGCATATAAAATTTGAATAATCTTAACAGTTTAATCCTGACATCAGCAGCTTACACGACAATTTATTTATTCCCTGTCTTGAAGTAGATTGTGAATACTCTGTTGTTGGTGACATTCCTTTTCTTGTTGCACATTTGAGGGATATAAAACTTGGTGACGTAGTTTTCTCACGAAGCCCTTTTTGGCCACAGTTCAGGAAGCGTTCCTAAATCCTTCAGGAACGGTTTTTAACCTTTCCTAATTAGCGATTTTGGTTTGGCTGGAGCTGGAAATTTGGTTAGCTTTTAACCTATCCTGCCACTTTACACTTCCTACTAGGTACAAAACTGCTTGAATGTTTTCCGTAGAGGAGATATTTCTTTTTTATATTCTAGTATAGTTGATCTGCTGTAACAATACTCCAAGAGTCAACTGTCCTCGCTTTTGATAAGTTTGAGATATATGATGCATCTTCTCCATTTACATGGTTTGCACTTGAGTCATGATGCTTGGAGCCTTTGCAATGATTAAAAAATTTCGATATGCATTTATCAATGGAAGCAGTTATCTTAGCTTATTCCATCATATTGGAATAAGATGACAGTGGGCGCCCTAGAAAAGTTTCAACCTTGGGTGTCAGTCCTATTTTCCCATTAATGCAGCCCTCGCTTTGGATTTGCCTTACTTTTGGGCTAAAGTCCTCGGATGGGCCAGCAAAATGGGATGGACAGCTCAGGTACAACACAAAAGAGATATCCTCACTTTTTTTTTTTTGGTCAGTCATGCAACCCACCCACCCAGCCAATTTTGCAACACGCCCACCCATCAGTCACCCACTGGTGATGTCCCCTTGTTGAAACTCCGCAGAGTCTACCAACTAGGCAAGGCCCAAACCCAAAGATATCCTCACTTGATCCTTAGTGGATCCCAAGGGTAAAACTTTACATGTTCCATCCCTCCCTTCTAATACCATGCACCAAACACCCCCTTAACAATTGTATTAAAGCCAGCACTATATCTTTTATGGTCAAGTCATAGAAGGGAAAAAGGGGTAAGGGGCTGTTTGGATGGAAGGAAATGGAGGTAAATGAGTGGAATTGGGAGTAAATAGAGGTAAATAGTATTTAGGGTGTATTTGGATAGAAGTAAATACATATAAATGAAATGAAATGGGAATAAATGGGCATGTAAATGAAATCCTACCCACGAGAGAGGATTTGGAAGTAAATGGGGTGAAATGCCTTTTTGAACTTCCTTGAAGAGTCGCACGTGTAAATGAAAGTGTCGCTATTCACATGTCCGCCATACATAGGTCACACTAATAAATTAAAGTGTCGCTATTCACATGTCTGCCATACATAGGTCACACTAATAAATGAAAGTGTCACCATTCAAATGTCTGTCATACATAGGTTACACTAATGATACTCCCCAACCATCTAAATATTGTCTACATCACTAAAATCACACTAAAAGAATGATCCAAACCATCCAAAAGATGGTCATCTAAATGAATGGTTAAAAAACGTTAGCAAGTTGCTTGTATGTGATCTTACATTTGTGGCCTACCCAAGATCAAAATTTCCTCATTCTTTGCTAAAGTATATATTTCAATGAGCTTATTACAATCATTCTATTAAATATTGCATATGGATACTAATATAGGATATTAAAGTTGATTTAAGATATCACATATATTTCCTGTGAATATATTGAAAAATTAAAATGCATTCCAATTCCTCCCATTTACTCTCCTCCAAACAAAATATTTTGATTTCAAATGCATTTCATTTACTTCCATCCAAATGCAATTGTAAAGCCATTTACTCCCAATTCATTTATGTTCAAATTCATTTCTCATTTACTTCCATTTGCAAGCTCCCAAACGCTCCCTAATCTAGACCAGAGTAAAAGTCACCACGATGTAGAGAGGGGTGAAAGTTGTTACACCATATGTACTAGACCAGCCTCATATTTAACAATCGCACATGTCCAATTTTGAATGTAATGTCCTTGGTCCATTATTGACTATCGAGCAGGTGAGTCCCAAATGGGAGATTACAGAAATTTAGATTAAAAAAGACTTTCATCATTAAACCCTTGAAAAATGAAAACTAAAGAGCTAGATGCCCATGTTACTTAATGTAGAATAAAACACATGCACACATGCACACATGCAGTGAGGCAAGGCCAGGTACGGCTAAAATGACCTAAGCTTAAGCCGGGCCTGAAAATTTCTTGGACAATCAAATACAAACCCAAGCCTAGCCCATAGGCCAACATAATCGTCTAGAGTATTGGGTGCGTTTCACAAAACCTTAGGATCGCACCCCCCAAACTATTTGAATTAAGGGATATGATAAAGCAATGAACTAAATCAAAACATAAACCACACGACATGAGAGATTTTTTCTTGGAAAACCCTTGAAGAGGTAAAAACCACGAGACCTAGTCTAGACCAACAATCCACTATGAAAGAGAACTGTTACAACCTCGATCACAAGTACGACCCGATTGGATCTAACCTTCTTTACCCAGCAGGGATGGATAATAATAAAGGAACTAAAAACTGAGAGATCACACTGAGCACGAGGACGTTGAAGAGCCAAGACATCGATTGCACCATGAATCACCTTCACAAGCAAAACTTCATCTTCCAACAAGCTTCCTCTCTCTCTCTCTCTTCCTTTCTCTTTTTCTCCATCTCTCTCCTTGGACGTGTAAACAACCTATTGAGATTACCTAATCCCGATTTGGAACTTCTTAAATAGAGAACCGAAGGAATTAGAGTCAAAACAAGAAACTGCGGATTCGCAGTCCCCGCATGTAACTGTCCAGAAAGTTCAAAGTAAATTCTTTCGAACTTTGGCCGCCCACCCCAACATGGTTGGGCACCCGACCTGGGCACCGGGCACCCGGTCAACAAACGATCGGGTGCTTGACTGTTCCAAAAACAATCCAGTGATTTTTCAGTCCTTTCGGGTAAATTTCGGTCGCCTGACCACACCTAGGCTGCACGAATCTCTCCTCTACACTGATGAGGAAAACCCCATCATAGAGCTCAGTCAAAGTTGGACCAGGCCTACCTGTGGAATGGCTGGGATCATGGTGCCATGCTGGCACAAATGGGTCATGTTCAGAGATTTCCATTTGTAGAGAGGTTCAACTCGAAATGTACTCGCATCACTCCATACATTTAGAGGTGCAAGTTGGATTGGGTCAAGCCATGTCCGAATGGTCCAACCCGACTCAACCAAAGGTTGGATTTGGGTTGAGGCCTGGGGCAATCTGAATCTGACCTACATGTTAAGTTATTGATTAATATACAAGATATATACAAGCGTAAAAACATGGCCTAGATAGAAAATAAGAAACATACAATCTTGACCTACATGATCAGTGGGCCACAATTGTTTTTGGTCCATTGCATGTTCACACTGTGCATTGACTCGATGAATGGCATGGACATGTGTGTTGTCTGTCAGCTCTCTCACATTTCCAACCCGTCACATGAGGGGTTATTAAATATTAATGAGTCAAGACCAAGGACTGTTAGAAATGTCGGAATAGTCTACAAACACCTGTTTTACATAGCCTGGAAAACACCCGAGCTTCGTGGGGCAACCATGCATATGTTAAACCGGACACAACCTTATCTAACCGGAGACAACTCAACCTAACCCGACCTAACCCAAATCTTATTAGGGTTTGAGTATTCAATACCTTGGGTTGGGCTTTCAACTATCTAATCTTAAGGTGGAGTTGGGCTTGGGTTTGACCATCAACCCGCCTGAGTTGCACCTCTACGTAGATTCTCTCTCAGGCTGATCTTACTACCAGGTGGTGCATAAGGGGGCATAAATCGTCAAGAAGGTTCAATCAGGTCCCAAACTAGAATCTGAGGACCAGATTCTCAGGTTTTAGTAGGGGTCCATGAGAATAGCCTCTGATCAAATGCTTAGGTTCATCCAATAAAATTGAAACTGAGAGCGATGCGTGGGCTCAACATGATAGACAATCAAGATAGATGGCCCATCCATAGTCATAGACGGTGCCTTTCTAGCATCATTTGAAACGAAGTAAACCTTTTTAGAGGGATGAAGAATCAACCGTGAGCTCTACATTATGGAAGTATAATCAATATGGACCATCCATTTTCTTGAGCCCCGATCAAACTTCTAAAAGAAATGGGCAAGTAGAACTTGATGGTCCATCCAGATCAACAACATACCTTACCTAGTAGAATCAATATGAACCATCCATTTTTCTAAACATTAATCCAACAGCCAGGGTCACCCGATCAAAATAATTTTTTGGAAGTTCTGGGCAATCAAAGGCAGGTCCCACGTGATGAACAGCCTAGATAATAGGTGAAACCTTTTTTAGTACAATCAATATGTACCGTCCATTTCTCATCCCATTGATCCAGCAGTTAGATCATCTAACCAAAGGTGGGCATCACATGACCGACAGTGCAGATGAATGATCGTACATTCCAATTTGCTTACCTGCAGATAGACGAAACAACAAATATTCCATGTTGAATTGGTGGAAAGGATCTTCCAACCTGGGCGTTTCTCAGGCATGGTCGATCCAAGGAGGGACCCCAGAGGCCAATGGTCAGGATGAGCTATCCAAAACTAAACCTGTACGTATGCACCACCAGACATTCCAGCAATAGTTGGTCATGGGTAAGGTCACCTATATTGTCTGCGAGACGCATCTGCCTGTGTAGTTCCCACATCTCAACAAGACGGTAGTGCCCATCTCATCGACACCGCCCAATATGGACATTTGACTACCAAAACCTCAGCGAACAGGGCATCCACAGCATAATCAAAAGCACACTTCCAACTCAAACAACAATCAGAGATCCTGCAAAAGAACACCACTTGAAAAGAACAATGTATCCAAGTCTTGAACTCTCAATCTCCAAAAGAGAAGAAAGTAGTGCTGATTAACTACATCTAAGGTTTCGAACTTCATAAAATCATCTAACTTTTTATTATTGCGACAACTATAAACACGATCACACAAAAGCACTCCTAACCTCGAAGTTCTGAAAATTTTACAAAGAAGTATTGAAGTGCAACAAGCAAACAAATATGTTACTGAAAACTGGTCGAGAGCCTAACAAGACACTCTTCCCATCAACCCTTCATATATCAATGTCAAACAGAACCATATCCCTCGTCTCAAAGAGTACTTCCCAAGCACAACATAGAGGGAGGGAGGGTGCACGGCAAGAAAGAACTAACCTCCTGGATATGAAGACACTCTTCTTCCATGATTTTCAAACACCATGGCAAAGTATCCCATCAGGTTCAAGCTCTCCCTTAAAGTGTTGGGTTTGTCCCACATCGGTTAGACGCTGGGGAGATTACTGGGCTATATATTGAGAAGAGGTCCATTAACAATGACTAGTCATTTTGAGGTGGAACCGGCCCAACAAGTGGTATCAGAGCGTCAAGGTTGTTTGAATGGTGTAAGATCGGTTCTGAATTATGGAAGCTGGCTCATCAAGGATGATCAGCCTCAATAGTTCTAACTGGACCATATGGAAGGCTAAGATGGAGGACTTGCTCTATTGCAAGGACTTGTATGCTCCAATTCTGCCATATGATATTCTTGATAAGACGACTTGTGAATCTCAAGTTCAAAGATCATACATCATGGTGGGACCTACAGATCCTAATAGTTAGGGCCCACCTTGATATATATTATGTATATCCAAGCCATCCATCAGTTTCTTCGGATCATTATTGGGAATGTTCCAAAAAATGAAGCAGATCCAAATCTTAGATGAACCACACCATAGAAAAACAATGGTGATTGAATGCCCAGCATTAAAAACTTCATTCGGTCCATTGTAATGTTTATTTGCAATCCAGCCTATTGATAATGTCAAGAAGATCTGGATGACAGGAAAATATAAATATCAGCTCGATCCAAAAACTTGTGGCCTACGAAAGGTTTTTAATGGTCATTCATCACTGTTTCTAGTGGTATGGTCCATCCGAAATATAGATCTTCTTACGGTTTGGCATCACGTCCTAAAATGAGATGGAAAACAGATGGACGGCATGGATATATAAAAAATACATCAATATGGGCCCCACACAGTTAGGGTAACATCCACTACGCTGTTCACGAGGTAACAGCTAATCTGCTCCCAGTTTGTGCTGCACAAGAACGAGCATTGTGAGTGGGACTCTGACCGTGGGCCCCACCATTATGTATGTGTTGTATCCACACCATTAATCCATTTGGAGAGATCATTTTAGGACATCAGACAAAGAATGAGGCCAATCCAAAGCTCAAGTGGACCCCACTACAGAAAACAACTGGGATAGTGACACCCACCGTTGAAACTAGAAACCTTTCTAGGGCCCATCATAATGTTTTTTTTTTGTGATCCAACATGTTCATAAGTCCAGAAAGATATGGAAAAAGTCAAAACATAAATATCAACGTGATCGAAAACTTCTATGGCCCTCAAAAATTTTTTAATGGTAAGTGTTCAATTCTCACTGTTTTCTACGATGGGGTCCACTTGAGCTTTGGATCTACATCATTCTTTGTATCACGATCTAAATTAATCTCTCCAAACGTATGGACGGAATGGATATAAAATATATATATATCAATGTGGGCCCCACCGTAAGGACCGCACCGTTTGAATGCAACCGAAGTCGCACCAAAACCATTCCTTATAATAAGGTAGAGATCGAGAGAGTTGAATAACGAAACCCCTCCGCGCTTCGTCTTCTTCTCCGTTCAAGCAGCAGGCTTGGCAAGATTTCGAATCCATTCAAAAGCCGAAAATCTCGTCCAAATTTGATTTATTTTTCAAATCCCTACCAAACTCTCAAAATCCTCGACACTGACACCCACTAAGCTGTCCCCGGGTAACAGCTAATCCGCTCTTCAATCCCAGTCCCTCTTTCCCCTCTTCTTTTGTCACTTCCTTCCCTTCTTTCCTTCGCATCGGTTGTTAATCGACCAAAGCTCCAGAACTCCACTCCCACTCTCTCTATTTCCATCTCCATGGACCCCACCTCATCTCGCTTCTGCAAGAACTGCAGGGAGCCGTCCATCATCGTCGACGCAAACTCCAACGCACGCGTCTGCACCTCCTGCGGCTGTGAGCAGTCCTTCGACAACTTCCAAGCCCAAGCCCCCCGCTACGCTGACGGCCCTCAGGGCACCTTCGTCCACATCGGCGATTTCAACTACAAAGAGAGGAAACGCTTCGACGCCCGAAATCAGATCGATGACATATCATCATCCCTCGGCCTATCAGCCCAGCGCACCTCTGAGGTAACTTCCATGATTGAACAGATCACCGATGGCGAGTACGGCATGGGCCGCTGGTTCGAGGTCCTGATCGCCTCATGCGCCCATGTCATCACGCGCAGTAACAACCTCCCACTGTCCATCTCCGAGATTGCTGCCATTACCGGCTATGATGTCCACGAGATTGGACGCATGGTGGGCCGCGTCACCGAATTCATGGACCTCAAGCTGCCTGAATTCAATGTCGTCATGGCTTTGGATCGGGCCGTAAGGACTTGCCACTGCTTCTCAGGCATCCAGGAGGAGAAACAGGATGAGATGGCTAAGCAGGGGCGGTTCGTCCTGCAGTGCTGCGTTAAGTGGTTCTTGACGACAGGCCGGCAGCCGCTCCCAATGGTCGCTGCTGTTCTGGCGTTCATCTCGGAGGTGAACGAGGCAGGGTCCAAGATCGATGATATAGCAAAGGACATCCATGCAGGGGTAGCCACGAGTAGGCGGCGGTATAAGGAGCTGAAGGAGACACTTGTGAAAGTTGCACAGGCCTTGCCATGGGGAAAGGATGTCACAGTAAAAAATCTTGTCCGGAATGCACCTTTAATCCTTCAATATATGTCGATGAAATCAAAGGAGAAGCCTTTGGATTCCAAGCTGACCATACTTGATTTGCAGGAAGTTGCAAGCGAGTGCATGAGAAAGGAAATTGAATATGCTGTGGATGGTTATACTGTAGGAAAGGTAGAGGATCGGAACTGGGCGGCAGATGCAAGCTTGGATGATCTGGAGAAGCTTAAGCTTTCCGAGGATTGCTTGTGGAGGACTCACACGGATTTTCTAAATGGGTTCGATTCTTTTAAATTGACGGGTGGAGAGGTCGGGGCAGAATGCAGGAAGAGAAAGAGAGGAAGTGGGATTGTGGGGTGGAATGAGTGGGTGGTAAAGTTGGATTCAAATAAAAGGCTTTCACTTGAGCAAATACTCGAGAAAAATGTTGGGTTTGATGCTTTTCCTCCGTCTTTTGTGGCTGGTGTGGAGGCGTGTAGGAGAAGGAGAGAAAAGATAAATGCCGCAAAGCTTCGAATCGATGAGATTATGAAGCCAACATCCAATGGGTCAGTTGTCGAGAAGCATAGAATCCTTGAGAAACAACTGCAAGCTAGGAAAGAATGTCAAAATGGAGCAGAAAGATGCAACATTGATTCGGAAGATTGTATAATTGAACTCTTACTCCTCCATCAGGTGAAAGAGGAGGAAATAGAGCAAGGAAATTATAATAGGTTGCTCGACCTCCATGTCTTCAACTCCTTGAGCCCTCTCAAGTCATTTGCACTTTGAAGATGAAGTCGGTATTCATTACGATTTATGATGCATCATAACTGACATTGAGGCTTTGAGAGACATTTCTTGACGGTTCTCTTTCCTAAGACTTTGGGGAACACAAGAAAATCTGTGATGTTTTGTCGAGCAGGCATGCCTTCTAGTCCTTTTTTATTTTATAAAGTTATGATTTTTTATTTATATATCAAATTCGGTTGGTCCCCCTTCTCCTCTACAATTTTGGGAGTTAGCTTTCTTGCTATATACGATTCTTTGTTTGTTTTTTTAAATTGTTGTATTAGGTTCCCTTTGTGCTCTTTTTCTGTTTCCTTTTTGTCTATTTTTTACCATTGAAGTTGTTTTATTCCTCAGTTTGGCTGATTTTTTGTGAAAAAATCACAACAGAATTAAGGATCAAATTATAATGTGAAGAAAAATAAAAGTGCAAAAGAACTCAACATTGACAGACTAGGGGCTTTATACCCAATGATTTGATGCAAGTAGGATCTTCAGTGACAACTAGAACTCATAGTAAGAGAAATGCAATCCGGTTCCTACTACTACACGTGTGTGCAGGTTTGTTGGTCCAAAAATCAGGCTGGCCATGCATGTGTGGAAAATGCACAATTAAAATTACTGATGCTCCAGATTCAAAATGAGTGGCCCACCTGACGACTGAACTAGGATAAGTTTTTGGCTCCGGAATGTACATGGTGGGTCCACCTGATGGATGGCCTGATACCCATGGTACAAGTGCCGCATTGGTGCATTTGGGAGGACCAAGGATTCCCATCGCATAGTTCCTTGTTGTAATGGAGTCATCACTGCAACTTGGCTTGATTCTTTTTTCTTTTTTTTTTTTAATCATGTGCACTTCACACACCCAAATCCAATATCTAGCTTGGATTTTCCTATTACTGTATATATCTACTTTCCTTCTTTCTGCTTAACTACATAACATTCTAAAACAAGATGTTTCCTGCATCATTTCCCACAATTGTTCCCTAGCATGGCAACTGTCAAGCTAGTCCTTGGTTCACCACACAGCTGCAGCTTTAACTCATTCACCAGTCCATCTCTCCTAATTTAGTATTTCTTTATCAATTAGTATTTGTTTTTGGATGAATTCATCAACTAGTGTTAAATTTGCAAACTGTAGCTCTCTGTCTTTCTTGGTGGTGAGTTTATGGAAACTATATATACTTGACATCTGATAGTAAATTAAGGAACTGGCTAGTTGTTTACTAACATCTGGGTGAATTTGGTAGCAACTTGCATCACATGGGCTCTTTGATGTGCAAGTAAAGGCTCGCGGTGACATTCATATTGATGATCATCACACAAATGAAGATGTTGCTCTTGCTATTGGAATAGTGATGCTCTTCCTACAAAACTCTCTCTCTCTCTCTCTCTCTCTCTCTCTCTCTCTCTCTCTCTCTATATATATATATATATATATATATATATATATATATATATATATATATATATATATATATATATTGTGTGTGTGTTCTGGTTTCTCTTACTGTTTCAGCTGAGTTTCTCCATTAGGGGACATTTGGTTTTGGTGCTTATATGCATCCTTTATCTGATCTTGCAGGCACTTCTTCAGGCCCTTGGGGATAGGAAAGGAATCAACTGATTTGGAGACTTTTCTGCTCCACTTGATGAAGCTCTTGTACATGTTTCACTGGTATAATGCTTGACCTGAGTTTGGTTATTGTATTAACTGCAGGATGGTGTTTCCAGGAGAACTCAAGCTGGGTTTGGATGCACAAGTGAATTGAATTGTGAACTTTCTGTTGGATCAAGAGGGAATGAAAAGCAATAAGAATAACAATGATGACATTTTCTATTATTTATAGTGAGAGAGTAGCCCCTTAAAAAAAAAAAGATAGTGAGAGAGTAAACCCTTAATTACAGTTACTTTTCTTTCAAGCTGAGTTATGCAATTGCAAACTTGGAACCCAGATCCTCAATGCGAATGCTGAGGAAATTACATTTTTGTTACTTAGGGTGCATTTGGTTGCACCAAATATCATGATATTTCATGATGAATCATGATATTTGGTTGCAACAAATATCATGATATTTCATGATGAATCAATCTCTCTCTCAAAAAAAATAATAATAATAAAATAAAATAAAATCTGATGAATCAATCAAATTTGGTTCAAAATTTTATGATATTTCATGAAATTTGGTGCAACCAGACACACTCTTAAATAGATATAATTGCAGTTCAGTATGTTAAGGCAGTGAATATGCATGACAGTGTGGTGATTAGGGCTGGCAATGGATATTCCGACATTTCAGAGCTGAGAAAATCGGATACAGATATAAGATTTTGACCTGATTAAGAAAAAGTTACCTGATTACCAGGTTATCCGATTACCCAACTTCTAAGCGGGTCGGATATGGATATAACCATATCCGTATCCGCCTACCCAGTTGCCCAAGGGCATTTTCATATTTTACTCCACTAATAATTTTTTTAACTAAGATATTAGATACTAAGATCTAATATATTTGGGGCATAATGAGACAGGAACATGACAAATACATTTTTTTGCCTCATGTCATAGCCAAGATTGAATCACTATGGAAGGGCAAGGTCCATGATGAGTTTTGCCTAACACATGGATGGCGAGGTTGATATGATGACCTTTGCTATTATTGACTTTATCTTTTGTTAAAGTTGATAAGTTTTTATTTAAATGCCTTAGGATTTGTAGCTTGATATTAGCTAATTGTGTTATGGACTTTCCCCCCCCCCCATTTTTAGGTATTTTTGTTAATTTTATTAGGTATTTAACTAATTTTTTTAGTTTCTTAGTTAGAGAGTAGTTGGATAGACCATTCACTTATATCTGGGTAAGCAAAGGACAAGACTATGGAGAATGTCCCTTTTGGCTGTGTGGTGGTGCGTGTGGGAAGAAAGGAATGGCAGATGCTTTCGTGGGGAAAGCAAGGCGGTGGAGGCTATCTCTCAAAGAGTCAGATCGTTAACCAGTGAGTGGGCTTCCAATGATGATCAATGGAAGGGCTGTAACTTTCTTTTCCTTGGCGTTTAGTTGGATCGCCATCTCGGTGGTTTGGCTGGCCTCTTCGTAGTTTTTAGTGTTTTCTTAATAAATTTGCGTTATCTTTAAAAAAAAAAAAAACTTATGTCTGACTTCTTTGGAGAATATCTGAATCCGTATTTGTATCCAATGTCCAAGTCAGATATCAGATATTATCTGACCCATTTACAGGCCTAGTGGTGATATGTGTCTCCCAGTATAAGCTGAAAACTGCACCATTTGACATGAACCTATTACTTGATGGCACTGAATCATGCTCGTTGATAATATGTGTAGAACTAAATGATATTGGGCTTACCATATCCTCATATTACAATCATTCTATTAACACCTTTTTTTAGGCCTCTTTATCATTTGTCACTTACTCATTGGTCACATGCCCTTGCTTTTGTGCTGAGTCATTTATTTCATTACTGTCCACTGTCAACTTGATTATTTCAGGATTTATCTGGGAGACCTCATTTGAGTTATGATTTAAAAATCCCCACAAAAAGAGTTGGGAAATATGACACTCGGGTAATTTGCTTCACTTTCTTTCTACCTCATCTGAACAGTTTTGTTCCTCTATTTGCTTGCCCAACTCCAAAATGCAAGCAAGCTCATAAGTAATATACACCACTCGCTATTTGCTCATGGGAAGAAACTTCACGGTTCCCTTTATTTAAGCATTGCCAATGAGGCAACAAATCTGTTGTCTCAACAGCGGTAAGAACACCATGCTAGTTGTTACCATTATCTTGAATTTCAATCTTAGTGGCTTTAATTTCATTGGTTGTCTCCTTGACTTGTTTTTCGGAGTATGCATTGTAACTTGGACATGCACAAGTTTACCAGTGTCATACAGGAGCATAAGGTGTTAGACATGGGGACACTAGAAACACTAACATGCTTGTATTGTTGTATGATAAAAATATATCATTACATAAATAATGCAAGGTTGTTGGATTCGGAAAGAGTATTTACAGGTGGAGACTCAAACAAGCATGTAGGGAAGGATGGTGGTGGGTATGACTTATGAGAGGGTAGGTGGGTTTAGGGACGGAAATTATTAGAGAGAGGTGATCCTTGAGTTTTTAACAACATATGACTTGTCAATAGCTTTTCTTAAAAGAGAAACATGAGCATTTGATTTCCTTTAAGAGTGAACTTCTTGCTTAGAAAGATGGAGTGGTCAACATGAGAGGGCTAAAGTTATACCAGGTGAATCCTTGACCGTAGTTTTTTGATAGATAATATTGCTTTTAGAGTTATACGAAGGGTGCACCATACCGCTCCCTAGTTGTATTATTTTGTTTCTTTTTCTTAATAAAAGCTATATTGTCCATTAAAAAAGAAGAATCCTTGACCTTAGTTGCACGAACTTTCTACCAAGGTGTTGCTCCCGCTTTCTACCTGATAAATGAAAGAATCAAAGACTAGTGGGTTGTTAAAAAATCATACTTGTCCTTTAGTGGGAGAACTCTTATTAAGTTTGCCCTTTCTATCTTCCAGGCTGTTTCCTGTCACTTTTCCAGATATAAAGGTTGCTAAAAAAATTGAGAAATTGCAAAGAGATTTTCTGCAAGGAAAAGGTTATAAACATAAGTTTACTCTTGTGAATTGGGGGAACGTACAAAAATCAAGGGGAGTTTTAGGGCTATGCAAGATCAGAGAAAAGAGTTGGGCCATGCTTAGATCAGAAGAAAAAAGAAAAAAAGTGATTGGTGGCGTTGCTAACTTTTAGGGTGAATGGTTCTGTTTTGTTTCTTCCAAAATGGGCGGAACTGTGACCTTTCGTGTAGAAGGGTAAAGTAACCTAATTACTGCAGAAAATATTCTGTTTGTCAGTGATGAATTGTTTTAACTATACTAAGCCCTATGTCTAGATGCTATCTTACTCTGGCCAACTTATTCTGACTGATCGCTTTGAATTTGACTAAGCCTTGTAACTAGGGGTGTCAATGGGCCGGGCCTGGGGTAGGTGTTGGCCCAGATTTTGCACTATGTCGGGCCGGGCCGTCAGGCCGGCCCTGTGTAAATTTCTAATTTTCAGGCCCGAGCCCGGCCCATTGACACCCCTACTTGTAACCCTCTTTTACTCGTATACATGTCTGAACATGTTCATCTTCAGGTCTTAAACGAACACTGAAATTAAAAAGTTCGATTGATTTGTTGAGTTCAATCTTCCGTCAGTTTTAAACCTGTATGTGGTAAAATATGCTGATACTGTGGTTTTGTATTGATCTTCTAAGCTGGTGGAGCACTTCTTTCAGTCTTTAGTGAATACATCTGGAATGACTCTTCACATATGACAGGTGATGCAGCCTTCATTGTTCTACTGTAATTAATTGATGTGTTCTTAAAAATGAAAATACACTTGGCATATCATATGAAAGATAGATTTCAACTGTTTTTTTAAAGCATTTTTTGGGGAGCAATGACTGCTTACCTTGTAATTTTACACAACAAAATGTTGAATTTTTTGGGATCATATTCTATTTTTACAAGACCTATAGACTTTGGGTTGAAGCAGCTTGCTGGGAAGAACTCACACCATATTATTGAGGCTACATTTAAAGCTTTCGCAAGAGCTCTTCGACAAGAAACTGAATATGATCCACGGCGCCGTGGGACTGTGCCAAGGTATGTTTGGATTCGGTAAACAGTCGGCTCTTTTTGACACCATCAAAATTTCCAGCAACAACTTGCGATCAATCTCCATATGGTTGGTATTATAGAATTTAACAAAAAGTGGAAGTGTACAGAAGGAAAAGAAGTAAATCTATCATCTGATAGGCCCCACTGCGTATGTTTCATGGGCCAAATTATCAGGTTAGGCACATGTACGAAGAATTGGATGATCACAGAAATTTACAGAGATGCTCAGATGCCCCATCCAACGGATGTTAGACCTAGATCTCCCATACCCAGTGGAACCCACTTTAAGATCTGACCAGCCTGGTCTTCTGGTCTGTACCTACAAGCAGTCCATGATAAGGTCAATGTCAACTAGTGATGGTGCCCAGCATAACTGGAGTTCTTATTTGAGGTTTCATGGGATGGCTGTATGTGCTAGTTCATCTTGAGCCCTCGTTACTACGTGTTCTTGTGACCAGGTTCTTAGGAAATCTGGATTTAAACTGGGAAACCAAAATGGTACATAGTTGTAATTTAAAAGATGAAATTATGAAATACGTGATTCCAAGAAGTCTATTTTTTTTTTTTAACAATCTGGATTTAGAAAGTGCATCCAAAGTGATCTAATTGTTATCCTTTTATGTGTTCGCCACAGCTCTAAAGGGGTTTTGTCACGTTCCTGAAATTGCATAATGAACTTTTGGAGGTGCCAACAATTGCAGCAGCTTTGAGGTACTGCATATGTTCTATTTCTGCTCGCATGTTGAAGGAGTTGGGTTCAGCCAATTTTTTTGGGCGGTTTTCAGCTTGGCTAGCATTACATTGGCGAAGTTGATCTGCATTGTTGCTCATTTATTTCATATCACAAAGATGGTTGATGAATCCTGGAAATCCCAAGTACTGTAAAAGCAGAAATTACATTGGTTGATAATTCTACTGTAGATTTGGTTTGGTGCCTAGAAGTTGGGGGAATAAGTATCTGTTTCAGTTGTATCTGTGTAGTAAAATAGTGGTTCCAATGGCATTTGTGATGCATATCCAAATATTTGCAGTTGGAATGCTCGAATGACCTGTCGTGCTTCATGAAATTCCATGGCTTCGGAACATCTTTACTCTGCATCTGCTGTGTATGGCGATTGGGGCTATTGAGTTGGTTGGCACCATGCTAATCTGTCACAGGTAAAAGATCAGTGCAGGTGGACCATGACAGCCATCTGATCAATGCCCTGGGTAATGGATATTTATCCAGAAAATCAGGTGAGTTGGCTCTTATTCCTTTGTTGAGTTGGCAGACGCCTCCCAAGAGGGATGATCTGGGTGCAACTGGTGATGCGTGCTCTTCATGTTCGAAAACCACTCAAAAAAAAAAAAAAAAAAAAAGAAGATGGGAGGACTGTCAAGTGGCCAGGCTGGTCTGATGGGGCATCGGGCCCAGCCTGTCAGGGTCCATGTTTGGGTTGGTTAAGGAAGCCCTAGGGCTGAGCCCCATTTTGAAATTAAGCACATTGATAGCTAATGCCGAGAATGTTTGGGAGCCGTAGGCCCCAGGGCCTTAACCATCTTAAATTAAGAGTTTTTTTTTTTTATTTGTCATATATGGGCCTATCGTTTGATTGAATCCTAAATAAGGATCTCATCGTTTTGCTATTTTCAAACACGGGCGATCCGCAAGGGTTTGAAAATGACGATTCTATTCTGGAAAGGAGACGAAGCTACTCATGTTTGCGTCCACTTTACGCTTGGTGCTGTAGTGTACACGTAGCTCAAAATTGTCATGCATGTGGGCCTACTGTATTAGTTGATACACACCAAAAAAAACATTTTGGGGGATATTTATGTTATGATCCACACCGTTCATGGTAACCCACTGTGATCGCAGATCGTACATGTGGGGATATGATTTGTGATTGGACTCGTCATCGTTCACATCATCTATTCGGTCCGTCCGCTAAATCTAGACTAATCTTCTTTTATAGCTGCAAAAACCACAATATCTTTCATAAAAAAAGATATTTTTCATAAATTTCTAAAAGCCACCGAATAGATGGTTTGTTTCATCCAAATCATTATGATTTTATAATTGTTAATCAAGACGAGCGGGCTGGGCCTAATGGACGGTCCTGATGGGTTATGTGGATGCCAATGTGTGCTGGTAAGGTTCAGATGCCTCAAGTGTTCTTGTTGGGTTGCTATCTTATGGGTAGGACCATATTCAAGTGAAGCGGCGTAATATTGATTATCATTGGATATTTTAGGGAAGTCCATCCGTCCATCTATCCACATCAATGGCCTGGATGACTGAACGATGGGTCCCACTCGTCAGGATCCAGACTATTTGCTACAATATCATATAATTCCTCCTCAAGGTTCCCAATCAGCTCGGCCCTTCCGTCCACCAGATCATGATACAGACCGTTCACCTAGAATTCCCCAGTACAGATGGTTCCCGTTGCAAAGATCCCACCCTTCAAATATTTAGTTGATTCGTCGGGTGTTCAGCTGGACGTCGTACTCCTGAATGAGTCTTACGATGTTGTTCTAGCTAAGCAGTCATTGCAGTTGTACATGGTATGATCTCTAACCAGCCATGCGGTTAAAGGTCGCTGGAGGAGGTGGGATTGGAAGTTTCCCCCCAAGATGTCTCAGCTCTCTGATAGCCCTTTTGAATGACCAAGCCCATTAGAGGTTGCCCCCTAGGTATTCAGTTGTTTGAAAATGTTGTTGAATATTGGTCGGGCCAATCAGAGGTTACCCCCCTTAGCTCTCAGCCATTGGATATTGATTATATAGCATTGGTTGGGCGGCTAATTTCCCCCCAAACCATCAATGCCTGCTGAAAATTGCCTCATGAGTATATAAGGGTCCCGAGGGTTGATGTACTTCAACTAGCCATATGGTTGGTTGTTTCTCCTTGCCACCTATTGTGGTGGCATAAGATGGCCTTGGGGTTCATCCAGTTGGCTCTTGTATGGGCTATGTCGGTCTTTCTACGTCCAATTCCACTAGGAGATTGGGGGCAGGCTGGATATTCAAATTTGTCAAAAGTCTCCTGAAGAAACTCTCAACTGATCTCTCGAAGATCTCTACTTGTGCCACGCCCTAAATCCGAGTATACGAGTAAGTGACTCGAAACCTGAAGTCCTAGGCCCGTGAACTATATTATTTTACAATTAACACAAAACTAAATGCAAGTTACTAGAAATAAATGGGATCTCTTATTAATTAAATTTCAAATCAAAATAATGTTTACAAATTACATGTCCAAGGTTTCGAATACAATGATAATTGAAAATCATACTATCCTATGTACTAAATGAATAAAAATATTTGTTACAATGACAACTTGAAATCAACTAAGCCTAATGTACATGAAAGAACTAATAGAAGAATCTTGCATGCTTGAATTACTCCGATTTAATACCTGAAATGTTGTTAATATTAAATGAGATGAGCAAAATGGCCTAATGAGATCATTTCATATCCAGCTTTTGAAAATTTTGAATTTATTTCCAAGTACATATATATATTCACAACGTATACATGAATTATAAAGCATCGATTAAGGAATATAAGTAGAGAGATATTAACAAAGCATGATATTGCAAATGTTATGACTACTTATGAAATATAAATTAATAGTAACATTTTTTCATGAGATTTAATTCAGGACTGAGCACTCGTGCCAGTCTTTTAGGGGTGACCCAAGGCAAAGTACCTGTGTGGATCTTTTAGGGAGTATCCAGGGCAGAGTACTTATGTTGATGTTTTAAGGAATAACCTAAGGTAGAGCACCCATGTTGATCTTTTAGGGAATAACCCAAGGCAGAGCACCTATGCTGGTCTTTTAGGGAGTAACTTAGGGCAGAGCACCCATGCTGATCTTTTAAGGAATAACTCAAGACAGAGCACCTATGATGATATTTTAAGGTGAACCTAGGGTAGACCTATAAGTGACGATATTTTTGGGATTAAATTCGAGAGAAAGTAACAATGCATTGTTGTTTTTATGGTCCAATTGTACTCCTCCCAGAGTGATGGTGTTTACATGGCTGGTGGAAATGAATCAAATCCTTACTATTGATAATTTGTAGAAAATATCCGTAATAATTTCAAATGGTTATGCTATATGTGTGAGAGCTATGGAATCTGTAACGACCTGATAATTCTAATAGTTTAAATTTTTTTCTTAATGATAAAAATTGGGGTTAAATAAATTAATCTCTCATTAATAAACAAAAAGAAAACATGGACTGATTGGTTAGAGCTCTCTTGGTGGAGAGGAGAGACTAAGGATCAAGTCTTACCTATATTAAGAAATAAACTTAAATTTCATCCGTTTTAGTCTAAATCACCCCCACAGGGGGCCACGTCAATCCGATTTTGGATAATTTAATGGACAAACAGCATCTCGGCCAGCCCATAAATATTCGACTAAGTTTTCAGCAAGAGAACTTTACATTACAGGATGTGTTTGGCCAACCCGAGGAGTTCGGTCAAGTTTCCAGCAATGGTATTAGATTTGGACCCTGAACTCAGGTCAGCCTAAGACCATCTTGGGTTAGCCGAAGGTGAACTTAGGCTAATCGACCAAACAACTTGGATGTTCGATTAAGTTTCAAGGGGTCAACCCCTTTTTGCTCTTTGTTTCTTTGAATTACTTTAAGTTGAATTAAAAATTATTAAGGGTACCAAGATGGGTTGAATGATAAAGACTTTAGAGAACTAGATCAAGAGCTATTAATTAGGAAAGGGTTAATTGAGTAAGTTGAATGAATGAAGAATGTTGTGTGATTATATTTTAGGATCTTGGTAAGTACTTTGAATTTGAGAAAGAACTTGTGGTACTCACATCGAATAATTAAAGATGAGTAATCTTACCATAATTCTTATGTGTTTCAATTAAAATGGTTTATGTGATGAATGGTTGTTTGTCTCTGAAATATGATTAGAATCTATGATAAACATGTGTAAATTTAGAATACATTAACATTGGTGAACTGTTACTTACATTATTGAAAGTTGAGAAATGAAACGTGTGGTTACCTCTCACATGATGAGATGGGCTAGCGGTTGTGGTTTATCTTCAATATAAAGATATGAGATAGAATGACGAACTGAATATGGGCATTACATGCACCATCACTCATACATCATGTTGACTTTCAGGAGGATTTCTCCTTAAGACTGGTAGGTACTTAAGTACTCAGTGTCTCAGGGACCATCCCGGATGCCCATGCAATAGTGGAAGCCTACCTAAGGGGTAGATGCCGGCCCTAGGAGAGTTGATGCGGGTTGATGGAGTCCAACTCAAGCAAGTGGACGGACTGCCTACTTGATCTATGCATCATGCATACATTTAATATTGATTAATATAGTTGTTATGTTCTATTTTAAATGTCATGTATATGAATTATGATGGATTTCACTCACTGGGCTTTTTAGCTGACGATTGTGGATTAAACATATACAAATGACATAACAGTTGATACATCGGAAACTATTCTTGGAAATAAAGCTGAACCTATGGAGGAATCGCAGAACAATTAGCACTACTTAACGGAGGAAAAAGTGATAGTTTTAAATCAAGATGCATAGACTTAGTTATTGGATAGTAAATTATTTTTCTTTTGTTTTCGGATTGATAACATTATGGATGGGTCCCGAATGGGTGGACCATAGATATGGATTTTAAATTTATTATTGGTTTGATTGAAGGTTAGATAATGTTATTTGAAACTTAGTAAATATAACAAAACACCTTATTAAATGTGTTACATTTAAATTGAGTGCATTTAGTGCACAAGTCATACCCCATAACCTAGGCCTGAGGAAGGGTGCACACTCTGTGTTTAGAATTCGAGGCATGACAGAATCAGTGAACCAATTGTTCATCCGTTGCTCTTTTGCAAGCAAGGCATGGGAAAGGATTGTCATCTCCTTTGGATCTCCTTAGATGATGCCGGTTTCTATGGTAGGATTCCTACTAGCTTGGCCTACAGAAAAAGAGATATTATACCAGATATAGTAACAATGGTGATCTTTTGAGCCATTTGGGGGGGGGGGAATGGAAAATGTTCATAATCTAGATGTATAAGAGAGCAAAAAACGTACATAATAGGGTGGATTTCATATATCAAAGATCTGGGTCAAAATGATTAGTTGTTCCTAGTTAGGTTATAGTTTCATTTTGTAATTTGATCTTTTTAGCTTGTTTAAATAAATAAATTATCATGACCTCTAAAAAAACAGAGATTGACCACTCCGTCAACTAGATGTAATGAATCATTTCCTTCATGAGGACCTTAAAGAAGAAGATTTTATGACTCCTGAGTTTGCATATTGGAGGAGCAGTGGAGGGTTGTAAATTCAAGAAGCTAACATATGGCCTCGAAGAAATCCATAGGAGTAAGTTTGTGAAGTTGAAAAATGCAATAATAATAGGAAGAGGGTTCTGAAGATTCGCTAGTTCACCGCCAATGTATAAAAAGAGGGACAAGGGAAGAACTATTGTCCTAGTGTATGTATATGATATCATTTGCATAAGGAGGCTGCTCATACCATTAAAGACTTGAAGTCTCGTATTGGTAAAGTCCATGACATTAAACATATAGTGAATGGACATTTTTCTTATGATAAAAGTGGCTAACTCAAAAATGGGATTTTTATTTCATAAGAAGGTATGCGCTTGATCTTCGAAAGGAAACATGGAAATTGACTGTTGATTGACTCACACCTATGGTGGTTAATCATCATCTTAAAGCCATTGTTGGGAATATCTCAATGACTCTGGTTCCTACCAGAGATCCATATAGCTAATCTACTTGACTAACCAAATCTAAACTTGCACACCATGCAATCAGTTTATGGATTTCCCACATGGAAGGTAATAACTATTTACCAATTCTTTTGGTTTCGTGTTTCTTCTTATTGGATGTGATGTTGATAGGAATGGTGCTTTAAAAGATAGGTATTACATTATCAATTACTACATATGAACCAATATTTTAAATAATGAATACCATGCAGATCACTCTTCTGAAGCGTGAGGCGTAAGCTATATAGCATGTAGAGTAAGCTACATGCTACTTCTATATCGTGAATTAGGGTTGTGCTTGATTGCACTAATTTCATGATATTCATCAAATTATACTGATTAGTAATGACGTGTAAATTGGTAATGATTATTTCCTTAAGGAATTACCGTATCCTTCCAATGCTTGATTTGACAACTTGCTTTTTGAACGCTAAAATTGAGGTAGCTACGAAATATATGTGGGCCCACCATGATACATGTGGCTTATCTACACTAGTCATCCTGTTATGCCAAATGAATTTAGGACGTGACAAACGAAATGAGGCAGATTCAAAGATCAAGTGGACCACATCAATAGGAAAAAAGGAATCGAACACCTATCATTAAAAACTTCTTGGGGCCACTATTTCCTTTGGTGTGGGCCACTTGAGTGTTGGATTTGCCTCATTTTTTGGCTCATGCCTTCAAATGTTATGGGATCATGGATGGACAACACAAATATGTCATATATATCACAATGGCACCCACAAATTTAAACCAGTCCTTTTGAACCGGTTTCCGAAGTAGAAATATGGTGGTATTTTTAAACAAGTTAAAAGACTAATAATGGCTTATTTACGAAGTATTTATTGAGGATTTGGAAAATCAAATAAGCCCTCAAAGTAATAAGAAAGGATAATCGTTAAGTATAAAGGTAAAGAAAGAGCAACAAAACTGGTTTAATACTATTACTTAAACTATTTTTACTAAAAACATTAAATATTGAAAATAGAAAAATATAACAAATCATTGAAAAGATTATTTGATTTTAATGTTTTAATGATAAATAACTTATAATGTGAGGTACATAGCGTGTAGGGTAGTCTGAGTACAATGTATATTGTATGCAAATTATTATATAGCATAGGCTACACACGACTTAAACTATTTTTATGAGCTATGTAACGTTAAGGCTTAAGGCTAAAGTACACGCTACATCGCATAGCTATTTAAACCATTGACTTGTACTAAAGGCAAATAAAGTTACAATAAAGAGGAAGAACTTATAGTTGTAAGGTTAGCACAAAAGTAAAATATAGAGCACTAGGCTCATGCTACTAACTTTATGTAGGTACTTAGATTCCATCATTAAGGGTGAAACTTGGGTTGGACCAACTGTAATCCGATTAGCCCAACCCAAATTTAAGAGTATAGATATATAAGTTATGACTAACATATATGATATAAATATATAATCAGTCTATATAGAGAATATGCTTCATGACTGGAATGCCCACTTTATGACTCTTTGCTGTATGAGGTTTATGATTGAACCAGTCTATGCATGGAAAATAGCACTCATATGATCAGAACTAACCTGTGCCCACATGTTGAGTGGTCCATCCCTGTCGTGGACCCTATGCCACACAGCATGTTAACAAATTCCGCTGAACAAATGATTTTGACTATCCCATATCCATAGATGAGTTACACACATTACCAAGAAAATTTTCAATGGTACATGATTGACCTTAAAAGTCAAAGGTTAGGATCACAATGAATCATGGTTGTGGGACAATGGCATATTTATAGGTGATAGAGTTATTATCTACAACTTATTAATGTCTAGAGTCGTCCTTCTAAAACTTTAGTGAGTCTTTTATTTATTATTTATTTTTGTTTGCGAGTGGCAATTGCAAACTTTATTTGACATATTGTTATTATGGTATAGCTACATGAGTTAATTTGATAGTCAGGTGTTTTATTTTATTTGTTAGCTTACTAGTTGTAAGTGTTAACCCTAACTTAACTTGATCTGACTTGACAGATTAAACAAAACTATATTTGGGTTGAGCATGTAATACCTTAGTTTAGCTGTGCCATAAGCCAACTCCTTTTGTGGTTGGTTTAGGCATGGGTTAGACCTAAACTGTGCCATAAGCCAACCTGCCTGAGTTGCAACCCTATCCATAAACCAATCCATTCTACGATAGATTAGGAAATGAGTTTTTGAAGGTCTTCATCCCAGCCTACAATAGTCTATATGTGTAGTATTTCATTTTTCTTTCTTATAATATGTCTGTTATCTAATGGAAAAAGATCTATGAAAGCAGCATCAGAGAATCATATGAAGTGCCATGCTAACTCAAGGTGTAAAGAAAGGTAGCAACCAACCTTTAGATGATGGCAGGGACTACTATGACATGCATAGAAGTATTGTTGGGAGGAAGTTGTAGTTGAAGGGGATAAATCTTTCCATTCAAGTGACTGCGAAAACACACAATGATGTCACTCAACCCTGTTTCCTCCTCTAACTTTTGAGTCAACTCAAATACACTGGTTCCTTTGAAAGTGAAGAAATGCTCCACCAAGGCATTATCAACCTCTCCGTTGTCCTTAGCAATGGTAAAGTAGATAGTCCGCCCATCAGTCTTGGGTGGCAAGCTAGTAGGAAATGAAGTACATGGCTGCACAATGAGAAGAAGAAGAAGAAGAAGAAGAAGAATGACACTCTAAAAAATCAAAACCAATTACTGCAAAAATGCACTGTATATCAAATAAACGTCGAATTAGAAGAGGAAAATTATATGTAATCCTCGATCCATGGATATGTATGGCATCCATTGGGTCTTTTTGGGGGGATTTTTCAGTATAACCGCCTACCTGTTCAGCTCTTCCCAGATAAACTCGTGCTTTTAAAATATTTAAAGCCAGGTGCTCAATTTTCGCAAATATGGAGAAAAAACTACCTCTTTTTCCTCGGCTAACAGGGCGGAATTGTGCCATTAACTAGTCTAAATGACAAATTCTCCTAAGGGAAAAGGTACATGCGCTTGACCTCATGGGAAGTTCCCATGAGGTTGAGCTGTGTGGGCCCAACTGTGATGTATGATGGGAATCCACACCATGCATTTGGTAGGTCCCCTATTGGTTATGGGATATCCCAAAAATAAGATGTATCCGGAACTCGATCAAGTGGGCCATACCAACTAAAAGAGTGTAAAATCATGCCTACAACATCTAAAAGCACCTGTTGGGGCCCACTTGAGTTTTGGATACGGTTGAAATTTGGTGTGACCTCTTGTTTAAGTGGAACACGCACAATGGATAGGCAGTATTTCTCAACCACATCTCAGTCGATCCTATAAACTGATCATAAAGGTTTCAATGGGTGGATATCCACTCTTAATTGTTGTCTATGGTGTGGCCCACCCAAGTCATGGATTCGCCTGAGTTTTAGGCCCATGGCCCACCACTGAATGGTGCATCTGACTGGTGGTGTGGATTCCCATCAAACATCACAGTGGGGCGCCCCCCATGAGGTTGAGCGCATAGTACCTTTTCCACATATATGTGTGTAAAAGGTACCTCATGGGAAGTTCCCATGAGGTCGAGTTGCGTGGCCCCACTGTGATGCGTGATGGGCATCCATACCATCAATCATATGAACCACTTCCGTGGTGGGCCATAGACCTAAAAATCATGCCAATCCATGACTTTAGTGGGCCACACTATATACAACAATTAAGAGTCAATATCCACCCATTGAAATATTTATGATCGTTTATAGGAATGACTGAGATGTGGTTAGAAAAATCCAGCCCGTCCATTGTGAGTGTCCCACTCAAAAAATAGCTCACACCAAGTTTCAATCATATCCAAAACTCAGGTGGGCCCCAACAAGTGCTTGTAGATGTTGCAGGCATGACTTTACACTATTTCAATTGGTATGGCCCACTTGTGTTCAGGATACAGCTGATTTTCAGGATATCCCATACCCAACAGGGTACCCACCAAATGCATGGTGTGGATGCCGATCACACATCACAATGAGGCCCACACTAGCTCGACGCATATTACCTTTTCCCATATATATATATATATATATATATATATATAACTATATATACTATACTATATATACTATATATATACTACATATACTATATATATAGACACACACACACACACACATTGAGAGAGAGAGGGGTGAAGGGTGGGGTGGGGTGGGGTGGGGGAGGGAATGCTCACCTGCGCACTAGTTCTCTCCGAAACTTATGGGCGCTTTTTGATAACTCATCTCACATTATATGAGTCCAAAATCTGAACCATCCACATGGTGAAGCACCCCAAGAAATCCCCAAGGCTCAATTTTTATCTTAATTCAAAACTTTGGTGAGCCATGGAAAGGGGAAGCAGTTTCTTCCCTTGATTTTCCTTCTCTGTGGAGATGACCTACCAAAGTTCTGAATCAGGGTAAAAGTTGGGCCATGGAAGTTTGTTGGGGTGCTGCATCACATGGACGGTTCACATTTTGGGCTTATATTACATGAGATGAGTTCTCAAAAAGTGCTAAGTAGTTCCATGAGAACTAGTACGCCTCTGTGAGAGAGATACAGTTATACCTAGTCAAAGGGCAGGCAAGGATTCTACAGGACCACCTTTTATGTATATGTGTGATACTCGTTGTCCATCTATTTCGCAATCTTATTTTAGGCCGAGCTCAAAAATGAGCCACATCTGAAGCATAGGTGGACCCGCCACAAAAAGCATTGGTGATGGAATGCCTACCATTAAAAACATGTCGGGGCCATGAAAGTTCGGATGATTTTGTCTTCCGCTGGTCCATACTCTCCGAGATCATTTTAGGGCCTGAGCCCAAAATTGAGGGACATGAAAGTCTATGGTGGAACATACTACAGTGGTGATTGAAGGAGGATAGTTTTGTCATTTAAAAAAAACACAGTTCACAAGCGTAAGGGTACGTGACAGGAAGCGTTTGGATGTCCAACGGTGGAAACCTTACCACCTTAGAAGAATTACTTTAAATATTTTTATTTTTTTTTTAATTTTTACACACACACCCGCACCCTCACATACTCACACACCCACCAACAAATCACTGAAAAGCGGATTAGCTGTTACCTCGGAAGAGTTTAGTGGGCGTTACCCTAACCGTGTGGGGCCATCTTGATGTTTTATTTATTTATTTATTTATATATCCATGATGTCCACTTGCTTTTAAATCTCATTTTAGAATGTGATAAAAGATACAAATCTGAGGTGGACCATACCACTAGAAACACTGATGAATGACTATTAAAAAAGTTCTGTGGGCCACGAAATTTTTGGATCAAGCTGGTCTTTATATTTTGCCTTCATCCATATCTTCATGACATTATCAACCGCTTGCATTGAAAAAAACATTAATAAAACCCTACGATGGTCTCTTTGAAATTTTTAATGGTGGGACACTCAATCACCACTGTTTCCAATGGTATGGTCCACCTGAGATTTGAATCTTTATAATTTTTAGAACCCCACACGTTAAATGGGCTGGAAAAAGGGAAGGATACTGGCTGTTCCCCGGGTAACACCTAATTCGCTCCCTACCGAGGCATTCTCGGGCCATGAGTTCGTACAAGAGCAGCCTCGGTTTGGTGAAATAACCAAAAATCTGGGGGGCCGTCCAAATACTGACAAGTTGAGTAGCTACTGAAGTGACGGGACTTCACCAACTTCTATAGGGCCCACCACCTTCCTAGGCCGACCATGATGTTTATTTGAGATCCAACCTAGGTCATAAGTTCACATAAGCATGGAAGAAGGGAAAACACAAATATCAGCTTGATTGAAAACTTCTGTGGCCTAAGAAGTTTTTAATGGTAAGAGATTCCCCCACTGTTTTCTAGGTGAGGTCCACTTGAGATTTAGATCTGCCTCATTCTTTGTCTCATGACCTAAAATGATCTCTCCAAATGGATGAATAGTGTGGATACAACGCATATCATGGTTGGCCCCCATAGAAGTTGGTGAGGACACTTCAATAGCAAGATGGCTGCTAAACCTGCATGGGAAAGATTCTAGCCAATCGCATTTTCCATTGAATGAAGATGGTCCACAGTGATGTATGTTCCTTATGAACGCGGATTGGCTACTGACATGTTGAGTAGCGATCTAGCTACACTGAGGTGACGTCACCAAGTTCTGTGGGCCCCACCATGATGTATGTGTTGTATCCACACCGTGCAATCATTTGGAGAGATCATTTTAGGGCATGAGCTAAAGAATGAGAAAGATCCAAATCTCAAGTGGACCCCACCAAAGAAAAAACCGTTGAAACCTTCCTAGGGCCCACCATGATGTTTATTTGAGATCCAATATGTTCATAAGTTCACACAGACATGGAAGAAGGGAAAACACAAATATCAGCTTGATCGAAAACTTCTGTGGCCCCAAGAAGATTTGAATGGTAGGAGATCAAGCCCCACTGTTTTCTTTAGTTGGGTCCACTTGAGCTTTGGATCTGTCTCATTCTTTATATCATGCCATAAAATGAACTCTCCAAATGGTTGGACAGGTGTGGATAAACACATACATCATGGTGGGGCCCACAGAAGTTGGTGTACGTCACTTCAGCTAGCTAGATCGCTACTCAACCTGTCAGTAGCTAATCCTTCGTCCGTTCCTTATATCCAGGCCATCCATCTGTTTTAAAAACTCATTTTAGGGCATTATGCCAAAATTGAAATAGATCGATATCTCATGTGGAACATAATATAGGAAACTAGTAGTTACCGACCATTAAAAACTTCTCATGGGACACAAAAGCTTTGGATCAACCTGATATTTGTGTGGTCTCTTCATCTAGGTGTTTGTGACCTAATCAACAGGTTGGATGTAAAATAAACATTCCAATGGCCCCGGTGAAGTTTTTAATGATGAGGATTCAATCAAGATTGTTTCTTATGACAATCTGTTTCATTTTTTGATTCGTGTCCTGAAATGATAAGTCAAAATGGATGGATGGTGTGGAGGTAAGGAACATACATCACAGGGAGCCCCCGACCTTGGTGGATTGGGGATCCACCCAAACCGCAGCAAAACACGAGTGCCGATCGTCTGTGTTGGAGGCGCAGAAAAGTGCAATCTATTCTCATTAGTCTACGTGATGACGTCAGCTCACAAAACAAGCTGATTTTCCTCTCGAGTATGGATTGCGTGCTACACAACCCCACTTTCATCGAGTGGAATTTCGCTGGGCCTCACCATGATCTATCTATTAGATCCGTACTGTCCATCAATTTTTTCAGATTATTCTAAAGCATAATACAAAAAATGAGGCACATCAAAATCTTAAGTAGACCGCACAACAAAAAGCATAGGATTGAACAAGTTAACGTTGAAACCTTCCTACGGTCCATTATAAGATTTATTTGCCATCTAACCTCTTCATAAGGTCACTCAGACCTTGATGAAGGGAAAACATCATCTTGATCAGAGTCATATGCGACCTCAAGAAGTTTTCAATATTAGGCGTTCAATTCCCTCTCTTTCCTGTCATTTGGCCCACTTTATCCTTGAATCTGACTTGTTTTCAATATGAAAAAATGGTGTGGATCTAATAAATACATCATGATGGCCCCACGTAGGTTACACATTTCAACTAGGTTTTCTTCTCTCTAAGCGAGCTGGGGGATTTATGGGGCCATGATGATTTATTTCCGAGATCCTCTTTATATAATTTTTCAGATCTTCCTAAGTTATAAGATTAAAATCAAGGCAGATCCAAAGCTTAAGTGGAACACACCATAGGAAACCGTAGAATTGATGGTACCGTTGAAAACTTCTTAGGGCACAGACGACTCTGATCAAGCAGATATTTGTGTTGTACCTTCATCCAGGTATGGGTGGTCCCATGAACAGGTTATATGTCAGATAAGCCTCACGCTTGGCCATAGGAAGGATTCAACTACACTTTGTATAATCCCCTTGCTTTCTTTGGTGTGGTACACTTGAGCCTTGGATGTACCTCATTTTTGGAATCATGCTCTCAACCTATCTGGAAAGATTGATGGAGGGTGTGGATGTAACACAAAGGTCATGGTGAGGGGCGGTGAAGTTTCACACGTCAAAAGTTTTGCCATGTGGCACGCAATGCACCGGGAAGAGAGAAATTCAGGGTATGTTGTGAGCTGTGCCGGCACTGGAATTGCTTGGATGGATACAACACATACATCATGGTGGGCCCATAGAAGTTAGTGACGTCACTTCAATAGCGAGATGGATACTCAGCCTGTATTGGAAGATTTAGCCCATCGCATTTTCCATTGAATGAAGAGGGCAGAGAAAACAAGAAGCAAAACACACCTCAAGTTTAGATAACTTTGGGGACATCTCCGACGACATAGAAGCAGAGGAGGACACCGGAGAGTCTAACGGTGAAGTAGCTTGCATCGGAGCTGGCGACGGAGATTCTACTTGTATCTCCAAAACATCAACCTCCCACAACACCCAATCCTGGGTAGATCTTCTATGTGGAATGTCGTGCGCTATTGAGTTCTTCCATATCGGTATCGGTAGACCAGCACGTAGAAATTTTCCGTATTGAGATTTAAGCTTAACATGGGAGCCTTCTTTAATGGGTTCCCATTCAACAGATGAATCCAACCTCCTAGGGAGAGATTGAAGAACCTTCCTACCCGTTATTCCAACAAGGAAGGGGACATCAGATGCCATCAAGTAGCGACCATAACAGCTCTTAAGACGCAGAAGGTTACTCCCATCGACGAATTCAACCATCCATCTTGCACTCCGGGATGATCCTCTGCGATGTTGGCAGACCGATTCCTCGTCTTCTTCTGCGAGTAGATACTTATCATGGTGACTTCGAAGACGAACAGCCTGAGCTTTGTGAAAGAGTTCCATTAACCGAGCAACCAAACTGACAATAAGAAGAAGCCCAAATTCAGATAAAATCACAGAAAAGGAAGTACTGAAAACTGAAACTAACCAAAATTTATATATTTTCAAATCAAACAGGATTTGGGTTTTTAAGCATCTCTTTCAATTTTCACTACTCCAAATGGACTTCGGGAAATGAAAAGAGGACATGGATTTCTTCAGGAGCTTTTTTCCGGTTCAGTTTTCAGGTTCTTTTTACTTTTCGTGATTTTGGATTGTTGTAGTTGCCTTCATACACACAGATGAAATCATACATAACCAAATAAGGAAATCATAACAACCCACAAAACCAAACAGAACCCAAAAACGAGAAGAACGGAAAGTCAAATCGAGTCGTTCTTTCTCTGGCCTTCGCAGCATTCAAACAGTATCAAAGACAACGATACAGAAATTCCCATCTTCGAGAACTCAGACAAATGAATACAAATCCAATCAATCAAATGAAACACAACCCACATGATTCCAAAAAAAAAAAAAGGAAGAAGAAGAAAGAAATAGTTTCACGGATCCAGATGCAATAAAAATGAAATCCAAATATTGGGTTTTTTCCGTTCTTCCGTTACGTACCTAAGAAGAAGAAACAAAGGAGATTTGGGTGTTCGTTGTCGGGATTCTCTCCCTCTGTTTTTTATATAGAGAGAGAGGGATTCTCTCTATATATTAGTGTTGTTCGGTTGTTCTTGCTGTTGATTTAAAAGGGTTTGAGATTGTTTTGGAGAGGAGAACGAAATCAACATTCGAATTTTCTTCAAGTGAAAACGCGTTGAGAGCTATGCAGAAATAGGAAGCTGCGCTTGCCGTTTCTTGCTTTGACGAGTACGAGCAGCGAAGCCCTTAACTACATAGGATACCAGACCTTTTCTTACGTACACTCAATTTCATTTCTGACAAGTGGGACCCACTTATCACTGATCCAGACCATTGATATGATGTACCCTAGTATGGATGGAGCATGAATCAGTATTTTCTCTGTTCGAAAATCTTATAGATGAGTTTGATCAGAAATATATCAACCGTTCCACATTCAACAAAAATGATTCTAATATTATCTGATGGGATTATTTCAATCTGTAATAATTTTTCATGTAGTTTTAATACATTATTTTTAATATACATTAAGATTAAATAAATCAGTGGTCTGGATTATTCATGGGTGGGCCTTAATTTTCCAAACTCAAAACGCATGTACGCTGCGATTCACGAGACACCAAAGTCTTGTGTCCCAAAAAAAAAAAAAAAACAAAGATGCCTTTGTACCTTATTCCTGGATATACCACATGGCCCCACATACATAAATAGGGACCGTTGGATGGGTAGAGTTCATCATAGATTAATTATGGGATTGAAATAAACAAGATCATATTCTCAATGAGTATGATTAAGTTCGCACGAAATGCACAATGGGAGTTAAATTATCATAGCCGTTCATTTAGAAGGAGATTAATAATCGGATGGCTTGGTTCATCTGATCAAGTGTCTTATAGTGTTATTTATAATCCTTGATTGACTTCCCCAGTCAAGCGGTCCACCATGATCTTGTTAGGGCCCACTTGGGTCACAGAAAGGAAACTGCACAGAGAAGGAAACGTCTGTACTGGATCATTATCCCTCCAAACTGTTAGAAGTTAGATTGGTAAACCGTTAGAAGAATCCTTGCAAGATGCGTGTTGTGTCTGCATGTTTGGAAGGGACATCAATGGGGTATACTGCTCGTCGTGTTGGGATTTGTTTGCATGATAAGTGGCCCATGGCCCAACAAGTACATACTCGACCCGACAACTTCTAAGGACTGAGATGGGCTGTACCAGCCACAAAAAGATGGCCTACGGAGAGATTTTCATGAGAAATCCACCCTAAATCCACCCTATGTATTAGCTTCTCACCCTCACATTAACAGGACATTGACTCAAAAAATCAGACAGATTTAAAGCTCACCTGAACCACCCAAGCAAATGGCCGAACTGGAAGTGTCTACTGCAGAACTGTGGACCTCACCATGATGCTTATATGTCATCCAAACTATTCATAATATTATAAACACGGAAATAAATTGTAGGAAAAAACAATATCACTGTAATTCAAAACTTCAATGGCGGCTGGAATGTTTTCAATAATTCATATTCAATCAATGCAGGTCATGTCGTGTGGCCTACGTTAAGTTATGGATATGCTTGATTTTTTTAGTCATATTCTCGTATGAGGTTGAAAAAATAAAAATGAATTTCCCATTGCATCTCTACAGGCCTTACCCTACAAGAAAAATAGCCTTTAATCAGGAGATTTTTACCAAGAAAACGAATTTTCTACGTAATAATACATTTTTACCGACGTAATTCAAATGTCATAGGTAAAAGGTGGTAAAAGGTAACTTTTTCCACGTCATCACATAGGTCTGCAACCACTGTGCATCACACCCTTAAAAACTAGATTAGATTAGTTGAAGAATCCTAGCCTCGGATTCATGGACCCCTGTTTGTTGAACTGGGGCCATTGAAAGCTTTTCATTTTTAACCGTCCAGAAGTTATCATCCAATCCGATGGATGATCAAACAAGTTTTTATTTTTTACTTTTTGGTCCATGATGTATCTAAACAGCGAACAATAATTTGGACGGATTAATTTGAATTGCTCGTATCCATCCGTACACAATTCCAACCCATTTCTACGTGCCTGCGTATCATCCATCATAGTCCGCCTGAGTATAAAAGTTGTTCTCCTGGTCCACTACAGAAGATTCGAAATCGGATTGCGTGCGGAGTAAACTCTGTTGGGACCGCTTAGAATGTATTTGCTTTATCTATTCCGTACATATGTTTTTCCATCTCATTTTAGGGGTTGAGCTAATGCGTATCCAAATCTCAAGTGGACCATGCCACAGGAAACAGTGGGAATAATGATTTCCACCGTTGAAACCTTCACAGGCCCCACAGTGATGTTTATTTGTCATCCAACCTGTTCATAAGATCACATGGATATGGATGAAGGTAAAATACAATTATCAGTTTGATCCAAAACTTCTGCATCCCCCGATAATTTTTCAATGGTAGACATTCAGTTCACACTTTTTCTGTGGTGTGGTCCACTTTAGATTTTGATATGCTTCATTTTTTGGCACCATACATAAAATTATCTGTTAAGATGTATGGACGGAGTGGATAAAATACATAAATCACGGTGGCCCCACGGAGTTTACGACGACAATCCGCTTCCAGAAGATTCTGGTTCAGCCGTCCTGACGTTTTTGTCCATGGTCCATCCATCTCGTGGTCCACTACAGAAGATTCTGGTTCTGTACATGTCTGCCACGTGTGCTCATGGAAAATCTTGTGCGCTTACCTTTGTAGAAATTTACTCTGGCAGAGTGTGATGGATGATACGCAGGCCCTTAGAAATTTCATGCTTGGTATACAAGTAATTCAAATTTAGCTGTCCAAATCATGGACCCAGTGTAGATGAATCATGAATAAAAAAATATGATTATTTGATCATATGACGATCAGATTGGTGCACATTCATTGGACGGTTTGAATTGAAAAAAAAAAAAAAAATCTAATTGTACGGAGCGGATTGACTGCAGCATCCGCCACCTGGATTTCCCTTGTCGAACGACTTGGCCCAAGCGATGTGGGGCCACCTATGTGATGACGTGGGTTGGATAGGATGGATTTCGGGCAATCAAGACCGTCTACGATAATATTAACCATCTGATGTCTCCCTTTGAACTTTGAAGGGTCAATATTTTTAATCCAAAATGGGACCCGTAATTTGGATGGTCTGGATACCAGTACATGATCCCCACATATGAGGAGGATGAGTCACCGCCATTTTCTTAAACATGCCTTTACTGCTCGGTTCGGACATCTAAACCGGCGATCCCACCTGATGAACGGCTAAGGTTAATTGGAAAAAAGAGAACTCTGGCAAAAACTAAAAATCAAAAATCCCCTAAACAAAAAATCCCCCCAAAATTAAAAATACGCCAGCACGCATCTCACTCCCTCTCCCTCTCTCGTTGCAGTTCTCAAAACACTAAAGGTCATTTGGCACCATGAATTGGTGATAAATGGATTTCATTTACTATTATTCTCAACTGGTTTGGATTCTTTGTTAAAAACTATGTTTCTAAATCTCTTACGCCTAAATCACATATTGAGTTGAAGTTTGGGACCTACAATTGATATGGAGTGATATACTTGATGATTAGCGTGAATTTTGCATAAACCTTATGAAGAACTACAGTTAAAAATTTAATGAGGTGCATATCATACATAGAAAAAGGTGTCTAACACAAATTTTGAATTTACATAGAATCCATATACATAATGCTAAACACAACCTGAAATTCAAATTACCATGGATTTCATAATAATTGTGAATTGGATTCTAATATACATGATTTTCATGTGATATTTATGTTAAGGAATTTATTTTCCATTCTACTGGTTTTATACATTAAAATACATAGGCACATTTCCTTCAGTACGGACATCTCTACTCACAGTAATTAGCATGAGTTTGGATGCACAAGGGATTCGAATTGCCAACTTCGATACAGAACCGAGTCACATCTGAAGAATATCTAATCCATGTAAAAGGTGGGCCTCACCACGATGATCACCTGCTTTGAAAACAGGCCGATCCACTTATTAGGTGGGCCACACCAGTATCCCGTACACTTGAGCCAGTCCATTGCTTTCCTTAGATTTTTACTTCATGGCCTAACCATAATAGGGCTGACCTGATTCTTGTATCGGGTAAAGATCATGTCATGTCCCACCTTTTGGATGGATAGGATTTTCTACTCCTTGAATGGTTATATACATGCAGCTACTATGTGTGATATTTTTTTGGTTGGTCAATCCAGGCCATTAATTTGATGGCAACATCATGGATGACCCACGCCCAAAAAATCTATTCAATTGGTGAACTCTAGCCTTTCCATTTTTGGCACATGGTTAAGAAGAAATGCACTGGGTGGTCCACATTAAATGAAAAAAAAACATAAAGTTTTAATGGTTATGATCTTCAATCTTTAGGACATGGCTCATCCATGATGGGGTCCACCTGATTAATGGCTTGGATAAACTGCCCATGTGTCCCACCTGTACAAACTTGGTGCACAACAGGGAAATTCCTTCTTGACGTGGTGCTTTGGATGTAGACATGTAGTGGATGGTTAAAAATGAGTAAGAGGCTGAGGTTGTCCAACCAATCTTTATACCATGATCTAGAAACACTAGGTTTCATTTTCATTTATGCCCTGTAGAAAGCATTACTGAGCATGGAATAACTGGCCTTTGAAAAATTCAGATTTCTGAGTGGCTGCTGTAATTCCTCCCACCATGTTATTTGCACACGACTACTATCATACAAGTGCTCCACTGTTCTCAGACCACAATCGGATTATTCAATCCATCCTTGTTTTTTTAACAAGCTATGGGATGGACTACGACTGCACATAACAAAAGGTGATTATTTAAAAATCATATCAATTGAACAGCCACCATTAAAAACTTCCTAGGGCCCACTTTAATGTTTATTTATGATTCAACCCATTGATAAGGTCACACATAACTGAATGAAAGAAAAAGCAAAAAACAAATATCAGCTTAATCCAAAACTGTCGCAGCTGGCCCTTAAAAAGTTTTCAAAGTTAAGCGTCCAATCTCTACTATTTCCTTTGGTGTGATCCACCTGAGATTTAGACCTATCTCATTTCTAGGCTAATGCCCTAAAATAATATGGTAAAATGGATGAACCACAGGGATAAAACACATACATCATGGTGGGGTTCGCAGAGCTTTGACACCAGCTAGCTGATTGGTGTTAGAGTCACTAGTCAAACCGTGCGTCCGAACCTACCTCGTTACTGGTCGGTCAGGTGAGGATTTGTCCAAGAGAAGAAAGCGTCCAAGTCTTCTTTCTAGCTTCGACGAAGGAAAGTCGAAAAAGTACCATAGAATGTTAACCCCCTTACAACCGAGAGCGAATTAGCTGTAACCCTGATAACAGCTTAGTGGGTGTTATGCCGACCGTGTGGGGCCTACCTTGATGTATTTTTTGTATATCCATTCCGTCCATTTGTTTTTTAGTCTCATATTAGGATGAGATTAAAAATTATAAGAAGATCGAAATCTCAGGTGGACCATACTAATAGAAATCGGAACGAATAATCATTAAAAACATTTTTCGAGCGACAAAAGCTTTGAATCATTATGATCTTTATAATTTCCCTTCATCCAGATATTCAATTGACATTATCAACAAGCTGGATTGAAAATAAACATTAAAAAAAGTTACAACGGGCCCTTTAGAATTTTTAATAGTGAGGCACTCAATCACCACTGTTTCATGTGGTGTGGTCCACCTAATATTTGTATCTGCATAAACTTTGGTATTCCATCCTAAAATATTCCATAGAAACGGATGGACGGTGTGGATATATAGAAAATCATTAATGTGTGCTCCACGGTGGGGGTAACACCCACTAAGCTGTTACCCGGGGAACACCTTAAGCGGATTAGGTGCGGCCTGGCCCGACGCAACAAGGTGTGGCCTTGACCGTGGATTCACCTTAATGAATGATATTTTAAATCCAAGCAGTCCATCGGTTTCGCCAGCTCATTTTAGGGCACTATGTCTAAATGTAAGCAAATCCAAATCTAAGGTGGACAACACCATAGGAAACTGGTGATTGAACATCCACCATTAAAAACCTCGTAAGACCGCCAAATATTTATTTTCCATCCAATCCAACCTGTTGATAAGGTCACACAGAGCTAGATGAGGGAGGGAAGAAAAACAAATACCAACTTATCCAAAACTTTTGTGGTTCACAGGAGGTTTTTGATGGCCAATCACCACTCTGTGGTTACTTAGATTTGGATCTACTTCATTTTTAGGCTCATGCCCTGAAATGACATGAAAAACCAGACAGACGACATGGATTTACAATGCATAAATCAAAGTGGCACGCACCATGTTGGGTGAGTCCGGTGTTGCACCTAATCCGCTCCCATTAAAAACGCCAACTTACCATGTGGACTGATTCAAACAATTTGTGATCACATTCTAGATGGGTCTAGTTCTTCAAAGGAAGCCAAATGAGTTGCTGTGAGAGTTGACTAGGGGACGACAATGGACTAGCCCTTAGCCTTATACTCTCAGGCCCAGCACCTAACTGCCTTAGCCATGCCCTGTTCCTTGAGCCCTGCTCAGCCCTTAATAGGATTAAAGAAGCCTTGATAGGGCCTTGCCCTATGGGTTGAGCTGGCTTTATAAGGAAAATAGTAAAATAATCAAAGGTTTGAAATAGACCAAATTTTAAAATTGTTGGAGTATCCTATCCATTCATGACAAGTCTCACCATGAAAAATGATTTTGATGATGGAAACATGACCCTTGAACCAAAAAGGCTTTTAGGGCTTGTTTGTTACAGTGTATTCACTTGTAATTTTGCTTAATTAGACATTTATTACTTGGCAAATTTAAAATTTTGTGAGATACAGGATGTTGACGTCTATAACTTCTGGTAAGTTCAACTTGGAAAACAAGGCAGAGAATGTGGGTCCCATCATGATGTCTGTGTTTTATCTATTCCTTCCGTTCATTTTGTCAAATAATTTTAGAACATGAGTGCAGAAAAAAAAGGTAGATCTAATGCTCAAGTGGACCATGCCCTAGAAGTACTAGAAATAATGACAACATTGTTGAACATATTGTTTTCTGCAGCCTGGTCTAACTGACCTTTGGATCTAACCCATTGTTCTACTCATGCCCTAAAAATGATATGTGAAAATAAATGGACAGTATAGTTATAGCACATACATCACAGTGGACTCACAAAGTTTTCATAACTAAATAAGGGTAAATTATATATATACACTTACCCACCAATGCAATTGGTGTCTCCTTAGCATTTGAGCCTGGACCTGTTGTTGAAAGGCCAAGCGTCTTCCAGTTGGGCTAGCAGGCAGACACATAATTCATTCGGGCTATTAATATGTTGACCATACATTTAGGGTTTCGGAGCCTTGCCTCGTTGGTAGACTCTGCAGAGTTTCAACAAGGGGTCTTGGGTGAAAATCCCGCTGCTGACAGCACCCGTCGGTGCGTTGCATGACTGATCAAAAAAAAAAATGTTGACCATGCAGTCCACATAATTCGTTCAGGCAAGGCAACGTGTGGTCCACTGTGATGCATGGGTTTTATCTACTCAATCCATCCATTTTTCAGAAAATATTTTAGTATATCAGCCTAAGGCTCAAGTGGACAACACAGTAGGGATTGAACGCCCACCATTAAAAACTTCTTGGAAGCACAGAAGTTTTGGATCAAGCTGATGTTTGTGTTTTACCTTCATCCAGATCCATGTCACCTTATGAACAGGTTGGATGGCAAATAAACATCATGGTGGCCCTGGGAAGGTTTCAACGGTGAGTGTCATTATCACTCTTGCTTCCCATGTTGTGGTCCACTTGAGCCTTAGATTTGCCTCAGTTTTGGACTTACACCCTTAAAATGATCTAGAAAAATGGATGGATGGTGTGGATAAAACCCATACATCCATGTGAGCCCACATAGCCCCTTCCTGGAGGGATTATTGTCAAGGCAGAGTAAGACGCAGTCCGCTTCAATGATTGTCATTACATCATCCACGCCATCCATACATCAAGCCTGGGCCCAGCCCTTGGGTAAAGTTTAGTGACCCAGATCAAATGGACCACACAATACGAAAAGTGGTGATTGAATGCCCACCATTAAAAACTTCTTGAGGGCCATAAGTTTTGGATGAAGCTGCTATTTGTTTATTCCTTTTATCCATATCTATGTGACCTTATCAATGGGTTGGTGGCAAATAAACATTAGGGTGGGCCTTAGGAAGGCTTCCAACCGTGGGTAACATGTTCCTATGGTAGGGTCCACTTGAGCTTCAGATCTCCTTCACTTTTCTGCCTCGTGCCTTAAAATGAGCTGCCAAAATAGATGGACAGCCTGGATATAAAACACATACACCACGAAGGATGAGACACCAAGCTCCATGCAGTGCATATAAAATTTGGAAGGCAGATTGGCTGGGGTGCCACACACCACCGGTGTTGACGTCACCAAGTTCTGTGGGCCCACCATTATGTATGTGTTATATTCATACCGTCCACCCCATGAGATCATTTTTTGGCCTAAAAATGAGGCAGATACAAACATCAAGTGGACCACATCATAGCAAGCAATGGAAACAATGAACAACCTTTCTAGGGTCTTCCATCCAACATGTTCATAAGGTCACACGGACTTGGATGAAGGGAAAAGACAAATATCAGCTTAATCCAAAACTTTGGTGGACTCAAGTAGTTTCTAAGGTAGGTATTCAATCCCCACTGCTTCCAGCAGTGCGGTCCAGTGAAGCTTTGGATATGCCTATTCTTGGGCTAATGCCCTAAAATAATATCGCCAAATGGATAGATAGTTTAGATATAACATATAAATCATGGTGGGGCCCACAGAACTTGGTGCACGGCACACCACGCAATCTGCTTCCATAAAGTTCACTCCGTCAGTCAGGTTCTATTAGGGCTGTCAATGGACTGGGCTGGCCCTATGGGCTTTCGGGCTTGGCCCTCCTTGGGCTGGGTTTGGACTAGAGTATTAGGCCCGCAGATCAGGTTCGGACCTAAAATATAAGCCCGTTTTTCAAATGAGCTGGACTTGGACTAGGTTATTCAAAGCCCATCAACCTGGCCCAACTTGAATATATATTTTTAAATTTAAGATTTAAATTAAAATATTTTTCCTCCTTTCAAAATTTAAAGCTTACACAAATTCTTCCTAAAATCCATCTCCCTCCCAAAGCTTTTTTTTATAATCTATGGTATTGCTGAATTATTTTAATGTATAGGAAAGCTGAATTATTTTAATATATAGGAGAGCGTGGAGCAAAGGATAATTTATCTATGTGAAAGGTTGGGTTTGGGCTGGGTCGGGTTTAAGCTGGACTTTGCATCTCTATCTTGGGCCGGGTTCGGGCTAGACTATTGTGGCCTGTCACAGGCCTAGGCCGGGTTTGAGCATATGTTGAGAGAGGCGGGCTGGTTTGAGCATATGTTGAGAGAGGCGGGCTGGGCTTGGACAGAGCTTGGCCCGGCCCTAACCCAGCCCCTTGACACCCCTAGGTTCTATCCTTGATTCCATGCTCAGCAAAATAAATCTACCATACAGGTGGACAACACCACAGCTCGTGGTTGGGCAGGTGAACCCTATGCCTGCTAATTAGCCGGTGGAAAAGCTATTTACCCTCATTTTAGGACAGGAAACAATGGAGATTTGAGGGCTTACCATTGAAATGGTGGGCCCCAAAGAAGTTATCAATGGTAGGCAAACATTCAATCTTCACAGTTTCCAATGGTATGGTCCAGTCGATCTTTAGATCAGCCTCAGTTTTTTACCTCATGCACTAAAATGAGCTGGAAAAATGGATACACGGTATGGATGAAACATATATATATATATATATATATATATATATATATATATATATGTCATGGTGGGGCTTTTCAACCAGCTATATGGCTGGTGTCCGGATCACCAGCCAATCCGCGTAGAACACCTCAGGGCAATGGAAATGGAGATGAGATGCCAACAATAGGTTTGGGCGTAGGGCACCATGGTATCTATCTTTAAATTAATCAAACCCATTAATCACGGTGTAACTTACGATGAAGAGACAGAAATCAGACTAATTAAAAACTCCGGTGTGGCCCATCGGATTTTTTTATAAACGTATATCATGCTGATATTTTGTATGTACGGTTAAAATAAGTGATCTCGATTGATGGACGGAGTGGATTTATACATACGGCATGGTAGGACCCACGACGCAGTGTGGTTGACGATTCAGGTCCGTCCCACCAACTAAAACATTTAATAAGACGAGTACGTTGAGAATGGACTACTAGTCAAACTTCTCCAACTGTTCATACACTTTTTACACTTGACGAGATGAAAACACGAGCGTGACATTCGTCTCAGAGACTCTACGCAGTCGGGCCCGCATGATCAACGGCTTGGAGGCTGCACGTGTCAACGTGCAGTGGCCCACCAACCGAACAGGCCTCCGGTACATGCGCAAGAGTATCTAAACACTCGCCAAACGTGTGAAAACAGCCAACCTTAAATCCACCACTGTCAATCTTCAGCTACTGCCCACGTCAGCAGTCGAACTCCTCTGCCCCCGCACTCTGCCGCGTATCCTCCTAAGCTCCGCAACCACCTCCCTTGCATCTGGCCTATCGTCCTTATCCGCCGCGACGCACCGAAACCCCAGCTCTGCAACCGCCTCGACTGTCCCCACAGCCTCCCCCTCCACCGTCAGATCCCGATCGATTACCTGGCCAAGATCCCCAACCAGTATCCGGCCCACCACCAAATCAGCCAACGCCACCTCCCTCTTGTCCCTCCTCAAATCAACGGCCTTCATCCCAGTAATCAGCTCGAACAGCACCACACCGAAGCTGTACATATCGCTCTTCTCGGTCAGTCGAAACGAACGGTGGTAGTCCGGATCTAAGTAACCCGGGGTTCCTTGCGGGCCGGTCCACACGTACGTCGGCGACGAATCCGTATACACCAGCAGCCGCGATAGACCGAAGTCCCCAACCCTCACCCTCATGTCCTTCTCTATAAAGATGTTCGACGACGTTATGTCGCGATGAACGATCGCTGGGTCGACGCAGAAGTGTAGGTACTCGATCGCCATCGCTATATGCAGAGCGATGTCGACTCGGACCTGCCACGTCAGCGAGCCCTTCTTGTACGGGCTCCTGGAGCCGTGTAGGTGGTCCGCGAGAGTACCGTTCGGGACGTAGTCGTAGACCAGACACAGGCCCCGCGGGTCACTGCAGTATCCGTGGAGCTTCACCAGGTTCGGATGGCAGATGGAGGAGAGGATCAGTACCTCGTTGCAGAAGGATTTCGAAGCGGCCGCAGCTGCTGCCGCGTGGCGCCGATGGAGCTTCTTGACGGCGACGATCTGGCCGTCGATTAGCTGGGCCAGGTAGACCGATCCGAATCCTCCGTCGCCGATCTTGCGCTTGGGATCGAAGCGGTTGGTGGAGGATTCCAGCTCTTCGTAGGTGAAAACGGGAGGGAGGAGATGGGATGAGCGGTGACGATGGAGGAATATCGCCGTCGGATCCTCTTCTCTTTCCGCAGCCGTCGATCTCAGCCCCCTGCAGCGGACGATCGTCACAGCAACGGCCGATACCAGCAAAAGGCATGCGAAAGCGAAGAGAGTGCTGAAGAGCGCGATCTGATCGCGGCCGCTGGGTTTCTGTGACGGTGAGCAGATGAACGGCTTGGATGGATCGGAATAGCTGTAGCAGCAGGTGCCGTTCGAGAAGTATCGACCTTGATGCGGGTACCAATTGAGCTGAATCCCGTATTCCAGAAGATCAACGACGGAGATGCGACTGGCACGGCGATCGGAAGAGCAATTTGGGAAGAATCGGAGAGGTTGGTGGAGGAATTCCATTAGTACTGGAGTGGCTATACTGCAATTCTGGGGATTTCGGAGGGTAGAATTGAAACTTGAACAGACGAGTCCCAAGCAGGTGGAGTGTGAGATACGGTGGTGATGGACGGAGAAGGAGATGTTGTTGACTGTCACGATGGATTGGTTTGAGAGGCAGTGGATGGAGTGGTTTGAATGGCAGCGGATTTGGAAGGAGGGATACCCTAAGTCAGTAGTGCTGAAGGAGAAGACTGGAGGGGAATCGGATGAAGGGCAAAATGGGAAATATGAATTCGTTGAGAGGATGGAGTGAGACTGGAAAAGGAGGAGGAAGAGGAGAGAGAGAGTCATGGGGAAGGAGATGGAGTTTGATGCCTTTCTATGATCAATGGAGGAGATTGGATGCTGGCTCTGATCTGTGAGTTGGGCTTGGATTGGCTCTCTGAGAGAGAGAGAGAGAGAGAGAGAGTATTGATATCTGTGAGGAGCTCACGTGAAGAGGGTGTGTGACGACAAGGGTTGCAGATTATTAGTCAACTCGGCCGAGGAAGTAACTAGTGTCATCGGGTTCGGATTTGTGATATGCAGGCCCAGTTTCTCATGATCTGGACCGTTAGTGTCGTGGTATTTACCATCGATGGACGATTGAATACTTTTTGGGTTAGACGAGGAAGAGATGGTTGAGAAATGTTGTGGACAAAGCTCATCCTTTTCGGATGAGAATGGGACAAAAAGAATGGTCTGGATCTTCTCATTGTGCGATATTTTTGGGAAATAGCTTATCGGTGTTGGATCCCCTAATATTACGGTCTGGATCGATGAAATGTGGGGCCTATTTGATATGACTGAGGAACGGAGGATGCTATATCTGTCCTTGGCTCGAGATCAAAATTAAATCACGTCTGTGGACCGACCAGGTTGTGGAAATTCGAAATCTTGGCTCTTGCTTTCATTGCGGGTGTACTGGGATCTACTGGTCTGCTGGAATGCTTTTTCGGGAGGGGAGTTATTTTATACACGGGTGTCTATGATTTTCGATGCGCACGCATTGAGAAACTGTACACGTGGCATACATTTTCTCGAATTAAACCGACTAGATTATCAGACCCTCTGTTACTCGTTCAATGTCAGAACATCAGATTGGATGAAGAACAACGACTTCCAGTGCGTGGACTTTTTTAATATTTCATTTTTAACCGTCCGATTAATGCCCACCAATCAGATGGTCAGATTATCAAATAAGCGTAATTTACGGTTCATAAGACATTTGTACCCATACCTTCGATGGTTTAATTCGAAGTATTTATATGCTACATGTGTATTTATCTGAATAACCAAGTGCCGGCTTATCATCCATCAGAGTCAGTCGGAGTATCAAAGTTTCTCTTTATTATTTTTACTGCATGCAGTAAGTATTTAAATTTGAGATATCTACGCAGTAGGATGACTATTCACATGCATAAACTCCGGAAGCTGTACAAGTGTCATACATCTGCACCAATCAAAGCTTTGGAACGGTAGATGGGTCTACTAAAAAACGAATTTGCAGTGATCCGGCTTAAGTCCTTCGATTGATCTTATTTCTAGTGATTTGGACGGTCCAGATTGAAGTTCTTGTCAGCGACGCGTACAATAATGAGTGGGTGTGCTTGGATAGTCATTCTCTGCCCGTGTGTCAGATTATACGGACTAGATCGGTAGAAGAGTCACTTTCTCCAGTGTTACTGTGTTAGAATGACAGAGCCATAGATCCCACATACATGGACCAGAATCGTCTACCACACCTCTTTTACGCGCTGCGTAGACCATTTTGTACATCTAAAATCCACTCCGTTGATCAGGTGAGAAACATTATTTGGACCGTACATGCATAAAATTAGCCTAATTAAAAGAACTAACATGACCCCACCACTGGGAACAATGTAAACATTCTACCAAAACCGCCTAGGTTCATACTGTGGGGCCCGCCTGAGTTTTGTATCAGGCTAATTTTTATATCTTCTTTTCACCCTGGCGACGTACACCTGATCAACGGCTTTGATGAAAGATACGCACCATGGTGGCGGCACACAAAAACCTATGGCTGGTATCCCATTCCCACTTGTGCATGGGGTGTGGCCCATCTGAGATGGGGATTAGCTGATTTCTGATCTTGGGAATTAACATTGAGGATAGTCATGATAGGCAGAGTGGATTTTACATATACAGCATGGTGGGTCACATAAACTTGGGTGTTTTACGCTCTGGGTAGAACAAGTGATGCAGAGAATTCCACTCCCTCATACTTGCCGATAGGCAATTGTCAAGAGATACAAATGTACCTTAATCCAAACCGTCCAATATCAGGGCCCTTTTTCGCACTCCCATATACTTGCAGACAGATGCTTTACGCACTGGGTAGAACAGGTACTGTAGAGAATTCCACTCCTATATATATGCAGACAGGCTATTGTCATGTGATACAAATGTACCTTGATCCAAACCGTCCAAATTGAGGGACCTTTTTTGCTGACCATCAAATGGACAACTAAAACGAGAAGTGTCATCCGTTGATCAGAGGAAAATAAGGTCCGACCAATCTATTTGCAGTTGTCCCACGTCTATAGTGGACCACAAGATCTGGATTGAAGTAAATGCAAGCCATATGAACAGAGACTGTATTCACGTGTATGGATGGTCATAGTCTACAGGAGTTTCAGTGCTTTTCCTCGTCCGAGCAAATCCGGATCGGACGTGGCGTGGGTACTACGGGAGCGGATTGCCTGTGACCCCGGTCACAGAGATATTTCTGTGCCTGGAGTTGTCAAGTTTTCATTGGACCACGTGGCTCTGTCAGTTGTGGGCCTGGGAGGTTGAAAAGAAAGCTCCGTTACTGAAAACTTGACGCCGTGAGTAATTCCCCTTTGTGAACGTTTTCTCTCTCCCACCCAAAAATCATGCTCTCTCTCTCTTCAAAATCTTCTCCCCCTCCGTAGATCTGTCCCAGATGGTTGGTAATGGTGGCCTTAGGAAGGTTGAGTATCAAAGTTCAAAAATTTCAGCCCAAGTTTCGGACTCTACCAAGTCTTTCGGTTGCAGCGATCGTGAACTGCGTTAACAAAACTGGCGTTAAGAATCTCTACCCAAAAAGCCCCATGAAGAAAGGAAAGCTCCATCTCAGGATGGTCGGGGCATGGTCGAGGATGGTCAGCTTGCGTCGAGGCATGGTCATTGCCACCAAAAATAAAGGAAAGCCCCATCTCAGGAAGAAGGCCATGCCCGCCGTCATTGTCGGGCAGCGCAAGCCATGTCGCCGACAGAATGGTGTATACATGTACTTCGGAGATTTGAGACGTGATAGTGAATCCCAAGAAAGAAATAAAATTTGTGCAATTACAGGGCCAATTAATTGGAAAGGAATGGGCAGATTTGTGGCCAAGAATTGCTAATGTAGCAAATGCCATTGTTTAAAAGATGATGTCGGATGTTAAAATTTTTGCTTTGTTAAGTTTAAGCTTTTATTTTGTTTGGAAGAAACTAAGCAGATGTTTTGCCAGCTGATTGATAAAGCAAAGTGTTTTTAGAGAATGCACAAGCTGCAATGGATTTGGATATTATGTTTGTTCAAGTTCTTAATACATCTTTTCAATATGTTAATCTATTAGTTTCCTAATTCGTCATCTGATTGCAAAACCATAGGCATTTCATATACAACACTGAATTCCAACGTCTGATTGCAAAACCATAGGCATTTCATCACCGCTGTCAAAATGCAGAATCAGGAGGGACAGAACATGGATCTCTATATCCCCAGGAAATGTTCTGCAACAAATTGGCTTATTACTTCTAAGGATCATGCATATATTCAGATAAATATTAGACATTTGGATGAGAGTGGCATGTATACGGGCCACTTCACCACCTTTGCACTTTGTGGTTTTGTTTGAGCTTAGGGAGATGCCGACAGTGCTCTTGATAGGCTCTGGCAGAAGAAGAAAGCCGAAATCCATAGTAGGATTGCTGTTGTCTTTAGTGTTCTATTTCTCCTATGAGGACTACATCCGTTGTGAATTTGGTCTGTTGATTGCAATTCCATGGTCCACCAAACGAGATTTTGGTTAATCCAACGGTTTTCCCATCATAAGTATTTGATCCCAAACATGGGATTGGATATGAAAATACCATGGGATTACCATACATGTAATCATTGTGCAATAAATGATGTTAATCCCACCTAATACCATTCCATCCCTTCTAATACCATGCGCCAAACACGCCCTAAGATGGTGAAATCCAGCTGAGTTTTCTTCAATCTATTAGAATGTCAAAAAAATCATAAGCATGGGTCACACTCATATAAGCTGGACCCAATAGTATAATGTCGATGTCTTGATAAATCATGCCCCTATAACTCCCCCTCAAAAACAACATCAAGCTAAGAGGAGTGGGATAACACTGCTTCTATATTACAATCAACATGTGATTCTATTTGATTGTATTATTGGTACCATAGGGATTTAATATCAAGATAATCTGGATGTGATCTACTTATGACTGGTTTCTGTAAATATATGCAAATAATCCAGTCTTCACAAAAATTGAAATGCATGTGAAATTAGATTTGTTCCTACTTGTTGAAAAATAACAGCAAGATGAAGACCTTCACTGCCCCTTACAGCAGCAACACCCCATCAACTTCATCACATCACCATTCACGATCACACCCAAAACATGCAAGGGCACTTCCAAATGTACTTAACACCAAGAAACAGAACAACCATCATGTCAACTTTTTTTTTTTCCAGAAAGGTGAGAGCACACCACCTGTAACTTTGTTGATATGTCAAAATAGATGTACAATCATTTGAGTAAAACATTTGGAAAAATGGCTGTACAAGCATTTAGGTGGGCGACACAAAAAAAGGGCCTCACCTATCATATAATTCCACCTTACATCTTTTTGTTTAACGATAATTCCACCTTTACATCACAAATCAAAAAAACGAAATTACAAGAAAAACCAATTCAGCCAATGATAGAAACAAAATTCCAGCAGCCAACTATCGGCAGATACACAATCCACGTTGTTAATGGCCATCTTTAGAATCTCACTGCACTCTTGAAACAGACCTCACCCAATGCAAGTTAGACCATTGAGAACATTGCATAACACTCCAGACGACAGCAAGTCATTGGGATCAAATGGACCAAAATCGACCAAGAGGAGCAGCACCCGTGGCATACCAGAGGCCCCCAAAACTTCTGCCAAACTCACCAAAACACCAACTGCAGCTCACCTAAAAATAAAAATTAACAAGAATCAGTTTTTCTTTTTCTTATTCTTCAAGGACCATATGCATTATATCACCTATTTCCAATATACCAAGTAAAAAGTCATTAATACACATATAATTAAACATGATACAAAGAAGTTTGTTTGTACTATCTTAAAAAAAAAAAAAATAACCACCGTAAAATATTGAACTCATAAAGGAGACCTTTGATGAAAGAAAGTTCTAATCTCTCACCTTTTATGAAAGAAAGTTCTAATCACTTGAACGTAGGTGGTGCTCTTCATACACCCTTTGTTGGTACAAGTTAATGACCGGTTGAGATGATTGCGACAATTGAGGATTGCTCGACGGGACCTGTTGGTACAAGATGATGGCCGGTTGCTTGATGCTTCCTTGAGATGACTGTGAAAACTGAGGATTGCTCGATGAAAGCTGTTGGTATAAGTTGAAGATCGATTGGTAGTTAGAAGCAACGATAGGGCCACTTGATCCACTAGGACCACTCCCACGTATTTCAAAATGATTCGCCATGCTGAAAGAGTTTGGTACCATGCTAACATCAGGTAGTTGGTACCGATAATGAGCCAATGGTGCATGGATGGATCCACTATGATTATGTCCTTCATGTAATTCACTTGGTAATCCCAAAGGACGCACCATCGTAATTTGTGAACTCTGGTAGAGGAAAAAAGATTCAGAAACTTTGACAATAACAACATATGAAATGACAAGTATTAATAAACAAAATCTCAATGATACCTGATTGAGTCGAGTCAATGGAGTGAATGGCTCATTTGGTGCATGGATCGTTTCCTGTCTCTCTTCATTTACTTGTGGACGAGTGGATTCGGTTCGAAATTTTTTCTTTCTTACTTTATCTAGTGGATTTTTAAATACTCGGCGGCTGCCCCTAGCTTTAGGCTTTACCTTAATCCCGCTTACAATATGAGTACTCATACTATCAACAAAAGTAATACTTTTTTTCAGTCGTCTCAAGGTAGCCGTTTTCAGAATGTTCACTTTCAGTCAACTTTAGGCTTGGGCTTTCAGTATCTACGCTTTCATCAATGGTTTGAAATGTCATCGCTCGAGGTTCCTTTCTTGCTTTCATACATTCCATCACTTCGTCATGATATTTATCTGCACATCGACTTGCAAATTCGAAGACCTCATCATCTTCATTTGCCATTATCACAATTTTATGAAGCTTGCGACACAAAAAGTTGTATCGCTTACTTAAGGCAACACGGGAGTCACCTTCTATTGATAATCCAATATAGTCTTCAACAATACCAATCTTTGCGTCTCTTTGCCACCTCTTTAAAATATAACAGGGATGAAGTACCTTTATATTATACTGATCGAGAACTTTTAACGCATGACTACATAAGATCCCCATAAACTCAAACTTCTTGCAAGTACACGTAATTGTATTGTCTGATGAGTCGAATCTAACCGTACGTCCTTTATCTTTGTCATTATAAATAACTCGAAACTCCGTCATTGTGCCAAACTCACCACATTTAAAAAATGAATGATTAAGAAATTTCTTATACTCATTTTGAAACATTTCGAATACTTCTGGGGTGTATGTATTTGCTGCTTCCTTTAACATATTCACATCAACAAACAATACAGGGGTACTTTGCCTCATTCTGAAATCAGCCATAGATTCATGGTATCGTCGATCAGCCACTACTCGTTCATAATGAGTGAAGAAACGTAAAAGATCATGTTTAGAATTCAAATATTTTTTCAATAGACTATTCATGCTCCCACTCCGTTGGGTGCTCTTCATGTCAGCACAGAATGTATTTCTTCCATAAACCAATGCCCATTTTTCTCTTTGTTTGAACAAATCATGCAACCACTTGTTTTGCATAAGATCGTATTTCTGGAGCATACTATTCCACGCGGTTAGAAACTCATCTTCCTCCTCATAATCATATACGCACCTACTAAAATCATATCCAAAACTTTTTGAACCATTAAATACATGGCTCAGATGCTTAATTGGCGGCATTTTGATAGATATGCCAGATACATAGACGATGATATGTTTCTGGCATCACTGAAGCTATTGCATTGGCCATTGCAGCATCTTGGTCTGTTAGGATTGTCATTGGTTGTTTTCCTGACATCGCACTTAAAAAGGTTTGAAACAACCACTTGAAGGTTTCTGTTGTCTCATCATATAGCAAGGCCGCACCGAATATGATAGTTTGCTTATGGTGATTTACCCCAATAAATGGAGCAAATGGTCATCCTTTACTATTTATTCTGTATGTTGTATCAAAGCAAACTACATCACCAAAAATACTGTAGTCAATTATTGACTTCGCATCTGCCCAGAAAATATTCCTGATGAGATCATCGACATCTACTTGTATGGCATAAAAGAAAGATGGATTCTCTGCTTGCATTTTCTGAAAGTATTCTAGAATGGCTCCTGCATCACCTCTTTTCATTGCTTTCATTCGCTTCTTTCGTAAGTAGTTTTTGTAATCAATTGGTAGGAAACCCAATTTCTCCCGACCTCCAGATTTTCTACTCAAAAGCTCCATAGTTGCTTTGGGTGTTATTCCTGAATCATCCACGACATCTACTTCGACTTTCAAATCATCAGTCAAGACTCTTTGCGACCTTAACATGTGCACTTTCGATGGTGTAATAACCTCATGGTTATGCTCCGCCACAAACTTTGTCACGTTATATCTACCATTCATTCCAAGCTCAATCGTCATGCTTGCTAGACAATTAGTCCTTGTAATCGGACGGTAATACTTCGGCTGGACGGTTCGTTTATCTACACATTTTCGACCTTCTTTGGAACAACAAAACCTTCTCTTAGTTATGACTTCATCATCTGATTTTTTAAACCATGACCATCGAACACTGAACCCTACCTTCCCAGCATATCTATTATAAAACTTATATGCACTTTCCTCAGAAGTAAACTCCATTCCAACTTTTGGTTCTTCACTCCAATTCTCATCTATATTAAATAGTACTTCATGTCTTGCTTGTTGGTCGTCTACCCCCTGCATTGCTTCTTGATCATCTATTTCAATATCAAACTCCAACCTTCGACATGGTTGAGAAAATGCTTGATCTTCCAATGTATTATCACCCATGTCGCAAATTGTCCTTCAAAAGTAAAAGACATCTAAATTAAATCAAATAGCATATATTAACTTAAATTAAATTGACTAAATTGCGGAACAATGTCACATTTGATTTTTGAACACCATGTTTTTTGAAATAAGATTATTGGATTTTTTTTCATTTCTAACCATCTAATAAATGTCCAAAAATTTGACACATAGATTACTATCTAAGAGTAAAAGTAGCACTTCATGATTCATATAGTTGACACCTATAATTATAAGAGCATGATTTTTTGATGTAATGGAGATAAGTTCTTATCATAAGGTGGACCATTATAAAGTTCACCTTAAAAAATCAAATTTTAATTTATGCATTGGAGATTTGAAGGAATTAGCTGCAAGTGATCCTAAGATAACATGAAATTTACAAGTATCATCTACTATATTAAATTAATAAATAAAAAAACTACAAAGTCTAATCTGAAAATCAAGAATTCAATGGCTTCAAAGACTCGATCTCGATCCTAATATGGAAAAACTTACAGTTAATTTGAAAAATAAGGATCCTAATATGAAAAAACTTACAGTTAATTTGAAAAACAAAGATGCATTATTTGACTTTAAAAAATGAAAAAGGAATTAGGGAAATCCAGAATTACTTGTCAATATTACTAACCAAGGACCTAATTTAATACTACCGACCCAATTACAACAACCCGCGTTGTTTTATTTCGTTTTCTTTCTTTTTTTTATTTTTCTCACATTTAGAGGCCCTTACAACTGAATTAAAAAAAACAAAAAAAAAAAGGGGGGAGAGAGAGAGAGAGAGAGAGAGAGAGAGAGAAGAGGTCTCACCAAAACAAAAAATGATTTGACGAAATGATTATTTCAATCTACATTTTAATTAGAAGGTGCCGAACGAGTGCTAAACGCATTCTAATTTGAAAGGTGCCAAACGAGCTCTAAGTGCATTAAAAAAAAGGGTGTTAAATGAGCCCTAAATACGTTCCCATTAGTAGGTGCTAAAAGAGCCCTAAATGCATTTAAAAAACAACATTTGCAATTTCATCAGTGATTTAGATGGGTCTAAATTATTTGTGGAAAAAAAAGTGACCCAAATCTACTTTGTAAATGGGGCATGATTTATTTTGTGAAATAAAGTGACCCAAATCTACTTTGTAAATGGAGATGATCAAGATATGAGATATTACCAATGGAAAGCTTCAGTAATGACTAAAATGAAAGCTCTAATGAATCCACCATATGAGATAGAAGTAGAGGGGTTGAAAATCTTATAAAAGCTTTCGAGAATCCATCAACTCAGAGAAAGGTAGTCATTGAGGGGGTAAAAACCTTTCTATAGCCACCGAACGCATTATATGAGAGAATGTGAAGATATTTGAGAGAGGTTTTTGATTTGGAAGAGATTTTTGAATTGATAGAGAAACGGCTTACGAGGGAGGAGAAGAAAAGCGGGAGTAAAGATGAAAATGAGAGTCACGGCGTCAAACCTTTGGTAACGGAGCTCTCTTTTCAACCTCTTGGGGCCCACAACTGACAGAGCCACGTGGTCCAATGAAAACTTGACAACTCCATGCACAGAAATATCTCTGTGACCGAGGTCACAGGCAATCCGCTCCCGGGTACTACCCGGCCTGTGCCGAGCTCGGAAGAGGCTGGGAATCTTAGTGTCCCACCATGAAGTATGGGAAAATCTACACCGTCCATACGTTTTTACATATCATTTTAGGATATAATCCAAAAATGGCCAAGTGGACCACATCACAGGAAGCAGTGGTGATAATGATTTTCACTGTTGAAAACTTCCTAAGGCCCACCGTAATGTTTATTTGCCATCCGAGCTGTTCATAAGGTCACATATACCTCTGGATGAAGACAAAACACAAATATAAGCTTGATCCAAAATTTTGTGGCTCTCAAGAATTTTTAATGGTGAGCGTTTAACCCCATTTTATACTATACTTGAGCCTCGAATATGCCTAATTTTTGGTAGTATAGAATAGAATGATATGTAAAAATGAATGGACGGTGTGGATAAATTCATAAATAACGGTGGCCCCCTCAGAGACCCAGCCTGTTTCGAGCTTGTAACAGGCAGGGCTAGTACCGAATCCGCGTCCGGATCAAAAGCAGTGACCCGATGCTCCAATGATCCGTGGGCGTGCACACCCCCACTCATCCAAAGAGGAGTTATTTCATACTCTTGCGGAGCGTAGTGGTTCATACGCATGCACTCAGAAACGGTCACATGGCTTGTGCTTAACTCAAACAAAACGGTTGAAATCATATTACCCTTTATAGATAGCTAATAAAGCTCAAATCAGATTGATTGGAGAATCCTTGACTTTGTTTAATGGACCTTGTTTTTTTGTTGAAATACGACCGTTGATTACTCTTTGCCAATGAGTCCATCTGTAGTTCACTGATCTGCCAGTTCATTGTAGTTGTTCATTGTGTCCATCTGAGCTGGGCCCACTATCTGGACGGTGTACTTGAGCTATGGATGCTCTATTGTACAACTTTCCTCCAACATGCCACTTGTGTGTAGCATCAAAGACATGGAAATGGTAGTAACCATTACGAAAATCCCCTGGAAGAAAATCAGTCCATGCCGCTCAACAGGTTAGCCAGAACGTTGGAATCACTGGGCAACCGACGGCCTGGCTTAACAAAAAGGTGTGGCTCACCTAGGGCCCGTTTGGATGCAGCTAAATAAGTTACTTTTTTGGCTGATGGCAGCCATTATGATACTTATTTTAGATAAGTACGTTTGGTTAAGTGTTTGTCATAAGTTACTTTTTCATTGAACAAGGCTTCACTATTTCAGTTTTTTTTATTTATTGTTTTTCTACTTTTTCTCCGGCTGCTGAAAAGTGGAGAGGGGATGATCATTCCTCTCTATGCGATAGAATCACGGTACAACACGTGAAATAGAGAAATGGATTCGAGTTTGGCATAAGTAGGGCTAACATGATGGATGGTCCACATTAAAGGTGGGCTCCACATTAAGGGCAGTGGACATTGAAGTTGGCCCCCATATGATGGACGGTCCACATCAAAGATCATCCCCTAATGATGAATGACCCACATCCAACACGAGCCTAGCATGATGGGCAACCCACATTGAAGGTGGGGCCCACATGATGGTCAGTCCACATCAAAGGTGGGCTCCACATGATGGGCAATTAATAATGGTGGCCACAATAAGATGGATGATCCACATCAAGGTGGGCCTCACATGATGGATGGTCCACATCAAAGGTCGGTCCTAATGATGATTGGCCCATATACAAGGCAGGCCCTACATGATGGATGGTCTACATCAAAGGTGGGCTCACTATGATGGGCGGTGGATAATGAATATCAGTTTGACCCAACTCATGTAGGGCCCATCCTTTTATAGTGTCCAGGTCTGCACCGTTAATTGCAGCAGGGATTGATATGCTACCGTTAGAATCTACTTGAACCCACCGTGATATGTTGTTGCCGCCCAACCTGCCGATGTAGGCCATGTATGACCTGGATGTGGGACCCACATATCATCTTGTTCCAAAGTTTTCATAGGCTTACCTGTGTTAGCAGTGGGATAATGACATTGCCGTGGAATCCTCCCTGGGTCCACCATGGTATGTGTGTTTTATATCCATGCAATGGATCAGTTTTTTACAGCCCACTTTGGAGTGGGCCCACTTGGTGTGCGCATGAAATCCACACCATCCATCCTTCTTGCTATGCTATTTTGAGGGGCCCACCGCTGTGGGCCACGCTTTGAAAACAGCATGCACAAGCACACCGTAAAAAGTTAAAAAAAATAAAAATCAACCTGATCAAATGTCAAAGAGACCATGCTGTATGAAGGATGGTTTTAAGAGCCGTTTTAGATGGGAAAAAGAAAAAATTAGACACACGGTGGAAGTGACTCGTTAATATTGGGAACCAAACATGCTTATCTACTTTTTAGCTGATAATTATGTCATTTACCAAACCTACTTATTTTCTTAATAAGTAGAAAGTAAAATAAGTAGCTTATCTAAAAATTAGCTTATCTTAAGTAACTTACAATCCAAAAGGGGCCTGGTGAGAAGATCAGTCTGATTTTGTACAAGGGTGATCTTAATGGTAGGGCCCACAGTTTTCACGGTATTGATACCCTACACGTGGCATGTTAGTGAGGAAAGGTGATACGGACCATAGGGTGCGAGTTGCGCATTGGGCACGGCCTCAGTGCGCCCAAGAAGCACTGAGATTTCTTCCCGCAAAAATTCAACCGGCGGGCAGCTCGAAGGCGGGAAAATTTACATTACCGAATCCCTCATTTTAAACACTCTTTCACGGACAAATGTGGGGCCCACTGTGATCTTTGTGGGAAATCCATTCCGTCCAGCAGTTACACCAGCTCATGTTACGATCTAACCCAAAATAAGGAGATCAAAAACTCATGTGGATCACATGAAGGTATACAGGGGAATAGAACTCGCCATTGTTGAAACCTCTCCGGGGGACGCGGATTGCCTGCGAAAGCCTTTCGCAGGCATCTCCTGCGCTCGGAATCTACATGGGGCACACACTGATGTTTGTGAGAAATCTACGCCGTCCAACCTTTTGTGAGATCATTTTAGGCGTTACCACAAAAAATGAACCGGATCCAAGACTCAAGTGGGCCGCAGAAGTACGGAAGCGGATTGAGTCCTGCCGCGCGCGTGGCAATAATCCGTACAGCAGGGCTCTGTGGGGCCCACCGTCATGTAGGGGTTTTATCCACGCCGTCCATCCAGTTTTTGCAAGATCATTTTTGGTATAACTTAAAAATGAGGAAGATACAAGACTCGAGTGGACCGCACAGTGGGGATTAAACGACCACCAAACTTCTTGGGAGCCGCAGGAGTTCTATATCCGCTGCTTCCTGTGGTGTGGTCCACATAAGCTTTGGATCTGCTTCATTTTTTGATTAATACTCTAAAATGATCTGGAAAAATGGATGGACGGCGTGGATAACATCCATAGTAGATTAGACTGGTCGACATCATGGACTTCGGTGAATCTTCGTGCAGAAGATGAGTAACGTACTAACGTGTCACATTTCTTCTAATATTTTCTTTCCATCCACCGAATGAATCACATGGTACCGTCCATTGAGCACAGACGATCTGTTACTTGTATAAAAAAAATCCGTTCCGTTAAAAAGATGGAACCCAATCTTGAATAACATTTTACAAAAAAAAAAAAAAATGTACGTAATTGATTAATCAAGTTTGCGATATTTTTATAGTAAATAAATCCACTTATCTATCTCTTTCTAAGTTGCAGAGTGGATTTTCCTGATTTTTAAGGATTAGATCTTCAACGGATCAGATGCTTTATTCAATGGACACGTCGGCGGTACGTACGCAATGAACGGTAATTAGATCGTACGTGCAGATGGATGTAAGTTTTTCTTTTTTTCTCAGATGGACATATGATTTGGACACTGTGGCACCTACTTACCTACTCAGCTGACCAAACTTTATGATGGTGGGCCACGCAACCGTCCTATTCTCGTTGTAGAGACACGTGCCAGGAAAGCCTTTCAAGTTCCAAACAATGCGTGTCTTCGACGAGTGAGCATTCAAGGTGCTCGCTCCTCCTCGCACTTGGAAAACGAAGAACATCTGTGATATCTGAGCCGTTCATCAGGTAATCTCCATCAGTTAGATGAAATATCTCAAAGATTAGCTGATGTGTACAACAGATGGGCAATTTGTCTAAAAAAGTAAATAAACGGTCGTGTAAATGGATCAGCAGTTGAGTTCTTATGTAAATTTGTGGCCCACCTAATAATCACGTTTCCTTCTTCTTTTAAACTTGATGAATCTTTGCAGCCTGATGAGTGGCTCAGATCTTGAAAATATCGTCCTAGTTTACACTTTCCCATGCGAGGCGTTGGGACCCAAATAGGAGAAAAGAAAACTTTGATAATACGGCAGAGGGTGATGGACGATACGCAGGCACTTAAAACTTGCATACGTGGCATACAAGAAGTCAAATTAAACCGTCCAAAATATGGCACCCAGTTTAGATGTATCCTGAAGCAAAAAATTAAGCTTATTTTATTATCTGAACTATCGGATTGGGGGGGCATTTATTGGACGGTTAAAAATGAAAATTTTCCAATGTTCCTATTTCCATAAACGAAGTGTCCACGAATCGGAGGTTGGGGTTTTTTTAACTAATCTGATATTGGTATTGTAACTGTGAGATCTACAGTCTAATCGGTTATGTTCGAGTAAGTATGTGTTTCGTGTACAGCTCGTAATGCCCAATTTGGGGGATACGGATTTGGTACTACCCTCGCCTGTTCTGAGCTCAGAAAAGGCTTGGGCTCTGAGGGGCCACCGTAATGTATGGTATTTATCCACACCGTTCATCCATTTTTTTTCATATCATTTTAGATTATGAGCTAAAAATGAGGCCTATCAAAGGGTCAAGTGAACCACACCACGGGAAGAAGCGGTAATGTTGACGCCTACCGTTGACACCTTCCTAAGCCAACCGTGACGATTATTTTCCATCCAACTTGTTAATAAGGTCATATAGAACTAAACCTAGATGAATTGAAAACACAAATAGTAGCTTGACCAACCCAAGAAGTTTTCAATTGTAGGCATTTAATCCCCACTGTGTGGTCCACTTGAACATTGTATCTGTCTCAATTTTTTTTTTCTTACAACCTGAAATGATATGGAAAAATGGATAGACAATGTGGATAAAGGACATACATCACGGTGGCCCTGAGAGCCCCAGCCTATCCCGAGCTTGGAACAAGTGGGAGACCCAAACCGCGTCCCAATTTGGGACCGTTCTAAGTACCAAGCGGTTTTTAAAAAAAACTCACCAGGTCCAGGTCTCGTTCCTGAGGATCCAGCCTGGATCTGATCGGGTTCATGTACCCATGGAGTTTTTGGACCTTGGATTCCCATCCCAGTCGGGTCCGCATCATGACATGAGCCCACCTAAGTGGATGCATTACATAGGCACAGCCACTTTGATACATTTTGTGGTGAAAATGGCTATTTTCCATGCACATGGCTCCACAAATCTCATTACATTGCTAAAACAATGAATATATATTTACTATGTATATTATTACAGTTAAAATTAATTGAACCTGATTCAATCCATTTCTAGCCAAGTTGAAGATGGATGCCACATGGACCCAACTATACCCATTTTTAAAAGATGACCAAGCCCAGATTTCTACACGGGTCCGAGAAATTGGGCCTGGACCCCTTAAAATTGAATTGGGTCCATCTATTGGGTGTTGATAGCTCTGAATTTGAAATAATTGGTGTTTGAGGTTATTAGCTTTGACATTATTTTATGAATTGGTCCATCTATTGGGTTGATAGTTATCTACCTTTCGAAAATGACAGAACTATCTCTAACATAGTGTACTTGTGTGGGAGAATGACCATTTAATGATGTGAACGAAGGGCTGCATGCGAATGAGAATGAAAGAGGCCTTCAGCATTGAGCCTGCTGGAGCTCTCTTAAAAATCGTTGTATTCTCAAAATTAGCGATAACAAATTTCTAGCATAAAAAACTAAAAAGAATTTCTTAGGTAATTCTATTTCAACCCCCATAAAAAATATTTATACCTCATATATAGAAATCCTCTAATTAGGCATGTCGGTTCTCCAAATTAGGTCATGGGTGTTGTCCAAAAACATCATCAGGGTGCAAAGGTACCTGAGAAAAAAATGAGAGGATAAGCCCAATTTAAAATATAAAAAAAAGCTTCATCATTAGGCTTATGCACTAAAATGATCCGAAAAAAATGAATGAACCGCATAGATATAATACATACATCATGGTGGGGTTCACTTATTACAAGGTTGAGTTTTATCTTATCTTTAGCATGGAATTGGACTCTATTACAAAGCGAACACTAGTCATAATTATATATTTTACCAATGTTTAAATGCATTTACACCAAACTAAATAGGCCCTTAAAATTTTGAAAATTTTCTTATATTTAGATAAAAATTAATCATAAAATATTAAAAATTAAACTTTCAAAACTTTCATGCTTCGGTATTTTGTTACAACCTGATAGGGGCGCATTTAATGGACTGCCATACTTTCTAATATATGTCATCATTTCCTTTTTTAGCAAGTCACTTTTTGGTCTGTGAGTATTTCGAGTGCCATACCCATTCATATATAAAACATTAAGTAGTAGGATAATTTTTCCTGCACAACCATTTCACCAAGCTAGACATGAGAAGGGATTTACCCAGAAGAAAAGGTATTTTTAAGTCACTTCCTTTAAATATGTTCATGTGATTTTGATCTTTTATCAACACAACATGTCTCATTAATACTAATCTTTATATTTTATTTTGGATTGTGGTTGTCCCATCAGTGAATGACTTTGATGCATTCTATCTATGAAATTGCACAAGTGGAATGCCATGGAACTCAAAATAAATTGTTCTAAGTGGAAGTGGACCGTGATTTATACATTTTATTGAATCCGTCCATCCATTTAACCAGATAATTTTAGGGCTTGAGCCCAAAAATAAAGCATACCCAAAGCTGAAGTGGACCACATCACAAGAGAGTGTGAATTGAGCATGTACCGTTGAAAAGTTCTTGGAAGCCACAAAAGTTTTGTATCAAGCTGATATTTGTGTTTTCCCTTCATCTATGTGTTTGATCTTATGAACAGGTTGGATGACAAAGAAACATTACCATGAGCCTTAGGAATGTTTCGACAGTGTAAATCATAAGTCCTACTGTCTCATGAGGTGTAGTAAACTTGAGCTTTGGATATGCTTTAATTTTGAGATCAACCCTTAAAATGAGCTGAAAAAAATGGATGAACAGCAGGGATAAACCACATATACTCATGGTTGGCCCAGCAGAGTCTATTCGATACAATAAAAGCAATCTGATTTACTCAAAACGCAGTCCCATTTCCTGTTCATAATCTTATTAGATTTTTACCAATGAGCTAATGAGCTCTTATTTGTAGGGATGCAAAACGCCCCCAAAGATACAATGAAACCTGTTTTGCACGACGCCCAAAACACCTAAACTCTTTGGGTCCACCATGTAGCGTAGGTCAAACTCACTCCGTCCATATGGTTTGCTCCATGATGCTAGGCCTTCGTGCTGAAAATCAACCAGAGTCATAACTTTGGTGGGCCACACCATTGGGAACAAATGGGGATGGAATGCCAACCATAGGTTTGAAAGTAGGGATGAAGAGGTTGGAAAAATTAGCTTGATCAAAATCTTGGGCAAACCAAGCCATTTAACTCAAGGCTTTAGACATGATTGCATTGTTTCCATTGGTTTGGCCCATCTAATAGGCTGATCTTTTCTATGAACGGTGAACATAATGGTTTTCACTCATGGGTCCACAACTTGGGGTGTTTTTCGTGCTTTTAAAATAAGTATAGAGATGAATCCAGTCCAGAGAGGTGTGGGGTCCACCATTTTGTATTTGTGAAATCTACTCCATCCATTAGGTGAGAACTATTACTTGGGATGGTCCATGTGAGCCTTGGATCTACCTCATGTTTTGGTTCATAAGCTAAAATGATACGAAAAGATGAATGGACAGCGTGGATAAAACCCATACATTTCAGTGGGCCCCACAGAGCTCCTGCCTGGACCGAGTCCGTCCTGTCCAGGCGGGGGGGCGTACAGTTTCAAAATGAGAGGGTCTCAAGTCCAACCGGTTAGTTACCGTCTACCATCTGCCACCTCCTCCAATAGGTTGGCTCGCCATGAGGATCACCTTGTAAAAAACTCATCCCGATCTGCTCATTAGGTGAACCACACTGTATCTTGTCATTTACCATTTTTTATATGGCCCACCGATGAGTGTAACAGGCTAATTTCAGAACAAGATGATTCTCATGGTGGGGCCAAGGTGTGATACTCAGATGGCTGGTTGAAGGTGATCGGCTAGGTGGACAGTAACTTAATAGTACAACTGATTGGACTGGAGACTTTGTTAAGAGTGTGACATTTGATTTTGTTAAAAGGAAAAATAAAGTCGTTTTAGTTTGACAAACTCTCTAAGAAAATGGCTATTACTTAATAGTTAATTAATGGTTATAAATATGGAGAGAAGGAAAATGAATTACTGGCTTGGGTGGGCCCGACTTTAGTGTTTATGTGAAATCCACATCAATCACTAGGTGTGTCGCCCCATGTTAGGCCAACGGCCAAAAAATTAGCCCCATCCAGGATTAGGTAAACCACAAATTGTGTCCCTTGTTATGGATGGGCCTAATTTTGGGGCCCTAGGGCTAAACTCTAATGTGACATCTAATGGTTGGAGTAGGGATTGCATATAATTGGCCCCATAAAAATTAAAAGGGAATGTCTATATCTCAAATGTTTTCCTTGGTGTGGCCCACCTAGATCAAAGGTCAGCTTGTTTTTGTGCCAATCTAGTGTGCATCGACCAGTTTGGGTTTTGAGCCGACCCATGCTACCCGAGTTTGGTTCACTCCACAAAAATCTGGTTTGAGACGGGATTAGTTTGGTTGAAAATTTTGAATCGGACCAGGCCAAGTTCAAACAAGTGGCGGCTCTTTTTTTGTTTATTTGTTTATTTAAATAGAAAAGAATTTAAAAAATTATAAAAATAAAAAAGTATCTTACTACATGATGTTTAACATCCTCCAAAAGAGTGCAACTTCAAAATAGACATGTAAGAGCATTTTCCAAACAAAAGTACACAAGCATAATTTTACACGTACGAGGAAACAATGTGCATGTATATGTATTATGTATTATCCATGTCGTCCATCCATTTTTACACATCATTTTAGGACATGATCCCAAAATGGAATCATATCCAAAGCTCAAGTGGATCACACCATAGGAAACATTGTGCTTACAATCTACAAGCCGAATCAAATCGGGCTTCAAGCCAAGCTGAGTTGGTACTGCTTAGTTTGAGTTTGCATGGTTTGTTTTTTCGAACGAGCTGGACTCCGAGGCTTGGTTTGATTTGAACTTCTATCTGAGCCAATCCAAGCTGAGCTTTTTCAAACCAATCCAAGCTGGACTTTTCCAATTGGCTTGGCTCATGCCCAGCTCTAACCATGAATGTTGAACCCAGCCGTCATGTACGGTCATGTTGAAACTCCTAGGAATCTACCACCAAGGCAAGGATAGTAAATCCACTGGATCATTACATGTGTAATCATATCTTAGGCCCAAAGCTTAAAAATAATAATAATAAATAAGTAATTAGGCTTCCTTGTGATTCAAGTGAGCCACGTCAAGAGAAACATTCCCCTTCGATTTTTACCGTCACACTGTAATAATTATATGAAAATCAATTCAACCATTAAATGTCATGTTGAAATTTAGGCCTAAGGCTCAAACATCATGCTCATTTATGATTTAAGTGGACCTGATTTTTATAGGGTCTACTTGAATCACAAATAAGACTAATTTTTTAGTCCTAAGCCTAAAATGGGTTGACGCACCGTTCTCTTTTAATTATGACATTATAAGAAGCGATCCTAGTAAAAATGCGTTGGATTGGTACGTAAGATCTTAGGCGCTCGATCCATGGACGGTAGGATGCAAGAGGCCGACTTCTGAATATGTATGGGTTTTATCAACGCTTTCCATCCATTTTTCCATCTTATTTTAAGGCAAAAACCCAAAAATGAGGATTCAAATCTCAGGTGGACCACACCACAGGAAAACAGTGGGGATTGAACGTCCACCATTAAAATCTTCCTAAGGCCCACTGTAATGTTTATTTGCCATCCAACCTCTTGATAAGGTCACATAGGCGTAGATGAGGGGAATAAACAAATATAAACTTGATACCAAACTTCCTAGGTCCCTAAAAAGGTTTTCAACGGTAAGCGTCAATCTCCACTGTTTTATGGGATAATTTAATACCTTCCCTATAGTGGCAGAGATAACGTGAACGGTTAAAATCAAGTAGTAGAGATAATACCACCTCAGCAAGTGGGCCCCAATGGGACGCCACACACGCCGGATCCTTAGTTGCGACACACGTGGCTTATATCTACAGAATCCACACCGTCTAAATCTCAGGCCCCCTTTGGATATCTAACCCATATGATTTCTCCAGATGAAGTTGGACAATCAACATGATATGATTGGCCATCCATTTGATGTCTATAAATTGGACGGTTGTGGTTTTTCAACACATGATTTTCGGTCTATGCACTTACACGAATTCGTATACACGTATGCCACGTGTACAGTACTGGGTAAGTATTATCATTTTGGAAAGAGGTGATCTATCAACATGCGCCGCCTGGCATTCATCAGGTGGGCCACCATGAAATTGCCCACTCCACAAATCAGGTGAGCCGCATGTGCACGAGAGAATCTTACAGTTGGGAGAAGTCATCGTCCACGGATCCGCTTGATTGAATTTGTCGGTTTTCTTAACTGATGTGGCCCACCTGACGAGCGTTGCAGGCTGCACATTTGTTGAGGAATTCGGGTCAATATCCATGTGGGACCTACCAAACATCCACTGGCCTAAAATTCAAATTAGTGTGCTCCTAAGGGTTTTTGGGTACAATAAACCCGCAGTATGACGTTTTCGTGTAAGTGGTTTGTACTTTTTTAATACAAGATTTTGTAGCCTTGAAATCACTTTTTCAGTTTTTGGTGGGCACGAAAAATACCCCCACCACAACTACCCCTCATACAAAGGGCTCCAGTCTTGAGATGAGCAACATTTTTTTAAGAAGAGTATGGGCCCTACCAAAATTAAGGATTTGGCCCACTCCTTAGTCAAATTGATCCGTTCATTTTAATTGGACGGCTGTGAACCCATAGAGGGGTATTTGTGAGTTTTCGTTTGAGACTCTCTGTGAATATTTGTGATCCTTAGTCAATATCTCAAATCCTCAATGAATATTTGCGATCCTCAATAAATATTTATGAAAATTGTCATAACTCCCTCATTACATATTTGATTTGGGTGATATGAACTTTCAAATGAGTTTGGAATCAACTCATTTTAACACCATTTAATTTCTCAAAAGTTGACTCAAAATTTATGAAGAACTGTAGACCGCAGATATTCACTATGAGTAACCAATCCCATGAAAATAGTCATAACTCCCTCGTTATATGTTCGATTTGGGTGATCTTGTACTTGTTGGAAATATAATTTGATGAACTTTTAAATGACTTTGGAATTATCTCATTTGTAAATCATTTAATGGCCCAAAAGTGGTCTATTACAAAATGATCCATTACAAAACTCATCAATTACAACATTCTTCAATTACAAAAGTTCAATTCATTACAACATTGTTCCACACCCTTATATCTTTTACAAACTCCTACTATTCATAGCCAACAAAAAAATAACTATAAAGGGAACCACCACACCCTCCTACCTTTTATAAACTCTCATCGTTCATACAAAAAAATGAAAAACAACTATAAAGAAAATTAAGGAAGGAAGATGGAAGAAAGGAAGGAAGGAAGGATAAAGAAGGAAGGGAACCAAAAACCATCATCTTCCCCTTTCACACCTTCCTCCCCTCCCATGGAAAAACCAAGGAAGGAAAAAGGAAATGGCCAAATGACCATCATGCAGGAAGGGGTCCATGTTTAAAATCTATCAACATCTTATGAGGGGTCCACTGGGTTGTTTTGAAGCAAATTTATCTCTTTCGCATGTGAGGGGTTTCAATTTCATATTATCGACCTAAGTTTAAGGAAAAAACTCATCATAGATGGACTACAAGGGAGGAAACAATTTACAATTAACGCATACTATTAGTATAGTTGTGGGCCATAAAGAGTTTCAAACAGTATGTGGCTTCACGATTGTCCGATTAAAATGAACGGATAAGATGAGCCAAAGGGTGGGTCAAATCCCTATTTTTTATGAGGCCCATGATCTTTTTCAAGAAAGGTTTGTTCCTTCCAAAGCAAGAGTTCTCTATACAAAGAGTGGTTGTGATAGAGGGGCATTTGCATCTACGGAAAAGTGAAAAAGTAGTTTCAGGGCTATAAAACCTTAAGTTGGGAAAGGATAAGCCACTGACATGAACACGTCATAGGACGGGGCTACTGTACCTAAGAACCCCACTCTTTACTGTGGCAAACAGGTACGGTGAGTATGGACCTAGTCTTTTTTTTCCAGCGATTAATTCGTGTCTTGCATATGTGGCCCACCTAAGGAATGGACCAGATTGATTTCTGAGGCTGGGCATGTTGAGTGGGCCTCGCCAGCTGAATAGGGGTGTCAATGGGTCAGGTTAGGAACGGGCCAAGCTATGTACAAACCCGGCCCGCCTCCCTCAAGCTCTGCCCAAACCCGACCTGGGCTTGTGACGGGCCTCATTAGTGTAGCCCGAGCCCGGCCTAAGATGCAAATACAGGGTCTGGCCCAAACCCGACACAGCCCGAGCCCGACCTTTTACATAGAGAAAAACTATCTTTTAATCCTATATTTTTCCACATGTGAAAAAAATTCATCATCACTACAAAGAATAAAAGGAACTTTAGTAGGGAGATGAATTTTTGAAGAAATTTTATGTAAAATTTAAATTTTGAAAGGGGGGAAAATAATTTAATTTAAATTTAAATTTTAAAAAATATATTCGAGTCGGGCTGGGCTGATGGGTTTTTAACAGCCCAGTCCAAGTCCACCCCGTTTAATAAACGGGCTTATAGTTTAGGCCCGAACCCGACCCGCGGGCCTGAAACTCTAGTCCAAGCCTGGCCTAAGACGGGCCAGGCCCGAAGGCCCGTCGGGCCAACCCGGTCCATTGACAGCCTTACAGCTGAACAACCTACCTAACACTTGCGTTCTATGGCCGCATGTGTCTCATGAATAGCCTCTTTAACACAAGGAGGGGATGTTATTCCTTTTGTGGGTGAGTGTCACTCATGCATAGAATGAGCAAATACGTGTAGTCTTGATTGATATCATAATATTATTGTGGAATTTTAATTAATTATGATATTTTTAAAATTCTTGGCAATTTTAAAATTTCTAATACTTTATCAAAAAATATTTTATTTTTAGCGAGATTTTTCTTATAATATTGCGAGGAGAACATCAAAGTCTGAAATTCTCATGATATTTTTATTGTGATTGCCATATGGGATGATGAAAAGTGAAAACCTCGCTCACTCACGATGGATACATGGACAGGAAAAAACCTTCAAAAAGTGGACATTGGCACATGGTTGCATATGGACCCATTTGCATCCGCATTGCCTATTCAGACCATGCATTAAGTATAGTCCTCTCCACATAGATAGGTTTTCTAAATACTAAAATCCTAGGTATCCAACCTATGACTTAGTTTTCAGGACAATGTATTATTTTCTCCTTGACAAATTACTTTAGGCTACTCATTAAGGGGTTAGGATCTCCTAATGGTATACCAATCATGGGCCTCACAAATCAACTATATGGATTACCAAACATGGGCTCAACATGCATAAATTGTAACGTTAGAACACACATAACTTTGGTCTAGTGGGCTATCATGTTGAAGTGAAACAACCTAAACAATTATAAAACAATCTTAATTGTTCATTAGTTGTAAAACATCCTAATCACAAGATCGAGACCATCCATTATGTACAATATTCATTTGATGGGTTGTTTTGAAAAATCAAATGAATTAGATTATCGAATCCATTCGTGAGAATGCCTTTTCTTTTAATAGACATTTAATTTTCAAGTAGCGGACGGGATGGTTAGGCTGGCCAGATCAGAATTGCAAGTAACATATAATGGGGGCATGTAGACAAATATTCACTCCATCCAATTTATAAGTCATTGGTGCGATGTAAAATGGCCCAATTCGTGATATTTTTTATGGTAACCTAAGAAATGTGTGCCAACATAATGGACTATTTGGATCTCATGAAAGGGTATTTAAGAATTATACGATCCCTTCATCTAATGATAAGGGCGAGGATCCAAATCCAAACTATATATTGTGGAAGAAATCTGATTGCAAAGTGAAATCACGACTCATAAAAACACTATCTAAAGAATCTCCATATTTTATAGTTAGATTAAAGATAACAGTCATATGAAATTGCTTGAAAAATGCTCATACTGAAGACTCCATGAAACTACCATCAGTTTTCTCCTTGTTACTCTCAAAATGTTAAAGTTAAAAAGGATTCTCATCGAATAATCATGCATAAGTAATTTAATATTTAGAAAATAAAAAATACAAAGAAAGTGAGAGCATATAGTAAAAATAAAATGTCACAAGTGTACAACATGTTAAGCCACATTAGAAAACCATTATCAGGCAGAAACTTCCATTACCATATTCCCACATATCTACACATGTATAACATTGTTGAGGGACATTAAAAAGCTGTCATAAACTCAATTAAGAAATTACCATACAATTGCCATTAGTAAAGGTACGAGTTTTGTATATATAGGATGGGATTGGAGGCTTCAACACAGTCATGACAAAATTACTATAAAATAAAAATAAAAAAACTCAGCTCTGCAAAAGCCAAAAATTTTGATTTTTATCTTTCATTGGTTTTCCAATAGCTACAAGGTCATTATAGATGCCCCTAAACTTGCTTAAATAATTAGTTATAAAGTTATTATAGATGCCTTTAAACTTGCTTAAATAATTAGGTAATGGCATATTTTTTTTTTCATATTTGCAGTTGTTGAATCAATTAAATTTTTTGGCCATAGAGTCTCCATATCAATTATTATTAGATCTACTCTCTAATTACTCCGCTTTGTGTATTTTTTGTTCTCGTTACTACTTTTGTATTTAAAATTATGCTAATAACAAATTCAGTCGTTGCTCTTTATCCTAGATTTTTCTGAGCTATAGTATTCAGCATAAGAGATATGGGTGTCTTTATCCACCCACTGAACATGTCCATATTTCTAGACGTGTGGTCTTTAGTGAAACTATTTTTCCATACATATTCTCCAATGGTATATCTTCGATACAAATTCAATGGGAGCTCTCAATTTACTATGATTGGATTGAGGCCTATGATAATCAACTACCTTTAGCATCTACAAGTGATATGAGTGTTGCCATCATGCTAGACTTTCCAACACCACAACCTAAACGTCATCTCATAGTAGAAGAAAGACCCAATTATCTCAAGTCTTAAACAATTGCTTCTCTCAAGACTTCACCAAATGACATCACATCATCTACTAGTACGATTGGCACATTTACTAAATTATCTCCCGTTCACACAAGTTTTTTTTTAGTCTACCCAATACGTGGACTCAAGTGAAGCTTCTACTCTACCATCTTCTGCTTCGTTGGTTCTAATTTCATATTAGCATTCCTATAATACTCACTTAAAGTCAGATATCACAAGGCCTTATGTTGATGCTAAAAACTGGTCAACAGACAAGATGAGGTGACCTCCAACTGGTTAGCAAATGATATGAGGTGACCTCTAACTGGTTAGCAGATGAGATGGGGTGACCTCCAACTTCGACGGATAGGATGCAACTGATTTCCTGCAAGTGTGCGGTCTGGATCTAGACTGAAGTTTCCTAGATCCTGTAGAGCACAAAGGAAAGCTAAGGGGGGTGGCTAGGGTCCATCCATTAGCCCTTCGATGCCTAAGTTAGTTGGATCTTGAAAGATTAAATATTTCTCTTTAGATCAATTTTTTTTATCGTACCTTGATAATGAAGAGGACGCGTCCATTTATAGACTTAGGTTACAGAATTATATTCCCTTTTTGAAGTCATGATTCCAGGGGAGGGATTCTCGAATCAGCACAATCTTTGGGCCGTTCCGTAGTTATGGGAAATGTTCCCATATTCCCTGACGATTCTCCAAATCTTTCGCCTATTTTCCTGGCTGAAGCCTAAGATCTCGGCAGGTCGTTAGGTCTCAAGTCGTTAGGTCGTCCTGGAGGTCTTAGGTCGTCAGGTCATCCTGAAGGTCTCAAGTTGTCAGGTCATCAGGTCATCGCTCCAGTCTCAGGTCGACCTCTACTCTTGTCCTTGGCCTAGTCTCAGGTCGGATTTGAGGACTTGTACCTGGGCCCGCTGGACTATGGGCTTTCCTTGTGACTTGAGGTCAGCTCGGATTTACCCACAACAGAACCCCCCTACTCTCGAGCCTGACTTGCTTGGCTTGGGAGTAAAGAGAAATAGATGAGTTGACATTTGAATTTGGCCAACTGCATGAGCTCGGCCTGGTGGGGTGGCCCGTAGGCTCTGTCAATTATACGGGTCGATATATAGAGGTGGCCTCTAGACACTTCGTGTTTTGGTCCGACTTTTTGATCCATTCCAACTGCCCACGTCCATCTTTCGACTCTTGGTCTAGGGTTATTCCTCGATTGCCCAAGTCGGTCTTTTGATTCTTAGTCTAGGGCCATTCTGACTGCCAAGGTCGGTCTTTTGACTCCTAGTCTAAGTTTATTCCTCAATTGCCCAAGTCGGTCTTTCGACTCTTAGTCTAGGGTCATTTCTACTGCCCAGGTCTGTCTTTTGACACTTGGTCTAGAGCTCTTTCGACTGCCAAGGTAGGTCTTTTGACTCTTGGTCTAGTACCCTTCCGAATGCCCCGGTTAGTCTTTTGACACTTGGTCTAAGCCCTTCTGACTGCCCAGGTCGGTCTTTCGACACTTAGTCTAAGGCTCTTTCGACTGCCTAAGTCGGTCTATCGACTCTTGGTCTAGGGCTTTGATAGCTCACCTTGGCCTCGTTGGTCTTTGCGCTATGATAGCTTGCCCTGGCCTTGTCGGCCTCTACGCTCTGATAGTTCAACTCGGCCTCATCGGCTCTGTGCTCTGATAGCTCAGCTCAGTCTCGTTGGCTTTTACATGTGCTATGTAAATGACCTCGGACAAGTCGTCCTGGGAAAGATCGTCCTGTGGTAGGGCTTCCTAGGCAGATCTTCTTGAGCAGTTCTTACTGAATAGGTTTTCCTGGATAGGTCTTCCTGCGCATGTCCTCTTGGACAGGTCTTCCCGGGCTCTTTCTTCAGCCCCTTTATCAAATTTGTAAGGCGGTGCACTTACTCGGAGAAGAAGAACTAGAATCATGTACCGAGCAGAGAAATGGTGAGAACACAACTTTGTCGTTCCCACAGACGGTGCCAATTTGTTGATGCTGAAAACTAGTCAACAAATAAGATGAGGTGACCTCTAACTGGTTAGCAGATGAGATGAGGTGACCTCCAACTTGGACAGATGGATGCAACTGATTTCCTTCAAGTGTGCAGTCTGGATCTGGACTGAAGGTTTCCTAGATCCTGTAGAGCACAAAAGAAAGCTAAGGGGGGTGGCTGGGGTCCAGCCATTAGCCCTCCGATGCTTAAGTTTTTCTTAGGAAATCAACTATCCATCATGAGGTCCATGAGACCAACATTCTAGATCATTGAATATATGGCCCCACTTATCCAAAATCCAAAACTATAAGCTAAGTAGGGGATGCAAAGCTTTACCCAACTAACCAACCTATTCGAACTTGACTTGAAAATTTAAGGATTGGGTCGACCCATATGAAATATGGGTTAGGTTTGAGTTGTGTTTTGCCCATTGGAGATTAAATTATTAAGTTTGGTTTGTTAGGCCAAATTGAATTAGTCATAAATATGGTTTCTCCCTTATCTCCTTGCTATATGTCTTAAATATTGTTAACACTCCACCCAAAACAAGGTCAAAACTACTCTTCAACATTGTCTTAACCTAAATTGAGGATATTTGTATGGCTTGATGCTCATCGTACAACTGTACGAGTTTGATAGGTATGGGTCAAGCAAGTTTTTGAAACAATCAACAAGTCAGATTAACAGAGCGAAGGGCGTGCCAACCCATTTCCGTAAAAAATCACCAGGGTCTCTAGAACGCTTAATTGTATATTATTTTGATAAAGTCATTCCCAAACTACTCCACAATGCCTTAAAAAGCCTAAGAGGATAGCTTGGAAAGGCCCTTGACAACTTGATTTCGACCATTCACCTAAAGATATAGGTAAGTCACAAGTCCAATTAAGATGCATTTCCCCAACTCTAGTGTTATAAAATACTCACAAAACCTAACCAAAAGATCCTTGACATTTTCCAAAGATAATTGTTAGATTCGATTAGCCAGTACTGAAACAAGCAGCCAGAGGAATCAAGATGGCACTATAACTTCAAAAGACCCAAGAGCACCAGGTGCATCAATTATTGATATAGAAAAGAGCATTACAAAACAAGGCTTTTGAAGGGTCGGGTAAAGGCAACCTCGATGCCCCTTATCCCGATGACAGCCTACACTTAAAAAAAGAAAAAGAAAAAGAAAAAGAAAAAGAGAGAGAGAGAGACCATGCCTTATAAACAAGTACATTTTGCTGAAATTCCAAAAAAAAAAAAACTTAATTTTATTTTTAAACTGTTTCTTAAAACCCGCCTAAGTTTTTAAAATACAATTAAAAAACTACTTTGACGAGGGTTTAAAAAATCGGGTTGTTGTATTTTAAAATGACAATCATGTCCTCCCGTTTTTTCCTTGTGCAAGCTTTAAAAATTCACTCTCAAGGTGACTGCAAAGTAGGCCCCACGATAATGGTTTTGTTTGATCCACCTGGTCCATACTTCGTTAATCACGATTTAAGGTGATGAACCCAAAAAGAAAAAAGATACAAATCAAATCTCATGTAGACCCTACAAGAATTAATGATGCCAATTAAATCCTACAACTAAAAAATTGTTAGGGCCCACCATAATTGTTTTTTAGCCATCCAACCTGTTCATTAGGCAATGTGGACCTAAATTAATGATTATTATAATTCTTTTTTTTTTTTATCCATCCAATGTGTTTGCCCCCAAGTAATTCTCAAGGGTATGCATTTAAATCTCAGCAGACGGTGTGGATAAAACCGATACATCACAGCGGCCTCTGAGAGCCTCATTCGTTCCCAAATACAGGCGGGGTGGATTGTACATGAAAGATGAAACACGGATTACCTACTCGTGATGTGCCTACTAGCCGGTGATGTGTAGGCCCACCATGATTTTCGTGTATTATCCACATCGTCCATCTACTTTTCTAGATTATTTTAAGATATGGTCCCAAAAATTAGTTGGATTCAAATCTCAGGTGAACCACGCCACAAGAAAATAGTGGTGATCGAACACCCATCATTAAAAACTTACTAGGGCCCACTGTAATGCTTATTTTCCATCCAACCCGTTGATTATCTCCACAAACCTGTATGAAGGGAAAACATAAATGTCAGCTTGATCTAAGCTTTTGTGGCCCCCAAGGATTTTTTAATGGTGGGTGCTCAATGACCACATTTCCCTGTGTTGTGGTGTACCTAAGTTATGGATCTTACTTGTTTCTGGCATTATGCAATAAAATAATCTGAAAAAAATGGTTGGACAGCATGGATAAAAGGCATTCATCATGATGGGTCCATAGAGCACTGACTAGTAGCAGCATTAGTAGGCAATCTGCTCGGTGTTGTATTTTCTCTTTTTAGTGTTTAATTTCAAATAATAAATGTCTAGAAAATATCCTATTTTCTTTAAGTAATTAAATTACACTATTAAGATGGGTATTATAATCATTTTATGTAAAAATATGACGAGAATGATAGAAAAGCAACTGAAGGTACCCATTTTACCATTATCTTAGTTAATGAGGTAGCTTATTGAAAAGTTAATTTAAAAAGGTACCAGATGTAAATATGATGTTAATGAAGCACTAATTTGTAAAATTCCCTATATATTTTTAAATTAAATGGACCAGGTGAGTTTGATTTAGATTGACCCATTATATTTGGGCTGGGGGCATACTAGGTGCGGCCTAACATCACACAATATAGTGGGGCCTTGACCGTGGGTCCAACTTTGATGTATGTGTGGTACATCCATGCGGTCCATCTGTTTGCTAGATCATTTTAATGAATAGACCTAAAAGTGAAGAAGTAGACTAAACCATAGGAAACAATGGTGATTGAATATTTGCCATTAAAAACTTCCTAAGGCCCACTGCAGTGTTTGTTTGCCAAAAAAACCCGTTGATAAAGTGGCAGAAACCTAAATAAAGGGTGAATGACCATTCAAAACTTCAGGAAACAGTGGTCCATCCAAATTTCAGGTAGACGGTGGACCACACTACAAAAAGCAGCTATGTTGACTATTCAAAACTTCTTATGGCTTTCACCCAGGCAGCCCCGGTTCAAATCCCGTCAATGGAATATTTTACACCCCGATCCACAGCTCAAATGATAGACTAAGTGAAGATAACATCATTTCAACACTGAGGTTTTGATACCAATTCCCTAGGGGGCGGCTAACATTACGGTGTAACCAACGGTGGTGTTGGATGTACTAAAACAAAAAAAAAAAGCTGATATTTATTACGTTACAAGAGTTTTGGATCAACTGATAATTTTGTTTCCCTTCATCTAAGTCTATAAGACCTTATCAATAAGTTGGATTGCAAATAAACATTACGATGGGGCATTTCAATGGGCCCTAGTAACTTTTTAGTAGTGGGCATTCAATTACCACTGTTTCCTATAGGGTGGTCCACTTGAGATCTGGATTGCTTTAGTTTTGGTATCATGCCCTAAAGTAAGCTGGGGAAAACAAATGAATGGATATACCAAATATACAACAAGGTGAGCCCTACGGTCGGGCCGCACCTAATCCGCCCCCACGTGAGTTCTTTGCTCTCTTGTCATGACGTGAACCTAACCTGACATGAATCCAAACATACCTGACCCAATCGCCAACCGCATGCTTGGGATAATGTCTATGCAATTAATAGCTAGCGTCCTTATTGTTTCCTCTTGGCTTCTTCCTCACGGACGCTGATGCGTCCCTTTCTCACGGGCGCGAATTAGGTGTTACCCCGGTAACAGCTTAGTGGGTGTTACCCCTACCGTATGGCCCACATGGATGATATTTTGTATATCCATTCCGTCCATCCGTTTATACAGCCCATTTTATTATAAGTTGCCAAAAATTATGCAGATCCAAATCTCAAGTGGACCATACCACTGGAAACAGTGTCATTGAGTGCCCCACCATTAAATATTCCAAAGAGCCCATGGTAAGGTTTTGGTAATGTTTATTTTCAATCCAAGCTCTTGATAATGTCAATAAGGTCTTGATTAAGGGAAAATATAAATATCAGATTGATCAAAAACTTTTGTGGCCCACAAAACGTTTTTAATGGTTATTAATCACTGTTTTTAGTGGTATAGTCTACCTGAGATTTGGATCTTCTTAAGGTTTTGGATCATATCCTAAAATGATATGAGAAAACAGATAGACAGGCATAGATATATACAAGATACATCAAGATGGGCCCCACACGGTAGGGGTAACACCCACTAAGGTGTTACCAGGGTAACATCTAATTCGCTCCCCTTTCTCACTAACGGACGCGGATTGCCTGTGCCACCGGGCACATGAAGTTCCTGTAGTCGGAAGCTGTGTGGGGTCCACAGAGATGTGGGTGGCGAATCCACTCCGTCCATCAGTTTTTCAAGACCACAATACAACATAATTCTAGAAATTAGGAAGGCATTCTTAGACTCGTGTCCTAATGTCATCTTTCAAAACTGATGGACGGAGTGGATTTGACAAGGACATCTCCGTGGGGCCCATATACAGATGAAATATCTAATCCGTCCATCGACTGGCTTTCATTGTGTAATCTACACCTTGAAGATGACAACGATCTACTCAGGGTGCCAAAATGTGGAAATAAATGGACGGTTTCAAAAGCTTCATCTGATGTTTGCACAGCCGTACATTTTTCCAGTTAATTGTGGGCCCGATGATTAGTGGACTGACTTGATTCTCTCAAAAGGGAATCTACACAGGGTCATCCTTCTGATGAATGGCTTGGATATTACACTTGTCTGCAACGCTGGCATATATGGTGGCGTGTGAATTCGCGAGTTCTACACGTGTATGAGATTAGCAAAGCTTGAAAATGAACGATTTTGAGTTTAGCTTCCTAACGTATTACACTAAAGGAATCTAAGCCCTAATGTTGAATATTTTAACCTCCTGACTATACAAAGGTTAGGATTCGGCAAAGGATCGGATGTGATGAACTTCATCTGTCATGGGCACGGGAATTATAAAATTGCAATCAAACCACCACGATCTTCTCCGCGAGGCCCACCAACAGTCATGGACGGATCAGATATGTTCATCTGTGTCAGGTCAACAGTGCATCACGTGTCTTAATTGTTTTAATGGAGTTGTTTGATACTCCGGCTGTGCACGACGTTTGATAAGCATACTAAAAAAATGTTACGTAAGACACATCAGCTCGAGTTAAACCCAATCAATTGTGTAGGCAAATTGGTATGCTTCCGCAGCATTTAAACCTGAGACCTACTGTTGAAAGGTCGTCACATCTTGCAGGTGGGCTAGCAGACAGACACTTCTTGTAATATTCGGATGGCTAACTAATATTAATAGGAAAATTCTGTTTTGCTGAGCACCTGATTAGTCCAGCTCATCACTCATCAGCACCTATGACTACATTAAATGTTGCAGTGCTGACAATGTCAGTGATGAGCTTGACCAATCGGCAAACAAAATTTTCTTATTAAAGAGTAGCAGACAATCCCAATTCTTTCTTAGAAGAATTGGGAGTGGATTGCTTGTACCCTAGGCTGTGTGTGGTCCAAAAAGATGTCTATGATAAATCTATTACGTCTATTTATTTTGAAAGACCACAGTAAGGCATAATTCTAATAGTCAACCATATCCAAAACTCAGGTGTCCCACACAAATAAAGCAATTAGAGCAGTAACATCCATCATTAAAACTTTTTAAGAGCTGATCATGATGTTTTTATACCATCCAAATCGTTCCTATAATTATTACCATTCACATAAATTCTAAGAACAAATATCATCCTGATGAAAAACTTCTGTTCTCAAGCGTTCAATCCCTACAGTTTCGTGTGGCATAGCCCACCTGATTTTGTGGATTTTGTGGATCTGACTGATTGTTAGAATCTGACCTTTTATGGTATTTCAAAACATATAGACTGAGTGGATTTTGAGTCAGATTGGTTCAACCAATCTCAACCTCTGACATGGAGACGCTTGTTGAAAATAAGAGCCATGGGATGATTTTCATTTTAAACCGTCCCTTACGTCCACCCACTAATCCGACAGTCAGATAAGTGCCTGAGTATAATTAATCGTACTCTGCCAAAGTATAAAAAAATTCCTTGTAGTATTAATTAAACAGTTGAGATCGTCAATTTTTGAGTGATGCCAGTCACGTGGCCACTGGATGAACCGTCAAATTCACTGTACGGTTCCGATTGTGAGGGGACGAACCGGTTACAAAAGGAATGTGACACAGACGCACCTGCAAAACCTACACGCACCACATGTGCTAACTTAGCATGCATGTCTGGAATCCAAGCCTTTCATTAGGCCGGCACCATTGCAGTCCTCCGTTTCAGAACTATGCATTGCTGGTCGATTATCAACCGCCTATTTTTCCACACGCAGATTGACTGCCACGTGAGCAGACCGGCCATAACATTTTTGTTTTCATGTGCAAGTATACGCGGGACATGCCTGATGAACGGCCCAGATATCTCGGCCGAATCAGACATTGACACGTGTGATCTGTGAAAGTGGGGGATGGAGGGATCGAGGATCCCCATTGGCCGAATCACCTCGGACGGTACGGCAAGGCACGTGGAAGCAGCACGGTTGCTCGTGCCGGGCACGAGCGGCACACGGTCACCGGGTTCCACGCCATGGAAGCTACTAAAAAACCTTCCCAGTTGACCCTGGCTGCACGTGAGGACAATACACGGGCGGCATGAACGAGACCATGCCCCAATGCCCAATCAGTTTTAAAATTACACGGTTACTACAATGTGAGTTATACACCAGTTAGCCCCTTATCCTGGCATGCATGCAGGTCAACCTAGGACCGTCCACACCATGTCCCCATCATGGATGAAAAAACCAATCCAGTGATCTTAACCTTCCAATTTTCACTTGTTGAGTGTGGACCTTTCTCTGTCACTAGCTACAATGGGCCCACAAAATTAGGAGGATTCGTATTTGGAGGGAGGATAAGGTCTACAGTCAAACTCACCGCACATATACCAATGTGGAGCATGTGAGAGATCTAAGCCGTTCATCGAGTGGACTGCACATTCCTTATGTTCTGGCCCAAAAATCAGGCTGATCTGATCATTGGTGTAAAAGAGAAAAGAACGGTCGGGCAAAGCAACAACCAGTTCATAGTCCTAGTCGATGTACGCCTACAGAGAACCTAGTGACCACCATAAGGTGATGAAAATAAAGGGAGATGTTACTGTGGAGCCGGAAGATCTTGTGAAACTGGAGCCATCCATCCACAAATACATCAATCATGGCCATCTATCCAATGGGCTCCTGACATGATGCCAGACATTTAAAAGATACGCATTGGTTGGATGATCCTATCCATTTGATCGGTGGCCTTCACATTAACAATAAACCGCTAGGATTGTTTCCTGGCTGGTCCCACTAGATGGTTAGTCCCCCTATTGACACATTTAAGCGATCGAAGGACGGCCTATCCAGATGGACCAGTCATCCGTGGCCCACTTCTTGATAAATCATGTATGTTTTTGTTACAAACGCACATTACAGTGTACGATCTTTTAAATTACAGACACAGCGGGAACGGGCGCGAATTAGGTGTTACCCCGGGAACAGCTTAGTGGGTGTTACCCCTACCGTATGTCCCACATGAATGATATTTTGTATATCCACTCCGTCCATCCTTTTATACAGTCCATTTTAGGAAGAGCTGAAAAAAAATTATGCAGATCTAAATTTCAAGTGGACCATACCACTAGAAGCAGTGTGATTGAGTGCCATACCATTAAAAATTTAAAAGAGCCCATCATAAGGTTTTGGTAATTTTTATTTGCAATCCAATATCTTTATAATGTCAACAAGGTCTTGATGAAGGGAAAATACAAATATCAGATTGATAAAAAACTTTTGTGGCCCACAAAGCGTTTTTAATGGTTATTCATCATTGTTTCTAGTGTTATGGTCCACATGAGATTTAGATATTCTTAGGGTTTTGGATCACATCCTCAAATCATGTGTAAAAACATGTAGACGGTGTGGATATATAAATAATACATTAATATGGGCCTCACACGGTTAGGGTAACACCCACTAAGCTGTTCCCGGGGTAACATCTAATTCTCACCCAGCGGGAACACCAACAGAACAAAGACAAAATCGCTCTCTCTCCCTCTCCCTCTCCCTCTCTCTCTCTCTCTCTCTCTCTATTGAGATTAGGTTTCACATCGCCATCAACGTTCGTGGCATCAAAATAGTAATTAAAAAAAATAAAAAAAATCTAAGGAGTAGAGGGTTGAAGAAGACCTAGAAAACGAGGGTTTTTAGAGAGAGAGAGAGAAGGAAAGAGGGAGAGGTTTGATGCAGAAGGAGCTGCTATTTAGGGCTGGATTTTTCGTCCTGATGGTGGGCGGGTGGGGGTGGGAGGATGGGTGGTCAAGGATCTCCCAGACATGCTGCGGCAGCGGGGAGCCCCGCCCTGGCTGGTATCAGAGTCGTCGATTCTCCTGTCCTCCTATTGGTATGTTTCCACAAGGCCTTGCGCGAGGATCTCTCCAATCTCCATCTCCTTGCAGCTTCTTCAGTCACCGGACCACTTGAACGGGAGACCATTCTCGAGCTTCGTCGACGGTACCAGTTCCTCCAAATGGTTTACAAGTATCATAGCGCTGCAGAGGATGAGGTCAGATTATAGTGGAATTCTGCTTCTGCTTCTTCTTCTTCTTCTCCTTCTTCTTTTTTTCCTCCTCTTTTCCTCCATTATGTGGATTCCATTGTTGCAAATTTAGTAAAAATAAGTTATCACGAAGTTGGAATTTGATTGAATTGTGTTGGATTCTTTCGAATGTGGTCTTCTTCTTTGCCACTAAGGTTGCATTTGGATCCAAAATTTAATTGAATTGAATTGAGAATAGTCAGTCAAATCAAGAGGAAATATCGAGAATTTCTGAGGTCTCCCAGTATTCATAATAAGTAGCTGTTGAGTTTTTTTTTTTTTTTAATAATATAATTCTTGATTTTATTAGAAAAGTAAGAGACGAGCCACCTATTGATTAAGGCAATGGATAACAATTGGCTATTACAAGAGATGGCTCAGACACTCCATCATTAGCAAGCGAGACAGCAATTGAATTTACGTCCCTTGGAACACGCTGAAAACTGCAGGCCATGCCTTGGCCACAGTTCTAATTTCATTAACTATAAATTGTTTTCCACGGGTACTACATAAAGTGGTCTGCCTATGAAATAGCACTTTTCGAGTCACCTTCCACCACGGGCTGACTTGAGGATTCCCTTACCAACTTAATGCTCATACAAATGGCCCCCAGTTCACTACAATTAAATCACCTTTGCCAATTACCCTGATAAAACCCATTTGACCACCGCAAGCTCGTCATGAAAAATAGGCTACTATGCCAAGTGAGCAACTGTCCACATTCAATTTTCACCAATTAGCTGGAGGGTGCCGCATTACCCTTATCTTAGGTGTGATAGTCAGGTCATTGATATTCTCCCATCAATTTCTAGGGAAGTCCAAGAAAGAAACTGCAGAAAATTCTTTCGCTCTAAGGTCCCCAAGAAATCAGTTTCGCTTTGGTTTTCTTCTTAATTCTCAACCCGGTCAAGAAACACCTTAAAAAAATTCTTCTGTTATGTTCTTTCCAATTGCTGTTATGTTTTTTTTTTTTTTGTTTTTTTTGGTGTCAAATGTTTCTTTTATTGTCAACTTGAAAGAAGCATAACTGCAATTTGGAGCCTAGATATGAACCCCGTGTAAGGAAATTTGATTATTTCCACTCTACTACAGTAGTTTCGATCCAATTCAATAGTGCATGCAAAGTTCCAAACACACCCTGATGACTGTTTGTGTGATTAAAAAATACTTAATTCAAAGGGTATAATATGGAACTGGCTAAGTGTAAGCTCACCATATCAAGCTTATAGAGATTGGATTTTGAATTGTTCTTTAGGGCGTGTTTGGATGCAAGACCTAGCAATACTATATCTGAGAAAGTGGATAAGAAAAATTTTGTTTTCTCTATAAGCATTCTGATGCAGGACGGAATGATCTAACCTAATATGATGCCATGAAATTAAAAGACAGATTAACTAGAGCAATGGGATGAAAAAACAAATCTAATTTTCCATAAATTCAGAAATTTCAGATTCATGACATGTCCAAATTCAAGCTACGACAATCTCGCAATGCGAATCTCATAAACTACTAATTAGCCGGGACCTATGGGAGATAGAACTCTCATCCTAGCATAGGGTTAAATATGAATTCAATGGAAATCACGTGTCTTGTAAGAGTTTTGACGTGTTAGGGCTGTTTAAAGGCTAGGGAATATGAGAAAAGGGTTTGGGGTATCTAGGTTTAGAGGAATTAGGGTTTGGAACATTAGGGTTGAGGTTTTGGGAGGTTTCGGGTTGTGATTTCATATATTGGGTTTAAGGGATTTAGGATTTAGGGCGTGTTTGTTTCGCTGTAAATGGGGGTAAATGCAGGTAAGTAGGTGTAAAAAGGTAATGATTATTATTTCCTTGTGTTTGATTCGACGAGTATTTTCTCAATGTAAAAAGACTTTGAAAAAGATTGGCGTACATTCATGGGCCCCATTGTGATGTCCGTGACATATCCACACCGTCCATCTATTTTATTGAAACATTTTAGGATATTAGAAAAAAAATCAGATAAATCTAAACCTCAAGTGGCCCACACCATAAGAAATTGTGGTTGTAAAAGGTTTTTAACGGTAGGCATTCAACCCACTGTTTTGTGTGGCGTGGTCTACTTAAGTCTTGTATTTGCCTCAATTTTGGGTTCATGCACTAAAATCACCTCTCAAAATAGATGGACGGAGTGGATAATCCATGTATATCATAGTGGGCCCCACAAAAAATACACACTCTTCTCGGTATTCGTGCACAAAAAGCAAACGTCAGTTGCCATTATTGAAAGATGTGTAGGGAAATATATTGTAAATCATCATTACCTGTATACCATGTATTTACCTCAGGGAATTGAAAACAAACAGGCCCTTAGGGTTTCTAAAATTGGGAAAGTGGGTTTCAGGTTATGGGAATTAGTGATTAATGATTTGGCCAAGGGATTTCATATTTTGGGGATTGGATATCTAGGGTTTTGATAATCAAAGGGTGGAGAAGTACGATTTTGAAAATTAGGGTTTGGGATTTTAAAATCTAAGTTAGGGTTTTAGATGGGTTAAGGTTTGATTGAATGTGGGTCGTAGGGAGACAAGAAAAGTCAAAGAAGAGAGAGATTGGGGAAAGTAGAGAAGAGAAAAGAAAAGAGAAGAAGGGAGATAATACCTTGATGAGAAGAGAGAAAAGTAGAAAAGATAACTAGGGAATCACCTCCCGTGGCTTCATACCACCAATTCAATCATAGGATAAAATTTTGTTGAATCTTAAAGCAAAATGAGAAAAATATCTTTCATTCATAACATGCATAATGGCTAAGGTGGGGACGTCCAACCCTTTATAGTCTCAGAAAAGACCTTTTACAAAAAGGCGCTTTCAGATAAGATTCTCAACATAAAGACTCCTAATGAATTAAAAGTTGTCCCTAACCCTCTAATCTCAACATAGATATAAGCTATACCGAAAATAACGAAACATGTAAACAAAACAAACTAAGCAACTAAACTATTTCGTGGCCCATGGGGTCCACGATCAAGATGCTCCAATGTGCGCGATCCAACAGTCCGATCATCATGTCCACTCGATCCAAAGGTCTGATGCGTCCATCAAGCTCTTACATGCAGCCCACGTGCATTTTCCCAGTGTGGGGTCTTCAAAGATGCACGAACATGCACGTGGGGTCTTCAACGTGGCTAGAAATGTGAATTCGGCCAAGCGGGCCCCATGTAATGGTCGTCTAGTCATAAGGAGATTGGCTCAGCCCTCCTCCTTTGGTATGTTGCTTGTACATTGCTCCGATGTCCTCATCACATTCATATTGAGGTATTGGGCTCTAGACCTTTAGTTGCAGTTATGTTGCTTGCAACTTGCACTCTAAAGGTTATGCAATTGCAATTTGAGACCTACTTCTTCACTTTGGATAGTTGGAAATGGAGTTACTTGCCATCAACTCCTCCTGATTAAATTGAATGTTCTCAATACAGTTCACTTGTATGCCCAACTAGAAGCTTATAGAAGATAGTGCCTATTCATTGAATGCCATTGCAAGGAATGATCTTTGCATCATTGGTGGAGAATCCAGAGACAATGGGTCTGAAAATGGATAATTATGTCACACTCCAAGATAGGTTTTGAAAAAGTCCAAAATATGATATGGCGCATGATGGACAGTGGGATTCCTAAGAGTCCTGTGAACTTTTGCTTACACTAATGATATCTTGTTGCAGAAGGTAAATCTTGACTATGAGGATCTCATGCAAAAACAACGAGAAAGAAAAATTCTATTCTAACAATTAAAGTATCTGCATTGCATACTCCTAAAGTGAGCATAAGCAAATTATAGAAACCAACCCTCATTCTTACCTAATTGGGAAATTGATCACCATAAAGAAATTGCTTAAAAAAAAAGGAAAATAAAAAAAGAAATGAACTACCCACAACAAATTGAAAAAAATACCTGATCCACCTTTAATCACATCACTAGAATTAGACCCTGGAAATATGAAGTGGTAATTTGAAAAAAAAAAAAAAAAACTTCAAGATATAGATCTACTCAAGTAGATATTAATGGACTAACAGGACGCTTCAGCGTAAAGTTATGTCATTTTATAGGTTCTTGTATAAAGGAAAACTAGGAAATAACTTCTAATTAAAATTGCGCGTATGGCTCACACTTGTAGACTCTAAGTGTGTGGAAGCTTAGAGTGGAGCTTGTAAAACTATCGTTAAGTCCGCGGGGGGGGGGGGGGGGGGGGGGGGGGATTAGGACATTTTAAAAACTTCTTGCCTAATTAAACTAATTAGCAATTATAAACTAATTAAGTAAGAACACTTAGCTTCCAAGCTTAAGTGGGTCCAATAATAAGGCTATCATATGATAATCATATAATCAACTTAGCCTAAGCATGCATAGATAATCAAATGATTTGACTAATCAAGAACCTAATCAATGCAAGTTATGTAGACTGTATGAGAACAGATCATATGAGCTCAAGTCTACACTTCTTAGTGAAAGTACATCTTGTGTGTGAATGTGCCTAACTAATGCCTAGCATACATTCCTATCAAGCATTCACAATTAAGCAATTAAACATATAATGCTAAGATAACAATGTGCTCAAATCAATCACAAACACAAGCATGTATAATGGTTCAACTTTGGGTCTATTCCACTCCCAGTTCAAGTGCTCATCCCTATAAGCACATCGGCATTCATTAGGGAGTTTCAATCAGGTTTCTCCCAACCTAGGTGTTTCAAATCGGTTCCACCCTATCGGGGAGTTTGACAAGGTTCCTCCCAACCTATGACGGAGATTTACTGGTTTATCTCTTAACCAAGATGTTTACGGGTTCCATCTAACCTAGGAGTTTGATAATGATCCTCCCTACCCATCAGTTCCAATCTTAGACTCTAGCATATGCTCCCGTCAGAGGCTCCCCTTGGAGACTCGTTTGAGTTTGTAGATCCAAATTCTCACACTCAATCCTCCATGAGGAAGGAGTGCAACCGGACTCTCAAATTGACAATTTGTCGGATGAGCTCTTTGTTCAGTGCCTTCTTGGGTTGCTTGATCTTTGTTTTCCCGTGCTTCAATCAGCTCCCCGATGCTCCCCCGATTGTGTTGCCGCCACGTTGCCAATGCCTCAGCTCCATCGATCAATCGCCTTGCATTTGATTTTCTTGAGATGCCCAAGGTGATAGAAGATGGTGTGAATTCTCTACAACTAGTAGGAGTTGGTTGCCTAAAGGAACTCCACCTAATAAGATCTTTAGAGAGGTTTAGATATATGATCTACTTATGGTCAATGTACCTAAAACATCTAAAGATCAAGAGAGAGCAAGAACATCTTCATGTGAGCTTTGAATGCTCCATGTTGTGATTAAACACAAGGAAGATGGCTTGGAATGCTTAGGATTAGAGCCTAATGGTATGAGCAATTAAAGTGGCTTCTAATGTACTAATATCTCTCTCCTTGCCCCAAAAATCGAGCCAAACCATTTTATAAACATACTTCAACAGATAGAAAACAACTCCAAACAGCTAGTAGCCGACTGGTCGAATATTAAGGACCAACCGGTTGAGCATGGCCTGGACAGGCAGTTTACTTGCTGTCCTTTCTGGGTCGGTCACGACCGGTCGAATGACCGGTCTGATTGCCTAGCCGACCGGTCGTCCAACTGGTCAAATTAGGCCTGGGATCAGCTTTACTTGCTGTCTCAATTTGGGGTCTGACGATCGGTCGACAGCCCTTATGTGCATGCTGTCGGGTTATGTTTTACATCAGCACATGCAACTTCTTTGGCCATTCTTTGGGTGGTCTTTTGAGACACCTAGGGCCAATCTAAGATGACTACAAGTATGCCTAAAGGGTCAAGGTCATCTAAAGGTTTGGGTTTTGGTTTTGGTTCAAGGCTCACCAAAGCATCTCTTTTACCTGTTTCTTCTTCCTTGATGCAGTAGGTCCACTTGAGTCTTCGGTCTTCATCTTCTTTAAGCTCAACCGACACTAGATTTACTAACCTATGTAATTGACAAATAAGGTGCACTAGTATGCCACAAAAAAGTGCACTAACACTAATGATAAATTTTTAGAAAAGATGTATCCTCCTAAATACGGATCACTAGAGTAGATATTGATGGATTATTTTGTGGAAAGTGGATGCTTGAGTGCAAAAGTTGTACCATCTTGTAGGTTAGGGTGTTGAATTGCATTATTTCCTCCTAGCGAGAAGTCTATTGCAGGTAGTTCCGCTCCTTCATTCAACCACAACACATATACAGGAAACTTCTTGTGCAGGTCAACCAACTTCGTGCTCTGCTTTCTTTGTGGGTCCAATAAATTATAGTTGTCCCTACCATCATCCTTTGACACTAGTATTTCTTGCAAGATTGGACATCCCAAGCTCTTGAAGCAATTGATGATCATCTTTCCTTCACCAACCAAGGTATTCAATTTTGACAATGGGCCTAATGGCCGATGTAATGGCCGGCTGTTAAATTGTTATGTTATGGGCTGTAATGGTCAAATTTTTCAAAGAAAAAAATATTAAAAACTTTGCAAAAGTGAGAGACAATTATAAACAATTAAAATTCCTATGAGAGGCTTAAACTAACTTTAAAATTCCTATATTTAATTTTCTAATTATCTAATGTGAATGATTCAATATAACTAGGATTATATGAGCCTGTATCTAATTATGAGATAATTATATATTTATATTCATATAACCATTTTATCACAAACAACCACAATATAGCTTTTTAGGTTCATAAGATGAATACAAAAAAATTAGTCACCAATTATGTCACCACCCAAAAAAAAAAAAAAAAAAAAAAACTATGCTGCCTGTGGTTGCTCAACCTCGACTTTATCATCATCTAGTTGTGGAATGGGTGCCGTATATCTATAATAACTAGAGGGAAGACCATGTTAATGAAAGTCGGGGATGATTGATCACGATCATCACTGCCACTGGGAATTTGTTGTGTCAAATTTGAATGAGAATTGTCATGCTAGAGCAGACCCATAGTCATAGCAATAGTCGTACTGGTATTGCTTGTATTGCTAAGTCTGCAACCGCGACTCCGATGCATGACTCGGATCCAAATCTGGATATCTATAACCCCCATATTTGCTCTACGTGGAACAAATCTAGGAGACTTTGCTTGTATTGCTATTAATGCTTCCCAATTCTACTAGAAATCATATAGGAACTTGTTACGAGTGTATTCATTGGATTGGTTCATCAATAGCATTAGGTTAGAATCCCATTTTGACTCTGCACCATTGATTCCACTATTATTAATGATCAATAATGGAAGAATAATTCCTTCATATTCATAGAGATAGGGGACATAATTCACATGGATATAGTCTCGCTTGGGTTGCTTTAATGGTTGTCTTTACATTTTCCCTTTTACTCGTAGTATGGGGAAGAAGTGGACTCTAGTGGTACTACTAATTGATAATTGAGACCAATATTTTCGGTATCAGTATTGACAAATATACCACACCTTTGGGATACAAAAACATATCGGGCATCGCATGAGAAATATTGGATGTATCGCTGTTTTTGGGAAACATTAGGAAATTGGTCAAATTTTTAGTGGATGTTAAAAAAGACATTGTTACACACTTAGAAATCAAAAGATCATAAAAAAACAAGTGCACATAATAAATTTCCTTTATATAGGGTCTTAAATTATGTGCTATTTGATTGAAGTGATGCAACTATATTTAAAATCAGGTCATATCATTTATAAGAAGACATGTATGAAAACACAAGCAATACGTTAAAAAATTTCGAAAACTTCCATTAATCTGTAAATCAGCCTCCGACCACTCTCATATCATATTTCCACACTCTAATTGCAAGTAAAATTGATGAAAGGAGAGATTTCAAATTTCCCCCAATTTTTCAAATTTCCCCAAATTTGAGAATCGAAGTGTAATTAATATTCTGATCATCCAACACTCATAAATACATGAATTCTAAGGCTAAATAACCGCCAATCAATTTAGGATCTTTGAAAAAAATATTTTTGATCCTTTTATTTTTTAATTATTTTTTTCAAAACCTCCAAAAGACTAATGCCAATTTATAGATCAGTCTTCCATCACTTGGATATGATTTTTCCACACTCTAATTGCAAGTTATATGGGAGAAATTTCAGATTTTTCCTAATTTCCCCCATTTTCCCTAAATTGCAAATCAGAGGTTGAAATCCATGATTGAGCATGCAAAATATGCAAAATCATGGATTTCCATCTTTGTTGTACTGATTCCAAGCGATTTACAGAAGAAACTGATTAAAATAAAAAATGCACAGTTTGTAAATCTGGCCCATTCCTCTCTCCGATCTCGATTTTTGCACCAAAATTATGTTTCCCTCCAAAAAATAAAAAATGGTTGGTTGATTTTTGGTTAGGAAGGGATTAGAAGCAATGGTTAGGAAGGGATTAGAAGCAAAAGATTGGAGAGAATGCAAATTAGCGGATTTTTTTTTTTAGTTTTTGGAAAGGGGGGTGTTGGTTGGAATGTATCGATGATATCGTTGATACATGAAGAATATAACTGCGATATGATGAAAATATCTCAATGTATCGATATTTCCTCAGTAAATGCGATATTTCATAAGATAACAACTACTACCCGGAAGTCTAACACTTTCAAGCATTTTCATATCGCTACTCATCGATATCGATAGTATTAGCTGATTCCATTGATACCACAAACACTGTCCATGACTAGTCCAACAGGAAAGTGCCTCAAGAGTCTTCCTAAATTGTCCATAATTATATCTATATCCATAAGTCGTACTGGCGCCCCATCTCCTTGAGTGCCACTGATGTCGGGCTCCCAATGATGCTCTTCCCTTGGTTGCTAGTATCATGAATTGGTAGACATAAGTTCGGCCTCCTCTGCTCTGTCAATGCTCATTAGCCTCAAATAGTGTGGACAGTTGTATCCTGTGTGCTGAGCAACACCAGAAGTCTGACCAGGTGTATCATTATCATTATTTATCTCGGATTTGCTGTTACTTTTTTCTTGGGCCAAATCTTTAGTAACCCTCTCCAAAAATTAGCTACACGACTCTCTTGTTGGCTAGCTCATAATGCCGGTTTCCTACTTCGACTTCCTCGCTATCCTCTTCTACCTATTTTTCCCTTTTTACCTACCAAGGAAGAAGTTGGTCATCTTTACCTAACAGGACTTACCTTCTTGAATTTGTTTTGCCACACGCTTCGTATTTCGTAATTTCAACTTCATGTTGTAATGCATGAATACAAGTTGATCCAATGTCTTAACCTGCAATATATTCCCTTGCTTTGAATGAATAAATACAAAACAACTCCAGTTCCTCTTGCGGCTGGAGGAAGAAGTTATCTGGCTGAAAACTTTTACTGTTATTGTTTTGAGGGCCTTTGCACTTTCTCTAAAATGAAGCCAGCAATCAGCTATATAGAAAAAAAAAAAAAAAAAAAAACCTTATGTTGTGTACGTAATGGTAATATTGTCAAATGCACCACTTTACATCACTACTATAACAATTTTTATGATTAGTAGTAGTAAAAAAAATTAGTTTCTTACTCGAAGGTGTCTGACCAATTGCCTTTCTGCAAATAGATCTAAGAAGCTGTCCTAATGAAGTCCATATATTTCCAATTGTGGACGATATGCCAAAGCATTCGTATTGTTTTAAGCACTAAAATAACAAAAGATGTACACAATAAATGAGTGAGGACCAATAATTAAACAGTTGATTTTACTTCATTTAACGCCTTTATTTGCATATCTAAGTCAAGCTCTAATCTCTTTATCACATTTTTCAGCCAACATAAACCTTTTCATCATCTACAAATGACGCATCATTACCGAAATCTTGGATTTATCTAGTAGCCTACGTTACAACAATAAAAATAATAATGAACTTTAATATATCATGAAAATAACTTAGTAATAAGTATATAATGAGCGTGCATGAGACAATACTAGAGTAATAGATATTGTGCACCACTTTTATATTATTTCTTGTCGCATGAAGGATGTGGTGAAGTTGATTTGTCCAATGTTTGTCGACCATCTTCCAATAATCTTTGTAGTTTTACAATCACGATGGAATGACAAGGGTTGCCTGTATCCATGAGTTCATAGGAGAAGCTCATGGTAGGTATCTTGTCCGATTTTATAAGACCAATCAGTCTCATCAGTGGTTCCATTACCTTTATAATTTTTTGGACTTTCTTCCAATATTTAATCTTTCTTATGGTCTCCACAATATCAACCGGTATCCCTTCTATCTTATGCTCATGCTTTATGTTAAGCTACTCCCTGAAGCAAACATCTCACTTAACTCTCTCCTACGCTCATATAAACTTCAAGGCAATAAAATTTATCATGACATGCTTCATCTTTTCAACTAATTTCGCAATGTTTTTATTCTTTCCAATATCTTTTGGTATAAGGTTGATACAAGTGCGGCACATGATGATCAAAATAAATGGTTCCACTTCTCCATCAACAATTTTCCAACCGATTTATACGACACTTCATTTTTTCTACCAATTTGCACAACATTTTCCTCTCCAATTCATGGTGTGCCGCAACGGCCGTTACGGGGCTGTAAAGGCCATTATGTAAAGATAACGGTGCCAACTGTTACACGTTACGGGGTTGTAACAGTCATTTGTAAGTCGTAACAGCTGTTACAGAAAGAATGACCCTGCAACAACCAATACAACCCCCGTAACGGCCCATTACCCACTCCTAAAGGCTGTAACTGGCCTCGTAATGGCCTGTTACACACCACATAAAGGCTGTAACGGCCTCGCAATGGCCTGTTACACACCACATAAAGGCTGTAATGGCCTCGTAATGGTCCATTATAGGGCTGATACAGGCTTTTCAGATTTTTATTTTAATTAAAAAAAGAGACTGTAACAGCCGTTATAGCCTGTATTGTAAAGGTAATGATGGTGGCCGTTACGGCCACCATTACTGTTACGGAATACTTTGCTCCAATTTCATCTACCATCTTATCCATAAGACCAGAAATATGAATTACATCTTTTGTTTCCTCAGATACATTAATGGTAGTTTGGAACATTATTCCCAAGTGGTAGTACACCATAAAGTTTATCATACTTTGTCTGGTTGGGCCAGTTCAATCGTTGCACATAATAGTGCATCATTTCCTTTGTCATATCGGTCTAAAAGTGGCTACATATGCCCTTACACCTTTGTACTCCACACGTCAATTTCTCCATAATCTCACTAACTGCGGGTGCATGAGCTCCTCTTCTTTGTTGTCTCTTCTCTAAACAAAATGGGATCGCGTGAAGGTTCCCTTGGATTCACATCTACATTATCTAAGTCCTTAATACGAGCTCTACCTCCTTCAGCAAGTGAAGGAGTATATGAAGGCTGTTGTCGACTAAAGGTATCCCACTTCTACTCCCACTTCACCCCTTACGTCACAAACTGGCCCCCTTCCTCCAAACATCTGCCAGCGTTCTTCATCTTCATGAGCGGTGCGCAAACTCTCTCTCCTCATCATTGTCACCTCCATATCAGAATCTTCACCAGACTCAACATTATTATCATCAGCCACACTCATATAATTGGGCCCAAAAACCTCTGCTTGGACTGCATTGATGCTTTCTGCTTATTCTGTACAATATAGCTTTCCCCCCTTAATATCTTCCAAATTATGCCACATCATTCTTCTTCTCTCTTTTAGGATGCTTGAGCACCCTGCGACTTGCCCTTTTGATGTGCTATATGCTGTTTCACATGTGTAATTCCTCAAGTTATTAATCTGCCACACCAATTGCATTTTATGACATGCCTATTCCCACTTATTCTCTCAGTATTGCCATCTAATATTATCATGTACTGGTTGGGCTATCATTTTCTTTGCTCACAAGTCAAAAGTCACAACTCCTAGTCTCTAACTAACCAAGTATCAGACTATAAGCAAACTTTCCATGCTCCTTCTCTCACTTCAAATCATCAACCCCAAACTAGTCCAAAATCCCCAAGCGCTTGCAAAAAAGTATAAACACATAATGTTAAAGCAACAGAATGTTACACAGATACAACCAGAAATTGAAATTTAAACTTAGGTGAATAGTGTCGGGCTGATTTGGGACCCCTCGAATGCCCCTAAAATAGTTCAAAATTCATACGATCTATGGAACTCTATGGAACTCCTACTAATGCATATCCTTAACCATTCGACACCCTTTCCCTCAAGAACTTCGAGGGAATTTTTATTTATTTATGAATAGTGTCGGGCTAATTTAGGACCACCCAAATGCCCCTTAAAACAGCCCAAAATTCATGCAATCTATGGAACTCATCCCTCTGACGCATATCTCTAACCATTTGACACTATTTCCCTTAAGAAATTTGAGGCAAAAAAAAAAAAAAAAATTGGATGAATTGTGTCGAGAAGATTTATGACCAATCGAGTGGCCCAAAAATGGCCTGAAATTCATGCAATATGTGGAACTCATCCCACGAATGCATATCCCTTACCATTTGACATCATTTTTCTCAAGAAATTTGAGAAAACAATAAAAAAATAAATTTGGATGAATAGTATTGAGCCGATTTAAGGACCCACTTGAATGCTCCTAAAATGGTCTGAAATTCATGCAATCTATGGAATTCATATCACTATCACTAATGCATATCCCCTAACCATTTCCCTCGAGAGAATTGAGAAAAAATTAAAATTAAATTTGGATGAATGGTGTCAGGCCAATTTGGAACTCACCCATATACTCCCAAAAAGGGGCCAAAATTTATGTCATCCATAGGATTCATCCCACTGATGCACATCCTGAAACATTTGACATCATTCACCCCAAAAAAGTTTAGAAAAAAATGTAAAAATAATTCTGGCACTATTCATTCCAAAAATGGCTTGAAATTACAAAAATACCACAAAAATTGAAAAAGAGATGAAAAACATTGATTTAATGCATGCATGTGTAGATCTAAATTTACACACACACACACACACACACACACACACACACACACACACAAACATTGCCAAATCGAGCATAAATCTAACAATATTTGGTTGTAGTAATATAATGTTAAATCAGTATATTTGCAGCAAGAAAAAACAAAAAATAACTTCTCTTTTTTATTATTTTCTCCAAATTCGGCCATGGATCTTCATTTTTAAAAAAACCGTTTAAGTCCCATGTTTAATAATAATTCAAGAATTGCACAAATCTAGTAAAACAAAATGGGTTAGAGATAGTCTTAAGAAACAAAATTATGAAAAAGTGGAGGAGAAATTGTGAAGAATGAAAACAGCCCACAATGGGGGCTCATATGCACGCAATAGCCCTAGACCGTAGCGATCCTTATTTTACTTTTTTATTTTGGAAGAGGCCATTATGACCTTATAATGCGTAACAGTTCCGACCGTTACCGTTATGTTACCATTTTTTAATACCTAGTCACCAACGCCCACTTCAACAATCTCGTCTTCATTAATCACATCTTTTTTTCTTGCTTTTTTTAAATCAACTTCTTTTCAAACCATTCATTTCTTCGTCCCATGTGGGTTCCTTGTCCAATGTCGGTTCTCTCTTTCAAACTAATCAACCTGTTCCATCTTCGACATGATGGAGCCATGGAATCTACATTACCAAGTGTTAATATTGTTTTGGGTTGAACCCTTTTAGATTCGTCGGCTACCCGTTCTGAAAACTGGAGAAAGAAATTGTAGGTTACCTTTTGAATTGAAGTAGTGGCAAGCCAACCATAGGGGTTTCCTAATTTCTTCTTTTTGGCGATTACCTTCACCATTGGGTGGCTTGGTAATCAAGATACCTTGAACATTGGTCAAATCCCCATGTTTAACGAAGTAGACCAATGGCAAGAGCACTCGATCACATAATAGGAACCTCTTTGATTATCTGACCTTCCCCTCCCGTATGTGTTATCTAACCTTACTGAAGTAGGTGCTCATCTTTTCTTTGTCCTCAGCCTTCTCTTGAAAAGCAGCTAAAGGTCTCTATTGAGTAAGAAGTTGTCTTCTATGATGGACAATGTTTAGGAGGTGCGAGCAGGTGTAGAGGGTTGCAGTGTCTCAGTGATAGTGACACTTGGCATGACCAAGGGGTCATTTCGATGCCTGTAAAATTTAAGTTTTATTTATTTACACACGCACTCACACCCCCACACACACCCACGCCCTCACACCACAATGAGTACTCAAACCCATGACCTCGTGTTGAAACTCTTGTGAGTCTACCACTGAGGCATGAGTAAGGACCCAATTTTAAGTTGTAAACACTAAACACTCAAACCAGAAATTCTTTTCAGGTGTAAAGTGTTTGCATTCTATCCTGTTTGGCTTTAAGTTATAAAGTGAGAGAGATGAACAACCACTGGAATGTCTTTACTGGTAGACCCTTTACAACTAATGGATTTTATAGGCATCCAAACGACCCTTAACAGATGAACATGCCCCCCCTGAACATGCGATGTAGGTTGTGGAGATGCACATGGAAACATCAGTGCAAGGAGAAGGGAGTTTCAGTTCAGAATCGAGCAAATTCAGCTGCATAAGCGTCTCAGCCAATTGATTTAGTTGAAGAAGCACAACCCTGAGTTCTAGCCATTGTGATTTCCATTCGAGAGCTTCAGTTTCATTTCCAGCTTCTTGCCTTGAGCTCTCTATCTTTCGTTAGCTTTCTTTCTTTTTTGTCTTGTGTTTCTTTCTTGTTTCATGGATGAAGCTCTTATTTATGCATTCACTAACACGTCCAAGGTGGACTATTATATCCAGTGGGGTCTCTCTTTTTTGGGGAAACCAAAGAAATTCCATGTTAGCTACTTTTTTGAAGCCTTCAACAAAAGACTAGAGGGTTGGAAGTATACGTTGCTCTCACTTGCTAGGAGAGTCGTCTAACTCAAACATGTTTTGATCAGTATCCCTACTTATGTGGCAATGAGTCTTCCTCTTCCTTTCAGCATTATTAAAATGCTTAGATACAGCTTATGAGTCATTTGTCTTGAACTCCATCTCTATAAGACAATTGTTGTGGCATGGGAAATGGCATGCCAACCAAAACCCGAAGGAGGCTTAATGGCGGTAACCAATGCAACCGAGCTCCATATAGATCTCGAATAAGCATGATATATAGTGTTCAACTAAAGTGATTCATTTACTATGCAAGTCAACCAAAAGATTGACAGTAGTAGTAGAAGGAAGACTCATTATTGACTCAAAACCAAAATGAGTTTTCTTTCTTATAAAAACTCGACTGTCTATTCAATCTGTCAAGCCCCAAAGAGAACTCCCCTCCCCTTTAGACTTCATCTCGTTTGACTTTATATATGTGAGAACCTATTATATATGAGGGCTCACTTGCCCCAGTTACAATGTTGCTTCCTATTGCTCCTAAAACCTGTACTTCTGCAAATATCTCCTAGCCAGCTCGCCGAACTTACTGACTAATAGTGATATAACTCCCCTCGAGGAGTTCACCATCAAGGCCTACAACAAGTTGATCATGTTCTTCTCCATCAGCTTGCGGAGTTCACCGGCCAAGCAGCTCATGCATTTGAAAGGTGCTTCTCCCAGCTAGGGACCTTGGACAATACTTTGAGAGTGAGATATTGGCACTCTTTCAATCTTGTTTCTAGAAAGGCAAACTTCTTAGTGGATTCTCTTCCTGAAGATGGTGCTTGTAAGCCAATCAGCCCAATCCTTGTAATTGGAGTTAGCTGTCCATTGCCTCGATGGCTAGTTTTCCCCTTCCATTGTTTCATTTTTTTTTTTTTCTCAATAAAATATCTTGTTGCTTATCAAAAAGAAAAAAAGTGAGACCATCAGTACATGACTATTTACCATCCATTTCTCTGTAAAGTGTCTTCTAGATCGTAAACGTTGTTTTTAATTTTCTATGAATTGATTCATTTAATTTGTTTATACTTTCATGTTTACCATTTCTATTTGGATCTTGTATGAACAATCATGCCTTACAGTGTTAGGACTTGTGGTTTGTACCTGCCTTTCCATTCTTTGATACTACCTCTTGAAACAAAATTTCATTGGAAAGGGATGTATAAACAAAGGCTACTTTTCTTTTTGTTAGATGTATAGAATACTTTAGTAGTTTGTGTTCTACACCCACATATTTAGAGATTGGGTCTGGAAACTTCTGACTGTTAAAAGGATTGCATGTTGACAGCTTGAAAATTCTACACCCAGGGCCTGCTTGGATGCCCCCCCTTTTGATCAACCAATCTGCTGTACTTGCATTTGGTGCGGCTCGGGAAATGGGAACCATATTAGGTGGGCTCCCCTTTTCACCTTTTCCCCTCCAAATTGCTTGTAATGTAAGACCAGTTCAGAGTCATTCTTACACCACTTGCAAGTTGTGTAGAATGCATCCCTTCTGGCAAATAGGCGATCTTCCAAATGGGTCATTACTATCTTATCTTTGATCTTCCCTTGGAAGTTTAATGAGTCCGCCACCATTTTGCATGTATTATGGTTTGTAATCAATTTTAAATGTTTGGCAGGTCATTTTTCGAGCATTGGATCTACGTGTTAGGAATGTAGCCTGCACATATTCCCTTGAACATGGCGCTATAAATAACCTGTTTGACAACGTGTTTTATTTGTTGGATGCATTGTTGGAGGATGATGAAACCTCTTTGAAGACATGTCAAGAACTTTCCTTATGTACCAGCACCATTCAGGCATCCATTTGCCAGCATATGCTAAAAGAAGAAGAGCAGGTATGCAGTTATTTACAAAGTAACTCAGTTTCACACCATTTGGGGGCACTGGTGGCTGCACAATTTGTCATTTCTTTGAGGTAGGAATTTTTTTTTTTTTTTGCTGTAATCTTTTTTTTTTATGGGATGAACCAGACAAGCGTCATATTGCTAAAGCATTCACCACTAAGCTCTTTACCATCTTTTCATTTGACACTACCATTTTCCAGTCTTGAGTCTTGCATGCCTGTTTTCAGCATTAGATTGTTCGGCTTGACTAGTTGTGATATGTTTTGAGGTTCAGATAATTATTTAATCATCTGAAAACTGGCATCCTATGGTTCTTAAAAAAATATGGTCCAGAGCTAGAAGTCAATTCCGTGACTTATTTGACTATGTGTATACTATCAGTAATGCTTCCATCACAAAAATATTTTATCCTGGTTCCTCCTAAATAGATAGGAATAGAAAATCTTGTAGCTCTTGTATCTAATAAATTGTACATTCACGAGTTTGTTAGGACAGTCCTCAAATAGCAATGTCATGCCATGTGTTGAAGCAGATTCCACTGTCTCAGACCATGTACACTCACAGTCACAGTAGTGCCAATATTTAATCCTCAAATTCTTTTGAAATAGTTGTAGATTGGAAATTCTATAATGCTTATATATATTTATAAATCTTATGGTCATGAGCTTGTTCTAATAAGGATAGAAAACCATGACATGGAGTTGGATTAGTTAGGCCATATGTGGTAAACTGTCAATTAAGCTGCAATGAATTTGTTGATTTCATGTTTTGCTGGTAGCCAGCAGAATTTACTGATTAAACATAATAAAGATTGTATATTGATTGGAGAGTTCTAGCATGACTTGTGATCACCACCATTTCCATTGTAAATACAGCATCACATTTAGGGTGGTCAGGAGCATCGATCTGGTCAGCTAATCATTCAACGGTAAAAAAGCTCACCAATCTGATAGTTAGGATGTTTGGTTGCTGTGATTTTTGGGCTATGGTCTGCAATATTGCAATTCCCATGCAATGTACATGTGAGCCTTGTGCATGGTGCAGGACTTGAGTCAAGATGGTGCTCTGTAACATTAGCCATTTCATTTTGATGAAAAATGAAAATAGGTAGAAGTAGTTGGGAAAATTGTAGAGAAAGGTCAAAATTGTAGGGACATTATTAGAAGCACAAAATGAATTTCAGTTACAAATATCATGAAATGATACATGGCATCACAAATGCTAATTCCGTTATGAATATTCTGTTACACATATGTAATGATTGGTAGTGGAAGCTTTTCATTGAGAAACTTTAAACAATATCACATATGCTAATTCTGCAGCTTAGACTGTAAAAAAGTAGCTTAGGGACAGCAACTTCACATCAAGCAGTCCTCTTGCCATTGCTGTTCTTATGTAAGGGCAGGCTGCTGATAGGTAGGATGCCAGGTGCCTTATTGTAATTGCCTCTGTTGCTCAAATCAGCACTCTGTAAAGAGAAAGTAGGATGGTAGAGGCATAGAACCTAATTTTTCTGGTGAGGAAGTTGAGCTTGTATTCTAGTACCATATTCAGTCTCCATTTCGATGGTTGCCACTAATTCTCTCACTTGCAGAAGTTGCATACTGATCCTAAAACAATTAACTCCTAAAATAACTCAGAACACGTCCAAGGGAAGGAAACTTTTTAATTTGAATATTCATTAACTGCAAATCTACTGCAAAGTGGAACGAATACATATGCCTTTGTTTGTGCATTTTTTTCTTCAACCATCTTAGTGGATATACATGTGGTTGATGCATTCCTTCCCTCTGTCACCAACTTCTACGAGTGAGATATAGTACAACTCCTAACCACACAATGGAGGCCACCTTTGCTCTTCACAATTATATCTGTACTGGTAATTATTCTCCCTAAGTTCTAGGGGTTCTAAGGGTGCACACGGTTCGGTTCGGTCCGATTTTGGGGTGAAACCGGAACCGAACCATTCCCAACGGTTCCAGGAAATTCAGAACCGGACCCGGACCGTTAGCACCCTAGAACCGAACCGGAACCGGACCATAAAAACCGGTTCGGTTTCTGTTCGGTTTCATGGTTCTGGGCTTTTTATAATCCAGCCCAATTGCATTGGATTCCTTGATGCAATGCAATGTGTTTGTTAGATCTACACTGTTGATCCTCATTGTTAGGCAATGTTTAGGTGGGCCACATTAAAAAAAGTCAGATAAATCCAAATTTAAGTGGACTACTCGACATGAAACAGTTTGGTTCCAGTTACAGTTTCAGGGTTCGGTTCTAGGTCCGGTTCGGTTCTACAAAACCCCAAACCGAGAACCGAACTGAGCTAACCGGTTCTTTGATTTTCAGAACCAGAACCGGAACCGGTGCGCTTCAGAACCGGACCAAACTGAACCGAACTAACTGGTTCCAGTCCTGGTTTACCGGTTCCACCCGTCATGTGCACCCCTACTAAGTTCTTTGAGGCAATCTCTGAATTCTCCTCAAGTTGTCAGACACCATTATCCCAATGCTTCCTTTCTGAATGATGCAGATTAATATCTTATTAACCTAACTTGACCTCATGACTGTCCAATCCTTTTCATTCAACTCTAGCTTTCTTGTTTCCCTTTATCCATTTTCTTTACTTGCTCCAGTTTGCAACAATTATTCCTTGTGTGCTTGTCCATCTTTTGGTGCTGACATTGGTGTTCTTTCCTTTCTCTCTTTTTCTTTATTTCCTCACATCTTTCTCCTCTCTCTGGAAGATGTGAAGTAGGAACATCAGGCATAGAAGATCATACTCTTTTCCAAAAGATTTAGCACAGATCACCAATTGTTCTTGGATCTTTGTACGTCTTCAACAAGTTCTTTTACTTCTCCAAGCCATTGGATACCACTAATGATTTAATTAATAGTGAGCAGTGGATTATGCCAAATCCCTTCGATAGAGTATTCTACAACCTGCTGCATAATGCTGAAGAGAGTGGGGAAGAGTAGAGTGACCACCTTTTTTATTTGTCAAATTTTGCAAAGAGGGGCATGTTTCCAATGCCCCAAAAATGAGGAAGCATATTCAGAATTTTGTACCATCATTTGACTAGTTACCTATTTTCTAATGGAATGTATTTGCAACAATGGTAACTTTTATGATGAATATCATCCACCTGGTCTTGGTCTATGAAGTATATGGTACATGGTCTTGTAGCTCTCATCTATGATTTGGAAAGTTCAGAACTGTAGGAAAAGCATGATTTTCTCATTGTTATGCATTTGAATGCAGGTTTTCCCTTTAATGATGCAGCGTTTCTCTTTCAAAGAACAGGCTTTGCTCGTTTGGCAGTTCATGTGCAGTGTTCCTATTATTTTGTTGGAGGATTTTCTGCCATGGATGATATCCTACCTTTCTGTGGATGAACAGGCTGATATTTTGCATTGTATCAAAGAAATTGTTCCTAAAGAAAAGCTTTTGCAAGAGGTAAACCCACCTTCTTTTTCTTTTTTCTTTTTTCAGTCTTCTTTTGATCCAATTGTTGATGAGTTTCAATCCACCTGTGAAGGTGGTGATTTCCTGGCTTGGTAAGAAGAGCCGAACTTCTTATGGGACCTACAATGCAGGACAAAAAGAAAATGAAGCTTCACCCTCAAATGAAGAATTAAGTTTAAAGGAGTTTCCGAAAATATATTCTCATAGAAAGAGCTTAACTGGTGAAAAATGCCATCATCGGGAGTCTATTGTCAATCCCATTGATGGTGTTCGCCTTTGGTACAGTGTTATCCGCAAAGAATTGAAAGAAATTCTGGATGAGCTACACGAAATAAAAAGATTGAAGATTTTCTCGAGTTTGTCTTTAGTGAGCAGTCGGATAATGTTTGTTGCAGATGTCCTCATCTTTTATAGGTATCACTATGGTTGCTTAATCACTTCATTTTTATTGCCACCTCTACTGCTTGATCGAGGTTCAGGTGGAAGATCTTATTGAACTAGAATTATCTTCTTTGTTGTTTTCTAGTTTGAGTTGTGCATGATCTAATGAATTGAAACTTCTCTTATTATGTAGTGAGGCCCTAGAAAAAGTCATTTTTCCTGTATTAAATGGGCATGGCGATGGGCGTGTATCTTTATCACATCAACGATTCCCTGAAGAAAGTCAAATCGAAGGTCTTCTGCATGTGCTACGGGATTTTAATGCTCAAAATGGGAGGTCTTTGCATGAACTCGTGGAGAAACTATGCTGGCAATTGGAATCTTTCATGATTGGAACTACTCAGCATTTTGAATTTCAAGAATCAGAGGTACACCATTTACGGCTTGCAACTTCAATATTGTATCTAAACTGATTATAGTTTTTTATAGGTTTTCCCCCCCATTCGCAAGAATTGCGACCATGAAATGCAGCGGAGCTTGTTGTACTCTAGCTTTCTTGTGATGCCTCTTGGGTTGTTAAAATGCGCCATAACTTGGCTTTCCGCTCATATTACTGAGGAGGAATCGAAGACGATTTGTTTCAGCATAAGATTGGCAGGTCTGCTATGAGTTAATTTGAATCATTTTTAACTGCTGAGGAAGTTGACGTTATAGCTTCATCTAATTTCTTTTGAACATTTGATTTTCTTTTTTCTACTGCAGGACCTGCATATGACGTGGCTTTTACATCCCTTTTGATTGAATGGTTTTGCATTGGATACTCTGGTAAAACCTCCCGTGAAAATTTCAGAAAAGACTTGCAGGAAATGTTCAAAACCAGAAGTTCTTTCATAGGTGAAACAAATTGAGGAGGGTTCTGGATTTTTTCCTGTCGATTTAGATGCAAGACCTTGCAAAAGGCCTCACCCTGGTCGAGTGAACGAAAACATTACTGAAAAGGCAAATCATATAGAAATCCCAACCCATGCATCTTGTGACTTATGGTCACTTGCTTCTAATTCTTCATCTTCTAAGCCTCAAAACTATGAAAAATGCAGCACATCTTACTCCAGAGGAATCAATATGCAGATATTCTTTTCAGAATCTCTAAAGAAAGTATCTCCTATACCCAAACTTCATTCTCAAGAAGCTGATGCTGGTTCCAGTACATTTCAAGAATCAAAACCAATTGACCCCATTTTTCACTTCCACAAGGCTCTCGAGAAAGATCTAGAATACTTTGTCCTTGAATCAGCTAGGATGGTTGAAAAGGTTGAGGTCCTCCTGGAATTTCGCCCACGTTTTCATCTTGTACAAGTTTTATATCAAGCTCATAGTAATGCAGAAGATGAAATTGCCTTTCCAGCTTTGGAGGCCATAGGAACTCTTCAAAACATCAGTGGGTCATATAGTCTTGACCACAAATTGGAGGAAGAGCACTTCAGAAGTATCTCTAGAGTTCTAGATGAAATTTCAGAATTGAATGCTCATCTTTGTTCTGGAGTATCCAGTATTGTGGGAATGGCTACATTGGATTGGAGAATGGTGAGGCATCGAGAGTTGTGTGTGAAGCTCCACAGCATGTGTAAGTCAATGCAAATTACACTGGGCCAGCACATACATCGTGAGGAAATTGAACTATGGCCTCTATTTTTGAAACATTTTTCTGAGGAAGAGCAAGAAAGGATTGTAGGATCCATCATAGGACGGACGAGGGCAGAAATTCTGCAGAGAATGATACCCTGGCTCCTGGCATCCCTAACACCTAGCGAACAACACACTATGATGACTTCCTGGCGCAAAGTCACAAAGAATACAATGTTTGATGAATGGTTGGCGGAATGGTGGGAAGGAATGAAAAGGAATGATTTCACCGCAGTCGGTGAAGAGCAGAACATCCTTCCTTCAGGAACAGAAGACTCACTGGAAATTGTTGCTGCCTATCTCTCCAAAGAAGGTTTTAGTGCTCAGCCAAGGGAGAACCTTCATGATAAAGGATTAAAATTTCTAGAAGGGAATTCTGATGGTGTTAAAACCAAAGATTCGGGAAACTGTTAATGGAGTTAATCAGGTAAAGGTTCTCAGTGGAAATAGAGACAGCAACCAATTCTCAGAATGTACCAAAGTCAAGACTGAGAGTAACAAGAAGAAATACGAGAGAACATTAGATGTTATAGATAGGATCGAGAAACCAGGTCAGCTTTCACTGATGACTAAGAAGTTTAAGCATCATGAGGAGCACCTCCTTACCATGAGCCAAGAAGATCTGGAGGCTGCTGTCAGAAAAGTGTCAAATGACCCTGCTCTAGATCCTCGCAAAAAGTCATATATTATTCAAAACCTACTGATGAGGTTGATATTGAGTCGTTACATTCATTACTGCATTGCTGGATATTTACATAGGGTGTGTCTGGATTCTCAGTTGAAACGAACTGCCTTAAGTCACTTAAACAAACTGGAACTGACCTATCCACTGTTATTTCCAATCCATTCATAATGAGGTACTTGCCACAAAATTAGCATCACTGTTGTCAAGGTATTCCGTAACGGTAACGGTGGCCGTAATGGCCACCACCATTACCGTTACAATACAGACTGTAATGGCCATTTTGGCCCTTGTAATGGCTGTTACGGCCTTATAAAAAAAAGAAAAAAAAAACTGTTTCGGCCCTGTTACGGACCATTTTGGGACTGTTACGGGGCTGTTACAGGCCATTACGGGCCTTTTTTTTTTTCTTTTTTTTTTCTGTAAAGGTTGTTTCATCCCCATTGCGCATAACAGTTACCACCATTACTTTTACGTAACTGTTTTGGCATCCCACAACTGTTGTTCAAGTCCAGCTGAAAATGCATGGAAATTGCAAGTAGGTTATGGTCGCCGTTATGATTTAAAATGGCCCTACCTGCACTTTGGTCATTGGCTCCTTACCGAACTGATTTATTGCACTTCATCTCTATTGAGCATCCAAACATGCCCTTGCTGTTTCAGACCATCAAAACTGACAATGCTTTCTTTTTGTTTCTTTTTATTTATTTATTTATTTGTGTGTGTATGTGTTTTAGCCGTTGGATAATAACCCAGCAGAAGCTGTCGCATTCAGAGGAAATTACCTCAACCAATGGTGGTGAAATTCCAGGTCGCACTGCATCTTATCAAGATCCACTCAAACTAACTTTTGGTTGCAAACACTACAAGAGAAACTGCAAGCTTTTAGCTGCTTGTTGCAACCGCCTGTTTACATGCCGATACTGCCATGACAATGCCTCCGATCATGAGATGGATAGGTATGTGTAATACAAGTCAGGTATATGCTTTCATCCTCATTATACTTGAATGACTGAAGTTTCTTTACGTCTTATCTTGCTTAACAGGAAGCTGACTACCAAGATGATGTGTATGAAATGCTTGCACATTCAGCCCATAGGGCCTAGATGCGCTAAGCATTCATGCAATTCTTTTTCCATGGCACGCTATTTCTGCAGCATCTGCAAGTTATTTGATGATGAAAGGTGATGCTAATTATTCTTTATCATTCCTTTTAATATTATGAATTTATTAACAATTTGTTGGCTAATCAACACTTCTAATGTTGCATGTATTTCAAGTGGCCTGCATTGCATGCAGCTTCCTGTTATTAATTTAATTCTACCAAATTGAATATTCCTGCATTGAAAACACTGCAAAACTTTTGCCTGATGCTTGCATTGGTACCTTCAATTTAAAGATGTGGTAATGGTTGATTGTAAGTATAAAAATTGAAACTTGAAATCATTACTATGAATGGAAAATACAAGTTTACAGGGTCTCTTCTTAAACATTTTATTGTTGTAGTTGACCACTGAATCTGGATGGCGACTTCCATGTCAAAAGACTATATATATCCTCCTACTCTTTTTATCGATAATCTGTATACTGTCACTGCTTTCTTTGCACTTTTGAAGTCAAACCAGATAGATGCCTTCATCCCTAATTATACTTTCTGATGGTGACATGTTCTTGTAACTACATAAAGCATCTATCTCAGATTTGATAATCTCACTGTTGGTCATATTTTCTGGTCCTGTGTGCAGCCATCCATGAATGACCTTTGGTTGAAACTTAACGCATGATCCACTTTCCATGAAGTGGATGTCTACAGTCAACTTGCAGTCTGTGGTCCCACTAGGCCAGATCTCAAAAGTGAAATTTAGGAGTATTTGCCCCCACCAATCTTCTACAAAAACTGTTTAAAGATTATTCATAGGCTAGTGTACCTTCATAAAGGGGTATTCTGTTTATTTACATGGCTGCTCCTTAATTTCTAACTCATGCTCTCTCCCTCCCTCCCTCCCTCCCTCCCTATGTATGTATGTATGTATGTATATTGAACAATGATGATTTTTCATTAAAGAAGGCTGAGGCCAATAATATACACACAAAAACAAAACTAAACAGGAACACCCAACAAAATCCTCCCTCGGAAGCAAAAAAAACCAAAACTACACTTCTGCCCAAAACTCATGTTCTATATGGGGGTTAATTCTTTTATACATACAGAATTCATTTGTGGAAAAACATAGGAGATGCCCTTGATGTAGCGATCATCCACATCCTCATCATCATCATAGCCTTGTCCCAACATGCTGGCTCATCTTTGCAGATCTTTTTTCGCTAATCAAGCAATCAATCCTATGTAAGGCCTTACAAATGAACGAGCTTTCATTTCCCTTCTCAACACCTTAATCCCAGTACTTTTAGGCCTCCTCTCATCCTCGTTTCATGTCCTTCAATCCTAACCAATGTTCCCCTTCTTATGGGTGCCATCTCCAGTCTTTATTGCATGTCCAAGCTGCCCTTGACAGGGATATTTTGTAATTTTATTTTTGTGAAAACCACATTGATAACTGTTATTTTTTCAGGGACTACATTTAGTGAGAATATTGTCTATTCTAATGAGAATGAGAATAATATATAGAAGAGGTAGGAGATCTGTAGAAGATCTTAACAGAGAAACATGTATCCAACCATATAACTATCTATAGTATGATAAAACTGTACATTAGTGATGTAAATGGAACTGTCCTTGGGTAATTGTATGGCATATTAAAAAATGAATAAATTCAGGGGAACTTAGGAGTAGCACCAATGGGTGACAAGATGAGGGAAAGTAGACTTTTATGGTTTGTTCATGTGGAACGGAGACTAAGTACTGCATCGGTTATTGGAGAAAGTTGGTGCAAGTTGCAGGCTCTAAAAGGTGGTCAGGCCCAAAAGGATGTAGGTGGAGGTAGTAAGAAAAGAATTGTTGACTTATGGTCTAACTGGCGTTTTGGCCCTGATAGAGTGGAATGGTGGAATGGGATTTGTGTTGCCAATCCCAATTAGTTGGGATGAGGCTTAGATGATGGTGATGATTTATGATTTACTTGGAATCCGTCCTTTCAAGAACTGTCCTCAGGTACTAGTATGGTGTACTTGATGTCATGTTGATTCATGGCTACCACTCATCAAACCAAATTTCTTATCTTCTTTAGGAAATATTCTACAACTTTGCAGACTTTATAGTGTCGATGAGCACTTCTGATTAGGGTAGCTGAAATACCGTAAATGACATAAACAGCAGCACTTATCCAGAAGGTAACCAGGTGACAAGAAAACCATGCATTTTGGTGGCATGGCTACATGATTTCCATCAAGTGTTCACTATCTTATCCATACTCAATTCACTGATGCCGATTGGTATTATTTCATGCATAGTTTTATACTGTATTGTATGTTCAGTCACAATTAAACATCGGTATTTCCTTCCCTACAGGAGATTCATTTCATACTGTAGGTTACTTTTTCCCTTGCCATTAGTACTAGGCCTGGCAATGGGCATACCTGGGGCTGATCCAGGGCCTTCAGGCCCCGATTTTGAACTGGTTAGACCTGTACCTACTGGTATGGGCCTATTCGAAATATTGTTTGCCTGGCCGATTGCCAGTCCTAATTAGTACTGATCGATCCAGCCATCATTCTGATAAAAGAAGTCAGGGCCTGGCCCTTTTAAAACCACATGTCCTGGTTGAGAACGACATTTTGCCTACCTAATGATTTCGATCCAAGGATAATTTTATTTTAACCTTTTTTTCATCCAAGCTCATATTTCTAACGCGATGAGATCTTTTGTAACCATATGCACCCTTTATATTTGCGCTTTTTTTTTTCTTTTCCCTGGAGTATGCTACAATATGTCAGTGAACTAGAAGTGCTTTCTTTATCATCTATGATATATGTGGTTGGTTTTCTCTCGTCGGGACATTGATTTTCAAGTGCCAAGTTTTATTGCTGACAATAGTATTTTCTTACAGGGAAATATACCACTGCCCATTCTGCAACCTCTGTCGAATTGGCAAGGGACTCGGTATTGATTATTTTCATTGTATGAATTGCAATGCATGCATGTCGAAGTCCCTTACGGTGCATACCTGCAGAGAAAAATGTTTTGAATCAAATTGTCCTATCTGCCACGATGACATCTTCACATCCAGCATTCCAGTGAAAGCCCTGTCCTGTGGGCATTTGATGCATTCGACATGTTTTCAGGTATTCGATGCATCCAGGATATGTTTGTCTTCATTTTCTTTGAACATTCTGACTACTTCACAAGGTGCTCACTATATCTACATGATTTGTAGGACTACACTTGTACTCACTATACCTGCCCAATATGTAGCAAGTCATTGGGAGACATGCAGGTCAGTTATTATGGACATCATCCACAGTATAGTCCTTTTTTTAATTACATTCACATAATGATGCAGATATAGCCTTTTTCCTGAAGTAGTGACACGCTATATATTAATCATATGCATGTGCTCTTTTCAAACTTATGAAATGAACGTAGTTGTAGTTCTGTTACTTTTCATGTGTGGTAGTGTTGAAAAATCCATGTCCTCTAAATGTCGGGCTTATGTTGCTGAATATTTAGTGACAATTGAACGTATAAAGAAGAAGAAGAAGTGTTTCCTATAAGCAGTTAAAACTTAGCATATAGTCACATTCAAGAAAGTCCAACATTGTGGTCATTTCTCAAGAAAAATCGGCGTCATCAATCGATGGTCACTTAAACAACATGTCCTCAACATGCTAAAAAGGTCTCAGATTCCCAGTGTGGGGATTCTTGTGGAGCAATTACATGAGGTATTTGATCTTCTTGGCATACCTCGCTCTGGCTCTGAATATATGTTACAAACCAGCATACTGTGAGCCAAAGGTCCCATAATCACATCGTCTAGCTGCATTTCCCAACTTGCCAGGTGTTGTACTTCATAGACCAAGTAATTAGAGGGGCTTAGTGGACCATGAAGTATCATTTATTTATTTCTATGTAAACGATAATGAATGTGATAGGTCCATATAGAGCGGATTGTGATAGTGTTTCTTTCTTACAACCACAAATGACCATCATGCCCCCATTATTCATTTGTAGGCAATGGAGTCATGGAAAGGTGACTAAGTCCTAGAAATGCTGCCTGTGGCTAGAAGATTGGTGAAGTGGGGTCATGTCTGGGCCATTTGCTTAGATGTTTTGATAAAAATTATTACTAATTTGCTAAATCACCACACATTTGATCAAAGAACATTATTGCAACCTCAATAAAGCATAACAAGAACAACAGCACTTTTTTATTTTTTAAATGTATTCTCACAACAGATTAGACCAAAGAACTTAACACTCACAATTTCATTTCCGCTTGAATTAGTAGTTTGGGATGGGTTGGCAGGTGTATTTTGGGATGCTGGATGCATTGCTGGCTGAAGAGAAAATTCCACAAGAGTACTGTGGCCAGACTCAGGTTCCTTTTCTTCTTCTAGAATTATTCATACATTCATGTTTTCTTTTCTTATTTTTGTTTATTGTCGTCAATGTCATGGTTTTAAATGTATGGGTGAAACCCTGTTGCAGGACATATTGTGCAACGATTGCGAGAAGAGAGGCATGGCTCCCTTCCACTGGCTTTACCATAAGTGTCCCCATTGCAGTTCATACAACACTAGGCTTCTTTGACTAGTGTTGATTCTTGACTAGGACGATCAACCGTCTGTTATTGTTGAAATAATGTACATAAGTGTTCCAAATTCACAATGTTTCTACAGCTTGGGTACTGTTTGGATCATTCAACTTGGTCAGTTTGCTCTCAACATATCGTGCATGTATTAAGACAATCCACTAATAATTGGATCTAAACTCTATTATTCTTTTGTTGGCGTAATTTTCTCACTTTATTTATTGATTTACACATGTCCAACGTCAACCATAGACAACACCTTGGATTGGAATCATTTATCGAGTGGCCCAATGTAGATGGGTCACTGCCTAAAAGTTGCACTTGGAGTTCCTGGCGATATGATGGGTTAACTATGTTGATTGGTTGCAAAAATGACTTAATCAGAATGAAATAATACCAACTGCTTACTTCATGACTTATTTCAAGTAAACAGAAGATGAGCATTAAGCTTTTATAATAATGTAGAAATAACAACAGATATTGATTAGATTACTTTTATGTTGGGTGATCTATGTTATACCAGTCTCTTATTTTTGTTTGTAGGCATGCAGCTTTCCTGGTAGCTCACTGGCCTAATTTCCATGCAAGGGCCTGCTTGATGAGTGGCTTGGATCTTTCACTCACATGCCATATGATTGGCGCATGTAAGTTGCATTGCATGCACTCACGTAATCTACTCAGTAGGCCCTAATGAATCGTAGGGCTAGGTACAATCATTGAAGGGACTACCGATGGTGTCACAATGGTTCCATATGAAGACAGAAAATGCCAGGTATACCCCAAGGATCAAGCAAAGATGGAAGCAATTTCTGCAACTAACATTAGGGGTGTCAATGAGCTAGTGGGCTTGGGCCTGAAAAATCAGAGTTTTGAATAGGGCCAGCCAAAACAGCTCAAAATCAGGGGTGAGAACTACCCCAGGCCAGGCCTGCCCCATTGACAGCCCTAACTAGGATGAACTGAAATAATAGTTTCAGTCACAGAAGCTGAAAACTGATGACGGACTGAGTCAGATTTTCATTTTCCATGCTACCTTACAAGCTAAGGAAGCTTGAAATAAGGTGATTGCACCGACACATTCAATAGAATACAGATTTGGGGGTAAGAGATCTACCAGAGGTGTTTCTAATGGGGTCTTAATTAAGTATCGAGGAGTTGTATGGTAAGTAGTCGGATTTTGATTAAGGTCGAACCTGCCAGGCTTGTTTAATAAACAGGCTAAAACCCATGCCCAATGCATGAAATATTTCTAAGGCCATGCCTGTTCATGGTGTAAGAAATTTAAGGGCCGTGTTTTTTTTTAATGGCATTGTTATTCTGTCAATTTTTATTATATAGATGCTATTTTGGTGCATTTCCTCACTCCATGTTGACACTTGTTTTCTTTTCGTTGGTTTCATCAAGGACACATCTGGTCTGGATGGCCTCACCCGGGCCGACCCCATTTTCTGGGATTGTTTGGATCCAATAACTAACCTGATTGGATAGCATCAGCCAGTTTGGAACATTAGGTCCATCATTGACTACATGGCATGCTCCCCCTCTTCATTTAGGGCTAGGTGAGGGATCTTGTGATGCCCTGCACGCCTTCCCCGCTGGAACAGAAAAGAATGATTTGTCCAAGCAAAATGGTTAGTAGTCCTGAGGTGATTGTTGGGCGACTGGGATCTCATCTGATTGGTGCAGTTTTTAGGCTAAGAGTCACATGGTGTCCTATGAGATGGAGGGGACAGATCATCACACCATGGGGCCATTTGACCAGGTTGGTGCACCAGACCTATCCCGAGCCCGAGTGGGGCTGGAAACCACAAAGGAGCAAGATTCTTTAAGCAGGTTCTCAGCCGTTGCTCCAAGATTGGAAAATTCATCAAAGGGAGCATCCTTTTATAAGAGAATTAAGGAGCATCCTTTTATAAGGGTCCTTACTCATGCCTTGGTGGTAGACTCACAAGAGTTTCAACACGAGGTCATGGGTCCAATTACTCATTGAAATCCCACTGTGGTGTGAGTGAGTTTAAAAAAAATAAAAATAAATAAATAAAGAAAAAGAAAAAGGAAAAGTTTGTTATAAAATACATACACGATGTTGCTTCTTCTCTCATTAAAATTACATAACATGTAAGTTTAATAGGCATTCTTCTTTAATTAAAGAAGAAATTACAAGATGACTGAGGAGCATCACTGCCACAACACACAGACATCCTATCCACATACTCAGTGTATTTCAGTCCATTTGCTTGAAATATGCAGTCTCTAATGCCTTGGCCTTTTCCGTTGCAACAGATGCATCCACCATGCCTGCCATGGAATAACCCCTCTCCTGGACCATAGAATGCAAACCACGCTGTTATCATGAACATTGAAATGTACTTCTATTATGTGTCACACAACTGCAGAATTTATACACGCGTCCATGTAGTTGAAGCCGCTGCATGTGCATGTGGGTGCACTGCACAAGGACAAGGTCCTGTAATCTCATACGAGCAACGAAATTCAAAGTCGTCATTCTCAAGGAGAATACATGTTGGATTGCTGATGCCAGAATGGGACATTTGCAAAACCCATCTGTACTAGATATGTTGCTCATTGGAAAAGCAACGGTCAGAGATGCTGTTAAATATACATCTTGGGTCTCTACTATAGGGAACGGCAGTGCAAGTGGCATTACAATGAGCCTCCAATATTTCAACCACTGAGTACATGTTAGGAATTCAAGGGCATTGCAGCTGTTTAACCACTATTCCGTACATTGCACCTATTGACATTCAAGGTGCTGATATGTTTTAGAGTAATTTTTTAGTACAATGTTGTATGTGACTTTCAGATGCAATGTTGTCTTTCCTGCCAGCATTACGCCGCTTGCCTATAACATTCAAGCCATGGAAAAGGTTGGCTGTATCAATAAGATCATCTAGGGTAAAAGCCAGGATGGTCCACTCATCAGGTGTGGTACATTGTTGATGGTTTGATTCACTGTACATGTGTGGTCCACCTAGTAAGGGTATGGAGCAGTTTTGCTCCCTCAATGTAACATAGCAAACCTTGTATAGACTATATCAAATGGAACCATAAGACCCCATATTAGAGATACGATAGTAATAATTATTACAATTGTATCATACCTAAATATGGGCATAGGTTGCAGTTAGGAAGGGGGACAGCGAGTCTCTCAAAATATACAAGAAATCATTCAGGCTTCATCTTTCCTCTTCTTCGTTTTCTTCTCTACTCTGTTAGATTAGCACACTTTCTCTTGGTATCAGAGCCATTAATATGGATAAGCCATAGAACATCCTTAGCTTTAGCCACCTTGTATTCCATATGTGTTCATAGTCGTTGAAGTATATATCATCTGTGGATTCCCATTAAAGATGATATCTTCATCTGGCTTACTTTTGGTTTCTAATGTTTTGTCCCTAAACTGTCTCTAAATCTACTCGCCATCAGTCAACTCCATGATTGCAATTATACCGTATGTTTTTCCTCTTTTGGTTGTTCTGTTTCCACATACTGGTAGCATATTGGGTTAGGACCTTAAGTCAGGAGGATCATATTTCTTGGATGCATTACATGTTCCACTCAACTATGAAGTTGTTGCATAGATCTCTTCTTATATGTATCTCCTCTTCTTGTTAAAATATCTTGGTTTCTCCTAGAGTGTAAGGTAATATAAATCCTGCTAAAATAATGACTGTGAAATGTAAATTGTTTAAATATTCAGCTTTTATGTTTGATAGAAGCAGTCTATTGCTTCGGGACCTTTTTCGTTAGATTCACTTTGATGTTTGGGGACCAGCACCCCAGCTACCAAAGGCGAGGCAGCGTATTATGCTTCATTGATTGATGGCTATTCACGGTACATGTGGATATACTTAAAATGAAGAAACAATCTAAACGTTTTGACATCTATTCAGTTTGTATTTATGGTAAAACATAGTTTTCTACCAATATTAAAATTTTCAAATCTGATTCTAGTGGTGAATATATTTCATCACAATTGTGTGAACTTCTTTCTAAATATTAGACTTTAGTTATCATGTCCTTATACTCCTGAACAAAATTCTGTAGCTTAAAAGAAACATACACATATTTTTCAGACTGCACATTCGCTTCTTAACTATTCTTCTTTTCCTATTTCGTTTTAGAGGAAAGCTACTTTAATTACTATTTACTTAATCCAATTTACTCAACTGTTTTCACTGGACATACTCCTTTTCACCAGTTCTTTCAAGAAAGAAAAAAAACTACGGTAATCTTCGCTGATTTGGTTGCACCTGTTCTGTCCTTATTCCTAAACATGAAAAGGAGTACTGATGCAAAAATAAAACCATATTTGCATTTCTCAACATGTTACCTTTCTTGAACAATTTTGTTTCATTCTGTGTCCACTGCTTTAATCTCTTAAAAAACCTTCTCCAGTTCCACTTGATCCTTTTCCTGATCGATTTCCTCCCAATGGTACCTCTTCTTCTAGTCAAACTCATTCTTTGGATCCTCATAAAGCTCTATCATTGGCTCTCCAACATTCATCACGTTCCCTGGAACATGACTCACAATCCTCTTACTCAAACCTTGCCCAGTGCTACAGATCTAACTCCTCTGCGTCCTCTACCTCTAATACGGGAAGGTATCCTCTTCAAAAGCGCACTTCTGTTACTCAGTACTTCTCTCAAGTTAGCAGATTGTCCTAATTTTAGCTATACGTGTGGTAGGCCCACCTTTCTTACAGCTCGAATATTCCACCAAAGTGTCACATTAGCAAAGAATATAAATTTTGTTATGTGAACATTTCTCTCTGTTTTATCTGGGTTCTCAAAAAATTCTAGAGGTCAGATCCAACCTGTCATTGAGTTCCATTGGGCAAGTCATGTGGACCATATAACTCATAAGATTGGCATGTGCAGATTAATCCAAACCACTCAATTGATAGGTTGCCTCATGGATGAGCCAATGCTAAAAATGTTGCATCAGTTGGCAGTTTCTAAAAGTTGAACTATAGACTTGTTCATAAGACCATTTCTCTAACTTTGACTGACCATCTAAAATTAAATGACCCATGTTAGTTGTGAATTTCCAATTGATGCAACTTTGAGCACGGCTCATCCAAGGGCTGGTCCACTAATTGAACAGTCCAAATCCACAATACACCAATCAACCGTTTGTAGAGTTGATACCATTTACTAAATGGTACTGAACAGTTGACACACATTGGATCCTAAACCATATTATCGACATGGTATTAGAACAAGAATTCCTAGGAAGAATGATTTTCAAGCAAGATCTAAACACAGCTTCTCTGATGTTGAAGAACTAGAACTCAGAATCTGCCACATGAATACTTAACATAAACCAAAGTCGCTTGCATGGTGAGTCCAAATGTTTGGCAATAAACCCAAGGATTTTTGGATGTTAATTTGAGTTTTTCTTGAGAACATGCCATGGTTGTAGGCAGATAAATCAAACTTAAATTTATGTAACTGCTCCCCTATGGGTCCCATTTAGTCAATACTGAGTGTAGCTTATGTAGGTCGACCAAGTCAACCTTGATGCATTTGAACATGACCCTGCTGTTCTTATTTAAGAGATACTTGCCGATTACTAATATTGGCTTCTCAAGTGTTATCATGTACAGCTTCCTTATGTGCATGATGAGAAGTGCATGGAGTAGGTGCCTTTGATCTCTTGGAAAACTTACACTAAGTTGATTAAGCCAGGTAACTAGTTAAGGTTTAACTCCAAGAGAGACATATTCTTTGGAGCACTCATCTTGTGCACAACTAGCAGAATTGGGTTTGTTGATATTTGAACTTAATAATTTTGTTCAAGCACTTGTGCATAAATAGCAGTACTGGGTCCGTTGATGTAACTTAATAATTTCGTATTTGGATTCCTAAATATCAAACTAGGCTTCGCTTTTTGGTCATGCAAAATCCCACAACAAACTAATTAATCGAAATGAAAAGAAAACATGTAAGTTAGAACCTTACCAGCAGGCGCCACAAGAATGGGATCCCTTCCCTTTTCTTAATCCGTTTCTCTATCTCTTCAATTGCTGTAGCTCATGAACATCAAAACAAAAATGAAGAAAGAAACAGCCTTAAAATTTAACAACAATAATACAATGGTATGCATACCTTTGGAGACACGTCCGGTGTTCAACAAAATGATGTACCAAACTTCATTAAAGACGTCGAGTTGTTCATCAGATGCCCCAACCATCTGGTTTAAAAGATAATTTACTTAAACCTGAGATATGATGTAAAATGAAGCCATTTTGTAAAGAGAACATATATTACACCATGATCATACTTTACAGTCATTGGCATTAAAATTCGGTCCAAGCAATTCATATGCTCGTTCATAATTTCCCCTTCCGTATTCGTACAATGCTTCTGCAAGCTATAAGTAAGGAAGAAAAATGAATCACGGCTTCAAAAGTCAAGATTAACTGTCTACAAGGAAATTTGGAATCACAAGAACCAAAATAAAGAAGAAAAGGTTCTTGTGGTTTCAAATAAGGGAGAAAAAGGAATCACGGCCTTGAAGTTGAGACTATTATCTATCTACAAGGAAATTTATAATAACAAGAAACAAAATTATAAAAAAAGAGGAAGATGAAATCAGTATGGAAGTAAGTAAAAAGAAGGCAACATTAACATTAGCCAAACAATGTGAACTATGTTGAAAATTTTAATATAAGTATTTGCTTATGCATGTATGGAAGTATAATACAAAGCCACACAAGAAAGACAATCCTTCAGCTACATAGGAGCCCCTTTGTCGATAAAAAAACCTTTAGTTTAATCATCAAGAGATTTAGAAAATCAATTGTGGGGCTCCCAACCCAGAAACAATGATGGTTGTTGCATGTATGACCGACAAATGGATCACGTTACTTGATGAGAAGTCTCTCATTTAAAACCAAACCATAGTGATGCGGACATCTAGCCTTCAAAGTCTAAAGGCGAAGAAAGCGCCCACCACAAGCATCTTCCTTGTGGTTAGGCGATGATTAAGGAGCATTGAAGACCTTACACATGTAGTCCGAGACATTTGAAAAGACCCCACCTTGGGAAGACATGTGTAAGTTGCTTTGAGGAGATGATCAGACCGTTGGATCGTGATGATGATGTGATCGGACCGTTGGTTCATTGTGGCCCACTTTCATCACACCATCATTGGAGCGCATTGGACATCTTAGATTTGAGTTTATTTTACGCATTTTTTACTTATTTGAGTTTTGGGTTAGTGTGGGTACGTTTTTTTCATGCAAATGTCTTTTTTTTGAAATTTTGTTAGTAGGGGTATTTTGGTAATTATGCTAATTCCGAATTTTATAAGGGTGTTGCCCTAAACCTTTTTGATTAGTTGTTGATTTATGAAAAAGAGCAAACCTTTGGTTGCCTCCTTCCTCTTTCCCTCTCTCATGGTGCTTCTTCTTCTTCCTTGATCTCCTTCTTCTCTATTCTTCTTGTGCCCCTCCAACTTCTTCCAGGTATTTCATCTTCTATTATTATCCTTCTAAACTTCTGTTTTGTTTATTCCCCACGATCTAAACTTTGAGAATCGATCTAAACCCTAAACCCTCAAATTCTCAAATCCCTAATCCGAGAAACTTTCTGATTCTTCGGACTAGTGATCATCATTAATCGATTGGGTATGACCATGCAAGATCGGGAGGTTCCATCCCTTGCCGGATCCAACCAATACGCTACTTGAATCCCATACTCCATGGTTGTGATGATGGCCCGCCCCATTGCATGTTTCCTTTATGATTTTCTTAGTTTATGATGATTGATGCTAGATTTCATTATTATTATTGCTTTTATTTCCGCTGAATAATTGTGTTCATGAGCATGCATCATATTTAGGGCTGTCCTGCATCACATAGGTAATAATTACCCCTGTGATTTTAGCATGACTGGTCACTGCAATCTAAGAAACGTCCCTCCAGAACCTGAAAGCAAACATAGAAAATCAAGTAAGGATGAACCCAGACCTTTCCACCCCATCTACTGAATCCCTTTCAAAAAGACCTCTTGATTGGATAATACCTCACTTTGTAAAATTTCGGTATTCTTCCTAGTCCTACAAGACCAAGAATGCAATCTTTCTGATAGCCACAGATTCCATTCCTCCTAAGTGCCTCCAGGCCTTCAGAAATCACACAGGTATATGATGGGATTCCATTATTGAGATAACAACTCAAGAAGCCCAGTAGCGTGTATTAAATAGAAGAGTGGTGCATCAGCGAGTGTGAAGACTGAAGAGGCACAGTGTCCCCAGTGAACCACATTAGGTGAACCCTGTTAGTGATTAATCAGATGAAAGGATAGTTAAAGTGTTAGAATGTAGTGTTCTTTTATAATTTCTATAGCCTTCACATGCGTGTTTCTGCAATAGCTACCTTAGACATCATGTATGCACATACTTGGTTGTATATGTATATATCACATAATTAACTAGTTCTTATCTTCCCCTTCTCAGAGAAAAGTTACCCTTGGAATATTTATGACTTTTTCAAAATTATGTTGATTTTATTGAACTACTACTCTTTGGGAGTGATGTGAAGATGTACTCATGAGCTTGTCTGAGTTACTTTTGCAAACTACCGAGAGCATTGAACTGCATGGCATTTATTGTTCCCTATTACTCAAAGATTTCATATGTTGTGACCTTTTGTCCAACTTACTTTTGCATAATTAACTAGAAATCACCTTTTACTTCTCAGAGGAATTTCCTTTCGGAACATTTACGACTTCTTTTCTCATATTATTTTGATTTTACAGAAATAAAGTCTGGCAATAATGTGCACATGTATTTGTAGACTTTTGTCCAAATTAGTTTTGAAATATACTTGAGCATCAAATTGCACAGCATTTATCATGCCCTACATTACCAAGAGATAAACCACATGAACAGAATCCAATTTCCCCTTACCACGTAAAAGCTTTTCTAGAAGAGATACATTACATGCTGCTAGTCTTATGTATGCATGCCATTAACATTTGAAGAGCAAAAAGGATGCAGCAGAAAAGTAAAGGTCCAAAGAAAGGGAGACAAAAGACACCATTTGTGATTTAGAAAGGCCAGCTAGAGCAAGAAATTCTAGCGAAATCTATAGGATAAACGGAAAAAACCCAGCCTCATTGTTCAATGAGAACTCCAACTCTGAGTGGGTGCATCTCCAAGTGGGCTGCATTGCTGATTTTCCTAAGCAATTTGTTTGCAGGATCTTGACGCTGACTCTGCTTGACTGGTTTTTGGATTGCCTGGAATCAGAGTTCTGCTGAGAAATGCAATTAGTAATGCTGCATACGTATGATGCTATGCCCAAATGAGAAGGTCGTTTGCTTCTTCAGGAAATTCAGTTGGGCAAAGTGGTGGTTGGATTCTCTTGATTCTTAATGCAATCCGGAGTTCGGGATTTATGTCCTTCTCAGTTGGAACGACTGCATTTCAGGACCTAATTTAGAGCAGATTTATGTCTGGTTTTGGTTATGCAGCTTCCTCGGCTCTAGGGGCTGTTTGTTAGCAGATTTTCAGCAGCTCTTTAGCTGTTCCATGAGCATAACTTTGACAAGATAGCAGTTCCTCTAGTTGGCTATTCCTCAGGAAATAGACTCAGTAATTCTTATGTGTCCCTTGCCTTTGAGTCCCTCCCTCCTGCACTCCCTCTCTTTTTGAGAACTTGACACAAGAGATTGTCTCTTCGATGATCTTACCTGGATTTTTGTATGGAGATTTGGTTTGGCATACGGGCTGGCTATGGTAATCACTCTCTTTTCCCCCCTTCTCTCCATCCCTCTCTTTTTGAGAATTTCATGCAAGAGGCCGTCTCTTTGACTATGATACTCGTAGCTACTTGGACCTTTGTATGGAGATTTGATAATCTCTGAGAATTTCATGCAAGAGATTGTCTCATTGACTATGATAGTCATGGCTACTTGGACCTTTGTATGGAGATTTTGGTTTGGCTTACAGGCTGGCTATGGTAATATTGATGTGGGCAGCATCCCTTCTTGTGAGGATTTGATAGGCTCTTTGGGTTGCAGCTCATCTGACCATTCTCGGTGTTATGAGCTCTCTTGCAATGTTTGGTGCATATCCTAGGAGGCTTTTTGTATGTTGGTGAGGAGGATGAGCTCTATGATAATTCTCATTCCCCTTGAGCTTATGGTTGTTGCTATTGTTTGGCTCTCTTCAGTAGAGTTTCATTAGTTGTGATTGCTAAAGTTCAGCTTACTTTGGTTTTGGTGCTTTGCTGCCCTCTCAATGGTGGTTTGTGAACCTTCAAGTTTTAGTTTGTGCTTTTCCTTTGGGGGTTCTTTTTTCTTAATAACCAACTCCTTTTTTGTTTTTTTTTTGGCAAAGACAAGCAACTGTGAGTGTGTTGTTTATAGCAACAGTTCACTATATTGAAAAAAATTGATAATTAATCAATATAAATTAAGCTCCACAATAAAAATAGATAATTTTTTTGAAAAAAAAATGATTAAAATAGATATTGAGTCAGTAAAGTATAAAATAAAAGATTCACTTAATCATAACTCCTTGCTCATTGTCCTAACAAAACAATCCTATAGGATTAGTTCACTAAGAAGGGAGAAAATTAGAAGAGGCATACCAGAATTCCTCTTTGCATCAATCCCTGCTTCTTCTTATTCATCGAATAAATCCTGAAACAAAATTCAATACCATTTAAAATAATGTTTTTTTTTTTTTTTTTGAGAGGTAATGATACTTTCAAAATAATGTTAAACAACACAAATAAAGATAACAGATTTTGGCATTCACCTAGACTTCATGCCCTTCAGTAAATCCTCTGCTTTAGATGTTTCCTTACTAGTAGCTAAGACCCATAAGGCCAACAGATCAAGCAGCCACTCCCTATGCCAGGTGGACTGGAAAATGAAAAGCTCATCCGAGAAAGGTACAACAATAAGTGGATCTACATCCGAGGTTAAGAATCATATCCGCATTCAAATGCACTTTCAATAAAATGATAAGCAGAGGAAAATAAATCACTGAATGAAATATGCACATCAACAAGATTTTACTGTTTATCCATACAGCTAAGGCATTTATAAAGCTAGACTACATATACCTGAAAGGAAATAAATCCTCAAAAGATAAAAGTGAATATTTCCAACTTAAGTAAACAACATTAAGATAGTTGACTTTCTTCCTTTCTTTAAGAGATTAATCAGGTACTGTCTTTGGATAAATTCCATTTCTCAACAGAAACCACTACAATTCCAGTAATTGTTTTGAGATGTTTTAGGAGGAATGTTAGTCCATATGTCATACTTTGCATTATTTTGATAGTTTGGAGGCCAGCTGAACTGAATGAAAATTTCATAATTTAAATCCTCAATGAAAACCTACCGAGCATCACATCAAATTTAATAAAATATTAAAAATAATGAAGAGAATTCTACCATTTGAATTGGAAATGAACATCAACATCATCATCATCATAACCTTGTCCAAAGTATTTGGGGTTGGCTAAATTGAAAAGTAACAAGAAAAATTAAAATAGACTCTTTTTCTTCATGATGTTACAAAGTGTATTACCATGATTATTAGCGCCAATATTACTGCCGCCCTATACATACTACCTTTATTGGTTATTCAAATAATTTTGGCAGTAGTTTGTTATGCCCTGCTTCTAAGACTAAAGGGCATGATGGCCATTTATTTTTGCACACACATTTCATGATTTTTCTATTCTTTTGCAGTTCCATGAGAATCATTCATGGTCTTTCAGCACCTTTTCTAAAATGGGATAAGAACCAAGTTGACATTTAGAACTTCATGAAAGCTGCACATGCTCATGCAAACTAAGCCTCAGCATATGGATATAGGTATTTATCTGTATGTATATGAACATGTGAGAACAAGAACTATCTACCTAGTGATCAATGGAATTGTTTTATACCTACAAGTGTTGGATTACTGGATTGATAAGTTGAATGAATGAATGTCCTTTTATGAATGGCCAAACATAGATGCATACTATGGGCATTCATATACTTCACCGTGGAAAATATGGCAGAACTTAATAATTAACGACATTATTTGTCAACTTCATTGGACTGTTACATTTTTTATATGCGTAGAAACTTACAAACAGGTTCGTGTTTAATGTCATATGGTATAGATAGCCCCTTGCATATGATGAATCTTTCTTCCTAACGACATTTTAAGATGAGTCTGTGTCAGTGTGAGGGACACTATTATCAATCTAGACTGCCCATCCATTCCATACCACTAGCAGTGCAAAAATCACCCTAATTGAATGATCTTAACCATTTCAACGTTCGTTATTTTGTTACAACTGTTCATTTCAAAAGCCGCAGATCAGATGGTTAGCATCATCTAACCAAGTGCTTTTTGGCATCATACGAAATCCATGGTGGGGCCTATTGCAGATGTTCCAAGATTATGAACAAATTTTGTTTCTCTGCTTGATCTTACCGTTCACTTTTCAAGCTATCCCTCAAACGGTTAGGATCATCCGATCAGTGTAATTTTGCATTATGGCTTGTTAATAGTGTCATGAAATGAATGAACAGTACAGACTGATGATTGGCCATCCTGCATGTGACTTCCAAAGCTTTTGGGATGTTGCTAACATTCCCATGAAGGTTGGGATGCCAGCATTCCGATCCATCCATCTACACATGCATAAATACATACATCCACACACACATGCATCCAGTTCCATTTGGAATCATGCATCCATGCACGCATGTATCTATGTATGTATATGTACATATTGATATTATATATAAGATAGATCATAGATGTATTGTATTAGAAGCAATGATTCCAAATGGAATGGAACTATTGAAAGCCAAAACCAAGTCAACCTGCCCATCAATGATTGACCCAACAAAATCAAACAGGCTTTTCATTGATTTGGCATATTTTTAGTAACTCCCACCAGGTTGTTTACTTCATGTACTCAGCTAGGTGCCTAGGCCAAAATCGGTCAATTTGGATTCATTGCTGATTGAATGAACTGCATTGGTAATAACTCACCTGATCCATGACAGAACTTGCCAAGGTCTTTAGCCGGTCGTCAATACAACTCATCTTACCCCGAACGTCAATCCGCAGCAACAATCCTAGGGCATTTAGATAGACCTGAATGCAAGAGACAACAACCATAAGCGTGCTAGACTGGGTCATGTTGTTGACACTTGACAGTTTCTACTAAATATACCTCTCCGCAATCAGCATCCCTTCTTTGCAACTCTTTCCAGATATGATGGTCATAGACTTCTAGCACTTTGTTAATTGGAGAATGACCTTCCAAATAACAAACAGCAACATGCCACCAATTGTGAGTGTACCTGCAAAGTCTTTCCTCGGTGACATTGAAATAAAACGAGGAAGTTCTATTTAATCATCATACGCATAAAAACTATGTATCTCTAGAACAAAAACCCCATACATGAATGATGAACAAGAATTCCATGAGGGAGAACATGCTTCCATGAACTCTACTGCTTCCTTGAAATGACAATCATACTGAAAGACATGACATAACTGCAAAAGAATCCACAACATCCATAGAATCTATAAGAGAGATAATATTAGGGATTCCTAGAAATGATGAAAGGATCACCCTTTCACTCAGAAACCACAACTAACCATGCTTTAGAAAATCAAATCATGATAGTAAATTCAAAACCATTTCCTCATCTCAAGGGTTGACATGGAAGTGAACTTTCACGTGCTCTTCTGAAAATTACGGAATGGCATTACATGTGAACAAAATCATTCCTACCTAGGCTGATTATATTTGTACATACTTGTACACAGGCAATTTTTCAGATGTTCATTTCTGCAGAAGATTTTTTTTTTTTTTTTTTTTGAAAGATGAAGAGAGGATTATAAAGGCCAGCAGCCAAGTGAAACGCCAAAACCATACAAAAGAGAAGAAAAAAGAAAAACGCAGAGATTATACAAACCCACCACCCGAGCTGAACACGCACAGCAACAGAAAACACACAAAGACTATACAAAACCCCACCCAGGCAGCAAAACTATACGAAGAAGGCCAACCAACCCAAGCAAGACAGAGCCACCAAGCTAGGAATGCCAATAGACCATTGATAGTACAGACAATCAAACACTCGAGAGTAGAAGATGGACATAGAATAAATCTATAAAGCTAGTCATCCTACTCTGGTTTGAGACAAAACATATCAAAGATTATTGCTGCATAATAGGACTTTGAAGCAATATTAATACCCATACAACCATGAAAAGGAAAGATATGGATACTAGAGAGTCCACTAAACTATTTCTCTTGCGAGATTCAAGAGAGCTAGAAACATGACATGCCAAAAAAAAATGTCAAGGTGGTGCTTTTCAGCACTATAGAATTAAACGACAAAAAAAAAAAATCCCATCAAAATACCATAACCAGCATAACATTTATCCTGGCGTAAAAGTAGAGGGAAGTTTCCCTCCGAATAGGGCAATGAAGCAATTTTGAGGAAAAGGAAACAACATTTCCGTAACCAACAAACTCAGTCAAAAACAGTCTTCTGTTAATGCCACCAATAATTTCTGATAAAGAAAAAATATACAACTAACAGAAAACATGATAAATTAAAACCCACATGGTCATGGCTATGGCCCAGTTAGTACATCGTAGACAATAATATCCAGAATATGATTCAAGTGACTAAGGGCCTTTTTGGATTGAAGATACAAAAAAATTGCACTTGCTTGGGAAGCAGAGGATGTTGCAGCAAACTGTTTGCCTTTGCATTTCCCTCCTCAGCAATGTAGTAACCTTTTTTTTTTTCCTTTTTTTTTTCAGATAGTCAAATGGAGAGATTTTCCTCTGATATGATGTTTCAAATGGCAATTTCGGAGGGAAAAGAGGTTTCCCTTTGTGGGATTGCAATCCGAACACTTTCAAATGCAAAGGAAAACATTTTCCATGACTTTTCTTTAGCAAAACCAAAAAGTGCATTGGGTTTGTTTCCACTAGCGCTGATGTCAGCTTGTGTTCCACTTATGTCAAAGTTTTGCTTTGCCTTGGATTCCCATAGTTTATACCAATCTAAACAGGCCCTAAATGAATAGGTATAAAAGAACTCAAGTAAAAACATATAGCATAAAATGACTTATTCCAGGAGATAGCTGCAATTTTTGTCTCACACAATGTTGGGACCAGAAATCTTGCTTGTTGATGTCAAGCCCTTTCCTTGCAGCTTGCTCAGCATCAGCCATCCTGTCAAGCTCCAATAAAGGAAAAGCAAGCATGCCATATATGTAGCTTTCTTGTTGATTTTGTGGTAAGGCCTGTTGAATATGTTAGCCATTCAAATTTTTGAACACATACTCAGATCCTCTTAAAAGAACATGTGAAATGAAGTACTGAAAGACTCATCACAAACTAACAAAAAATTATGCAATGAGATGTGCAATAAAAAAAAAAGGAACTGCTTACTTACTCTTTACTAAAACTATTTGGAAATTTGGACAAAAGGAAGAGAAATAGAACTTAGCAAACATGCAGATGCTAATAACTGATGATATGTGAGTATTTGTTGAGTTATTTCATTGATCATTTTTCCTCTAAGAAGACAACCTGTTCGACAAACTTCAAAGATAGATCAGGCCGACCCAAGTAGAAGCATAGCATCTGCGCCCTCTTCAAGGATACCAGATCTCTTGGGAACTCTTTCAGTAGCTGCAAAATTAAATACCAGGGGAAGATTACTCGATTATGCCTCATCTATAGATTACATATAACCCGTACTTCTCGCAAATATTAAAAGATGCCATGGAAGAACTTGAGTGAAATAGTTAGTACATATCTTCACTACATTGTTTTCCAAGCCATAGAAAAGTTGCTTTTCCTCTATTTTGAAGGTATCTATTAACTGAGCATCCACTATTTATCTATTTATTTATTTACATTTATGAATATGTATGCTTGATGACCCATGGTCTAACTGAAGTTATGGCCCTAGAGTAGAATGCTGGAAAAGGATTCATGTAGCAAACCCTAATTACTTGGAATAAGGCTTAGATGATGATGATGATGATGATAATGACATTTATGAATATATAAAATCATTAAGAACAACAAACCATAGTTAAGCTCGGACCTGTCTGTTCTTCCCATCTAACCAACTTCCGAGAAAACTTAAGTTACATTTATAGCCCCAAATAAAAGAGAACCACAAAGGATGAGAAATGAAACTTTTTAAAAATAAACGTGTGTGTCATAAACACAGAAGTGCAGTATAAATGTGAGTACTTCGCTGAGAGTACATAAAACACTGGACGAACTGGCATGCTTGTTAATAGTGGCATGCTGAGAGTACATGAAACACTGGACGAACTGGCATGCTTGTTAATAGAGCAATCCATAGCATATAGCGTCTGTAACATTCCTGTGGTAGTTGTATCTATAGTGGGAATACAGCTGTGAATGTGATGCATCATGAAACTGTCTATAATTATCAAGCGAATATGACAAAAGGAGTTATTATACAATGCTCGAGATGAGAGTTTTACTATATGCTCAGGTGGTCAGTTGAGGAAGTAGACCCGCATTTCAGTGGTCAAAATGCCTGATACAATGAGCCTCACCATGAATGGCCCATGGACCAAACACCCCCATATGGGAAGATCATAATCACTGAATATTCAGCCTTTTTTTAATTGGAAGTGGACCATCTCTGAATTTTCTTTCTTAACCATCTATTTGCCAGTCAACAATTGAAGGGCCAGGCTATAACACTCCAGGAGAATTTTTGTGGATGGGCCATCCGCATTGCGCCTGTGATATGGACAATTTGGATCACTAAACCATGGGCCACACATACAAAATGAAAGCGAAGCACGCAATGCATGTAAAGCATCTCAATGTGTCATTCATACAAAATCTCCCCTTGAGTATTGTATAATACCCTTTAAAATAAAGCATCTCATTGTGTCATTCATGCAAGATTTAATACAAATTTGAGGACACGCAATCCTTCGAACATGTAAAGTTATTAAAAGCATTGGCAAGAATGCTTCAGTGGACTACTCAATCTTGCCAAACAGTCCCACCACACATTGTTTGTGGACCAGCTTTACATGTATCTCGAACCCTTCAAAACGACATCTAAAGGACCACCCAATCTCATTCAAGAAAGAAGCAATTGAAAACAGTTACAAGGTTAAAGAGAGCTATTTAGATCAAAATAGCAATGATCGCGAAGAAAAACATGATCATCCATGCATTGAAGTGCAATCGTATAACTAACATCACAAACAGCACATTTGGATGCACTCTTTAATCAAATTGCAACTATTAGTCTAATTAAGTGGAAATATCCAGATTCCAGATTCCAGTTTCCTTAGCATCTACATAGTGGTTTGGGCTCCAAATTCCAATTACATGGAAGTTGAAGTTGAAAGATACTTAACAGCAATTTGCCGAATAATTCTCTTTATGAATCATCATTAACTTTTGTCATTTGCTCCTTATTAAACTGAACGATTGCAATTCAATTCACTTGTGCGTCCAAACGATTCGACAGTAAAATCATAGATGAGAATTACACAAGACAATGAAAAGCACACCTTAGAATGCAAATCGAGTGCGACGTAATCATCCCTCTTCTCCGCCATCAAGTATGAAACCGCTTCAAAGACCGACTTCTCATATGAAGTTGCGTGTTCCTACTCATAACACCAAAAAAATATGGAAACTAAAGCAGGGAAATGAGGAAGACGTGGAATCTGGTCCGTTGCATGATGAAGCAACCAAGGTTCATCCGCCGCTCCACGGTACATGCGGTTTATAGCTGAAAAATCTGAACCATCAATCTTGTGGGCCCTGCAGTGGATGATCCATAACAGGTGTTGATTTTCGACCACTAAATAGACGGTGAAGATAAAAATAATCGTCAGTGGTCCAAATTCAAAAGGAGAAACTCAATTACAACACAGCCAGCATTCTTCAGATCATTGTGACATAGGCCATCCATATGCGGCCTATGAATAGGGACGGTCCGGATTTCCTGACCGTACGGTCACGTGTACTGTGGAGTAGCGACGAACCGTGAGTGATTAATCGCGCAACGAACTAGAAAACTCCTAAAAGAACAAAATCAAGAAAGTGGAATACAGAGAGAAGCTTACGAGTCGAGCCTTAGCGGAGGCGAGATGAGAAGAAGCTAAGGAAGCATCGGTAGAAGATAGGAAATACGCAGCCAAGGCATTTGCCAGAACGCAATCTGGATCGTCCCTAGATGCTCGCAGTATAATCCCACGGTCTCTCCCGTAGGACAGAACCTTCATTCCAACAGAACGTATTTCAGAGAGAAACAAAGAGAGGAAGGGAAAGATGGAGGAGGAGGGGAGAATGACCTGGTGGTGGTAGGAATTGATGGCGGAAATGCAAGCGTCGGACGAGGTTCTGACTGAATATCCCCATCCGATGAGTTTTTCCCGTCCATCTCCGTCCATCTCCATCTGCTGCTCTGGTGCTTTCTCCATCATCGTATATCTCTTCCAGAAATGAGAAACAGACAAGTTCCAAGCTTTGTACTTACAGCAGTCTAACCGGCCATGGATGCCGCGAGTTTGTATGATGTCTTTCACAGAATCCTATGGTCATTCGCGAGAAGAGAGATTGATTCCCAAGCGGGAGATGATAAAGACGCCACTTTCCTATGACCTGCGGCAGCTGTGGAGCCCACAGTGATGTCCGCGTGAAATCCACGCCGTCCATCAGTTTTGCAAACTCGTGTTAGGAAATTAGCGTTAAGAGTTTCAAAAACTCGGCACCCATCCACCGTTGAAACTTTCCTGGGACCCTTTGTATTCCATCTAAACCGCCCATTAGATTTTCCTACCAGGATGAATTAAAAATGAATCCTGCAGGTTTAAATGATGACCGTTCAATCCCAACTATTTACTGCAGCGTGGTCCAATTTTTATATGATAACTTTTGTATGGATCATGCCCTAACAAGAGCTGATGGAACTGATGGACAGAGTGGATGCCACACAGATATCACGGTAGGGCCCACAAAGATTCTCCTACAAGAACTTCCTATAGGCGGGGTTACTGGGAATCCGCGTCCAGATGATTAGTCGAGCACGTGAGTTGTGAGAGTCACCGTGACAGGGTGACAAATCAGTCGGCACTCGTTATCATTTGGAGTCCGGATCTTCTATTGTCTTCCAAGCAGGATTTTCTGCTTGAGCCTCAGTATCAATGAAAAGGCTCGAAGCAGTGAAGCCAACAGAGAGGATCCACATTCTATCATTTGGCACTGCTACCTGGCGAAATCCGTAGTTGGTGGGCCATTTCAGGCAGAGCCAAGCTCTTTTGGGCCCACCATGTCGTATATGGAAAATCCATTCAATCCATCTGGTGATAAACCTTTTTTTATTCACGAGACATAAAAAAATACCAGCCCAATGGAAAACTCATATGAGCTGAAATTGAAGTTCACGCTTTCTGCCCTCGTGACGTGCTGATTTTTGTCTATTTCCTTCGTCCCAGTGATGAAAGATAAATACCACAGTGGTCTCACAAACAAACTATGGTTGGCATCTCATGCCTGTCGTTCCCTGTGGTGTGGCCGACCTCAATTGTAGATCCGGCTGGTAGTGATCTCTCCAGTACCAAGAGATCTCGGTAGTGGTCAGTGCCATGGGCCCACCATGATGTATGAGTCCATTGTGGTCATTCATTTTACCAGCTGATTTTAGGGCATGAGCCTAAAAATGAGGCAGGTGGACCACAACACACAGGAAATAGTGGTGATTGAACGTCCACCATTAAAAGCTTCCTAGGATCTATTTTAATGTTTATTTGCCGTTCAACTTGTTAATTAGGTTAGACTGATGCGGACAAGGGTAAAATACAAAGATCTAATTCAAAATTTTCGTGGGCACTAAGAAGTTTTCAATGATGGGCATTCAATCATTACTGTTTCCTGTGCTGTGGTCCACCTGAGATTTGGATCTTTCTCATTTTTGCCCTTAAATGAGCTGGGAAAATGGATGAACAGCATAGATACATCATATACGTTATGATGGGGCTCACAGAGCCTTTCACCACCGACTAGTATCTTTTATCTACCAGTACCGACCAGTATCTTGTATGGAACCCATTCATCGTGTGTAAATCACCACGATCGAGGGCAAAATACAAAAAAAAAATGGTCTAATTCAAAACTAGGGTTCATGATGTGTGAACTCGAGGTTTAGATCTGAATTCTGTAAGTAGGACGGCCCCAATCAGAAAAGGGGCTCCCCTCACCTGAACGTACGTGACAGGTGTAGTGGTGGATCTAGACCGTTCCTCTAACATGTCCTGTCCGTCCATATCCGTTGGCTGAAAATAAAGTGCAAAGATGCATTCCTGCCCCTCCGATCAGTGATCGGTGACAATGGAAACGGAGGGTCCTGCTGCGGCTTCCTTGAGGCTCTAATCCTCCCATCAAATAAAAGTAGTTTATCACGAACCAGATTCCGCACCGGTTCACGTCCGTCTTTATGAAGTGCTTGGTGGGCCCTCACTGTGGCTCGGATCGATTCGTCTTGCATTGAGCCGAGTTGGGACTCGCTCAAGTCAGGGTGAATTGGCCCAGCTCGTCAAGTTGGGGATGACTCGTGCAGGTGACTCATGTTATCGAACCGGATTAATTCTAACAGAGTCCGAGTTGAAACAATGGCTCCATGGTCAAAAGATAAAGCGACTCGGATTGACTCGTTGGGTCTGCAGTTGAGTTGGGGCTGGATCGGTCTGACACGCCCAAGTCAATATTGACTCATGACCGAACCTGATCTGGTCCTCCCGAATCCGAGTCACTCGTCAAAGTAATTAAAACCTTAGTCATCGGGTCTTACAGATGACTAAGGACGCGAATTGCCTGTGCCCCCCGCCATGGAAAGTTCCTGTGGTCAGCAGCTATGTGGGGCCACAGAGATGCCTTTGTCAAATCCACTCCGTCCATCATTCTCTCAAGATCTCAATAGGACAGGAGTCCAAAAATCAGACAGATTCGGAGACCCAGGTGGGCCACGCCACATGAAATAGTGAGACTTAAAACTTCTACCGTTGAAACTTTCATGGAGCCGACCATGATGTGTATATGCCATCCAAACCGTTCATGGGGCTATTACCACTAAAATCAACTGTGGGTACAATCATCCTGATACAAAACTTCTGTGGCCCTACAAAGTTTCCCCTGGTGGACATTCAATCCCTGCTGTTTCGTGTGGTGTGGCCCACCTGAGTTTTGCATCTGTCTTTTTCTAGGTTTCTGTCCTATTGTGATCTTGAGGAGCTGATGGACAGAGTGGATTTGTCATGGGCATATCTATGGACCCATATAGCTTCCAACCACAGAAACTTCCTTTGGCCAAGGGCACAGGCAATTCGCGTCCATATACACCTGCCTATTCAGTTCTTTCAAGTGGGATCCATGGCTCGTAATCCAGACCGTTGATTCTTACTGTGGATGGTGGATCCTCAGGAGTCCTGATATTAAAAGATGCTTGAAGATTAACATTAGGATCTTTTTGAGATTGAATGTGGACCATTCTTGCATTTCCTCTCTTGACCTTTTTTTTGGGCAAAGTTGGATGGCATCATTGTAAAAATATCCCTGACAATTCTATTCATTCACAGACTGGGGAGGATGGCTTACCAACACACATGCACTATAGACCACACATGAGTGTGACATGTGAGAAAGATGACTCCTAGACCAAAGGTTACTCTTTCCCAACCACAGAAACTAATCATTTGGGCCATTGACAATCTCCATCTCAGTTGGGTGTTGATGCATGGCTCCATGGCAGAGGCTATGCAGTACACTGAAGTCGTGAGTTTGGGTGCTCATGCGGGGTGTGTTGGTAGATGTGTGTATGAGAAAATAAAAAGTAAATAATCTCCATCTCACTTTAAAAAACTCAAATGTGGGTAATTTTAATTTTTCATATGTTTCTTCAGTAATGGGCCAGACTGCTCAATGATTAAATAAACCCCTTTGGTCCAAAAATACAAAGCAATGCAATAGACGTGGCTTTTGAAAGGATCGGAGGGTGGGGGTGAATCGGGCGCGACTTAGGTGAGACCCCGGAACCAGCGAAGTGGGTAGGACCCTGACGTGGCGTATTAGGATTGGTCCACCTGGGCGGGCGCGTGTGAGAGAGCCACACGTGAGGGACGGCATCAATTAACGGCCGTTACGTGGCTCTCCACGTACCTCTCGTAAGAGTGGAGAGATCCTGTCCGGACGCGGATTAGCTACTGACAGGTTGAGTAGCGATCTAGCTACTGAAGTGAAGTCACCAACTTCTGTGGGCCCCACCATGATGTATATGTTGTATCCACACCATCCATACATTTGGAGAGTTTATTTTAGGACATGAGATAAAGAATTAGTTAGATCCAACACTCAAGTGGACCCCACCAAAGAAAACAGTGGGGCTTGATCTCCTACCATTAAAATCTTCTTGGGGACACAGAAGTTTTCGATCAAGCTGATATTAATGTTTTCCCTTCTTCAATGTCTGTGTGAACTTTTGAACAGGTTGGATCTCAAATAAACATCATGGTGGGCCCTAGGAAGGTTTCAACGGTCGTGTACTGTCCCCACAGTTTTCTTTAGTGGGGTCCACTTGAGCTTTGGATCTGTCTCATTCTTTAGCTCATGCCCTAAAATGATCTCTCCAAATGAATGGACGGTGTGGATACAACACATACATCATGGTGGGCCCCACAGTAGTTGGTGACGTCACTTCAGTAGCCGGATAGCTACTCAACTCAACGTGTCAGTAGCTAATCCGTGTCCATCTTGTCCTCTCTCTCTCCAATAATGGCAGCGGGAGCACCCCAACCCATTTTTTTTTTTTTCAGATTAACTGGGCCCACTATAAATGTATGTGGTTTATCTACACCGTCCATCTGTTTTTCCAGCTCATATAAAGAGTTGAAACCAAAATTCAAGCATATCGAAATTTCAGGTGGACCATATCACAGGAAACAGTGGGTATAATGATTCCCACCGTTGAAACCTTTCGAGGGCCCGTAGTGATGTTTCTTTGTCATCCAATCTGTTCACAAGATCACGGAAACATTGATGATGGCAAAAAACAAATATCGGCTGGATCCAAAACTTCCGTGGCCCTCAAGAATTTTTCAATGGTACACATTCAATTCACACTTTTTCCTGTGGTTTGGTCAGCTTAAGAAATTTAAATGCTTCATTTTTTGTCTCAAGCCATAAAATTATCTGTTAAAGGGGATAAACAGATTAGATAAAATAGATAAATCACGGTGGACCACATCTAGTTTAATGCAAGGGTATTGAGTTCGTACACAATCCGCTTCCTTTGCGAGGGAGAGGAAGAGACGCATGGAGAGAGAAAACGGAGAAAACGGCCGTTAAACGATGCCGTCTCTCACGTGTAAATGCCTAGCATATATGACGCTTGGTGGTGCTCCGCCACGTTAGTGATCGGCTAGGATGGTGATAAGGAGATATTTACATGGATGTCCACATTGACGGTTGGATCTCATCCATCATGCCACGTGTCAGAATGAAATGAATGGTATGCATCTCGAGAGCCACGTGGAATGCACTCTCCTAATTCTGATTAAAAATGCATGCGCCTGTCAGATTGAGAAGTGCCTATATCACATGTTCCACTCAAGGCATCGGAGTTACTCAGGACGCTTAGCGTACTGTGTAAACTCCGTTGTGTCTACCATGATTTATGTATTTTATCAACTCTGTCCATCTATTTTAACACATAATTTTAGTTCTTGAGATAAAAATTTAAGCGGATACAAAGCTCAAGTGGTCAACACTGCAGGAAACAGTGTGCATTGAACCTGTACCATTGAAAATTTCTTGGAGGTCACAAAAGTTTTGGATCAAGCTGATATTTGTGTTTTACCTTTATCCATGTCTTTGTGATCTTATGAACAGGTTGGATGACAAATAAACATCACTGTGGGCCGTATGAAGGTTTAAACGGTGGAAATCATTATTACCACTCTTTCCTATGGATCCACTTGAGATTTGGATATGCTTTTAAGTTTGGGCTCAACCGTTATTTGGATATGCTTTTAAGTTTGGGCTCAACCGTTATTTGGATATGCTTTTAAGTTTGGGCTCAACCGTTACTATGAGCTGGAAAAACGTATGAACGGTATAGATAAGTATGCCCAATTAAGTTTACTCAAGACGCTAATAGCGTCCTGAGTAACTCCGTTCGCAATCCGATTCCCACTAGAAATGGGCAAAAGCGTCTTTAGATGGGAGTACTTATTCCACCAGCAACAGTCGCGTGAATTAGACGGGGAAGCAACAACGTAGTGGCATGGATATGGTTTGAGCATCCACTTCGAGTCGAGTCGGATTCAAGGGTCAATCCAGTTTGATCCCATGAGACTCGGGCAAGTTAAGCCGATTCAGTCCATCCCAACTCGGCTAAGGACCATGACCATGTCAAATGACAGTGGCTTAATCATCACGCACATGGCATCATGGTTATCCACGCCACCCAGATTAGTGAGCCACCGTGGATGAAATGTAGCTGGAAGATCAGGGAGCAGATTAGGTACTACCCGAGCCTGTCCTGAGCTCAGGACAGGCTAGTAGGTGGCGTATGGGCATTAGGGGAGAGGAGGCGTGACATGTCTGTGCCAGGCTTGCTGTACGTGGCAAGTCAGCTCACCAATAAAAATGTGACGCTAATGTGCCACGTCGGGGGCTGGTCGTGAGCTCGGGACAGGCTCAGGTAGTACCTAATCTGCTCCCGGAAGATCACCCTAATTTAACAATTTAAAGTGTACAAACAATGCACGTTAAAGCAACTGTTTAAAATAAAACAGTCCATGGTTGGTACACCTATAAAGACATTATATATAGCACAACATGACAATGATACACATCCACTATTTGAATAGTGGGGCCTATCATGATGCATACTATACATTATTCATCCTTGTGGGCATATAAATATCATGGTGGGCCTAGTAAGGTTTCAATGGTGTACATTTTCTATGTTGTGCTGGTTGATCAAGTGCCTTTAATCATGGAGTGGAGAAGGAAATTTTTCCTTGGTTCGATCCAAAATTTCAGATTTGGCTTTGTTGCTCATTGTGTTGCTTTGTGTGTTTTAGGGTTCGACATTCACTTTGATCAAAGTATCTTGATTTTATTCGATGTGATTAAAGGTCCAACAAGTTTGACCAAATGAAAATACATAAGTTTTTTAAAAAGTGTAAGTTTCATTTTATAATCTTGTATGGGAATGTATAAGTAATTTTTAATTAATTATAATTAGGGTAAGAGAGTATGAGATATGAAAGAGAGCCTACATAATTTCTAGAGTTTTAAAGTGAAAGTTAGAGTTCCTCTATACATTGTTCAATCTCTTATAGCTTTATTGATAATAATGGATTGCCCGTCATTTTGTGTCATAACTTTTCCCACTAGTGTTTTTCACGTAAAATCTTACATGTTTTTTGTGTTTACTTGAATTTTTCATTTTTTTTATTGCTTGTTTGATTTGTCCCAAGGCTGCTTTTGCTCCCAACATTGTCCACTTGAGTTTTTTTTTATCATCCTTATTTGCGGACCCACATTCTAACATGAGTTGGCGGGATTCCCTGTGTTGTAGAAAAATCCAAGTCCTACGGATGAGATTCAATCAACTCGATGAAGGGTTTATATGGGTGATCAAGCATTTCTTGTTGTAGGTGATGGTACTATCCATTTTGCTAATCTTCGGTTGGATGGTTCGGGTTGCCCCAACAAAGTGGCTCTTGAGAACCACGGCCAATCGAGGCTGCACCCACGAGAGGATCCAACGTAGATGATTGGACAATTTCTATTCCAAACGGTCGGAATTTTCAATCTTCTTGTTGTGGATTGGATGGTTAGGTTTCATTTGGTCAAACTAGTTTTAGCACACATAAAGTGAGAATGTGTGCCACACGATGGGCGATCCCAACCAGCCCGGGCCATTTTTTTTTTCTCCCTCACAAACATAGGCAATTGAACGGTCTTGATCAGACGATCCTAGCCATTTGATCATAGACCAGCAGAAAGGACAGTTCAAATTGATCAAGACTGTAAGATGTCTATCCTCCATCTGAACTGTTAGTGGCTTGTAAATTATCCATTGAGAAAACAGCAATCCACTTGGATGGCTGTGATCTTCCAATTCGCGAATGAACATCCAATTCCTCGGCCCATGATATGTATCACGGGTCTTAATTTCTACAAGTGGGGCCCATCACCTAGTGTCTAGCTTGTAGATCTAATGAGCCTTACATCCATCAAATAGAACAAAAAGAAGATAGCACCACTCCACAATACATGAAAATAGCAGGAGATTTCACAGCCAGCATCAACCAGTGTGTGGTCCATACACAATGGGTCCAGTGATTGCAATGGTGTGGTCCACTTGATGAATGGACAGGCCTGATTTATATGCCAGGTGATCTTCATGATGGGTCCTACCATCCGCATCGTATGGATGGGCTACACACAAGCGGTAAAGCCTAAGCTCAGCCCAACTAATAATCAGGCTTTATTCCTAGCCCGGCTCAGGAGCCCAAGCGTTATGGATGAAATCTTCATGCCGCCCGGCCCATTGACATGGGCTGGGCCAAGACCATCACAGGACAGGCTTGTGTTTTGGTCTGGATGGTGAGGTTGGGCCTGATCGTGGGCTGATTTTAGACAATCAAATCAAGCCCCTCCTGGCTGAGACTTCGGCCGGCCGGGAATCTTCAAACATATACATGACATTTTTTTAAAGCAATCTAGACCGTCCAAATCACTGAACCCACTCTTGATGGAGTTGTAACCAAAGATCTCACTGAGAAGGTAAAAATAAATCATGCTACTTTTTATTCAAATTTTTACCTCTCATTAATGTATCCATTAATTGGACAACGATCAGGGTTTTTTGGTCCATCGATAATGGGATCCACGTACTGGAGTGGATGGTCCGGATAGCTGGAAATTAGTGTGACGAGAATGAGCTGCCACTAATTTTTAAATGGTGAAAGACTAACATAGAAGTCTTCAACGGCCACCTTGATGTATGTGTTCTATATCCACGCCGTCCATTCCTTTTCGAGCTCATTTTAGTGCATGTTCCTAGAAATGAAGTAGATACAAATCTCAGTTCTTGTCTCTGTTTCACATGGCCAAACTAACCGTCAGATCTCTCGCTGCAGTTTTTGGTCTCTGTTTCACGTGACTAAATCATTTAAGTCTACTTTCCATTGTTATATTACCTACTGATGGTACTCCTAAGTTCTCTCGAATGTGTTTATTTCTAATTCCATCATTTCTCATCTGCCACTCATCCGTCTCAATACCCTCATTTTGGTTATGCTCATCCTAAGCATGTTTTCCTTGATTGCTCAACATTTTACCATTTGAAGTATGGCTGGTCTTGTAACTATCATCATCATTGTCGCCGCCGCCACTGCCGTCATCTAAGCCTTATCTCAACTAATTGGCGTCGGCTACACAAATACTATTCCACCATTCCGCACTACCAAGGAACATATCCTCACTTAAGCAATAGGTCATCGAGTCTCTTATTACTAGATCTACCCTTGTCCTATTGGGCCTTCCCCTTGCCCTTTTATGGGGTGATTGGATAGTAAGTTACTCAAGATAAGCTACATATGCCTTAAGTTGATTTCTACTTATTAAATGAAGCAATTAAGTAACTTTAAATAAAAAAAGCCACATATAATTGATCATAAACCAAACTTACTTATCTCAAATAAATGACTTATCTACTGCAGTAATTAGAAGAGAATAACTTATTTGGTGGTATCCAAATGGGCCCCTAGAGCCTTTAATTTAAATAAACTCACTTCTTCTAATCATAATATATCTTGGTCTATGACTTTGTTGCACACAGCCAAACTATGTAAATCTGCTTTCCCTTGTCTTATTACCTATTGGTGCTCCTCCTAAGATCCCTCAAATGTATTCATTTCTAATTTCATTCTTCCTTGTCTTGCCACTCATCGCAATATCCTCATTTCCACAATGCTCATCCTATGAACATGTTGTTCCTTTTACTACCTAATATTCTGTCCCATAAAGTATTGCTGGTTTTACTATCCTATAAAAATTTCCCTCATGTTTGATTGGTCTTTGGCAATCACATAAAACTCAAAAGGCATATCTCCACTTCTTCCACCCAGATTGAATTCTAAGAACAAACATCCTTCTCAATCTCCTTCTCAATCTCCTTACTCTCATGATTTTCCCAAGATGTCCAAATGCTAATTTTTGTCACTTCTCGGTCTTCCTTGTTTCCACTCTCAATTTTACCAATATTGCATTCCATGTACTCTGATCAATCTTAACTAATTCCTTGTTTCCACTCTCATTGTTACTAATAGTGCATTCCATGTACTTTGATCAATCTTAACTAATTCCTCATCGCAATTTTTCCGCTTTTTCCACACAGTTTGAACTGAGCAACATTCTTTTCAATCTCTCCACTCTCATGAATTTCCCATGATATTGAAAATGGTCATTTTGATACAGTCTTGGTCAGCAATCTTAACTTGTTCCTCGTTTCTACTCTTATTGTTTTGATATTGCATTCCATATGATTTGTTTTAGTCTGTGTAATTTTAAAGCCTTTAGATTCTAAAGCATTGTTCTATAGTTTTAGCTTTCTGTTTATGTCTTGATTTAGCCTTTTAGCCTCGATTTCTCACCAACTGAGGTGACGTATTAGACTTTTACCCTCAATTTCTCACCAACCAAGGTGAAATAGTGGACTTTTAGCCTCAGTTCCTTAGTAACCGAGGTAAAAAATTGGACTTTTAGCTTGGGTTCCTTTCTAACTGAGGTGAAAAAGTTGACTTTTAACTTCGATTCCTTTGCAACCAAGGTAAAAAAAGTAAACTTTTAGCCTCAGTTCCTCACAAATTAAAGCAAAATACTGGACTTTTTTAGCTTTAGTTTGCAACTGAGGCGAAAAAACATACTTTTAGCCCCGATTCAACCTTAGTTCTTTTGCAACCGAGGTGAAAAATGAACTTTTAGCTTTGGTTCCTTACCAACTGAGGCGAAATGGTAAACCTTTAGCCTCGGTTTTTCACCAAGTGAGGCCTCCATTCCTTTACAACTAAAGTAGAAAATGAACTTTTAGCTTAAATTCCTTTGCAATCAAGGTTAAAAAACACATTTAGCCTTTGTTTTTTGAACCAAGGTTAAAAAAATTGTGGCTAAAGGCATGTTTTCTTATATTGAAGTGTCCACATTCAATCAATTTTTTTTCTAACATTGGTCAATGGGTTCTTATAATCTTTGAACTTCTTAGGGCATGCGGCATTGTGGATCTTGACTTTCAATTTTAGAGATTATCATGTTAACTTCTAATGAAATCAAATCATTATGATTTCATTATTAGGATAGTGAAATGTATACACAACCATAAGCTAGAAGTGGGGTCAGCCAAATACCTTGAGTTATACTAATCCAATAATGTACAACATTATTTTAATGTTAGGAGAAAGATCCTTTCTTGACTTGGCGCATGGCAATATTGAAATTAAAAGAAAGCAGAAAAAATGATGCAAACCGTTTTTGTGATGTGTTTGCATGGCATCCAACCCATCCAACCCACCATTATAATCATGTGAATCAAAAAGCATGCCGAGCATATCATCAAGTGGGTCCTCATGGGAAAAGTTGGAGGTTTTAGGTGGTCTACACCATTACTATGTTACTATGTTGTAGCCCATTGATGAGTGGATCAGCCTGAATTTATATAATTATCACCGTGGGATGCAGCTGCTAGGCAGGTTGGATTTCGTAAACATATCACGTGCAACCCACAATGCTTTATTTACCATCTTTCATAAAATAATGGTATTTTAGTGATTATATCCTTACCAAAAGTGGGTTTTAAATGCTTAAAATAAGTTAAACCATTGATTGATAAAAGGCCACTTCTTTTATGAGTTTTTTGGTCAAAACCCATTAAGGGTTGCTTAAATCCACATAATTTTAAGTCAAAGTGCGATAGTCTGTGTTAAAGTCTTAGGAAATTACAGAGCCATCGCTTCTCTTCTTGTTGGTCTATGCCATTTCCAATGGCTACAGGTGAGGACATAGGCCAGTCTTCCCTCTACCAAATAGATTGCTAACCACACAACTTTTAATATGTCAAACTTTTTTGAGTCCCACTATGATTTTTGAGTTAAATCTACACTGTTTATCAAATTTTCCAGATAATTGTAGAGCATTAACCCAAAAATGAGGTACATCCAAGGCTCAAGTGAATCACACTACGGAAAGAAGTCGGGATTGAGCAAACTACCATTGAAACTTTCCTAGGTCCAACCATGAGGCTTATTTTCCATTGGACCTATTCACATGATATAACACACACCTAGATGAAATTAAAATACAAAAATCAGCTTGATCAGAGTCTTCTTAGCCACAAGAAATTTTCAATGGTAGCATCAATTCTTACAACAAGAAATCAATTCTTATTGTTTTCAGTGGTGTGGTCTAAAACAGATGAACGTGGTGGATTTTTCAAAACACATTATGGTTGAAGATGTGACAGAGAGGAAGCAGCGGCAAAGAAATGCCCACCGTTAAAACTTTTTGGGTCCACCTTGATATTTATATGCCATTCATACCGTTCACCAGGAAATTCCTAATGGGGTCTCAACTCATGGCCCAGTCCTAGACTCACAACAGCTTCAACTTAGTTTCCAAAAAAAAAAGTCATTTCCAAAAAGCAAAAGAATATTAGCCGGGTGACATAACAAACGTTTCAACGGTAGTTCAAGTCGAGCACCCACTTAGAGTTTTTTATTTAATCTGTCTCATTTTTTGGGCCATGTCCTAACATGATCTCCAAAACGGATGGATGGGGGGATTTCTCACAAGCATCATGGCGGGCCCCACCTTGCTTTCCGTCGCATAAGTTCCTGCGAAAGCCTCTGGTTTGCGTCTCATAACCGGGACGCGGATTCGGTGTGGATTGTGGGCCCACGTTGATAAATCTATTGTATATCCACACCATCCGTAAGTTTTGACAGCCCATTTTGGGGCATTAGCAAACAAAAAAAAACCAGAGGCCATATATTAGGAAACAATGGAGATTGAACGGTCATAATTAAAAACTACCTGGGGCCTACCTTGATGCTCACTGTAAATTTTATTTTATATCCAACCTATTGATAAGTTCAAATGATCTAGATGAAGGTATAAAAACAAATATAATTCTTGATCCAAAACTTTTGCAGCCCACAATTTTTTTTAAATTTTATTTGTCTCATTTTTTAGGCCATGTCCTAACATGATCTTTCAAAATGGATGGACGCGGTGGATTTCCCACAAACATCACGGTGGACCCCACATTGCTTTCTGTCACAGGCGCGGATTGGGTACTACCCCCACCAGGACCTAGCTAGAGACGGACGGTCCTGTCAGGGGCTCTGTGGGGCCCACAGTGATATATTTCCTTTATCCAATCCGTCCATCCAGTTTGAAAGATCATTTTATGACATGATGCCAAAAGTGAAGTAGATATAAGGCTTCAGTGGACCATACCACAGGAAACCGTGGGGATTGAATTCCTACCGCTAAAAAACTCTTGGGGGCCACATAAGTTTTAGATCAAGCTGAAACTTATGTTTTCCCTTCATCCAGGTCCATATGACATTATGAACAGGTTGGATGGCAACTAAACGTCCCCGTGGGCCGTAGGAAGGTTTCAATGGTGGAGGTTATTGTCACCACTGCTTCCTGTGGTGTGGTTAACTCTAGCCTTTTATCTACCTCATTTTTGGTACGTTAATCTAAATTGATCCTTCAAAATAGATGGACGGCATGGATAAAACAATTACATCACGGGAAGAGGATTCGGTGCGGATTGTGGGCCCACATTGATATATCTATTGTATATCCGCACCATCCGTCAGTTTTTCCAGCACATTTCAGTGCATTAGCGAAAAAAAAAAAAAAAAACCAGAGGCCATATATTAGGAAACAATGGTGATTGAACGGTCATAATTAAAAACTGCCTGGGGCCTACCTTGATGCTCACCGTAAATTTTATTTTCTATCCAACCTATTGATAAGTTAAACTGATCTAGATGAAGGTACAAAACAAATATCATCTTGATCCAAAACTTTTGTGGCCCACAAAATGTTTTTGGCAGTCAATTATCACTGTTTCCTGTGGTGTGATCCACGTGTGATTGGATCTACTGTATTTTTGCTCTATGCTATAAAGGGATGATCTGAAAAAACGGATAGGCGAAGTGGATATACAATGCATACATCAAGGTGGGCCCCACGGTCAGGGCCGGGCCTTACAACGGACGTTTGCTTCCTCCCCTGCTCCTCTCTCTCTCTCTCTCTCTCTCTCTCTCCCTTTAACGGTCTTCTCTCGCCCAAGAAATCCCTCTCTTTCTATTGTTGGGGAGTCTTCAAACTCTGCTGGACAGGGTGCTGCGATCGGTCGGGCGACCGGTCTGGCCGTTTGGCCCGACCGGTCTGGCCGTTTGGCCCTATGCACGTGAAGTCTGAAGACTGCCCCTGTGTTGCCTTCGACCGGTCGTGCGACCGGTCTGGAGGGAGCTGCGACCGGTCGTACGATCGGTCGGCTGTGAGGCAGAGACGTATGAAATCTCCCTGGACCGGTCTCTGTGCAAGGTGCGACCGGTCTTACGACCGGTCGTCTGTGCGCGCGAGTTCCTTGTGCAGTCCACAGTACTGTGCAAGGTGTTTCTATTTTCGGATTTCTCCCTATTTAAGGTGTTGTAATCCGACCTAGAAAGGTATACTAAGGTGTCCAAGGTTTCCTATTCGTACTAGGAAGAGGGGAGAGGTGTGTGTGAGAGATAAACTTGGGGTTTTCTCTGTCAATCTCTGTAATCTCTAATATTCATAGTGGATCGTTTTGTGCCGTGGTTTTTTACCCGTTGAGGGGTTTTTCCACGTAAAATTCGGAGTCTCTTGTAGTGTGCTTGTGTGTGATTGATTGCATCTTGTTACTTGTTTGATTTTGCATTGCTTCACGTGTTCGGCGTTCCGCTTCCGCTGCCGGCTTTTATCCCAACAAGTGGTATTAGAGCTAAAGTTAGGGCGGAGTAGATTTGAATCTGAGACGAGAAGATGGGATCGAGCGCAAGATACGAGATAGAGAAGTTCTCTGGGAAAAATAACTTTGAGCTATGGAAGGTGAAGATTGAATCCTTCCTGGTTCAGCAAGGGCTTGATGGAGCTCTTGGAAAGGGATCTGAGGCTATGAAAGACGATGAGTGGATGAGGCTCGACAAGAAGGCAAGAACCTCAATCCTGTTAAACCTTACGGATGATGTTCTCTATCATGTCATGAAGGAGAAGACTGCAGCTGAAACTATGGTGAAGCTAGAGAAGGTTTATGCCAAGAAATCTCTAGAGAATCGCATGTATGTGTTGATGCAGTTGTTCACCTTGAGGATGGCTGAGGGAACTGAGGTGGAGGACCACCTAAGCACGTTCAATAGGCTAGTTTGCAAGTTGATGGAGATCGATGAACCGATGAAGGATGAATACTAAGCATGCATCCTGTTGAATTCTCTTCCAGATTCATATGAGTCGTTCAGGGACTCTGTGTGCGCAGGGAGGGAAACCATAAGCAGTCGAGACCGTTATCTCAGCCCTCCAGTCGAAGGCGATGAGAAAAAAAAGCGGTGACGTGGGTTCCCGTTATTCCTCAGAGGAACTGGTTATGAGAGGAAGAAGTTCTGAGCATGGAGGATATTCAAAATCGGGATCCAGGGCCAAGGGCAAAGGTAAGGCTAAGGTGAAGTGCTGGAATTGTGGCCAGGAGGGCCATATGAGAGGGGATTGTCAGAATCCCAGGTTAAGGCAAGAGAAGTATGGAAATTCTTCTGGAGAGGGAGTCAATACCGTAGAGGACGGTGGCGATCTGTGTGAAATTTTGACTGTTTTTGGCAAGGGATCTCACGGTAGTGAGTGGATCCTTGATTCAGGGGCTTTATGTCACGTTTGTCCTGACCGGAGTTCATTCACGACATACATGGAGTATGGTGGAGAATCGGTGTTTGTGGGCGATGGCAGTCGCTCATAAGGTTGTGGGTATTGGTACCGTGCCCATCAGGATGTTCGATGGGGTCGAACGAGTCCTGGAAGATGTGAAGCACGTTCCCAAGATGAAGATGAATGTGATTTCTCTTGGTGCACTCGAGGCGAAAGGGTGCGTGTTTATCGGCCGTGATCGTTGTTGTAAAGTGATGAAGGGGACACTCGTGTGTATGAAGGCACGGAGGTGTGGCCATCTTTACATGTTGATCGGGAGCACAATTCACGGTGGAGCTGTGGGAGAGGCAGCGAGATCCACGGTTGCTCGTATGTGGCAAGTGCCCAAGGGCCATATGAGAAGAGCGGTAAAGGGCGTGAATTTGCAAGGATATGGTCGATGGTGGCACGAGAAGCGGTGGAGCTATGATTAAAGATGAGATGACGTTGCAAGGATGCGTTGATTCGACGTTTGAAGCCTCGGTGGAGTTTGTTGGGGAGTCTTCAAACTGTGCTGGACAGGGTGCTGTGACCAGTCGGGCGACCGGTCTGGCCGTTTGGCCCTGTGCACGTGAAGTCTGAAGACTGCCCCTGTGTTGCCTTAGACCGGTCGTGCGACCGATCTGGAGGGGGCTGCGACCGGTCGTACGACCGGTCGGCTGTGAGGCAGAGACATGTGAAATCTCCCTGGACCGGTCTCTGTGCAAGGTGTGATCGGTCGTACGATCGGTCGTCTGTGCGCGCGAATTCCTTGCGCAGTACCGCAGTACCGCAGTACTGCGCAAGGTGTTTCTATTTTCGGATTTCTTCCTATTTAAGGTGTTGTAATCCGACCTAGAAAGGTATCCTAAGGTGTCCAAGGTTTCCTATTCGTACTAGGAAGAGGGGAGAGGTGTGTGTGAGAGATAAACTTGGGGTTTTCTCTGTTTTTCTTTGCTTTGTGGGCTGTCAATCTCTGTAATCTCTGATATTCATAGTGGATCGTTTTGTGCCGTGGTTTTTTACCCGTTGAGGGGTTTTTCCACCTAAAATTCGGAGTCTCTTGTAGTGTGCTTGTGTGTGATTGATTGCATCTTGTTACTTGTTTGATTTCGCATTGCTTCACATGTTCGGCGTTCCGCTTTCACTGCCGGCTTTTATCCCAACATCTATTTCCCAACCCAACGGTCGTCTCTGGCCCTCCCGCCCAATAAACCCCACGCCCCCCTCTCTTTCTATTTCCCAACCCAACGGTCATCTCTGGCCCTCCCGCCCAATAAACCCCACGCCCCCCTCTCTTTCTCTCTCTCAACCCAACGGTCCTCTCTCGCCCTCTCGCCCAAGAAACCCCACGCCCCCCTCTTTCTCTCTTTCAACCCAACGGTCCTCTCTCTTCCTCTCGCCCAAGAAACCCCACGCCCCCCCTCTCTTTCTCTCTCTCAATAGTCTTAAACAGAGAAACCCTCACAGCCAAGGAGGAGAAGAAGGAGAAGATGATCAACATAGAGAAATTGAAGGAGATGTGGAAGGAGATGCCGATTCGAATGCTTTGGAAGATCTGGAACGTGCAGAGAAGATGGAACATGAGAATGTCAGCTCGAAAAGAAGAGGGAAGAAGAAAAAGATTGTGGGACCTCTGTTTGATCCAAGAGTTCATTATACATGGAAATTATATTCCTTGTATTGACGTTGAAGCCAATGTTGGGAAGCTGTAATATACACCTCCAATGTGCCTGGTTTCACTCCCCGAGGAATATAGTACTCCTGTACCTTGGCCTTGGCCTGATATCAAATCAAAGGTATATATGCATGTGGAAGGGCCTTCTTTGAATTTTTGTTAGGGAATTTCCTGTGGGTATTTTCACTAATCCTTCGTAGTCACTTAGTTCTATTTATTTCTAACATAACTCTGGGGATATTTCTTTCTATTATTCTTCATTACTGTTTTTCTCATCCATCTCATTTATATTTTTCTTTACAATTCCGTTCGTCTATTCCAATCTATTGCAGAGTGCATATTCAATTAAACCGTAAGTGTTTAAATCTTTTTACCTCCACCGTTGGCGACTTAAGGCTGCACCTTGATTTTTTAAAGCCTTCAACTTGAACCAACCGTTGCTTCCAAAGCGTGGAGTTCCTCATCTTTGTTGCACATGGTCAAAGAATTAAATTTCTGCTTCTCTTGTCTTTATGATTTTTAGTTATTACGTCTGACTTTCTTTAAATCCATGGAATCCTAATTCTACCATTCCTTGTCTTTCCACAAATGTTTGTCAACATCCTAATTTGACTGCACCCAAAAGGATAGTGGTGGAGGTAGTAGGAAATGACTTAGGGCGTATGATTTAACAGAGGGTATGGTCCGTGACGGTGACGGTCTCGAATGGCATAGCAGAATTCACCCAATCAATTGGGACAATGATGATGATGATATTGACGATAGGGATGATTATTTAATTTAGGCCATAGGTATTCAAGTCTTTTCTTTTTGTCTAGCTCTATCCATGCCTTTTTAGGTGCACCGCTTGCCCTTGCCAAGCCATTAACATATACCAACACAATCATTAATCTTAAATCGTTTAGTCTTTTTTTTAAAAGAAAAACTTGTCTACACATGTTTTGGCCCTTCACCTTACCCTAATATTGGCCTTCAACTCAAACCAACTTTGTGCTTTTTTACAGTGTTATTGTGCACACACACACACACACACACACACCTTTCGATGGTTTTGGTGTCTTTTAGAACTGATGAATGAGATAATTAATACAAATTGAAATTCAAGTTGGCCCCACCATAGAGAACAAGTGGATAGGGTAGCCAAACCGAAAATCGTTCTTGAGAGCGTTATGAGGTCAGTCACAGTATATGATTCAAAGCCACTCACTAAATAAACATGACTGCGAAAAAACAATTGAGAAGAACTCGTTGGTAGAAAAGGAATTACACACTTATCAGATGAACGCAGTGGAAATAAGAACGTCGAGAAGAATATGTGGGAAGAGAAGTAATAACAAAATTAGGAGTAAAGGCATTCAAGGACAGTCAAGAGTAATGCTAAAAGGTAATAAGAAGAAGGAAGGTAGATTTAAATAGTTTTGCTAGAGTTAGTCGATTCTAGTTGAAACGGTTCTAAAAGGGTAAGGGTAACATCCAAAAGGACAATGGTGGAGGTAGTAGGAAATGACTTGAGGGCTTTTGGTTTAACTGAGGATATGGTCCGTGACAGATTGGAATGGCATAGCAAGATTGGAATGGCATAACAAGATTCGTGTAGTTGACCCCAATCAATTGGGACAATACTTTGATGATGATGATGAGATTGCGGATGAGGATGATGATACATGTATGTTTGCATCATCATCATCATCATTAAATCATTATACCAATTAATCTGCGCTTTACGATTCCGTTTAACTATTCCAATCTATTGCAACTACATATTCAATTAAACCATAAGTGTTTAAATCTTTTTACCTCCACCATTGGTGACTTAAGGCTGCACCTTGATTTTTTAAAGCCTTCAACTTGAACCAACCGTTACTTACAAAGCGTGGAGTTCCTTACCTTCGTTGCACGTGGTCAAAGAATTAAAAAGTCTGATTCTCTTATCGTTATGATTTTTAGGTATTACGTCTGACTTTCTTTAAATCCATAGAATCCTAATTCTACCATTCCTTGTCTTTCCACGAATGTTTGTCAACATCCTAATTTTACCGCACCCAAAAGGATAGTGGTGGAGGTAGTAGGAAATGACTTAGGGCATATGATTTAACCAAGGGTATGGTCCGTGACGGTGACGATTTGAAATGGCATAGCAGGATTCACCCAATCAATTGGGACAATGATGATGATGATGATATTGATGATAGGGATGATTTAATTTAGGCCATAGGTATTCAAGTCTTTTTTTTTTGTCTAGCTCTATCCATGTCCTTTTAGTCGCACTGCTTGTCCTTGACAAGCCATTAACATATACCAACACAATCATTAATCTTAGTTCGTTTAGTCTGTTTAATATTGGCCTTCAACTCAAACCAATTTTGTGCTTTTATACGGTGTCGTTGTGCACACACACCCCTTTCGATGGTTTTGGTGTCTTTTAAAACCCATGAATGGAATAATTAATACAAATTGAAATTCAAGTTGGCCCCACCACAGAGAACAAGTGGATAGGGTAGCCTAATCGAAAATCCTTCTTGAGAGCGTTGTGAGGTCAGTCACAGCATATGATTCAAGCCACTCACTAAATAAACCTGACCTGGCAAAAAGCTATTGAGAAGAACTTGTGGGAAGAAAATGAATAACACACTCATTATATGAACGCGGTGGAAATAAGAACATCGAGAAGAATATGTGGGAAGAGAAGTAATAACAAAATTTGGAGTAAATGCGTTCAAGGACAGTTAAGAGTAATGCTAAAATGTAATAAGAAGAAGGAAGGTATATTTAAATACTTTTGTGAGAGTTAATCGGTTTTAGTTGAAACTGGTTCTAAAAGGGTAAGGGTAACATCCAAAAGGACAATGGTGGAGGTAGTAGTAAATGACTTGAGGGCTTTTGGTTTAACTGAGCACATGGTCTGTGATAGATTGGAATGACATAGCAAGATTCGTGTAGCTAACCCCAATCAATTGAGACTGATACTTTGATGATGATGATGAGATTGCGAATGAGGATGGTGATATATGTCTGTTTGCATCATCATCATCATCATTAAAGCATTATCCCAATTAATTTACGCTTTACGATTTCGTTCGACTATTCCAATCTATTGCAGACTGCATATTCAATTAAACCGTAAGTGTTTAAATCTTTTTACCTCCACCATTGGCGACTTAAGGCTGCACCGTGATTTTTAAAGCCTTCAACTTGAACCAACCATTACTTTCAAAGCGTGGACTTCCTTATCTTCGTTGCACATGGTCAAAGAATTAAATTTCTGCTTCTTTTGTCATTATGACCTTTAGGTATTACGTCTGACTTTCTTTAAATCCATGGAATCCTAATTCTACCATTCCTTGTCTTTCCACGAATGTTTGTCAACATCCTAATTTGTCCGCACCCAAAAGGATAGTGGTGGAGGTAGTAAGAAATAACTTAGGGAGTATGATTTTACCGAGGGTATGGTCTGTGACGATGACAGTCTGGAATGGCATAGCAGGATTCGCCCAATCAATTGGGGAGAATGATGATGATGATGATGATATTGACGATATTGATAATATGATTGATGATTTAATTTAGGCCATAGGTATTCAAGTCTTTCTTTTGGTCTAGCTCTATCTATGTCCTTTTAGGCGTACCGCTTGCCCTTGCCAAGCCATTAACATATACCAACACAATCATTAATCTTAGATTGTTTGGTCCTTTTTTTTTTCAAAAACTTGTCTACACATGTTTTGGCCCTTCATCTTACCCTAATATTGCCCTTAAACTCAAACCAATTTTGTGATTTTTTATGGTGTCGTTGTGTGCGCGCGCGCGCACACACACACACACACACACCCCTTTCGATGGTTTTGGCGTCTTTTAAAACCCATGAATGGAATAATTTATACAAATTGGTATTCAAGTTGGTCCCACCACAAAGAACAAGTGGATGGGGTTGCCAAACCGAAAATCCTTCTTGAGAGCGTTGTCAGGTCAGCCACAGTATATGATTCAAGCCATTCACTAAATAAACCTGATTGGCAAAAAGCTAATGAGAAGAACTTGTGGGAAGAAAAGGAATAACACACTCATCAGATGAACACAGTGGAAATAAGAACGTCGAGAAGAATGTGGGAAGAGAAGTAATAGCAAAATTAGGAGTAAATGTGTTCAAGGACGATGAAGAGTAATGTTAAAAGGTAGTAAGAAGAAGGAAGGTAGATTTAAATAGTTTTGCGATTTGCTGCACTAGTCCGTAGGAGTTAGTCGGTTCTAGTTGAAACGGATCTAAAAGGGTAAGGGTAATATCCAAAAGTACAATGGTGGAGGTAGTAGGAAATGACTTGAGGGCTTTTGGGTTAACTGAGGATATGGTCCATGACAGATTCGAATGGCATAGCAAGATTCGTGTAGCTGACCCCAATCAATTGGCATAGCAGGATTTGCCTAATCAATTGGGATGATGATGATGATGATGATGATATTGACAATAGGGATGGTTATTTAATTTAGGTCATTGTTTTTCATGTCTTTTTTTTTTTTTTTGTCTAGCTCTATTTATGTCCTTTTAGGCACACCGCTTGCCCTTGCCAAGACATTAACATATACCAACACACTCATTAGTCTTAGTTCGTCAAGTCTTTTTTTTTTTTTTTTTAAATTTCTTTACACATGTTTCGGCCTTCATCTCAAGACAATTTTGTTCTTTTTTACAATGTCGTTGTGCACACACACACACACACACATACACACACGCACGCACACTTTCTTTTAAAGCGTAATTCATTATCTTCTTTACATGTGCTCAAGCAATCGAAGTCGACGTTTCCTCATCTTATTACCCTTTGATGTTGCTCCTCGGGTCGTAAAAAAACACTCGTTCCTTACACACACACACACACACACACACTCACGTACATCAACACTGGCAAAAGCAATTAGGTTGGTTTGACTTGAAGGCTATTATTAGGTAATGTTTTGGGCGATAGGTAGAGCTACTAAGACTGACTTGATGAAGTATGAGTTAAAGATGTCTTGGTCAGTTTGGCAATCGTAAGAGCACCACTCGTTACACTGTGAGACCATATGTCCCACCTTCTTGTAGCCAAAGCATGTCACAGTGTGAGTATCACGAGTATCAGATGAAGCCACTAGAGTCGTATCAAAGGAACCAGGAGACTGAGGAATCGAGGAAAGAATCTTATGCCACTGTTCTTTTGCCAACAAATAATTGATAACAACATGCATGGATGGAAGAGGATTATTGTTCAAGAAAGCAATCCGACAATGCTCATCAGAAACTGCCGAACACGTGTCTGCTCTTGCAAATCCTGATAAATTTGAAAATCATTAGGAAACTGCGGATCCATTATTGACATCTCAATCCAGGTGGCCACAATGTCATTTTAGAATGCTTGAATACTTTTATCACCTTGGGAAAGGTGCACCAATCCTATTCTAAACGATGAAGACGGGCTTCATTTCTCTAATAATATATCATCCTTAAATGATCCTACATAGCGATGTGGAGTAAACCCAACAACAATAGATTTCTCAACTGAATCCAAAATCTAGGATGTTATTTGACTGTTCTTCATCTCCCAATCAGCTAGTTTCCCAACATTTATCGATGTTGGGAAATGCCTGGAAGTGAAGAAATTAAAGCCCATAATTGGTGCCATCAAAGGTACACAAGGGAGCATCCCTGTGGAAATTTTCTTAATCCATAATTATAAAAAACACACTAAGATGCAAGATCACAGCACAGAATCATCATCCAACAGAAATCGTACGACTAGATCGGTATAATTGAATTTTTTCCTTTTGTTTTCAATAAATCAAGATTAGATTATCGTAGCCAACACCTGATCTTGCCTCGAACGCCGTGCTACAGAATCCAACAGAACCATGCAATCACAAATATTTTCAAACCAGATTCGTATGAATGTACAGTACCCAAGAACACCATAAGGGAACCATGAAAAAAAAAAAAAAAGAGACCTACCAACAGATAAGGATCAAACAGCAAAGTGCACCAGATCTGATCTCTTAGATCGTTTGCTCTGATACCATTATATGTTTCGGAGAAAACCAAGAGAAATCATCACACAACAGAACTCCAAATTAGTGAAGTTTGCCTTATCGCAAACCCTCAAAGAAAGCAACAATATATATCAACTAAGGAAGAGAACAATGTACAATAATGCCCTTATATAGACATAACCACCCAACAAAGGTTAATGGATAAAAGAGGAAAAATATAATGCAAACAATAATACAAACATAATATAAATAGGTGATGGGACAAACCCCTCCACCACGGCCATGCAACCATACAGCCTAGCTACGTGTGGCATGGGCAATCATATATGTCTAACAATGAGGATGTTGATAAGGATGTGTGGGATAGAATTAAGAACGAACGCATTTAAGAAAAGTCAAAGTCTTCCTTTTTGTTCCTCTCACTTTTTACCCCCCCCCCCCCCCCCCCCCCCCCCCCAAATTCTCTCTCTCTCGGTTTGTTGCATGCAGGTGATAATGAAGGCAATTCCATAGCTAAGGTTGCGATTTTGGCATGTCTTTGGCTGCAGGTATGCGCTCCTAGGTATGATCTCTAGATTCAGATGCTTAGGTCTAATATCTTTTATTGCAGTTGTGTTTGGGTCTTTGTTCATCCATGTTTTGGGAGGGTGTTGCACATCCATAAGCACGTGCTAGGCCTATTGGAATTTTTCCATTTGGTAGGCCCAAGCCAAGCAAGTCCGTTGATAAGGCCGTCCTAAGCAAAGAGGGAGAAGAAAAAAATGACAAAAATGGGAACAAATAAAAAATGGCCTCATTTGCAAAAATTTGGGCCTCATTTGGAAGAACTCCAAATCATTATTGTCTTCGCAATTAAGCGAAACCAATCCACTTGGTGGTTGTTGCAACAATTTCTCCTTTCAACCTTTTTTTGTCTAATATATCCAATTTTACAGATGCTTGTACCAACTTGAATGCATTTGGGGTTAAAGGCTATAGAGACGAGAAAAATGGCATGTCAAAAAAAGGTTATCAGAGAAGGAAGTTGTTGCTGCACAAATTCCGAGAGAAGCATGCATTACTATGTTCAGGTGTGGTGATTTATCTTGAGCTTTAGTCCCACTCTCTTGATTGTTATTGTTTTCATCTGAGCCTATCGATAGCACAACATGCCTTGCAGATGAAATTTTATGAAGAAACTCCTTTTGATTAACCTTATTAACTTACGAAGGGCAAAATGTCTAAACTACCTTAGACAAGCAACAATGAAGTATCACAGATGGGACTATCAACATGAAAAGCTTTTTCAAATCTCAGGAATGATTGGTGAAACATGATTCATTAAGATGACCCCAAACTTGATTACCCTTGCTTACTTACAAAGGGCAAAATGGTTGAACTACCTTAAACAAGTAACAATGTCCCCATATAGTTGTGACAAAGTCAAGATGATGACACACACATGTAACATGTAGGAAAGGGAAGAGGCTCCACCTTAGGAATAAATTCATATGTAGTTATAACTCGATTTCAAACCCTGCTGCACTAAACTGACACATCATGTTTCAGTGACTTCTACTTTACAGCTGCACAAAGTGTGAAGTTGCAATGGATCTGAGTGTAGAGAAGGAAGTGGTTCTTTCAAAATGTTAGCAAGTGTAGACAACAAGCAGGGCTGCAGGAGTGGGTGCAAGGAGTTTAAAGTGTAATTCTAAGCAGTTGAGTTACCTAGTTATAATGATTGTGCAACTGAGTTCTTTTACTCTTTTTTGCTTTCCGGATTTGATTCCAAACTGTGACCTAGTTATAAGAAAATATGCATGTGGATAAGTTTTTATGCACTCCTGTAGTATACCATATTTGCTTGGTTTTTAGACGGGAAATAAACATGGTCTCAAGCACATCTCACATCGGTGGATAGGTTAAAGTTAGTGTCCAAAGGAATTTGTAAGCCTGATGGAACCGTAACATAGGTGGAAACCATTTCCAGGGGTATGGTATAAAAGGAAGTAACAACAACTGACGTCCTCACCGTCCGGTACCATAACTCTGCCTCCTCGGCCATCCTTGCCATCACCCGCACCCTCTACCTCACCCTCTCTTAGTAGTCCTCTGTCGGGTAAAAGCTATATGGAGTCCCTACTAAAGCTTCTACACATACGTGCTCCTTATTGGAATGCATACCTTTCACCCTTTGTGTATGAGCAATATGCGTTTACCCACTTCCTTCTTTACCTGCGCTCTTGGAACTGGCCATGGCATATTCTAGCACAGTCCCACCTAGTATTGCATTGCTGTAGGTCGTACTGTTGTGACTTGACTGATTAGGCTTGTATACGTGGTCAATATGAAAGATACATCTTTTCAGTTCAGGGAGAAGAGGAAGGATCTCCACATGGCCTTTATAAAATAAGCATATGATAAGGTCCCTAGATAATTTGGTAGGTGTTGGGAAAGGAGCCTCTAGAGAATGTGTTTGCGTGCGTGTGTGCATGTGTGTGTGAAGACTTCTAGTGGAGGGAGAACTGATTTTCAAATTACTATATGCATACACCAAAGGTTGGTGGATGTTGTTTACAAGAAGAAGTCTTGTGGTGTTTCTACTTTGCACTTGTAACATATGAATGAATAAGTGAACTAAAACTCATTCTTTTAGATAAATCCTTGTTCTCTTAAAATCAAAGTTCGATTTTTCTTCGCTTGAATGAACAAATTGGATTTTTTAAAGTGAATCTACCACTAAAATTTCTACTCCATTTGGCCATTTTCAGGTGGCAGTATTCTACCACAAATTGGTGGATGTTGTTTACAAGAAGAAGTCTTGTGGTGTTTCTACTTTGCACTTGTAACATATGAATGAATCAGTGAACTAAAACTCATTCTTTTAGATAAATCCTTGTTCTCTTAAAATCAAAGTTCAATTTTTCTTCGCTTGAATGAACAAATTGGATTTTTTAAAGTGAATCTACCACTAAAATTTCTACTCCATTTGGCCATTTTCAGGTGGCAGTATTCTACCACTAATGATTTTGGATTAGAGATAATTTAATTGGCTGCTAAAGAGTACAATGTTCAGGTACTTATATCTCAAAATGCAGATCCACCTCAGTGGCATAGGGGCTGGTTGTTGTGGTAATGGATGCCACCTTCTTTTGCTTGAGATTGAACTTAATTTTAATATGAATTGGACTTGAATTGGGTTTCTCTAAGGACAATAAATTCTTGTTCTTTTTGTTTATTAATTTAAACCAAAAAGGTCCATAATAAGTGTACTATGGATTCATTCCATGGCAGGCATATCTTTTCAATGGTTACTGTGAAGACATCGGGACTATAAAATCCTTTTTGGATGCAAAATTTGGCACTCACTAATCAGGCCAGGTTGTGATGATAAAAGATCGGAATCACAGAAATATGTCTGGCAGATATCAAAAAGCAGAAGTGCCTAATTAATACTTAAATGGCATTATTTTATGAAATCTTTCATTGAAAGAATATACATGGATCTCCCTGGGAATACCTAATGCACGTGGTTTGAAGGTGATTGCGTGCATCCACAGGGAATAGTCTCGCCATAAAATGGGGCGGGGACACCCTGACGTCATTGAAAAAAAAAGAAATAAAGAAATAACATTGATGGATATCTTTCTATGTACCATTAATATTCCCAAAATAAATGGACAACTTTTCCTTGAATCAGTCCCTACCCTACCCCAACCTGATTCGTTAATGGGTCCAATAAATGGGACCAAGATTTGACAAAATCGGGCAGCTCACCGGTTGACTATGGTTTGGGTACCCATGATACCAGCCCTAATGCAAGCAATGTGATAAACAGGTTGGGTTTGGGTATGGAGACAAAACTGAACCATTAAATTAGTGGGTATGCTATTTTTGTAGTGAAGCATAAATTTATCGAGAAATTTGATAGTTGATTTTGCATCTTTCTATTCCTCTCGATCTTGTCACAGGTCCAAGAAATTGCATAAAATCGGGATGTGCCAAAAGTTCTTCTTAGCGGCTCTTTTGATCACTTGATAGTTATGGTAAGAGAACACTATCTGTTGCGGCCTGAATTCTGTGTTCACCATTGCTAGCTCCCATGCTGCTAGGATGTGATTTAATACAGCTAGTTGAAGGAAAGAAAAGATGGTGATAGTTCATGCTTCTTTATGGAGCCGAATTTACTTAAATTTTCCATTAGTCGCTTGAGTTATTGGTTCTTGTTTGAAAGTACTTCCCCACTTACAAGTTGTTCATGAGGAAGATTTCTAATGCAATAGGTTAATATTATCCACGTTGTCATACCCCATTTAACAATCTAACCCCATTTAACAATCTAAGGGTTATAATAATTCCAAATCTAGGTTGTGTTGCTTTCAAGTATTTTTTATATGCACATGGATGCCTTAAACTGAATTATTTCCTATGTCTATGAACTACAGATGGACATACCGGCAAGTTGCAACTGATGTTGAAAGTTGGGCGTGGGATCTACACAATGAATACTCTTTTGTGGTAATCTTTCTGACCACTTCGATACAGGTCATTTAAAATTTCACAACATTGTTTGTATAGCTCAGACATGGAAATGCATCGTTATCGAACAAAAATTTGGGTTGTTGGATGTGGAGCTCTTAGAAACCCAATCTGCAATTGTGCTCGTGTAAATATGTACCCATGGGCCGTTGTAATTATTTTTTGTCAAATGTTGTCCCTTAGCATAGTTGGATTGCCCTAATTTGGGGTCTCTAACTTACCTTGCTAGGCAAGTTGGATGGCATTTAAACTAGGGCTGGGCCATGGGCAACCCTAATAAACCTTTTCTTTAAGGACTTGAAAGGATCTGACATCTTTAGGTTGAATTTTGAGGATTTCAACTAGGCGAGTTAGAGCCAGGCCAAGCCCTGTCAAAGCTTGGCTGCGTTGTTTAACATAGCTTGAGCCTAGCCTCATGATGTTTCAAAATATTCCAGCCTGAGTCCGTGTATATTACAAAAATGGCTCTTGTAGGCACTAATTGGGGTCGTGCCAAACGCGGGTTGAGAAATGGGCCTGAATTTTAAGCCAAAGCCTAGCTAGTCATACTTCTTTTCTAGTGTGTTCTAAACTTGTAGTGAAGCATAAGTATACAGAAAGAATTTGATAGTTGATTTTGCCTCTTTCTATTTCTCTAGATCTGCTTACAGGTCCAAGCAATTGCATATAATCGGCTTTTGCTGGTTTTTTTTAGTGGGTCTTTTAATAACTCGATATCCGTAGTAAGAGAACTTGGATGTTTATTGAACCTTTTTTTTTTGTCAATATGCATCTCCAGAAAGTATTTGAGAGTTGATTTTGTCTCTTTCTATTTATCTTGATGTTGTTTACAGGTCTAAGAAGTAGCATACAATCAGCATTTGCCAGACGTTCTTAATGGGTCTTTAGATCACTCGATAGCCATGGTAAGGGAACATTATCTGTTGTGAACTTGAAAAACATTTATTGAACTCTTTTTTTTTCTTTTTTTCTTTTTAACCACCAACATGCATTTCTAAATCATTTGGAAAAACTAAGATGTATGATTTTTCCTCGGATCATGAGATGGTGCAATCGTTTTCTAAGAACTGATTTCTAGATTATTTTTAGGTTCAAATATTCATTGATTTATATCGCATCAGCTAACAAGTATCATTTTGATATTTTAATGGAAAGAAAAAGATATGAATATTTATTTATATTTATGTATTAATATTAAAAAATAGTATTCAGATTATTCTTTACTTGAGGCTCAGCAAAGTTGAGTTGACTGCCTAGGTTCTGAGTTCAACATTGCCGTCTTTCATGTTGCTAGGATGTGATTTAATACATCTACTTGAAGGTAAGAGAAGATGGTGCTAGTTCATGCCTCTTTTAGGAGCTAAATTTACTTAAATTTTCCATAAGCTGCATTGTTCAACACAGCTAGAACTTGGCCTCATGACAACCGAAAATCTTCCAGCCTGAGCTTGGCTCGAAATGTTTATTCTTCGCCCTTGCTGAAGGGTTGGTTCGATTAGATGGATTAGAGCAGTCACATTTACAAATTGTTCAAGAGAATGATTTCTAGTGAAATAGATGAATATTATCCACTTTGGTCAGAACCCATTTAACAACCTAACCCCATTTAATGGTCTAAGGGCTATAATAATTTCAAATCTGGGTGGTGTTGCTTTTAGATATTTTCTATATGCACGAGGACACCTTAACCTGAATTATTTCCTATGTCTATGAACTACAGATGGACACGAGACACGCTCATAAGCTAGTACTAAATGGGGAGGTTGCAGCTGATGCCGAAAGCTTGGATGAGATCTGCACAATGAACACTCTTTTTTGGTAATCTTTCTTACGATTTCAATAGAGGTTTAAGTCGGAGCGCAGCCAAACATACTTCTCTTGTAGAGTGCTCTCGTGAAGCATAAATTTACAGAAAGAATTTGATAATTGATTTTGCCTTTTTCTATTTCTCTCGATCTTGTTACAGGTCTAAGTAGTAGCATAGGATTGACTTATGCTAGAAGTTTCTCTTAATGGGTCTTTTGATCACTCGATAGTCATGATAAGAGCTTGAATTATTAGTTCTTGTATGAAAGTACTTCCTATTTACTAATTGTTCATGAGAAAGATTTCTACATCAATAGCTGAATATTATCCACATGAGTCGCACTCCGTTTAACAATCTAAGGGATAAAATAATTTCAAATATATGTGGTGTTGCTTTCAAGTATTATTTTATGTGCACATGGATGCCTTAACTTGAATTATTTTTTGTCTGTGAACTGCAGATGGACAATGAGAGCACCCTCTCAAGCGGGTACTAAATGGAGAGGTTGCAACTAATGTCGTAAGCTTGGAATGGAATCTGCATAATGGAACACTGTAACGCCCCGAAGCCCCAAGGGTCAAGTACAAACTCGATCCCTGGTATCCCGGGAGTTACTAATGCATATGCAATGCGTGTCATTCAAGTGTTTGGCCAATATGGAATCAAATCATAGTGATAGGTCAAGCTAGGAACTGAAATAGGGACGTACCAGCAAATAAGTAAGTTAAACAGCAATGTACGAAGGGGTCCACTCAACCTGTCTGATTGGGCCTCTTCTAGCTTGCTAGCTCATGAGGGACCTACACCAATAAAAGTGCTTGGATGGTATTTTAGAACACCGTCCCAAAGTGAGAGTGAGTCATCAACTCAGTGGTTCCATTTCCCTAAGTTACTCAAAGCACAAATGTAATCAAACGTAGGTAATGAAACAACATACATATATAGTAGTCATAAGTATAATATGTAATAAAACGAACATACATACATAGCAGTCAAAAGCATAAACATAGAACCTTTCTAGTCACAGCCAACAGTGAGTGGCACCACCACTCACCCGCACAGACTCAATTCGACAATCAATGGGGCACCCCCCACCAGTCGCACAACCACATCTTATAATCTTAATGCATGAAGTGCAAATGCATGCCCGGACACCGGTTTTAGTCACAGCCGCCAGTGAGTGGCACCACCACCTCACCCGCACAGACAATGCATGCCATGCTGAACTATGTATGATTAGCCAAGTTATTAGTTATTCCGGTTCAACACCCAGCCGGTTGGCGAAACCACCGTACCATTAGTCTATCACCAGGCCAATCTGGGACCATCTGGCTCCCTGCGTGGCGAATGCATCTCATCGCCAGTAACCCCTCGATCCAAGTATGGTTAGACAGTGGCCCGTCAGCCACGCCCAAGCCAAAGCAGAAGGGTCGTCACCCAACCACTAATATAAGTGATTAATTCAGAAGTGTGGGCTTGTTATTCAAATTAACAATAACGCCTGGGTCGTTCAAGCGGGGCACTGGCACGAAACAATCGGCCGGGTATTTGATAGGGCCGCTCGAACAACCCTGTGCTCAATGGTCACTACTGGGGAGGCACCACCCCAGCGTAGGCTGACAGCTCGGGCATAGGTCGCATACCACCATCCCCGGCTCATGAGACTTGGGGATCGATCGCTGTACGATTTTAAGTGGGCCCATCCAGTGGTAACAATGGTACTTAGGTTCGAATAAAAGCGACAGGTTACACACAACACGCCCAACCCGGAGTTGGGCCAACACCTTCGACTGAGACGAAGACGAGGAGGCCTGCCTTAGGCGCCCGTGGCCCGCGTGGTCCTCACACCACAGCCGATCACCCGCATTCTACCTCCGTCGACGGTTCCAGTCCCAAAGGGGCGGTCAGCCTCATGCGGCCGCCCTTAATTCTCATCCATTTGCCGGGTTAGACAAATCATAGGAAAATACTTCATTGCAGCAAATTGTTGTATACAACAAGCATAATTTAAGAACATGAGACATAAATATGAACGTACAAGTGATTCTAGCATACATGATAGCCTTAAAGAGTTCTACGTAAGCAAATTTCGGCACATAGTCATCATTTAGGCATGCTTCTAACATCTCAACAGCAATGATAGCAAAATTAATCAAATATTTGGACATTAACTACATTTGAAGGCATTTGGTGCTAGGCAACCTAGAGGTAAATGGTCCGCACCTTAAATCTCTTAGTTATTTTCAGGAAATCCTGCAAAAGGAGGGCTATATGTTAGAGAATTGAAGATGAAACTTAAGAGAGGCTGATGGGGGTTGAGGGATTTACTCCTAACTCACCTTTAGGGCTGACGGAATGAACTAGCGGTGAAGGTTTGACGTCAACGGAGCCGTATGAGCAATCCAAGTGTGTGTTCATATCTTAGAAAAGGCGATTTTACGGGGCGTTACAAACACTCTTGTGGTAATCTTTCGGACAATTTCAATACAGGCTATAGATGAATATTATTGGCTACCTGGTTAAAAATTGGATCTAGACAAGTTCAAGTGTCCATGTGGTCCCATTTAAAGTTGGGACATGGTGGGACAGGTTAGGTCCGGGTTAGGTTTATTAGAAAAATTTTATATTTGTAAATACATTGATTATTCCAGCAAAAGAAATAAGGCTTCCAATGCCAGATACATGTAAAAGAGCCTATTTACACATTGTGCACATGTCAAAGTGGCAATGTGCGCTCTAATCCATCTTTCGGGTGGGACTAGCCATGTAAATGTTCTTATTTTTCTCAACTCTAAACCTAGATCCAAAGACCTGCTAGGCACCTAATGGGTACCTTGAGCCCGATGGACCTTGATTCAGGTCACTGGACTCGGTACCATACTCGTCAAGATGATGGATGGATTGGATGGTGCACTTGTGCCACTTTGACGTGCATGTTATGCACACGAGGTTTCTTACATGGCGTGGCTTAGAAGACCACCTTTTTTTTTACTAGGGTAATTACTGCTTATTCAATATATATTTTTACTATTAAAACTACCCAGACTTGATCTAGACCTCACCTTACTCGAATTTATCTAGGACGGGTAGATGGGCCCAACTCGAACACAACTAGACCCAATTTTTAACTGGATATAAGGGGGCCATAACTGACCCATTAATGGGTCAGCTTCTTTTTTTTTTTTACTTCATCCCAACCCGAATTTTAATGGGTTGGGTCTAACCAACATCCCAACTGGATTCTTAGATGATCAAGTCTAGGTAGGGTGTTGGTGAGAAGCCTCATATGAGAGAGAGGCTTTAAGTCAACTAGCTGGGCCATAAGTCAACATCCACCCAGTGGGTAACATCCAACCTTAATGTCCAACCCATCCAATAGATTGGCCAGATCATGAGGATCACCTAAAAATCAACCGCATCCACATGTCCAGTTTCCAATACTTGTATTTTGCTATTTATCATTGGCTAGATATTTTTTTCTACAGTGTATCCCACTGTTTTCTATGACGTAGACTGGTTTAATATTTTGCACTAGTTGAATCTTGTGGTGAGGCCAACCTATTGGAAGGGTTGAATTTCACATTTGGACCGTAACTTTTATGGTCCAACATGGTGAATAACTACCATTGTTACATGTTGTGGATGACTTTCAACTTTTCATGCGTGTGAGACATCCAACCAGTCTTGTGTGAAAATTAGCCACATCCACTCATTGAATGGACCGAACTTGTACTTTTCTATTTATCAATGGCTAGACATTATTTTCCATGGTATGACCCACCTGATGAGTAGATTGAGATGATTTTTGCCTTTTAGTTGAATACCCAGTCAACTTCAATTTTACTTTTATGACAAATCAGCATATAGTGTATTTTTACATCTGAATGCCTTAGTTGGCTTAATCAAATTTCTAACATGTCATTTCTGTATCTAATCAGTTGGGATATTTTTTTAATGAGGTCTCAAGTCCAACCGTTTGGACCACAAGTTACCATCCACCCAGCAGAGATAACTTCCAACATGTTATGTGCATGCAATATCTAACATGTCTAATAGGTTGGTCTCATCATGAGGATCCCTCGTACAAAAATCAGTTGCATCCTCTCATCAGGTGACTACACTTGTATTTTATTATTTATCAGCAGGGAGAAATTGTTTCCTACGGATTGGCACACATGATTGAGTGGATGGGGCTGATTTTGCACAATGTGATCCTTATGGCGCAGATATATGTTGATTATTTGAAGTTAGGGATATTTTGGTCATCGTGAGGCGTTAGGCGGAATTCTTCTAAAAAATTACTATTTTGATTATGCTCTAAAACCTCAGGCTATTTCATTCATTTTGAAGATTGTTGCAGGAAAATGATCCTTTTTCTTTAATTTTAAGTCCAAATGCATCGAAGGTCGGCTTGTCAAATTGTTTATTGAATATTGGAAATTGGTATTAGTTTTTGCAGAAATTGGTATTTTAATGTGGACCACTGGTCTATTTTGAGCTAATGGTTCCTTTTGCAGCACACAGATTGGATGATATGGGCTGTCCATGTGGTGTGCTGCTGGATCAATGATTCAGCATTTCCAATCACCACCAATGTTGGCCATTTGTACCATGAGAAGGGAACTACATGGAACTTCTGTGGCATGAGCTGCATGTTAGCATCTCTCTCTCTCTCTCTCTCTCTCTCTCTCTCTCTCCTCTCTCTCTCTCTCTCTCTCTCTCTCTCTCTCTCTCTCTCTCTCTCATTTTTTAAGAGATGGGTATTTTTGTGGATGCGGGTTTTCTTCCTTTTCTGATTTTTTCTTTTCACTTGAATTTCTAAGATTTGGTTCTCAGAAATGGGTTGTTGTGATTGGGTTATCTTTTTTCAATCACTTTTTTTAAGAAATGGTTTTTGTTTTTTGCGTACTCCTCTGTTGTCTTGCTAGCTGTTTCATGGGCAAATTTTACCCCCTTTTGTATTTTTGTAACTCTTTTCCCTTATCTTAATTTTAATATAACCTGATGTTCTTAAAGAGGGGGGGGGGGGTTCTTTGAATTTTGTTTTTCTGGAATTTTTTTCCCTTTTTGGTTTTTTTATTTTTTATTTTTTTTAAGGATGTTTATTGGAGAGAAGTGGAGCCACCTGAGTTCTTCATCCTTCTCCTTTTCATTTTAGTAAACAGTGGAGATGGCTTGTTTGGTTTTGGGAAGTTGGAATCTGTTTATGATCTTTAGATAGGATTCTTCTGCAACCAAGGGTTCTTTTTTTTTTTTTTTCTGACCGGTGATTAATGGATGCATAATAAAGTAAACTTGAGTTTTGCTGAAATTCAATACGATGGTTGTTCTTTTGACATCAACTATTCTATTTATGCCACATTTTCTTGTCTTCCAATTTGTAAGCTAGTTCCCTGCTTCATTGCTGTGGAAGAAATTGTCGGAGAATGTGACACTGACAGGTACTTGCTCCTATTTTTCACCTTGTACAGGAGCGTGGCACATCTCAAAGTGAGTGCTGCTACTAAAGTCGGGAGCCCACATTTTTCAGAGGTAATTACTCTATCCTGCATGTACCATTTCGTGTATTTGATTGTAAATACACAGGAAGGGCCACCTGTGGAACCCACCTGCTCCAGATTTCATACACATAGCTGCCATGTGGCCCAACAGTCTGTCTTGTTTATATTTTTTTTGGTGATCAATTTCTTCTTTTTCTCTATTTTGGATGGAATGTTTATCTTGTGATAACTAGAAATTAGATTGTGGCTTGGGAAAAGATCGAAGCATACCAACGATAGAAATTCATATTGTTGAGGAGTACTTGATTTTTTTTTTTTTTTGTCATTCTGATTATTTTATTGATGATGAATTTGTTTCTGTGGGTTGGGCTTTATTTGAGCTCCATGCTAATGCATTAGGTTTGATATTAGATTTTCGAAGGATAGTTTGGGGCTTAGCCTTAGGGATCTTTTTTTTTTTTTTTTAAAGTATGAAACTCTGATTATACTTGGTTTAATGGTTATCTTGAGTAAAATTCGATCTATGGTTGTTGTAGATATCAGTCTTTCTTTGCTGTTTACTTTTTGAAGATGTAGTTGATTGTCTGGTAGTCTCGGGTTTTGATTCTAGTCATCTTCAACATGATCTAAGGTGTTAAATTCAAATGGGTATGTACCATGGTGCATGCCCTTTGCCTAACATATATTCCCTGCAAGCCAATACTAGTTATTGCAATTTCATATTTTAATTTCTAGACATTTGCCATAAAAGCCCAAGCTACATTCAAGTTAAATACTATATCCAACTGGCTGATAAGCTGTTTCAGGAACTAATATAACTGATGGGTGCACCAACGATTTTTTAGAAGGTTCAGATTTGGTCCGGGTTTTCTTTCGATATCCAACTAATCATGCATACATCTGGCAGCTGAATTAGGAAGGAGAATGAGATTCTTATTATTTGGCTAACTGCAAGCTCAAGATTTGTGACTCTGGCCTTGCGAAGGAAGCCTTCAATGATACTCCCACTGCCATATTTGGACGGTGTGTTTCTTACCAATCAAATAGATTTTGTATTTATTTCGATATCCAACTAATGATGCATACGTCTGGCAGCTGAATTAGGAAGGAGAATGAGATTCTTATTATTTGGCTAACTGCAAGCTCGAGATTTGTGACTCTGGCCTTGCAAAGGAAGCCTTCAATGATACTCCCACTGCCATATTCTGGACGGTGTGTTTCTTACCAGTCAAATAGATTTTGTATTTATTTCTTCTCTTTGAACTTGAACTTTGTTGTTTCTCTCTAACCATAGCAACTCTTCTTAGTATCTTGCATATTCATGGTTTTCCCTTTCCCTTGCTCACAGGATTATGTCGCCACAAGATGATACAAAGCTCCTGAATTGTGCAGATCCTTTTTCTCCAAGGTGCATGAATTTTAGTTGGAGTTGTGAGCTCTCTCTCTCTCTCTCTCTCTCTCTCTCTCTCTCTCTCTCTCTCTCTCTCTCTCTCTCTCTCTCTCTCTCTCTCTCTCTCTCTCCATTTGGGAGTACAATCTCCTCTTTCCTAGTCTCTTTTGGTTCAATTCTCTTGAGTGAGTTGAATGTTCTTCACGAGTCACGACATGTATTTGAAATATAAGTATAGAGAGATTCCATGGCATCGCATTATGTTTAGGGTGCATTTGGTTGCACCAAATATCATGAAATTTGATTATTAATGAGTCTAATTTGGTGAAAAATCTCACAGTATTTCATGAATTTTGGGGCAACCAGCACGCCCTTGAGACACTGTTTGGAAGTATCTCCAAAACAAAATTTGGTTGAATCTGCAAGAAGGTTTTTTTTTTTTCTTTTCTTCAGAATCTGCTTGTCTTGTATAGCGTTGATTTAGCATCTGGGGTGTCATGAAAATCGATACCCGAATAGATGGTTACCATTTTTTTTCCACTTCTCTATCCACAAAACAGTACATCTTCTGTTTTGAGTGCTACTTGAAAAATGAAATTTGGAAATGAATGGCCCAAATTACACTTGCTTGATATTTGGATACACTTGCTTGATATTTGGATTCAGCAGGTGAGACTTTGGATTTATGGAGCATAGCCCATAAAATCACCAGTTTGACAGGAAACTGTAAGTGTAGTTTGGGCGCCATGGATTGGAAGCTTTAGTTGACCTAATTGGTACCACACACTAAGTATAGCCATTATAACAATTGATTGGCGAGCTCTTTGCCCCCTTTTTTGGTAAATCCCAAAGGGGGCTAGGCAGGGAAAGTACTTAAAAATGAGTACTCAAATAAAACAATCTGCTAGAAATCCAAATGTAGAAGTTGACTTATGAAGAGGTCTGTCAAATTTTTATGTCACTGAAAGAAGGTAGGATCACTTAAAAGTTCCCATCCACACAAGATCTTAAACCATATGCAAGGAAAAATGAGAATAAGAAATCATTAAGCAATCTGAGAGTAAACGATAGACCTTAGTTCAGTCTGAGATAAGTTTAAGGTTTATACTGTGTGGAGGATAATTTCCAGTATTACCATACTTCAGCAAGAACAATCAATAGAAAAGCAAATTAATAGATTTAATAATATGAGACAAGAAAATTTCACCTGTGCCAATTTTAAGTAGCACCAGAAGAATATGCTAGAATGTTTCTAATAGTCATCCATGAGAAAACTATTGCATTTGATGAATTTTTTTGGTCAGGTCCTGTCACAACAAAATTATTTCTCACATGGTTATTTCTCTTAAGCGGTTTGATGCCGAAAGCTTGGATACACTCATAAGCTAGTACTAAATGGGGAGGTTGCTGTTGATGCCGAAAGCTTGGATGGGATCTGCAAAATGAATACTCGTTTGTGGTAATCTTTCTGACCATTTCAATAGAGGTTATAGATGAATATTACAACCTAAATTCATTTAAAATTGCACAACATGGCCCAAATTCATTTAAAATTTCACAAGATAGGTGTAATCTTTTTGTCACCTGGTGGCCCACAGTGTGGTTGGATTGCCATTTGGAGTTTCCAACTTTACCCTACCAAGTAGGTTGGATGACATATACAAACCACGGTAGGGCCACATGCAACCCTAGAGGAATAAGCTTATTCTTTAAGGACTTGTAGAGGAATTGACATCTTTAGTTTGAATGTAGGGATGTTAACGTGCTGAGTTATAGTTAGACCTGGTCAAAGCTTGGCCTCATTGTTCAACATAGCTACTTCATGACTAGCCAAAATGTTCTAGTTCAAACCCAACCCAAAATGTTTATTCTTGGCACAAGCCAAAGGGTTGAGGATTTTTAGATAGTGTATTTTAGAAAATGGCCCTTGCAAACTCTATTGGTTGTGTCGGGCTGGGCCGAACATGGGCTGGACATGGTTTAGACCTATCCTAGACTTAGACTGATTGAGAAATAGGACTGAGTTTTAAGTCGGAGTGCAACCAAACATACTTCTCTTGTAGAGTGCTCTTGTGAAGCATAAATTTATTAAAAGAATTTGATAATTGAGTTTGCCTCTGTTTATTTCTCTTGATCTTGTTACAGGTTAAGCAGTTGCATAGGATTGACTTATGCTAGAAGTTTCTCTTAATGGGTTTTTTGATCACTTGATAGTCATGGTAGGAGCTTGAGTTATTAGTTCTTGTATGAAAGTACGTCCCATGTACTAAATGTTCACGAGAAAGATTTCTATGTCAATAGCTGAATATTATCCACGAGTCACACTCCATTTAACAATATAAGGGATAAGATAATTCCAACTATAGGTGGTGTTGCTTTCAAGTATTATTTTATGTGCACATGGATGCCTTAACTTGACTTATTTCTTGTCTATGAATTGCAGATGGACAATGAGGGCACCCTCTCAAGCTGGTACTAAATGGAGAGGTCGCAACTAATGCCATAAGCTTGGAATGGAACACTCTTGTGGTAATCTTTCTAACAATTTCAATACAGGCTACAGATGAATATCATTGGCTACTCGGTTAAAAATTGGATCTAGACAAGTTCAAGTGTCCATGTGGTCCCATTTAAAGTTGGGATAGGTTAGGTCTAGGTTAGGTTTAATAGAGAATTTTTATATCTGTAAATACATTGATTATTCCAGGGAAGAAATGAGGCTTCCAAAGCCAGATACATGTAAAAGAGCCGGTTTGCATACTGTGCCCATGTCAAAGTGGCACATGCATGTGCGCTCTAATCCATCTTTCGGGCGGGACTAGCCATGTAAATGTTGTTATTTTTCTCAACTTTAACCTGGATCCAAAGACCAGCTGCTAGGCACCTAACGGGTACCCCGATCTTGATGGACCTTGATCCAAGTCACTAGACTTGGAACCATACCCGTCAAGATGATGGGTGGATTAGGTTGTGCACCTATGCCACTTTGACGTGCATGTTATGCACACGAGCTCTCTTGGATGGTGTGGCTTAGGCTACCTTTCTTTAACTAGGGTAATTACTGCATATTCAATATATAATTTTACTATTAAAACTACCCGAACTTGATATAGACCTCACCTGACCCGAATTTATCTAGGATGGGTAGATGGGCCCAACTCGAACACAACTAGACCCAATTTTTAACTAGGTAAGGGGGCCAGAACTGACCCATTAATGGGTCAGCTATTTTTTTTTTAACTTCAACCCAACTAGGATTTTAATGGGTTGGTTCCAGAACCAACATCCCAACTAGATACTTAGATGGTCAAGTCTAGGGTGTTGGTGAGAAGCCTCATATGAGAGAGAGGTTTCAAGTCCAACTAGCTGGACCTTAAGGTAACATCCACCCAGTGGGTAATATCCAACCTTATTGTCTAACCCATCCAATAGATTGGCTACATCATGAGGATCACCTAAAAAATCAACCACATCCACACGTCCAGTTTCCAATACTTGTTTTTTGCTATTTATCATCGGCTAGGTATTGTTTTCTAAGGTGTAGCCCATTGGTTTCCATGGCATAGCCCGTCTCGTTTAATATTTTGCACTAGTTGATCCTTATGGTGAAGCCAACTTATTGGAAGGGTTGGTATCCATCATGGTAAATAACTTCCATCGTTACATGTTATGGTCGAACCCTGTGGATGACTTTCAACTTTTCATGTGTGTGAGACATCCAACTAGTTGTACAAAAATTAGCCATATCATGGGGATCACCTTGTGCAAAAATTAGCCACATCCACTCATTGAATGGACCAAACTTGTACTTTTCTATTTATCAATGGATAGACATTATTTTCCATGGTGTGACCCACCTGATGAGTAGATTGAGATGATTTTTGCATGAAGAGATCCTCGTGGTAGGATCCAACCTAGTGGAAGGTTTGGATGTCATGTACACATGATAGGTTGGAAGTTATAGGCTGGGTAGGACATTAACAACTTGTGTTCAAGCGATTGGACTCAAAGAGCTTCTCTGTTTATTATATCTATACTACTTAGAATAATGTTTAAATAATTTTCTATTTTTAAATCATTTATTTTTTGGGGAATTTACAAAACTGCCTAATTAATATGGAATTTACATTTCGGTACCCCTTTCAAAACGGTTTTCAAAAGTTACCTCATTAATCAACCTAATTTTCATTCCACTACCTTCAGTCACCTTTGCCATGCCAGCAAATGGCTCAGGTGGGAACCACTGTGGTGTTACGTAATATCCACCTTGACCACCAGGTGTATCACCATATGTTAGGCCAAGGGCCCAAAAATCAGCTCCATCCGTGATTCAAGTGGACCACGTGCTTGGAAACAGTGTTCCAAACTGTTTCCATCAGTGTGACCCGAGTGAATCATGGATGGGTACATTTTTTAGCCAGAGGCATAAATTTTTGTCTGGGATGTAATGGTTGGAGTGGATTTCATATAATTATCATGGTGAGTCCTGTAAAACTAATGGTAAACATCTCTCTCACAACTGTTTCCTTTGGTGTGGCCCACCAGAATCATAGGTCAGCATGATTTTGGCGCTGGATCTATTATGGGACTAAATATTGAATGGTCAGAGTGGATCTTACATAAACATCACGGTGGGCCCCGTCAAAATCAAGAGCAGTGCATACAATTCCCTTCTTTTCTAAATGATCTCTCTACCGTTGGAGAGTGAGGGACGCTTGGCCTTGAATTTTGGCACAGCCCACCGTGATGTATATGCAAAATCCACTCCCAACATTAGATGCCTAATCCCAGTTTAGGCCCAGAGCGAAAAAATTAGGCTGACTTGTGATTCAGGTGGGCTACACCAAAGAAAACAGTTGGATTACCATTGTCAGGTTGTCATTTATTCTTACTTTCTATAAGAGACCTACTGTACTTAGATATTGTATACACCATCAAAACTGTTCATTAAGTGAGCCACATGATGATGATTGGATGCCCCAAATTAAGGTCCTATGTAGTAATCAAATAGACCACACCAATAATCGAAAATCCTCCAAATTCATGTAGTGGGCTGTGTCCAATTATGATGATAAGGTTGACGTAATACCTCGGATTTTCGCCAACTCGGGTATTGAAGGTACTCGGGCATCACTGGAATTTTTTCTTATTTGTCAAGCAAGCATTGGTGTACGTACCCCGTATTCAGACTCGGAATGCCTAGAAAGTAGTGACTAGGGAACCTCCATTTTGAGAATCCAAAATCAATAGGCTATGTGGATTACTCCAATACACAAATCTAATCGTACACATTCGATTACACCTTCTTAGACCATGTGGATTACTCTAATACACAAATCTAACTGTTCACATTCGATTACACATTCTTAGAGAGCCCCTAACTTCACCCGATCAGTTAATCTTGGTCCCAACCTCGAGATCCATGAGTCGAGGGCTGAGATCCAAGAAACCAACCATCAATTAATGATGAAAATTGAAGAACCGTAAAAATTTAATTAGACGCCTTTAGAAAGCTACTGAGTGCTACTTGATCATCGAACCTTGGGCCTAATCATGTGGTCTACGAATCTAGGGTTGAGAGCTAGCGGACCCCACCGTCAATAAATCTATTCGACCGCAACATAATGAACATTTAGTTAAGAACTACACAACTAATGGTTTATATCACACTCATAATCCGGATTAGACCAATGTCTTGTATGACATAGGAATTAAGGGGCGAGAATGGATTTGGCTAAAACACAAATTCCGCTAACTTTCTAGCGGTCAAACTTTAAACATAGATAGATCGACCCCACATATCATACCCAAGAAATCCCACCTTTAACTCTATTTTAGAAATGGCTAAAATCTCCAAACAAGCTTTGGATCGCTCGGTTGGGCTTCGTCAAAGATTGCCTCAACAAGCAGCCCCCCTAACATAAGCGGGGCTTGCTGCTGTGTAGAAAGTGTGGACTAGGCGACCATAAAGACACAGTGAACCGAAAAGACGAAGGTGATATACAGAGTGTATGAGCAGTTGGAACGAGGAAGGGTTGTCTTCCCCAGTGGAAGAGAAGCAATGCTACGACACTTAGTGGACAAGCGAACCCGAAACTTAGGTGAGACGACCCTCTCACCGGGCTTGACGACCTTGGACTGGTGTCAATGGGAGAGCCGACGCCCGAAATCGCCTAGTGAGAAAATCAGCACAGGCACATGTAAGTGTAAATACACATGCATAAAGACTAACCCAAGCCATCATTAATAAATACACCTTTTCTTAGGTGGGACATTAAGACCCTTACATGTCCATGAGATTTAGAACCTAGGCCCTAGATATAACATCGAACCTGTCCCCAAAGTTGTAGCCCCGATCAATAATCGGTGACTGTTGAACATCCTCGCCCTACATCCGATAAACCCCACATCCGAATGGCTTGAAATCATAACCGTAGGTAGATATCACCTTGAGGAAGCTAGTCCATGGATTGGATTAGTCCAGATGGGCCAGGCAGGCCCCACATAACTAAAACAGTTTCTCTTAAGGTCATTTCTAGGCATGTTTGGCATGCAGGGCCAAATTAGACAATTTCTATCATATAAAAGAAGAAATCCCAGCACTTCTTTCCCTCATTTGCTTAAAACCTTTGCTAGAAGAGGGAGAGTGAGAGTTGGAGGAGAGAAGAGTAGAGAAGAACGGTGCATGAGCTTTGCATGTCCACCTAAACCAACCGGTCCATGCTCGCAACCTTGTTGACACCATTCTTCCTTGGGAGATTGTTCCACCAGTTGCGTAGGGTGAGTAGAAGCTTCTTTTCCCATCTAATCTCAGTAGATTTCACTAAGAAACCTTTGATTTCTGACATGCAAGCCTTGCTCTTGTAGGAATACTTGATTTCACCAAGAACTAAGGTGCGGACCATTATCCATGGGTTTCATAGGACCCAATGTTGTTAAATGCAGTTAATGCTTTGCTTGTATAGCTAAGAGCGCCTAAATCTGTTGTGGTATTGCTGAAAATTGTTTGGCTTCATGCATGTTTGGACACCATAAAGGACAATTAGCATTGATGGTGGGCCCCACATGATAGATGACCCACATTTGGATTGCTCTTATATTAAAGTTGTTGTAATCTTTAAAAATGGAGTCAACTACCCCTAAAAAAAGCTCTTATTTAAGAGTTTTACCAAACGTGCTCATTTTAAATAAGAGCTTTTTTTGAAGATTTTACCAAACGTGCTTATTAAAAACAAGTGCTAGAACAAAAAGAGCTTATTGGAGTGGCTCTTATTGAATTAGAGTAGAGATGCCAAACAAGCCCCTAATGCGTGTTTGGCTTTTTAGGTTGGTGACGGATCATTACTAGTTGTAAAGCTGTATTCCAAAACAGAGAAGATGTAAACTCCGAAACAATGTTAGGCTGAAGTCTCAACTATTTGGAAGAACATGGAATAGTTGACGGATCTGGCATGTGAGACATGATCAGGGTTGTCTTAGTACCTATACGTGAGCTAAATGGTTCTGCTGTTGGGGGGTCCTGGTAGCATTCTTGATTAATCGAACTAGGATATGATCAGGCTTGGGTACCTGTTGGTTACCCATCAGATCTCTGAGCAAATTTGGACCCACCAATGGATGGATTAGATTGCCTGAACATGTGCCACTTTCACACATGCATGGTGTGTAAGCATGCTATCAATTTTAACTGGTTGAGCAAGGTGAGACCCAAACTTTAACCGATTTCTTAATGGGTTAAAAAATTAGCCAACCTGTCAAAATCTGGTCAGGTCTGTGGGGCCCATTATTGACAGCCCTAGACATGGTTCTTGGATTATGATACTAGCTTTGAAACTAAATTTCTTGTGTTAGTGTCTTCATTGAGGGCACCTATTCTATAGTTGTTTTTTAACTGTTCATTACTGGTTTGTTTTGTTATCTGAAAGTTCCAAAGGAATATGCTGCTTTGATCCCTTTCATGTTTTGGTGGCTTTTGATCTGTGTTTTTTGGCGGTCCATCGTATGCCCGCTGGTTTCTGTGCCTATTGACAGCCCTAGATTATGATTCGTGAATTATTAGCTATTGGGTTTGAAACTTGATCTCTTGCCATTGGTTTATTCATGAGGGGGTGCCTATTCTACAATTGCTCTTTGAGAATCACTCATTATTGATTTGTCTTATTCTTTTAATGTTGCAAAGAAATAAGCTGCTTTGATTTCTTTCATGCTTCATATAATTATATGGTTGTGATCTATAATTTATCGTTATTTTTTCTTCTGCTATGGTTCCAGAGAATGGAGGCCAAGATCCTTGTCAATTTGGTGGCCGTTAATGGCTTTAGAGAATCAGATGCTGCCATGATCTGTCAATGCTATTATGGTTGGGTTGAAGGCTGACCCCTCTTTAAATTTAATTACATAAATATTTAGTCCCTAGGTATATGGGCCTGGATCTGGGTTTGGTCTAGGCCCGGGTTTGTTGCCATAAATGATCCGCTCTTAAAGTCTCCAAATATCCATCTCTCTTTTTAATGTAAGTATTCACTGTAGCAATTTATTTGCTATTCCAAATTGAATGATCCCCTCTTCTGAGTTATTTCTCCAAGAAATCCATGTACCTCATATATCCTCTTCTATCCACTATTGTTTTTCCCTACATGCCTGTTCAGATCTTCAGTAAGTATCATTGTCTCAGTATGCAATAGCTCATACAATGCTTCCCAAAACCATGTTTTAATAGTTTCTTCTTGTTCTACTGGAGGCCAATACTGCCAATGGTACTGATCCCCTTGACCAAAGCTATTCTATCCTTACATTCTTTAGTTATAATCATCCATGCATTATCACCATATTTTTGTGTTGTGGTTATCTCCATGTCTTTGGTTTTGTGCATGGGTAATTTCCCTTTATTCTGATATCCCTCGCATCAGTTTGTTCATCTTCGATTGTTTGAAGCTTCAAATTGAGAAAGTTGGTGTCACTTTCCTCAAGAGTGGAGTAGTTTTTATTTTTATTTTTATTGTTTTATATTTCATGCCAAGTTATATACGTCAAATTTTTTTTCTTGCACTGACGTGTCTTCTAAAAAATGCATTTCTCTTTCAAAATTGTGGATCCACATGTCTAAGATTGGCTTTTGGGAGGTCACCCTTGCTGGCATCTGAGTTGGTTCCTTAATTGGTTCCTTAACGATATACTGCCCCTGAGAGAACCAAACCCGGCTAGCGAAGCACAGGTGCAGGCACTAGGAACCGGCCTGAACCCAGTCTACAGCCCTATCAACAAACTTTTTCAAGAGGTGCTAAGGCTAAGCTTGTCCAAGGCATGTTTTCGACAAGGCATCACATAATGTAGACCAATGCGATAAAAAAGTTGTCTATCAGTTACGTCGGATTGTCAAGATACTCTCATCAAAATATCAGGTTGATGGGCTGAATTTAAATAGAATGACTATTTATTATATAAAAATAATAGGTTCCCAGTCCCGTAGATACTTGGGTACCTAGTGAATCTAACCTGATTTTAATGGGTCTTGGTCTCATTTATTGTGCAGAACTATGCAGCTCTACATGAGCTCAAATAAAATAATCAGGACCCAGACACGAAATTAGCATCTTAGAGATATCAAGAAAAGAACAAGAAAACTTAAAGTTGCGTTGTTGCAAAACCACAAATGGCAGTCATCCGTTTCTCTGGGAAAAAAAAAAAAAACAGGAGCGTTCCAAAACTTAAACTCTCTCTCTCTCTCTCTCTCTCTCTCTCTCTCTCTCTCTCTCTCAATGTTTTCAATATCTAACACAAAAGTCCAGGCAATATAAATGATCGGTATACAACATGCTTCCTCGGTACTTGCTTTTATGGCCTTCCAATCTCACATGCAATTTGAACATATATCTTCTTAGTGAAGCAAGCCCACTAGAAAAGAGAAAAAGAAAGCATATTATATTCTTGTGCTGCGTATTATTCTATCAAAGAATGTTTGTTTTAGCACTAGGCTAATGAAATCAATTTTAACTGACTCATTCTATCTCATGCTATTACCTTAGTTGTCATCATTGTTGTATTAATGAGGCCCTTGTTGTTGTCTTACTTTTGGTATTTAGCTTATTGATGTTTCCAAATAATTGTTGACATCTTATCATGTGTATGCTGATTATGGCATTGTAGTTGCTATAACTATGTCTATCAAATTCTATTTTGATATGTTGTTTTTCAGCCAAAAGGATACTCACAGTTTTCAGGATCATACTGATTATGGCATTGTAGTTCCTGTAGGCTGTAACTATGTCTCTCAAATTCTATTTTGATCTTCTGTTTTTCAGCCGAAAGGGTACTCGCAGTTTTCAGGATCACACCCGGTTTCTCTCAACAGATCTAGTTAGAGACCACAATTTATTTTGTCTTTGCATGTTCTGGTTTCTCATAAGCACTCAAGAATCATGCATCTACATTTGAATTTAAAGGAGTACATTGCTTGGCCCGAATTACCATTGTTTTCATTATACCAGAATTCCATACAAGTGGGTCCATTTCTCACTTATAGACCGGTACGATTAGTCTGGTTGCTTGAACCATGGATGAATGCTGCTGCACAAAGCTTACCACATCGAGCAATTCTAATCATTCAATAGTCAGCTTGCAAATAGATGGTTAAAATGAAGTATAGCATTGATGGTTAAACTGAAGTACAGCCAACAATCCCCATGTGAAACTGGGAGGAGAAGTACTTCTTTTCTTCTCCATATGAGTGACACAAATCCTACTGTGTGGCACACACTGGTATGAGTCAGGGCCGTTCATACCTCAGATTCCCAGCGCAGGAACTTCCTGCGGAAGGGAAATCCGCGTCCGTGAGACTATGAGGCCCTTACTGTGGGGTTACCGTGGGGCCCGCTTTGATGTATGTATTATGCATCCACGCGGTCCATCCGTTTTTCTATATCATTTTATGACATTATCCGAAAAATGAAACAGATCCAATTATCAGGTGGATCATACCAAAGGAAACAGTGTTGATTGACCATTAATGGGCCACAAAAGTTTTTGATCAAGCTGAATTTGTTTTTTTCCCTTCATCCAGGCTTATGTGACCTTATCAACAGATTGGATGGTAAATAAACACTACGAAAACATTAAGGTGTGGACAATTGCTCTGACACACCGAACATGAACTACGAAGAGTCCAATAGTATTTTGACTAGTCTTTCTACCACTTCGAGCCCCTTTGCCTCACTTCACCGCTGTTTACCGAAGCATGCAAAAGACTGTTGAATGTTGAATATGATATCATCGCCGGACTCTTAGGTGCTTGAGTCCAATCTGCATGGCCATGGCCATGACCGAAATGGCTTAGCAGTAACAAAATTCTTCACTGTTTCATGATCTCTTTTAAATCGTAGATATGTTATTACAAATAACATATCTATTGTTTTACTTCCATTTTATTACTGTTATCCACAACTTTAGCATCTGCTTCTATCTATAGATGTTTAAAATGCCATTTCTGAGAAAAAGTGCATCTCTTATGTTGTTTTTTGTTTCTGAACATGCTAAGATGAACCCTACCTGTACTGCGTTTAATCTTTAATTGAGTGGTGCACTAGCATCTTCTCTTTATTATTTTGAGGATCTATATGCATGTTTTACAACTTCATTCCTTTGAATAGGAGCTTGAAGAGAAAATGCATGATAAAGCTGAGGCACTGCTTATGTTCAGGTGAGGCTTTTCTCATGAATGCTTTTGTGTTTATCCATCAAAATTTTATCTACCCATCATTCTTCTCAAGTAAAAATTTTGCTGATCTTTGTTTCAGCCATTTGGGACCTCCACAGAGATGAACAAATGCCCAAAGAAACCTCCATTTGTTGGGTGTTCTGCCTTGTGTAAGCAGAACAAGCAGCCACAGAAAAGCATTTGAAGAACCAAAACAACAATTTCATAGAGACCCAAATTGCCTTATTGACGCCAAAGGCGATATCAGAGAAGCAGAGATTGAGGAATCTGAGAAAAATGTTGGGAGCGGAAGCAACCTCAGATCGAATCAAACAAGCAATGGAGAACGAAAAATTCAAGCAAACACAAAGAACACGAGATTTTATGTGGAAAACCCTTACAGGAAAAAAAAACCATGGCACAAATCGATTTTCAATCCACTATAATCAAAGGAAGTTACAAGAGATGGAACAACTTACAGTAGAAACCCTAGCTTTCCCTTCAAACCTAAAAAATTTCTACTAAGCTCTATTCTCTATTACCCTAATCGCAATTACAAAGGTACTTATATACTTAGAGAGAGAGAGAGAGAGAGAGAGAGATGAACAACGGCGAAGGAAGAGGAGAGAGTGAAACATCTATAGCCAGAGGTATTTCCATATCTAATTCAAGTGGCTACTGTTCTTTCATTTGCCAGCTCACCAGTCTGGTTGCATGACTCTTGTCTACTATCATCCCATGTACAACCCTACCGGTGCCCCACCTCTTGGAAAACTTCCCATGTACAAATCATCAATAGGTCAGGTCTACTCATGAATAATGGGTTGCATTTTCCCCCTTTCTTGTTCCCGTTTGTCATGTTTTCTTCTTCTCTTGCTGCTGCTGCTACCACTTTTTTCCCTTCCTTTTTATCTTTTTCATTTTTGGTTTGTCTTTTATACTGTAGGACCCAGGATTCCCTTATCTGCTTCATCAAGTGCCGGAGCGTCATCGTCAAAGTCAAAGAGTCATAAGAAGTGGCTTTGGCTGTTCTCTTCCACCTCCCTTAGCAGATTCTGGTGAGCTAGCTTCAGCTGATGATTCTGCCATTCCATCATCTTTACCTCTACCACCACCACCTCCATTGCCGCCGAAGCCAGTTGCAGATTCAGGCATGTCATTGCCCCTGCCTCCATTGCTGCTGCCACCTCCAGGCCTCCCACCAGAAGAACCAGCAGCAGTTCACTCTTCACTGCCACTGCCACTGCCATCACCGCTGCTGCTACTTCAACGACCTTCTTAGCCACCTCCACTGGCAAAAAGGTCAAAATGCAAGTCTAAACCCAGATGATTGGATTGGGTAAGCTCTTCGGGTTTTTTTTTTTTTTTTTTTCCTAATCCATGTTTGACGTAGCCCTGTAGCTTAATTTGGGTAATTGCTCCCGGGATTTGAACACATGATCTTTTGCTCTGATACGATGTCAAACAATTAGTTAATTTGAACATATGACCTTCTGCTCTGATACAATGCTAAACAACTAGTTGCTCTAAAAGCTCAAGCCCTTAGAGGATGGTGTATCAATGTATATCAAGGGATTTTAACAGTATTTTAAATTTCCACTTCTCTGTGAGTTTGCTGGTTCTGTGGCCCCACTTATGCCACATTTTGGATTTTCCAAAGGCTGAAAATGGAGATCACCCAAGGTGGCTTGTAGCAGAGCTGATGATTCTGCATGATTCCTAGGTTACGAGTTTGTTTATGAAGCAGCAACCACTTGCATAGCAATCAATAAGAAATTGGTGCCCTGTTATGTTCAACAATTTGAAGAATCTTCAATTTTGGGCTCAACCCCTAAAATGAGCTGAAAAAATGGATGGACAGCATGGATAAGCAACGTACATGAAGCCAACAGAGTTAATTCAGTGTTAGTGGATTAGGTGAGGCCCCAGACTCACACAAGACGGTGTGGCCCTTATCGTGGGTCCCACCTTGATGTATGCGTTCTGTATCCACGCCTTACATCTGTTTTTACAGATCATTTTAGGGCATTATACCAAAAATGAAGTAGATCCAATTATCAGGTGGACCATACCATAGGAAACAGTGGCGATTGAACGCCCTACCATTAAAAACTTCTTAGGCCACAATTTAATGTTTCCGTAGTGTTTATTTTCCATCCAATCTGTTGATAAGTTCACATAAGCATGGATGAAGGGGAAAAACAAATATCAGTTTGATCCAGAACTTTTGTGGCCTATTAATGGTCAATCACCACTGTTTCCTATGATATGGTTCACCTGATAATTGAATCTGCTTCATTTTTGGGCTAATGCCCTAAAATAATCTGGAAAAACAGATGGATGGTGTGGATACGGAATTCATACATCAAGGTGGGTCCCTTATTCAGTACCATAAATGCAATCAGATTTCCCTTTAATCCTGCATTTCTTACACACGGCCTGTTGCTCTGATGACTGTACCAGCCCAACTGTTAGGCCACACCCTGCTATCTGATTTCCTTCAATCCTGCATTCTTTACACACGCCTCGGCTGCTCATCTGATGAGTGGACGAGCCCAACTTTTAGGCAGCGGAGCCATCGGCCATGGGCCCAGATACGTGCTGAGATTGTGCATGGATGCCTGCACACATACAAACAGAAGGCTGTTCAACAGGTACCTGGATCCACACATACCCCATGGAACTGACACAATTTCAATGGGCGTGGGTCCAATTTCTTGGATCCATTTAGGAAATGGGTTTGGGTTGGGGTTCAGGTCCACCATTTTGGACCCAGTTAAAAACCGGATCTGCTCAGGTCCAGGTCCGCCATCTTGGACCCAGATATGACAAAGATGGGTTGGGTTGGGTTGGGTTAATTTTACTAGTATCATCATCAACATCATCTAAGCCTTATCCCAACTAATTGGGTCCAGTACTACATAAATCTTGTTCCGTCGGATTCATGACTTACTTTATCTGGATCTGATTGGAGCTGAATTGGTTAGACCGCGTCCCGTCGGCATTAAAATTGAGGTGGCTGGGTGAAATTCTACTAAGAGGAGATTGATACAAGGCCCAAAGAAGAAGAGGTGGGGCCCATGCTCAAAAGCTTCCTGGGGTCACGTTTTTCACGCCTTTGAAGTTTTTTAAGACTACTGACTTTTTGGAACCTTGAGGATGGTCTATTTCTATTTCGGGTTAAATCTATGTAAGTGGGGCCATGCAATCCTCACTTTCCGCCTTTCCATCCCCTTTCAAACCAACATGAAACGGTCTATGAAGTCAGCTCCAAAACGCTATTCATATGAGAGAGAGGATCCCTATGGGGCCACCTTGATGTATGTTCCTTACATCCACGCCGTCCAACTGTTTTGAGAGATCATTTTAAGGCATGGTCCCAAAAATGAAACAGATCCAAATCTCAGTTGGACCATACCAGAGGAAACAGTGGTGATTGACCATAAAAAACCTCTTGTGGGCTACAAAAGTTTTGGATCAAGCTGATATTTGTGTGGGCCCTTTGTCTAGGGCTTTTGTGATCTTATCAAAAGGTTGGATGGAAAATAAACATTTCGTTGGCCCCCAAGAATTTTTTAATTGTGAAGATTCAATCACCACGGTTTCCTTTGATGTAGCCCAACTGAGATTTGAATATGCTTCGTTTTTCGTTTAATGCCCTAAAATGAGCTTTCAAAACTGATGGACGGCGTGGATTTAAGTACATAAATCACGGTGGCCCCACAGTTAGGGATCCACCCATCCCCGTGGATCCAAGCCGCACCCCTCATGAATTGCTTCGGCCCACCAACCGTATTCCACCCATGGTTTACTAAATCCAACCTCTTTCGCCAGAAAGGCATGGCATGATAGTTTGGCATAAAATAATAGTTTGGCCGAGTACGGTGGATGATATCCACACAATCCACTTAAATTATGCATGATACTTTTTCAATCCAGACCGTCCAAATCAATGGGCCCCGCGTTTGTTTGGTCATGGCTAAAAAATATTACTAGCCAGATGGTTCAAACTGTCCAACAATCCCATTAGATTTGGACCGGTAGTCTATTTCTCTTTTTAACCGCCATATTTTAGTGAGGGTTCCGTTTTTTTTTTTAATTGCTGTAGGATCAGTGCAATTTTTAGGTTGTGCCCCATATTTAGTGGAACCCACAATTTGGACGGTCAGGATGGGCGTACACGATATGCCATGCATATGACGAGTGACCAGATGGGTACAATCCACCGTACTCTGGCCCCACACCCCAGCTGGAGCTTAAGTCAACTCTGTGATTTTTCAATCAAATAAAATAAATAAATAAAACTGAACGGCGCTAATCTGTCTTGTTATTTGTTTATTCCATAACCACCGTAAGAAACTTTGATAGTCCAGCAGAATATGATGCTTTGCACACGTGTGGTCCGAGAGTTCTACACAAGCCACACGTTTGTTCAAATTACACCGTCCATATTGTAGGCCCCACTTTAGATGGCTTAAACAACTTATTCTAACTTACCGTTGTTAAACATCTAAAGATCACTGGAATAAGAGAATAGAAATCAACGGTCTGAATTGAAGATACAAGTTAGAAATTAGAAATTGCTCAATCAATGCCATTTTGGAGATATGAACTATCTACAATGGTTTCCAGATTTTGGGTGGTTTGATTTTAGTTTGTATGCTACTTATACAACTCTTAGTGCATGAGCATAAACCGTCACATTCTGCCGAGAGTATCAAATAACTCCATTTTGGATGTACGAGGGAGAGAGTCAGAGAGAGGGGTTCACATCCAAGCATGCCATTATTTTATAAAACTAAAAGAAAATCCATTAGTTAATCAGAATTCTTTGTAATTTTAATGTTGCTGGTCAATGCAGAAATCTTCTTACTACATATCCCGAGAAAAACGAAAAAGAACAAAGAGTTTTATATGATCATATGGCATGTGATGGTGATGAATATCTATCTATATGGTCTTTTCCAAGAGCTATTGAAGAACAAATCACCATCTGTTCTAAATCTTTCTGAGATGAGTGTCCTTGCCTTTGTTCTTGTTTCTATTTCCTCTCTGATTACAGCTTCTTCTGCCATGCCTTTGTGCACTAACTCAGGTGGGCCTCTCTCTCTCTCTCTGCTCTTCTTTTATTGGATTCTCTGTTGGGTTCTTTCATTTATTTCATTTTTTGTTTTATTTTTCAGTTCTTATGATTTTTCTGTTCTTCTTTTATTAGATTCTCAGTTGGGTTCTTTCCTTTATTTCATTCTGTGGGTGTCTGGGTGTTTTTTTTCCCCCAGTTCTTGTGCTTTCTCTGCTCTTCTTTTATGGAATTCTCAGTTGGGTTCTTTCATTTATTTGTTTCATTTTTCAGTTCTTTTGCTTCAATGAACTTCTTTTTTTGAATTCTCAGATGGGTCTTTCTCTTTTTTTCATTTTTTGTGCTTTCTCTTTCTTCTTTTGCTGAGTTCAGATGGGTTCTTTTTCTTATTTCATTTTGTAGTTTTTTTTTTTTCTCACTCTCTCCATATCATTTGCTTTTCTGATTTTTTGCTGAATTCACGGTTTTTTTTTACCCTACCTTTGAACAGAAGCTCCATTTAAATCAAATTCCACATTGGCCTTTTGTCCTTACAATGGTACTGTCTGTTGCAATGCGACGGATGATTCGAGACTGAGGAGGCGATTCCAAAACTTGAATGTTTCTGATCCTGCCTGTGCTTCTCTTGTCAAATCAATACTTTGCTCGGTAAGCCTCGCCATCGAGTAAATCGAATGTTGTTTCTGGTTTTTGGAATTAGGATGGGTTTTAGTCTGGGAGCACTTCGGTGACTCTGCATTTGTTTAAATTCGATGGGTAATCTGATACTGAATTTGTTGGTGTCGTTTGATTCTTGAATTCTGCATGCTTTATTTCATACTCAAATACAATTTGGTGATTTCCACTTTATTAGACTAGCAATTGCAATTCAATTTGATGCTGCGTCCGCATGCGTCCTTGAGCATCACATGGATATAAATAGATGAAGAGGATAGAGAGAATAATAGTGGAACATGTCACCTATGCAGGAATTCATTGGACATAGCAAAAGATCTTGAGAAAACCACAGTAGCTTATTTTTTGCCTTTTCCTGATAGTCTCCCTCGCTTCTGTGCTTGCATCCGGCTATCCTGAAAATGAGAGCACTTGGATTGTGATTTTGATGGATCACTGCCCTTTTTGACCTCTTATAATAAGGAAACAGATGGTTTTTCAGCAAAGCAGAAATTCTTTGCTTTTCACCGTTGTTTTGAAGAGAATGAAGTTTCAAATGAGTGAGTGGAAAAGATCTCTCATTTTGAAGGTATAACAATCGAACTATCTAAGACAAGCTAGACGATGAAAATGGTAAATTGAATATCTCATCGTGTTAGAAGAAAAGAAGATTTTTTTCTTTAGAAGGGTGAAGAAAAGAATTCAGGAGGTACATTGGTATATAGACATATAAATGTTTTTTCCCCTTTTAAATTGACATCTAAATGCTTAAATCTCTTACCCGAAAAAACAAAACTCACTAGCATCCAGCTTCTGTGATGTTAGGAATCAAGAAGTGCTAAAAAAATTGAATCTAGAATGTCAATGAATTTCCTTATCAATTAGAGAAAACTTGAACCATAAATACAACATCAAATGGTAAATACAGGAAATAAAATACTGCATGTGAACAAGCGAGTAGTAATCAGATAAAAGATGATGGTTGGCTCCACCTGCAGCTTGCAAGGCACCAGACTATTTCAATCATGATATATCACAGGAACAATCTTGGCATGCTATTTTCAAATAATTCTATATTGGCCACAACCTAAAAACCTCCAATTGTAAGAATAACCTGGTCTGTTTTCACTATATTTCTTAAGACAAAATATTGTGCCAAAAATGTTGGGTTTTTGTGAAGCATTCTCTGTAACCAACTTCAAATGAAATAAAAGAAATGGTATAACTGCCAAAATATCCTACTCGGTTATGTGAAAGCCATGCAAGCCAGAAGTTTTGAAATGATAGTTTTAAGGACTGACTAGACCGCACTACATATTTAATCCTACATTGTTAAAGTTTAAACTAAGCAAAGTTGAGAGGATCAACCACACTCAAGGACTTAGATCGGTCCATACATTCAAACAGATTATTCGTCCACCTTGTACTATAATCACAGCATTTAATGTGGTTGGACTTTTGAAATGGATGGCTGCAAAGACCAAAACATTGCCTCTTTTTTCCCCCCTTTCTTGGCTTCTCCCATTTTGATCTTATTTGATTTGGGCTCGAACAGATGGTGTTACAGGTTAGATCTGGTTGACAAACTCACCATATAAAGTGCTAAAATTATGAGAATTTCCCTCTCAGCAGATGTATTAATTATGATATGTGCATTTTCGATGCACTGTTGAATTGAATTGCGTAAAATAAAGTGGAAACTATCAAATTTTGATTAGCTTGCTTGGCATTCATATTGAGGGATTTCCGAATTGTGGTTATGTACCTTTCAAGTTGGACTTGAAAGCATTGCAAGTTTCAATTTGTGGGTTGCTTCATACTAAGGCAATTACAATCTGGTTGTTTCTCTTTTATTGAACTAAATTTTGCAATTCAATTCAATAGTGCATCCAAACTCACCCTTAAACAATGCCTTGCAAATTTTTGATGTTGTTATAGCATGCATTTAGACTATATTACCTTCAATGACATTTCAGTTTCTATGGCTTGCAGAGATGTGATCAGTTTTCGGCAGAGCTATTCAAAATTGAATCACAGCCTCGGATCATCCCTGTTCTATGCAACTCGACTGTTCCCATAAACTCATCTCTGCCCAATGGAGCAACAAATGATTTTTGCTCAAAGGTTTGGGATACATGCCAAAATGTATCCATACTGAATTCCCCGTTCGCACCCTCATTGCAAGGAAGAGCCGGAGCTCCATTTAATTCTACTTTTTCGAGACTTACTGATCTGTGGCAGTCGAAAAATGACTTCTGTGAAGCATTTGGTGGCTCTTCGGATGATGGGTCATTTTGTTTTGATGGCAAACCAGTCTCACTTAACAACGCTCAAGCTCCCCTTCCTCCCAACGGACTATGCCTCGAGAGAATCGGAAATGGATCTTACCTTAATATGGCCCCTCATCCTGATGGGTCCGATCGTGTCTTCTTGTCTGACCAACCAGGTAAGTTATGGTTGGCAACTGTTCCTGAACAAGGATCGGGTGGAAAACTGGGGCTCGATGAGTCCAATCCCTTTCTGGATTTAACTGATGAAGTTCATTTCGATACTGAATTGGGGCTGATGGGTCTAGCATTCCATCCAAATTTTGTGAAGAACGGCCGTTTCTTTGTTTCATTCAATTGCGATAAATCCAACTGGCCAAGCTGTTCCGGAAGATGTTCATGTAACTCAGATGTGGGCTGTGACCCTTCAACGCTTGGTACTGATAATGGTGCGCAGCCATGCCAGTATAGCAGTATTGTTGCAGAGTTTACCGTTAATGGTACCTCATCAACGCCTTCCTCGGTAGACATCAGTGCTCTTTCTTGAGAAAATACAGACTAATCTTTCCTGCTACGCTTAGGTACATTTGGAAGTACTTCCATCAATGAGATTGTCTTTCCAACAAAACACCTCCATCTGGATTTTGGTTTCTAACACACCCAATTGCTTATTGAGTTCAAAACATATTCAACCAAGATTCAATCTGGGATTGCTTCCAAAGTCTACCATATGCTGTGGATCTTTCTTAGTAATGTCTGTCATTCTTCCTACTGGAAGGATTCTAATGTCATTTCATCCTATTTCTTTTTGCTAGGCGAATAAGGCCCGTCCATCAGAAGTAAGAAGGATATTTACTATGGGCCTTCCATTTACAACTCATCATGCCGGGCAGATTCTGTTTGGGCCAGCAGACGGGTATCTATACTTCATGATGGGGGATGGGGGAAACCAAGGCGATCCTTATAATTTCGCCCAAAATAAGAAGTCTTTGCTCGGAAAGATCATGCGTCTTGATGTAGATAACATCCCGAGTGAGTATCAAGACAGATAACAGTCCTTATACAACTATCTACTGCACTTCAGATGACATGGTTTTTGGAAGCATTTTATGCATAGATAGTTGTTTCTCATTTGAATTTCGAAGTAGTTTTGAAGGAACTATTAGCTATATCTGTTTTCTAAACTGCTTATTTCTCTCCATGCATTTCCAGCGGCAGAGCAGATAGATAGTCTCGGTTTATGGGGAAATTATTCAATTCCAAGAGATAATCCATCTTCGTTCGATAGCGAATTGCAGCCTGAAATTTGGGCCTTAGGATTAAGAAATCCATGGCGTTGCAGTTTCGATTCAGAAAGGCCGTCGTACTTCTTCTGCGCAGATGTCGGCCAGGTATTGAGATTATTGTCCTTTTTAGTCCCCTTCAACATGTCTTTCTAACTACTGCCCTTCGGTAAGCTTTTACTACGTTGATCCAGCTTCGGGGTTCCTCATGAAATTCATGACAATGGAGCCAGTCTGTTACAATGATTAAGCATATTCAAAATACATAATTGAGGTGAAGTTCCAAATGAGTGACCAACAAAGAACTTCCCTATTGCATAAGGAGATTGTTCATGTGGGGCCCATGTTTTGGTGATCCAGATCATCATTTGGTGGACCATGCTCAAATTTTTTTTCCCAATGAGACAGTGCTAGCCTTTAATTTTTGGCTTGGAAATAATGGTTTGTGGGAAGGTATGCCAAACATCCACAACTCATGGACAAAAGACCAAAGATTAGATGGCTGGGAAATCTAGATCATGGCCCATCCATGAGGGAGGCACTAAATCAATGGTCAGGATAAACAAATAGCGGGCCCCGCATGTACAAACTCTATGAGCAGTAGGGAAATGCATTATTAGTCACTAAGAACTCTGCTTCTATACAATTTAAAGCCATTTTTTCCATTGATGGTAGTCAGCTTATTTTTTGCATCAAACGCGATGATTTTCTCCCGATCCCCGTTTCAAATTGATTTTTCCAGACCAAAGATTTCTTGTTTGGAATTGAATATGGCCTATGCTTATGGTCATTAGTTTTTATAGCAACAATATGAAGAGGTGGATTTGATATCAAAGGGCGGGAACTATGGGTGGCGCGTCTACGAGGGCTACACTCTCTTCACTCCTCTGCAGACCCCGGGAGGAAATACAACTCCTGGATCCATAAATGCCATCTTTCCTGTAATGGGATACAATCACTCAGTTAATGGATCTTCATCAATCACTGGCGGTTACGTTTATCGGTCTACAGCTGACCCATGCATGTTTGGATGGTAAGTGAAGTTCAATTCAATCAAATGATCAATACAAAATGAATCTACACATCAAAACTCTGCTAAAAAAGAATGGATCAAGAAACGGCTGGACACACCAATGGTACAGGTGAAGCTCACCTTCCGATAATCTAAGATGTGAATCCGGTCAGTCCCATCATGGAATGGGTCATGCCCCAAAATCTCCCCTATCAGATGATCATAGCCATCCCCAACTGGTAGATTTCAAACAGACAATTAGACCTATTCATCCATATTTAATGGGGAAAAAGATGAGCCAGACTATAAGGTTAGGATCATCTGATGCTGCATTTTGTAGGTATTTTCCATCCATTATATGGACTACCATATTGGGATTGCCGAAAGGTGGGCCACACACATCCACATTGTTAGTCCAAGCAAATTCCTCTATCGAACGTAGTATATTACATCAAGCTTGAATTGGCTAGTTGATTATCTCTGCTCCCATGTGGAATTCCAGGTACTTGTATGCAGACCTGTACGCAGGTGAGATGTGGGCGGGCACGGAAAGCCCGGAAAACAGCGGAAACTTCAGCTATGCTGCCATCAATTTCACCTGTGCTCAAGATTCTCCGCTCCCATGTAATTCTGTTCCTGGGAGTTCTCTGCCCTCTTTGGGCTACATATTCTCTTTTGGGCAGGACAACAGGAAGGATGTTTACATTTTAGCGAGCAACGGCGTGTACAGAGTCGTACGTCCAAGCCGCTGCTCTTACACCTGTTCAAAGGAAGATGTTACAGCTAGTGGGAGCCCGTCTCCTGCCGCTTCACCCAGTCCTTCTCAGTCATCCACGTTGCAGCCGGAGAAGATGAGATGGGCAATGCTTGTATTCTCATCCATATTGCTTGTATTGTGTTTTTAGCTGATATGCTTTCAGAAGCGCTCGTTCTTATCTTATTTTTTTGTAGTTTTTTAAGTGAAGGACGGGAAGCATGCGGTTGGAGGTTTTTTCGGTTTTTTTTTTAATGGTTAGGAGGCTATTAGGTAACTCTTGCTCATGTAGTAAAATTCGTTGTTGTGGTGGTTGTTGATCTTGTCAATGAAGGCGTTTCTGCTGCTTGTGTGGTTGTGGTTGTTATGTGGTTGGTTGTGGGAGAGTCGTGTCTTTTTTTTTTTTTTTTTTACATATACACTCATACATGACACAACAGTGGGATTTTACCACAATTGGTACCCGAACCCATGACCTCATGTTGAAACTCTTGCGAGTTCTACCAACCGAGGCATGAGTAAGGATACAGGCTGGATGAACTTCACACATTAGATTAAGCTTAGAGTCCGGATCCTCTGTTGGATACAGGCTGGATGAACTTCACACATTAGATTAAGATTAGAGTCCGGATCCTTGGCTCCAAACTGTAAATCCCTGTTTAGAGCCTTTTCATTGGTGAATGGGCGTAAAATCATGCCTAAAAACTCTGAAATCACTTGTCGCTTTCGTAATGTTTTTTTTTTTTCCATGTCCATTCATCCTGGTCGGGTTAACCTTCTGAATTGATGAGATTGAATGTACAAAACTTGGTGGGCCCCTCATACAATCTGGAAGGTTTTAATGGTTCAAGAGTCTCCATCCCATCTGTTCATTGTGGTGTGACTCTGATTTTTGGATTGGATGGAATTTTAGGCGCCTGGTATAACATCGGGTGTGCATAAGATGGATGGATTTGATGTCATTGAAACATTACGGTTGGTCCCACATGTTGATTTGTACGTTAACTTACGATGGAACCAGTTGTATTGGATACCGCCGTCCCATATAATGGTATCTTGACTGGGGAAATTTTCACTGTAGCATGTAGAATGCATTGTTTCATTATTCCAAAGACGGTCCAAACCCTTGTAATTCTGCTCTGTGAGTTTGGTTGCACCAAATTTCATGTTATTTCTGCCTGCTTCATCATGCATGTATAGAGATATATGAGTATCATCAGTAGGAAGGACATCCTTGATTTGAACCAGTAGGGCTGTGCATAGTTTGGTTGGTTCAGTTTTGAGGGGTGATACCCTAATCCGACTCAGTTGGTTTTAAATATTTAACAACCGAACTGAACCGATGAAGCTTCACTAACCGAACCGAACCGGATAAATTCGGGTCGGTTCGGTTTTGTTGGTTTTGTCGATTTAATGATAACATTAAAAAAAAATTAAGATCCCAATCCTTGGTGGACCACACCAATGTAAAAACTGATGCATAATCATTAAAACTATTTATAATTATAGGTCACAAAAGTTTTGGATCAAGATGAAAGTGAAATTTGACTTTTCCCTTCATCCACGTCTGTTTGACCTTATCGATAGGTTGGATGTCAAATCACATTATAAATCTTCTTCAAGTGGGCTCAAGAGACATTTTTAATGGCACGAGCTCAATCAACATTGTTTCCTGTGGTGTGGTCCAACTGAGATTTAGATCTGAAGACATCCTAAAATGGGTTGAGAAAACGATTAGATGGCGTGGATGTATAAGATATTATCAAGGTGGACCATACGATAGGAGTAACATTAATAAATAAATAAATAAATATATATATATATATATATATATATATATATATATATATATATATATATAGGCGGTTCGGTTCGGTTGAAAGTAATTTATAATTTTCACAAACTGACAACCGAATCGACATTCTCAGTTTTAATATAAAAAAACCGAACCGACCCAAAATAGAATGAAAAACCAACCGGTTCAATCTAGGTCGGTCGATTTTATCGGTTTGGTCAATTTTTTGAACAGCCATATGAACCAGGGCCCACCTGAGTTGCAAATTGGCCTGATATTTTGTGTGACCATAGATGAAGGGTTTGAATATGGCTTCAATTCTAAATAAACAGCATGGTGGGCTCCCTATGTAAATCAACGAAGTTCCTACACTCAAAAGCTAGGTGGTGCCCAATGTGATGTTTGTGAGAAATCCACTCCATCCATCTGTTTTTTCAGATTATGTTAGGACATGAGCCCAAAAATGAAGAAGATCCAAAATTCATGTAGACCACACATAAGGAAACACTGAGGATTGAACTTTCATGGGGCCACAAAAGTTTTGAATAAGGCTAATATTTTAATGTTTTCAGTTCATCCCAGTACGAGTGACCTTATTAATGGTTTAGGTGGCATATAAACTTCACAATGGACACAGGGAGGTTTCAACGGTAGGCATTTCCTTACCCACCTTTTTCGGGTCGTGCAGCCCACTTGAGTTGTCGATCTACCTTACTTTTGGGCTCATGTCATCACATGATCCGGAAAAACAGATGAAGTGGGTGGATTTCTCACAAACATCAAGGTGGCCCCAACTGGCTCCTAAGGGCAGGAACTTCCTCCAACAGGGTGTGCAGGCCATCCACGTCCTTCCAACTTGTTTCCTGTGGTGTGGCCTGCCTGATTCATGGATCAGCTTGAATCTTGATCTCTGAAGATAACATGCACGGATACATCTGATGGACGGGTTGGATGTCATGCCTGTGTGGAAGCTTACGGTGGTCCCGTAGTACACAAAAAGTATGGTATTTGACGGAGCACAGTGATGTACGGGTACTCGCTACTCTCCAACATATGTAAACAATGGGACGCGGATTGCGTCCTGCCCCGGGCAGACCTGTGGAGGGGCCCACCGTGATGTATCCATTTATCCACTCCGTCCATCCATTTTATAAGATCATGCTAGGATTTCAGTCCAAAAACAAGGCAGATCCAACGCTCACGTGAGCCACACCAAACTGTATGTTGAACATCACTACCGTAGCGAGATACGGTTCCGCTCACTGTTTGGTGTGGCCCACTTGAGCGTTGGATCTTCCTCCTTTTTAAAATCAATCCTTAAAACGATCTTATAAAATGGATGGACAGGGTGGATAAAAGGATACATCACGGTGGGCTCCTCCACAGGTCTGCCCGGACGGTGGGCAGGACGCAATTCGTGTCCTAAACGACGGTCGTCCATAGTATAAGAGGGCTTTAAGACCCAGGCGAGTCTCTTGCAATTCGTCTGAGTCAACTCGGACTCGGTTGGACCCAACCTGGTTCGACACAATGAGTCACCCCGGCTCCGTCAAGTCAGCCATTCACTCCCGACTCAGGCAATGAACTGGAACTTGACTTGAGACTGGATGAGTCAGTTCGAGTAGCATGCAAGACAGTTTTAAGACACAAGCGAGTCCCACACAATTCATCCGAGTCAACTCGGACTCGGTTGAACCCGAGCCAGTTCAACACAACGAGTCAGACGAAGAAACGCGATTCAACTTGGGACCGGACACTGAATCTTCCAGCATGTCTGTAAACTAAAACAGTTATGGCGACAAAAGAACGGACAGTAAAATAATGAAGTAGACCGACATATCATGGTGTGATTCACGTGCGTTAGACGCAGAAATGATTGCTTAATCGGAACCGTCCATCCTGTCAATGCTAATTTGGATGGGACGCAAGTTGCATGTAACCCCTCTGACAGGGAGCTCACGTAAACGAAGCTTTGTGGGGGCCACCACGGCGTCACATTCACTCCGTCCATCAGTTACGCCAGATTATTTTAGGGTGTGAGCTCTAAAATGAGGGCCTACCAGTGAAAAGTTATTGGGGCCCACACTGTTTCCTTTAGTGTGGCCCCCTAGGATCTGCCTCAGTTTTTCCCCTTAAAATGATTAGGAAAAATTGATGGACGGAGTATATGTCACACAGACATCACAGTGAGCCTCACAAAACTTTGGGTTTCACAGACTCAGTGTGACAGGGGTTACAAGCAGCTCTGGATCGCATCCATTTGGATGGGCCATGATCAAATAATCGTACATAAGCCATGCATTTAAATGTAAGTCAAATTGCACATGTGGGTTAACTCAAGTTAAACTAACTAAACGGTGGAAGTAACTATACCTTGTGTCTTGCCTCGTTGGTAGACTCCGCGGAGTTTCAGCAAGAGGTTTCAGTCCCCAAACCCATCAGTGTGAAATTCTCACCGCTGACAGCACCAGTTGGTGCATTGCATGACTGACTGGGTGGGTGTGTTGTGCGATTAACTAACTGGGTGGGTAGGTTGTGTCCTCAATCATATTTGTATCCATTCCATACACAAATAAATCAGAGTATAGCATTCCAACTAGCGGAGATAACTAAATCAAAAAATAAAAGCTAACACCTAAACATATAATTTAAAAGTACTGCTCGCCCATATGAGAATTATGCAAATAACGATAAATGCAATAGGAAGAGAAATTACAACTATCAATGGGATAAAGCTATAAGACTATTGGGGCACCCGATCACACCACCATCTAGTCCTATTTTAAGGCATCTGCACATGTTAAATAGAAAACGTCAAGCACTAACATAGTGAAGAAATATCACCAAAATTACACTCGGAACATCTTAGTTATAAACAAGTTCACATGAATATATTATTCTTAAACATGTTGTTTCTAGCAGATTCATATGAGTATATTATTCTTAAACATATTATTTCTAGCACACAAAGACTAAGCAAGTTACATATGTTATCCACACAAGCACGCGCATGCAATGATAGCATAATAAAACAATCAATTTCTTAAACTAGTTAATTTAATGCAAGGAATGCATGATGTGCAAATAAAAGAAAATGATGCACTAGTCATTCTAACAGTCGACCGACTACCCCACAAGTGCATGCATGTCCCGAGTAAATCACATGAGGAGCTCAAAAGGTAGCGCTGGTGCCATATCAAGCAACCAAGCATATATAAGTTCTCCATAAATGTAATGTTATGTATGCATGATTAATTCAACATTTATTATTCATTTTGCATACAACAGTATTGGCAAAGCTGAAATACTGCTATTATATCACGAGTCTAAATTTGGACCATCTGGCTCCATGTAATGTGTCATCAATCATCGCTAGTAACCCCTCGATCCAAAGTTTGGATTGTCCTCCCATGAAAACATGGCCCGGCAATGACTCGTCAGCCACGCCCAAATCAAAGTGGAATGGCTCATCACCCAAATATCAATTACAAATAATCAATTCAGAGGTGCGAGCTTATCACCTAAAACTAAACCAATACATGCTTAAGTCGTTCGAACAGTACTCAGGCATACAACTATCGGTCGTGTCAAATTATCGTGGAGGCCGTTTGAACAATAATTTGTCACCTTTATTAATGCTCACTGATCACTATGGGGAAGCTTGTCACTCCAGCGTAGGCCGACAGTTTAGACACAGTGTCCCATACCACCATGCTTGGCTAATGAGACTTAGTGGATCATGTCGCAGTACAGTTTTAAGTAGACAGTTTACAATGGGAATGATGGTATTTCATATTTTATAAAGTGTGATTCAATAGTTAAACACAAGAATGATTAACTCTGAATGAAACTTATTCGGTGGATCTAAGTGGACAACGACAAACCGACAATGGCCACTATTGGTCGACCATGTCCCGCTTGGTCGATCGAATGAGTTCGTGATGGCCGACCAAAAGGTAGGCGGTACACTAGTCAAACGATTGCCAAAGCTTAATTTAAAGTAACACTTATATACCACAATAATAATTTAGATTATCACATATCTATACCCCACCAGGACACGCCGATAGCACGAGTGCATGAAATATCACCACCTAATATACTAAAACACCTTACTCGACCGACTAGCCTGACCGATCTAGAAGATCCAAATGACACAGGGCGTCACATACATCCACAAGCATATACTAATTCTAATATTATAAATTTATACCATTCAAACATTCCATAGAACATGTTATTTACCAAACAATGCAGAGACATTTCATCGAACATGTTATTCACTTATTAACAATTAGTAAATAAATTATATTATTAAATCGATTCTAGCATTTATAATATAAGTAAATTCAATAAATTTAAGCAATCGTTAACTAGAAATTGTAAAGAATAAGCTTGAGGGTAGATCTTCACCTTAAAGTCGAAATTACTCGATTCGGATGTGGCCCTAGGGTCAAAAATTTTGAGGAAAACCTCGAATACCTACATTAAATCACAATTCTAGCATTAATAGCATATGATTCTATTCTAATCAAATATCTAATTATGGTTTAGGGTTTAGATACTTCAAATTTGGAAAAACCCCAAATCGATTCGATAAGTCAGGGCTCGAAATTGGCATACAATAACATCTCCTCGGGGCCACGTCTAAATATAACTTCTGCAATAGTATGCACTGCTCCTAATCGATTGTCGGGACCCTAAGTCCTAGCATGAACAAACTCTAGAGTTAGGGTTTTCGAGAAATGACGGAAACGAAAGGGGGTTTCCAACCCTAATGGCTAAAACAGGTAGAAAACAAAAGGAAGAGGTGGTAAGACAAGTAGGGAACCCCTTACCTAGTAATGAGTGAAGAATTCGACCTGAAATCGATGAATCTTTGTTATAAATGATGCGAAATCAAGCGTAGAGGCCAAAGAAAACCTGAAAATTCGACAATCCCAAGGGTTTGTATAAGATTTGAAGGAGAAAAGAGGTTTGAGAAAATAGGAGGGTTAAAATGGTTTTAGAGGGTTTGGGGGTGCTTATGATAGAAAGCAGAAGGAAATGAATAAGAGAGAGAATGGTCCAAATGGGGTTTTAAGGCCCCGCTTAAAAACAAAACTTGTCAGGTTCGGTGCGCCGAAGCCCAAAAACTTGAAAAAAATCGAGTTTGGATAGACTTATTCAACTCGGGCCGAAGGCCTCTGGACGACCATTTGGCATGTTGAAGGAGATTTTCAGTGCGCCAAAGGCCATATTCCTAGCCTTCCTTCAGTACGCTTTCACCTGATCGGCTCAGTCGGAAGGCATCCTTCGGTGCCCCGAAGATATATTCGGTGCACTGAAGTTGTCTGATCAGAAATTTTTCTCTTAGCCCATTTTTCTGAAAGTCCACAGTTTCACTGACCTTCCTGGACAATGTCTGCTTATTTATATGCCCCAACATTTAAGTAAATGTCATATTTACTATGACATTTACTTTAAGTTATTTCATGTAAATAAGGAAGTACCCCCTATTTGGATTCAATAAAAATACTCAGAAAATCAATTTCTCAATAATAAAAATTTTGATTTTCCATTCCTGGTACAAATCGCGACTTTCTGGCATTTTTTTAAAACTAGCGCCTTTTAATTTTTTGGTATTTTGCAAATCCTAATCGTTCATAAATTTTGATAAATCAAAACTATATTAAAGCACCGAAGTTCGATAAAAAAAATATTTTGAATTTGTGGGTGATGTATAATATTGTATATGAGCCAGACAAATTGGTCGAAAAACTCTTCGGTTCACTAACTCATTAGATTAAAAACACTTGAGACCATGATTCCTCAGACTTCTATCCCAAAACATCAAATTTTCAAGTTTGTAAAAATCCGGAATGTTACATTAATCAACCAGTAATTGCTTATCAATCGAATAGATAATTAAATAAGCCTAATTTTCATGTCCTAATGCATCTAAATTGTAGACCCATAATTTAGATGGTTTAATTTGAATTACTTTGATTTTAAGTATGCTATTCATAAGTAATTTCTAAGTGCCTGGGTCTTACACATGGCTCAATGGCAGACCCGGGTTTTAACATTGAGGTCATGGGTTCAAGCACCCATGTGCAGGGTGGAGCCAAGATTTTCTTTCAGGGGGGCCATAAAATAATTTCTTTGAATGGTAGGACTGTGTGGATACAACACATACATCATGGTGGGGCCCATAGAATATGGTGATGTCACTTTAGCAGCAATTTCTTGTAAGTAGCTAATTTTCATTCAAGATTTCTTGTGTTTGGACGTGAATTTCCTACTAAAGACATTCATATTCCTGCATTGGGAAGTTACATGGGGCCAACCGTGATGTTTGCAATCAATCCACACTGTCCATCCATTTTGCCTGCTTATTTTAGGGTAAGAGACAAAAAAGAGGCAGATCCAAAACTCACACTGATGGAAAAGGTAGGAAAAGAAATTCCCACCGTTGAAACCTTCCTGGGATCGAACTTGATGTTTATATGCCATCCAAACCGTTTATAAAGATCATTTCCACCAGGATGAACTAAAAAAAACAAACACTTGGCCTAATACTAAATTTCTATAGCCATATGAATGTTTCAATAGTAGTCGCTCAATTCCCATTGTTTCCTCTTGTTTGGCCCACTTGAGCTTTGGATCTGCTTTATTTTTTGTCTCATGTCAAAAAATAACCACACAAAAAGGATGGATGAGGTGGATTGATAAAAAAAAAAAAAAAATCACATCAGGATACGTAACTTCCTTGTGCAAGAACTTCTCATGAAACACTTCCATAGGAAATCCATGTCCTACTTGGGCCTAGCTAGAGACGAACAGTCTTGTCAGGGCTTTGTGGAGCCTACCACTATTTTCACGGATCATTTTATGGATTGAGCCGAAAAAGGAGGTAGATCGAAGGCTAACTGGACCACACCACATGAGCTAGTTAGGATTGAAATCTTATGGTTGAAAACTCAAGGGGCACACCCCTCGCCCCTACGTGGCTCTGCCCCTGCCCATGTGGTGTGTATGGGTGTGTAAAATAATAATAATAATAAATTCCAAGTGCCTACATGGCATCCATCACACTGCTAGAGATTTTTAAAATGTTACGTTACGCTTTAACATGTATTCACATCCAAAGGTAGTCCAAGGAAAAAACCGCCACGCACAAGATACTTGGTGGGTCTCTCTTTATTAGCTCTAATATGCTTGACTTTTCCAAAAACTACTCACACTCTCTCTCTCTCTCTCTCTCTCTCTCTCTCTCTCTCTCTCTATATATATATATATATATATATATATATATATATATATATATTTTAACTTTTCATTAACGATACAAAAGTGTGATAATGCATTGGTGTGGGATTTTAGGTGGCTTAATTATGCATGCCGTTGAAACCATATGGTGAGCGATTACAATGCAAGAATAGTGCGCTGAGCTTATTGCGCCAATAAATTCTATTAAGAAACACGATCGCAAATATATCGACCGTGTCTACATTCATCCTAATAAGAATTTAAAAAAAAAAAAAAAAAAATTTAAAAATGCGTTTGTCAAAATGGGTGTCAGGTCCCTATCTCTTTATTAATTTATTGGAAGAATTTCCCATATCATTTGATATAATATTCTTGCAACTTATTTTATTCAACGCATGAAACACCCGGGTCTCTGGGCCTACCATATTATATATGTAAAATCCACTGCATTTATTAGGTTTTGTCATTGATGTTAGGTCCTAAGGCCAAATTAGCTTAGACCGACCACTCAAATGGGCCACACCATGTGATGCTAACCATAGATTTGTGAGGGGGAACCATGGTATCTATCTTTAATCAGACTCGTTAATCAGGTGTAACTCACTTGGATGAACAGAAGATAAATAAATAAAAATCAGTATTACACAAAAGTCACTCACGCCATACCGTGTGAACTCAGTGGTTTTGACAGCAATTTTACATTGTTCTATTAGTGTGGACCATGTCAGCTTTTAGTCAAGATGTCTTTCTACATTTGAGTCGGGGTAATATTTGTGCTTTCAGTTCATTCCAGAAGAAATGACACTATTAACGGTATGGATGTCATATAAATATCAGTGTGGACCTCAGGGAGGTTTCAACAGTAGGAATTTCCCTACCCATCTTTTCCTTTAATGCGGCCCACTTAAGTCTTGGATCTGGATCATTTTTTGTCGCACGTCCTAAAATGAGCTCACAAAACGGATGGACGACATGGATTTCTCAGAAACATCATGGTGGGCCCCACCTAGAATGGGAACAACTTAGTGGGTGTTACCCTAACCATGTTGGGGCCATCTTGATCGATTTTTTATATATCCACGCTGTCCATCTGTTTTTCCATCTCATGTAAGGATGTTTTCCCTAACCCTAAGAATATCTAAATCTCACGTGAATCATACCACTAGAAAAAGTGATGAATGACCATTAGAATTTTTTGTGGGCCATAAAAGTTTTAGATAAAGCTGATATTTATATTTCCATTAATCCATATCTTCTTGACATTATCAACAAGTTTTATTGCAAATAAAAATAACTAAAACCTTACCGTAGGCTCTTTGGAATTTTTAATTGTGGGACACCCCATCAACATTGTTTCCAGTGTTATGGTCGCTTGACTTCAACAGGATTTCTCTGTTTGAACACCACCAAATTGGCCCAACTTAGCATTGACATTGTCAACACATGCATTTAATGCAGTTAGTGCAGAGCTACACCAATGGGCAAATATAGAAAAATCCTGTTGAGGACGATCAGACATGAGTATTGAGCTGGAACAATCAGACATCCGTAAATAGGAAAATCCTTTTGAGAATTAGCAGCCCATCTTAAAATGGTTTGTAGAAATAGATGGACTGTGTGGATATATAAAATATCATTCATGTGGACCACACTGTAGGGGTATTACACTTGTAACACCTAATTCGCTCCCTTGCCCACAGAGCTTGCGTGTTTTACCGAAACAGGTGCTGTAGCATTTTGGGAGAGGATTAGGTGTTACCCGGGTAACATCTTAGTGGGTGTTACCCTTATTGTGGGGCCCACCTTTATGATGTATTATATATCCATGACGTCCATCCGTTTTTCCAGCCCATTTTAGGATGCTATCCATAAAAGTAAGCATATCCAAATGTTGGGTGGACCACACCACATAAAACATAGTGATTAAACTCCTACCATATAAAATATCTCAGGGACTACCGTAAGCAGATCCATAATGTTTATTTGCCATCCAACCCGTTGATAGGGTCAAACATACCTGGATGAAGGGAAAATACAAAGATCGGCTTGATCCAAAACTTTTTTGGCCTAAAAAAAGTTTTAATGGTCATTCACCACTTTTTCCATTGGTGTAGTCCACCGGAGATTTGGATCTGATTAATTTTTGGTATAAAGTACTAAATTAAGCTGGAAAAACGGATGGTCAGCGTGGATATACGACACATTTATCAGGGTGGGCCCCACACGGTAAGGAAAACACCCACTAAGATGTTACCCGGGTAACACCTAATCCGCTTCCAGTCTGTAGACGATCACGGCCGGAGAGAGAAGGATGGGTGATTTAATACTCGGGCATAATGTGATAGTCCATGCATATGCTGTAGAAATTGAACACGTGGCATACATTTTACTCAACTATACCATCCAAATCATCCTCCTAACTGTAGCTAGTTCAAATCCCAAAATTGTAATGACTGAACAATCACAATCTGATTAACGGACATCTATTTGTTCATTTGAACAGCTTCGATATAACCATCAACTAGAATGCTACGGTGACATTTTCGGTTTCTGGACCTTTAAAAAGTGAGGCCCACCCTTTGGACCGTTTATTTTTAGTTATATGTACCCCACGTGTGTAATTCCTGGTGCATGTGTATGAATCATCATACACTGCAAGAGCATCTAACTTTCTTCTCTTCACCGGAATGGCCACGAGGACTTGGCTAGAGGAAGACGGTCCTGTCAGGGGCTCTTGGGGGACGCGGACTGGCCAGTGACCCCAACACCAGCCCCCGGGCTGGTGTCAAAGCTGTGTGGGCCCCACCATGATGTATGTGTTTTATCGACGCTGTCCATCCATTTTCCACCTCATTTTAGGGTATGGGCCCAAAAATGAGGCAGATCCAAATCTCAGGTGGACCACACCACAGGAAACAGTGGGAATTGAATTCTCACCGTTGAAAGCTTCTTGGAGGCCACAGAAGTTTTGGATCAAGCTGATATTTGTGTTTTCACTTCATCCAGGTCTGTGTGACCGTATCAACAGGTTGGATGGAAAATAAACATCACGGTGGGCGCTGGGAAGTTATTAAGGGTAGACGTTCAATCAACACTGTTTTCCTGTGGTGTGGTCCACCTGAGATTTGGATCTACTTCATTTTTGGGCCCATGCCCTAAAATGAGGTGGAAAGACGGATGGACAGCGTGGATAAAACACATACATCATGGTGGGGCTCACGCAGCTTTGACACCAGCCCCCCGGATGGTGTTGGAGACTAGCCAATTCGCGTCCCTCCGTGGGGCCATTATAGTGTAGGACGCGGATTAGCTACTGACAGGTTGAGTAGCGGACATCCTACTGAAGTGACGTCACCGTGTTATGTGGGCTTCAGAATGTTGTATGTGTTGTATCCACACCGTCCATCCATTTGGAGAGACCATTTTAGGGCATGACTCAAATAATGAGGCAGATCCAAAGCTCAAGTGGATCCCACCACATAAAACAGTGGGGACAGTGACATCCACCGATTGAAAACTTCTTAGGCCCACCATGATGTTTATTTGAGATCAAACATGTTCACAAGTTCACACAGATATGGAGGAAGGGAAAACACAAATATCAGCTTGATCGAAAACTTCTGTCACCCCTAAGAAGTTTTCAACGGTGGATGTCACTGTCCCCACTGTTTTCTATGGTGGGTCCACTTGAGCTTTGGATCAACCTCGTTCTCTGAGTCATGCCTTAAAATGATCTCTCCAAATGAATGAACGGTGTGGATACAACACAAACATCATGCCGAGGCAAACGTGCCATGGTGACGTCACTTCAGTAGCCAACCTGTCAGTAGCTAATCCGCGTCCCATAGTGTATATATTTTATCCATGTCCTCGACCATTTTGAAAGATCATTTTAGGCATGAACCTCAAGAGGAGATAGATCAAAGGCTCAAGTGAACAGGTGGACCATACTACAGGAAGTAGTGGTGATTGAACTCCTACCATTGGAAACTTCTGCAAACTGTAATGTTTATTTGCCATCTAACCTATTCTTAAGGGGACATAGACTTGGATGAAGGGAAAACATATATATCAGCTTGATCCAAAACTTATGCGGCCCTAGGAAGTTTTCAACAGTAGGCTTTCAATTCCCATTGCTTCCTGTGGTGTGGTCTAATTGAACCTTTGATCTGCCTCTATTTTGGCCTCATGCCCTGAAATGATCCGTTGAAATGGATGGACGGCATGGATAGAACATATTCATCACGATGGCCCCTCAGAGCCCCTGATAGGACCGTCCATCTTTAACTAGGTCTCGGGTGATGCACTGCTTGATTGGACAGCCATATGTGCGCTTCACAAGCAGGGTTGGGCATTAAGATCCCTATGTTAATTGGGAGCGGACCCTGGCCACATGGAGTTCCGGCTGTTGGAAGCTATGTGGAGCCCACAGAGATACTTCTGATAAATCCACTTCGTCTAGTTTTGCAAGGCCACGGCATCCATCATTGAAACCTTTCCGATATTTATTTAGTTCTTACCATTTTGACAGTTCCTGAATTTAAACATAAGACCTTTCACTCTAGCACCATGCTAAACAACCACTTGTTCTAAAAGCTCGAGCCATCACAAGATGGTGTATCAATGTATATCAAGGGACTTCAACATTATATGATCAACAATTTTTCAATTTTACTAACACACTCATCTTAACTATCTAAATGGAACAAATTTATGTGTGGCTCATCTTAAAGGTAATATATACATTTTCTCATTTAGGTCACATTAGACACCACAATATAAAATTAATTAGGTATATCTAATTTATGCCTTAGAAGCTCGAGTCTTTGCTAGATATCTTATATAAGACTATGATTTATACTCGTGAATAATTTGATTTTTCGAGACTACCGATATATGATTTTTAGACGCCTAATGCTTTTAAATTCTTTCCTCCATGACAAGAAACTTAATTCAAATGCACTTTTAATTACCTTAGATGAACTCTTATTGTTATCTAAAAATAATGCTGCATGGTAACATGTAGCAGCTGACCTTGCAAAAGGTAATAATCTTTGTTTTTCATGATTGATCAAGTGCCAATCTGACATTCTTTCACATAATAATTTACTCAATCAATATGAAAGAAAAACATCACATAAACTTTCTATTAATGAGGTACCTAACAAGCTTTGAATTTGTATATCTAATCAACTCCAACTTAGCGATTTGTCTGTGTATAAGTTTGAAAATATTAATTCTTTACAAATACTATATCACTGTTTGTCATATTTTGTGAATCCATATTTGGAATCACGTATATTTTTTAAGCACCACCAAAGCTCCATCAGGCCAAGACCTAAATTATCATCTGTTAGGAAAACCAGCAGCGGAACCAAGCCAATCAACCCAGCAAAATATGCGATCAAACGAGCAACACAACGTAATCACACCCACACGCAATCAACCATACAGAAACAATCTGATTTTACGTAGAAAAACCCCTCAATGGGTAAAAAACCACGGTACAAAGCGATCCACTATGATCAATAGAAGATTACAGAGATGAACAACCCACAAGCAAAGAAACCCAAGAGAAAACCCAAACTCTGTTTCTCTCAAAATACTCTCCCTCTACCCTAATACAATTAGGAAACCTTAGACACCTTAGGATACACCCTAATCTCAGATTCATGCCATATATATAGCACACAACCTAAAATTAGAAACACATTACTCAATTTTGCGTAACTTTGCAAAACAACGTCATACCGTCAATCGATTGGACATAGCACAAAATCTGTCCAAGGAGGAAACTTCTAAATTCAACCTGTCCCGCCTCAACAGCCGACTAGTCATACCACCGACCGGTCTCAAACACCCGAAAACTGTCCAGAGACCTTATTGTGCTTCCTGGGCTGAAATCAGACTGGTCGTCCAATTGGTTTGAGCACCCACTTTCAACATAGTTTGAAGTCTCCTCCAACATCATCAGCATACACCATTAGAAAATTGGCTACGATTGAACTGTCTACACTTATAAGCAGTGTTTTTCTTAAAAGTAAATGACATTTAAAGCTTAAGTACCATTAACATGGTGCTTACTCTAAATTATAGAAAAACCTCTTTACCTAGAAAATGTTTAAACCCTTGGGCTATGAAACCTTTTGTTGCACCTTATATCCTCATTTAACATTATTCTTTTAAGTATTTTTTTAGTGGAATTGTCGTAAAGACCCTTTGGTTGATCTCCTAATTCCCTTATTTATTAGTTGAGAAATGGGTAAGTCTTCTCATGTAACTAATGTAGAGATAATCACCAGTTGTTCTTCAAAGATAGCTCCTAGATTATGTACTATTATAGATTTCACCATCTTTTAAAATTTTTACATTTTCTCTTTCAACTATCATTGTACTCAACAAAAGGGTAAAAGAGTTTGAATCCGTTTAATCCTCCAATATAGTCAATGAAGTTGTCATTAATAATTATAGAGGTTTACAGGGATGTTATCATGTCCTTAAGTGTCCAGTTTCATCTTTCAGCTTCACCATTTAACTCTAGTGTACTAAATATGAATTACTAATTCAACAATTTTATATTATTAATACAAATGCAAAGCTATGAGCATCATAGCAAGATAACTATATGTAAAAAATAACATAAAACCTTTGTTCAAATAACATATGTATGTACATCACCTCCAATAAAGTAGAACATTTTAGTAATACTTAAGGCCCATTTGGATTGTAAGTCATTTTGTTTAAGGTACTTATGCGTTGAGTAACTTATCTTTATTTCTGCTTATTCAACATATAAGTATATTTCAACCAAAAAGTAAAAAGGTAAGTTTAGTTTATGGCATCACATAAGTCATTTTTAAATTACTTTAATTAATATTTCTTTCTCAGCATTCTCTCCTCTTTCAATTTTTTTTAAAAATCTTTTCCAACTTCTGCCTATTCACGTGGGCCCACGGGGGCCAAATACCTCCGATCTCTACCGTAGGTGCCAAAGAAGAATGAGAAGAAGCCCGAAAAAGAGCAAAAAGGAACATAACCTCCGATACGATGAACGGAATAGAACCATATCGAGGTCCTAATTGTACGACTTTGGTATGATGTCCTTCCAACGTGGATTCACGTAGAACATCGCGCCACCATACGAACATGGTATATAGGATAAATATTAGGCCCAAACTGAGAAGTGCTCTCGGGAGAATCGATGACTGCACTGCATCTTTGATGCACTGCTAGTACATCATCTGAGAATTCTTAATTGGCTAGTTGTAAATAGCCCCAGAGCTGTGGAACAAAGAATTATCCCGGATCTACACCGAGGTATTGACGGTGATTCTCAAATATCGCAGAACAGAATGTGATACGACGAGATAGAATGCAATAGAAACAAAGACAGGGAACGGGTTACCTACTCCTAACGGTCAAAGCGAGCCCTTTCATTCTGAATTCTTGAATTCAGAATTCATCAAATCTCCCCAAGTAGGATTCGAACCTACGACCAGTCAGTTCCATAGTCTATCATGTGGGACTAACCTTTTATGTGGACTGCCCATTATGTTAACCCATCTTGACTCTATCTTCAATGTGAACCATCTATCATGTGGGGCCTACCTCTAATGTGGACCATCCATCGTATGAGGTTATAGACACCCTAGCCAAATTGAAAATAAACTACTCTTCAAACTTCAACTGGCTTTGATAAAACCACCCTTGTACAATTCAAAACCCATTGAAAATCGAAATTGGTCAAATGAATAGGACTCTCGACATGTTATGGGAACAACTGATGGATCTGTTGGGTAGATCTGAAACTTGACAAACCAAATCCCAGCTTAATTCACATCTCTGGAAATCTCGACTGCACACCGCTCCGATAATATGGGATTTTGTCAAAATAAGAGGCGCCAAAAATGCCAATACGATATGTTGAAAGAAATCCTGACACCAACTGGAGACATCTGATGATTCTGATCAGTCGATCCCAGGTGGTGGTAGTCATAAATTAGAAGAGTAGCCAACCGTTTAGTATATCAAATACCCTCTTGTGCATGACAAAATGCATGGAAGAATATACAATAGAATCCTGACTCATCACAAGCAAACGGTCACTTTCGCATGCTTTATACCTGATCAAGATACAACCTACCCTCGTAGATAATGAAATTTCAAAGCACGCGTGGCAACGCTATTAGCTCACCACAAGTCGACTGATGTGGACCGTCCAATTAATGTATATTGTCCATCACGCGGAGCCCAGCTTTGACGTGGACTGTCCATCATGTGGGCCCCACCTTCAAAGTGGGCGGTCCATCATGCAGGGCTTGCCTTAGAAATGGACCATCACCATTAGTGGTCCACTTTTGATGTGGAGCGTCAATTAAGTGGGGCCCACCTTTAATGTCCGCTATTCATTATGTGGAGCCCACCTTTGATGTGAACTGTCCATCGTATGAGCCCCGCCTTTGAAGTGGGCCATCCATCATGCGGGGCCTTCCTTAGATGTGGGCCATTCATCATGGGTGGCTGGCTTTTGATGTGGACCATCCATTATGTGGGGTCCAATGAAACTCGAGTGCCAACCTATAAAAACAACATTGATATATAACTAACTGGAGATTGTGTTTTTTAGTAGCCGTCCATATTTCAGGCAATAAGATTGGATGTTGACCATCATGTAAACCAAAGCGATTCTTTGCAATCGTTATCAATTCAGTGTGATGTGCGGGCAAAATGGATGATTTCAGCTGATGAGCGTCCCATCACCACCTTTCAATGTCACGTGGGCCGTGACCAATTGAGTTTTTTATCTGCCTTATTTGTTTACATCCTCACATGAGCTGCCACAAAGGATGCATTGATTCTTTTGCAGTATACACAGATTGGAAGGTCAGGATTTTGCTGATCAGTTGAATTTTGGAGCTTGGGCTATCTTTGTTACGTGTTGACTGGGGATGTAGATTTGGAACTACGCCTGTTTATATGGAGCTCTTCACTCGCAAGACAAGGCGTATTTTGATTTGATGGTTGGCCTTTGTCAAAGATGACCCGGAACTAGTGATCTGGGTGTGACCATGACCGTAGGCACTGCTTGGATGCATGAATTGTATATACACGGCGTCCATATGTTTTGCCAGCTTATTTTATAGAGCGGTCCCAAAAATGAAAAACATACAAGTTTCAGGTGGACCACAACAAAGGAAACATGGTCATTGAATGCCTACCATTAAAAACTTAATAGGGTTCACCGTAATGTTTGTCGACCATCCAACCTGTTGACAAAAGTTAAAAAGACAGGGATGAAAGACAAAAATAAATATCAACTTCATCCAAAACTTTTATTGCTGGTTGTTTACTTCAATTTTTAGGAGAAGTCCTAAAATAACAAGGCAAAACGAAATCCATGCATCAAGATGGGCCCCTACGTCAGAGTTACACCCAAATGGCTGGTTCCAAGGTCAGCCAAGTTGTGATGCAGCCACGCAAGGTATGGTTTAAGGTCTAGCATGTGTTGAAAGCTGTCGAGTTTACGTACTTGATCAAATTCTATATTGCCTGCAGTTCAATTAATTTTTATCCTATGGTACATGTGTGAAACGCTACTCAAAAAATATTTGAAAAGAGAGTGAAATAGGTGCGCCCCGGCCTCACCTAAGATAGTGCAGCCCTTACTCTGAGCCACCTTGATGTATTTATGTAAGACTCCATTAAGTGGGCCATGCATGATCATCGATTTAGATCATAATCATTGGATTATTCATATTGAGCGATTCAGTGGGCCCCACTATAGTTGTGATCATTGCAAATAGGTTTGTGGCTGGACGCTTGAACCGTGTTCCCTATACGCGGTTATTAAGCTAGATATGGAAACCTACGGTGTGGAGACCCTAGAGGAGAGAAGTATGATGGGTAAGTTTCTCTGGCCCTCTTTCTTATAAATATACGTCTTGGTCCCCTCACCAACACACAAGAGAAAACCCTAGTCCCATTGAGTGATTCTCCTAAAGGTGTAAGGTGCAGAAGACCAAGAGTTCTTCTCGGCAACACGGCGGCATCGGGAATGTCTTCCCAATCAGGCATGGCTTTAAGATTACAGTACGAAATCTCCATTATTCGATGCATAAAGATCCGATTATTCCGCATTAAGTTTAAGTTTCACAATTTATTCTTCATCACGCCGTCCATCCATTTTGCTAGCTATGATCATAGAGCCACCTTGATGCATCTTGTAACGCCCTGGATTTTCTCCAATTTAGAAATTAGATGTGCTTGGGCATTATCTTTAATTTCTCGATTTGAATGCATGTCCGTGCGTGTATTCGCACGTGTTGGGACCAAAATGAGTGGCCTTAAATTTAGAAATTGGAACCTTAGGATCAAACTCCCTAATTCTAATTGATTTTGAATGTAGCAACTTGAACTTTAGGTACCTTGGTGAGGGGACTTGAGTCTACGGACGTTTGGATACGTAAGGTAAGATCACTTCGGTAGGTGGAATGAAGAAAGGGAAAGTAACGTAGAGGAATGAAAGTTTAGGAGATGAATGAGTTGATGATTCATGACTCTAAAAGTGGTAACTTTGATGTTTGGATGCCCCAATCGAGAAGGTTGGGCCCCTGTGGGTCGTGGATCGTTCAAAAACAAGGTAGATGGCGAATGGAGTGAAGCAAAAAATGAATAAATGATGTAAAATAGAAAATTTTGAGGTTTTAGAAGAAACTAGGACAGCAGCAACCGGTCAACCGGATGCCCCAGCCGGCTGACCGGATTCCCCAAACCGGTTGACCGGATTTGGACCCGGGTTGACCGGATTTCGCAGTTCTGATCCTGCATTTTTAGTCAACTTTAAAAAATGATATCTCCTTCGTTATAACTCCGATTGATGTGATTCAAAAGCCATATTGAAGCTTGACGAGTCTAATTTTATATAAAAATATATAAAAAATAAAATAAATATTATAAATAGTTTTAATTTAGAAATATTTAGAAACTGTTTGGAAAATTAGTGGTTTTCTAATAGCGTATACTTCTAGAATTTTATTAACTTTTATAAACATCGGAATGGACTAAAATTTTGTAGGACGAAAGTACACATGATAAGGAATCAATATAAAAATTATAAAAATAATTAATTAGTTATAAAGTTCCAAAAATATTGTCCAGGTGATGCGTACTTGTGTGCTGAATTTTCCAGAATTTAAGTTAATTTTGTCCACTTGGACTTACGTGAAGTTATGGATTTCGAGCCACTAGATTCCAACAAAATTAAGGATTCTAGTCTTAAACATTTGCTTGCAGCTAACCCTAAAGCCGAGGCCCCGATCGATGATCGGTGACCGTTAAATGAACAATGTATCATAACCGTCGATCGTCGCATCCGAAATGCGGAAAACCTTGTCCATAAATAAATCATCACTATGTTCACCTATCCCATGGCCTAGATCATCCCATACACCTCCCGGTGGGCCCCAATAATGGAAAACAACCTCCTATAGGGTCATAATACAAAATGTTTAGCCATTAGGGCCATTTTCACCAATTTCTGTACTATAAATAGGATTCATTTGGAGCTTTCTCCCCAAATCCGAAATTGCCTAAGGGAGAAGGAGAGAAAAAGAAAAAGAAAAATAGGAGGAGGAGAAGAGAAAGAGTGAAAGTGTGAGGGATGGATTGGTGTTCCTTACCGATTCCCTTCAATCGAAGCACTATCTTCTGCCGAATCCCTTCTGTCGACGATCGGAGGTAAGAAATGCTTCATGCCTTCCGATTAAGCTACCTAGGGTTAGATTTTGTGAATCTTACATTTTTTTCTTCTAATTGATTTAGGATTTTGTGATTTCTCTCAAATTTCTTGTGTTTTGAACCTGTTAGGGTTAGAAAACCCTCTATGCTCTTCTAATTTCGTAAACCCTATTGTTAGGGTTTATGGGTGTTAGGGATTTGGATCTCAACTGTCGTTTAGGGCAGTTCATGATCTTGCGAGAGCCGTTATCAAGCTAGGCTCTGTTAAGATTTCGATGATGCGCCGATTTCGGGACTCGATTTGTTGAATCGGGTTGAGATGTCATCTAATTAAAATAAGTTAAACCTAATTAATTGTTTAACATTTAATTAAGACTAAATCCAAATTATTAATGGTAGGTTTGAACTTCTATGTAGGTGTTTGAGGTTTTCTCCAATTTTCGGCGTTCGAGCCGCCTCCAAAACATGAAATTTTGAATATAAGGTGAAGATCTAACCCCAAGCTTTTCTCAAGAATTGTTAATGGATGATTGCTTAATTATATTGAATTTTATTTATTTTATAAATGTTAAAATTGTTTGAATTATAATTTATTGTAAATTAGTGATGTGCATATAATATGTTTGATGAAATGCCTATATTGTTATTTTAAATGATAACATGCTTGATGAAATGCCTCGGTTATAGTTGGGTGAAAACATGATCAATGAATTGCTTGAGTGATATGAGAAACATGATATTATATTTCATTTGTGCTTTTGTTGGTTTGTAACGCCTTGTGTCATCCGGGCTATGTCATCCGAATCCTTTGGATTGGTCGGGCTAGTCGGTCGGGCCAGGTGCTTTAATAAATTGGGTGATAATATTTTCTATATTTGTGCTATTGATGTGCTCTGTTGTAGTAAAGTTATGGCTGTCTGGATTAAGCTCTGACAACCGTTTAACTAATGTACTACCTATCATTCGATTAGCAGTTACGAGCCTATTCAATCAACTAGATGGAACACGATCGACAGATAGGGACCATTATCGGTTTGTCGCGGTCCACTTAGGTCGACTGAATAGGGTCCATTCAGAGTTAATCATTATTATGTTTGATTGATTGAATCACACTCTATTGAATTTAGAATACCGACATTACCAATGCATAGTCCATTTAAAACCGTATTGCGATACGATCTCCAAGTCTCATGAGCCAGGCATGGTAGTATGGGACGCCGTGTCTGAGCTGTCGGCCTACGCTGGGGTGATGAGCCTCCCCGTAGTGACCAGTGAGCATTGACAGAGGTGACAGACCGTTGTTCGAATAGCCCTTGTGACAAATGTGACCCTGGCCGATGTTAGCGTGCCTGTGCACTGTTCGAACAACTCGGGCATGTATTGGTTTAGTTTTAATTGACTAGCCCACACCTCTGAATTGATTAACTGTATTTGATATGTGGGTGAGGAGCCATTTTGCTTTGATTTGGGCGTGGCTGACGAGTCACGGTCGAATCAAGCTTTCATGGTAGGATAACTCAACCTTTGATCGAGGGGTTACTGGCGATGATTGGTGACGCATCGCAGGGAGCCAGATAATCCCAGTTAGACTTTACGATACGATGTTGGTATTCTGGCTTCACCAATTTGCTGAATGAATTGGACTAATAAATACTTTAATTAATCATGCATACATGACATTGCATTTGAGGGGGACTCGTGTAGCCTGGTTGCTTGATGTGGCGCCATCGCTACCTTGAGCACCTCATGTCATTTCTCTGTGTCATCCGGGCTGTGTACTCAGTCACGACTTACGACCTGCTAGACAGGTGGACTGTGGATTCTGATACCAGTTGGTCGGGCCAGGGCTTGCCCGGGACATGCATTGTGTGCGAAATCATAACATACATGCATTTAATCAACTCGTTTAGAAAATGTATTGTTTTGTTTCTTCATTGTTTATGCTTTCTTACGTGCATAACATGTGTAATTTGCTTAGCATTTGTGCGTTAGAAATAACCAGCTTATGAGTAATACATATAGATATATATACATTTAATGTAAACTTGCTCATATCTAAAATATCCTGAGCATAATCTTAGGGATATTTCTTCACTATGTTGGCGTTTGACGCCTTCCATTTGACATATGCAGATGATTCCGGTATAGAACCGGATGGTGGTGCATTCAGAGCGCTCTTGTAGCTTTTAGCATCGTCCATTTGGTAGTGTACTTTCCTTCCTTTTTCATTTATTGCGATTCGTATAATTCTCATATGGGCTTACACTGCGATTGAACTGTACCATTTTAGGTGTTAGCCTTTATTTCTGAATTTAGTTATCTCCGTCTTGCTTTGATCCGCTAGTTGAAATGCACTACTCTGATTATCTGAGTATGGAATGAATGTAAAACTGATTGAGGACACACGTGGGTGCTTTTCTCACATGTGGCATTCCTAAATAAGCATTTTATTAAGTAGCACTCGTCAAATCGGGTGTACCCAAATACTCGATTTTTTTTTTCGGGGTGTTACACATCTCAAGTGAACCATACACATTGGTGATTAAACATTAAAAGCTTCTTGTTGGCTATAAAAGGTTTGGACCAAGATGATACACACACACCTAAATTTGTGTGACCTTATCAATAGGTTGGATGACAAATAAGCATGGTTGAGACATTACAGTTAGCCTGTAAAATGATAGGGAAAAATGAATGATCAGTGGAGGTAGAATACATACATTAAAGCCGGCCTTTTGGTAAGGGAAGCATCTAATCTGCCCATCAAATCCCACAGGCAATCCGTGTCCAAGGCAGGGGCAATATAATCAGATTGCGAGCAACTCGATAGTAAACTCTGTTGGGCACACCATGATTGCATTTGATTTATCTGCAATGTCCGTCCATTTTTCCAGCTTATTTTTAAGGTTGAGCCCAAAATAGACCCTATCATAGGAAACAATGGGAATAATGATTTCTACCTTAAAACCTGTCTAGGGTCTAAAATGATGTTTATTTGTCATCCAACCTGTTCACAAGATCACACAAACATGGATAAAGGAAAAACACAAATATCAGCTTGATCCAAAACTTTGGTACCCTCGAGATTACCTTCAATTCACTATGTTTTCTGTTTCCTATGGTGTGGTCCACTTGAACTATGGATACGCTTCATATTTTTGCTCAAGCACTAAAATTATATGGTAAAATGGATGGACGGAGTGGATAAAATACAGAGAATCAGTGGGCCCCACAGAGTTTACCGTGCTGAGTGCTGAGTTACTCAGTACGCAATCCGCTTCGGGTCAATACGCAATCCACGTCCATCGATCAATTATCTGCATCCACGAGAATGGGCTCCACGTTTACCGAGGGTACTGCACGGACCGGAATCCATGCAACAGTTGTTTTAGGTGCGCTCAGGCAGCACCTAAAGCACCAGGTCCTGAAGGGCTCACAATGTTGTATATTCAAAATCCACTCCGTCCATCAGGTAATAAATCAAATATTCACCGTAGATAAAAATATTACCTTGGTAAAAAAACTAATCTGGGCCACACCAATAAGAACAATGCAAATTGAGCCTGAAACCTCTAAGTTCATGCCTGGTGGCCCACATGATTTTTTCATCAGGATATTTTTTTAATATTCCCTTCATTCTTTTGAGTCACACAAGATGAACGGGTTTGATGAAAGATAACCATGGTGGCCCCACACAAAAACTTATGTTTGTCAATCTCATTCCTGCTGTTCCCTGTGGTGTGGCCCACCTGAGTTTTTTATCTAGTTTATTTTTGTCAAATGGGGCTATCATTGAGGATTGAACCTGATGGACGGATTGGATTTCACATATAGAATGTGGACCAAGGACCTTGGGCACTGTGTACGACAATGTTTGTAGAGAATTCCGGTCCGGATACCGTGCATATCCTCCGACAGTTATACGCGAAACACATTAATACATTATCACCCGTGCCTGCAATTACAAGTATACGGTACTTAGGTACACTATCTCCGGTCCGTGCCCACCCAACGGTCCTATGTCATGGTGATCTAGACCGTCGCTCAGGTGGACCCCAACCGCACCATATCGAAAGATCCTTCCTATCAAATCTCTGTTTTTTCTTTTCTTTTCCTTTTTTTTTTAAAAAAAAAAATAATCCTGAATGTGTACCATTGCTGCAAGGTCGCCTATCAAAGGGTTCGGATGTCCTATTTTCGATATCTTTTTGGATATGATCCATCTATCTGGGAATCCACCAGATCCACGGTCAGGATCAACGAACCATGGTCCCATTTCTACAAACCGTCTACCTGACGGAAAGTATAGATCCTCAAAGAACGTCAGCTCGAGGATAACACAATTGTTTTTTCCGGTGCGCATCTTTACAGGCCAAAACTCAAGCGCCCAGATATGCCAATGCAGAACTCCTGTACAAGATCTTATCCGTCAATCAGGTGGACCCTTCAGTAAAATTTACCAGAGGAAATGTTCAGGCTAGCTCAATCATCAATTGGGCCATATATATCCGTTGAATATACACCAGCGATCATAACCGTCCATTTTCCAATACATTTGTGGCTTACCTGATGAGAGTAACTCGGCTTTTTTTTTTTTTTTTTTTTTTTGGGCATAAGGATTGCCAACCCAGGAACCTCATGTTTTAAGGGCGAATGTATCACACACATGCGCCATTTTAGCACCTGTTGGCGAGTGCATGTGCTCGGCTGCAAACATCACTCCTCAGGTGTAAATGCTCGAGCGGGTGTTACTCGATACTCTGGCAGAGTGTGATGCTCGGACGCGACTTGCCTGTAATCCGGAGTTACACGGCTCCCCTGAAACCCAAATCTCCGTGGGGTCCATCACGGTGTTTGTGTTAATCTTCTCCGTCCATCAATCCGTTTTTTCAGCTCATTTTAGGACATGAGCTCACACGAGTGAGATTCAAAACTCAAGTGGGCCATATCAGTGATAGAGACGGAATTTGTACACATGGAATACAAAAATAAGCGATGCTCCGTGCGCATGCAGACAGAATTTGTATACGTGGAATACATCCAACTCCCAAGTAAAGAGAGAATTTTTTATACTCTGACAAGTGTGTAGATGATACGCAGTAATTAGAGAATTTTTCACTTAGCAATTGCTTACGTGGCATGCAAATAATTCAATAGAAATTATGGGCCCCATTTTAGATGTATCATGGACTAAGAAATTGCCCGTGTTTTATTAAATGACTATCGGATTGGTGGACATATATTGGACGGTTAAAATGAAAATATCCAATGGTCCTATTTCCTCCAAAAAAAAAAAGTCCAGGAATCAGAGGCTAGGATTTCTCCATAAATCTGATTTTGGACTCCGGCAGTTGGTTTCCCAATTTACAGGATTTAATTGATTTAATCCATGCCAGGTGTAGAATTTCTGATTGCCTGCGTATCAACCGCCATAAGCTGCCAGAGTACCAAACAATTCTCCCAAATAAACCGTTCTCCGAATTCGTATGAGCGGGCATTTATGAGCTCAATTTAGACCGTCGATCATTTTCAATTTCGATAGTCTAGAAACCATACACCAATCTACAATTTCATCGGTTCATTTTATTTTAGCTCATGGCCCATATGTAATAGAACCCAGTACTTCAACGGTTTGATGTGAGGAAAATGCATCTAAAATGCTCAATTTCTAAATGCATGTATATGGAATAATATGCGCTGCCAGAGTATCAAATATTTTCTTCCACGCTGAGACATCCGATCAAGCCAGACAAAGAGAGAAGAGGGAGATGCGAACATCGTGAAGCAGTCCTTCGCAACTAACAAAAGCTCTCTCTTACCAACTTCACGTTTCCACGCTCGCAACGAAGAAAAACCAACCCCAAAATCCCACCCTCTTTATTTGCAACACACCCCATCCCAAAACTCACGTTCACCAAAATCAACCCAATTCTAGAAATTCACACCCAAATTTTTTAAAAAAAACAACCCCCTCTGATGCCTCGACCCACACTCTTCTTCTGAAAAAATGAAGATGAAGCACATCAGTCCAATCCTTCACTACCGTCCGACGAGCATAGAGCGGAGATGGATCCTCCCTCTGTCCGTCGCATCCCTCATCTCTCTCATCCTCCTCTTCCTCACCACTCTCTCCTCTCCAATCGCATTCCTCTCCTTCATTCCCTTCTCATCAAGCCCTCTCTTCGTCGAATCCAAGCTCCACGTCATCAACCCGTTGGACCCCACCACATCCTCCTCCCCACCCCGCCTCGCCTACCTCATCTCCGGCTCCTCGGGCGACGGCCGCATGCTGCGCCGCACCCTCGAGGCCCTCTACCACCCCAGGAACCAGTACGTTGTACACCTCGACCTGGAATCGCCTCCCGATGAGCGGCTGGATCTGCACGATTACGTCATGGGCCACCCGGTCTTTGCCGAGATTGGGAATGTCAGGATGATCACGAGGGCGAACCTCGTCACGTACCGCGGGCCCACAATGGTCGCAAACACACTGCACGCGGCCGCAATCCTGTTGAAGGAGGGAGGGGAGTGGGATTGGTTCATCAATCTCAGCGCGTCAGATTACCCGCTCGTGACGCAGGACGGTGAGAGACGGGGCTTGATTTGTTCCTTTTTTGTTTTGAATTTTGAATTTTGATTTGATGGGTGTCTTGTTTCGAATCAGATCTGTTGCATATGTTCTCGTCTCTACCGCGGGATCTTAATTTCATTGATCACACGAGCGACATCGGATGGAAGGAGTACGCAACTCTTTACTTCTTCTTCCTCTTCTTCTTCTTTTTTTTTTTGTTGGATTTTTTGGGCATTGAAATTGGATTTGTTTTTGGGTCTTGTAGATTTCAAAGGGCGAAGCCGATTATCATCGATCCAGGGCTGTATATGTCAAAGAAAGCAGATGTCTTCTGGATTACCCAGAGAAGGAGCGTCCCAACTGCATTCAAACTATTTACAGGTGTAGAATGCGATCTTTCCATTGATTTGGATCTTATTCATCCTTCTCTTGACTTTTGAGGGTGCATTTGGATGCTCAGTTGCAGTTGATTGTGAAAATTCAGTTAAACATAGAGGAAAGGACCAAAATGGAGGCGGCAGACTGTTTCAATACATTGTGATGGCCGACCCTTAAATGCAATTCCATGTGTTTCGAGTTCGTCTTGAAACAATCTGAATTGCTATTTGGGGGCTGGATCTTCATTGTGGATGGAAAGGGGTTATCCCCACGATGGTCATTTAGATTTCATTGAATTGAATGATTTCAATTCAAATGAGCATCCAAATGAAGCCTGGTGTGTGCGCTTTATGTTATTTCAGTTCTTTCTTAAATATGGTCTTTCCATACTCAACTGGCTTACCAATCTTCCAAAAAACAAAAACCTCAACTGACTTGCCCCATATGCAGCAAATGAGCAAACTGAAAGTGAGTTCCATGCTCCTTTATTCGCCAGAATTTGCTTGTTGGTTTGGAGCTGCCAATCTTTGAATTTCCCAAATTTCTTGTTAGGTAGGAGCTTCCATGACTTGAATTCCTAAGTTGGGATGTTAGTTAGGTTTGGAAGATTCGAACAAGAAATATGTAACTGTGTGCTAGATGAGTTGGATTCATGAATTGAACAAATTGAATTCGCAAAAAAAAAGAAGAAGAAGGAGAAGGTAATGATGCCCTGAATTAAATGAACTGATTTTGCAAAGTGATATCAGCCAATCAAATTCAATAGGCATCCCATGAATAATTGCCAACCAATCCCATTTCGAATCAATCGTGAAACTGACAACTAGTAGTAATATTTCTATCAATTTTTCATGTGCAGCTTATGTGCTTTTGTTGTTTGTTTTGTTAGAAATTTCAACTGTTGAGTTTTGAGTGGTGGAGTGGGTTTCATTCTAATTTCTAAATAGAACTGATCACTAACAAATGGTCCTTGGTTATCTTAACCTACTGTGCGTGTGCGCACACCTGTACATGGCTTAGATGTTAGAGATGTGTACTAAATTGGCAAGTGTGCAGAGATACTTTTCTTATCTCTCCCATCTCATTTTTATCCATGTTTCTTTAGGAGGGCATAATTGGAAATGGACGAAAAAAGTTAAGAGGACAATCCATTTTCTTCAACTTAGGGGCTGTTGAGGACGGTTTTTAGACTGGGGGGGTTGGAATGAAAATAAAAGTGGCAGTTGTTGGCTAAAACTTATGGGAGGGGTCTTTTGGTCCCCCCAATAGGAAATTAATGCTTGTTGTTGGGCAAAAGGAAATCAAACGTTAAATGAGAATTCGTTCTTCAGATTTAGCAGACCTTTCTATTTTTCAGCGTCCATCTTTGAATCTTCATTTGACATTTGGTCCGGGTTAGTGATTCCCTCCCCTAGCCTCCTCTTGTTACACTATGCCCATAGTTCGAGTATTTTTTGTTCTTAGGCTTAAGCCTTCTTCATGCGATGTGTTATTGATTCTGTGCTTTTGGTGAAACCCATGTGTGTCTATATCTTATAGGGTATCTTAAGCTGCACAGTATTGGTTGAAAAATGTTTTGGGATGCCCAACAATGCCTGCATCATTTTGTTAACTGTAAATAGAAGGGTGAGTGGTTATAATGTATCCTTTTTTTAAAATTAATAAATGCAACACAACTTTATTAAATGAGAACAATTCAAGATGAAAACAACGCCCCCACTACACTACATGGGAGAGGACTCCCCCCCCCCCCCCCCCCCCCCCCCCCCCAAAAAAAAAGAAAAAAGAAAAAGAAAAAAAAAACTCAGCATGATCAACAAGTAAAAGGCTCGAAGAACACTGGAGCCCAAGCAACCGCATCTAGCTTGGCCTTTCGAAACACCTCATCTGGCTACAAAGATGATTTAAAAACAAATTTTATTTGGTCTTTCCGAATTGACCATAGGCCTGCAAGAAGGGAAAGATGGCATAGAATCCTCCCTCTTTGTCTAATACCTTTACCATTCAATGCCGAGAAAAATAGACCAATTGATGAAGGCATCACCCAATAAGCCTGAAATAGGGTGAAAAGCGCTCCCTAACTGCTTTGATGAAATGCGATGCACAAATAAGTGGTTCACTGATTCTTTGTTCCAAAGACACAATAAGCGCGCATTCGTGACGTTCACATGCTCTTTTCTAAAGGTTGTTCACAATAAGCACTCTGTTTCTCTGTCTCAAAGAAAGAAAGAAAAAAAGCATTTTGTTCTTGCTCGCTAGCCAACCAAAAGCGATGACCTTGCATGGACTTGTATATGACCAAATGAATTTGTTTAGGTTGCAGTGGTCCTTGGGATTAGGAGTCTGAAGCACCTTATAGGACAATTTGATAATGAAGCTTCCTGACTTATCCAACCTCCAAACCCAAGCATCTGTATCGTACAACATTAGGCTCCTACTTTGCAAACGGGTTTATCAAATCCACCAGCTCATCCAATTCCTTATCAGACAAGTTCCTTTGACAAGGAGGTGCCCAAATCAATTGACCTCCTGATAAGGAAAGGCAATCAGACACTGCAGGTTCCTCCTTGATGCCAACATGCACCAATCTAGGAAACATCTCTCCACGATGTCGACCGAAGCTCCAGACGTCCTCCAAAGCATGGATGCAAGAACCATTCCCCACCTTAAACACAATCTCCTTCTTGAAAGGCTAAAAAACTTAAAAAATAGCTTTCCAAATATTTGATGTTCCTTACAGAGATGTCAGTGTATTACACCACCTTCTTGCCACCACCATTTATTTGCAAGAGGCAACCCTCTTCCATAAATCATCCTCCACCCCGTATCACCACAAGCACTTCCTTAGTAAGGAGACGTTCATGCACTTCAAACCTTATTGCGAATTCTGCGTTGGTAACCTGCTTGCAAACTTTGCTCCACTCCATCGAGTGGAACTTATGGGTATCAGTTGAGCCTCTCTAAAGAAAATCTCTTTGAATCTTTTCCAATATGTTAAGGACATTGCTTGGGCACCAAACTAAGGACAAAGTAGATCGGTGTATGGGACATGGCCTCCTTAATAAGGGTAATTCCAAGTTGTAAGTATTTTCTCTTTCATCCCAAGAGTTTCCTTTTAACCTTCTCGACCACTTTGTCCCGTAGAAGCTTTATCAGCTTACAAATGCATAACAAGAGGCCCAAAAAGGAAGAAGGCAGACTGCTAGACTTGCAACCAAACACCCCTGCCAAACCACTGAGTTTGTATCCAATCTCACACCTAGAATCTTGCTTTTGTGGATATTGATCTTCATTCCAAAAATGACTTCGAAGCATTGGACAAACTTCCTCAAGTTTTCAACTTGAGATGTATCTGCATCCCCAAAGAGGAGGTTGCCATTTGCAAACTAAAGATGAGAGACCTAGAATTTTTCTTTTTTTCACTTTAAAACCATTAATAAAGCCTATAGCATTTGCTTAATTAGCATCCACTAAGGGCCTCAACCACTGCCATAGAAACGAGGAAAGAGGATTAATCTGCCGCAAACCTCTCAAGCTCTTGAAGAAGCCTTTCGGAGAGCTGTTTACCAACATAGAGTACTGAGCAAAGTGGACACGCTCCAAAACCCAACTCTTTGTAGCTCCACACCCCATCCTCATAATGTAATCAAGGAACTTCCAATCGACATGGTTGTACGCTTTCTCCATGTCAAGTTAGCAAAAAACAGTGGTCTTCCCTTGTTCCTCAAGTTCATGCATTCATGGGTGAAAAATGCACCATCCAAAATATGCCTGCCAAAGGTGAAAGATCCTTGAGCATTGGAAATGACATTCTCAAACACTTTGTGAAATGTAGTGGCCAGGATCTTATCTGGAATTTTAGAAGGACCCTTAGTCAAGCTAATTGGTCTAAAAGCTCTCATACATTGCCCCTTCTTTGTTAGGAATAAGCGTAATGAATGACACTCCCAGATATTTTGAAATACGGCCACCGTCGACAAATTAAGGGGAAAAATGCCATTCAATCCTCTTTAACATTTTCACGAAATAATTGGAAAAGAAGTGGAGGCACCTGTACCGCTGTAAGCTATGGTGGTACCAGGCAGAATTGGGGAGTACGTGATTTATTCAAGTCATCTAATGCATCCATCAGATGTGTCGTCTTCCGTTACACCAAAGGCTCAAAATGAGCCCAAATGGAAACTCAGTCAGGCCACATTACAGGGGACAAGTTGAGAGGGAAAGCCCACCCTTGATTTGTGTGGGGGCCTACAATGTTGTGTGTATGAAATCCAGGCTGTCCAGACCATTAATTTGCCATGGATAAAGGGTTAGGACAAAAATTTAGGCTGTTCTGCATCTCAGGTGGGCCATAGATAAAGGGTTAGGACAAAAATTTAGGCTGTTCTGCATCTCAGGTGAGCCATGGGTATCAAGGGTGGGCGTCTCCTCCTCCCTTGTTCCCTGTGTTGTGGCCCACCAGAGTTTTCAATCATGCTAATTTTCAGGCCTTGGATGTAACCTGAAGTGACACATTCGATGGATTGATTGGACATGATACATACACCATGTGTGACCCACATTTGCCTGGTATGACTATAAGCTTTAGGTGGTATCCGTACCTCTGGAGAGACCTCATTGGAAAAAGGCAATGGGAAACCCATCAGGCCCAGGGGCCTTATCCCTTCTCAAAGATGAAACTGCAGGCTTGACTTCGTCTTCCTCAAATGGCATTTCTAGGCTTTCAATGTCCTTATCAAAATGCAATCGAAATCCAAATTGTTGAGCTTTGGTCTTTTTTTTTTGGAAGGATAGCTTTGGTCTATTCTAATCTGGAAAAAATTTAATTCTTATCAATTGTTTTTGTTTTGATGAATGGACCATATTTTATTCAAGAAAAAGGAAATAATGAGAGCGACATTACAACAACAGAAAACAACACCACATAGGCCAGTAATCACCTAACCATGCAGACTGAACTGGGACAAAGCCAACTAGACACTATGCTTGATCTCAGAACTAAGAAGCTCATTTGCCTTCATGCCAGCTTTGGCTAGGCTATTGGCCTTGGAATTAGCGGGCAAATAACATGGAAGGAGGCAGAAACTGAATTGATGATATCAACTGATTCTTCAAGATCAGTTGCAAACCCCCAAGGGAAGTGGCAGTTCTTCATCCAATTTATCACGTTTTGCAGATTACCTTCAATTATTATAGGGGAAAACTGATGATACAGATCAATCATGACCCCCTGGAGCATCACAACTTGTCGGCCCAGAGAATTCCAAAATTGCATGGCCATAGCTATTAGAGAAAGGGCCACCCACACATGATTGATTGAGGTTCCCTTGAGAACCATTTTTGAAGTTCTAATTGAAGCTTCCTTTGGTGGAGAGCACCATCTCTGGAGATGTTTCTGTGGCACCTCACCGCACTATAAAACAACCTCCCAGTTGATAGGAGAGAATAACTAAAGAACCCCATTCTGCCGGTTGGCCCTCGTAAGTTTGAGAGCAAATGACTTATAAAACCAGGCTTCACCTACATGATGTTGGAGTGGTGGAGTGAGCTCAAGGTTGAAGGTTGGGCTGGGTACATCTTTAACTGCAACACATTAAATAAGGCCACATCTTTGTCCAGAGAGATGAAGGCTATGGAATCGGCAAAACACAGAAACCATCCTTTACAATATTGATGCCATCAACAGCAAGGAGTGAACCTATGTCAGGGGCTGATAGATGGCAAAGAATCGACGTCAGCAGGGAATGGAAATTCCTCCTTAGGAAAGAGGAAATTGCATGGAGGCATAGATTGAGACTATTATCGCTGCAAGTTAGTGATTGTAATATGGCAGTCCACAACATAAATTATTAAACCCAGACTTGGTCTCATTCAATTGCTCATTGCAGGCATCCCAATCTTTAGTTAAACCCTTGAGGAAGAGGAGATCTGCTAGGAATATTTGAGTTTTGGAAAGTGAGAAAGCTCCAGGGTTTGACAACTTCTTGATATTTTCTTTTCTTTTTCTTTTTCTTTTTCTTTTTTTAATAAAAAATGTTGGGAGTTCTTAAGGCATAAATCTTAGCCCTCTTTGTGGAGTTTCATGACTGGGCCAGACTTAACAGAAGTATCTAGACACCCTCCCATCTGCCTCATCTCAAAAAAAAATCACGTGCTTTGGAGCTAAAGGACTTAAGGCCGGTCAGTTTGTTGGCAGCATCTACAAGATCATCACGAAGACACTTGCAACCAAATTGAAGTGATAATGCATACCATAATATCCCCCTATCAAGTTGCTTTTGTCCATGATCGCCGAATACTTGATGCTATCCTGATTTCCATAGAGTGTGTCCATTCTCCTTGTGCAGTTAAGTTTCCAGGGGTGGTTTGCAAAGTGGACATGGAGAAAGCTTCTGACTATGTCGACTGGACTATCTGCTACATATGATGGAGAGAATGGGTTTCACTGCTAAATGGAGTTGGAACTTGGAATGCATCTCTCCTTCCTCCTCATCGGTGCTTATTAACAGTATGCCTTCTGGGTACTTTGGGAGTGCCAGGGGACTGTCAAGGGAATCCACTCTCCCCATTCTTGTTCCTTGTGGTTGCAGAGAGCTTGAGTAGGTTGTTCTTCTCTGGGGCAGAAGATCGTGCTCTGATTGAGGGATTCCAAATCAACCGAGGCAATCAATTGGCATCTCATTTGCAATTTGCAAATAACACACTTGTCTTTTGCAAGGCATTTGGAGGAGAAGGTGTTGAATCTCAAATTGATTCTCAGGTGTAATGAAGCCATTTTGGTGCTACTCATCAGCTTGGGAAAAAAGTGTTGTGGTGGTCATCGAAGTTGAAGATCAAACTTTAGATCACCCCGTAGAGCTGGAGGGTTTCAGGCCTTTCCCACCACCTATCTGGGCCTCCCACTTGGCACCAATGAAAGTGGCCTCAATGTGGGACCCCCTGATAAAAAAATCAGGAAGCATCTCCCTTCATAGAAGTGAGGATGCCTCTCCTTTGGAGGCAGAATCGCTTTAATAAAACCATGCTAGCCAACCTCGCAATCTGCTACTTATCCTGTCCAAGATCCTGACAGCTGTCACAGTGAAAATCGAGAAAGTCTAGAGAGATTTTGTGTGGAGAAGTTCAAAAGATGACAAGAAATTCCATCTTGTTAATTGTAAAGAAGTCCAGACATTGATTGTGGGGCTTAGGCGTGGGAAAGGTCAAAGAGAGGAAGTAGAGCCTCTTAAGTAAATGGTGGCTATGGTTTGGCATAGAAAAGAATGCACTGCTGGAGGTGGGTCGTCTTGGAAAAATACAGAATTGATGACAGGAATTGGGATCCTACGGTTGTTGGTAGATCCTCAGTCTCCAAAATTTGGACAGTCATTCGATCAATGGGAAATACAACCAAGCTGTGGCCTGTGGAAATCCTCAGTGAGGCTCATTCATGGTCAACAGTGGTGATTGCGCTCGCTTTTGTGAGGACAAACAGATAAAGGGTGCATGCTTGCCAATTGTCTTCCAAGGCTCTAGAAATTAGCAAGGTGAAGGAATGTTTTATTCTGCAATTACTTGGAAGAGGAGGTTTTCATTAACCCCAAAGAAGAAGACACAAGAATATGGAAGTGGAAGCCATTGGGTATCTTCTCTGCAAAATTCTTATTCCGCAATTGATCTGCATTTGATGCCACCACCCTGTGGAGTTTGATAGCCCCTCCGAGAGTTGCGGCCCTCTCTTGGCTTCCAATCCACACAATGCTTACAGTGGATCAATCACAGCGCAGATGTATGGCTGTTCCTAACGGATGTATCATTTGTGAATCTGATGAGGAAAACCACCACCGCCTTTTCATGCATTGTCCGGTGGCTTCCTTAATTTGGAACTAGTTTTCCATCTCCCACAGCATCCATTGGGTCAAGAGGTACTCGATTAGAGAGGAATTTTTAAGTTGGGGTCAACGGACCTTTCAGCCGAATAGGAATTTTTTGGTGGAAGCTTATTCCTCTCACAATATGCTGGGAGATATGGAAAGAGAGAATAATAGAATTTTCAGGGACAAGAATGCGTCGGCGGGTATGCTACTGGACATAATTAAAGGAGATATCATCAAGCGAGCCTTTATCTCTAACGAGTTCTTCGGTTGGTCTATGTCGAAAATCAGTAGAAAATGGAATTAGTTGCTGTCTATCCCTCCCTACAGTCCCTAGATCTCTGTAGCCAGGATCACTCCTCCATTGGAAAGCTGAATTTGACGGGTTGTCAGCTGGAGCTGAGACCTTGACAGTATGGGTGGCATTGTCAGAGACGCTGCAAGTCACATGCTCCTCTTGTACTCAGACCACATCAGTCCCAGCACTCATACCCGGGCTGCTGCCACTTCTTTGAGAGAAGCTCTCCATCTTTTGCCCTTGCTTCCCCAGAAGCTGATGATTATCTAAGGCTACACAGCAAACATCATTAGTTGGGCAACTTCTGGCAATGAGCCTTCGAAACTTTGTTTTGTTTTGTTTTATTGAAATCGGGCCTCTTACCTCAAGATTAAACATTTCGTTAATCTTGCATTAAGGAATACAATGATGTTTCTATCACTCTCGCAACTGAAGGCTCTAGCCACTTGGATCTTTGTATTTGGAACGTTTTTCTCTTTAATCTATTAATAAAATTTGTTGCTTGGTAAAAAAAAACATATTAATAATCAGCGTGGATGCCCTACTCAACTGTGCAGCCAATAATTTTCTTGATGAGGTATCCCTCTAAGCTAATCTTACCTTGGAAGATCCTCTTATTCCTCTCCAACCATACTCCAGAGGATGGCTTTCACGATCATTCTACACATCTGTCTCTCCACTGGGTTGGGCCCCAAACTGGGGATCACCCACCAAAGTTACAAAGTTTTAACATTGTTTTCGATACTGAAAGTGTAAGTAAGAGCATATAAAAAATCCATCCAATGGATTTTTTTACTGTCAGACAATGAGCTGTTTTAACTTAAAATGATGCCTTGAGGCATATTACTTGAAAGTTATAAAAGCTGGTTTTAAATGAGGCTTGAAATGTAACTCTTCCAAAGCTTTTATCCTCTTCAAATCTGCTTTCTTACAGCCATAGTGCTTTAAAAATAAGGATATCTGCTAAATTGTGTTGCTCCATTTTTATGCTTTAGTCATCTATGGTTCTTAGTATTACCCACAGCTGTAAAAAAGCCAGCAGCTGTCTGCTTTGTAGCTGGGCAGCCTCTAGGATACTACTATTCTTGGCCTTTGTTCACACTATCAGATCATATGGTAGTGTGGTTAGCAGTGAGTGGATTTATCTTGGTCTCTGGTTTCAGGCCTATGCTGTATTAGGTAATGACATTATTATCAGTGACAATAGGGTTGCTTCTGACTGTGCGAGTGTATTAGTGGATTTGGGAGTCACTATTTCTCACTGAATGTCCTTGATCGCTAACACAAGGGTCTTTGAGTTTGCTAAAAGATTCTTTGTGCAAGGGGGTATTGTCGATTTATATCTAGTATCAGTTCAAACATTGAGAATGTCCAGATGAACTCTGAGATCCTTCATGACAATTACTCAATTAAGAAAGAGAGTGTACTCGCTTGTTTAGGTGGAGTTGGTTATTGGACGCTTAGTTTTCTTTTGCATCAGCATTCTCGCTTATGGGAACGCTTGTTTGTGGTCTTGGGAAAACCTGTCCATGGTTCGCCACTCCCATCAGAGTTTTGGTTGGGCCGGGGTGGCCCTCTCAATCCATCACGTCGAAGTGTCCAATAGCGGACTGCATCAGACGAGTGAAAGCCAAAGGAGTTGAATATTAACATTCCTCTTGGAGGCAATGGTAGCTGAAATAACATGGCTTAAACAAACACTTGAGCAGTCTATTACGATAATCAAAATGATCTCTAGATGTCATTAGTCTGTATAGTAATATAATAATTGTGGCAATAGTAATATCAATGGTAGTAGCAGTGGCAGTAGTTTTGGTGGTTGTGCCCTTACAGATGCACCTCTGCACACAAATACATGTGCTTGGCACTTGTTTAGGACAACCTGAGCTGTGTTTCAGGTGGAAGTAGCTGCTCCACTGTTTAGATCATGTGGCCACAACCCCAAGCTGTTTAACTATTAGGCAGGCGACCACCTATGTGCTAGAACAGTGGACAGCATAAAAGAACTCTGACCACAAGTCTTTCTATGTTGTCCGTCATAACCCTGGCTGCAAGGCAAGCTCAGACGTGATTTTTCTTTGGCACCACGACTGCGAAGAAAATGTTCCATCTGCTGGAGTGGGGTGAGTTTTGTAAACCCTACGATGAAGGTGGTGCTAATATTCGGAATTTGGACTTTGATGAATCTAGCTCTTTTGGGCAAATGGTGGTGGTTGTGGTAGTTTGGGGTGGAAAGGGGAGTTCTTTGGAGAGAGATCATTGAAAGCAAATATGGTTGTACGGAAGGGGGACGGTGGACAAGGAAGTCTTCTAACTACAGATCGCCAGCGGCTTGGAAAGGTAAAGTCGGTGTTCGAAATATTGGAATCACGTTACATATCCGCACCCTTGGGATACAGATATGCATCAGCTATCACACCGGATATATTGTTTGTATCGGGTAATTTATCGCACTTTTTGGGAAACATGAGGGAACATTGGGAAAATGGTTGAATTTTTCAATGAAGCTTCAGGGATTGTTAAAAAAGAACCTTAATACACACTTTTAAATCATAACATCTCAAAAAATAAGTGCATGTAATAGGTTTACTTTGTATATTTGCTTTGAATGCATAACATTTAGAGTGTATGTGATGATCATTTCATCAAACACTCCTAAATATTTCGAAATTGGTCTCATTTGACAGCTAGTTAAAGGGAAAATTCAGGAAAAAAAATATATATTTTATTAATTTTTAATTAAAAATAATTTTTATTTTTTGAAAATTGACAAGGACTTAACAAATCAGTAGATCAGCCCTCATACATGCTTGATTTCATGTTTGGTGTGCAACATTGCAAGCAATTTGGGAGATTGGGGAAATTTCAAATTTTCTCCAATTTTCTCCAAATTGGACCACCTACACATAAATTTGGAAATTAGAGTGTATGTGATGATCATTTCATCAAATACTCATAAATACTTCGAAATTAGTCTCAATTGATAAGTGTTTGAAGGAAAATTTCAAAAATAAAAAATAAAAAAATGGAAAACATAAAGAACCAACGGATATCGAAATTAAAGCTCCAACTCCATAATTTTTCATGCAAAACAAGAAGAACCAATAGATTTGTAACCATTTGACACTAATTTAACATAATTTCAATAAAAAGAAAGGATCAGAAATTGAAAATGCTCACCGGATCAAACATGTGGGTTATATTGGCACTACCTTTGTGTTTCGTATTGCATAAGTGGGATACAAGATATATCGTGGGATATATCAGCCAAAATAGTCAATATTTAGAACATTGGGTAAAGTGTGAGAGCTACTTTCAAGGGAGGTATGACCTTCTCTTTGGGGAATGGGAAGAAGACTTGATTCTGGGAAGATGTGTGGAGGGGCGCCTTGCCTCTTCATATTAGATTCCCGAAAATTGCTCACCTTGCTCTAGATAGCAATGTCATGGTCGATAGATGCTATGGCCTTTGTGGTGAGTCAGTTGTGTGGACTCTACCTTACCATCTTTACCTTTGGGATGATGAGGTAGATGAGTATGCTGCTCTTTTGGAGTGGTTGCATCTGAGTAGGCCTACGGTTGGTGACAAGAACAGTTTGGTATGGGCCAAAGATAAGTCAAGTTGCTTCTCGATTAGATCCTTCTACTTTATTCTTCAAAATGGTGGGGAAAAGTCAGGGAAGACTAGTCATGTGTGGCATTTTGGTGCTCCCCCTTGCCACCTTTACCTTCGGGATGATGAGGTAGATGAGTATGCTGCTATTTTGGAGTGGTTGCATCTTAGTAGACCCGGTGTTTTAAATATTGACGATATCAGCCGATATATCCCACGATATATCTTTATCCCACCTGTGCACGAAACGCACAGGTAGTGCTGATATATCCCACCTATTCGATCTGACGAGCATTTTCAATTTATTTTTTTTTTACTGTAAATCACGTTAAATCAGTGTCAAATGGTTACAAATTTATGATTCGTCATGTTTTCCATGAAAAATCATGGATTTGGAGCTTTGATTTCGAGATTTGGGGGAGATGGGCCAAGTTGCAGAAAATTGGAAAAATTGAAATTTCTGAATTTCTCGCAAATCAGTTGCAATCTTTGTATCCAAACACAAAATCAAACATGTATGTAATCTGAATTAGTGATTCTTCTTTTGTTTTTTAATGTATTTCTTGTGTTTCCATAATGTCTTCTTACGTTTATAAATTATATGACTAGACTTTGAATATACTTGCATCTGTTCAATTAGACAACACATACATTAGGACCCCATACAAAGGAAACCCCTATTATGTGCAATTTTTTTTTTTTTTGTAATGTTTTGATTTCTAAGTGTGTATTGATGTCTTCTTCAACAATCCCTGAAGTTTCATTGAAAAACTCGATTAATTTCCCAATGTTCCCATGTTTTCCAACAACAGCGATGCATTACGCAATACAACCGATATATCCTATGCGATAACCAATAAGTATCCGTATCCTAAGGTTGCAATACATTACATGATAATGATATTTAAAACATTGAGTAGGCCTACGGTTGGTGTCAAGAATAGTTTGGTATGGACCAAAGATAAGTTGCTTTTCGATTAGATCCTTCTACTTTATTCTTCAAAATGGTGGGGAAAAGTCACGGAAGACAAGTCATGTGTGGCATTATGGTTCTCCCCTAAAGATTGGGGCTTTTGGTTGGCTTCTGGGTAGAAAAGAATTTTGAAGATTGAAAACTTCCCTAAGTGTTCTATGGTTATCCCTAACGTTTGCCTCATGTGCATGTCCAATGCTGAGTCGACCGTTTATTTATCCACTGCCCCTATGCAAGCCAAGTTCGGGCCTCTGTTCTCATTAGATTCAATTTGGATTGGTCCATGCCTTCAGATGTTGCAGATCTCTCTGTGGCTTGGCACAGGGTAGCTCTTCGCAAAAAAATTCAAGCCATTTGGAGGCTGTCTTCTCACCGGCTTATGGTCGATATGGGGTGAAAGGAATGGCAGATGCTTCTGGAATGAAAGCAGAAGTGTTGAGTCGACTGCTGGTAGAATTAAGCTTATCATTGTCGAGTGGCAGTGGGTAAGTGGTAGTTGGAAAAGATATAATTTTTTTCTCTTGTTCTTTGTAGGCTGTGTTTTTTGTTCTGTTGTCGGCGCTACCTCAACGCCTTTTTAGTGAAAATTTTAATTATATATATAAAAAAAAAAAAAAACACCCTGGCCACAAGTTTTTCTTTGTTATCTTTTGTTTTGTACGTGTGGCCTAACTGATATCTAAACAGACTCTTGTTTTACCAATGCTCTGCATGATGGTTCCAACCCATGGTTTTAAAAGTTGGACAGGTATGGTGTGAGTCATAGTCATCCGAGTTGACTCAGACTCGGTAACACCCGATCCAGTTTGATACCCCAAGTAGCACCAGTCCAAGTCGCGAGTCTTTTAACCATGTTCCGACCTGTTACATAGCCAGGTAGCTAAACAGGCTCAGATGTCTGGCACATGTGTCAGGTTGGCACCTGGTTGTGTGTAGAAGTGCATGTGGGTGGATGGCAAACCTCTAGTAGTAACATGAGAAAACACTTAATTGCAAGCAACAGGTGATCGCCTGAGCATCATCATTTCATTCATGCCATGGTTTTAATGATGATAAATGACTTGAGTAAGCATTGTTGAGTCCTTGAAGACAATAGCTAGTTGCACTGAGTTTGGATGCTTCCGGGTCAAATGTAGTTGTTCGTTTTCTGATTCAAGTTCTTGGGCATACCAAGATATGCTCTGGTGTATTCTGGACCCCGCCCTGCATGCTCGACTTTGAGGGCATCTCATGCAAAAGGACGTGTTTGCTTCTATGGCAGGCTCTGCTTGGATGGCGCTATCTCGATCTTTTATCGATTACTGCATCTGGGGATGGGACAACCTTCCACGAACTGTCCTAATGTACTATTCAAACTTCATTTCCTCACCCGAAGGCTACTTCCACACCGTCATCTGCAACGCCCGGGAGTTCCTCAACACTACCGTCAACCACGACCTGCACTTCATATCCTGGGACAACCCGCCAAAGCAGCATCCCCACCACCTCACTGTTAGCGACATGTCGGGCATGGTTGTAAGCAGCGCTCCATTCGCGAGGAAGTTCCATAGAGATGATCCAGTGCTCGACAAGATAGATGCGGAACTCCTGTCCCGTGGCCCAGGGATGCTCGTACCGGGCGGCTGGTGCATCGGGCCTGGGGTAAATGGCACTGATCCATGCTCCATTGTGGGCAACACGACAGCCCTGAGACCAGGACCTGGTGCCACGAGGCTGGAGAGTCTGATAAACACACTGTTATCAAAAGATAATTTCCGCCCGAGACAGTGCAAGTAAGATCACGTTATTTCACGTCGGGGAGATTTAAGACCATCATGGTAGGATGTTACTGCTTTCATCTAAAATCAGAAACACGGCGGGCCAGTTCTCTTCTGTGGGCGCAATAAAAGAAAGTACAATGGCGGGCCAGTTCATCATGCTTTGCATGTGGTGGAAATGAAGGAGAATGTATTCGGATTCTCCTGCCGCGATTCTACAATACATATCAGGAACTGAACTAAATGGACCGTCTCTGTTGCATCCGTCTTTTACATGGAGTGATGACCATTTGTTTTCTGTAATTCTAACAAGTGTATGGACTTTTGATGTTGTTGTCATGGCTCCAGCTCTCACCAGCATGCAGTCTTTTCTGCATTTAGGAGAGGAAAAAAAAAAAGGAAAATGGGAAAAGATAGAATATTCAATTTATTTTAATTTTTATATTTTTCTGATGTATTCCATGATTTATGCAAATGTTGAGTTGGTATTTTGAAGCCCATTCCGGAATTTGGGCAATGTGATTCTAGTTCATTTCGAATTGGTATGTATATTTGGAATTTCAATTTGCACAAGTAGGGCCAATGGCTAAGTGGTCCAAAATGTTGAGATGGTGGGCCCCACCTGTGCATGGTTCATGTGCTAGCAATCCCCTGGATTAAGAGATCCTGCCACTAGAATATTTTGCCATTTTATCAGTTTGATATGAATGGGAAATGTTGTTGTATTTTGTCTGGGGCCACAAAGCTTTGGATCGGGGTGATATTTGTGTGGTCTCTTCATCTAGGTGTTTGTGACCTTATCAACAGGTTGGAGGGCGAGTAAAAATTCAGGTGGAATCCATGAAGTTTTTAATGGTGAGGATTCAATCGCCACTGTTTCCTGTGGTGTGGTCCACCTGAGATTTGAGTCAGCTTTATTTTTGGGATCATGCCCTAAAATGGGCTTTCAAAATGGTTGGACGGTGTGGATTTAAGGCACGTACATCAGTGTGAGCCCTACAGTCAGAGGTCCCACCAACCTTGGTGGATCTCGGGTCTCACCTAATCCTCTCCCATTTTGTCTTGGCCACACAGGTATTGTGTGCTTTTGGTTGCACCAAACACATGAAATTTCATGATTAATCAGTCCAATTCCGCTCAAAATTTCATGATAGTTTATGATATTAGGTACAACCAGACACCATTTTATGGAAGCGGCTAGCGTACTGAGTAAACTCTGTGGGGCCCACTGTGAATTATGCATCTTATTCACACCATCCATCGTGAATTAAGCTGGTAAACATCCGTTTTGCCAGCTTATTTTAAGGTATGAGCCCAAAATTGAAGCATATCCGAAGCTCAAAATGGACCACACCACAGGAGACTGAATTGAACACCTACACTTAGAAATCTTCTCAAGGGTCACAGAGGTTTTGGATCCAGTTGATATTTGTTTTTTCCCTTCATCCATATCTTTGTGACCTTATAAAGCCCTAGGATTTCAAAGGTGGACGTCATTATCCCCATTGTTTCCTGTGGCGTGGTGCACTTGAGCTTTGGATATGCTTCGGCCTTGGGCTCAACCCATAAAATGAGCTGAAAAAAGGGACGGACGGAATGGTTAGACCACAGACATTCACGGTGGGCCCAACAGAGTTTAGTCAGTACGATAAAGCCTACTGAGTCAGTATCCAATCCGGTTCCCTATATTTGGTTGTCTTGAGGGTTTTTGGCGCATGGGTTATTCACATTTGGACCCTAACATCAGCGATTTGGATCATGGGACAATGGATTGCCCCACTCGTACAAACTATAAATGGAAAGCTAGAACAGGATCCCGCAATATCTCGGCCGTAATGTTGTAGGAATGGTAATGATTACATAGGCTGAAGGTATGTGAGTTCCCATGAGAGATTTATGTGGGGCCCACCATGATGAGTGCGTGGAATCCAAACTATGCATGAGGCGAGTCGCCTTATGTTCATACCTATATGTTGTGCACCTTGCAGAGGTAATGTATTAATCTTAACCATTGATTTGATGATCTTGATCTTAAATTATGACAACCACAAGTCGCCTCGATATATCACTAATGCCATGGTTATTGTGTGGTAAATTGTATCCACACATGTATACACAAATATACGGGTAAAAGAGGATTGATTCTTCTGGTTGTTCTTGAAAACTTAAGATTGGACGCAATCACTAATACAAGAAGAGTTGTGTTCAATGGATCTCAATACCTTATTATTATATACTCACTTAACAAGTTATAGGGCAAACTTGTGGTACTTATCATTATCATGCGGTCATCTAGTGAAAGAATCGATGGTGAGTTAGTATAGGCAGTCTACACCACTGCTGGGTTTGACAGTGAGTCATGTGTTTGAACCCTATCCTAGATAGGACTGTAATTGTGCAATGGAAATAAACTCCTAGTATTAGACTTTTTTTTAACACACGCACTGACACCCCACCGTAGTGGGATTTCACCACAATAGGTACTCTGAGCCCATGGCCTTGTGTTGAAACTCCTGTGAGTCTAACACCAAGGCCTGAGTAGTATTAGACTTGTTGGATGCATTGGAGGATTGGTTTGAGTCTTTACACTAGGAAACCCTTCATGCCTAAATTATGATCAACTTGTGTATACATTAGGTTTGACTAATCTCTAAACTTGTGAAGAAAAATAAGATATTCAAGTTTCTAATGTAATGTGCTTTGGCCTACCTCACAGAACCAATTGTAGTGGTTCATATGTGGGTATTGTTGGTTGACGTATTTGGATGCAATTGAGGTCGATATGATCCAACAATGGATCCAATGATTTCTTAAGGACGCTTTTATGATCAAGATCTGGTAGAGAGATCATCCATCACATTATTTTTCACTAGTACCAGTACCTAAAGATTTCACATGGTTTTACAAGTGTTTTTAGCTGTTAATATTTTGTTTTAGCCATCAGAATGTTTTCAATACACTTGATAGTATTTCGACACTTTGAATCATAAATCCATCACTTGATTTACGTGGGATTTAGATTGGGGATTGATGGCCATATTCAATATAGGGATGGAATCAATTTAGATACATGGTTAAACAAGATTCACTAACTTTATTTGTACTAGGACATCATACCAAAGTTTGTAAGGCGGTGGAACACCATAATTAGTCTCTCCCTAGTACAAGTAAGGTACCGGTAAAGAGCCTCTGGATGCTCAAACCCATTAGAGGTGTCACCACATTGAGAGAGAGAGAGAGAGAGAGAGATTGCTTTTCTCATCTCCCCTGTATCCACATATCCACACATGTGGTCCATTATGCAGTCTCTCTTAGCAAGGCCACAGTTTTGCATGTGTTCTGTCCTCATTTTCTCATCTAAGATCGATATGTAAGAAAACCTTCTTCTTTAAAGGTCTATCATGGACAATCTGGAGGGGGGAGGGGTCCTTACTCATGCCTCAATGATAGATTCACAAGAGTTTCAACACGAGGTTATGGGTTCAAGTACCCATTGTGATGAAATTCCACTGTGGTGTGAGTGCGTGGGTGTGTGTGGGGAGTGAGTGTGTGTGTAAAAAAAATCTAGATATGTTTTTTTGTTTTGGTTAGTTATAGAAACTTGATGATATCCAAACAAAGATCCAGAAGGCTTGATCTATTGATCCAAACTGTTAAAAAAATATTCTTCTTCTAGTGAATCTCTAAACTTGGACACATATAGTAAAAAATCAACCAATCCAAAAGTCATGTGGGCAACAACATTGAGAATAATATAAAATCGCCATGCCACGTGTTGTGTCCCACTTGAGCTATGTGATGACTAATTTTTTAGATGTTTCATTATGGTGGAGCACACATGATTACTAGATTGGATTTTGTATTCACTGCATCTTGGAGCCTACATAGAATTAGGAATATGTCCCCCTCCAATTGGTCTCCATTGTTTCCTATAGTGTGGTCCACTTGAGTTTTGGATTAGATTGATTTTCCAGATCTAACCAAACATTGGGTGCCACATTTGATGGATGGTTTCAATGGCAAATAAACATCAAGGTGGGCATAGTCAAACTTATGTACAGTTGGAGCGCATGTGACCATTCTAAAGGTACTTCTTCAATCTACTAGTCAAATGGCTAGGATTGTCTAATTAATGTTAACAACGAGATAGACTAGGGTTGAGCTAAGGTTAACCTTGTCCTCGCCCTGGAGCATAAGCCCTGGTCCTAGCCCAGACTAGGCTCTAATTGTTAGAGTTGTGCCTAGAAAATTAATGTGTCCCCTAATCCATTAGCTTTGTAGATGTGATAGGGTTGATCTTAGCCATTGATCTTAAGGATCATGGGTCTTTTCAAACATATGTGTCATGCCACATGTGGTATTTGGTGGTATCTTTAACTTACATCTATGTGCATAATGTGAGGAGTATATTCTCTGGTCCTTAAAATTTTGAGATTAAACATGATGGTCATTGACTGTAAAGAGCTATGGTTCATGAATCTTAGTACCCTATTGAGTATAACTGGCACAAAGCTTGGGACATATCTGTGGACATCGATCTCTATGATGTACGGTTATCTTATATGAGGGGACTGACTTGGGTCAGGAAGGAAGGTCTCCATTATTAGGAGCCGATTTGGTGCCGGTTATGCCTTTCCCGTTACCCTATATGGGAGTATAAATGTGTCATAAATATAGGTTCGTATTATTGGACCTTCGAACATTTACATTAGATAGTCAAAGTTCAAGTCAATAGTCTGGGGGCCTATTAGCTTAGATTGTGATCATGTGATCATGAACTTGATAATGCATGTGAGTTGATTGATCCTTAGACCTAAGGATATGTAAGGATTGTACTCTCGGTTGGGTGCCTTTAGCTCACTTTATGAGGCTTCCTAAAGGTAATTAAAAGTATGCGATATTGGGTACGTCAATTGGAATTCATTAGTTCATGTATGGGCCAATATGGGATTCACTAAGTTTATCTAGAAACTTATTTAGGGTTAGATATGATTAGACTAGGATACATCTAGTGGTTTTTCAAATTAAGCCTAATACATAAAAATTTCAACTAACGTTTAAAAAGTTTTCAACCGTTAAAGTTTTATTTTGACTGTTAAAACTTATTTTTGTCACATTTGACAATGATCTTACAGCACCGTATTTGATGGTCTACCTATATGATCAAAATGAGATCTAAATCTATAGTAATGGCAACGATGATGGAAAGATTGGATAAGAGGTATATGCATGTATGAGGCAGATTAACGGGCTTACCTCATAGTAATATACAAAGAAGTTTATAAGGTGGCGGAGTACCATAATATGATGCACTCCTGAAACCTTAACTCCTTATTTAAGATCTTATTATAAAGATAAGGGTGTATAGCTAGAGAGAGAGAGAGAGAGCTCCATCATCCATCATCTCCTATCTCCTCCTCCTCCATATGTGTGGAGCATGTGGGGTCCACTTGTGATCATGTGTGTCGACCTTGACCCCTACTAGAAGTATTAACATTAGGCTTTCTCACCTTCACCCGTAATAAATCAAAGAAAGACCTCTTAAGTTAGAGGACCGTCATCAACAAATCTATATCATTGAATTGTCAATGAATTTAATCATGTCCAAGTATCATCTAAACTATTCTTATAAGTTTTGATCATTGAGAAATTTGACGTTATTATTGCATGAATTTGTGTGAAAATCATAAGATTTTGGATTGAATTTTGACAAACCCTTTAATTCCATTGCTTTAATTGGTTAAAATCTAACACTAGTGGGCTAAAGAGACCCTTCACCCTCATCATAGAGGCTCAGCCAGGCTGCAACTAGGTCAAGGCCAGGGCACGGCTATATAGCCAGGTTAGAGCCCACCTGTAAGTTAATGATAAGTTACATTTATGGTAATTGGTGTACAATTTGTGAGTGCATGTTGCTGAACCATCACACTCTTCCAAATGATTAGAGTTTTTGTTGCATACGTTCCAAATAAAATCAATCATCAACCTTGCCTTTCCACGCCTGTCTGAAAGTTTGTAAAGCAATATATTTATTCATAACAAAGTTACAAGTAGTGTGCTCCCACCTTCTATTAAAAAAATAATAATAATAATAAATAATAATAATAATAATAATAAACATTCATCAACCAAAAGTATGCCCCCATCCAATCATCCACCGTATGGACAAACTTAAGTAAGTCCATTAATATATTGTTCCCCATCTAAAGTGGGGTCCACAATTTGGACAGTTTGTAAGTGCCTGTGTATCATCTATCACACTCTACCAGTGTATCATCTATCACACTCTACCAGGGTATCAATAAATATGCACATTACTACTAATATATGAACTCTGTAGTCTATGCATACCTATGTACTATACTAATATGTGAACTCTAGAGCCTACATTACTGTTACCTAGGGCTGTCAAGGGGCCGGGCCTGGGGTTAGCCTCGGCCCATATTTTTAACTGTTTCAGGCCTGGCCTATTCAAAATTTTGATTTTGGTAGGCCTGAGCCCGGCCCATTGACAGCCCTACTGATACCTATATATATAACATCGTATACACTAGGGAAATAGCCAGGCCAGGCTATTCATCATTGACCCTGGCACGGCCCTGTCCGAAAACTATGCCTACATTTCAAGCCCTAGCTGGCTAGCTCAGCCCTCGGGTCAAGTTTAGTGGCCCAATTCCTGGTCCTTCAAGTCGGGTCACCTGGGCTGGGGCAGGCAGCCCGGTCCATTGCCACCCCCACTTGACTCCTCCCATGATGGGCCCAATAAGTGAACGGTTTGGATCAATCAACAGTTATTTGCCGATTCAACCTGGGAAATGGGCAGTTCAGGCTCTTTCCGGGGTATCTGTTCAACCCAAGAATTCAGTCCAGTACATACAACTGGGGCCAATGAATTATTGATCCAGATCGCTGATCTGATGGGCCCATGCGCCGAGGTTCCCCAGATTGAAAGTTCTTATTCCTTCTGTTAGGAGAAAAACACGGCAGGCCATCTGTAACGAAAATTCAATGACTGGAACTAACAGGGCTGATCCAACTATCCAATTCCAAGTTAGTTACCAAGTACTACATATTCATAACTCGTGGCCTACTACATCTAGGCCGTTCACCTATTGAGCCCTACCATCGACCTTACGTACCCAAAATATCACATTGGTTGGATGATCCTAGCCGCTGATTGGATGGACATGTATGTACACAAACTGCACATGTGTGGGATAGATGGCCACACAAGAGGAAACAGTTGAGATGGGCAGGCCCACCATTAGCTTTGTGTAGGGCCACCTTGGTGTCTATAATCCATCCAATCCATTCATCTAAGGTGCCTCGTCACGATGAAAGCATTCACCGAATATTGCGTCATTCCAAAACTCAGGTGGGCCATACCACTTGAATTTACAAGTTTTAGGTATAATTTTGTGGGATCGGATTAGGTACTACCCCAATCAGGACGCTGAGGAGACGGACGGGGTGCGTGGCACCTCGTCGTTGGTGAAGAGCAGTGGGGCCCGCACTGATGTGACAGGGCTATCAGCGCACCACCGTCACATCGGTGCAGGCCTGACCGGCTCTCCACCAATGATGAGGTACCACGCTCCCCGTTTGTCTCCTCGGCGTCCTGGTGGGGTAGTACCTAATCCGCTCCCTAATTTTGTACTGTTCCCTGTAGTCTAGCCCACCTGATTGTTGAATCAACCTGCCTTTAAGACCAAGGTCAAACAAGGGGGTGTTGTAGCTGATGGACTGAGTTAGATCTCAAAAAAAAAAAAAAAAAAAAAGACACTGCGTGATGTGGTCATTAGATCACATGGTTACAGGATTGACCATACTAAGCGGATCAATAGAGTGCTAGTCTAGCATTGGACACTGCATGATATGGTCATTAGATTGACAAACCTTGTATTAAGAAACAAAATGGACATATACAACAGTTTGCTAATTTTTCATACCTTTTTCATTTTTGTTTAACAAATATTTACGAAAAATAGTGCTTATCTTCATCTATCAGGATTTTTTTCAGACATATTACCAAATAAAATTTTCAATGCTTGTTATAATTACAAAAATTCAGCAATTTAACACTTAATTTAATTTTCGGACCTTATTTTTAGTTTACCAAATCACAAATGCAGTCTCTTTTCCCGAAAATGAGTCAATCTTGGATAAGTTGTCCATCCATCATGTTGAGTGTAACATCTTTCTCTAGTTGTACATTCCTTTACAAGTGTACACATTTTTCAGCTAATGGACATCCACCATGTGGACCGCCATGTGACCATCATGGATCTACTGCTGAGCTGGCACATGTGGTGAGTTTATGTTTGGCGCTTAAAGAGGGGAGCCAGGAATTAGCATATCCTATGAGAAAAAAGAAAAGGAAATTGAAATAGAAAAACTACTAAGTGCAGGAACCTCAATAATGTAAGTAATTATAATGGCAGTGACTTTGGATTAGATTTTTTAAGGGGACGGTGGCTCAAGTAGACCCCACAGTGATATTTATGTGAAATCCATCTCCACAACTTGGTGCTTTACCCCATGTTAGGCCCATGGCCTGAAAATAAGCTTCATTCATGATTCAGGTGGACCACACAATTAAAAATAGTGTACAGAGCAACCCTCACCCTTCAAATTATTTCCCTTCATGTGACCCACTTGTGTGACATCTAATGGTGTAGATTTCATATAATAATCACGGTTGGGTTATACAAATCAAGGTGTGGACATCTCTCTCCTAACATTTTCCTTTGGTGTGGCCCATCTAAATCACATCGACTTGAATGTTTTGCTCTACCTCTAACATGGAATGTCACATGTAATGATCGGAGTGGATCTCACATACACCATGGTGAGCAATTTGCATGTGCATGTAAAATATACTCTGACCATGATGCGCATGTGAAATATACTCCGACCAATAGATATGCAATCTCATGTTAGACCCAAAGCAAAATTTCACACTAACCTAGGAAACTATTGGTAGAGAAATACTCAACCTTGATTTTTATAGCATGCGTCCACCGTGGTGATTATAGGAAATTTATTCCAACCATTAAATGCCACACCAAAATTTGAGTACGGGTCCCAAACATAAGGCTTGTTTGGGTGCATCATACCAAGGAAACAGCTTGGAGGGTGAGGGTTTCAATTGTCTTTAATTGAGTGGTCCACCTAAGTGAATCACAGGTGGGGCTGAATTTTGCCCTATGTCAATATGAGGTGGCACACCTGGTGGTTTCCAAACCCCAACTTTCATTAACAAGTCTCGCGAAAGTAGAGTTGTACATGATCTGCATTGAGCCAAGCTTTGGTTCAACCAACAGCCTACCCTAGCTTGAGTTCAGCTCGACATGGTCTTCAAGCTTGAGTGTAGGGCTGTCAACGGATCAGATTTAGAGCGGATTAGGGCTGATCTGAGTCCGACCCAATTTGTGATCCGAATGATCCAACTCCGACCCAAAATCCGACCGATCTCTAAACATTTGATCCGAAACCCAACAGGATTGAGATTCAACTGATCCGACTCCAATCCGACCTGATCCGAATACATGTGGATACCATTCAACGAGTTGGATGGTAAATATTGTGGTCCACTTGAGATTTGGATCTGCCACAATTTTGGGCTTTTTTTGGGTTAGTCATGCAATGCACCCACCCTGTTAGCTGCAATGCACACACCCCAATTAGTCACACGATGCTCCCATGGTCTCTCTCTCAGCCGCTGTGAAGTAGGGTTTACTTGTTTTTTCCTGTTTTGTTAGTCACACAACAAAAATAATAGAAAGAAAGAAAAGAAGGAGAAGAAAAAAAAAATAGAAAGAAATCTTGCACAGCTAACAAAAAAATAGAAAGAAAGAAAGAAAAGAAGAAGAAGTAGAACTGACCGTGTGGGTGCCTTGTGTAGCTAACAGGGTGGGTGCGTTGCACCTAACCATCTCTCTCTCCATCTGTAGTAGCCACTACGGCTTATGGAGGACCCTCTCTCTCCCTCTCTCATTGCAATTGGTAGCTAGGGCTTTTTTTTTTAATGTTCCTTATACCCCAAGTAATCGGATCATTAACGGGTCGGATCAAGGTCGATCCGAATCCGACCCGAATATTAAACGTATCAAAATCTTCAATCCAAATCCGACCCGCTGATCTAATTATTGATCCGAATCTGATTAAATCAGATCGGAGTCGGATCATGATCCGAGCCATCGACAGCCCTACTTGAGTGGCCATCTCAGCTCGATTTAATCAATAGCTCAGGCCAGCTCAAAGCCAAGTTCAAGCTCGAGCTTTCAAGTTGAGTTGAACTCCGGCATTTCCCTTTTAGTTTTTATACGGGTGGAACCTTTTTATATTATATATAATATATTAATTAAGTTATATATATATATATATATATATATATATATATATATATATATATATATATATATATATATATCAGCTCAACTCAACGTGCCCAAACCAGCTTTCGAGTCGAGTTCGACTTGGATAACTCGTATCCAGCTCTACAGGGAAGGTACTCCCCTGATAATTACTTAAAATAAGGTAGCATGTATAAAGCCTTAAAACCTTTTTGAAAAGGGTCCTAGAATGTAAATTCTGTATCAGCCAGGTAGTTTTTGTAAAATTCACAAACAAAAAATGAGCTGTAAGCAGTACGATGAGACATTAAGTATGCACACAGGCGCTGCACATATGTCATCTATGCGGCTTAATTCATTCAAAGCAATCCAAATCTTGGACCATGAAGTGACGTTGTATATCTCTAAAATATCCAATCTATTGGGTGATCTTAACCGTCTATCAGTGGGTATTTGTTTACCGAATTTGAAACATTGGCTATTTTATTTTAAACATTCAACTGTAGATCACCAATCATATAGTATTACAGTTAAATTTTATTTTTGTTTTATAATCCATTCTAAGGAAAATATTCAATTTTAACGGCTTAGATTGTGTTGATTTTATGCCACATCTATGATATACAAGTGCATGTGTATGGATTTCCATACTCCACCAGCTTGTCTACAGATGATCCCACTCGCAAATCGAAGTGGGACAATGCAAGACAAGAAGTACGACAAAATGCTTGGAGATTTGCCTCCTTTTCAAAAGCGGCTTTTCTCTAAATGGTAAGGAGATTTGCGCGAAGAGAGATTGAAGAGGCTATTCGCAGCACATGGACGGAGGTGGCAATCTTGTGACAGATCCGGTCCATTCATCAGTTGGGAACCGCAGAAAAATCAGTTTATTCGAAAAGTCTCGTGGGCCGTCCATTATAAAGAAACGGACAGCTAGGAAACAGAACAGCGGTCTGTAATTTGAGGTATGTGCGAATAGCCAGCGTGATCTTTTGGAAAGATATATCCGTAATTGTCCCACGTGATGAATGGTCCAGATCTTCCATAGGGTGCCACATTGCCACGAGCAGAAAGAAAAGCATCGAGAAGCATTTTTCATCCCTTGGAGCGATTTGAGGCAGGACTGATGGAACACGCCAACACAGCTCGCTTATGTGAAATCCAAGCCATTCATCAGGTGAGGTCTAGGAATTTCAGGGCACCCAACTGATGAATGGCCCAGATCCCGTGCGGTTCTGCCACGTACGCACGCATGCTACAAGAATGACCTCTTCAATCTTTCCTCGCGCGAATACCCCCACCATTTCTTTCTTTCGGTCAAAAAAGGGCTCGAAACGTAGAAAGGCAACACGCCTTTTGGAATTTACACAAGAAAATGAAGAGAGTTAAAGCCTATAAAGTGGATTTTGAACTTCCATCAAAAGCTGTGAGGACATTTTCTGGCCGTCCGATCGCTTTCAATCTCTTTCCACATCGTCCAGGGGTGCGCATCGCGCACCGTCACTATAACGACCAGTCAGTGCGTCGCATGCATTGCTTTTGGGGGAGATGATACGGTGGAGCCCAGAAGAACCGTAATTTGGTAGATCCATCACTCCGTTGTACACGTGGCTGGTTGATGTCTCTATCCGGACTTTCCATTTGGTGGGTCATATCATATATGGCCTCTGATTCGAAATTAACTACTACGGGATAATCCTGACCGTTATTTTGCTTCACTTCCGCACAATGGCATCAAAAGAAACCACTTCTGTCAGCACCGTTGCTTTGAATGCCACTGATCAGATGGACAAGGTGAGCAGATCCATGTGTAATTTGAAATATTATCCATCCATAGTAGGATCAGCTATATGGACGGTCCGAATGATAATTCATCCATTTGGCTGTGCGTTTGGTACATAACAAGTAGGGGTCTCAATGGGTCGGATCTGGAACGGGATCCGGCTCCAGGTCTGCATATCCTAGATGGATTCAAATCCAACTTGAATCCAAAAGGTCGAATCCAAAAAGTAATATCCATATCCGATTCATTTATAAATTGTTAGATCCATTTCTGATGCAAAATTCATATAACCATTGGATTCGGGTCAGATCTAGGTCCAAATCTACCCTCATTGTAAATCTAAAAAAATATTTAATATTAAATATATAATATAATATATTTAATTTAGTAAAAAAATGATGCAAATCTCACTGCTTACCGTGTAGGGCCGACATAAGAGTGACGTGTCTCAATTTTGAGACATGGCCTCTGTAAAACGGATGGCTATGAATATAACATATACACTAAGGTGTCAATGAGTTGGATCTTAATTGGATTCGGATTGAACTCAAATATGTTCATGTGAATCCAAATCCGCTCCATTTAAATAATCAGGCCTATTTCAAGATCCAAATCAGGTCCATTGAACTAATTGAACCTATTTGAAGATCCAAATCTGCATTATATGGATTTGGAGTGAATTGGATCTAAGGTCTAACCCGCTCCATTGAAAGCCCTAATAACAAGATACCAGTGCGATTTGCCTGTGCCCACGGCCACATAAAGTTTCTAACAAGATACCAGTGCGATTTGCCTGTGCCCACGGCCACATAAAGTTTCTGTGGTCAGAAGCTATGTGGGGCCCACAGAGATGTCCATGACAAATCCAATCTATCCATCAGATTCACAATAATACAGGAATCCAGGAATCAGGAGGATCCAAAACTTAGGTGGGCCATACCATAAGAAACAGTGGGGATTGAATGCCTACCATTAGAGAGTTTGTGTGGGTTACAGAAATTCTGTATGAGGATGATATTTGTATTTATCTGAGTGATAATAAACCTATGAGCGGTTTGGATGGCGTTTAATCATCATGGTAGGCTCCGGGTAGGTTTCAATGGTGGATGTTTCGTTGTAACTGTTTCATGTGATGTGGCCCATCTGAGTTTTGGATCTGCCTGATTTTTGCATTCCTATCCTACTGTTTTCTTTCAAAACTGATGGAAGGATCGGATTTGTTACCGAAATCTCTGCGGGTCCCACATAGCTTCCGACCACAGCAACTTCTTGTAGCCGCGGGCACAGGCAAGTCGCGTCTACAAGACACGATGCGACGAGTCGAGTGAAAAAAAAAAAAAAAAAGAAAAGAAAAAAAAAGCCAGGACATTCGCAATCCAGCACTATGTATGGAGGTAAAAAGTGGCAAATATTCATGAAGGGTCCTGATGACCCCAATCCGTACAACTGGGGACTATTGATCGTTGATCCAAACTGTTGGCCTGATGTTACCCACTATGGATTGAGTATTACCTAAAAGAAGTCCATGTTGATCTAAGCTATCCAATCTGTATCCATTTTTCAACGGTTAACGTACTTTTCTCATTTGTCCATCATCAGATCATTGGTCGACACGTCAGATCTTTCTGGGGCATCGCTCATCAATGGTGGACCCGTCATATTACAGTCAAATCATTGTACCATGTGCCCCACTTGCACGGAATGGCTCACCAGTGCACTATTTACATCCTCATGCACCAGGACACTGATTTTCCACGCCAATCAGATCATTCAAATCATCGGGCCCATTTGTGATGGAGAATGGTTTTGAAATCACAGTAATCAGAGATCTCAACCATCTGATTTCGCCCCTTGAATTCGGACTGCAGAGCCTTTTGGACCGCCAATATTGGTCCACCAACAGCACGATTTAGTACCGTGCAATCAGTGTGGATTTTGGTATGCTACATCACAACCACGAAATAGATGGTCCAGATTAGCGCAGGTATACCACGTGTACGATAGATGACACAATTTGGTTTCAGGCTTTGTTCTCATGCCTTGAAATGGATATCAAGCTACTGAACGTTCGAGCCGTGTGGGGCCCACCTTGATGTTGGAGTCTTGGAGATCCCTGATGAGCAGACTGGCCAGACTGTTGGAGTCTTGGAGACTGTAGTGCATGCGCTGCGCAGGAGTTATGCAACTCAAGTTAACCCGTCCAAAACCAAAATCCTGGTAGTGCCGTACATAAGACATAAGCCTAAAAAAGTGTACGTACCGAGAGATGCTAAGGCCTGATTAATGGAGAGTCGTATGTCGAATTCTGGCTTTTGATTACAACCATCCATTAGATGTCCACCAATTTGCCACTCAGGACCAGTTCAGTGTCTTTTTTTTTTAATCAATTAATCCATGTAAAGTGGGGTGAACTGGTTTCATATTTTAATTTGATTTATTACATGTACTTGTGCAGTTTCAATGTCAGTAGGGCCGCTAGAACAGAAATATGGTCGAGTCATCTCTCTCGAGTACGTGCGGCAAGGTGATGTATCATTCAAGTCGGACGTGGTTTGGCTGGTGACTCCAACACCAACCAGCTAGCTAGTGTGGGCCAGACCATAATGTATGTGTTTTATCTACCGCACCCATTCTTTTCTCGAGGTAGGACATGAGCCTGAAAATGAAGCTGATCCAAAGCTCAAGTGGACCATACCACATAAAACAGTAGAGACAATAACGTTCACTGTTAAAACCTTCCTAAGGCTCGCAATGGTAATTATTTGTCTTCCAACCTGGTCATAACATCATAAGGTAACACTGACATGGATGGAGGGAAACACAAATATCAACCTTGAAATTGTATTCCTATGGTGTCCTCAAGATGTTTTCAGCGATGAGAGCTCAATCCCCACAATATTTCTATGGTGTCGTCCACTTGAGCTTTGAATTTGTATTATTTTTGGGCTCACACCCTAATATAATGCTGGCAAAGTGAATGGACATCATGGATAAACACACATGCATCATTGTAGAGCTCACAGAGCTTTTACACTAGATAACTAGCTGGTGTTGGGTCACCATCGCCAAACTGTACGTCTATATCTGGTGAAAAATTTGTGGGGCCATGTGTGTGTTCTATGAACTGTCTATCCATTTTGCTAGCTCATTTTAGGGCACAAACTAAATGATGAGGTGGATCTAGTCCTCAAGTGAGCCACGTACACCATAGGAAACAGTGGGAATTGAATGCCTAAGTATCATTGCAAACTTCTTAAGAGGGCCAATAAGTTTTGGATCAAGCTGATATTTGTGTTTTCCCTTCATTGCCGGTTAGAAGGCAAATAAACATTGTAGTAATTAGCTCTCAAGAAGTTGGTTAGATGGCAAATAAACATTGTAGTAAATAGCTCTAAAGAAGTTTTTAATTGTAAGCATTCGATCCTTATTGAATCCTACCAAGACTTGATCTTTGGATATGACTTATTTTTGGACTCTGCCCTAAAACGATATGGATAGATGGATGGCATTGATAAAATACACACCATGATGCTGCCCAAATGGTGTTTTCACTGTCTAGGTAGCATTAGAGGTCACCAACCAATCCAGGCCCATCTGTTGCAAGCAGATTGGGTGGTGACCCCAACACCACCCAGTTAGGTGGGTGCAGTTTGATGGATCCCTAACTGCAGGGCCCATCATGATATATGTGGCTTACATCCACCCCATCCATCCATTTTGGTAACTCATTTTAGGGCATGATCACAAAAATAAAGTAGATCCAAATTAATTTTAGGTGGATTATACTATAGGAAGGATTAAATCTCCACCTATTAAAAACTTCATGAAAGCCTTGGGAATGTTTACTTGTTATCCAACTTGTGGATAAGCTCACAAAGACTTGCATGAAGAGACCACACAGAATAATATGAACTTGAAGCAAGACACTTGTGGCCCACTGAGAAGTTTTTAATGATCAGACTATCACTATTTCATCTATCATGAGGCTACCTAAGTCCTGAGATCTTAATCTACTTCGTTTTTTTTGGATTATGCCCTACAATGAGTTTTCAAAATAGATGATCAGTGTAAATGTAAGTCACAAACATTGGAGTGGGGCCTACGGTCAGGGATCCCACTCACCTTGGTGGATATCAGTGAAGTCGTGCCCTAGTTAGGTGGTCATTGGTGTTATAAGGGCCACCACATAATATATATACATTTTATATCAGCACCATTCATCCGTTTTGCCTACTCATTCTGCATTAGGCAAAAATTGAGGCAGATCCAAAGCTCAAGTGTACCACACCACGGGAAACATAAGGGATAATGACACCACAGTTGAAACCATCCCAAGGCCCCTGTAATGTTTATTTGCCATCCAACCTGTGGATAAGGTCACACGCTTTTGGATGAAGGTAAAACACGTCAGCTGGATCCAGAACTTTTGTGGCCCAAACAAGTTTTAATGGTGGGCGTTCAATCACCACTTTTGATCTGATTCATTTGTGGGCTCAGGCACTGAAATGAGCTGGCAAAATGGATGGATGGAGTGGACAAGACACATACAGCACGGTGAGCCCCAGGACGTACAAGTGATGGAACCCACGTTCGATAGATACCATCCTGAAAATCACCGATCAGACGGTCTTAACCTTCCCTTTTAACCGTCCATTTGAGGGCCGCCTGTTGGGAAGCTACTACCGTTCCCTCGTTTCAAATTTCCCGGCATGCTCCATCAGCAAGGGACCCTACGAGTTGGACGGTCTGGAACTAATGCACATGCATGCCACGTGTACGGTTGATGAGCTGCCAAAAGCACATCGCAGTCTCTATCCTTCGGTCAATAAAACGCGATTTCCCATATATTCAACTCTCGTCCTGTGTTTCGGACCCTCTGAAATCTTGTCCCTCCCTCCCCATTCCCAACGTCCCGGTTATTGTTAGGTGCATACTGGTAGTCCGCGGACTACTGGAATGTATTCGTAGTTAGCGAGTTGGTCCATGAAAATGGATAATCAGAACCGTTCAACGGATAGATTCACTCATGATTATCCTGTGAAAAATTATTTAAAGCAAAATATTTTATCGATTCGATCTATGGATGAAAGATAACATTAAAAAAATTCTAAGCAGTTTACTCATGCACGAGTCCGATTTTAGAATGGTTAGGCTCATCTTTACCGACAATGAGAAGCATCGTGGCCTATCCTTGGTGGGACCCACCTCCTTCAGTGGTTCTTATTGTGATCTACATAGCCCACCTGAGGATTACCGTTTCATTTCAGTGTTCCAAGGACTACCTTCCTTCTTCTCTCTCTTTCTTTATTCACGAAACTGCCATTTTTATCTGGACACCGTAGCCCAAGAACGAAGGCTCTCTCTCTCTCTCTCTCTCTCTATTTGAATTTCAAAACGAAAACGGCTGCGTGACTACGTTTAGTCTTGTGCGGGCGTGACTATTACGCTGACGTGGATGGAGGACTTCATGTTGATGAGATCCACTCCGTCCATCAGGTGGGCCACCACGTGTTTGGGCGGACCCAAAAGTAAGATGTATTCAAAACTCAGGTGGGTTAAACTATGCGGAACAGTTGAGATTGGAAGTCCCACCATTACAATTGTCCAAATTATGTTTGAGGCCCACCGTGTTGTTTATATTCCATCCAGTCCGTTCATCTGACGCGCCACATCAGGAGAAATAGACATCAAGAAAATCAGGACATTCCAAGGCTCATGTTAGCAAAGAACGTGAATTTAGAGTTTTCAATGATTTTAAACCGTTTCCAATAGTGTGAATCACATTAGTCTTTGATTGAACTATTTTTTAGGTTTTACAGTGAAAATGTAGCGAAACATCTGATGGACGGAGTGGATCTGATGTACATTCTCTACAACGTGGTTCTATGTTAGCTGTAGGCACGCCCTCCGTAGTACATTTCAAAACCGTTTTCTCTCTCCATGCAGCCAAACAAGCACCCCCGGGCCCAAACGTACGCGGATTGTGTAGTGAGTCACTCACCCTCCTTTAAGTTGGTGTGAAGACTGTGGGGCCCACCGTGATGTATTTGTTTTATCCAATCCGTCCATCCGTTTTTCCAGATCATTTAGGGTATGATCCCAAAACTAAAGCGTACAAAAAGCTAAAGTAGACCACACAACAGAAAACAGTTCGGTGAGGTGCCTTGAAACCTTCCTAGGCCCTACAGAGATGCTTATTTGTCATCCAACCTGTTCATAACGTCAAACAGACATGGATGAAGGGAATACACAAATATCAGCTTGAGAAAAAACTCCTGTGGCCCCCAAGAAGTTTTCAACGATATCATTCAATTCCCTCTATTTCTTGTGGTGTGGTCCATTTGAGATTTGAATATACTTCGATTTTTATATTTTGTTCTAAAATGATTTGTAAAAAATGATGGATGGCGTGGATAAAACACATACACACGGTGGGCCCCACAGACTCTTCACGCCTCGGTAAAGTGCGGTGAGCGACTCGGTATTCAGTTTTCTGTGTCGTTTTCTGTTGGAGCATAGTGAATCATACGCACGCGTACATTCTTTGTATACATTACGTACTTTAATGTTGATCGTGACCGTAGAATCCGTGGTTTTCATTTCGTGAGATCGGTTTTCGTTTATGGACGGTTGAATATGACCTTTGATTTTGGACCACTAATTTCTTTTCTTTTGCAACTGAACAAACACCTGGAGCATAGGGCCCCTCTCTCTCTCTCTTCCCGCTCTTTTTCTTGATTCCCGCTTCTTCGACTCTCATCTAACTTCCTTTCAGAACACGAGTTGGTGTCTGGTCGAGTTTTAGGACAACCGTACTGTAGCGTAGTCGATGGTGATTAATATTGGCTGTCCAAGATGTGGGTCCCATCGTGATGGCAATGCTTACGAGCTGTCAGTAGAATTAATAACAGTAAACCCTTTTTTTACATTCAAACTATTCACTTCATGACCAGCTATTGAACTGGTTAGGATCAACGAATGGACGAGCATGGCATAAGCTACTCGACGGTGCTCTGTGGGCCCCACCTTGATGCATGTGTTTTATCCACGCTATCCATCCAATTTTCCAGCTTATTTTAGGGCGTGTATCAAAAAATGAGGTAGATCAAAATCTCAGGTGGACTACACCACAGGAAACAGTGGTGATAGAACGCCCACAACTAAAAGCTTCTTGGGGAGCACAAAAGTTTTGTATCAAGCTGATATTTTGGTGTCTTCCCGTTATCCAGGTCTGTGTGAACTTATCAACAGATTGGATGGAAAATAAACATTACAGTGGGTCCTAGTAAGTTTTTAATGGTGGACGTTCAATCACCAATGTTTTCCTGTGGTGTGGTCCACCTGATATTTGGATATGCCTCGTTTTTGGGTTCGTTGCCTAAAATAATGATTTAAAATGGATGGACGGCGTTGATAAACCCAAAGAGCACCGTCCAATAGCCACGTCGTTGCTGGCAGTGTCCGTATGCAATCCATATATGGTCCATCTGCTCACGTCCTTATTTGATGATCCAGACCGTTAATCGAATAAATCCCTCGATGATGTAACATGATCCATATATCTCCACAATGGGTCGATCCTAACCCTTCGAAGGATGGCCTACAAATCAACGATCAAGAGAAGAATAGACCAACATTCCACATCCAACCAACAAAAGGCCAAAAATCCGTATCTTGGAATCAAGGACATTGTCAGGTCATGGTTCATCCACAGTGGGGCCCATCAGATCAACCGTCAGGATCTCTAAAGCATGGGCCCCACTTGCTAGAATTGATGGCCTAAAGATGCCATATAAATTCTCGAGCCCAGGCTCACATAAAACCTCCCTCAGTATAAAGATACTTCAAATTACAACAGCCAGAGGGAGGGAAGCCGGAAACCTCCAACGCCATTTCTGAGTCGTTCGTATCAGTGTCCAGATGGGAGATTCCATTGATGGAGGTGGCCCAAGCAGCATCATGGACATGAGCTTAAATCAGAGCATTGATGGAGGTGGCTCAAGCAGCATCATGGACATGAGCTTAAATCAGAGCCAGAGCAGCTCAATCAGCATCAACAACAGCATCAGCAGCAACAAAATCAGCGATTCTTGCATGAAAACAGAGAGCGGCAGCAGTAGCCTGAGCGCTTCGAGCTATTGCGATGGCGACGAGATGGGCGGTGGGGATGTTGGATTCTGCAATTCAAACAAGCCCCACAAGGGAAACGATCTCCGGTGGACCGCCATTCGCCGCGCCAAGTCGAAAGGCGGCGGGCCGCTGGGATTGAGCAACTTCAGGCTGTTGAAGAAGCTCGGCTTTGGAGATATTGGGAGTGTGTATTTGGCGGAATTGCGCGGCGCCGGGTGTTTCTTCGCGATGAAGGTGATGGACAAGGAGTCGTTGGCGGGCCGGAAGAAGCTGGCGAGGGCACGGACAGAGCGGGAGATCCTGTCATTGCTGGACCACCCGTTCCTTCCAACGCTGTATTCGCATTTTGAAACGGAGAAGTTCTCTTGCTTGGTGATGGAGTTCTGCAGCGGCGGGGATCTTCACACGCTGCGGCAGAGGCAGCCAGGCAAGCATTTCTCAGAACAGGCGGCGAGGTTAGCTCTTCCTTTCAATTGGATTGGATTGGATTTTACTTTCCAGGAGCAATGATCGATTACGAGCTTTTCTAATTGCATTCTGGTAGAATTCTCACTGGATCATCGCTCCCGCTAGCGATACCATTTGATTGATTAAGCTTTCAATTAGGAAAAGAAAACAATGCTTAGCTAAGTTTAGTTGGGTAATGCATGTTTTTTCCTGCTTTTATAATCCGTCGATGACTTTGAATTTCATCAATTGAGTAGAAGCCCATGAAGATCAAACATGAAAAGGGCTGTTTGGATGGTGGGACTTGGGATTAGTTAGTCCTGAGGAAGTTACAAATTCTGGGAGTAGTCTATCCTAGATGTACTGTGCTTGAGATTTGCCAGACCCATAATGCTTTTGTTTCCTATTTTGGAGAGGGAGTTATAAGTTTTGGAATTTGTAAATTTGTTGTTTGGTTGACAAATTAGAAAAAGAACAAAAGAGTACTAAAAAAACCCAAACCAGCCAAATGGGGATTGGATGATGGTAGGACGGCAATTCGACAACTAGGGGTTGGAAGGAGAGCAGGCAATCTGCAGATTGTGCAATGGCTACTTCTGTGAAGAGTTGTCAATTCCTACTTTTGGGGATAAGGGATGATAGGTGGAGTCATTGTCCGAAGATGGGCGAATCCCTAAAGGCTCCAAACATTGGATGATAGGTGGAGTCATTGTCCGAAGATGGGCGAATCCCTAGAGGCTCCAAACATTGGATTCGAAAAAATTACCTAGATTGATAAATGCAAGGATCCAAACAGCCCCTAAATTCAGTATCTCGCGCTTTTAGGACGATATAACCTTGTTGGCAACGCCTTCATAGATGAAAATTGTAAATTACTGCTTGTACTTGTCAAGGTGGCGACAGGAATGGTTTTAGGCCCTTGAAATGCCCGGGCTGGGTCCACTCAAAAGTTGGGTTTTGATCATCCCATTTGCTGCCCATCAGCCCTTGGTACACAATACACATCACAGAATTATAAATGCTAGAGTATATTAAGTAGATTAGGATACTGCCTCTTTTGTTAATAAGTGTGTATTGGGATCTCTGTAGATCTTTAGAGATCTTTGATCTCTTCTATGTATTGTCCTAATTGTTAATGAAATAAACAAGTTTTGTTTTCCACAATGTAGTCTCTCTGATTTAACAATAAACAAGTAAATTGCAGGTAATTGCAAGAAATATTACTCTTGCATGGTAAAATGTACACAAAAACTCACCTCCTTGATTGTTAAAAAGACACACACACACACACTAAAATACATAGAATTATGATTATACCAATCTTACATGGTATGCAGACCATTTAAGCAGGTTATGATGCACAAGTGAGTTGAATTGCTAACAGTCAGATTCAGTTTTTTTTGTTTCCCCATCAACTCCGACTTGAAAGTAGTGTAGTTCGGATTTGGAGACCAGACCGTGGATACAAACGCTAAGGAAATCACAATCTATTTATTTCCACTCATTGGGCTCACAATTGCAATTGCTTTCATATTGGATGGAAAACAAAACGAAGAATATCTTAATCGGATTAGTAGCCTTCAAATTTTAAGTCTTCTATGATGCATGGAGAGGATGTGCTTTGATTATTGCTGGTATCGATTATTTCACCAAGTGGGTGGAAGTAATTCATCTAAGGAAAGCAAGTGCAATTGCAATTGCAATTGCTCCGTTCATATGTGAAAATCAATCATGTCAATCTGGAATACCCATCTCTAGTTGAGGATTGATTATTAATTGTTGCAGATTTGTTGGAGAAATATCAGAAAATGGCACGGCTTTTCTACTTCTCATACTTACTGTTTTCTCTTCGTGGGGTTTATGGCACAGGTTTTCTACTTCTCATACTCACTGTATTCTCTTCGTTTTTTATTAAAAAGGGGGGTTTTGATGTACTGTTCTGCATTTTTTCCCCGCATATTTCTTTTATCCATTGATTTGCTTTGATTGAAATTATCCTGCATTATTCTTACCTGCAAAATTCAACCGGATAGAAGATCGAGAAGAAGCATCCCTGAAACGCTTGGCCTGTGTTTCGATGCACGAGCAAACTGAATTGCAGAATGTCAGTTAAAGGACTTTTACTAGTTTTCAGAAAGAGTTCTCAAGTTGCAGCTGTGTACCTTTCAACTAGTAATTGCAATTCAATTTGATGATGCATCCAAACGCATTCTTTTTTTTTTTTTTTCATTTGGGTTGTCTCATAAGATTCAATTGATAAGTGACCCAATGCCTTCAGTCTCAATTCAACAGCGATTTGCTGAATTCTGCTTCTGTTACTAATACATTGCTTCAAATGCAGGTTTTATGCTTCAGAAGTGCTGCTTGCACTCGAATATTTACACATGATGGGGGTGGTGTATCGAGACTTGAAGCCCGAAAATGTTCTAGTGAGGGAAGATGGCCACATCATGCTCTCCGACTTCGATTTGTCGTTGAGGTGTTTTGTAAATCCCACCCTTGTAAAATCCACTTCTCTTGGGACCGAACCTTCCCGCAAGACCTCAAACTACTGTATCCAGCCATCATGCATTGATCCTGCGTGCAAATTGCCGGTCTGTGTGGAGCCTGCCTGTTTGCAGCCGTCCTGCTTTATGCCCCGATTTTCTTCTAGAAAGACAAGAATGGCGAGGAACAACGAAGGTCTAAGCATGACCCACATGAACTCCTTCCCTGAACTCATCGCTGAGCCAACGGCCGCAAGATCAATGTCGTTTGTCGGGACACACGAGTACTTAGCTCCTGAGATAATCAAAGGGGACGGCCACGGGAGCGCCGTGGATTGGTGGACATACGGCATTTTCTTATACGAGTTGCTCTATGGGAGGACGCCATTCAAAGGAACAGGCAACCGCGCGACGTTGTTCAATGTCGTCGGGCAGCCACTGAAGTTCCCGGAATCGCCTTCAGTGAGTTTTGCAGTTAAGGACCTGATCAGAGGCTTGCTAGTGAAAGACCCACAACAAAGACTGGCATACAAGCGGGGCGCAACAGAGATCAAACAGCATCCATTCTTTGAAAACGTCAACTGGGCGCTGATACGCAGTACTAGACCGCCGGAGATTCCAAAACCAGACAGTCTGAACTTTGTTAACCACACTTTCGGACCGTCGGCATGTGCCAATGACAAGGATGCTACTGATTCAGATAACTCATCTAGTTCATACCTTGATTTTGAATTCTTTTAACGGAATTCTTGTGCAGTGGATATTGATCTAGTTATTATAGTTGGAGTAACTGACATGGTGATTTGTATGTTTTTCATCAATGAAATTTTGTTTCCACTAATTTTTTTTTTCCGAGAACACGCCATTGGGTTATTTCAATGGCCTTGATTTAGTTATCTCATTTACTATGATTTTGGTGAAATCCAGACCGTTCGTCATGAAATTAAGCACAGATTGGGACTGTTGATTGCGCTCAAAAATAGTTTTGTAATAACATCTATACTAACATTTATACAAAATGAAAAAAACAAATAAATTAAAAAGCCGATGTGAGGATTACCTGAGATCTCCACCATACATGGCTAGGACTAAGAGGGCCTCATGACCATTGATCCAACACATCTTATGCCCTTACTGCAGATTGGCCATATATAAAAACTGACAGTCTGGTGAGGCTACAAGAGAAAAGAAAATGCTTGTAAGTACCTCTACAAGATGAACTATTTGACTGAGACACCTCTACTGATTTGATGAAATCTGCATAGCAATAGAAGGTGGGCCACGCAACATCTTAGTCACTCGATTTAGGACAGTTTTAACCCTGTAAAGATGGCTGAAATTTTGGTTGAAGAAATGAAAATGCCATAAGTGAGGAGAATCCTAATATGTGTGGGTATATGTTGTATAAGAACTTGGGTGTTTTTGGGTGGTGTACATATTTTTATAGTGTGGCCCATCTGATGGTTGGATTGTCCTTTTTTTCTTCTTCCACCAATCAACATGGTGAGGGCACTCTTTGGAAGGTTTAGATGTTGTACACACACCACATGGGCCCCACAAACACCACTTTTTTCTTAGAAAATAGATGAGGGTGATATGGTCCTTTCACCCCCATAATCCAACAGTCGAGTTTTCGGGTTTTGAACCATGTGTCTAAGGCCACATGGACCCAATGCAACCTGACCCATGTGCACCCCAAAATGTGGGACTTGAGTATGGCATTTGAATTTGATCGCCACCCTAGGTCCTCAGTTTTAGGAGCGGAATGGGCCGGGCTTCAGCTTGCTCGTGAATGGCTAGACCTAGCAAGAGGCCTGCAGAAGGCTGGTTCAAGCCCAGAGTTTGAATTGGTCAGCCCGGGCGTATCCAAAATATTGATTTGACCTTGGCACAGGACCAGCAAGTTGAGCTCGTGGGCAAGTTGTGCTCGCCGCTCTTTCCTATCGAGGTGAATTTAATGGGCCTTAAAATGACTGAGCCCAGCCAAGATGCAGCGTTTACTCCTCCCACAAAGGCACCCATCATGGGTTTTTTTTTTTTTTTTTTTTTGTTTTTTTTAAGTTAGTCATGCAACGCACCTACTTGGTTAGTCACATGATCCACTCACCCACTAGTAGAATTAGTGTGTCTCCTTAGCACTCGAACTTCAGAACTGCTGTTAAAACACCCAAGTGTCTTCCAGTTGGGCTAGCAAACGAGACACACTATCCTGGTTAGTTTAACTGGTGGGCGTTATTTGATACGCTGGCTGCTTGCTAAGCTTGATACGCAGGCACCTAAATACGTTAAACATTGCATATATTAACTTGAATTAAACTGAATTGTTTAACATACTTTCACGAAATCACAGCCCAAAAATCCGATTGGTCTAACAATTCTAACCGCTGATTCGTGGACACTTGTTTGTCGAAATAAGACCATCGGATTTTTTTTTTTTAAATGTCCAATAAATATTTACCAATCAGATGGTTAGATAATGAAATAATTGTAATATTTGGTTGACGATAGATTTAAACGGTTTAAATTATATTACTTGTATTCCACGTATGCAATTTCTAAGTAATTTCAAAGTGCCTGTGTATCATCGGTTACACTAGTCCAGCAGAGTATCAAAGTTTTTCTCTATTTTAAATTTACATGTCCACTGGCTGAACTCATTTGATGGTCCTTCACTCCTTCACAATTTAAAAAATGGGGACTACTCAAACACTGTCCACATGGGATAGTGTATGGCAATCCAGACCGTCCTCCAAATCTATGAGCCACTCCAACCGTCTAATTCTGCCCGATGAAGTTGGGCCGCTCGATTCTTGAATTTTAACCAGTTGGATGGTTAGGATTGCTTGATCAGTGTGATTTTCAAGTTTGGCTCTTCCCCCGCTGCGTAATTGAGTGGTATGGATAATTCATACATGTGCTTCCCACGTGAGTTGGACGAGTCACCATCAGTTTTGGAAACGGGTTGGTTTGTTCATTTAAAACGGAATGGAAGCCTCAAGTAGTAGTTCACCACCATCTCCAAAACGGTGGTCACTCATTCTTTAGTGACACGTGTACGGCTGTGGAGGCTTTGAACTGTAAACTAGGGTTCTCAATTCTGATAAGAGGGCATCACAATAATCCAGACCACAAAAAATCTCCTCCCATTGTAGCCGTTAGACGCGTACAAATGGACGGTTAAAAAGACAGATGCGGGAATAGTCCATCCGGCGCGACTTGGGTGAGACCCCGGAACCAGCAATGTGGGTAGGACCCTGACCGTAGGGCTCACCTTGATGTATTTTTTGTATATACATGCCGTTCATCTGTTTCTTTAGTTTATCTTAGAGTGTAGTCTTAAAAATTAAGTAGGAGGAAGTTTTTGGTTGACCACACCACAGGAAACAGTGTTCATTGAACACCTATTATTAAAATCTTTTTGGAGTCCACGATAATGTTTATTGACCATCTGATCTGTTGATAAGGTCACATAGACACAGGGAAGAAAGAAAAATACAAATATAGGTTGATAGAAAACTTTTGTGGCTCAAATAAGTTTTTTATGGTCATTAACCCGTGTTTCTTACGGTGTGGTCCACCCAAAACTTGATCTACTTCATTTTTGATACCATGCCATAAAATAAGACGGACAAGAAGATGCACAACATGGATATACAATTCATGCATAGAGGTGGGCTCCTACAGTCAGGGTCCCACCCCCATTGCTGGTTGGGGGTCTCACCCAAGTCGCGCCCTAGTCCACCATCATATGGAAAAGGTCCCACGATCGGAGGCGAGAATCTCCCGATCTGCTAGATTTTTGGGGAACCACCCAAGCACGGTGGAAAAGTAATCAGACCAACGGGTCGGATTGCTGGGCCCCACTTGTCGGAGCTGGAAATGGATGGCGGAGTAGACTCCCCTGTTAGTTGAGCACTGTACAAAAAATGGTGCATGTTGACTCATCAACCATACACTTGGAGCAGTGTTACGGCAATCAGACCGTCCATATGGCTGACCCAACTATGGAAGGAGCATAACTAAAAGTCACATTGAGAAGACATCATAAACCATCTGATATTTTTTACTTTGAAATTTGACCACTAGCTGTTTCACTTTCGACCATTCATTTTCATAGCCATTAATTGGATGGTGGTGATTAGGTTATGCTCGATCCACGATGGGACTCACAATTTGGATGGTCTGGATGGTGGTACATCAGTGCCACGTGTGAGGATTATAAGTCACCACCATTTTTAAAATTTGTGGTGAAACGCATAAGATAAGATTCACAGGGGATCAATTTTATAACTGGATTGGACGGTGATGATTGTTAGTCCCAGATGCCATTTTTGGCTGCACGTAACCGTAATGTCGGGCCCACGTCATTATTATCCAATGATAAGATCCGCCCACACGGTTCTCATCATGGGCGCTTCATGCTAGTTTGCTCCGCGTTGACTATTTCTACAGTGTGCGTTCACCTCCATTAGGGAGTGGCAATTCATCCACCACGTGAGATGCGCACATGCTAATCTGAGCCATCCAGACCGTGTGAACTGTGGTGGATCAAAGCTTGGGAGGAAATTACACCGACGGGGTGGTCCTAACTGTCCACTTGTTTGGTCATCAAATGGACGGTTGAAAAGTAAGGCGAATAATCGCATTGCTTCAAAAGCATGATAATTGTCTAGCAGTCTGGGGCCCACTACTAGGAATGTGTACGTTGAATCCAAACCGTGGATTGTGTGCGCCTTCTCGATTCCACGGTACTTCCCAAGAATTGTCTTAATAAAAATCGGATGCGGACTATGGAAGCTCCTGCACAGGGATGCTAGGTGGGGCCAGCGTGATATTTGTGAGAAATCCATCCGGTCCATCCAGTTTGCCATATCATTTTAAGACATAAGACTAAGAAATAGGTGGATCTAAAACTCAAAGAGGCCATACCCATAGGGAAAATTGGGGAAAGAAATGCCCACCATTGAAACTTTCCTAGGTTCACACTAATGTTTATATACCATCCAAACTAGAGCGGTGGTACATGAGTGAGTAAGCTTGAAAAAATCACTTGACTTGGTTCACATTGAAAGTGAGTTCGAGCCGAGTCGAATCAATTTTGTGGTGCTCAAATGAGTTCTAGTTGAGCATTTAGCAGGGCCACGCTTGACTTGACTTTACTTGTATAGTGATTCAAACTCAGCTTGATTTGACTTGGATCAACTCCGTTCATGACTTGGAGTATATAAACCCTCTCCTCTTCCCTCAAAAGACCCTAATCTATTTCATTTAAAAAATTTATAGCTCAAGTCTTGGCTCTCCCAGCGCCCTAGGCCCCTATCCCTAACCCCCTCACTCTCTCTCTTGTGCTCGCCCACCAGACCACCTCGAATCCCTGTCCGCTCGACGCTGGCCACCCCCTGAGCTACTCGACCTACTTATCCATCCGACGCCGATAATCTTCTTCCCCTCTTGGCTCGAAAGACTCAAACTCGAACTTGAACTGGGCTTGAAAACTTGGACTTATAGCTGTTAAAAAAATCGACCAAATCGATAAAACCGATCGAATCGAACCGAACCGTCGGTTTCGATTAGTTTTCTATTCTATTTCGGGTTGATTCGGTTTTTTATATTAAAAACCAAGAATATCGATTCGGTTATCGGTTTGTGAAAATTATAGACTGCTTTAAACCGAATCGAACTGACTATATATATTTGAATTATATTTATTATGTATATGGCCCACCTTGATAATATCTTATATATCCATGTTGTCCATTCGTTTTCTCAAGCCATTTTAGGATGCATTCCAAAAAAGTAATCAGATCCAAATCTTAAGTAGACCACACTACATGAAACAGTATTGATTGAGCGCTTATCATTAAAAATATCCTAAGGCTCACTTGAAGAAGATTTACAATGTGTATTTGCCATCCAATTTGTCGATAAGGTTAAACAAACCTAGATGAAAGGAAAAGTCAAATTTTACTTTTAGCTTGATCCAAAACTTTTGTAACCCATGAGTATAAAAGTTTTAATAGTCATTCACAAGTTTTTACATTGGTGTGGTTCATCAGAGATTTTGATTTTGATTTTGATTTTTGATTTTTATTTTTTATAATGCTGTCATGAAATCGATAAAACCAAACTAACTAGAATTTATCTGATTCGGCTCGGTTAGTAAGGCTTCATCGATTCAGTTTGGTTGTTAAATGTTTAAAATTGATTAAGTTAGTTCGGTTGATTAACTCTTGTCAAAACTGAACCAATCGAATTGTGCATAGCCTTACTTGGACTTAATTCGAACTCGAACTTGATTTAAACTTGCCCGATCTACTAATTGAGCAGGTCCATGCTCGACTAGACCGAGTCGAGTCAAGCACCAAGCAGGGGCTGGGTAGTTCAAGTTGAGTAATGAGCAGAGCAAAACTCAACTTGACTCGCATGTAGCTCTAACACAAACTATTTATAAGGTCATCTACAATGAGATGAACCAAAAACACAAAAAACTTAATTTGTGTAAAACTTTTGTGGCCATAGGATCGTTTCAACGATGGTCGTTAAATCCTCAGTGTTTCCTTCTGTGCGGCCCACTTGGGTCTGCATCCTTTTTATTATCTCATGTCTTTAAATGAGCTCACAAAATAGATAGCCACATGGATTTATCACAAACATCATGGTAGCCCCACCTAACTTTCCCAGGAATTCTGAGAGAAACACTCAAACAGTTTCACACAACTTGTATGTTTCCACGTGGAAGTACCTGAGGCTTTAAATGGCTTATTTCTTGTTTGTCTTTCCAAACTCGTGGGGCCCACCTTACGAATGGGATGGATGGAATGCAGACAGCCTGTTGGACCCCCACATCCCATCTTGGAGTTTATATGGTGGGCATCAATCATCATCACTCCCCAGTGTCTCCGCTTTTACATTTATAGGATAGCTTACCTGAATTATGGATAGGGATGCATTTTTGGGTGGGGGCATCTAATGAACGATTTGGACTCCACTCACAAATCAAGGTGGGCCCCACACTGGTTGGACCTATGGTAACGATCATTCCCTGTTATTTAGGAAATGGCTGCCGGCGTAATTTACAACCGGAAAAAGTTGGGACGGTCCATGCTGCCATTCATGTATGCCACGTGTATGGTGGATGATGTAGATGGTACGACCAAAAGTGTTATATACCCAGGTAAAAGGATGAAGGATCCACTAGTGACATGGAATGCTGAGGTGGACCCCACCATGTTGGTGTGGCCCTGTTAGCCTCGTAAGGCTTTCAGACACTCCCTTCCTGGAGTTATTTGATACTCTGGCAGAGTGTGGTGGTTGATGCGCAGGCATTTGAAATTATCCATTTAGCATATATAGACTCAAATCAAACCGTCCAAATTATTCAATCTATTTTATTTAGCCGTTATGCTTAAATTGAGACTGGTTCAATAATCAAACCCTCTGATTATTCAGGACCGTTGGATATTATTTCCAACCATCCACTAATGTCCAACAGTAGGTGATTTAGATAATAAAATCAGAGCTATTTTTGTTTTAGGTTCCATCTAATTTGTACGGTTTGATTTAAATTACATGTAAGCCACGTGTACAATTATTGTACCTGAGTATCAATCATCACACTCTGCCCGAGTACCAAAGTCTCTTTCTCGCTCTTCAGTCAAGCAAAAACTCTACGGAAATCTCTACATAAATACGGTGTCTGAAAAGCACATTGTTACGCATAAAAAGCACGGTACGACTCCCGCCACTGCCGCTTCAGAAAACATAGAGAATTGCGCATATACACGCGGCAAATGAATCCATCCGCACGTGCTAAATAGGCACACGTATGTTAATTGGACCGTTCATCAGGTGGGCCCAACGGCTTACATGCTCTCACCCAAAATCGAGGTACGTAATGTGGGCCTATCGGCTTTGGTCGAAGTTTTTGGCTATGAACGTTCGTAAGGGTCCATATTTTTCTACGAGTGATGTCGTCCGTAGGTAAAGAAGACAGCAGGGCATGCTTAATCAACGGTCAGTATCTCACTCGTGGATCACGTTGGCACGCGTACGAGACCAGATGCGAGACTCCCGCAGGAACTCGGATTGCGTAGTGGAGCACACAGGACCGACTCAATAGTGGGTGCCGCTGGGAAGACTGTAGGCCCCATCATGATGTATGTGTTTATCCACACCGTCCACCCATTTTATCAACTCATTTTAAGGCATGGTAAAAAAACTGAGGCATATCAAAATCTCAGGTGGACCACACCACAAGAAATGGTGGTGATTGAACACCCACCATTAAAACTTTCTAGGCCCCACTGTAATATTTATTTTCCATCCAACCTGTTGATTAAATCACACTGATCTGGATGTAAGGAAGACAAAAATATCAGCTTGATCCAAAACTTTTCCAGCCAAGATTTTACTGGTGGGGTTCAATCATTACTGTTTCATGTGGTGTGGTCCATCTGAGATGTGGATCGGGACCGTGTTTGGGTTAACGCCTTAAAATGATCTGGAAAAATGGATGGACGGCGTGGATAAAATACATACTTTATGATGGGTCCACGGAGCTTTTCCGGCAGCACACAGTAAGGACGTTGGTGCTGTGTGCTACAGTACGCAATACGAATCCCTCCCCTCCCGTTGGCAAGGCTAGAAAAAAAGCGAAGACTTCGTTACTTACCCAGGATTTCCGTTTGTGCCTCTGTCGCGGCCAATGGTCGAGCGTGTGTCGCCATCATCCTGGGCCCACATACTGAGATGGTCCTATAATTTGAACTGTCCAAAATTCTCATTACCCTAAATAAGATAATAAAAGCTTCATTAGTGATCCTAACCTTTGATTTTTAAGTGCCGGTCATTGAAAATCATCTTTTCATCGTTCCAAATTCATCTACATATGGTGATGGTCAAAATCATTCTATCAGTGTAGTTTTCTTAATATGGCCTTTATAGGAAAAGAGTCACACGGATGTACGGTTCCGATCTTCGGATCAGACATAATGTGGGCCCAGGAGGTGACGACACACGCTGTATTCTGTTTCGCGACGGAGGTAAGACGAACTCCTTCCGCAGCAACCCCATTAACCGAGTTGAAACAACAGTTCGTTTTGCCAAAAGTCGGTACTGTAGATCTCCAACTTGCGTCGCGCTTTTGGACCCACATTCAAAGATGATGGAACAATCCTATCCGTCCATCCTTTTGGAACATTTTTAATTATGAACCATTCAAAAATTCATTCTAAGGCTTCCCTTCTTTGCTTTTGGGAGTTGAATCCAAACCCTTGAGAATGTAATTTTAACGGTCAACATCCGACACAAGTAATTAAAGGGTCTTACTCATAGTTTCAGCCCTATTCTCATCCATCGGTCAGTACAGAATGTTTGAAAAGATACGGACGGTTATTACTACCATCAATATCTGCCTAAGTGACCCACAATAAGGAGACGTATGCTGATAATCGTTAGTCGCGACATACGCAACGGACTCGTTGAGATAATTAAAACCATAGACAAAAAGAACTCCGTGTATCGCCCCAGCCTTTCCCTCCTCCTCCCTCTCTCTCTCTCTCTCTCTCACACACACATATACACCGAATGATGGGTGTATACGCTTCTCCGTCATGCCCTTCCCAACCCAACCTCTCGCCTCTCTCTCCACATTCCTCCCCAAAACCCGCCCTCTTCTCTCTCCCGACTCGCTCCTTCTCTCCCGAATCCATCTCTACCGTCCGATCTTCTCCTTAATCAAACCCCCGCCAGAAAATCCTATCCGCACAATCAAACCATGCCCGAAGCAGCATCAACGGCCGTCCACTGCGCCGGATCTTCATCTGACGGCCCGTGGCGCCGCGAACACATGGCCCGGAAAGACCGTCTCCCCCGCGCCTGCACCTCCCGTTCCTCCGCCCGTCTGCACTCGCCCGCCGCGGCGGCCCCTGCCGTCGATCACCGTCGCGCAGCCAAGGACGATCAGCAGCAGCAGCTGCAATGCAGCAAGGTCATTACGCCGCTCGTCTCGGACCCCACGCCTTCGGACCTGCCACGGTGGGGCCTACGGTCGATGTGGGAGCTCGCTTCCCTTCTCAACTTCTTAAACGTGAGCGAGCCCTGCACTGATCGACTGCTCGGATTGGTTCTCCTCGTTCCCTTTACTTTGGTTAGCGTTTTTTGTACTCTTTTTGCAGGTTTTTCGACCGCTCTTGAATATCAGAATTGAATTCTCGGCAGAGGAGCTTGAGACCGCCTTGATCACGCCAAATAGCATTCTGGATGATATACACATTCCGCTGTTAAAGGTCGGTGTTTGGATGTGGAATCTTTTTATTTGTGATTGCATTTTTGTTCCTCGTATCATTGCTTGAATTGTGTATGAAAGTATCAATCTTTTGTGGCAGAAAGTTTTGAATTTTTGAATTTTGAATTTTTTCTGTTAGTTAACTCGGTCGAAAACAATAATCACAGAAGCGGAATGTTTGTTGTGCTTGTGATGCTATTTGCTTCTATCTTGTAGTATGTTTATGCAAAATTCTAACTTTTGCAGCTGAAAGTTGATATTTTGAATTTGGGCGGGAATAGTCGTTGAATGGAATAGTCGTTGAACGGGAATTCAGTTTTCTTTTTCTCAGTCATTGGAGTTCAATCTTGTAATTCAGAAGTTCAAGAAATAGTTTGCACTGATCTTTGTATGTGCATCAAATATGAAAGTGGGTTGTTGGCTTCCTCATCATGAATGAAGTTAAAAATGTGAAAAGAGGTTGTGGACGAACCTTTCACGGCCTGCTTTTGAAGAGCTGAAACATCAAATGATTGCATATTAGCTTGGTTACTCTTACACGGCTGCAACACGAATCTGTGTCTTCAAAACAATCATTTAGAATTGACCAACTCTTGATCATACAATGCTGAGTACTTATAGGAGTACAGATAAAGAATCATTTGGCTCCTTATTGGCCATTGATTCTTAGATGGATATGAGACATGAATCTGATATCATAGACTGATATAATTGGCTTCATTGAGTTGCTGATTTACATACCTCAAAGTTTGGGGTGAAGATGAATGGATGGAGGGGGCCCTTGGTTCAACTCTCAAGAGGTCTCAGAGAAACCAACATGACCAACACTACTTAGAACAAGAAGCAAGCAGAGGAAATGCGCCACCAAATCTACTTCATCTAGAACAACAACCCAATTCTTCATGAATCTATGATTAGAATGGCCATGCGTTTCTGTCATTGGCTTTGCAAAGTTCTATGTTGACAAGCTTGCCTTCACCATTTATCTCTATGGCATATGCGACTTCTTTGGCCCTTGGGACACCATTAAGGATCTATGGATGAAAGATCAAGACATTTTGTTTTGTCCTTTTTGAGCAATCAAGATGCCATGACCCCCTAAATTCAGAGGGCTAACAATCCTTGTGATAAGGTTATACCATCCGAAGGTTAATGGGTGGCCATGAGAGAAGCATTGAATTCATGTTTTATATATGATGTAAAAGAAGCTGGGGGCATATTTGGGCGGGAAGTACTTTTTTATGAAGATATTTGAGGAACGGGTTAGATTTCTAATGGTTTTGTGGGGAAAGGGGTGAGGTTTTGGGAGGATATTTGGGTGGGGAATAGGCCCCTCGTAATGTCTTTCGTTGTCTTTATTGTTGTTGTTGTTGTATGGTATTTATGGTTCTACAACTCTTAAAGAGAAGGAAAGTGAACACTTGCTAGCTAATTAGGCTTGTTGGAAGGGGCAAAGATATTCAAAGGCAAGGAATATGAAAGAATTAGGAAATGGATTTATTTACTTATTTATTTTTTTATTGGCAATCAGGAAATGGATTTCAAATGATCTACAAGACAAAATTCCTCCATGAGTGAGTGGTGAAAAAAAAAGGATTGTAGGAAATCCAAAGTTGGGGAATCAAGGGAGGGTTGTTCTTGTAACTCTGGTTTGGAGAGGGACGGGGGGATGTAAGCCGAGACAGGTGTAGATGGGGGAGCAAGAGGTATGGCAAAGGCATTGGGAGGGAGAGGAAGGGAAGTTAGAGAAAGAAGAGGAAGATACGAGGGGCTGGACCCATATGCGTGGGAAGAGACACATCCTCTGGCAAAAGAGGTGTCAAGGAAGAAGTTCTCAGAGTTTTCGACTTTGTATGTGGTTGGCTTCCCTAACGGTTGGCCACCTATCAATTTCTCATGAGTTTTTGGGTGGGCAGACATTATTACGGAGGCCATCGTCCTGCGAGATTGACACAACTTCTGCTACCGTGGCTTTGCCTCCATCCAATGAGCTTAGAAGAGGAGGTGGAGAAGGCCATCGATTTGCTCGATGGAGATAGCTTTGGAGGGAGGAAGTTTTGAGTTCATAAGGCACACTTTGGCCCTGATGTTAAAAATAGAGAAGGTGAAAGCAGAATGAAGAAAAAGGGGCACAGGGGGGAAGAGAGGGATCTCTGGGAAACACATTCTGTAATCAAATACACCATATTTTGGAGAATTACAGGAGGAAACTCTATCTCCCTTGGAGATGCAGTAAAAGGGAAACAACAAGATCAAGGTTCAACAAAGGAGAGGGGTAATCATAATTAAAGTTCAGGGGGGAACAATAATCTTTGAAAGACAAACGAGATAATTCGGCAGGAGATGATTGACTAAGCTGTGAAGACCATGCAATGGTCGTTGATTGCAGAAATAGCTATCGATGCCTCTTTATCTCGCATACAGTAGTGGGTCGAGGAGACGTGCAATTTATTAGTAGGGGACTTTACTTTGAAGCTGTTAGAATTTAATGAGGTGTGGTTACATATCAAATATAGGAAGTGCCTATATTTAGTACTGGAAGTAGGTGCCAAGCAATGTTGTCAAAATCGTTATCGTATCGCAAATCGTAGTAGGGGTTGAATCGTATTGGATCGCAAAACGTAAGACTTTTTATATATATATTTTTTTAAAATTTTGAAAAAATATAAATAAATTAGATTTTTTTTAACTCATTGATCTTCCTTTTGCCATCAATGTGCACCAAGTAATACCATGTCATAATAGTATTAAAGTATTCTTATTCCTTCATTTTTTGTCTTCCATGAAATTTCCCTTTAAAAATCATACAAGGGTCCTTTAATAATTTATGTTCTTGTTACCTTTCTTAAATGTAAAATCACGGTGGAAAAGCGGCCTTTGATACTATAGACTGACAAAAAAAGGTATTTTGATTTGTAAACATCATTTCATACTACATATAAGTCATGCTGATCATAACCATCCATAAAAACATTATAGGTAGGTCATACATCAATTAGGTGTTTCGACCAATTAAGAAGTAAGGAATCACAAAAAAAAAAAAAAGGCTACGTGATTTAATGTTAAAAAGAATATACATCATTTAATCTCTTATAAAGAATAAATAAAAATAATTTACCTTTTCTAAACAATTCTTAAAGCCCCCACCAATTTAAAAACATAAAATGAAATCCAAGTTAAGCTTAAAGTAGAAGAGAACAACTATAATTTGAATCGTAAATCGGGATTTGAATCGTAAATCGTAGGATTCAAATCATTGAATCGTAGGATTCATATAAAAAGGGATTCGATGTTGGGATTCAAATCTTTTTGCTTAAGATTTGAGTAACATCGTATATCATAAATTGTAAATCGTAGGATTTTGACAACACTGGTGCCAAGCTCATTAAAGGACTTATAAAAAACCTCATGAGATGGTCAGAAAAATCGCTATTCCGAAGAGAGGAAGTTTGTTTCTTTGTCCAGGGCATCCTATTGGGACTCCAGTTTCACGAGATATTTGTAGCAATCGGAGCTTGTTTGGGAGAGTTGGTGGCAGTGGATTTGGCAACTGAAAACGGAGAAGAACTCGGTGTAGCTCGGATATGTGCAAGGAAAAAATGACGGCATAAAAGATCTGGTTTCCATCAAGGTTATGGTTGGAGATGAAGTCCTTGATCTGAGGGTTGAGAGTGAAGCTTTGATGTGGGTCCCACAACAATGGGGTGAGATTTGGCAAAACAGAGAAGACAGAGAAAACTCTGTTGAAGAGTAGTGATGGTCTACTGTGAGAAGACATAACATCCTCTTAGTGCTCTGGAGCCCCACTAATTGATTTCCTTGAGTAGTGTCGTCTCGCGATTGGAGGAGAGCTGGTAGGTGAAAGGAGATTGAATGAAATTTCGATGAGTATCATCTGGTATGCAGCGGGAGTAGGAAACAATTTGTCCTCCTGCTTGAACCATGCACCTTTTGAAGGCTCAAATTCCCATCCTCAGGGTCGGGAGACACGTATCCCCCCTCATGTTAGCTTCGGGCACGCTTGTTTCTCGCCTCGGGTCAAGTGGCGTGATGAGAGTGGTTTGGTCGACTTTAAGTTGGCTTGGAGCGGCTTCGAGCCTCTCTTTTCAAAATTCAATGTCATCGAAACAAAGGGAAACCCTTCGGAGGTTGACACGTGGAAGCTTTACAACCATGATTATGCTGGATATAACTGTGTGATCTTGACATGTGGTGGTGGGCCACTTTCGCTCGTGTCTTCCCCCTCACGAGTCATGTGCGATTGAAAGCCCTACCCAGATATGTCCGCCTTACACTCACATGTGAGATTCTATTGCACCTTTTATTCACAACAACCATCTTTCTCAAGGACTTTCAAAGGATTTGGAAGGAGGAATTAGTATCTACAACACCCCTCGAACAAAGCTTTTTACTGCCTTTGAAGACTCGGGCCTACAGATTCATGAGAAGATCTCTATTCGGCTGTAGGAAGTTTTCTGTGAGAAAAAGTTGGGAGGATCATTCCATCTCAGAGAGCGTCTTTTTTGGATAGCTTGATGGAAAAGCTAGACGAAGATAAACTAGCTTTGGAAGTGGTAGACCCGGGTAACTGTATTTTGGAGGATGCCCTAATTGTCACCCTGCTATGTGCTTCGAGAGTCAAAGATGAAGTTGAGAATTTATCTTAGAAGCCCCTCTAGGTCCAGTTGTTGATTTTGTTGGAAGCCAAAAGCTTTTTGAAGCCCAGTTTCGATGGTCCCAAGATGTCTTGGGTAGAGTTAGGGGCATGGTCGGAGCCTGTGAGGAATGTCTACGACTTTGTTCGGTTTGCCAAAATCAAAGGTGTGCAAGGGTTTAATGAAGATCAATTATCGAAGTTTAGAAGGTCTCCAAGGGGAATGAGAGAGCTCCTCAGCCTAGATCGCTCGATCAATTATGATGCGTCAAGTAAACCTAGTGGCAATTTGAGGTCAGAGGGGGCAGGTAAGGTGATCAATGTTGATCGTCTCTTGGAATGTCAGATGTTTGGGCTGCAACCTGAAAAGGGCCCAAGTGAGGAAAATGTGCAAGAAATTGAAGGCTTACGTTATAATGTTGCAGGAATCGAAGCTTCAGGCTATGGATTGAGGTACAATTAATTCTATTTGGGGTATTCGTAATAAAGATTGGGTAGCTTTAAAAGCTATTGGCTCTACAAGAGGTATAATTGTAGTGTGGAATGCTGATATCTGGAGCAAGGAAGGCAATTTCTTAGGCTCTTTAGTTTCAGTAATTCTTCAGGATTATGCTTCTAATTTTAAATGGGGTTTTACCACGGTTTATGGCCCTTGCTCTTCTAGTCTGAGAGATTAGTTATGGTTTGAGCTTTCAACAGTTAGAGAGCGTTGGGATCTCCCCTAATGTGTGGTGGGGATCTCAATGTTGTGCATTTTTCGTATGAAAAGTCTTATGGTGGCCGTGTCAACTGCAACATGAGAAAGTTCTTTGAATGGGTGGCTTCTCACTAATTAGTTGATCTTCCTTTAGGGGGTGCAATGTACTTGGACAAACAATCAGGCTGAAGCTATTCTTTTGTGCCTTGACAAATTTTTAGTCACATTAGATTGGTTAGAAAATTTCTATTATTTAACCAACGGGCTTTTCTGCGTCCTATTTTCAATCATAGACCGATTGTCTTGGAGGTGAATGATGTCAATTGGGGGCCAAGGCTGTTTAGATTTGAATTGTCTTGGATGGAAATTGAAGGATTCAAGCAACTAGTCATGGAATGGTGGGCCTCATCAAAGTTGAAGGTTATGTGGGTTTTAGATTAAATTGTAAGCTCAAGAAGTTAAAAGAAAAAATAAATATCTGGAAGAAGTTTTGGGCTCTAGAGAAGCAAAATTTGAATCTATTTTGATAAGATTCATGAGTTCAATATTGAAGAAGTGGTCGGTGGGTTGTCAGATGAAGAAAGAAACGAAAGAACAACTCTTTCATTGAAGTACCGCCACCGGTACACTAATTTTTCTAAAGAGGAAGAGATAAAGTGGTGGCAAAGATCTATAGCCTTGTGGTTAAAAGAAGGGGACAAGAGCCTTGTGCTTGAGTTTGAGTTATTAGCTTGGTGGTAGAAGGGACTAGAACTTCAGAAAAGGGGTAGATTTGCTATTCCATTGTCCAATTCTACAAAAATTTACTCTCTTGTGATCATTGGTGTATGCTGCGCTTGGATAACTTAGACCTTCAGTTGTCAATTGAGGAATCAAATTCTCTCGAGATGTTAGTTTAAGAAGAAGGTAAATGTGCTCTTGATTCTATGTGTGGAGACCAGGTTTTTGGTCCGGATTGGTATTTGTTGAAGTTCTTTTAGATCTTTCTGACCATTGATTAGTAAAGATGTGATGGAATTTATTTTTGAATTTTTCGAGAGGAGTCGACTTTCTATTGACCTTGGTGTAACCTTCATAGTCCTAATTCCCAAGATTGAAGGGGCAAAGTTGCAAAAAAGACGTCAAGCCGATAAGCCTGATTGGAAGCCCATATAAAAATGCTTGCAAAAGTCCTAGCTTCAAGATTTAGGAAAGTTCTTTCTCAAGTTATCTCGGAGAACTAGGGTGCCTTTTTAGTGGGTAGTCAAATTTTGGATATTGTCCTCATTGCTTACGAATGCATTGACTCCAGGCATAGGGATGGGAAAAAAGGGCTTAGACTGTAAAGCTAGACATAAAAAAAACCTATGATTACGTGGATTAGAAATTCTTGGATTACATGAGGTTTGGATGTGGTATTAAATAGAGGAGTTGGATTCAATCTTGTGTTCAATCGCCATCTTTTTCCATTTTAATCAATGGGTCGCTAAATGATTACTTCAAGCCTTCTTGTGGAATTAGGCAAAGTCCTCTATCTTTGTATCTTTTTGTGGTGGTTGGGTAAGCTTTTAGTAGGATGCTTCATAAAACCAAGGAAAATGTTTTTTTTTTTAATTTTTTTATTTTTAAGTGGCGAATGCGGGGGCGCAAGTTATTCACCTTCAATATGTGGATGACACAATTCTTTTCTATGATGCGGACATGACCTCAATTGATAATCTTTGGAAAATAGTGGTTTGCTTTGAAGCGGTCTGGGTCCCAAATGTCAATGTTTCCAAAAGTCAATTGTTAGGGATTCATGTGGATCGTGAAGAGTTATTGCAGTTTGCGAGCATCTTTGGGTGCAAAGGGGGAGACTTCCCTTCCACCTACCTCGGGTTACCTCTTTGCATAGGAAAACCGCGAAGCACTTATGGGGATAAAGTCATCAAAAGAATTGAAAGAAAGTTGTCAAGCTGGAAGTTGTATCTCTCTTTGGGAAGCAGGTTAACTCTCATCAAGGATGCTTTCTCTAATATGCCAGTCTACTTTGTCTCTTTTTAAGTGCCCTAAATCGATGTTGGATAAAATTAATAAATTGAGAAGGGATTTCTTGTAGAAAGAAGTTGAGTAAAAAAAGGAAGTTAATCTTCTAAATTAGGAAGAGGTTTGTTAGCCATTAAATGAGGGAGGAGCAGGTTTGAAAGATTTGGTTCTCATGAATGTTGCTCATCTTGGAAAATGGCATTGGTGGTTTGGTTCCGAAGCGGGCAAATTATGGAGGGAACTTTTAGTTTCCAAATATGGTACTCGTGCGGGGCGATTGGGGTATAAAGAATTCTTCTCTATATAAGGCTTCGAATGCCTGGAGGGCTGTTGCTTCTACCTAGTAGATGTTTCGAGGAGTGTCTTTTTTGATCGGGAAGGGGAATCACATTTGTTCCTGGATGGATGTTTGGTGCGGAGACCATCCATTGATTGGGCTTTTTCCTAGAATTGCTAGCATCTCTTCGGATTTATTCATTTGTGTAGGATTGCTGTTATACTTTCTGTGGAGGGGTGGTGGTTTGGTCTCCTCCGTGTTGAAGAAGCTTATCGGATGAGGAGCTTGAAGAATTTGCTAGCTTACTTGATCATCTAAAGTTTCTAGTCACATTGCCTCAAGATGAAGATTCGATGGTTTGGAGAGCGCATGGCTCGGGTATCTTCTTGGTGCGTTCGTTCTACAATTTGATCTTCAAGCATCCCAATTCGACCTCCCATCTGTTGCATCATTGGTCTTATGGAGCTCCTCCTAGAGTTGCAACTTTTGTTTGGCTTGTGGGTAGGAAAAGAGTGCTGACCATTGATAATCTTCAAAAGAGATCTCTCATCCTTCCTAACATTTATTTGATGTGTATGGGAGATGCAGAATCTATCAATTAACTTTTCATTCATTGCCCTTTCGCTGCTAGGGTTTGGGAGCATTTCCTGGCTTTCTTTGAAGTCTCATGGGTTATGTGAAAGCCCATTGATGATCTTTTGTGGGCATGGCATAGAAGTGGTATGAGCAACCTCATTAAGCAATTTGAAGAGTTATTACGATGGGAGTTCATTTGGAAGGATTGAAACGATCGATGCTTTCAAAACGAAGAGGTTATATGTAAAGTGAAATGTGTTGTTCTAGAATGTACGGCCTATGTTAAAGTAGCCAAGTCGCTTATCTTTCTTCCATTTTTTTTTGTATCTTTCAGGTTGTATTCTTTTCTTGCCTTTTTGGCGGGCTTTCTAATAAATTTTTTGTTCTCTCTCTCTCTCAAAAAAAAAAAAAAAAAGAAAAAAAAGAAAAAGGATTTCAAATGGCGGATTTCCAAAGAGTTAATTAAGTCCTTCCTCTTGATGCTGTCCAAACAAGGGGATGAGGTTCTCACATGTGCTCATGTGTGGGGATAAGAATAATGGTCCTGACAAATTTCTGCCTTTTGTTGGGGAGCTATGGTGATTGAAATTCTCACTCTTGATCTTTTGCAACATTGTCAACACCAACCTTCAAATGTTTGCTTTCTGTGCCATTCAGTGGAGGATTTGGATAATCATTTATTTGGTAATCTTCAAACCATTTGGGGTGAATGCTTTAAGTGCCTTGAGCTATCATATGTTCTTCATGGACAAGGTATTCCAAAACGATTAATTGCTGTAATGGCCGTTATGTAATGGTAACAGGTGGTAACCGTCATACATTACGAGGTTTTAATCGGCGTCACAGAAAAATATGGCTTGTAACGGCTCCACAATGGTCCGTTAGGGGGCCAAAATAGCTTAAAAGAAAAGCCACAACGTCCGTCACACCCCGTATAGTAACAGTAACGCGGTGGCTGTTACAGTCACCGTTACCGTTATGGAATACCTTGTTCATGGCTCACTGGTTGATATTTTTCAAGTATTGGAATGTAGGCCCTTTTTCAAGGGGAGGTAAGGTTCTTTGGTGGTTGCTCCCCTTTGCTTTTTTTATTAACTTGGAAGAAGGGGGATTGGAGAATGTTTGAAGGCAAGCATAAATCTATGAATGGAATTTGGATGAATTAAAGGCCTGTTTGGGTGCCGCTTGTTCAATAATTGACTTTAGCTATCAGCACCTGTCGGCCAAAAACTGAATGGTCAGGATTCATTTCCATATTGTGGTCCACTTTAATATCAAATTGTCCTGATTTTAGAGGGCATGGAACTTTCAGATCGGAGAGTGTCACATGGGCAATTGGGATCTTCCAATCGTGTTCCCAATTGGCATGTGGAAAGGGTTATGTCTCTAACTCATTTACAGAAACAAAACAGCAAATGACCTGTTTTCATAACAACTGGATGAGGCCCTTTCCAGATTTATTTATTGAATGGCAAGGCCCTTTCTAGATTAAATCAACTCATTTTAGGCCGTCACCCTAACAGCCTCAGCTCCCAAGGGTTTTAGTTTTTGCATGGTCCCTAACATGCAAAGAATTTGAGGGGCTATCTTTCTAATTTGTAATGGTGTTCAAACTCAGGAGTGTTGGGAGGTTTCTTATGTAGTTTTGGGCGTGAGGATCCCTCATCTTCCCATTCTATTGTAGTTCCATCTCTTTTTAATAAAATTAGTCACCCTTAAAAAAACAGAAGTGGATTGATAGAGATTGTATTCTTAGTCATGCAATCATGGTTGTAATTTCTGTGGAACTGATAGGGATTTCAAATTACAATTGATATGTTATCATTCTGTGCTGTTTGTTGCTGTTTTGCATCTATTTTTGAGCTTATAGTTGGCAGAACAATGTCTGCAATCAAGGGTTTTTGGTCTATGAAAGGTGTTGTTGGCTGTAGGTCTTCCTGATAATCTGAAGATGCCAATTGCTTATTCACTTTAACGCAAATGGTTGTGGTGCCGTTAATTACTTGAACTCAATGTGTTTTTGCATCTATGGTGCTCCTGTACTTCCATGTGATTTTGGCTTTGGATATATAAAGGGCCTGTTTGGGTTTGGGGGTTAGACTAGGGGGAAGGCAAGGGAAAGCAAACTTGTGACATAAATGGATAATAAACTGACATCAGTGCTAGGGGAAGTAAACCCCTTGCACTTGTTTCCCTAGAGAAATTGGAAGGAAGTGCTTTCCCTTTGCATTTTGCATTGTTTGGTTTGGAATTTCCGAAGGGAAACCTTTTTTCCCTCTAATTTTGCCATTTAAAACATCACATCAGAGGGAAACTTCTATTCCCACCATTTAAATTTTTGAAGAAAAGGTTCACCTACCTTACATAGTAAATGGGTTTCCTTCTCTTTTATGCAATCCAAACAGAGGAAATGTCAAATCCAAGGGAACTTGTTTGCTTCCCATAGCTTACGCCCAATCCAGACGGGCCTTAAATTTATCTATTTCATAACACACTTGAATCTCTGCTATTACTTGTCATGTATGTCAGTCCTGTCTTGATGTGCGCTTACAGGCAATCCCTCCAGTCACTCGGATGGCACTGGGGCGTGCTACTTGGGTGACAGTATTGTGCAGAAAGTTAAAGGACTGGTGGATTTGGGTATGTGATCTTTGTACTGCTTCTGCCTGGTTCCTGTCATTCTACACAGCTTGGAAGTGACAACTTTGGTAAGCTTGAGCTAGCATAAGAGGGGGGTTTTTCTTATTGCAGGTTGCAGATGGGGAGGTTCCAATCGTTGCATCACATGGGTGAGTAGCTTTGCTCACATGGTGCCGACAGACATTTCATATAAATTCTGACGTGTTTGTAATGTTAACTTGTTAAGAGCGGAGGTTGAAGCATATAAGGCGCTTGATCCTGGGACTCGTGTACTGATCTTGAAAGCTTTATGTGATATTCGTGTTGAGGTATCATTATTCATGGAACCAATTCGTTTTATCATTTTTGCCTCCAGTCAGTATTTTCTCTCATATAGAGATTATTCTATAAATACTTTTTCTCTAATTATTCCTCTATCAGATCAATGACACACATGCACACACAAGAAATGCTCTAACACTAGTTGTAACTAGTTTGTATTGATTAATGCTAATAAATGTTTGAGTAGAGAGGATTTATTTCATGTTCACTTTGGAGAAGGGTAGGCAGATCTGGTGGGCTCCACCGCGGTGTTAATGTGAAATCCACCCCGACCATCAGGTGTGTCGCCACGTGTTCTACCAAGGGACCGAAAATCAGCCCCATCCATGGTTTAGGTGGATCACACAATTGGAAACAATGTACAAGCAAAAGCTCACCCTCCATACCGTTTCCCTCGGTGTGGCTCGCTTGAATCACATATGGACCTGTTTTTGGGCCCCACGTATCTGATGGTTGGAGTGGATTTCCCTTGGTATGGCCTACCTGAATCACGGGTCAGCCTGATTTTTTGAATCTGGGCCCAGCATAGGATTACATGTCTAACGGTCAGAGTGGATCTCATATACACATCATGGTGGGCCCTGTCAAAAATCAGTGTTGGTCATCTGGTTAAATTCCTGGTTATAATGAGGTTTCAAGTCCAACGGGTTGGACTCTAGTTAAGGTCCAATGATAGATAACTTCCAACCTTTCATGTATATATGACATCCAACCGTCTAATGGGTTGGCCCACTTTGAGCATCACCTTTTGGAAAACTCTGCAATAGTCACTCATTGAGTGGACTAGACTTGTGTCTCGCGATTCACTAATGTCTAAATATTGTTTTATAAGGTCCACTTGATGTGTAGATACTTCTGACTATTGTACCAGGCGATCCCTGTGGTCTACCTAACCTGTTGGAAGGGTTGCATGGCACAGGCATGTAATACTTTGGAAGTATCATATAGATGGACTGTAGCTTGTGGTCCAACTTGTTGGACTTAAGAACTCTTCTTTGGAATTATCACCATTTTCTGGGAACAGTTGGGAGACGCCCACTCTTGATTTTTGATGGGGCCCACTATGATGTTTATGTGAGATCCACTCCAACCATTAATCCCATACTGGGCCCAGAGCTAAATAATCAGGCTGACCTATGATTTAGGTGGGTCATGCCAAGGGAAACAGTTGGGAGAGTGATGTCCACCCTTGATTTTTATAGGACCCACTATGACAAGTATGTGAAATCCACACCAACCATTAGATGCCACACCAAAAGCTAGGCGTCGGATCCAAAAATAAGGCCCATATGTGATTCAAGTGGGCCACACCAAGGGAAACAGTTTGGAGAGTGAGCTTTTCCTTGTACACTATTTTCAATCATGTGGTCCACCTGAACCATGGATGGGGCTGATTTTCGATCCTTGGGTCTAACATGGGGTGATACACTCGATGGTCAACGTCGATTTCACATTAAAACCATGGTGGGTCCCACCCGAGCAGCCAACCCTTTCCACAGTTAACGCGAAATAACTCCTCTCTCCTTGAACATTTATTAAGCATTAATTAATCCGAATTAGTTGGACGTACTAGTGTGTGAGCATCTCTCTCTCTCTCTCTATATATATATATAGAGAGAGAGAGAGAGAGAGAGAGAGAGAGAGAGAGAGAGAGAGAGAGAGAGAGAGAGCTCACCTACGCACCAGTTCTCACAAGAACTCGTGAGCACTTTTTGAGAACTCATTTACGTGATATGAACCCAAAATCTGAACCGTCCACGTGATACAGCTCCCCAAGAAACCCCAAGGCCCAACTTTTAACCCGATCTAGAACTTTGGTGGGCCATGGCGAAAGGAAACAGTTTCCTCCCTTGATTTGCCTCTCTCTTTGCGGAGATGGCCCACCAATGTTCTAGATCAGGGTAAAAGTTAGGCGCTGGGGATTTCTTGGGGTGCTGCATCACCTGGATGGTTCAGATTTTGGGCTTATATCACGTGAGATGAGTTCTCAAAAAGTGCTCACGCGTTCTCCTGAGAATTGGTGTGTAGGTGAGCATTCCTCTCTCTCTCTCTCTCTCTCAAGCTGAAGGGTCAGCAACAACTGCTGCATCTCTCCCACCTATCCAAATGTTGTTGAAAGATTAAACTGAGAAAATATCGTTTCCAAATTCTTCTGTCTCAATTCTGATTCTTTCAAGATCCAATAGGCTGATTAATTCATCTGAATTTTCCTCACTTAGATTTCGCCTGAAAGGATAGCACACAATTTGACCGCCTATCCTATCAAAACAATGTTACTGTGAACCATGGTTGGGATGCTACACGGAAGAGAGATGAGAATCTGTGACACAATGGGCCATTGCTACTTCAGCTGTCTTCCCAAAGTCGGATAATCCTACTGTCCCTAAGATTGAATCCCATATCCTGAGAGTGCCTTTTGCATATCCAGGATGGCTCTCCAAGTACGGGAGCTTCTCTGTTTTGAAGGAGCCCTATACCACCAATTTTCCTGTGAACTGTATTCACTACTCTCACCTTTCTTCACAGGGGATTCTCTTAGTTATCACCAAGGGAAAAAAGAAAAAAGAAAAAAAGAAACCAATAAAAGGTTATTGTTCAAAAGAAACCAACGACGTCTTATTTGTTCGACTAGTTGTTAATATTCTACTTTTCTCGAGTATTGTGTTTCTTTCCATGGTTTGCTGTTTTTTATTTCTTACCTCAAGTTCACGGTTCACCTAGTCTTCTCTTTCAGCACTTATGATTTGTGAGGAAATATGTTTCTTTATGCATTATCAGATCCAACTTCTTTCCATTTTCTTGCTGCAGTCATAATATAAGGAATTCAGGGACCAAAGCTCCATCTCAATCTTTGTCCTTATATTGTTTACCTTGTGCTCAAACTTGAGCTGATCATACGATTTTAATGGCTTTTCAAGGCAAATGTCCAATGTTCTGTTAAGATTTTCTGACTGTTTAAGAAGTTCCGAATTATTTATGAATTTTCACTGGATTATTGGCGGGCCCCCCCAAAAATCAACTGAGGGCATTCCCTCTCCCCAATGAAAATTCGTAAGGCCCACTGAATTATTTATGAGGGATGCCCTCGGTTGATTTTTGGCGGGGCCCATCGTGATGTGTGTGTGAAATCCATTCTGACCATTAGATTGTAACCCCATGTTAGGCCCATGGACAAAAAATCAGGTTGACCTATGATTTAGATGGGACCACCCCAAAGGAAACAACTGGGATAGAGAAGTCCAACCTTGATTTTTTTAGGGCCCACGGTGATGATTATGTGAAATCCATTCAAACCATTAGATGCCATGGAAAAAAAATTAGGCTTGGGGCCCAAAAGCCAGGACAATCTGTGATTCTAGTGGGACACACTGAGGGAAACAGTTTGGAGGGTGGACATCATCATATACACTAATTCGAATCGCGTAACCCAGCTAAATCACACATGTGGCTGATTTTTTAGCCCTATGCCTAAAATTGGGTCACGCAACTGGTGATTGGATTTTGGAAACACATCAAGTTAGGGCTCATATAGCTTCCGATTTTTGTACGAGTAATTGGCTTTTGGAAACGCATCGGGCGGGGTTTTCGGTATTGTGTTTGTCTCTATAAGGGTAATTTAGACTTTTCATCCTCTGTCTGTACAGAATGTTTTGGTAAATTTGTAAAGTCAAAGAATGTTCTTGGAATATCATACACTTAGAGGAATTTTTGGGTACTCCCCCCTCCCAGAGAAAAATTCACAAATTATTCATGATTTGTGACTTTTATTTGTGCTGAATACTTGAATTATTTTCAAAATATTCATGACTTAATAATTTACTTTCCTTGCCGAATTATTGTCAAGTCCCAACTTATATTTTGTAACACCAGTCCAATGTCCATATGCTTTGATCGAGTATTCATTGCCATTTAGTATCAAAACTCATGATTCCTTGGCTCTTCTTTTGCAGTGACATTTATCCAATGCTACATTTGTAGTCTTATTATATGGTTGATATGAATATTTAGCAGGACCTTTTTATTGATGGCTGAAGTGAAACAAACAAGAAGGAAAACAAGAATTTGGCTGAACTTATTTTTCCATCCTTTAACGTGAAACTTGCATGGAGAGCTTATTTAGTAATCTGATCTTAGTCTTCTTTTTTTTTTTTCTTTTTCTTTTATTATATGCAACTATCATCCATGGTTTTTATGTGTTTTTTTTAAACCCACCTAAGATTGGAATCACTGACTCAGGTTTCTTCATTTTGCAGCAAGAAGATATCCGTAGCTATATTGATAATTCTATTAAACGCGGGATACATCTCTCAGTATTCCGTAAAGAACGAATAGGGGGTGATTCACATGGAACTTCGTACTGGTAACCCAACTAAACTTTTGAATTTAATAAATCAACATGTTCTTATGAGCTTCATTTAGTTTCTATCTTTGAACTGGATCTCGCCTACCTAACATGCGACGTCGCTGTGCAACAAAAGTTTTGCTGCAAGTCTGCAACATTTTCATACTTTATACACTGTTATGGAGTATCTGCTTTACACCATATTTTGGTCTTCCATGTAGGTTCGAAGATGACCCAATCATTGGTCATAGGTTATACCGTGAAATTAGGAAAGTAGAGGTAAAAAAGGTGAAGGCAAAGGGGATTCCATCCATTGCTGTTGTATCTTGCCAATGGGAAACAGTAGCGACCAATTTGGATGAATTCCAAGAAGTTTCAGTAAGTTGTATTGTTGGTATTTGCTATTTATAATGGTATTAAGATGTCTAGTTTCCAGCCAATGTTTTGTTGTGTATTTATTATTTATTTTTCTGAATGGTAACAATAAATTCATCAAAAACCAAACAAAAGAGAGCAACGAACCCAATGAAAAACAAGGAAAAGGATGGTGAGAAGTCATCCAACCTAGAAGCATTGTTTAAAAACTTGGATGCGCCCCACATGACTCAAGTCAACTTTGCCTCAGTTGGATTGGATCTAGTTCAATACCATGAGTTGCCTAGACATTCACCCCCAATTTGGCCGAGTCGGGCTGACTCACCCCCAACTTAGGCGTGTTGCAACTCAACTCGAGAATGGATGATGAGGACATCCGAGCACCATTCAGAGTATACCAGAGGAGGAGGAGAGCTTTGGCCCCAGTTCCAACATCTCTATGGTCGGATGATCATTATACATGGCCTAGATTGAGTACGTAGCCATGTTGGAAGACCCCACATGCATGTTTATGCATCTTTGAAGGCCCACATTGGGAAGATGCATTTGGGCTGTACATAGGAGCTAATTTGACACATCTAGACCGTTGGATTCATTGGATACACTTATTGGACCGTTGGATTGTGACCGTGGACCATCTTGATCGTGGGATCATTTTGATTGTGGACCATTGGAAACGATGGAGTCATTGGATGGCTTAGTTTAGTTGTTTTGTTTTTTTATTTTATGAATTTTGGTTTGTTTTATGTTTTAATTGAAATAATGGGGTAATTTGGATATTTCTTAGCAATAAGCCAAATAGACTATAAACGCTTGGGTGTGTGAATGCCCTAGGTTTATTATGCATTGAAATAGAAGTTCTCTTTTTGCTTTGAGCAAAGAAAACCACCTGTGATTGAAGTTGGTGTGAAGCCATGGAGTGATTCGAACTCATCGCTATTTTATTCTCTTATTTTCTTCTTTCAAGGTGTTATTGTCACTTTTCTCTTTTTCTCTCTAATTCCTTCTATTTATTTGTTTTCTTTTTGTTTCATCCTAAATCACATCCCCATCATCCACAAAACCCATCTAACCTAGACCCTACTTAAGCCATACAACCAGCCCCTTTGCACCTTACTCTCATCTGTTGGTCCTTGATCCTTCGACCCCCAAAACCCTAAATCCCCATTCCCTAAACCCTAAATCTCCATTCCCTAAACCTAAATCCCTAATTTCCAAAACCTAAAACCCTAACCCAAAGCCCTTAAATCTCAAAACCCTAGTTCCCTAATTCCTAGTTCCCAAATTTAACCCTAACCTTCCAAACCCTAATCGGAACAAGTGATTTCCTTTGAATTAAGATTAATCCCTATGCTAGATGGAAGTTCTACTTTCCATAGGTCCTAATTAATTAATATCTTCTAAAGATCTCATTGCGGGATTATTGTTTGGTTTGAACTTGAGCATATTTAATACTTGCATTCTTCATAGTTGTGGTAGATTAGTTTTATTTTGTTCTTTGAATTCTCTAATTAATCCGTTATTTGATTTATTGCTTCATCTTAAGTTAGACCATCCATCATGCATCGAAATTTGGTAGCAGAGCCTAGGTTTGGCATAGGGTTTAGTGTGGTCCTCAAATTAGCAAAGGACTTTTATGTTGCATTTAGAGTAGGCTGTTCATATTGCTGTATCTAGGATTAACAGTCTTTTCATTCTCACCACATTGCATGTAGAGTCTTTAGTTCTTAATTTCCCCATTAGATCCTTGGTTTGTGCCCACTCGTACTGGGCGTGGTTTTGATTTGCACCCCACAATGAATTCAGAACAGCTTGTCGAGGCTCTCATTGCCATTAATAACCGTCTTGCGGCCATCGAGGCCCAAAGTAGAACCACTAGTAACCAATTGACAGCCATTAGGAATGAGACCAATACTCGCATGACCCAGTTGGAAACCTCCCTCCATGCAAACCCTGATGATGGGGAAGATGGCCAATCTCGAGCGAGAGATGAAGTTAGAGGACGGGGAAGAGGTCGTGGCCGAGGTAATGGCAGTGGTGGGGCGTGTACCCAGCCACCCCTTGGAAAGTATCAAGACCACCATGATCATGATGAGCGAGTAATGAAAAGTGAAAGTTGAGGCACCGAGTTATGATGGTCGTTTAGGTCCCAAGGCCTTCCTCAATTGGCTTGCGGACATGTATCATTACTTTGAGTGGTACGATATGTCCGATCACCTCAGGTGAGATTCGCCAAGATGAAGTTGGTGGGCCAAGACAAGTTGTTTTGGATGAATTTCAAGCGAAAAATGGAGAGGTCTGGAGATGATCTTGTTTCACTGTGGGCTGAGATAAAAGAGATTTTAAAGGAAAAGTACATTCTTCTCTTACCACCAGAAGCTTTTGGATTAGTGGCGATCCTTTCGTTAGGGATCAATGCCCATGGCTGATTACATCGCCAAGTTTGATGAATATATGATGCGTTGTAACATCGAGGAAGACCCATTAATGACCCTTTCCCATTTCAAGATGGGCCTTCGACTCGAACTTTAGCGTGAGCTCATTCCTCATGACATCACCACCCTTGAACATGCCTATCAAGTGGTGTAAGAACTTGAGCAGTATCTAAAACCCTAATTCGTGAGGCGATTTGACTCTCGTGAATCCAACATCAAGGCCACTCCCCAGGGAGCTAAGCTTAGTTTTGGGAGACAATCCAAAGCCTCTACTGGTGCTCAACCCAACAATAGGGATGTGAGGGACAAAGGTCTAGTTAGTACTAGTTTGAGGGGAGGTGAGCATACGCGGTGTTACAATTGCCAATGATATGGTCATTTCGCATACCACTGCCCTATGAAAGAACGAGGTAAGGCCCTTGTAATTGACGAGTTTGATGAGGATGCGAATGATCAGGGCAATTGCGAAGAAGAAGAATATCAGCCCGAAATTGGTGCTAGTGACGAAGAAGATGGAGGAGTTGACATCGTGCCACTTAAAGTTGTCAGACGTGCCTTAGCCCTGGCTAGAGAGAGTGATGATTGGCGCATGAATTCAATTTTCCACACTTACATTGAAGTGTGGCGATAAAAACTGTAAGGTGATAATTGATAGTGGTAGTTGCACCAACGTGGTCTCTGCTAACAATATATCTCATTTGGGTTTGAAACCCATTCCTCCCCCTTAGCCCTATCGAGTTTCATAGGTTGATGCGTCCTCGATATCGGTTTCTCAACGATGGCTTGTTCCCATTCAGTTTGCTTCCTATAAAGACATGCTGTGGTGTGATGTTTTGCCTATGGATGTAGGCCACATCATTTTGGGTAGCCATTGGTTGTATGATCGTGATGTGACACTATTTGACCGCTCGAATACATGTTCATTTATGTATGAAGGTAAGAGGATAAAGCTAAATCCTCTTCCGCCCAAAAGCATTCCGGAGAAGAACGAGGACGTAAAAAAGGGTGATCCAAAAGATGTGAGGAAGTCTTAGCCTAAGTCTCTCCACATAATGAACGCTAAAGAGTTTGAAAGGGAGACTAAAGCTTATTTGATGGTGTATGCCTTTGTGGTAAGAGAGATCACACCCGAGGTTAGCGTAGAGTGGCCACTTGAAGTGATTTCGGTATTGGAGGAGTTTAGCGATGTTTTCCCTGGGGACCTACCGGATGAGCTTCTACCCATGCGGGACATTCAGCATGTCATAGATTTTGTCTCCGGGTTGACTCTACCAAACCTTCCTTACTACCGAATGAACCTTGCGGAGCATGCAGAGTTGAAGAGACAAGTTGACGAGCTTCTTAGAAATAAGTTAATTCAGGAGAGTTTTAGTCCATGTATCGTGCCAGCCCTCACGCCTAAGAAAGAAGGCACTTGGCGTATGTGCATGGAGATTTGGGTCATCAACAAGATCACGGTTACGTATCTGTTTCCTATACTGTGTCTTGATGACATGTTGGATATGATGGCTAGTGTCACGATTTTTTCCAAAATTGACCTCAAAATAGGTATCATCAGATACATTCGCCCAAGAGATGAATGAAAGACAACCTTCAAGACGAAGGACGGGCTATACGAGTGTAGTCTTGCCTTTTGGCTTGACCAATGCTCCGAGTACATTCATGAGAGTGATGACCTAGGTGTTGAGGCCCTTTATGGGCAGGTTCTTGGTGGTATATTTTCATGACATCCTCATTTATAGTACCTCCAATGAACAGCACCTCCACCATTTGAGGCAAATTTGCAGGGACCTTAGGATAGAGAAGTTATATGCCAGCCTAAAGAAGTGTTCTTTCATGTCTGACAAAGTTAACTTCTCAAGGTTCATTATTTCATTTAAGGGCATGTCTGCAGATCTCGAGAAAGTCAAGGCCATAGTAAGTTGGCCCGAACCGCAGAACATTCATGAGATGCGTAGCTTCCACAATTTAGCTACCTTTTATAGACGGTTCATTCGAGGCTTTAGTTCCATTATGTCTCCAATCATGGATTGCATTAAAAAGGAAGAGTTCAAATGGACTAATGTGGTCTCTAAAGTGTTTAAAGAGATTAAGGGCAAGATGATTGAGGCTCCTGTCATGTGCCTTCGTAGATTTTCTAAAGTCTTTGAGGTTGCGTGTGATGCATCTGGAGTAGGTAGAAGTGTAGTGCTTAGCCAGGAAGGGCAGAATGTTGCCTATTTAAATGAGAAGTTCAATGACACGAAGCAACGATACTTTACCTATGACAAGGAATCCTACGCAGTAGTCTAATCCTTACGCCATTGGCGACATTACCTATTACCGCGAGAGTTCGTTTTGTTTTCTGACCATGAGGCCTTGCGATACCTCCACTCCCAAAAGAAATTAAACTCAAGGTATGCCGAGTGGGTTGAGTTTCTCCAGGAGTACACATTTGTTTTGAAACACAAGGTTGAGGTCGAGAACAAACCTGCCGATGCCCTTAGTCGTCAAATGGCATTACTCCAATCCATGAACGTGGAAGTCACTAGGTTCAAACAATTGAATGGGGGAATATTCGGCGTGCCTAGATTTTGGGAAAGTGTACACGTCACTTATGGATGATCAATTGAGGAGTGATAGTGAGTTTGTCCTAATCGATGAGTTTTTATTTAAAGGTGACAGACTCTGCTCCTGGCACCTTACTATGGGATTTCTTTTTTGTTTGGGAGCTTCAAGCGGGAGTAGCTGGTCATTTTGGTCAAAACAAGACTATTGTCCTTGTTGAGGATATATTGGCCCAGTCTCAAGTAAGACGTTGCCAAAATTATTGGGCAATGAAATTTTGATACTTGGATTGCAAGAATGGATGAAGCACACATCCACAAGAATGGAGTAGAGAGGAATAAACAACTTTCTTGATGATCAAACTTCTTCTTACTAGTATTTTAAGCAAAAACTCACAAAACTTAGAAAAGTGGAATACCTTAGCTCCTACACCACCCTTCTTTTATAGACTCCAAAGATAGATAAAATCCCTATGAATCTTTATTGAAGATCTCCCCAAATATTATGATTGTTCTTAAATCAATCTAATTTATTTAAGAAGATTAGGCCATATTATCAAGGTCGAACAATAGAAAAAGAAAATTTAGTAAGTAGTAAGTAATTTCTAATATCTTCAGAGAGTCAACAATTATATCTTCAAAATCAGCTCCCTATCTACCAAAATAGTAAATGTACTCTTTGACATTTACCCCTCAAGAATAAAAACTAACAACAAATAGCCCAAATTTTAGCACATGTTGGGCCCCATGGTGAGCTTAGGGCTTACATCATTTCCACCAGATGGAGAAAACTCGACTATAACAAGTTAGATGCTTCATACAGGTATTAGAGGTCTAGATCCAATCTTTTCAATTTGTTGCCTATGATTCACGTGCATTCAAAATAGGGCTTGTTTTTTCATTTCACCAAGTATGGTTTATATTAGCCTTATTAAGTGTCGGTGGTCTTGATGCATTGTTCAACTTCATCATTCTTTTCTTTAGGAGCTATTGTCCATCTTGGAGATAACTTCATCTTGCATGTCAGGCACCTCGCCATGATACTCAAACAAATTTGCCACATTGAAAGTCGACGAGATATTTAAGTCATTTGGCAACTCGATCTCATAGGCATTGTCTTTAACTTCATCTTGACTCGACATGGCCCAATCTTCATGTACTTGAGCTTGTTATAAGTTTCCCTTGTTGTAACTTTTCTTTACGAAGAAAAACCATAACTAAGTCACCTTTATATATTCTCCAAGTGATGTTCATTGCAACTTCTCGGTACTTGGGTTGGCCATCTTTGATATCCTCTTTTCATGTCTTTTTTTCTTCTTTTTCTTTATTTTTTTGAGCTTCTATATGCTGGACTGGTCAATCGGTAGGAGCTTGGCTTGTTTGGCTAGACTCATTTAGTAATGCATAAGATTCAGCAAGCTCAAACCTGGCACCAAGTCAATATAATGTTGAATGTTCCTCGTAGGAGGAGGTCTACTTGGGAGCTTTTTAGGCACCAAGTGTTATATTCTTGAAGGAGCTTCTGCATGGGAGGCAGAAGTGCAGAACATCTGACTATTTTGTGTCTTCTTTTGCTATCAAGACATAATGATGATCTTCTTCTTACTTTCTTCTTCAAACTTTTTTACATTGAGCAATTTCTGACCGTTCTCTTTATTAGGTTTAGGCAGTTGGAAAATATTTCAGTTGGTGTTATGTGATTTTAACACTGTCCTTATCAAAGGAATAAGTGTTGGCTCGAGTTAAATGCACAATATCCAGTCCTATAACTACAATTTCCCTAACAAAATGTGGCATGCATCCATGGGGACCATGTTGCATTATATCTCATCATTGTAGTTAGATGCAACAGAGAAGGAAACTAAGCATCTGGAGTTAATGGGGACTTTACTTGCGTCCCTGAACCAACGAATTTGTAGTATGGATGCAGATGCTTGTGTTCTTTATGTTTTACTTAATTCAACATTTCTTGTGAAACAATGTTCTCATTTGTTTGTTTGTTCCTTTTTTTTTTTTTTTTTTTTTTTTTTTTGAGGAGTAATGAGAAATTTTATTAACGTAGCCAGCTTGCAGCATCCAGGCTAGAAAAGAATACAAAGGAAAGGAAAAAAAACACCACTACACAAAGCAACCCATGCAGGGGAAAGGGAAATCAACCACTAGTAGCCCAATCCAAAATAGATATTTTTGCTTCCTCCACAATTATCTCAGTCGATTTAGAGACATCATGGAAGCGTTTTCTATTTCTCCCCCTCTAGAGAGTCCACCACATAGCCAGTAAAGAATGGTACCAAGCATTCAGACTTTTCGATCCCCCTCCTCCCCCCATGCCACACTGAAAGAAGACCCTAGACACAACCTGGCATAACCCAACTTATCCCAAAATCTGCGAGAAAGAAGTCCCAAACTTTCGAAGAGAATGTGTAGAAGATGAAAAGACGATCAATAGTCTTGGCATCTTGCTGGCACAAGCAACACATATTAGGCATGGGCATAGATAGCTATTGAAGATTTTCTATTTTAAGGACTCTCTTCCTCCCCATTAGCCAGGTGCATGTTGCAACCTTGGGTGGGGCTCCATAGAACCAAAAGTGAAAGGCACGATCTCCCTAGTTTCCGAGAGTAGCTTCTCAAAGAAGGTGATAGAAGGACTTAACCGAAAAGCGGCCTGAGCTATGCGTACACCATAACATCAGATCCTCCCCTCCCGAAGGAACAACCCACAACAAATAGCTCAAAAGGGAAATGAAATCTTCTGTCTTTGCGTCTAACAAGTTCCTTCTACAAGATGGGGACCAAACAACTGAGGCAACCGATATTGAAAAGCAATCCTGCATCCCGCAAACCAAAAGACGGAGCCAAGCAAGCCAAGGAGGGAAAGATGCAATTTAAGGGAGAATTTCTGCACCAAAGGTCCTTCCAAAAATTGATCTTTGTGCCATCCTGCACAGTGAAGGCTAAACCATGCGTGAAGATCAGTTGGATCGACAAAATTGACTTCCATATATGGCAAGCCTTGGAGCAATTCTTAACAAACTAACCTCCTTCCTCGAGGCCATATTTGGTCACTACTACCTCACACCAAAAACTACCTCCCTCGGTCAAGAATCTTCACATTTGCCAAGAAGAGCCTCGTTCATGCTGCGAAGATCCCGCAAACCCGCTCCACCGTGAGTCATTGGCTTGCATACCTCTTCCCAACGTAAGAGGTGGAATTTGTTGCCTTCGTGGGATCCCCTCCAATGGAAATCCCTCCTCATCTTATCTAATCTCTCTTGAATCGAAGCAGGGTACTAGAAGAGATACATAAAATATAGAGCATGTTGTTGAAAGCAACTTTAATAAGAGTTAGTCTTCCACCAAGGGAAAGATAACGACTCCTCCAAGAGGATACTTTCCTTCGAATCCTCTCAATAACTTTGTCCCAAAGGTGTTTGGCTGGTTTACCCAAGCAAAGAGGAAGGCCCAAATAGGATGACGGAAAGGAACCCATTTTGCATCCAAAAGACGAAGTGAAAGAGGAGACTTCTGCTTTGGATAAATGTATGCCCAACATCTCACTCTTTCCCACATTAATCTGCATGCATGAGATTGCTTCAAAACATAAAACGACTTTCTGGAGGTTGGCAATCTGAGTCGACTTTGACTTGCAAAATATTAACGTATCGTTAGTGAACTGAAGGTGGGATCCAAATGCCCTTGAAAAAACCAACCTCTTGCCCTTTGGATAACATTCGATTGAACGCTTCCATGATAATCAGGAAAAGGTAAGGTGGGGGGGGGGGTTGTCTCCTTGCCTAAGAGCTCTACGAAGGTTTGAAAACACCTTTGGAGGAGCCATTCACTAGCACTGAAAATGTAGGAGAAGAAACATGCGCGAATCCACTTTCTCCATTTTTCACCGCATCCTAACCTTGCCAACATGTAGTCCAAGAAGTCCCATTGAACATGATCGTACACTTTCTCTACGTCTAGCTTGCATACAATTCTAGGCTTCTTTGCACGGAAGTAGGAGTTTATGCATTTGTGAGCTACTAGAGTTGTGTCAAGAATGTTTTCCATGAACAAAAGCTCCTTGATTGGAGGAAATTATGCCGCCCATCACTTCTTTGAATCTTGAAGCGGGCACTTTAGCCAAAATTTTGTAGGGGCTCCCAATTAGACTTATGGGCTTGAAATCCTTTAACCCTTCAACCCCTTTGATCTTAAGAATAATGGCTATAAACGATGCTCCAAGTTGCGAAGGCAACTAACCTTTCAAAAAGAATTCCTTCATGTGATCCACAACATCTTCCTTTACCACGTTCCGAAAGGCTTGGAAAAAGCTAGCGGGAACCCATTTGGATTGAGGGCTTTATCTCTCCCCAAACTGTCCATGCCTGTCTTCACTTCTAGTTGATTGATAGGCTTTTCTAATGATTCAACAACTTTCAATAAATTGTCAAAGTGGTGGTAATCAAGCCTCAGCCGATTCCAATTGACGTAAGTCAACAAATTCTGATAAAAGCTCACAATCTCTTCACATACCCTTTGTTTCTTCTCTATCTTGGTTCCATCCACCATTATAGAGCTAATTTTGTTATGGTGTGCTCTTGTCGATGCTACGCTATCGAAGAATCGCGTGTTCTCATCACCCTCTTTTAATCAAAGCGCTCTAGAACGTTGCCTCCATTTAATCTCTTCTTCTTTATAAGCTTGGAGTAATTTGACAAAAGAGAAATCCTCTTCTCATTCTCTGCATCAGACAACTGACAACCCTCCTCTTTAAGGTCTATAGTGTGAAGTTCACCTAACAGATCATCCAACTCACTTTCCCTGGAACCAAACACTACTTGCTTCCAAACTTTCAACTTTTCCTTTGAAAGTTTCAGCTTCTGATGGAGTTTAAACCCTGATGTACTAGAAACTTAGAAAGAACACCAACCCTCCACAAGCTCAGGAAAACCAGTAGTTTCCATCCACATCAACTCAAATGTGAATAGTCTTGGCCAACTATCGAGATCAGCTTGAAGAACAATCAATCTATCATCAGAGATGGGTTTGGGAAGGCCTAAGCATTGGATTTGAGGGAATTTGTCCAACCAATCAGGGGAGGCGGAGGCAAGTAACCTGTCCAAATGGGACATTATCGACGGACTCTGCCCATTAGACCAGGTGAACTTAGCTCCTTGGATTCGAATATCCACCAAATCAAAGCGTTGAACCCAGCTAGCAAAATCTTTCATGCTTATGCTTAAACGAGAGCAAGGAGACTTTTCGAACATGAAGCGGGTGATGTTGAAGTCACCTCCTAGACACCAAGGAAGTTGCCACTTCAAAGGAATGATCTTAAGCTCCTCCAAAAAACCAACTCTCTGATCAGTCTTGCATGGCCCATAAACTAAAGTAAACAACCACTTGAAGCCGGAAGAAACTTCTGAAAGAACCACTAAGACAGAAAACTCTCCACTCCAACTATTTACCTTCCTTCGAATGGATGAGTTCTAGGCCACCAAAATTCCCCCTTTAGATCCTACTACATCCAAGCTAACGAAGTTCGTGGTTTTAATACCTCGCACAGAGTCCATGGTGGATTTGTCGAAAGAGGACAACTTGGTCTCTTGGAGCGTGATTACCTTAGCGTTGGCTTTATTGCATATTGCCTTGATTTTGGATTTTTTTAGCTTCGCATCCCAATCCCCTGACATTCCAGTTGAGGATGTTAATCAAGAAACTGACCTTGCCCTTCTTCCCCTAAGTGGTTCGTTGAATTTACTCCCTACCTAATAGTTAACTGAGCTTTCAAGACAATGGAGTTCCCTCTGACCTTTCATGTTCCTTCTAGAAATTGACTTGGCTGCCGCGTACCCTCTCTGTTGTACAAACTGGAAAAGCGCCACAACATACTCCCAACCCTGTCAATGACTTCCTTTGTCCAATCGATCTCTTCCTCTGAGAGAATTGTCTTAGGAGTTTCTAACCTCTGGACATTTCGCCTCAACCATCTGGAGATTATCTATTTCCAGGCCTGGGATTCTTGCAATAACAGCTTGTAGGGGTGTAACATCTAACATTTTTGCGAGATCATCTCCCATGAGAGCTAACAATCTGTCATCCATAGGTTCAGTTGGGACTGCCATCATGGCTCTTGGCTCTTTTGTAGAATGGATGGGAGTGGAATCTACTGAAACGTCTTTTTCATCCGACGAAGCTAGGTAATAAACGACTTCCATGGGATTAGAAGCTCGTGCAACTTGCACATCTACATGGAGAGTGGTAGTATTCTTTATTGAAGGGAAGATGGAGGAATCTCTTCGAAGCAAGACAACCCTTGGCTTTCCTGCTCTAGGGAAGCAAAAGCGTTTGGCTGGAGAAGGTATTTAAAATGGGTCCTTCGAGTGCCAGGTGAGCCACGTGCGTCATAACCTTAGTTGGGCTCGTACAGATCAGTCCAGGAGACTTTGGGGGCTCTCGAGTCGGGAGAAACACGTGTACCACAGATGTGCCTTCGACTTCCCCTTTGTTTGCTACCGCATCGACGCCCAAGCCCAATGACGACATCACATTTATACCTCTTTGCTGCTCAAGGCAGACAACTGATGAGCGCTTCTCCAACGAATAGTAGCTATGTCTTCGAACCTGCATCTGAAGTTGCTCCGAACCTGCCACGCCATCCCTACCCAAACCTTTGCTTTGAGCCTCGGATCGAATCTCCATCTGTCCTCTTTTGAAGATAGGGAGGAAAAAATCTCCTTGGCACGTTACTCTCTGTCTCCCCCATGCGAGGCCTTCCCCGAATCCACATAGCAGATGCAAGGCGTCTCCGTCACCATCTCCCCCGTGAGACAATGTTCTCATTACTTTCCTATTTGCCAAAATTGTGTATATCTTCCCACAAGAAGTGCAGGTGGCGTGAAAGATATTCTGCCACAACCATTGCCCCTCGTCAGTCACTCGAGGCATTGATAGTATTGTACTTCGAATGACCAACGTCCCCCTACTATCTTCATATTTTTCCGTTACATTTTCCCCGACATGTTTTCAATTATCATATGTACGTACTTCACACCTTGTTTCATCCCCAACCTTCATTTGGATACGGCCATGAATGTCTTCAACATATTTTCCTTCCTAAAAGTTCGCTTTTACTGCAGATTGATATTCATGACATTGAATAAAAAATGTCTTGTTTGACCATACTTAAAGCATGTGAAAAGAATGTTGTTTTTTCCTGTCTTGGGTTGTCCCTCATCCATAACCATCACCTCCTGGTTTGGGGTTTGACTTCATTATTGGATGTTGGTCTGCAATCACTCAACCTATGGGAGGCCATATAGTCGTCTTATGTAGGAAGCTAGTATGCTGCCCAATTATTAATGACGATCCTTGTGGGGCACCAAATCGTCTCCCATGTCCCAAATTAATTATCTTCTAGTATGCATCCTACATTTTTAATATATCTTTAGAGGCCAATTCATTCCTTGTGTTCGGGTTAAGACCATTAAGACATCTTGAAATATTAAGTTATTCCTCAACTTATTCATTCACCAATTGATTCCCATAATGTAGATTGTGACATCTTCGATAGTTGTCATGGATTGGTCCTATGAAGTTGCTTTCTCCTTACCTTAATGGATTTGTTCGGCTCGGAGATCACCCCACCATGTTAATGCGTTACTGGAAAACTTCTGGCTACTACGCTGCCCATTGTTGGAGAGGACCTTAGTGCTTGTTTGTTTTAGTGATTATTGCAGTAATGTACTGTAATGTTATGTTAATGGGTAATGAGTATTGCTACCACAATAGTTCGAAGTAAAAGTCGTATGTAATACCAATACCACCCTCACAGCTTTAATTTTTTAATATGCATGTAAAGTACTCACTGTGATTAGATACATGTGGATATAACTTGCCTAATATGTGTCATATCCACACTGTCCATCTATTTTGCAATATCAATTCAGGGCATGACCCCAAATATCAGCTTCATCCAAAAGTTTTGTGGGCTGCAGGAAGTTTTCAATGGCATGCGTTCAATCCCGACTGCTTTCTGTGGCGTGGTCAATTTCCACTTTGGATGTGCCTCCTTTTTTCTCTTTTCATACAATGATCTTGCAAGATGGATGGGTGGTGTGGATATAACACATACATCATGGTGGGGCCCATGAAACTATGCCCCATCAATGCACCTTCGCCCATCCCAAGTCGGTGGTAATTCCGACGGATTACAATGATTTAACAGCTTGGTTTATCCAATCTGCTACTAGGAGTAATGATGTAAGTTTTACACCACATTACCGTGGCATTTCAAGGAACCAAACAGGCCCTTAGTGTGGATCTTCCCTTATGTGCCTTCGTTCTCCAACTTTGGTCTCCGAATTTTGGAGCTCTCCTACTTGATTAGTGAGATTGCCTACCATATGTGTGAGTTTAACTAGTCACATTGTGCATGCACTGATTAATTGGGTTATTTGCACAAACTTTCTTGTGTCACTGCATTCGAAAGCTATTAGAAGATGCTTTTTCAGAGTCGAAAATCCCCAACAATCACCCCCTCTGATGCAGCCTGGATTATCTAATCATTGAGATTTCGGTACCTGAATCACACATCCATAAGAATGGAGTAGAGAGGAATAAATAACTCTATTGATATTCAAACTTCTTCTTACAAATACTCATGCAAAAACTCAGAAAACTCAAAGAATTGGAGTGCCTTACCTCCTACACCATCCCCTTTATAGGCTCTAAAGACAAGATAAAATCTCTACAGAGCTTCAATTAGGATCTCCCTAACTATTAGATTGATGTCAAATCAAATTAATTTCAAATCAATCTGATGAGTCTGATCTATTTAAGATAACAACCATCCTACCTACAAAGATTTAGCCATATTATAATGGCCTAAAAATAGATATAGAAAATTAAGTAATCCCTAAGATCTTCATAGAGTCAACCACTTGTATCTTCAAAATCGAGTCCTATCTTCCAAAATAGTATATGTAGTCTCTGACATTTAGCCCCTGAAACTAGCAACAAACAGTCTAAATTTCAGCACATGTTGGGCCCCATGGTGGGCCTCAGGCCTACATCAAATCTTCAGGCACAAAATACAACTGTCTGTGATTACCATTTTCCTTCTCCTTATGCGACCGACAATTAGAACCAAGATTTTGAATAACAGTCTCAGTGGGTGCATTGGCCAGGCCCAAAAACGATACATATGGGATAACCATCAGACTTGTATGGGAATGACAAGGACTGCAACGGCCAAAACTTTTTGAGAACAAAAGGATCTTAAAATATTATTGTGAAAATAGTAGAAGATGTAAAACACCAGAATCTCTCTCTCTCTCTCTCTCATGTGTGTTTTTAACATGTATTCAATGATGTATTACAGTATTAGATCATTCTTCAATAAGAATGCTGTCAGCTTTAATTGTTGAAGGCCCTAATCAAACTCAAATCAAGCATGATTAGGTGGATCGTGGCCCATTAAATATAAATACAATAAAAAATGGGAAAGGAAGTGATGGTTCAGCTTCTTCCAATGTTTCCCAAAATGGTCCATTCCCTTCAATTCGTTGAATCCCACTCAAAATATTATGTTTTGATCCTCAAAATAGCTATATCTAGTCTTAACTTGGGGCATGTTTGGATTGCGAATTACATCAGTAATGTACTATAAAAGCACCATCATTATGATTTTACCACAATAAACCAAACACGCAAATTGGCGGTCAAATGCAAATGTGCAAGGATTCAAGTAAAGGAATTTGTAATCATTATAATTTTACATTACATTGCAGTGGAAATCTCCAATCCAAACACACATTAGTTTATGGATCTAATGATTTGACATAGAAGTAATGGAAATGTGTCATCATTACAATTTTACCACAATAAACCAAACACAGGAATTGTTGGTCAAATGCAATGTTTTGAGGAGATGGGTAAACAAATTTGTAATCATTGCACTGTACAGTACATTACTGATGTAATTTGCAATCCAAACAGGCCCTTAATTTGTAAGCATCTCCATGGTTAAAATGAAAAGGGGGGGGGGGGGGGGGGGGGGGAGGGACATGAGAAAAAGTGAAAAGAAAATTTTCAAAATGAGGTCTATATGGCTGTATTAACCGGTAGGGGCTGCTACGACCCATTTTGTATAACAAACTGGTTCACCTCCGTCATGTAACGGGGGTGGCCGATACTGTTACGAATCATGACCAATATTTAAAAGCATGATTAGAATCTTGTATTTACCAACCAACCAGCTAAATGTAATTACTCTTTGTGGGCTTTGATAAGACCAAATCAAGGTTGTAGCCCGCAGGGGCCTCCGTTGTTATTCCCTTCACTCCTCTTGGGGAAGTTGTGGTACAATTGCATCAAGAAACACCCCGAGGCATCAAATCTACATCACCATCTATCCTTGTTGGTCATCGGAGGAACCATACCTTGAAGCTGATTTTGTAGGCAAATGAATTCTTCACTCTCCTTGTCCGTAAGATTTCTCCTGAAGCATGGATCCCGAACCATCTCTCCAACCATAGAGAAGCATTGCATGATCCGTGCTTCCTTCATTGAGTTTAATCTATACATCATAAGATAATCCTAACATAAATGTCTGATACACACCAGGTATGCTCTTAAAATCTAAATTGCGATCCCCCCCTTCTTAATACATGGTAGACATCCCTTTGGAGAAAATGTTCACTACCTGAAGCGTTGTATTGAGAAGACACACTTGCATACAACCCTCCCTCTTGCACCACATATTGGAATGATATGACTTGCTTTAAGGGATTATCGTTCTCCTTCCCAAAGTGCCATAATCATTTGCCTAGAAGAGCTTGATTCATAATATGAAGCTCTTCTACTCTAGCACTCGGCCTACTTCCATAGCTTGAAAATCTTTATCCTGTTTTGTTGCTAGTGATTTTCTATTGGATTATTTCCTTGGAAGGTGACTTAAATGGGAATGTAATATATATTAGTAAACACAAAAACGTGCAATAGGATTTTCCATATTAGAATTCTTGGAGAGCAAAAAATTGTAAGAAAAGTTTACAATTTACCTTTGTGGTCCAAAGGGTACTTCAGGCAGTATTGTGTTGTGAACATTGATATTGCAACACTATTGTTAGGTATGGTGTAATGCCCTAGTACAAGCAATTTTGTAGGGTCTACTATTAATGATATCACACTAAAACACTTAACATTGTCTAGTAATTTGATTAGTAAGGTTTTGAAGGGTTATCAAGTAGCTCCTTAGAAATCCACTTTTAGCTGTTTCATATAAGACATTTATTTTTGTGTACTCAATGTGAAAATGTATTTTCAATATGGTACGATAGCCAACATGTCTGTTCTATTTTACTCTTGAAATATCACTATGCATTGTAGGCCATTTCTTAATGTGCTGCTAATTCAGGATGCATATTTTAAGATGGTTTACGAGGGATTGTTGATATCTATTTCTAAACACCACTTGATTTGTGGAAGTTAAATTTCGGTGGTGGTTGTAAAGGAAACTTGGGACGGAAAGGGGTCTATGTGGTTTTTATTTTTTATTTTTAAGATGAGTACTTTATTAAGCCAAAGCAAAAGGAGAACACAATACAAACAACAGGCACAAAAGAAAATGCAACAAACAACAGGAAAAAGAAAACACAAAACAGCCCCATGGCTGGTATACCCCCAACAGAATCTCAAAAGGACTACTCTATGAGATTCTGCAAAACAATGGATAGAACCACAGATGACGAGTCCCTCTTATTGTTGAAGCAACGGTTGTTTCTTTCTGTCCAAATGGCCCAAAGGGAAGCCACAAGAGCTAGTCTCCACTTCTTCCTGAGCTTAACCCCTCCTACATGCCAGGACCGAAAATGGCCTTCCATTGAGTAAGGCACCACTCACGACACGTCGGCCTAGGATAGAATACCACTCCACACCACAAAAGGAAAAGGACAATGCAGGCATAGGTGGGCCACCAATTCTGCATCCGCTAGACAAAAGAGGAAAACATTCAGGAGAATGAGGACTGTTTTACAAAGGTTGTCCAATGTGAACACTCGGTTCTTCCCCGCCATCTAAGCGAATGCTGCACTTTTTAACGGGGGATTGGCTCCATATGAACACACCGGGCAAGTATGACTTTGGAGAGTAGCAGACACAGGCTTTGATAAGACACCGTAGAACGGCCATTGTCAGCACCGAGAACGCACCCGCATTGTCGTGTCTCCAATCCAATGTATCTTTAGCCCCGGGATCTACCATGAAACCCTGTAAACAAGAGAGAAGGTTGGATAAGTCTTCAATTTCCTCATCTAGCAAATTTCTCCTAAACGGGGGGATCCAGACTCCACTAGGGCCAGAGCCCAAGAAACAGTCCGCCTCTAAAATTTTTGAAATAAGACATGGATTAGCTAGAGCAGGGAAAGAGGCTTTGAGGGGAGCGTCACCAACCCAAGTGTCCTCCCAAAACCGCACTCTCCCACCATTCCCCATGGAAAAATCCAAACTTTGGAAGAACATATTAGCTACTTGAGCTATCTCCTTCTAGAGTACAGAAGCACGGTATAGAGAAGTGCCCTTAGTCTCCCAACCTCTAGGAGCCAGGCCATATTTTTGCAGCAACTATTAATTTCCACAGAGGAGTCTTCAGTGTCAAATCGCCACACCAACTTCCCCAAAAGGGTAGAGTTCATCCACCCCAGCTGCCTGATGGCTGCCCCCCTTCAAAGAACAACCTACACACCTCATCCCACTCATGTGGTTATGTTATTCTGAAAAATTGAAATTGTTATACTAGTGTTTAACCCCTTAATTCCAACTTCTAACTGTAAATGCCATGTTCATGTGTACCATGTTGTACCAAATTCCAGTGCATGCGCAACATTGGATGTGGTTCTAGGAGGACCAAATGGGAATTGGTACCTTGGTCTATAGGATTCCTAGTTTCCTACTAATTGTGAGTCTTTTCTTTCATCTTATTGTAATTTTGGGATCTATGGCTCATTTCTTTCCCCAATCCACTTTTATTTGTATAATTTTCTATTTTCCCTCTGCCTTAGCTAGAAAAGATTTTCAATCAAGGTTTGAACCATATTGCCCGACTCGTGCTATAAACAAGAAGTAACTGAAAGAGCAGGGTTACCTACTTGAACTTTGTGAGATTTGCATTTTATTGATTCCATACACCAAGGTCCTTGAGAGATTAGTTTTCCTAGTTGGCAATTATTATGCTAACTAGGCAATTCCATGCAAATTCTTGTGTCGGGAAAGGTTCAAAAGGCATAATCTGTAAGTTTGACATCGAAAAGGCATAATTTGTAAGTTCGACATCGAAAAGGCATATGATCATATGGACTGAGACTTTTTGGATTATATGCTCAAAAGGTTGGGTTGCGGAGTTAAATGGCGATCGTGGATCTAGAAATGTGTGAGGTCGGCAAAGTTTTCTATATTGGTCAAGGGTTTTCCAAATTGTTTCTTTCTAGCTTTTAGAGGTCTACGACAAGGGGATCCTCTTTTTTCATATTTATTTATGGCCATGATGTAGGTATTCGGAAACATACTAGACAAAAGGGGTAGAGGTGGGTGTGGTAAAAGGTTTGCAATGTGGATAATCAAAATTTCAGATTTCTCACTTGCATTATGCGGATGACACCTTTTTATTTTGTCAAGCTGATTCGTATGTTGAAAATCTTTGATCGATCATCATCTCTTTTGAGGTGGTCTCAGGGTTAAAAGTCAATATTAGTAAAAGTGAAATATTGGGGGTGGGGGTTCCTAAGGAGGGGTTGAAGAGTTTTGCTTTGGTGCTTGGTTGTAGGCTCTTTTCCGAATACTTTCTCTTCCACTATGCATTGGGAGGCCACCGAAACATCTTTGGGATGGAGTAATTGAAATATTTGAATCGAAGTTATCTCAAGTGGAAGACCCGCCAGCTATCGTTGGGAGGCAAATCTCCCAGTCTATTACACGTCATTGTTCAAGTGTCCAAAGTTGGTTCTGGAAAAGATTGGATAAACTTAGAAGGGACTTTTTGTGGAGTGGAGGGGCTGACAATCATAAGTTTCATCTCTTGAAATGGGAAGAGGTATGTAAGTCATGCGATCAAGGGGGTGTGGGTTTTTGATGTAGGATGCCCTAATTATGATGCATGCTCATGAACATAATTAAGCAGCAGAAAATAAAAGAAATTAATAATCTAAAATTCAGAATCACTCATCATAAATTAAGAAAATTCACAAGGAGCTTGCAATGGATCGGGCCAACCGTCACAATTACAAAATTTGAGTTTCAAGTATAGCTAGGGTTGGATCCGGCGAGGGATAGGACCTCCCGATCTTGCATGGCCATACTCAATCGATCAATGAAGATCACTAGTCCGAAGAATCAGTAAGTTCTCAGATTAGGGATTTGAGAATTTGAAGATTTAGGGTTTAGGTCGATTCTCAAAGTTTGATCGAAGAAGGATTAGTAAAACTAGAACTAGAAAGAAGGAAGATAATTACCTTGAAGAATTTGGAGAGGGTACAAGAAGAAGTTAGAAGAAGAAGATCAAGGAAAGAGAATAAGCACCATGACAGAGAGAGAGAGAGGAGGGAGAGGCCACCAAAGAGGTTTGCTTTTTCATTAATAATCAACTAACTTGTTTTTAGGTCTTAGTCCACTTAAATAAGCAATAAGAAAACATAAAAGTACCAAAATACCCCTAAAAATTAAGTAAAAAACAAGTTAAAAAAAACAGTTCGGGGGGTGGTCAGGCGCCCGGTGACCAATTTGGTCGGGCGCTCGATGAGGACCAAAAACGTCCAGCAAGCAAATCTTCAAAATTGGAGAATTTCGGGCGCCCGGTGACCAGTTTGGTCGGGCGCCCGACGACCTTCAATCGGGTCTTCTTCCATCCTACACACGTGTCTTCTATGTGCCAAATCACGTGCAATCACGTGCGTAGGGTCTTCAATGCTCCTCAATTATCGCCTAACCAGAAGGAAGAAGCTTATGGTGTGCGCCTTCTTCGCTGGTAGACTTTAAATGTTCTTGTGTCCTGGTCAATTCCCCTCGAGTGAGAAAAACTCAACTCCGATGAGTTAAAACTCTTGTGGCGCTCTAGTAAATTTGGATCGACGGTCTGCAATTCTACTTCAGCCAACCATGTAGATTCTGACGATGGTTTATTCTTCTACTTGACAAGGTATCTTTGGAAACCTCCGTCTCTCGTAGATACTATCTCCTCATCCAAGATTTCCTCAATTTCTTCTTTATGGACAATAGGTGGAAGAAGGGGTGGAAGGGGTTGTGAAGCAAAATCAGAAAAGGGTCATGAGAGATGATGGATCAATGATGAGATTGTGGGAACGGACTAGATCTTCCACATTAAAAGTTGGGTGAATGCCCATTTCAGGTAAGAGATCAATCTGATATCCGTTGGACCCAACCTTTTGCAATATCTTGAATGGTCCAGCACTACGCGCCTGTAACTTCTTAGCAGAACCTTGTGAGAACCGCTCAGGTCTTATTCTCACCATTACAGTCTCCTTCTTGAAATTCTTGCAATCTGCGATGAGAATCAGCAGAAATTTTATAATCATCATTACTCTTATTTATTCGCTGTCTAATATATGTATGCAATTCATGAATGTGTCTTGCAAATGCATCGGCTGACTCTGATGACCTCTGGGTGACAGACATGGGTGAAACTAAAGGACGCTTTGAGAAAGCAACGGACTCGAAATAAACAATCCTATGAAAATAAACAACCCTATGATTTAGAACTTGAAAACTGTAACAAAAGGACATTTCCCATGGGTGACACATAACTTACTATTCTTTAAGATCCCATGGGTCCACTCTAACTGATAGAGGTGTTGATTCTTATTATAAGTATTATAAACAATAATGATTTTCAGATATCCCAACACTCGAGAATACACACTATTAATACCAACTCTTGAGCAGATCTTGGCATTAGCCATTATGTCCAAAATGTCATCAAGATGCGGAATATGGGCTCTGACCATCATATCCACCATGAAGTGAATACATCGTAAGGTGGCGTGACACTTGATTGAAGCTTTGTAGGCGGCCAGGATATGCTCACATGTGCACCATATGCCATTGTTTTTTAAAGTGAAAAGGGCAAGCTTGGTACACAAAACAAAACTCCAACTCAAACTTTCCTTATTGAATTCTTCCCCGAGAAGTTTATCAAATTGACGCTGCATTTCTATATTTTCTGCGAGGTTCACCTGGTATGGAGGAAAGCTTGACAAGACTGACCCAGGGACAAGATCGATTGTGTGCTGAAGGTCCCATTTGGGTGAAAATTTATCCCATAAATCATCTGGTGGGATATCACAAATCATGTGGGTGTCTACCATCATATCCTCACTAGTCTCTTCTTCAATTTCATTTGTGTTCACCACGATAAGAGACTTAGATTGGAAGACTGCATCAATCAAATCACACATGACACCTGGAAGTGGTGCGGTCTCAAACTCTTTAACCTTTTCATCACTAGCACACACTTCTGCATCATCAAAGATGATGAGTGATGCCTCAATTTCTTCCATTTCCTTACTACTAACGTTAGGCACGTACTCTTCTGCTTCATAAACAACCTGATTGGAGCCATTCACCAAGGTATTATGTTGATCATCTTTTCCATAGTTAGGGCTAGTCTGGTTGAATGCCTCTAATTTTTCGTTGAGATTTCGGAAGGATTTTCTAGAATGGTTTTCAATGTTGTCTAGACATCGGGATATGGCGGCCAAAGCCTCCAGAATCTGATCGTGATTCATGTTAGAGATGCGTAATCCAAAACCATGACCAAAACGAATGGGCACACAACGGAGGACTTGTCCTAGGTTCTTCCTAAACTCGACTGTATGGATGGGATGACTCGCAATGTGAATGATATGAATCTAACTACAGTGGAGTGACAATTACTGAATTAAAACAAAAGACGATTCAAATCTGGAAATTTTTCAAATTAGGAAACTGTTTAAAATTGGAAAGTTTCTAAAATTGGAAACTTTCTAAATCTGGAACTTTCCTAAAACCGTCCTAAAAAAAATCAAAACCCTAATTTGATAACTTGATCTAGACAAAACCATCCAAGCCTATTCTCTGATACCAAATTTGACGTAGGATGCCCTAATTATGATGCATGCTCATGAACATAATTAAACAGCGGAAAATAAAAGAAATAAATAATCTAAAATTCAGAATCACTCATCATAAATTAAGAAAATTCACAAGGAGCTTGCAATGGATTGGGTCAATCGTCACAACCACAGAGTCTGAGTTTCAAGTATAGCTAGGGTTGGATCCGGCGAGGGATAGGACCTCCCGATCTTGCATGGCTATACCCAATCGATCAATGAAGATCACTAGTCCGAAGAATCAGGAAGTTCTCGGATTAGGGATTTGAGAATTTGAAGATTTAGGGTTTATGTCGATTCTCAAAGTTTGATCGAAGAAGGATTAGTAAAACTAGAACTAGAAAGAAGGAAGATAATTACCTTGAAGAATTTGGAGGGGCATAAGAAGAAGTTAGAAGAAGAAGATCAAGGAAAGAGAAGAAGCACCATGAGAGAGAGGGGGGGAGGCCACCAAAGAGGTTTGCTTTTTCATTAATAATCAACTAACTCGTTTTTAGGGCTTAGCCCACTTAAATAAGCAATAAGAAAACACGAAAGTACCAAAATACCCCTAAAATTAAGTAAAAAACAAGTTAAAAAAAAAAAACAGTTCGGGGGGTGGTCGGGCGCCCAACGAGGACAAAAAATGTCTAGCAAGCAAATCTTCAAAATTGGAGAATTTCGGGCGCCTGGTGACCAATTTGGTCGGGTGCTCGACGACCTTCAGTCGGGTCTTCTTCCATCCTACACACGTGTCTTATATGTGCAAAATCACGTGCAATTACGTGCCAAATCACGTGCAATCACATGCGTAGGGTCTTCAATGCTCCTCAATTATCGCCTAACCACAAGGAAGAAGCTTGTGGTGTGCGCCTTCTTCGCTGGTAGACTTTAAATGTTCCCGTGTCCTCATTAGTTTTAGGAAATTAGAGGAAATGAATATAGCCATTAGGAAAATGGGTTTGGAGATTCAGGGTAGAGGTGGGGTTTCAGCGGTGGGAGGTTTTAGTTAGGAAATATGGGCTGGAAGAGGGGTGGTGGTGGATTGAGTCTTCATTGCTTTATAGGGCCTCACATGTATGGAAGTAGGTCGCCCCAATAAAACATTAAGTATGGGAAGGGGTGGGACTTTTATTGGGGAATGGGGAGTATTAGATTTTATGAGGATAGAATTGGGTGGGAGAAAATAAACTGAGTAAGAAAATCTCCAAAAGTGTAGTTTTATCCTTCCAAATGTTTGCCTAATGTGTATGCAAGCTGAGGAATCAGCGGATCACCTATTCCTCCACTGCTATTTTGCAAGAAGGTTGTGGGATAATTTCGTCAGCCTGTTCGGAGTGCTATAGGTGCTTCCAAAATCAGTAGAGAGTTTCTTTCTTATGTGGCATGGTGGTGGTCTGTCGAAAATTGAGGGAAAAGTATGGCGAATGTGCTTGCTAGCAGGTATATGGGTTTTATGGTTAGAAAGGAATGACTGTTGTTTCAAGAATGGCAAGTACCAGGTTTCTCTGGTCTTTAGTAAAGCTAAATCTCTTATAATAGAATGGGCATCGTCCTCAAAGATTGCATTTCATTTTCCGTTCTCTTGGGGGGATTGGTAACTCTCTTGGGCTTGTATATTGGGTTTGTTTTTTGTAAATTTTGAGCTTCAGCTCCTGTGAAATAACATTATCATCATTTAAAAAGTTTTCCATGCAAATTCATTCAACTAGACCAATGACATTATTCATTTACATAGCTAGGACATATGTGAGCGCACTCTTCAGAATCTCAGATCATAAAACTTCGCACGAGCAGTTTGAGAGCCATTCAAAGAATAAGCCATGCGCTTTTGCCATCAAGGTGACAACTGACTAGGACATGGAATTTTTATTATAGTAACTGTTTGTTTTCTGAATGTGCTGCATATGCAAGCATGCTTGCTTCCATCTGTGCCATTTGTGTTTTGTATGAGCCAAACTCGAACTTTTGTCATTACTTGAAAATATACAAAACTTCTTTTCATGAATAAAAAGTCATGGAACGTGGCAAGATTTTCATAATGAAGTTAAATTCTCATTTTTTGACAGTTGGTAGGCTTCCAAATCTCTTGCTGAGCACTCCTTCCAGATGCTTTTGCTTTCTCTTTCACCTTCTCTTTCTCTGCTTTCTTCTGTAAGTATACCTTTTGTTTTGTTTGATGTTATGTCTGCAGGAGAAACTTGTCTCAAGTAGAAATAGGACGGAGGCTGCACTTGGGAAGAGGCTAAGGATTGATTATCTTACGGAAATTGAGAAAATTCACAAGGTATTGTACTTTTGCAGTTTTCTTTTTAGGGTTTCGTCGATCTGTCACAACTTTGTTGCCTATGCTTGTGGAGGTAGATTTCATGTGATTGTTGAGTTTTAACTGTCAACAGAGGAAAGAGAAGTTGCTTAAGAAACAACAAAGAGAAGCGCTCCTTCTTGATAGCTTTTTGACCGCAGATGGGCTTTCCTCAGGACGCTCCCTTCGTGATAGAAAACCTGTCACGTATACTTTCGGTAAGTGCTCTGAATTCAGAACTATTTGCTGGATACCAGTTGTCTGTTAGCTGCATTCAACCCACACATACCTCTTCACACAATCACTCATGTCAATCATGTGGGATATCCAAACAGTGCATCACCTGGGCTCCACTGTGTAGATGAGCTGGCCCAGAAAATAGGCTAGTGCACTCGTTGGGTAGGCCACTTGTACATTGAATCTGGACCATTGACAACTCATTTTAAACCATCCGTTTTTCTAATTGATGTATGTTCCGCCCAATTAGTTGATCAGCTAATGCATGACCCAGTACTAACAATTGCCACCTACTCTAGAAAACACCTGACCAAGTGACACCTACCAGCTAATGCTAATTATTAAGAATACGATATCAAGCCCGCTGCTCCTAAGAAAATCATTTGTGAAATTGTGATCTTTGGAAACTCAAGTGCACTTTAATGTGTTTCGGAAAACACCTTGATCTTTTTTTTTATTTTCTCTTCTTTTCTTCTCAGGCATAATAGAATTTTGATATTATTTTTGTTGTCCTTATGATTATGTCTCATGTAGTTTTATTTACTGATGGTTACTCGATATAATTTTGCAGATGATTATGACCGGTCAATCAATGAGGCTATAAAAATAACCAAGTATGATTTCATCACCTTGATTATGTCATAAATCTTTACATGGTTCTTAGTATCTGGCTGAGAAGAAATGTCAATTTCCATCCATGTCACTGTACTGTTGCTACGGCTGCTATCTTATGGTGTGGATTTTGATATGTTTCAGGAGAAGACAGGCCTCTCCTGAACCTGCTATGAGAAGAGAAGGTCTTGCAAAGCCCGAGGCATCTGCTAATGGTAGATTGAATGGCCCTTCACATGTCCCTGAACAAGTCTCCAATGATACAGCATCCCCAAAGTCAACTGATTATGAAGAAACTGATGGAGAGCATAAATCTGGACCTTTGGACCGCACGTATGTTTATCTTCCTGTGTTTTCTTTTGGAGGTACTATACATGTGATGGTACAGGTGGGAATCACCTTTCAACAATATGACCTATTGAACCTGATGGGTCATCATGGGTTGGGCGATGCCCCAACATCTCCCCTACCAGTTGACCCTAGTCATCTGATGAAAACAAATAATTGTAAAGTAGGATCATCTAATCAGGGAGTTTTTCGGCTGGCTTTTGCTGGTTCCCTTTCTAATAAAATTCATTCATAACCCTTTAAAAAAAGAAAGAAAGAAAAAAAAGGGAGTTTTTCAGGTAATCAACCCATTCATGGTTCTGAATGTCGGTATTAGGGGGTGTATCAGCACAACCGAAAAGTGATAAGATAAAGGTGTTGCGTATCCATATCAATCCGTATTTGGTTGATTTTCTTTTTTTTCTTTTTTTTCTTTTAAGCCGAAGAATTAAGGAAAAATATCCGCTTGGGGGGGGGGGGGATGGGGGGAATCTATATTTGATTTGTTTATAATGGTGTATTAGACTATTGTTTGATAAGAATGTTGTCATTGACTTGGCCTCTTGAAAGTCAACCAAGTAGGCCTTAATGAAACACAAATCAAGCATGATTTGGTGAATTAGGGTCATCACATGGAAATACAGCACCAATATCTTTGGCGAATTGAGGAATGAGAAGAAGAAGATGATGAAAACATGCAAAAAGATGATGTTTACCCTTTTTGTTCCTGATTTTTCTCATATCTTTTGTTTTGATCCCGAAATAGGCCTAGATCTAATCTAAAATGAAGTAATAACCTTCCTCCATGGTTAATGAAAAAGAATAGGAAAAACGAGAGAAAATATGATTTTTTTTTTTTTTTTTTTAAGTATGGCCGTATGGGTCCCATATGGCATATCACTGATATGACCTGTATCGACCGATATGGCCCAAATTTTTTTCTGTGGGGTAATTCTGCCCTGTATCATGTATCATATCCAGCCAATAGGCCCAATACCAATATTCACATCCATTCTCACATCTATTGTCGGGCCCAAAATAATGAAGGTTTGGATATGCAAAAGTTGGGCTTCCAGTGTACAGTTTGTTGGGCGAGCGAGCTCTCGATTGAATTTTGTATATTGCCTGTTTCTTGTGAACTGATTTGGTTGTCTAAATTTCTTATTTATGTACTTACCAAAACCTTTAAACCGACATGTAGCAATCGGCGGAGGCAAAGGCCTCAGAGGTATTCTGTCAAAGATTTTGTGGAAGCTGTTTCAGATAATGAAGCAGACTTTGACAGTGATGATGATATTGTTGGAGAGGCAGTTTACGATGAAGAATACCTGAGAAGCCGTAAACAGAGGAAGGCATCCAGCAGCTCAGAAGGAGACGAGGAGTACCGTTGGGATGAGGAAAATCCCGAAGATGAGGAAGAAGAAGAAGATGAAGATTCATTCAGTATCAGTGATGATATCGAGGAGCCCCGCAGATCGAAAAAGTTTCCAAGTTGCAGTAGGAGGGGAACAAAATTGAGATCTGTTGACGAGATCCAGTCGGGCCTCAGGCGAAGCAAGCGGGCCACTCGCAACCGCATTGACTACCGACAGTATGAGATGTCAGACTCGGAGGCTGATTCAGTGAAAGTCGATAAGGCCAATGCATCGGATGAGCATTCAGATGAAAGCAATAATGTGCAAGACTCCACGGCAAGTCAAGATTCACAGGACGAAGAAGATGCTGAGGAGATGAAAAATGATCAACCGGTTCAGGACTGCATTGAGACGGCAGAGAAGGAGCAAAACCAGTCACCTGAGAAAGCAAATAGCACAGGTCAAGAAGCAGAGGGGGTTCGAAAAAGACGATTTCTGGACCTTAATGAGCTCGCCCCAGTTACTGGATTTGATGATGGACTAGTGAAAGAAGAAGACACCGACTAAGTTGTGGGTGTTGCCAAGAAAAGAAATCTGCATGTGCCATAGCTTTCCTGTGTGATTTACGGAAATGTATCTGGTTTCCCAAAGAGATGGTTCTGGTCTTCTAATGGGAGTGTAACAATAATTTTAAATTTCGGTAGCTCAAAAAGGGGGTTATCGAGTGCCTTCAAATCACATGAGCCGGCCTATGAAAGCAGCCACGCTGATGTAATCCCTTCATTGGTTTTCACCAGGGAGCAGAACGATGCCGAGAATGTGTGTAGATAGGTTGTCATCACTTCGACATTCTACTGTCCTAAGCCATCTGTGACCAGATGGCATTGTACAAGACACCCCCCTAAAAGCGGATACAATGACAAAAATCTGTGGGCTTTCTGATGTTTCGGATCCCTTTGGGTTATCCTGCAGGAGCTTTGCATCGGTCTCTCCTGGAAGCATTCAGTTGGATGAATGAGAATGTCCGACCATTGCTTTTCCTGTTGTATGGAATCATCCTCTCCTCTGAGGTAGACTATGTTTATTTATAATTTTATCAATGAAAGAAGTATTTACACTTTTCTATTTGATTTTATCAATATCTTACATCTGATTTTACATTTAAAAAAAAAAAAAATTCTATCATTAAGTTACTGTGGTCGCACATATTCATACTGTTGGAATAGCATGGGCTGTGTGGCTTTTGTTTTTTGGGGTGTGATCGCAAATTTTGAATGCAGTATCAAATGCAATTGCAATTATCAGTCTAATAACGGGGAAGTAACTGAATTGTAGTTTGTTTCCTTAGGGCCTGTTTAGATGCCTGAATAATCTCGTTTTAGTTAATCATTATTGTGTATTAGAGATCATTATCTCTAATACATTCTTCTATTTAGTTAATCGTAATTATGTAGTAGAGCTCATGATCTCTTGTAAACAATGATTAACTAAAATTAGATGAACCCATTTTCAAGAGTCTACCAAACAGCCCCTTAGAATTTGTATTCATTGCATTATTTTGACATTGGCCTTCAAAGAAACACAAGTCCAAAATTTAAGGGCTACTTCCTCATTATGAATGCTTGGAAACATCATTTGCTTCTTTCTTCTTTTTCTTTTTTTTCCCTTCCATTTCCTCTTGAATAAACTGAATGCATGCAACTAAATTCGCCTGTCGATACGTTCCCTCTAGAAATCAAACAGTTAGGTTAGTGATTGTTCCTGAAATAATGTTAAGAAACTGCGTTTCCCATCTCCGGTTATACTTTTGATTTTGCTAGTTAACGGTTTCCAATAACTGGAACCGGTTATGATCCCCATGAGATTGCCTGGTGTTTCAGAATCTTGAGATGAATTCCTTTTTGTATTTACCATCATCGTCATCAACATCATCTAAGCCTTACCCCAACTAATTGGGATTGGCTACATGAATCCTGTTCCACCATTCTACTCTATCGAGGACCATATCCTCAGTTAAACCATTGGTCATCAAATCTTTTTCCTTTTCATATTCACCACGAGGGCCTGATTGGATTGGTGGAAACCAAAACGTAGATGAGGAAAGGAAAACCTCACATCTGAGGAAAAACTATGGAGAAGGAAATTTATGGAAAATAAAATCTTTAAATAACCTGTTTGGTTTAGCATACATATTTTCAATGGAAATATAGAATAGTCGATAGTCAAAAAGTGAGAGCTGTCTCTTGAAAAAAGGGTGGAAATCTCCATTTCTTAGGTAGATGCCGTATTTTGAGGAAACCTAAAGAAGAGATTGATTTCGTCAGTCCTCATCTTTCGTGATTGGGGAAAACTGTCACGTCACATCTGAGGAAATTGATTTTGTTTCCTCAATTATTATTATTTTTTCTTATTTTCACCAATCCAAACAGCCCTTGAATCTTTTGCAATTGCTGTTTGACTAGTGAGTATTAGGGCTGAAAGTCGGGCGGGTTGGGTTGGGTTGGTGCTGAACCCTAACCCAACCTAACCCAACCTCGGGTTGGGAATTCTCAACCCAAGCCCAACCCAAGCGGGCTCGGTCGGGTTGATCGGGTTGGTCAGGTTGATACATGCTAATATTTTCGTTATTACATTAGTCTATTATGTTTCAATACACGCCTTATTTTTGGTACCTATGGTTTTATTAATTATATATGTACTTATTTATGTAAAGAACTTCACTTTTCCTAAACAAATAAGTTAAAATACAAGTAAACATTACAAGTTTACTTCACTAAAGTATAATAAAAGTATAAGTAACTTGTATATAGATCGGGTTCGGGTTGGGTCGGGCAACCCGAGACCTCAACCCAAGCCCGACCCAAACTTCATCGGGTTGATGTTTTCATAGCCCAAGCTCGAGATCGGGTTCAATACTTCTTGCCCAAGCCCAACCCAATGTCGGGTCGTTCACGGGTCGATCGGGTTGAACCTGCCCAACTTTCAGCCCTAGTGAGTATAAACCTATGAAAACAAGTGGTATCTGAAAGGGTGCTGATGCTGACAGAGGTCACTTCTCTTAATGATAGGGCACTTGATTTTTTTATTTTTTTATTTTTTTATTTTTTAATCTGCTAGGTCTAGAATAATAGACATCCAGATTGTTAGGGAAATCAAATTATAAAAAAAGTAGATTTTATATGTATATATATATATATATATATATATATATATATATATATATATATATATATATATATGTATATATATATGAACTCTATGTTTTATCCCACCAAACCCATTAGAAAACAGCACCGGCCCACACATGAATGGCCAGTGAACCTATTTCTCCAAACAACTTGTCTTCTTCTTTTTTCGCCTGCAGGGTGGTCGTAGTTAAGGATATTAGAGTACAGGGGTTTCCTCCACTTCCTTATCTTTCCTTACAGTGTCACCATTCTCTGCTGCCGTCGCTGTTGGCTCTTGCCTGCTGCTATCTTGGTTGCTGCTGTCTTGTAACTGAAGTGCTTCTTCCTTGGCATTTTGAACCCATTCCTCCTTGGCTTTCTGGAGAGCTTGAATTAGGTTTTCGAGGCAAGCTTTGGCATTTTCATTGGCTGTGAGGATTGAGGACTTGGGCATCAGGTTCTCAGCGACGTCCGCAGGGGTGATGTCGGCCTTTTCCATCAATCGACGGATGTCATCAAATAGAGGGTGTGAATCAAGGTCCAGGTAGTTCTTGGCAAGCACTTTAAACCCGTTGAAGCTGCAGTATGACAGCTCGATGTGCTTGTCCATCCGGCCTCTTCGTATTAGGGCAGGATCCAGCTTTTCCACATGGTTGGTGGTGAAGATGATGAGCCGTTCTCCTCCACAGGCCGACCATAGCCCATCGATGAAATTGAGAAGCCCAGAAAGAGTAACTTTGCTACTGCTATCTTCGTTGCCTGCTTCGGGTGGAAGTTTCTTCTCATCTTGATCATCGTCATTTGTCTTCTTAGATTTCTTCTCACGTCTCCCTGACAGATCCAAAGAGCAGTCGATGTCTTCGATGACGACGATCGACTTGCTGGTGATCTCTATGAGGAGCTTCCGCAGCTCTGTGTTGTCCTTGACAGCTGTCAGCTCAAGGTCGTACACATCGTAGTCCAAGAAGTTGGCCATGGCCGCAACCATCGTGGATTTCCCAGTGCCAGGTGGGCCGTAGAGGAGGTATCCCCGCTTCCATGCCTTGCCGATCTTGGCATAGTAGTCCTTTGCCTTGCTGAACATCACAAGGTCTTGGATGATCTCGTTCTTCTTGTCTGGGTCCATGGCCAGTGTGTGGAATGTAGCTGGGTGCTCGAACACGATGTGGCTCCACGCCCTGCTGTATCCCCTCTCGCTCCCGCGGTTGTTCATGTACAGCTTCCGCTGCCGGCTTCAGACGGTGATCGTCTTTCCCTCTTCCATGACGTGGCGTAGGTAGTGGTCTAAGATCAGCTCGCGGTGGCGCCGGTGGAACGTGAGCCTGTAATACCGCCGCTCGTCCTCCATCGGAGAGTAAGATATCGTTTGGGTCCGAATGACTGTCTTTCTGGACGTCCACCATAGCTTGGCCTCACGGAATTCATCAGTGACTTGCTCGTTATCATCCATGCTGAGGACCAGATTGGTGCTGTCTTTGCCCACCTCAGCTTTGAGCCTCCTTGCTCGCTGGGCCGTGGTCGCCATCAGGTAGGCCTGGATCGCCACGTAGGCCTCGCTCCGCTTGAGCTGATCCCCGCCATACTCATGGATTTTGATCTCGATGAACGGGTAGACGGCCGCGAATATCCTCGTGGCGTATCTCGACATGTAGGATTCGAGATTGTGCGGGAGGTACCGGTGGGCCATGGCCCACACGAACATGAGACTGGCCATGGTTGGGCCCACCACGCTGGCCCACATATGCTCCATCTTTCTTCCTACTCTCCTTCCAATTTGCAAAGTTGCACTTCTGCTTGTGAGAGTCCCCTTTGCTTCCCCTTGTATAGGTATCCTCCTACCGACGCCGTGCACAATATACTCGGTTTTTCAGTTTGTACAAGTGGGGCCCATTGCTCAGTGATCAAGACCGTTGATCTGTTCATCCTGTTGATGGACCATTCCCCAAAGTTCTCGCTTGGTCAATCCTAACCTTTGAATTTTTTGCATTCAAGTAACCTAATTGCTGACAAGGATCTCCCAATCTCAGAAATTTTCGGAGCATGTCCTTTCCACGGCGTAACTGACCACATCAATGGTCTGAATCGCTGGACCATGGCACCATACTTACGTCACATGTTATTACGTCACGACTCACGTGTTTGTCTGCTGTGAGTTGTTTGATACTCTGCAAGCGTTGACGCTTGATAAGCAGGCGCTCAGAAATTATACACGTGGCATATAATAAATCGAATTAAACTGAATGAAAAAAATCCTAACTTCTTTGTTGGGATATGACTTGGAATTCTTATTCATTTTCAACCGTCCAATAAATGTCCACACAAATCAAGTAGCCAGATAATTAAAAAAAGCATGAGTTTTGGTTCACGGTGCATCTAAATTGGGAGACATAACTTGAACAGTTTGATTTGAACTATCGTCATGCCACGTATGCAATATGTAAAGATTTCGAAGTGCATGCGCATTATCCCTCAGGCTCTGCCAGAGCATCAAAGACGAATGCGGATTGGGTGGCGAGGATGCTTTTGTCTTTTCTGGGCGTGGATTGGGTGGCGAGGAGTCACCACCCAACCCACCTGGTGGTGACTGACGTGTCAAGATTTGATTGGTGAAGCTAGTAGGTAGCTCGCTGAAAAGGCGGGCGCGGCTTCGGTGGATCCCCGGATCCACTGTGACGTATGTTCCTTACATCCACGCCGTTCAGCCGTTTTCACAGCTCATTTTAGGGCATGATCCTATAAAAAATGAAGCAGATCCAAATCTCAGGTGGAACACACCACAGGAAACGGTGGTGATTGACCATTAAAAACCTTTTCGTGGGCCACAAAGTTTTGGATCGAGCTGATATTTGTGTGGTCCTTCATCCAGATCTTAGTGACCTTATTAACAGGTTGGATGGCAAATAAACGTTCCGGTGGTCTCAAAGAAATTTTGAATGGTGGGTATTCAATCACCCCTGTTTCCTGTGGTTTGGTCCACTTAAGATTTATATATGCTTTATTTTTGGCAGCATCATGCCCTAAAATAAGCCATCAAAATGGATGGATGGCGTGGATGTAAGGCATATACATCAAGGTAGGCCTCACCGTCAAGGATCCACCCACCACCTTGAGAAGGCCCGGCTCATCTCCAACAGATGAGTCATGCAAAGTATGTTTGAAAGTGACGTGGCTTCGGTGGATCCCTGATTGTGGGCCCAATCGTGACATATGCATATTATGTCCATGCCTTACATCCTTTTGAGTAAAAAAATGCAGCAGATTCAGATCTCACGTGGACCACAGTACAGGCAACAGTGGTGATTGACTATTAAAAGCATCGAGGGTGGTTACAAAAGTTTTTGGTCTGTTGTGGCGCTACAATACGTCTCCTGGTGAGAGGGACATCTCTGTTGCTCATTCTCGGTCTCTTTTACACAAGTACGCGTGGCTATTTAAAATGAAGCATAGCTTCTTTTAGGCTTTACCACTTGCTATTTTGTGTGGTCAACTCATTCATTCATCTTCTGAACATTTTTTAGTGAGAGAGTCACCGTGAAGGAGTGGGAGAGGTGACTTCTGTATTTTTATTTTTCTTTCTCTTGTTTTTAGTAAAAAGAATACTATATGTTACTACCCGTGGAGTAGGTATATTGTCCAATCATGCTAATCCATGTACATTAGCTCTTATTTTGGTTTGGCCTTTTGGCCTTTTGTTTGACCCATTTCTTTTGTGATTTTGACTTGGATAACATTGATCACTTGCTAAGTGTTTTTTTTTTCTCTCTCTCTCTCTCTCTCTCTCTCTCTCTCGCAACAATTGTATTAGAGCCAAAGGTTGAGAATTTTATTTAGCATGAGACCAATGTTGGCGTTTGTGTTGCAATTGTGTTTCAGATAATTAGATTAAGTTTGAGTAAAAGTGTCGTAATTTGATGGATCTAATTGTATGTAAAAACTTAAGATGTCTATAGTGTTGGTGAAGGAAGGTTGTACAGTTATGATAGGCCTAAACAACGTAGTTTAGCTGAATGTCAACAACGTAGGCCCAAACAGTCCAATAACCTTGTGGCAAGATGGACCATTTAATTCCATGTCGTTAAAACCATCTACTCCACCCATTTGGCTTCAGTAGGGCTATAAATGGTCAGGTTTGGCCAAAACCAGACTTGCCCATTTACTAAATGGGTCTAGGTCCAAATTTTAATCCATACCCTTTTACTAAATGGGTGGGTCTGAGTGAACCCCATCAAACCCATTTATGAATGGGTCTGGGCCTGGTAGGGGGAGATCTACTTAGACCTATTTATAAATGGGTCGGGTCTAATGGGTTTGAGTTTGAATTTGGTATGTAAGCATTTTTTACTAGGTTAAAAATCGGGTTGGAATGGGTCCAGACCTAAATGGGTCCCTTGCAATATACACCAAACCCGCCCATTTACTAAATGGGTTCGGGTCATGTCTAATATAAAAGAAACTAAATCCAGACCCATTTAGCAATTGGGCATGTTCTTGGACCTAGACCCATACCATTTAACAAATGGGTCGGGTTTAGGACGGGTCTAAATGTGTTGGGTCAGTGGACCGGTCTGGGTACCCCATCAGGTCTACTGACCCATTTACCGCCCTAAGCTATAGCCAGACGACGAACTCCTTTAGGGTGGAAAATCGCCTGTTCAAAGACAAATGCCACCTAATCGGTCCTTCAATGCATGACATTAGAGTTATGCCATTTAATCTAAGACTCAATGGATATATTTAGCCACAACCACTTTAGTAGAACACACAACTAAGGGTATTCAATAAGTCCTAGAAACTAGGACATCACCCTATCCAGTTACCCCTTATGGATATTATCAATACCTCATAGACAAAGAGACGGGTGAACTTAGCCATATAGTCACTATCCGTAGTTTATCTAGCCACTGACAATGCACACACCCGTGTAAACTGGATGAGCATGACGCACATAAAAGTTATCCAATACTCTTAAGTTAGGATCGATGAAATTAAACCTAAGTGACCAATGTCGATAATCCAAACATGTCTTGTAAGGTTTTAAAACACTGTCTTTTAATTTGCCAACCACCAAATATTAGTCAATTCCTTTATACTAACGATACACAACTCATAAACACATCCCATCCATTTATTTCAATTAAAATTATCAAGGCTTTATATTTTAACCGGCTAAAGAGGTGGTTAACACTATCATTGATCCACACAAAGACAATGATGGAAAATGATCCTTAAAATGTACTTCAATTAGGCACCTAAAATTAGCCCTAAATAGGCCTACAACTGGGCCTCAATGAGGTATTATTGAATGGGCTCAAACATCTTATTGCCTGACCCATAAATAGCCCCAAAACAGGCTCCCAAAAATGGCCCAAAATTAGCCTAAAAACATGCCCAGAAATAATCTAAAAACGGGTAAAGACAAAATAACAACCTAAGATCAGCCCAGAAACATGCCCTAATAACAACTTAAAATAAGGCGAAAACCAGGCCAAAAAATTGGGTCCGGAAAACTGTAACTAGGCCCAACTGCTGGATTAGATCCCAAAAAAATTGGGCCCAACTCGATAACTAAAGCCAATGTCTATCCATCTTTTGAAAAGCAGAACCAACTCCAATTCTCTATTGCTCATGATTTTAGGCGTCAAGAACCCAATCCAGCTAAAAACCCACCCGCGACCCTTCTCGCTCAAAACCCTAGACCCGAATCCTGTCTAGCAACATGATTGAAACACTGACCGCCACTCACCATCAGCCACCGCCCTGCCAAAATTATCATTGCAGAGCCCCAGCCGCCGCCGCCGCCCCATCACCGACTCCGATCTCTTCCACCTGATGTCACACCACAATCCTCTGCGGAAAACACCCATTGAAGGCCCCGAGGTGGTACACACCTCCGATCAGCGACAGGAAAGGCGGCCAATCCTAAACACCTCCGATTGAGCCAACATCCATGCTTGCAGCCATCCTCAGCGGCGGCGATGAAGATGGATTCGAGGTTATGGCGCCTTAAAGCCGTGAACAGCAATCCAATGCCGGAGATGGCCCCGAAAACCTACAATTATGGTGTGAGTTTTTCTTTTCTTTTTTCTGGAAATCTGAAAGGGAGCACGCCGGAATCCATGGCTGTCGATCCCTAATCACGGCTACTTGGGGTTTTTTTCCCTTAGTTACAGTACTCCGGCTGCCGATGAAGGTTCGACTTCCCTTTCTCTATGGCTTTCAGGGTTTGCAATCATGGCTTGTGGCGTGCAGGGTTTGGGATTACAGAATCACAAGTGATTGCGAGATAGGAGTTTTGCCATCCGATTCCAGACACCATCCCGACATGGCTTTCATTGGATTTCGGTGACGGCATGAGATTTCAGTTCGAATTTCTGCACTGAGTTTGAATCTATATGAAGGACTAAATTGCTTGTTTGCCACCGGAATCCGACAACCTCCGATCGAGTTTGGAAATAATCTCTTAGAATTTATAATAATGCCCAAAATCGATGCACAGTATCTTGCTTTGAAACCACTAGTGGATCCCACAATCGGTACTAGCATCTGATCTAGGGAATTCAATTGTATTTAGAATGCGTAACTTGATCAACCATCGTGCTGGATGTTGAGGATTGCACGTCGGTCTTCTGCCTCCTATACACCCACAACAACTAGTTGATGATACATGGCCCACAATTCCAACACAAAATACCGAGTTGCCACAAGATTATAGAGATTCTGTCAATCTATGAATGAGTAAGATCAGACAATGATCAACAATTCTCATTCATGTTCAGTCTTTTTTATGGCCTAGATCTACATGTCCTCTCCATGGTAGGAGTATCAATGGCCGGGTTAGGGACAAGCAAGATCTATTCCGGCCGGCCCTCATTTTTCAACATAGACTGAAGTCCAAGCCAGGCTCATGACGGGCCAAAGTAGTCCAGCCCAAGATTTTTATGCTGGCTTTAGCCGTGTGCTTCAGAGAGAGTGCAACAGAGGTGGGCCTATTTAAGGCTCCTTGCTTGTCCAATTTTTCGGTATTTCATAAAATGAGAATGGTGTGATCATCGGGGTGGATCCCTGCAAAAATCTGGCGGTTGATCAGAATAAATTTGGAAGAGATCAAAGCTTGGAAGATTTGGGTGTTAAGAAGATTCATGAGCTTGGAAGATGAGAGAGAGAGAGATCCCTAAAATTCGATTTTCATATTTGAAACAGTTGAGAGGATGCACCCCACCCTTGATTTTTTACGGGCCCACTTTGATAGATATTTGATATCCATTCTAACCTAATATGTGTAATCATACTTTAAGGGCCAGGGCTAAAAAATCAAAGTGGCCTGTGGTTATGTAAGCGACACTAAAGGAAACATATGGGAAAGAGACGTCCGCCCTTGATTTTTACCGAGCCCACCATGATGATTATATAAAATCCACTCCAACCATTAGATTTCACACCAAAATTTAGGTATGGCCCCCAAAATGAGGCCCATACTTGATTCAGGTGAGCCACACCATGAGAACAATTTGGGGAGTGTGGCCCACTTTAACCGTAAATGGGGTTGATTATTTTGGGCCCTGGATCTAACATGGGGTAACCAACTTGGTGGTCGGGTTGGATTTCACATAAACATTACGGTGAGCCCACCTGTCACCTATCAACAGCCTATCACCCATCACTGTTAAGGGCTGTTATCCATGAATCGGCTGTGAAGGGCAGACTCCGGCGGGCTAACAGTCCATTGCACGGTCTAAGGCCCGATTAATATGTATTCCTGAATTTTAAGCTCAAGCCCATCCCTCTGGCCTGATACTCTAGTCCCGTCTGACCCAAGGCGGGCTAGCTTGGCCCATTGACAACCCTAATCCATGGTGAGCTGAGGATCGGATTTTGTTAGGCTGGGGTAACACCAAGTTCCGTTGACACACTGACCAGCATGTTCAAGTTAGACACCTTACACTTTTGGTACTTCATTTTTGTAGAATGTAAAATATTTAGCTGATTTGAGAACCATTGAGCTCAGTGGATCCGTGACGGTCGGACCACCATGATGTATGTGTTTTATAGCCATGTCATCTATTTATTTTACTAGCTCATTTTAGGGCACGAGTCAAAACCTAAAGCATATAAAAATTCTAGATGGATTACACTGCAGGAAGCAATGGTGATTGAGCGCCCACCATTAAAAACTTCTTAGGGTTTAAGCTGCTATTTGTGTTTTCCTTTCATCTAGATTTGTTTAACGTTGCTGTCACGTTGGATGGCAAATAAACATTAGGTGCTAGGAAGTTTCTAATGGTCAGCATTCAATCACTACTTTCCTTTGGTGTGGTTCACATGATATTTGGATTTTTTTATTTTTGAGCGAAAATGATCAAATAGTGAGATTTGTCTAATAAAAAAAAGGTAAAAATCAAATGTAAACGCCAGAGGAGGATTTCCTAAAATCTTCTCATGGAGAACGGACGAAACGGTCACATCTGGTGAAATTGATATTATCTCTTGAGTTACTCTTTCATTTTCAGACATCCAGTCTGTTTTTTTTTTGTTTTTTTAATAAGTTGGTACACATATCCAACTGTTGGTACACACACCGACACTTAAGGGAGCGAATTGGCTGTTACCCTAACCTTGCGGGGCCCACCTTGATGTATTTTTTGTATGATCCATGCCGTCCATCTGTTTTCCTCTATCATTTTAGGAAATGATTACAAACCTTAAAGAAGACCCAAATCTCTAGTAAAACCATACTACTAGAAACAGTAATGAATGACCATTAAAATCATTTTATGGGCCACAAAAATTTTGGATCAAGCTGATATTTGTATTTTCCCTTAATCCAGATATTTTTGACATTATCAACGGGTTGGATGGAAAATAAAAATTACTAAAACCTCACTATGGGCCCTTTGTAATTTTTAATGGTGAGGCACTCAATCACCACCGTTTACTGTGTTATGGTCTACCTGAGATTTGGATCCGCTTAATTTTTGAAACGCCGTTCTAAAATGATCTGTAGAAACGCATAGACGGTGTGGATATACAATACACCATCAAGGTGGACCCCACGGTAGGGGTAACACCCACTAAGCTGTCACCCCGGAAACAGCCAAGTGGCGCCCCATTTACTCTTTTTCCACATGCCGTTTGGCCATTGGGTATAAACCCATAACAAAAGGGTCATCTGAAAGGACGCTAATGCTGTGACAGTTCTCTCTTCTGTGTGTTACCCGGGGAACACCTTGATGAATATGTTGTATATCCACAACGTCCATCCTTTTTTACAGCTCGTATTAGGCCGTGACCCCAAAACTTAAGCAGATACAACTTTCAGGTGGACCACACCACTGAAAACAGTGGTGGTGAATAACCATTAAAAACTTTGTCGGCTACAAAAATTTTAGATCAGATTTTTATTCTCCCTTCATCCAGCCTGCTCGACCTTATCAGCATGTTAGATCACAAATAAACATTTCGGTGGGCCCTACAAAGTTTTTAATGGTGGGCTTTCAATCACCACTATTTCCGGTGTTGTGGGCCATTGAGATTGGGATTTGCTTAATTTTTGGGACCACATCCTTCAATGGGCTGGAAAAACAGATGGACGGCGTGGATCTGCATCACATCATCAAGATGGGCCACATGGAGAAAAAATTTGCTACACCCACGTGTTGGCTACGCTGGGTGTAGCAATGAACCCACCACAACGCCCTCCATCCATTTGGTGAGATCATTTTAGGGCATGACACTAAAAACGAGGCAGATCCAAAGCTCAAGTGGACCTAGTACAGAACATAGTAGGGATTGAACGCCAACCATTAAAAACTTCTTGGAGACTACTTGAGCTTTGGATCAGCCTCATTTTTGGTATCATGCCCTAAAATGATTTGGCCAAATGGATGGACGGCGTGGATACAACACATACATCATGTTGGTGTCATTGCAACACCTGGCGTAGCTAGCGTAGGTAAGGCGTGGGTGTAGCAAATTTTTTCCCAGTAAGGGTTACACCTAATCCGTTCCCCTCAATTAAATGAAAGTTGATTTTTGGGAGTTTTGCACACAGCGACGTAACTTTCAGTTTATTTGTGAGAAAGAGCCTACTTTTAAAATATTTAAAGTAAACAGCTTCAGTTTTTAAAATACGTGTACAAGCCACCTCATGTACGGTTAGCATGTGTTTCCATTAAAAATGACATTTGCCCTCGTCTCAATATTTTTGGCAATCATAGCGTATTCACAATTGACGTGAAACACCAAACGGTGAGACGAAGTTCCTGTGCTGGGAACTTAGGTGGGGTACACCGTGATGTTTGTGAGAAATCCACCCTGTCCATCCGTTTTTAGAGCTTATTTTTGGACATGAGACAAAAAAATGAGCCGAATCCAAGACTCAAGTGGGCCGAAAATGTGAGGATTGAACATCCACAGTTGAAATATTCACGGGCGCACACAAGCATTGAATCCCAGCTGTTTTCTCATTCGTTGCCTACTTGAATTTTGGATGTGCCTTATTTTTTGTTCTGAAAAATGGATGGACATGGTGGATTTCCCCCAGACATCACGGTGGCCCCACCTACATACCGCACAGGAAAGTTTATGCCCTAGCCTTCGCGTGAAACCGACATGCTGACCTGACCTCACCAAATTATGAGGGCCCACCATGATGTATTTGTTTTGAATCCGAGTCCTCTGTTCGTTCAAACCAAGCAGAGGAATCCTTCTTTTCACCTCTTTCATTAGTCCACATCAGCCTGACAATGCATTGTCAGACTGATGTGGACCAATGAGACAGGCAGCAGCAGAGTTCTCTCCTCAGCATGGGCAGAGGATCCGGATTCATTTGTTTTATCCATACCATCCATCCATTTTTTGATAAATATTATAACCCACAAGATAGACAATGAGGCATATCCAAGTCTCAGGTACATCACACCACATGAAAACAGATTGAACTCTCACCATTAAAAACTTCCCAAGGCCCACTGAAATGTTTATTTTCCATCCAACCTCTTCATAAGATCATAAAAACATGGATTAAGGTAATATACAAATATCAGCTTGATTCAAAACTTATGTGGCTCTTAAAAAGATTTTAATTGCTGATTATCAATGTTTTTCTTATAGTATGGTCCACCTGAGGTTTAGATCTGTTTCATTTTTAGGATTATTCCTTAAAATCAGTTTTCAAAATGGTTGGACGGTGTGGATGCAAGGACAATACATCTAAGTGGGCCCCACATTCAGCAGCATACCGTGTTGGATGAGACACAAGCCGCACCTAATCCATTCCCGTCTCTCTTTGCCATCCGGCCGTGATGTGACATGATGCAAAATGATGTATCTGATCCCAATATGTGGGCCCACCGTGATGTTTGGAAGAAATACACTCAGTTCATTTGTTTTGGAAGCTCATGAGACAAAAAATCAGGGAGATCTAAAACTCAAGTGGACCACACAAGTGGAAATAATGGAAATGGCCGCTTGCTTGCCGTGCAATACCTTTTGGGCTCGACTCGACTGTGATATTTATAAGCCATCCAAACCGTTTATAAAGTGGCCCAACTATTCAAAAGGTCCTTACTACTGTAATGAATTGAAAGAATAAAAAATATTAGTATGATTGGGACCTTCTGCAGTCTTGCAAATGTTTAAATAGTGCACGGTCAATCTCCACTATTTTCTGTTTTGTGGCCCACTTTAGCTTTGGATCGGTGTCATTTTTGGGCTCATGCCATAAAATAATTTGAAAAAAACCATGTGAATGGGTTGAATTTTTCAAAAACATCATGGTGGGCCATGCCTATCTTGGGATCCAAGAACATTGACAGCCCCTTCCTATGAGCTGTTAGTATCTTGGGCCACGCCTCTCTTGGGATCCAAGAACATTGAGAGCCCCTTCCTATGAGCTGTTAGTATATTAAATGAAGGGTATTTTAGTCTTTTAAATAAAAGGGCTTTAAAATGGTATGCAACGGGAACAGCAAGCCACATCAGGTGCTATATAAGTTCCAGCGCTGTTGCTTCTCATTAGTACACGTCATTTTCGAGTACTACATCTACCAAGAAACGTGGATATTTCTCTGCCACATACATTGCTAACTACACAACTTACTTTTAACGTGTGGAACTTTTTTGAGTCCCACCATGATTGTTTTGTTAAATCTATACTGTCCACTAATTTTTACAGATAAATCTAGAGTAGGATCCCAAAACCAAGGTGCATCCAAACATCAAGTGAATCACACCGCATAAAGCATAAAGCAGTGGAGATTGAACAAACCTCCATTGAAACTTTTCTAGGACCAACATGGAGGCTTATCTTCCATCTGACCTGTTCATAGGATCACACATGCCTAGATGAAGTTAAAATAAAAATTTGAGCTTGATAAGAGCATCCTGTGGCCTCAAGAAGTTTTCAATGGTAGCATCAATTCCTAATGTCCTCAATTATGTGGTCCACTTTAACTTTGAATCTACATTGGTTTTGGGTTCATAGCCTTATAATGATCTGAAAAAATGAATTGACGGTGTGGATCTAACAAATACATCATCGTGTAGCCCACGTAAATTTCACACCTCGGTGTGTGATGCAGGGGAGCGGATTAGGTGAGACTGGGCATCAGCCAAGACGGTGCAACCCTTACCGTGGGGCCCACCTTGATTTGTTTATTCTATATCCACTCCGTCCATCTGAATTTTCAGTCAGATCATTTTAAACCATTCTACTAAAATTTAAGAATATCCAATTATCAAGTGGACCATACCCTGAAAAAGTGGTGATTGAACACTCTCCTATTAAAAACTTAGGATCAACTTAATGTTCCTATGATTTTTATTTTACATCCAATTTGTTGATAAGTTCACATGAGCCTGGATGAAGTGGAAAAACATATGTCAGCTTGATACAAAACTTTTGTGGCCCGTTATTAGTAAGTCACTACTGTTTCCCATGGCATAGGTAATGGTAAGCCACCACTGTTTCATTTTTTTAGATAATTCTTTAAAATGATCTGAAAAAATGGAAGGACGGGGCGGATATAGAATACACATGTCAAGGTGGGCACCACTGTAATGGCCGCACGGTCTTGGGTGACTCCGGGGTCTCACCTAATATACTCACGTGGTGCAGCACATTCCTTTGATAGAAGAAAACAAGAAGTATTTACATGTGAAACTTAAGTGGCCCTATTATAATGTATTTATCAGATCCACACTGTCCAATCAATTTTTTCATACCATTTAATGGAACTACACAAAAAATGAGGCAAAAAAATGTAACGGCAGACCCTCGGAAAGTGTCTACGGTTTCCATTCAATCTTAGCTACTTTCTTTGACGTGGTTTAGTTGAGCTTTGGATATACCTCAGTTTTGGGCTCATACTCTAGAATCATCTGTAAAAATTGATGGACGGTGTAGATATGAAACATAAATTATTGTGGGACCCAAAGAAGTCCCACACGTTAAAAGTCTACTTTAAATATTTCAGAAGGAGGCTTTTTGTCGCAAAAGATAGGCGATAGGCGGCTTTTTTAAATCTACTAGGCCTACAATAATTGACATAGGAATTATGTAGAAGATAACAATTTCTTATAATATCTATGTTTTATCCCACCAAAACCCATCAGAAAACAGCACCGCCATTCATGAATGGCCGGTGAACCTACTTCTCTAAACAGCTTATCTTATTCTTTTACACCTGCAGAGTGGTCGTAGTTAAGGATAATGCAGTAGAGGTGTTTCCTCCGTTCCCTTACTTATCTTCCCCTACAGCGTCACCATTCTCCACTGCTTTCGCAGTTGGCTCTAGCTTGCTGGTATCTTGTAGGGCATCATTCTTCTCCGTCGCCGTTGCTGTTGGCTCTTGCCTGCTGCTATCTTCTAACTGAATCGCTTCTTCCTTGGCCTTTCGAACCGCTTCTTCCTTGGCTTGATGGAGATCTTGAATCAGGTTTTCAAGGCTAGCTTCGGCGTTTTCATCGGCCGTGAGAATTGATGACTTGGGCATCAGGTTCTCAGCGACGTCTGCAGGTGTGATTTTTGCCTCTTCCATCAATCGACGGATGTCGTCGAATAGAGGGTGTGAATCAAGATCCAGGTAGTTCTTGGCAAGCACTTTAAAACCTTCAAAGCTGCAGTACGACAGCTCGATGTGCTTATCCATCCGGCCTCTCCGTATTAAGGCAGGATCGAGCTTTTCAAGATAGTTGGTGGTGAAGACGATGAGCCGTTCTCCTCCGCAGGCCGACCATAACCCATCGATGAAATTGAGAAGCCCAGAAAGAGTAACTTTGCTACTGCTATCTTCCTTGGCTGCCTCAGGTAGAAGTTTCTGCGCATCTTGCTCATCCTCCTTTGGCTTCTCGGGTTTCTTCTCTCGTCTCCCGGACAGATCCAAAGAGCAGTCAATATCTTCGATGACGACGATCGACTTGCTGGTGATCTCTATCAAGAGCTTCCGCAGCTCTGTGTTGTCCTTCACAGCAGTCAGCTCGAGGTCGTACACGTCGTAGTCCAAGAAATTAGCCATGGCAGCGATCATCGTGGATTTCCCAGTACCAGGCGGGCCGTAGAGGAGATACCCTCGTTTCCACGCCTTCCCGATCTTGGCATAGTAGTCCTTTGCCTTGCTGAACGTGATGAGATCTTGGATGATCTCCTTCTTCTTCTCTGGATCCATGGCTAGCGTCTGGAATCCCGCCGGGTGCTCGAACACGACATGGCTCCACGTCCTGCCGTATCCCCTCTCGTTCCCGCGGTTGTTCATGTACAGCTTCCTCTGCCGGCTTCGGACGGTGATCTTCTTTCCCTCTTCCATGACATGGCGTAGGTAGTGGTCCAAGATCAGCTCGCGGTGGCGCCGGTGGAACGCGAGCTTGTAATACCTCCGCTCATCCTCCGTCCGAGAGAACACAGAGATATGTTGGGTCGGTGTAGCTGTCTTGATGGACGTCCACCATAGCTTGACCCCACGGAATTCGTCGGTGACTTGCTCGTGATCGTCCATGCTTAGTACCAGATTGGTGCTGTCTTTCCCCACCTCAGCTTTTAGCCTCCTTGCTCGCTGGGCCGTTGTTGCCATCAGGTAGGCCTGGATCGCCACGTAGGCCTCGCTCCGCTTGAGTCGATCTCCACCGTACTCGTGGATTTTGATCTCGATGAACGGGTAGACGGCGGTGAAGATCCTCGTGGCATATTTCGACACGTAGGATTCGAGATTGTGCGGGAGGTAGCGGTGGGCCATAGCCCACACGAACATGATACTGGCTAGGGTTGGGCCCACCACGCTGGCCCACATATGCTCCATCTTCTTCCTACTCTCTTTCAAGTTTGCAAAGGGTGTACCCTTTGCTTCTCCTTTTATAGGTAAACTCATACCGAGGACGTGGACAGTATACTCGGCTTTTATTTTGTACAAGTGGGGCCCATAGATCGGTGATTGATACAATCAATGGTCTGGATCTCTGGATCATGCTCCTATACGGTATCTACCAGTGCGTCCAGGACCGCACAATTCCTCGTGGCCTTAGGAACGACGGAGGAAGGTTCCTTATCCTACGTCGCATGTTGTTACGTCATGTGTTTGTCTGCTGTGAATTGTTTGTTTTTAACCTCGTCGTTGCCTCCTATGCATTTGTTTTTTACCCTGCAAGCGTATGACACTTATAAGCAAGCAGGCGCTCAGGAATTGTATAATAAATCGAATTAAACTGACCAAATTGTTAAGAAATTCTTTACCTCTGATTGGTGGGCATTTGTTTGTTGATATATATATATATTTTAATTGTCCAATGAATGTCCACTAATAATGTAGCTAGATAATGAGAAAAAAGCATAAGTTTTTGTTCATGGTACATCTAAATTGGGACATATAACTTGAACTGTTTAATTTAAAATATAGAGACATGGATATCTAAGTATGTGAAAATGCATGTGCATCATCCATCAGGCTCCGCCAGAGCATCAAAATTGTCCATTGACGCTTTTGTACGCATTAACTTTTCTGTACGTGGCTTGGGTGGCAAGAAAATGGATTTTTACTGCAATAGCCTCCAGGTGGGGCAATTTTTACCAAAAGTTTAAATTTCTCGTAAGGCTCATCTTTCTTAGCCCACCACGTTTGACCCACACGCTCTCTTTCTAATTTGCAAAGTTACACTTTTGCTTGCTGTGTGTACCCTTCGCTTCAAACTCATACCGAGGACGTGCACAGTATACTCGGCTTTTATTTTGTACAAGTAGGGCCTATAGAACGGTGATTGATACAATCAATGGTCTGGATCTCTGGATCATGGCCGCATACGGTATCTACCAGTGGGTCCAGGAACGGAGAGCGGATTAGGTGAGACCCCGGGCTCACCTAAGAGGGTGCGGCCCTTACCGTGGGCCCACCTTGATGTATGCATTATCTATCCACTCCGTCCATCCGTTTTTACAGATCATCTTAGGGCATTATCCCGAAAATAAAGCAGAGAAAATCATCAGGTGGACCATACCATAAGAAACAGTGGTGATTGACCATCCTACCATTAAAAACTTCTAAGGACTCACCTTCATGTTTTTGTAGTGTTTATTTACCATCCAATCTGTTGATAAGGTCACATTAGCCTGGGCCTGGATGTAGGGAAAAAACAAATATCAGCTTCATCCTAAACTTTTGTGGTCCACTAATTGTCAATCACCACTGTTTCCTATGTTATGGTCCACCTGATGATTGGATCTGCTTACGTTTTGGTATAATCCCCTAAAATGATCTGAAAAAATGGATGGACGGCGTAGATACATAATATGTACATCAAGGTGGGCCCCATGGTAAGGGCTGCACCGTCTTGGGTGAGGCCAGCGTCTCACCTAATCCGCTCTCCCGTGAACGACTAGGGCTGTAAATGGGTCAGCGGACCCGATGGGGTACCCGGACCCAACCCAATTAGACCCGACCTAGATCCAACCCATTTGTTAAATGGGTCTGGGTCCAAGAACAAACTCAATTGCTAAATGGGTTTGAGTTTGGTTTCCTTTATATTAGGCCCAGCCCGACCCGTCCCGAACCCATTTAGTAAGTGGGCGGGTTTGGTCTATGTTTCGAGGGACCTGTCCAATCCAAACCTGTACAAACCCGGTTTTAAGCCTTGTAAAATACTTGTATACTTGATCCAGACCCATTTATAAATGGGTCTGATGGGTTGACTCGGACCTGACCTGGACTCACCCATTTAGTAAAAGGGTTTGAGCCTAAAATTTAGACCCAGACCCGTTTAGTAAATGGGTGGGTCTGATTTGGCGAAAGCCGCCCCGAACCTGACCATTTACGGCCCTAGGAACGACGGAGGAAGGTTCCTTACCCTATTGTTACGTCAGGAGCGCGGTTTCGGTGTATACAGCCCCGAACCTGACCATTTACGGCCCTAGGAACGACGGAGGAAGGTTCCTTACCCTACGTCACATGTTGTTACGTCAGGAGCGCGGTTTCGGTGTATACAGCGAGGTGGGTGGATCCCTGAACTTGGGTCCACCATGATGTACGTTCCTTGCATCCAGGCCATGCATCTGTTTTGAAAACTCATTTTAGGGTATTTTACAAAAAAATGAAGCAGATCCAAATCTCAAGTGGACCATAATATAGGAAATAGTGGTAATCCAACATTAAAAACTTCTAGTTGACCCAAAAGATTTGGATCATCCGATATTTGTGTGATCTCTTCATCCAGGTCTTTGTGATGGCCCCTGTAAAGTTTTTAATGGTGAGGATTTAATCAAGACTGTTTCCTGTGGTATGGTTTCCTAACTTTTGGATCTGCTTCATTTCTGGAGTCATGCTCTAAAATGAGTTGTCAAAATGGATAGATGGTGTGGATGTAAAGAACATACATCACAGTGAGCCCTAGGGATCCACCGACCACCCAAACCGCTCCCTTACGTCACGTGTTTGTCTGCTGTGAGTAGTTTGTTTTTAACTACGTGTCTGTCTGCTGTGAGTAGTTTGTTTTTAACTACGTGTCTGTCTGCTATGCATTTGTTTGATACTCGGCAAGCGTATGACAGTTGATAAACAGGCGCTCGGGAACTGTATACGTGGTGCATAATAAATCGAATTAAACTGACCAAATTGTGGAACCCAATGTTTTTAATTCAACAACTGAAAATCAGATTTGTTGAGAAATTCTTTACCTCTCTGATTGGTGGGCACTTGTTTCTTGTAATATTACTTTGGATATTTTTTATTTCTAACCGTCGAATGAATGTCCACTAATAATGTAGCTAGATTGAGTACCTCACCATTAAAAATTCCAAGGCCCATTGTAACATTTTCTTATTGTTTATTTGCAATTCAATTGGTTGATAATGTTAAGAAGATCTATTTGAAGGGAAATTAGAAAAATCATATTGATCCAAAACTTTTGTGGCCCACGAAATGTTTTTAATGGTTACTCATCACTATTTGTATTGGTATGGTCTAACCGAGATCTGGATTTCTTATGATTTGGAATCAAGCCCTAAAATGACATGGAAAAACAGATGGATCGATGGCCTGAATATACAACAAATACATCAAGATAGGCCCCACACAGTTAAGGTAACACCCACAAAGCTGTCACTGTTATCAGGTAACAGCTAATTCACTCCTAGATTTGGGGAAGTGGGTTAGGTGAGACCTTGGATCCACCGAGGTGGGTGGGACCATGACCATGAGGCCCACTGTGATGTATGTGACTACAACCATACTGTCCATTCCTGCTGAAATCTCATTTTAGAGCATAATCCAAAAAAATGGAAGCAGCTCCAATTCCTAGATGAACCATTGTTTAGAAACAGTGGTGATTGCCATTAATGGGCTACGAAAGTTCTCGGCCAAATGAGATTTGGATCATCCTCATTTTTGGGTCATTTCCTATAATGAGTTGGAAAAATGGATGGACGGTGTGGATAAAACACATACATTATGATGGGGGCCACACAACACTATCCAATAGTTATGGCCTCCTGACATCGTCAATTCGCAATTCGGATCCACCAAGGTGGGTGAGACATCTAACTAAGTGGCCCATCGTGATGTATGTGACTACATCGATGTTGTCCACTCGTATTGAAAGGTCATTCTTGAGCATGATCCAAAAAATGAAGCAGTTTCAAATTCCAAATCTCATATAGACCATAGTACAAGAAAGTGATAAATGACCATTAAAAGTTTCTTGTGAGCTACAAAAGCTTTTGATTAAGATGATATTTGTGTGGTCTCTTCATCTAAGCGGGATGGCAAATAAACATATACATCGAGCTCATGAAGTTTTTTAATGGTAGGGATTCAATTATGACTATTTCGCAGGCAAAATGTGTCATATTAACATATTTTAAACAATTTAGGCGTCAATAAATAAACAGGTTATTCTACACTAGCTTTTCGTGTCTGGTTCATACTTATATATATATATATATATATATATATATATATATATAAAAGGGTTTATACTTTGGACTTCAGATTTACCAAACAGTCAGTAAACCCTACTCTTATGCACCTCACCTAATCATTATTTTCAACTTAAGACAACAATTGAATTTCCTACAATGTGGGTACCAGCATTCCATCAGACATTAAGTTTGAGTACAACTGTGACAGGTACACACTTTTTTAATCACATATGTAAACCAAATACAGCTCTCATTCACACTATGGACTCATATCTGAAGGAATTCTTTAAAAAAAGAAAAAGGACTAGAAAATTATATTTCTTGGTAAATATTCCTATTTAAGGAATTCTCTTCTTATCATGAAGGAAAGTAGATTACAAAGAAAACAGTAGAAGACAGTATTTTTATATAAATTCTAGTTTTATCCCACCAAACCCATCAGAAAACAGCACAGCGATGCATGAATGGCCGGTTAACTTCCTCTAAACAGACTGTCTTCTTGTTTTTAGCCTACAGAGTCGTCTTAGTTAAGGATATTACAGTACAGTTTCCTCTGTACCCTTATTGCTTAAACCGTCACCATTCTCCACTGCTGTAGCTGTTGGCTCTTGCGTGCTGATATCTTCTAGGGCATCACTCTTCTCCGTTGCTGTTGCCGTTTGATTTTGGCTGCTACTTTCTTGTAACCGAACAGCTTTTTTCTTGGCCTTTCGAACGGCTTCTTCCTTGGCTTTCTGGAGATCTTGAATCAGGTTTTCAAGGCAAGCTTCAGCGTTTTCACCGTCCGTGACAATACTTGGGCATCAGGTTCTCAGCGACGTCTGCAGGGGTGATTTTGGCCTCTTCCATCAATCGACGGATGTCGTTGAATAGAGGGTGCGAATCAAGATCCAGGTAGTTCTTGGCAAGCACTTTAAAACCTTCAAAGCTGCAGTAAGACAGCTCGATGTGCTTATCCATCCGGCCTCTCCGTATTAAGGCAGGATCGAGCTTTTCAAGATGGTTGGTGGTGAAGACGATAAGCCGTTCTCCTCCGCAGGCCGACCATAGCCCGTCGATGAAATTGAGAAGCCCAGAAAGAGTAACTTTGCTACTGCTATCTTCCTTGCCTGCCTCAGGTAGAAGTTTCTTCACGTCTTGTTCATCTTCCTTTGGCTTCTCGGATTTCGTCTCTCTTTTCCATGATAGATCCAAAGAGCAATCGATATCTTCGATGACGATGATCGACTTGCTCGTTGTCCCTATCAAGAGCTTCCGCAGCCCTGTGTTGTCCTTCACAGCAGTCAGCTCGAGGTCGAGCACGTCGTAGTCCAAGAAATTAGCCATGGCAGCGATCATCGTGGATTTCCCAGTACCAGGCGGGCCGTAGAGGAGATACCCTCGTTTCCACGCCTTCCCGATCTTTGCGTAGTAGTCCTTTCCCTTGCTGAACATGACTAGGTCTTGAATGATCGCCTTGTTCATGTCTGGGTCCATGGCGAGCGTGTCGAATGTCGCCGGGTGCTCGAACACGACGTGGCTCCGCGCCCCGCCGTATCCCCTCTCGTTCCTGCGGTTGTTCATGTACAGCTTCCTCTGCCGGCTCTGGACTTTGATCTTCTTTCCCTCTTCCATGACGTGGCGTAGGTAGTGGTCCAAGATCAGGTGGCGGTGGGGCCGGTGGAACGAGAGCTTGTAATACCTCCGCTCCTCCTGCGTTGGACCATGGCCCATGTGGGTCCAGGAGTACATAATTACTCATGGCCATAGGAACCACGGAAGAAGGTTCGTACGTCACATGTTTTTGCAGCTGGGAGTCGGGTCGAGTACCATATAATTACTCATGGCTATAGGAACCACGGAGGAAGGTTCCTTCTCGTACGTCACACGTTTTGCAGGCTTGCAGCTGTGGGTTGATTGATACTCTGCAAGCGTATGACACTTGGGCGCATGGCAAATAATCAATCGAATTCAACTGACCAAATTATGAAACCTACTGTGGCCAAGTCAACCACCGAAATTCAAATTTGATTAAAAAAATATTTACCTGCTTAATGGGGGGCGTGAATTAGGTGTTACCCGGGGAATATCTTAGTGGGTGTTACCCCTACCGTGTGGGGCCTAAATTGATGTATTTTTTATATATCTAATCCGTCTATCTATTTTTTCATGTAATTTTAGGATGTGATCCAAAACCTTAAGAAGATACAAATCTCAAATGGATCATACCACTAGAAACAGTGATGAATAACCATTAAAAACGTTTGGTGGGCCACAAAAGTTTTGGATCAATCTGATATTAATATTTTCCCTTCATCAACACCTTATTGATATTATAAAGAGCTTGGATTGTAAATAAACACTGCCAAAACCTTACGATGGGCTCTTTGGAAATTTTAATGGTGGTGCACTCAATCGCACTGTTTCTAGTGAAATGGTCTACTTGATATTTGGATCTGAATAATTTTTGTGAATTCATCCTAGGCATTAGAAACGGATGGACGGAATGGATATACAAAATATCATCCATGTGGACCATACGGTAGGGGTAACACCTACTAAGCTGTTCCCGGGGTAACACCTAATTCGCGCCCCTTAACGGGTGTTACCCGACCTTGATGATTTTCTCTGTATATCCACGCCGTCCATCTGTAGCAACGGACCATTTTAGGATGGATTCCAAAATTTATACAGATCCAAATCTCAGCTCGACCACATCACAGGAAACAGTGGTGATTGAGTGCCTAACCACTAAAAAATGTAAAAGGCCCATTGTAAGTTTTCTTAATGTTTATTTGCCATCCAGCTTGTTAATAATGCCAAGAAGAGCGGGATGAAGGGAAATTAGAAACATCATATTGCTCCAAAGCTTTTGTGGCCCACAATTTTTTTTAAAGGTTATTCATCGCTCTTTTAGTGGTATGGTCCACCTAAGATTTATTTCTTCTTATAATTTGGAGATCACATCCTAAAATGAGACAGAAAAACAGTTGAATGGCATGGATAAACAACAAATACATCAAGGTAGGCCCCGCATGGTAGGGGTAACACCCACTAAGTTGTTACCAAGGCAACAGTCAATTCACTCCCATTATTGAAATAGGGGCGCGGGTTGGGTACTACCCTCACTTAGAGCTGGGAACAAACCAAGCCAGCTCAAAAGCTTAGCCCCAATTGGTTTGAAAAACTTGTCTTGGACTGGTTCAAATAGAAGTTCAAACCAAATTAACCAAATCCCATAGTCAAGCTTGTTTAAAAAAACAAATCAAGCTTAAACTAAGGTAGTACTGATTCAGTTCAGCTCTAAGTTCAATTTTACTCCGCTCCATTTGATTCGGCTATAAGATTGTTAGCACACTCTTTCCTATGGTGTGGTCCACTTGAGCTTTGGATATGATTTAATTTTGGAATCATGTCCTAAAATGATAAGTTAAAATGGATGGACGGCGTGGATAATACATATACATGATGACATGGATAATACATAATACATATACATGAATGTATGATATTTTCTTGCACTTGTAAAGTCATACTTATGTGCTTTTGTTTGGAAAAAGCTATTACATGTCTATTTTAAAGCTGTACTCCTCCTTCGAAGGATGTTAAACATCACATAATAAAATATTTTTGTATTTTTTTGTGTTATTTTTAACTTTTTTAATTTTTTTCTATTTAAACAAAAAATGAGAGAGTTGCCCCCTTTTTAAATTCAACCCGGCTCAATTTGAAATTTTCAAACAAATTGATCCTAGCTTGAACCAATTTTTCTGGAGCAAACCAAACTCAGACCACATGGGTCAGCTCGAAATTCAAACAGGGCTGATCCACAAACTAGGGTGGCACAAATACAAACCAAACCAAACAAGGGCTAGCTCCGATTGTTGCCCAGCACTAACCTCACCACCAGGACCTATCTAGATACAGAAGATCAGGTTAAAGGGTCTATGGGGCCATTGTGATTCATATGCTTTATCGACACTGTCCAACTATTTTGACATATCATTTTAGAGCATTATTCCAAAAGGGAGGAACATCCAAGGCTCAAATGGACTACACCACATGAAGCACTGGGGATTTAAAGCCTAAAACTTTTTGTTTAGATCAAGCTGATATGCATGTTTTCCCTTCATATATGCCTATGTGACCTTATCAACAGGTTAGATGGAAAATAAACATCACCATAGGCCCAAGAATGTTTTCAACAGTGAGAGCTCAATCCCCACTGCTTCATGTGGTGTGGTTCACTTGAGCCTTCAATCTTCCTCCGTTTTGGGCTCATGCCCTAAAAATGATCTGTCAAAATAGATAGATGGTGTGGATAAAACATACAGATCACGGTGGCCCCACAAATCTCCTGACATGACCGTCTGTCTCTAGCTACCCGGTGGGGTAGTACCAATCTGCGCCCTTGAAATAGAACCATTGTAATTCCTTTCATTTTTAACCGTCCAATAAATGACCACTAATCCGGTAGCCAAATAATCAATCGAGCATAAATTTTTGTTAAAGATACATCTAAATTGCAACACGTAACTAAGACAACTTAATTTGAAATGCAATATACAAGGAGCATCCCTCACACTCTGCCAGAGCATCCAAGTTTTTCTCCTATGAGTCAGGACTCAGGGACGCTTCCTTTTGCTTTCGGTAATTTTCCAAAACACTACTTATTTATTATAGAATTTACATTGAGGTCCATTTTCAGACGGCTTTTCAAAAAGATACAAAAGGGTGGAAGACGTGGCCTATCCATAGCCATAGCGGACGTGGCCTATCCGGAAGCGGATTGCGTAGTGAGTAACTCCGCACGCTAAGCGTTCGGAGTAAACTCTGTGGGGCCCACCGTGATTTAAGTATTTTATCCACTCCGTCCATTCATCTTAACAGATAATTTTAGTTATGATTCCAAAAAACGAAGCATAACAGAATCTAAAGTAGACCACACCACAGAAAAAGTGTGAACTGAATGTCTACCATTGAAAATTTCTCAGACTACACAGAAGTTTTGGATCAAGCTGATATTTGTGTTTTCCTTCATCCATATCCATGTGATCTTATGAACTGGTTGGATGACAAATAAACATTACTGTGGGGCCTGGGAAAGTTTCAACGGTGGACATCATTATTCCCACTGTTTCCTGTGGCATGGTCCACTTTAGATTTGGATATGCTTAAATTTTGGGCTCAACGCCTAAAATAAGCTGGAAAAACATATGGATGGAATAGATAAAGCACATACATTATAGTTAGACCCAACAGAGTTTACTCCGCACGATAAGAGCGTGCGGCACGCAATCCGATTTCGGCCTATCCATAGCGGAGGTGGAATGCACACTGACTCGCTACTGGAGGGAGGGTGCTGTGAGCCCTCCCCATAATGTATGTGTTTTTATCCATGCCGTCTATCTATTTTTCCAGCCCATTTTGGGGCCCAAAAATGAAGTAGATCCAAATCTCAGGCGGATCACGAAACAGGAAACAATGGAGATTGAATGTCCACCGTTAAAAACTTTTTTGGGCCACAAAAGTTTTGGATCGAGCTGATATTTGGATTTTCCCTTCATCAGGTCTGTGTGACATAATCAACAGATTGGATGGCAAATAAACGTTACAGTGGGCCTTAGGAATTTTTTAATGGCTGTCGTTCGATCAACACCGTCCATCAATTTCTCCCCGCCCAGTTTAGGATGGGGTTCCAAAAATTATGCGGATCCAAATCTCAAGTGGACCATACCATTGGAAACAGTGGTGACTGAGTGGCCCACCATTAAAAATTCCAAAGAGCCCACCGTAAAGTTTTAGTAGTGTTAATTTGCAATCCAAGATGTTAATAATGTCAATAAGATCTGCATGAAGGTAAAAAATAAGGATCAGCTGCATATGAAATTTTTTTTAATAGTCATTCGTCACTGTTTCTAATGGTATAATCCACCTGAGATTTTGATATTCTTATGGTTTTTTATCACGCCCTAAAATTTTATTGGAAAACAGATGGATAGTGTGTCTATATATATATATATATATATATATATATATATATATATATATATATATATATATATATGGTATAGGTACTTTTATGATACTCAGGCAGGGAGCCGTGCTTTATACTCGAGCACCCAAAGATAATACACGTGGCACACATTAACACAAAGTGAACCGTTCAAATAGTGGAAGCAACTGTTGGTAAGTCACAGCCCCAAAATCAGATTGGTTGAACAATCATAACCTCAGATTCGTCGATAATTGCTTTTTTTAAAATAGGATCATCAGATATCTTTCATTTTTAACCGTCCAATAGTCGGATTATTAAACAAGCGTAATTGTTTATTGACGATACATTAAGGTAGGATCCATAATTGTACATTCTTTTATATCAATTATAGAATTTTTAATTAATTTTTAAATGATTACGCATATGAAGGTGATGCCTTTACCGTGGGGCCCATCTTGATGTACGAATTCTACATCCATGCCATTCATCCGTTTTTTAGATCAGTTTAAGGACATGAGCCCAAAAATGAAGCAGATGCAATTTTTAGGTGGACCCTCATAAGAAAAAAAAGTGGTGATTGACCATTAATGGGCCACAAAAGTTTAGGATCAATCTAATATTTGTTTTTCTCCCTTCATTTAGGTTTATGTAACCTTATCAACAGGCTGGAAAATAAGCATTACAGAAACATTACGGTGAGCACAAGAAGTTTGAAATGGAAGAGCGTTCAATCACCCATTGTTTCCTGTAGACTGTAGTAATGTTCACCTGAGATTTGGATCCTCTTCATTTTGCGCTGTCCTAAAATGATATGTTAAAATGGATGGACGGCATGGATGTAGAATACATACGTCAAGGTGAGCTATATGGTAAGGGCTGCACCATCTTGGGTGAGGCCTGGGCCGCACCTGATCCGCTCTCACTTCTTCTACGTGCCTGACTGTTATTTTGGAAGAGTAGAAGTCACATCAAGCAACCCACCATTTTCTCTTCTAAGAATTGCCACTTTTAATAAGATATCATAGTGCGGATTAGGTGAGTCCAGGGTAACAGCTTAGGTGAGTCCAGGGTAACAGCTTAGTAGGTGAGTTTTTAGCGGTGGCCTATTGTTTACACCATTTTGAGCACACAGTGGACCAATAAGAGGTTGCTTTATGTGGGCACTCCAGGTTCAATATTGATGAAGTTATATTTGTGTCCAAAGATATCTTTTACCACTTTTTCTTTAGCAGTATATTTTTTATCATTAATATCATTTAATAAAGTCATATTTGTGTCCCAAAGATATCTTTTACCACTTTTTCTTTAGCAGTATATTTTTTTATCATTTTAATAAAGTCATATTTGTGTCCCAAAGATATCTTTTACCACTTTTTCTTTAGCAGTATATTTTTTGTCATTAATATCATTTGATAAAGTCATATTTGCGTCCAAAGATTTCTTTTACCACTTTTTCTTTAGCAGTATACTTTTTGTCATTAATGTCACATGCATATCTTCAAAAGAACGAAATATTGAATGTCACATAGCCTTAATTTCTGTGGCATATGATTGAGGCTGTATATGCAACATGTTTATAAAAGTCCTATCTAATGTAACGCTAATTTCACATCGAATCTAAAGAAATGCAACAAAGAAAAGGAAAGAAGAACTTTGTTGCTAGAACTTGGATTAAAAATATATAAGTTAAATGAGAACAAGAAAAATAGATAGATTGGGGACTCACTCACCTAAGGGTCGGGGAATCACTCACCCAGCAAGGGATAGTTTGGGGACTCACTCACCCAAAGGATTAAGGAATCACTCACCTAACAAAAGATGAATCACTCTACCCTCAATGGAGATAACAAGATTCTCACAAATACAAAGCTTGTAGAAAATAACTCTAAAATACTCTCTTATAAAAAGACTACTATATATATATAAGATGAATATTTGAGTATGATATGTTGTATTTGTTTCAAAATAAAAATAAAGAAGGAGAATTTTTAAATTTTCATTTTCCCTCCAAAATTTGAAATTAGTTTGCTTTTGTGTTATGGGTTTAGTCCCACATCGAATTTGAATAAAAATTCTCACATATATATAAGATATGCCTTTTGCCTTAGGGCTTGAGCCCCATTCAAGTGACATGTGAATTTGGTCTGTGGAGAGCTATGTCAATAGCTATAATCTATGCCATTTAATTACCACACGCGCACACGCGCCGAGCTGAGCGGTGCCGAGCCAAGCCCGTGTGTGCGTGCGCAACAGGATGGGCCGAGTAGCAGGTTTGGTGTGAGTGTGAGGGTGAGGATGTGTAGAGGTACTCGCAGGACTTTATTTGTATGAGTGTACTCGCACTTGCGCCTTTTTGTTTTGAAACAGAGAGATGCGTCCAATCGGTTGGTCACTCTGATTGGGTTTAAACCCAACAAACCAAACCCTTCCAAAAGGGTGCTTAAGGTACCATTTCGGAGTATATATAAGAACTCCCTCATTCCGATTTTAAAATTATCGAAATCCTTTTTACTTCTCTTGAAAAACTCTCTTTGCTAATTCTAGTTTTAAGAAGATTGTCTGTCAAGTTCTGCACTGAGTCAACTCAACACTTTCGGGCTAATCTACAAGTGGTTCGAGCCTGCGTACAGTGAGTGCACCGCTGGGACCGGGTCATAGTCGTTGTATCCTAGTAGTCGATTGCTCTAGAAACCTGTTGCACTTGGGACGTTGTCTAAGGGGAGCAAATTCGATTTTAAGCCGAGTGACTCACGTCATGCCTCGACTCAATTCAATAAGTTTTTTTTATCTTATTTTCGTTTTGGTTTTCGGTTGTAATAGTCTATTTAATTCAACAAAATATTCCAACAATGATATAGTACTTCTTGGTGTACCATGGGCTACATCAATCTCCTCCCTCGTAAAAAGAACTCGCCCTCGACTTCGGCTTGGTAAAATTTGTCCATATTCTTTGGTTGAGATCCCATAATTTCTCATCATTGATCCAAGTTTCTTCATATTGAGGCTTATTCTTCCACCAAACGAGATATTTATTATAGATATCTATCCATGTACTCACGAACCGTCAGTAGAATGTCGCCAGGACATGAAAGCATTGCACTTTGATAAACGATTGTGGAGCTGGCCACTCAACACTAGCTTTGAGTTTCTCATTATCTACTTTGATGTCTTGAGATGAGACAACATATTCCAAAGAACCTACATTGTCAACCATGAATAAATAGTTTTTGAGGTTGACATAAAGCTTCTCTTCACACAAGACACGTAGCCAATGGTCTTGGGTATTTGAGGAACGACCAAAACTTTGCAACTAACAAAGCTCTCTCCTTCATTCGATCTAATCATTTCATGAGCATCTTTGTCATAACTTGCCTTGTCATCATTAAATCCCATATGGTCTTTGTTTACTCCACCTTCAATTGGTTCAATCGTTTCATCAAACACTTCATGGGCATCTTCGTCATAAATCGGCTCATCATCCTTAAATTCAATGTGACCTTCATTCACTCCACATTCATTTGATTTGATCATTTTATCAAACACTTCATAAGCATCTTCATCATAAATCAGCTCATCATCATTAAATTCCTTGTGGTCTTTGTTACCTTCAATTAGTTCAATCGTTTCATCAAACACATCATAGGCATTTTCATCTTCATCATAAATTGGAGTACTTGTGGAGGCTTATAAGGGAAGTTTTCGCAAAACCTCCTCCATCATACATTGTAGATTATTGTTAGCATGCTTCAATTCTTCAATTTCTTCACGGAGGTGAACATCTTGAATTAAAGTCATCCATTCAACCCGATTTTCTCTTCCTCTTGCCATAGAAAGTCAATCCCGATACAAGAACCAAACTTGCTCTGATACCACTTTGATGTAGCTCCAATACCACTTGATGTGGAACCCAAAGAAATGCAATAAAGAAAAGAAAAGAAGAACTTTGTTGCTAGAACTTGGATCAAGAGTACATAGGTCAAATGAAAACAAGAAAAATAGATAGCTTGGGGACTCACTCACCCAAGGGTCGGGGAATCACTTACCCAACAAGGGATAGTTTGGGGACTCACTCACCCAATAGATAGGGAATCACTCACCTAACAAGAGAGGAATTACTCGACTCTCAATAGAGATAACAAGGCCCTCACAAATACAAAGCTTATAAAAAATAACTCTAGAATACTCTTTTATAAAAAGACTACTAATATATAAGTGAAAATTTTGAGTATGATATAGTACTTCTTGGTATACCATGGGCTGCATCACTATCGAGGCAAGGATTTTTTCACAGATCCATAGATATTCGAAAAGGCCCTCTCTAATTATTTTTTCAAAATGGGAGATCTTACAAGAGACATTCAGAGCTCTCACGACACTTATAAAGATTCTGAATATTAGAAGACTGGATCAATATTTAAACGAATGTACATCAATAGATCAAGACGCGATTAGGATTTAGTAGATCCAGTCCCACCAGTTCAATGGACATTCAAGGGAATGATAAATTCAAGGGAATGATAAGGGTGGAAATGTCTCTGATTGAGCCAGATTTAGATGTAATAGTGTCCTAAAAATTCTGATATATAGGAGTATCTACGTAAAAGTAGAGATCTGACAACAGTTCCAGTTTACATAGATCTCATATGCGAAGATTACATAAAAAAGTCGTAGCTGCGAAGGATCCTGACCAACAAGGAAACCCAACTAGGTTTGCCTCTCCAAAAGTTATAAAAGGAAAAAGTGATGAAGAACTCAAGAGTTATGCCAAACATAATTTATTTTCTTTACATTTATCTTAGCATAGCCAAGTCTAACCTTAGTTTTAGCATAGATCGCTACTGTCTAGCGTAATCGTTACAATACCATTGTAATAGATTAAATACACAAATACACATAACCATTCGTTGTCGGATTAAGATCAACTGAGTTCATACTTGAAAGATCAAACATTCTGGTCACATCTTGCTGACCATCTGCTTGAGTCGTCTGTTCTTGATGGACGGATCATGTATTTGTCTCTTTTATTTTCACTAGTTATTTTTTTACTTTGTTGATTGTAATGAGCATCATTCACAAATTAATAAAATCGATATTGTTTTAGCCCTTTTGTTTTATTTATTCATCTTTATTCTTTTGAGAAATATGGTGACTAAAATTATTTGTGAAAGAAAAATCTGAACGTAATGCAAAAAGAATCTATCAAGAAAGACTAACCCCTACCCTTCTGTAAATCGCCTAATTGTTGTTACAATCGGTGGTTAAAAGGACGGCTAGATTTTCGAATATAATCTTAATCGATCCATCTCAATGCTGGGGCACCAACATTCAATCAAGCATTAAGTCGAGTACGACTCTAGCTTGCCAGGACTTCCTAATTACATAAGAAAACTGAATACATGCCCTCGCTAATACTTATGGTCCGAATATAACTCTGACCTTTGTTGCCACGTGTGGCCTTGTGTTTGATTGAATTACAAACACTTACCTTAATGTATGTGTTGGATATTCACTTCGTCCATCATTTTAGGACATGTTTTAAAAAATGAAGCTGATCTAAATTTCAAGTGGACCACACTAAAAGAAATAATGGTCATTGGCTATTAATAACTTCTTATGGTGACAAAAGTTTTGGATGAAGCTGATTTCTGTGTTTTCCCTTTGTTCAAGTGTGACTATCAATAAGTGGGATGGCAAATAAATATAATAATAACAGTATGCCTTGGGAATTTTAATGTTGGGTGTTCAATCACAATATTATTTCGAATGGCGTCGTCCACTTGTGATTTGGATCTACTTCATTTTTCGGACCACGCCTTAAAATGAGCAGGAGAAACTCATGAACCGAGTGGATATATAACACATTCATTCAGGTGGGCCCCACAGTTAGGGACGATCACCCACTAAGTTGTTACCTGATGTCCCCCCCCCCCCTACAAGGAAGTCGATTGGGTGGTGGTCCCAACACCACCCATGTGCCTTTAGTGACGGGACATTGTTGGGCCCATTGTGATGTATGCATTTTATCCACACTATACATCTGTTTTACCTGCTCATTTTGGGCTCATTTTAGGGCATGAGCCCAAAATTGAAGCATTTCTAAGGCTTAAAGTGGAGCATCAAGTGGGTCATACAATGGGCAATTAAATGTCCGACTCAACCTAAGAATTGGGCCACACATGGCACATGATGATCTGATTGAATCTTACGAACTTGAACCATGATGGCACGTGAGGTGGCATCTGTAAATGGGCTCCATCCGATCCACACGTGCGGACAAGCCAAAACTCTTTCATACTATGGTTGATAACATGCAATGAGCTGTATGCTAACGTTTGATACACTCCTGTTGTTTTGCGAACACACGCCTTCTTAATGATACGTCCGTCCTATGAAAGTGGTGGGTCCCAAAACGAAGATTGGTTGTGAAAATGTAAACAAACAACATCATGCATGTGATAATTAATGGGAGAGATGGTGGATTGAGCTTTCGTATCTAGAAGGATAATGAGGTTTGCCAGGTTCTTCAACTAAGGATATTTTTATCATTTCAATTCAATCATACGACCAATGGTTTTTCTATTAGTGTGGAGCTTGCATAATGTTTCTCCTATTTGTATAGCTTACATTGGAGGATGTTACATTGAGAGTCCTACAACATTAACGAATGGCCCATAGAGCCCCTTGTGATGGCTTTGTAACATCTTGACATAAGTAGGAGTGTGAAATAACAACGAATAAGATTACCGTACTTCCTCAATTAATAGAAGGCCTTCGATCTACAAGAAAATTTCATGAATCCATAAGAAAAAATAAATAAAACTTGAATATTTTTATCGAATAATGTGTAATGTCTATCAACTCTTGACTACACCACTAATAAAGAAAACTAAATACTAATTCATAATTATAAAAAATAGTGAAATTTTAACCCTAATAGAAGTTCTAAGTCAACTAAAATAAAACTTACTCCTAATTCAATTATAATAGAACTTACATAAAAAAATGCTTTCTAAAAATAGAAATTCCTAAATTAACCTTACTGGAGCATTCCTGGCATAATTATAATCAATTTCTAAAAAAGACAAAAATCTAAACTCTAAAAATAAGAAAATAGGATCAAAATCAAAATTACTAAATATTAAAAAAAAATCCTAAAATTTCGATTTTGAACAGGAACCATATGTTTTCTTATGAAACGAACGGATCACTTGACCCACTTTATATGTCGATTGACCCCGAATAGCCCGTTACGGTAAAGATTGATAGGTCATGCAGCTCGTAACAATACCTAGATCAAACGTTATGGCAGATTTATGGTTCACACTTCAAATGACAATTTCTCACCATCCGGAATGAATTTCTTCGAATCAGATGTGGCTAGGGGCGAAGTTATATCATGCCCTACACAGGACTGGGTCCAGATCTAACGGATTACTTCCACTTCCGTTTGGCCTTCTTTTGGTCTAGCCAAGCTAAGAATGTATTTATGTCACGTCCTACATCAGACCCCTCCACTTGGAAAAAAAACTCATCCTCGAGTGATCCAACGGACACGGCTCGTGATACTCATAAAGGTCTGCTACATTGAAAGTCCGTAAGATCTGCACGCCCTTAGAAAAATCAACAACATAAACATTATCATTGATTTTTTTTTTAGGATCAGATCAATATGACTGATTTTCTTATTCATCAACTATTATAAGTCTTGGTTAGAAATCTCTCTTTCCACAGGTGAACTAGCATGTTATCACCCACTTTAAAAACATATGGCGCCAATGTTTATCAACCTCTTCCTTGTATTTGATGTTACACTCCTATAATTTTTTTTTTCTGAACATCGGCATTCACTATCAAAATTTAATTCAATATATTTTCCATTACAACGCTTATACCCGGTAACTTAGCCAACGAGACTATGTCTGAGGACTTGCTAGTAGATTGATTTTGCATATTGTTGAAGGTGAACTACACCTGACAAAGAACAATTTTTCATATAGGGGCAGCTTTTCGGGAAGTTAATTGGGCAGAAACCTTTTGAACTCGCGCAACATTGGTTTTAACTTCTCTGGAATGTTCATGAGTTCTAATTCTTTTTCTTTTATAACTAATGCATTGATTTCCCCTGTCTCCTCAGATTTTTTAATGAAAAATCTAGTACTGTTACGAGAGACCGCTCCTTCACTTTAGAAGTTTTGATTTATTCTCTATTCTTATAGGGGCGAGAATAATCTTTCTACTATCTTTAATAAAAATAAAAATATTATCCCAGCTTTTACGTGTGGCATCAACATCGCACTATCATGATTGACTAAGTTGCATGTGACAAACCTCCACATCAAGCACATCACACATTACTTTGTCCTTATAATATTTACCAGTGGAAAATGATATACAACATTGTTCGATTACCTTTATTTTACTGACTCCCTTAATCCATCTAATCATGTATGGAGATGGGTGCCTTTCTATCTTCAATTGTAACTTTTCCACCATAACATTTGAAAAGATATTCTCACTGCTTCTGTCATCTATGATCAGATCACAGAACCTTTGGTTCATGGCACACCTTGTTCAAAAGATATTGTGCCATTATAACTCTATCTCCTCTTTTGGCATATATAACAACTTCCTCATAATTAGTAGTGGCTTGTGATTCACCATTATCAGGTGGTGACCAGCAATTCATCGTTAGTGTCACACCACAAACATGATGACCGCAAGCTCCATAACTTATTTCATGTTTCTCATCATTATGAACACAGGTCCATTCAAAGGCTTCCGTCATTTGGTCGATTGTTGTCCGCAATCCTTACATGGCTCATAAATTCTCCCGTTGCACCACCTCATATGTTGTCACTATCAAAGAATAATCTCATAGAGCACTGTCCATAAGATTGTTGTCCGAACCTTGGTTAAATGCCATTGAGCAGAGAAAAAACATACCAACTGATGCAGGGAAGGGCATGAAATAATAACAAAGAAGATCACCCTCTTCCTCAAGTAGTAAAAGGCATTGAATCCACAAGGTAATTCATTGAATCCACAGGAGAAAAGAGATAAAAACTTGAATATTTTTATTGAATAATGTGTAATGTCTATCAACTCTTGATTACACCACTAACAAAGAAAAATAAACCATTATTTGTAATTATAAAAAATAACAAGTATCTAACCCTAATAAAAAAAATTATTCAATTAAAATAGAACTTACTCAAAATAGTAATTTTTTCAAAACTTTACTAGAGCATTCCTTACATAATTGCAATCAATCTTTAAAAAAGACGTAAATCTAAAACTTTAAAAATAAAGAAATACGATAAAAATAGAAAAAAAAAGTCCTAAATTTTTTATTTTGAACAGTAACTGTACAATTCTCTCATAAAACGGATGTACGAGAGTTGACCTCAAATAGCCTGTTACAATAAAGATTGATAGGTCGTGCGTCCCATAACAACACCTGGATCAAAAGTTATGGTTGATTAATTTACGGTTCACACTTAAAACAACGATTTCTACCCATCTGAAATGAATTTCTTCAAACTAGACACACCTGGAGCCCTATTACGTCATGCCTTACTTAGGACTAGGCCCGAATCTGACAGATTACTTCTGCTTCCGTTTGACCTTCTTTTGGTCCAACCATGCTAAGAATATATTTGCGCCATGTCCTACATCATATCTACTTCATGGATATAATATTAAGGCATCATCTTAAAAGCGAAGGGAGATGTAAAGCTATAGTGGGCCATTAGAAATGAGTTGTCTATCGTTGAAATAATTCTAGGAGCTACTCAAGCAACTCCCAACATACATATAACAATTGCATAAAGTTGTACTCTTTCCCTCCATCTCTTTCCTTTTCTTTATCTTGCCCACTCCTTACTCTCTCCACTAGCATGTTCTTTTCCTATAGTTTCAAACATATTTATTTCTAGTATTAGACTATGTTTGGTTACACTAGACATCACGAAATTTCAAACACACCCTTAACAATTATATTTCCTTTTTGCTAGAATTAAAAATAATTTTGATGACTAACAATCATGATCTCCAGTTCATAAATAAGATGACCTAAAATGGAATTGTTTGGACAAGATCTGGTAGTCCCAAATGAACGGTGTAGGGGTGGTCACATGACATAAATAATATCTTCATATTATGAACAAAATATGTGGAGGACAGCTCATTATTGATCAAATCTCTGAAGAGGTATGTCGAGCACATAACTTAGTGATAAGGGCTTGGAACTGTTAGAGTTACGTCAACACTGAAGAACTTGTGGAAGACTATCTAAAGGATGAGAAGCATTTGATAAAAGGGTAAGTACGATCAAAGGGAGGTAACCACTAATTTACAGTTGGCAGCATAAGAGATCATCACTTATGCAATGGTTATTCTCACTGACTACATTAGGAACTCTATAAATAGCAGAAGAATGCACTTAGAAGAGGATCTAAATCCAGAATTAACAACCCAATTAAACAAACAAGCGCAACACTGCTTATCCAGTCCTCCAGGGCTCTTATCCTTAGCTTTTAGGAGTAATTCAGTTCGCCCTGCGATTATGCAGGACCGACTTAGTGGTAGTTGTAATTTCTTTTTGTTTGCGCCTACGTACTAAAGCCTAAAGGAAGACCTCAATTTTAGGAATCTTCCACCTATGCTCTTATGTTGAGTCGATAGTAGCTTGTAATCCTCGACATTACTTGATCCTTGCTCATCAGCGTGGAGCTCCACGAAGCACCCCGCTCCTCTTAGCCATATTAATGATTTCGGCTTTAGTAGTAAATTCTCACATTTTCGCATCTATTTTTAACTTATTTTTGCTTGACCAGGCAATTGCTACAGCTTCGAAAGTCCTTAGTTTCTCAAGTTAAAAAAAAAAAAAAAGAACTTATTGCAGGAGTATTCACAAAAGTAAATTGCTTGATACAGCACTTGACAATTAGTTCAATAGATGGTAGGTCAAATCCTCAACCAAGCACCGCTCTATCTCGATGTCAGGGTTGGTGGTTTCGGTTTGAATTATACCCCATCAATTCTACCACACCCGCAATCCTCACATGTCACTACAAGAAATTCCATTTTTACCGACGAATGATTTCGTCGGTAATCAGTAAAATTTCGTCGGGAAATCTTTTTGCCGACAAAATTTTTCGCAGCTAACATCGTCGCAGAAAGGCCGTCGGTAAAGGTTTTTACCGACGAAACAAATTTTCGTAGGTAATAATAAAACCATTACCGACGAAAAAATTTGTCGAGAAAACATATGAATTTTTATCAGAAATAAAAATGATACGTCGGTGAAAAAACTTTTACCGATGAAAAATTTCGTCGGTAAAAGTTTTACCGACGAAAGATTTCGTCGGTAATATCTTTCCAGGTTTATTACCGATGAAAAATTTCGTCGGGAAAAGTTTCCCAGTTTTATTACTGACGAAAAATTTCGTCGGTAAAAAACTTTTTCATTTTTTTACCTACGAACAATTTCGTCGGTAATAGTATTTCCTGTCCCGGTTCCATTTGTTTTCAAAATTCAGAAAAATTCCTGATATATACCTGTAAAGAAATCTATACATTTTTCTCCTATTCACATCCACATACATACGAATAAATAAACTACACCATCCATACACAAATAATCTATTCCACATCCACAAACAATCAATATTCATCCACACACAAATACATATAAGTTAAAAGTCGTATATTAAAAAAAATAATCAGGAAGATGAAGGTGGAGGTGGCGGGGCATCGGCGCCAAGGCGTGCAGTGAGAGACTGAAACATCTCCTGCATCCGTCGCTCATGCTCCTGCCGCTCCTGCCGCAACTCCTCGATCCTCCTCTCCTCCTCCTCCCGTCGCCTCTCCTCCTCCTCCTGCTGTCGCCTCTCCTCCTCCTCCCGTCGCCTCTCCTCCTCCTCCTCCCTACGCCTCTCCTCCTCCTCTCTCTGCCTCTCCAGCTGCTCTCGAATCTCATCGAGACGACCCGTAGCTGCTGAACCTCTCTCTCTGCGATATCAGCTCGGCGTTGAGCGCTCTCACCAGCTACGGATCGGCTGGAGCCACCTCTAGTTTGTGCCATGAGCTTGGCACCATGGCCAAGCCCACACACATATCCAGAACGGGTGCCAAGCACCTCGCTCAGGATTTCTGGCTCACTCCACTGACTATCATCGGGAGTGGGCTGACTGCGTATGGTGTCCATCGCCGCCTGAAATGATAAGATATGAAATTTCATAAAAAATAACATGAATGACATTATTATCAATCAATGCGCAAATAAATTTTACAAAGTAAAGATTTTTACCTAATGCTCACTGGCTCTAAGATGAACCCAAGATCCCGTCGCCTGCCGACAGTGAGTCCCTCTGTAGAGGTCTACTGGTCCAGGCTCCTGGCCGGTGACGGAATCTCGCTGCGCAATCGAATGGAAAAAAGACTTATAATAAATGCCAATCAAAATAATATATTAACTTAATAATCATGAATAATTTCTTACCATGTCGTAACGATGTCGTACAAATGACTTTGAACCAGTTACGTGGTTCACTTGTAACTTTTCTCTGTTCGCATAATTTATTCTACTCCTCTTCTGAACACATTATACAAAATACATTTCTATTAATTGCGAATTTAATTGTTACCTTAAGATATCGTATATGTAAATATTACCTGAAAAGCCTCTAACGAAAATCTCTCGCAGAGTATCCGTCAGTCGTCTGTAGTAACGTGTGGCGGTGCGGACAGTACGGCCTCATCGTGTGTCCTGCACCGCTTGTACCGCTGGTGCAACTCTCCGCGGTACTCCTTGAACCGCTCTCTAATCATGTCGTCGACGGCATGAGAAATGTAGGGAACATTCAAATCGAAGTCAAATTTATCCTGCAGTTTCGTAAATAATAAATTAGTCTAGGTGATTTGAGTTTAAAATTAGGTTTCGGCATAGGTTGAGATTTTCGGGTTCGGGATCGGGTTTAGAGTTTGGTTTTCGTGTTTGGGTCTAAGTTTAGGTAAGGTGAATGTATTTAGGAATAGGTGTAGGTTTAGTTTAGGTGATTTGAGATTAGGATTAGGTTTAGGCATAGGTTGAGATTTTCGGGTTCGGGATCGGGTTTCGGGTTAGGTTTTCGTGTTTGGATCAAGGTTTAGGTAAGGTGAATGTATTTAGGAATAGGTGTAGGTTTAGTTTAGGTGATTTGAGATTAGGATTAGGTTTCGGCATAGGTTGAGATTTTCGGGTTCGGGATCGGGTTTCGGGTTTGGTTTTCATGTTTAGGTCAAGGTTTAGGTTAGGTGAATGGATTTAGGAATAGGTGTAGGCTTAGTTTAGGTGACATGAGTTTAGGATTACGTTTAGGGCATAGGTTTAGATTTGCGGGTTCGGGATCGAGTTTCGGGTTTGGTTTTCATTTTTGGGTCAAGGTTTAGGTAAGGTGAATGTATTTAGGAATAGGTGTAGGTTTAGTTTAGGTGATTTGAGATTAGGATTAGGTTTAGGCATAGGTTGAGATTTTCGGGTTCGAGATCGGGTTTCGGGTTAGGTTTTCGTATTTGGGTCAAGGTTTAGGTTAGGTGAATGTATTTAGGAATAGGTGTAGGTTTAGTTTAGGTGATTTGAGATTAGGATTAGGTTTTGGCATAGGTTGAGATTTTCGAGTTCGGGATCGGGTTTAGGGTCGCATTTTCATGTTTGGGTCTAAGTTTAGGTTAGGTGAATGGATTTAGGAATAGGTGTAGGTTTAGTTTAGGTGATATGAGTTTAGGATTAGGTTTAGGGCATAGGTTTAGATTTTCAGGTTCGGGATCGGGTTTCGGGTTTGGTTTTTGAGTTTGGGTCTAGGTTTAGGTTAGGTGAATTGATTTAGGAATATGTGTAGGTTTAGTCTAGGTGATTTGAGTTTAGGATTAAGTTTAGGGCATAGGTTTACATTTTCAGGTTCGGGATCGGGTTTAGGGTCACATTTTCGTGTATTGGTCTAAGTTTAGGTTAGGTGAATGAATTTAGGAATAGGTGTAGGTTTAGTTTAGGTGATTTGAGTTTAAGATTAGGTTTAAGCCTACGTGTAGGATTTCGGGTTCGGGATCGGGTTTAAGGTTATGTTTTCGAGTTTGGGTCTAGGTTTAGGTGAGAGTTGTGGATTTAGGAATAGGTGTAGGTTTAGGTTAGTTGACATGAATTTAAGATTAGGTTTAGGCTTACGTGTAGGATTTCGGGTTTGGGATCGGGCTTAAGGTTATGTTTTCGAGTTTGGGTCTAGGTTTAGGTGAGAGTCGTGGATTTAGGAATAGGTGTAGGTTTAGGTTAGGTGACATGAGTTTAGGATTAGGTTTAGGCCTAGGTTTAGCATTTCAGCTTCGGGATCGGGCTTAAGGTTAGGTTATCGAGTTTGGGTCTAAGTTTAGGTTAGGTGAATGTATTTAGGAATTGGTGTAGGTTTAGGTTAGGTGATTTAAGATTAGGATTAGGTTTACGCATTGGTTTATAGTTTCGGGATCGGGATCGGGTTTAGGGTTAGGTTCTCGAGTTTGGGTCTAGGTTTAGAGTTAGATGAATTGAGTTTAGGTTTCGGTCTAGCCGTAGCGTTTAGTTTAGTTTTAGGTTTATGGTTTCGAGTTTAGGGTGTAGGTCTTGGAGACTCAAGCAACTCAAGGATAGCTCCGACGCATATCCGGGTCTGCTCCACACAAAGCGAGCCTGTCCAAATGGCCAGGCCACCCATATTGCTGTCCATAGGAAATGGACAGCTTCATCATGGTCATAACAGCGGTTCCCATCTTCCAGGGACCCCCGCTCAACACCCGGATAGCTCCGACGCACATCCGGGTCTGCTCCATTAATTTCAAGCTAATATATAAACACGGGCCTATCCAAATGGCCAGGCCACCCATATTGTTGTCCATAGGAAATTGACAGCTTCATCATGGTCATAACAGCGGTTCCCACCTTTCAGGGACCCCCGCTCAACACCCGGATAGCTCCGACGCACATCCGGGTCTGCTCCATTAATTTCGAGCTAATACATAAACACAGGCCTGTCCATATGGCCAGGCCACCCATATTGCTGTTCATAGGAAATGGACAGCTTTATCATGGTCATAACAGCAGTTCCCACCTTCCAGGGACCCCCGCTCAACACCCGGATAGCTCCGACGCACATCCGAGTCTGCTCCATTAATTTCGAGCTAATACATAAACACGGGCCCGTCCAAATGGCCAGGCCACCCATATTGCTGTCCATAGGAAATGGACAGCTTCATCATGGTCATAACAGCGGTTCCCACCTTCCACGGACCCCCGCTCAACACTCGGATAGCTCCGACGCACATCCGAGTCTGCTCCATTAATTTCGAGCTAATACATAAACACGGGCCTGTCCAAATGGCCAGGCCACCCATATTGCTGTCCATAGGAACAGGACAGCTTCATCATCATGGTCTAAACCGCGGTTCCCACCTTCCAGGGACCCCCGCTCAACATCAACATCAATCAACTACTCTTAATCACAAGTATCATGTTCGTCATATAATTTGCCACTAAATGATAATATAATAAAATCAGTCTCCCATCCAAGGATGGATAGATTGAAATGCTATCATTATTTTCATTTAAATGCCCATGCCTAAATTTCGACAGCATCTCTCCCTATCTCTCCAGATATATTTATCTTACATTTCATTTCCACGTCAACTATCCACACATTGTGTGGATTAAATTGACAATGGAATTAAACATAAGAAACATATCCAGAGAGAATATGAGAGTTACCGCACGAAACTAATGACAAAGCATGTAAATGACAAACAACGATAACATTCCAATCTATCCAACCTTGGACTGTCCAACAGGACAATTTGGCAGATTTCTATACCTCCAAAACACACTTTATCTATGTTCGGCAATATAGAAATCTCCAAATGGGCTAACTGATTCTATTATACTACCATTTGTGGACAAAAAATAACTATTAATAATAAGCCAAATACATCCACAACATACATCCACATAAATCAACCACGGGTAGCTCTGACGCACATCCGGGTTTGCTCCATCAATTCCAGATACACAAGCACATGAAAATGACAGAATCATCAACACCATGAATCAAGGCTAATCAAATACCTAATGACTGTTATTTTCTGAACAAATAAGTATGTATGGGGCCCACCATGGGAATCGGATTGCGTGCGGAATAACTCTACACGCTCTTATCTCTTATCATGTAGAGTAAACTCAGTTGGGCCCACCTAGAATGTATGTGATTTATCTATTCCGTCCTTATGTTTTTTCAGCTCATTTTAGTGGTTGAGCCCAAAATTTAAGCAATCCAAATCTCAAGTGGACCATGCCATGGTAAACAGTGGGAATAATGATTTCCACCATTCCAAGGCTCCCCTATGATCTTTATTTGTCATCCAACCTGTCCATAAGATCACATGGATATGGATGAAGGGAAAACACAAATATCAGCTTGATCCAAAACTTCTGTGTCGTCCTAGAATTTTTCAATGATAGACATTCAGTTCACACTTGTGGTGTGGTCCACTTTAGGTTTTGATATGCTTCATTTTTGGGCACCATACCTAAAATTTCCTGCTAAGATGGATGGATGGAGTGGATAAAATACGTAAATCACTGTGGGCCCCACATAGTTTACTCCACACAAATATATGCTTCATCCAAAACAGTGGACAGCGACGTGGGCCCCACAGGCCAATGGACAGCGACGTGGGCCCCACAGGCAGTGGACAGCGACGGTGGGCCCCACAATTTCATTTTTTCTTTAATTTGTAAATCACAATTTGGATTTTAAAATTTAAAATCCCTAATTAAGGATTTTAATTTCGAAATCCCTAATTAGGAGATTTTAATTTCGAAATCCCTAATTAGGGATTTACTAAATCAGTGGGCCCCACCAAATAATGGACAGCTAAGGCGGACCCTACATGCAATGGACGATGGAAAGCGACGGTGGGACCCACATGCAATGGATGATGGAAAGCGACGGTGGGACCCACCCGGCCACATGCATTGGACAGCGACGGTGGGACCCACATGCATTGGATTTTGGAAGTGGGCCCCACAATGAACAACGAGGAGAGAGGGAGAGAGGGGAAATGGAGGAAGAAGGAAGGGGGAGAGGGTTACCGGAGGTGGCGGCGGCGTACGGAGGCCGGCGGAGGTTTTTGGCAAGCGGCGGTGGGACGCCGGTAAGATGGTCGGCTGAGATGGGTGGTCGGCAGAAATGGTACGACGCCGGTGATCGAACGCCGGACGACAGTGGTCGGCGATGAGAGAGACGGCCGCGGACGGTGAGGGCCGTTCAAGAGAGAGAGAGCAAGCGAGAGAGTGAGAGAGAGAGAGAGGGGAAGAAATGAGGGACGGTCGCGTGGGTTAAGAACTTAAAAGACTTTTACCGATGAAAAATTTTATCGGTAAAAGTAGAAATTTTTCGTCGGTAAAAGTCCTTCTCACTCTTGGCGGGAATAAGGACTTTTATTACCGACGACTAAGAACCGTCGGCAATAAGACTTTTACCGACGAAATGTTTCGTCGGTAAAAGTGAAGTCTTCTGTTATCTTTTTTAGCGACGGGTTACTTCGTCGGTAATAAGCTTATTACCGACGAAATTTTTATTTCGTCGGTAAAAGTGTATGGCGGGAATGAATTTGGTGGTGGCGGGAGATTTTTACGGATGATTTTTTCATTTCATCGGGAAAAATGATTTTTTCCAACGAAAATACTTTCGTCGGTAAAAATCCGTTTTCTTGTAATGTGTATACGTGGTTGCCGAGCTCAAGACCAAGAAGGATAAATAACCTTCCGTAAGAAGTCAAATGTTTTCTGTCTTCCTTGTTTACAGGGAATTCAAATATGTTGTTAGAATAAAGGTTATTGAATTCAGGAGAGAGTCGGACCACACCGTGGTTCATAGCCCCACGCTCTAATCTGAGCTACAGCCTACAGGCCCCACCCGGTCTCCATTTCCGGGAGTACCCTAAAAAAGGAATCTTTCCTATAACATAATAGAAACAATGGACGGTTATGATACAAACATCAAATTAAGTGGAAAAACAATGCTTTGATTCATTGTAGTGGTGTGGCCCACCCAACATGTGGACTAGCCTGATATTCATACAGCTTATAATTGCGGTGTGGGGAATTGATAAGATATTCTACACATGTGAAGTGAAGTGTTGGAGACAAAGATACGTGTGCATGTCAAAGCCCACACACTATCTATGTCATCATTTCTCAAAGTCCTCTTTCCAAAAAGGCTTCTTCTTTTTCTTTTTTTTTTCCAAGGCCATACCATTTTTATGGTGTAATTTTCATTAATACATAGAATAAAGCTTATTTAATAAAACTTTTGAGTGTCAGGCCTACTAGAGGTGTGGATCTTACATCTAATCCTTCTATCATGTCTGGCTCCTTGTCTGATCATCATTCTATCCCTAAAATCCGGCCGATCCAAAACTTAGTTGGGCCATACCATGTAAATCATGAGCACAACCTCTAAAATCACATTGCGAGGCCCACCTGAGTTTTTGGAATGGCCTGATGTTTGGATTGTCCGTTCACTCTTTTGGGGGCACATCTTTTGAATGGATTGGATGGCACTTAGGAAACGGTGGGCCATACATAAAATGTGGACCCATCCCAGCTGTTCCTTATGGTGTGACCCACCTATGCTTTGGATTGAGGTGATTTTTTGATATAGGTGTGAGCTTGAAGAGAAATTCCGATTGTGGCCTGTGTTACGTAGATTGCTTACTAAGTTAACACTCTGTTGGGCCCACCGTGAATGTATGTGATTTATCCACGCCGTCCATCTATTGTTTCAGATCATTTGAGGGGTTGATCCCAAAATCGAAGAATATCTAAAGCTCAAGTGGATCACACTATAGGAAACGGTGGAAATAATGATTTTCACCGTTGGATTTCCTAGGGCCCACAATGATGTTTATTTGTTATCCAACTTGTTCATAAGATCAAATAGATATGGATGAAGGGAAAGAACAAATATCAGTTTGATCCAAAACTTCTGTGGCCCCAAGATTTTTTCAACGGTAGACATCCAATTCACACTGTTTCCTATGGTGTGGTCCAGAGGTTTGGATAAACTTCATTCTTGGGCTCAAGCCCTAAAATCATATGATAAAATAGATGTACGGAGTGGATAAAATACATAAACCATGGTAGACCCCACAGAGTTTACTCAATACGCAATCCGCTTCACCTTGTGGACTTATTGGATGTGAGCTCTACACTATGGTGGGGCCCACATGCATAAGTGTTGTGGAATCAGCTTAGATCTGGTGTCCGTATTTGGCGTGGAGTACAGTGAAGTGTGAAACGGATATCTGGTGGGCCCAATTATGGATATGGTCATGGAATGACAACGGATATCTGACGGTCCAACTGAGTTAAACCTTTTCAGTGAATATGGATTTTTTCTTATTTTATATTATCTCTTTTGGCTGAGCCATGAAGCCATTGAAAGATAGTTAGAACCATCCGAGTGCCCGCCTAATTGACGGTCCAGATTCCCATACCATTAGGACAGGTGTCCTGTACTTATGTATGATACGCCATGATGGATTGCACACATGGTTAAAGGGCTAGGCAATTCCTGAGTCGGTGCACAAATCCGAGTCGACTCGGATGAATCGTATTGACTGGAGTCTCTTTATTCAAACATTTTGTGTACGGCACCCCACATGTGATAGATGAGTTGGCACTTTAGTGGGCCCTCTAGGCATGAGCATGGTCCAAAAATTGTAGGGACCAGATGTCGAACATGCTAGGATTGCCTGCAAATGGACGGCTAAAAGAGTGACCTTTTTTGTTTCAACCGCTTATTTACGGCCCACCAATTGGACCGTCCAATTTATTTAATTTTCTCAAAGTATCTCATTCACGGTAGGGCCGAACGGATGATCGTGCTAGATGAACAATCCCAATACGCGTGTAGGGTTGAGATTGCACCGGACCCATCCTTCCATCACATATTTCACCTTGAAGAGAGTGGAAAATTTTAAAGCTGATGCACGTCTATCAGATCAGATTCTTCTGAGTATTGAAAATAGAAAAAGAAAAAGAAAGTCTTTTTTCTGCTTGGGAAACACAAAGGCCATTTTTACCGAATCAATGGGCCAGGCTGGCCTGTCGGGTTTCGGGCCAGTGTGGGTCTGGAATTGTATGGCCGGGTCCGGGTCTGTGCTAATTTAAGCCCATTTATTTATCAGGCTGGGCTCAGGCTGCATCTATGTCCTATATCATGCATGATGGGGTAGATCTAATGAACAGCCCAGATCTTGCCAAGAAAGTAGGTGGCTGAGCTCGGGATCGGGCCGCACTCGAGCTACGGTTTACTAAGTGGCCTGGGTTTGAGTGGACCTCAGCCGGGTTCATGCCTAACACGATGACAGCCCATCGGAGAAGGAAAGAAGTTAGGCTGTTGATGGGCTGGGCCCACTTGCATTTTGTATTATCCAAGTTTAGTGCTGGGTCCAAAACATGGCTCTAACTATCACATCTGGGCGTTGTGCATGTCGACAATAAATGGGCCTAGACCGACATCAGTGGAAAAAGCAAATATAAGCTTAAAAGCAAGCCCATTACATAGGTGGGCCAGCCCACAATTCCACAGATCAGGCCCAGCCCTTAGCTTTTTTAGGCATTTCAATCTCTGCCAAGCTATGTGGGCCATGCATTTGAAGCCGTTCCTTTCAAACGTAAATACCACCTGCGATCCGTACGTGCCACGTCATAAAAACCTTGTACAAAGTAACCTCTACAGCTCTGATGAGTAATCATTCTATCACATTCCACAGCCTGTCAAAGGAAAAAAAAAAAAAAGAAGAGGAATCATTTGATGCTCTGGCAGATAAGATGCTCCATACTCATGCACAAAGAAACCGTACAATTAGTGGGGCCCAATGTAGATTGATCCATAGCCTGAAATCAGATTAATTTGAGAGTCCTGATCTCAGATTAGTGGACATTTATCCGTTGATTTGAACATCAATTAGATATCCACCAATAAGCCAGTTAGATCATGTGCGCATCGTTTGTGAGCCATCTATTAGTGGGGTCCATTATTTAAACGGTATATGATGAGGCACACGGGGCTCATCTCCTCACGTGGCACCAATGTAGAGCCATCCAGACCATCCAAATTGTGGGTCCCATTTTGGATGGAACACTACTCGAAGATCACAGGGATCGAGCAATCGTGTAACAAAAGCTCTTTGGGCCCCACCAAGATGTCATTCTGAAATCCATTCCGTCCATTGCTTTCGCCATATCATGTTTGGATGTGAACAGAAAATTGAGACTGATCAACGACTCAAATGAGCCACACCATAGGAAAGAGTGGAGATGTGGCCCACCGCTAAAATCTTCCTGGGACCACCGTTATGTTTATAGGACATCCAACCTGTTCATAAGGTGAATCTCACCAGGATGAAGGGTAAAACTATAAATATGATTCTGATCCAAAACGTCTGTGAGCCCCAAGAATGTTCTAACGGTCGGCATCCCCATTTGCACTTCTTTCTGGGGTGTGGTCCAGTTGAGCTTTGGATATACCTGATTTTTTTTCTCACTCCCTAAAATCAGTTGTCACAACGGATGAACGGAGTAGATTTCATACAGACATCAAGGTGGGCCCCACAGAGTTTGGAAAAGAATGTGGGTATCTATCAATAAGGTGGGTGTAGATGTCAATTTTCAAAGAGCAAAAAAAGAGATGTTTGACCACCCTTTGATCAGAAACCGAATCCTAAAAGCGGGATTTTATCCCAGGGAGTCATTTGATACTCTGGCTGATTGTGACGCTTGATACGCAGGCACTTAGAAATGACATGACACATGGCATATATATTAATTCAATTAAACCGACTAAATTGAGGAACCCACAGTGCTAAGTTACATTACAAAAATAAGATTTGCTGAACAATCCTATCCTCTAATTCGTGGACACTTGTTTTTTGAAATATGACCATTGGATTTTTCATTTTTGACCGTCCAATAAATGTCCACCAATCTAATATGTAGATAACCAAATAAGAGTAATTTTTTATTACTCACACATCTAAACTAGTATCTATAATTTGGGCGGTATAGTTGGAATTAATCTTATGTCATCTGTGCAATTTCGAGGTAATTTCTAACTGCCAGAGTATCATAAGTCTCGCTCTGCCAGAGTATCAAAGTATTTCTCTTTTCTTCCCCACCAGAAAAACATCCTTTCACTCCATCCCAAACACTCACCGACATTTTTCACCTTTTCTTTCATGTTTCTTAATTTGTATTCCCTTCCATAACCATCTCTCTCTCTTTCTCTCTCTCTCTCTCTCTCCTTTTGAAACTCTAAAGTAAGAATCCTACTTCTTTATTCACTTCTATAACCATTTCTCTCTCTCTCCTTTTGAATCTCTAAACTAAGAATCCTACTTCATTCACTTCTATAACCATCTCTCTCTCTCATTTCAATCGAATCACTAGCCTAGAATCCTACTTGCCTCAAAATGCCTACAAACATGAAGTTGGTTTTGCTCTTTTTTGTATTCATTACAAATGTAGAGAGCAAAATCCCCACACAAGGCTGCAACCCACAAGACGTGATGGGCTTGTTGGGCTTCAAGTCCCACATCCGCATCGACACTTCCGGCCGCTTATCGACATGGACCGGCACCGCCTGCTGCAAATGGCAAGGCATCTCCTGCAACAACCAAACAGGGAGGGTGACCCACCTTCAGCTCCCTGGCTTCATCTCCACCATCGAATTCTTCGGCCAAACCAAAATGGAAGGCTATCTATCGCCATCCATAACCCGTCTCACCTCTCTTCAAGTCATCGACCTCAGCGAGCTCACTGGTCTTTCAGGTACAATCCCTCCACGGATCGGTTTCCGCCTTCGGAGCCTTCGCAAGCTCTATCTCTATCGCAACAACCTCACCGGCTCGATACCGGAAAGCATCGGTAAGCTTTCAATGCTAGAAGAGTTTCACTTGAATGAAAATAGCTTATCTGGACGTCTTCCATTGAGCATTGGAAGGTTGTCTAATCTCATTTCACTTCATCTCTACACCAATGAGTTTTCCGGTCCGATCCCAAATTCAATTACGAACCTGACCAGATTGAGGAGTTTGGATCTTCATGAAAATTCACTTACTGGATTCATACCAGCGAAGATTGGTGAATTGCAAGCTCTAAAAGAACTCATTCTATCAAACAATCTTTTAAGCGGGAAATTGCCATCTTCAATGGGAAACCTGACAGTTATTTCTGTTATGTACTTGGATTCCAACTTCCTTGAAGGGGAGATTCCATTTCCATCGAGATCTGACCAAATGTCGTCGTTGGGATTTCTCCGGCTTCACGACAACCGACTGACCGGACGAATACCGCCTGATTTTGGAAACCTCGTCTCCGTCCAAAGAATTTCACTCGCGAATAACAACCTCAATGGGCCGATCCCAACCTCGATTGGAAATCTAACGGTCGTGACCGAGATCTATCTTGGTGGGAACCGGTTATCTGGCCAGATTCCGAAATCGATCGGCCGACTCTCCCAGCTTATGTCCCTGAATGCCGGGAACAATCTGCTTGAAGGACCCCTGCCCCATGAGATGTCTTCCCTCCGAAACCTTCAATCGCTCGATCTCTCCTTCAACAATCTGAATCTTTCTTCCATTCCTCAATGGCTGGCGCAGATGCCGTCTCTTTGCCGGATTTCTCTCGCAGGGTCTGGAATCAAAGGCGAATTCCCGGATTTCTTACGAAATATGAATAGCCCGATACTTGAATTGGATTTATCAGTGAACCATCTGACTGGAACGATCCCGGCATGGCTTGGGAGCTTTACTCAGCTCTACTCACTCAATCTCTCGGCGAATTCGCTCGTCTCAGAGATCCCCAGCACGATCTCAAATTTGCATGATCTGGGTGTGCTTGATCTTCGCTCGAACCAGCTTGTGGGGCCCATCAATCACGTCTTCCAGATTGGGAGCAGGTTTCCGGAAGGCTCACTCACATACATGGATCTCTCCAGCAACCGTTTCTCCGGTGGGATTGAGGGAATTGGCGAAGGGACGCAACGTGGGATTCAACATCTCAATCTGTCAGGCAATCTCCTGACGGGGCCATTGCCAGGATCAATAGGGAAATTGGGATCAATGCAAGATCTTGATCTGAGCTACAACGAGTTGAGCTCCAGCCTGCCTGAATCCCTGGCAAATGTAAGCTCCTTGAAGAGGCTGAAACTGCAGCACAACCAGCTGACGGGGCGGATACCAGATGGGTTTCTGAAGCTGAGAGATCTGAGAGAATTGGATTTGTCGGATAATCTTCTTGTTGGGAAAATACCAGATGGGAAGCCTTTGAGCGATTTTCCTCAGAGCTGTTACTCCGGCAATAAAGGGTTGTGTGGGAAGCCTCTCTCTCCCTGTAGAGATTGATTTGAATTTTTTGAATTTTCTAGTATGTCAACGGTTTTACGTGGGAAGAGATCACAATTTGGGTGGTGTTTGGCTGTCATGCAGATTGGAATTTGGAGTAGATCCATTAGGACTGCATTGAAAAGACAATCGATTAAAGAACATTTTTAAATTTTTTTTATTGAGAATTGAGTACTCTTCAAGCGAATATTGTGGTGTGTTTCGATGTACAGTCGCCTTTGATTTCGGAGGAATTACCGTTGGCTGTTGGGCATGATTCTATTTCTATGCATGCGGGGCTGTTGACATGATGGGCCTCAGCAGCCTTCCGGATTGGAAGCTCCTGACCCTTCTATTGGTGGCCTATTTTAGATTGAATGGGGACCGTCGCCAGACTAGGCCATTGGTTGAAGGGTTAAGACCTTTTGATCTGGGAGATATTTGAGATATTACCATCCAGTGGGGCCCATTAGATCAATGGTCTAGATCATAGAAATATGTACCCGGGCCCAGAATCCTGCAGATCAACAAAATTTATGCTTGATGAGGACCTGGAAAATGAATGATCAGGCTTCTTTTTTCCTGGAAACGTTTTCATTGGCTGTACCGGTAGTTATAACGGAACAGTGAATCTACATCGTGTTATGTATAGGAATTCACTGGTTAGAATCTGCACACGTGGCAATTGTTTGATCGTTGTGGGCCCCACATTAGATGGATCACAAACCAAACGTTAGACCGATTAGATTTCCTAACAGTCCGATTAAGGGGGACATTTAATTGACGGCTGGAACTAAAAGTAGTCTGATGCACATATCCTACGAACAAATGTCCACTAATCAGAGTTTGGGTTCATTAAATCAATATGATATTGGGTTGATGGCCGATCTACAGTAGGTCCCTCGATTTGGACGGTCTATTTTGAGTTGATAAAACCCCACGGGTACAATTTCTAAATGCCTCGCGTTTGGACGGATTTTCAGATCTCACAAGTGGGTCCATAGTTCGGTAATCCGGACCATTAACCTGTGGCGCCACTTGAAAGTCCTAGACACCCATATCTAGACTCTGTTAGTTGAATGTGGACCCGAGCTATACTTCTATTATTAACCGTCCGTGGGCCATAAATCAAGAGATTAGGATCATCCTTCCAGCAAGATCTCTTGGGCATGGCCCATCCACGACAGATGCAGCAGACCAATGGTCTGGATTGTCGAACCACGTATGGCTTTCTCCATTAAAAAAGGGAAGGGACACGATACAGGCATTTGACTTTACATTGGTGGACCCCACAATACCGACATCCGTTTATTTTCTTTCATTGGTGAGAGATGACCTCTTTCATCATTTCTGGCCAATCTTTCTACTTCACCTTCTCAGTTCACATTTTGGTCAAAAGACCACAAGAATCGCTTAGAAAAACGAGAGATGATAGATAGTATGACACAGACAATTCTAAAGACACTCATGTGGGCCTGCTAATGCGATCAACATGATCTAGACCGTCCATCCAGATCATCACCACATGGGAATGCCATGGCCAAAATCTCGTAGTTGTTAGATGATCACTACCATCGAACCGGTTACCTATAAAGAGACAGTATAAACGAAAAATGCGAGCAACTAAGCTAAATTTGAATCAGACGATGACGGATCCTCGAAGAGTGGAATTTTTCCGCTAATGACATCTCCACAATGCGGCCCTGCCAGATGAACAGTCTAGAATTACATGATGCAAGCACACTCCCTGATCTCATCCCCTCATAGAAGGACAGAGCAAGTGGGGCCCACTTTCTATTCCATCTGGGGATTATGACCATGTTGCATTTCAGAATATGGACGAGATAATTCAACTGCAGCTGCGACATAGAAATAAGAAAAAAATATGGATTAGCTCTTATTAATTGGCCAATTAGCTACAACATCCGATCCGTTTATTCGGCTCACAATCTCTTTAAACTCACATAGAAGCCGTCGCCAGTTGGTGGTAATTAGCGTGGTCGATCCCGCTCAACCGCACGCAGCACAGGATCTGCTCTGGCAACTCTTCTGCTTTGTTTCCCTAAATCACCAAAACAATTCATTCCATCAATGCAATCCACGGCAGATAATAAATCAAGGGGTAAGTTCGTTGTATGGACAAAACACACACCAAGAGTCAGGAGCCTCACACATCTCCCAGCGTCCAATGACGGTGGGCAGGAATCTTAACACATTCCAAAATGGGGTTTTGAAAAATAGCATTGCAGAACACTTCTTATACTCCCACCAACTGGTATTTAGATGGTAGGAGCTACGTGCACTCCCGACTCTTGGTGCACACTATGCGCACCAAACGTTGCTACCTGAATTGTGAAGCAGATGTTGAAGATTACCTGAATTGTCAAGCCGATGTCTAAGATGCAGAGCTTCAACCTGTCTTGAAATGCTTCGAACCCTTTCCTCGATATGTAACTGAATCTATGCATGTCTAGATCGATCTCGAAATAGTTTTCTCCCTGTAAAATTACAGAGAGTAACAAAGATGCAATGCGATAATAACTTCTTTACTAAATAAAAAAGCCATTAATCTATGGCTCAGATAATTTCACCCTTTTATCCATAGACGATGCTCCTATGACAATGTGCCCGCTTCATGGTGTTCCCAGAAGAGTGGGTCACCATTTCTATTGTACATATGGCATTGTGAATGGTGATCAGGATTCAGGACCATTGATTTGGTGGGCTGCCAGCGATCAGACTGGTGGTCATTCAATCAATGGCCTGAAAACGAGGTCAGTTAACACACATACACCTGAAAAAGGGGACGCACAGCAATCAAGAGTCCATATTGAATGGGCAAATATCACATTAGTCAGATGGTCATAGTTGCTCAATCACAATGCCTATGGCCCAGTGGCTCAACAAATTAACAGTCAAAAACCCGGACATGTTTTAAAAGGATGAAATAATGTGAGCCATAAAATTCAAACTGGAAAGAAAGTAGACTAAGTGCAGTTGGTTTAAAACTCAAACATAAACATACCTTGTAGAATTCATGTTGGGGACGGGAAAGAACGGGCTTTTCGTTGTAAGCATGCATGAGCTTTCTCTCTGCAGCACTTAACTGAAGTTCGTCTATATTAGCCACGCGACCTAATATCTTTAACCTTTCACGGAAGGGTATGACTGTATCAACAGGAAAACCCTTAACCTTCTCAACTTCATCATCCATTAACCTCTGTTTCAATAGAAACATGGACACAAGCTTGTGAATATGTAACAAGCCAGGAAATACTTCTGATGTATGTTAGAGAAACGTCCGCATGTGCAAGATCCAAGCCAATGATGGCATGGCCCCTACTTTGTAGATGCCCTGACCCAAGAGTCTGGTCAATCCACTCATCAGATGAGAGCCACACATGTACACTGAATGTGGATCGTGCACCGCTTTTAACTGTTCATGGTTTCCTTGAACATGTGAACCACCTTGTTATCTACATGGTGGGGCCCAACTGATGAGCTGCTTGGATCTTGCATACATGGCACACATGTTGCCATGTTCACCTGCGTGAGAAGGCACATGCAGGATTAGCAAACTCTAAAAAAGAACAGAAAAAGGGAAAGAAAAAAAAAAATCTGGGCCCTCATTGAATGTGAACCATCAGATGAAACGGAAAATTGCAAGACACATTGAACAACTAGGATCATCTGATAAGAAAAATACTGGGGTATTACCCATCCCAGGCTAGGGATTACAGATCACCACATGAATGGATTAAATAATTGAAATGTGGGTCCCACGAGTGCCATGGCTACGAACCATGACATAATACCTTTCAAAAAAAGAAAAGAAAAAGGCAGCACAAATATGAAGAAGAAACCTAGAAATATGGAATTAAAAGTGACTCCAACTTACTTTGATGTTTTCCTGGAAATGAGGTGGAAGTTCTTTTGCGTAACTCTCGGAAAGTCTAAAGTACAAAACAAAGCTCATCCCCTCCCCATCAATTTCATTCTGAAAGATTGTTGTGGGGTATAATGGTACCTGCAAAATCCACGAAAGTGTCATAGTATGAAAAGATACCATCTTAACAAGGAATGAAACAAAGATTTGCAGTTCAATTACTACAAGGAACAACAAAAAAGGATCCTTGCAATTACCACATGATGAAAAGAAAAATCCATTACAGAGCTTTCCCAATGCCTGATTTATGCATTTTGAAATTTGAATATTACAAACCCCAGAAGTAGGGCTAGGTGAATTTGAAAGCTATCGTGTATATAAACATAGACCTTCCGGGGAAATCTTTAATGGTTTTATTTCAGAGCAATTATATGATCCTCAGCCTGATGATATGCATAGTGTCCATCCACAAAATGTTGAGAAAATGACCAGTGCCAAAAAATAAAAAATAAAAAGATAGGAAATTTATATGCATTCATGAAGAACTGAATAATGATGTACATTTCTTCTTGTACCAAAGCCTAACCAATTTTTTAAATAGGCATTCCTAGAATATTCAATGTCAAATTTGCATAAATGGATATCCCAGTTGTTTGATGATGACATCCTGACCTTTGATAATCACCACTCAACAACTCACCACTGACCAAGACCTCAAGACAACTACGCTTTGATCTGCGCACATCGATAGAGAAGAAGCTTTCAACATTAATATCCCCACCTACCATACTGGTACTGACAGAATGCATCCAATCGACCTCTCTTATCACAAAAGCAGTTTCAAAGGATACTCTTTATCTCCTTCAATATAGCATAGTGGCCCTTTAGCTTTATCACCAACCACAGAAAAAACTGGTGCTTGTTCTGCCCCAAAACCTGCATCCATTTGGACAACTCTTCTGATGGCACTTTCTGGAACGTGTCACCTTTAAACCCTTTAGTTTTCCCCAAAACCCCACTCTACTTTTCCTGTTCCAAATCTTGCAATTCAGATTATGGGTCATTTATGATCCAGATCACTACTTTTACTGACCCAAAATTACAATTTACTACCTTATTGTTGACTATTATACTATGTTTTTGGTAATATCAGGCATATACGATATAATAAATACTATGCATGCAAGACTTCAATATAGTTACATGTATTAAAGAAACCCCACCCAATTCTACCCCTAGCAGACACCGTTTTTGAGGATGTACCATACTGCGCACCTATTCGTGGGCCACAGTCCAATGAATTCTTATCTCTTTTCACAAGTACGTCTAGCTAATCTTGTTTGTATTAAATGCCAGTGAGATGATATTTAATCAAACCACCATTCAAATTGTAAATTTTGAGAAAAGACAAGGACAGAAGAAATTGGAGAACGCATGTGAGAAATATTAAAATAATAGGAAGAATGATTAGCTGTGCCTCAAACCCGTATAATGGTCATGGAAGGCAACAAAAATAGTCCAATGAAGCCAAGCTAGAGTAGTTTCCATGATCAAATCCCTTTTAGTGCATTCATACAAGTCAGGCCGCTGGTTATCAAAACCTTTACCAGGGAAATCATGACAATTCAAAAAGTTGATCCCAAATAGCTGGGATAGGGCTAGATGATGATGACAATGATCGTGGTCGTGGTCGTGGGGGTCATGGTGTTGATGAGGCAAGTCGAAATTAACAAAAAAGATGAAACCTGGGTGTGAATGAAAACCATCAAAAGCATCAAATAGCAGTACCTGAACATTAACTACAAGAATGGGTGGAAGCTGGCCAGATGAATTCAAGATGGGCAGTTCCACAAACTGAGCAATATGGTTGATTTTTCGCTGACATAAGAAGACGTCAACACCAAATGGATAATATGCAGCATAACTCGGAGCAAATTCTTTCTTTTTATCCCTGCCATTCAAATCCAAAATGGATGCTAACTAAGATGAAATGTCAACTTTCAGGTAGAAAAATATAAGCAATGCAAATCAACGCTAGATTTTACTGTGCAATCAAATGCATGGTGCAACCATTCCCATGCAACAAATATGTTTAAAGTGGAACTGATGAACTGAATACTCTTCCATACCTAAAATAATTCTCCCCCCGAACCTTGAACGTATTGGGCTCGATTTGGGACCAGCAATCAAACATTTGTTTCTCTATTGGACAGAATGGAACTTGGGAACCTGCTATTGGTCTCTCTAGATAACTCTTTGTAGAAACTGAGACAAATAAAAGGAGGATGGTTAGTGCTCTAATGTGTATCTGATCCGAGTTATGTCCGTGATTTCAAAATTGCTAAATTCTACAATCTATTAGAAGAAACATGAAAGAGAATTCACAAAATAAAGTGTAATGATATTCCCCAAAATTCAACTAATGCATATTTGCAGCAAGATTCATTCATCAGGCAGGTTGAACCTCCCAATGTATATTTAGAGGCATATATATTGCAACTATTAGCACAAGTACAAGATGCCATACCATACATTTATGCAATCATAACGAGTCACTACTGGATGGAGCTACACATTACGTTCTCTTGGTCAAAATATCCATTACAACGACACTGCTACTCTGATCTTTCAAAAAAAAAAAAAACCAACATGGCTACTCTAGCAATCCACTTGATTTGGGGATCGTAAAATGTGTCTCTCTTTCCAAATCTTAGAAGTATCTTGCACATCCATTGATGGGGAAAACCTCCACTCAAGCTGAAGCTCGAAAGCAGAGACTAGTGAAACTGAGACAAGCTAAAAACTAATACACAATGTCAAATAGGAGGTGTTTCATGCAACTTCATTAGAAAATTACAAGCAGGTATAGTATGGTTTGTCATGAAGCAAAATGTTTCGGGGGGAAGAAAAAGCTGTTTGGCTACTTGGGTGTGAGCATCAAGGTCATCGAGATCATTTATATTCAATAGTTAAAGGGCAGTTGTTAACGTGACCCATTCTATGTAAAATTAAGGGACCACATCCATAAATTAGGAATTTCAGCAGTTGACTCTAAAAGGCAATCAGGAATACTGATCACTATATGTTAATAATACATTAATTCTTGGTTTGTTTCTCAATTACAAATTACATCTAATTATTGAGTAAAAATTTGCTAAATCATGGCAGCTAAGCTTAATGGAAAATTGTTCCATTTGATCGAAATGCTTCAAAGTATACTGTGCACATGTTCGCCTCATGTCATCATGAACTTTGACTTGATCGTGGAATTTCAAAGAATTGAACTGATCTCTGTATGAGAGTGGATAATTTGATATTTAAGCAGAAAATGCAATGAATGTCTATTGAATTAACATTTACAAAAAAAAAAAAAAAAAAAGGGTGCAAATACTTGAAAAATCCTAAAGGCGTGGATTAAAACAAAGGCATGATTCTTCAAACCAATGGAAGCAACCAAGGGATGATAGTTTAGAAAGGGATGTCACTGGGCTGGAGTGGCCCATCAGACTTTGGGGCTTGGCCTGCTTTGTGCTGGGCTTGGGATAAATTAAACAATAGATCTGAGGGCCAAGCCTGGGACTAAAATTTAAGCCCATTTCTCAATTGCATGGGCTTGGGCTGCATCTACGAGCTTATAAGCCTGCTTGAATCTGATTGGCCCCACCCATCTAAGGTTTCATGGGCATTTTTGTCAATATCATGCATGATTGAGCACACCAAACGAACAGCCTAGATCATGCACGAAAGAGGGTAGCAAGCTCGGGACATACTTGGACCCAGGCCATGCATAATCATCACAGGTTGGGCTTAGACAGACTTCGGCCTAGCCCGAAGTCAGCCAGTTGACGGACCTAAGTTTAGGCATCTTCGGATAATGGAATGCAATAAATCCTTGTTTCTCAGAGCAGTTTCCTGATGTATATAGAAGTTGAGTTTGCCAAAGAATGCAGTGATAGCTCTGATTTACGCTTGAATAAGACCAAAAAATCGAACTTTGGGATAAGCAGAGGAAGCACTCACATAAGGTTGGAGTGGAATGCCCGTCCATGGACCTCCATTTGAAGGAAAGTTTCAGGGCACCCTTTTTCCTCAAGCTTGGTGTACCGGGGCTTTTCTTGTCAATCACGGAGTCGGTGGGAACAAGACAAGGCAAGCAGGCATTTGGCACAATGCCACAGTGATCCAGTACTCCCCCTTCCTCCTTGTTAGCACCTTCATCGACAGAAAGGCCATGTATTTCATCAACGAACACAGGGGTCGTCCCATTGTTCAAAGCACTGTCGGGTTTTGACTGAAAATCAGTTTCACTCGTGCGTGGGATCAGCAAGCTTGAACCATTGGCACACCCACTGAAATGATCACGTGCTGAACTTCCTATGGAAGGCTCCCCATGTTTGTGCCGCCGGTCGGAGATGGGGGTGAATGGAATGTTTCCATCGATGTCTTCATGGTTAATATCTTTCAAAGAAGAAATACTGAATCTGGGTATGGATAGGGCATCTGCAGAAATAGGGATTTTATGCACAGTTCAAAGACAAATATTTGCTTTCCCAAACACCTAACACTTTGAGCAATTGATTATGAGTGTTTATGCTTCGTAAAATTCAAAGGTAAAGATGGTTTGTGCCATTTACCTTCCTGAACACTTAGGAAATCATCGTCGCAGTCGGACTCCAATAATGTAAAAGAATCATACCAGGCCTCCTCAGTACTTCCAGCGACTGATATCATATTACAAAAGAAACCAAATCAAGAACTTTGACTAAAAGTAACAATTCCATTTTGGAAACAATCACCATAAGTTCTTAAAGAAACATCCAGTGCCATGATGAAGAAACACAGGATCTATATATCTGTAAAAGATTGAAGTGTCAGCTTGAATATGTATGAAAAATGAGAAAAGATGCAGCACCAACATGAGTTAAGATTGATGAAATTATTAGTGAAGGAATTAGAAGAGCATTCCTTTGCAAAGATATGGCCTAACTTGTTGGATTTCACACAACAATAGCAACACCTATAAACAAATGATGCATGTAAACTAAGTGACTAGCAGAAACAAGTTACACAAAAGGAAAAACAAAGAACCAAATTCCGCCCCCATTCTGCCTTTCATGGGGTTCCTCCAGTTCAAGGAACTCATATGTTTGGATATCATCAATTCCATGGAAATCGATGGAAATGAAAAAGGTTGGTGATATGACAATTTGAGGTGTTTGGATAATAAAGAAAAGGGAGGATTCCACAAAGCAATCATTGCACTTTTCCATAATTTAGATTCTATGGCATAACAAGCTAGGTGACAATTGTCTCACAACTATGATATTCCACTTGCTATCAAAACAAGAACCCTAGCAATGGAATTCATGTTTCAAGATGGAAATGGGAAAGGTTTCCACTAATGTGACAGTTTGAGATGTTCGGATAGCAATGAAAAAGGAGGATTCTACAAAGCAATCATTTCACGTTTTCATAGTTTGGATTCTCTGACAGAAAAAACTATCTAACCATTGTCTCACAAATATGAGATTTCCGCTTTCTATCCAAACAAGGCCCCTAACAATAAACTCTATCAGTAGTGCCCATGGAACTAATCAGTGCCTAATAATTACCTTTTCTTTTCGTTTCCCTTGGAATACATGTATCCAAACATGGCCTTGAGGTCATCTAGAAAGTAGCACCACTTGACTTTCAAGAAAATGGGTTTCACCTACTGCCCGAACTCAAGCTAGCAAGAGCAAAACAAGCACATTGAAGTAGATAGACATTTCAAATGGGAAAACTTAGGAATAAAAGGCACAGTCTTCTCCTACCTTTTCTCAATTGAAAGCATTCAATGAAGATATGATGAAAAAGATTTCCTTCAATACCTTGGTAATTCTTGCTCATCAACTCTAATTTGGATGGCATTAATGTATTCATGCAAGCAAGATTGCTTTTTGTTCCCCATTCCTTTAAACAACAGTCTACAAATCCAACCATAATTGAAATTGTTTCTAGCAATCATGGTAACGTGCTACCGCTTGCTAAATGATTTTCAATAATTTTTTATATAAAAAAAAAGAAGGAAATTTTCAACAAATCAACGAAAAAAGTTATCCAGGCCAACGCACATTGTGTTATTTATGCAACTGTATAAGGGCTACATTGGCATACTTTCAACCCCAATTCCCCAAAACCAAAGTAAGACAACCACATCTATTGTTACTTAATCGAAATCCATTTCTCAAAATTCAGTGTTAATCATTTATCAGAAGAAAAAAACACTGTTAATTGATTAGCAGTTTATTCTCTATATTGAAGATTTATTCACTACATGATACACACACATAACAGCTAGCAGCACTTGGAGCAATTACATAACACAAGACGAACGCTAATCCCACATTCGTGACTTTGTCCAAATAGGGCACATGTGTGTGAGATCTGAGCTGTTTGTGATGTGTGTCCCACCAAGCTGTGTCCCAAATTCAGGGCAGTCCGATCGATCATAACCAACGCCGAATTTGAGGGAGAAAAGTGGAACAAGAAAAGAAGAATTAGAAAAAAACAAAAAAAAAGGCAGACCTATAGTTCACGACCAATGCTCAGTTCAGCGGCTATGATTTTCCAATTTCCCTACGTTTGGATGTGGCCACATCAAGGTGGGGTCCACCAAACGATCAGCTCAGCCAATAGACGATAATATACACACTAGTCCTAGGCTAACAAATGCCAAAAAATCCAATTTACTTAACAATGCAACCGAAGAAAATTCCACATAAAAACACAACATCAGAATCGAAATTCACCGAAAATTATCAATTCCCAAACAAGATCGACCGACGAAAACCAATTACGAAAAAAAAAAAAGATGCAGGAGTGATCGGAAGTACAAATTACAACCTTGGAAAGCAGGAACCCTGCCGGACCGATCCTGCGGGCCCGAGTCGGGTCCCGGCTTGCCGGACAGCCCAGCGGCTGCCGCCGCAGCCAAAATCCGCTTCTTGTTTCTCTTCCGTTGCTTTCGAGCCTGCTTGAAAGACTCCGATCTCCCGCCGATGCACTGCTCCGGCCTCGACGCACACGCCCCCATCTCCTCTCTCTTCCTCCTCCCTCGTTTGGGGAATTCTCTGTTCTAGCATGCGAAATTCAAAATCCCCAAACTGCCCATGCCTCCTTCCCTCTCCCGCCCTACAGACCAGAGACCCAAACGTGGAAAAGAGAAAATACGGAAATGATAGAAAGAGAGAGAGTGAGAGACAAGAAGAAGAAGAGAAAGGAAGGGGCGTATATATATACGATATAGATACGTACGTAGAGCGGCAAGAGACGAAGAGCCTCAAACGGTCTGCTGCGAGTATAGTTTTCAGACCTCTCAGCAAGTCCCAAGAAAGTCAATAAAACGGGAGTTGCCTACGTACGGCATCTTGGAGTCGGAAGGTGGGCCCCACTTCGTGATATGGTCAGCCGACACGTGTTGCAATTACTTTTCGTCAGAGATGAGCGGTTGGTGCGGATTTGATAGATGCCAGCCGACTGTTCCGGTAGCCAGGATGCTGGTGAGGGTCGCTGCAGTACACGTGGCATTAACCTTAAATCCAAACCGCCCAGAGAGTGGGACGCGATTTAGATTGGCTTTTGGGGTCGAAATCGTATTAATTGAGAATATTGTCCTCTGATTAATGGGCTTCTTTTTAGTGTAGTTTGGACCTCGTTTCTGCCGTCCGTTGGATGCCTACCAAATGACCGGTTAGGATCATTTCTTCAGATGTAAATTTTGAATCAGTGTACTTCGAAAGTGGGCTCCCACTGTTTGGTTTGTTCGGATTCGAGGTCGGTGGAGATCTACGGCACGGATTCTCACTGTATCCTATCTGTAGCGCAGTCGAGTGCGCTGTACCAAAACGCTGGTGGAATGGGGAAATGTAGCCAGTTGAATATGCGAGTGCACTTTACTGATAATAGCCGATCAGAACTGCCCGCATGCCACACGTGTATTAGCTTTAAATCGCTAATCAGATGGAGTGTGTCAATGTCCTTTGCCAAAATTCAGGCTGTCACTCTATTGATGTGGCCCTCACATATATGTGAATGTTGATTGTTGAGTCAACTCTTTCTGTCCGTCCATTTCTTTCAAAGAAATACCCGATTTTTCGTTACCTGACTTAGCCAATTTATGGCACGGAGCATCCATGACGCTTCACCAGACAGATGAGCGGTTTAGATCTATTGTATCTATATTCTAAGATGACATGTCAAGCCGCGAGTAGATTTAACAGACTTTGCGCAAGTAAACTGAACGGGCTCGCGGCGAGAAGCGAGCGACAGATCTGACATGGTTTTGATATATTGCAGCCGTCTGAGAGCCGTAGCTGGGATACAGGTGAGATCTCTTATGTATACGTGCCATTCATCTCAAATCCAAACCAACCAAATGGTAGGGTCCATATATTTCAGGTTAACACCAACACTTACGCTGAATTATTTTTATATTTGGTGGATATTTAATGGACAGTTAAAAATGAAACTAATAAACCGTCCAAATTATATGAAATAAATCCCATAAATAATAGAATAAAATCATTAATCAGTCTTATTTTTATTAAATAAAAAATCTAATATGTTTTCATGGTTCGGATTTGAAATCAATGCAAGGAGCTTGGTAGAACAACTCACTTGTGCGATGAATACAGTGCATACAGCTGTACCATACCAAAACGCGGATCTGACATTGGGTTCTTCGTGTGCGTGTCCTACGCGAGATGGCGTGTTCTGAAACGCGCTGCAAACAGAAAGAGATGGGAGATTGCAGCTGCATATTGTGCGGACGGCGCTTTCTACGATTACAAATCGGGAATTTGGCTGTGGTCCTCGGCCCGAGGATACACTTTTTACCCTGTGGCCTTCATCTCTATAGATAAGTGCTCCCGTGCTCTCAGAGCACTGTAAGTTATAGTGCTCTTAGCTTTCATCGGTTCATTTAAACACTCCAATCGATAGATCTGAACTGTTGATTAAATCAAAAACACATGTTTTAAGCTACCATGAAATTATCTCACCTATCTGATGATCCAAACCATCTTGATTTGGTATAATTTTCTACGTCCATCATTTTTCCAAGTTATGGATGGGACGGTTCAGATTACCTAAAAAAGGTAATTCTTTAGGGTCATAAGAAATCCATGATGGGCCCTATAAACTAGATGGATCAAATTGTTATGAGACTTATTTGTGTAAAAGGTATTGACCGTCCATATTAAACAGCGTTGATCAAAGGGTTAATATATATCAGATCGGGATGATGCTGTATATATTGGCCATGACATGCATGCTCGACCTAACGAACGGTCTAGATCAATGGATTTTACTACAAATGTCCCAATACAACGAGTAGCCCTGTGAGTCCTGGAGCAGTTATGATAGTAAAAAGATATTCGTGATGGGAGGGGATTGGGTACTACCCCACCAGGACCTGGCTAGAAACGGACGGTCCTTTCAGGGGCTCTGTATGGCCCACTGTAATGTATGTATTAGGAGCTGCCCCGGCCTCACCCAACATGGTGCGGCCCTAATCGTGGGCCCACCTTGATGTATGTATACTATATCCACGCCATCCGTTCGTTTTTCCAGCTCATTTTTAGGGCCATGATACCAACACTGAAGCAGATACAAATCTCAGGTGGACCACACTACAGGAAACAGTGGTGATTGAACGTCCCATCTTCAAAAACTTACTAGGTACCACTTTAATGTTTATTTTCCATCCAACCTGTTGATAAGGTCAAACAGACCTGGATAAAGGTAAAAAAAACAAGTATCAGCTTATCCAAAACTTCTTTTGCCGACAAGAAGCTTTTAATAGTCAATAACCACTGTTTCCTTTACTGTGGTCCACCTGAGATTTGGATCTGCTTAATATTTTGTCTCGTGCCCTAAAATGATCAGGAAAAACGGATGGACGGCATAGATAGACTACACATACATCAAGATGGGCCCCATGGTCAGGGCCGCATTGTGTTTGATGAGGCCCGGCCTGTAGTAGATGTGTCCTTGTCTCCTCGTCTCTTAAATTCTTTGAAGTTACGTTTCATACCTAGAAAATGAATATATATATATATATATATATATATATATATATATATATATATATATATATATATATATATATGCAGTGGGTTAGGAGTACCAAAGCGACTTTGGATTGAACAGTTTGTTTTAAACCATCCATTCTTTAACTACATGTGTGGCCCACCTGATTAATGGAGGAATGGCCTGATTTTTATATATGTTCACCTCATACACCTCTCACATGTCTCACATACACTCCACGCCGGCACATGTACTGCTGCGTGTAAAGGTGCGTGTGGGACCAATGCCCTTGTCCTGTTAGATCGAGGTTGGCTAACAATACGACGCGCATGTTTACGCCCTGGACATCTGCATGCAAACACACGTGTCAATATTGAACACGTGTGAAACATCTGAACTTTCCATGAGATGGGCTACACTGTTTTGATCTTCCAACCAGACAATAGAACGTCTTATGCATCTAGTGGGCCACACAAGAGGAAACAAACGGACGGCCAGAAAATTGTCTTAACCGTTCAGTTTGCGGCCCAGAACGGCCTGATTTTTATAGGCAGACAACTAAAGCATTGCCTCCAACCAGAAGGAAAGCTCAGATATTCACAAGTGGCCCACTTTGGCACGTGTGGATGGTAGTCCAATAATCAGATTTTGGTTGTACCATATTATTTATGTTTGGTTGTTTAACACCTTTTTCCATTTCACTGACCTTCCCACCAACCCTACCTTCTCACCGGGCCTCTGAATTATTATTTTATTATTATCTAAGTAGTTATATGATACTCCGGCTGCGCATCATACTTGACACACAGGCACTCAGAAATTGTACAAGTGGCATACATTAATACTGAGTACATTGAGCAGCCCAGTGTCGCCAAGTTGCAGCGAGATAAGATTGGTTGAACAATTCTAAGATGGGGACACTTGTTTTTAAGATAGTATCATTGGATATTTTTGTTTTTAACCGTCCAATAAATGCCCACCAATTCAATAATTAGATAATAAAATAAGCTTAACTTTTGGTTCATGATAAATCCACATTGGATACCATAATTTGGACGGCTTAACCATTTATATGCCACAAGGCGTAATTTCTAAGTAATTTTCTAGTGCCTGCGTATCATCCATCACACTTCGGCCAGAGTATTAAAGTTTTTCTCTTATAATAAGAAGAAGAAAAGAGGCTAATGATTAGGGAAGTTTCTCATTTGGGCGTTCAGACGGCCTCTAACATGTGACAAATATCGTGAGAATTTGAAATCTCGGGAGAAATAAAATATCACGGTTTTATCCTCATCTTATTGAGAAAATTGTAAACTCTCAAGAAATTTGTTATATAAATATATTTTTTAGATTTTAAATTTATTTATCAATTTAGAATAAATATCTTTAAATATTTTTATTTTCGGCAGGATTTATACAAAAAAAATCTCAATCTTTGAAAATCTCCTGAGAAATTTTTTGGCCGAGAATGAGATTTGTCACCGTGCTCTAGAGTACTGCGTTTGGTATTCGTAACTTGCTCTTTATTTCAACCGTCGCTTTAGGAGGGGGAATCATGAGAAAATGAAATGCTCAGGTCCAACTGGTTGGATGATAAGTTGTCATCCACCCCATGGATAACTTCTAACCTATCATATACATGTAAATTCCATCCATTCAATCGTTTGGCCCCACCATGCAGATCGCCTTGTCCAAAAATTACCTCACCCATTCATCAAGTGGACCACACAATAGAAAATAATGCGTAGATGCTGATAAATAACAGAGAAGTCCGCTGGATGAGCAGAGGGAACTGATTTTTATGCGAGGTAATCTCTTGGTGGGGCCAACCCATTTGACAGGTTGGATGCTGCAGCCACATGAAATGTCTATTGGGTGGACGGTAACCGTCCAACTAGTTGGATGTGACCATTTCTCTCATATGATATGAGAGAATTATATGCTCCCAAAAAAGCACCTTGGGCTTTAAGTTGTATGGGTGGGGTCCATGGTTTAGTGATCCAGGCACCGCACAACCGTTGGTGGACCATGCTACGATACTACCAATTCGAGAATGTCAGCCGTCCAATGGAATATGGATGGTTATTGGTTGCTTTATTCTCTTCGCCCCCTGCGACAAACATAGCCGGGAATATTGAAAATATTATGACAATTTTATGAAATATTAATCAGATGATATCATTATGTTAACATTGTGAGATTTTCAAAGTCTCCTCACTTTTTAATTTTCTGCAAATATATTGTGAAATTATAGCGATATTAACATAAAATTATTTAGAATTTTTAAAATTTTTATGGTGAATATTTTATAATAAAATATTTTTATTTTTTATTTTTCAGTGAGATTTTTCCTATAATATTCTGAAAAATAAACCTTCAAAATCTGAAATTTTCCCGGAAAATTCCAAAATGAGAAATTGGCAAGAAGGAAATTTGTCAATATGCTCTTTGCAACAGTCTATTTTTGAACGGTTAGGATTTTCCCATCTGGGTTATGGTCCATCCATAGTTGGCCATCAGATCAACCGTTCGGATCAATGGACCATGGGCCGCACTAGTACTAAATTAAGTCCCAATTCTCCTTATATATGATTATGCCGTGAATTATGGTTCGTCCTACCTTTTCAAATATTTCGTCAATCTAATCATCATGAATTAAAAAAAAAAAAAAAGAACTCTCACCACTTGTGTTAATTATGTAGAAAATCAACGGATGGCCCGCTACTTGTGGATGGGCCATACCCAAAAATCATACCCGTCGGATGATCCTAGCCAACCGTTTGGAAGATTTACAGTGATACAAGCTGGAAAATAAAATTCAATCGACCGAGACAATAAGTGGGTAAAATCCTCCCATCGGAGCCGCTGCGATCATCCAACGGTTGTGATCTTTGCGTCGTGAACCGTCCATAGGCAGTGCGCAAAAAAAGGATGGTCTGTAATGACTAGCCTAGTACGTATGCATTCCGCAACCCATAATTTCCTACCACGCAGAATTCAATCTTCAAAGGGAAAGTTCAACAATGATAACCCAAACTTCAAAGAACCTCATTTGATACTCTGGAACTGTATAACACTTGATACACACAGTGACTCAGAAATTATACACGTGGTACACGTGACACAAACTAAACTAATTAAGTTGTGTAACTCACCATAACTAACTCATTATCTCAAAATCTGATTAGTTGAGCAATCCTAACCTCTGATTTGTAGGACACTTGTCTGTTGAAATAGGACTTTTAATTTGCAACCGTTGATTGAATGTCCACCAATCGGATATAGTCATACAATCAAATAAACGTACCTTGGACAGTTATAACTTGAATTATACGCCACACACGCCTGGAACCTCTCATTAATTTTAAGTGCCCGCATATTATCTATCTCGCTCTATCAGAGTATCAATGTTTTTCGAATTTTACAATGAATTTTTGAAACTTTAAATCCTAAAATGAGTGTAAATTCCCGTCAATTGTCTTTAAATGGCGGGAATCACGTGTTTACCAACTCCCAATAAAAGTAGCAACTTATGATTGTTGAGAGGTGGCCCACTAATGATACAGTCCAGATTAAGAATCACAATCATCACAAATGAATAATGTGTGCGGTCCTGATGGGCCACACGTGTTTAAAGGAATAAAACAATGCATTGTATCTGTCTAGCTTTCTTTAGCTTTTAAGTCTTTGTTGGCGTTTGTTTTGGATTTGGTTTTGCCTTCTCACCATTTGCCTAACTCCTAAGAAATCTCTTAATACACGTTTTGCTGGCTTTAAAGGGATTAGAATCCTCACCAACACTGTTTTATGCACCCAGGTCTGTCAGGGCCTACCAGATTTTATATGTAAAATCCACTCCGTTTATCATGTCCTATCCTCTATTTCAGGCTCTTAAATAAAAAATCAGATGGACCCACAACTCCGTTTGGTCACACCAAATGGAAAAATGGGGACGAGATGCCAACAATAGGATTATGTGTGGTCGCCATGGTTTGTATCTTTCATCAAACCCGTTAATCAGGTGTGATTCATGATTAATAGGAGGAAATACAAAAAGGATCCTGATACAAAACTCAGGCGGGCCATCCCATTTGAACTTAGCAATTTTACATTGTTTCCATTGGTGTGATCCATATGAGTTTTTTTATTAGACTCATCTTCTGTATGTACGGTCCAAATAATGATTCTCGTCCGATGGATGGAGTGGATTTTGCAAAAAAATTATGATGGACCCCACATGACTTAGGTGCTCTACGCACCGCATAAAGCACGTGTTGTAGGCTATTCCGGTCGGGCGAGGATTTCCTGCGAAAGCTGGGAACCAAGGTGGGGCCCAAAGTGATTTTGTTTGATAAATCCACCCCGTCCATCCGTTTTGGGAGCTCATTTTAGGGCATGAGAACAAAAATGAACCGGATCCAAGACTTAAGTGGGCCGAAAACATGAGGATTGAACGTCCACAGTTGAAATATTTGTGGAGCCACAGGAGTTTCGAATCAGGATAATATTTTTTTTCCAGTTCATCCCAGTAGTAGTGACGTTATGAACGGTATGGATGTCATATAAACATCACTGTGGACCCAGGGAGGTTTCAACGGTAGTAATTTACCTACCCACCTTTTCTTTTAGTGAGGCCCACTTGAATCTTGGATCTGGTTCATTTTTATTTTTGTACCCTAAAATGAGATCTCAAAATGGATGGACGGGGTGGATTTATCAAAAAACGTTACTGTGGGTCCCACCTTGGTTCCCAGTGCAGGAACTTCCTGCACAAGGCTTTCGCAGGAAATCCGCGCCCATTCCGGTCCGTTTTCAGGGCTTTGTTCTTGTTATCTTGGAGTTTTTCTAAACACCCAAACTCACCACAAGGTGTCTATAAACCTTTTTTTATTTAATTTCTAAACACCTGCAACCAGCTGTACGATGATTTAGCATGCAACCCCATCTTGTTTGAGGACATCCACTCCACATAAACGATGGGCCCCACCACGAAAATCAAATATGCGTAAAAATCAGGCCGATCCACTCATGAGGTAGACCACACCGTAGAAATCAGCAGATGGCCGGCGGTCTAACTACTCGAACGCACCCCCAGGTATTCAATAAGATTTGTTGGGTTTGTAGCTGTCAGATTTTTTCTTTTTTTTTAATGACCCAAAATATTATTTATTTGAAAAGGCTCTCTTGATGGGAATGCTCGAAAACACTCTCCCATTAAAATATTTCAATCCTTTGATTGCACAAAGGTTACGGTGATCATTCTTGTTCTCAATGAAAGAGCCAAATTATCAAGCATCTAAATAATTCCATTGGGAGATTTTATTTATCAACATTCTTCCCTACGAAGTGAAACTCATCATGTAAACAGTTTTGATCATTGTAAGATGACTCAGACTTAAAAACTAAAGTCCTCCCATATCTTGTATCTTGCCTGCTAGCCCAGCTGGAAGATGCCTAGGTGTTTCAATAGCTGATCTCAGGTTCAGGTGCTAATGAGGCACATTAACCCCACCATGGGTGGGTGAATCGAGTGACTAACTGTGTGTGTACATTGTGCAGTTAGCACCCCCTTGAGAATCGATATACCAAGACCTCTAGTGTTAAAACAAAGTGATCTTGACTTCAGCCTCCCACTTGAGCTATGGATCCTGGTTGTAAAGTCCTCCCATATCATATTGCAATACATCAGGATGTATTCAAGCAAAACTCTATATCAAAGGATTTTAAATAGGACTCCTCAACAAAACCCCTATTGCCTCCCATTGCCTAATTTTTTAAAGCTAGCTTAGGAACTTTTTAGAATGGAATATTCTAGTACATTCTTTTAATGTTTCTTAAAAGTTGTATTTACTAAGAAATTACTTTATTAAAAATGAGGAAATTACCTTTAAAAGGCTATTAATAAAGTGAAATGATTAAACACAATTCATGTAGCTGACCGCAATTAGTGGTTATAAGGCTTAGATAATGATGGTACCCCTTAACACCTCCTTTAGTTTTAAAGGGTTTTCTCTAGCAGTTTTTGTAAAATAGATTAACCTACAAGAAGAATTGTGTAGCGGAACATGGTGTGTATATGAAGTCAAAACTTGTCGTTTAGGCATGCCCAAGGCGAGCTACCCATCATGTGGGCCACCACACGAATTTGGAAGTTTTTGGATGATTATCCACTCTTTTCTATAGTGTAACCTACCTAATGATTGTATAAGCATGTATTTTGGATAACTGTATCACCATGGAGTGTCTCTCTAAATGCATAGGTTGGATGGCATGTACAAAACAAGGTGGCCCCACCCAAACGTTAATGGACAACTATCCCAAAACTCTCAAACTTGGTGGTGATCACGTGATGATTCGATGCCATATGCACACTAGGTAGGGCCATGCTGTGCATTTTTAGGTTAGTCTTATTTCACAAGGACTTGTAGAGGAATCGGTCTCTTCAAGTTCCGATGGAAAAGATGGGACCTTTTGAGGACGAGAAGGCATTTTAGGGATAATTTTATCATTTTCTTATAAAATAGTCACTAAAGATAATAGCCATTATGAATAATTAAAAGAACATAATGGGACATGACGTACTTAAATAAATAAAGTAGCATTAAGAAAAAGGGATTAGTTTAGATGATGGGTTGCAATAGCTAGTTTATTAAGCTAGTTGCGTATTAAAAATCCCAGTGTATAAGATTGTATGCTAAGACAAAAAAAAAAATGTAGATGCATGCTAAGTTAGGATGCAGCTGGCTTATCAGGTGGATCCCAGTGTAAAAGATTGTGAACATGTTCCAATGCATCTAGTTTATTATTATTATTTTTTTTTAATTCAGTCAGTCATGCAACGCACCCACCCTCTTAGTTGGGCAACGCACCCACTTGGTTAGTCACACGATGCACCCACCCACCAGTGGGGTTAGTCTGTCTCCTTAGCACTTGAACCTGGGACCCGATGTTGAAACGCCTAAGAGTCTTCCAGCTGGGCTAGCAGGCGAGACACTAATGCGTCAAGTTCGGCACAAGTGGAGATCCTATTTTGATGATCAGAACCATTAAGATGATGGGGCGCACTGTGAATGATTGTTATACCTAAAATACTTACAATTATATGATCCTGGCCACCCAATATAATGCCTTTTTTTTGGACTATTTCATATTTCTTAATTGCCTATTAGGAGTCCATTGATCAAAGGATTAAGATATTCCAATGTAGAAGATTTTAAAGCATCCCTTGTCATGATGGTCCCATCAAATACGGCTCAGATTATGTAATCTAGGACACCTTATTGCATTATTCACATTCTTATGCATGAAGACTTTGTAATTTTTCTAAAGTTAGTAAAAAAGAAAGCATGGATCTTTCTTTTTCCTCTTCTTTTTTTTCTAACAAGGTATCTTTGGTTGTTTGGAATGAGCTTTTGAGTGAGAAATATTTTTTTCGAAAGTAGATTTTTTCCACGAGAATACCTCTTCACCGTCCCATAGTTTCAAGATCCTGGCCTCACCCAAGACGTGGGGCCATGTTGATGTCTGTACTCTATATCCATTCTATCCATCCGTTTTTTTTTTTTTTTTTTTTTCAAATCATTTTAGGGCATTATCAAGAAAATGAAGCAGATCCAATTATCAGGTGGACCGATACAGAATACATACATCAAGGTGGGCCCCATGATAAGAGCCGCACCATCTTGGGTGAGTCTTGAGTATCTCCCAATCTGCTCCCAACTCTTCTTGAGTCTTCTTGGACCATGTTAGACTGGATCCAGTTTGATATCTGAGTTACCTTCTCAATGCAGCTATGAGTCGGGCAACTCAAGCCAATTCAGCCTTTGACTCGATTCAAGATCAAATGAATTTATCTGAGTTGCTTAGTTTTTTTTAATCATGCACCACCCTTTTTCGTAACCGTGAGAATTTTATCTATAAAACCCTCCACTCTTTATGGTCATTGATTGCAGAGGAGGTCAAAATATCTGCAGCAGCATTTCATTCCCAAAGTATGTGGCACGCGCTCCATCTAAACGTCCTTTACAAAAGCAGCTGCAATAATGAATCAGCACCAACCTCCTATAATTAGGGCGTTTGGATTGTAAGTTTCTTTGCATAAGCTACTTCTTTATGCCTCAAATAATTTATCTTGGTTTCTACTTGCTCAGTAAATAAGTTTGTTTGGTTAAAAACATACTTATCAGTTAAAAATAAAAGGTAAAAAAGTATGTTTGGTTTCCAATATTATAAGTATTTATTTGACAAGTTTGTTCGGTCTACTCTTAATAACCACTGTCTATCATGTGGGCCCAACCTTTGATGTGGGCCTACCATTATGTCGGGCTCACCTTAGCCCTATCTTCCATGTGAACTGTCCAATGTGTGGGGCCTACCTTCAATGTGGACCATCCACCTGGCGTGGCCCACCTTCGATGTGGGCTATCCATCATGTGGGGCCCACCTTGGATGTGAGTCATTTATCATGTGGGCCTACCTTTAATATGGTTTGCCATCATGTAGAGCCCAACTTCGAAGTAGGCTGTCCATCAAGCGGGGCCCGCCTTGTATGTGGGTCATTCTTATTTAGGGTCGACCTTTGATGTGAATTGTCCTCATGCGAGGCCCACCCTAATATGGGTCATCTATCATGTGGGGCCACCTTTGATGTGGATTGTACATCATGTGGGGCCCACCTTGGATGTGGGCCATTCATCATCAGCACCTTTGATGTGGAACGCACATTATGTGGGGCCCACCTTGATGAGGATTATCCATCATGTGGGGCCTACCATCAAAATAAATTATCCATCATGTGGGGCTCACCCTCAATGTCCACCGCCCATCATGTGGATCCCACCTTTGAAGTGGACCATGCATCGTGTGGGTCCCACCTTCGATGTGGGTTGTCAATCATGTGGGCCCGCCTTAGATATAGGCCATTCATCATTAGGAGTCAACCTTCGATGCGGACTGCCCATTATGTGGGGCCCACCTTGATGTGCGTCATCCATCATGTGGGACCCACCTTCAATGTTATTATCTGTCACATGGGGCCACCTTCCATATCCACCGCCCCTCATGAGGAGTGCACCTTTGATATGGACTGTCCTTCTTGTGGGCCCCACCTTCATTGCAGGTCATCCATCATGTGGGGCCCACTTTGGATTTGGGCCATTCATCATTAGGGGCCTACCTTTGATGTGGGAAATCCATTATCTGGGTCATCCATAATGTGGGGCCCACCTTTGATGTGGATTGTCCATTGTGTGAGCTCTACCTTTGACGCGGATTGCTCATCATATAGGGCCTTCTTTGATATTGACCATACATTGCATGGGGGTAAAAGTCGAAAACCAAGAAAAAAACTTATGAGATAATAACTTTTACCACCTAAGTTACTTTTATAATGGTGCTCACCGAACCAACTTAAGTTGAAAAGTAACTTATTAAGTTAAAAAGTTACTTATTTGGTGGTATCCAAACAAAGCTTAAGAATATGTGATACTGAATTTTTTATTGAAATAATTTAGTCCGAAGTCAGGATTACCGGAGATGACTGGGGCTGAAGGTGAAAGACTCGCTCGAGTGCCACCTAAAGTGAGTTGGATGAGTCTAGCCGAGTCAACCTGTGTCCTCTCCACTTCAACATGGCACACTGTAATGATCCCGACAGTCCTATCTAGTCAACTCACCAAAAGAACGGAACAGAAATGACATGTAGTCAAATAAAATGCCCTACGTGCCCCCTATAAATTTGAAACTCACAGTGAATAGGCTGGTAATCATTTTATGCAAGAATCTTTGCTTTTCACCATCGGTCCGCCATCTAGCGTGCATGCTCTTTGGGGATGCAAATTGCCTGCAGATTTATTTATTTTTTTTATTTTTTTACGGTAGTCATGCAACGCACCACACAGTTAGTCACATGATGCAACCACCCACTAGTGGGGTTAGTGTGCCTCCTTAACACTGGAACCTGAGACATGCTATTGAAACGCCTAGGCATTTTCCAACTAGGCCAGCAAACGAGACACAAATTGCCTATATAGATTGGATCCCCAGTGACCTAACTTATAGGGTCCACGTGATGCACATATTTTATTCATGAGCTCAAAATTGAAGCATATCCAAAGCTCAAGTGCACCCCCACCACATGAAACTGTGAAAATTGAATGCTTACATTGAGGACTTGCTGGGGATCACAAAAGTTTTGGATCAAGCTGATATTTGTATTTTCCAGCCCTTTTGTGACCTTATAAATAGGCTGGACAACAAATAAACATCATTCTGAGGCATAGGAAGGTTTCAACGGCAGAAGTCATCATCCTAACTCTTTGTTGTGGCGTGGTGCACTTGATCTTTTGATATGCTTTAATTTGATGAAACATATACATCATGGTGGGCCCCACAAAGTTCTACCACCACATAGGTCGACGGTGGTCAGGTCACCACGCAACCGGCACCTGCGTTTTCATTGTTGCACGGCTGAGGGAATACTATGACAACCTTTCGATTGGAGGCCTACAAATAGACTATTAAGAAGAGAAATACAGCACCAATCTACATTCAACTGAAAAAGGCTCATGATAGGTGACTAGGATATTCCAATCTTGCAGACTTATGGGCATTGTCAATCCATGCTGTGATGCAATGGACCAACGGTCTGGATCACCAAAATAAGGACCCACCCCCTCGAATCCGAGTACACCTGCAAAGCCTGGGTCGAGATCTGCACAGATCCTCATCACCAATATGGAGAATGCCAAGACCATTTGGGCTCACTCGTGACAATTTGGATACTTGTGAAGGATCTGCGCCACTTTTAAACGGAAGGGGACGTGAGTTAGAAGAACGTCCCACAACCGGAAGCTAGGTGGGCCCACTGTGATGTTTGTGATAAATCCATCCCGTCCATTCATTTTGCCAGATCACATTAGGACATGTGACCAAAAATGATGTAAGTTCAAATTTAAGTGAGCCACATGATAGGAAAAAGTGAGTAGGAAAATGCTTACCGCCTAAGCCTCCCTAGGATCCATCTTTATGTTTATACGTCATCCATAGTCACTATTACTGTGATAAAATGAAAACACAAAAGTATTAGTGTAATCCAAAATTTCAGTGGCCCCATAAACGTACCAATGGTGCATGTTCAATCCTCACCATTTCTTGTTGTGTTCAATCGTCACCATTTCTTGTTGTTTAGTAAGATTATGTTGGGACATGTGCCAAAAAATAGAGCAGATCTAAAACTCAAGTGGGCCGCATGACATGAAGCAAATTAGTAAGGACTGAACATCTGCCATTGAAATATATTCTGGACTGCAGGATTTTTGCCATTTCCCTTCATCCGGATTTTGTTGACATTATCAGGAGGTTGAATTGCAAATAAACATTATGAAAACCTCACCTTTGGAATTTTTAATAGTGAGGCGCTCAATCACCATTGGTTCTAATGGTATGGTCCACTTGAGATTTGGAACCTCATATGGTATGGGATTGCATCTTAAAATGAGACGGATAAATAAATGAACTACGCGAATATACAACGGTGGGCCCCAAGAAAGTTACCCGTGTAAGGAACACCTAATCCGCTCCCATTAGGGAGGTTTGAAAGCAGGTATTTTCCTACCCACCTTTTCTCTATCATTAGGCCCACTTAAGTTTTGGATGCGCCTCATTTTTGGGGCCATGTACTACCAGATATGGCAGAGCGGATGGGCAGGGTGGATTTTTCACAAACATCATGATGGCCCACCTAACTTACCGTCACAGAAGTTCCTGACGAAGCCTTTCACAGGCAATCCGCGTCCCTTTACAAGCCAGGATCACTGGACGTAGACTGCGTCCTTCCTTAGTGAAGGCGCAAAGTGGAGGGGCCACTGTAATGTATCTATTTATCCATGCCTTCCATCCCTTTTTTAAGATCATTTTAAGACATGATATTAGAATGCGACATGTCCAATGGTCAGGTGGACCACACCAAAGATGACTCTTGCATTTAATGCTACAAAGCTCATTATTTGGTGTGGTCTACCTGACCGTTGAACATGCCTCATTCTTGGTATCATGTCTTAAAATGATCTTGAGAATGGGATGGAAGGCGTGGACAAACAGATATATCACGATGGGACCCTTTGCTGATGAATATGGATGTTTTTCGTTCTCACTAAGGAAGGACACAATCTAGGGCTCTCAATGGTTGGATAAACTAGATCCCAACTAGATCCAGCTCCAAGTCCAAATATCTGTAGATCAATTTAGATTGGATTCGGATCGAGAAGGTAATATCCATATTTGATCCATTTATAAATAGTCAAATTCATTTTCCATTCAAAATCCATATAACCAAAGTATTTGAGTCAAATCTAAGTTCGAATCTACCCAATCACAAATCTAAAAAATATATAATATAATATATTTAATTTAATAGTAAAATAATGCAAATTCCACTAATTATTGTGATATGGTGGACATGAGATTGACGCATGTCTCAATTTTGGGACACAGCCTAAAATAATCTGGAAAACATTTTCGCATGAATATAACATATACATTGAGGTGACAATAAGTTAGATCTAGCTCGGATTGAATTGGATCTGACTTCGAGTTCAAAAATTTATAGATAAATTCAGATTAAATTTGAATTTATTTATGCGAATCCAAATTCACTCCATTTAATTAATTAAACCTATTTTAAGATCCAAATTTGTGTTATATGGATTCGGAGCCAATCGAATCCTGACCCGCTCCAAATGGAGCCCTAACATAATCCGCGTCAAGGATCACTGAGACGACGTGGCAGTGGATCACTGTGAGGATGTCGGCGTTTTCTTTTCTGCCATTGATTTGGAGATCATTGATTAGATGGTCAGGATCTTCCAATCAACGTCAATTTTAAACCATTTCACATCACACCAGGGACAGGTAAATCGACGGTCCCCACTCATAAGTCACATTACACGTGGAAAACAGGTCTGGTGATCGGGACCGTTGATAGGGTGAGCCATCTTGTGTACAGACCGTGTCCTCAGGGAGATCAGATGGTTCCATGCCATCCAATAAGCTGCCAGCAAAAACGAATGGTTTAGATCAGCGGTCCATATTCAACCTGTGAAAACCACATCAACTGGATTGTGAGAGGTGTCCAATCGCTGCGACGGTTAATCTAGTGGCCATCTTCACGATTGTCCAACGGTACGGATTGACTGTCATGTTTGCCACGTGTACTGCAGACTGGCATTCCTACATATAAAAAATACAGGAGACCTTATCTCTTATTTCAATGGCGGGAGCAGCCACAGCTTTCTCTTCTTCTTCAAATCTGCTAAAAGCCCTCCCTCTCTCTCCCAAACTCCCTTCTTCAAAGCTCAGATTCCTTCAATACCCATCTCCTCTACTCCTTCCGTCCATAAATACCTCTCTCACCACAAAACCTAGAATCTTCTCTCCTCATTCCAACGTCTCTCTCTCTCTCTCTCTCTCTCTCTCTCTCTCTCTCTCTCTCTCTCTCTCTCTCTCTCTCTCTCTCTGTCTGAAATGTTGGATTTTTCTATTTGCAGCTGAACGGAGGTTCTGAGGAAGTGGCAGAGGAGATTGAAGAAGCATTTTCTGCTGATGAGTCCGAAATTGATGACGATGATGAAGAGAGCAGCATTGATTTGCTTTTCAGATTCCTTCAGAACATGTTCCGGAAGGCCTCAAAGCAGGCGAAGAAGGCTACACGTTCCGTCTTGCCTCCCGCGATTTCTCCACAGCTGGTAGTGCTCTCTCTCCCTCTCTCTCTCTCTCTCTCATTTGAGGCATTGGATTATCTGTACTTTTTTAATTCAGTTTTCAGGTGTGAATTTACCACAGATATCCACTATTTAAAAAAATGGAAAAATGTGTGTCTGGAAATCGATCTGTGTGTGTAGATTCATTCCCAACTTGATTTCATACTGAGTTTATGGTGATCCCGTTTCAATTTTGTTGTGGAATTGCTGAAACTTCTTAATTAATGTACTTTCTTGAAAGAGGAAATTGGCTAGGATAAGAAATCAAGAGAATTTCATGGAGTAACAATCTAGAATTAGTTCATATGAAAAAATTAAAAAAAAAAAAAAGGAAAAAAAGACCAATAGTAAATCAGAAGAAAGATAAAGACGCAAGGTGAGGCAGGGAGGGATGTGATGAGGTCGATCACCATCTTCCTCAGGGGGATAACTACCTTGAATCCACAAGGGCTTCCCCGAATCCATGAGGGAAATCTCGAATCCATGAGAGAAAAGTAGTAAAAACCAGAATTTTATTGAATAATATGACGATTAATTATGAAAAACGAATTTAACAACCTTCTATATCCCTAAACAAACCCTAATTCGTACTACAATAGTAAGTTTTTTGAAATAGAATGTTACTACAAATAGTAAACTCCTAAATAAAGACTATTATTAAGTAGAGTCATTCTAAAACTCATTATTAAGCAAAAGTAGGAACTTCTAAATAAACAAAACTCTAAAAATAAGGAAATACTACAAAATTCAGAATAACTAAAAATAGTATTTTTTTACTAAAATCCTGTTTTTGATCTGTAACTACGCGTTTTCTTGCAAAACGGACTTATGTGTTGGCCCCAGATGGCCCATTCTGGTCTAGATTCATAGGTTGCGTGTCCCGTAACGATACCCAGATCAAAAGTTATGATCGATTTACGGTTCGCCTTCTTTTGGTCTATCCATGTGAAGAATGTGCTTGATCCTTGTCCTACATCAGGGGTTTCTCGTTCTACATCACAAGGAGTGTTGCCAGGTCACCTCCGAAAGCTCCATCTTCTATAAACTTCTTACTCTTTATGGTAGGATCTTGTCTCTATACAGTTTCTGGCGAATTCAACAAAGGAAATTGACTAGGATAAGAAATTAAGAGAATCCTAATCCCCAAAAGGTTTTGAAGCTAATGCTCGATACTAGAAGGTGGGGCCATATTTCAACAAGGGAAAATCCTATCTTCTCCCAAACTAGAGCCATGCCTAATTTTCTTTCATTTATGTTGATAGTTTTTCTAAATATAAAGGCTTGCAAATATCTTCTAGGGGAAAGCTTTATAATTGTGGGCTAAAATCTTAAGGTCAAGACCCTTCTCTTAGAGGAGAGGATCTTTACTTCTACAATTAGAGATGGATTGCATGGTAATTAATGGGAATTTGGATGTCTTTCTAGATGTAGGATGGGTTTTAAATGGATAACAAGTGGCATAACCTGGATTGTTGATTGATGGTAGGAAGGTGAATTGGGGTTCTAGGAAGGGTAATTAAAGTAGATTGAGGCTTTCTAGGAAGTCTCCCACACGGTTTGCATTGGATAAGTTTTGCCCAATGTCAAAATCCAGTGGCTTCTAACGTGTAGGATTATAATTTCACAATCCAATGGATAAATTAAGGTAGTTTTTTTTTTATTATTATTAAAGGAGATTGGAGTTTAATTAAGTGATGTTTGGTCAATTTGGTCAAAGTGGGTCAAATTAATCAAGATAATCGAGAATTGGTTTTATCTTCATTCTGGATGTAGATGTCATTTTTCCAATTTGTTTCCTACATGAACATAGTTGATCTCCAGATTGCACACCCGTTGGTGATGATGATGATGATAACCTTTGGTATTTTGACTGTATCTCAATGCTCAAGCATAAAAGTTTTGGGTGATTTTTGGGTTGTTAGAAAGTAATTGTGGCCCTAACTTAAGTTTTAATTTGGGTTTGAAATTCAAAGTGGATTTGGAGATGTGAAGGATGGAAGACATGCCATTTTTCTAAAATTTTAGACCCAAATGCTTCTGAGTATCTTCTGGTAATTTGATCACATTTTGATGCCCGGGAATTGAATTGGACAGATTTTGGGATTGTTAGAAAGCTAACTCAATGTCTAAACAATGGTACCAAGGAATTTTGAAAAATGGTTTGTGAAGGTTTGGGACACCGGGACCCAAGTGATAGGTCAGAAAATAGGGATTCCCTTGGGGCATGGAAATGGGATTTCCACATCCTAGGGGCTATCTGCACCCTAGAGATTTTAAAGATAAAAAGGGTATAAGCCCCAACGTTGGAGAGGCCGAGTCCTGCAACTCATTGAGATTAGTTTCAAGTCAAGCATGGGTTCTTAAGGAGGTTTTCCTACGAGTTGGATGTTGCAAAAGGTTGGATTCCTGAGGTTAAGGATGCTTATCCTATGAGCCTCCTAAAACCGTGCATTATTCAAATAAAATACAAGCCCCTTAGCTAAAGGATCCCTGCCTCAACTAGATCTAATGGTCTAGATTACCTACAGGAGATGGGGCATCCATGTAAGGCATTGTCATTAAACAATAGAAGCATCAGCACATGTTGTTGTGGAGCACAACTCATGTGTGCCAGCGGGTACATACTTACAACACGTGGAAAACATCTCCCACCATTAATTGGTCCTATGGGAGAACCTCTATGCATAGTTCCCCTTCACTTTCCAAGTAGTATGCAGAAAATCTCCCACAACTCCAATTTACTGTAGGGGATGGTTTCCACACCATGTTTTCCCATTGGCACACGTGATGTTTTCCCTTATGTTATAATGTCTAGCTTTGACTGATTTTGCTCTGTATTGTCTTCTACATTGTTGGTCGTTGATGGAGTGGAATGGTAGAACATGATTCACATAACCGACCCCAATTAACTGGGATAAGGCTTAGATGATAATGATGATGATTGTTTTCTACATTGACAACATAATGGGCCAGGTTTTTGTATCTTTTTGAGATAAATAGATGCTGTGAATAGTTTTAGTTTTTTATATTAATTTTATATTGCTTTTTTTTTTTTTAAATTAGTTTCTAATCATTTTTTGTTTTGGCATGAGCAAGTTCAGGTATCCTTCGCAGTTGATGGGGTTCTTCTTTTGACTTCACTTTCTATTGCTAAAGCACTTCTTGAGGTACAGTTTACCAAAACTAGTTAGCATGTTGAGGAGTTTTTCATGTTCTGAATTCTTTGAAATTCTATTATTGTGAAGAGGAATTATAAGATCCTTGCATGAGGATTTGCACAGCATACTTGGGTTGTGAGTTCTGACAAATGGGGCCCATGGTTCGATAATCTAGACCGTGGGTTTGTTGGGCCTCACTGAAGGACTGACTATGGCCGGAAATCTCCTGGATATGATAGTTCTGACATTTTGATTAGTGGCTCACAAATAGACAGTTTAAAGAGAAACGGTCTATGTGATTACTGAAAAACAGTATTGGTGACTAGGATCTTCCAATCTGGGAGAGTTTCGAGCCATGGTCCATCCATGGTGGTGCAGCAGAGCAATGTTTAATTACTGAGCCATGGCCTCGAAGCCTTGGGTTGAGGATTCTATAATTCCTCTCCAGTGAATATATAAAGTGGGTCCCTCTTTTCTAAATCAGTAGAAATCGTCGATCAATTTCTTAACTTTTATCGAATCTTGTCAACGACGACCAAAATGCAGTCATACAGAAGAAGAAAATTCAAAGTAAAGAAATCACGGGCAAAAAATGCCCCCCAATTCAACACAACTAAATAACTCCCTCTACCCCTTAGTTTGCCAAACCAATTGCCTGTAACTCATGTCGCAATCATGGGCTCTTCTAGGTTCAAATGTTTTGGCTAGGAAATGATTTGGATGTCAAGAACAGGGAGATGTCTGATTAAATCATGAAGGATAATTGATTGATCTTTCTAACCAGTCGCTACTAGAGCTTCAAATCATGCTTCCTGCTCCCTATTGCTACCTATTTGTATTTGAAAACATTTTGAAAGAGACACTTCCCTGCTCCCCCTGCCCGAATCTGTTGGCGCTTCGCTTCACACTTCGTGCAGCTATATGATGGAGTTGATAATCCATCTAAACATCAATCCATAAGATGCCTGATGGTCTCTTCAACTAAAATTCTAAGAGCCCAGGTTAATTGCAGTCTTTTCATCTGCTATCAATGGACCCTGCTCCATAATTATAGAATTGGTAATGAATTGCCAAAGATGCCAGTCACCTACGTTAACCGTCAACAAACCAATTTGCTTGTTTGTGAGAAACCTATGGGGGGCACAATGAAATCTCAAGAACACCTTGTTGATTTACTTAAGGGTATTGACACGAGGATTTATACGATACCTGTCCGAGTATGGTTGATCAAACACCTAATGTCAATCTGGATCATCCAAATTGTTGACCCCTTTATTTATGTGAGGGCCCAAAAGTAACTGATCAGACAATTCTAATCATTTAACTTTTCCCATTTTAAATGGAGCACAACGAAATCTCAAACACACCTTGTCAGTTTTGCTTTAAAGGTATTGAGAGGAGGATTTATACAATACCCAGTCCAAGTATGATTGATCAAACACCTAATGTCAATCCAGAGCATCCGAACTGTGGGCCCCTTTATTTATGTGAGTGCCCAAAAGTAACTGATCAGATGATTCTAACTATTTAACTTTTCCCGTTTTAAATGGCGCACAATGAAATCTCAAACCATGTTGGTTTTGCTTAAAGGTATTGATAAAAGAGGATTTATACAATACCCCGTCCGAGTATGGTTGATCAAAGACCTAATGTCAATCCAGAGCATCCAAACTGTGGACCCCATTTTCTATGTTATGGCCCAAAAGTAACTGATAAGAAGGTCCTAACCATTTAACTTTTCCCATTTTACATGGGGCACAATGAAATCTCAAACATACCTTGTTGGTTTTGATTAAAGGGTATTTGACAGGCGGATTTAATACCCGGTCTGAGTATGGTTGATCAAACACCTATGTCAATTCCGAGCATCCAAACTGTAGGCCCCATTATTTATCTAATGGTCCAAAAGTAACTGATAAGGTCTTAACCATTTAAATTTTCCCATTTTACATGGGGCACAATAAAATCTCAAACACACATTGTCAGATTTGCTTAAAGGTATTGACGGAAGAGGATATAAGCAAATACACTCCCTCTGAAGTATGATGGACCAAACACCTATGTCAATCCAGACCATCCAAACTGTGTGCCCAAATATTTATGTAATGGTCCATTAGTAACTTATCAGACAATCATAACCATCATCATCTAAGCCTTTTCCCAATTAATTGGGCTCAGCTACATGAATCCTGTTCCATCATTCCACTCTATCAAGGGCCAGACCTTCAGTCAGACCAATCCCAACCATTCAACCTTTTTCTGTTTTACATGGAAAATCAACACATTTTCAAATACCAAATTACAAGTATAACTCTAACCATGCTTTGATTGGCCCATGTAAATTCACCAAGTTGATCCAGCATTGATTCGTGTTTGTAAACCTCAACTACTTCTATTTCATCACTTCATCACTGTAATATTATGTTCAATTCCGTTGGTTCAAGATGGAGATGAATAATCTAGTGGGCCACGAGTATGGAAACCTTTCAAATGCACCTAGCTGTGCATTTGGACTCCTTGGCATAGAACCATTCAATCCATTCTACTCTTCACAAGCTGCATTGAGAGAACCATACTGATTGGATGATCCAAACCGTAAAGTCAGTAGCACGCAAAAAGGGATCAGCAAGATTATTAGTTGGACTTAGGTCCAGTCAGAGACATTTAGGACCAACACAATGTTATGATTTTTGCATGACATTTAGCACCATCACAATGCTGTGATTTTTGCACAGTAGTGGATGAAGAGTGGACCGAACCAAATGGACGGTCCAGATAGGTTTCCAAACACCCAGCCCACTAGATCACTTCTCAAAGATGGCAATGACGTAACCATGGCACCCAATTCTATTTACAGGTAGTCTGCACCCTTGGGGGCACTGTCTTTGTGGTAATCCTTCTTCTCCGTCTGATCTGGGCAACAGCTTCGCATTTCCAATCAGGCATGAATAGTTTCAACGGTGAGACCTACAATACAACACAGCCCGCTGCATAAAGCGTTCATCAATCACAGCCATAGCGTAAGTTCACCCATGGAACTCCTTGAGCATGCTACTGTAAGCTTCTAGTTGCTCTGTAAGAAAGCCTGATTTTGATCGGGAGAGGGTCACATACGTTCGAACAAGCGGTAATTACCATACTTTCAAGCTGTGGGGCCCACCATGATGTGCGAGTGCCATCCAACCCTTCCCATGTTAGGCCTAGATCTCAAAATCTAGCCTGATCCATGGCATGGGTGAGCCACACCAAAGGGAAAAATGGGGACACATTGGGAACTTTGATGCCCAACCACATTGTGTATATGCCATCCAGCCCAGTCATACTGAGGCCATTCCAAAGCTTAGGTGAATATGGAGATTTTAGGCATGATTGTACATTGCTCCCTATCATGTGGGCCACCTGAGTTTTGGATCAGGATGATTCTTGGGATGTAAAGCCAACATGAGGAGGCACACCATATGAACGGTTTGGATTCCACATACTCATCATGGGTGGGCTGCGCACTGCTCAAATATATGGTAATTACCATTCGTTCCAACATGTGATCATCCCCTGTATTATTGTGTATATTGTCATTAGAGCAATGTTTTCACATCTTTATATAGCAATTGGTTTTCAGCCCTGAATATTCATGCACTTGCCACCATACATGTAGACAAGCTGGACCATTCATGTGTTCTTGTACCGTACAATCAGAAACCTCAGCAGTCCACTTGATGGTGGACCACCAAGAGCGAGTCCCACTGCTGGTCGATTGAAGATCAGGCCCAGAGCAGGTTCATCCAAGGTTTACAACTTGTGGACCATTCAACCATCTGGATTGAATACTTGGAGTGTCCAACTGTCCAGATTGAACATCTGGACCACATCAAGGGTCTGTATTGATTGAACAAATGCGTAGGTGAGATCGATGGTCCAAATAGTTATTCCGGACCAAATCGAGGGAATAGATAAATGACATGGACTGATCTTGACGTCCTGTTGAATGTGGGGCCCACAAATCCAGTCGGTTGGCCCAGTTCAAAAACCAAATGAACTTTGTGATGAGGCTACTGCATTTATCATTTACCCTCTATTTTCCTCTATTCTGGCTGCAATTGAAGGAATGTGGTAATTCAAGTGAATTCATGCTCAGCCATCTTGCCGTTACATTACTAACGATCCTGACCATTGCTTGGAGCATTTGTTTTTGCCCATTGACAATCAACCGTTGGTTGTCACTTCTTTGCAAGTGGTCATTTGTAATCCCCAAGAACCCTCCAATCAGATACTAGAATGACCAAACCAACACATTATGCATGATAGGGACCGAGAGATGAGAGATGAACGGTTTGGATTTTAATACACCTGTACGGATTGCTAGGAAAGAGACTAATGGAGCCCAGTGGTATCGTACAATGTACATGTCTGCATCTGTTCATTGTCATCTCCGTAACCATGAAAACAAGGACTGCCAGTTTTGGGGAAAGCAAGTGGTGGAAATTTCACCTACTGGTGGTTGGGCCCCACAGGGGCCATAGTTACAAATCTCGTTGTCGGCAATTTCTCGGCCCGAGAATTTGTCTGGAGATTTTCAGATTTTTGACGTTTTCTCAGGTATCGTTGAAAAGAAATCTTGCCAAAATAAAATATTTAGTATAAATTACTCGATATTATAAAAAAAAATTGAATATAAATTGATTTACTGAATTGTTTTTAACTTCTAAATAATTTTCCGTTAAAATTGCGAAAAATTAAAAAGTTGTCAGATTTTGAAAATCTGGCAATATTTTATTGCGATAATATCATCTAATCAAAATTCCACAATGACAACGCCAGATTTTCAAAATCTGATGTTAGTCACAATCAAAGTGGCATATACGAGCTCGGATTCGGTACTATACCCACCAAGACACACGAGAAGATGGACGTGTACTGAGGCAGCGGCCCCGCACTTTGGTATTAGTGGGATGTAATGGGTCTGACAGTTTTATGTCAGACCCGAGGTGCAGACCCACTGCATCGGCCAATGGCAACGCGCCATGTATCCATCAGTCTCCTCATGTGTCCTAGTGGGGGTAGTACCTAATCCGAGCTTGGCAGATACAGCCCAATGACTAAGACAAAGCCCATTCAGAGTGGTGAAATCCCAATAACACAATGGTTGAGGGTCCCACGGTGGATGATCAATGGGTGAGAATTCCAGCGGTGGAGGATAAAGAGGGAACGTTGATAAAATGGTTTACCAACTGGTCGATGATAATCCGACCAGCTTGATTTTCAAGCCAACACATATTGATGGCAGGGCCCACCTAATGAGTGGACAATCTCGCGCAAGGGCGACCATCAATCTTTCTTTATGCAAATGGACCACACCGGCATGGCAATGGCCGACAGGTACCCGACCCCAGGCCAACATGGACCACCTATGGGTTTAGCTAAAGCAGGTAGGAAGCAGATTGCGTCCAGGCTGGGGCCCACCGTGATGTATAATTTTTATCTACACTCAAGTGGACCGCACCATCGTAAGCCATGGCGAAACCTTCCCCGGGCCAGCGCTATGTTTATTTGCCATCTAACCTGTTCATAAGATCATGTAGACTTCTTTTTTTTTGTTAGCACATAGACCCCACTGTCCCACCCACCCTGTTAGTCAGGGTGCAATGTTAGCCACCCCTACTTTGGAAATCAATGCCAAGACCTCAGTGTTGAAACGAGGCTATCTTCACTTGGTCTACCACTTATTTAAACGAGGCTATCTTCATTTGGTCTACCACTTGAGCTATGGCTATGGATCCAGGTGTATGTGATCATGTAGACCGGGATGAAGGGAAAACAAAAATATCATATTGATCCAAAACTTCCTATGCTCACAAGTTTTTAATGGTGGGAGTTCAATCCCGACTGTGTGGTCCACTTGAGCCTTGGATCTGCCTATTTTTTTAGTTCATATCCTAAAATGAACCCCACAGAGGTCCCCGCAGACAGCGAAGAAAAAAGTTAAAACCCATACATCACAGTGGCCCCACAGAGCCCTGCCTGGACAGATTGTTTGGCAGGCCAGGGCAGGACGCAATCCGCTTCCTGTGGGTATACCTTTCCCCATATTCGAACCTGATTATATTATATTATATTATCATACATTAGCATACAGTGTACCAATAAATTTACCATTACTAATTAATTAGTATTTCTAAATGGAATTTCTTTGCAAATAATAGGCTATATGCAAATAACTACATTGTTAATTTATGGTTATTGCAAATACCCACTTTCAGTGTTTTTTTTTTTCCAACGGTGGTTAGCTATCTTAGTATATTTCAAATAAAGTGATGAAACTACCATTATCCTTAAACCTCTCAAGTAGTTCCAAAAACCCTAACTAAAATAATTTTGTGGTGTGTCCAATATCAAAGAGAATTGATGGTTGAATGTTCTTCCCATTAGGGGAGAATTTTGTGGTATGTTCCATATGAGCATTTTGTCATTTTTTATGATGATAGGTTTTTTTTTTTTTTTTTGACGATACGGTGTTCCCACTCCTTCTCTAAGGCAAGACTAATCCCTACGAATACAGGCAATCATCTGCAATCCATGTGTGTCAGATAAATCACGGGGAGTGGAATTAAACTCACGTCTGTGGAGAGCAAACACATGACGCTAGCCATTCGTCCAAACCCCGGACAAGTGGTAGAACATAGGTATTTTCAATAAGGCCAAATTAACAATATAATTATTTGCAAACCATGTATTTTTTATGTGTATTTGTAAGTAACAATTATTAACGTGGGAATCCACAAAAACTTCTTTTTAAATTCATATAGTTATAAAAAAAATAATAATAATAATTCCTTTGGGATATTTTAAGATACTCACTTTGCATGCGGTGCTCACTAGGTGTGTAGTGCAAATGCCATCTAATACACTTCGTAGGTCGCCACATTAAAAAGTGGGGTACCCAAAAGTTCAAACAATGACCATCATGTGGCATTGTGTGACCCACTTGATAACACAAGACTGTCCAAAATTTTAAGCAACCCATCATCATTGTGGGTTGGATGGCATGCACACACAACGGGCCCATGCACAAAGTTAAATGTATTTTCAGTTTACATATGATGAATGAAAATTATCATAAACAAATGTCCTTCTTGAGTTTTTAATCTTAAGTAGAGCATGTAACTATAATTTTCATTGAAAAAGAAAAAGACAGTTTTATTTTACTTTTTTTTATAAATTTTTTTCTTTTAAATTATTGATGAGATTTTTAAATTCAAATCGTAAATGTGTACCCCCATGTCCTAACTAGTAAAAGCATGCAAGGGTGTCCATTTCAGGCCGACATGGGTATGGGTATGTGCGTAGGTGTAATTCTCATTGGCGGGTCGGGGTATGGGTAGCCTAGTACCCGACCCGAACACGCCCATCACCACCCCTAGGCCACACTGATAGTGAACCTTATGTGGAAACCTGAGCAAGCAAGAGATTTTCTTGCAAAAATATGACCTAAGCGGGCCTTGAATTTGTGTAAATGGGTCCATGGTTAAGTGATCGTTGATCTGATGAACCCCCACTGGATGGACCAACCATGCTCCAAAGAACCCTCCACAGACAGTTCCAGGCCTTTGATCCATGGCCTGCAAATAGAGGGATTCAGGATTGTTAAGATTAATCAGCTTGCATGCGATGGGCCGGGGGGCTTAAGGGAACATATGCCAACATGCACACGTTTGAGATGAGATTGACAGGGATTTTGTAGAATTAGATCCAAGTGGGTGAAGTGAAGATGTGCCTTGTGGGGTTTGATGTGAAAGCTGCATAAACTAAAGCAGAGATTTTATAGGACAGCTACAAGATCAGCCGTGAATTATGGGACTGAATGTTGGAGTTGAGGAACAACATATTCATAAGATGAGTGTAGCTGACGTTAAGATGTTGAGATGGATGAGTGGCAAGACAAGGACAGAATTAGAAAATGAATGCATTTAGGGAATTTAGGAGGAAGGGTAGGCTTTGATGGTTTGGGCATGTTGCAATGAAGACCAAGAACTGCACTGGTTAGGAGTGAGTTGATTCAAGGTGAAGGCACTAAAAGGGTAAGGTCCAAAAGGACATGGGTGAAGGGAATAAGAAATATTGGATGAACTATGGTTTAACTAAGGATAGGGTCTTTGATAGAGTGGAAAAATGATTCGTGCCTTCGACCCAATTAGCTGGGATAAGGCTTAGATGATAAATGATGGTGACGATGCATTCAGTGGCTAAAAAAGCCTTGTATCACTATTAATGATGCATGCACCTGTGGGTGATTGGTTCTCAATGAAAAATGTCTTGGAAATATACAGAATCAACCTAAAGATAAATGGGTAACATATACATGACCATCTTGTATTTCTCAATCTTACATGACCACCACCTTGTGGTAGGAGTTAGAAAATTAGAAATTATATTGCCCACTTCATGAAAGCAATGGGAAGGATCTTGATAACAAAGGCCCGTGGGAGGAATTGACATGGTTTAACGGCATGGACCTTCATATCAAAGGCCAATGGGAAGACTGATCATGACCCCTCTTTTTACTCATACTAGTTCGAAGTTAGAACTTGGATTATTAGTTTGAAGTTTGCATCAATCGCTGTGAATTTTATTATAGGGCCAGGCGCATATGCAAGTGTGCAGTCGAATGCGTCTGTTATCAAGAACAAACTGATCATCACTCATTTGATCCATGACAGCATTAAGAACAAGGATTGAAATTCAGTTTCAGTTTATTGTATCGATCACCATTCACCACTGGAACTGGATCGTATCGCCCTATATCAGGCTGATACGGGTGTACATTTATGGACAAAACCAGTACATATCGGGCGATGCTTACCTGTTTTGGGTGATTCTTTAAACCTTGATTAAGAAGGAAACCACACTCACCTAAACAAAATGCACAAACAAAAACCGTGCAGAAGCACTAACAAGACTTTTAAGTTTCTTGGGCCCACAAGATTTCTATGGGATGATAAAAAGCAAAAGATCTGGAAAATCACCATTCCCTAATAAAATTGAAGACCTAGTGTACATGAATATGCTTTATAAAAGGTTCTGCTTAGGTTTAGTATTACATTCAAGGATCAGAAATCCTGTTCAATCACATATGAAGATGAAAAAAATGGATTTTCTGCAAACACCGAAGGAGATGGAGACTGTTCTGTCTTTTTAATCTTGAGCTTGACATATCAACAGAAACAGAACTCCATATTCGATGTAGAAAGTCATATTAGGAATGAATCCATATTCTCTGGACTATGGTGGGGGAAGGTACCTTCTTGCAGCTATTACTGAGGAAGCATAACCATTCATGTCATTATTGCTGGTTGCCGAGGATTTCTGGATCTATGTTGCCCTTTCGAATCCGCCACCAACCTGCATATGCAACCATTCTGGTGGTGATCCCTGCCCATATTCCCTTGGTGCTTGCAAGCTGAATGCCATTCCGGAAGCATCAAATGTTTGGACACCAAACTGAAACAACAGAATAACATGTTGCATGGGTTATACGAAGTAGAGAATCTGATCAATCCAGTGCTGAAGAAAATCTATATTTCTTTTTTTCGTGATTATGAATACAGGGAGCAGTATCTAGTCATGAAGGGGATATCTTGTGTGGCACATCCTAGCAAAAACATTTCTAGAGTTTCATGCAAGAGTTGATAAACTATGAAAACAGAGTAGTTGCACAATTTGAAACAGCCAAATCTAGCAAATGGGTTAGGAATACTTTAGGCTGCGTTTGGATGCAAAACAAAATTGGATTTGAATTCATATTGAGGGAGTAGACCCTAAATTGCAGCTATTCTGCTTTCAAGTTGGCCTTGAAAGGAAAGTGGCTGCAATTTAAGGGCTGCTCCATCATTATGTAACTGCAATTTAAGGGCAGCTCCATCATTATGACACTAAGGACCTGTTTGTTTCACCAATTACGATGGTAATGGAAAGGAAATGCACAATGATTACAACTTTTTTGAAGAGTGATGGAATTTATTAAGAAAACCGCAAGCAACAGCTTGACAGGGAAAGAATACAAAAGCCAAAAGCCACTAACAGCACTAAAAAGGCAATGAAATTAAACAGAGACAGCTGCAGAAGTTGCAAGCCACTCCAAGACCAACAATCTAATTAGATTCCACTACAATGTCGAAAGAAGAAGAATTACTGGAACCTTCTTCTGTTTCTCTCACCACAAATGACCCACCATATAGCCAGTAATGTAATATGCCACAAAGATGTCTCTCTTACTCCCGCCTCCCTCATGCCATCCCCAAAGAAGGTCCCTCACCAAACCTGGCATAACCCAATGCTCCTTGAAAACAGCTAAAAAAATGCTCTAAGATTACAAATTACTTTACCTGTCTCCAAACAACATCTGCATTTGACTGCCGCTTCCCATGTTTGGTTTATCGGCGGGAAAATTATAATGATGACATTTTTACATTACTTTTAAGGTCAAATTATCACCAAAATACATTCATGTTGCTGTTTGGATTTGAGATTTTCCTGGTAATGTCACTGAACAAGTGTAATGATTAAAAATTTCTTTACTTGTCTCTTGTTCTGCATTTGACCAACGATTCCCATGTTTGGTTTGGTGGTGATAAAATCGTAATGATGACATGTGTCCTTTACTGGGGTAATTGGCTAAACAAACAGGCCCTAAGGTAACTACACAATCTTGTCATGTCCACAAAATCAAACCAGTTCTAATAGTTCAATTCAATAGTATTCAAACACAGACTTCACTAAATATCCTAGAAGAAGAATAGTGTCAACTGATGAAAATAAAAATGTCATTGTACTGCCAGTTCATAAATAGGGCTGTCAATGGGTACACGATGGACCCAACCCAATTTTAATTGGCCTGGGTCCGGGTCCCATTATTTTCCATTATTTTGACCCACTAAGAAATCATGTCAAGTCCAACAACTTGGACCTGGTTAAATCAGGGTCCCATTATTTTGACCCACTAAGAAATCGTATCAGGTCCAACAACTTGGACCTAGTCAAATCAGGGTCCCATTATTTTGACCCACTAAGAAATCGTGTCAGGTCCAACAACTTGGACCTGGTTAAATTGGGGTCCCATTACTTTGACCCACTAAGAAATCGTCAGGTCTGGTCCAGTCCAGGTATCACATAGACACGCGCACACACGCCACACACATGTAAGGGAGCCCGTTTACACACCATGCATCTGTCAAAGTAGCATATGTATGTGTGATCTAATTCATCCATTAGGTGAGCCTAGCCATGTAAATGCTCTTATCATGCACACAACATACACACACAGACACACACTTATGCGGTCGAGCGCATTGAAACTTAAAATAAGGTCGAGACGTGTCTGCACTTCTGTCGTTAGATGATAAAGTTTAAAAATACACCGCGGAGATATGAGCGCCGTGAAAGAAGGCAACACCGGCAAACCAGCATTAGGCAATTGAAATATGGAAGATTGCGTGTTGTGCATGGAAGAGAATTGCCTACCGAGTAACTCATACGCTCAGCGTACTAAGTAAACTTTGTGGGGGCCACTGTGATTTATGTATTTTATCCACTCCATCCATCTATTTTATTAGTTACTTTAAGCTTCAGGACAAAAATGAAGCACATCTAAAGCTCAAGTAGACCACACCATACGAAATAGTGTGAATTGAATGTCTACCATTGAAAAATTCTTGGGGGCTACAGAACTTTTGGATCAAGATGATATGCATTTTTCCTTCATCCATATCTGTGTGATCTTATGAACAGGTTGGATGATAAATAAACATCACTATGATCCCTAGGAAGTTGGAAATCATTATTCCCACGGTTTACTGCGGTATGGTTCACTTGATCTTTGAATATGCTTCAATTTTGGGCTCAGCCCCGAAAGTATGGAGAACTGGATGAACGGCTTGGATAAACCACATACATTCACGGTGGACCCAACTGAGTTTATTAAATACAATAAAAGCTTACTGACTAACTCAGTATGCAATCTGTTGTGGTTGTGCACCGACCTTGGTGGTGTGTTGCAGTCACCAAGTTCTGTGGACCTGTATGTGTTATATCCACACTGTTTAACCATTTGGAGAGATCATTTTAGGGAATGAGCCCAAAATAGAGGCAGATCCAAATCTCAAGTAAACTACACCACAGAAAGCAGTGGGGACAATGATGCCCACATTTGGGACTTTCTTAGGGCCCACCATGATGTTTATTTTCCATTCTACCTGTTCATAATGTCACAGAGACTTGGATGAAGGATAAAAAAACAAATATCAGCTTGATCCAAAGCTTTTGTGGCCCCCAAGAAGTTCTCAACGGAAGGCATTCAATCCCCACTGCTTTCTTATGTTCTTATCCACTTGAGCTTTGATCTGCTTCATTTTTGGGCTGATGACCTAAAACGATCTCTACAAATTGATGGATAGTATGGATATAACATTTACATCATGGTAGGGCCCACAGAACATGGCGACCACACCCTACCACCGAAGTCAGTGGCGCATGGCACACCAGGGGATTAGGTGCGGCCCCGACCTCACCCAAAACAGTGCAGCCCTTACCATAGGGCCCAACATGATCTGTTTTGTTCTATATCCACGCTGTCCATCCGTTTTGGAAGATCATAAAGCCTAAAGTGAAGAAGATCCAAATCTTAAGTGGACCATATTATTGGAAACATTGGTAATTGAATGCTCTACCATTAAAAACTTCAAAGGGCCCACTTTAATGATTACGTAATGCCTATTTGCCATCCAACCTGTTGATAAGGTCATATAAACTTGGATGAAGTCAAAAAGAAAATATCAGCTTGATCCAAAACTTATGTCGCTCATTAATTGTCAATCACCACTGTTTCCCATCCTAAGGTAAATATGTTCCACGTGAGAATTGGATCTGCTTTAGTTTCAGGCTCACATCCTAGAATGATCTATAAAAATGGATGGACGGCATGGATGTAGAATTCATACATTAAAGTGGGCCTCACACGGTAAGGGTAACACCCGGCTAACACGTAATCTACTTCTGAAACTTCAGAGAACGGATTGCCTGTGAACCCGGGCAAAGATATCTCCATGCTCAGAGCTGTGTGGGTCCGATAGAGATGTCAGTGACAAATCCACTCCGTCCATATGTTTTTGAAAGGAAAACATAGGACAGGATTCTAAAAATCAGGCAGATCCAAAACTCATGTAGGCCATACCATATGAAACAATGGGGATTGAAAGCCTGCAGTGATAGCATCATGTTTATTTGCAATCACTGCTTTGTGTGTTATGGTCCACTTGAGTTTTGGATCTACCTCATTTTTGGGATCATGCCCTAAAATACTCTCGCCAAATGGATGGACGGTTTGGATATAGCACATATATGATAGTGGGGCCACAGAACTTGGTGACAACAACACACTACCGAAGTCACACAGGCAATCCATCATTGTTCTTTTTCTTTTGTCTTTCTTGGCTCCTGCGGACATGTCTAAAGTTGAGTATACGGCTCTTCTCAGGGCAGAAGGGAGAAATGCCGTAGGGACAGTCGAGTAGAGTCGGCTTGGGGAGTTTTAGTGGGGTAAAATGCTCGAGGATTTCAACTGCGTATAACCAATTTCCCCGGTTTCTTTCTTTATTAGAGATGAAAGCATCTACATCGTGTATTTTTTAACTTTATCATCCTACGGCAGAGCCGCGGAAGTCAAGACACGTCTCGACCTTATGTTAAGTTTTAATGCGCTCAACTATATATATATATATATATATATATATATATATATATATATATATATATATATATATATATATATATATATATATATATATAATGAGGTTTCCTAAGCCACACACATGTAAGAGAGCCCGTTTCCCCGGTTTCTTTCTTTATTAGAGATGCCAGCATCTACATCGTGTATTTTTTAACTTTATCATCCTACGGCGGAAGTCAAGACACGTCTCGACCTTATGTTAAGTTTCAATGCGCTCGACCGCATAGTACCATGTTCATGCTCGACCATAGTCATTCATATATATATATATATATATATATATATATATATATATATATATATATATATATATATATATATATCAACAAAATGAGGTTTCCTAAGCCACACACATATAAGAGAGCCCATTTACACACCATGCATGTGTCAAAGTAGCATATGTATTCGTGATTGAATTCATCCATTAGGTGAGCCTTGCCATGTAAATACTCTTATTTATCCCTAATCCAACTCGAAACCTAGATCAGAATGCCCGATGGGTACCCACCAGGTATCCAATCAGATATGGGTCTGGGTCTTCACAAACGAAACCAGGAACCAAAAGGATCCACATCCCTATTGCAAAAAGGATCCAATCAGATATGATGGGTACCCACCGGGTATTGTTACTACAGGACCTGACCTGTTGACAGCCCTATTCATAAACAGATGCAGTTGAAACATGAACGCGGTGGTGTTAAAACTTCTCAAACTATTTAACATAGCATAGAACCTGCAAGGTGAAGTGGTCAAGGTGTTTAAAGGCTGGGAAGACCTTCCATTCAGTAGTAGGTGGGAAACACCTATGGGCCTTGCTCCATTTGCTATTTATGGGGAATTAGGAGAAAGCAAAGTGATAGGATATTCCAGGATAAGTTCAGCTAAAACAGTGACACCTTCAGGAGGATTAAAGGAACAATGATAAGCTGCACGCTAAAATACCAAAAAAAATCTATGGGATTGAGTTGGCAGAAATTTGAGGTCAATGTTATCAGAAAGTGAAGGTGCCTAAGTGAATGAGGGACTTCATGAACTGAACTTGGCAGCATGGAAGTTCAGTTTTGAAGGCCATCAAGTGGAGCCATTGAGCAGTTTTGCCGCAGCACGGAATGTGGCATCTCACATGAAGAGTCCACGATAAATAACTTGTTTGTATCTCGCCTGACCCTCTATCTTTCAAGAACAAATAGAAATAGAAGTGATGGATAAATTCAGAAGGCAAGGTCTATTGCAGCTGCAAATGCTGCAGTAGGAATTCATGTTTCAAGAAAATGAGGGTATCGGGGCAATGTTCTGGATTTTTTTCTGTTTTTTCTTCTCTTTCCTTTTTTTTTTTTTTTTCTTTTTAAATGGGTTCAAGGTTCAGTCATTGGTTTCATTCCAAACAGAAACCACGGTCTCCTAAAAGCCTAGGGTTGGAGGAGGAGAGTTTGCAATTGTCTTTGGGTCATCTCAAACCAGAGGCAGATGAAGCATCCTTTTTGTGTTGCCTCACATATGCAATGTCATTTCATAATCGGCAGAGATTCCCAGGAAAAACAGTACATTAGTTGTTGAAGATGGCATTATGGATTTTGTTCTTTGTTTCAACAACGGCAAGGATCTCTGACCACCTACCTTTCTTCTTGTTGCTGGAATCTCCACCCCTTCTTGCAGAGAACCATCTGCTTGGAGCCTGGTTTAAGTGGCCACCGGGAGACCACATAAATATGGGACAATGACGGTTGCTTCCCCACTTTTGACAGTTACCAGAGTGACAAGGATTCTGCTCTCCTGAAAGGAATTACTTTTGCCCAGTGTTGTATATGCAATCGCATATGCCATTTTGACAGCATACACCGCATATGCCATAGTGGCATATACAGTTTTATGACCACCAGGCATTATGCGATCACAAATGCCATAAGTACGTGATTATGCCATGGCATACCCATCAAAACCACATCAATAAAAAGTATGCAATGGCATAATCTCCCATAAAATCACATAAATAAATTTTCTAGTTTAACTCTATTCAAAATCACATCGATAAAATTTCTATGTTGTTTCTTTTCACATTTTTAAGTATATGCATTCATTTGAGTACTTGTTAGTTGACTAGTTACAGTCTAATAGTCTAATAAATGAAATAAATTTAACAAAATTGGTAATAAAACTATATAAAAAAAAATCCCTAAACTTATAATACTTTTACGTAAGTTCTTAAAAAAATTTCCATTTTCCTTGATTTTTCCAATTTTTTTCAAAAAAAAAAAAAAAAAAAATCTATGGGGGCTTTGTGATGCATATGCAATTGTGCGATCGCCTATGCACACAGCCCCCTTGGATCACATATGATCACATATGCCATTTGACAATGCTTTTGTCCAATTTTCAAAAGCTTTACCAAGGGTTCCGATTTTCTGACTGTTACAAGCGGCACCTGTGCAGAAGGTTCCTGCTACTAAGAGTTGGCTCTTCCATCAGAATCTGGATGATGTAAGATCAATATGATCTATTAAAAGTTATCTGGTCTTTATGCATCTTTGATCTTAACACTCACCATTTTCCTTGGTCAGGACAGAATGCATGGGCTATAACGTAGGCAAATTTCCACAAGACTTGGTCTTTTGCCACTGGCATAGACCATTTGACTGGAGATTCACCCCTCCCTACAACCAATTTCAAGGGTTTTGAAAATGAGAAAACAAGCAGCAAGCCAGAATGGTGTCATGAGCCATGCTGGTTTCAGTGGTATCATCCCAAAAAACCACAAAAAAAGCTATCTTCACATAAACAGACTCAGCAGATAAGTCAAGTGCGAGAAGAGCTGAAACCTTGGTCCTTTGGCACCTCATGGACTTTCATACCCAATAACTAGAATTAAAAGATAGATAATCAATGTTATCCATTGGCTATAGCAGGCCCCCCAAAACACACATATTGCAAGCACACAAGCACAAAGACACAAGAGAGAGAGGCACGGCATTACACTCATTGATTTTTAATCAACCTATGCAATAGACTACCACATAGCACCTGTGGGATAAGGACCGTGATAGAGTGGAATGGTGGAATAAGATTTGTGTAGCCGGGCCCAATTAGTTGGGATAAGGCTTAGATGATGAGATAAAGGCAGTGCATAAGTGGAAATCTACTGTTTGTTAGATTGGTCCCCTCATGTTCTCTCTTTTTGTCGTGATTCAAGTCAATCTTTCACTTGATTTTAGGAAATATGGTACATATTGACTAAAATCAGATTGTTTCTGGTGATTGTTCTTCATTTTTTCACACGTTGAAGTAAGAAATTTAAATTAATTCACGACAATAACATTCAACTTACATCTTTCACCGGAAACGTTTCCATGCTTGAGTTCATTCTTGAATTGACTGCTTCAAGCTTCATTGACAGAAACTAGAAAATACAGTAATGTAACGTAAATCAAATTCGACGGAGTGGTAGTAGATTCAAGCAACTTTTAAAACACCAGAAAGATGCATACCTCAACTTGACGCTGTAGTGATTGGATGTAGTTAATTATCTCATCAAGGACCAATGATTTGCCAATCACCTGATCACAGTAATGCTTCTGTCAGAATGTCCTTCAGCAAGCTAAAATGCATGGCAGTCAGAACCTTACCTGGCATGGGTGTCCCACCCATATTGGATAAAAGAAAAATATGGAAAATGCAACTTTTCCCTTAGGTTTCTTCAGATATTTAAAAATACAAGTCATCCACATCATTCTGCCAATTAGAGAGACTAACCATATCAACCACAGCCAAAAGAAACATCAATAAAGTATTGCACCTTATTACATCCAGGGACCAGATCTTGGAGAATCTTCATACGCTCGCTGATCTTTTCTCTCCTAGCCTGGCCACCAGACGGATTCAAGTCAGCAAGATGCTCAAATTGTGAAGATCTAACAAGTACTGACATAGTGCGAGATGATAGGAACTATAAAGATATTCAGCAAAACGTGAGACGGTAGTTTTCCGAGATTCACTTTTACTTGGAAATACAGAAATATAAATCATGGTTTTTTGGGCTTGTTTGGATTGCGGGAAAAGAAAAGAAAGGAAAATGAAGCACTTTTACCATGACGGGACACTGCGCTAGGTTTGGATAGCAAAGAAAATAGTGGATCCACAATGTAGCAAATATCACCCTTTTCACCATTGCCAAATTCTCTAGCACTGTAGCACAAGATACAGGGTGACCATTGTCTTGCAAACATGAGATCTCCACTTGCTATCTAAACAAAATCTTTAAAAATGGAATCCATGTTTCAATAGTGCTCATGGAAATCATCTTCGGATAACTTTTTACTTTTTCTTTTCTTTTCTAACTATCCAAAATAGCTATTCCTCTCACCAGTAATTACATTATTTTATACAGCTATACGGTTGTTACCAGACAAAAAAATAAGTTGGGCCCGTCGCTCAGATGTTAAAACTCAAGTGTGAATTATTTTTACCGAGGCTGTAGCTCAGTAGTGGAAGACGGTCCATTTCAACAGTGAGGTCTTGGGTTTGAACCCAGCTTACATATCGAAATAAAAAAATTATAATAATAATAAAAGCTAGCCCTAGAGATGTCTTCAGCCGAGGAAGGGAGACTCCAGTTAATCATATTCTGAGCTGCTTCAGTTTTTGTACAATCCAAGTAAAATAGGTTCAATACAGCTAGTACCAATGTAACTACTATTAGTTCTAGGATCTAAAAGTCCATTCCCATGGTCATTATCTCAATCTTGCCAAAAAAACTACTTGTATTCATGAAAAAGTGTTGCAATTTATGAGATGCTTGATCAAAAGGGACATCACTTCTTATTAAACCGATCAATGGTAAAGGTGTGGCACCTTTCCATATTAGGCCCCTTAATTCGATTGAGAGCTATGCCCCAGCACCTCATTTATTAGATGATACTAGCCATTTGATGAAAAAGAACAACTACAAACAATGGTCCACAATTAATTGGGTCCTTAACAAGGGGGTGTCTCCAGCAACCACGGGGCTTAACATGCAAATATGTGCAATTTATTGGGCCAAGAAAATGCTCGATCAAACATTGCATATTTCTCAGCCATTAAAACTTGCAGTCCAATCCACAAACTTACACAAAAAGAAGAGAAGAGGGGGGGAGATACCCTTTCTGCCAGGCTGTGACTATCAGTAGCTTGGCCCCTTCTTGCTCTCACATGGATGTAGTCTTGCTTTGGTGCTTCGGAAGGTTGAGTGCTCTGTTCAGCCATCTTGTTGCCATTGCCTGAACTTGCTTCCACGTCCGCTTTCAAGTCCCTATTTTCATCTCCAGATCCCGCCACTTTGGGACGCCTACCATTACAATCGGTCTGCTTAAATGGAAACCAATATCACTACAAGAAACAATCCAAAACCAACTACCATCCAAGTTGATGTCCATGATCTATAGATTACTATAACAAGGAAGAATAATTTTCATATTTTTAAATTTTTAAATAATGCATTTTTTGACCAAAATACCCCTAAAAATCCAATTTGCAAAGCCCAATGGTACCCATGATGTCCAAGCTGTGGCCCCTGTGATGGATGGAGCATGTGTCAAAAATGAAAATTATCAAATAATCTTAACCAACAAATTGGTGCACATTAAATTGACAGTAAACTATAGTGTGCTTTAAAAAAGTATTGGTAGAAATTCAGTAATCCAGATAACTATTCTGTCAGGCAGTTGGGCTCCATCATGGACGAGCAATGCCCCAAAGATCTCCTTCATGAGACAATCCTAACCTTTCTTTTTGGTCCTGAAAGCATACAGTTAAGAAGAGATACAGCAATCCTCCGCATTTAATTGAAAATGGTCCCAAGATTAGTGGTTAGTATATTCCTCTGTGGGAAGCTTTTGTGGAGTGGCCCACCCAAGGTGGGTCACATAAACAAATATATCATAGAAGAAGGGCCCACCTGTACAAACCGAAAACCATTGTACAACAGTGTACAAGGTCAGGGCATCTTTGTCGGCAAAAACTGCCTAATTTTTTCTCATGATCGTTTCCACAGTGGGCGCCACCTGGTGCAACAACCAGATGTCCAACAAATTTATTGGTTGGCATATTTGCTGCCTGTCGAGCACCTTGTGGAGACAATGTATTTGGGGCAAGCAAACCTTCACTTCAGACATTCCTTTGAATATGGTGTCCTGAGGTTTGCAAATTCTACAACGCATGTCTCATCATAAGGGAGCTATTACCATCGAGCGTAATGTTAGTTTACGTGTGCACTCATAATTGTACCATGTGGCATACATATAATTCAGGTTAAACCATCAAAATCATGGGACACCATGTATATAGGTTGTAAACCAATAATCATATTGATTGAACAATCCTAGCCTCTGATTAGTGGATATATTTCTTGTTGAAATTCAGACCTCTAATTATATTCAACCATCCATTGGGGACTTGTTTGGCATCAGGGAAATGAGAATGAGGATTTGATAAATCCACGAACTAGTCGAATTCATGGATTTGCATTGGATTTGAATTTGATGAAATCCATAGTCTATAGTTTGGGGATCAAGCTGCAAATCCATGTATTTGGAGAGCATTTAAGGCAATAACAAAGCATTTATTGCAAGGGAATAACTCTTATTGCTTTTGAAATGAATCTCTCATTTTGTGGATTTGGCAAGTCTTTAGTTTTGGGGGGATTAGGATTTTGATATGCCCCAAATCTATTGATTTGGGCCAGTTTGTTTTGATGTAATTAGTGTATTTCTATTGTAAAAGCATAATAATTACATAAGTCCTCTGTTTGAAAACAATGGAATTACTCTAGCAAAACTCAACGTTGTTTCGTTATGGAAACTTTGTGGGCCCCACAATGATGTATGCGTTATATCCACTCCGCCCATTCACTTTTTCAGATCATTTTAGTGCATGAGCCTAAAAATGGGGCAAAGCAAAGCTCAAGTGGACCACACCAAAGAAAACAGTGGTTTCAATGGTGGCGTCATTATTCCCACTGTTGCCTATGATATGGTCCACTTGATCTTTGGATCTGCCCCATTTTTAGGCTTAGGCCTTAAAATGATCCGAAAAAATGAATGGACGGCATGGATACAATGCATGGAGCCCTACATAGTCTGCCTCATTTTTTGAGCCAAGACCTATCAAAAAGTAAAGATGTCAACATCGTGAATTGATAGCTATTGACATTTAACATTGTAATTAATAAATGCCAAAATTAGTCAAAATACAAGTAATCACATCAAAACAAACAGGCCCGGTGTGTGGATTTGAGAAATCCAAGGATTTGGCATGTCTTCAAAGAAAAACAAACAGGGGAGATATGAAATAAACCGAATGATCTGCAACCTTTAGTAATCTCAAAAACCATGATAATTAAAATTTTCTTTGGTCGAAGTTTAGTCAGGCATAGAGTTTGTTGTTATCAGTGTTTGAATTATCTCCGATATTATCGAAATATCCCCGATATTATCCCTATCTCTAGCTTAGCGATATCGATAACACTGGTAGCGATATCGATAACAGTGATTGTATCAGAAACTCTAGGTATCAACGATGTATTGCTAAATATCACCAATGTATCGATATCGTCTATATTTTCAACTGTGTAAATTCCAGGTGTTGCTTATATCGCCAATGTATCTGCAATATTTCAATAACATTGCCAATGTATCTGCAATATTTCAATAATATCGCCAATGTATCGATATCGCCAAGAATCTGTATATTAAAAATTTCTCATTTCATATTTTTTATGGGAGCATGGTTGTATGCAACGTTCAATTTGTCTACGATGATATTGATAATATGGTGATATTATCATTATCGCAACATATCAATATCGAAACCACAATCTTTCATTTCTTTTTCAGTTGTCCATGATTTGTTGGGAAATTTCGTGTGTTGCCAATATTAAATAGAAACCTATTATGTATGCATTCTTTTTGCATACATAATAAAAACCTATTATGTATGGGGCAGATAGGATGGATGAGATGGTTGGACTGATTACTTACAGCAGCACATGCTTTTAGGCCCCCATTAAATAGAAACCTATGATGTATGCATTCTTTTTTCAATTTTTTTATGACTAAATATGCAAATATGTGAATTTTAGCATCTACTAAGGTTTCACTAAAAAATTCCACCGTTTTTTCCATTTTCCCCACATTTTCGGTTATCGGCGATATCGATATTGTTTCTGTATCCCCGACTAGTGAAACTTGTAGCGATACCGAAACTTCGAACGCTAGTTGTTATGGTCTCTCTATTTCACGTAAAGATTGGATTTAAGCTGTTTTTTTAAGGTAATATAATGCATTAGAAGTTTTTTTTAAAGAAAAAAAAAATCATGCATTTAATGCACATTTATATTTTGACGTACAATTCACCAAAATTGATCTTTTTTCGAGTTAATTAAAATCTCCAGCATTTTTAAATAGAAATAGACCCATACCAAGGATATGCACAGTATACTTTGATTTTGTCCTACGATTCAGTGATCAGCCCACGATGGACTATGCCCCCCAAAATCTCCTGAATTGGAATATCTAGGCAAGCAATCCTGGCCTTATAAGACTCCATTGGGTGGGCCACACATGATCATCAGTTTAGATCATGACCGTTGGATTATTCAGATTGAGCGATTCAGTGGGCCCCACTACAGTTGTGATCATTGCAAATAGGTTTGGGGCGGGACGCTTGAACCGTGGTCCCTATGCGCAGGTTATTAAGCTAGATATGGAAACCTACGGTGTGGAGACCCTAGAGGAGAGAAGTGTGATGGGTAAGCTTCTCTGGCCCTCTTTCCTATAAATATACGTCTTGGTCCCCTCACCAACATAAGAGAGAAAACCCTAGTCCCATTAAGAGTTTCTCCTAAAGGTGTAAGGTACGGAAGACCAAGAGTTCCTCTCGGCAACACGGCGGCATCGGGAATGTCTTCCCAATCAGGTATGGCTTTCAAATTACAGTATGGAATCTCTATTATTCGATGCATAGACGATCCGATTATTCTCAAGTTGAATGTCAACCACTTGTATAATGGCCTTTTGTCTTGAACAGGGCCCACCGCAGATGGAGAAATGCTTAAAAGTCTCCCAACCCTAATTGAATGATAACCGTCTTTTAGTGATTTCACATAAACGAATGTTCATAGTAATAACTAATAGATGAATTGTTCAGAGCATGGGCCACTGAGTCATGTCCAATTTGATTTGATCCTGGCGAATGATATGAGTGCAATGCTCAAGTTAAATTTCCACAATCAAAATAGTATAAATTCATATTTTTTTAATTTTATTTTTCATGCACTCAAATCTCCCACCTGCTGAGTTTAACAGTAATAACAATAATGACACCGATGATGAGAATAACAGCATCAGCAGCAGTAATAACAACAACTACTAACAACAATTCAATAATGTTCGCATACCTCAACAGACCATTACAATCACCCCGGGTCATGGATGCCAACTTTTCACACTTACAACATCTGAACCATCCCAAAGGTGCCCTGTGTCATCAATCAACCGGGCCACAGAATATGAAAACAATGGACAGTCCACTCATCACACAGTAAAAAAATCAGGCCTTGTACTAGCCAGGCGGACCGGGCTCTGATTCAACATACATGTTGGACCACCTGGTGAATGGATTGCCCTGATGTTTGCGCCAGGCAACCTTCATGGTGGGGCCCATCCTTTTAACAAATGGATGCCGTAGAGACAGAAAATGACGGTACATATATCCGGCATGCCCGGGAACTCACCACCATCAATTGAGGTGTATGTGACCATTAATCATAATAACAAACCCAACAATCTTCCTACATCATATCTATCAACAAATCCAACTATCAATCACTAGGAATGCAAACATCATACTGAATTACCCAAGCTAATATAAAAACAAGAAGAAAAAAATCTCAAAATCCTTTAAAATATGTTAAAATTCTTCCAAAATCACTTACTAATAATCCAAGACCACCCAAATTTTATGAAATGCCAGTCCTCTTAGCTCCACCACACAATTAATTACTTAAAAATGCCACGAAATTATAAAAAATAAAAAGAAAAAGTATGAAGCGGAATTATCGATTTGGTGGATGAGATCCGTCCTAACTAACCAACGAACAAAGGAAATTTACCGAAACGCCACTCAAAGTCGAATAAATTAAAAAGAAGAACAGAGCAATCGAGTGAGTACTGACCACGTCATTGCCGCTGCTGGTCGACCCCAGCTTTGACGACTCATCCTCCGACGCCGCTGGGTCCCGCCTCTTCTTCCGTCCGCCGCGGCTCACGCTCTGCTCCGTGACCGTCGATTCCTCGACGGACACATTCCCGGTCGCCGCCGGGAACCCCAGATTCTGCCCGAAATGCCCCCGCCTCAGGATGCTGCCGGAATCCAACGGCCAGATCTCTGTCTGGCCGTACGACGGCGGAAACGACGCTGCGGCCAAGGACGGAAACGAGCTCTCGTGGATGAGAGGAGGATCCATCTCCGAACGGCGTGAAATTACCGAAAAGGGCTCGGCATTTGCTTGGATTTCCGAGGGAAGGAATGTGGTGGTTTTAGTAATATTGCATTCAAGTGAGGGTATTTCAGTAATATTATTATTTTTATTTTTACACACTTACTCAAGGGAAAGGGAGAGGGAATGGAGAAGTCAGGGAGAGATGGGAGCCGTTGAAAAGGGTGTGGAAGGGTAAAGAAGGGGTCTTAAATAGGAAAGGAAGATCCAGCGTACGTTTGCTAGCCACACACGAACACGCACACACGTGCCATATTTCCATGCGTGTGGGACTTTTTGAGACGTCCGAAATGTGGGTTCGATCGTGTGGATGACCTGGCAGCCCAATGGGGAGAATGCCACAGATCAGATGGGCCAGGCCTGTATGAAAACAATTGACGGTCTAGAAGAATTTGTTAACGGTTCATCTTGGACGGATACGTGTGGTGGCCCACCTGATCAGTGAACGGTCTTGATTTTTATCCATGGTGGACCCACATTACGGTTGCCTCAGATGCCCAGCACACGTGCGAGGTTGGCATGGATGGTTTGTGTGAAGCTGCGTGTGGGATGGCAAATGGAAACCAAAACGCTACTTGGGGACCCTCCATCTTCAACCACCAAAAGCAAGCGCCTTGCACATGCCAACTTGGTATATGTGTGAGAAATCTGGTACGTTCATCAGACGTTCCTCTCAGATTATGTATTCTATCTTCAAAAGCTACTGCCGAAAAACTCTTCAGATGAGCGAACTAGATTGCATATTTCAAATGTTAATTATTCATACATCGTGTCGTATCGGATCAATATATATCTCACATCTTAGGTAGATATAGGATCACGGTGGGCTCCACCATATCAACGGTTCGGATCTTCCTTATGCATGCCATGTGAGCATGTTTAGGGCGTTTGTGTTGTGCGCTTGAAGATAGCGCGTCTGGACATTGATGTGAATGCTGAAGTGCGCAAAGGTGCGTACTGCGCACTGCCGAGAGAAACCTCGGGAGGAGAATAGAATTTGAGAGGGTTTGGGAGGGTGCAGTGCTTCGAGCGACAGTCAATCACGACTCACGAGTAACGGAGTTTATGAAACCATTTTGAGTGTATATAAGCGGCGAAAGAAAAGGATCCGGTCGTTGCACTTTGGCTGTAAGATTGGTGGATCCAGATCGTCCATTTTGTGGGCCTTATTAGAGATGGACCATGGTGAGCGGGAAAATCGTAGCCATTCGAATTGTCAGAACTGAAATCTTCAACGCTCCACATTAGCCAACATCGATGCCACGTGTATAGTCTCAAGTTGGCGACGAACCAACATAGTTCGCTGAGACGTACCGGAAATTTCCTCGTCTTGTGCTTTTCACATCGACGAGGTGGGGCCGGCATCCGACTCCCAGCTGATTTTTCACTATTTCATAAGAGAAATTTTCAACTGTAAACTCTTATTTTCACCATCAGTAAATTAAACTCTTCAGAACTATTGTTTCTCACTCTAAACTTTTGAAAAATCATAGGATGAAAATATCATTTCCTTCTCTCTTCCTCTCTACGGTCATATTCCTCCTCCGTCTTCCTCCACCGGCGTCGTCGTCAGCTTCCTCTTCCGTCATCTTCTTTAGCCATCGTCTTCCTCCTTAGAGCGGTCGTCTTCATCGTTCGAGCGACTGAAAATGGTTCACCCGTCCAAGCGTCGAAAAGGCATTCTAATATAAGTAAAAATGTGAAAGTGTGAATGGAGTGTGCCAATTTGATTGTGAAGTGTTTGTGAAAATGAAGGTGAAAATGGAATTGAATGTGAAGTGTTTGTGAAAATGCAAAAATGAAGGTGAAAATGCTAATAGAGGTGGGAATGGTGGTGAATGTCAAATGTTTGTGAAAATGTGACAATGGAGGTGAAAATGGAATGGAATGTGAAGTGTTTGTGAAAATGTGACAATGGAAGTGAAAATGGAATGGAATGTGAAGTGTTTGTGAAAATGTGAAAATGAAAGTGGAAATGCTAATGAACATGGGAATGGTGGTGAATGTGAAATGATTGTAAAAATGTGAAAATGGAGGTTAAAACCCGTCTGTGATCGGCCTAAACTTCGTTGTGATCGGTCTAAATCTGGTTTAATCGGACAAAATGAGTGGTCAGTTTGACTGATCACAACTGTGAAATCCTACATGAGAGGTCAAAGCCACTGTGACCCACTGTGATCGGTCAAAATGACCCACTGTGATCGGTCAAAATGACCCGCTGTGATCGATCAAACTTCGTTGTGATCGGTCCGATCACAGTAAAATCCGGTGAAAATGACCCGCTGTGATCGGTCAAAATTGTCAAATCCGCCCTTTGATCGGTCAAAGCCCGAATTCACCCCTGTGATCGATCAAAGCCCACAGTCAATTCCGCCCTTGTGATTGGCCAAAGCCCACTATGATCGGTCATTTGTATGTTTCCATGACTGTTCCTCATATTGCTTTGGTGGGTGAACCAGGGTTTACGAAACTCTAACCTTGAAAAATAAGGAGCCTTAATCAACAATCAACACCATTCTCCGTGATTTCTTTGAAATGATATTAAGAGTGGTTCTTATTGATGTGTGTTGTACGTGTCAAACATGAAAGTACTTTTGCAAATAAAGTAGTCTTTCCACATCAAAGAATGAAATGTGAAGGATGCTGAACCATTCATTATTGCTCAATGGTACATGGTGATCATAAATTTCATTTACAAGCCTATCTATCTATATTATTTTGTAGCTGATATGCCCCTGATTATTTATTTTCATTGTTAAAGCACTTCTCTAGAACCCCAAGTTGGTCTGTTTTGGTGTTCCTCGTGTTTGAATTCATCTTCTTGCAATTAAAGGGAAAGGAAAGAAAACCCATGCAATATTTGGAAGAGATATAGACATCAATGCATTTTGCTTAACTTTTATTATTATTATTATTTTATTTTCTATGGATTTTGAAATCTGCCCCTGTGATCGGCCAAAGCCCACTGTGATCAGTCAAAATGACTGATCACAGTCAAATCTACCCCTGTGATCGGTCAAAGGCCACTGTGATCGGTCATTTACAGTCAAAATGACTGATCACAGTCAAATCTACCCCTGTGATCGGTCAAAGCCCACTGTGATCGGTCAAAATGACCGATCACAGTCAAAATGACCGATCACAGTGAAATCTACCCTTGTGATCTCCAAAGGCCACTGTGATCGTCCAAAGGCCACTGTGATCGGTTAATTTGCCCCTGTGATTGGCCAAAGGCCACTGTGATCGGTCAACATGACCGATCACTACCCCTGTGATCGGTCAAAGCCCACTATGATTGGTCATTTTTTACCGATCACAGTTAAATTGGCCCCTGTGATCGTTCAAATCCCACTGTGATCGTATCGATCGATCACTGCCCCTGTGATCGGTCAAAGCCCACTGTGATCGGTCACTTTTTACCGATCACAGTTAAATTGGCCCCTGTGATCGTTCAAATCCCACTATGATCGGTCAAAACGACCGATCAAAACGACCGATCACTGCTCTTGTGATAGGTCAAAGCCCACTGTGATCGATCATTTTTTACCGATCACAGTCAAATTTACCCCTGTGATCCGTCAAATTTGACCGGGCAGTAAGCTCAATGACCGATCACAGTCAAATTTACCCATGTGATCGTTCAAATCCCACTGTCACAAAGTAAAATCCGTCCAATGTGATCACAGAGTAAAATCGAACACAGTCAAATGACCGATCACTGTCAAATGACCGATCATAGTGTAAAATCCGCGTGATCTGATCGCTCAACTATGAATGGACCGAAGAAATCCCTAACATATCAGCTAAATGCAATCTGACGTGGTGGTTTAAGGGGGGTGTGAAGGCTGGAATGGAGAGTAATGAGCGGAGGAAAAGGCTGTTTAGGCAGTCCCCATTCGGATTTTTGTTAGACCTTAAATCGTTTAGATATTTATGAGCTCTAGGACATATCCTCTTTTTGAGACACAGAGGGAAAATTGGTGACCTTGTCTTTGAAATTAGGGGAAACCTATTGAGGTTTATTGATATGAACTTCGCCCTTATAACAGGGCTGAAGTCCGGAGACCTCACAATTCAAGAATTAGGTGCTGTTACGAAAAACTCAATTAAAGAAAAATATTTGGCCTAAGCAGTATCCGATATTGAAACAACATCTAGGAGAGGTGTTCAACAAGATTATAAAGAGTAAAAAGCACGAGGATGTTGTTAAAGTTGCATTATTAATGTGTATGGAATGGTTCATTCGAGGGACTGGCAGTAAATATCATTGTAAGCTTGAATTTATCCAGTTGGTTGACAATTTTGATGAGTTCAACAGGTATCCCTGGGGTAGTCTCGCATTCCAGACAATGATCGAAGGGGTACTAGCAGCGGCGCAGACATCGCGTGAATGCGGGCCCACTTACAATGTTTATGGGCCCATGTTTCCTCTGCAGGTAAGAGTTGTTATATCTAGTCTTTTAACTAATGCATTTATTTAGTCCACTATATAGTCTTTTAATCTTGTTCAATTTCATGTGATTATAACAGACATGGGCTATCGAAAAAATCGTGGCTCTAAGAAGGAGTGTGAAGTCATATGTTCATTCCAGAATTCCACGCTTCAATTAATATGAAGACTAGTATAGATGGAGACATAACGTAATATACTACATCATTGTGAATGAAGAAGTAAGTGCAGTATTCTATCTATTTTATCGTTTAACACATCATGTATGTTTTGATATATTGAGATTGAAGCAATTTATTTTTTCAGTCAGAAATAATTAGGACTTTGGAACCCACCAGGGAAGAGCTGGAGTTGAAGGCTGTTCGTCTGGTTTATGAAAGAATTCAGGTAAAAAGTTTAACATTGGGCATCATTGATTTGAGATGAAGTAACGACATGTCTCAATTTCATGACAAGTGGGCCTCATTTTTAATTATTTTCAGGGAATCTAAGATGGTTTTGTTGAAAGGACTATAAAACTTCGGAGCAAAAAGTCAAGAGATATACAAGAGGATGAGGATGAGGATGAGGATGATGGAAAGGGAGAATATGATGATGGAGAAGATGAGGATGATGAAAATGAAGAAGATGATGATAGAGAAGATGGGGAGGAGGAAGAAGCTGGGAAAAATGAGAATGAGGGAGAGGAAGAGGGAAAAGAAGAGGGAGAAGGAAATGATGAGTTAGAAATTATAGAAAAATATAAGAAAGAGATGAAGAAATGGAAGAAGGAGAGAGAAGAGTTGAAGAAAAAAATAAATGAATTAAACAAAGAGATAAAAGAATTAAGAAAGAGAGGAAAGAGTTCAACCGAGTGGTAGAAGAATTAAAACAGTATACAAAAGAGTTCAACAAAGCGAAGGAAGATTTAATGAAAGAACTAGAAGTTTTAAGGATGGAGATAGAAGATTTGAGGAGGGAGAGAGAAGATTTGAGGAGGGAGAAAGAGGAGCGAAAGAAGGAGAGGGAAGAATTGAAGTCAAAGAAGGTGTAAATGTATTATTTTTTGAAAATATATTTTGTAATAATGTATTGTTTATTGAAGTATGCTATGTTTTGATATATTAATTGTTGTGTTTATCCTATAATGTTCTAATATATTATTTATTGTGATTGATTCTGTGTACTTGAGTAGAAAGTTGCTACTCCTATTATTATGGAGTACGAGAATGAAGCCGTTATTCCGTCTATTGCGGCAGAGGTCGAGAAGGAAGCCGCTACTCCTATAATTTAAGGGAGATCAAAAAGCCACTTAAAGCCTTCTTGGTGCAAGAAATCTCCTTTTGTGCCCATGTCTGCTATTGAAATAACTCCCAGCGTATTTACCGACACCAAAGAAGCGAGAGACCTCATTACTTCTCCGATACCATTACATTTACAGATGAATCCATTTAGGAAGCTATCGGAGGAGGAAATTATAGAATTGCGTAGTTGGTATGATACAAATATAAATGAGGCAGCAGGAATATGGTTTAAATCAATATGGCAGAAGGATGAATGGATTGATAGTATTGTAAGTATTCTCAATCTTCATAACTTGATTTACATCTACATTTATTTACCTCGTAGAGCTAAATCATCTTCGTTTGTTAGGCGATGGACAAATATATTGAGCTTTTGGACAGAAGGAAGGATGAGTGTCTGACAGCATATCCTCAGGATTGCAAATTCTGCCCCATATTTTTTTCGATAATTGTGCAACAAACATGTCCTAGTAAAATTATATTTCTACTTTCAATTTTTTTGATATTTGTAATTTTATTTTTTACAGACATGTCTCAAAAATCTTTTGTCCTAAATTAAAAAAATATCATAACAACCTAGAGCGTTTGATAAAACTTCTAGAGAAAGACTGTAGCTTTAGCATTGCAAAAGAGCGCAATGAAACGAAAGCTATATGGAAATATGAAAGAGTAATGTTTTCGTGATTTACACTAGGTATTTCTTATATCTTTTTAAATTATGTGACATAAATGATAATTTCTTTTATTTTACATGTACAGGTATATGTACCTGTCAATCACGACAACAAACATTGGATTCTTATGATCATCCACCCCAAAGAAATGCAGATTATTATTTGCAATAGTCTCAATAGCAACCCGCTTCTCCAATACAAGCAAGAGATCCGGGTCATGACTGAAGGACTCCCTATTCTCTTTCATTTTACAGGAGACACCTCTGCGTTTGACCGGGAGTAGAGCATCCGCGAAGAGGTTAATCTTCCAAAGTAGACTAATGGTAGTGATTGCGGTATATATGTAATGAAATATATTGACATACAATGCAGGCGGTGACCTTTTGTCAAATAAACAGTTCGACGACACTCAACTATTCAGGGATTCATTGGCGTATGACTGTTTGAGTATTCATGATTAGGCATGGGAGGGAGCGGAAATTTTGTATAACTGTATTTTATACTATTGTAACATATAAGTGTGGACAATGTGAATGACTTATGAAATGGTTTACAAGTGAATGGTTTGTGGAATGGTTTGTTGAATTTTGTGTGAAATGTGAATGGTTTACATATGAATGGTTTGTTGAATGTGAATCATTATTGAAGTCAAAATATCATTGTGGTGGAGGATGATGTCATTGTCATTAGACTACTTAATGAGATCGGTCATTTTGACCTGTCATTTGTGAAGATTACCAATCACAGTGTCATTTTGAGTCAGAAATCGGTGAAATATCACCGTCATCGATCAACTTCACTCTAAAATTGGTTAAATGTATACAAGATCTCTAAAATCAATCATTTTGACTAATCACAATGACATATCAACTCAGCAATCGGTCAAATGTCACTGTGATCGGTCAATTTGACCGAGTACAGCGACAAGTTGCCTTTGTAATCGGTCAATTTGACCGATCACAGTGTCATTCGTACTCAGAATTCGGCAAATGTCACTGTGATTGGTCAATTTAACCGAGTACAACGAGAAATTGCCTCTATAATCTGTCATTTTTACCGATCATAGTGTCATTCGTACTCAGAAATCGGTCAATTGTCACTGTGATTGGTCAATTTGACCGAGTACAGCGACAAGTTGCCTCTGTAATCGATCATTTTGACCGATCACAGTGTCATTCGTACTCAGAAATCGGTCCATTGTCACTGTGATCGGTCAATTTGATCGAGTACCTGCGACAAGTTGGCTCTGTAATCGGTCATTTTGACCTATCATAGTATCATGCATACTCAGAAATCGGTCAAATGTCACTGTATTCGATCATTTTGACCGAGCATAATTGACTAAATTGATTGAGCACTTTATCATTTACAAAGTGCTAGGTCAATATTATGAAAATTCCCAAATTACCAACATTCCAAGTAACTAACATAAAAAAAAATTCCAACTAACATTAAAAACATTCATATTATTACATTCAAATAATCAAACATCATGCATCTGCTATTGGAAACTTGCACTTTCGTCGATTATGCCCTATTCGTTTACACCTTACGCACTTTACTGTTTTCCGTTCTTCTCCACGTGACGGAATTCTCATCTTCTTTGTTCTTCCGGCTGACCTTTATTGTTGTGGGGGTTTAATTGTCGCACAATACTTCCAGAATTCGTCTGATATTTCTCATTCACTCTTGTCATGTACTGGGTACACTGGTTCATTAAAGCTGATCCGATAATTTTTGGTCGTATAAAATGGGGAGCAGTAGTTGTAATGAAGAAGATTATAACTTATACATGCTGAAAGAACATGCAAACACGGCAACCCTTTGACGTCAAACTCACAACATGTACACGAAAGCTCATTGAGATTAACTTTGTCAGTATATTCGTCATCAATATAATACTCATCTCGAGAAATCGCATGACAACTGGGAATTGCGCGCCTTCTTTAGAAAATCCGCTAGTTGTTTCTCCGCCCAATTTGTCAAAGGTTCAGTAAATGATAAGATAGATTCACTTCTCTTGTAGAACATTTATTGAATCTTCAATCTGACCGTCTCTATCAATATGGTCACAGGATACTCTCTTGCTTCTTTGAATAGAGCATTAACACACTCCGATATATTAGTAGTAACCAAGTTGAATCTTTTTCCTGAAAAATGCGAAGATGCCATCTTTCATATCCTATTTCTGTCAATCATGCATGTACTGGTGGGTTAGCCATTTCTATATTGCACATTACTTTTTCAAACTCAGCCTTCCTGCACGTCTTTACAGTCTGCCAATAATATTGTTCCAACGACTTATCTTTAAATATGTCAACCAAGTTTCTGTAGATATGGTAGGCGCAGTAGCCATGGATCGCGTATCGAAAGACTTCGAGAACTTCTTTCATTAAACCTTTATGTCGGTCAGATATAATGACAAGACCCGAAAGATACCCTAACGTATTATTGAGGTGGGAAATGAACCAATTCCAACTGCTGCTATTGTCTGATTCCCCGATACCAAATGCTACCGGTACGATATGATTGTCTCCATCAAAAGCTGTTGCCACGAATAAAACACCTTTATATTTACCTTTTAGGTGCGTCCCATCGATGGCCAACACCCTTCACAAAGTAGTTTGAAAACTTCTAACACACTATCCAAGTGCAACAAAACATCTTTCGAACTTACTCGTCTTTGGGTTAATAAGTACAGCCGTCACCGTTCCTGGGTTAGCTCTCCTTAGCTTTGTAAATAGGCTGAGAGTTGATTGTATGAGTCTTTGTAAAATCCCATTACACGCTTGATTGCGATCTCCTTAGCCAGCCATGCCTTCTTGTAGCTGATAAGAATATTATATTTCTCGTGCATAGCTAATATTATGTCACGCGGCCTTAATCCCATGCGCTGCTCAATACGACTAATAACTAACTCGCTGGCTAACTTACTACTTGCTTGCCGGTGATCGCTCTTCATCCAGAACATGCCACATGTGTGTTTGGACGTATAATTCTTTATCTTGAATATCCCTGCATCATTCACCCTAGATGCATGAACCCTCCATTGACAATTATCTTCGAAACATACCACGGTAAATCTCTTAGATAATGAATACAAGACTCTATATTGAAAGTTTTTGCGAATTGCAAATTGGCTCAAAACATACTGGTAGCGCGCCTTGTCCTTAAACGTTTGTCCAACTACTATCTCAATCGTGTCATCCAATGAATCTGAATATTTCGACAAATCAGCATTGATCAATACATCATCATCAAATGGCACATTAACTAGACCGGTCATGAAGTTTGATGTTTAAGGCGGCTTAAGCAATGGATTCTCGCTTAGATGTATACATTCATCACCAGTGGTGGACGATGAAGTTACATGATCTCTTGCAAATAAAGGTGATGGTAAAAGAACATGTGAGGACGAAGGCACATGTACTCTTATAGGTAGATCTACTCTTATAGGTAAAGGTGAGGATAAAGGAACACCTACTTTTGTAATTACAGGTGATGTCGTATATTCACATTTCAGGCTAAGGTCAGCTGCCCAGCTAACTCCATGTTCCTCACACGAATTTCTCACTGCAGGGGTATCATGTTCAACGACGGCATCATATTCAACACCATTCCAACCAATAGGGTCTTCGTGTAATGTCTCATTAATGCGATGCATTGTCTCTATGATTAACGACACGTATGTATTCGGATGCTCCAACTATGCTGCCAAGAACACTCGCACGTCTTCATCATCTTCGATTTTAGATGGAGGGATTGATTGGTTTGAGCATGGGTACATGACTTTCATCCTAATATCATAATCCTTCTGTGTAGTATTCAAAATCCTGTACATTTTAGAGAAGAGTTCCTCATATGTAGTCCCGACATTCAACACAACACTTTTTGACTTTCCACCCTTATACGTGTATGTCTTGTTTTCACATATTAACTCCCCATCATAAGCGCATACGATGATTCTAGAAGCCATTAACTGCAAACAAATTCGAAAAAATCTTCTTAGCGGACCGTTAAACAATCAATGATGCCAGTCATTTTCACCAACTATAATGAATATGAAAACATATAGATTATTCTAATCAAATCTTTATACAAATTCAAGGTTTCTCTCATTGAATTACACTGTATTCGGTGAAATTTCACTGTATCCAGGTGTATTAGGTAGAATTTCACTGTATTCAATGCAATTTCACTATGAGCGGTGAAAATTTAGTACATTTGGCCAAATTGACTGAGTGCTCGGTCAATTTGACTGACTGCTCTTCCAAATTGATTGATTGCTCGGTCAATTTGACTGAGTGCTCTTCCAAATTGACTGAGTGCTTGGTCAAATTAACTGAGTGCTTTTCCAAATTTACTGCATTCGGTGATATTTCAATACGATCGGTCAATTTGACTGAGTGCTCGGTCAATTTGCCTTAGTGCTCGGTCAATTTGACCGTCTTCAGTGATAATGACCGAGTAATCTTTAATGTTCACTGTAATCGATGAAATTGATCGACTACATATATGCCCGCGAAAAAACGACATCCATGGCTAGCACCCTTCGAAAAAAGACATTCGTTGTGAAACAAACAAAGATCCTACTTCATTATTGTGAAAAAACACATTCATTCTTCAATCTTACTTACCTACAGCGGCCGTTTCGGTGGGACACAAGTTCAAGGAGTAGAGAGAAGAATCCAATGAGGTGAAACACGATTTCAAAAAGAAGAGAAGATGGGTTCTGAGTTATAACTGGAGAGAATACGAAGACAACATGGGTTCTTTTGTATAGTTGAAGAGGGAAAAACGAGGAAGAGAAATAAGATTTTAGAAAATGAATAAAATTCATAAACAAATGGTATTTCGGTCAGAAAAAATACGTCCATGCAACTTAAGTTTAGAGTGAGAAACAATACTTTTGAGGAGTTTACTTTTGCTGGTGGGTGAAAAGAAGAGTTTACCGTTGGAAATTTCTCATTTCAAAAGGAGAAATACTCTGAAACTCCGGCAAGATGCGATGGATGATACGTAGGCGCTTGGACATTGCCTACATGGCATAAAATTATTCAAATTAAACTGTTAAAATTATGGTAAATACTCTTGGTTTATTATGATCCAAAAATGAAACTTTTTTAATCATCTGACTATCAGATTGTTTGACATTTATTGGACGGCTTAAAAATGGTATCCAACGGTCCTTATTTACACAAACAAGTGTACACTGAATCAGAGGTTAGGATTGCTCAAGCAATCTAATCTTGGGTTTGTAACTTCACGATATGGGATGGACTACCTAGTTGGTTTTATTTCAGTTAGTATATCGCACGTGTACAATTTCTGAGTGCCCGTGTATCAAGCATCATACGCTGCCCGAGTATCATTAACTCCTCTTTCATAACTGATCACCTGCAGGCAAGGTACCAGCCTACCAGGGCCTGTGATACCGTATCTTCTTTCGCGCCATCATGACACTCGAGTGAGTACCGTGAAAACGGTACCCACCACAAAGATCAACTAATTAAGAAACCCAGCAGGTCTGATCATCAGGTGGGCCACACCGTTGAAACGAAGGACAACCGACGGTCTGGCTCAATATACAGGTGTAGGTAAACAAGTGTGCCGATTAGCCAATCTTTTAGGAGTTTGGATCCTCTGCTGGCTTTCAAGTGGGAAATTCTTGCTTGGAGCCTTTTTATTGGTCAACATCACACCTCGTGACGTCATGTGATGGGGTTACACTAAAGTGTGACCAGGTTACCTTGAGGATGTGATAGGATTGCAAACCATGTGATGATGTGGACCAATAAAAAGGATCTGGCGAAGCCAAATAGAAGATCGGGACTCATTTTTTAGAAGGGACCTGTGGGGGCCACTGTTTTCATGGTACCAGTTGCCTACATAAGAATCTAGATCGTCTGCTCACCTTCAATAAGGTTTTTCTGTTTGAGGATGCTTGATTGGTCTTAGCTCAGCAAACATCAATGCTGCTGCATTTAATGCAGTCACACTGGCAAATGTCAGTGCTTAGCTGGACAAACATAGTCGTAGTGTTGAAGGTGAAATGACGATCCGTACTCCCTTCACAATTAGCTTAATGAGCTGTGGGGGGGCCCACCGTTATGTATCTGTTTATCCGTGATGTACATCCCTTTTCTGTGGACGCGGATCCTGTGAGAGCATTTCTCCGCATCTCCTACACAAGGAATCTAGGTGGGCCTCACCATGATGTTTGTGAGAAATCTACACCATCCAACCATTTTGTGAGATCATTTTAGGCATTGTGACAAAAAATTAATGGGATCCAAGACTCAAGTGGGCTGCAATACAGAAAAAGGTGGGTAAGGAAATTCATATCATTGAAACCTCTACGGCTCCACAGTGATGTTTATATGTCATCCATACTGTTCATAATGTCATTCCTGATGAACTGTAAACATAAATATTATCCTGATTCGAAACTTCAATGGTCCCACAAATATTTCAACTGTGGAAGTTCAATCGTCACATTTTGGTCCACATAAGTCTTGGATCCCGTTCATTTTTTGTTGCAACGCCTAAATGATCTCACAAAACGGTTGGATGGCGTAGATTTCTCACAAACATCACGGTGGACCCCACCTAGATTTTAAGTACATGAGATGCCTGTGAAAGGCTTTTGTAGGCAATCCGCGTCCCTTTTTTGTAGGGCTGTACATCGAGCCAAGTTGAGTCGAGGTGGGCCAAGCTTGGCTTGACTCGCCTATGCTCTCCTCGAGTTCGAGCTTGAGCTCAAGCTCGAGTTCATGCTCACCCTCGAGCTTACCATTAGAGCTTGCCTTGTTTGCTAAAACTTTCGAGGCGAGCTCAAGGATGAGCTAGTGGATCGAGTCGAGGCGAGCTTACCTCGAGTCGAGTGGAGCTTGACCCCACCTCAATTTATTATATTTTTTACTAGAAAATACAAATTAAAAGTTAATAACATTAAGTTCAAGAAGTCACATGTATATTAGGGGAGAATAGTATTTCTACAGGTGGGACTCCACCCATTAAAATGATCTAGCTCTGATCGGTTTTTTCTTTGGCCAAGTCACACATGCATTGAATGCAGACCACTAGTAATAGTTTATGAACCATAATTAATACAGTACATGCATAGCTCACCACGTGAATGGACTGCCCTAATTATTGTGTGGACCATCTTCATGATGAGGCCTAGCTGATTCATGGATCAAATGCACCACCTCCCTCGTAAAATTGCAATCAATAGCTACATATGGTGTTTGGTCTAACCATAGCCCTTGTTTTGTATATATGTATGATGTGTGGTCTCACCGTAGCACAGTGTTTGTGTAGCGTGTAAAACACACAACCATTATGTGCTCACCATATTTTGTACTTGAAATTAATCAATCTACTAGATATGCTTAACAAGGAATGTTCTTACCTGAACGAAATAGTAAGATTAAGAAACCCCCCAACATGTCAGGGTTTTATATATCCTAAGCTTGGACCCTAATGTGTGTGTGGGGTAGGGGGAGAGAGAACTAAGAAATAAGAAGATTATGATTTATTTTTTTATAACAAATATCTATATGAAACGAGTCGAGCTTGAATTAAGTCAAGTTTCGAGTCGAGTTGAGTGGAGTGACCCAATGGTTGAACTTAACTTAATTTCTTACTCGAGCTTCTAAATTAAGTTTGGCTTAACTTGTTCTACTGAGTCAAGTCGAGTCGTGGCGAGCTTTTTAAAGTCGAGTCGGTTGAGTTTCTTGAGCTGACTCGACTCATGACCAGCTCTACTTTTTTGTGACCATTTTAAGCTATGAAATGATGAAATGAGAATGAGGCAGATCCAACGCTTATGCTGACCGCACCAAAGATGACTCTTACATCTAACCGGAGATGACTCTTACATTTATGCCGGCAATTATTTGGGGCGTGGGCTTTCACACAGGTATGGACCAAGGTGGGGCCCATAGTGATGTTTTTTGATAAATCTGCCCTGTCCATCCATTTTGGGAGCTCATTTTAGGACGTCAAAACAAAAATAAACCGAATCCAAAACTCAAGTGGGCCTCACCAAAGGAAAAGGTGAGTAGGTAAATTACTACCGTAGAAACCTCCCTAGGGTCCACAGTGATGTTTATATGACATTCATACCGTTCATAGCGTCACTACTACTGGGATGAACTGGAAACACAAATATTATCCTGATTCAAAGCTCACGTGGCTCCACAAATATTTCAACTGTGGACGTTCAATCCTCACGTTTTCGACCCACTTGAGTATTGGATCCGATTCATTTTTGTTCTCATATCCTAAAATGAGCTCTCAAAACGGATGGACATGTGGATTTATCAAAAAAATCATTTTGGGCCCACATTGGTTACCAGCGCAGGAACTTGCGGCTTTAGTAGGAAATCCACGCCCCATTATTTGGCGTGGCAGACCTGAGCGTTGGATCCGCCTCGTTCTGACTTTCATGACTTAAAATGATTATAGAAAATGGATGGACCGCATGGATAAACAGATACATCACAGTGGGCCCTCAACAGTAGGACGCTTTCCCTCCATACTGAGGAAGGACGCAATCCGTCGCTTATATGTGGGGAAAATGGTGGTGACTTGTCCTCCTCACATATAGTAATTTTCCTACCCACCTTTTCCTTTATTGAGGCCCACTTGAGTCTTTGATCCGGTTCATTTTTGTTCTCATCTCCTAAAATGAGCTCCCAAAACGGATGGACGGGGTGGATTTATCATAAAACATTAATGTGCCCCAACCTAACTTCCCAGTGCAGGAACTTCCTGCGCAAGCTTTTGCAGGAAATCCGCGTCCGTTCCACCCACAGTTGGGTGAGAATCTGAACGGTCTGATTGTTTACAACCATGCCATGTGTGCATTCGAAGAGTCGCCACCATTTTTAAATCGTACAAAACTCACACAGAAATGAACAAGCGCGGCCCATGCATAAGCAATCCAGACCATTGCTTTGTCCAAGCCTTTTCAAGGCAGGGTCCATCCAAGCTGGATTCTAGCGTACGGACGCGCTTACCATAAACGAAAACCCGAGGATACTTGGCGAACCTCGGGCAGAGGATCCTACGAAAACCCGAGAAGCCTGTGGCAGTATGAGGACAAAAAAAGGTTGAAACAGACCCTGACGCATCACAACGCGAATACGGTCCTGATGCACAAACACGTACATCTCTTCCGTCATCCAGACTGCTCATCTGCCAGCTTCTATGATGATGTCAGGGGTAGCGGATTGGTACTGACTAAACTCTGTATGCTAAGCGTACTGACTAAACTCTGTGGGGTCCACTGTGATCTATGTTTTTTATCCACTCCGTCCATCAATTTTTAAAGATAATTTAAGTGCTGGAGTCCAAAAATGAGAAATATCTAAATCTCAAATGGACTACACCACAGAAAATAATATGAATTGAACATCTACCATTGAAAAATTCTTGGGAGCCACAGACAATTTCGATGGAGCTGATATTTTGGTTTTCTCTTTAATCTTGTGAAAAGGTTGGATGACAAATAACAATCTCAGTAGGCCTTAGAAAGGTTTCAACAGTTGAAATCATTATTCCAACTATTTACTGTGGTATGGTCCACTTGAGCTTTACATATGATACAATTTTTATCTCAACACATAAAATGATCTGGAAAAATGGATGGACGCGAATGGATAAACCCGTACACTCACAATGGCCCAACTGAGTTTAATAAGTAGATAAAAGTGTAGTGAGTAACTCGGGTCAAAAACCGAGTTAACAACTAACAAAGCCCTAAAGAAAAGTTATATGCCATCCCCCGTTTGCAGCTGGCAAGGTAATATCAACGGCCTAGATCGCCTAAACATGGCCCGGCTCTAAATGAATAGGTGCGTCAGCACACTATTGAGCGGTCCAGGCCAATTCCAGTGCAAGCTGTGGGCCGCAAATGGACGGTTTAGAAGAGAAGTAGGCAATGGTTCACCAACTGTAAAGTCCCAGGATAAGGTGATTCTTGTGGCCCAGTTATCCACAGCGTAGATGTGATGACCCAGCATGGATGAGTGATCATGAGAAGGCAATCTTGACGGACGGAGTGGATGTCACAAGCATAAGAAGGAACGGTTAAGCAGCAGTCCAACTTGTACAGTTAGGAATTGCAATAGCTGGACGCTGAGATCAGTTGCGTGATCACAGCGAGTTTTGGCTACCGTCCATTCATGATCAACGGTCCCCATTACCGGATGTTTCTCACTTACACTTTCAAGGAACTGCAAAGGATTTCATACTACGTGCTAGCATCCATTAAAAAACATTAAAAAAAAAAAAAGACGAGAACGTGAATGTCATGTCCAATCTACGTGGCCAAAAATTAATCCAATCCACAGATCAGGTGGGCCATGCTTTATAACACTCAACCTGTTTACCAGGCGTGACTTAGGAGGATCAAGCGAGACTCCAAAAATCATCCTGATGCAAAGGTGAGCCTCACTGCATGACTTAAAAGTAGGGGTGGGCAACGATCCGGGCCGAGCCGAGTTAGCCCTAGCTAGATCCGTTTGGTTTGTTCTTGTGCCACTTCAGTTTGTGGATCAGCTCGGCTTGAGCTTCAGGCTGACTAATGCGGCCTGAGTTTGGTTTGCTCTAAAAAAATTTGATTTGAGCTTGAATCAGGTCTAGTCGAAAATTTTAAATTGAGTCGAGCTCACTTCGAATAGGTGACGGCTCTTTTTTTTTTTTTTTTGTTTAAATAGAAAAAAATTAAAAGTTAGAAAAAATACAAAAGTATTTTACTACCTGATGTTTAACATCCTTCAAAGAAGGAGTGCAACTTTAAAATAAACATATAATGGCTTTTTCTAAACAAGTACACAAGCATAATTTTACAAGTGAATAATATGCATTCATATATATCTGTATTATGTATTAACCATGTCATTATGTATATGTATTATCCGCACAGTCCATCTCTTTTTACATATCGTTTTGGGACATGATCCCAAAATAGAATCATATCTAAAGCTCAAGTAGATCACACCATAGGAAACAATGTGCTTATGATCTACAAGCCAAATCAAGCCGAATCAAACCAAGCTGAATCAAACCAAACTTCGAGCTGAACCAAGCCAGTACTGCCTTAGTTTGAGCTTGGTTTGTTTTTTCAAACGAGTTTGACTCCAAAGCTTGGTTTGGTTTGAACTTCTACTCAAATCAATCCAAGCCGAGCTTTTTCAAACGAATTCGAGCCGAGCTTTCGAGCTGCCTTGGTTTGTGCCCAGCTCTACTTAAAAGCTTATGAAATCGGATTGCAGGCAGCTGGAAGAGGCTTAGGCATTTCAACATAGTGCTAAGGGGACACTCTTTTACCGTACCGACTAAACTCTGTTGTGTCCACTGTGAATGTAGGTAGTTTATCGTGTAGTCCATTTGTATTTTCAGTTCATTTTAGGGGTTGAGGTTAAAATTGAAGCATATCCAAAGCTCAAGTGGACCGTGCCACAGGAAACAGTGGGAATAATGATTTCCATTGTTGAAACCTTCCTAGGGCCGACGGTGATATTTATTGTCATCCAACCTGTTCATTAAGATGGCACAGACATGGAAGAAGGGAAAACACGAATATCAGCTTATCAAAAGCTTTTGTGGTTCTCATGAATTTTTCAACAGTAGATGTTCCATTCACACTTTTTCCTGTGGTGTGGTCCACTTGAGCTTTTGATATGCTTCATTTTCATGATCTAGGCCTAAAATTATATGTTAAGATGGATGGACTGAGTGGATAAAACACGTAAATCACAGTGGGCCCAACAGAGTTTACTTAGTAATCCTAGCGTCTTGAGTTATCACTGCGCAATCCACTTCCAAGGCTTTGGGAGTGATTTTACATTGAATCAGTGATGTGGCACCATGTTTCAGCTACATGGTGATCATAAGAAAGCATGCCTGATGTATGAGTGAGATGTGACACGCACGACACAATATCCCCACAAAGCTCGGTTGCTTGTGGAGGATTCTGTCCCAGCCAGATTGCCGAAGTGTCTGTCTCAAGAGGATTCAAAGTCTAAAATCCAAAAGCTCAAATCTCATTTTTTAAGAGTATGGCTAAGCAAGTCACATGCAAGCTTACCATTAGCTGGATGATGTTGAGCTGCGACCCTGGGACCAACTAATGTGGGTGCGCCTCCGATCGACCATGGCATATAATTATATATCAACATAGCTCATCCGTTTTTCCAGCTCATTGAAGTAGGTGGATCACACTACAGGAAACAGTAGTAATTAACCATTAAAAGCTTTTTATGTGGGTCACAAAAGTTTGGGGATAAGCTGATTTTTTTTATTTTTTATTTCCTTTCATCCAAGTCTGTGTGACCTTATCAACAAGTTGGATGGTCAACAAACATTACAGTGGATCCTAAGAAGTTTTTAATGGTGGGATTTAAATGGCCATTGTTTCTTATAGTGTGGTCCACCTAAAACTTGCAACTGCTTCATTTCTTGGTCTATGTGACCTTATCAACAAGTTGGATGGTCAACAAACATTACGGTGGATCCTAAGAAGTTTTTAATGCTGGGATTTAAATGACCATTGTTTCTTATAGTGTGATCCACCTAAAACTTGCATCTGCTTCATTTCTTGGATCATTTCCTAAAATGAACTGTAAAAACAGACGGGTGGCATGGATATACAATTAATACATAAGATGGATGGACAGAGTGGATAAATATTTAAGTCATGGTGGGCCCCACAGAGTTTACTCAGTACGCTTAGCGTCCTGATTTACTACGCAATGCAATCTGCTTCCAAGGCTTTGGGAGTGATTTTTACACATGAATCAGTGATGTGGCCCCATGTTTTAGCTATATATATGGTGATCATAAGAAAGTGTGCTTGATGTATGGGTGAGATGTGACATGGATGACACAATGCCCCACAGAGCTCAAGTGCTTATGGAGGATTCCGCCCCAGCCAGATTGCCAAAGTGTCTGTCTGAAGAGGCTTCAAAGTCTAAAGTCCAAAAAGTAAAATCTCATTTTTTAAGAGGTTGGCCAAAGCAAGTCATGTGCAAACCCTATTCCGAGATATCAACCCAGCTCATCTGTTTTCCCAGCTCATTGAAGCAGGTGGATCACACTATTAACTATTAAAAAGGTTATGTGGGGCACAAAAGTTTCAAAATAAACTGGTATTTGTTTTTTTCCCCCTTTCATCCAGGTCTGTGTGACCTCATCAATAAGTTAGATGGTCGAAAAGGAAGTTTTTAATGGTGGGATTTCAACTACCATTGTTTCTTATAGTGTGGTCCACCTAAAACTTGCATCTGCTTTATTTCTTGAATCATTCCCTAAAATGAACTGTAAAAACAGATGGGTGGCATGGATATTCAATACATAAGATGGATGGACAGAGTGGATATATATTTAAGTCATGGTGGGCCCTACAGAGTTTACTCAGTACACTTAGCGTCCTAAGTTACTACGCAATGCAATCCGGTTCCAAGGCTTTGGGAGTGATTTTACATTGAATCAGTGATGTGGCCTCGTGTTTTAGCTATACGATGATCATAAGAAGGCGTGCTTGATGTATGGGTGAGATGTGACACGGATTACACAATGCCTCACAGAGCTCAGGTGCTTGTGGAGGATTCCGCCCCAACCAGATTGCCAAAGTGTCTGTCTAAAGAGGCTTCAAAGTCTAAAGTCCAAAAAGTAAAATCTCATTTTTTAAGAGGTTGGCCAAAGCAAGTCATGTGCAAACCCTATTATGAGATATCAACATAGCTCATCTGTTTTCCCAGCTCATTGAAGCAGGTGGATCACATTACAGAAAACAGTGGTTATTGACTATTAAAAAGTTTTTGTGTGGGGCACAAAAGTTTCAGAATAAACTGATATTTGTTTTTTTTTTTTCCCTTTCATCCAGGTCTATGTGACCTTATCAATAAGTTGGATGGTCGACAATGAAGTTTTTAATGGTGGGATTTCAACGACCACTGTTTTTTATAGTGTGGTCCACCTAAAACTTACATCTGCTTCATTTCTTGGATCATTCCCTAAAATGAACTGTAAAAATAGATGGGTGGCATGGATGTACAATACATAAGATGGATGGACAAAGTGGATAAATATTTAAGTCATGGCGGGCCCCACAGAGATTACTCAGTACACTTAGCATCCTAAGTTACTCACTACGCAATGCAATCCGCTTCCAAGGCTTTGGGAGTGATTTTACATTGAATCAGTGATGTGGGCCCATGTTTTAACTATATGGTGATCATAAGAAAGCATGCTTGATGTACGGGTGAGATGTGACACGGATTACACAATAGCCCACAGAGCTCAGGTGCTTACGGAGGATTCTGCCCCAGCCAGATAAAGTGTCTGTCTGAAGAGGCTTCAAAGTCTAAAGTCCAAAAAGTAAAATCCCATTTTTTACGAGGTTGGCCGAAGCAAGTCTATGCAAACCCTATCCCGAGGTATCAACACAGCTCATCTGTTTTTCCAGCTCATTAAAGCAGGTGAATCACCCTACAGAAAACAGTGGTTATTGGCCATTAAAAAATATTTGTGTGGCGCACAAAAGTTTTGGCATAAACTAACATTTGTTTTTTTTTTTTTTTTTCCTTTCATCCATGTCTGTGTGACCTTATCAATAAGTTGGATGGTTGACAAGGAAGTTTTTAATGGTGGGATTTCAACGACCACTGTTTCTTATAGTGTGGTCCACCTAAAACTTGCATCTGCTTCATTTCTTCGATCATTACCTAAATTGAACTGTAAAAACGGATGGCCAATACATACATCAAGGTGGGAACCACAGTCGGGGCCACACCGACATGGCTGGTTCCCAGGTGGCAACCAAGTCACGCGCAACCATGTTAGGGGTTTCTGTGGGTCCACCTGCATAATACTAGTAACTAATGGGCTTTCTAGCACTGATTTCCAGCACTGCATAAGTCTTAAACGCACCATTTGAGAGCCGTCCATTTTAACGATCCGGTAGAACCCTTCATTAGGTGGACCATTCTAAGGCAGCTTCTTGTTTGGGCTACAAAGAAAAATCATCTATGATTTTTGGGATTCCTAGCTTTAGAAGTTCTAGCAATTGCAAGAGCCCTTTCCAGATTCATGCCCACGTTCAAGTGACCCATCTACACACAAACACCCAAAAGTGATACTCATTTCAGATCCAAGCCGTCCATCAGATGTGTCCCCCCATGTAGATTCTCATGCCTAAAATTTGGGCTGGTACACTAATGCATGGATGAAACATACTTGGTCAATTTTTCTAACATTGTACTCATTCAACGAGTGAATGCCTCTGATTATTTTGCAATGGAATCAACGGACGTAGGGCCACCTGATGGAGAGCTCATATCTTACACACGTGTTCCACATTTGCATGTGGGTTGTTGTCTAGACAGGCCCTTCTACAGACATGTTGGATTGGCAACCTTATCCAAGAAGGTCAGAGATTGAAAATTTGCAATTTATTATCATCATTGAAATGGCCAGCCAGCCATCTCTGTTGTGTATAACGTGGGTATCAGTGGAAATTTTTCTAGAACAATCAGTCACGGACAGATTTTAAAACAAAAGTGCACAGAATGGGGTCAACCAACCGTGAGTATTTCTATCATTTTTTATTTTTTATTTTTATATGTAAGTGATTTACAGAGATTTCTTCACTTTGATTCTTATAAAGCCGGCCTAATAATAAACTTTTCTAGGCCCACCTTGATGTCTGTGTAACATCTATACCGTCTATAACTTGTATTGGATCGAACCTCAGACCTTGTGTTGAAACTTCTGGGTGTCTAGCACCAAGGACTTTGAATAGGTTGTATTTAATTCATAATTATCAAAGGTTAGGATCAGCTTAATTAGGATCAGCGATAGAGCATGATTATAAGGTCATAGCTCCGACAAGGTAGTGATGAAAACACTAACAGTTCATATCATCATCTGAAATGCAATCCAGCGTGCAAGCACACCCCTTACAGTAGTTGGGGCACCGCTTCAAGGGAGAGGATTGGGTGAGACTCCAGCCCCACCCAAGATGGTGCGACCATTACTGTAGGGCCCACCTTGATGTGTGTATTCTATATCCACCCCGTCCATCCATTTTCCCCCATCATTTTAGCTCATTATCCAAAAAATTAAGTAGATACAATTATTATGTGGACCATACCATAGGAAACAGTAGTGATTGACCATTAATGGGCCATGGACTTTTGGATTAAGCTTATATTTGTTTTTTTTCCCTTCATCCAGGCTTACGTGGCTTTATCAACAGATTGGATGGCAAGTAAACACTACGGTGCACCCTAAGATGTTTTCAATGGTAGGGTGTTAAATCATAGCTGTTTCCTGTCCACAATTTTTGGAATCATGCCTTAAAGTGACCCAGAAAAATAGACAGATGGGGTGGATACAGAATACACACATCAAGGTGGGCCCCACGATGAGGGCCGCACCATTTTGGTGAGGCTGGGGTTTCACCTAATACGCTCCCCCACACTCAACCGGGCGCGGATTCACTGGATCCCCGGATCCACCTAGTTGGTGGATCCTTTACAGTGCCGTCCGCTGTGTGATGTGTGTGTGTTAAATCTACTGTCTATTTATTTTAAAAATTAATTTTAAAGCATGATTTAAAAAATAAATAGATTTAAACCTTCCGGTGTACCATAATACAGTAAACAATGGTACTCATTCATTAAAAGCTTCTCGTGGGTCACGAAAGTTTTGGGTCAAGCTGATATTTGTTTAGCATCTTCATCTAGGTGTTTGTGACCTTTTTAACAGGTTGGATGGAAAATAAACACTCCAGTGGTCCCCATGAAGTTTTTAATGGTGTGGATTCAATCACTGCTATTTGATGTGGTATGGTTCACCTAAGATTTGGATCTACTTCATTTTTAGGATAATGTCCTAAAATGAGCTTTCAAAATGCATGGACGGTGTAGATGTAATGTACATACATCACAGTGCCCCACAGTTGGGGATCCACGGACCTCAGTGGATCCAAACCGCGCCGCACTCAACCCGTCTCGTACAGCATGCCCTAGGTACTGGAATGATTGGCGAGATTTTGCTGTCTTTTTCACCTGTGAACAAAAGACTAGATAGAGCCATACAGGAAATTTTGTGGTCATTTACACGTGAACAAAAGACTCATAGGAAATTTTTTTATAGAGATATGAGCTATGAGCACAGTACATGGAGCTTGATTCCCTAGCAAGGGACTGGGATCCTCTGGAACACCCAAGCTCTTTAGGGCACACCATTTTTTATATATAAAATCCACTCAGTCCATCAAGTGCATTCCCCAATGCTAGGCCCTAGCCCAAAATCAGCCGATCCACAACTTAGGTGGGCCACACCATAGGGAATAATGGGTATAAGTCGCAAACAATAGGAGTGTGTGTGGGGCTGCCACGCACGGTATGTATCTTTCATCGAACCTGTTCATCATGTGTGACTCACCAGATGAAGGAAATATATACATAAAAAAAATAAACGTGTTGATCAGCCTATTGGATTGTTATTAACATATACATATATTTATTCATTAGATTCTATTAAGATCTTTTTACGTTTGACTTTATAATCATAGATGTGATTGTTTGGAGATGATGCATCCCTGTAGATATTCAAATTGGTCATTATGATGACATTCATCGACTAAAGTCTTGATTCGCATCTCGCATAGCGTCCAGCATTGCATTGATGTGTAAAACAAGAGTGGTGTATATTGAGATGTGCCTTTACACACCTCCCTGGTTTATAAGAAGATTATGATGAGGTCTCATAAGGATTGGCATGAGGTTATGTACCCAATTAAGATCATATAAGCTTATGTATAACAGTGAGAATGGGTTATTGGTTGATTGGATAAATCTTAGGTGATAATTGTATAGATATTGAATGCTTGATCATTCATGGTGTGTGATGAATTGAGCCAAACATATTGTGAGACCAATTACCTACAATCAATAAACTAATTTTAGTACAACCATTGTGTGAGGCTTTTGGCCTTTTTGATGACTTTTATTTCCTTACTAATACACTATGTGACAAGGTTGCAACAAGGTGACGCTACTTTGCGTGCATTCTTAAAGCCATGCACACAAATTCAAATAGGTCAGAAGTACACTAAAAAAACTAGTCAAATCATGGTCAGATTACAAAAATACATTTGAGGAAGATTATAGAAAATCGTGTAATGATAATGATACACATGAGACTTATCTAAAGTATTGAATCGAATGGATGATCTTTTTTTTATTAAAAAATATTTTTGTAAAAAAAAATCATTATATTATTAACTAATATTTTCAAAATGTTTGATCGATCAAATTTAATAAGATAAAATGCATTCGCTCTAAAAAGTAGAAAAGTGTGCATCACGAATGAAGCATTAGATTTGTGTTTATGCACACATGGAATCAAATGTGCTTGATTGAGTGTGATTTAGTTTAAAATAGAAGATTGGAGATTCGGATTAATCATTTCTAATTTACATATGGATTTGGTGTGGTGTTATTTTCATATGAAATATTATAATCTCAGAGGTCTTATATTGAATTTACTTAATTGAGGCTGTAGACTGGGATTTTTACTTATGATGGAACATAATAACTCAATATGCCTCATTACTGTTGGGGATCCCGGCAGCAGCGGAAGCAAATGAAAACGAGCAACCACAATGGCAAGTGCAAAAGCAAAACGACACACATAAGAAGGCAATCCAAATTTTACGTGGAAAAACCCTTCACAGGTAAAAAACCACAGCACAAAGCGACACCAATCCACTATGATATCAAAAGTTATAAAAGATAGAAGAAACACAACCCGAATCATAGAAACACAACCCGAATCACAGCCTACAAGAGAAATCCTAAGCTAACAAAGCTAATTCTCATATGAAACAGACAAGCACAGTCATTTTCTTCATCCCAGAGAATTCTCAAGCTTTCTCCAAGCTCTTTCTTTTACCCTAAAACCCCCTCAATCCCTTTGCCCATTGGCGGCAACCTTAATCTCGAATTACATCCCCTTAAATAGGAGAAAACTGATATTAGAAACTCTTTGCCCAAAACCACGCAAGAAATCCAACTCAAAAAGGAAACTGTTGATCGGTCGGTGGCCTTTGTGCATTGAGATTTGAGGCGTCCGTTTCCAACAAACTCCACCATGACTCCAATATTCATGCACTGCCTTGCCACACACAACCTCATCTCTACTCCATCATTGTCATACCCCACCGCTTCTCATGCTTCATCGACTTCATACTTGCACCTTCACCACCCACTCACTCATGTGGCCCTTGTGCGCACGCCACACATGAGCAATCGTGGATCCCGCTGTCGATCCCGCAGCTCCACCATGAATAGTGCTCTCAATCAAACCCCGATTGCAGTCGATGAACCTGACTGAGATATTGACGTACCGATCCACCTTCTTTCATTCTATTTCTTTCATAGATACCGATCGCTTTCCATAATTTTCTTTCACGGAATCCTTCTCTACATCGAATCTCATGCTAGAAGACGTCATTAATGCCTTGCCTCATATTCTCTCTGCCTCATTCCCAACTTTTAGCTCTGATACCACTTGTTGGAAATCCCGGCAGCAGCAGAAGTGAATCAAAACGAGTAACCACAATGGCAATCACAAAAGCAAAACGACACACAAAAGAAGGCAATTCGAATTTTGCGTGGAAAAACCCCTAATGGGTAAAAAAAAACCATGGCACAAAGCGACACCAGTCCACTATGATATCAGACGTTATAAGAGATAGAAGAAACACAACCCGAATCATAGCCTATAAGAGAAATTTCAAGCTAACAAAGCTAATTTTCACATGAAACGGACAAGCACAGTCCTTTTCTTCATCCTAGAGAATTTCAAGCTTTCCCCAAGCTCTTTCTCTTACCCTAGAACCCTCTCAATCCCTTCACCCGTTGGCGGCAACCCTAATCCCAAATTACATCCTCTTAAATAGGAGAAAACCAAGATTAAAAACTCATTGTGCAAAACCGCACAAGAAACCTAACTCAAAAAGGAAACTGTCGATCGGTCGGTGGCCTTTGTGCATTGAGATTTGAGGTGTCCGTTTCCAACAATTACCACCATAACTTGAAATATTTTCAAAATAGCATTTAATTGAGATTTTTCTAGAATAAAAGTCTATAAATACAATGTAAGGTTTTGGTTTAAGATATTTCTCTCTCCTTTTTAACTTTAACTTTTGAAAAAATCGCTCTCTCTCTTTTTCTTTTTAAATCCAATTTTATAAAATTTAGAGATCTCATAGCATGTAAGTGTACAATTTAGACCTAAATTACATCTAAACCCTCGTTGGACCTTTAAGCATCCAACTAAATCTATGCAGGAGCCCACCATGATATATATGTTTCTCCACGCGGTCTATCTCTTTTCTAAAATCATGTCAAGGTATGGTCCAAAAATGAGAAAGGTCCAATGTCCCAATGGACCACACCAAATATTAAGCTTATTACATTAAATGCACAAAGCATTAAACTCAAGTTGCATTAAATGTAAGAGTCATCTATGGTGTGGTCCATTAGAGCGTTGGATTTGCCTCATTTTCTAGCTTGTACCTTAACATGATCTTAAAAAGGTGTGGACAGTGTGGATAAACAAATATATCACAGTACGCCTCCACACAAATCTGGTCGGACTCAATCTACATTCATTTTTGTCTGGCTTTTCTTCATCTATATATATGTTTCTATATAGTGAAGAAGACAATTGTATAGTTATTCATTCCAAATAATTCTTCTCTTGTAAACTTTAAAATTAGCACATTTTGTATTCACACCATCCCATGTTTAGTCATGTTCGACCTTGAGCACAAAAATTAAGCCGATACACAGATCATCCAACCTCTGTGCTATATGTGCCATCCAACCTGCTCATTTGGTGGATTACAGGGATAAAGGGATATTCGAAAATCCAACTAATACAAAAGTAAGGTAGGCCATATCACGTGAATTTGGAGGTTTTGGTACGACTTTACGCAATTTCTAATGATGATCAGCCGTACATTGTGATAAAGCATCCCGACAGTGTAGCACAGCTGATGCATGGTTTCGATGTCATGCACACGTCGTGATGGACCCCACAGAGCTTGACTATTGGATAACTTGCTTTGGAGTCTGCATGCACGTTCTACATTCTCATTTTATAAGCACATGCGGCTTTTCGTTTTCCACATACGACGCAGCTCATGCAACACACGACTGGAAAGCTACTGCCTACTGCCTACCAGACGTGGATTTGAATAAAAAAAAGCTTTTAACTACGTTTTAAACTCATGCATGCAACGTTACTGATTGAGGCCCTTTAATAGCCGTCAGTGAGTGGGTCACAAAGCCAACTGTGTCAGGTTTGCTGACGTGGTAGGTCACCTCTGACAATGTGCTCTGCACCAATACAAATGTGACACGTCGGTGCCACGTAGGGCCTGTCCTGAGCTCGGGACAGGCTCGGGTTGTACCTAATCCGCTCCCCGTGTTGAATAACCTTTCAAAATTATTGAAGGCCAAGGCAGCTGTGATAGTCTACCACCACCAACGGCACATCCAACGCATACGTGGCATGCATCGAAATAAATCCGTACAGTCCAAAACATGGCTCCACTTATTGCCCTACAATTTGGATGGCCTAGATTGACTTAAACGTATGCCACGTGTAAGGTAGATGTCATAGAAAATAGATAGTACCCTCTTCCAAGTGCGTAACACCAGTCACCACATGGATGTCGACGAGTGGCTCACTGATTGAAGAGACGTGATTTGATGCAAAAACCACCAAAAACCAACCAATCTCCGACTTGAATTTCCTTGTCATTAATAAGATCAAAGCCTGCATGGAAGGAGGCAACAAGAACGTCGCCATCATCGCGTGATGCATGCATGCCCATCCGAGAATCAAGGGCTCCTAATTTCCAGCTTCACATGTATAACGATCATGTCATGACGTATGACAGTGACCGTCCATCATCAATCCAGTACATGTACCTAAATTCAATCAAGGCCATCCGATTATGAGCCCAACCGATGATCTCAGCCTCTCATTAACTGGAACTTGGAAAACTCTCTATTTTTCATCGGTCATGATCGGGGTTATTACCCATTACAGCAGGCCCGGTGATCTGGACGGTTTGGATTGATGCATAAATATGGCAGTTTTACGATTGTTTTGTGCGTGAGTAGTCATTCTCTGCCCACTCAAGTAAGGCCAACCTATATTGATGTGATTGAACCGGGTTCGTCGATAACGCCTGTTTCACGCAGCGGGTAAAACAATCGAGCTCTTCGAGGCCCACCATGTTGCATATGTGAAATCCAGTCCGTTCATCCTGATGATTAGCTCCTGATGAACGGTTTTGATGAAATTTACAGAACATGCTGGAAAGACAAACAATCCAATGGTTGGTGTCCCATGATCATTGTTCCCTGTGGTGTGACCTACCTGAGTTGTGAATCTAGCTGAATTTTGGGCCAAGAACCTAGAATCAAGGAACGCACGTGATGGACGGAGTGGATTTCACATATATAGCATGTGGGCCCTAGAGAGCTTTGGGTGCTTCACGCGCTGCGTGAAACAGGTGTTGTAGTGGATTCCGGTCCGATGTGATCATACGACAGGAAGATAGACATGCATTTCCGTTGAATACGACCCCTCCTTCAGAGGGCCAAAGAAAAAATGTTTTATGCCTAACTCCGTAAGGATCTGGAATTTGGTCCGGCACGTGCAATCACCATTAAAGCATCCAAGATCCCAAGCCGTCGGATGATGTGGATCTTGCTCCTGAGATGATTTTGGCCATTCACTGAAGTGGGTCCCATCCCCATCACTTGCATCGTGTGGGCCCACCTAGCAGTGTCTTCTCTCCTATAAGGATGTCTTGTCGGGAGGGACTCGGATTGCCTGCGACCCGGCCCTGTGGTCATAAGCTGGTGGGGCCCACCGTGATGTTTATAGGAAAAAGACTGCATCGATGTCATGTTTAGGAAACAGATTGTACCAATGTCCATAGGATTTGATTTGATAGCCCTAAGAAATAGTGCGTAATCCAGTAACAACTTTTTGCTGGGGAGTCTTCAAACTTGCTTGGATGGGTGCTCCGACCGGTCAGAGAGCGTGACCCAGATGCTGTGAAGAAACCTCCTCCCATGTGTAGATTGTGCCCAGACCGGTCGGCCGATCGGGCGTTAGTGGGCTCCGACCGGTCGGCTGTGAGGCAGGTTGGATGACAATCTCCCTGGACAGTTTTTTGTGAAGGCCGACCGGTCGGCTGTGCGTGCGGATTCCTTCCGCAGTCCGCAGTACTGCACAAGGTGTTTCTATTTTAGATTTCTTCCTATTTAAGGTGTTGTAATCCGACCTAGAAAAGGGATCCTAAGGTGTCCAAGGTTTCCTATTCGTACTAGGAAGATGGAAGAAGTGTGTGTGAGAGAGAATTTGGAATTTTCTCTGTGTTTCCTTGCTTTGTGGGCTGTTAATCTCTGTAATCTCTGATATTCATAGTGGATCGCTTTGTGCCGTGGATTTTTACCCGTTTTTGGGTTTTTCCACGTAAAATTCGGAGTCTCTTGTGGTGTGCTTGTGTGTGATTGATTGCATCTTGTGTACTCGTTTGATTGCGCATTGCTTCACGTGTTCGGCGTTCTGCTTCCGCTTCCGATGCCTGGCTTCCATCCCAACACTTTCAAACACAAAAAGAAAAAACAAGCTGGATGAAGTGACAGATTGATTGTGATGTAATTCAATACATCTTTTGGAGGTGCACTATCCCCATCAATAATTAGAGAGGACAACAATCAGCCACTACTTTAGAGGGCTGTTACAGGATATGCATAGTAACTAAATATTGTTAGACTAATTACATCTGTGTACAGTTGGAGCAAGATTACCTAAGGACACCAAGATATGCATGATCACGAGTTGAGTTATGGGGTGGATCCATGAGATATTCTCCATGCATACTGTCTTCTCTAACAGTAACAACTTTGAAATATAAAGAGCATAAGTTCCACTCTTACAGCAACCTCCATCCAATCAAATCTCACCAGGCCGACAGCCTCATCTGTAATCAGCAAGCTATCGAAATCAATGGCCTGAGGTAATCCTAAATCCACCTTTGAAAATTTGTCATAGCACTGTTAGAAAATCATGTTTATTTGATTAGTAGGTACAACTGCTCGTGTGTCTCGCCGGCTAGCCCAGTTGGAAGATGGCTTGGTGTTTCAACAGCAGGGTCTCAGGTTTAAATGCTAAGGAGACACACTAACTGCATCACTGGGTGCATTGTGTGAGTTGCCCAGCAGCCCAGCAAATAGGGTGGGTGTTTTGCATGACTACCAAAAGAAAGTACACCAGCTGGCATTTTGACTGGACATTGGTTGTCTACTGATTCTAATGGTGTTGCGTGCAAATGTAGATCGCAAGGACCGGTTACAGTAAAGCCTATTATGGTGTATGTAGTTTCTACCATTGCAAACTTTTAGGGGTCATAGAAGTTTTGGATCAAACTGATATTTGTGTGTTCTCTTCATCCAGGTCTGCGTGACCTTACTAACATCTTGGATGGCAAATAAACATTATGGTGGGCCCTAAGAAGGTTTCAACCCTGGGGGTCAACACATTTGTGTGGTGTGGTTCACTTGAGCTTTGGATCTGCCTCATTTTTGTGCTAGTGTCCTATAATGTTTTGGAAAAAAATGGATCAATGGCGTGTATGAAACACATGCATCAAAGTGGGACCCATAGAGTTAGGTCGCCTCCATGGCCTACCGAATGATCAGACTGACATGGATTGCCTCCAAACCAAGCTGTGGAGGGGCCCACCATGGTATATCTGTTTATCCGAATGAGGCAAATCCAACTCTGAGGCCGGCCACACCAAAATACTGAGCTCGGCTGCATTACATGCATGCAGTATTAAATGCGAGGGTCATCTCTAGTGTGGCTAACCTGAGCATTGGATCTGCCTCATTCTTGGTCTCATGCCTTTAAATAATCTTAGAAAATGAATGGACAGAGTAGATATACAGACACATCATGGTGGGCTCGTCTACAGCTCCGTTTGGACTCAATCCACGTCCTGATCAGACTAGCCTGATTTTTATGCTAGGTGATCTTCATGGTGGGCCCTACCATTTTGATGGTGGTGATGTCTTGCACAAGTGGCATGTTAACTAAAAAGGTCCTACGTATGCAATCCACCCGAACGATTATACACGCCAACCCATATCATACCCAAGTCCCATAAAATCAGTTATCTCCGTGATTCAAGTGGACCATACAGTGTTTAGGGATGCTCACCCTCCAAACTGTTTTCCTTGGTGTGATTAACATAAATAACATATGAGCCTAAACACACTATAACTCCATATGTAATTTTTTTGTAAGGCAGCTGATGGTTGAAGTGGATTTCACATGATCATCATGATGGCCCCGTATAAAAAATGAAGGGTCAGCGTCCACTCCCAACTCTTTCTTTTGGTGTGGCCCACGTAAATAAAAAAATCTGTCTGATTTGTTTTCTGCTCGGGCTTTTCACGAGGTCACGCAACTGATGGTCATAGAAAAACTTCATCCTTTGCTTGCACGCAACTCTGTCAACGGTCTCGCTGGCAGGAGACTGTCCCTCAAAACCATCTTTATGATACAGCCGGACGTGGATTGACTAGTGACTCGGTCCTGGCACGGTGGAGTAGTTAGTTGACTGGGGCCATCTATGACAGTGGACGCACCCGCACCACACCCACCCACAAACCCACCTACACCACATGAGACTGATCCCCTGATCTAAGTGTTGAAATAGAGCTTGTTTAGCTACCACTGAGCCATCAAGTTAGATCCGGTGGCTGAAGATCTATGAGAATACATGTGTTAAACGGTTTTTTTATGAGTATATTCGCATATGTTATTTTGCTCCAATTTCAAATGAGAGAGATGTGTTTGTTAAGGCAATCATATTAGTTAGATTCAAACCCAATGGACCTAACCCATTTGAGACGGTACTTTAAGCACTTAATTGTAGTCTATAAATAAACCTACTCTCTTTTTTGAACAATTCATTAAAAACAATATTTTTTTCTCTAGTTCTTCAAAATTCCTCTTTAATTAGTTATTGTTTTGTCAATTGAGTTTGTAAGCAAGTCAACTTACTTTAGTTAAATTCTGCATGCTGGTTCAATACCATGTTCATTGAGTACACCATTGAGACTGAGCAATAGTTATTGTATCTTGGAGGTCAATTATCAAGAAATCTTATTGCATTTGGGACGCGGCCCAAAAAGGACAAATTTGATTTCAATTCGAGTGACTCGATTACACCTCGACTCAAAACACAGGGGTCTTTCTTGCTTCTTTTAATTTCATTTTAATTTATTTCTGTTTTCGATTTTCATCTGTTGTTTTCATCAAATTATTTCCAACAAGATCCTTGGTGACCTGATCATGGTGGGAGCTGATTGGCCATGTGTTGTTGTCATCCGAGACAATCAAATTAAGCTAGCGCAAAGCATGTTTGGAAGGGATATGGATTGTGTAGTGACCTTGCCACCAAAGATACCTATAATGACTCAGTGGCAGGATCTGATCAGGCCATGGCCATGTTTTGCTGTTAGAAGTGGGCCCACAACAAAGCATGTTTAGAAGTGATAGGTCAAGTACTTACTCTACCAGGACCAATCGCTGACACCAGCTTTTTTAAGGGTCACCGGGCAATCCACATGGATCAGAAAATTATTCAGTCCAGTCTGCCTCATCTCTGATGGCACATAACCCAATCAAATCCCACCGCATTGAGTTAATATGAAGATTTGTGGTATGAAGGTCACCATGCAATCCGCATGCATTTGAAAGGATGTGGGTTCAGCGGATCCATGTATGCCTTTTATGTCCACGATATCCATCTATTTTGCTAGCTGATTTTTGGGCTCCCTAACATATAGCAGTCAAAATCTCTGGAAGCGTCGTTATAAAATGCCCACCTTCAGATTCTCAAATCTCAAATCTAAAAAAGAATGGTGATTCAGCACCCACAGCTTTCCGATATTTGTGTTTTTGCTTCGTCCTTCCATGTCGATGTGACTTTATCAATTTTCGGTGGGCCTTAAAAAGTTTTTAATAGTGGGGCATTCAATCACCATTGTTTTCCTGTTATGTGGTTCGCCTGAGATTTGGATGGAACCGGCATGTTGGGTGTGTGTTGACGAGGTAAGGTTCTATGTGCCCATTCATGATGTATGTGTTATATCCACATGGTCCAGCCATTTTACGAGATCATTTTAGGTGATGAGCCAAAAAATGAGGCTGATCCAAACCTCAAATGGACCACATCAGAGAAAGGAGTGGGGGCTGATCCAAACCTCAAACGGACCACACAACCCGCTTCCAATTTGTTGGCAAAATGAATAGATGGCATGAACATAAAACACATGCATCACAGTGGCCTTACAATTATAGATCCATGGTGGTCCCCCATCCATTGAATCTGCACAGTTTGAAAGTTGTGTTACCTAGTCACTTTTTGAATGTTGTCGGAGCTAGACTAGGTTTTTTTTGTTTTTTTTTTTTTTATGACAGCGGCACATGACTCATCAAATCAATCAGCAATCTAGCTTCCTTTTTAGGCCCATTAGGATCCAATCGTAAGGGGTTCTCAACGCTGCCACTCTTATGTGCCTACCATGATGAATGTATTCTACGTTGTCTATCTGCTTTGCCAGCTCAATTGGAGCCATGAAGCATATCCCAAACTCAGGTGGGCCACCTCAAACAGTAGGATTGAATGTGCTACAGTAAGTTTTGGAACGAATTGATTTTTGTGTTTACTCTCGGTCTTTGTGAGTATGTGACTTATCAGCATGGATGAGAAATAAACATCAATATAGGCCCGATGAAGGTTTCAACCATGGACGTCTTTATACCTGCTGTTTCGTACACAGATTCCCCGGGAGTTCTAACACTGGGAACCTAGGTGGGCCACCATAATGTTTGTATTCCCTGGGAGTTCCTACACTGGGAACCTAGGTGGCCACCATAATGTTTGTGAGAAATCCGTCCATCTATTTTGTGAGCTCATTTTAGAAATTGAAAAAAAAAAAAAAAAAAAAACTGATATAAGACTTAAATGGGCCGCACTAAAGGAAAAGGTGGGTAGGGAAATTCCTACCGTTGAAACCTTCCTGGGTCCACTGATGTTTATATGCAATTCATACTGTTCATAACGTCATTCCTACTGGGATGAACTGAGAACACAAATATTAGCTTGATTCCAAACTTCTATGGCCCCACAAATATTTCAACTGTGGACATTTAATCCTCACGTTGTCGACCCACTTGAGTCTTGGATTCAGCTCATTTTTTAGTTCATGTCTTAAAATGAGCTCAAAAAAAGGATGGACGGAGTGGATTTATTAAAAACATCACGGTGGGCCCCACCTAGGTTCCCAGGCGGGAATACCACTGTTTCCTGCACGCCTAAACTTTAAACATGCTTCAAAACTCATGCCCTAAAATGTGATGGCAAAATGGAAGAACGGGATAAAACACATACATCACGGTGGGCCCCACTGAGTCCTGGCACAAGAGTAGCTGCGTGGTGTACGGGTCACCACCCAACTCGAGTCCGCTTTTTGCACGGCTGACATGCTATAAACAAGTGACGTCGTGGCGGGAAAGAAGGCGCTGTTGTATGTGTATTCCTCAGTGTTTTGCTCCAATCCAATCCCCACCGTACGTGGGCCCACCATTGATGATCAGAACCCGTTGTTTCCCACGATAGAGGGGATAGGATGATCTGATGGACCCAACTGACGCTGACAAAACAGAAGCTAAAAGATATCCTTGATCTAATCCCTCCACTCACACCATCTCCACACTTCCCATCTTCTGATCACTTGCATCAGATGGCCGCTCAGTGCATGTGTTCTGTACTAAAATCAGGCCGGTCCACTCATCAGGCAAGCGACGGTTTTTTCTATCCTTTTCGAACCGTCCATTTATTTGAATTTGCCTTAATCTTGAAAAACAACTGGTTATGAAAGCATTAAAGGCAAGAGTCCCATAACAAAATATTTCTAGCCAGGCGTCATTTGCACATTGCAAAAGACTAGAACGACCATAGCAAGAGTAATGCCTAGACGAGCACGCATAATAATGTTACTAGTTAGAAACTACTCTCTTTTTATACACATGATCGATCTAAGCCATGCCTATGGTTATGTTAAGTATTGGCCACACGTATATCTACGTCAAATAATCTACATTTACAATTATGCCAAGCTACATGTTAAGTTAATGGGGTCCTCACTAATCCAAAAACAAGAAATCTATTCAGTTTAATGTTGTATATCAATCTCTCATCCCCTATGTAGATGCTTATTTTATCTTAGCTTAGTTTAAGTTAACATGCCCACTTCTATCCAACGTTATGTTACAGCAAGTTTGGATCAATTAGTGTAGTTTAATTTAATTTACACACTTTTGTCTAACTCATCATTGCAGGAAATAGGATTTAGTTTAATTAATCTTTCACAACATCATGGTCAAATGCCCTTAAATTCCTAAGTCCTTACTTAGCAATTTTTTTAACTCATAGCCTATTGACTAAATCAAGATATCTCACTACCATTTAGGTTTTGACAACGGTCTCATGACTATCTTGGTCCAAAAAATTGTCAATCATCCATGGCCGTCTTGTCTGCTCCAACCATGTAATTTTCTGATTTATTTATTTATTTTTGTCATTTATACTGCATCTACTTTGGAATATTAATAAAATCAACACTTTAGCTTTTATTTCTTTTTTATCTCTAAACATTTATCTTACTAATGAATACGACTAAGTTATCATTGCTATGATAAAAAAAGTCATAACTTTTTAAGGCAAAATTAGCTCATCTGAAGGATTGGCCTTTTCCTTCACAAATCATTTAATTCTTATTAATAGGTGGCTAAGTAAACAAGCCAATCTTGGTAAATTTGGTCAACTTTGGTTATTTCAGCGCCCAGGTCACAAGGCTTTTAGTTCAATTCAAATTAAATATAACTCTAATATAATGTGAAAATACATACTCGCACATGTACAATTAAAATTGAGACATTCACTGTAGGTGTGGCCATGTATTTGAATTTGATGCACTACACCATCATGCATCATACCGTGGGTTCGGACATTGAATCATGGGATCCCATAATTTTTGTGCTGATGATGGGAAAATATGTCCCATAAAAAAGGGTCAGAGGTGGGGCCGCCCAGGATGCTTGATTAGTGGTGGCTCAGCTGGGTGGACATGGGCCCAGCATTAGATGCATCCATCTATCTTGAGTGTAAACCAATATGGTCCACTTTTTTTTACACACCTGCACGCACCACAATGGGTATTCAAACCCATGACCTCTGTGTTGAAATTCTTGTGAGTCTACCAATGAGCCATGAGTAGAGACCTTGCATGTATGGTCCACTTCATCAATGAATAGATAGGAAAATTCAAGCAGGAATGTATACCAAATTTTCGGGCTTAGGTGGGGCCTGCCATACTAGGCCCATAGTGGGCTTGATTGTGATCGGGCCTAATGCCTTAAGTGTTGGGTCTAACCTGGTGGGGCCCATTGCTACCCCTTCCCATTTGCTGAATTGCACATACTCTAGACAAATCGTAATTTTAGATAATCTTTCAATGTATCCGCACCGACCAGTTCGTTGGCCACCTCCCTTCATGGATTAGCTATGAAGAAATAAGAGCGGAAATTGGATTTCTTTAGCCTAATGATCTTTAATATTATGGTCGTCCATAAATACGTGTGTGATAGGATAGTTATATACTTTTTAATTGGCATGGATTTTGAACCACAGATTATAAAAGAAACAGTCAAATGATTGAACGGTCCGGATTCATTTCTATGCCTACTAATCAACAATTTGTAAGGTAGGGCCCCTTACCTAAATGGTACTACGCGTCGGTCGGGCCTTTGGGTCGGTTTCGGCCCTTTTTGAACTGGCAGGTCGGGCCCGGCCCATTACCAGACCTATATAAAAGCCGGAATGGCGGGAAAATCCCCATTCCTCTACAAAATCCAAATCCAAACATGGAGCTGCTGCCACTCTCCAAATTCAAGCTCCAGCTACTCGCCCTCGTTTCCGAAGTTCGACATCTCAGAGTAAGCTTCTCTCTCTCTCTCTCTCTCTCTCTCTCTCTCTCTCTCTCTCTCTCTCTCTCTCTCTCAACCGTTTCTTGAATTGCAGGAAACGTCTCTCTCTCTCTCTCTCTCTCTCTCTCTCTCTCTCTCTCTCTCTCAACCGTTTCTTGAATTGCAGGAAACGGAGCAGAGTGCCAGAGAAGATCTCCACCGTTCGGTCCAGGTCTCTCTTCCTTATTCTCTTCTGCGTAATTTCTCCGTGGCTTCTCCAAATGATCTGATCCTCTATTTGGACGGTGTATTTAGAAGAAAAAGCAAACGGAGTTGGAATTTGGTAGGAAGATCCAGGAACTGCAATTGGAGTTAGATTCATCCGAAGAATCGCGGCGTAAGCTGGCAAGCAAGGTTGGTTGGATCCGTCGCCTGCTATTTGGTCTCGTGGATTTTCTTCCATTGTTTTGTTTCTTTCAATTGGATCAAGAAAATTCTGGGTGAAACTGAAATATAAGGTTGTGATTCTACACGATTTAATATTTATGGTTCGATCATGAGGAATTATTATGTACGGTATCCTCACAGTTTGAGTTCCTGCAAATGGGATCACCATTTAGTGATCTGGACTGTTGAAATGGTTAGTCCCGGTGTCGATGGACCATGCCCCAAAAATACCCTGATGGGGCAATCTCAATGTTTCAATTGGTGGCCTGAATGTAGGCGGTTAGATAAGAAATACATCAATGGTAAGAAATACATCTGATGGTCTAGGGTTGATATCCATGACTTGCCTATCGGCCCGAGACAGTCAGAGCTTAATATCCATGGCAAGTCATCATGCATTAGGTTCAAGTGAACATTCCTCAATATAAAACACACCTTTCTGTAGTGGCGGTTGATAAATGGTACCTTCAAAATGACAACACATGGCATCTTATGCAGGTGAAATACCTTGAAAATGATAATACGTTGCTTGAGAAAAAGCAAAAGGAGTTAAAGGAAACCATCGATAATTTGCTTCAATCAAGAGAAGCTTTTATAAGCCATTATGAGGTTAGTATTCTTCTTCTTTGTTTGGATACATATGGTACTTGTTATCATCAGTGTGCTTGTCGATGTTGAGAATAGTTTGCTTATTTGGACATCATTACATGCATTCGCTGTCCTGACGTATATTTTCTTTGGAAAACATGTACGTACGTATGGGGTGTGTACCTAACATGTTGAACAAAATTAAATGTCAATAACAACCATTAATAAATTGCCAATACAGCTAAAAATATCAATTTGTGTTTTCTTGAACAAAGAACTGAAGATGAGGTGACTTTTTCTTATCCTAGAGATGTTCAGTACAATAATGCTACTGAAGTGGGGTACAAATCTATGACTTAGTGGCTATGAGAAGAGGCATCATGATGGTCTATGAACTTGGACAATCCAGTGATTTTCTGGTTTCCCTATGTATTCTCAGTTCCAATCAGCAGTATTTTGGATTCACCAAGTTTATGTCGTGTGACTTGTATTTGAATACGATACCTACTCTTGGTTTTCATCATTTCATTACAATTCCTTACAACTTCTAAATTAGCACAATAAAAAAATAAGCAACTTAAAAAAATTATAACCTATTTCTAGCAATACCTTCTGTGTCTTGCTTTTTAAAACCTGCAATCTCCTTGCAATGAAGTTGGGTTGAACATGTTGATGGAGGTTCCAAATTTGTTGCTGCATCAGAGTCTCTGACCAGTCGGCCAGGCTAGGCCAACCGGTCTGATTTTGTCTGGGAAGGCAGCAGTGGTCCCTGGACTGTTTTGGACCGGTCGGACAATGGGGGCTGACCGGTCATGACCGGTTGGATAGAGGCTGGACAGGTCTGATTTTAAAGCTGAAACTCTCTGGACTATTTTCTGCTTAGTTCGACCGATCGGCCATGGGTCCGACCGGTCAGGTGTATATGCAGAATTGCGCAAACATGCGCTGTTTGTTTATAATTTGGGTTGGAGGCCTATATAAACTCTTTCTAATCTGTCTTAGAAGCATCCTAATCAATACCAAGGAGTCCTAATTCGAGTTTAGGGCTTGGGGGAGAGATTGTGAGGTTTGAGAGTGCTTTGTTCATCTTTGGGATTTGCTTGTGGGTAGATTAGCTTTGTAATCTTCTGAAATTCATAGTGGAGGTGTCGCTTTGTCCGTGGTTTTTTCCTGCAAGGGTTTTCCACATAAAAACGGATTGTCTTTGCGTTGATTGCTTGTGTGGCGTGTGTTGATTGTTTGAATCTCTTCAGTGCTTCCGCTGACTGGATTTCCAACAGAACATGGCTTGGGATTAGATGGAAGAATGACCCTTAGTTTAGCTTAGGATCTCTTTCCGGTCTTCATTCATGAATTCTTTCTTCATTGCTCTCTTCATTTGTGGATTTCCCAACTTATTTCAGGAATAGTTCCTCTTCTTCAGCGGGGGTTTTCTCTAGAGTTTTGTTTTTGTTTAGATACTGGGCCCCCTAGTTTCTGGGGTTCCAATAAAGGGTGGTAGGGGGCTGGGGTTCCACTTTTTTTTTTTTTGTTTCCCCTGTTGCATTCTTTTCTTTTGTGTAGGTATTGTTTTGTTTTCTGTTTTCTTTTTCAATAAACTATCATCTTTCAAAAAAAAAAAAAAATCCCAACTTATTTCATTCATGCATTTCTTGTTTCTGGTCTCCAAGAGTTTGACTTTCAATGGTTTTTCTCAGTCTAAGGTGGCAGAATGACAAATACTACCCTTCCACCCACACCCCTTCAGCAATAACCTGATGAAGGGATCAGTTGTAACACGGGCTAGCTGGCGAGGAGGCTCCTGTCCATAACATATAGGTTTCTCATCTCCATCCAATCCCAACAAGAATAGAAGTTAGTCACTTTTGTCGTGGTTTCTAATCATAGTTATTTAGTCTCTGTAGTCTCCATTCCTATACTCGCGTGCCTGCTAGAGTGCCTCCTTGATTTGGGACAAATTGATGCATACGAGAAGCGAAACACCCCCCTCAGAGGAATGCAAGTTTGAGAAAAATTAAAATTAAAAAAGAAAAATCCTTTTGGTGTCCTTTACTCAGATTTCCAACACCATTATATGTTTATGAACCTGTATCTCATACTTAGAAATATGGTTTAGGGAAATATTGGGCTATGATGAGTTTCAGATATGCTGCAATCTGTTTACATTCTGTTAATTGCCTCTTTAAAGTGTTTCCAACGTTTTGGCAGTTGGTGTTTTCTTCACTGAACTTGAATTTGCATATCCTCTTTCTATCCTCCAGCTTCAAGGATACCAGATTGGTGAATTTTTCCTTACAGGGCTAACCTGTGTTAGCTGTATGTCATCCTTTAAATTAACGAATGTTATGGTCACAAAAATATCTTGCAGGAATTCCTGGAATCTTCAAGTTATGTGAAGGCTTTACTTTATAATGAGTTGTGTTGAAATTATTCTGCATCATTGGAATATTTTGACCTTTTATATTAATCTTTAAAGGTAGTAGTTTGGTCTTTTGTATAATTTCTATCAATAAAAAATCCCACGTGAATCTCTCTCTCTCTCTCTCTCTCTCTCTCTCTCACACACACACACACGCGCGCGCGCGCACATGTTTCTCTTCCCTTCCTCTTCCTCCTCTCTCTATTCTCTTCTTCTTCATTATTTTAAGCCATTGACAGGTTGCACTCTGGATTTGAAGTCAATCTATATGTTGTCCTCTGATGTAATGTTGACATGCAGGAGTCTACATGTGAGATGAAGCATTCCATTGAAATACGAGACAAAAAGCTTGCCGTTCTTTCAGAGAAGCTGCATGCACATTTGTTATTGCTTTCCTCTATAGAAAAGGAAGCTGTTATTGTGAGGCAAGTTTTGGATGATGTGCAACGTCATGTGAGTGAAAAAGAGCAACTAGGCATGTATTTCACTAAATTACTACTTTTTTATGGTTCTTTGTTGATGTTGAATTAGGTAAAGTTATGTAAAGTGTTCGTAATATTTTTATGTTGCTTGAGAACTAAAATACCATCATAACCAAAAGAAAACATCGAGTGATGGGGAATACAGGTTTGCCCGGTTTACTCTAATGAATCGGCCAAAGTTCTGTAGCATTCATTTCCTTGAGTTTTATTGGTGAGGCCCCATTGCTCAGTACTAGAGTTCTCTTCGCCTCAACCTTTAGCTCATAGTCCTATAAATGCCCTTGTAGCTATGCTTGTAATGATTGTTTGATGAAAACTCAGTATCGTTACTTGGATTTGCTTACAATATTCAGTTGCTGGATTAAAGAAGAAAATGGACAAGATTTCAACATTCGAGAAGGAATTTATGGGTAAGCTCAAGTTCTTGCTACTTTTCTTATCATTATATTTTTGGAGTGGAGTACATCAAGTATTCAAGACCATGCTCTTCGTTTGGTTATAAAAACAATTTGCCCGTCTCATGAAATGCAAATAACCATTCAAATAATCAACCTCAACATGCTAAAGTTCTCTAGCTGTTAGAATTTTATCAGTGTTTTTTCCCAATCTTATTAATTGATGGCTGCTTTATTAACTGGGAAAAATAACATCTACATGATGGAAGTGGGGTTCCTTTTTTTTTTTGTTCTTCATTTGGCAATTTTGTTTTAGTGTCTAAGACAGACTGGAACTTTACATAGCACCAGGAGTTCTGAAAGTCCGAAACTAGTACACATCGATGGAACAGTCCCTTTCCAGTTCATCTGTTTCTGCATCACAAGAAAGCATCGATTCAACATTGGAAACCACATCTGCTTGGCAGATTTGAATCCAAAATCACTCGTGGCACTTAAACATGAAAAGGAGAACATCACACTTGTGATAAGGTGGTTGCATTGGGCTTCATATGCAGCCCCGTCTTTCCTGCCAATGTGTGATGTTTGTTGGACATCTAAGCCATGTAAAAGGTGGGCTACACCAGAAAGATCACTTGGTGCTAAAATCAGGTCGGTTCCCTCATTGGGTTGGCTCCACCATCGAAATCAACGAACAGTTGATCATTTGAATCATGGTAAGGGTGTGACCCACCTACTGGGTGGATTGACCTGGATCAACGAACAGCACATGAATTCACAATTTTCTGCATATTACCATAAACAACACCCATGCATAATCAATATGTGCTGCATATTGAATGTGTTGCATTTTTGAGTTGACAGTTTTGGCAAGCATTGCAATAGTATACAAAATAGTGAACCAACATATCTTTCAGGTATGGATTAGGAACTGACCCATTTAAACTTTCCACTACCCACTTAGCACCTATTTACTTCAAACCACCCTCTCATTGTGACTTTCAGGAGTCACCTAAGCTTTTTAACGTTCACATTTGGGAATTTATGAAGTCCCCATATTCTTTTGTATTTTCTTTTTTCTTTTTTACATTGCATTAGTGGGAAAAGCCACTTCTGCAGCTACTACCCATAAATTCCACATGAAGGGGTGTTACTTCATAAGTGATACACATCTCCGTCACATGGGGAAATGGATTCTGACGTGAGAGTTGAATTGCCTCTTCTTCCACCTTTTTTCAAATCTATGCCCTTCTCATTCCATTCTCACGTGGTGGAACCATTGAGCATGACTAACACTCACAGCAGGAAACCCAACGTTGGGGTAAGTTTGAGAATGCTTCATCAAATCTCTTCTCTGCTCCATTGGTTGGCATCTTTTTCATTCAGTATCCTTATTTTTACATGACCATATCATCTTAGTTCACAATGCCGAAACCAAGGCAAGTAACTGCACCATCTTAAGGTTGAAGGGGGTGGAGTTCTAACTGGTGATCTCTTCAGTTTCCTTAAACCATCATATACGACCCTTTTCAATGTGATGTTTGGGGAATTTTTCTGTTTGAAAGACAGAGTGCATGAGGCTATAATCACTGCATCACATACTCTTATTAAAAAAACTTTCTCTGATCTTCCTCAAAGAAGAAGTGATCAAACCAAGACACAGATAAAATTGTGACTTATCTCAACATTGATAATTGGCGATCTTGAATAAAACATTGAATATATAGCTTTTAGTTGAATACACCCTTGCTCACCATGGTGCCACCAAAAACTTAAGAAGTCCTTGTTACATAGCTTTTAGTTGTTTTGTTCTCATTCAATCTAGAATGACTTTGTGAAGCATTTAATTATGAAATCCTGTTTTAACTTTCAATCACTAATACTGAACCACCTGCCAGGCTGCCACTTCACGTCTTCACCTGTTATGCTAGTGGCATCCGATAGATGGTGTTGTATGGAGGGGACTGGGTGGCATAGTAGCTTGTTGGGAAGTTCTCACTCATTGCTTTTTGGCTGTAGACATGAGAACTTCTGGCACTTTATTGTATTTGTATATTGGTCAGCATCTCCATAAAGTTTGATATGCAGTTTGTTATGGCGACCCTTGCTTGCAATACTTGACTTCTTTTTCTGTGCAGAAAAGATTTGTTTCCTGGAAAGTAATCTCAGAAATTACCAGAACGAAATTCGGAGAAAGGACGTCATTGTTTCAGAACTGAAAGAACAGCTTGAGGCAGCAAAAACTAATTGCAATTTTCAGCCACAAATAGAAGAGATATCCATTCAAATGTTGATGAGAATAGATTTTAGATATTGGTTTCTAGAGAGAAGACTTGCCCATTTCCGCTAGAAATGTTTGTACTCAACTCTTTTGGATTTACCGCATCACCTTCAGAAAGCTTTAGTGATGAAGGAAGAGGCTATACAACATTTAACTGCAGAGAAACAGGTTAGACTTTTAAATTGTAATTTGACGTTAACCTCTCTCTAGATAATTTGTAGAGAATATTAAATTTCTTGGAAATAGGTATTGCGGTTTGAGGCACAGAGCTTGGCACTTATCTTAGGAAGGATTCAAGAAACCATTATTAGCACGAGCGCTAAGGTCAGAGAAAAGGGGGTGCTTTTTACTTATTAACTACATGGTTTGTAGCATTGTGTGCTGTAACGGCCATTACAGGGCTGTAAAGGTCGTTACGTAAAGCTAACGATGGCAGCCATTACATGTTACAGGGTCGAAAAGGCTGTAACAGCTGTTATGGAAAAAAATCACCCACAACAGCCGTTACGCCTTTAACGCCCCCTGTAAAGGCCGTGACGGTCCTATAACAGTCCATTACGGGGCCAAAACAGGTTTTTCAGGTTTTTTTTCAATTAAAAAAAGAGAGACTGTAACGGCTGTTACAGCTCGTATCATAAAGGTAACAGTTGTGGCTGTTATGGCCACCATTACTGTTATGGAATACCTTGGTTTATAGAGCTTTGTGAAGCACCTCGCTGTGCATGCCTCCAGATGTGCCAATGTGGTACTTGTGTTGGACATCCAAGCCATGGATCAGGTTGGCCTCACCATGTTGATGACCTGGCCCAAAACAGGCCAGTCAACTCATTAGGTGGACCTTCAGATGTATGAAAAAGATCATGCCAGCAATCCACATTCGATGTAGATATCTAGCCCACTGATGAGTGCACAGGCCTAATTTTTGGGCCACAACGTCTACATGGTAAGACACATCTGCTGCATGGCTCGGATGTCACAAACATGTGCTTGGCCACATGTGGATAGGGCTGTATGGACTCATCAAAAGTGATGGTTTTTTTTTTTCTTTAAACTATATCAGGCACATGAGGTTGCTTATCCTCAAAAAACTTTTCAACCTTATAAATTCTGATGCAAATATGGTTAATTATATTGGGAGTTTTCTCCACATAGAACATTACTGCTTATGATTCAGGATCAAAAGGCAGTGCCGTCACTGCAGGAGGGTCAAGAAGCATGTGCCGTGATTAGCAAAGAAGAAAATAACAGGTATAATTGATGCTTTTACTAACATCAGTTTGAGTTTCACAAACCTGTGCTTTACCTCAACTCAATGTTACCTGTGTAGATAAAGCATTTATTTGTTAACATATTTATGTTTATATTTAATATTGTTGTATATCAGAGGAGATGATATGATTGAAGCAGATAATGAAGGTTCACAACATAAGGATCTTGAGGGAGGAGCTGCAGAGACTACAGGTTTATTTGGCCCTTAGTGCAAGTTTTGTGTTCCTTGTAAAGCTGAATTAGTTTTTCATTGAACCTACCTGTTGCAGTACTAAACACAGATATTCAAATGCATGTCTGTATTGTCTTTTCTGTCTGATGTTACCAATAAATTCTCATTTTCTCAGTCAATATGTTCGCTAGAAATTACAAATACTGCACACTTAAAGGACTCGATAAACCTTAAGTGTGGTTGATGAGGAAGAAATTAAACATGCACCGATATCATAACAAGAAGATGGAATGCAGCCAAACATTGTAAAAAAATTTCATTTCTGATCTAGATTGCAATAAGCCAGGCCCCAATGCTAGGGGCAAAAGATCATCATCACCATCACCATCGTCTAAGCCTTATTCCGACTTATTGGGGTCTGCTAGTAGTAGGAAAAGATCATCATCATCATCTAAGCCTTATCCCAACTAATTGGGGTCGGCCACATGAATCCTTTTCGGCCATTCCACTCTACCATGACCGGAGGTCATCAAGTATTTTCTTACTACCTCTACCCACATACTTTTGGGCCTTCCCCTTGCCCTTTTGGTGCGTTCAACTTCTGTTGAAGTGGGAAGAACTACGTGTGCCTTGGGGGGGTTAACCTTATTGGGGAAGATGGGAGTGTGTAGGAATGTGGTGGCTTCCATGTACATAGTTAAGGAAGGGAGATGATGGGTTAGGGACTCATCTTTATATGGGGCTTCTGGGATTTGGAAGGCAATTGAGAGTGTAGCAAGTAATTTTAAGCAGGGAGTAAGTTTCTCAGTTGGAAATGGGGAGAGCATTCGCTTATGGGAAGATGTGTGGCTCGGTAAAGGGCCTTTTCATGCTGAGTTCCCAGGGCTAGCTGGGATTTCTATGAATGGAAATATTTACTTTGCTCTGTTTTTCCATATTGTGTGTGAAAATGGTGTAGTCTCTCTTGTGTAGGAGGAATCTACTGGATGAGGAAACAAAAGAGTTCATTCGGATTTTAGCTTGGCTTCATGGCATTCACTCCTCGGTTGGAGAGAAAGATACCATGGTGTGGAGGTTGGAAAAGTCGGGCCATTTTTCCTTTTGGTCCTTCTATGGGTTGCTCACCTAGTTGCTGCCGGATTCACGTTTGATGTTCACGGCTTTTGTCGGCATTATGGTGTTCCTGCAACGGTAGTGGCCTTTGCTTGGTTGGTGGGGAGGAATAAGGTGCTCACTATTGATAATATTCAAAAGAGTGCTATAGTCATTCTTTATTTGTGCCCTACGTATTTGCGAGATGCGGAGTAGGTAGACCACTTGTTTATTCATTGTCCGCTTGCTAGATTGGTGTTGGAGAGGTTGCTCGGTCTATTGAAGGTTTCTTGGGTGATGCCAGGGACCATTGAGGGCTTGTTTTTGGCTTGGCATGGTGGCAGTTTTGGGAAAGACGGGAAGGCTCTGTGGAAGTTATCTCTGCTAGTGGGTCTTTGGGCTACGTGGGAGAAAAACTATTGGTGCTTCCATGATAAAAGTGGCTTGGTCTTGGAAGTGTTTTGGTTGGTGAAAAAATCTGATGTGTTAGATTGGGCTTCTTCCTTAAATATCCGGTCAATTGTATCTCCTTGTCTTGAGCTGGGTTTTGTCCTTGTAGCTTGTTTCTTGCCTTTTGGCATTTTTAATATAATCACTTTTCAAAAAATAAAGAAACCAACTCACTCCTAACCGGCACAGTTCTTGGTCTCCGTTGCACGTGACCAAACTAAGTCTACTTTCCTTCATCTTATTACCTATTGGTGCTACTCCTAAATTCTCCGAATGCATTCATTTCTAATTCTATCCTTGTCTTGCCACTCATCCATCTCAACATTCTCATTTCAACCACACTCATCCTATGGACATATTGTTCCTTAAGTGCCTAACATTCTGTCTCATAAAGCATGGCTACTCATATATCCATTGTATAAAATGTCCCTTTCAGTTTGAGTGGTTCACAACGATCACATGGAACTCCGGAGTCACATCTCCATTTCTTCCACCCTGCTTGAATTCTGTGTGCAACATCCTTCTCCAGATTCTTTCATTTCCATGTAAAGATCATTTCCTTCATGAGTATGTTCTCTACTATCGTGAATGATCGACCCAAGATATTGAAAGTGGTCATTTTGGGAAACTTCTTGGTCAGCAATATTTTCTAATTCCTCATTCTTGCTTCTATTGTTACTTAATTGCACTCTAGATACTCTGATTTAGTTCGACCAATTTTAAATCCTTAAGATTCTTATGCACCTCTCCATAAATCCAGCTCTGTGTTTATGCCCTCCCTCGTCTTGTCAATCAAAACTATGTCGTTTGCAAACAACATACACCATGGGATCTTTGCTTGCAAATGCTTCATCTAATCGTCCATAATCAATGTGAGATATTAGATGTTTAGAGAGAAGGGGGAAAAACATTAAAAATGCACAGAGATTTTTTCTCCCTCTTCTTGATAAGTAAGCCGGGTCAAACCCAAAACCTCAATGTTGAAGGGAACAGTCTGTTTACCATACAATGACATCCAGAGGCATGGGGAGTCACTGTGCCTTCACCTTGTTTACCATACAACACATATGTGGACAAGATCTGGATCACTTATCCCATGGGCTACACCGTTCATTCACCACAAGCCAAAAACTGTGTTGATAGATCTGGACCATCTAATCAGTGAAGATTTATATCAATTCAATGGTGGTCATTAAAACTTTTTGTCATTTGTACCCTGCTGATTAAAGGGTCAGGATCATCTGATCAGTGTTTTTTTTCTTTTTTCTTTTTTTTGTTTATGGAAAATTTACTATTGGACCTGCTCAATTAGTGGTCTGGATCATGTTCACATATGCCATGTATATGGTAAATGAAGTCAAGGCACAGGACACAAATACAGTAACTCCCCTTTCTCTGGGGCTCTGGCTCAGCTCCCATGAACATGAACTGAAATATGTAAGCCGCAAGAAGAGAGCAAGCCGGATACAATGCATTCTTTCACTTCATACTAACGAGAGTTCACTAATATACAACAGGAAGAATAAAAGTGAGAATTTCCTGTACAAGAAATAATTTGTTCAACACTGCAAACACATTGTAGACCACCAATAAGATAAAATTTAGAAGAATTCCTAAACACTATCAGCCATCCTTTTTGCTTTCGAATGGGAAAGTATAAGATGAATTTTAGAATTCCCCAACGCTATCCTCTTTGCTTTTTTAATGAGATAGTGAATACTGCATTATCCAATTCCTGTGGTGAAATCATCTGAACTCTGCATCATTGTCTTCAAGAGATGTCTAAAGCTATCCTGCTACCATTTTCCCTCACCAAGTATAGTCAACTTCAATCTGTTTGATCCTCATGAGAAACTAGGTTGGATGCTATATGAATGAGCCCTATGTTTATTAGAATAGTGTCATAGTTGTGGGAATCCGGGATAATATAATCCTAAACCTTGTCACTATAAGCTCACTAGCAGTGTGCAATTGCAGAGTATCCTGCTTCATCGGCTGATCTAGATACATGCTGCTCCTAACTCTTGCAGGAAACCAGATTGTCACTGATGAAAATACAGTAATCACTATCTAGAAGATATTTTGTCAAGATGAACTATAATGTCCTGCTCAGAAAATGTACAATTTTCTGATGTGCAAGATTCCATGCATGTGATCTATGATCCAGACCGTCGATCTGATGGATCCCATCTTGTCTTGGGATGTCCTGAGAATCTCCCACACTGGAAGATCTCTACCCTTTGACTTCTGGTATATTTTCCCTTGAGCGTCCAATCTCACTGTGTTTTCTTTTTTTCCCTAAACCGTCTCTTTGTCGGCCATTGGATCTTTCTGGGACACCCCTATCCATGGTTGGCCCATCAGCAGTCTGGATCAGCAAAACATGGGCCCCACATGTACATATTCCTAGCATCAAGAAACTGTACATATGCTGAGGTAGAGGACAGTATAATTCTGCTTTTGTCAAATGTACATCATATCCACTCAGCATAATGCATACACTACATTGCAAATAGGTCCCTGCATAACAAGGTTTAAAGAATCAAATCTCAGCCATAACTCAGTGAGTCTTCGAGTCTAGGTCAATTCATAGCTCAGTTGGGTTGATCATGTTTCTTGAATTTTTACAATGTGATTCTACTTGTATCATCCATACCATTTGATAGCTTCAACGGCATCTGCCTCCGAAAAGCTTAACAACATTTCATTAACCAACAAAAGAAAATACTATCTACTAGAATAGAATGCCCAAGACTGACTTCAATAACCCAGTTAGTCATAACCGTCCCTTACATTAGCCCCACCAAGGCTCTCTGAATCAACTCCTACAGTTAGTGAAACCTACTTCAAATAAATAAAGTCGTCACATGTGGAACCCATGTTGACATCTAAAAGAGGAAGGTGCACCATGCATGACATTATTCCTTGAATAAGCTATAAAGTATTAAATTCTAGCGGGAGAGCACATTCACTAACTTCCAAAACCTCTGCGAGAAACTCCACATGGATTCTAATATATTTTGGGTGCAGCTTTGCCTTCATATCAGGAAAACAGTTCTGTGAACAAGCATTCGCCCGAGAGGCATATCTTTGACCCATGCATGTCAGAGGCAAATGTACGTTTGAAAGACGAATGTGCAGTTATTCGACGGTAGGGTGGAATAATAACATGATTATCTTCTGTAATACCATGCAGCAGTTTGTTCATTCTCCCCCACAATCAGTGTGCTCAGATCATCAATCAACAGCTCACGTTCTCAACATCTTTGTAGATGGAAAGAAGGTATCAGGATTTCAACTATACTGCATACACACAACGCAGCCCCCGAATACTGTATATTTTGCACTTGTGCTGTTTGTTTGTAGTAATGTCCAAGGTCTCCTCACTTTCAACTCTCAGTGCTTGATCCTAGGCTGTTTGGGAAGCTGAAATGGTTGGAAATGAAATCAATTTCCATGGAGAGTGTTTCCCGCTGCTTGTATTGCAAAAAGTAGCTGTGGAAATTGATTATAATTATTATGTTTTTCATCTAAAAATGAGTGAATTGATGGCTCTCTAAAAAGCTAATCATGGGAATTCCACCCTTTATTGGGGACCGCAGGTCCACAATAGACCATCAAGGGTTCTCTTTGGTTTTCCACGCCAAAAATAGCTTCTATCCAAACAATGGTGTGAAGGAAAAACAAATCGATTTCAATGGTTGTAAAACAAACAATGGACCATTGATTCATTTCCTTGGATCCATATCCACATTTTGGATTCTTCCTATCTGAACAGATTTCTCTTTCTTTAAAATTTGTGTAGGATAGCTGCACTTCATTAGTTCACCAGCTAGATTCGGAAAGCTCAACCACCAATGCAGAAGCTTCAGAAGGTATAAATAGAAGAGTTGTTCAGCGTAGGAGTTTGCCAATGCACGCGCACCTATACACGCAACTGCACATGCCAATCTGGTAGATATGTGGGCCATCCAATCTGTGGATGAGGTGGCCCAACTGTATAGACTCTAGATGATCAGGCCCAAGAGTCAGGCTAGTAAACTCATCAGACAGGCTGCCTGTATGCTGAATGGACGGACCATATGCCATGTTTCAAGCCATCCATTGTTTCTGCACATGTGTCTGACCTGATGACTTGACCTGCTTGTTTTAGGGCCATCTGTCTATGCAATGTGGGCCCACCTGATGCACAAGTTGGATGCCCCACATTCATGCTACCTGTACTCTCCTGTTGGTTTATCATTAGCATTAGATAGTTGATTGTTGCATGGTCGGTCTTGCAAGAAATAATCAGAGGGCTCTCTTTTGATCTTCAGCTGCACGAGTATGATGCTGCATCAGGAGTCTGTTTGGCAGTCCAATAAGGTGATATATAGCAGTATCGCACTTGTGGAATCAAGCATCTAAACCATTTTCATGATTCTTGTCTGTAGTACTGCAGCATTTTCTTTGAAATCTCACTTCTGGAACTGCATTCTATTCATCAGCATATAAATTCCCTCTTTGATTCAGAAATTGTTCATAGATAATCACCTACAATTTGGGGTTGACGATACAGATTGCGACATAATGGAATTCATAAAAAGACATTTGGAAGAGGAATCATAGGGTCCATGAACCCAGGTTCTGCAAAAACGAGGCCCATGGTTTAGTAACCTAGACCATTGCTCTATTGCACATGGTCCATTCACTATGGAACAGTAGCACTTTCTAGGGCATGGTGGAATGTCCTCGGCGCTCACATGGGTTCTAATAGGAACCTAACCAATAGGCCAAAAACTCCGAGGACATTCCACCATGTTTTGCACATCAGTCCTTGGCGCTTTTGGTCTATTGGTTAGGTTCCTAAGGGAACCCATGTGAGCGAGCCACCTGACCATGATCTAGCCTTCATTTAGTGGGTTCTGTCATCAGTTGACCAAGCCATAAAAATTTCCATCGGAGAATCATAGCCATATGAGTGGCGGCTTTTTCCTGTTGCATGTGGACTGTCTGCAGCCACTAGTGATGCGGACATCTAGCCTTCAAAGTCTATCGGCGAAGAAAGCGCCCACCACAAGCATCTTCCTTGTGGTTAGGCGATGATTGAGGAGCATTGAAGACCTTACACATGTAGTCCGAGACATTTGAAAAGACTCCACCTTGGGAAGACATGTGTGAGTTGCTTGGAGGAGATATGATCGGACCGTTGGATCGTGATGATGATGTGATCGGACCGTTGGTTCGTCGTGGCCCACTTTCATCACACCATCATTGGAGCGCATTGGACATCTTAGATTTGAGTTTATTTTACGCATTTTTTACTTATTTGAGTTTTGGGTTAGTGTGGGTACGTTTTTTTCATGCAAATGTCTTTGTTTTGAAATTTTGTTAGTAGGGGTATTTTGGTAATTATGCTAATTCCGAATTTTATAAGGGTGTTGCCCTAAAACTTTTTGATTAGTTGTTGATTTATGAAAAAGAGCAAACCTTTGGTTGCCTCCTTCCTCTTTCCCTCTCTCATGGTGCTTCTTCTTCTTCCTTGATCTCCTTCTTCTCTATTCTTCTTGTGCCCCTCCAACTTCTTCCAGGTATTTCATCTTCTATTATTATCCTTCTAAACTTCTGTTTTGTTTATTCCCCACGATCTAAACCTTGAGAATCGATCTAAACCCTAAACCACCAAATTCTCAAATCCTTAATCCGAGAAACTTTCTGATTCTTTGGACTAGTGATCATCATTGATCGATTGGGTATGACCATGCAAGATCGGGAGGTTCCATCCCTCGCCGGATCCAACCTATACACTACTTGAATCCCATACTCCATGGTTGTGATGATGGCCCGTCCCATTGCATGTTTCCTTTATGATTGTCTTAGTTTATGATGATTGATGCTAGATTTCATTATTATTATTGCTTTTATTTCCGCTGAATAATTGTGTTCATGAGCATGCATCATATTTAGGGCTGTCCTGCATCAAATTTGGTATCAGAGAATAGGCTTGCATGGTTTGTGTCTAGATCGAGTTATCAAATTAGGGTTTTGATTTTTAGTTTTGTTTTAGGAAATTTTCAGATTTAGAAAGTTTCCAATTTTAGAAAGTTTCCTAATTTGGAGAATTTCCAGATTTAGAAAGTTTCCAATTTTAGAAAGTTTCCTAATTTGGAAAATTTTCAAATTTGAGTCGCATCATCTAGAATTAATTAGTGTCAGCTCAATGTGGTCTAAATTCATCGCATTCATATTGTGAGTCATCCAGTCCGTAGAGTCTTCCCGTAGTGAATGGAGTATAGGCGTTTGAGATCTTCAGGGCCATTAAGTGTTGTCGTGTGGCCGTCAAGACCCAACGGAAAGCCGAACTCCGATGATTTGGCCAACTTTAATGGTCACATGGACCCACAAACCTTCCTTGATTGGCTTAAAGACTTGGACTATTTTTTTGATTGGTATGATATGTCAAATTATCGTTGAGTTAGGTTTGCCAAGTGGAAATTGGAGGGCCAAGCCAAGTCGTTTTGGACAGATTTGGAGCGACGACTTGATAAAGTTGGGAGAGCCCCGATCTCACAATGGGACGAGATGAAAGAGCGTTTGAAAGAAAAATATATTCCCATCTCTTATTGTGAAAAGCCCTTGGGTTAGAAGAGAGTTGCCCCACCTTCTCATCCAAACACAGAACCAATATGGTCCCCTCCTTGTAAAGTGGTCCAACCCATCATTAAGGAAATCTCGACTTATGAACAAATGGAGTGTTTAACACCAATTATATTTCCTTGGAAGCAAGATAATACCTTGGTGAATGGCCAGTTGGAAGAATCCAATCAGGTTGTTTATGAAGTGGAAGAGTATGTGCCTAACGTCACTAGTGATGAAATGGAAGAAATTGAGGCATCGCTCATCATCGTTGAGGATGACGAAGTGTGTGCTAGTAATGAAAAGGTAGAAAGAATTGAGACCGCACCACTTCCAGATGTCATGTGCGACTTAAGTGATGTAGATTCCCAATCTAAGTCTCTTACCATGATGCACACGAATAAATTTGAAAAGGAGACTAGTGAGGATATGATGGTGGACGCCCACATGACTTGTGATAGCCCACCAGATGATTTATGGGATAAATTTTCACCCATATGAGACATTCAACACACAATCGATCTTGTCCCTAGGTTGGTCCTGTTAAGCTTTCCTCCATACCAGGTGAACCCCGTAGAAAATACAGAAATGCAGCGTCAATTTAATAAACTTCTCGGGGAAGAATTCAATAAGGAAAGTTTGAGTTGGAGTTTTGTTCTGTGTGTCATGCCTGCCCTTTTCACTTCCAAGAACAATGGCATATGGCACACATGTGGGCATATCCTGGCCGTCCACAAATCTTTAGTCAAGTGTTATGCTACCTTGCTACGTATTCACGTCATGGTAGATATGATGGTCAGAGTCCCTATCCCGCATCTTGATGACATTTTGGACATAATGGCTGATGCCAAGATCTGCTCAAGACTTGGTATTAATAGTGTGTGTTCTCAAGTGTTGGGATACCTGAAAATCATCCTTGTTTATAATACTTATAATGAGAAATTATGTGTCACCCATGAGAAGTATCCTTTTGTTTCAGTTTTCCAAGTTCTAGGTCATAGGATTGTTTATTTCCATAGGATTGTTTATTCCAAGTTCGTCGATTTTTCAGAGTGTCCTTTAGTGTCACCCATGTCTGTCATCCAAAGGTCTTCAAAGTCAGCCAATGCATTCGCACGCCATATTCATGATTTGCATACACATATTAGACAGCGGATAAATAAGAGCAATGATGATTCTAAAATCTCAGCTGATTCTCATCGTAGATTGCAAGAATTTCAGAAAGGAGACTATGTAATGGTGAGGATAAGGCCTAAGCGGTTCTCACAAGGTTCCGCTAAGAAATTACAAGAGCGTAGTGCTGGACCATTCAAGATTGTGCAGAAAATTGGGTCCAACGCGTATCGGATCGACCTTCCATCTGAAATGGGCATTAACCCAACTTTTAATGTGGAAGATCTAGTCCGTTCCCACCATCCCATCGTTGATCCATCATCTCTCTTATGGCCCTTTTCTGATTTTATTTCACAACACCTCTCACCCCTTCCTCCACCTAATATTCATAAAGAAGAAATTGAGGAAATCTTGGATGAGGAGATAGTGTTTACGAGAGACGGAGGTTTCCAAAGATACCTTGTCAAATGGAAGAACAAGCCACCGTCAGAATCTACATGGTTGATATAAGTGGAGTTACAAAGCATTAACCCAAATTTACTAGAGCGCCACAAGAGTTTTAACTCGTCGGAGTCGAGTTCTTCTCAGACGAGGAGAATGATGCGGACATCTAGCCTTCAAAGTCTATTGGCGAAGAAAGCGCCCACCACAAGCATCTTCCTTGTGGTTAGGCGATGATTGAGGAGCATTGAAGACCTTACACATGTAGTCCGAGACATTTGAAAAGACTCCACCTTGGGAAGACATGTGTGAGTTGCTTGGAGGAGATATGATCGGACCGTTGGATCGTGATGATGATGTGATCGGACCGTTGGTTCGTCGTGGCCCACTTTCATCACACCATCATTGGAGCGCATTGGACATCTTAGATTTGAGTTTATTTTACGCATTTTTTACTTATTTGAGTTTTGGGTTAGTGTGGGTACGTTTTTTTCATGCAAATGTCTTTGTTTTGAAATTTTGTTAGTAGGGGTATTTTGGTAATTATGCTAATTCCGAATTTTATAAGGGTGTTGCCCTAAAACTTTTTGATTAGTTGTTGATTTATGAAAAAGAGCAAACCTTTGGTTGCCTCCTTCCTCTTTCCCTCTCTCATGGTGCTTCTTCTTCTTCCTTGATCTCCTTCTTCTCTATTCTTCTTGTGCCCCTCCAACTTCTTCCAGGTATTTCATCTTCTATTATTATCCTTCTAAACTTCTGTTTTGTTTATTCCCCACGATCTAAACCTTGAGAATCGATCTAAACCCTAAACCACCAAATTCTCAAATCCTTAATCCGAGAAACTTTCTGATTCTTTGGACTAGTGATCATCATTGATCGATTGGGTATGACCATGCAAGATCGGGATGTTCCATCCCTCGCCGGATCCAACCTATACGCTACTTGAATCCCATACTCCATGGTTGTGATGATGGCCCGTCCCATTGCATGTTTCCTTTATGATTGTCTTAGTTTATGATGATTGATGCTAGATTTCATTATTATTATTGCTTTTATTTCCGCTGAATAATTGTGTTCATGAGCATGCATCATATTTAGGGCTGTCCTGCATCAACTAGCCAGACATTTATGATCAACCAATGATGAATATTACGTGGTGGTGCCCGTTTATAATGCGGCCAATAAGATGGACGGTCCAGATCAGTGGTTTGATAGTGAAGCCTCTGTGACTATGAAATTGTAGCTGACACCGGGCTACTAGAATAGTTGACTAAGGGAGCTCCCCCGTTCCCAACAGCACAAAGATTGCATCCATCAGATAATCCTAACCGTTCAATCAATGTTTTCGTATTGCTCGTCTGTTTGCAGACCATTGTTGGGCTCGATGCATTGTCTAGTCAGTAGAATCCTTGAGTCATGGCCCATCTACAGTAGTACCCACCAGATGAACGGTTCCAAATGCTGTGCGAAGTCCTCCTATTTCAAATTGGAGGTATTCCAGCGAGTTCCTTTTGCCGAATGAAAAAGAGGCTCGCATGCTCGTGCACTCCGAAAGCGGCTGTGCTCATGGCATCAAACTAACCGTCAGACTTGTTTCTCGAATTTGGACTGTTTATTACAACCTTCCATTTGTTCTCCACCAGCCGGCTACCGTTTCTGTGCAATTTCTGGATCATGACCCACCTGAAGTGGGCCCACGATTTGGCCAGTCTATTGTGAGTGACATTCGTTCCTCCTCTACGACTTCTGAGTGACGCTGATTTTGTTCAGTATTATAGGGAGCCTGTGCAAAAAAAAAAAAAAAATAAATAAATTTGTGGGCCCACCATGATGAGGATGTGACATCCTGTGGTGTGGCTCACTTGACTTTTGAATTGGCATGATTTTTGGGATTGCGTCCAACCATCAGCTGATGCTAATAATGGACAGTGTGGATGCCACACATACATCCGGTTGGCTTTCACATCTTTTTCTTCACGGGCAACTTGCAACGACGTGGTACGAAATATGCGTCCGCTTCTGGGAGCACGCATATGGACTATCATACCCCGCCCGACTATACCCCGAAGAGTAAGCCCACCATTAGTTGCCCACAAAAGTTTTGGATCAAGCTGATAATTGTGTTTTCCCTTCATCTAGATCTGTGTTGCCTTATTAACAAGTTTGGATGGCAACTAAACGTCATGGTGGGCTTTAAGAAGTTTTAATGGTTGGCGTTTAATCGACACTGTTTCCTGTGGTGTGGTCCACCTAAGGTTTGAATCTGCTTCATTTTTCGACCCATGCCCTCAAATGAGCTGAAAAAACGGTTGGACGGCCTAGATATACCACACATGTGAAAAGGTGGCCCCACGATCACGACCTCATTGAATCCGCGTTACACTTGCCGATGTTCTGCCAACGTCATTTTCCAGGAATTAGAAGTGCCCACCTGAAACACATACGACATGGGAGCTGTGGAATATATACTCAAGCAACGTATGATGCTTGATACGCAGGCACTTATAAATTGTACACGTGGTGTACATTAACTCAAATTAGACCTACTCAACTGTGGGACCCATTCTCGCTTAGTTCCGACCCCAAAATCAGATCTTTTTGGATGGTCATAGCCTCTGATTCGTGGACATTTGTTTATTGAAATACCATAATTGCATATTTTTCATTTTAAACCGTCCAATACATGTCCACCAATCTGATACTCAGATGATCTAATGGGTGCAATTTTTTGTTCATAATACATCTTAACTGAGAACCACATTTTAGACGGTTTAATTGGAGTAACTTGTATGTCACGTATGCAAATTTTAAGTGCCTGTGTATCATTCATCACACTATGCTGGAGTATAAAATTCTTTATAAATAGGCCACTGCCGAAAAATTCGGTCTCTCAGGTGACCCTGATCACTGGATTTGGAGATGGAAGTTGCTGTGGTCGGCAGCTGTGGGTCCACAGATGCCAGTGAAAAATCCACTCCATCCACCAGCTTCTCAAGCTCACAGTAGGACAGGAGTCGAAAACTCAGGTGGACCACACCACACCAAACAGTTGGGATTAAATGGCCATCAATGGAAAGTTTGTAGGGACCACAGAAGTTTTGGATCAGGATTATATTTGTGCCTACAATTTATCCCAGTGTAAATAATTTTATGAACGGTTTGGATGAGATATGAAATCATGGTAGGCTCCAGGAAGGATTCAATGGCGGACGTTTCCATTCTCACTTTCTCCTGTCGTGTGTCCCACAAGAGTTTTTCGTCTGCCCGAATTTTTTAATACGGTTCTATTGTGAGCTTAAGAAAATGATGGACGGAGTAGATTTTTTTATAGGAATTTCTTTGGGCCCCACATAGCTTTCGACCACAGGAATTTTGGGTCGAGGACGGGGACACGGGCAATTCGCGTCTAGCCGTTCCTTCTACACGTCAGCGACCTGTCCACGAGGGAAATAGTGTGCAATTAGCAGTCTTCGAGAATGATCCGCCATGTACTAATCTGGTTTTCAGTTCGTGCAATTGGGGCTCATTGTTCAATGATCTGAACCGTTGATATTATGGTCCACGGTCAATTTTCCATATATGAAAAAAATCTCCACAGGAAAAGTCCTAAAAATTTGAACGGCTACCAAGAAAGAAACTTTTGAAAAGAAAATACTTCAACCGTTTCCATCCAACCAAAAGAAGGCCAAATATTCTACAGAAGATAGTTTTTGGTTTCTTCCCCACAATTTTCACCAGATCAACGGCTTGGATCGCTCAAATGTGGGATCCACTCATACAATATGAAAGCCGAGCGTACTGTACGAACCATTGGCCCGAGCACCGTTTATTTTCATTTTGTAATCGGGTCCAATCTAACCTTTGACCAAGCCAGGATTGGTCCCCACAGCGCATGTTAGCAACAACTCCCATGAGACAACAATCCCAGCCGCTCCCATCCCCATTAATTTCGAGGAGTTATTTGATACTCCGGCGGAGTATGGTTTTTCATACGCACGTATTTGGGATTGTGCACGTGTGATCGTAAAAACTCATCAAAACTTCCCAATATGGACCAACCGTAAATGTGCCACGAACCCAAAATCAGATTGATCGAACCATCCTAACCTTTCATTATTATGAACTTCTTGGAATCTGGACTAGTAACCATTTTTAACCGTCCAATGAATGTTCAATAATCGATCATTTTTAACCTATTTGCAGTATAATAATTTTATTTTGGCCCATCTAAACTTGTATCCACAATGTTGACGGTCTAATACGGGTGGATTATATGCCACGTGTACGATTCTGAGTGCACGCGTATGAAAGTTTCTCTTTACTCATACTTTCTACACAAGAACCTTCGATTGGGAGCTGATCCATTGCCTCTAGCAGTTTCGTGCATCTAGCATATACGTGGCACATTATTATGATGATCCAAACCGTCCATCCTTCTTTATCTTTCATTGATTGACCAGTAAACAAAAATCATTTTGATTGGACGGTCCTAACAGTCTAAAACTGAACATCTTCACTGAATAAAATCAGTTTCTGATTTGAAGATTAAAGGGGGGCAAAGGTATGATTTTTAATCCTTGAAGCATTATGTATTTTTCCCATCAAATGAACGGTTTCGATCTAATCAATGTATGCTACGTGTGCATAGATGCCATGGAGATACACGGTATCTCCCATGCCTCCACAGCACAGGATCCAGTCCCCCAGCTTTTATCCACACACATGGACGACCCCCACATGACAGAAAGAGAAGGGGGTGGTGCAGCAGCCCCCCCCAAGAACACCACCACCACCAACATCATCGCCATCGTCTCCATGGATCCCACATCCAAAAAGCACCACAGCCGTTCGTCAAAGCCAGATCCAGTGGCTTCATCATCACTCCAAAGACCCACTTCCCAACACCCAAAAACCCACCATGCACATCAAAAACCATTTGCACCCATAAAGGGTGCAAATCCACCTTGGGTGGACACCACCTTGCAGGTTAAAGCCATGACACTCTCCACCAACGCTGGCCCCTCCAAATCCACTAAAAAGCAACAACACCCACAACCCAATAAGCCCATTACAGCAACCAAGGCCCACAGGCCCAAAAAGCCCATGGAAGGTGAGAAGAAGGGAGAAGAGGAGGAGAAGAAGTTGGTTTTGTTGGCTGATGGTAGGAGGAGGTCCTTTGATGGGCCACAGATGGAGGTGGGGCACATCTTATCGAGTGTAGGTGCTAAGATTGTGGCCAAGGACATGCCCCCCTTTATGCAGATCCATGCTGTGACTTGTGCAAGGAAGACTTATGATGGACTGGAAAAGTTCAGCTCCAAGGCCTTGGCCTTAACTCTCAAGAAGGTACCAATCTCTTCTTCTTTTGTTTTTTGTTTTTACTTTTATTTTTGTTTTTTTGGTTTTTTTTTTTTAATTTTCAGTCGGTGGATGGTCTTCGGCCCGCGGCGGCAGCCGTTTTAGTGGCCATGCCTCAGTATAAAAAGGCTCCATTATCCTGTTGATCGCCGTAACGGTATTTCATTATTGGGTGCAAGTCGTGGAATTTGTTTGCATGTTTGGATGATCCATGGAAACTGATTTCAATAACTCGCAATTTGGGTTGGCCTCCCGATTATAAATGTATCGATTCGCAATTTGGGGTTTGATCGTCTTTATGAATTAGAATGGCCATGCCTCACTATAGAAAAGTTCCATTAGTGATCGCCGTAACGGTATTTCCATTATTGGATGCAATTTCATGGAATTTGTGCGCCTGTTTGGATGATTCATGGAAACTGATTTCAATAACTTAGGCTGTTAGCCCCTGCATAAATTGCAATGGGGGGCTGGCCTCGAGATTATAAACGTATCGATTCGCAATTTGGGGTTTGATCATCTTTATGAATTAGACTGGTTTTTGTCATGCTTTGGTAATTTCTTATTGATTGGTTGCAAATTGCAATTCAATGCAATTGAGCATCCAAACACACTACATCATTTATGAATTTAATGATGCAATTTAGTTATGAAATGTATTGTGTATTTGCACTATCATAATGTTTTTGTTATCCTTTTCTTTGGTAATTTCCTGTTGATTTGTTGCAAATTGCAATTGAATGCAATTGAGCATCCAAAAACGCTACATCCTTTATGAATCTTAATGGTGCAATTTTATTATGAAATGTACAGTGTGTGTAGTTGCACTAGCACATGGATGTGAGTGACACACGGGCCATGTACTGATCTAAGTGCTGATAGCTCTAATAATAGATGCCCTTGTAGTGTGAGAAAAAATCATATGGGGTGTTAGGGACATCAATGGCATTGCCACACTATAGCATGATCGCGTATACATCATCTAAAGATGGCTCCTGTTGAAATATACATGGTTTGAGATTGAAGAGGTTGTGACAGAATGCCCGAATCTGAGACATGGTTCGCATAAATGGTTTGGTGTTTGTGCACAAGAATCCCATTTGCAAAATGTTGCAATGGTTCTTCGATGGGGTTGAGCTTAATGCCCAAATGGTTTGGATCCAAGCTTAGAAGCGTTGAGGTCATTTTTTTTTATTTTTTTTTGAGCAATAAGGAAAGAATTTATTGAAAGAGGGCCAAAGCCAAAATATACAAAGAAGAGGAAAAACTATACAAAAACCCAAAAACAGACTTTACACTTCAGCCCAAAAAGCTGGGATCGACGCAACATCCTTCGAAACCAAAGCCCAATCTTTCACGTGTCTCTTAATTAGCTGAAAGACCTCCTCCACACTCCCCTCCCGATTTCTGAAGCACCTATTATTCATTTCCTTCCATATGAACCATAGACCAGCCAACATCATGAGACGCCAAAGCCCAAGGCCCGCCTTCGGATGCACACCTTCGTGCCACTGGATGAAAAACTGATTAATAGAGGTTGGAAATACCCACACTACTCAAAAGAGATTGAAGACCTGATTAATAGAGGTCATTGATCGAGTACTGTTAGCACATGTTGCATTACCCCAGGGTATGCTTGGACGCCGTCCGTTTTTCACTTCTCATTAGATCTGCAGAGACTGTCATTTATAGGAAAGCTGTTGTCCCCTTAAAAAGAAAAAAGAAAAAAAAAGAGGTTGGTAAGGTGGGGATGGTCTGTCTCACATATGTGTTTGTACGTGCCATATTTTCGAAGATCCGGACTGTTCATCAAACTCAGCATCATGGAGAACCCATTCTGCTGAAATTTCAGGCCTAGGTGGACGATTGTGTCAGTGCCTGTTGGGAGGAAAATGTGCTAAAGCTCATTATCAGCAGCACCCAAACAAGGCCTTAGGGTTACTTTTCAAAGGAAGACTTTGATACGCTTTGAGCAGAGGTCGTGGGGCTTCTGCAGGTGTCATCTTGGGCACTCAATCAATTAGATTTGAGCAGAATTGTTTGTTGTTATGTTGGATTTACGAGGATCTTTACTAGGGTTTTGAAATCTTTTATCGTATGAAGTGGCCCATTGTTTGATTAAGTACTTTACTCGCCGATTTGTAAAGCAGCCTGGTTTTTGTATGATTCGCCCTTTCTCTATCGAAGTAGCTTTGAAATTCAAAGTTCTTTAATGAAGTTCTCACTTATAAAAACTGATTGCTTATGTGCTTTTAGTGCCATTTCACAGTCTTCGAGAGGTCCCGTTTCCATAGAGGGTGGTTGTTATCGTCAATGAGATAGTAGACTTATGGGGCTGTTTGGACGCCCCCTGAATGAGAATTGAGTGGTATAAGGTCCGGGTCCAAGCCACGTTTGTAAATCAGAGGCAGATTCGTTTATCACATCCTGCAAAATGCAGATGGCATGATGCATTAGGTATCCCCATCTCAAAATCTACCCCAAATTGAGAATTTAATGATCATGGCCGAGACCTGTTATCAGTGCATCCTCGTTACTGGTGATGGAAGCATGAGTCCACCTGCATTTGTGCGTATGCGGTATGCCTGAACTGGCCTTTGTGGTTTAGATGTTTCACTTCATGACATTCCAAGTTAGCAGATAAACTCATGAAAGTACTTGGAGATTCTCTCTTTGTATGGGATTTTCTTTGATGCACTCTTATCCTATGCTTTAAGAGGTTTGATAATTCCACACACATCCGTAGAGCTGTACGCATACATAAACAGGCGCACGTGCAAATATGAAACACATGTATGGCATCTGACTTTCCATAAAGTTGGAAATAGTTTTTAGATCTTCTGCCAAAAAATTCAGACAATTCCACCCTTTACTGGTGTCTCGCCTGCTTGCCCAGCTGGAAGACGCCTAGGTGTTTCAACAGCATGTCTCAGGTTCGAGTGCTAAGGAGACACACTAACCCCACTGGTGGGTGGGTGCATCGTGTGACTAACCAAGTGGGTGTGTTGCCCAGCTAACAGGGTGGGTGTGTTGCATGACTAACTTAAAAATAAAAAAAAATAAAAAAAAAAAAAAAAATTCCACCTTTAACTGTACAAAGTAAATTGATGGTTAATTTTTTTTTTTTTTCTAGCCATTCGTTTGTTTTGATATGCTGTGGCCCACCTGGAGATCTAAACAGCGTATCTCACCTAATGGGAGCTCGGATCTCACACACATGTCGCATTTTGACAAATGTGCCTGCATGTGGATATGTATGGCTCCCACACGTCTGGAATTACTAAAAAATATATATTACCTTATGAATAGAGCATCGGCAAAAGATTGATATTTTTTCCATGTTTATTAGAGTATGCAATGGTAAGTAAGGTGCGTTCTTGGTATTTTCAGGAATTTGATGGGGTGTACGGTCCAGCGTGGCACTGCATTGTTGGCACCAGCTTTGGGTCTTTCGTGACGCACTCCGTAGGAGGATTCATCTACTTTTCCATGGACAAACTGCATATCCTCTTATTCAAAACAGCTGTACAGAGGGCTGAATGAAAGAAACATAACATTATTGTTGGGGAGCTGCTCTTCTTCAATCAATGAAGTTTTGCAAAGCACTGTGACATTTCTACTTCTCCATTTTTCCACCTCCTTTGTTTGATCTTTGTAAGTAGCCCTTTTTTAAGTGGGTTACAAAGGCATTAGCTGGTGGGTTAGATGCAGCCTCCCCCATAAATAATCTTCCCTGTTGTATGTAAGCTTAAACTCGAGCAATGATACTTAAAACTTTCCACCATTTGGGTGCCACTGCTGTGGTAAGATCTCAACCATGGTTCAAAACATTGCTCGAGTTTATTGTATCGGTGCATGAATTCATTGCAACGTACGACCTCGTTCCAGTATCAAACTCCATAGAGATTATATGGGTTGAATGTATTGAAGATATATTCAGATATGTTGTTTCATACAAATGATGCTCTTCAATACAATTCACATCCTGATATGAAAGTCTGTATCCTGTCAACGGATTTAGCTTGTTGTGGTAGGATGAACCTTGTTGTGGAGCCCACGTTCCTCAAATGGTTGCATGTTCTCATATATAAGATTATAGATTGGTTGCATGTTCTCATATGTGAGATTATAGATGTTCGTCTTCGGATTCGAATTTACTTTGAATGTGCATGCAAATCAGGTTGCAGATTAATGAACAGGGGAAAGAAAGCTAATCCATCAATCCATAGCTTCCACTACACTGATTTCTGAATCTGTGACCTGGCCATGCGGTTGATCTAGGCCATTGCGTTGATTTCCCAATCTGCCAAGCAGCCATGCAATTGACCAGCACATCTCATGATGTGGCATCTTGGGGTGTCGCTTTATCCAATCAACTCTCAAGATTTGCTAGAAACACATGCCAAACTCAATAGGTATGAATCCATGGTAGCCATTGGATCTGGGTCCTTCTCAGTGATGCAAACTGTTCATAAGTTGGGCTTCACTGCTGTTCATATGTTGGGCTTCACCATGGCATCTCACGCTTGTAGCATTTCAACTCTTTGATTTTTCAAAGGTCAAGGTTTAAAGCATTTTCGTCTCTTTGATTTTTCAAAGGTTCAAGGCTACAGTCCATATTCAAAGAGAGAGTCAAATGATCAAAGGGTTGAAATATTCTTATTTATTTATTTATTTATTTTGAAGACTACCATCCAAGATAAGGCCCATAATATGAACGGTTTGGACCATTGAAAAGTCATATCTATCTTCTTGTAAGAAAATGAGCAAACCTCCACTTGGAAATGTGTTATGTGGGGTCTAAAATGGATGGATGCTTTTGACTCTCAAACACTCCACGACTTCCCAAATTCTCAAGTATCATTTATGCTAAACTCACTACAGCAGACAAAGGTGGCTATCTGGATGTACTCCTAAAGGCGGACATAACCGCATGTCAGCTGCCCAAGATGTAGATGGGATACTAATGCATGGGACCCGACCTGCTTCAAACCCCTTTAAATAGAGGAGCTTCTATCGCATGAACAAATACAAGTTCACATTTATGATGGCGACTATGAATTGCAACAACTATCATTTATACTATCAATTTCTAGGACGACCAACCAACCCCATGGAACATGAATCATAGTGGGCCCAGAACATGCAGTCATGAAACAGTCCCACAGTTATGAGTTAGAAAACTGACTGCCAGTTTTGACCGGCTGTTGGGGCAGCCCATTGCAACTAGCAGCAATTACGTTTCAAGACGTCCACCTCAGCTTCCTTTGGTCTCACCGGCAGAATAAGCAGCAATTACATTTCAAGTCTTACACCTCAGCGTCCTTTGGTCTCACCGGCAGAATAAGCAGCAATTACATTACAAGACTTCCACCTCAGCTTCCTTTGCTCTCACCGGCAGAATATCTTGAGCTGGCTCCGTAATGAGGGCAGGAAAGAACACTCAACCATTGTCTGTATTATCCCCGATATTATTCGTATCTCCAGCTTAGCAAATACTGATAACACTGGTAGTATCAGAAATTCCAGGTATCTGCAATGTATCACAAAGTATACCCAATGTATCGATATCGCCAATATTTTCAATTGTGTAAATTTCAGGTGTCACTTTCATTGCCAACCATGTGTCGCTTGTATCACCAGTCTATCGGCAATATTGTGGTAATATCGCCAATGTATTGATATTGCCAAAATTTATTTATTAAAAAAATCAATTCATATTATTTATGGGTGCATGGTTGTATGCAATGTTCAATTAGTCGACGATAATATTGGTAAATCACAATGTGATCGTTATCGCAACATGGACGGTTTTTCTCGGCGGAATATTGCGTTCAACATTTTGAAATATCGATGAATGTTTGGATGGATAGATGGGATTTTTTATTCTTTTTACAATTTTTTATTCCTAAAAATAAGCAAATATGTGTATTTTAGCATCTCTTGAAGTTTCACCGAAAAATTCAGCCATTTTCCCCATGTTTCCCCGTATTTCCAATTATCAGCGATATCAATATTGTTCCAGTGAAACTCATAACACTACCGATACTTGGAACAATGCACCCAACTAACCTTCTTCTCATCCCGAGCATAAAAAGTGTAACATTATAATACTTATAGAGGTCAAAAACTATGAGGAAAAAATAACAAAAGTAAACCCAAATCTGTAGGGATCACAAATCCTCACCAAACTTTTTTTTTTTCCCTTCCAATTGAGTTACAAACTAGATTTTGAAAGGATTCTCCAAACCTTTTACAGCATCATCAACACAATTCAATGACTGGCTGCTCAATGCCAAAACTACCTCTACATGTTGAGTTACAAACTAGATTTTTAATGGATTAACCAGATCTACACCATCAACACAATTCAATGGCTAGCTGCTCAAAGCCAAAACTACCTCTACATGTCAGCTTGGAATGCAGGCCAATTACAAAAGGAATCAGTGTCACCTCTCTAATTCCATGTAGGACTGGTCAAACGACCATCTCTAAATGCCGAAGTCCCTCCAGATGCGGCAGGTGATGGTGAGGAAGCAATAAAATGGGATCCAGAAACAGATAGTGGGGGCAAGTTCACTGCATGACCTTGATGTCCAGAAGGTGCAAAGCGGGATGGACTGGCTGTGACGCCTGTCAACACGATGGATGTGGTCTGGGTATGCCCGGCAGCTACCAAACTACCTCGACTGGGGTAGGGGACCTGCATGTATGCATCATTTTTTCATTGATCATTAGTAACATTCTTAATATTCACAGCTGTATGCATATTAAAAGGAGCATTGTAAACAGCGCATGAGTTTTTTTCTCTCTCCAAAAAAGCACATGACTCCTGCGTGTAGGAACCCTGCATATGACTATCATTACTTCGAATAAAATGAATCCTACTTTCACTGCCATTAGCGACTGTTTGCAAGGCTGAGGATGTGAAAGATGCCCCCACTTAGGTAGTGGTGGGTTGCAAAAAAGAAACAAAGAATCAAATTTCCATTAAGGCACGTTAGGAGGCTTGGAAAGTATTTGAGTGCAAAATACTCTCCAAATAAATCATTTTCCCCTGACTGGGGATTTAGTTTTTGGGTGAAACCATTTTCAAATAAAGTATTTTCATTGGAAAAGTCCCAAAAGAATTACACAGCCACCCAAATGACCTTCAAAGAAAATTTCACATTCTCCCCTTTAATTTTCCAAGCTCCCAACCTGGCCCTTGGAAAAGAAGCATAAACATGTCCATGAGCAAATGGGAGAAGAAATACATGCTACTACCTTCTCAAGAGTAGTAGCAAAGGCAGTAGGGGTGGCAGGTCTTGGTGAGGCTCTCCATACTGATTTAGTGCAAGTGATTTTTGAAGTTGTGGGCCTCACTTTACATAGCAAAGGCAGCACAATGCAAAATCAATTACATCCAATCAGGAGGGATGGGTGAGAGAGTTCAAGGAGAAATGTGCAACTATCTGCTCTTTTTTTCTTTTTTTTACACACGCACTCACACCACAGTGAAATTTCACCACAATGGGTACTCGAACACATGACCTCGTGTTGAAACTCTTGTGAGTCTACCACCGAGGCATGAGTAAGGACACAAGTACATGCAGGTATTCGCGCCAATACGCACCACACACTCATTTGCTGCTTAATTGGCTGATAAATGCAGGTATTCGCACCAATACACATAGACAAGTGATATGGCACTGTAATGTTGAAGTGTTGAGGCACCATAGCCTACAATAGCTCTGCAGTTCTACTCAGCGGGTTCACCTCCACAGAGGCTTGGAGTGTATCCCTCTTAACCATTTTACATAAACTGCTGGATGACTATTGGTGATCCCATAACCAAAGATATTGTCCAGAGTCTCCAGAACGTCAGGTCCACTGCCAATTAAATCCATCGTTCCAATTTCCAAGCGCTCTCTTTTTCAAGAACAGGCTCCAGCAAACCTCTGGCAGCAACCATTCACACGGCTGCCTAACAGAAACATCTAGTAGAGTCAAAAGGTTCAGCCAATTATCCACATCATCATCTAACAATTTCATAACACACCAGCAATCGCAAATGAGCAATTTGTATGAGCCTCTATCTGCGCTCATAACACACCAGCAATCGCAAATGAGCAATTATATAATGAGCCTCTATCTGCAGCTTTGCACAGTTGTATTTATCTGGGTTCATTTTGAATACGTGTGGGCCCATGGTTCAGTAATCCAGACAATATTACCTATTGTGCCCGACCATGGACATACCAGCCCCCGAAAATCTCCCTGACTGGAAAATACTGGCCACCGAATCATGGTCATCTTTTTAGTTGAATACAGGCCACTGCTGTATTTCTTTTCTTAACCGTCTATTTGTAGGCCACAAACCAGAAGGTTAGGATTGTCATCAATGCTATTTTCCAGTGGGTCCAAAAGACCAGTGGTCTGGACCATTGAAACGTGAGCCCATTAGTCCAAAATGAAAACTCACGCACACTGTGAAAAGCCTCAGGTCAATGATCATATAATGCTTCATTGCAAGAAACCAAGAATGTGCTGCTTTATAGGATATATGCAATGCCTGTGTGTTAAAATCTTTTTCCCCCTCAAGGCACCTTCTGCACTACAATCTTTTGATGCATGGATTTTGTAATATTACCGTATTATGTGGAAGGGAACCAAATCCAGGCCTTCTGAGGGGAGAAGCTGTGGATGGAGATGTACACTGTGTTTGCTGCAAATTGCGAGCATGAGTATTGTGATTAGAAGCATCTTCGGATTCTCCTTCTAGATCATCGCCAAGATTCGTGTCTGAGCTCATCTTGGGAACAGCCTGAGCTTCTGCTTGCAGAGGAACAGCAGCACGACCGCCTGATAACTGGATGCTATTTCTTCTCGTCATTTCCTCCTCGGCATTTAAAATCTGTTGGACACAACCAAACTTTCCCAGTTAAAGGCCACCATAGTCAAAAGATGATGCCCTGCACCTGGCTACCTGTGTTTATTCATGCTCCTACATGTGCTACACATTGGCATAACTTGATAAAGGAGGCTTAGTGGCTATCTCGTGGCAACTGCTCCAGCAAGAACAATAGCAGATGCCATAAAATTCTTAGGAAAGATGATAAGAGTACATTGGTGGCAACAAGAAAAAGGAATCTTCAAATCAGCTAACTATTTCTAATTGGGCTGTTAACAGGCCTGGCCTGGGATGCACAAAATGGAAACAACTTGCCTGTAACCTCGGGTTATGGGAATGGCCTGTAACCCAAACTCTATGAGGGCCACCATGATGTTTGTGTTCTATATACTCCATCCATCTATTTTGCCATATCATTTAAGACATGAGCCAAAACATGAGGGAGATACCAAAACTCAAGTGGGCCATACCACGAGACAGTGGGGATTGAGATTTTGGGGGCCACAGAAGGTTTGGATCAGGCTGATATTTGTGTTTTCCCTTCATCCAGGCGATAATCACCTTGTGAACGGGTTGGATGGCATATAAACATCACGGTGGGCCCCTAGAAGGTTTCAGCAGTGGGAGCTTCCACCCCCACTGTTTCCTGTGGTGTGGCCACTTGAGAGTTTTTTTTTTTTTTATCACAATCATGTTTCAGCTCATGTCCTAAAATGAGCTGGTGAAACAGATTAGCAGAGTGGATATAACAAAAACATCAGTGGGCCCCACACAGATTGGGGTTACAGGGATTCCTGGAACCTGGATTACAGGCAAATCGCATCAGTGGGCCCCACAGAGATTAGGGTTACAGGGATTCCTGGAACCTGGATTACAGGCAAGTCGCGTCGCATCGCAAAATTAAAATTTGAATAGGGCCAGCTCAACAGGCCTAGCATGAGATCAAAATACACTCCTCGGTATACAGCCAATTGGTTGCCCTAACTTTCAACACTAGAGCCAAACATATGCTACAAAGAATAGAATAGAAAATTTTTAGATGTCAAAAGGAGCAGCTACATGAGAAAGCAGTTGAGAGAGAGAGAGAGAGAGAGAGAGAGAGAGAGAGAGAGAGAGAGAGATCTGCTGCCACACAATCAGGAAAAAGAGAAGGAAACAACGGTTACCTGCTTTAGTGCTTGTACTAATTGATGTTTTCTTTCATTTAAAATGTGCAACTTCTTCTCCAATTCCTTCTTCCTTTTCTCTTTGTCGCTTGGAACATCCAAACCATCGGCTACCTGGCAAACGAGACAAAAGGCAAATGAGGCAAATCAAAACTGTCAGATATGATTGATGCAGAAAAAAAAAATCTTGTCTGAAAATCATTAGTTGAAGATCAATTTATCCAGATGGTAATATTATCCACAAGAACATTGCAAAAGCTCAAGTGATCAATAACATGCCATTCTGGATACTTAATGTAGCAATAGAGGTGAAATCAAACTAGGGGCAATTACAAATAAATACCGATGTGCAGAAAAAATTTCAATTCTTGACACTATGTCGTCTCCAATCAACTTAAGAATCAACAAGAAAATAAGAAAAAACAGCAAATATGGATAAATATGCAGAATCACTAAACACAAGCCCCAAGGAGTTGCACCAAAGGGCTGTAGAAGAATTGAATCCCATTCAAGGAAATAAAGAAAACCAAACTTTATTTATTCTTTCTTCATTTTTCCTTGAATGGCAAGATGAATTATTTATTCAAGATCATCATCATAATCTCCCCATAACACTCCATATGTGTGGATTTATAGCCATAAACAAAATTATTCAGTCTCCTATCATGAATAAAAGAGGCCTATTCTTATAGCCTATTGGCTCCCACAATTAGAATACCTATTTTGTCTCTGTTGTGATCAGGCCCGCATTCACAATGTTGTGCAACTTAACAGGACAACAATCACAACCAAATTATCATGACCTTGTGACGTAGGACAATGGACCTATCAAGATGATGTGGAATGAAACTAAAGCGGAGACGTATAACAATGAATAATAAAATGAAATCTATTCAAATCACACTGTGCGGAAATTAAAATAAGCAATACACGATGCACCACAACAATAAACCCCAAGCAAATAGTAAAGGAACTATAAAATCTCAAAGGCCGGGACCCATGGAAGGTAGAACTTCCATGTCCAAGCATAAGGTTCATCCTAAAATTTAAGGAAGGGGCTCTGGGGTTCCTAAGGCATGACCGAAATTAGGAATTAATGGGAATTAGGGTTAGGGTTAGGATGATTTGGGTATTGAGGATTTAGGAATTTAAGGCAATGGGAAGGCTGGAATTCAGATTTGGATGAAAGGGGATATCCGAATTGGAAAGTAGTGTCAAATTAGGCTAGGTTTGAAGGATTCAGATGGGGAAAAGTAGAGTTTTGGGGGAAAACAAAATTTAAGGTCGCGTGGGCCTATGCCGAATGAAAAACGGTTCAAGGATTGAGGGTTTTAGCTTTGGGTTCAAGAAAAATCAAAAGAGCTATCAATCGAATGAAAATAAACAATCGAAATACCTGGATTCGTAAAAAAGAAGGAGAGAAGAAAGATAGAAGAAGGATAGGTGGCATCACACCAGAAGGGCTCCAATCACTGAAGGGTTCAAGCTTATCTCAAGCAAGAAAGTTTTTTTGCCAATATTTATTTATAAACACATCATAAAAAATGCACTAAAGTGCCTAAGTAAGAAAAAAGTAACAAAACGCCTAAAAAAAAAAAAAAAAACAGTCCACGTGTCGGGTCGGACCGTCCGACAGAACCCAAAAATGGGTTGTTGTCCATTGGTCCTATTGCTCCTTTATTGCTATCCGCTGGTCTTGTTGCTCCTCTGCCCCTCTCACATGCTCCTCAAATGTCATCGAACCACAGCGACATAGGGCGCGACGCGTCTCCTACACTAGGTACACTAAAGAAAAGGAACGTGATTGTCTGATGTCCGCATCACCTTGCCATGATGCACGAAGATCATAGCCCTACAATAACAAGAATATACTGACGTAGAAGAAGCAAGATGAAGAGGTAAGGGCAGACAATGGCAAAAATAAAGGAAAATACTAAAGTAGGTTACTATTCATATGTTGCAACTATCACTAAAAGCCTCAAGCCTTGCATACGCATGGACCATGATGAAAACCAAAATTTACAAGGACTTCTATCTACAACTCATGTTCTCAATGCAACCACTAAAGCTGTGAGACTTAGTCCTACTTTAACCATGTAAGTATCCGACTGAAGGTTGACATGCCGAAAGAAATCTACTTGGCATTCCTAATTTAACAATACTTCCCAACACTCCCCCTTATTGTTAAAGCATCTCAATTCAGTTATAGCTATCATCAGCACGGTAGTCACCACTCTTACGTCAACTCCCACATCTCGCCGCCTGGCTCACCATGCTATGATAGAGGCCACCACTCTAACACTCCCTCTCAGCACTATCTGCTTGATGTGCCAAACTGTCCTCTAAACTTTAGAGAACTTCAGAAAAGGCAACCCCTTAGTGCCTACTGCTCTTCTGTGTTCATTCGTTGAAGATCAATGTCACCTTGCAACATTTTCTCCCGTATGACGTGATGATGCACTTATATGTGTTCTGTCTGTGCATGAAATACTGGATTCTCTGACATCCAAATTTTTTATTTTTTTATTTTTTGAAGGTGAATACACACACAATCTTACGCCCCCACACACACCACATGGGCTCTCGAACTCATGACCTCAGAGTAGAAATACAGTGTCTACCACTGAGCCATGAGTAGAGGCCCATGCTGGGTTCTCTGACATCCGAATTGCACTATCATTATCACAAACTTGCCCAACAGAATAATCACCATGCTGCCTGATGTTCCTCATTGGTAGAATAAGCCATTGACATTCCTCACTCTTGTGCTATGGTTAGCTGCTGCCCTGTATTTGACCCCAGTCATCAACATACATGCTAATTCTTGCTACAACAAGAAACCACCTGAACAAAGACCGAATACGTGCCTAGTAGTCAATCTGTGAGTCATTGGATCACCCACATAATTTGCATCACAAAATCCAATTACCTCACATGCAAGTTCCTTCTCATACAGATTCCCTGAAATCCACCGTGGCCTTGATGTACCTCAAGATGCTCCAGCTGCTTCCAGACGAGGCTTTTCTCGGGCCTTGCATGAACTTGCTTGCAACACCATGTGCACAAAAACTAACCATGTAAGAATCAGATAGATCAGACTTGTAATTAACTGCCGTTACATGATGCCATCCTCTAGCTCAACCCCCACGTCACTTTTCAATTTGCATTCACCTCTGCAGGCATTGACATTGGCTTGCAGTCCGTCTGGAGCATGCATAGCCACGTACTTCCTCTGGCACAATACTCCCTGGTCACATCAGTCTACTTCTAAACCAAGAAAGTGTTGAAACTCCCTCAGCTCCATCTCACATCTTAGTGCAAGACTTTTGCAGATCAATCTAACTTCCTGTGCATAATTCCTAGCAACAATCAGGTTAATGATGTACATAAGCACCACTATGATCTTCCTAGCTTTCTGTTTCACAAACAAGCTAGAATCTCCTGGTGCTACCATGTGCTGAAAACAAGAAACATGGCAATCTTTCCATAGCAAGCTCGTGGTGCCTAGAACAGCCTGAATCATGCCTTCATAATTTGCAAACAATCTGGCATTTCTTGATCTTCAAATCCACATGGCCACCCCATGTAGATTTTCCTGTCAATCTCGACATGCAGGAATAAATTTTGACATCCATCTGCAAGAGTTTCCAATCTTTGCTCATTGTGATTGAATTACCACACATTCAGTAGTGATCTTCGGCACCGGACTAAACGTTGCATCATAATCAATCTCCTACTGCTGTGAAAAACCAGACAGCACCAAACAGGCCTTGTAACCAATGCTATCAAATCGTAAATCGTTTTCTTGTCTGAATCGTATTATATCGTAAATGGTAACATTTTTTCAGATTTTTATAAAATATCATAAAAAAATTTATACATAAATAAGAAAAATTAAAAAACATATCAATCATCCATTTTCTCATGAATATACTAAAAACACAATTTAACCAAAATTATAATGTATAATATATCTATGTATAAATGTATCATTGTGTTGTAATCATTCAAAAAATAAACCCTTCGCCTAAAAAAATTTGGAACAAAATGAAAAAAAAAAAATGAAAAAGACATAAACCAAAGAAAAGAAGTGAGCCAGGTGGGCCACCTCGATGTATTTGTATATCAATGATGTCAATCTGTTTTGCCAACTTATTTTGAGGCATGGTGTAAAAATTTAGGTAGATCTAAATCTCAAGTGGACCACGAGTGAGTACCCCTTAAATGTGTGGCCCATCTCAATGCATTTGTCGTATATCCATGAGGCAAATTCAAATCTTAGTTGGACCACACCACTGTTTTCAATGGGATGAAGGGAAAAATACAAATATCAGCTTGATCCAAAACTTTGGTGGCCCCAAAGAAGTTTTTAATTGTGGACGTCCAGTCACACCACTATTTCATGTGGTGTGGTCCACCTGAGATTTGGATCTGCCTCATTTTTGCACTCATGCCATAAAATGATTTGGCAAAATCGATGGACGGTGTGGATAAAACGCATACATCATGGTGGGCCCCACAAAACAACATGCAGTGACCGTCACTACTGGCAGCGTCATTAGGCAATTGGCGTATGGGTGAGCCTTGACAGTGGGGCCCACCCCCATATATGTTGTATATCCATGCCAGTTCATCTGTTTTGCCAGGTCCTTTTAGGGCACAGGTCCCAAAAATGAAGCAGATGCAAATCTCAAGTGGACCACACCACAGGAAAAAAGTGGTCATTGAACGCCCACCATTAAAAGTTTCTAGGGACCAGTGTAATGTTTATTTGCAATCCAACCTGTTGATAAGGTCACACAGACCTGGATGTAAGGGAAAAACACAAATAACAGCTTGATCCAAAGTTGTGGCCCTAAGAAGCTTTTAACGGTGGAAATTCAATCCCTACAATATGTTCCACTTTGATTTGGATTCCTTGGAAAAACTAATGGACGACATGGATATACAAAACATACATCAAGGTGGCCCCCACGGGTGCAAGCGCACAGAGCATCATACGCTCCAGAGTATTAAAAAAACAAATCAAGACCGTTTTGGGGGGGGGGGGGGGAATGAAAAAAAAAAAACAGAGAGGGAGATACTCTAAGAGAGAGAGAGAGAGAGAGAAGATGGTGCGGCCACTGCCACAACAGCAAAGAAGAAGAAGAAGAGGTAACTGGTAAGTTTCTTTTTCTTTCCATTTTTTTTTCCTGTAGCTTCATCATTTTTACACACCTTGGGTGGGGCCTAAATACACTTTGCAACAAAAATCCCTAAAAAAAATTGCAAAAAAACAAAAAAAAAAATCGATTTTTCTATCGGTGAAATTATCGAATCGTACGATTCACAATTTGATCAGTACAATTCAAGTGGATTTGCAATTCGATCATACGATTTGTATCGTTAATCGTACGATTTTGATAACACTGCTTGTAACGATCAATTACCCCATCTCTTCACCTTGGAAAACCACTCACATGCAACTGGTTTAACACTCATCAGACACAGAACCAGTTCCTATGTTTGACTTGGCTTCCAAGGCAAGGATACACTCATGCGTTTTGACTTGCTTCTCCTTGACCTCTTTTGCAAGCTTCAGAAGGACTAGGTTCTTTCATAACATGGGTTCCAAGGTGTTATAGAGAATTACCTTCCTTATATAGCTTGTGCATAACCCGAGTCCACATATTCTAGGTCAGGCTTCCAAACACGTGACAATCTTCTAAGGTAAATGTAAACGGATCTTCTAGGGGCAATCCAGGCCCTTCAGGCGGCGGCGGCATTGGTAGGGATTCAGGGAGGTGAGTTCCTCTTTGACTTTTCCATTGGCTTTGGGCACAGGAATAACATTCAAGTTGAAGCGGGGGGCGTTGTTGGAGGTGCTTCAACTTGCTGTGGAGAGGGGCTATTCTAGTATTATGGTCGAGATCCAAGGTTCTGGTGGAGCTACTCTCTAAGGGGAGTCCCCTCCTTGGTGTATCTAGTATAGGTGGGTCAAGATCACTCAGCTAAGAAGAGGGCGTAACATCATCTTTAGGTACATCTTGAGGGGTGTCAATGGGGCGGCAAATGCCTTAGCTAGGAGGGGTAGCGCTCTCCAAAGAAGGCAGTTCTTTAGTCGCCCCGTTGAGCTTCCTGCGGCAGATTCGGGGCGAGCTCTTCTTGGACCGGCTAGGCCTTGTGCAGTTGATTCAGTGACGTGCACGTGGTTTTCTTCCTTTTGCTTTTTGGTATATGATAGGCGGCCCATGGGCTCCTTTTTTGTGTGGCTTTGGGTTGCCTGAATGAGCGTTGGCCTGTGTTTTTTGTTTTGTGAAAAAAAAAAAGCGTGACAATCTTCTAAGCTACGAGTCAAGGCAGGGAGTAGCATAACTGATAACAGTTAACAGTTACCACCCTCCCTGCTTTAGGACGTCCAGGGATCTCCCACCATTATCTATCTCGTCAAACTGTGAAGGATACTCATCCTTCACCATGCAAACATTTTGTAAATTCACACAGGTTCTCTAAAGACTCCATGGATGAACTAGTTTATTATGTGCACCCTCGAAATGGAAGGTATTATTATGTTGGTATGTTTGCTTCCTTGGTCTTGGCTTCATCCACAATCAATGTATCCTCCTTGGATTTTTTATTTTTTATTTATTTTTTGGAAAGTAATGATTTTACTATAAAAGAAGAACAAAGGCCAAAGAACAGAAAGACACATTACAAGGCAGACCAAAATAAAGGTAAGAGAGGACACTCAACAAGAGCCTTAATATTTTAGGCCCAACCCATTACATCCAATTTTTCCCTTCCAAGGACCCCCGAAACCAGCCCACTACAATTACAAAAGCATCAATTATTCCTCTCTCCCCATAAGGCCCAAATGCTTGCGAATAAGGAAAGTATCTAGAGCATCCTCCCTTTCTTCCCAATCCTACCCCCATGCTAAGACAGAAAGAGTCTCTCTGTGGAGCCTAGCATCACCTACGACACCTCGAAGGCCACTAAGAACCTCTCCCATAGCTCACTAGCAAAGGGACAATGGATAAAGAGATGGTCGCCTGACTCCTCATTCTGCATACATAACATGCAGACATTAGTGACCATCATCTTCCTTCCGGAAACTATCAACCATAAGCACCTTATTCCTTCCCACAAATCACGCCAAAGCTGCTAACTTAGGGGGGGCTCATAGTGCCATATGAAAGCAGTGTACCACATTGCGCTCTCTCGAAGATATCTCAAGAATCAACCTGTAGAAAGAGCTAATCGAGAACCGACTGGATGTTTCTTTATTCCACACCAGCGCATCCCTAGCACCTTACAAAGGACAGATACTATGAAATTGCTCCAATAGACTAATGAGCTCAATCTCTTCTCCCTTTGACAAGTTCCTCCGACATGGAAGAGACCACACCACCCCATTACCTGAAACTAAATAGCACCAACCAATGGAAATGTTCCTCTTCCTTAGAAATTAATGTTATAGTGGAAGCAAGAAAATGTCCACCTTGTTCGACAGTATCCCACTTGTGGTCAAATGCTCCTTTAAATTCTCTATGACAGAATTTCCTTCAACAAGAACAAATTTCACTTTGTAGTTCCGCGTAAAGTGACCTAATTTTCCACAACAAAAACAAACTTTTTTCTTTGCTTGTTTTCCATGTGTCTTCTTGTCTCCACTGCCTCCACCATTAAAATCTTCTCCATTTCTTGAAAGCGTTTCCTCATGCTTCGATTTTCTATTACATTTACACCTCCCTTCAACAAGAACAAATTTCACTTTGTAGTTCCGTGTAAAGTGACCTAATCTTCCACAACAAAACAAACCTTTTTCTTTGCTTCTTTTCCATGTGTCTTCTTGTCTCCACTGCCTCCACCATTAAAATCTTTTCCATTTCTTGAAATGTTTCCTCATGCATTGATTTTCTATTACATTTACACCTCCCTTCCGCATTCCTTGAAAGCAAGGCCTCCTCAATTTTTAGACCGATAAGTCTTCTGAGAACCATCATCATCTAAGCCTTACCCAAAATAATTAGGGTCAACTACATGAATCTTGTTATGCCATTCCACTCTATCAAGGCTCATGACTTCACTTAGACCATAGGTCGTCACGTCTTTTATTGCAAGACCATACATCCATGTCTCACAAGTACCACCTGATGGCCTACTACAAGATTTTTAAGCTCATCAATCATTGGCAGCGTCACCAATCTGCCAATTCTTGCAATGTGTCTTTGACTCCCATGAAAACCTGTAAATCAAAAGTCTACACAACTTGGACTCCATAATTTTATGTGTGGGTTCAAGTAAGATAACTCCTGACACAATCTTCTAGCAAACGTTGTTCCCAACCATCAGCTCCTCTCCAATAGTTGTAGTCAATGGGGATTCTTCCTTGAGTATAGACTAGCAAATGTATCCCACTTTGCTTTGGTATTTTTTCACCCGAGATGCATACTAGCATATCATCATCTATTGACTACTTCAACACGCACAATCCTTTCCTAGCATTAGTGTTCCACCATGTTTTCCCACATGTCATCTTCCACAAGCCCAAGGTATTAACGTTATGATATGAGCCATAACAGCCATCACGGCCAAATTATTAAAAGAAAAAACCCGTAAAGGACCGATAATGCGCAGCGGTACCAACGATTACCGTTATGTAACCATTTTTTAATACCATGCTCCTACCATACAAATACGACTCCATACACAACTTTCAAAGCTCATAATCGAAGTTAAGCTTTGTTGGAAATGAAACCCAATTTTTTTTAAGGATAATGAAACCCAAATCTCCAAACACTTTCTCCAATGAATATTCCCCGAATACCCAGCCTTCTAAAATGCACACTTCAACTACTCCTAGATTATCGAATAACCTACCCAAGCCTCTACGTGATTTCTCCCAGAGAACCACCTCGTTTTGATTCCACTTCTTGCATTCAGGCTCATATTCACAATGCTCACGATCCTTGTTGTGCAATTTAACAAACAACAATTACAACCACAGTCTAAATCCTGCCACAATGCCCAAAGATGGTAGCCCCACAATAATAAGAAGATACTGAAGTAGAGGAAGCGATATGAAAAGAAAAGGGTAGATGTTGGCAAAAATAAAAGAAAATAATAAACTATGTTTCAATGCATACAATTATCACCACAAGCCTCAAGACTTTATATATGCACGGCCCATGATGAAAACCTATACCAACCAAGACTTTTGGCTAAAACTCATGTTCGAATGCAACTACAGTTGCAATGGGTAGGGTAGCCCTGTTTTGCTCTATAGGCACAAGGCTTCAGCCCCTAATCTATACTTAGCCTGAGGATCGGGCCCAGGCTTGGATTCTAGGCCTGGTGCCTAAGTTGAGCTGTGCCTAGGCCAATGATGAATGACCTAGTCCAAGCATTAAGTGGGCTGTTGTTATACAAAAAGAACAGAGGGTTTGAAGACACTTGTTTGTTAGTGGTTCCCATTCATCATTATATGTAGTTTAGTGATCCAAATTGCTTGTATGTGAGACTCATTGATTCTTAAATTTGAATTATTTCAAACATTGATTACTTAACTATCATTCTTAGAGGGTCAGCCTCAGTCTAGCTCAGACTTGCAGGACCAGGGTTAGGGTTTTTAGCCCGATTTGGGCCAAAGCCTAGGGTCAACTCAGGCCCGGCCTTAGTCCGACCCACTGCCACTCCTAAATGCAACTACTAATCTTTTTTTTTTTAATTGAATTTTATCAAAAGAAGGTGCCAAGATGGTGTCAAATGCCTCACCTCACGCCCTCACCATTTAAAACAATTGTCTACATCATTCCAAAGAATGTGGATATCCTCAAGCTCTACTTAGGATTTCTTCTATAAAAGATCTTCACAATCCTATGGTGCCCACCACCCACCATTTGTAATTAACACTCTCCAACAAGTAGCCCCTATAGAGACTATGAAGTGTGGTTTACAGAGCTTCACCTCCCCACGAAATATCCTTCCAAAACCTAACCAAATCCTAGCACTAACCCTAAACCAAACTTCGAACACTTTAGACACAGACCATCCCACCCAAAGCTTCTTCCTCTAAATTATCCCAATCTCCAAGTCCATATTTTGCCCCTACCACTTAGGATTATTTCAACCTTCCATAGCCATTTGCATAACAAGATCACGTTGCTTTCTCTGATATGCACAATTCTAATTTCACCCTTCTCTTTTTTCAACTACAAAAATGAGTTTCCGAAGCAACCTAAGAGTAGGCAGGCCCAATAGGAGATAAAATGGTGCAGAGCCAATTGAGATGGTTTGGCCATGTGCTACGTAAGATAGAGACAGCCCTCGTAAGGCACAAAGCTTTCTTTAGGGAGTATAGATGGAGATCTGAGAGGACTTGGCTCGAATTGGTGGAGTGCGAAATGAAGGCCTGCAAACTTACATGGAACAGAACAATTGGTGAAATAAGATTCCTAGAGCCAACTCCTAACATCTAAGACAAGGATGATGATGATGATGATAACGACAATGACAGCGATGATGATAATGCTATCCCCACCTGCAGCAGGACTCCAGTGATACAGGAAATTCAAGAATGGGCCCCATATGGATACTTAACCAGTAATTCCACAACTAAGGCATTCTTCGTCCCATGACTCGGGTTAGCATTGCTCTCATGAACCTCCACCCCCTCCATCATCAAAACCCTCACAAATAGGACAACAGAAAGCACGCTTTTCCATGTGTTTGTAAACTTCTCTACTGCATATCCAATTATGTTGCCGCAGCAAACCCTAGCAGATCATCAACATGTGTTAATTAACAACCTTCCAAGCCAAACACTTCAAGATCCTCGCTCAACATATTCTAGAAATTTCAGAATCACAATACACAATTACAAAGATACTGGATTTCCCATGATCTTTGATTTTTCTACATAAGAAGAATAAAGAAAAGAATCGAACTGTTCAACGCGCATGTTTAATCAAATAAATGGAAAAAACATCAGAAACTAGATTGGCTGAAAAAAAAAAAAAAAGGGTTAGAGCAAAAGAACTTCATTACCTCCATTTCAGCCTTGCCCGATTCCACCACAGCCTCCTTCCCCTGCAAGTCTTTCGAACTGCTGCCGCCACAATCGTCCTGCCCATTCCCACCATTGGGCAATGCAGGCTTCGGAGGAGGAGAGGAACCAGAATCCAGAGGCGCAGCTCCCGCTGCAGTCCCTTCCATCATTCCTGGCGTTTTAGCCGGATGCTGGGGCTGCGTGGCGTTGTCGCAATTACCAACAACATTGGGGTTTATGCTGGGTTGAGTTTGGGAATCCTGAGCATGAATCTGTTGTTCTTGCTGTTGTTCTTGTTCTTGTGGTTGTTTGATGTCTGTAGGGCCATCTTCTATTACTGATTGTGAATCTTGTTTTGGGGGGTCGCTGGGATTCGGGACGGTTCGGAGAAGAGAGAGGGCTTTAGATCGTCTGCGGGTAAGAAGCTTGAAATCTCGGAGGGAGATGCCGTGAGTGGGCATGGGCCATTGGCGAGGACGATCAGGAACCCTGTGTAGGTTTCCTCTGTAGAAAGAGATGGCCACCATCGATAGATGGCACCTCCGCAATACAAAACCTTAGTTTTATAAAATAATACAACCTTTTTCCTCTCCTCTTCTCTGATATGTAGAAGGTTTGGGTTCGTTTTGCCTGTGTCGCGACTCAGGAACGCAACCGTGCGTCGCCGTTTCGAGCCCATATGTATGGATTTTCGGATGATTATAACCGTCCATCTTCTCCGGCGCTGCTACAACTGACTGGACGCGAATTTCTGCTTCCTGTCTATGGGGTCCGTGTAGGCGGAAGTTCTGTGGGGCCTACCGTGATGTCCGTGATATATCCACTCCGTTCATCGGTTTTGCCAGCTCACATCAGGAGTTAAGCCCCAAAAAGAGGTGGATCAAAACTCAAGTGGGCCACACGACACAAAACATGTATGGAAAAGTTCATCATTGAAACTTTCGTGGGGCCATCATGATCATTTCATCCAAACCGTTCATTAAGGTTATTCTCACCAGGATGAAGGGCCCGGGAACAGCTTAGTGGGTGTTACCCCTGCCGAGTGGCGTACATGGGTGATGTTTTGTATATCCACACGCCGTCCATCCGTTTCTCCAGCCCATTTGAGGATAGTGTTCCAAAAACTATGCAGATCCAAATCTCAGGTGGACCCTACCACTGTTTTAAACAGTGGTGATTGAGTGCCCCACCATTAAAAATTACAAAGAGCCCATCGTAAAGATTTATTAATGTTTATTTTCAATCCAACTTATTGACAATGTCAGGAAGATCTGCATGAAGGGAAAATATAAATATTGGCTTGATCCAAAACTTTTGTAGCCCACAAAAATCTCTTAATGGTCATTCATCACTGTTTTTAGTGGTATGGTCCACCTAAGATTTGGATCTTATTAGGGTTTGGTATCACATCCTAAAATGATATGAAAAAACAGATGTAAAAAAAAAAATATCAAGATGGGCCCCACATTGTTAGGGTAGCTCCCGCGTTTAAGAACTTGTAAGCCGGTGCCACACGCAATTCACGACCCGAGTGAGCTATTATGGTGGGAAGCGGATCGCCGGTGAGCGGTGCCAGGACATAGCTTGATTTAATGGGTTCCATATGCTGATGGAGAATGGGTTTCCCAAAGCATGTTTGAAAGTTGTTGTGCTTGGTCTTTCTTTTTTTTATCTTTTTCCCCCTCGTATTCCCTGAAAGCTATGGTCAGCGTGTTGCTTGTGTTGCTCGTATTATATCCATCGTCTATCTATTTCACCGGCTCATCTGGCAAAATATGCTCAAGCACTCAAGTAGGCCACACTAGGGAGGCTTCAGTACTACCCCCACCAGTACCTAGCTAGAGATGTCAGGGACTTCATGGGGCCCACCATGATCTATATGCTTTATCCATGCAGTTCATGAATCCGGATCCTCTGTTAAAACTGAGCAGAGAACCTCTGCTTTCACGGCTCTGATTGATCTAGCTCATCTTGACTGTGTCAAAGAGGCTCAACTCTGACACAGTCAAGCTTAGCTGGACCAATCAGAGAAGCGATCAGCAGGGTTTCTCTGCTTGGTTTCAACAGAGGATCCAGGACTCACAGTTCATATATTTTGACATATCAGTTTAAAACATGTGCCCAAGAGGTGGCAGATTTAACGCTAGTGAAGCTTTACCTTTAAAAACTTCTTGTGGGCAAAGAAGTTTTGGACTCAGTTGATATTTATGTTTTCCCCTTCATACAGGTCTATGTGGCCTCGTGGACAGTTGGATGGCAAATAAACATCACAATGGCCTTAAGAAGTTTTCAATGGTAGGAATTCAATCACCACTGCTTTTATATAGTGTGGTCCACTTGCGCATTTAATCCGCATCCTTTTAGGCTCATTGCCTAAAATGATCTGTCAAAATGAGTGGACGGCATGGATAAAATATATACATCATGGTAAGCCCCACAAATCCCCTGACGAGATTATCCGCTTCTAGCTAGGTCCTAGAGAGGTAGTACCCACTGGGCGTCCCAAGAAAGCAACCCACGGTTGAAACCTACATAGAGCCCACTATGATGTCCATAGGGTCACTCCCACGGAGATAAAAGAGTTCAATAATTGTCCCGGGCTAGTGTCATGAAATGAGCTGGGATATAACACAACCATCAGTGTCCTGGAAATTTGGATGATTTTAGCGGTGAAACGTCTCATCCCAAAAGCATGTAAAAGGCCTTCGTTTTGTTTTACTCACTTTTGTGCATTAAAAAAAATATTATTGCCGTGCATGTAAGAGTCCATCTGATTTTCAAATTATTATTGCCCTGCATTTTAACGGTGAAACGTCTCATACCAAAAGCATGTAAGAGTCTGCTTGATTTTCAAATTATTAGGTAAATACATTGTGAAGTAGTAATTATTACTTACACTTATAAGCCCGAAGCGGACATTCACTCATCTAGTGTTCAGGCGCCAAATAGAGGCAAGAAAACATTATGAGCATAAAAATAAAAAGTAAAAAATAATAAAATTGAAGCCTTCTGTAATGTATGGGTCATATCCATGCCTTCCATCCATTCTGCTAGCTCATTTTAAGGCATGAGCCCAAAAATTAGGCAAAAATTAGGCAAATCTAAAGCTCAAGTGAGCCATACCATATCAAACAGTGGGAATTGAACACCCACCATTGATAACTTCTTAGGGGTCACATAAATTTTAGATCAAGCTGATTTTTATGTTTTTCCCTTTATTCATGTCTGTGTAACCTTGTGAACGGGTTGAATGACAAATAAACAACAGTGTGAGCCCTAAGAATGTACTATCTTTCAATGGTTGAGGTTTGCTTGACCACCACTTCATGTGGTGTAGTGCACTTGAGCTTTGGATTTGCATTTTTTTTTACTCATGCCTTAAAATGAGCTTATGGAACGGATAGACGGCATACATGGATATGATATATTTATCACTTTGGGTTCCATATATTTTTGCACCTATGGAACACAAGGGAGTGGATTAGATGTTACCTCGGTAACACCTTAGTGGGTGTTACTCTCACCATGTGTGATCCATTTTGATGAATTTAATGTATATCCATGTTGCTCATTTGTTTTCTCACCTTATTTCATGATGTTATTCCAAAAATTAAGCAAATCCAAATCTTTGGTGGACCACACCACTTAAAAAGTGGTGAATGAAATTAAAAAAGAAAAAGAAAAAAAAGTGGTGAACGACCATTAAAAGCCTTTTTTTTAGGCCCCATAAGTTTTGGATCACGCTAATGTTTGTATTTTTCATTCATCCGAGTTTGTTTTGCGTTATCAATGGGTTGGATGGCAAATAAATATTACATATTTCCTTATAGTGGGCCTAGAAAGTTTTTTTTATGGTAAGTGTTCAATCACCACTGTTTTCAAGGGTTTGGTCCATCTGAGATTCAGATCTACCTCAATTTTGAGACCATGTTCTAAAATGGGTTGAAAAAGTGGGTAGACGACATTGATATATAACAAATTATCAAGGTGAGCCCCACTATAAGGGTAACACCCACTAAGTGAAATTACGTCGGATCATCTAACACAACACCCTACGCTAATCGCTAGAAACTTAGAACGAAGCTTGAAACTACAGTAAAGTCCTAATAAGGGGGTCATTATGACTGTTTTAGAATCTTTTTTCTAAAATCTCTTGTATAATTAAACTGATTAGCAATGATAAATTAATTAAATAAGAATACTTATCTTCAAGCTTAAGTGGGTCCTATCACAGAGGCTAGATAAGATTACGCTTTTAAGTAAACTAACTTAAACACATAGATTATAATGATGCAACATGTTTAGCTTTTAATCAATCTGCAACTATCTAGACTATAAAAGATATAACTACCTAAGCAACTAGTCTATAGATTAAGTAGACAATATGAGATTCATATTGCTAAGCATATCTCTACAAACCTAGTGAACATACATCTTGTGTGTGAATGTGTCTATCATATATAGCATACATTCTATTCAAGCATTCACATAATAAACAATGCTAGAGTAACAATGTGCTCAAATTAATCCCAAACACAAGCATATATAGAAGTTCGACTACTTGTCCACTCCACTTCCGGTTGCCGTACTCATCTCTTGAGCATATCAAATTTCACTAAGGGAGTTTAAATCAAGTTCCTTTCGACCCAAGTGTTTTAAATCGATTCCACCTTATCAGGGAGTTTGACAAGGTTCCTCTCAACCTACAAGTTTTGATGAAGTTCCTTCCAACCCTTCAATTCCAATTCAGAAACCTACAATGGTTTCTCAAGCTAACCAATAATTTACACGTACACACTTGTGTCAGTAGCTCCCCTTAAAGATTTATATGATTTTCAATAGGCTAACCATCAGCCTTAAATTCACATTCAATCCTATCAAAAGGAAGGAGTGCTAACGGACTCTCAAACTTGACACTTACTTGTTGGATTGAGCGCTACTTGAGTTGCTTCTTCTCCCTCTCCCGTGCTTGAATCAACTCCCAATGTGCTTCCCCGATCAATGATACCGTCGCTTTGCCAAGGCTTCAGCTACATCAATCAATCGCCCTACATATGATCTTCTTCGAGATGACCAAGATGATGGGAAGTGATGAATTATCTACAACTAATAGAAGATAGTTGCTAAGAGGAATTCACCTAAAGGGTATTCTAGAGTATTTAGATAATAGGTTTAACTATTAGGATAGGCCTAATCTCTAGAAAAAGAAAAGTTCACGCCCATCTTCATTAAGTGAGCTTGGAATGCTCATTAGAGTGTTTAACACATGGAAGGTGGCATGAGAACTCTTTAATTTGATGGCTAGGGTGATGGATATGAGTGGGAATCATCTAAGCTAACAATGCACCAAATACCCTCTCAAAATGTCCAAAATTCGAGCTTCATATATATAAGTTTCGAGCTTCAACGAATAAAAAATGGGCACTAACGGCTAATTGTCGACCAGTCTAAAACAAGTCATCGATCAGTCTAAGCCTTCTATCGACCGGTCTAATTAGGCTCGGGGCTGAGGTCTGCTTGTTGTCCCAATTTTGGCCATTTGCACCGGTCTAAGACACTACGACGAGTCTAAAAGAGTAGCTCACTAATCTCTAAGGCTTAATAAAGAGTGACATTTTGGGACTCCTAAGACCATTCTATGATAACTAAAAGTTTACCTATGGGGTTAAGCCATCCAGAGGTTTGTTTTAGTTTAGGTTCAAGGATTTTAGCTCACCAAGGCGTCTAATTTACATGTTTATTCTTTCTTGATACAACTGGTCCACTTGAGTCTCCGATCTTCATCTCCTTTGGGCTCAACTAACACCTAGATTCACTAACGTACGTAATTGACAAATAAGGTGCACTAGTATGCCACAAAAAATACACTAACAATCCCCATTTTGTCAATTACGTGATAAAAACATAACCTATCAAAACAGAAATATATTTACAAGATTACATTGATATTCAAATAAAATATAGACAATTGACATGTACAAACTAAAAAAAGACCTTTTCAATTGCTCCCCCCCATAACCTGTTAATCCCTACAACACAAAACATAAAATTTATTTTGGCGAGACTTGATCTTTCTCCCACTTTTTGTCAGCAATTGACAAACCAATTTCTCCCCTTTAATGATACATCAATTAAGTAAAGGAGTGACAGATTAGAGTGTCTCAGATTTAACTATAAAAAAAATACTAACTAGGAGAGTATAAGGGTACATGAACATTAAAACATGAAGCATGCATAGAACATTATTAGCAAGAAAATATTCTTATTTAAGAATAGATGATCATGCATAATTGGTCATATTAAGATAAGTATAAAAGCATAATGACCAAGGCAGAGCTTAGCATATAATTAAACACATAATTCAGCAAGATTATGCTGATCTAAGCAGGATGAAAGTTTAGCATTCTAAATATATCAAAATAAGCACTAATACTAAACTATCAAATGTTAATGAGGCTTAAATCCTCTTATATGCTAATATGCACGAAAATGTAGCCGAAATTCTTAAATTTACTTATATTATTTAAAATCAATGAGGCTAGCATCCTCAAATTTTACTATCAACTGAAATAAGAGGTTCACTTCTTATATTTTAACAATTGAGCTCAAATTGACCTCCTAAGGACACCTATCCTATTTCATAACCTTCTTGAGTGTGATTTTTTAAGACTCGAACTATGTCTATGAGATAATATTTCTTATTTGAACATATCTCTCTTAGGTATACTTTTAGTTGGAGATCTAAGTTTGGTAGAGGATAATACAATAGTACCTACCTAGTAATAGTTGCCCTCAACTAAGTATTAATTGTTTAAATGGGGCACCTAAGATTCACCCAAATCATAGATATGTCCAATTAAGTACTAATTTCCCTCTTGGATAGACATTGTGCTCAAGCTCACTTGGATTTATTACAGACAGTTAAGTCCTTCAAGAGCAACTCACACTTGATTTATCAGAGTAACCATCTCTGATACCAAGTGAAAATTGAGTATTAAGAAGGGGTACTCAGAGAGTCGCTCTATCATAGTAACTTGTCTTTGATATCAATTGAAATTACGTCGGATCGTCTAGCACGACACCCTACGCTAATCGTGGAAGCTTAAAGTGGAGCTTAGAACTATGGCTAAGTCCTAGAGGGGGGATGGAGTGATTAGGACCATTTTAAAATTCTTTTTTTTTAAACCTCTTGTCTAATTAAACTAATTATGAATAATAAATTAATTAAACAAGAACACTTAACTTCCAATCTTAAGTGGGTCCAATCACAAAGGTTAGACAAGATCAAGCTTCTAAGCAAACTAGCATAAGCACATAGATTATAATAATACAACATGTTGAGCTTCTAATCAATGTGCAACTATCTAAACTACAAATGATATAACTACCTAAGCAACCAGTATAGAGAACTAAGCAGACAATATGAGATTCATCTTGCCAAACAAACCTAATAAATATACATCTTGTATATGAATGTGCTTATTATGCATAACATACATTCTAGTCAAGCATTCATATAATAAACAATGTTAGAATAACAATATGCTCAAATCAATTCCAAACACAAGTATATATAGTGGTTCAACTACTTTTCTACTCCACTCCCAGTTACCGTACTTATCCCTTGAGCTCACCAGATTTCACTAAGGGAGTTTAAATCAGATTCCTCCTAACCTAGGTGTTTTAAATCGGTTTCACCCCACCGGGGAGTTTGACAAGGTTCATCCCAACCTATGAGTTTTAACAAGGTTCCTCTCAACCATTCAGTTCCAATCTAATAACCTACAATGATTTCTCAGGCCAACCAATAACATACACGTACACACCCATGTCGGTGGCTCCCCTTGGAGACCTATGTGGTTTTCAATAGGCTAACTATCAACCTTAAATTCACACTTAATCCTACAAAAAAGAAAGAGTGCTAACTGACTCTAAAAAATGACACTTACTTATCGGATTGAACCTCTTTCGTAGTGCTGCTTGGATAGCTTATTCTCGCTCTCCCGTGCTTGAATCAGCTCCCCATATGCTCATCCGATGAATGATGTCGCCGCTTTGCCAAGGATTTAGCTCCATTAATCAATCGCCTTGCATATGATCTTCTTCAAGATGACCAAGGTGATAAGAGGTGATGAATTCTCTGCAACTAATAGGAGAAGATTGGCTAAAAAAATTCACCAAGAAGGTCTTTTAGAGTATTTAGACAATATGTTTAACTATTATGATATGTTTAATCTCTAAAAAAGGAAGAGTTCATGCCCATATTTATTGAGCTTGGAATACTCATTAGAATGTTTAACACATGGAAGATGGCATAGAAACTCTTTGATTCGGCGGCTAGGGTGATGGATATGAGCGAGAATCACCTAGGTTAACAGTGCACTAAATACCCTTTCAAAATGCCCAAAATCTAAGCTCCATAAATATAAGTTTCAAACTTCAACGGATAGAAAATGAGCACTAATAGCTAACTGTTGACCAGTTTAATTAGGCCTGAGATTGAGGTCTGCTTGCTGTCTTAATTTTGGCCATTTGCGACTGGTTTAAAACAGGTTGTCGACGGGTCTAAGACAGGTCGTCAACAGGTCTTTGACAAATCTAAGAGAATAACTCACAACCTCTAAGGCATTATAAATGACAATCTTTAGGGACTTCTAAGGCTATTCTACCATGATTAAAAGTTTACCTATGGGGTTAAGTCATCTAGAGGTTTTGTTTTAGTTTAGGTTCAAGGGTTTTAGCTCACTAAGGCATCTCATTTACCTGTTTCTTATTCCTTGATGCAGCTGGTCCACTTGAGTCTTTAGTCTTCATCTTCTTTGGGCTCAACCAACACCTAAACTCACCAACTTACGTAATTGACAAATAATGTGCATTAGTATGCTACACAAAAGTGCACTAACACTAAGGTGCCCGAGTAACACCTAATTTACTCTTTAGAAACACGTGAAATTTACTTTAAGATTCAAATGATTTTCAATGTAGTAATTTCTGCTTCAACCAAACAAATATGAGAAGTAACGTATAATTTACTTAAAGTTTCATACCATTTTATGTAATATCTGTAATTTAAGATTCTTAAAATCTCAACAATTTCAAAGCATTATCGTAATGAAAACCGAAGGTGTATCATTTTTTGTTGGAGGGGGGATTACCAACGGCACGAGCTCGAACTCGGACTTAGTGCCAAGGCATGAGCATGCGAGGCAGTATGGTTGTAGAGGTGCTAGGGGCGCACTTTACACTTTGCACTTCGTACATGCGCGTTGTGTCGTAGATGGGTGGCTCCCTTGCGACCAGGAGCAAGACTGGTGCGACAGTGTCTTAAGTGATAGGCTAAGCGGCTGGGTTCAGATGTGAGGTGTGCTATGGAAAGAGGTTTGTCTAAGAGACTTCTCTTAAAGAGGGTTGTAGAGCTATTTAAATAGACCAGTTGTAACTCCTCTTGTAGTAACAATGTCTGGTCCATGCAGAAATTGCTACATGTGGCTAGCCCAATAGTAAAAAAACGGCTAGCTATTGTCTCTAAACAGCTAACATGCAGCTAGTCTCACACATGCACCAACTATCAGAAACAGCCAAATAACGGCTAGTTTCTCCAACAATTAGAAACGATTCAATGAAATAATGGTCTTGGACTTTAACTCCTAGCCACCCTTACCTATATAAATAGAGCTAGGCTGATTCATTCTAGCACAACTAATGGCAATTCTAAGTATTCAGCAACTAAACCAATAAGTTCTAGTTTTCCTTCTTTAAGCCAGTAGGTTCATATGAACCAATGACTGTCAGAATCAAACAGTTCATGTGCGCTTAACCAGTGTAGTGGTCTAAACTCAGCAAAGAAAACATTTCTCTCTCCTTTTAGTTTAGGATTTTATTTTTCATTTGCCAGATTGTGTTAACAGAGCTCTACTAGTGGTTATTTCGTTTTTGCTAAACGCAGAACCACAAAAAGCTCGTCATATCTTGGAAGCTATTCGCTTGCAACATATCTGCAATCTCAGTTAACTTGAGAAAGGGGCGAATAATGCTTTAAGGATAGCGTGTATAATATCTGCTTCAGCCTGTCCTTATTTATGATTTTTTGTTTTCAATTTTTTCCTAATTTTGTGTAATATCTATAATTTAAGATTCCTAAAATCTATAAAAATAAAAAAATCACCAAGGCTTTATAGTGATTGAATATGGATACGTGGTATTTCAACCTCTTGAAATAATGTTTTCTAAGTTGTTTGAATTCACCTCTTTAATTTGAAATTCGGGTGAGGATTGTGTTGAGATTTCGAGCTATGTTGAAATGATTGTTGCTAACATACATTGGGCTTATTGTGTGGTACCCACTGCTTTATGCGGTGTGGTTCACTTCAGCTTTGGATCTACCTCATTTATTGGATCATATCATAAAATGACATGCATGGAAAGATGAATGGACAGAGTGGATAAAACCCATACACCATATTGGGCCCCACAGAGCCCCTACCTGGACGAATTATCATCCCAGCGGGGCAGGATGCAATCGCTTCCCATTGAAAAATATTTGATGCTAATTTTACTATTGGTCTGCGAAATTTCCGCATAATATCTTAAGAAATTTCCTAAACGGGGATTCGTTACTATGGTTGAAGCTACATGATTAATAGTTTTAAATTTTTAGAAAAATAGAGAAATCTATTATAATAAGTTGAAATTGAGGCAAACGGATTACATCCTACCCCGCTCAAACAATAATTTGTCTATGCGAGGCTTTGTGGGGCCCACCTTGATGTATGGGTTTTGTCCACACATACTTCCATTTTGCTAAGTTATTTTAGGATATGAACCCAAAATGAGGTCAATCGAAGGCTTAAGTGGACAATAGTGGGGATGGAATGTCTACTACTAAAACCTTCCAGGGAGAGGCAAAATTTTTGGATAAGCTAACATTTGTGTTTTCCTTTCAGGTCCATGTGACCTTGTGAACAAGCTGGATGACAAATAAACATCATCGTGGACCTTAGGAAGGTTTCAACTATGGGTGTCATTATCTCCTTTGTTTCTTGTGGTGTGGACCACTCGAGGCTTGGATTTGTCGCATTTTTTTGTTCATATGCTAAAATCATCTATTAAAATAGATTTATCCATGCAGAAACTGCTACATGTGGCTAGCCCACACAATCAGAAAATGGCTAGCTATTGTCTCTAAACAGCTAGCATACAGCTAGTCTCACACATGCATCAACAGTTTAAAAAAAAAGAAAAAAAAAAAAGAAAAAAGAAAAGAAAAAAAAGGCCAAATAACAGCTAGTTTATCCAACAATCAGAAACAGTCCAATGAAATAATGGTCTTGGATTGTAACTCCTAGGCACCCTTGCCTATATAAATAGAGCTGGGATGGTTCATTCCAACACAACAAAAAACAATTCTAAGTATTCAGCAACTAAACCAATCATTTCCAGTTTTCCTTCTTCAAACCAGTAGGTTCATATGAACCAGTGACTGTTAGGCCCAACAATTCATGTGCGCTTAATCAGTGTAGTGGTCTAAACTCAACAAAGAAAAATTTTCTCTCTCCTTCCAATTTTGGATTTTATTTTTCATATGCCAGATTGTGTTGATAAAGTTCTGCTAGTGGTTATTTCGTTTTTGTTGAACGCAGAACCACAAAAGGCTTGTCATATCCTGGAAGATATTCACTTGCAACCTATTAGCAGTCTCAATTAACGTGAGAATGGGTGAATAACACTTTAAGGACAGCCTGCATCACAAATGCTTCAGCCTATCATTATTTATGATTTTTTTCTTTCCAATTTTCCAATATTTGTAATATGAGATTCCTAAAATCTCAACAATAAAAAAATAAATTCACAAAGGCTTTGTAGTGATTGAATATCTCTGAATTCACCTCTCTAATTTGAAATTTGGGTGAGGATTGCATTGAGATTTCGAGCTCTATTGAAATGATTGTTGCTAACATACATTGGGCTCATGGTGTGGTCTCTACTGCTTTATACGGCGTGGTTCACTTTAGCTTTGGATCTACCTCATTTTTTGGATCTTAGCAAAAATTTTTTTGGAAAAATGGATGGACAGAGTGGATAAAACCCATACATCATGTTGGGCCCCATAGAGCCCCTGCTTGGATGGATTATCATTCCAGTGGGGGCAAGATGCAACCAGTTCCCGTTGGAAAATATTTGATGCTAATTTTACTGTTGGTTTGCGAAATTTTCCTATAATATCTTAAGAAACTTCACGAGATTTGTTATTATGGTTGAAGCTACATGATTAAGAGGTTGTAATTAATAGTTTTAATTTATTTTAAAAAATAAGGAATCTATTATAACAAGTTGAAACTGATGCAAGCGGATTACATCCTATTATGCCTGAACGATAATTTGTCTAGGCAAGGCTTTGTGGGACAAGTTGTATGAATTTTGTCCACACAGTACATCCATTTTGCCAAGTTATTTTAGGATATGAACTCAAAAATGAGATTGTTCCAAGGCTTAAGTGGACAACATAGTGGGGATGGAATGCCAACTACTAACTCCTTGGGAGAGGCAGAAGTTTTGGATAAGCTAACATTTGTGTTTTCCTCTCGGGTCTACGTGACCTCATGAATAAGTTGGATGGCAAAAACATCATGATGGATCTTAGGAAGGTTTCAACTGTGGGTGTCATTATCACCTTTGTTTCCTGTGGTGGGGTCTACTCGAGGCTTGGATTTGTCTCATTATTTGGTTCATATGCTAAAATCATCTATTAAAATAGATTGATGGAGTGGATAAAGCGCATACATCCCAATAGATCCTACGGAACGGATTATTATCTAGGCAGGACACAAACCTCTGATGTAACTAAAAGGCAGAATGCAGCTAAGAGGATTTACTTAAAAAGAAAATAGAATTAATATTTAAATAGGTTTTATTTTTCAAAAGATGATTTGAGAGGCTTGCTGCGTCCACCATCATACGCACCATTCTATGTTATATGCCCTTATCAAGAGAGCCATCCATAGATTATGAATATAAAATATAGTCCAAGTGTAACAACCAAATCTATTTTAAATATCAGAACTATAGTGATATCCACCAGTTTAAACATGCAGTTACAGATGAAACACAACATCAGGTCCACATTCAATGACTTGGATCTTCCAGTCGGGTAGGCCTTCGGATATCCTCCATGTACTATGTTACAGAACAAACCAACGGTCTCGATAACCCCCGCTCGCCAGAATTGAAATCATGTGTACCCTCCAAAGATGAGGGCAACGGTCACGCGATTTCTCCCGTCCCTGGGGAAGTTATATGGTTATCTAGACCGTTGATCGGTTGTGTCCCACCACGATGTTCTAATCTCCAATTCTGACCGTTGGGATCATCCCATCTGTGACTTTGTGCACTATCCCATCCACGCCGGGGCTCAAAAGACCAATTACATGCATTATCAAAGAGCATTCCAGTGATTACCGTTCAAAGGAAAGGACCAAAACAATGACAGTGGGCTGAGCACTGTACCAGAACAACGGTGCTGGGGCTCTATTACAGCGGGTCCCACCATTCGACGCTTCTAATTTAAGAAATAGACCCATCTGATAAACGGGCTAGCAAGATACTTGCACTAAGGAGCATATACAGCGCGATTCACCTTTCGAACGTCCCAGATCCAGCACACGTACTCCACGTTGGCATGTGTGATGCGTCTGTATTTGGCGCTTGAAGATGGTCAGCATGGAATTCATTCCTCTTCGGTAAACTAACGTGGGGCGTGGGGCCCGTTTGGCCGTTGAGTAACCGTCTTTTCTTAGCTTCCACAACCACCCCGGCGCCGGTTACCAAAACGAGCTCACGCCGGCGCATGTTAGCTCCGAAAAAACCGAAGGGGAGAGAAGGCGTCGTCCCTCCCCATTTTACCGAGTCTTTTTCAGAACATTTTCTCATAAAAAAGAAGACGAGCGACTCCGCGCGTAAGGAATGGGCAACAAGACGCTGGCGTGCTGAATGCGCCACCCCCTCTGCCGAAGAGAGAGAGTGAGAGAGAGAGAGAGAGATTGTCTTTTCTTTCTCCCGGATTCTAAAATGCGCGGATGGGAGAAGGTTAGGGACCTGCTGCCAGGCCCTAGGGGCAGCGGCATAGGCTCCGGGAGTTTCCGGGCCAGTGACAGACTATCCTCGTCCGTCCGTCTCGGCCACATCCAGCCCCGGCCGCCCAGCTACCGCACGGTCCACTGCAACGATCGGGAGGCTAATTACCTCGCCAAATTCAAGGTCCGTTAGATCCCTAGCAGATTTCCTTATTTAATCCGTGTAGGATTCGATTCTGATTTTCTATTTGGTGCAATTCAAGGTTTGTCTTGAATTGAATCTCGAGAGTGGCTGGATTTAGTTGCATCTTGTTTTTAGCACAAGAATCTGATGGTTGATGGATTGCATTTTGGTCCTAGTTTATGATTTTAGAGAATGCTATGATCCAAAATAGTGCTTCTTGACATTTGAATAGTTAAATGCATAGGCTATGGAATGTTATGGCCTTTGGTTGTGGGTCAGGTTGATCGGTTGGGTTTTGGGTCCCAGCCTAATACTCCTAGGAATTGGGTATGTAATGTAGGTGCAATGTTTTCAATATCAGTATCAATGGATGTATCGCATCCTTGGGATACGGAAACATACCGGTTATCACATGGGAAATATCAGATGAATGGTGTAATGTTTCATTTTTTTCTTGGGAAACATTGTGAAATTGGGACATGGATTGGGTACATATCAGATGAATGGTGTAATGTTTCATTGTTTTTGGGAAGCATTGCGAAATTGGGACATAGATTGGGTACTTTCCCCTAGCTAGAATGGACAAGGATTCTGAGGGGCCACGGTGATGTATGGATTTTATCCAGACAGTCCATCCATTTTGCCATATCATTTTCAGGTACAAGCGCAAAAAAGAGGCAGATCCAATGCTCAAGTGGACCACACCACAGGAAGTAGCGGTGATAATGACACACACCTTTGAAACCTTACTAGGGCCCACTGTGATGGTTAATTGCCATCCAACCTGTTCATATGGTAAAACACAAATATCAACTTGATCCAAAACTTCAGTGGCCCCCAAAAGGTTTTCAATGGTAGGTGTTTAATCCCCATAGTGTGGTCCACTTAAGCCTTGGATATGCCTCATTTTTGGAATTGTACCCTAAAATGATATAGCAAAATGGATGGACGGTGTGTATAAAACCCACACATTACGGCGGCCCCTCAAAGCCCCTGTCCGTTCCTAACTAGGACGGGCGGGGGTAGTACCCAATCCACGCTCGGGAAATTGGTCGAATTTTTCAATCAAACTTCAGGGGATGTTAAAAAAGACATCATTACACACTTAGAAATCAAGAGATCATAAAAAGCAAGTGCACACAATAAGTTTCCTATAAGATATTAAACTATGCACTTCTTGACAAAAGTGATGCACCTGTATTCGAAATCAATTCATATTATTTATAAATCTAAGAAATGTATTAGAATTGGAAGATTTGACAAAAAAGAGATTGTTTTTGAAATTTCAAATTTTGTCGGAAAATCCAAGTGTTGGTGTCGGTATCGATGTATCGATGATAATATCATTGATACATCATCGATACATTGCAATACATTACGATAATATCGTCGATATCCAAAAATCCCACAACTTCCTGTGAGTTTCATATTGCTAAGGTTCAATATTGATGATATCAACTGATATTGATATCGCAAACATTGTATAGGTGATAGCTCCCTACATCTATCGAATGGCCTGATTCGATTTCTTCAAGGGAAATCATTGTTCCTAATTCAATTATTCATTCCTTATGCAAACAGTTATATGACATCTACATAAATTGGAGAAGAGAGTTGGCACACAAGTGACTATAACCCAACGAAATCCCCTAATATAATATTTGCTGAAAATGAAGATTATATATGGAAAAAATTAAATACATTCTAAAATAAGAAGATAAAGAGAGGTGTATCATTCTCCTTCCCTTAAGCAAACTGATGCAGGGGCATGCGATGACCTAACCCTAGATGCATGTATATCCAGTTGGAAGATATTCAAATAATAAAATTACGAAACTAACTACTTTCAATTAGAGGAAACTAACAAATCTCAACACGAAGATGAGATCCGTCCGTTCGGATCATGCCCCTTTGCATCAAACCATGTAAAATCGTAAAACAGGGAGGATTTAGGGATATGAGGATATCCCAGATCTAGCACAGACCAGTCCACAGTCAAGTTTGGATTCGGTTATCGTGGCTAGGCATCCCTTTTTTGATCGTACCCAAAGGGGGGGGGGGGGGGGGGTTTCAGAAAAGGACGAGGGATGTCAAAAAGCAATGGATTCTCATGAAGTACGAATTAGGAATTAAAAGAAACTTACTTTTCCTCACACCTTGAAGAAACAGAGAAGAGAAAACGGAAACTCCGAGGTGGAATCCTCAACACCGAGGGCCAATCCTGAAACCCTAATCTCTCAAACAAAGAGGAAGAAACTCACGAATTTTCTATTCATTCAATAATTCAAAATAGGGTTTCTCACAGTATATATAAGCTACGAAAATAAAAAAAAGTGCACTAAAGTGCCTGAAAACCAAAGAAATAACATAAAAACGCCTAAAGTAAATAACGACACTAAAGCGCCTAAAAACAAGGAAATAAACAGAAAAGCGCCTAAACGTAAATGCTCTCCATGGTCCAGCGGTCATGATACTCCTGTGCGATCCTGCATCTCGCGTACTCGTAACGTGTTAGAAAATGGGCCCCATGGGCCCGGCGTCCATCCACATCAACTCGTCTGCTCTAACACTCGATCTGCGACGTCGCCTCCTCTGGTACACTCTAAAGGATGCACCACTGATGTCCGCATCACAAACCCTTGTCAAGGGTTAAGATCCAGTTAGAGCCTTGTTTCCTATGTTGGCTCATCTTCAGGATCACCATCATCCACTCCAATAATCATAGCTAACCACGCCTTGCATTTATGCTCGGGTGTGAATTTCTCACTGCAATTGTAGCATGAGGACCCTTTCCCCTATCTGTCATTTCAACCAGTGTGAGTCTTTTGATTCGTGGTGTCAAGTTCTAACCAATTTGAGTTTTCTCCAATCTCTTTTGTCGCCTTAGTTGGTGCTGTCCAATATTCAAATTGTATAATAGCTAACATTTCCTCATATATTGTAGCTACTTCGAAGGCCCAAATCAACGACAAGGGTTGTGACATTTGCATTCCCACCATATTTCGTCCTTCGATCTCGAGATAAAACAACTCACTAAGAAGTGTTCTGATAATCCAACAATGTGGTTGGTTAAATGTTTGAACTTTGCCTGATAATTGCATATAAAACCTGATTGACGAAGTTTGGACAATGATCCTCCTGGGTTTGCATAGTTGCACAATCCTAATCGTGCACAAATTGCACATGTAAATTGCAGCCAACTCATTTTGCCAACCATTTGCTTCATCCACTAGAACCATGGATGGCATCCCCTGTTAACTGAACCAAGGCTAGTGAGACCATTTGGTTCCAGGAATCTGATTAATTTTGTTTTTTTAATTGCTCTGCCCTGAAAACCCATCTTGCAGGATCATCTCCTTCAAATTTAGGGAAATTGATATGAATTGTTCAGGTTTGGATGGTTATTCACGATGGTTTTTCATTATCTAGCATCATTTGATACGAATCATTTTCAAATAGCTACATAAATAAGAGAAGAGATTTGATCCACAAGCCAAAAATAACCTTAGACAATCAAACCAAATTCCCTAATATAATATTTGCTGATAATGAAGAATATAAATGGAAAGAACTAGACATATTCTAAAATATGAAGATGGAGAGAGAAGGTGCGTATCAGTAGGTCTATGGTCAGGCCTAGTCTAGATCAAGCAAAATTTTCTATTATGCCTGAGTTTAAGAAGAGGCCCTTTCATGAGTCTACTAGTCTAGTGGGCCAACTTGGGCAACAGGCTATGCCTAGGGTTGATTTTTAGGCCTGATTCATCATACTCAGTATAGATCCTTTCTGGCCCAGTTTGACACCTTGCCACCCCTAGACATTGCACATCATGAGTTGGTGCATGCATCTCTCGTGCCGTTGGTCACTGGTTACCCATCATGTTTCAAAATTTCACATATTTCTAAATACCAATTGGATTAGCATGCACTGTCTTTTAATGGTTGGAGACATGCATGCACTGATTCTTGGTGTACACAATTTACCTAACTTGGATCTATTGTCCTAGAGTAAGCAAATTTAAATGCATATTAATGTCACATGGGACAAGAGTCACAAGATTGTCAATAGTTCACTCTTGGATATGTGGTTTGAAGTAGGCCTCTCGATCTTGGTTTGACAAATTTAGCGGTGCCTTGATTGGTATCGGATTTACTTGTACTCAGTCATGCCATTCAGTGTTTGTTAAGCAGTGTGTGCAACGCATTATCATTGTCAGTCGTATTTAGATGATATTATTGTTACAAGTGATGATGCTAATGAGATTTTTGACTCGAGGCTCTATCTGAGCAAGGTTTTTGACATTAAGGATTTCAAGTTACTCAAATATTTTCTTGGCATCGAAGTCTCTTGCTTAAAGAAGGGTATCATTTTATCTTAGCGAAAATATGCTCTTGATCTTTTGATTTCAACTGGTAATCTTGATGTCAAACCCCTTGATTCCCATTTCAGCTTAATAAGAAATTTTGGGCTAATGATAGGGAGCTTCTTGATGATCCTTGCATGTATCAGCCCTGGTTGGTCGGTTAATATATTTAACTATTACTCATTCTAACCTATCTCATGCATTCAATTTGGTAAGCCATTTTTTGCATGCCCTCTCTCCACTTATTTAGAAGCTATTCGTCGCATATTTCGCTACATCAAGTCTTCTCCAGGAAGTGGTGTTCTATTTAGTTGTCATAATCATCTAAACATTGAAGGCTATTCAGATGCAGACTAGGTAGGATCTCTTGAGATCATCGTACAATAGGAATTGTACTTTTTAAGAGGAAATCTTATTATATGGAAGACTAAGAAGCAAACTGTTGTTGCAAGATCCAGTGTTGAGGCTAAATATCAAGCTATGACAAATAATACATGTGAGATCTTGTGGTTGAAAAGCTTTGTCGTTGAGTTGCTTGTCCTTGCATCAAACATCTACAACCCATGAGCCCTATGACGACCATCAATCCTGATGAGGACACAAGACCCTTCAAAGTTTATCAACGAAGAAAGCGCACACCACAAGCATTTTCCTTGTGGCTTGGCGGCCATTGAAGGGGCATTAAAGACCTTACACATGTGGTTTGAGACATTTGAGAAGGCCCCACCATGGGAAGACATGTGTAAGAGGAACAAGAAAAATAGAGAAGATAGATTCCCAATGGCTTTCCCGACGCTTCTGGGCCGTCGGCAGAAAAATAGAGATTTCAGATTCCCGATGGTTTTCCCGACGTTTCTGGGCCGTCGGCAATCCTGACGTTTCTGGACAGTCAGGCGCCCGACTAAGTGTCACCGAGCGCTCAAAATTCATCTGTTTCGTTGTTTTCATCGCTGGACGTTTTTAGTTCCCACAGGGCGCCCAACCAAGTGGTCACCAGGCGCCCGACTACCACGGGGACAATTTTTTTAGTTTGTTTTTAGTAATTTCTTGTCTTTTAGAGCTTATTTAAGGGGATTAAGTCCTAAACATGAAAATAACTTGATTATTGAATGAAAGAAAAGCCCTTTGGTGCCTCCTTCCTCTCTCTCTCTCTCTCTCTCTCTCTCTCTTGTGGATCTTCTTCTCTTCCTTCCCAGTCTTCTTCCTTTGTCCCTCCAACTTTCTTCCAGGTAATCTATCATCTTTTCTCATCATTCTAAATCTCTATTTTGTTTATTTCCCACAACCTTAAATATGAGAATTGCCCCAAACCCTAGTTCCTTAGATTTTCGAATCCCTCATCCGATAAATCATTTGATCTTTTGGATTAGTGATTCCCATTAAGCAATTGGGTGATGACCATGCAAGATCGGGAGGTTCCATCCCTCTCCGGATCCAAGCCACGCATTATTTGAATTCCTTACTACATGATTGTGATGATGGCCCACATTGTTGCATGTTTTGTTCCTGATTTTCTTAGATTATATGATGGTGAATGCTGAGTTTTGAATTATTATTGTTGTTTATTTCCGCTGGATTATTTATGTTCATACACATGCATCATAATTAGGTCATCCTGCATCAAATCCTCTTCTTGGTTGTCAGATTCTAAAAAACATGGTGCAACCGAAAAAATGTGCAAACAGTTTAATTTTTTCGTAAGAGCACTCAAAGACAACAAATTAAATGGAAAAGAGAGAACATGTATAACTGAAGGTAACATCAATGATAGAGAGAGCTGATAGGCTCATTTCCTAGCGTCTTTGTAAGAGGATCTAATAGCAAGTTTTATGCGACTCAAAGTAGCACAATATGTGATGTAGCGCACAACTCACTGTAGGGCCCAATATGTGTTGATTTTGGCTCTACCTAAGTCGAGTTTGCCTATAATAGCTGCATAAATCATACCACCAGAAAATCCCCATTTGAGATCATAAATGGGAGAAGTCCACACATGTACTTGACTCAGTTCCATTACTGGTATAAGATCAAGTGAGTGAAGATGTTGATGATTTTGCCAAGCACATCCAAGACTTGTAAGCTTAGATGACGAAGAAGACTGAAGAGAGCAACACCAGGTACCGAGAAGCTGTAATTGAATTTCTGCACGAGAAGATATAAATAAGGTGACTTAGTTATGGTTTATTTTTGTAAAGAAAGATTTTTGAAGGAAACTTACAAGAAGCACATGCCTAAGAAGATTGGTCAATCTCGAGTTAAGAGAAAGTTGGGAGACAATGCCTATGAGATCGAGTTGTCAAATGACTTAGATATCTTGCTGACTTTCAACTTGGTGGATTTGTTTCAATACCATAGCGAGATGTTTGATGTGCAAGATGAAATCATTATTGATATGGATAAACAACTCTTGAAGAAAAAGAAGGAAGAAGTCGAACATGTGTTGTGTATGAAGACTACTGACACTTGATGGGGCCAATACAAGCAATACTAGGTGAAATGGAAGAACAAGCTCTATTTTGAATGCACATGGATCATGTGGGTGATGAGCTGAAACGATTGGATCTAAAACTCTACTACTTGTATGAAGTGTTTAACTCACCAGAGTCGTGTTCTTTCCAACCTGGGGGAAACGATGTAGGTTCACTTTTAGACCCAACATGTGCTTATTTTGGACTGTTTATTTAAAGATTTTGGGCCTAAATATCAAGAACTGCAATTTACTATTTGTGGAAGATATGGGGGTTGATTTAAGATGTGATTGGAGATATGCAGATATGGGGTTTAATTTAAAGATGTGATTGGAGATATGCAGATATGGGGGATGTGATTGAAGATATAGCTGATTTAAAAATGTGATTGAAGATTTGAGGATTATTTCCTAGATTTGCTTGTGCTATTATTGAGCTTGTTACTATCTTAGGTAAATTATATTGATTCAATCTAACTATAATTGATTCATCTTGCTTTGATACCGTGTTAAGAAAATCCATATTAGAGAGAAGAAGATGAAGAGAGGAGAAGGTAAAAGGTGTGAGAGGAGGAAGGATTGAGAGAGATTAAGATTAGTCTCTCTCCTTTTTTTTGAAACCCTATATCAACAACAAAGTCTCTCTTTTAATGGTGTCTCGCAGGAGCACCCATTATAATGCACGCGCTCGTGCGCACACACCAGATAGTATGCACACCCATACTCTCACAATTTCCTGCAGTTCCTTTGACAATGTATTTATTAATCAGCTGTGGCATCATTTCTTTTCAGGATAACTCTATATCAACAACAAAGTACAATGTTTTCACCTTTTTACCAAAAGGATTGTTTGAACAGGTAACTCAGTTGTTAACCTGTGCTTTATGGGAATCCTGAATCTGTTTATGTTTTACTCCTTAGCCTAGCATTCCCTTTTATGTTGTTTTCTATGTTCTCCTGAGAAGCATGTGTACACTGACAGTTCAGACGGGTGGCAAACTTGTACTTCCTCATGATCTCAGTCTTATCGACGACACCAATAAGGTAATTGTCCCAGCAAAACGTGTTTTGTTGAGTATTTTCTTGTTTAGCAATGCTTAGATACAGTAGCATATGTTATCTTTGCATAGTCAAAAGATTTAGTACTGATCATAAAGCAATGGAAGAATGCACAAGTGATGCTTAATAAATATGGGTCTTGTTATGTTGTACAATGTTTCCATACTGAAGTTGGTTCTTCTTCTTCTTCTTCTTTCCTGTGCAGTCCTGTATCTCCTATAACGAATGCGCTCCCATTGGGTATAGTGCTCTTCGCATCTCTTGTAAAGGAAGCATTTGAGGACTGGGTGAGTGATATGAATTTTTCCTCCATAATCCAGCAAGCAAACATGATCTTTGTTGATTCATTGAGATGTCAGTGTCGTTAGAAAGTCCATTTATTGTTTTACTCCAGGTTAGAAGAAGCTTTGTGTCTTCATATTTGTTTACAATCATTGAAAGCTTTATATATTTTGTAGATTGCAGAATGGAGTTTTTGATTATTGGGCATTACTGATTTTTTTTTAATGCTAATTATCTTATACAGAAGCGCTTGAACAATGATAAGGTGATAAATAGTTCACCTATTGATGTATTGCAAGACCAGAGGTGGGAAAGAATTTCCTGGAAGAAGCTGCAAGTTGGGGACATTGTTAGGGTAAGCCCTTTGACAATGATAGGTGATACATGTAGTGCACGTATTAGCCATGCGACAATGATAGGCGATATATGTACTTCACCTATTAGCTCTTGAATTTCATGTTAGAAAGCAGAAAGTTGCGATGGTAGATGGTTAGTCCTGTTAACACTGTTGTTTGGGCTGAATACTCCAACCAGAAAAATGAATAACATAGATAGTTCACAGTTTCATTGTGCCAGATGCAGCTTCTGATGTTTCGTTCTGATAACTGCATTTGGTGCAGGTTAAGCAGGATGGATTTTTTCCTGCAGATCTGTTGTTCCTTGCTAGTTCAAATCCAGATGGTGTCTGCTACATCGAGGTTTTTCATAACTACTTTTAATTCTTTTTAGAATTCCTTTAAAAACAATTGATGATTTATAATGAAAAGCATGACAACTAGAATGAAAGGGATTCGAGTTATTTTTAACTGATTATAGGCTTTTGGGGTGCAGACTGCAAATCTTGATGGAGAGACAAATTTAAAGATCAGAAAAGCTCTGGAAAAGACTTGGGATTACTTGCTTCCTGATAAAGCTGTTGAATTTAAAGGTTTGACCGATCGAGTGTAGTTCTAGCAATGAATCTTGAATATTGGAATCAAGTTTCCTGTTATTGGAATTGTTCTATACGATCTGTTATTTGGTTATAAATCTACGGCATCAGCTTCATTCTCCTTTTTATTCAATCTTTTTTATTTATTTTTCATTTAACTGATCTTCTCCTTCACCACTCCTGCCTCTTTGTAGGAGAAAATTCTCAATCACTAGGGTTTCATGCAGAAACACTTAGGGCCCTGTTTGGTTTTCAAATTACTATGTTAGATGGATGTAAATGGGTAATGATTATTTACTCTTGTAATTGTGTGGTGACATCACTTACATTTGAATGCAATGATGATTTTGCTGCATTGTTTGTGTCACCCAGAAATCACTGTAAAAATGGTAGTTTTATAATGTGAAAATGTAATGATTACAATTTACTTTACCTACTTCCCTTACATGTGTGTTTGACTCTCAATCTATGAGCCATAATTCCTGTTTAAAACTAACACCTGGAAATGATAATGATGGCTCATTTACTTTGGATTTCGTAGGAAATTGGAAAACCAAACAGGTCCGTAAAAGAACTGAATTCTATTCACATGATCAAACAACTGAATCATATACAATAACAGATATCCCAAATCAATACAAACTAGCAGAAATCCCAAGCTAGGAAAAAACCACGACAGGAGACTACCTTAGAACAATTAACTAATGACGTAACTCCACTAAAATCTGTACATGCTTAATTTACTTAAAACTACAGAAATAAATAATAAATAACTTGGTAAAAACCTTGTCCCATCATCAAAATTAGAGCCTAAAAAGGGTAGCTAAAACCATGGGATTTTGAGAAAATAGCTCCTCCCTGAAGAAGCTCTATCTGAGATGGATTCTGCGACTATGGGCATCAACATTGGCCTCCCAATCATCTGCATTCCTTTTGACTTCTTAGATAGGCAACTCGAGAGAAAATTTGATGACACCAATTCAGTAACAACTTGGTTAGTTGTGGAGAGCTGCTAACAATTTTGGACTAAGTTGTGACTTATATGGTCACTTTTTTTTATTGGCAAGTGATTATCCTTGCAGCTTGCTATTGCTTCAGTAACTCTAACGGCGCACAACTAAAGATGTTGTGGGTGCCTCCATTATTTCCTTATAGAAACCCGCATTCTCTTACAGAAACATCATTAGAAACTTAGCATCACTATACATCATGAATATTCTGCGAAGGGAACCTCAAATGCCATCAATTGTCACTTGTAGTGGTCTATAATGTGATTATTTCTTCCTCTAACCCATCACATCTAGAGTAGTCAGGCATTTGGCATACTGAAATTGGAATGCAATTGTAATAGAACATTCCATTCTAAATCAGATGCAAAATTCCATCCTATTTTTTATCACACATCTTAATGGAGTTCGTTTTAGTTAATCTAGTGTCCATTTTTCTGTTGGTTGCAATTTGTTTATTTGCGTTTGCATCTATTAATTTTCTTAAAAGTATTCTACATTTGCAGGGGACATACAGTGTGAACAACCAAATAACTCACTATACACTTTCACTGGCAATCTTATCATCCAAGAGCAAACATTGCCTCTTTCTCCAAATCAAATTCTTTTGCGAGTATGCCCTGTCCTTGCCTTTTAATTCCTTATAGTAAAGACACTAAGTCACTGATTATGCATGCTTGCCATAAATTTGAAAAGCATCTTTGCTTTTGTTCTTTTTGCTATTTAAGTGTAATTCTATTAGGAATCCAACCAACTTATATTTCCTTTTGTAGGTATTGCTTTAGAATATTCACATGGAAAAAGAAGGGGGGGGGGGGGGGGGGGTGCGTTGGGGGTTTCAATTCTCATCCTTTTGGGGTTAACTGTTTAAGAAAATAAATATTGGATGTTTATGTCCTTTTACTTATTCTCTCTATTGGACCATCTTCTACTTCTCATGAAGAGCCTCATCAATAGTTCAACACCATTATCTGTGCTATGACATTTTCAATATTAGTTCCTTTTGACCATATGATTTGTTTTTCATGTTCAAGCATGAGCTCTACCGTAACTTAAAACTCATTCCTTTGCGAAACGAATGAAAAATAAATAAATCTTTCTCAAATCTTTGTTCACACACACACAACAACCATCGCCACAATAAAAAAAGAAAAAAATGTGAGTGTGAAATCTAGATCCTATAATGGCGATCCATTGGTTCAATTTCTTGATGAATGATGCTTAGGTTTTAGAAGATAGATGTGAAATTGCGGTTTTTACCGCTTCAAGAGATACTTGGAGATATGCTTATAGGGCTGTAAATGGTCAAGTTCGGGGCGGGTTTAGCCAAAACCAGACCCGCCCATTTACTAAATGGGTCTGGGTCCAAATTTTAGACCCAGACCCCTTTTACTAAATAGGCAGGGTCTGGGTCGGGTCTGAGTCAACCCATAAGACCCATTTATAAATAGGTCGGATCTAATGGGTCCGGGTCTGGGTCTGGATCAAGTATGCAAGCATTTTTACAAGGCTTAAAACTGGGTTTGGACAGGTCTAGGTTGGATGGGTCCCTTGAAACATAGACAAAACCCGCCCACTTACTAAATGGGTTCGGGTTGGGCCTAATATAAAGGAAACCAGACCCAAATCCGTTTAGCAACTGGGTCTGTTCTTGGACCTAGACCCATACCATTTAACAAATGGGTTGGGTCTGGATACCCCATCGGGTCCGCTGACCCATTTACAGCCCTATATGCTTATGTCCTAGAGGGGGGTGAATAGGACTTTTTAACTTTCTTTGCCAATTAAAACTTAATAGCCTTAGCAATATGATTATCAATCAAGCACATGCAAGGCTAATGAATCAATCACAAAAGTTCTTTCTAGATTATCAACAATACCATGAGACCTTTATGGATTATGAGATATGGACTGATTTAAACGAGACTTACAGACATTTGATCAAACAGTTGATACTCATGTAAGTTTTAAGACAATCAACTGAAATTGTAAAAGAGAATATCATGCATGCATTTCATCAAACATGTAGAGTGTCATTCATCATGATATTCAGCAATAAACAGAAGTAATGAACAATACAAGCATTCAATACATTGCACAAGATGTATAGTGGTTCAACGATGAGTCTACTCCACTCCTGGCTGATCCACTCACCCCTTGAGTGGCTGGATTTCACTATCCAATGGTTTTAAATGAGGTTCACCATAAACTTTTGCAACCTACACAAGGTTTATTCTTACACAAGGACTCCACAAATCCTACATTAGGACAACGCACGCATTCTCCTGTGTCGGAGGCCTACGTAAGGACTTCCACGTCCTACACAAGGAGACACACATGCCCCACTCAAGGACAAGTTCGAGATTGGGTCACAATCTCCAGACCCCAATCTCAACAAGAAGGGGGAATCAAACGATGGACTCTATAAGATTAACCACTTACAATAGATGAGCCTTGATTCAACGCCGTTGTAGAGTTGCTTCAGCCCAATAATGCTTTAGCTCCTCTTCAAGCTCCCAAGATCAGCAACCTTGCTTTGGATGAAGATTTGTAGTCCCAAGGTGAGGGATAATAGGCTGGGTGAACCTTCTATAGGATAAGGCTTTTGTTGGAGATGGAAGGTTTTACCTAGGGTTGCATTAATGACTTTAATGACTAAGGATATGCCTATTTTGGATTAGGTCAAGGGCCATTAATGAAGTCTTGAGTTCATGTTTCAATCCGAGCTTTGAATGCTCATTAATGTTCTTTAACAACAAGGATTGAACAATGAACTCAAGGGATAGGGCTTGAGAAGAAGGGAATAGCTTGGGAACTCACTCTCTCAAAGCACTTAATGTTTTCTCTCTTAATGCCTCATAAATGAACTTCACTGCTTAAATAGAGGGTTGAAAAACGGTCTAAAAGCGGCCATTGTTGGGCCCCTACAAAAATTAGGTTTTTCTTTAAAACCTTGCTGGACAAAAACCAGCTAGATCTGGTGCCCGACCAAGCGCTCGAGCCTTGGTTCGGGCGCCCGAAGGTGCACAACAAGTAAATGATTTTAGTGATGGGATCTTGGTGCAATACAATGTCCAGTCCAAAGCTGATCTATTGGACACACTCTAGCAAGGGAGGCTTAGGGATCTTCCTATTAGATTTAGGCCAATCTAGAGAAAGGATTGAAGAGTTATAGGTTGCAAGATTCACCCTGGCACGGGCTGATGTACCTGTTTCTCCAAGGTTGATGATGACGTCAATCTTTAGGTCTTCAAGAAGAGACTTTAGCTGAACTTATAGACTCGACAACACACGGATCACGCATATTGACAAATATTTGCACTTACAAGATGGACTTCTTTGGCTATTAGAATGACCAAATGCAGTTCCACTTCCACCTAACATGGTCAGAGGGGTCTCCACAAATCAAAGAGGGAGTTTATGTCATGGGCACTCCTTGAATTTGATTTGTTGGCAACATAGTTCTTGGAAATGGTTAGTGGAGAGAACACTTGAGGATTTAGTATTTGGTATGTGGTTGAACATTCTAATGTAGGTTTTGGAGCTTCGGCAAGTTAGAACCTATTTGGTTGCTATTTAAAACTTGTTATTTTTTATTTCTATCCGTTTCTACACACACAAGACTTGGTAGCATGTTTGAATGCCACCTTCGAAAGAAAGTTGCTTTTTTTTTTTTTTTTTTTCTTTTATGGAAAGATGACGACTTCATTAAGAAAACTACCCCAAGAAGGGGTGGGAAAAAATACAAAAAGGTAAAAGAAAAATTACAACCTCAAGAGGGCAATTAGGACAAAAGCATCTAAATCCTTAAATTCGGAGGCCCGTTCAATTCCCAAGATAATGCCTCACGGATTACCCGGTCTTATGGTTGTGAACTATTTTCGAAGCCCATAAAGTTGCCAGTAGACAAGCCATCACTACCAACCTCCACACCATCTTCCCTTCTTTGTTGACTTTGCTTTCGTGCCACAAGCGTAAAAACGAAGATATGGACTCTTGCATTACCGCACTAAAGTTCAAAGTGTTGAGAAAGAAATCCCACACCTTCCTCGCAAAGAGGCAATGGAGGAAAAGGTGGTCCATCGATTTGGTGTCACTCATACACAAGAAGAAAATATTCAGGACCACCAAACGTTTGTTATGTAAATTATCAATGGTTAGCACTCTTTTCTAGCTAGAGACTATTTTTACTTCTGAATATGACTATTTATCCTCCTCTCATGCCTCCCATGGTTTTGAAATTCTCTCATACCAAATCTCTCTTGGGAATCATTGTCACCCCCTCTTGTTCTCCCTCTCGCTCTGAACTTTGCCAAGCTTGCAGGTAGCTATACTCTGCATGTCTTGGCATGGTGTAGAGGTATGGGATCCAATCCATGCATCAGAGGGCACCATTAGGTAGATGCCATGGTCCAATAATCAAGTAGGCCCATTAGCCAGGTGGGCCACAACTTATGAAAAAATTGTATTATGGCCTAGTTTCTCCCAGGACCAACATTGTTTTTTTTTTTTTGGGTGAGAACATCTTGGTGATTAGACCCCCTAATGGATGGCTTGGATATCGCACTTGTCTAACCCTACTGGCATAAGTTGTGGCTCGTAGATGTATGCCTTGTACATGCGTGTGGACCTAAGCAAAACTCACTGCTAATATGCACTATGATGATATTACCTCAAGGCTGACTGAATCTGACCTGATCGGACAGGTCCAATGACCTCTTCAAGCTTTGCCTACTTACCATTCAGGCCTAACATGCAACTTGATCTGTTGGGCTTACAACTGATGACCAACAAGATCAATGGTTTTAAGATTCCTACTTCCCCTCTCAATCTTTCCTACTCTCACCCTTGGTTTCAGTGAGATCCAGACCATTGTATCTTGAGTAGTTTCATGAATTTGGATGGTCGAGATTGTCCATATTGTTGTCATTTGGTGCTTTCTTAAAAAGTAAATTGTTTAGTAGGTCATCCCTATTGTGCCTTCATGCACCCAAGCTTGTGAATGGTCAATATCTTATGAATGATTGCCATGTTGAGCACTTTTGTTTGGTGCATGATGATGCACAACACAAATTGCACTCTTACTTTGGCAATAGTGGAGACATCATGATAGAGCCGATAGCATTGGAAGATTGTGGAGAGATCTTTTCACAAAACATGGGTCGTTGGCGTCAAAATTGGAACTGACCATCTAGTGGCCATTCATTAAATACCATATACATTAAAAATCAAATAAACTAGACAATTCTATCCAGTATCCATGAATCACCTTTGCTCTATAAGAATGAAAGATTGCTAACCATATTTGTTTCTACCATTGCTTGAAAGCCACTCATTTGATAGCTAGAGTCATCTCATACATGTTTCTTTTGAACCATTTGAAATTCATTGTATGGTAACTAGATTAGATATTCCCGATCGATTATTCACATGCCATAGAGAAATGATTGTATCATATTCTGGTTATATTGGCTCTTAATTTCATCTCCGGAAGACAAAACCTCCCTGCCACTTAGATGTTTGCTAAATATCTTGCAAAGCACATAATCTCCACTACACATCTGCACCTGGCAAAGATGCCAACTTGACATGATGATGAGACATCTAATATGTAACAAAATGGGCCTCACTTCCATATGACTTGGTAAAATAACTGGCAGTTATTATTTCGTGAACTACCCTTTGTGAAAACAACGAACAATTCAAAAGCCAACTATCCAAACTCATCGTACAACTATGGTGCATCTCATGAGTGAATAGCCTACCTTTTGCATTTAGTCATTTGCATTTGATGAGCGAAAAATGTGTAATTGCTGGAAAATATATGTGATTGTGTGTATGTTATTTGTTTTCTCTTGTGGAGCAACTGTATGTTTCTCTCATGTTAATATATATGTGCGCCTTTAGTCTTTTGTGCTAACACTTTCCCCTAAAATCTCTCTCTCTCTCTCTCTCTCTCTCTCTCTCTCTCTCTCTCTCTCGGCCTTCTCTTACCTTCTGTCTCTCCATTTTTACTTTGTGCAAAAGCATCTTTCCTTTGTTGATCACAATCTATGATAGTGGGGCCCACTGCTGACATCATCGGGTTGTACGAATGACGTTGGTAGTACATGGCTAGGTAGTCCTCTCAAGGGAAAAGTATGGGATCTTAAAAAGCTTAATTTTAGAAAATTTATGGTGATTTTTCTATGATTTTATGGTAAGTTTTTGGGGGTGTTTCACGCAAATGGAAAACGTCGAGGAAAGGTCTAAATTATATTTTTCCTATGTATTGTATTTGTTACTTATAGGAAATGTCCAAAATGAGGTCTATGTTAGGCTTTGCTCTGAAAAGCAGATTGGTGATCCTAATTTGGTCCATTGTTCTATGGCATCTTGAAACTGAGAGATGATAGATCAATACACTTATGTGGGTTGTTTCTAACTAGCTTCATAACTGATGACGTTGTATCCTTCCTCTCATGGAAAATTGTAGGCATGGATGATGAATTGATTTTTGTTATTATATGTCCCCATTGTGAATACACTTAGTTCTTCAAGTTACTGCATCAGATTTCCTGATGAATATTCTCTTTAAATTCACCTTCAACGACCCACCCTTCCCCAAGGATTTCATTTGACAAAATACTAGCTTAGAGTGTCTTGGAACTTTGTTAAGAAGTTTACTTATATGTTGCACTGCAAGACAGTCGTATACCACCCATAAATTGTTAATTAACCTTCCTTGAAGTCCATTTCACTTGCTGTCCTAATTAATCTGCTTATTACTTGAGAATTACGGTAAATAGGAAAGAGGGCAATAGATCACCTTTCTTCTAAGCCTCTTGAGCTTTAAAAAAAAAAAGAAGAAGCCTTCGAGCGAACCATTTTCCATAATAGAAAGCTGGCCGGATGATAAAATGCTCCAATCCATTTCCTCCATTTTTGCCGACACTTACTTTATCCACTTTGGGTACAATAATGCCGGGCAACACAAGACAAAATAACTTATAGGTACACATTATTTTCTAAGAAATAATGGCTGGAGATTGTGTTGAATTTTTCTCAAATGAGATATATCTGGCCATTGGATCTGATCGATCAATCCACCATGGTTGCCTAGATTTGATCTTCCTTTTAATAGTTAAATAGTTTTAGAGAATAGGTAGTTCTTTTAAAACAAGAAAATGAGAAAAAAAATCCCCTGTGCAGAGATATGGATATCCAATTCTCGCTCAATGAGCAAGATGCCATATGGGTGTTTTGGCCATAGGTTTGACCTATACCAATTTGTTAAACAGAGGACTGGAATCATGGGGCTTAATGCTACCACGCGAATAGTGCTTGGATTTTGTACCAAAGCACACTGCATAATACACTGGAAATCCCAATCTATCTTGTCCATCATCGATGATCCCACCATCGGATCTTAGCATTTGATGGTCCATATGCCATGTAGAATCTTTGCATATCAATTGTTGGATTGGAAATTTGGCATTGCTGTACTTTAGATAGTTTGATCTGAGTGCTAGTGATATTAGAAACTGACATCTTAATGCAGGGGCATTTTCACACCGGGCTCGAGTGGGGTAGCTTGTGTGAAGTGGGGATAGTCGGAGCAGGTGGCTTGTGTGAGGTGGGCCCCACCCGTGTGAAGTGGGTGGCTAGTGTGATGCGAACCCATGTGACGTGGGGCCCACGAAGGAGGGTTCGGTCAAGGGCCTGACCTATGTGAAGCTAGAGCCTAGGCTATGAGATAAAGGGATTGATTCGCCATGCTCTATCAGTTCGAGCTTTTAGAGTAAGTGGTTAGTCGTCCTTGCATCAAAGAGGTATCAGAGCGGGAGGTCTCGTGTTCGAGACTCCTCACCGGAGGTGATTAATGCAGGGGCATTTTCACACCGGGCTCGAGTGGGGTAGCCTGTGTGAAGTGAGGACACACTCTGGATGGGTGGCCCGTATGAGGCGGGCCCCACCCGTGTGAAGTGGGTGGCTAGTGTGATGTGAACCCATGTGAAGTGGGGCCCACGATGGAGGGTTCAGTCGAGGGCTTGGTTTGTGTGAAGCAGGAGCCTGGGCTATGAGATAAAGGGATTGATTCGCCACGCTCTATCAATTTGAGCTTTTAGAGCAAGTGGTTAGTCTTCCTGTGTCACATCTTATTCCATATTGACTTCATAATTAACTAGACGACACCTTCCAAAAAGGGAAAAAGGAAAAAAATTAGACTGAAACCCTTTATTTATTTTGGGGGCTCATCTCTTCTTGCAAGGCGCATCTATACTTAATTTTCATTTCTTGGCTATCTTCATTTATAAATTCAACATTATAGTGTTTATCATTAATCACATTCTTCTAGGTGTGTGGATGTTGATCATAATTTTCTCGCTTAGTGACGTGATGCAGTTTGCAACAAGTACACAATACCATTTCTGAATTTTCTATTAAGGAGAATAATGATTATTGATTATTTTAACTTCATACCTCATACTATAATATTTTATCTCCATCTTCTTGTTTATTGGAAATCTACATCATCAATCTTGATATAGGGATGCAGCCTTCGGAACACAGAGTACATTGTTGGGGCTGTTGTATTTACCGGGCATGAAACAAAGGTGTGTTTTCCTTGTAACTGATTGAATTGCAATTCCCTCTTTGCTATACCTGTTTCTTATCTCTCCTCCCCCCCTGCAATTTCTATGCACAAGTTACATGAAGGAATTGTAGTTATTTTTCATCATCTGGGGGGAACACCTTTATTTTCTATAATATGGAATTGTTGTTTTTGCACAATTTATTTACGGCTTTCACTGGACATGTAGGTTATGATGAATTCTATGAATGTCCCTTCCAAAAGAAGCACCTTGGAGAGGAAACTTGACAAACTTATACTCACCCTATTTGGCGTTCTCTTCTTCATGTGTCTTATTGGAGCAATTGGCAGGTCTAATCACTAGCCATTGCTCCTTTACAAGCTGTTCCTACTGCAGAATTTTCCAGTATCTTTTATGATTCAACGAGACATCTGCTTTGAAGATTTGGAGATATTTTTAGAGTTATCTAGTGTCAGTTATTCCTTCTATGAAACGAATCCTTAGTGGTGCTAGTAAGCACGCATATTGCTTGAAAAAGTTTATTGCTGTTAATTTACAAGTTTGTTAAAACAAAATACTTGTTGTTTGGCTGAAAATTTTCTCTATTAAAACGTCAGTCAGTGCTTTATATATATATATATATATATATATATTCTTTTGAAAAGATTTTATTTTATTAAATCCGTGATTGATACTATTTTTTGTTTACTGGAATTCCTCAGTGGTTTGTTCATCAGCCGCAAGTACTACTACTTAGGTCTTGGTGAAGAGGTGGAAGATCAGTTTAACCCTAACAACAGATTTGTGGTACCAACTATCTTTCAAAATAAATACATTTAAAAAAAACTTTGTTTGTCATTGGCAGCAGCTATACAATATGTACATTTCATTTCTTGTTTGCTTTTACAGGTTGCTATTCTGACTATGTTTACCCTAGTTACACTTTTCTCACCAATTATCCCTATATCTCTTTACGTTTCAATTGAGGTGGGTGGAAGCAATTATGATGTGGGGAGATGTATCATTGTCTAATTTTTCCATTTAATCTATGTTGAATGCTTTTTTTCTTTTTCTTTTCGTTGTAACATCTCAGATGATCAAATTTATTCAGTCCACTCAGTTTATTAATAAGGATATGCGTATGTATCATATTGAAAGCAACTCCCCTGCATTGGCACGGACATCTAACCTGAATGAGGAGCTTGGACAGGTAGTCAGATGTCATTTCTTTCTTCCGTATATAAGCAACTTCATTAGGATTTATCAATTTGCTAATTATATCTGGTTTTTGCATTATGTTCAGTGGGTCAAATGATTCCCTTTTGAGAAATTGTAATCTGAAAATGATTCCTTTCGTAGAACAGGTGGAGTACATATTCTCTGATAAGACGGGAACCTTAACAAGAAATCTTATGGAGTTCTTTAAGTGCTCAATTGGTGGAGTGGTGTATGGTACCGGGTTTACTGAAGTAGAAAGAGAAGGGGCAGAGCGGAATGGTTTGAAAATTGATGAGGCATGTTCACTTCACAGATCATTTGGCAAGACCACAATTTTTACTGTATGTATTTTATTCATGTTATCTAGTTTAATAGGTAAGGGAATCAGCTACAGCAGTGCATGAGAAGGGTTTCAATTTTGATGATGATAGGCTTATGTGTGGCGCTTGGAGAAATGAGCAGGATCCTGATACTTGCAAGGTATACTGGATGCATCTAGAGTAGAATGAAAAGTTAGTTTTTACTTGTTTTGGAATTTCTTAGTACATTCATATTGGGTTAAAACCTGCATTGTTATTCCAATCCATCCAGGAAAAAAGATTGTTTCAGTCCTTTTGAAGTCAGTTTGCACATGTCGTAGTGGTTATTTTATCTTATAGAAATTCCTGGCGGAGTTTTAGTACTACTGAGTACTAACTTTGTATAGTTTGATATGTAATTAGGTTTTATTAGTTGGCACATTAGAACTTTGTCTTTCATACCGGTGGTGATGTTGAGGAGATTCCATCAATATTCCTCTACTATCTATATGATGCAATTACCCATTTTGTTTGATAAACAATGGGAACGGTCACTTGAAGTTCTTAGTGAGCATTATATTACCCATATCTTCAATCTTTGCTTTCCGCTCTGTAAACAGGTTCTCATAGAGGTCAGTTACCAGATGCTCCTTATGTTTTATAATCAGCTAAATGCTCATTACCACTCTTTTATCAATTAGATCAAATATTTTTCTAATGTTCTATAATCACCTCAATACTCATGGCCACTCTTTTATCAATTAGAACAAATATTTTCTATAATTCATTTTGTTTGGTTACGTTTCTTCTTTGCTTTCTGAAAGGGAATTAAGAACTGAATTGTCACTTCAGGACTGTTGTTGGGCTAACCAATATATGGATTCTAGCACCCAATTACTTTACATTAGGGTACCATCCGGATTTGCATTGTAGGTAATGGAAGTTGATTGCTTCAAAATTCCAAACCCTGCTTCGGCTAATCTTTTTATTGTGTAACAACTAACAACATGAACATTTCTAATGATAGACACATTCATACTGTGTTTCTGTAGATCATGCACATTAAGCAGATAAAATCTTACCATAGTCTAGTCCTCCTATTGTTCTGTGTAAAAGTGTGTTATGGTAACTTTGGGCAAACACATCATGTATTTAAGCCATGTATTGAAGTTATGAGCAAACGAAGAGCTCATACTTTCCCTCTCCAAGAACTTGTTCCCCCAACTTTCATTATACATGAGTAGAGGTGGGCAACGATCCGATCCGAGTCGAACATGGACCAGATCAGATCATTCGGCTGCTCGAGTGGGTGTGTTCGAACAATGTGTGAACAAACATTCGAACAGGGTGGCTTTGTTCAAACTCGGTTTGGTCTTGCCCAGCTATGTTTGAACATACGGATTTCGGACAATTTTACAAGTTCGAACAAGTTCGAACAATTTCGCTTTTTTTCCCTTGAAAATATTTTTTCTACTACTGAATAGTAAATACCGATTTGTTCACAAATTACATATCACAAATGAAAAATCACAAAGTGTAAAGTTTTTAACTAACAAATAAAAAACCATAATATAGAAACTTAACATCACCATTGTTTCCTGTGGTGTGGTCCACTTGAGCCTTCGATCCACTTCATTTTTTGGATAATGTCATAAATAATATTTAAAAAATGGATGGACAGACGGCTTGGATAAGCAAATATATCACCAGGGGCCCCACAAAGCACTGATAGGACCGCCTGTCTCTAGATAGGTCCTGACGGGGGTAGACTGGTAATACCAATCCGTGGATGCAAGTTCGCTGGTGACGCGAACACCAGCCAGCAAGCTAGTGTCAAAGTTCTGTGGGTCCCACCATGATGTATTTGTTTTATCCACTCTGTCCATCCATTTGTACAACTCATTTTGAGGCATTAAACAAAAAATGAGGCAGATACAAAGCTCAAGTGGACCACACCACAAGAAACAGTGAGGAGAATGCTATCCACCATTGAAACCTTCCTAGGGCCCACAGTCATGTTCATTTGTCATCCAACCTATTCTCTCTCCCTCTCTCTCTCTCTCTCTCTCTCTCTTCCGAACAGGGCTGTGATTGAAACCTACTCGATTTTTTTTTTCGAACAGACCTTGTGTGTTCAAACAAAGTTTGATCACGAAGACTTTCTGTTCGAACAGAGTTTTACCGAGTTGATCCAAGTCAATCCAAATGATCAATTCAGTTCATGTCCAGCTCTATACATGAGCCAAAAATCTGCTGCTAGAAGGCACATTAGAGGTATTGCATTTTAGAAGCAGCGATGATGCATGATGCATCTGGGCCACACATCACCATCAGACCAGAACTTGCGATCTGCTTGAATTAAGCCAGTTTGTCTGTTGATTTTTTCCCCCATCAGTAGTCATTTGATCTTTGTTGGAAAGAAGAGTTGAACATCATGACTCTCTGAAATGGTGAACAATCAACTTGGCATGATGTGTGGATAAACTTTCAAATATCTTTGGAGTTCTGTGGGTGTGGCCAAAGGCTATTGGGCAATTGTACATAATATGACACGGTGGGTTACAAGTAGATTGGGCTTGAAAGTTTGGCAGTTATGTCTCCTTGTGGGTATTTGGTCATTATATAGAAAGGAATAATCAGTGCTTCAAGAATCGCGAGGGGTGAGTGGCGGAGGTTTTTGGTAGGGGACTAAAATGCTCGTGGTTGAATGGGTAAAAGCATCAAAGGCTGTTGATTATCTTCCTGATAGTTGGGCTGGGTTGTAATTGTTTTCCTGCTTTTCTGTATAGTCTATCTTTGTATATTTCGGCTGTGGCCTTTTTTTAATAAACTGTTCTGCACCTGTTCCAATAAAAAAATAAAATAAATAACATGGTTTTTTCCTCAGATCTTTGGTTTTCTGATTATAATTTGAAATAATCTTCGTTGGCCACAATGTTCCAAGATGAACAATCCACAAAAAATCTGAAACAGGGAAATATGCTTGATGAGTACCACAACTGATTGCATTCCTCATGGCAATTTGTTGCAGCATGTCAGATTTGGCTATATTTCTGTGTCATTCACCGTAGAAATGCAATGGCTATTTCAGTTGCTCGCTGGTTTGAATATTTCAAGGTTCAGATTCTTTCTAGTGAGGATTATGGATTGTGCATGGTGTTGTGCTCTTGCTTGTTAATGAAGAGGAGAGTTAATTGATTATTACTTGTAGAGGATTCTGTGGGACATTCAGCCCTTGGTATGTCTTCAGCACAATGTTGGCTACTTGTGCCCGTTTATCCAATTGTAACAATTCTAGTTCTCAGGGTTGCTTGGGCTGCTAGGAAAATGGGGAGTCTTCATTGATGGCTATTGCAGGGAAGTATGGGATTCAATAGGTTGTGATGTAAATTGCTTCTTTGACTAGGGCACTGGGTGGTTGGAAGGAAATTAGTAGGTTCACTAATTATTTACTTCAAGGGTGAGTTACAAAGAAAAACTTCGGCTGTGGAAAAAAGAGGTCCTTGGGAGGAGGGAAACGGAATTTGAACATATGGCTAGGCAGATTCATGAGTTTGATCTTCTGGAGGGAGCGGGAACCTGGTCAAAAGAAGATCGGAGCAAAAGGGATACTCTTGCTCAATCTTATGCCTCCAAAGCTAAAGAAGATGAAATTAAATGGAGACAAAGGTCCAGGCAAGTGTGGCTCAAGAAGGGGGATAAAAACACTCGATATTTCCATAGCATGGCTAGTGCTCGAGTGAGGGCCAATCGTATTTCTTCTTTGGTTGTTGAAGGAGACAGAACTTCCAATAAGAACAAAATCTGCAATGCTAAAGTTTCTTATTACAAATCGTTGCTCTCGGAGGACAGGTGGAACAGACATAGACTTGACAATCTGGAGTTTGATTGTATTTCTGAAGCGGATGCATACATCATTGAAGCCACTTTTACGGTCGATGAAAGTCAAGAAAGCGCTAGATTCCATGTGTGGGGATAAAGCCCTGGGCCGGATGGTTTTCCTATGGCTTTCTTTCAGCTTTTCTGGGATTTTCTTTGCTCCGATGTCATGAACTATGTTACCGAGTTTCATGGGCGTAGTAGGTTATTTTTGGAGATGGGAGCTTCATTCATTGTTCTTATTCCAAAGACAGATTGTGTGGAACAGCTCAAGGATTTTCGGCCAATAAGCCTTATAGGGGGGTCTTACAAGATCCTCTCCAAAGTGTTAGCGCTTCACCTTCGCGGAGTTCTGTCCAAAGTGATATCGAAAACCAGGGGCTTTTGTGATTGGGAGGCAAATTCTGGATAGCGCCTTGATCGCGCATGAATGTGTGGACTCTGGATATAGACAGTGGAATCCTGGGGTGGTTTGCAAGTTAGATGTGGAGAAGGCGTATGACCACGTCAATTGGGGCTTTCTTGATTACATGTTGCTTCAGTTGGGGTTTGGAGAAAAGTGGCGGAGTTGGATTCGAACCTGCATTCAGATAGATTCTTTCTCGGTTATGATCAATGGATCGCCCCATGGTTTCTTCAAGGCTTCTCGACGTCTTAGGTAGGGGGACCCCCTATCCCTCTATCTTTTTGTGATTGTGGGCGAGACTTTTAGCAGGATGATGTGCAAAGGTGAGCATGCTAATCTTGTTCGAGGATTTTGTGTGGCGGAGGGTGGGACCATAACTACTCATCTGCAATATGCAGATGATACGTTGATTTTTTGTGAGGCGAATGCATCTTTTGTCGACAACCTTCGAAAAATCATCATATGCTGTGAAGCGGTTTCTGGGTTGAAAGTTAATGTGGACAAGACGGAGATGCTTGGGATTCATATTACTCATGAGGAGCTTTCTTTCTTGGCTGCAATCTTCGGGTGTAAAAAGGGGTCGTTCCCTACCACTTACTTAGTGCTTCTTCTTTGTATTGGTAAGGTGCCGATCCATTTGTGGGATAGGGTCATAGAGAGGATTGAGAAAAAAATCTCCTCTTGGCAGCGTAGATATATATATCTTACGTGGTAAGTAAGATTGGCTCTAATTAAGGCCGTTTTTTCAAATATGCCGACACACTTTATGTTGCTTTTCAAACGCCCGGCTAAGGTTCTTGAAAGGCGCAAAAAGTTGAGGCGAGACTTCTTTTGGAAAAGGAATAATGGGGGTAACAATTTTCACCTTCTATGTTGGGGTGAGGTTTGCAAACCGCTGAGGGAGGGAGGTGCAGGGATCAAAAGGTTAAAGAGGTGTGAATCTCGCCCTCCTAGCCAAATGGCACTGGAGGTTTGCCACGGAAACAAGAAGGATGTGGAGGGAAGTAATTGCTAGTAAATATGGAGCTGAGTTGTTGGAATATTAGGAATAATAAGGGTGTTTTTGTAATGAAGTCCATTCTTGGACCTATATGTAAATTTGTCATAAGATAGGGTGTTATTATATAAATTCGGGAAACCCTACTCATAAAAATAAGAAGAGGAAGAGAACAAATTGAGCTCTCTACCCCTTTCTTTCATCTTTCTCTATCTCTTCTCTTCTCCCTCTTTTCTCACAAATCTCCTTCTCACATCTCATTTTTCTCTTCATGGTATCAGAACGGTAATTGGTCCGACTTGTGTAACATCTCACAACCTCCTTCATTCTCTTCCTCTTATCTAGGGCTTTGAGTTCAAGCACTAGGAGGATCATCCAGACCTTAGACCCCGGTTGACATAAGCATCCGTACGACTAACGTTAGCACGTCGATGTTTGTACGGTGAGGTTTTCTTTGAGATCTATACCCCTTGATACAGAATCTTGTGAAGATAATTATGGGTATTTTTCTAGATTTTTTTGGTGAGGATTTATATTTTTTTATGATTTTCTATAGTTTTTTAGAAAAATCCCCAAATCGGCTTGATTTCTAGATTCTGTCCAAACTAGATTTATTTGATCTACCAAAATAGGTGCTTATGGATCGTTTTTTGTTACCTTACACAATGGAACTCTTTTTTGTGATGCATTAGGCGGAAAAAATTGCTTTTTTGGGCCCAAAGGGGGGGGCTAACTGTAGCGTTCTTGGGCCCTTGGACACTCAGAGCATACATCATTGTTTGGTGTATATTCCTACAGTTATTACACTCATTTTTTGCTGCTGGAAGGTGTGGATTCATGTGGTATTTTCTCACTTATTGTTGCCGATTGATGATTTGAGTGCTCTCCTTAGCTAATTGTTGCCGTGTGGTGATTTGGGTGGCTATTTCTCTTCATTTATGGAATTTAAGTCCCTAGATCGTGGTCCAGATGGACCACTTTCAATTACTTCTATAAAATTCAATGGAAGTAATTTCCTTCTCTGGTCTCGAGCTATTCGAATGTACATTGTTGGCAAGGAAAAATTGGGGTACCTCGTTGGATCTGTGAAATGGTCCCCATCTAATACAGATGCATGACAATCTACTAATGCAATTGTTAAGGGCTGATTACTTAACTTAATAGAGCCCAATATTGCCTCTGGATATTTTTTCTATGATAAGATTGCTGACTTATGGAAGTCTCTTAATGACACTTATGGCACGGTCTCCAATAAGCCCTGAATTTTTCAACTCAGCACAGAATTGTATTCCCTCACACAGGAAAACTTGTTAGTTACAGAGTATTTTGGGGCTTTGAAGAGCCGTTGGGAAGAATTGAGCCACGTGCAGCCCCTTAGTGAGCTACCAGATCCTAAGAGTGCTGAGATTGTAAAGTCCTGGGAAGTTGAAGCCAAAACGTATAAATTTCTCGCAGGCTTGAATAGTGAATATGAAGCGTTGTAGACTTAGCTGGTTGTCACAACCCCTTTTCCTACGTTACAGACAGCCTATTCTGTTGTTCATTCCGAGGAAGCTCGTAGGCGAGTTATGTCAGCCCCGGTCTCCACGCAGGAAAATATTGCTTTTGTTTCCACTACAGTCCCACCTACTGACAGGGGTGGTGGTACAGATTCTTGGGGTGGTTATTCATCCAGAGGATGTGGCAGAGGTTGCGGGCGTTTCTTCTACACGTATTGTAATCGTTCTAGAGACTCTCAGGAATGATGATTCAAGCTTCATGGTCGTTCGACTGCCCACGTAGTAGCATCTAACAACACTAAGCGACCTGCAGATACTACTGATACAGATTCGTCGCATACAGAGCCTTTTGTGATGAGTAGGGCTGATATGATGGAGCTTCAGCATCTCAGATCTCTTCAGCCTCAGTCACGCATGACTACCTCCACCTCGCAATAGCCTTCTGCATCTTCCTTTGCTGCTACGACAAGTACTACACTTCATGCCTCCTCTGCCCCTGCTACATGGATTATAGATTTTGGGGCCTCCGACCACATGACTGGTATGCACAACTATCTCCTTCCTTCCATTACCTCTACATGTAGTCGGTCAGTTCTCCTAACTGATGGTACTTCTAAACCAGTAGAATTTGTTGGCTTGGTTTCTATTTCTCTGTTTCTTACTTTGTCTAATGTCTTATATATCCCTAAATTTCATGCCAATTTGATATCTGTTAGTTGTCTTACTAGAGTTTTGAATTACAATGTGACCTTCCATCCCTCTTATTATGTCTTTCAAAACTTGAATATGAACAGGATTATTGGTGCGGGGTATGAGTGTGGTGGTCTTTATTTTCTGTGAGAGGGGGAGTTCTCTGCTCTTCCGTCTCATCTCGACCTTTTGCATCTCAGTCTTGCAGTTTAGAGTCTAATAATGTTCAATTCAATAAAGAGTCTGCTGCTATATGGCATGCCAGACTGGGTCATGTGTCTCTTAGAACTTTGAAATCTCTTGTTCCAGATTTGAATAAAATTAGTGATGTTGATTCTCAATGTGAAACGTGTCAATTAAGCAATCATGCTAGAAGTTCTCATCCTATTATTGAACATCGTTCTGATAAATTGTTTGCCTTAGTTCATTTTGATTTCTGGGAACCAAGTCCCATTACATCTCTAGATGGTTTCACTTATTTTGTTACATTTATTGATGACTTCTCTCGTGTGACTTGGGTGTATTTGATGTGTTGTCGTGATGATTTGCTAAATTTGTTTAGCTTATTTCATCAGATGATCCAGACTTAGTATGGTTGCACAATTTAAACTATTAGGTCTAATAATGGTGGGGAGTATACCTTAAATGCATTTAAATCATACCTCCAAGAACATGACATACATCATCAACTTTCCTGTCCCTAAACTCCTGCACAAAATGGAGTGGCAGAACACAAGAATCGCCATCTTCTTGAGGTCACTCGCTCCTTGTTGATAGGAATGAAAGTTCCTAAGTCATACCGATCTAGTTGCATTACTAACATCATGTTATGTGATTAATTGAAAGCCTACCTGTGTTCTCAAAGGAGATATTCCAATACATGTCTTGCAACCATCTCATCTTCTGTTTGTTGTCCCTCATCGAGTATTTGGCTGTGTTTGTTTTGTGCACTTACTAGGTCCTTTCAGGGAAAACTTGCTCATAGATTGGTCAAATGTATTTTCATCGGCTATTCCCCTCAACACAAGGGGTATAGATGTTATGATCCCTCATTGAGGAAATTTTTTGTGTTTATGGATGTCACGTTCTTCAGAGATCGCCCTTTCTATTCTCCATTCCTTGACCATACTGACATTGTCAATACACGTCACTCTCTTCCACTGCTAGCTGTTGATACTCCTCCGACATCTTTCACAGTGCCCAATGTCTTCTTACTATTGGAGGCGTCAGCAAACCCCCTGATATACATTGTTCTGTCGTTCCCTAACAGCTGGAGCTTTTAGCGCAACCGGTCAGTAACATGGTATCAGCGCAGGACGTCCGGTGTTCAAGTCCTAGGGTTTGCAAAATTCAGTATTATAGGGCATCCGGTATTGTATCAGCCCGGAGTATCACGTGCGGGGCCAGTATACCGCCCGCACGTGAGGGGAGGTGTTGGAGGCATCAGCAAACCCCCTGATATACATTGTTTTGTCATTCCCTAACAGCTCGAGCTTTTAGCGCAACCAGTCAGTAACACTTACATATGTTCGTTGCAAGTCGAGACCATCATACGATCAGCTCGCATCATCAGCTCATCTTCTACGTTTAGGTATCTCCTCTCATTTTATTTCTTCTACTAGACCATTATCCCCTATTGCATTATGCACTCGTAGTCATCATCCTACATTACATCCCATTTTCAACTTTGTCTCCTATGATTCTGTCTCACTACCCTATCGTGCTTTCTTGGCTGCCATTTCATCTCACACTATTCCTAAGTCTGTTCTTGAGGCACTTTCAGTACCTACTTAGAAGCAGGCAATGGAAGCCGAGATGGCTGCTCTAAAAAAAAAATGGTACCTTGTATCTTGTTCCTTTACCTCCGAGTAAAACTACAGTTGGATGCAAGTAGGTCTTTTCCATCAAATATCGGGCAAATGGCACGGTTGAACGCTACGAAGTACAACTCGTTGCCAAAGGCTATACTTAACATTTTGGGGTTGACTACAACGAGACTCTCTCCCGTGGCAAAGTTGAATTCGATTCGCTTAATTATCTCTTTGGCTACAAATCTTGATTGGCCATTGTTTCAATTGGATGTGAAGAATGCCTTCCTCCATGATGATCTGGAAGAAGAGGTATACATGGATTTGCCTCTAGGTTTTTAGCTTAAGGGGGAGTTTGGAAAAATGTGTAAGCTGAAAAAGGCTCTGTATGACCTTAAGCAATCCCCTAGAGCTTGGTTTGCTAGATTCAGTGTAGCTATTCTTTCTTTTGGCTTTAGGAGGTGTCGGGCAGATCATACGGTTTTTATCCATACACGCCAGTAGGGAAGAACCGTTCTACTTGGATATATGGATGACATTGTTCTCACTGGGTATGACTTGGAGTTCATTGATCAGGTCAAGCCAAAGCTAAGCAAGGAATTTGAAATCAAGGATCTGGGACCTCTGCGGTACTTTATAGGGATTGAAGTGGCCCACTCATCTAAAAGCATCTTCATCTGACAAAGAAAGTACACTGTTGATCTTCTCAGTGAAATTGGGAAATTGAGTGCTCGTCCTGCTCTGTCCCCTATGGAGCAGAAACATTCATTGCATGCAGCTGATGGTGAAAGTTTGAAAGACCCTTGCATGTATTAGAGATTAGTAGGAAAATTGATCTACTTAACGATTGCAAGACTGGATATTGCTTATGCAGTAAGTGTTGTCAGCTGAATTATGCAGTCACCGAGGGCACCCCATCTAGAGGCCGTACATCACATGCTAAAATACCTGAAATCATGCCTAGGTCGTGGTATTCTGTACAGGAATCATGGACATGTTAACATTGCTGGTTTTTCTGACACTGACTGGGCAAGATATTTAACAGACAGAAATCAACCTCTGGCTATTGCACATTTATTGGTGGTAACTTGGTCACATGGAGAAGTAAGAAGCAATCTGTTATGTCAAGATCTAGCGTAGAGGCAAATACAGAGCTATGGCTCATGGGACTTGCGAACTACTGTGGTTGAGATCTATTATGGGAGAGTTAGGCTTTCCTACCACTTCAACTATTTCTCTTTATTGTGACAATCAGGCGGCTATTCATATTGCATCTGACTCAATCCTTCATGAGAGGACTAAACATATTGAAGTTGATATCCACTTTGTTCGAAAGAACATAGCCTTTGGACTATTGACTACCCCATTTGTCAGATCGTTAGATCAGTTGGCAGACATATTTACAAAAGCCCTTAACTCATCTATGCTACAACAGATTTCTAGCAAACTAGGTATGATTGACATTCATACACTAACTTAAGGGGGAGTGTTGGAATATTATGGCCCATTTGGCACCATGGATTTGAGGAGAAAGTAGGAGAAAGGAGGAGAAACTGGTTGCTTTATTCTGTTTGGCACCGTGGATTTGATGAGAAGTGGATTTGAGAGGAATCCAGGAGAACTCAAAAAGGCACTTTTAGCCCTTTTTCAAATCCCCCAAAAAAGGTGAGATTTGAAGAGAAATCCTTCCCAACGTGGGACCCACTGTAATATGTTCCTAACTATGGGACCCAACATGATGTATATTTTCCATCCAACTTGTTGATAAGGTCACAAAGACCTGGATGAAGGGACCATACAAATTGCAATTTAATCCAAAACTTTTGTGCATCATAAAGGTTTCACTCTCCATTTTTTCTTGTTTTATGGTTCACTTGAGATGTGGATTTGCTTTATTTTTTGGATCTTGGCATAAAATGATCTGTAAAAATGGATGAATGACATGGATTTAAAAATCGAGGCTAATACGATGGGCATACGGTGGGATTAAAATTTACACCGTCTATTCCTTCATGTTTGATTTCTCTCCAAATCTTGACTACCAAACAGAAAATCCGGAATTGGTAAGAACTGGAATTGATGAGAATTCATGTCATGGAATCCACTTCTCCTCACTTCTCCTCAAATCCATGGTGCAAACGGGCCATTAGGAATAATAAATATGTCTTTGTAATAAAGTCCATTCTTGGATCTATATGTAAATATGTCATAAGATAGGGTGTTATTATGTAAATTGAGGAAACCCTACTCAAAAAAATAAGAAGAGGGAGAGAAAATGAATTGAGCTTTCTACCCCTTTCTCTCATCTTTCTCTATCTCTTCTCTTCTCCCTCTTCTCTCACAAATCTCCTTCTCACATCTCATTCTTCTTCTTCACTTCTCACATCTCATTTTTCTCTTCATGGGTGATGGTGGATGGTTTGTCAAGTGTTCCTCCTTGTATCAGGCGTTAGGCATATGGAAAGGGATAGCAACGATGAAGTATTTGGTTCGAAACAAAGTTGCTTTTGTTTTGGGGAACGGAACTCGTATTAGATTTTGGGTGGATACATGGTGTGGTGAAGCGGCCCTATAGGAGGTTTACCCAAGATTGGCTCTTCTTGCGACGGACCGTCATGTTACGATGGACAAATGTTTCTCCATTTTGGGAGACAAGGTCGTTTGGAGCCCCCCATGCCGAAGGAATATGAATGACGCTGAGATTTTGGACTTTACAGATTTGCTATACTAGCTGCAGCTTATGATTCCCTCGGCAGAGGATGATAGATTCTATTGGAGAAATCACCCTTTGGGGATTTTCTTGGTTCGCTTCATGTGTGACGTGATTCTCTCCTCTTACCCGACGTTGGGTCCTATCCATCCTTTTCATCATTGGTTCTATGGGGCCCTTCCTAGAGTCGCCGTGTTTGTGTGGTTAGTTGGGAGAAAAAGGATATTTACAATCGATAATTTACAGCAACGATCCCTAGTTTTGCCAAATAATTGTTTCATGTGCTGGAGGGATGTGGAGTCAATTGACCACTTATTTATCCATTGCCCACTTGCTCGGTCGATTTGGGTTTTCTTCTTTTCAGCTATGAATGTGGCGTGGGTGATGCCCCGGTCGGTGGATGAGTTGCTTTGGGCTTGGCAAGGCACCGGAGGGTCGAAAGGTGGGAAGAAAGCTTGGCGGATGCTCATTATGACAATCTTTTGGGTTCTTTGGAAGGAAAGGAATGAGCAGTGCTTTCGGGATAAGCAATCCTCCGTTGACAATCTGATTTGTAAGATCATTAACTTTCTGTTGGGTTGGATTCCTCATGCGTAGCTTGCAGTGGTTGTTTGTTTTTGTTTTTCAGGTGTTGTATTCTTTTCCGCGTTTCGCAGCTTTCTAATAAAATTGTTGTCTCTTCTCAAAAAAAAAAAGGGTGACTTACAAAGTGTTGCAGGGGATTAGTGCGAGAATCTACAAAGACTTTTTTTTAGGAATTATAGTTCTACAGGTGTTTCTTGGACCTCTCTACTCATCTCAGTTAAGTAAAAGTTGGTTATTGGTAGCAAGTTTGGGGTAAGACTAGTATAGTCTCATTCTCTGCTGGGGTTTGAGGGGAGGAGGAGATAGGTAGTCTAGTAGATCTTCTAGATTTAGGCTTGAGGAGGTCTTTATCCTTAGGAGGCACCGTGATGTAATGTTTGGAGGTGGTAAAGTAGGAGTGTTCTCTGTTGGATCCTATGATGTTCTAACCGTCTGCATTTGCTGGGTATAACAGAATTACTGATTTCAGGACATGATGGTCTCTCCAAGGCTAATGATGTTTTGTTGAACAAACTATGAAAGACAACATCTAAATAGGAAATTTTTTCAACACTTCAAAAACATATAAAGACAAAAGGGTTATTAAAACTGTGAAGATGTCAACATGTTTCTCTAGGATGCCAATATTTCGATCATGGGGGTTAAGGAGTTGACCTGTCCATGGAGAAGAAGAGGAAAAGAAGAAAAGAGAAGAAGAGAGGAGAAGAGGATGAAGAGAAAGAGATTAGGGTAATGCTCCTTCTTGTGTTAGCCAAAAAACCAACACACTTCAAAATATAAAGAAGTATGATATGGTTCTGCTCAGGAATACAAACAGAAGAGTACACATGCACGTAATAGAAAATATGTCTCTCGACAAAATAACCAAATTGCTAAGATTGAGAATCGTGTTGAACAAATTACTTTTAAAACTCACTAAGATTGATAGTAATCTTCCATTTGCTTTGGCTAACATTTGAAGATAGAAGCAAATACAATGGAAAAATGTGACTCAAGAAGCCTTTATCTAGATATAGGCAGCACAACTAGACGTGAACAATCACATTTATGCCTCTCGCTTAAAAAGGAAGCAATGAGTAGGGCCAAGAAAGTCATGGGAAACTAGCGTTCGCTTTGCATGCGAGAGGTACGGGGTTCGATACCCCGCATCTCCACTTTACTTCAGACTTTTGCTTTCCAAAAAAAAAAAAAAACAAAAATCATGGGAAACTAATAAACTGCTGCTGCTACTCTTCAAAATTTTGTATGATTTTTATTAATTGAAATTTTAAAGTGGTGACCCTGATCTAGTATTTCCTTTCATATTTGTCACCTCTATTGTTCTTCTATCTGATTACATTGTTCTTAGTGAAAGTTTAATTCTCTGAGTAGGAATTCTTCAGATGCCTTGCAATATGTCATACTGTGATTCCTGAAGGTGATGAATCCCCAGAAAAGATCACATATCAGGCTGCATCACCTGATGAGGCTGCATTAGTTACTGCTGCAAAGAACTTTGGCTTCTTCTTTTATAGGTATGAACTTTCTTGAGTGTCCTTTTTAATGTCTGCAATGGTTCACCCACTGCTTGAATCAATTGTATTGGACTTACTCCATGTTGACTAAAGCCAATGCCGTACTGGAATAAAGAAAGTTGTACTCATTCTCTACTGAAAGTCATTTCTTCCTAGTCTACCAAATAATTACTATGTGCGATTGAATGAATCTTTGGAAGAAATCTTCTCTATCGAATGCAAGGTTCTTTAGAAAGACATCCTATCCAAAGTTTCTCTATTGAATGCAAGGTTCTTTAGAAAGACATCCTATGTTACTTAGATTGAGTAATAATTGCAATTGATTCATCACTAGTATGAATGCCCCGATTTACCTTTTACTTTCCCAGGCGTACACCAACTACGATCAAGGTCCGCGAATCACATGTTGAAAACATGGGCAAGACCCAAGATGTCTCATATGAGATCCTAAATGTTTTGGAGTTCAATAGGTGGGTGATTGTTCCTCTTATTTTTTATTTCTAGATTCTTGAGTTTCTAACCTTATGATACTGCCACTGATGATCCATTTGTTATGCAAATAGTATAAGGAAACGCCAATCAGTCATTTGTCGTTATCCAAATGGAAGACTTGTCCTGTATTGCAAGGTGACAATTTGATGCTTTCAACGTTTTGGACGAATAATGTTTCTATCTATCTTGATGTAGTAAAAAGTGATCATACTTCACAGGGTGCTGATACTGTCATCTATGAAAGATTGGTGGGTGAAAATGATAACATAAAGAAATTGACAAGGGAACATATGGAGCAGTTTGGGTCTGCTGGTTTACGTACTCTTTGCCTTGCCTACAAGGATTTAAGTAGTGAGTTTTATGAGAGTTGGAATGAGAAATTTATCCAAGCCAAATCTTCATTACGAAACCGTGAAAAGAAGTTAGATGAGGTAGGTGGTCTATTAAGACGTTTTTTGTGCTTGCTAAATGCCTTCACCATCATTGTTGTCCAACATCATGCTTTCATACTTTTAACGGTTCCTTATATTAATTTCTCAAAACTTTATCTCTTATATTATAATAAGAAAGGACTTTTCAGGAAAAAAAACCAAGTCAAATTCCTGAAGTTTGATTGCTTCAGGCCATGCGAAAAATAATTTGGGAATTTTTGGATGTCTTCTCTCAGGAGAATTTCCAAAAAGCATGAAATGGTATTATGTTATCATGAAAGAGCTCTTTCTTATACAACACAAAAGAGCTCTGGTTTGCGATATTGGGAAATTCTACCAAGAGTATAAGTTCCAATATCACAATTATTTTATTCACTCCTGAAATGGCCAAAGTCAGACACAAGCTGAAATGATTTTAGAGTGCAGCTTGTGCAATCTGCCCCTTAAAGTGCAGGTGGGTTGTAAGTCGTAAGTCGTAAATGGAAAGAATCACATTCAATTTAATCAGATTTATTTGTTTCTCCTGTGTGCATTACAAAGTATGTCTTTGTCAATAAAAAATAAATATGAAAAATGCTCAAGTCTTTCCAGTCTGTTTTTTCTGTGCTTGATGGGAGTTGACTGGAGTCCTTGAAGAAAGCTCCAATCTTTGTTATTAATATGATGAAAAATAGCTCATGAGAGAACTGATACTCTAGTTTCTTATGTGATTACTATATGCCTTCGGGAAGCAGAGTTAGTGGACCATTTATTCATGCATTGCGATCTTGTATGTCTATTTGATGGAGGTTATTCAACATCAATTGGATGATGGCTCAATCAACTGTGTTGCTTTTCTAGGAGTGGCACGAGGGTTGCCACAATTCAAAAATGAGGATATTATTGAGCATCTTCTTTCTTGCATGCATGCGATTGATTTGGGATATGACAATTTTTTTTTTCTTCTGTGTGTACAATCAAACTGAAAGGGAAATTTTACGGAATAACTACAAAACTAGCCATGCTTTATGGAATAGAATGTTGGGAAATTAAAGAATAACATGTTCATAGGGTGATTGTAGCTGAAGTGAGGATTTTGAGATGGATGAGTGGCAAGACGAGGAAGGATAGAATTAGAAATGAATGAACTTAAGGGAACGTAATAGTAGCACCAATAGGTAATAAGATGAGGGAAAGTAGACTTAGATGGTTTGGTCATATGCAATGGAGACCCAGAACTGTTGATGTAGCTCTGATAAAACTTTGATGCAGCCTGATGCAGTCACAATGGACAATATTGGATAGCTTAAATACACTGACTTAAAAAATGTGTATATTCTTAAATACAACTCCAATTGAGGTGATTCAAAAGATAAAATGAAGCTTGATTAGTATTCTTTCAGAGGAAAATAAAGAAAAAATAAAACCCATAGTGAAATATGGTTGATTTCAGGATGCTTTTCAAACTGTCTAAAAAATCATCTGTTTTAGGCAGTTGATACTTCAAGAATTTTAATAATTTTTTCTAGAATTCAGAATGGGGTGAAAGTAGACTTGATAATGAATTACCAGAAAAATTAAAAAATAATTTGTTATCCAGAAGTGCAAAAAATGTCACGAGCAACAGACTTGTCAAAAGTGGAAATTTCTGCAACTAGAAGTTGTCGATGAACTGGATAAGTTGCCAATGAATTGGGAATCACTCGACTAGTATGGTTGGACTCATTCACAACGAAAGCGAAATCACTCAAATTCTTTCTTCTACTGGAGATTTGGAGGAAACAAATTTTTTTGTTTAATAACTCAAAGATTGGATTCTTTTCTCATTGCAAAATAGGTCCTTATATAGATCAATTACAACCACCTCTCATAAATGCATTAATAACAACAATGGATTCCCAATTCATGTTACATTTTTCTAAGGCAATATAAAAGCTTCTAAGCAATGCAAAAACACCTTCCCAAGATACACTTAAATTTCAAATTCGTCCCTTTTCTATGCATGCAACATGGTCCCAAAGCCATGCATCATTAATGCACTTGGGCTAGAAATAATGGGCTGAATTCCAAGGCTTGGGCATGGTTGATGTGTTGAGCTTTCTCCTTGAATTGGGCTTGCATCATCCTCTCCTTCTTTGAAAGAACTCATCCTTGAGTTTGAAATCTGATACTTCTTAGAATTAAGGTCCAAGTTGATTGCGGTGGAGCTTGTCGTGACGGAGATTGTTGCGACAGAACGTAATGACAGAGCTTTTGTAGAACTTGAAGAATCGGAGAACACTTCTCCATCGAACATATTGGGAACATCAAATGGTGGCTGTATACGTGTGGGAGGTTCCATTGGTTCATTCGCAGGGCTTTGATCGGGGAGCCTACACAAAACCTCCTGCATCATATGTTGAAGTTGGTTGTTAGCTTGTTTCAATTCCTTCACTTCGGCACGCACATAGACATCTTCAAGTGGAGCCGCTGTACACCAACGTTGGCCTTGTCCTCGCACCATGAAGATTGACTTGCTCTAATAACAAATGATGCCGATGCGACACAAAATAAAAAAAATAAAAAAGGAAAAAGAAGGACACAAGCGAGAAGTAGAGAAGAAAAAAAGAAGATTGATTGCTTTGTTCGAAAATGGAGGTGACAACACACTATAGATGCTTGGGGATTCATTTACTCTCAAGGACGATCAAAAGATCTCACAAAAGGGGAAATACATTAGTCATTTCTTTTCTTCTCCTACAAAAGCTCTATTTATGTTTGAGAGAGAGAGAGAGAGAGAGATAGAGAGAGAGAGAGAGAGAGAGAGAGAGAGAGAGAGTCGATATGCTACTCTACTCCGACGTGCTCCAATACTTCAAATGGCCCAATGTAACGTGGTGCAAGCTTTCCCTTCATGCAGTGAGGTCTGTGAAGCAAATCACATTTCTTCGCACCATATTTGCTCTACAACCACCCTATTCCAAAGATGATCTTCCTCTTCCCTGAATCTCCACGACCATTTTCCTAGCAAAGCTACATTCATAATTTTTAAGGTTCGATTGCCCAAGTCCCTGTCCACCGACCAAGTGCATCTTACACCCCCCCCCCCCCCCCCCCCCCCCCCCGTAATGAATCTTTGGAAGAAATCTTCTCTATCGAATGCAAGGTTCTTTAGAAAGACATCCTATCCAAAGTTTCTCTATTGAATGCAAGGTTCTTTAGAAAGACATCCTATGTTACTTAGATTGAGTAATAATTGCAATTGAGTCATCACTAGTATGAATGCCCCCGATTTACCTTTTACTTCCCAGGCGTACACCAACTACGATCAAGGTCCGCGAATCACATGTTGAAAACATGGGCAAGACCCAAGATGTCTCATATGAGATCCTAAATGTTTTGGAGTTTCAATAGGTGGGTGATTGTTCCTCTTATTTTTTATTTCTAGATTCTTGAGTTTCTAACCTTATGATACTGCCACTGATGATCCATTTGTTATGCAAATAGTATAAGGAACGCCAATCAGTCATTTGTCGTTATCCAAATGGAAGACTTGTCCTGTATTGCAAGGTGACAATTTGATGCTTTCAACGTTTTGGACGAATAATGTTTCTATCTATCTTGATGTAGTAAAAAGTGATCATACTTCACAGGGTGCTGATACTGTCATCTATGAAAGATTGGTGGGTGAAAATGATAACATAAAGAAATTGACAAGGGAACATATGGAGCAGTTTGGGTCTGCTGGTTTACGTACTCTTTGCCTTGCCTACAAGGATTTAAGTAGTGAGTTTTATGAGAGTTGGAATGAGAAATTTATCCAAGCCAAATCTTCATTACGAAACCGTGAAAAGAAGTTAGATGAGGTAGGTGGTCTATTAAGACGTTTTTTGTGCTTGCTAAATGCCTTCACCATCATTGTTGTCCAACATCATGCTTTCATACTTTTAACGGTTCCTTATATTAATTTCTCAAAACTTTATCTCTTATATTATAATAAGAAAGGACTTTTCAGGAAAAAAAACCAAGTCAAATTCCTGAAGTTTGATTGCTTCAGGCCATGCGAAAAATAATTTGGGAATTTTTGGATGTCTTCTCTCAGGAGAATTTCCAAAAAGCATGAAATGGTATTATGTTATCATGAAAGAGCTCTTTCTTATACAACACAAAAGAGCTCTGGTTTGCGATATTGGGAAATTCTACCAAGAGTATAAGTTCCAATATCACAATTATTTTATTCACTCCTGAAATGGCCAAAGTCAGACACAAGCTGAAATGATTTTAGAGTGCAGCTTGTGCAATCTGCCCCTTAAAGTGCAGGTGGGTTGTAAGTCGTAAGTCGTAAATGGAAAGAATCACATTCAATTTAATCAGATTTATTTGTTTCTCCTGTGTGCATTACAAAGTATGTCTTTGTCAATAAAAATAAATATGAAAAATGCTCAAGTCTTTCCAGTCTGTTTTTTCTGTGCTTGATGGGAGTTGACTGGAGTCCTTGAAGAAAGCTCCAATCTTTGTTATTAATATGATGAAAAATAGCTCATGAGAGAACTGATACTCTAGTTTCTTATGTGATTACTATATGCCTTCGGGAAGCAGAGTTAGTGGACCATTTATTCATGCATTGCGATCTTGTATGTCTATTTGATGGAGGTTATTCAACATCAATTGGATGATGGCTCAATCAACTGTGTTGCTTTTCTAGGAGTGGCACGAGGGTTGCCACAATTCAAAAATGAGGATATTATTGAGCATCTTCTTTCTTGCATGCATGCGATTGATTTGGGATATGACAATTTTTTTTTTCTTCTGTGTGTACAATCAAACTGAAAGGGAAATTTTACGGAATAACTACAAAACTAGCCATGCTTTATGGAATAGAATGTTGGGAAATTAAAGAATAACATGTTCATAGGGTGATTGTAGCTGAAGTGAGGATTTTGAGATGGATGAGTGGCAAGACGAGGAAGGATAGAATTAGAAATGAATGAACTTAAGGGAACGTAATAGTAGCACCAATAGGTAATAAGATGAGGGAAAGTAGACTTAGATGGTTTGGTCATATGCAATGGAGACCCAGAACTGTTGATGTAGCTCTGATAAAACTTTGATGCAGCCTGATGCAGTCACAATGGACAATATTGGATAGCTTAAATACACTGACTTAAAAAATGTGTATATTCTTAAATACAACTCCAATTGAGGTGATTCAAAAGATAAAATGAAGCTTGATTAGTATTCTTTCAGAGGAAAATAAAGAAAAAATAAAACCCATAGTGAAATATGGTTGATTTCAGGATGCTTTTCAAACTGTCTAAAAAATCATCTGTTTTAGGCAGTTGATACTTCAAGAATTTTAATAATTTTTTCTAGAATTCAGAATGGGGTGAAAGTAGACTTGATAATGAATTACCAGAAAAATTAAAAAATAATTTGTTATCCAGAAGTGCAAAAAATGTCACGAGCAACAGACTTGTCAAAAGTGGAAATTTCTGCAACTAGAAGTTGTCGATGAACTGGATAAGTTGCCAATGAATTGGGAATCACTCGACTAGTATGGTTGGACTCATTCACAACGAAAGCGAAATCACTCAAATTCTTTCTTCTACTGGAGATTTGGAGGAAACAAATTTTTTTGTTTAATAACTCAAAGATTGGATTCTTTTCTCATTGCAAAATAGGTCCTTATATAGATCAATTACAACCACCTCTCATAAATGCATTAATAACAACAATGGATTCCCAATTCATGTTACATTTTTCTAAGGCAATATAAAAGCTTCTAAGCAATGCAAAAACACCTTCCCAAGATACACTTAAATTTCAAATTCGTCCCTTTTCTATGCATGCAACATGGTCCCAAAGCCATGCATCATTAATGCACTTGGGCTAGAAATAATGGGCTGAATTCCAAGGCTTGGGCATGGTTGATGTGTTGAGCTTTCTCCTTGAATTGGGCTTGCATCATCCTCTCCTTCTTTGAAAGAACTCATCCTTGAGTTTGAAATCTGATACTTCTTAGAATTAAGGTCCAAGTTGATTGCGGTGGAGCTTGTCGTGACGGAGATTGTTGCGACAGAACGTAATGACAGAGCTTTTGTAGAACTTGAAGAATCGGAGAACACTTCTCCATCGAACATATTGGGAACATCAAATGGTGGCTGTATACGTGTGGGAGGTTCCATTGGTTCATTCGCAGGGCTTTGATCGGGGAGCCTACACAAAACCTCCTGCATCATATGTTGAAGTTGGTTGTTAGCTTGTTTCAATTCCTTCACTTCGGCACGCACATAGACATCTTCAAGTGGAGCCGCTGTACACCAACGTTGGCCTTGTCCTCGCACCATGAAGATTGACTTGCTCTAATAACAAATGATGCCGATGCGACACAAAATAAAAAAAATAAAAAAGGAAAAAGAAGGACACAAGCGAGAAGTAGAGAAGAAAAAAAGAAGATTGATTGCTTTGTTCGAAAATGGAGGTGACAACACACTATAGATGCTTGGGGATTCATTTACTCTCAAGGATGATCAAAAGATCTCACAAAAGGGGAAATACATTAGTCATTTCTTTTCTTCTCCTACAAAAGCTCTATTTATGTTTGAGAGAGAGAGAGAGAGAGAGAGAGAGAGAGAGAGAGAGAGAGAGAGAGAGAGAGAGAGAGAGAGTCGATATGCTACTACTCCGACGTGCTCCAATACTTCAAATGGCCCAATGTAACGTGGTGCAAGCTTTCCCTTCATGCAGTGAGGTCTGTGAAAGCAAATCACATTTCTTCGCACCATATTTGCTCTACAACCACCCTATTCCAAAGATGATCTTCCTCTTCCCTGAATCTCCACGACCATTTTCCTAGCAAAGCTACATTCATAATTTTTAAGGTTCGATTGCCCAAGTCCCTGTCCACCGACCAAGTGCATCTTACACCCCCCCCGCCCCTTCCACTTTAATACTAGTTGGTCATTGAAAAAGCAACATTTAAATAAAAAGGCATGCTACCTTGAATTGATTTGATTAATGTAATTCTACCACCCTGATAGCTTCTATTATGTTCTCTCAAGCACCCCTTCTCATAGATGTTTTGGAGGCTTGCCAATGGAAATTGGCAAATCCAAATAAGTAGAGGGAGAGATCCTGGCTTGCACCTGAATGCCCTAAAAAAAAAATCACTTCCTCCCCATTAAGACCCCCCCCATGACAATTAGCATTTTTGAATATTAATCTTCAACCCCAAGACCTTCTCAAAGCACTGCATAATCTTGCGAAGATTATCTATATGAGCCATATCTATATTACAAAATAGGAGCATGTGATCAACGAATTGCAAATGTGTTATCTGAAAATCAGCATGAACCCACTAATAAGGCTGTGATCTCTTGCACAATAAAGCATTTGTATAAGAGCCTCTACCACAATGACAAAACCCTCTAGAATTGTTAAAGAAGCTTTTGGGAGACCCATATGCTAGAATCGAGAAGTGGGCAGAACTGATGCATTCCATTGTTGAATTACACCACTGTTGGCCAAATTCCATTCTTCTAAGTATAAATTCTAATCGACATGATAGTATGATAGTAATGAGTAAGTTTTCTCTAAATCTAGCTTGTAAATGATTCCTGTTTCCTTGCTTTATATCTTGAATCGATGCAATCATGGGTGATGAGGGCCCCATCCAAGATTTGTAACAAGATGAAAGCGCCCCTTGAGCTTCTGCTATGATGACTTCCAAGACTTTGAGAAGCTTAAATGTGAGAACCTTGTCCAGGATTTTGAACCATCTCTTTTTTGAATGTGTTATGAATGAAGCACTAAGTTCCTTAGACAGCCTTCTCCTTTCATGAAATTCCGCCATGAACGCCATGATGCCCCTTTTAACGTCTTCCCAATAGATTTGAATACAAATAATTCATAGGAAAACCATCAGGTCCTGAGGCATTGTCCCGACTCCCTCCTAAGTCTATTAATTGCTTCCTAAACTTCTTCCTCATCAAAATTCTGCTCTAGCCATGCTGCTTCAATATCGCTGATCTGACCAAAATGAAGATTATCAAGCTGCTGCCTCATCCACCCTTCATCTGTTAGCATGTCTGAGTAGAAATCAACAGTCATGTCACATTTCTTAATATTCTTATCTGTCTTCCACTTTCTCATCATTCAACATGAGGCTATGAATGCAGTTAGCCCTTCTTCTAGTATTGTACATACCAAGAAAGAATTTGGTATTCCTATTGCCCTCTTTCACCTGCACTGCGATGGATCTTTGTCTCCATTTTATCGTCTTGAATTAGAGTCCTATGTAGCTCAACCTTAAAATCGTCTTTTTGTGTTGGGAAGTATTTTTGCTTGCACACATGCATATTTCCATGCTGCAATCTGGCACCATAGAATCTTCTGAAAAGCTTTACCTTCTTTGTGACGTGTTCATTTTTACAGGTGGCAGATCTAATAGAAAATGAACTAATACTGATTGGATGCTCTGCCATAGAAGACAAACTTCAAGATGGAGTGCCATCTTGTATAGAGACTCTTTCTAGAGCTGGCATTAAGATTTGGATTCTGACAGGGGATAAGATGGAAACAGCAATAAATATAGCCTATGGTAAGAAGATCCATTTAATGAATGCTTCTAGTGTTGATTATTTTTATCTTTTGTTTACTTATCTTGCTTCCCTAGTCATTTAGCAACTTTCTTGCCCTACCATGATCCCTTATGTAGCTTGCAGCTTGATAAAGAATGACATGAAGCAATTTATCATCAGTTCAGAAACCGATGAAATTAGAGAGGTTGAAAGTAGGGTAAGATGCATTTTTTTTCTTTCTAAAAACGCGCCTATTTGTATGCGAAGGGAAAATTGTTCCATCCAGACTGTTCCTTATTGAATTGTATTTAAATTTTATTATCAGGGTGACCTGGTAGAGACTGCACGTGTTATGAGGGATTCAGTTAAGAAAGAGCTGAAGAGATGCCTTGAGGAAGCCGATAACTACCTGTGTACCATAACCAAACCCAAATTGGCCCTTGTAATTGATGGGAGGTGTTTAATGCATGCACTGGACCCATCTTTACGAGTCATTCTCCTCAAGTTAAGCTTGAGTTGCAATTCTGTAGTTTGCTGTCGAGTTTCTCCACTACAGAAAGCACAGGTGAAATTCCTTATTAGGATGTTATTTCTTATTTTGTACTTGAACTTTTCTTTGGTTTGGAATTTAACTAGAGTTATTTCATCTCTCTCTCTCTCTCTCTCTCTCTCTCTCTCTTTGATTGAGATTGAGATTGAGAGAGAGAGAGAGCAAAAACTGTTGTTCTATCTCCATGAAGTTTGCAAAAACTGTAGTTCTATCTCCATGAAGTAATCATTCTTGTTTTCCATTGGATGACCTAGATATCATGTTTGATACTAAAAATCTGGTATCAGACTGAGGATCATATAATTACTGTTTCTTATTTTCGCAAAGCATGAACTTTATAAAATGGAACTATGTTGAAACTATCGTGCTATTAGGTTCAGGGTGGAAAATGGACCAGTGGTGGTGGTTTTGGATGAATTTCTTGATATTCTGGGAGTTGCGTTATGCGGTGGATCTGCTGTTGGCTATGTTGGAAGTCAACCTATCACCCTCATCTTCCTCTACGTCTATCATGCACCCATTGTGCAATGATCACAACTGTTAATCCGGTTGAATAATGATTCAAACCATTTGGTCTGCCTGTTTATGGTTCCTTAAATCTGCCCATACATTCTGCAAGCATTCCATTCTATTAAATGAACTTTCTATCTTCTCGACAAACAATATTCTGATTAGCAATATAAATTATCTCACTCACAATCCAGGATCTCACAAGAGTAAATCAGCAAAAATAAACAATATAGATCCAGATTGTAGTTAATAACTTGCAATAGGTGAGAATCATGATAAGATATGATACATGAATCTTGGAGCATTAATCCCAACAAGATCTAAGTTGAGAAGAAGGAGAGGACAAGTCTCAACCTAAGAAAGAAAGCCTCAAACGAAAAGAGAGTAAAAAATCTCTCTAGCAGCCACGAAACTCCCCCTTTTACATATGGTCTTTGATAATTAAAACCCTAATGAAGGGTAAAATTACTTTAAAAAGTATCGCACTTATTTACCTACAAAGTTCTCCAACTTTGGGGATAGAAAAGGAAACAAAGATAAAGGAAGCTTTATCACAACGGCAGTTTTGTCCAGTAATCTAACCCAAGAGCCCCCTCTTGCTGGAATTCTCGATCAAATCACCACTGTCAAGGTGTCTGCTACAATCCAACGGCATGGATTCCCACCAGCCCAAATTGCTCATAATATCTCCATCTCTCAGAACAATCTCTCTCTTACATAATTAGAATAAGAATCCCTATTTATAGGGATTCCCACCAACTAACATCTCTAACCAATATGAGGTGACACATGCCTAAACACATGCCACCCATGTGTTAACTCATGATTACAATTAAATAATCCAACTCCCAAATTAACACAAGACTTAATCCATGTGCTAGCTAAACCCACCAACCAAGGCACACCATAGCTGCCTCGCGGTCACATACAAACAATTCTCTCTAGACACTTTTACATGAAAAAACCTCAACAAAGAGAAAATCACATCAATTCTGCTGGTTTAATGATCCCACTTTGGAATTTCAAGCATAAATTTTGTGACTCTTCCACCAAAGTCTTCTTCCAGTAGCCAATTTCTCACCATAACCGCCAAGCCTCAAAATCTCCCTATTCCAATGGTTCTCATACACTCATGACTACATACGCTGCTACTACTTGTGGATCTACACGGGGGTATAAATTATGCATGTTATTTTGCAGGTGACAAGAATGGTTAGGAGAGGTGCTCAGAAGATCACACTTAGTATTGGTGATGGTGCCAATGATGTGAGCATGATTCAAGCTGCTCATGTTGGTGTTGGCATAAGTGGGCTGGAAGGAATGCAAGCAGTCATGGCTAGTGATTTTTCAATTGCTCAGTTCCGCTTCCTTACTGATTTACTTCTTGTCCACGGGCGACAGTCATATCTCAGAATATGCAAGGTTGATTCTTCTTTTTTGCTTTAACATTACACTCATAAAACTTTAGCTACATGTGTGTAGCAAGTTTTTCTTTTACATTCAGTTTTTTTCTGTTTGATTGCAGGTTGTAACGTACTTCTTTTACAAGAATCTTACATTCACATTGACGCAGTTTTGGTTTACCTTGCACACTGGCTTTAGTGGTGTGAGATTTTATGATGATTGGTTTCAGTCCTTGTACAATGTCATTTTTACAGCTTTGCCTGTGATTATTGTCGGCCTGTTTGATACGGTAAGCTAATCATTCTTGTAACATGCTCGTCATTGTCAGGTTTAAATGAGTGGACATTGTTACCTCTAGATTTGTTCAAAACTATTCATCTTGATTGTGACAACAACATCATCAATTATATCCTGATCATCCATATTATTTGGGTTTTGTCTATATATTTTATGTTTACATGAAGTGAATTATCATTGGTTAACCTTACTTTTTTCTAGGACGTTAGCGCTTCTCTCTCCAAGAAGTACCCAGAACTATACAAGGAAGGAATAAGAGATACATTCTTTAAGTGGAGAGTTGTGGCAGTCTGGGCTTTCTTTTCTGTTTACCAGTCATTGGTCCTCTATCATTTTGCGGTTGCAGCCAGTCACAATGGTCACAATTCTTCTGGCAAGATTATTGGGCATTGGGACATCAGCACAATGGTCTTTACCTGTGTTGTAGTGACTGTCAACTTGCGCCTTCTTATGGCCTGCAGTTCAATCACAAGGTGGCACCAACTAAGTATTTCAGGAAGCATCTTAGCATGGTTTGTTTTTATTTTTGTATATTCTGGAATAATGACCCCATATGATAGACATGTAAGTCATTGCAAACCTGTTTTAGCCTTTTCTTCCTCTGATTGAGCAAATATACATGTTGTGATACTTCATCGTTTGTATGTTCTTGCAGGAGAACGTATTCTTTGTTATATATATTCTAATGAGCACATTCTATTTCTATCTGACCCTTCTTCTTATTCCCATTATTGCACTTCTCGGCGACTTCATCTATCAATGGTGAGATTTCAAAGATACTTTCTATTTACTGAAGTTCTTTTCCATGAGATTATTGTTCTTTTGTTCAAACTGCAAATGTTTTATAGTACACCATGAAAATCTATGTACATTGAACCCAAAAGCAAGATATATGTTACATTAGGAAGATTGCTTATTCCCATGAAGTACCTCCAATTGATTTCCATGTTTTTTGATGGGTAATCGCTAGTGAAAATAACCCCCCCCCCCCCCCCCCCCCCCCCCCCAAAAAAAAAAAGAAAGAAAGAAACTGAAATGAAGATGTTGATGGGGATGAGCATACAATGGCCGTTACAGAAAGAAATGGCGATAGAATTAGAAATGAATGCATTTGAGGGAACTTAAGAGTAGCACCAATAGGTAACAAGATGAGGTTTGGTCATGTGCAACGGAGATCACGAACTGCACTGGTTGGAAGGAGTGAGTTGGTACAAGTTGAAGGCTCTAAAAGGGCAAGGGGAAGGCCCAAAAGGATGTGGGTGGAGGTGGTAGGAAAAGACTTGATAACCTATGGTCTAATTGAAGTTATGGCCCTTGATAGAGTGGAATGTGGAAAATGATTTTTGTAGTTGAGTGCAATTAGCTGGGATAAGGCTTATGGGATGTTGATGATAATGATGACCTTTTTATGGTAAGCTGGGACCGAACCTGGGATCTCATTGTTGTGCTTTGTGCTCAAACCTGAGATCTTAAATCAAGTGATAATGATGAATTAATCTTACATTGGTACGTTTTCCTGAATCGTGTTATTTGTGACATATTTGTCTATCCAATTACTGGCTTATTTTGTTTGGAACCAACACATGTAGAAATAGTGACTGGGAGTCTGGGACAGTTGTTTTATTATGGTAGATGTTGCAAAGGGTTTTTAATGGATAAATGACAGATTTATTAAAACAGAAGAAATAAAAGTAGATGTCAAGCTTTCTCAACAAAGAGAGACTGCATAGACACTCCTTTAGCTCGTCTTGGTTACCTCGCTGGCCTTGTTAGTTGCCCAATGTTTTGATAATGAAGTGAGTCAGTGTCTAAGTTACTCCTGGTAAGAAGATGGCAAACCTTAAAGAGTGTAGCTACCACCAAATGCCTACCAGGTTGCTTGAAAATCTAAATTGCGTGATATTTTTTGGGCTAGATTTTAGCTCCCAAACAAGTGTTTTAAAAACCAGATGAGACCAGACAGTCAGACTGGGTTGGACCAGAACCAATCACAGTTCAGCTCGCTTAACAAATCTGGGTCAACTAGTGGTCACCACTCAATTGTGAGTTAAGACTCGAATTTGTTATCTCCTGCAAATATTGTAGGCAAGATCCACTGTGCCAAAGGCTTTCATGGTGACAGTTCTCTTTATTTATTTCTTATAGTTAAGCAGATGCAAAACTATCTGTCTTTTGAAAGTTGAAGGCATACAGAGAGATCTCTCCTGTACAAATGCCTAGATGTAATCTCGAGTTCGAAAAGGCTCAGTGCATCTGGTAGTGTTTATGAAAACAAAAATTCATCGTCCTCAAGCAGGAGGGGGAACTCTTATTGAATAGAAGGCCCGAAACTAGTTTAGGCCATGCCAGAGGAAATCTAGTCTTCAAATACAGAAACCGATGGCATAGAATGCTGGCCTCAGTTCTGCCAATCACGGAAATCTAGTCCTCAAATACAGAAACCGATGGCATAGAATGCTGGCCATCAATTTTCAAAACACTTGACAGAACTCTAAATCCATTGCATGACCATCAGTTTGTAAAAACGGAATTCATGCGAGGGGAAATTCAAACCGAATACTATGCAACAATTTTCTTATTGGGTGCACTGCACTTGAATTGGACACATAATTCTGTCATACTGGTAGGGCTCTCAATGGGTCGGATCTGGATCGGATCCAACTGGATCCGGCTCCAAGTCCGTATACCTGTAGACGGATTCGGATCGGATTCGCATCCATCTCGGATCCAAAGGGTGATATCCATATCCGATCCATTTATAAATTGTTAGATCCATTTCCGATCCAAAATCCATATAACCATCGGATTCGGGTTAGATCTTGGTCCAAATCCACCCCATTACAAATCTAAAAAAATATATGATATAAAATATATAATATTAATGTATTTAATTTAGTAGAAAAATGATACAAATCCCACTATTTACCATGGTATGGTCGACATGGCCTAAAATAATTTGTAAAATGGATGGTCAGCATGAATATAACATATACAGTAAGGTGACAATGAGTCGGATCTTAATCAGATTCGGATCGAACTCGGATATGCTCCTGTGAATCCATATCGGTCCATTTAAGTAATCGGACCTATTTTAAGATCCAAATCCGGTCCATTTAACTAATCGGACCTATTTTAAGATCCAAATCCGCATTATACGGATTCGGAACGAATCGGATCTCGGATCTGACCCGCTCCATTGAGAGCCCTACATACTGGCCATTCATCAGATAGGTCCACCACTGGTTGGATCACTTTCTGCAAAGAGATTCGATGATTGAACCAGTTGAATTCCCTAGCCTCTTTCCCTGTCCAATGCCTCCCATTCCCTATAATATTCTATTCTACCACCCAGTTGTAGGTAACCAATTTGACAGTTAAGATCCCACTGTGAGTTTTTTCCACTGCAACCTATCATTGGTAGGACCTACCTGATAACCAATCTGGATCACAGACCTGTTGTCACATGTCCAATCAGGAAATTCACTTTTGGTGAAAACAATTCCCCCTTTATTTTTATCAAGTGAATCCAATCATGTCTTGGATGTACTCAGGTGAACTCCTGACAAGCTCAATCTGGTTTCAGGCTTCAGAGATGCTTTTTCCCCTACGACTACCAGATTATTCAGGAAATTCACAGGAATGACCCTGATGTTAGCAGCCGAGCAGAATGGCTGGAGATTGGGAACCAACTGACACCAGATGAGGAGAGGAGCTACTCCATCTCTCAGCTTCCAAGAGAGTCGTCAAAGCACACTGGTTTTGCTTTTGATTCGCCAGGCTATGAGTCGTTTTTTGCATCACAGGCAGGTGTTTTGGCCCCACAGAAGGCATGGGACGTGGCCCGTAGAGCCAGTATGAGGTCGCCAAAGACATCCAAAGGAAAAACACATTTTTCCCATTGACCAACTCAAAGACCTGTAAATTTGACTTGTCCATACCTGTGTTTTGTTTTCTCTTTCTCCCCTCTTTGCATGTATGCTGTAATTTATTTTTTGAGGCATTCTCATTTATAGTATTCAGCAATGCTGTTATCATCAATGGCTACTCAAGTGATCACTCTTTCATGGGACCATGATTCTTAGTTATTGTGTCACCCACATGATGTTTCCATGTCCTTCCAGTACCCACTCCTCAGATATGCCCCTCGAATATGGTTTCGTTCCTGTTTTTGCAGGTCATCAATCCATCATTTGGTTAAGAGTGGTATTTGGGCTGTGGCATCTCCATGGTAGGGCACTGGATGAACAGTTGAGATCAGTGCCTTTGGGATGTTGGTGAGATAATTGAATGAATGATCTCATGGTGGTTCTTGTGTCAATCCATGCAGGCATTGAAGCAATCTTTATGCTCTTTAAGTTCTTTCAAAATTAACTGATAGAAGTCGCTATTTGAGCAATATTCTCGTCTACTCATCAATTAAACCGTAATTGATATTTTATCAATTAAAGTGCTATTATGTTCAAATATTCAAAAATAATAATAAATAAAAAAAAATCAAAGATCTATCCCATCCTTTTCATTTCAATACATGTGTGTCTGTGTAGGTTGTGTGTGTGTGTGTGTGTGTAGGTTGGTACCTGTGATTCTACACGAAGTACCAAAACAATGCATAAAAAAAGAAGAAGCAAAAAAGCAAAGAAAAAAAAAAAACAAAAAAAAGAAGCAAAAATGATTTGTGGTCACTGTATACCACCATGACATTCCCCAAAATTATTAGGAAAAATGAGTTTTTATTTTTTTAATACATTATTGTTCTTCAAATTTTTTACCCGTCTTGGTATCATTGATAAGCATTGCATGCATCAATGATGTCAGGGAACTTTATAGAGGAATTCCGACGATATATTCCAATATTTGGAGCAATGGCACAATATCATTGATACATTACAACATCTGGTGGTGACATGGGAGAATTTTATAAATCCTCATGTTTCATAAGGTATTTAAATCACCAGTTGAGACATAAGATAAATACAGAAAACACACAGAGAAAACCCTCATCATAGCTCTATCTTCTAAACAAGAATCTTATGATTTGCTTGGCAAAGGTTTGATGACTGAGGGCTCGTGTAGTGTGTAGGGTCTGCAGCTTGGCGAAGCATGAGCCAATCCAACTCCCAAGCGATCGAACTGTGTTGAGGATCTAACCAGCCCAGCCCATGGGCAAGGGACAGGGCCCAGGCCAGGTCAATCAGCCCATCGTTCATCCCACCATCATAAATAACTAAATAAGTTAAGACCAAATGGGCCTACTTTTTGGACTTTTTAACTCATGAGTACCAGCCCGTTAGTAACCATCCTAAAACTTGGTCCTTGGGCAGAACCCATGGGCCTTGATGGTATGGAGTTCGCCCTGGTCAGGGGCCAGACTAGCCCTATTTGCAAAGACCCTGCGGGTGTGCGGCGCTTGAGTGGTGCATCAGGTGGGGTCCACCTTATGGTTTGCTTGTCCCAGATCAGAAGTTGGTAAGTCATATCAAGGTAACTGGCCCAGCTATTAACAGTTTGTAGGGGCCCACAGTCATATACTGTGTTTTACACACGCAGTCCATCCCATTTTCTTGCTCAGTTTTAGGACAGGGCATGAGCCCCAAAATGGGTAGACCACTCCACAGGAAAACAGTGGTGATTGAAATGCCTACCATTAAAGACTTCCTAGGGCCACAAAAGTTATGGATGAAGCTGATATTTGTGTTTTCCCTTCATCCAGTTCTTTTTGACCTAATCAACAGGTTGGGATGGCAAATAAACATTACGGTGGGTCCAGGAAGTTTTTAATGGTGGTTGTTCAATCACCACTTTTATCATGTGGTGGTGTGGTCCACCTGAGATTTGGATCTGCCTATTTTTGGGCTCATGCCCTAAAATAATGATCCAAAATGGATGGACAGCATGGATAAAGCACAAACATCATTGTTGGGCCCACAGAGCACCGTCCAGTAGCCACGTGGCTACTGCAATGTCAGGATGCAATCCGGTGTCCGTGATGTGGGCCCCACCACGATGTATGCATTTCATCCATGACGTCCATCCATTCTTCCAGCTCATTTTAGGGCACGAGTCCAAAAAAGAGGCAGATCCAAGACTCAAGTGGACCACACCGCAGGAAGCAATGGTGATAACGATGCCCACTGTTGAAAAACCTTATTAGGGCCCACCGTGATGTTCATTTGCCATCCAACCTGTTCATAAGGTCATATATACCTGGAAGAAATGAAAACATAAATATCAGCTTGATGAAAACTTCCGTGGCTACCAAGAGGTTTTTAATGGTGGGCGCTCAATCCCTACTGTTTGGTCCACTTTAGCCTTGGATCTGCTTCATTTTTGGGCTCACATCCTAAAATGACCCGGAGAAAATGGATGGACGGAGTGGATAAAACACATACATCACGGTGGGCCCCACAGTGTCCCTGCGTAGACCAAGTCCGTCCTGGCGGGGGTAGGACGCACCGCTTCCGGTGAATGCTCAACCGTACACCTGGCACAGTAGTAGGGAAATCCAGACAGCCCTAATCTCTGACCCACCTGTGAATGGAGCACAGCCCAAACATCAAATGGACAAGGCAACAATAACCATCTGATCTGATTTCGAACGTGGAATTAGAACCGTTTTTCTTGTAATCTTTCCCGCATCAATTGGAAGGTTAGGATTGCTTGATCGGTGTGATTTTCCACTGGATGGTTTGAGTAGCCGTACATTAGTGCCCCATAGGGAAGATGAATCACCGCCACTATCATTCTAACTATCAGGAGAGAGAGAGAGGAATGGAAATGGAAGAGGTGGGAGCTCCATTACAGCTTCTTCCGCCTGTAGACTTCTGCTGTGTTTATGGCTCTGCTCTCCTTCCCAACAACCAATACAAGGTTCTCTCTCTCTGCTTTTATTTTATTATTTTATTATTTTATTTATTTAAATATTTGATATATGGGTTTCAGACAACAACGATGACTGATTACATCGTAGGAGTATCAGATCCCATGCAATGGCATTCTGAGGTAATTCCTCAACTTCAAACACTTAAAAAACTCAATGAAACCCGATGAAGGATCTCCACTCCCTCTGCAACCGTATGCATGTGTATTTATTTGTGTATTCTTGTAGCATACGCCAACATCCAATATACATGAGCAAAACCCAACCAGGATTTAATGTCAATTAACCGATTTTTTAGAACCCGAGGACTCTTTATAGTCTTTAATTTCTTTTTGTTTTTCAATTGATGCAGCTCTCTCTCTCTGTTAACAGAGTCTTTCACTTCTTTTTGATTTTCAATTGATGCAGAACCTGGAAAAGAACAGACATCATTATGCTTCATGGATGGCGTACCTCGGCCCCAAAATGGTGTCCATCCTTCTCTCATTCTCTCCTTTGAGATGTGAATTTGCTGTTTTTGAAGTGCTTATTGATTTGAAGGTGCATTGCTTGTTGGGTTGTGCTAGATTACTCGAGTTGCCGATCGAATAGGTGTAGGAGTACACTTCAACCCCTTCGTGGCATTGAATGAGAGGGTACTGAAAAATGCTATTTTCAATCAAATTAATGTTCTTCTTTGTGTGACATGATTCATGCATGTATGCGTGTATGTATGGATCCGTGTACATATGTGTGCATACTTGTATATAGATACACACACACACACACACACACACACACACACACACACACACATATATATATATATATGAAGGCAATGCACGGATTGAAATGGCTGAATCCTTATGTTATTTTGGATTTTCAGCAGATGATCAAGTATGGTGTTGTCCGAATGCATGACTTGGTTCAGGATTTATTGAATTGGGAACGGTTTTACTTGAGCGGACGTCTGCAAAAACCTGTATGTGCATACCGGAGGTGTGCTTCTCCTTCTTTTTTTTTTTTCTGTTATTATTTTGGTTTCTTTCTCTCTATGTTTCCATTCAAGGAAGGTTGTTGTTGCCCCATGTGAATATTTGAGAGCCCTTTGTCATTTTTCATCTACTTCCTGTTCTAGTATGTGCTTATATTATGTTGAAACCACAATCCATGTATCTTTTCGTACACGCACACACACATGCAGGCTCACTATGTATATATTTATAACTTTGGTGATATGAATCTTACTGAGATGATGCTGAAATAGCCCAATTTACTGAGATGATGCAAATCTTAGAGACCTTCAAGGTCTTTTGGAATGAGGAAGAAACAAAAATCTGGAAGAGATCAGCCTCTGGATCCTTCTCTGCTAAATCCTACTTTGAAGAAGTTTCAAACACCCCTGCAAATGCCTTTCCTGTCATCATTTGGAAAAAAAAATAGCAATTCTGCAGCATTCATTTGGACAGCAATCCAAGGGAAGAAAAAAAATTCTAACTGAAGATCAGCTTCAGAAAAGAGGTTTCAAACTCCCAAATAGATGTGTGCTGTGTAAGCATAATGAAGAATTGGTGTCTATTTTTTCCTACGATGTCCCTTTGCAATATCGGTTTGTTCTATAACTCTTTCATCCTTTGGAGTCTCATGGTTTTTCAGAGACAAGTTGCTTGATGAGATATCCAGCTAGGAAGGTTAGCACTTCAAAGACAAGGGTAAAATTCTGATTTTCGGTGACGACTCCTCATCTTGGGCAGCTGTTCATCCGTTGTTTGCCAATGTCAACTTTCCAGGGCAATTTGAGGCAATGGCTGGGGGATTGCAAAAGTATTGCCAATTCATCTAAAAGAGTGCTTCTCATTTGCAAAGGGCGGAGATTTTTAGTGGATGTGTACCACTCCAGTTGGATTGGCGGGTTCCTCTTAGATGAGGCTGGGTCCATGATGATGGCATTTTCAGCCCCGATCATAACAAATTCTAGAATTATGACCCTCTGTTTAGCAGTGAGAGAGGCAGTGCGCACTATCCAGTATCCACGACCATTTCCACCAGTTGCCTGTAACTATAGAAATCCTGCACAAAGAAGTGTGCTCTTGGGTGTCAGGGGCTAACAAATATCATTGGGAAATGCATTGCAGTTTTTAAAGTGATTACATTTCTGGCAGGAGGGTTAAACATTTCGTTTACTCCTTCCACCAGCCATCCTAATTCCAGTGGTGGTTGATCTAGCTAGATCAGGGATAAACCACCCTATCTCCTCCTTTTGCTTTTTAAATATGTATATATTGCTACTTAAAAAAAAAAAAACTTTGGTGATATGGATGCAGAAGAGGGAGAAAAAATCCTACATAGACAGCCAAGAATTATCGATAAGAGGCATGTTTGTGGAGAATATGCTTCTCTTTTACACTGGTGGTGTATGACTTGGGGAGATATGAAGGATGGGTTATGCATATTTGGTGTTTTTGGTTACCACATGTCAGGTACTAGAAGTTAAAGCGGATGCAAAATGAATGTATCATAGCTGGATTTCTTGCAACTACAATGCCGAGTGACATTGCTCTGAATAATCTGATTTGAATATTTGATGATTCGGCAAACTATCTATGGATTATATATGTAGAGCACCTAACCATTGGAACTTTCCATATAGACACATGACCTAATGCATTCTCGGGCTCTTTATTCTACTGTGTTCCTTTTACTTTTTTTTTAAAGCTTATTTTCTGATTTTGTTTGAGTTAAATTGGTCAGAAAAAAATGGTTTAGTTCTGTGATGTGAAGTGTTTTGATTTTTAAATCTGAAGATTTGAATATACACAATAAAAGGACTGCTGTCACCAAGGTAAATAAACACAATAAAAGGACTGCCATCACCGAGGTTGTTTGGTCACAAAGGCTAGCACCGTGCATATATGAATGGCAATGATACTTGCAATATTGGTATCCCTTAATGCCAGCCATTACCCAAATGGTCCGTGGGTGGCGGTGGTAATCATGAGCATTGTAATCATTATCCAGGGGATTATCTCATTTGTCGTCGCAATACTAGGAGGCCACAAGCAATGCTTGTCCTATCTGCCGTTCCGAATATCTAGAGTACCAAAATCTCCTATATTAGTCACCATCTATTCAGTTTTCATATCCATTCCCTTTTTTCACATGAGCTGGGAAACTCTTTTTTCTCTTTTAGGAATACCAGGAAGCTCTCTCTTCTTCCCCTCTACTGACCTGATCCTTCTCTCATATTCGCTGTTCGCCAAACATAGCTGGATTGAGAATTGAGTCAATCATTCTTTGGTTGGTTCATCGTAAAATATGTGAAGTTAATGGGTTTGTAATAACCATTTTGCCTAGTCCGTTTACTAGCCCCAAGCTTCATATTGTAATGGATGTATGCAAATTTCATGAGATTTGCTGCTGCCAATTTCTTCTTCCTTGTCATTTATGCCATTTTAGCTGGTTCTTTCCCTTCTCTGGATGCTGTGTGTTTATAACAATTATTTTTAAAAACCATCACCTGTAAATAGATTGCATTCTAAGGATTTTTTTATCATGATTAAAAATAATTTCTTTTTCTGAAAGATGTCGATCTCATAACAATAATAGTAACATACTAACATCATCAGTATCATTCTAGTTTTTATATCAGTTACATTTTGGCCATTTCTTTCATAAGTTAATTATACCATCTTTGCTTCTCAATCAACTATCCAGTTAATGAGATAGTTCAACGACTTACCGCTCGAATGTTTCATCTCACCAGTGCTTGCAGACATCTCAGATTACTTACTTATTCTGTATTGTAGTATCATCCAGATCTAGTGTGCTCGTCAGTTTATATCAAAATCCTTATAGGTTCTTGGCATGTCAACCTTATATAACTTTGAGGTTGGTCACAATTACTAACTGGATAGCATCATATAATTTAGTGGGAGTTATAATAATGAACACGTGTAGACACTAGCTACTTGATAGCCAATATCACGTGAGCTACAAGTTATCAAGGCTGATTCAATATCATGTGCAGATTATGATCTGATATGTCACTAAACAGATTTCTAACCTAGTGTGCATGTTTGCAGTTTGCAAGAACTCCGAATCATTCTGTTGAAGCTCATTCTCTTTATGATAAATGATCTAATTGAAATAACCTCGCTTAATAGGGAAATCCCAATTCATTGGTCCTTCCGATACTAGCAAATGGATTGCTACAAGGGCACCATATTCTAGGAGCCCAAACTATGTGATTGAATAAATCTTCCTCTATCTATTGTGGGTCGAGCGCTCCTTCTCCTTTCCCTTCTTCAAACTCCAATTCGTATTTTTCATATGGAAATCTCTGATCAACAATAGAACAAGATCCATTTTGCATATTGGATGCTTTAATTCAAATTGCAATTTGCAATTACTAGACTCATAAAGTGGAATTGCTACGACCTCAAAGAGAAAAGAAGTGACATTATCACATTGTGGTTTCCTTTTTAAGCATTCATATTGAGGGTCTTGGCTCCAAATCCAAATTGTGATTACATTCAAGTTGGGCTTGAACTGAATGCAACTTTAAATTGAGGGCTACTTACTCATTATGAATGCAAGGAATTATTATTATTATTATTTTGTCATTTCTCTTCACTTGTGCATCCAAACACAGCCTTATTAAATGAGTCAGAATGCAGTTGTAATATTTCATCTTGCATTAACAGTGTGGTGAGAATAGCTAGGGCATAGATCTTCTTGTTTAGTGCATGCTAAAATCTACGTGTATTCTTTGCCTGTCTGCTTATGATTCCACAAGCCTTGCAGCTTATGGAGTTAGATGCCTTGATCGTCTGTTTATATTCTTCTTATCTATTCTTTCCCCATCCATGCAGCTTTCCCCAATTACAATAAGTTTTTGCTGTTTGCAGGTTCACATTCTTGTGGACAATTTTGACATAAGAAATGTTAACTCAGTTAATTTGAAGGCTGCAATTTCTGCCGCTCTCCTCCAGTTGCCACCTGAATTTACTGAGGTTTGCTTTCTTAAAGAAATTTCACTGGCCAATCACTTCAGTATTTCCAATTAGTTTTTGATAAGGCTTAGATGATGATGATGATGAACCAATTCAGTATTGTGTTAATGTCTTGTTGCCTTCTCTTTTGACTCAGGAAGATCTCTATGCCAAAATCTGTAGCCTCTCATACATGGGTGACTTGAGGATGCTATTTGCTGAAGACCGAAATAAGGTCAGTAGGATGACAGCTTGCCTTGTTATTGTAATTTGTAGACATTATGAGATTGTGAATGATTGTACTGAAATGGGAGAGAAGGGAATGGAGGGTGGCTACAGACAGGTGCATGTCACACACAGGGAGAGAAGGGAATGGTAGGCGGCCCATCCATATTTTCTATTTTCAGGAATACAAGAATTCAAGTTATACTATTATATAACCAAAGGTAGAAAAGGCTGCATCTATAAGGGCCTGTTTGGTTGCAGAACCCAGATTCTAGAGAAAATCTAGATTCCACTGTTGGAATCCAAAATTGCAGAAACTAGAGTGGAACCCAGGTTTCATCTGTAACTTGCTGTTTGGTTGAAAAGGGTGCAATCCAGATTGTGTTCCAACCGTTGCTTGTGGCATGGCCCACTTGGGATTCAGATCCACCTGAGAACCTTACCCCTGGCCTATTATAGTCCTGGCAACACAGATAGCCAGGTTGGATGGCAAATAAACATTATAGTGGGCCCTAGGAAGTTTTTAATGGTGGACGTTCAATCAACACTGTTTTCCTGTGGTGTGGCCCACTTGAGATTTAGATCTGCCTCATTTTTTTGTCCAATGCCCTTAATTGAGATTTCAAAACTAAAGGACCGTGGAGATATAAAACATATACAACATAGATGTACAATGCATACATGGAGGTGCTGACGCTCACTTCCTCCTCTTTTCCCTTCTGTAGAAACGGTCGCCTACACCGTTTCCACTAATCCCGGTTCCACTCAATTTAGGTTTCCAGACAGAATCCTGTTTGGCTGAAACTTGCCACCAAACACCTCAGTTAAAATCGGATTCTGCTGGAATCCAGATTTTAAGCTGGAAACGGTTTCCAGATGCCAACCAAACGGACCCTAAATCAGGTGGGTGTAGATATCAGTTCCCCACTAGCTATAAATCAGGGTGGGTGTAGATAACAGTTCCCCCTCTTGAAGTAGAATTTTTTTTATCTTCCTCTTTGTTTCTTTAAAACTCATGTGTCATGTTTCCTTTATTCTTCATTGCCAAATTTATGTACACATGAAACTTTTGGCGGAGGGCGCGTTTGGTTGCTACCAAATATCGTGATATTTCATAATTAATCAGTCTAATTCGGTGCGAAATATCATGATAATTGGTGCAACAAAATACACTCTAATATTTCATTTTCCACTGTAATTAGGAATTTAGTGTAAAATTTTGTGGTATCTCAACTCATGATGTGTTGAGAGATTGGAAAACAGTGGGACAGGATGGGATAAGGAAAGAAACAAAGAGTAAGGTGTATAAGACCCTCACACTTGATCAGTTTCAAATGGTTGCTCGAGTGTAAATTGGGGACTGTTGGAGTAACCAGAGATGAAAGAGTGGGAAACTAGATTTGCCTTTTCTGGCCAAGCAGGTTTGAAATGTTCAAATTAATAATAAGTTCAGGTTGTTTGAGCAGATATACTGCTTTTTTTTTTGTGTGGAAAAGATAGCAAGTTAAACAGATAACAAATTGAATTTAAAAAGAGCCTAAGCTCCAAAGTACATGGATGGGCGATTAGAACCTTCTAATGGCAAAGATAGAGCTACATTGTTAGCTTCTTTTTTTTTTTTTTTTTTGAAATGGTGATAATTTTATTCAAGAGAAAGGCCGAAGGCAAAAGAATACAGAAAACACAAAAAAAAAAGAGGAAAAGAAAACCCAAATACAAGCAAACAACTACAAATCTGCCCAAATAACAGGGAATTGGTCAGCCCCACAGAACTTTGCGCCAGGACGCCCATTCTATAACCGGCTCCTTTACCACTTTACATATATGCCCTTATATGAAGAAAAACTAAAGGAATGCTAAGGGGCAAAGGAAAGCATGAAACAAAGATAAAATATTGAAAAATTAAGGATGAAGGTCCATAACATATGAGACCCATGTGTTTGTACTTGTGGGCCCAATCATAGCCCGCACACACATACACCCACAACAACCTACCTGTTGGGAATTGCAAGCCACCCCCCACGCCGCGCCTCTTTAGATTATCCATCATCAATATCTTTAATGGCTATTCCATGAAAATGCGAAAACTCTTGGAGGGACTACTGCCAATTTCCATAGCGGAGTTCGCAAATTGGACCTCAGCTTCATAAATGTTCTCGATCTAGAAGAAAGAAAGAAGGAGGAGAGAGAGAGAGAGAGAGAGAGAGAGAGAGAGAGAGAGAGAGAGAGAGAGAGAGAGAGAGACTCTTGTTTTATTAGTATGGCTTAACTTAAGAGGAGAAATTACAAAAATACCCTTACACCAAGAAACATAAATAAGCACACTACCATAGACTCAAAAGCTCATGTATACTCAACCCATGCACAAAGACTGGACCAAAAAATGATGGTCACACGTGTGATCATGTCACACGTGTGGACATGTCACATGTGTCCACGCGTGTGATCACATCATATGTGTGACCATTCTAACACTCCCCCTCAAGTTGGAGCATATATATCATAAATGCCTAGCTTGTCAAAAAACTTGTCCAGATGAGCCCGACTTAAAGCCTTTGTGAATATATCAACAACTTGATCTTTAGATTTGATGAACGGTGTGGATATTTCTTGTTTGCGACCTTCTCTCTGATGAAGTGGTAGTCTACTTCAATATGCTTGGTCCTCTCTGGTCCTCTCATGATAAACTGGATTATTGGCAATATGTGACGCAACTTGATTATCGCAATATAGGTTCATGGGAGTATCAACCACAAAAACTAACTCATACATCAACGTCTTTAGCCACACAAGTTCACACGTGGTACGGGCCATGACTCTATACTCTCTGCACTAGAACGGGCAACAACTTGTCGCATTTTGCTTTTATAGGTAACAAGATTACCTCTTACAAAGGTACAATAACCTGTGGTGGATCGCCTATTTGAAGGAGATCCAGCCCAGTCTGCATCAGAGAATCCTTCCACTCTAAGATGTCGATTTCGCTTGTAGAGAATTCCACGAGTTGGGGCACCCTTCAAATATTTAAGTATGCGGACCACAACTTCCATCATGCGGGTATAATGCAAAAGCGGGCCTTACACATACTCGTTAAACACGATTTCACCACCCATCATGTGGGGGTACAATACCTGGAAGAGATTAGTTAGATCAACCCCAAACACTTTAGGGTTTCCCACTAGAGAGAATGAAAAAAGAATAAAAAGGAGAGGAAATAAGGTAAAGAAGAGAGATCAAGAAGCAAAATCCGAATCAACGTCACTTTGATATTATGTTCTCGATCTAGAAGAAAGAATGGAAGAAGGAGAGAGAGAGAGAGAGAGAGAGAGAGAGAGAGAGAGAGAGAGAGAGCTCACAGGGTGGGCGAGAGAGCTCACATGGCCCCACCCCTCTTGTTTTATTAGTAGGACTTCACTTAAAAGGGGAAGTTTCAAATTACACCAAGAAACATAAATAAGCACACTACCATAGACTCAAAAGCTCATGTATGCTCAACCCATGCACAAAGACTGGAACCTAAAAAGATGGTCACATGCATTGTTGTCATGTGTGATCGCAAAATTGATTATGCGATCGCATAATCGCATACTATGGCTTAGATCGCTTATGCCATGGTCGCATATGCCATGTAGGAAGTATGCCATGGCATACTAAAGTATGCCATGATTATGCGATGGCATAATCGCATAATCATGGCATACTTTTGTATGCCATGGCATAATGGCCAACAATCAAGTTTCTTGTAGATTGTAATAAGTTGTAACTTGTAACTTGTATTGTATTCATCAACTCATCAAGATTAAGTTATTAATACAATTTCTATATTTGTAATTTTCAATAATTAATTCTTTCTTAGTGTAACTTGTTGATTATTTAAATTTGTTTTGTTATATATAATATAATATAACTCAACATATAGATGTCCTAATAGTCAAACTACAATGAAATAGGTAAATAAACCTAATCCAATCACTCGTAGTGATTATATATAGTTTTTCTTAATTTTTTAGATTTTTTTTTCTATTTTTTTTTTTTTTTAAAAAAAAAAAAAGAGCCATCAGCCTGAGTGATCGCTTATGTGATGGCATAAGCGATCAGCCCAAGCTGATGGCTTATGTGATTTTATGCTATTTGACAACATTGGTCACATGGTGATCATGTCGCACGTGTGACCATTCTAACAATTAGAATGCGTGAAACGGAGATCTAACTGATTATTTGCCTGAAGATTCCTTCTTCCAAATCTTCTTATCATGCATAGAAGGAAATAGACAGACCCCTTCCAAGCTGTTGAGCAGGTTCTAGAAATCTTCGAGTTCCTCTTCCAAGAAGAGTGTCTTTTCTTCATGCTTATCGAGTCCTTTAGAGTGGGGATTCAGTAAATGTCAGAAAAATGGGCCCCATCTGCAGAATAGTGACCATGTGGCAGCACTTGGGATTGTGAGTTCAGAGCACAATTCAAAGCGGGAGTGGCACCTAGGTACAAGAACTGCGCAACTCATCATTCATGCAATATGAGATGTAGCATAATTACTGAAGCTTTCAAGCATATGTGATATTTCTGGTAGAAGTTTATGGTACTATTGCAGACTTTCTAACATATGATAGCATTTGATCTTTCAAGAGGCAACCAGATTCCTTGAAATCACTTACATCTATTCCCAGTAACTGCTCATTTGATAACTTGATTGCATGGGTGATGAGTTGCTCAGTTCTTCTACCCAGGTGCCGCTCCTGTTTCAGATTGTGCTCTGAACTTGTACTACCACTTCCTAGCTGTTTATACTTGCTAAGGTTTTGAAACAAGCGCTACCCCACTCCCCCACTGCATCTGTTGCCACTTTGCTTTAGGGACCAGATGGTCAGACTGGTTTGTGTCAGGTGACTCAGGTCACTATAAAACCTGTTAAGTGGATATCATTTTTCTTTTAAAAAATATGACTGCATCGGTCAAAGCTTGAAGCCAATCGAAAACCAAACACTATAGCCACTACACTAATGACAGATCAATTGTAAGTTCTTTCTATTTTTAGTGAGTTCATATTAAGCAGATTTCCGGGCCAGAGTGTATCAACTGGTGGCTGGATCAAACCACTCACTAAATGGGTCGACATCTGTTCTGGTTTTTAGAACATTGGTTTGCAGTGAATTATATGCAATCTGTTATTGGAACTCCACATATTAGAGTTTATAATGCGGATGCTCATAGTTTGTAACAGGTGAAAAATATTGTCCAAGGAAGTTTCAATTCGTTCAGAGCATTGTATAAGCCACATCTAGATGAGTATGCTGCCAAGGAGTTACTGAAATTTCCATCATCAGGCGATCATCGAGCGGTTATAACACAGGTTTCTTTAGAACCCAAATTCTTGCTTCAAATCATTTAAAACTTCAATGAAGGAATCCTTCCAATGCAGCTTGATTTGGCTCAGCCATTAAAATTTAGAATACAGATTTTGCTCATAAATACCAGCTACTTGCAACGTTCCTACTTTCCAGGAGACTTCCAATATGGCATGCGTACATTCATCACGTGGGCAACTTGCCCATGTTGAAGGATGACTATTGCTCACTTCTTTTCAACCATCCACTCGCTTATGCATGTGGCCCACCTAATGATTGGACCAGCATGGTCTCTGGGGCTGCTACAATGGTCTCACCTGATGGCTAATTTGGATCTGGCACGGACATGCCCCGTTGGTACTCGTGGAGATAGTAGGTGTCGCAAGTATCTGTTGAATTCCTCTATAATCAATCTAGCAGTGAAACCATTACGATCCCATCCAAGTCAATGGGGTTGCTGTTGGGTCCTGATTTATTTGATGATCATTGCCAGGATTGCAGTTTATCAGCGGCCCACTCTCTTGTTTCATATCTGCCGCTGACGATTAGAAGCCAGATGGGAATGCAGCAGGGTGAATCAGGTATCTGAGTACTAAATGTTTTTATTTCACATTGTGCAATCAGAACAAATAAGAAAGTGTGTACTTTCAGGTCGGGCAGTAGACCGAGTTCTTGTTGCCTCCAGAGAAGATGCTGCAAAATCCATGCAAAAGGCAGTGAGTCGTCGAGTCATGGTGTCGAGCATGCGGCAGGCTGTCTCTGGGATACTGGCAGCCGGCGGGGTCAATGCTTCTCGTTACCTTGCAAAGAAGATGTCAAAGGCGTGGAAATCCCGTACATGAGGTACTTGTTTCTTCTGAAATGAGAGACATCCGACCTCACCGGCTATGAATAGAAAACTAGAATTGTTTTTGGAAATTCGAATTGCTGAAGGTGCCTTCAAAATTTTTCCTAATGTATCTTGTATGATGATCGCGACCATCCATTTGAGCTGTACTGATGTTTGGCCACTGGCCAAAGATTGCCTGTTTGGGGTAATCTCATTAGTCTGATTATCAATGAGCTTTTTTTCTCTCACTTGTATGGGTGTATGTAATTGTAAGCCATTGGCTTTTTTTTTTTTCCCCTTTTTTTGGGCGTCTTTCTTTCATTTCTCAACTAGACCGTACATTGATCAGGTCCAATGGTGAACGGTCCACACTTAAGATGGGGCACACATTTGAGTTGATTCTAGGCTGTTGTCACCCCCATTTCTAACCGTCCATGTCTTAGTCCATGTATGGCCCACTTGTGAACTCAACAGGACTTTCACATGTTACTTATCTTGGGTCTGTCACATGGTAATACTATTAGTTGTACATTAGCAAAGGTACCGTTTTTCGCTGCTCCCCCTACGTCGAAATGCAGCACACTTTTGTGAGACAGGAGCCGTGCATCTAGCTATGGAAAGTGTGGATTTCTCTAGTCTTCAGGTGGATCTGATAATCAGGTGGACTACACAAGCAGCCATGCAGTCAGAGGTGGGCGCCCACCCAGAGACAGGGTATTCAGAATCGACATTCTGGTGGGAGGATTTCTAGTGATGGCCAGATCAGTATCTGGGCTCCTCTTGGGCTCAGGTAGTCATAGCCCGGCCGGTGTACATATGTTCTATGTTGGGCGTACACTTTTCCGATCATCGGCTAAACTTTTCCGATCATCGGTTAGCCGGCACAAGTATACTGCAAGTAGACAACGGTTTTGAGCGTGCCTGGGCCATCTAATCAAGGGATGGATTATGAATAGTCACGGTTGAAAATCGGTATTTTATCAATTTTCGGGTGGGGCCCAACTGATTTTTCGGGTGCAGGTGTGGGCCTGCTGTGCTGTCCATTCTGGGCTTTTGCTTCGGACTTGAGTGTTGGGCCCCACCCATTGCCACACAGAGCAGATGAACGGCTTGGGTAATTTATAGCAAAGCTCATATCCCTCTCCCTGCCGTAATTTTGAGAAATGCTCTTATCCGTCGGAGCAAGTGCTCTTTTTGCGTTGGCACAGTCCAATAGACGGATCTAAACCGTCCATTAAGTCTAGAACACATTTCAAGGGCTACTAGATAAAAATAAGACCGATTGGATGATTAAATCCATCCTAAATTCAGCCTTATTTTTTGTAGCCATTCTTTTTCCAACCCATGGATCGGATGGTAAGGATTGCGTAACAGAAATGATTATTTAGAATAACAAACAATCTATAATGAGAATTAACAAATAGATGGATTGAATTTTTCGTTAGATATATTTTTGTACAAATGATATCGATCGTCCATGTTGGAGGCCATTTATCAGATGGCTAAGATCATCAGATCGGTGAGATATCTCCAAGCTACCCATATAATATGTTTTGAACCTAATGGACGGTCTAGATCAATCAAATGACCGTTCAAGTGTCCCAATGCAACTAGGAGCACTATAACTTATTACATCACTCTCTTAACAGAGGATTGAAAAGAAGAAAAGAAAGCCTGCTGATTTTTTCATCCCTCTCCCTCTCCCTCTCCCTCTCAGAGATGGCTTCTTCCTCTCTCTTTTATCTTACCAATCCTTCATCTCAACCACTCCCTTTTGTCCGTACAATCAGTTCCAACTCCAATCCTCTCATCCTGACCGTCGCTTCCCCCAGACCCACGCTTCAACGACGACCCTCCATCATCGCCTCAGATAAAAGGAGGGATGGAGGAGGAACCATCACCGAATCCAAGAAGCAGATGCTGCTCGAACGATATGGCCTCGACCTTGCCGATTTCCCTACCGAACACCCCTCCCACCAGAAGGTCCGACTCTCTCTCTCTCTCTCTCTCTCTCTCTCTCTCTCTCTCTCTCTCTCTCTCTCTCTCTCACACACACACACACACACACACACACACACACACACACACACACACACCATTTCCTGAAACTGTTTTTGTTCCGATTTCCGCAACTGGTTTCCATAGTCAAGGAAAAGAAGGGAGGCCGAGAAGGTGCGGAAAGGAAATCGAGCATTGCCACCAACACCACCGGAAGAGCCTAAGCCGCCTCGGACTACTCATCGGTTGCTTCAGGTATCCATGCAGCTCTCAATTTCTTATTTTCTTCTTTTCTTCTAGAAAAATGGAAGTTCTGGCTTTGTTTTTCTTTTGGCTGATAGACTCTTGAGCTCAATTCCACAGCCCAATGAATAATAATCCCGAGCTCTGATATATGAATACTGCATATTTATTTATTACTGGGTGTTGTTTGTATAAAGCTAACTTTTGACGCTGTCCACAAATGATTGCATCTGGCGATGTGTGGGATACTAGGCTGGCCTCGGGTGGGCCATCGATGACCCCACCTGTAAAATGGGGCAGGTCAGCTCCTCAAGTGGGCCACCCATTTGTACAGTATTGAATGGCCGTCAACCATCCAAATTCAACTTAAAGGTCTTACCTGATGAGTGGACTGGCCTAAATTTCGGGCCAGGTAATCTACTCAGCGGGGCCCATCTGATGCACGGCTTGGAGATGTCCCACACAGTTGGCACGTGTGGCAGGTAAAAAAAAAAAACCAATGATCCAGACCATTCATAGCAGCCCAATCATTTTAGACCACATGTGGGTATCCCCACAAAAACAGATCAAACTTCAATGGTCACCTCCATCAGTCAAGAGCTCCTGACAGCTCACAATGCAAACCCCGGATGGGAAAGCAAATAGATCAAAGAAAAGAAGATAGAGATTGAGGGAAAGGACCCAACAATCCTCTAGTCAAATGCTAGAGTCCATGAATGCAAGACTATGAGCAAGCTCAATAGTCTTTTAGTCTTGAACTAGAGATCACTTCTCCCTCCCTTCAACAACTATTGTAGAGATACGAGAATTACTCAAAGAAATACTAATCAGCTTGTCTTGTTCCATAGGCCATAGGCCTTATTTATAAGCAATCCTTACAATCTGCAATAAAAGCTATGGGATCTAAAAATAGAATTCCTAGCTACTGAAGATCTAAGAAAATAAGAAACTACCTAAATAAAAAAACATTGTAATTAAGAAAGCGCCTAAATAAGAAAGTACTTAAATAAGAAAAATCTAAAATTACTCCTTGTCTAATATAAAAGATATGAAAGAAAAGGAAATTTCCTAATGTAGAGATTTGAAAGAAAATGAAAGTAGTGATGGGCTAAACAGGGAAAGTGATCCTTTTCTTGTATACACATGCGGAGTGTGCACGTGTGATATGTGGGTCTTTTCTTCAAATCTTGATCAATCGGCTTATGTGGCCATTTGGTTGCATCAATTTGCTTTGGCAAAACCAAAAGTTTGGCAAATCATAAACCCCAATTTCCACAGGCTTGAGACTGGCTGGCACGTTGCTACCAGGCGGATTCAAGAGTACTAGTTACCATTTTATGGAGCTCAAGATCCAAATGACGGTGTGTCTTTTCTAGGTGCTTGGAGGAAAGGCTCGTAGAAGGAAGTTGCTTTCACCAAAAGGCATGGATGTGCGCCCGATGATGGAAGTTGTAAGAGGTGCAACCTTTGATATCCTTCAGGTAAGGATATTTATCCTATTCACACCATAGTGCTGTGTGCTTTAGTGTAATATTTTAACATTTTCAGGTTCAACCAATGGTTGGAATAGAAGAACAGAATCCTGATTGTAAATGATATTTGGGTAATGAAGAGAACTATTGGTTGTCAACTTGTCATTTAAATGCAACCATATGATCCTCCATCCAAGTGTATGCATAGTATCCTCAGGCCCTGAATTTGTCCAAGTAGGCTGATGATTCAGTGATTGAGGCTTTTGATCTGATTGCCTGTCCGTCGATGGTTCATGTAATGGGAAATCACCTAGGATGGTGGATTGTAGCCATCTAATCATTGGACTTTTTTTTTTTGGTTGAATGTTGATGTTATCTTAACTATCTGTAGGCCATAGATTGAAGGGTTAGGATTGTGCCATGCGGAGATCTATGGGGCATTGTCCATCCATGATGTGGCCCATGAGATCAATGATCCAGGTCACCATATGTGGGTTCCACTTGTGCAAACTCAGGGCCTGAGGATGCTGCATGTCTTTGGGCCAAGGATGATGTAATTCAGTACCAAGTATTGTGTTTTTAGTTTTTGTTATGAATTTAAGGTAGAGGCTTTCTGGCTTGTTTAGGTTGCCGGTGGTTGTCCTGCTTCTTTAAGGCCTGGTCGTTGGTTAGACTTGTATAGTGGCACTGGATCTGTTGGAATTGAAGCTATCAGCCGTGGTTGTTCAGAGGTTCCTTTTCAAACATCTAAGATTATCTTAAGTAGCATTAATCCTTGATTGAATGTTATATTGTGTCTCCCTCCGTGGTGTTTTACTTTGGATTTGAAACCTTTATATTCAGCCCCTGTGGATATTGAAGTTTGTTTCATATTTCCATTTATGCCATCATGTCTCCTACTTTATAAAACGAGAAAAGGGGCAAAAATTTGCATGCAATTAGTTTTTTTTTTGTGCTAAAACTATGCATCATTGAAAGACACGGGGAGGTTTCTAAGCCAAATAAAGGGCAGTTAGGTAATTTGGAGGTGAAGCTGTTTGCCGATGGACTATGATAGTTCACCACCATTTTTTAAAATGGCGGCTACTCTTCAGCCATACATGAGGCATTGTTCCAAGGCAATCCTAGTTGTCCAAACCTCCACAACAACTGTGGATATAGCATAACAAAAACTTCACACTGAGAAGATGATAGAGCCATCTGTTTTGCCCTTGGAATTCAGACCACTCACTATTTTATAAATATCAATTGGATGGTTTAGATTTCTTTGTCAGTGTGATTTTAGATGTATAATCATCCATAATATTTCTCTCAATTTGGTCTGTCCAGATAGACGCACATGAATCCAACACGTGAGGATGATGAGTCATCACCATTTTAAAGTCGTGGTGAGCCATCACAGCATGAGCCCACTTTCTACAACTGCTTCTCCTTCGATCTTTCCCACATCTTGCAAATCACTTCCTCTCTCTCCGTGTGTATTGCACTTGCCACATCAACTGGTTTATGATTATTTGGCTTCCTCTCCAGTGGAGATTTGTATGGATACATTCCAGTCGTGACTGCCACAAGAATATATATATATTTTTTTCTCAAAACAGGCATCTGCGTCCAAGAAGATATCCTTTTCAGTAATCTTTTGGTCTCTAGGTTCCATGAACTGCTGAGTTTCACTTCGGCTTTGCCTTCAACATTGGCTATTAGGTTATCCTCCTCCTATATCCCTGTACCCTAACTGCAACCAGAACCAGGACATCCAGGCTCCGACTTTTTTTTTTTTTTTTTTGAGAGCAAATAACAGGATTATATTTAGAAAGGAGTCTAAGCTCCTATGTGCATGGATGGGCAATTAGAAGCCTCTAATGCCAGGGCTACAGCTACATAATTTGCCACTTTACAAACAGTGTTAAACGAACTGTTTAACTTAGACATAAAATATCTCATCTCATTGAGGATGTAGTGCAGCGACAACCGTTCTTCCCCATTGTTGATCCAACGCAGCAGAGAGGGGAACATGACTTTCAGTGGTTAAAGGGCCGATGTTTTGGGATGCTGGGATCCAAAGTACTTCCTTTAATTCCAGCACATCTGCAATTCATAAGCGGACCAACTCTGTTGAACCAATGTTGTATCTATATACCCTTCAACCATCTCAATCTAAGCAGTGTTTTGTTAAACAATTTTCATTTACCTTTGCTTCTCAATTGTCCTGCTGTTTTTTATGATTTTTTTCAGCTTTGAGAGGTTTAATACTCAACCGACTGCAGGATTTTCTATCAACTATGTCAGATAATAACAGCTGCAGCCAAATAAGATGTTACGTTGGCTATTTGTGGCCCTTGTTAAAAGAATCTAATTATCTGACTGTAAAAAAAAAAATCTAATTATCTGGCGAAGTCACATTTCTACTTCACCTGATAATCGTAGGATATCCTTTTTTTTTTTTTTTACTTTGTAGCTGGGGTATGCATTCTGGACTCAGGACCCTGTTTGCGACGTAATCCCATCAGCCCATGGTTGAGCTATCATTTTGATTATGATAGCCATTGTTACTCTAAGACAAATGAATGCATTCTTTTTTACAATGCTTGTATGACGAATATGTGCAATCAAAAGATGACGAAACACCCGTACCATTGTTGTAACACGTCATATAGCAGTGTTGGTGGTCTTTTGTCTCGGAAATAGCATGCTTCGGTAAACAATGGATGCACATTGATGGATGATGTCAATGCATCTATCACTTAATTAGCATCTCAAAAGTGATTTTGATGTTGTTCTAATTTTTTTTTGGTAAGGCATCAGGGCTGCTACCTCACCAAATGCCTGTTGTAACACTCAATCTCTGGCTATGCCACGTTTGGAGAGTGGTATACTACCAACTTGGATACCTAGCTGGGTGTAGGGAAATTTTGTTGCTCACTATTAGATATGAATATCTGCGTTTGAACCTAAACAGCCTTGCATAGCATTTTGCCATAAAAAAAAAGAAGGAAAAATATTAGTGAGAGAGTGGCACTACCAACTCGGATACCTAGTTGGGTGTGGGGAAATTTTGTTTCTCAGTAGTAGATATGAACATCTGAAGTTCAAACCTCAACAGCCTTGCATATCTTTTTTCCATTCAAAAAAGGAAAAAGTGTTAGTGGACATGTTGCATAGCTCTTTTTTTTTTTTTTTTTTTTTTTTTTTTAATCTTTTCCACTTTATGTTGCATGGCTTCTTTTCTTTCTTTTGCGCATTAATCTCTCTCTCTCTCTCTCTGTCTCCATGTTCATATCCATTGGAGTTCCATATGCTTGCATTTGCTGAATTTCAGGTGCATTTTGTTGAGATGGATCCTTGGGTCGTCTCTGAAGTCCTGAGACCAAATTTAGAATGGACTGGATTTCTTGATGTTTCAGTTATACACACAGTCCGGGTTGAAAATTTCCTTGAACAAGCTGAGCGATTTGTAGGTATGAGCTTGCTCTGAACACATTTTTTTTCTTATGAAGCATGATGGTGCAAGGCAATCCAAAGTTACATCTATAAGGAGATGTGCTCCCTCCTGCAAAATACGACTTCCCTGTAATTCAATCAACTTCAATTTAAAATGCGCAGCTTATCTCTCCATATGATGTCTGAGTTTTGCATCCAATATAACCGCAAAGCAGTCTAACCTTGAGGATCCATCCACTAGTCTTACAACCCACATCTTCTAATCAACATCATGTACCTTTTCTGGTAGGTAAGCTGGGTTGGGACCCAGAAACTTAAAAGTTTGTGTCACAGAGCAGCATCCAACTGAGTTACGAGCTTGACCACGTCGTCAACTCAGACTCAGCGAAGCACTTCAGCCTTTCCAAATTCCAATAGCAGGATATGTAGAACCAGCACAAACCTAAGTCATGGATACAAAACCAAAACCTTGTAAAGATTAAAACACCTCTCCAGTGTCCGGGTAATTCTATGAAAACTGTATGCAAGTTGTATCTAAACCATGTCCACCATTCAGCATATTTCTATACAATCTCACTTCTGAGTTGTGCAGAGAAGTAACACGTGATTCCTTTTTAATGATGAAAGTAACACATCATTATGAACTGCTGTCCCAGTTGGTGAAAGTGGGTGTATGTTAACTTCATTAGTACAGTCACAACCATACTATTAATTTGTCTTCATAGTTCCACAACTACACTCCTGGAGTCTCTCACCTTTATGATATAAACAGGGATGATATGCTGATTTTACATAATGGAACCAGACATCAAACCAAAATGCTCCGAGGTTTCTAATTATACTTGAAGATAAAACCATCACTGTGGTATCTTTAGTAATTTGGAGTATTCTCTATTTTGCTTGACTGCAATAGATCTGTAATATATGGTGGATGCTTATAACTTTTGTCTGTCAACTTCTTTTTCCATCACATGCTATCCTAAGTGCTCTCCACAAACAGTGGTGACCATTTTTCTTCTCAAGCAAAATGCTGTATTAAATGAATTGATTATTTAATTATCGGGAATTTTACGGAAAAATTCCTCAGAAATTCGGATTTTACCGAGTAATGCCTCTTCGAACCAAAAAATACTAGGCAGTGCCTTTTTACATGAAAAAAGAATAATTAATTCCCCCCCTCCCTCCCTAAAACCTGAGGCCCATTCAATAACTAGGCTTCTGGCTTTCAACACAACCCAACTTGATGAGTGGCTTAAGTTTCTAAAATTCCTCCCATTTCTTTCTTCCCAAATAGTCCAAAGCCCCGCCAACAAGCGTAAACGCCCCTTTTGAGCTTAATCCCATGCCAAGATGAAAAGAATAGATCAATAGAAGCCGGATAAGCCCAAACACCTGGAATAAGGATAGGATACGATTCCACAAAAAGGATGTTGTCGGGCAGTGCAAAAAGAGGTGATCAATTGATTCTGAATTCACCATGCATATCAAACAAACATTTGCGATAGCCATTCCCTGCTTCTGAAGGTTATCAACTGTCAAAACTTTTGCCCCAACCAACCAACCATGCAAATGCTGCTACTCTCGGAGGAGCTCCATATTGCCAAATAAACTTGATAGCGACCACACCATTTGTGCACTCCCTGAGACCACGACCTAAAAGCATGCTATAGAAGGATCGGACTAAGAATTGTCCGGACTTATCTAGCTACCTGCAAATCTTATCCTTATCACCAAGGGATGGATGGCAAAATTTGATATGATCCAATAGTGATGTCAATTCCCCCACCTCTTCCTCGGATGAGAAACGCCGGCAAGGAGGAATCCACGTTATTCAATCCCCGAATCGGAAGAAGCGTCAACTCACCAACACCTCTCGGTCCATCGATAAGCTTGCAAGCCGCAGGAATCATGACTCCAAAGTCTCCTCCCCAAGCCAAATATCTTTCCAGAAGCGAATGTTCTCACCATTGCCAAGCACAAAGCGCACTCCACTATCAAAGCTCACTTTCACTGACGCAATCCTTTTCCACAAGTGTGACACCTATACAAGGAAGAGTCTTTTGTAAACCACCCTCCAACACATGATCCATACTTAGTAACAATTATATCCTTCAAGAGCGCCTCTTCTTCAGGAGTAAAATTACATAAACACCCTCATTTTATCTCTTCATTTAAAACAGTGGCGCATCGATAATTGTGGGTCCCATGAGCATTCAACAGATGCACCACATGATGATTATCATACGGACCAAAAATCTGGCGTATCCAATGATAATATGAGCCAGATCATAAAAACTAACACACAGCACTCAAAACCATCTAAATGCATTTGTAACCCATTTAATGATTCAGTAGGCTAGGTTTTTGGTTGGTGTGAATGCTATGTTGATGTTGGGGTGATGTTAGACGGTTGAATGTCATAGACATACCACCTGGGCCTTGCAATTCTCAACTTCACTGCCTTTGAAAGTAAAAAAAAAAAACCTAAATGAGGGCATTTTGGTGCTCTCCTCATGAAAAGCATCTCCCTTGAAATTTGTTTCGTCCAGGCATTCTTTGGTAAAATGCAAATTTCTGAAGAATTTTGCGGTAAAGTTCCCTTAATTATGTTTTGCCTACTATTAATTGAAATGAGGTCCATATAGCATAATAATAATAATAATTATTATTATTTTCAAATTGCCTGTAAGTGTGCTCATGTTTGTTGTGTTTCTTGCTCTTTGGTGCAATGAAGATGGATCATTTGATTACATTAGCGTTACACCTCCCTACACAGCAGTAGATTACAGTGTGCTGATGGGACAGCTCTCAAAGTCACCTCTAGTTGGAGAACATACCTTCATTGTAAGCCATAATATGCTTTTCACATCTGAATACAATTTCACAGTTAAATAATTCATAAACTACGTTTTGTTTCATGAATGTTAGGTAGTGGAGTATCCCTCAAGAACAGATATGTTGGAATCATGTGGATATCTCATTAAGGTATCATGCTCGAACCCATCTTTACTATATAGATTTTTATCTTTTTCCAAATGAGTGGAAATGAATTTTTAGTGAAAGCACAACTATAATTACACACACGCGCACACACACACACACAAAAATCTTGGTGAATTAGAACAAAAATACATCTACAAAACTTGGCCAGCTGGCCAGTGGCTGGACGCCCACACACCATGCCAGATCTGATTTGGCTGGTTTCTGGTCAGATTGACAAACTATTAAACCTGATATTTGGTGGTTAGATGAGATCCAAGGAGCAAATGTTCCTGCAAACTGAACTTTACCCAGAAGCTGGGACCTGGCTCCTGTCTGTAGACGTGTGTTTTGACTTGAGAGTTACAGGAAAAGCCAAACGGTATATGTCAGAGCAGAAATATAGTTGTTAGTGAAGCAGTACATCGAATTCTACTATATTTCTGCTCTGACACAATCCCATTTTAACTTATGCTGCATTGGACAAATTTTACTGTTTATTAATAATGATGTTGATGGTCTTCAAGAGGTTGTTGGTAGTTGACCATGTAAATCCTATTGGACAAACAGAAGCTTTGTGGCGAATGGCAAGTGTCATGGGTGTGCTCTCCATAGACGCAAGTTCGATTCCTCTCCCCAGGATTACCTGATGCACGTGGTTTATGTGCATCTACAGGGAATATCACCTCAAAATGGGGAGGCGACACCCTAACGTCATATAAAAAAAAAAAAAAAGAAGAAGCTTTGTTGCACTATGACCCCTCTAGAGCTCCCACTGCTTGAATTATATGGTGGTTGTGATCATTGTTCGAAGTATCTCCGATATTATCGAAATATCCCTGATATTATCTCTCCAGCTCAACGATAATGATAACACTGGTAGTGATATTGATAACACCGGTAGTATTAGAAATTCTAGGTATCAGCGATGCATCGCTAATGTATCGATGTCGCCAATGTATCAATAATATTTTCGACAGTGTAAATTCTAGGTGTCACTTGCATCGCCAATGTATCGCCAATATTTTTTATTTCATAAATTCCAGATGTCGCTTGTATCGCTAGTGTATCGGCAATATTTCGATAATATCGCCAATGTATTGATATCGCAAAAAACCTGTTTATTAAAAAAATTCCATTTCAATTTTTTTCATGGGCGCATAGTTGTATGCAATGATCAAATTGTTGACGATATTATCAATAACACAACTAGGTGGTTCGAGACCACATTCTTTCGTCTCCTTTTCAGTTGTCGATGATTTCTCAACTAAATATCGTGTGTTGTCAATATTATGAAATACTAATGGATGTTTAGATGGAAGGTGGGATGGTTGGATGGATAGATAGGATTGATGGGATGGTTGAACTGATTTTTTACAACAACACATGCTTTTAAGCCCCTCATTAAATGGAAACTTATGTATGCATTGTTTTAGCAATTTTTTTATTCCTAAGTATGCAAATATGTGTATTTTAGCATCTCTTTAAGTTTCATTGAAAGTTTCCACCGTTTTTCCCATGTTTCTCCAATGTTTCCCCACATTTCCGGTTAGCGGCGACATCGATATTGTTTCTGTATCCCCGGCTAGCGAAACTTGTAGCAATACTGATACTTCAAACACTGGTTGTGATGCACGTCTATGTTTTAGTTTGCTTAGTTAGGATTTCATGTGAGGGTTCCCCTGTAAATTATTCATGAGGGGTATGTATGGGGTACAAGTGAGTATTTGCATAATGAGCACTGATGTTGTATCCCATCCTTGTTATGGTTGCATGCATGATGTGTATGCTTAACAAATATTTGAAATATTTTTAAGAAAGAATCTTTGTCAAAGTCAAAGATGGAAATTTAGTGAAGAGACATGGTCCACAAATTCTCGTCTCAAATTTGAATTTAAGGTACATGAAGCTAGGGTAGTTGTATTTATTATTGTTGCTGTTGTTATTCCTGTTCTTGTCAATGTAGTTGCCACTGTTGTCGCTGTCGTTCTTCTTCTTCACTTTCATTTATTGTTGTTGTTTCTGTTGTTTTTCTTGTTCTTGTCATTGTTGTTGCCGACGTCATCATTGTTGTCGATGAACAACAATACTTAATCAAAGAGGAGAAAGGCAAAGATACATCACTTTATGACAACCAGAAGATATTTAGCAAATGACTCAGCCATAAAGATCGGCTTTTCTGCCAATTTGGTTAAAAGAATTTTTAATCCTAAGGAGAAAGTATGGATATAATTGAGTAGGGCGATCCATTTTGATGATGAATTCCACGATAACGAGAAATAGAAATTAATCATTCGATGTCTGCTCGTTCTCCCCTCTTCAATTCCCAATAAACATGGTCTAGACCTATCATTTGTTCAATTTGGTCGATCAACCAAATTGAATCAACTGGTTGCGATTACTTGTGTTAATCGAGACTCTGAACCTCTTCTCCACGACGATCAACTAGCTGTCAAGGCTTCATCCTATCAGAGAGGACACATTTTCTCTGGGCCTTCCATGGCATTGCCTAGGCCTTCGATCAATGAACATGAATCTTGATGACAATATTCCCCTACGTTGCTCCATAAATTTGGTTTTTAGTTATAGTATACAATGGACATGAATGGCTTTTTTGGGGTCTGATTCTTGCTGTTCATAAGTGCTGTAGTTAGTAGTCATTTTTCCTCAGCCATTGCCTTTGTTCCATATTACCATCTTTTTTCTCCCCTTACGAACTTAATTCATGTTCCATGTTTCGCAAGAAACTAGACAAATTCATGGCTTCAGTGAATTTTCTTGCTGAATTGGAGTACAGGCTTGATTGTTTCTTTTCATCACTTGGAATTAAGAATGCCGTCGATCAAAACAGAGAAAATTCGAGGTTCCCCTTGGGCATTGCCGCAACCAAAGAATCAGCAGGTTGCATGTCCCAAGTCAGCAGCATCTCTGGTTAAGTAGCAAATTGAGGGGTCTTAGAACTTTATGATATGCTACTCAGTTATCCGTATGTGTAGCCAAGTTACCAGTATTATGTGAAATAAAGATGATAATATATATATATATATATATATATATATATATATATATATATATATATATAGAGAGAGAGAGAGAGAGAGAGAGAGAGAGAGAGAGAGAGAGAGAGAGAGAGAGAGAGAGAGAGAGGAATGCTCACTTGCGAACCATCTCTCATGGGAACTCGTGAGAGATTTTTGAGGACTCATCACATGTGATGTGTCCCCAAAATCTGAGCCGTCCACGTGATGTAGCACCCTGAAAAACTCCCAGGGCCCAACTTTCACCAAACTGTTTCCTTTTTCCATGGCCCACTAGATTTGTGAACCAAGGTGAAAGTTGGGCCCTGGGAGTTTTTTGGGGTGCCGCATCACGTGGGCAGCTCAGATTTTGGGGACACATCAAGTGCGATGAGTCCTCAAAAAATCTCTCACGAGTTCTCATGAGAGATGGTTCGCAGGTGAGCATTCCTCTCTCTCTCTCTCTCTCTCTCTCTCTCTCTATATATATATATATATATATATATATATATATATATATATATATATATATATATATATATACTCATTCATCTTGATGTTCCCACTGATACCTAATCGATAACGAATCTGAATGGCTTTTTTTAGGTCCAATTCCATCTATTTTATGGATATAATTCAAGATAAGAGTGAGTTCCCATGGTTCAGAATTGGCCTAGGTGCTGCCAAATGACATTTTATGAGTCTCCTTCAAAAATGAGATTATTAGAGAAGGAATATGAGAAGATTCTACGGTCTTCTCTAAGGGGTCATTTGGATACCTATAATATCCCTAGTTGTAAAGGGTTTGCAGGTAAACACTTTACAAGTAGGTGGTTGGATTGCAAAATTTGCCTGTAAGTGTTTACAAGCCGTAAACACTTTGCAAGTAAACTCACCCTTTTCTTCCAGGTAAAAACTGTTTTTTAGATCACAAAGTCTTTACAACTGAAAATACACCATACATAATAGAATATGATGGTTGACACATGCTCATGTTGTGTGGGGCCGGACATGATGTGTATGGTACATCCAATCTTCCTTCCAAACTGGGTGTTGGGCCCACTATGCTGGTGGTAGGACATCCAATCCATCCATCATGTAAGTACTTCGATAATATCCTTCAATCATTCCGATGCAATTGTCAGAATATATTCCTCACCTCTTAAGATTTCATTTTCTATCCATGTCTAACCCCTTGCATTCTGGAATCCTTCCCATCCCATTGTCTTGAATAGTGTTTGCGATATTGATATTATCGACCGATATATCAACGGATAATATTAGTATTGCACTTGGCCGATACGATATACATAGGCATTATAAAAAATAAAAATAAAAATTCTTGTATCATGGGAAATATCGCAAGATACTGTGAGATTTTGACGATATCGCGATATCATGTGAAATATCACAACCCCCTCTTTATGTATTTTACAATGTATCGATGATATCGATTGATCTCATGCGAAACCGTGGGGAAAAAAACCGCAAAAAATCAATTTTTTGTGAGAGGGAAGAGAATGAAACACACACACACACACACACACACACACACACACACACAGAGGAGAATGAAAAAAAAATGCCAATGTGTATGTTCAGAGTATCCCCGATATATCGATAATATCCTTGATGTTATCCATATCTCCAATTTGGCGATACTGGTAACACTGGTAGTATAAGAAATTTCAGGTATCAGTGATATATCGCTGAGTATTGTAGATGTATCGATATCGCCAATATTTTCAAATGGGTAAATTCCAAGTTTCACTTGTATTGCCAATGTATCAGTGATATTTTGATAATATCGCCAATGTATCAATATCGTAAAAAATCCGTTGATTAAAAAAATTCCATTTCAAATTTTTTTTATGGGTGCATGGTTGTATGATGAAATGCATGTTTGTGTGTGTATTTGCATGCATGCATGGATGGATGGATATATGCATGGATGGTTGGATGTGTGTGTGTGTGTGTGCACTCATGCATGGATGGATCCACCGTTTTCCCCATGTTTCCTTGAGTCAACGATACATGCTTTTAAGCTCCATTAAAGGAAAACTTATTATTTGATTCCTAAAAATATTCGTCTTTTTTGCTATTCTTGGATTATTAAATGTGCAAACATGTGTATTTTAGCATCTCTTGAAGTATCATTGAAAAATTCCACCACTTTTCCCATGTTTCTCTAATTTTTCCCAAAGTCAACGTTACATGCTTTTAGATTCCCATTAAAGAGAAGCTTATTGTGTATGCATCTCTTTTGCAATGATTTGATTCTTAAATATGCAAATATATGCATTTTAGCATCTCATGAAGTTTCGTTGAGAAATTCTACCATTTCTTCGTGTTTCTCCAATGTTTCCCTTAGTGATACATATTCGAGTATCAGTGATAATATCAACAATATAAATACATGTTTTCGTATCTCCAACTAGTGATACATGGAACAATACAAATACTACGAACACTGCCTTTGTGCTATGTCGCGATTTGATTCAGGTGGGCCCCACTGTGATGTTTACATGAAATCCAACTTGTTCACCAGGTGCTCACCCCATGTTAGGAAACAGCCTACTGGCAATGCTTACCCTTCAAACTAGTTTCCTTGGTGTGGCACATGTGAATCACAGATGGGCTTGATTTTTGGGCACCATTTCTAAATTTTATTTTGGCATCTAATGGTTGGAGTAGATTTTATATAATCATCATGATGGGCCTTGTAAAAATCAAGGGTGGACATCTCTTTACCAACTGTTTCCTTTGTTGTGGCCTAGCTGAATTGCAGGTCAGCCTGATGTTTTGGCTTTGGGCCTAAAGTGAGATTGCACATCTTATGGGTGGAGTGGATTTCACATATCGCATCATGGGAGCCCCAAAAAAATAAAGTGTAGGCATCCTTGATTTGAGCTAATATATTTAGAAAAAAAAAATCTTATCAACCCATTGATTTTTTATAGGGCCCACCTTGATATGCATGGGAGATCTACGTTGACCATTATATGTGTAATCCCACGTTAGGTCTAGTGCAAAAAAAATTAGGTTGACTTGTGATTCAGGTGGGCCGCACCAAAGGAAATAGGTGGTAAAGAGACATCCACCCCTAATTTTTACAGGGCCCACCGTGATGATTATATAATATCCACTCCAACCATTAGATGCCCCAATAAAATTTAGAAATGGAGCCTAAAAATCAGGCCCATCCGAGATACACATGGGCTACACCAAGGAAAATAGTTTGAAGGGTAAGCATTGCCTGTACACTGTTTCTAATTGTGTTGTCCACCTAAATCACAGATGGGGCTGAATTTTAGCCCTGGGCCTAACATGGAGTGACACACCTGGTGGGGCCCACCTGAGCATATCCCTATTCTCTAGGCATGCACAAATTATACATGTGTACGATGCACGTACAACACTTATATGCATGCACTCAGAAATTGTCTACATGTCATATATTAACTTAAACCAATTAAATTGTGGAACCACTATTGCTAATTCATGGTCCCAAAATCTGATTGTTTGAACGATCTTGATCTTTGATTCGTGAACACTTGTTTATTGTAACTGGACCATTGGATATTTTTAATTCTTAACTGTCCAAGAAACGTTCAATAAAAATTAAAAAAAAAAAAAGAAAAAAAAAGAAAAAGAAAAAGAAAAAGAAAGAAAGAAAGAAAGAAAGAAAAAAGAAAAAGAAAAAGAAATGTCCACCAATCTCATCATCAAATGAGGAAACAAACCTAATATTTTGGATTACAAGATTTAATATGGACAGTTTAATTTCAATTGCTTGTACGCCACATGTGCAATTTTTAAAAATAATTAATTGATTGTGTTTTCATATTAGATGATTTTGAATATAGTTGCTTCACTCTGTTAGATAGCTCTTAGTTTAGGACCCTATACAAAGAAATTTATTATGAGCACTTTTTTTTAATCTTTTGATTTCTAAGTGTGTAACGATGTCTTTTTTAACATTCCCTGAAGTTTCAATGAAAAAATTGACCAATTTCAATTTCCCAATGTTTCCCAAAAACACCGAAACATTACGCGATACTTCTGATATTTCCCATGTGATAACCGATATGTTTCTGTATCCCAAGGGTGCGATACATCCATCAATACTTATACTGAAAACATTGGTCCTGACATGTTCCCTAAGACTCCATTTTCTAATTGGTAATCTGGATTTGATAATATTTCTTTACAGGCTATGTGCTATTTCATGTTTATTACCCATCAGTATAAAATCATTGCAGATAGCTGACCGAAGATTCGGCCGGACAAACTTAGCAATATATGGACCTACTTGGGCACAGAAGAAAAGGAAATCAGAAACTCCAGTGGAGACAATAGCAGGAAAGACTCAGTCGCCAATGCAAAGCATAGGTTGAAGAAACCTGTTTCAAAGCTAAAGTAAGCTATACCCTGTCTGCAAAAATTATTATTTTATGTGATGCCATTAGCTGACATGGACTTTAGATAGTGTAACAAATCACAAACAGGGACGGGATAGACATACTTCTTATTCTTCTTTGTCTTCTTCTTTTTGAATGACAATAGGTATAGGCATACTTGCTCACCTGTTTGGATTGGTTCCTCAATGTTATTGGAGATCTCTTCAAGTGTCTTTGGTGAGCTTTCATCAGCTTCTGTGGTTCATCAAGCTAGTTTTGTTTGGCAGTTTCCACTATTTGTTTAATTGGGTTTTCATTGTAGTTTCAGAAGAAATTTACTTTTGACTAACTGGCTCCCCTTAATGGACCCTGAAATAGTCTTGCAGGTTGACCTCTAAACTGTTGGTGATGATGCATGGCCAATGGTTGACAATTGTGAGCTTGAAGTGACACCTTTGGTGATTCGCTAGAGGGGAAACGAAAGGAAAATTTTGAAATCCAAAATTACGTTCTTCTTCTTCTTTTAACAAATTGGCTTGCAGTGAAGTTGTAGAAGTTCATAAATTCAGATGATTATCATTGAGGCAGTTGTCTCCAGCGTTTGCTTCTAAACATGCTCATTAACACCATCATGTATAGAATTCTTGATAATTTTAATAGCAAGAATTATGTAAATGGATATTGAGTAACAGACTATCCCTATAGGCTACAACAAATTCGTCTTCCACAGTTTTAAATAAATCCTAACCAACCAAGTACATGTATGAATATTTAATACAACAAGAATCGCGTTTAAGGGATCTTCTAAACTCCAAATCCTTGGGATATGGGCAATGACAGGGTTTTCAAATCCTTAGTATATGGGCAATGATCAGGTTTGGTTACAACTCGCAAGTATTCGTCTTTCCCGGCACTCAGAAGTTGAGCTTATAGCCCAACTGATCCAATCCACTCTAGGTTCTAGAGACTATTGGATCCAGAACTCAAGACCTTGCTTTCCATCTATTGGAGCCAACCTTTGTTAGACAAGTGAACAGCCCAAAGACCATGTCTAGATTGAACAAAGAGCAATAATTTTTGGGAATTTTACAGGCTGGCTGATGAGTATACTGCTTAAAGAGTGGGTTTGTCAATCAAAACATATTTGACTGAATTTAGATTCGATGGAACTGAGAACAATAAAAGAAAACAAGGAAAAAAAGTTGGAACTTTCTTATTTCCATCACTTGATGTATCAATTATACTCATTGGATTATCTTTCCAAAAAAAAAAAGATGTTACACATTGAATCAAGTCCTAGAAAACCTTCTTTATTTCCAATGATTGAAACACAAGGTAAAAAGCAAAATCTAATGGGTTCGAGTAGAGAAACTACTAGGGGAAAAGAGTTACGTAAAAGAGAATACAAGAGAGACAAAACAGGACAGCAGAAGTACAAGGATCCTAAACCAGCTTAGGAACCAAACTTGGATTTTAAGTCTTTCACAATCTGTTCATCTACTTGAAAGGTCTTGGCCAACACCTCATCTGGAATGGAAGGCTTGGAAGCAAAAAGGGTGAGTGGTATGACCACAGCCCCAGGCAGCTGGCTGTCAAAAGCTGTGATAGCAAGAGCCTTCCCCTTTCCCACATTGTATTGAAAATGAATCAGCCCCCTAGGAATCACAAAAGATTCCCCTGCCTTCACAACTTTCGAGAAGAACACGTTGCCGGTGGTCACAAACCCAATGAGCAACTGCCCCTTCACGACCAGATCAAGCTCAGTTGTGCGAGGGTGCGAGTGGGGTGGGTTGACTCCCCCAGGCGCGAAGTCAACGCGGTTCATCGACAGCCCGAGGGTGTTGAGGCCTGGGAAGCTGAGGACATTATTCACAGTTACGTTTGATCCAAAGACATTTGTGCTGCCTTCTTTGCTCAGAGCATCAGAGAAGAAGTCACCTGAAGTCACCTGGGAGGCAGGCTTGCATGGAAATCCATTGACAGATGCACCTGCAGAGCTCAGGATGGCGACACAGAAGTCCTGTAGAGGCTCAGGGTCGGAACGACATGGAGAAAAGAGGACGAGTATCAAGGAGAGGATTAGGAAGTAGGCTGATCTAGCACTGAAGGCAGCCATGACCATCTTCTGTGCTGAAACTCTAGGAAGTTTTCTTGAGGTTTGGATAGGGAAGCTATTCTTATATAGTCATTTGTATGCAGAAACTTCCTTGTAGTCTTGGTTATATTATTACCATAATAACAGCTAAAAAATAAACGAAAATTCAAATGGGTTGAGGTTGTTTCTTATTGGAGAATTCTGGGTATTGTATTTCTTGTTTGAAGGAGTTCAAGTTGGTGTCATATTTCCTAGTCCTTTGGGGGGCATTTTTGTCCTTTTCTTCTCATTGTTTGAAAAGTTCAACCCCATTGGAGTTTTAAATGGGGGAGTGTTTTCTGTAACCAACTTCTTAAAGAAAGCTGAAATGATAATAAAAGACTAATTCCATGAGGCAATTTTATAAGTTATAGCTATGTCAAGACTTACAAATTATTGAGATTTGCAAACCCCTAATGTGTACATGCTACACTCACGCCAAACTGGCCAGTGTATGCAACCCCTGAGTGGTGTGTAGGTGGGCCTCACTGTGAAGACTGACCACACAAAAAGTCTTGTCCACTCATTAGACAGGCCACCCCTATAATGGAAAGAATGGGCAGTTTAAAATAAGAAAAACTGTTGAGGTTTCATATTTCAACATGTATATATGGCTATTGCCTGATGAGCGGAGAGGATGGATTTTTGTGCATGGCCATCTTCATGGTGTGGGCCACCTTCTGCATAACTCAAATGTCCCACATGTTGCACTGTGTGTATTGTAAGCATGCATGTGGGGCTAGGGAACATCTAAGTAGAATAACATATGATAATAGCATGGAAGATTTGGCAGATCATGTGTGCAAGATTGATTTTGGTGCTTTCAATTGGCTATTCTAGAAAGCATAGAGATATTGCACTGTGGTGGGAAACCATAGACATGCAATGATACTTGACTTTGTATGGATGGCAAGGAGCCTGGACTAGAAATGTCAGTTTGAAGACTAACATAGATTATATATATATATATATATATATATATATATATATATATATATATATATATATATATATATATGAAGGGTCTAACATAGATTGTATTTGTTCATCCACATCGGAATTTTATATCATTGCCACATTTTGTGTCTCATTTGCAGAATTGAACCCATTTATGCGATTCTAGTGCTATGAGATGCAAGTGGGGATGGGGTGTAGATTGTGGGTGTGTCGTTGTGACATGTCTAGCTTGGTGCAAGCTTCAACCATAGCTGTGTGAAAAAGAATGGTTCAATGGTAGCAGGTCAAACTGACAATCATCCTTGGTAATTTTAGGTGGATATCAAATAAGGAGCAATGCGTTGACGAGTTGAGGCATTGACTGAGCTTGGCACATTGCAGAGTTGTTATTTAAAATAGCATTCACTATCATGGGAGGAGATAAGAGTCCATGGAGGAGGATGAATAATCTTCCCAAGTTTGCATGGTCATTGTAACATGTTTGATGATCTGAATTGTTTATTCATCATAAGGCTCCATGAATGGACCATAGGCTAAAAATCAGAGTGATTGGACAATCATAACCTTGTAAAGAATGTACTATGTAAATCACTGGTGGATATTAGCACCCCTTGTACACCTTTTTTATACCGTTCATCAAGCTAGTTTTGTTTGACAATAGCTGCTATTTATTTAATGGGGTCTGCATTGTAGTTCCAGAAGGTTTTTATATTTTTAACTAACTGGCTCTCCGTGAATGGAAACTTAAATATTTACGTCTTGGACGTCAACATTTAAACAGAACCGTTGGTATTGGCCCATATTTGACAGTTGCAAGCTTGAACTGACGCCTGTGGTGATTCGAATTGCATCTCTTCCCAATAAAAATTAAAATCCAAAGTTTCTTTTTGTTTTACACAAGGTACATGTCCATAGAAGTTTACAATTCGGTGGATGATTCTTCAGGCAGATGCTGTTCTTCAGGACTTGGTTCTGAACCTGCTCATTGATACCTTCTTCTATAGAATTCTTGATTGTTCAGGCAGATGCTGTTCTTCAGGACTTGTTCTGAACCTGCTCATTGATACCATCTTCTATAGAATTCTTGAAATTTTTCAATAGCAAGAATCATGTAAATGCATAATGGTCTATCTGTATAGTAAACCCCTCTGCTGCAGTTGATTGAAATAAATAAATCCTATGCTACATGAAAGTATGTGTATGAATACTGAATACAGTGAGAATAGAAGGGATCCTCAACCCCAAATTCTCAGAATTTGGTTACCATTCACAAGTATGTGTTATCTGTTTCTCAATACTGTTCTCAAGCTGAGCTTATAGCCAAGCAGATCCAATCCAAAGCAAGGTTTTAAATTCTCATATGGTTCAAAACTGAGATAACTACCCCATATTGCCCTGTATCTCCACTGTATTGGGCTGCTTTGGGCCGATACAGCCGTATTGTTCATAGGTGATACTGGTATGGACAATCTTTTAAACCTTGATCCAAACTAGTAGAGCTAGAATTCAGGACCTTGCTTTCCATCGGAACTGATCCTTGGAGACAAACCAAAGTCCTTCATCTGAAGTTGTAGGAGAGTAGACTGCGTGCGTATGTATGTACGTCTGGCATATGGGTCTTTGTGCGATTGCAGTTTGATGCTCTCTCAAGGCACCATTCCTTTATAAATGAGACTTCATATACATATAAAATCCCAAACACTCACACACATGCATACACATGCAATTTACTCTCCTACAAGCCAATCCTTGTGCCTAGATCAAACAATACCTCGTATTTTTTTTAGTAAACCAGTAATTTACAGGCAACAGCTGACTCTGTTCCTCATAGAGCGTGTTTGATCCAATCATCAACTGAATTAGAATAGATTTTACTTGATTTTACAGAAGCTAGGATTGAATCCAAGAAAACCTTCTTTATTTCCATTATTGAATCGCATGATGAAAAGGAGATAGAGGATCCCTCATGATGAAAAAAACGGAAGGGGTCATAAGTCTAGAAACATTTAGGGACAGAAGTGAGTTACATGCACAAGCAGAATACAGGAGAGAGACATGACTACAGAAGTAGAAGAATCCAACAAAACAGCTTAGGAACCAAACTTGGATTTTATGTCTTTCACAATTTTTTCATCTACTTGGAAGGTCTTTGCCAGCACTTCATTAGGAATAGAAGGCTTGGAAGCAAAGAGGTTGAGCGGCACCCTCACAGCCCCAGGCAGCTGGCTATCAAAAGCTGTGATCGCAAGAGCCTTCCCTTTCCCCACATTGTATTGGAAGTGTATCAGCCCCCTAGGAATCACGAAAGACTCCCCAGCCTTCACCACCTTCGAGAAGAACACATTGCTGGTGGTCACGAACCCAACGAGCAGCTGCCCCTTCACGACCTGCACGAGCTCGGTCGCATGAGGGTGCGAGTGGGGCGGGTTGACTCCCCCGTGCAGAGTCGACATGGCTCATTGACAACCCGAGTGTGTTGAGGCCTGGGAACTGAGGATGTTATTCACAGTCACATTCGATCCAAAGGCATTCATGGTGCTGCCCTCTTTTGTCAAAGTATTGGAGAAGAAGTCATTCGACGTCACTTGGGAGATGGGCTTGCATGGGAATCCGTTCACAGATATGCTCACAGATAGGGGTGTAAATGAACCGAACCGAACTGAATTCCACCGTGTTTGGTTTGAGTTTGATAACCAAAACTCAAGTTTGAGTTTGGGTTGGCTTTGTTTACTAATCAAATGAACTCAAATGAGCTTTAATCGAACCAAACTCAAACCGTTTAGGAATAGTTTGGTACATTAACCACTCCTATATGCAACATTTTAAATGCTTGTGTAAATGAGACGTTGCACCTTCAGAATTCATTGTAGGTTGGACGGCGCGGTATGGTCTACTTGAGCTTTGGATAGGCTTATTGTGGGGCCCTCCTTGCAACATATATTTCATATCCAAAAAAGTCAAGACGGTGAGGCTCTTATTGTGGGGCCCACCTTGATGCATATATTCCATATCCACTCCATGCATACATTTCATCAAATCATTTCATGGCAGGAGCTAAAAAATGAAGCAATTCCAAATCTTAGGTGGACCATATCATAGGAAACAATGCTTTTTTAGCTGTAAACGAACCCTATCGAGCGTAACCGAACTGAACTCATGCCTGTTTGAGTTTGGTTTGATTACTAATCGAACCTAATTAAAAACAAGGTTTGAGTTTGGTTTGTTTACCAATCAAACGAACTCAAATGAGCTTTAATCGAACCGAACTCAAACCGTTCACGAATAGTTTGGCTCATTAACCCCCCCTACTGGCAGAGTTCAAGATAGTGACACAAGTCCTGTAGTGGGTCTGGATTCGATTGGCAAGGAGAAGAGAAGAAGAGTATCAAGGAGAGGATTAGGAAGTAGGGTGATCTTGCACTGAAGGCAGCCATGATAAGCTTCTGTTCTCTCGAACTCAGGAAGTTTCTGTGAGGTTTGGATGAGGAAGCCATGTCTATATATGCATATGTGTGCAGAAATTTCATCATCGTAGTCTAAGTTATATTATTACTATAATAGCAGATAAATTATACTGGAGAATTCAAACAGGCTGAGATTAGCTGTTTTGTCAGCTCTCATCTAACTTGAGCCGTCATTCACTGTATTATCTAACTTGAGCCATCATTCACGGTATGATATCTCCGGCATGGCTTAAAAACCTGAAAACTTGACTCAACTTGATCTTCAGTCGGGTCGGGTTGACTCAAAGACTCAACAAGGTTCGACTCAATATTTAATTACTGTGAATTGAAACTAATAGGAATGTTGATGGAGATTTAAAATATTTAAATTTAGTACAAGTAATATTGAATGTAAAACCAACAACAACACATACCTCACTGTTTAACGGCGTTGCTTCCCTTAGTTGACATTGGGGGTTTAAATCCCACTACCACCTTGATTTCTAAAATCTAGTCTCAGGAGGTGATTGACTTGGTTCAACTCATTCTGAGTTGACTGAGCCATTGGCTTGATTTGACGACTGTCTCCGAGTCCAGGCTGAGTCAGTCCCAGTACTGAGATTTCCAGCGATTCTGGCTCAAGATCTCACCAAGTCGAGTTGACTCAGCCGAGTTTTGAGTCCATCAAGCAAGTATTGGAACTATGATCTCATGTATTTCCATAAAATTACCGAAATTGTCCACTGCTTCTGGGGAAAAAACCCAAATAGTTCATGAGAAGTTTAGGTGCCTGTATCCGTCAACTGTAACGAAAATTTGATGTGGATGAATTACCTCGCCGTGATCGGTTCTGTTATAAAATTCAGCAGGCGGTCACTATCTTTGTGGGTGTTTGACATTAGAAAATTCTGGGTTTTATATTTTTGCAGGACTTCATGTTTTTAGTTTCACATTTCACGAGTCGTTGGCCTTTAGGGGTTGTGTTAGTCCTTTTTCATCTCATTAATTTGAAAAGTTCAATAGTGTTTGAACTTTTAAACAAAGAGGATATGTTTTTTCATAACCAACTTCTCATAAAGAAAGCTGAGATGACAATCAAAAGAATAATTCCCTCAGCTAAATTCACAAGCAATGACTATGTCAAAACCTACAAGTTATTTACATGCATGCCCACCTAGCAAACATGTTAGAATTTAGCTATCCTAGAAAGCATAGAGAAATTGCAATATGATGGGAAACCATAGACAAGCAATGGTACTTGACACTGTATGGATGGCAAGGGGCCTGAATTGGAGATGTCAGTTTGAAGACTAAAACAGATTTTCATCCACATCGGAATTTTATATCATTGCCACATGCTGTGTCTAAATCGCAGAATTGAACCCATATATGCAATTCTAGTGCTACAAGATGCAAGTGGGGTCTCCGCAGATTTGGATGGGGTGTAGATTGTAGGCCTGTCGTCGTAACATGTCTTCCTGAGTGCAAGCTTCGACCATAGCTGAATAAAAAAGAATGGTTAAATGGCAGCAGGTTAAATTGACAACCATCCTTTGGTAATTTTAGGTTGATATTAAATTAGGAGCAATGGGTTGACAGAGTTGAGGTATTGACTGAGCTGCGGCACATTGCGAAGTTATTTAAATAGCATGCATTATCATGGAAGGACGTATGAGTCCATGGAGGAGCATGACTTTATCTTCCCAAGTTTGTATGGTCATTGCGACGTGCTTGATGTTCTGAATTGTGTATTCATCATAAGGCTCCATGAATGGACCATAGGCCAAAAATCACAGTGATTGTACAATCATAACCTTGTAAAGAATGTGGAATAGAAATCACTGGCGGATATTAGCAACCCTTGTACACCTTTTAAACTGTTCATCAAGCTAGTTTTGTTTGATAGTAACTCCTATTTATTTAATGGGGTTTGCATTGTGGTTCCAGAAGATTTTTATTTTTTTAACTAACTGGCTCTCCATGAATAGACACTGAAATGCTTTTGTCTCAGACCTCAGCATTTAAACTGAACCATCAGTAGTGTCCCGTATTTGAAAGTTGCAAGCTTGAAGTGACACCTGTAGTTATTCAAATTGCATCTCTTCCCCAAAAAAATAAATAAATAAATAAATAAATAAATAAAAAATTCAAAGTTTCTTTTTTAGTTTTACACATGGGGTACACGTCCATAGAAGTTTACAATTTCAGTGGGTGATTGTTCTTCAGGACTTAGTTCTAAACCAGCTCATTGATCCCATCTTCTATAGAATTCTTGATTGTTCAGGCAGATGCTGTTCTTCAGTACTTGGTTCTAAACCTGCTCATTGATACCGTCTTCTATAGAATTCCTTAAATTTTCAATCTCAGGAATTATATAAATGCATAATTGTGTTTGTATATAATAAGACCCTCTGCTAAAGTTGACTGAAATAAATAAATCCTATGCTGCATAAAAGTATGTGTACCAATATTGAATACAGTGAGAATCAAAGGGATCCTCAACCCCAAATTTGGTAACCATTCACATGTGTATCTGTTCCCAGTAATGATCCGAAGCTGAGCTTATAGCCAAGCAGTTCCAATCCAAAGCAAGGTTTTAAATTGGCGTAGTGATTATCATATGGCTCACCACCTTGTCCTGTATCTCCCCTGTATTAGGCTGTTTCCAGCTGATACAGTCATATCGTTCATAGGCCATACCAGTATGGATGATATTTTAAACCTTGAACCAAACTAGTAGATCTAGAATTCAAAACCTTGCTTTCCATCTATTGGAACTGATCCTTGGAGACAAACCAAAGGCCTTCATCTGAAGTTGTAGGAGAGTCTGTGCGTATGTATGTGCATTTGGTAAATGGGTTTTTGTGCGTGTGCACTTCGATGCTCTCTCAAGACACCGTTCCTTTGTAAATGAGACTTCATATACATATAAAATCCCAAACACTCAGACACGCATGCAATTCACTCTGCACCAGCCATTTCTTGTGCCTGGATCAAACAATACCCCATGCTTTTTAGTAAACCAGTAATTTACAGGCAACAGCTGACTGTTCCTCATAGAGCGTGTTTGATCCAACCATCCACTGAATTAGAATAGATTTTAGTTGATTTTGATTCTACAAAAACTAGGATTGAATCCAAGAAAACCTTCTTTATTTCCATTATTGAATCACATGATGGGAAAATTGAAAGGGGTCACAAGTCTAGAAACATTTACGGACAGAAGTGAGTTACATGCACAAGGAGAATACAGGAGAGAGACATGACTACAGAAGTAGAAGAATCCAACAAAACAACTTAGGAACCAAACTTGGATTTTATGTCTTGCACAATCTTTTCGTCTACTTGGAAGGTCTTTGCCAGCACTTCATTAGGAACAGAAGGCTTGGAAGCAAAGAGGTTGAGTGGCACAATCACAGCCCCAGGCAGCTGGCTATCAAAAGCTGTGATCGCGAGAGCCTTCTCCTTCCCCACGTTGTACTGGAAGTGTATCAGGCCCCTAGGAATCACGAAAGACTCCCCGGCATTCACCACCTTCGAGAAGAACACGTTCCCAGTGGTCACGAACCCGACGAGCAGCTGTCCCTCCACGACCAGCACGAGCTCGGTTGCACGAGGATGTGAGTGTGGCGGGTTGACTCCCCCCGGTGCAAAGTTGACGCGGTTCATTGACAGCCCGAGTGTGTTGAGGCCTGGGAAGCTGAGAACGCTATTCGCAGTCAGTTCGATTCAAAGATGTTCGCGGTGCTGCCCTCTTTTGTCAGAGCATCGGAGAAGAAGTCATCCGACGTTACCTGGGAGACGGGCTTGCATGGGAATCCATTCACGGATATGCTGGCAGAGTTCAGGGTGGCGACACAGAAGTCCTGTAGCGGGTCAGGATCTGAACGGCAAGGAGTAGAGAGGAAGAGTATCAACGAGAGGATTAGGAAGTAGGATAATCTAGCACTGAAGGCAGCCATGATCAGCTTCTGTTCTTGAACTCAGGAAGTTTTTGTGAGGTTTGGATGAGGAAGCCATGTCTATATATATGCATATGTATGCAGAAATTTCTTTGTCGTAGACTCAGTTATATTATTACTATAATAGCAGATAAATAATACTGGAAAATTAGGCTGAGGTTGGCTGTTATGTCAGCTCTCAGCTAACTTGAGCTGCCATTCACTGTATGATATCTCCTGCATGGCTGGAAAACCTGAAAACTTGACTCGACTTTATCTTCAGCCAGGTCGGGTTGACTCAAAGAGTCGACCAGGTTCGACTCGATATTTAATTGTTGTAAATTGAAATTAATAGGAATGTTGATGGAGATTTAAAATAGTTAAATTTAGTATAAGTAATATTGAATGTAAAACCAACAACAACACGAATGCCTCACTGTTTAAGGGTGTTGTTTCTCTTAGTTGACATTGGGGGTTTAACTCCCACTCCTACCTTTATATCTAAAATCTAGTCTCAGCAGGTGATTGACTCGGTTCAACTCATTCTGAGTTGACCAAGCCATTGGCTCGATTTGACGACTCTCTCTGAGTCCAGGCTGAGTCAGTCCCAGTACTGAGATTTCCAGCGATTCTAGCAAGAGATCTCACCAAGTCGATTTGACTCGGCCAAGTTTTGAGTCCAGAAAGCGAGCATTGGAACTATGATCTCATGTATTTACTTAAAATTAGTGAAATTGTCCACTGCTTTTTTTGTTTTTGGGAACCAAATAGTTCATGAGAAGTTTAGGATTGATTGGGCGATAAAATTCAGCAGGCGGTCACTATCGTTGTCTGTGTTTTATATTTTTGTAGGACTTCACGTTTTTAATTTCACATTTCCCAAGTCGTTGGCCTTTGGGGATTGTGTTAGTCCTTTTTCATCTCATGGATTTGAAAAGTTCAATAGCGTTTGAACTTTTAAACAGAGGATTTGTTTTTTTATAACCAACCTCTTGAAAAGAAAGTTGAGATGACAATCAAAAGAATAATTCCCTCAGCTAAATTCACAAGCAATGACTATGTCAAAACGTGCAAGTTATTTACATGCATGCCAACCTAGCAAACGTGTTAGAATTTAGTTATCCTAGAAAGCATATAGAAATTGCAATATGATGGGAAACCATAGACAAGCAATGGTACTTGACACTGTATGGATGGCAAAGGGCCTGAATTGGAAATGTCAGTTTGAAGACTAACACAGATATTCATCCACGTCAGAATTGTATATCATCGCCACATGCTGTCTCAATTGCGGAATTGATCCCATATATGTGCAATTCTAGTGCTACAAGATGCAAGTGGGATCTCTGCAGATTTGGATGGGGTGTAGATTGTCGGTGAGTTGTCGTAACACGTCTTCCTGAGTGAAAGCTTTGACCATAGCTGAGCAAAAGAGAATGGTTCAATGGTGGCAGGTTAAATAGACAATCATCCTTTGGTGATTTTAGATGGATATTAAATAAGGAGCAATGGGTTGACAGAGCTAAGGCATTGACTGAGCTGGGGTACATTGGGAAGTTTTTATTTAAAATAGCATTCAATATCATAGAAGGAGATTGAGTCCATGGAGGAGGATGAATTATCTTCCCAAGTTTGTATGGTCATTGTGACATGTGTTTGATGAGCTGAATTGTTTATTCATCATAAGGCTCCATGAATGGACCATAGGCCAAAAATCACAGTGATTGTACAATCATAACCTTGTAAAGAATGTGGAATATAAATCCCTGGCAGATGTTTGCAACCCTTGTACACCTTTCTAACTGTTCATCAACCTAGTTTTGTTTTACAATAAGTGCTATTTATTTAACGGGGTTTGCATAGTAGTTCCAGAATTTTTTTTTTCTTGTTTCTCCTCTTTTTAACTAACTGGCTCTCCATGAATGGACACTGAAATATTCATGTCTTGGACGTCAACATTTAAATTAAATCATCGGTACGGTAGTGGCCTGTTTTTGACAGTTGCAAGCTTGAAGTGATGCTTCTGTTGATTCAATTCGCGTCTCTTCTGACGCAAGGGGGGCGTGGTGAGGTCGATCACCATCTTCCTCACGGGATAACTACTTTGAATCCGCGGAGTTCCCCGGACTCCTCAACAGGGCTTCCTCAAATCTAGGAGGGAAATTTTGAATCAACGAGAAGAAAATCAAAATAAATCGAAATTGTTTTAATTAATCAAAGGCTTGATCACATAAACGAGTTTTGAGTATTTATAACCTTAAAAAATCCTAAAAACCAAATCAACAAGTCCTAATCAAAACAAGAAAGAAATATGAAAAAACGCACAAGTTTGTGCAAAACAAGAAGGAATCTGAAAAAAAGGCACAAGTTCGTGCAAATCGACCTGTTGACCCGACCCATCAGCCGGCCAAAGTTGGAAGTCAGGCAGTCGAAGTTGGAGGTCGGCCAGCCAAAATAGGCAAAAATTGTGTAGTGTTCAGCAAGAAAAATCTTTGCCGACGGACTAGATTCATCGGGTAATCCATTGGGTAGCCGAAATTTGATGAATTTCTGCTACTTTTCCTTGATCTTTTTCAGTCCATTTGTGGTAGGAATGTACTTGATCCACGCCCTTCATCAGGGGGTTCCTCCTCTACATCATCTTCCCAAAATAATAATAATAATAATAATTATAATCCGAAGTTTCTTTAGTTTTACACATAGGATACATGTCCATAGAAGTTTACAATTTCAGCGGATGATTGTTCAGGCAGATGCTGTTCTTTGGGACTTGGTTCCAAACCTACTCATTGATACCATCTTCTATAGAATTCTTGATTGTTCAGGCAGACGCTGTTCTTCAGGACTTGGTTCTAAACCTCTGCTCATTGATACCATCTCCCATAGAAATCTTGAAAATTTCAATCACATGAATTATTTAAATGCATAATGGTCTATTTAATTAATAAACCCCTCTGCTGCAGTTGATTGAAATAAATAAATCCTATGCTACATGAAAATATGTGTACCCATACTGAATACAGCGAGAATCAAAGGGATCCTCAACCCCCTATTCTCAGCATGTGGTTACCATTCACAAGCATGTGTTATCTGTTTCCCAAAACTGTTCCCAAGCTGAGCTTATAGCCAAGCAGATCCAATCCAAAGCAAGGTTTTAAATTGATGTACCTGTTATCAAATTGCTCACCACCAAGATAACTACCCTGTATCACCCCTGTATTGGGTTGGCCGTTCCCGTCCAATACAGCTGTATGTTTCATAAGTGATACTGGTATGGATGATGTTTTAAACCTTGATCCATACTAGTAGATCTGGAATTCAGAACATTGCTTTCCATCTATTGGAACTGATCCTTGGGAGATAAAAACCAAGGCCATCATCTGAAGTTGTAGGAGAGAGTGCGTGCATATGTATGTGCGTCTGATATATGGGTTTTTGTGCGTTTGCAATTTGATGCTCTTTCAAGACACCATTCCTTTATGAATGAGATTTCATATACATATAAAATCCCAAACACTCAAACACATACATCAGTAATTTACAGGTGACAGTTGACTCTGTTCCTCATAGAGCGTATTTGATCCAATCATCCACTAAATTAGAATAGATTTTAGTTGATTTTGATTCTACAAAAACTAGGATTGAATCCAAGAAAACCTTCTTTATTTCCATTATTGAATCACATGATGAAAAATTGAAAGGGGTCACAAGTCTAGAAACATTTACGGACAGAAGTGAGTTACATGCACAAGGAGAATACAGGAGAGAGACATGACTACAGAAGTAGAAGAACCCAACAAAACAGCTTAGGAACCAAACTTGGATTTTATGTCTTGCACAATCTTTTCGTCTACTTGGAAGGTCTTTGCCAGCACTTCATTAGGAACAGAAGGCTTGGAAGCAAAGAGGTTGAGTGGCACGATCACAGCCCCAGGCAGCTGGCTATCAAAAGCAGTGATCGCAAGAGCCTTCTCCTTCCCCACATTGTACTGGAAGTGTATCAGCCCCCTAGGAATCACGAAAGACTCCCCGGCATTCACCACCTTCGAGAAGAACACGTTCCCAGTGGTCACGAACCCGACGAGCAGCTGTCCCTCCACGACCAGCACGAGCTCGGTTGCACGAGGATGTGAGTGCGGCGGGTTGACTCCCCCCGGTGCAAAGTCGACGCGGTTCATTGACAGCCCGAGTGTGTTGAGGCCTGGGAAGTTGAGAACGCTATTCGCAGTCACATTCGATCCAAAGATGTTCGCGGTGCTGCCCTCTTTTGCCAGAGCATCGGAGAAGAAGTCATCCGACGTCACCTGGGAGACAGGCTTGCATGGGAATCCGTTCACGGATATGCTGGCAGAGTTCAAGATGGCGACACAGAAGTCCTGTAGCGGGTCAGGATCTGAACGGCAAGGTGTAGATAGGAAGAGTACCAAGGAGAGGATTAGGAAGTAGGGTGATCTAGCACTGAAGGCAGCCATGATCAGCTTCCGTTCTTGAACTCAGGAAGTTTTTGTGAGGTTTGGATGAGGAAGCCATGTCTATATATATGCATATGTATGCAGAAATTTATGTCTTTGACTCAGTTATATTATTACTATAATAGCAGATAAATAATACTGGAAAATTCAAATAGGCTGAGGTTGGCTGTTATGTCAGCTCTCAGCTAACTTGAGCCGCCATTCACTGTACGATATCTCCTGCACGGCTGGAACACCTGAAAACTTGACTCGACTTGATCTTCAGCCAGGTTGGGTTGACTCAAAGAGTCGACCAGGTTCGACTCGATATTTAGTTGTTGTAAATTGAAACTAATAGGAATGTTGATGGAGATTTAAAATAGTTAAATTTAGTATAAATAATATTGAATGTAAAACCAACACCAACACGGATGTCTCACTGTTTAAGGGCGTTGCTTCTCTTAGTTGGTATTGGAGGTTTAAATCCCACACCCGTCACGGTTTGGGTGAACGGTTTGCTCCCCACAAACACGAGTTTGATTCTCCTCCATGGATTACCCTGTGCACATGGTTGGTGGGTGATTGCATGCATTTGCAGGGATTAGTCTCGCCTTCGAGGTGCGGAGACACCCTAACCCTGTTGTCATAAAAAAATAAAAAAGAAAAAAAGAAAGAAAGAAAAAAAAATAAAAGAAAAGAAAAGAAAAAATCCCACCGCGACCTTTATTTTTAAAATCTAGTCTCATGAGGTGACTGACTTGGTTTAACTCATTCTGAGTTCACCGAGCCATTGGCTCAAGTTGACGACTCTCTCCAAGTCCAGGCTGAGTCAGCCCTCCAATACTGAGGTTTCCAGCGATTCTGGCTCGAAATCTCACCAAGTCGAGTTGACTCGGCCCAGTTTTGAGTCCATCAAGCGAGTATTGGAACTATGATCTCATGTATTTCCATAAAATTACTGAAATTGTTCACTGCTTTTCAGGGAAAAAATTCCAAATAATTCATGAGAAGTTTAGGTGCATGTATCCATCAACTGTAATGAAAATCCGCTGTGGATGAAATACCTCGCTGTGATCGATTGCGTGATGAAATTCAGCACGTGGTCGCTATTGTTATGGGTGTTTCACACTAGAAATTCAAGGTTTTATATTTCTTATATATTTTTGTCGTAGTAATTCATGTGTTAGTTTCATCTCATGGATTTGAAAAGTTCAACAGCGTTTGAAATTTTAAACAGTAGATATGTTTTTTTGGTAACCAACCTCTCATGAAGAAAGCTGATATTACAATTAAAAGAAGAACTCTCTCAGCTAAAGTCACAAGCAATGACTATGTCAATACCTACCAGTTTTTTGTACGCGTGCCAACTTGGCAAACATGTGGGCCTCGCCATGAGAATGGCCGTGCATGAAAGTCAATCATGTCCATCCATCACCCCTGTAAGAAAAACTGTTAATGGTCCTCATTCGACATGGGCCTGCGGCCACTCACTGATGAGTGGGCCAGAGATTTTTTGCACCACTGAGTTGTCCCACACTTGCTAGGCTGGCACTTGCACTAGGGCTGTCAACGGGTCGGATACGGGCCGGATCGGTGATGATCCGTATTCGACCCGATTAAGGATATATCCGACCCGAATCCGATTTGGATCACAAATATATGATCCGAACCCGACCCGTTAAAATATTTTGAAATCCGCTTCCAATCCGATTATGATCCGACCCGATATCCGAGAGAGAGAGAGAGATATGCTAGTGCGTGGAGAGTAGAGACGAAGGAGACGGCTGTTTTTTTTTTTTTTTTTTAATTGGGTTGTTAACAGGCCAAATCAAGGTTAATTCGAATCCGACCCAAATATTAACGGATCATCTTTGGGTATCCGTATCCGACCCGATGATCCGATTATTGATCCGAATCCATTAATTCGGAGCGGATCTGGATCGGATACGGATCATGATCCGTGCTGTTAACAGCCCTACTTGCGTAGTGTATGGAACAGCCCATGAGAGCACGTCACACGTCGTAGTTATATCAGATATACGTAGGATTTGGTGGGCCATGGGGTAGATTGGCCTTTAATGTTTTAAATTTGGCTTATTTGAATCATAGAAAAATTACAATACGAGAGGAGACCATTGACGAGCAACAGTACTTCACTATGTAGGGAAGCCAAAGGGCCTGAAAACATCAGCCTAAGGGAAATGATCACATATGTTTGAGCTTGTGTGTGCCCCACCATTTTGTGTGTAGAATCCAAACCGTGCATCAGGTGTACCAGACCATGTTCATCGTACAGCCAAAAGATCAGGATGACCCAAAACTCAGGTGGGCCACGTCAGCGGAAACATTGTAAAATCACGCTTAAATAAATGGCGTAACATTAGAATCCTTGTAAAGAATGTGGTATACAAATCACTGGCGGATATTAGCAACCCTTGTACACCTTTTAAACTGCTCATCAAGCTAGTTTTGTTTGACAGTAACTGCTATTTATTTAATGGGGTTTGCATTGTGGTTCCAGAAGATTTTTATCTTTTTAACTAACTGGCTCTCCATGAATAGACACTGAAATATTTGTCTCAGACCTCATCATCTATACTGAACCATCAGTAGTGGCCCGTATTTGACAGTTGCAAGCTTGAAGTGACGCCTGTGGTTATTCAAATTGCATCTCTTCCCCAAAAAATAAAAAAATAAAAAAATAATAATCCAAAGTTTCTTTTTTAGTTTTACACATAGGTACATGTCCATAGAAGTTTACAATTTCAGCGGATGATTGTTCAGGCAGATACTGTTCTTCAGGACTTAGTGCTAGACCTGCTCACTGATCCCATCTTCTATAGAATTCTTGATTGTTCAGGCAGATGCTATTCTTCGGTACTTGGTTCTAAACCTGCTCATCGCTACCATCTTCTATAGAAATCTTGAAAATTTCAATCACAGGAATAATAAAAATGAATAATGGTGTATCTATATAATATGACCCTCTGCTGCAGTTGATTGAAATAAATAAATCCTATGCTGCATAAAACTATGTGTGCCAATATTGAATACAGTGAGAATCGAAGGGATCCTCAACGCCAAGTTCTCAGAATTTGGTAACCATTCACATGTGTATCTGTTCCCAATAATGTTCCCAAGCTGAGCTTATAGCCAAGCAGTTCCAAGCCAAAGCAAGGTTTTAAATGGGTGTGGTGCTTATCATATGGCTCACCACCTTGTCCTGTATCTCCCCTGTATTGGGCTGTTTCCTGCCGATATGACTGGTATGGATGATATTTTAAACCTTGAACCAAACTAGTAGATCTAGAATTCCGAACCTTGCTTTCCATATATCGGAACTGATCCTTGGAGACAAACCAAAGGCCTTCATCTGAAGTTGTAGGAGAGTCCGTGCGTATGTATGTGCGTCTGGTAAATGGGTTTTTGTGTGTGTGCACTTCGATGCTCTCTCAAGACACCATTCCCTTGTAAATGAGACTTCATATACAAATAAAATCCCGAACACTCAGACACGCATGCAATTCACTCTCCACCAGCCAATCCTGGTGCCTGGATCAAACAATACCCCATACTTTTTAGTAAACCAGTAATTTACAGGCAACAGCTGACTGTTCCTCATAGAGCGTGTTTGATCCAATCATCCACTGAATTAGAATAGATTTTAGTTGATTTTGATTCTACAAAAACTAGGATTGAATCGAAGAAAACCTTCTTTATTTCCATTGGTGAGGTTTTTATTTAAAATAGCATTCAATATCATGGAAGGAGATTGAGTCCATGGAGGAGGATGAATTATCTTTCCAAGTTTGTATGGTCATTGTGACATGTGTTTGATGATCTGAATTGTTTATTCATCATAAGGCTCCATGAATGGACCATAGGCCAAAAATCACAGTGATTGGACAATCATAACATTGTACACCTTTTGAACTGTTCATCAAGCTAGTTTTGTTTGACAGTAACTGCTATTTATTTAATGCGTTTGCATTGTTGTTCCAGAAATTTTTTTTTAATCTTTTTAACTGACTGGCTCTTCATGAATGGACGCTGAAATATTCATGTCTTCGACGTCAACATTTAAACTGAATCGTCGGTAGTGGCCTGTATTTGACAGTTGCAATCTTGAAGTGACGCCTGTAGTGATTCAACTTGCATCTCTTCTGACACAGGGGGACGTGGTGAGGTCGATCACAGTCTTCCTCACGGGATAACTACTCTGAATCCACGGAGCTCTCTGGACTCCTCAACGGGGCTTCCTTGAATCCATGAGGGAAATCTCGAATCTACATGAAGAAAATCAAAATTATTTTAATTAATCAAGGGCATGATCACATAAACGAGTTTAATGAGTATTTATAACCTAAATAAAACCTTCAAAACCAAATCAATGAGTCCTAATCAAAACAGGAAAGAAACCCGAAAAACGCACAAGTTCGTGCAAATCTGCGGACAAGATTGGCCTGTCGACCCAACCTGTGGGCTGGCCAAAGTTGGAAGTCGGCCGGCCGAAATAGGCAAAAATCGTCCAGTGTTCAGGAAGAAAATCTTTGCCGACGGACCAGATTCATCGGGTAATCCGTCGGGCAGCTGAAATTTGCTGAATTTCTGCCACTTTTCTGTGATTTTTTTCCAGTCCATTTGTGATAGGAATGTACTTGATCCACACCCTTCATCAGGGGGTTCCTCCTCTACATCATCTTCCCAAAATAATAATAATAATAATCCGAAGTTTCTTTAGTTTTGCACATAGGGTACATGTCCAGAGAAGTTTACAATTTCAGCAGATGATTATTCAGGCAGATGCTGTTCTTCAGGACTTGATTCTAAACCTGCTCATTGATACCATCTTCTATAGAATTCTTGATTGTTCAGGCAGATGCTGTTTCTTCAGGATTTGGTTCTAAGCCTGCTCATTGATACCATATCCCATAGAATTCTCGAAATTTTCAATCACATGAATTATGTAAATGCATAATGGTGTATCTAATTAATAAACCCCTCTGCTGCAGTTGATTGAAATAAATAAATCCTCTGCTACATAAAAATGTACCAATACTGAATACAGCGAGAATCAAAGGGATCCTGCACCCCAAATTCTCAGCATGTGGTTACCATTCACAAGCATGTGTTATCTGTTTCCCAATACTGTTCCCAATCTGAGCTTATAGCCAGGCAGATCTAATCCAAAGCAAGATTTTAAATTGGTGTACCTGCTTTCAAATTGCTCACCACCAAGATAACTACCCTGTATCACCCCTATATTGGGTTGGGCCGTTTCCGGCCAATACGGCCATATGTTTCATAGGCGATACTGGTATGGATGATGTTTTAAACCTTGATCCAAACGAGTAGATCTGGAATTCAGAACCTTGCTTTCCATCTATTGGACCTGATCCTTGGAGATGAAAACCAAAAGCCATCATCTGAAGTTGTAGGAGAGAGTGTGTGCCGTATGTATGTGCGTCTGACATATGGGTTTTGATGCTCTTTCAAGACACCATATATATATATATATATATATATATATAGTGTGTGTGTGTGTGTGTGTGTGTGTGTGTGTGTGTGTGTGTGTGATCCAATCATCCACTGAATTAGAATAGATTTTACTTTATTTTGATTCTACAAAAGCTAGGATTGAATCCAAGAAAACCTTCTTTATTTCCATTATTGAATCACATGATGAAAAGAATGAAAGGGGTCACAAGTCTAGAAACATTTAGGAACAGGAGTGAGTTACATGCACAATGAGAATACAGGAGAGAGACATGACTAGAGAAGTAAAAGAATCCAGCAAAACAGCTTAGGAACCAAACTTGGATTTTATGTCTTGCACAATCTTTTCGTCTACTTGGAAGGTCTTTGCCAGCACTTCATTAGGAACAGAAGGCTTGGAAGCAAAGAGGTTGAGTGGCACGATCACAGCCCCAGGCAGCTGGCTATCAAAAGCTGTGATCGCGAGAGCCTTCTCCTTCCCCACATTGTACTGGAAGTGTATCAGCCCCCTAGGAATCACGAACGACTCCCCGGCATTCACCACCTTCGAGAAGAACACGTTCCCAGTGGTCACGAACCCGACGAGCAGCTGTCCCTCCACGACCAGCACGAGCTCGGATGCGCGAGGATGTGAGTGGGGCGGGTTGACTCCCCCCGGTGCAAAGTCGGCGCGGTTCATTGACAGCCCGAGTGTGTTGAGGCCTGGGAAGCTGAGAACGCTATTCGCAGTCACGTTCGATCCAAAGATGTTCGCAGTGCTGCCCTCTTTTGCCAGAGCATCGGAGAAGAAGTCATCCGATGTCACCTGGGAGACAGGCTTGCATGGGAATCCGTTCACGGATATGCTGGCAGAGTTCAAGATGGCGACGCAGAAGTCCTGTAGCGGGTCAGGATCCGAACGGCAAGGAGTTGAGAGGAAGAGTACCAAGGAGAGGATTAGGAAGTAGGGTGATCTAGCACTGAAGGCAGCCATGATCAGCTTCTGTTCTTGAACTCAGGAAGTTTTTGTGAGGTTTGGATGAAGAAGCCATGTCTATATATATGCATATGTATGCAGAAATTTCTGTGTCTTTGACTCAGTTATATTATTACTATAATAGCATATAAATAATGCTGGAAAATTCAAATAGGCTGAGGTTGGCTGTTATGTCAGCTCTCAGCTAACTTGAGCCGCCATTCACTGTATGATATCTCCTGTATGGCTGGAAAACATGAAAACTTGACTCGACTAGATCTTCAGCCAGGTGGGGTTGACTCAATGAGTCGACCAGGTTCAACTCGATATTTAATTATTGTAAATTGAAACTAATGGAATGTTAATGGAGGTTTTAAGTAGATAAGTTTAGTATAAGTAATATTGAATGTAAAACCCACAACAACACAAATGCATCACTGTTTAAGGGTGTTGCTTCTCTTAGTTGACATTGGGGGTCTAAATCCCACTCTCATACCCATCACAGTTTGAGCGAACAGCTTCGGTTGTGGGTTTGCTCCCCTCGGACACGAGTTCGATTCTCCTCCCTATGGATTACCCGATGCACATGGTTGGTGGGTGATTGCATGCATTTGCAGGGAATAGTCTCACCTTAAAGGTGTGGAGACACCTTGTTGTCGTAAAAAACAAAAAAAAATCCCACGCCCACCTTTATTTTTAAAATCTAGTCTCAGGAGATGACTGACTTGGTCCAACTCATTCCGAGTTCACCGAGCCATTGGCTCAATTTGACGACTCTCTCCAAGTCCAGGCTGAGTCAGTCCCAATACTGAGGTTTCCAGCAATTCTGGCTTGAAATCTCACCAATTCGAGTTGACTCGGCCCAGTTTTGAGTCCATCAAGTGAGTATTGGAACTACTGATCTCATGTATTTCCATAAAACCGAAATTGTTCACTTCTTTTGGGGTTAAAAAACCCAAATAGTTCATGAGAAGTTTAGGTGCCTGTATCTGTCAACTGTAACGAAAATTTGCTGTCGATGAATTACCTTCGTTGTGATTCAATTCACGATAAAATTCAGCAGGGGGTTAATATCATTGTCTGTGTTTTATATTTTTGTAGGACTTCATGTTTTTAGTTTCACATTTCCCAAGTCATTGGCTTTTGGGGGTTGTGTTAGTCCTTTTTCATCTCATGGATTTGAAAAGTTCAATAGCGTTTGAATTTTTAAACAAAGAGGATATGTTTTTAATAACCAACCTCTCATAAAGAAAGATGAGATGACAATCAAAAGAATAATTCCCTCAGCTAAATTTACAAGCAATGACTATGTCAAAACCTACAAGTTATTTACATGCATGCCAACCTAGCAAAAATGTTGGAATTTAGCTATCCTATAAGGCATAGAGAAATTGCACTATGATGGGAAACCATAGACAAGCAATGGTACTTGACACTATGGATGGCAAAGGGCCTGAATTGAAAATGTTAGTTTGAAGACTAACACAGATATTCATCCACGTTGGAATTTTCTATCATCGCCACATGCTATGTCTCAATTGCGGAATTGAACCCGTATGTGCAATTCTAGTGCTACGAGATGCAAGTGGGATCTCCGCAGATTTGGATGGGGTGTAGATTGTCAGCGAGTCGTCGTAAGCTTTGACCATAGCTGAATAAAAGAGAATGGTTCAATGGTGGCAGGTTAAATAGACAATCATCCTTTGGTAATTTTAGATGGATATTAAATAAGGAGCAATGGGTTGACAGAGTCAAGGCATTGACTGAGCTGGGGCACATTGGGAAGTTTTTATTTAAAATAGCATTCAATATCATGGAAGGAGATTGAGTCCATGGAGGAGGATGAATTATCTTCCCAAGTTTGTATGGTCATTGTGACATGTGTTTGATGAGCGGAATTGTTTATTCATCATAAGGCTCCATGAATGGACCATAGGCCAAAAATCACAGTGATTGTACAATCATAACATTGTACACCTTTTAAACTGTTCATCAAGCTAGTTTTGTTTGACAGTAACTGCTATTTATTTAATGCGTTTGCATTGTTGTTCCAGAATTTTTTTTTTAATCTTTTTAACTAACTGGCTCTTCATGAATGGACGCTGAAATGTTCATGTCTTCGACGTCAACATTTAAACTGAATCGTCGGTCGTGGCCTGTATTTGACAGTTGCAATCTCGAAGTGATGCCTGTGGTGATTCAACTTGCATCTCTTCCGACGCAGGGGGACGTGGTGAGGTTGATCATAGTCTTCCTCACGGGATGACTACTCTGAATCCACGGAGCTCCCTGGACTCCTCAACGGGGCTTCCTTGAATCCATGAGGGAAATCTCGAATCTACAAGAAGAAAATCGAAGTTGTTTTAATTAATCAAAGGCTTGATCACATAAACGAGTTTAATGAGTATTTATAACCTAAATAAAACCTTCAAAACCAAATCAATGAGTCCTAATCAAAACAGGAAAGAAACCCGAAAATACGCACAAGTTCGCGGAAATCGGCGGACAAGATCGGCCTGTCGACCCAACCTGTCGGCAGGCCAAAGTTGGAAGTCGGCCGGCCGAAATAGGCTAAAATCGTCTAGTGTTCAAGAAGAAAATCTTTGCCAACGGACCAGATTCGTCGGGTAATCCGTCGGGAATCCGTCGGGCAGCCAAAATTTGCTGAATTTCTGCCACTTTTCCGTGATTTTTTTCCAGTCCATTTGTGATAGGAATGTACATGATCCACACCCTTCATCAGGGGGTTCCTCCTCTACATCATCTTCCCAAAATAATAATAATAATAATCCGAAGTTTCTTTAGTTTTACACATAGGGTACATATCCATAGAAGTTTACAATTTCAGCAGATGATTGTTCAGGTAGATGCTGTTCTTCAGGACTTGATTCTAAACCTGCTCATTGATACCATCTTCTATAGAATTCTTGATTGTTCAGGCAGATGCTGTTTCTTCAGGATTTGGTTCTAACCTTGCTCATTGATACCATTATTCCATAGAATTCTTGAAATTTTCAATCACATGAATTATGTAAATGCATAATGGTGTATCTAATTAATAAACCCCTCTGCTGCAGTTGATTGAAATAAATAAATCCTCTGCTACATAAAAATGTGTACCAGTGTTGAACCTCCAATTTATACATTTGCCGACCCATTACATCACATTATATGAATGGTTTTCATGTGTAAAAAGCCCATCTAATGCTTGTTTTGTGATTGTAGGAATGAGAGTGACTTCACCCAATTGGAGACCAAAAGGGGCACATTTAGGAGCTTTAGATGAAGGCCAAGGTGGATCAAAGAAATGAGAAAGCAAGGACGTGGGAAGCAAGGAGTTCAAGTCCTAGGAGGCTACCTAGCCTCCTACAGCTAGTTTTTCTTCCTTTTCTTAGTTCTAGTTCTAGTTTTAATATGCTTTCCTTAGCTAACCTCTTAGCTAGAGCTAAAAGTGAAATTTGTAGTTGGTTCCAATGCTTTAATTCTTTTATTTCAAGTACCCTTTTCTTAATTTTGGATTTTCAAGTTCTAGTTTGAATAAAGTTTGGTTTTTTAGAAGTTTTGTGAGAGTTTGTGTGCTCCAGACATGAGTTCCTTACAATTCTCTGAGATTACCATGATTAGGTTGTTTGAATTCGAATTGTAGTAACCCTTGAGCATGCCATAGTCCTATAGGCATGGCTGTTACTCCGAAGGCTACAAGTTCAAGTTCTATGTGCTTCATTAGAACTAGAAATCTGATTTTCAGATTTAAGTGGGACTGTTTGTGCTTGAATGTTATATCTTCCAATTAGATGAGAGATAGGACTTTGATTCTAATTTTGTTGTACTTGGATGAATGGATTGGCATTGAACTACTACAAGTGGATCCTTAATGCTATAGTTCTTCTTAATTTCAGATTTTTCTATTTTATGTGAAAAACTATCTTCTCAAACTTCTTAGATTCTAGTTATTAGAGTACTTTGAATTGTTTACCTCTTTCCCTATGGATCGACCTCGGTCTTACCGAGATTTATTACTACATCGCAGCCTTACACTTGAGGCGAGCGAACATGTACCAATACTGAATACAGCGAGAATCAAAGGGATCCTCAACCCCAAATTCTCAGCATGTGGTTACCATTCACAAGCATGTGTTATCTGTTTCCCAATACTGTTCCCAAGCTGAGCTTATAGCCAAGCAGATCTAATCCAAAGCAAGATTTTAAATTGGCGTACCTGCTATCAAATCGCTCACCACCAAGATAACTACCCTGTATCACCCCTATATTGGGTTGGGCCATTTCAGGCCAATAAGGCCATATGTTTCATAGGCGATACTGGTATGGATGATGTTTTAAACCTTGATCCAAACTAGTAGATCTGGAATTCAGAACCTTGCTTTCCATCTATTGGAACTAATCCTTGGAGATGAAAACCAAAGGCCATCATCTGAAGTTGTAGGAGAGAGTGTGTGCCGTATGTATGTGCGTCTAACATATGGGTTTTGATGCTCTTTCAAGACACCATGCAAATATATATATATATATATATATATATATATACACAGTGTGTGTGTGATCCAATCATCCACTGAATTAGAATAGATTTTACTTGATTTTGATTCTACAAAAGCTAGGATTGAATCCAAGAAAACCTTCTTTATTTCCATTATTGAATCACATGATGAAAAGAATGAAATGGGTCACAAGTCTAGAAACATTTAGGAACAGGAGTGAGTTACATGCACAATGAGAATACAGGAGAGAGACATGACTAGAGAAGTAAAAGAATCCAGCAAAACAGCTTAGGAACCAAACTTGGATTTTATGTCTTGCACAATCTTTTCGTCTACATGGAAGGTCTTTGCCAGCACTTCATTAGGAACAGAAGGCTTGGAAGCAAAGAGGTTGAGTGGCACGATCATAGCCCCAGGCAGCTGGCTATCAAAAGCTGTGATCGCGAGAGCCTTCTCCTTCCCCACATTGTACTGGAAGTGTATCAGCCCCCTAGGAATCACGAAAGACTCCCCAGCATTCACCACCTTGATGGAGTTTTCCTCCTCAAACTGTCAGAGGAGAGAAGTTGCATCTGGGGATGCCCGGTCGCCCGGCCACTAAATGGCCCGAGCGACCGAAATTGGATCCGGAAGGCAGAAAACTCGCTGGACTGTTTTGGCTTTAGCCGGGCGCCCGACGGTCTTGTGATCGGGCGCCCGATGACCCGGCCGGGCGCCCGACCATGTTTGGTCCAGGCGCCCGAAATTGGCTCTTTCCAATGGTTTTCTCGCTGGAGTGTTTTTGAGTTGGCCGGGCGCCCGACGGTCAGGTGACTGGGCGCCCGACCCTGCGCGAACTGCTTAGACGCAGTTTCCTAATATGGCTCTGTTTCCTCCGTTTTTGGTACTTAAGCGTTCTAAAACGGGATTAGGGCATCCAATGGTGTTGAAATCACGTCCAAGGTAAGAAAGAGAGAAAAAGAGGAAGAGAGAAAGAGAGAGAGAGAGAGAGAGAGGAAGCTTGTAGAAGGGAGAAGTTGCTTGAAGAAGGATTCTTCTGCGCAACCGTCAGTCTCAGCGCTTCTACGTCCTCGGGATCGGTGAGATCGCTCCTCCTGTACTATTCTCTTTTTGTTTATCCATCCCTGCGTGGGTGAAGAAGTTTGATCCAAGCAGTGTGTGCTTGTGATCGGTTGTAACAGTTCCCTGAGATAGTGGATTGTTGATCTGGACTAGGTCCCGTGGTTTTTACTTCTTTTGAGGGTTTTCCACGTAAAACTCCTTGTGTTCGTGTGGTTGATGTTTATTCTTGATTATTGCATTAGCATAGTCCATAATTCTAGTGTATTGGGGGGCGAGATCCGAAGGTTTGTGTGAAACGCAGCCAACAAAGTGGTATCAGAGCGTTCAGGTTGTTTGAACGGTGTGGGATCTGTTCTGAATTATGGAAGGTGTCTCACCAAGGATGATCAGCCTCAATGGTTCTAACTGGACCATATAGAAGGCTAAGATAGAGGACTTGCTCTATTGCAAGGACCTATATGCTCCGATCTTAGGCATATCGGCGAAGACAAAGGATATGTCAGATGATGATTGGAAGAAAGTGGACCGAAAGGCGGTGGGGTTCATTAGACAATGGTTGGATGATTCGGTTTTCCACCATGTGTCTACAGAGACCTCAGCCGCTAGCCTATGGCTGATATTGCAAGGGTTGTATGAGAGGAAGACAGCTGGCAATAAGATATTCCTGATAAGATGACTTGTGAATCTCAAGTTCAAAGATGGTGGTTCTGTGGCTGAACACATGAATGAGGTCAGCAACATTGTGAACCAGCTCTCCGCCTATGAAGATGGTCCTGGATGATGAACTTCAGGCTTTGCTACTGCTTAGCTCATTGCCTAACAGTTGGGAGACATTGGTGGTGTCTCTAAGTAACTCCGCGCCAGACGGAAAGGTATCCATGGATCAGGTAACAAGCTGTCTCTTCAATGAGGAGACAAGGAGGAAGTCCCTAGGGCCTGCTCAACAAGAGGCCCTTGTGACATAAGATAGGGGGAGAGGAAAGAACAGAAAGGGCGGAAAGGCCCGAGATAAATCAAGAGGCAAGTCAGTTGCCAGGAAAGATGTTGAATGCTGGAATTGTGGCAAGAAGGGTCACTATAAGCATGAATGTCACAAGAAGAAGAGTGACAAAAAGGGTAAAGGAAAGGAGAAGGAAGATGAATCAGATTCTACTGCAGGTCGCCTCAGATGGTGACGTTGTTGTTATTCTTTCGGCAGATCACGATACTTGTCTCACGGCTTCGAGTTAGGACACCGACTGGGTGATAGACTCTGGAGCCTCGTTTCATGCGACTCCACGCAGAGATTTCTTCACAAGCTACAAGTCAGGTGACTATGGGACAGTGAAGATGAGAAATTCTGGTGTTTCGAAGATCGTAGGAGTCGGTGATATTTGCTTGAAGACCGATGTGGGCTGCACATTGGTTCTCAAGGATGTGAGACATATTCCAAACCTTCGTCTGAACTTGATGTCGATAGGAAGGCTGGATGATGATGGCTATGAAAGCCGGTTTGCTGGTGGGCGCTGGAAGCTCATCAAGGGTTCGTTGATCGCTGCCAGAGGAAAGAAGTGTTGCACTCTTTACAAGGCAAGTGTCAGTGTATGCAAGAGTGGATTGAACGCAGCAGAGGATTCAGCTACTGACGTGTGGCACAGGCGTCTAGGCCACATGAGTGAAAAAGGGCTTCAACTACTAGCGAAAAAGCAACTCCTTCCAGACGTGACAGGTATACCTCTCAAAACCTGTATTGACTGTTTATCTGGGAAACAGCATAGAGTTTCTTTTGTTAAAACTGCTTCTCATACTAATAAAGCACATGCATTAGATTTGGTTTATTCTGATGTTTGTGGTCCTATGAGGACAAAAACCTTGGGTGGGGCATTGTATTTTGTCACATTTATAGATGATGCATCTAGGAGGGTTTGGGTGTATGCTTTGAAATCCAAGGACGAGGTCTTTGGTGTGTTTAAATTGTTTCATGCTATGGTCGAGAGGGAGACAGGCAGATCATTGAAGTGTATCCGCACTGACAATGGTGGTGAATACATAGGTGACTTCCACGAGTATTGCAAGTCACTGGGTATACGGCATGAATAGTCAGTTCCCAAGACCCCCCAACATAATGGTGTGGCTGAGCGAATGAATCGCACCATTGTAGAGAGAATCAGATGCATGTTATCCCATGCAAAGTTGCCCAAGATGTTCTGGGGAGAAGCAATGCACACGGCGGTGTATTTGATAAACAGGTCTCCATCAGCCCCGTTGAATGGAGAAGTACCTGAGAAGGTGTGGACTGGACGTGATCCATCATACAGTCATCTCAGGGTGTTTGGATGCAGGGCATCCGTTCACGTACCAAAGGACGAGAGGTCCAAGCTCGATATGAAGATCAGGCAGTGTGTGTTCTTAGGGTACGGTGATGAGAAGTTCTGTTACAGGTTATGGGATCCTACCGAGAAGAAGCTCATCAGGAGCAGAGATGTGGTTTTCATTGAAGATCAGTGTATGGAAGACATTGAAAAGCCAGAGAAGACCCAACCCAGTTCAGGTGAACTGGAAGACATGGATCCGATTACTCCTCCCGTGGTGCCTGATGACGGGGGAGTACAGCAAGGTGCAGAGGATGAGGGAGTCCCTACAGAAGATGGACAGGGGGAGCAGCCCCAACTTGATCCACCTGTAGAGCCACAGGTGAGGAGGACATCAAGGGACAGACATCCATCCAAGAAGTACTCGCCGCATGAGTACATTATGCTCACAGATGGGGGAGAGCCAGAAGACTATTCTGAGGCCCTAGCCGACGAGCATAAGGGGGAGTGGTTGAAAGCTATGCAAGACGAGATGGAATCCTTGCATAAAAACCACACCTATGATATGGTGAAATTGCCTAAGGGCAAGAAAGCTCTGAGCAACAAGTGGGTGTTCAGAAAGAAGAATGAGCAGAAGAATTCACAGACAAGGTTCAAGGCCAGACTTGTTGTGAAAGGGTTTGGTCAGAGGAAAGGAATAGACTTCGAGGAGATATTCTCACCAGTGGTGAAGATGACATCCATTCGGGTGTTGCTTGGGTTGGCGGCTAGCATGGATCTGGAGATAGAGCAGTTAGATGTCAAAACTACCTTCCTCCATGGTGACCTGGAAGAAGAGATCTACATGCGTCAACCAGAAGGGTTCGAAGTCAAGGGCAAAGAGCATATGGTGTGCAGGCTTAGGAAGAGCTTGTATGGGCTGAAGCAAGCTCCTAGGCAATGGTACAAGAAGTTTGACTCGTTCATGTTGAAGCATGGATATGACAGAACGGAGTCGGACCACTGTGTGTTCACTCGCAGGTTCTCAGATGGTGATTTCTTAGTTCTGCTATTGTATGTTGATGACATGCTCATCATGGGAAAAGACATCAAGAAGATTAACAGGCTGAAACAGGAGTTGGGCAAGTCGTTTGCGATGAAAGACTTGGGCCGGGCAAAACAGATCCTAGGAATGGAGATAACCCGTGACAGAAGTAGCAGGAAGCTTTGGTTGTCACAAGAACGGTATATTAAGAAAGTCCTAGAGCGGTTCAACATGAATGCAGCGAAGCCGGTCAGTACTCCACTGGATGGTCACTTCAAATTGAGCGACAAGCAGTGTCCCAAGACGAAGGCGGAAGTGGAAGAGATGCGGAAGATACCCTACGTGTCAGCGGTAGGAAGTTTGATGTATGCTATGGTGTGTACGCGCCCAGACATAGCATATGCGGTTGGTGTTGTCAGCCGGTATCTTGCCAATCCTGGCAAGGAACATTGGGCAGCGGTGAAGTGGATACTGCGGTATCTAAGAGGCTCATCCAGGTTGAGCCTATGCTATGGTGACGGAAAACCTGTGTTAGAAGGCTACGCAGATGCAGATATGGCAGGTGACATAAACTCCAGGAAGTCTACATCGGGGCTCATGTTCACGTTTGCAGGGGGAGCGGTCTCTTGGCAGAGCAAGCTACAAAACGTCGTAGCATTGTCGATGACAGAGGCCGAGTACATTGCAGTCACAGAAGCATGCAAAGAGATGCTTTGGATGAAGAGGTTCCTACAGGAACTCAGCCTGAAGCAGGAGGAGCACGTGGTCTATTGCGATAGCCAAAGTGCTATACACTTGAGCAAGAATCCAAGTCAGCATTCCAAGTCGAAGCACATAGAGATTCGATATCACTGGATCAGGGATACTTTAGAACAGAAGGTGTTACAGCTTGAGAAGGTCCATACGGACAATAATGGGTCAGACATGATGACCAAGGCTTTGCTCAAGGGCAAGTTTGAGGTTTGCAGAAACCTGGCTGGCTTGAAGAAGGTGAATTTCTCCTGAGTCGGAAAGGGGGAGATTTGATGGATTTTTCCTCCTCAAACTGTCAGAGGAGAGAAGTTGCATCTGGGGATGCCCGGTCGCCCGGCCACTAAATGGCCCGAGCGACCGAAATTGGTCCGGAAGGCAGAAAACTCGCTGGACTGTTTTGGCTTTAGGACCCGGCCAGGCGCCCGACCATGTTTGGTCCGGGCGCCCGAAATTGGCTCTTTCCAATGGTTTTCTCGCTGGAGTTTTTTTGAGTTGGCCGGGCGCCCGACCCTCCGCGAACTGCTTAGACGCAGTTTCCTAATATGGCTCTGTTTCCTCCTTTTTTTGGTACTTAAGCGTTCTAAAACGGGATTAGGGCATCCAATGGTGTTGAAATCACGTCCAAGGTAAGAAAGAGAGAAAAAGAGGAAGAGAGAAAGAGAAGAGAGAGAGAGAGAGAGAGAGAGAGAGAGGAAGCTTGTAGAAGGGAGAAGTTGCTTGAAGAAGGATTCTTCTACGCAACCGTCGTCTCAGTGCTTCTACGTCCTCAGGATCGGTGAGATCGCTCCTCCTTTACTATTCTCTTGTTGTTTATCCATCCCCGCGTGGGTGAAGAAGTTTGATCCAAGCGGTGTGTGCTTGTGATCGGTTGTAACAGTTCCCTGAGATAGTGGATTGTTGATCTGGACTAGGTCCCGTGGTTTTTACCTCTTTTGAGGGTTTTCCACGTCAAACTCCTTGTGTTCGTGTGGTTGATGTTTATTCTTGATTATTGCATTAGCATAGTCCATAATTCTAGTGTATTGGGGGGCGAGATCCGAAGGTTTGTATGAAACGCACCCAACACACCTTCGAGAAGAACACATTCCCAGTGGTCACGAACCTGACGAGCAGCTGTCCCTCCATGACCAGCACGAGCTCAGATGCGCGAGGATGTGAGTGGGGCGGGTTGACTCCCCCTGGTGCAAAGTCGGCGCGGTTCATTGACAGCCCGAGTGTGTTGAGGCCTGGGAAGCTGAGAACGCTATTCGCAGTCACGTTCGATCCAAAGATGTTCGCAGTGCTGCCCTCTTTTGCCAGAGCATCGGAGAAGAAGTCATCCGATGTCACCTGGGAGACAGGCTTGCATGGGAATCCGTTCACGGATATGCTGGCAGAGTTCAAGATGGCGACGCAGAAGTCCTGTAGCAGGTCAGGATCCGAACGGCAAGGAGTTGAGAGGAAGAGTATCAAGGAGAGGATTAGGAAGTAGGGTGATCTAGCACTGAAGGCAGCCATGATCAGCTTCTGTTGTTGAACTCAGGAAGTTTTTGTGAGGTTTGGATGAGGAAGCCATGTCTATATATGCATATGTATGCAGAAATTTCTGTGTCTTTGACTCAGTTATATTATTACTATAATTGCAGATAAATGATACTGTAAATTTTCAAATAGGTTGAGGTGGGCTGTTATGTCAGCTCTCAGCTAACTTGAGCCGCCATCACTGTATGATGGCTGGAAAACATGAAAACTTGACTCGACTTGATCTTCAGCCAGGTTGGGTTGATTCAATGAGTCGACCAGGTTCAACTCGATATTTAATTATTGTAAATTGAAACTAATAGAAATGTTAATGGAGGTTTTAAATAGTTAAGTTTAGTATAAGTAATATTGAATGTAAAACCCACAACAACACAAATGCATCACTGTTTAAGGGTGTTGCTTCTCTTAGTTGACATTGGGGGTTTAAATCCCACTCCCACACCCATCACAGTTTAAGCGAACAGCTTCGGTTGTGGGTTTGCTCCCCTTGGACACGAGTTTGATTCTCCTCCCTATGGATTACCCGATGCACATGGTTGGTGGGTGATTGCATGCATTTGCAGGGAATAGTCTCACCTTAAAGGTGTGGAGACACCTTGTTGTCGTATAAAAAAAAAATCCCACTCCCACCTTTATTTTTAAAATCTAGTCTCAGGAGATGACTGACTTAGTTCAACTCATTCTGAATTCACCAAGCCATTGGCTCAATTTGACGACTCTCTCCAAGTCCAGGCTGAGTCAGTCCCAATACTGAGGTTTCCAGCAATTCTGGCTTGAAATCTCACCAATTCGAGTTGACTCAACCCTGTTTTGAGTCCATCAAGTGAGTATTGGAACTATGATCTCATGTATTTCCATAAAACCGAATTTTTTCACTGCTTTTGGGGAAAAAAAACCCAAATAGTTCATGAGAAGTCTAGGTGCCTGTATCCGTCAACTGTAACGAAAATTTGCTGTGGATGAATTACCTCGTTGTGATTCATTTCACGATAAAATTCAGCAGGGGTCAGTATCATTGTCTGTATTTTATATTTTTGTAGGACTTCATGTTTTTAGTTTCACATTTCCCAAGTCATTGGCTTTTGGGGGTTGTGTTAGTCCTTTTTCATCTCATGGATTTGAAAAGTTCAATAGCATTTGAATTTTTAAACAAAGAGGATATGTTTTTCATAACCAACCTCTCATAAAGAAAGATGAGATGACAATCAAAAGAATAATTCCCTCAGCTAAATTTACAAGCAATGACTATGTCAAAACCTACAAGTTATTTACATGCATGCCCACCTAGCAAACATGTTAGAATTTAGCTATCTTAGAAAGCATAGAGAAATTGCAATATGATGGGAAACCATAGACAAGCAATGGTACTAGACACTGTATGGATGGCAAGGGGCCTGAATTGGAGATGTCAGTTTGAAGACTAAAACAGATTTTCATCCACGTTGGAATTTTACATCATTGCCACATGTTGTGTCTAAATTGCAGAATTGAACCCATATATGCAATTCTAGTGCTACGAGATGCAAGTGGGGTCTCCGCAGATTTGGATGCTGTGTAGATAGTGGGCCTGTCGTCATAACATGTCTTCCTGAGTGCAAGCTTCAACCATAGCTGAATAAAAAAGAATGGTTAAACAGCAGCAGGTTAAATTGACAATCATCCTTTGGTAATTTTAGGTCGATATTAAATAAGGAGCAATGGGTTGACAGAGTTGAGGTATTGACTGAGCTGGGGCACATTGCGAAGTTATTTAAATAGCATGCATTATCATGGGAGGACGTATGAGTCCACGGAGGAGCATGACTTTATCTTCCCAAGTTTGTATGGTCATTGTGACGTGTTTGATGTTCTGAATTGTTTATTCATCATAAGGCTCCATGAATGGACCATAAGCCAAAAATCACAGTGATTGTACAATCATAACCTTGTAAAGAATGTGGTATAGAAATCACTGGCGGATATTAGCAACCCTTGTACACCTTTTAAACTGTTCATCAAGCTAGTTTTGTTTGATAGTAACTGCTATTTATTTAATGGGGTTTGCATTGTGGTTCCAAAAGATTTTTATCTTTTTAACTAACTGGCTCTCAATGAATAGACATTGAAATACTTTTGTCTCAGACCTCAGCATTTAAACTGAACCATCAGTAGTGTCCCATATTTGACAGTTGCAAGCGTGAAGTGACGCCTGTGGTTATTCAAATTGCATCTCTTCCCCAAAAAATAAAAATAAAAAAAATAAAATAATTCAAAGTTTCTTTTTTAGTTTTAAACATGGGTAACACGTCCATAGAAGTTTACAATTTCAGCGGATGATTGTTCTTCAGGACTTAGTTCTAAACCAGCTCATTGATCCCATCTTCTATAAAATTCTTGATTGTTCAGGCAGATGCTGTTCTTCAGTACTTGGTTCTAAACCTGCTCATTGATACCGTCTTCTATAGAATTCTTGAAATTTTCAATCTCAGGAATTATATAAATGCATAATGGTGTTTCTACATAATAAGACCCTCTGCTAAAGTTGACTGAAATAAATAAATCCTATGCTGCATAAAAGTATGTGTACTAATATTGAATACAGTGAGAATCAAAGGGATCCTCAACCCCAAATTTGGTAACCATTCACATGTGTATCTGTTCCCAGTAATGTTCCCAAGCTGAGCTTATAGCCAAGCAGTTCCAATCCAAAGCAAGGTTTTAAATTGGTGTAGTGAGTATCATATGGCTCACCACCTTGTCCTGTATCTCCCCTGTATTGGGCTGTTTCCAGCTGATACAGTCATATCGTTCATGGCCGATACCAGTATCGATGATATTTTAAACCTTGAACCAAACTAGTAGATCTAGAATTCAAAACCTTGCTTTCCATCTATTGGAACTGATCCTTAGAGACAAACCAAAAGCCTTCATCTGCAGTTGTAGGAGAGTCCGTGCATATGTATGTGCGTTTGGTAAATGGGTTTTTGTGCGTGTGCACTTCGATGCTCTCTCAAGACACCATTCCTTTGTAAATGAGACTTCATATACATATAAAATCCCAAACACTCAGACACGCATGCAATTCACTCTCCACCAGCCAATCCTTGTGCCTGGATCAAACAATACCCCATACTTTTTAGTAAACCAGCAATTTACAGGCAACAGCTGAGTATTCCTCATAGAACGTGTTTGATCCAATCATCCACTGAATTAGAATAGATTTTACTTGATTTTGATTCTACAAAAGCTAGGATTGAATCCAAGAAAACCTTCTTTATTTCCATTATTGAATCACATGATGAAAAGAATGAAAGGGGTCACAAGTCTAGAAACATTTAGGGACAGAAGTGAGTTACATGCACAAGGAGAATACAGGAGAGAGACATGACTAGAGAAGTAAAAGAATCCAACAAAACAGCTTAGGAACCAAACTTGGATTTTATGTCTTGCACAATCTTTTCGTCTACTTGGAAGGTCTTTGCCAGCACTTCATTAGGAACAGAAGGCTTGGAAGCAAAGAGGTTGAGTGGCACGATCACAGCCCCAGGCAGCTGGCTATCAAAAGCTGTGATCGCGAGAGCCTTCTCCTTCCCCACATTGTACTGGAAGTGTATCAGCCCCCTAGGAATCACGAAAGACTCCCCAGCATTCACCACCTTCGAGAAGAACACGTTCCCAGTGGTCACGAACCCGACGAGCAGCTGTCCCTCCACGACCAGCACGAGCTCGGATGCACGAGGATGTGAGTGGGGCGGGTTGACTCCCCCCGGTGCAAAGTCGGCGCGGTTCATTGACAGCCCGAGTGTGTTGAGGCCTGGGAAGCTGAGAACGCTATTCGCAGTCACATTCGATCCAAAGATGTTCACGGTGCTGCCCTCTTTTGCCAGAGCATCAGAGAAGAAGTCATCCGATGTCACCTGGGAGACAGGCTTGCATGGGAATCCATTCACGGATATGCTGGCAGAGTTCAAGATGGCGACGCAGAAGTCCTGTAGCGGGTCAGGATCCGAACGACAAGGAGTAGAGAGGAAGAGTATCAAGGAGAGGATTAGGAAGTAGGGTGATCTAGCACTGAAGGCAGCCATGATCAGCTTCTGTTGTTGAACTCAGGAAGTTTTTGTGAGGTTTGGATGAGGAAGCCAAGTCTATATATGCATATGTATGCAGAAATTTCTGTCTTTGACTCAGTTATATTATTACTATAATAGCAGATAAATAATACTGGAAATTTTCAAATAGGTTGAGGTGGGCTGTTATGTCAGCTCTCAGCTAACTTGAGCCGCCATCACTGTATGATATCTCCTGCATGGCTGGAAAACCTGAACACTTGACTCGACTTGATCTTCAGCCAGGTTGGGTTGACTCAAAGAGCCGACCAGGTTCGACTCGATATTTAATTATTGTAAATTGAAACTAATAGGAATGTTGATGGAGATTTTAAATAGTTAAGTTTAGTATAAGTAATGTTGAATGTAAAACCAACAGCAACACAAATGCCTCACTGTTTAAGGGTGTCGCTTCTCTTAGTTGACAATGGGGGTTTAAATCCCACTCCCACACACATCACAGTTTGAGCGAACAGCTTCGGTTGTGGGTTTGCTCCCCTCGGACACGAGTTCGATTCTCCTCCCTATGGATTACCCGATGAACATGGTTGGTGGGTGATTGCATGCATTTGCATGGAATAGTCTCACCTTAAAGGTGTGGAGACACCTTGTTGTCGTAAAAAAAAAAAAAAAAAAAAAAAATCCCACTCCCACCTTTATTTTTAAAATCTAGTCTCAGGAGATGACTGACTTGGTCCAACTCATTCCGAGTTCACCGAGCCATTGGCTCAATTTGACGACTCTCTCCAAGTCCAGGCTGAGTCAGTCCCAATACTGAGGTTTCCAGCAATTCTGGCTTGAAATCTCACCAATTCGAGTTGACTCGGCCCAGTTTTGAGTCGATCAAGTGAGTATTGGAACTATGATCTCATGTATTTCCATAAAACCGAAATTGTTCACTGCTTTTGGGGAAAAAAAACCCAAATAGTTCATGAGAAGTTTAGGTGCCTGTATCCGTCAATTGTAACGAAAATTTGCTGTGGAGGAATTACCTCGTTGTGATTCATTTCACGATAAAATTCAGCAGGGGGTCAGTATCATTGTCTGTATTTTATATTTTTGTAGGACTTCATGTTTTTAGTTTCACATTTCCCAAGTCATTGGCTTTTGGGGGTTGTGTTAGTCCTTTTTCATCTCATGGATTTGAAAAGTTCAATAGCGTTTGAATTTTTAATCAAAGAGGATATGTTTTTCATAACCAACCTCTCATAAAGAAAGATGAGATGACAATCAAAAGAATAATTCCCTCAGCTAAATTTAGAAGCAATGACTATGTCAAAACCTACAAGTTATTTACATGCATGCCAACCTAGCAAAAATGTTAGAATTTAGCTATCCTATAAGTCATAGAGAAATTGCACTATGATGGGAAACCATAGACAGGCAATGGTACTTGACACTATGGATGGCAAAGGGCCTGAATTGAAAATGTTGGTTTGAAGCCTAACACAGATATTCATCCACATCGGAATTTTCTATCATCGCCACATGCTATGCCTCAATTGCGGAATTGAACCCAAATGTGCAATTCTAGTGCTACGAGATGCAAGTGGGATCTCCGCAGATTTGGATGGGGTGTAGATTGTTGGCGAGTCGTCGTAAGCTTTGACCATAGCTGAGTAAAAGAGAATGGTTCAATGGTGGCAGGTTAAATAGACAATCATCCTTTGGTAATTTTAGATGGATATTAAATATGGAGCAATGGGTTGACAGAGTTAAGGCATTGACTGAGCTGGGGCACATTGGGAAGTTTTTATTTAAAATAGCATTCAATATCATGGAAGGAGATTGAGTCCATGGAGGAGGATGAATTATCTTCCAAGTTTGTATGGTCATTGTGACATGTGTTTGATGAACTGAATTGTTTGTTCATCATTAGGCCCGATGAATGGACCATAGGCCAAAAATCACAGTGATTGTACAATCATAACCTTGTAAAGAATGTCGTATATAAATCCCTGGCGGATGTTTGCAACCCTTGTACACCTTTCTAACTGCTCATCAACCTAGTTTTGTTTGACAATAAGTGTTATTTATTTAATGGGGTTTGCATAGTAGTTCCAGAATTTTTTTTTTTTTTCTTTTTTCTAATCTTTTTAACTAACTGGCTCTCCATGAATGGACACTGAAATATTCATGTCTTGGACGTCAACATTTAAACTAAATCATCAGTACGGTAATGGCCTGTATTTGACAGTTGCGAGCTTGAAGTGATGCTTCTGGTGAGTCAAATTGCATCTCTCGAGGGGGGCGTGGTGAGGTCGATCACCGTCTTCCTCACGGGATAACTACTTTGAATCCACGGAGCTCCCTCAACTCCTCAACAGGGCTTCCTCAAATCTAGGAGGGAAATTTCGAATCAACAAGAAGAAAATCAAAATAAATTGAAATTATTTAATTAATCAAAGGCTTGATCACATATACGAGTTTGAGTATTTAGAGCCTAAAAAAATCCTAAAAACCAAATCAACTAGTCCTACTCAAAACAAGAAAGAAATCTGAAAAAATGCACAAGTTTGCGCAAATCTACCTGTTGACCCGACCCGTCAATCGGCCGAAGTTGGAAGTCAGCCGGTCAAAGTTGGAGGTCAGCCAGCCGAAATAGGCAAAAATTGTCCAATGCTCAGCAAGAAAAATCTTTGCCGACGGACTAGATTCGTCGGGTAGCCAAATTTGCTGAATTTCTGCTACTTGATTTTTTTCTGTCCATTTGTGGTAGGAATGTACTTGATCTACACCCTTCACCAAGGGGTTCCTCCTCTACATCATCTTCCCAAAATAATAATAATGATAAAATCCGAAGTTTCTTTAGTTTTACACATAGGGTACATGTCCATAGAAGTTTACAATTTCAGCAGATGATTGTTCAGGCAGATGCTGTTCTTCAGGACTTGATTCTATACCTGCTCATTGATACCATCTTCTATAGAATTCTTGATTGTTCAGGCAGATGCTGTTCTTCAGGACTTGGTTCTAAACCTCTGCTCATTGATACCATCTCCCATAGAAATCTTGAAATTTTCAATCACATGAATTATGTAAATGCATAATGGTGTATCTAATTAATAAACCCCTCTGCTGCAGTTGATTGAAATAAATAAATCCTATGCTACATAAAAATATGTCTACCAATACTGATTACAGAGAGATTCGAAGGGATCCTCAACCCCAAATTCTAAGAATTTGGTTACCATTCACAAGCAAGTGTTATCTGTTTCCCAATACTGTTCCCAAGCAGATCGAATCCAAAGCAAGGTTTTAAATTGTTGTACCTGTAATCAAATCACTCACCACCAAGATAACTACCCTGTATCACCTCTGTATTGGGTTGGGCCGTTTCAGTCCAATACAGCCGTATGTTTCATTGGTGGATGATGTTTTAAACATTGATCCAAACTAGTAGATATGGAATTCAGAACCTTGCTTTCCATCTATTGGAACTGATCCTTGGGAGATAAAAACCAAAGGCCATCATCTGAAGTTGTAGGAGAGAGTGCCTGCTGTATGTATGTGCATCTGATATATTTATTTCCTATCGAACTTATTCACAAGGTCACATAAATCTAGATGAACGGAAAACATAAATATCAGCTTGATCCAAAACTTCTGTGACTCCAATGAGGTTTTTATTGGTATGCATTTAATCCCCTCTGTTCCTATGGTGTGATCCACTTGGAGCTGAACAGGCCATTCTTAATGTATATGTTTTATCCACACCGTTCATTCATTTTTCTAACTCATTTTAGAGCAACAGCCCAAAAATGGAGCTGATCTAAATCTCAGGTGGACCACACCATAGCAAACTGGGCGATTCAATGCCTTCCATTGAAAACTTCCTGTAGGCCATAAAATTTTTTGATCAAGCTTATATATGTGTTTGCCCTCCACCGAGGTTTATATATATATATATATATATATATATATATATATATATCCCAAACACTCAGACACATACATGAGTAATTTACAGGTGACAGTTGACTCTGTTCCTTATAGAGTGTGTTTAATCCAATTATCCACTGAATTAGAATAGATTTTATTTGATTTTGATTCTACAAAAGCTAGGATTGAATCCAAGAAAAACTTCTTTATTTCCATTATTGAATCACATGATGAAAAGAATGAAAGGGGTCACAAGTCTAGAAACATTTAGGGACAGAGGTGAGTTACATGAGGAGAATACAGGAGAGAGACATGAGTAGAGAAGTAAAAGAATCCAACAAAACAGCTTAGGAACCAAACTTGGATTTTATGCCTTTCACAATCTTTTCATCTACTTGGAAGGTCTTTGCCAGCACTTCATTAGGAATAGAAGGATTGGAAGCAAAGAGGTTGAGCGGCACGATCACAGCCCCAGGCAGCTGGCTATCGAAAGTTGTGATTGCAAGAGCCTTCCCTTTCCCCACATTGTATTGGAAGTGTATCAATCCCCTAGGAATCACGAAAGACTCCCCAGCCTTCAACACCTTTGAGAAGAACACGTTGCCGGTCGTCACGAACCCAACGAGCAGCTGCCCCTTCACAACCAGCACGAGCTCGGACGCGCGAGGGTGCGAGTGGGGCGGGTTGACTCCCCCCGGCGCAAAGTCGACACGGTTCATCGAAAGCCCGAGTGTGTTGAGGCCTGGGAACCTAAGGACGTTATTCCCAGTCACGTTCGATCCAAAGACGTTCTTGGTGCTGCCTTCTTTTACCAAAGCATCGGAGAAGAAGTCGTCCGATGTCACCTGGGAGACGGGCTTGCATGGGAATCCATTCACAGATATGCTGGCAGAGTTCAGGATGGCGACGCAGAAGTCCTGTAGTGGGGCAGGATCGGAACGGCAAGGAGAAGACAGGAGGAGTATCAAGGAGAGGATTAGGAAGTATGGTGATCTAGCACTGAAGGTAGCCATGATCAGCTTCTGTTCTCAAACTCAGGAAGTTATTGTGAGGTTTAGATGAGGAAGCCATTCCTATATATGCATATTTTATGCTGAAATTTCTTCACCTAAGACTCAGTTATATTAATTACTATAATAGAAGATAAATAATACTCACAAATTCAAATGTGCTGAGGTTGGTATTATGTCAGCTCTCAGCTAACTTGAGCAGCCATTCACTTATGATATCTCCTGCCTGTTAGCTTAAAAACCCAAAAATCTGACTCAACTCGATCTTCAGTCGATTCGGGTTGACTCAAAGAGTCGACCAGGTTCGACTACGGTATTTAATTATTGTTAATCGAAGCTATTAGGAATGTTAACAGATATTCAAAATAGTTAAATTTTGTAGAAGCAATGGTTAAGGGCGTTGCTTCCCTTAGTCGACGTCAGGGATTTAATTCCCACTCTCATCTTTATTTTTAGAATCTAGTCTCAGCAGGTGATTGATTCAGCTCAAGTCATTGCGAGTTGATCTAGCTAGTGACTCGATCTAACAAATCTCTCCAAGCCCAGGCTGAGTCAGTCCCAGGTACTGAGATTTCCAGCAACTCCAGCTTGAAATCTCGCTGATTCGAGTTAACTCGGCCGAGTTTTGACTCATTCGAGCGAGTTTTGGAACTATGATCTCATGCATTTAGATAAAATTACAGAAATTGTCCACCGCTTTCAGGGAAAAAATCCCAAATAATTCATGAGAAGTTTAGATGCATGTATCCATCAACTGTAACGAAAATCCACTGTGGATGAAATACCTCGCTGTAATAGATTGCGTGATAAAATTCAGCACACGGTCGCTATCGTTGTCGGTGTTTCACACTAGAAATTCAAGGTTTTATATTTCTTATATATTTTTGATGTAGGAATTCATGTATTAGTATCATCTCATGGATTTGAAAAGTTCAACAGCGTTTGGAATTTTAAACAGAAGATATGTTTTTTTTTGTAACCAACCTCTCATGAAGAAAAGCTGATATTACAATTAAAAGGACAACTCTCTCAGCTAAAGTCACAAGCAATGACTATGTCAATACCTACCAGTTATTTGCACGTGTGCCAACCTGGCAAACATGTGGGCCTCGCCATGAGAATGGCCGTGCATGAAAGTAAATCATGTCCATCCATCACCCCTGTAAGAAAAACTGTTAATGGTCCTCATTCGACATGGGCCTGTGGCCACTGGCTGATGAGTGGGCCAGAGATTTTTTGCACCACTGAGATGTCCTACACTTGCTAGGCTGGCACTTGTGCAGTGTATGGAACAGCCCATGAGAGTACGTCACACGTCGTAGTTATATCAGATAGGATTTGGTTGGCCATGGGATAGATTTGCTTTTAAGAGCTTTTAATTTGGCTTATTTGAATCATAGAAAAATTACAATACGACAGGAGACCATTGACGAGCAACAGTAGTTGACTTTGTATGGAAGCCAAAGGGAAATGATCACATATGTTCGAGCTTTTGTGTGCCCCACCATGTTGTGTGTAGAATCCAAACCGTGCATCAGGTGTACAAGATCATTTTCACCGTATGGACAAAAGATCAGGATGACCCGAAACTCAGGTGGGCCACATCGGGGGAAAAATTGTACAATCAGGCTTAAAAGCCATAAATGCACTTGGTGTGGCCTATCTGAGTTATGGAATGAATGAAGATTTTTGGGGTATCCCTTTCCTGGTATGGGCCGTCTGATGAGTGGAATGGATGGTATGCCATCTTCCCCATCGCTTTCCGTTGTTCCCTGTGGTGGGGTCCACCTAACTTTCCGGTTGGGCTGATTTTTGAGTTCTGCAAGGCGGGGTTGCATCTGATGGTCGGTTTGAATGGTGGGCCCCACACAATGCCAATCCTATGTGATCATTACCCCCCACGACGTATGTAGAACTCGCCACGTGTACCCATTTGTGGCATTGGACCCAAAGGATGGCTCCAGGACAGCATCACAATCATTCTACGTTGGTAACCTTAGGTGGGACAGGTATTGACCCAGCGGATCCACGTTAAGCGCGTTTTCCCCCGCGTCGACTTTTCGTGTCCACATGACTTGGGTAGCGGATTAGGTGAGTCCACGTTAAGAGGTTGGCGGGTGAGTACCCTGACTGTGGGGCCCACCTCGATGTATATGTTGTATATCCACGCAGGCCATCCATTTTTCCAGCTCATTTTAATGCATGGGCCCAAAGAAAATATAAATCTCAGGTGAACCAGACCACAAGAAACAGTGGTGATTGGCCATTAAAAACTTTTTATGGGCCACAAGTTTTGGATTAGTTTTGGATGAAGCTGACATTTGTTTTTTTTTTTTTTCCTCCTTTGCTCAGGTATGTGTGACCTTATTAGCAGGTTTGATGGCAAATAAACATTACAGTAAGCCATAGGAAGCTTTTAATGGTGGGTTCAATGACTACTGTTTAGAGTTGTACACGAGCTAAGTTAGCTTGGTTAACTTGCTTGACTTGGCTCAAATAAGCTTGATTTAGCTTGGATTGAAAGCTAGTTTGAATGGAGCTGAGCTATTTTTTTTAGCTCGAAATAATTTTAAGCCAAGTTTGACTCGACTTGGTCTAAAGCTCGACTCCAACTTGACTTGGTTCAACTCAGCCTGATTTTAAATATATCGTATCAAATTCGAGCGCTTTAATTCCTATCCTTTAAAAAAAAAAATTCACCTACACCCCTTTTTTTTTTGTTCTTTTTAACTTGGCTCGAAAGTGCAAATTCAAATTTGGCTTGAGCTGGACTGAACTGCTGACCAAACCAAGCCGAGCTCACTAATCAAGGTTGAGAAACAAGCCGAACCGAACTTGAGATGGGGTAGGCTGTTGGCCAAACTAAGCTGAGCTGCGCAACAAATTCGACTCGATTCAGCTCATGTACAGCTCTACTACTGTTTCGTGTGATGTGGTCATGAGATTTTTGTCTGCTTCATTTTTTACCATGCCCTAAAATGATCTTGAAAAATAAACTGACGGTGTGTATATACAACACATCCATTGAGGTGGGCTCCACGGTGAGGGACTCACCCTAGGCTGCTAATACTTCCTATTCACCTAATCTGTGCCCCTTGACTTGGGAAGCGGATTGCGTGTTGATGCTATCACCACCGCCATCATTGATGACCGGACTGTGTGGGGGGTGTGTCCACACCTTCCATCCATTTTCTCAGCTCATTTAAGAGCCTGAATCGAAAATGAAGCATATCCAAAGCTCAAGCCGACAACAACATAGGAAATAATGGGGATAATGACGTCTACCATTGAAACCTTCGTAAGTCCCAATGTTTATTTTTCATCCAACCAGTTCATAAGGTCACTCGGACCTGGATGAAGGGAAAACACAAATATCGGTTTGATCTAGAACTTCTGTGGCCTGAGGATGTTTTCAACAGTAAGCATTCGATCTCCACTGTTTCCTGTTGGGAGGTCCACTTGAGCTTTGTGGTGGCTTCAATTTTTGGCTCATCCCTACAATGAGTTGGCAAAAGAGATGTACGACCTGGATAAAACACATACATCATGGTGGGCCTCACATAGTCCAGTCAATCCATGGTGTTGGGATCACCATGCATCCGATTGTAACATCCATCTCCTCAGTTCTATCATGAATGGGCCATGGTGCAATAAACACTCTTCAAAAAATAATTCTAGCCTATGATTCTCGGAGAGCCGTTGAAAGTGATCTTTTGAATAGTTTAAATTCATCTCTTCATGGTGTGATCATCAGGAGCATTTTTCTTCCTGTGGCCCATAGGGAGCAGCAATCAAAACATGGACGGTTCCGATCATTAGAAAATCTCATCAGGTAGCCCTTGGTGGACCGACACACGCCAACATCCTTGGTCGCCGGTCGCCGATGCTTGCATGGAAGAACTCTTTCAAGATATGAGAAGAGACCTAGTCCACGTACGAGGATGAAGCTTCGGCCATCGTCACATTTCTTTGATTCCCCGAAATGTTTATTCATCAATGGACCACATACCAAAAAATCTAAGTGATTGGATAATCCTAGCCGTGTAAACAATGAGAGCGGATTAGGTGAGACCCGGCCCCACCCAAGACGATGCAGCCCTTACCGTGGGGCCTACCTTAATGTATGTATTACATATCCACGCCGACCATTCTTTTTCCATATCGTTTTAGGTATCATACAAAAATTGAAGTAGGCCTAATTATCAGGTGGACATATCATAAGAAATAATGGTGACTGACCATTAATGGGCCATAAAAGTTTTGTATCATGCTAATATTTGTTTTTTCCCTCTATCCTGGCTTATGTGACCTTATCAACATAGTTAGATTGTAAATAAACACTATTTAAACATTAAGGTGTGCCCTAAGAGGTTTTTAATGGTAGTAAGGTCATTCACTAATGTTTTTTATGGTATGGTCCATCTGATAATTGGATCTGCTTAATTTTTCGGATAATTGCCTAAAATGATTCAGAAAAATGGATGAACAGAATAGATACATAATAAATGCATCAAGGTTGGTCCCACGATAACCCGACGGTAAGGACCTCACGATCTTGTGCCATGCCGGGGTCTCACCTAATCCGCTCTCTCGTCAATAATGCCTCTTAGAAAATGGAATTTAGATCTCCCTTACTCTCTCTCTCTTAGATGGTGCGGCCTTTGCTATGGGTGACCCACCTTGATGTATGTATTATGAATCCATGTTGTCTACCCGTTTTCACATATCATATATTATTTTAGGGCATTATCTAAAAAAACTAGAGCTGGACACGAACTGAGTTTGACCGTTTGGATCAACTCGGATCAACTCAGTAAAACCCTGTTCGAACAAAAAGTCTTATTATTCGAACTTTGTTCGAACACACATGGTGTGTTCGAAAAAAAATTCAATTTAATTTCAAACACAGTCTTGTTCGACTCGACTCGAATATTGATCGACTGGTCTCGACTCGTTCGTTCGACTCGATTATATATATATATATATATATATATATATATATATATATATATATATATATATAGAGAGAGAGAGAGAGAGAGAGAGAGAGGGTGGATGACAAATAAAGGTGACTGTGAGCCCCGGAAGGTTTCAATGGTGGACATCATTCTCCTCACTATTTCTTGTAGTGTGGTCCATTTGAGTTTTGTATCTGCCTCATTTCTTATTTAATGCCTTAAAATAAGCCGTACAAATGGATGGACAGAGTGGATAAAACAAATACATCATGGTAGGACACACAGAACGAAAAAATCAATATTTACTATTCATTAGTAGAAAAAATATTTTCAAGCGAAAAAAAGCGAAATTGTTCGAACTCGTTCGAACTCGTAAAAATTGTTCGAAATTCGAACATGTTCGAACATGATTGTGCTAGACCAAGTTGAGTTCGAACAGAGCCATCCTGTTCGAATGTTTGTTCAAACATTGTTCGAACACAACCACTCAAGTAGCCGAACAATCCGATCTGATCCATGTTCGACTCGGATCGGATCGTTTTCCACCTCTAAAAAAACGAAGCAAACATAACTATCATGTGGACCATACCATAAGAAACAGTGGTGACTTGTTAGGGCGCACTTTAATGTTCTTGTATTATTTATTTGCCATCCAATTTGTTGATAAGGTCACATGAGACTGGATGAAGGAAAAAAATATTAGTTTGATCCAAAATCTTTGTAGCCCATTAATAGTCAATCAACATTGTTTCTTATGATATGGTAGACCTGATAATTAGATCTCGATTCATTTTTTGGATAATGCCCTGAAATGATATGGAAAAACGTATGGACAGTGTGGATCCATAATACATACTTCAAGATGGCCCCACGGTAAGGGCCACCCTGTCTTGGGTGAGGCCAGGGTCTCACCTAATCCACTCTCCTCTCTCTCTCATCCCTCTGTACATGCACACAGGCACAAATTATACTCCCACGTGTCCTCTTAACATTGGATCATGGAGCCAACGGCTGCATATATTCGAAGAAGAAAGAAGCTTGTAAGAGAAAGAAGGGTAGGAAAGAAGCTTGTAATAATTTATGATTTTTTTACAGAGCATGGAATCAACATCAAAGGCTTTAGGTTTAAAGATGTAGATCACAAACAGTAACCCACATTGCTTTTCATGCCTTAATATAAGATCGATCAGATAAGTTCTCATGCACTATAAAAATACAGGACAAGGGAACAAAGCACAAAGGACCCTTGTAAAGATCCACACAAAAGGGAAGGAGATTTTGATTGGACAGTGAACGTGGACCCCACATCCAACATCCAGTCCCAACTTATTCGCCAGCTTTGGTGGATCCCTAATTGTGGGGCCCACCGTGATGTATGTGACTTACATCCACGCTGTCCATCCGTTTTGAAAGCTTATTTTAGGGTATAATGATAATAATAATAATAATAATAAAGCAGATCTAAATCTTAGGTTGATCGCATCACTGAAACAGTGGCGATTGACCCTTAAAAAATTTCTTGTGGGGCACAAAAGTTTTGGATCAAATTGATATTTATGTGGTCCCTTCATTCAGGTCTTTGTGACCTTATCAACAGGTTGGATGGAAAATAAACATTCCAGTGGCCCAAAAGAAGCTTTCAATGGTGGGTATTCAATCACCATGGTTTCATGTAATGTGGTCCACATAAGATTTAAATCTGCTTCATTTCTTGATTCATGCCCTAAAATGAGCTGTTGAAATAGATGAATGGCATGGACACAAGTCAAATACACCACGATAGGCCCCATAGTTAAAGATCCACTGAAGCCTCACCCAATTAATTGGTATCTGCCACATGAATTGTGTTCCACCATTCCACTCTACCAAGTATTTTATACTTTTTAAATTTCAACGGTAGTTGATGCAGCTCAACGTGTCTCTTTAATTCTTATAAATACGTATCACGATGCTTTCCTTCCATCCATGGAACATTTTAAAAATCACAATTATCAAATAATCAAATCCATCCATGGCCTTCTTTTCTATACTAGTGATCCATTTTCCAAGCAGTGGATGGGAGGGCCAGGATTCTCTGTAGAAACCATAACCGATCCATTATGGGTCCCAACAATTAGATGGGTCAAATTGTTAATTGGGTTTATTTTTACATAAATAATCTTGACTGTCCATTTTTTAGACGATCGATCGGATGGTTAAAATCATCCAATCACCACGACTTTTACACCTTAGCCAATGAAACATGCGTTTTGGACCTAATGAACGGCCCATATTGAACGATTCGATCATCCAAGTGTCCCAATGCAACTAGGAGCACTATGTCTCCGACAGCATTGGACCATTTCTCGGACTTAATCACTTATTAGACAAACAGGAGAAAGGGGGTTAAAAAGAGGTGGGCCCAAGAATCAATGATCTATAATTACAAAAAGAGAGAGAGAGAATCCTATCCAAAGTTACACATTGCGGCTTAGAGCTAGCTCTCATGGGTGTATTCTGGAATGGAATCACAGCACAAAAAGGCAATGTGTTTGATGCTGTCGATCGTTTCTAGAAATCGTGATTTTAGTGTACCAAATCCTCAAAGAGGAGATGTAGATCATCATCAAAGAAGGAGAAGGAGAGTTCTAATGGTGTTTGGCTAGGATGCTTGTGAGCCGTAGATTCGCAGGCCATTTGGAGAGCGATTCGATCCCGAATGAGCTCTTTTGGAAGTTTAAAGAGTGGCCATCTTTTAGTTTCAGTTCCATCGCCCACGAGGCTTGACCGCATTCGATGCTGTCCAATCGAAGAACGAACATTTATTTCAAAAGACTAGACAATTTATCCGGTGGGTCCACCACCATTCACAGATCTCGACTGTTCATGTTCATATGGTTGGTCTTATATGGATGGCCATGTTCTAAAAGTCATCTCCATTCAATGACCATAACAGCCGCATAACAAAATCATGGACAGCTTAATAGACGTAATTATTCTTATCGTGGGCCACTTGAGCTTTGGATCTGCCTTATTTTTTGGGGAGTGCATTAGGTGAGACCTGGGACCCTGACTGTGGGGGCACTGTGATGTATGTGACTACATCCAGGCCGTCCATCCGTATTTAAAGTTTATTTTTGGGCATGCTCCAGAAAATGAAGAGTTCCAAATCCCGGATGGGGCATAGTACAGGAAACAGTAGTGATTGACCATTAAAAACTTCTTGTGGGCCACAAAAGCTTTGGATCAAGATGATATTTATGTGGTCTCTTCATCTAGGTGTTTGTGACCTTGCCGACAGGTTGGATGGAAAATAAGCATTCTGGTAGAATCCATGAGGTTTTCAATGGTAGAGATTCAATCACGACTGTTTCTGTGGTGTGGTCCACATAAGATTTGAGTCAGCTTCATTTTTGGGAGGATACCCTAAAATGAGCTTTCAAAATGGTTGGAAGGTGTGGATTTAAGACACATACATCACTGTGAGCCCCACAATCAGGGGTCCCACCCACCTCGGTGGATCCCAGGTCTCACCCAATCCGCTCCCTTATTTTTGGGCTCATGCCCTAAAATGATTTGGAAAAATGAATGGACAGTATGGATTTAACACATGTATCATGGTGGGGCCCATAAAATTTTACTACATAGCACGTTGCCAATGTAAGACTTTTGGTACATTGAGCATTTCAAGGTGGGCCCATATAATGCACCGTCACATCAAATGTGGGCCGCACATGATGGATGGCCCACATCAAAGTGCCACTCCACGTCATAGATAATTCACATCAAGCAAGCCCCACTTGATAGACGGTCCACAAGAAAGATAGTACCTATATGATGAATGTCTCAAATATTAAAGGTTGGGCCCCACAAGATAGACCGTCCACATCAAAGGTGGGACTTACATGAAGCATCAAAGGTGAGCCCACGTCAAAATGTGGCCCCACATGATGGACTATTCACATCAAGTGGGCCCCACATGATGGACGGTCCACAACAAAGTAGGACCCACATGATGGAGGCGTACATCAAAGGTGGGCTCAAATGATGAACGACAAATATTAAAGGTGGGGACCAACATGCAGAATGGTCCACGTCAACATGGACCCACATAAAAGCAGGGTTCCCATCAAATGTGGGCCCCACATGATGGATGGCCCACATCAAAGTGTGGCCCAACATGATGGACCATCCACATCAAGTGACCCCCACTTGATGGACAGTCCACATTAAAGGTAGGACCCACATGATGGATGATGGACATTGAAGGTGAGCCCACATGATCGACGGTTGACATTAAAGGTGGGCCCATATGATGAACGGCCCATATTGAAGGTGAGGCCCACATAATGAATGGTCCACATCAAGGTAGGCTCACATAATGGACAAAGTGGGCCTCACATGATGGATGGCCCACAACAAAGTAAGGCCCCCTCGTGATGGACAGTCCACATCAAGTGAGCCCCACTTAATAGACGGTCCACAACCAAGGTCTCACATGATGGATGGTCCATATCCAAAGAGGCCCAACAAGAGTGGATGATCCACATGGAAGGTGCACCCCATACATGGATGGTGACATCAAAAGTGGGCCCAACACGGTGGACACATCAAATGTGGACTCCAAGTGATGAATAATGGACATTGGGGAGCCCCACATAAAGGACAAGTGGCATTGACCCACATGATGGATTACCTACATTAAGATGGGCTCTACCTAATGGATGGTCTAAGTCAAATGTCAGTCCCTAATGATGAATGGTCCACATTCGAGACATGCCTGGCATGATGGACAGCTCACTTTTAAGGTTTGGCTCATATGATAGACCGTCCACATTAAAGGTGGGCTTCATATAATGGATGATTCATATCCAATGTCCAATATAATGGGCGTCCCAACTTCAAACATGTCTTAAAACATGAATACTATCCATTCTTTTAGCATTTGGGCACAGTCCACGTATGGTGAGATCCACCCAAACAACTATCTAAATTACTCTTATAATGCAACGCACCCACCCTTTTAGCTAGGCAACATACCTACATGGTTAGTCACACGATGCACCCACCCACCGGAGGGGGTGGGGGTGGGGGTGGGGGTGGGGGTCTCCTTGGCATTTCTAACCTGAGACCTGTTGTTGAAATGCCTGGGCGTCTTCCAACTGGGCTAGCAGCCGAGACACGATCTTACCAAATATACTTATTTGGCAAATAAGAGTTATTCTTTGAGATAGTTCACACTCCTTCGATGAATTGAGCCAATGCAGAAGGCTCCATACACTATCCCCTAGATACAACTGCTATAGCTGGCTGTTATGGGGATTCCCATCAGGATATTTGCAACTATTGATATGTGGCCCATCAGTTATGGGCTGCGATCAGAGATATGATTCCCATTGAGTAGCTTGTCTAGTCCCTTTGAGATGCAAACCAGGATTACACTCAACTTAGTAATCCTGGCCCGCTATGACTCCAACTATGGATTCCAGACATGTTAATTGTATCATGGTCCAGTGCTATTACTATACCTACCAATATCCAAGTGGGAACCAAGTGCTTGCCAAACGCTCGCCCTTAGCTAACACTCAACTTTTATCTTAAGGCCGAGCCCTTTGTCTGACTAAACACTCGATGCTCACCTATAATCGAGTGTCTGCTGATTGTAAGCACTCAGCTTTTGTCATAGCCGAGTACTTGCATGTGATCCACACCTGACTCTGCCCAAGTTCTACCAAGCTAAGTCCTCTCATGTCCTCAACCAAACGCCTATAGCAACAGGTTGACTATGCCGCAAGCTGACCGCATACTGACCTGGCGACTATACTAACTCGATTGTCCTTGTCGATAGGCATTTTAGATACATCAAAGCTAACTGAGTGTAGCTATCTTGTTGATGCACTCGGCCCAACCGAATGCTCCTTCCACAAGGTACGGGTCGTGCCTCTCATAATGGATAAGCGGGATGTTTACTCCAAGAAATGGTCATCGCGACAGTTCTGGACGCAATAAATGGACGTGACCTCAATTACAATGTCATTCATAGAGCTGGCACACAATCACAACATCATCTATAAAGCTGGCTATAACCGTAGCTCTATATGGCCTTGATTCTAGCCCTCAATAGCTCTATCAAAAGCCTATAAAAAGCCCTCCATACTCCATCACCAAGTACGCAATCAATCACCATAAATTCATATACAAGCTTTTCTCTTCATCAGCTACTAACTTAAGCATCAGAGGGTCATCAGCCAGTACCACCAGCGGCCATCCTAACCCTTTGTGGTGATTGTAGATCCTTTGATCCAGTCCATTCAATCCAATCACAGATCAAACAATGGAGATTCGAGTTGGTGCCAGATCAACATCTATTGACTATTTTCAACGTTAACACTGACAAATCACCAGTGCGCAGAGGCGTAGGGAATCCTTCTACCTTTTTTTCCAACTTTTTATTCTTATTTTTTCTTTTGAAATACAGCAACAGAAGCTTGATTCTAAAAGCACAACCTTCAAAGCTTCCAACGTAAGCAAGACTCCCAAAAAGGAAATTATTCATAAATATGGTGCCCATATGAAGTAAGGTGGGCCACGTTCTCTACTTAGAGCATCCATGCAAAGGAACCAGCTTCTTCCATTTCTAATCTAACTCATGTTCTTTGTCCTTGTGCGATACAATCATCAGATTCTCTAAGATCATATCTTCAAAGACAAAAATCCATGGATTCAAGAAAGCCAAATGATTTAGGAGTGGTTTGGGCCAGTGGAGGGAATTTATGCATAGCTTTTGGAGCAGAGAGGTTCGGCGGCCAACTGCGCCGTACTGTTTGAGATCCCAGCTGTTCATTAGGTGGGAGGCATTATGAATCTGCTCTGGCCAAATTATCAATCCAGTCCGTCATCACCGCGGCCATACGATGCATGAGAAAAGTGGACGGTTGATCTATATTCAGTGGACATGTCTGGCCCATATAATGAGCGGGTCAACCTCAATTTTTGAGACACGGTATTCTTGCTGTGTCCCTACCTGATGAACGGTTTGGATCTATCACACTGGCACGTGTGGCAGGAATGAATAGCTAAGAGTAAATGGAAAGCTTCTAGAGTGTGAGTTGGTTATAAGTTGTAGTATTCTTCACTGAGGAGGACTCTTTTGCTGTATCGGTATCTATCTCATGCAATCTTCCAATAAGAAAATCAAACTCATCTTCTGATAAGGAATCTTCAGTTCATTAGATGGGAGAGTATCCCATTCCTTTTCCTTTTCCTTTAGGAAATTTTACTGATACCTCTTGGGCCAAAATATTTTAACAATAGACGGCTTGTGTTTCTCCATATATATCTTCTTCTTTTTTACTTCTTTCTTTTTCTTCTCTTTTTTTTTGTTAGTCATGCAACGCACCCACCCTGTTAGCTGCTGGGCAACACACTCACTCAGTTGGTTAGTCATACGATGCACCCACCCACCGATAGAGTTAGTGTATCTCCTTAGCATTCAAACCTAAGACCTGTTATTGAAAGGCCTAGGCGTCTTCCAGTTGGCTAGCAGGCAGACACATATGTATCAACTTCCAACGAGCATGGTGCGCACTGAGACTTGGTGTACATTATCTACCACTAGTACAAGAATGTAGGGTGCAAACCCCGCAGGCATTTCAAAAATGTAAAAAATGCAAAAAATAAAATAAAAAATTCAAAGAACATTTTTGAAATGTGTTTTAAGATCGCTGCCCACCGTCGTTGGATGGATGGTGAGAGATACGTACGTACTAGTAATGCGCACAATATATTTTCTTAATTTCAGACATATTTTCTTTTCTTTTTTAACTCTGGATTCCCACTGCTGGAATACCTTAGAGTGAGCAGAACTTGACCCCGGATATTCCCTCGCAGAGAAGGTCGCAATTCCGACGCAACTATCAGACTTGATCCGGGTCTTCCCTTAGGCATATTTAGATATAAGGAATCTAAGGTGTGGATAAGAGAATTGCAATAATTATTTATGTCTTACTCTAGAAAATAGGACTCCTAAGTTAGGAGCACTATTAAGATGGCAAGTGGAATTTTCATGTTCATCATGTTAAAGGCCCGTTGGATAACACCCAATAAGTAACTTTTTAACTTATGTTAATTACTTTTTTAACTTTAATTAGGCAATAAGCACCTTTATAAAAGTAATTTATGTGATGAAAGTTACTTATCTCTAATTAAAATAAAAAAAAAAATCTTGTTCTTTGGCTTTTAACACCACCCCCAATCTGATGGATGGTCCATATCAAGGTAGGCCCCATATGATGGGCGTTCACATCAAAGGCAGAATCCAAAACAATGGAGGGTCCACATCAAAGGTGGGCCTAAACATTATGGATGACCCATATCAAGGTGAGCCCACATAATGGAATGTCCGCATCAAAGGTAGTCCCCTGATGATGAATGGCCTACATCCAAAGCAGCCCCACATGATGGATGACCCACATTAAAGGTGGGGCCCACACGATAGACGGCTCATATCAAAGGTGAGCTCCACATGAGGGGCAGTGGATATGGAAGGTGGGCCCCATATAGTGGACAATCCACATCAAAACTCAGTCCCTAATAATGAATGGCCCACATCCAAGGCGGGCCCCGCATGTTCAACAACCCACATTGAAGGTGGGGCCCACACGATGGACGGTCCATAACAAAAGTGGGCTTCGCATGATGGGTGATGGACACTGAAGGTGAGCCCCACATGATGGACAATTTACTTTGATGGTGGGCCCCACTTGATGGGTGGCCCACATCAAGATGGGCCTCACATAATGTGCAATCCACATCAAAGGTGTCAATGATGAATGGCCCACATCCAAGGCGGGCCCCACAAAATGCGCAGTCCACATTAAAGTTGTCGATGATGAATGGCCAACATCCAAGGTGGGCCCCGCATGATGGATGGTCCACATCAAAGGTGGGCTCCACATGACGGGCGGTGGATATTGAAGGTGGGCCCCACATGATAGATGATCCATATCAAGGTGGGCCTCACATGAGGACAATTCACAGCAAAGGTCAGCCCCTAGTGATGAATGACCCACATCCAAAGCGGGCCCTGCTTGATGGATGGCCCACTTCAAAGTTAGGCCTTACATGATGGACGGTACACATTAAAGGTAAGCCCACATCCAAGGTGGGCCCCGCATAATGGGTAGCCCACATCGAAGGTAGGCCTTACAAGGTGGATGGTCCACATTGAAGGTAGGTCCCATACCTTAGACAATTCACATTGAAGACAATGCCAAGGTAGGGCCTAATATTATGAATGATCCACATCAAAGGTTGAGCCCGCATAATAGACTATGGATATTAAAGGTAGACCAAACAAATTTGAGGGTAAGTACTTATATAACGTTGGAAACCAAACATATTTTTCTACTTTTTGGCTAATAAGTATGTTGTTTACTAAACATACTTATCTTCTGAATAAGTAAAAAGTCAAGATAAGTTACTTTAGGCATTGTAAACACTCCACTATCAGACAACAGTTAAATATTAGCTATTGACTTCAAGTGGCCTCGGGTCAGTTCATTTACACAGATAAAAACATGTCAGGAAGACAATTAACGAGCCAAATTGGGTCACACATATCAGATCACTCAAAACCTACCCTTAAGTAGCCGGTTTTGATCTCACGGCCACTGGGTGATCGATTTTAGTCAAAATCGGCCACCCCTAGGACAGTTTCGATCAAAACCCATTGTCCAATGGCCGGGTGCAGTTTTTTGTGCATTGAACCAATCACAAGCCTCACCACCTTACTCATTTGCTTTGGTTCTGCCGATCTTACAATACGAGCCTGGCTAGTAGTACTTGATGCTTGGTTCGGTAGAACCAAACCTGCGAACATACCCTTATATGTCCCTCTCCAAAATGCCTATTTAAGGAGACCCCTGCACTTTAAAAAATGAGCAGGCGAGAGCCCAGAGAGTTTATTTTTTAGAGATAGAGTTAGAGAAAAAAGAGCAGGAACAATCAGAGAGCCCATTTCAGAGAAGGAAGGCTCTACAAAATTCTCTGCAAGTTTCTTTTCTCTGTCGTTCTTCAAGCCTTCCCAAGTTTCTCTCCTGATTCCTTTCTTTCTCTAGTCAAAAGAAAACATTTAGCTGAGGGTTAATCCTTCTTCCCATATGCATGCTCTCTACACATCCAAAGTCCTTACACTTGTGTCTTATTTTGTTTTACTTTCGTTTACATGCGTTTCTACTAGTAGGCTTTGTTCTAACGGCACTTTGAGTATGCTCTACAGTTGCCCCATTTAAGAATCTTCTATATAAAAAAAAAAAGTAGTTTAAAAGGACAATTGAAAGTTTAGCGTTATGTTTATTTTTCTTTTCTGTTTATTTTCTGGTTGATTCGTACCTTTGATTTTCTTTAACTTCTTTTATTATTTACCTAGGCCATTATAGGCTAATATGATACTTTTGCTTTCTTTAATTTGTTGGAAGTTCCTTGAATCCTCTTTTGAAACATATAGCCTGACAAAGTAGAGACCATGCACGGGTGGAAAAGGTCAATAACTGTTGAGAACGGACGCCTCAAATCAATTTTCTACAGAGAACACCGGCCAGTCGGTGGGGGTGTCCGACCGGCCAGCCACACAGACAACCTAGGCAGCAAGGCTGCTGTGATGTTTTTGGGCTATCTAATCGGTCGGCCGACCGGTTGGTAAGGGTGTTCGACCGGTCGGCAGTGTCCTAGTGCAACACGTTTTCTTGCGCGGTTTGCACGCAAGAGGTTTCTAAATTCGGTTTTTCTTCCTTTTTAAGGGGGATCACGAGATTAGAGGTTACTAAGGTTGCAAAGGGGATTGAGGGAGCTTCAAGGTGAGAAAAAAAGCTTGGAGAAGAGGGTTTTCTTCTTTGGTAAGCTTGGGATTTCTCTTGTGGGCTTGGGTTTTTGGGTCTTGGGTTCCATCTCTTGTAACTTCTGATATTATAATGGATTTGTGTCGCTTTGTGCCGTGGTTTTTTACCCGTGAGGGGTTTTTCCATGTTAAATTCGAATTGTCTATGTGTGGGTGATTGCATGCATTGTGATTGCATTGTGTGGCTTGTTTGATTGAATTTTCTATTTGTCTACGGCTTTGCTTCCGCTGCGGGCCCTCCTATCCCAACAATAACCCCTTCCTTTTTCGTAACTAAGGCACTTACACAGAATCCACGACGTAGATCAACTCAGGAGTCACTCGAGTTGGAAACTCTTCGAATTTCTTGCTTTCCAGACAATTCTATGAATTCTATCCAACTATGGATTTTGGAGCCTTTTTCTGGCTAGTGACGACTCCTTAAGGGCTCGGACAAGTCATCTTATTAACCTTGGGAAAGGTATTGCAGAACCAGGGAAAACAAAATGAATCAAGTAAATCTTTTACACCCTTAGGGTTCCACACCAAAGGAAACAAATGGGGTACATGTGATGCAAGCGACATTCATGACATCATTATTTTCCTCCTTAACTCCTCTTCACTAGCTATCCATTGAGCATATGCTTTATGACTTGCTGGAATCACAGATTCTGTCTCATCAAACAACTCATGGTAGCCTAGTTCATGCATTGCATTCTAGACCATCCATTAGTTCGAGCTTTGTGACTTGCCAAAATCCTAGATCCTGTCTTATCTAAAGCCAATGGTAGTCTAGGTCATCACGCATTACATGTTAAACATTCATTGAATGTATGTTCTATGACTTACCAAAACCTTGAATCCTGTCACATCAGAAATTCGTGTGTGCCTAGCCCTATACTTATTATTCTCTCATACATGCCCACACTCGTGAATACCCTAGACCCCAGGCATAAATAGCTTATGTAAAGTAACTTACTAACCAAATGCCTCCTAAAATTGAGTACGAAGTTGAATGTACAGTATTAAGATAGATAGGTTAGGATAGATAGGGTACACAGGTGTACATACAATTGTGTACTCTATCTTAGCAATGTATATACAGTTGTGTATCAATCTTAGCATATTAAATAATGGTCAGCTTATTTCTTATACTAAAAAATTCTAATTATAAATAAAGCTAATTATTATTTTATGGAATCGATCTATACAAACAGGCATAGCTATTTTTTGCCTACCAATTCAATCTTTCCAAGCATGCATGAAACTTTCCCATGTCAAGTGTTTTTTATTTTATTTTTTAACTATCATTATCTAAGCAAAGCTAATATAGCTAATGAGTGTTTCAATATGCAATCAAAATGAATTCTTAGAATGATAAGCTTCATCAACATTTCCTCAATTTGAGCACCAGGAAACACATCATTTATAATTTTGCATCCAAACCGGGATATCAATCCATTAGAATCCTAACTAAACTTGGATTCTCATACTTGGAGTCCTACTAATTTAATGTTAATTTTGCTTGGAAATTATGTATAGCCATTAGTTATAATCTTATTAAGATTAGTTATTACTTATTCTTAAACTGTGATACTTCTTGTTTTAAGCATGTGGGTGTGTGTGTGTGTGTGTGTGTGTGTGTGAAATGCTCATAAACAATTGGTTGCATGTCCAGTTAGTTGGCGTGTGGGGCCCACCATGGAGTTTGTATGACATCTTGTCCATCTAACAAGGTTGAAAATGGGATGCCCTAAAATCAGATCGGTCCAACCATTAGAAGCACCCAACATGAATATGGAGTATTTTGGGTGGTTATTCATGGCTTTCTATGGTGTCCCACCTGATGGTTGAATCAACTTGATTTTGGGGCATCCCATTTTCATGGATGGAAAACCTTACTAGATGAGAAAGATGTCATACAAACACCATGGTGGGCCCCACATGCCAGTTAGATGGACGTACAGCTAGTCCTGTGAGCATCTCTCTCTCTCTCTCTCTCTCTCTCTCTCTCTCTCTCTCTCTTTGTGTGCTCGTTTTTCTTAGGGGATGTTAGCTAGTGTCCACAAACCTTTTGAATGACATATAGTGTGTCCAATCATCAATCAAGATCGGTCATTCAATAATATAAATAAGAGCAAGCCATGGTGCAAAAAACAAGCATATCAGATGATCCCAACCCTTTGAATGGGCCGATTTGTTAACCGTCCGTTATTTACGAGCCATATATCACATAGTTAGAATTATTAAACCAATATGTTGTTTTGGAATCATAATCAATACAAAGTGGGATCTATCCGATGGAAGTTTAAACATGATAATTGGAGCTATTTTGTTTCTCTGCTCAATCTTGGCTGCCTATTTTCCATGATATTGATCGGACACTTAGGATCATCCGATTAGCATGATTTTTACACAACGGCTTGCTCCTAGTAGTATGAAGTCATGAGTAGTTCAGATCAATGATGAATTACCCCATGTGTCGTTTAAAAGTATTGGGGACATTGCTAACATCCCCATCAAAGTGGGTATGTTAGTGTGTGTGTGTGTGTGTTGTGTGTGGATTCGAATCGATCGTTATATGTGGATCCGAATCGCTTGTTCATTCATACAAGTAAGAGAGGCCATAGTACAAAATCATGCCAATTGGGAAATCTTAAGCTTCCCATCAATAGCATGAAAATCATGTCTTGGTTCACTAAATCTTTATATTTCTTATATTCTAAAGTAATACTTTGATTAGCCACAAACAAGGGGGAATTGTAACAAATTGGCCCCATTCAAAGAGTTAGGATCATCCAATTAGTATGATTCTTATACCTACTCATAGTTAAATGAATGAATGAATGGTTGATATCAACAATAGGTCACACTATGTGCATGTTTAAAAGGTTTATGGACATTGCTAAGGTCCCAAATAGACATACACACACAAACACGTGCACACACATACACATGTATATGCAATTGTAAAATTGTTATTATATTTTTATTTATTATTTATTTTTCTATGGCTAAGGCATACACTTTATAGTGAAGTTTATGTCTTACAAAGTGGATCATGCTTTGTACTCTCATGGCATGATTCCATAAGTATCACGGAGAGTGAAGCCTAAGGGTTCTTCAATCATGGTTTAATTAGACTCGAATGAGTTGTGTGTGATTTATCCGAGTTAATTCCAGCTTGATGAGTAACATCAAATCAACCAAGTCATACCGATTCATCCCTCAGGCTAGTTCCGACTCAACTTCAAATCATTAGATGAGTCAGTCTGTAACGTCCTAAAAATCCACCTACTGGTGGTGACGTCATAAGGGTTGTACGTATAGTTGTACTTCGATTCGAACCTGTCTGTTACCAGATTCCACTGTCTCACGATGGGACCCTGAGTATTCCAATCATCTGTGGAATTCGTGGTAAATCATCAAATGGCTAAAGGTTTAGGATAGCCCTCCGTCTTAGTGGGCTTAATAACCCACGCGGACGTTAAGCCAAACCGAGGGGCTGGACCCCTTGACTTGGGTTCCAAATGGGGGGCACATGAGGTGTGTAAGTTACCTAAAATAGGTAACTTATGTGTGTCCTTTTGAACATTGTTTGTGTGGTCAAATCTAAACCGTTGAAACACCATGAGATTTAGGCCCCCTATTGTAAATAAATCCATAAGTTATTCCCCAAAACCGCTCCTTCGATCGTGACACGATGACCGTTGGATCGTGTATCATACTGTGGTGGTTGATCGCTACGTCTGATCCGCGAGATATGTCGGCCCATGTTAGATCTCAACTTGACCGATCTTATGACTGGTTAGGTTTGGTTGGTGTGGGACCCAATGGGCCCTACAAAACGAATCAGCCATCTTGAGGGCTACATTTTAGATATGCTAAAAGCTAGGGCCATCCAACTCATGTTGGACCTATAAATAGAAAGTGTTGAGGCATTTACCTTTAACACACATTCACCCCTATTGCTTAGAGAGAAAACTTGAGAATTAGGTCATCCATAGGATTCGAGATTCGGAGTGCTTGAGTTGAGGTAAGGTTTGGTACTTGAGATCCTACCTGCTGCTCATCTTCGTTGTAGTCTTGAGCCGCCAACAACTATCTCAAGCCGTTGTCAAGAGTGGGTAAGTAAAATTCTCATCCCTCCTGTTCCAATGATTGCAAATGGATGTTACCAACCCTAACCCTACCAATTTCGTGCTCACAGGATTGTGACCCGTCGGCCTAACCTAGTGTTGCGAAATCATACAAAAACCCTAAACCCTAAGGTGCAGGATTATGTTTCTAGGTTTGCGTTTATCGAATACTGTCGATTTAGGATTGATGTGGCTGCTAGATTTAGGATGAATCGTTGTTGATCGTTTTAAGATGGGACTTATTGCAATTATATTGTTACTGATTTTTTTAGTTCATATGTTTGATAAAATGCTTGAATGAATTAAATTGTTTCATAACTGCGTTTTCGTGAATTTCTGTTGTGGATTATGCTCACATATGATTCGAATTAAAGTAATTCTGCATATTTAAATTATTAGAATTTTTTCTAAGTTTCATTGTTGTGAGATTTCAATTAAATATAAGATGAGTTGGATATAAAATCTTTGGTCATACCTTCTGAGACGGGTAACCCGAGTTTGTTGGTCACCCGAGACGTACCCGATTGGACAGGAAAAATGGATGGTTGACGGTAGTTCACTACGCGGGTCTTAACTGCCCACGTCAAACCAAACAGAAGCCCATATATCAATCGATTCTGCCTAAATACGGCAATGTGGATGACTGGTGGTTGTTGTATCATAGTCCTATAAAATCAGAGTATCCAGGGGCCTCAAATGTAGTAAGTCCACCAATAACGGAATGTGTGATATGATCTCGTCAAGCCTCTTGGGCCAGTCATGGTGGTATGGGACACCGTGATCGAGTCGTCAGCCTATGTTGGGGTGGTTCACCTCCCCATAGTGTCCTTGGAGCAAATCTGAAAAATACCCACCATATCAGTATGATCGAGACAAGTGGGAGGATTCCATACTTATCAGTTTGAAGGGAACCATAATATATTTGTAGAAGAAAAAGGGAATTCACGGGTCACTAACGATGATCGATGATGCACCGTTAGAGCTAAGTGACTCAGATATGGACCTGTGATTAGACCCGGTACTTTGAATTCCACGAAATGCTATTTGAAAAGGAAATAATAATACAAGGCCTAATCACGCATCCATGTCATGGATCACCTAGGTAACTATCCTACTGTTAAAGGCCAAGATACCGATGGATGATCCAAGTTCATTTTTATATTGGAGGTTCTGGGGTGCCTAGTTGCTTGATGTGGCGTCAGTGCTATCTCGTGGTCCTTATTGTTATCCGGAACATTCATGGTATGCGAACTTATGTCATTCATGCATTAACTCACTAGACTAGCAATCTTTGTTTTGCGTGTGGTCAATGCCTAAGTCTGCTTCGTTTAATAACATGTTAAACTTCGGACTATAGTCCTCACTGAATTGATCACTCACACCCGCACCTGGGTCGGTGTTAAACACACCCCCAGATGAAATTATGATAGATGCAGGTAAATTAGATGAGGAGGCATTGCAGGCTGAATTCAAGGACTTCGTCGAGTCCTCTTACTTTCAGTTAGCCGATAATCAGATCTAGTTGAGGGAACTGGCCATGTCGGCCTTATTTTGGGAGTCGTGGCTCTGGATTGTAAAAGATATTATTTTATGTTTTATTATTCCTCTTGGCTAGGTGAGGCCACCCGGGGTGCGTATGCCTCACATTTTGGATGATTATGTCTTTCAGTTAAGATAGCATTTCGTTTATCTACTTGTTCATATTCATTTCCTGTGGTTGGTTCTACACTAGCACATGGATGCCAAAGATTTTTTGTATGAACATCACGCTTCCGCAAAGCAACAGTAATACCCGAAATATCGAGGCCTGACGTCGTAATCGGGTCTCGAGATTTGGGGCGTTACACAGTCTGATTTGCTGAGTCTTTTAACCATGTTTTCCCACTATGAAGATCATCAATAACAAGTCGTATGCTAACTTGGCATGTAGCATGTTTGTGCCTAATATGACTGTATCAAATCCAGCAACTCAGATAATGCCATGTGGCAGTGAAATCTCAACAAAAAACAGAAGGAAGAATTCTTCGGCTACTCTGACGACCGAATGAAATCATAATTTGTAAAGTCATGAGTAGCCTAAAAAAGGTAAGCCCAACTGGCTATAACAAAGACACACGTGTTGCGTATCTCATTCACATAGTGAAGCTAGCTGACCACCACGGTGACCTCATGATTGAAGTTAAGAATCGATCAAAATATGGTCACCCTAAAAGATAAGTTCAGTCGATGCACTATGACGTCTCGCACGATCTCTATAGCTGAAAATATTTGAGGAGCAGAGTAATGACTACGCTAAATTTGCCTAATTTCACAATGCATTATTCACATTCATGCAAAGAAAATGGCGATTAACACAAATACGTGACAGCATAAGAGAAACTCTCGTCCACATAATAGAAGTAGAAAATACACATATAACCAATGGCCAACCCATGATGAACAACCAGTATACGTGATGTCGTCTAATAGGCCATGATTGTCTTTAGGTATAGAAAGTTCAACAGATGAGAAAAGTGGCTATGAAGATCTCTTTATGCAACGGTCCCAAAATTTTATAAATACAAGGAAAATCGAAGAGCTCCAGACCCTCACCAACCCAATACATATCGAATCAAATCTGCAGTGCAACGTTGCATATCTTTTATCTTTTATCTTATCTTATCTTATTATAAGACAACTTGTCTACGCTCCTATGCTAGACCGACTTTAGCATAGGAATAGTGTGACCTCATTTGTCTACACTTCAATGTTAGACCAACCTAGATTAGTAGTGCAATTCTCTTCCATCTATAATGAGCGTTAAATCATAAGGAAGACATTTTCTTTTCTTTTCTTTTAAACAGTGTAATTCTCTTTGTAATTTATACCTAAGTCGCCGGACTAAAGAAAACTTAAATCTAAGGCCTCGCCATTTATGTCACAAATGTTGGATCGTTGAGGAATACTTTTATAAATTTTTACTTTCAATATTACAATTAATGTAATTAAGTTCATTCTACTCTTACATTATGTATATCATATTATCTTGACTATCACAATGAGAAAATTTTATTTTGGCTATAAGGTAAAAAGAACTCATTAGAAAGACAAACTCTCCACTTAGCAAATTGCTAGATTGTGCATAGAGGTGACTGAATAGACGGCCAAACTAATTCAATTCTCATGGTTTCTTTGTCTATATCAACACTTGGGGTTATAGGCATTCAATTTGAATTGAGTTGTAAAAGCCTCTGGCATGCCCTACACAACACACAAACCAACCACTGAATTTGGAGCCAAGCACAGCCCCCTATTCCCACCAGGGAATCGCGTTCATATAAACAGCCCACCGTGAACATCACCCAATAAAAAAAAACTCAGGATTATCCACTCATCAAGCATCTGCCGCTTGGACCGACTCATTCGCTCATGAGTCGGGTTGGGACTTGCCCAGGTCGAGGCTGAATCGGCTCCACTCACCTGAGTAGGGAGTGACTTGTATGGAATTGGATCAAGCCTCACTAAATCTGAGTCGACTCGGACGGGTCTAATCAAACTCATCCGAGTTACTGTTTACACCATCAAAACCAGAGGAAGGCTAACGGTATGGCCCATCAAGCAAGCGCGGCCTACATAATGAGTGGATGGGCCTAATTTTCCAGACAACAGTACGGTGGGGCCCACCTAAAGAAGTGACGGATCTGCAGAATAGATGCGGCTCTGTTGGGGTATCCTTTCTCATAAAACTATAAACAGTACAAATATCAATTTTAATGACCGTCTTTCCATTAGCCCAGGTGATCCAGACCATTGATCCGTTCGGCCTCTGCTTGGTGAAACATTACAAGAAGTCTCTTGGATTGGATATTGGTAACCACCAATCTTATGCCATTTCGCAAAATTGAAAGGGTGAGATTGTCCTTTTGAGGAGATTTATGGGGCATGACTCATTCATGGTGGGATCCAGCAGATCAACGGTTCGGATGGCTAGAGCAGGGACCTCCATCGCGCAAACTGAAAACACCCGAGTGCACCATGATTATCCACGCGCGTCGTACAATGCACATGGCCCCTATGTAAAAGGACGCGGATTGCCTGAGAAAGCCTTTCGCAGGCATCTCCTGCGCTCGGAATCTAGGTGGGGCCCACCGTGATGTTTGTGAAAAATCTACGCCGTCCAAACGTTTTTTAGATCATTTTAGGTGCTTGCTAATCTTACAGGCATTACAAGACATGGGTGTTTGCTAATCTTACACGCATCCCCGAATTCTCACGCCTCGCTAGATGCACACGTGTGAAATATGGACAGTCTAATCGGATAATCCTGACCTTTGGATATGATGAAAAGGATGGATAGAAGAAAAAAGGGATTGCTTGTAAACACTTCCATATTCTTTTCTTTTTTTTTTTCTAAAACCAACGGTTATGATTGTCTGACCATCACATTCATAGAATATTGACATCTCCATGGTCAGGTCCGTCTTGATTAGCATCCAGATCTTGCAACACGTGTGCTAGGAGAAAGGTTAGCTGAACAAATGCACACGAGGGAATTTAACCAACGGTCTGAGTTCTATGTGGGTCACCTGATCACAAGATCTGCCCTATTTTAGGTGTGACCCCGTGCCCGGGGCTGTGTGGGGTCCACAGAGATGTTCGTGACAAATCCACTCCTTTCATATGTTTTAAAAGGCCACAATAGTGGTGGAACCTAAAAATCAGATGGATCCAAAACTCAGGTGGGCCACTCCACACGAAACAGTAGAGTTGAATGTATGGGTGTAACAGAAATGTTTTGTAAGGGTGATATTTGTTCCTACAGTTTATCTTAGTGTTAATAACCTTATGAACGGGTTGGATGGCATATAAACATCATGATCAGCTCCAGAAAGGTTTCAACAGTGGACGTTTGCGTTCCTAATATTTCTTGTGGTATGGCCCACCTGAGCTTTGGATACACCTGATTTTTCGGTTCCTGTCCTATTGTGTTCTTTTAAAACAGATGGACGGTGTGGATTTGTCACGAACATCTCTGTGGGCCCCAGTCAACCCGTTCCCCATCTTAACATAACTGAAATCTAAGCCGTCCATCAGATACACCATCCCTTGTTTGTCCTTGATCGCAAACCTCAAGATGATACAACACTCAGATGGGCCACCCAAAAAACGTTATGCATAAAACCTGTAAATCCACATGGTATGGCCCACTTAAGTTTTGAAGTACCATGATTTTTTGGCACTGATCAATGGATTAGATGGCATAAAACCACCACGGTGGGTGATAGAAAAACTAATGGTGAAAATTTCATCCAACTGTGTTCTATCGTGCGGCTTACCTGAGTTTCGAATTATTATGATTTTTGGTTTCAATGGTTAAAATGAGTCAGTCTACCTGATCAACGGTGGATCTGATGAAAGTTCCACCCACGTACGTGGCAAAGTAACCCGGTGGTACCCAAGACGCATGTAATCCTTTGCACACGGATGACTCGTTTTCCACGTGTGAGGCAGGAAGAATTTCAGCTCTCCCCCTACCAAGAACCACCCTAGCCTGACTAGTGACTACACTAGGCACGCAGGAATATGACTTTGAGATTTGATCGAGTACATTCCGACCTACTGCCATGCGATATATGATATATCCTTTCAAGAATGTCTTCTAGTTGGATTCTCAACTTGTATGGTGTATATTCAAACATTTGAAATTATTTCAATCATTTGAAATTTGAGCCTTTTAGTTTGAAAATGGATGGTCAACATTACTTTTATCTAATAAAAGGTTTCAAATATTCAATTTAATAAAATTTTAGGAATCTCATTGAAGAATGAACCTATTGCATAGGCATTTTGGGTCATTAAGAGGGTGTTTGGATCGTAATTAAGCAACTTAAGATAAGCTACTTATGCCTTAGGTAACTTATCTTGATTTTTATTTATTAAGATGAAGTAATTAAGTAATTACGTCAAAAAAACTTGCTTATTATTTATTATAAACCAAACTTACTTATCTCAAATAAGTTATTTATTGTTGGAAGTAGAAAAAGTAACTTATTTGGTGGTATCCAAACGGGCTTTAGGTGCTCATTTGGTTTCCAATCAGAGTGATTAATGGTTATAAATAGATAATGATTATTTATTCTTGTGATTGTATGATGACTTCACCTATATATGACTGCATTTTAGCGGTAACAATGATTGTATTGTATTGTTTGTATTACCAACAAATCATAATAAAGATAAAAGTTTTATAGTGTAAAAATATAATGATTACAATTTACAAGTGTGTTGGAATCTAATGTGGTAGGAGCCATAATTCTTCCTTAAATAAACACTTGGAAAAGAAAGCCCTATTTGAATTGCAATGTCTCAAATTATTATATCGGAACAAATTTCAATGACTATTTTGCTGGCTCCCCTGGACAAGCGATGTTTGTGAGACCCTCGCCGTACGTGCCCACCTTAATGGATGAAGTGTATATCTATGCCGTTCATCTGCTTTTCTAACTTATTTTAAGCCATGTTACCAAAAAAACTGCAGTAGATGCAAATTTAAGATAGAGCGCACCATCAGAAACAACAGTGGGTAATGACCATTAAAAACCTTTTGTGGGTGACAAAAGTTTTTTATTAACTTGATATTTGTTTTTTCCTTTCATCCCGGTCTAGGTGACATTATCAACAGATTGGATGTTCAATAAACACTACAGAGGAGGCCGGGAAGATTTTCATGGTAGACGTTCAATGAGCACTGTTTACTATGGTGTGGTCCACCTAAAATTTGCATCTAGTTCATTTTTGGGACCGTATCCTGAAAAAAGCTGAAGAAACAGATAGATGGCATAGATATACAACGAATACATTTAGGTGGGCCCTAGGTTCAGGGTCTGATCACCCACATTGCTGGCTCAGGGGGTCGCATCCAAGTTGTGCTCGCTCTCGAGGTGACATGTGGCTAAAAGAATTAAAAGCAGACGTGTTCGGTAAGCACGCAAGGCCAAGCTAGTAACATGCATTAATCTCTACTTGGAGGAAAATTTATAAGATCCATCTTGTACATAAGGTGCACCACCACATTTTCACCATGGATCTTAAAAATAAATCAAATCCAATACTTAACGGCATCACACCTTAGGAAATGGTGTAAAATCATACCTACAACCTCTAGATTCAGGTGTTATTACCCATATGAGTCCTTACAAAATCCGTCCTGTCAGGGCAATGTAGATTGGACGGCAGATTTAGACGAATGAGCCTAACACATAATAGTTTGAGTTCCATCTCAACTGTTCCCTATGGGCTGGCCCACATAAATATTAATCGAGCTGATTTCTAGGACCCGCTCCAAACATAGGGTGGTCCTGGATCTCATCCGCATCAAGTCTTTCCATCCATGTCACTGAAAGTTACGCTGCGAGTCAATACAAAAGTCACGTGAGGCTGAATCATCTTATAATATACAAATCCAAGCAGAATATACAAGGATTGTGCCTGGGCCCATGGTCCAAATCCCAAATGTATAGTGGGCCCCACGTGAACTTAAGTGGTTTTTGGGTGTTTCTTGTTTGTTTTCCATCACATGGTCCACTACTTAAGAAATAATTTTGTTTTACACACACACCCACACTACACCACTGATACCAAGGGCACTCAATCCATGATCTCAGTGTTGGAATAGAATCTACCTGCCACTTAGTCATGGAGCCAGGCCCTACCTAAGAACTGAATAGGCCTTATTTGTGAACAATCCCATCATCATACCTGGGACTCATCTAATACACGATTTGTATAGAGCACACCTAACATGATGGCCCTGCACAAATGAATAGGCAAGGTTAGAAATAACGCCACGAGGTGAGATCTATGAGATGTAGAATAGCCATGAGGTGGGTTCCACAGTGGGACTTGTGAGATGCGGGGTAGCTTACAGAGAGGTCTCGATCAATTTGCCTGGGAGGACCTAGATAAAGGGATATTTCAATATTTCCCCAATAGCTCTGAAGCTTTTGGTGGGTTGGCCGGTACTCTCTGCATCAAGTGGTATCATAGCGCGAGACTAGTGTGAAATGTTAATCTGTTTGCCTAGAAAGGCCTCTTATAAAGATCATAGTGGAAATGGGATGAGCGTGGTTTCCTATTCCTCATAATGTACCCCAACACATCGCGCTTACAATGGAAAATATCCAACTGCCTTAATTCCACGAACAATTGTTCACAAATCGGAGGTTATGATTGTTAAACTGATATGATCTTTGGTTAGTGACTTGGCAAAATCTAGTCCATGTCATATTTGAGATAGTATATACTCTGGTAGACGGCAAGGGATGATATGCAGCTGCTTAGAAATTGTACATATGGCATAGATGTAGTTAAATTAAACCACCAAATAATGGTACACAACGTAGATGTTTCACAAACCAAAAGCTTATTTCATCATCTGACTATCAAATTGGTGGCAAATCATCTTAATTTCACAAACAAGCCTCTACAATTAGGATTGTTCAACTAATATAATTTTGGGATTTGCCTTGGCAACAGTACTGGGCTGCAAAATTTAGTTTGTTTTACAATTTATGAGTGCTTGCATATCCTGGAAGGACAAAAATGCAATGCTAAGGAAAATATGTTGTTATGTGTATTTCAACAAAATAATTATTACTTGTAAAAGAAAAGGTGTTTGCTTGGCTTTTGTCTTCTTGTACTTATCTTTAGTCACATATCAAATAGAATGGTCTTTGCCCAATGTAAACTCTTGTGAAGTGTGTTGATCTATGCCCAAGCCTGTGTGCACGCACAAGCCCAGTCCAATAGAAAAACTTGGCCAAAAACCCTTAATTGGGTGTTGATTTTCTCGCAGCTTTGGCACGCTGTGCAGAAATATCTCAAAGACAGCAACATATATGCTTCATTGAGTAGATTCAACATATGTGATTAAATCAAATCATATATATATTGATGGAACTCTACATCAAATTAGATGATCGGCCTTGATAGCAAGGCAGAGATGATGTTCACAAATTTTCTATTCTTTGTTAGGTCGAGGTGCACATCATGCTGCTCTTTCAAATAGTTAGCACCCATCAGTGTATAGAACCAATGCAAAATGCTCCCAATGCAATACTCTAGAATGCAATGCCCAACAAAAAGGAAATTCATGCCAAACACCAAATCTCCATTGAAAACTCATCTATCAATGTTATGTCTAAAAAGAAAATAATCAAAGAAGAATTTTGTAAGGAAAGGATATATGCAGCATAAGTATATGTGAGAGAGAATCTTAGGAATGGAGGTCCTTTTCATAAGCACCTTCAACCAAACTGAATGTTGTGATGACCCATTGGAAAGATGGCTTAAAAGGAAAATGAATTGTAAATCTAAGGCAAAACCAAGCTCACTCAAAGATTTTCACTTATGCTTAGGAGGATTGGATTGGCACCCTCAATTAGCTGGTTCCAGGCCAATTTTCTTCTTGGGCCAGTCTCGTGCGCACGTACAAGTTTTATTTTATAGACCCATTGTGAGAAAATCTTATGAACCACTTCATAACTGCTCTTCTTATCGGTAAGGGACTGAAGATTTCTAGTATAAAGCAAAACCAAAAAAGTGAGTGTTTTTTTTTAAAGAAGGGGAGGAGGCTAAGATGAGCATGGGGCGCACAACAACCAAGGTGTCGGTTTTTACGTGAAAGAAGCGTAGACGAGTAGTGAGGTCCCTTTGGTTGTTAGGGTGCATGAAAACACACAAAACAAAGCTACAAAGTACATGGACCCAATCTGTATAAAGGGAACCAGCTAAGAGCTTTGTTCCCTCCTCTCTCTCTCTCTCTCTCTCTCTCTCTCGTTCAAGGTTCGAGTAAAGTGCAACAGAATCCCTTGCCCTATAAAGAAATACCCACCCTCCCACTTGAAAAATAGCAGCCCAAACAGACCCAACTCACCAAAGATACTTGCCTTAGCGCTCTCTCTCTCTCTCTCTCTCTCTCTCTCTCTCTCTCTCTCTCTCTCTCTCTCTCTCTCTCTCTCTCTCTCTCTCTCTCATACACAGACATTTCCTCTTCTTCTTTACCATACAAGAACATGGTGTTTTACATATCTTGCCCCTCTCCCCTAGTAAAATACTACAAGGTGACCTTCTAGAGAGAGAGAGCGCGAAAGAGAGGAGAGAGAATCAAGAAGAAGAGAAGGAAGAGGATGGGTGGTGGGTTTTTGAAGGCTTTGTTTGGAGTACTTGTATTTGTGGTTTTTATTGGGTTTTTGTTTGTTGAGAATGTAGCAAATGGAGGAACGACAACTAGTGCAACTGCCACTACTACTACCATAGGAAATTCCATGCATTTTCAGCCTTTGGGAAGAGATGGGCCCACTTTTCATCCGGATTTGGACCCCAATTACATGAGCAAGAGAAGAGTTCCTAATGGGCCTGATCCCATCCACAACAGGTACACATCTCATCTAACTTACACAGTTATACTACTCTCTCTTCTTCTTTTTTTCCTTTTTCTTTTTATTATTCTTTCTTCTTTTTATTGATGGACACAAACCATATTCTTCATGAAAATATAGTCTGTCTTGTATGCAAAAATCAGAAATTTCAAAATCCAACATTTCTCAATCTGTTTTATGAGGCGTATAAGTCTGTGATCAACTAACTCTGAAGACCCCATTTTGGTACACACGTGTGCATGAAGAGGTGGTCCACAAACATATCCCACCGTTCAATACAGCAGGCCGGGACCGCACGTGTATTCCAAAATGATAACTTCGAAATTTTCATGTTCAAATAAGAGACAGATTTGAGATTTCCACCCGCTTCATTGGACAGCGAGAGTGACTGTCAGTTCATTTTCATCGTAGTTGTTGCAATAATCTGGATTGTTGATCTTCATGGGCCCAATAATCATAGGATTCAGTGTCCCCCCAACTCGGTTTTCACCCATTCAAATCCAAGAAAGGAAAAGGAAAAAGGAAAAGAGAGTCTCTTTACTTTATCCATCATAACCACATCCCTTAATCATGCTTAAGCACCCTTAATCAATCCCCTAATCTTGCACACAGCACTTATTGGACCCTTTTTTTTCTTTTCTTTCACTTGCACCCAAGTGAGATGTCAGAGCCTATCCAGGACCACCTAAATCATGAGCCTAGAATCATCCGATCGGATGATCAGAGCCGTCCAATGAAATTTACAGTGCACACCTCCTACCGAAACGCCTTAATTGGATGGTTTCGATCACCCGATCGTATTAATTTTGGACCATATGCAATCCATGGTGGACACACTTGGGACCCAAAAAGGGATTTGCACCAAATGCTCCCATGCACATATGGACAGTTCTTGATTGATTGATTGATTGACTATACACACTTCTTGGGTGTATTTCTAGGAGAGCAGGGAAGTCTAGACAACCTCCAGGCCGAGCATAGCAACTGACGGTGGTGATGATTGAGAAGCTCCTTCTTTGTAGATGATGAGTTACAAGATGTGGGCCATCTTGTATTATCTTTGAAATGGGGGACTATAAACACTCTGGAGCACATTAGCAAGAATCCCTACTTTGCAAAGTAGTGTACTTTATACAGGTGTTTGTTGGGGCGTGGTGGGGGCAGTAAAGAAGCCAAAGCTTCTCTTATACAAAATACACGTACAAAGGAACCTTGAAAAAGATTGGATTTTTCTTTTGCAGACTCCCTGCTTTAGTATTCCATGTTTTCTACTTTCATCAATGATAAAAGCTACTCGCGCCAGGAGAGAGTTAAAGAGATGAATCGTGGTGGCACACGTGTTTGAGATCTGGTCCGTGTACAAGGTGGGGCTCTATGTGAACGTGTCCTATGTCGAAATCCAGGATGGTTCATTCAACAGGTAGGCCACAACTGGAAGTCGGTGGTTGTATTTGTTTTAACCGTCCGTTTTTCTTGTAGTATTGTGGTTTGCTTGATGAATGAACGGATCTGATTTATGGAGTAGGGGCTTTTCCCAGTTGGATTCACCAAATGATTGGCCAAGATTTGTTACATGTGCGTGAGAAGTCTGCACGTGCTCCGTGATTCTCTCCTCGGGCGTAGCATTCTTTTCTCTCCATTTGGGAAATATTGCCAGGGATAGAGGAGGCTACTCAAGGCACACGTGCCAACATGGTGCACGCTTAAGGTATCCGAGCCATTAATCAGGTTAGACCCACTGAAAAATGCCAGATACGAGATATTAATCCTGTCCATTCATCAGATCGGCCACATGTTCACAATGAATGTAGACCGGTGGTCATCATTTTTCTATCAGTTTTTTCATACGTGTAGCTCACTTGATGAGTGGAACGGTCTGATTTTTTTAGTCATGGAAATTTTGTGAATGGACCCGCCAGATGAACTTCCAGGATCTCGTACAAGTATGCCAAGTTGGCACGTGCACCATGAGTAACCTTATCAATCCAAACTCACGACTTGCACAATACCAATTCTCTTTACATTATTGGATTAGAGAGAGAATGCTTACTGTCTTTGCATGTAAAGAATAAACGGCTAGATACTCTTAAAAAAAGAAATGATCACATGCAACATTGTATATTAACTTAATATACAACACTTTTTTAGATTCCACTTATATATAATTTCAATGTAAAATCACATCCGTGAAAATGGTTTAAAATACTATCAAAATCACGTGGATTAAATTTGACACAGATCACTCCTCATATGGGACACAAATATAAGTTGAGTCATATGATCGGCTGTAAATTGATTTCAACGGTAAGATCTCATGATGAATGGATCATATTTATTTTCTAATAACACGATCTTTATGATGTTTCCCACTGTTTTGACGGATCGGATTTTATATAAAGGTTATACTTCTAGGAAAATAAAAATTGTTGTATGTTAAGTTAACACACATTGTTGTATATGATCATTCCTTGCTCAGAAAAAGGAGCAGATTTGATACGCTGGCTGCATGTGATGCATGATACGTAGGCACTCGGGTATTGTGTACGTACGACTAAATTGCAGAACTTAATGTTGATAATTCATAATCCCAAGATGAAAGTAGCTGAAAAATCCTGACCTTTCATTCGTGGACACTTGTTTGATGAGACGAGACTGCTGAATAATTTTAAATTTCAACGGTCCAATTAATATCCACCAATCCAACAGTCACGTAATCAAAGAAGCGTAACTTTTTTGGTTCATGAATAACTAAACTGGGACACATTATTTGGGCAGTTTATTTTGATTTACTAATATGCCAAGTATGTAATTAATAAGTAATTTTTAAGTGCCCGCATATCATCCATCACACTCTGCCGGAGTATCAAAGATTTCCTAAAAATGAAAAGTAGGGCTGTCAATGGGCCGGGCCTGTGTAAAATTCTGATTTTTCAGCCCCAAGCCCGGCCCATTGACACCCCCATTTAAAAGCAGGAGCGGATTGCGTGTGACCCATATCTCTGTGCCCCGGGACGTGTGGGGCCTATAGAGATGTCAGTGACAAATCCACTCCGTCCATCTGTTTTAAAAGACTACATTAGGATAGGATTCTAAAAATCAGCCATATCCAAAACTCATGTGGGCCGTTCCAGGCGAAACAGTGGGGATTGAACGATTGTCGGTGAGAGAAGTTTTGTATTAGTATGACATTTGTTCCTACGGTTTATCTGAGTGTTAATAATTCTATGAACGGTGTGGATGGCATATAAATATCATGGTCTGCTCCAGTGAGGTTTCGATGGTGGACATTCCTATTCCCACTGTTTTGTTAGTACGGCCCAATCTACCTGATTTTTAAAATCCTATCCTATTGTGGTCTTTCAAAACAGATGTACAGAGGACATCTCTCTGTCCACCGCACACAGCCCCAGGGCACCGAGATATCTCTATGCCCGAGGATGTGTGCAGCCCATAGGGATGTATGTGACAAATCCACCCCGTTCATCTGTTTCGAATGACCACAATATTATAGGATTCTAAAAATCATGCATATCCAAAACTCATGTGAACCATAGCACATGAAACAGTGGGGATTGTACGCCCGGCCGTGACAGAATTGTGTGAGGATGATTTTTTTTCTACAGTTTATCTAAGTGGTAATAATTTTATAAACGGTTTGGATGTCATATAAACTACCTCATGGTCTGATCCAGAAAGGTTTCGATGGTGAACGTTGTTGCTCCCAACTGTTTTGTTGGTATGGCTCACCTGAGTTTTGGATCTACCTGATTTTTAGAATCCTATCCTATTATGGTCTTTAAAAACAGATGGACAGTGTGGATTTGTCACATACATGTCTGTGCACCACACACAGCCCCGGGCTGGGTCATAGGCAATCCGCTCTCGATGGAACATACCCCAAGAAATGTTCTAGTAATATGAAAGACACACGAAAGCATGGAACCATCTCCATCTCTCCGTCATCTTTTTCTGTCTTTCGTTTTTTAATGAGAAAACATTGTATCGCTGGCAGAGTATGATGGATGATACTCAGGCACCGAGAAATTGCATACGTGGAATAATAATATTCAAATTAAACCGTCCAAATTACGTGTCCCATTTTAGATATATCTTGAACCAAACATTATTCCTATCCGATTGCCTGACTGTCAGATTACCATTCATTAATCGGACGGTTAAAAATAAAACTATATAATAGTCCTATCTCAATAAGCAAGTGTACATGAACCAATGGTTAGGATTGTTCAAACAATCTCATATTGCGAATATTGCCTTGCTACACAGTGTTTGAATGCCACGCTTACAGTCTCTGAGTGCTTGTGTATTGACGTTCATACTCTACCAGAGTATCAAATAACTCCCCTTATTTAGGGATTGATTCACTGCATGAGGTATCCGAACCGTTGATTAGGTTGGTCCCACTTTGGATAGCCCATGATGCAGAAAATCTTGACAATCGGGAAATCTTATAAGCTTTAGGCGTTGTGTAGTTCTTGCACCATGGGCCATGATCTTGGGTCCCACACGATGAACGATCCGGATCACCAAGGATGGCCCCAATGCACGACAGAAGTGAGGCATGGGCCCACCTTAAGATTTCCACATCAAGTGCATTCTTGGAACCGACGGTTCTTGAGCCATTCAAACTCGTTGATGCATGGGGATTCTTCCTTCTTCTCGTAAAAATCACAAGTGATGATTACGAGAGATGCGATGGGACTCGCCATGCGTGCCAAAGTTTCTAACTTGTGGAAGACGCAGACATTCGTCATTGGCCTGCAGCCGCACAGCAGTTAGGGGGAGCGAATTAGTTGTGGCCCTTAATGTGGGGCCCACCTTGATGTATGTATTCTATATCCACACCGTCCATCCATTTTGAGAGATCATTTTCGGGCATGAACCCAAAAAAGAAGCAGATACAAATCTCAAGTGGACCATAATTTAGGAAACAGGGGTGATTAAACGCCCCACCATTAAAAACTTCCAGGGGCCCACCGTAATGTTTATTTGCCATCCAACCTGTTGATAAGGTTACACAAACCTGGATGAAGGGAAAAAAATATATGTCAGCTTGATCCAAAACTTCTGTGGCCCATCATAAGCTTTTAATGCTCAATCAGTATGGTATACTCCACCTGAGATAGAGATCTTCATTTTTGGTTTCATGTTCAAAAATGATATGGCAAAACGGATGGACGGCTTGGATATAAAATACATGCATTAGGTTGCACGTCTTGGGTGAGGCCTCGTCTCCCAGTAAAAAGTAATGCCACCAGTCCACGTTGGATGGCACATCCTGATTTTGTGGCCAAGACACATTTTGAAATATTAGGGATTTGGACCGTTAAAACGTCTTCAAAACAAGAGAGAATCGTTGCTTTTCTGATCGTTGTAATTTCTTGAGTTTTTTTTTTATATTTTTATATTTGTGCTTTCCTGGTTTGAGATTGGAATGGGGCTGCTAGGGCGCGGACCAGCTAGTCCCACTTCGACTAGCATAAGGGGTGGACTTCAAACCTCTGTGGCCCGCCATGATGTATGTGTTTTATCACGCCGTCCATCCATTTTTCTATTTTATTTTAAGTCACAAACCCAAAAATGAGACAGATCAAAATCTTAAATGTACCATACAACAGAAAAAAGTGGGAATTGTCGCTTACCATTGAAAACTTTTTTGGGCCACATAAGTTTGATATCAAGCTGGTATTTGTTTTTTCCCTTCATGTAGGTCTATGTGGCCTTATCAAGAGGTTGGATGGCAAATAAACATTACGGTAAGCCCTAGGAAGATTTTAATGGTGGACGTTCAATCCCCACTGTTTTCTTATGGTGTGGTCCACCTGAGATTTGGATTTGTCACATTTTTGGGCTCATGACCTAAAATAAGATGGAAGGATGGATTGACAGTGTGGATAAAACACATACATCATAGTGGGGCCACAGAGATTTGAAACACCCCCTTATGCTAGTCCCTGCGACTAGCTGATCCGCGCCCGGTTGCTAGTCTTATTTTATAGACTACAATTCACCATCCTTGGGGTCAAATATTCAATACGGCAAAAGGAAATTAATCGATATTAATACTTTAATTTGAACCGTTGAAAACCGATTTTGGAAAATGCCTGTTACTTTACAATGAGAGATGAGCTGGAGCTCTTAAAGTATTTACAAGTTACATTTCTCTTACTTGCAGTGGGATATGCTTAGACAGTCCAATCAATTGAGCTAAGTGGACTTGGCTGACGTTTTGGCGTGACTAACAGGGGTGGGTGTACTGATGGGGTGTGTAATAACCAAAAAAATATTTTTAAAAAAATCAATTGAGCTAAACTGTTCATTAAGTTTAGCCCAACATTTCATGGTCTACCATGCAAGCATTGGCAAATACAATAGGATCCTGGCTAAGTGGTAGACTTCAACAATGAGATCATGAGATCGAGTGCCCATGTAGTGCGGGTAGTCCCATCATGAATTATTTGCTATTCTATATAAACACTTTTGTTGGGCAATTGTAATCATCTCATTCAAGCCTTCAAAAAATGAATGGTTGTAGAAAAATAAGGCCAAATCAAAGATGAATCGAATCATCTAGTCAGCTTAATTTTTTATAATAGATGAAATAAAAAAAATAGATTCTAAACCTAATGGAGTCACTTGTTCCATTGATATGGGCAATTTGAGACTACCAAATGCTTGAAAGTTCCTCTATTCAATCATTTTTCTTCTTGTCGTTGGATCTCTCATTTGTGCACTTTTATAACTCTTCATTTTTCAACTTGAGATCACCAAAGTTCCTCTATATAACCGTTTTTACTTCTTGTTGTTGGATATCTCATTGGTAGAAATTTGAAGCAACAAAGAGCACTATGTTGGATATGGGTCCCATCCAGTTTTCTCTCCATGTATCATCTTTCTGGTTTCTCTCTAATATTTAAATTTAAAAGTTGAATTTAAATGAAATTAAGATAAGGTGAGATTGAATGAGACTAGATAAAGAGGATGAGTTTCATATCCTATATGTTATACAATATAAGTCATGGATTATAATCCGAGGTCATCTCAACCGTAGAATCAAGAACTAGTATTTAAGTAGACCACCAGACAAGCATTATACATTTTCAACTTTGCAAAGGTCCCAAGATCATATAGACCATCAAATCCTACGAACCCACTCTTCCAAGCCGACTTTCAACTATTACTTATCATGCTCTGCTATTTAAAACAATTTTAAACATCATGATTAATTACAAACCATTGTGCATGAGGATTACTTTGGCCTCAACGACGAACGGTCAAGATCAAGAGGGCCTCATATACATTGATCCAATACAATGGAGGTGGAGGACCCATGGGGAGAGTCCATGTGCGCTGAGATCCCCTTCCTAACAGGGCTCCAACTGCAATAATATACAAAGCAAAATAAAGCAAGAGAAAGTAGAAAGGAGTCTCTCACCCTCAATCTGCTTCCCACGCTTTTCTTTTTTACTTCTTCTTTTTCTTTTTAACTTCTTTTGTTGTCTCATTGAATGGATCGAGAAGCAAAGACCGGTCTAAAGTAGGAAAGACATTCAAAGTAGGAATCCCCATACATGGATACAAGAGTCCAATTCGAGTGGGACACAAGTTCCTCTACACGCAGGCAGAAGAAACCACACCTGTGTGTTGTGTGTGCAAAATCCACTCCTTCCATTAAGTGATAACACTAATTCCAACCGTACATCCAAAAATTAAGATAGATCCTTACTCAGGTGGGCCACAAAATGGGTATAAAAATCTCTAATTCATGCAATATCGCCCGCCTGAGTTTCAAATTGGGCTGATTTTTTTAGTTTTCACTTCATACCGTTGAGATGGATCTGATTAACTGGTTGGATGATATACGCACACCATGGTGGCCCCACACTCAAACCTATGGTTGGCATTACCTCCCCACTGTTCCCTGTGGATAGGCCCACCATGGTTGTGGATCGAAATTCTTTTTGGGCCCAGGGCCTAACATGTATTGGTGCACCCGATGCATAGAGTGGACGTCATGTATACCACACGGTGGGCCCCACAGATCTAGGGTATGGTATCCTCTGCATACAATAGGTGTTGCAGAAGATTCCAGTACATTTGGGTGATGTTGATTGACTACAAGTGATTTTTCTACTTGCGGGCGGGAGGGAGGGTGGGAGGCGGATTGCCCACTGACGCTGCCAGAAGCGAGGGGGCTACTGGATAATACTGTGAGGGCCCACCATGACGTATGTGTTGTATCCGCACCGTCCATATATTTTCAGATCAATTTCGAAGATAAAACAAACAATGAGGCAGATTCAAATCTTAAGTGGACCACACCACAAAAAACAGTGATGATTGATCACCACCATTAAAAACTTCCTAAGTTACAATGTAATTTTTATTTTCCATCCAACCAGTTTATTAGGTCACACATACATGGGAAAAAACAAATATCAGTTTCATACAAAACTTTTATGGCCCCTAAAATGTTTTTAATGGTGTGCGTTTACTCACCTAGGATCTTTGTCACTTTTGCCTCATACCCTCAAATCTTTTTTGGAAAAATGGATGGACGTAGTAGATAATACACATTCATCATCGTGGGGCCCACAGAGCACTGTTTTTGGGCGTTTGAAACAGATGAACGGTTAAACAACTTTAGCCAAGTTTTTTTTTTTTTTTTTATAGCCCTGCATTTATATCTTAAAATGTGTCCCTCTTACAGATGGATGATCCTAATACCTAAGTGCCTTGCTGGCAAATGTGGTCCCTCACACACGTTTGTGCTCTGTGGGGCGTACTCTAATCCAAGCGCCGCCTTCTTCCACACGTGGCAGTGTAGCACACGTTTTCCATATCCATGCCGCTCATCTGGTAAGGTCCTATCGTGTAGATATCCAGGGACGAGCGCTACTTAGCTGCAACCCCGGAACCAGCTTTGTGGGTTAGGCCCTGACCTTAGGGTCCCACATCGGATGTATTCATTGTATATCCACACTGTTCGTCTGTTTTTCCAGCTTATTTTAAGTCAGGTCCCAAAATTAAAGTAGATGCAAATTTTAGGTGGACCACACCTCAGGTAACAGTGGTTATTGACTATTAAAAACCTTTTGTGGGTTAATCTAGTTTTTTTTTTTTTTTAAGGTGGATGGTCAATAATTAAGGTAAACGGTAGGAAGTTTTTTTTATAGTGGGCGTTCAATAAAAGACCTGATCAACAAGTTGGATGGTCAATAATTTTTTTTATTTTTTTTTTTTTAGAATTCAATAAGGTGGATGGTAGGAAGTTTCTAATGATAGGCATTCAATAACTGTTGTTTCCTGTGGTGGGGTTAACTGAAATTTGTAATTGCTTCATTTTTTTTAGGCCATATATCATAAAATAAGCTAGAAAAATAGATTGACAATGTGGATAAACAGTGAATAAATGGACGACCCTACGGTCAGCCTCTAACCAACATATGTAGTTCTGGGTCGCAGCCAAGTCGTGCTCGGCTTCAGTGGATACCTCACCTTCGGGCCACCATGATGTATGTGCCTTAAATCCAAGCCGTCCATTCATTTTGACAGTTCATTATAGGGCATTAAAGGGCATGATCCCAAAATAAAGCAGATACAAATCTCAGGCGGACTGCACCACACGAAAACAGTGGTTATTGAATACCACCATTAAAAACTTCTTAGGGGCCATCGGAAAGCTTATTTTCCATCCAACCTGTTGATAAGGTCACGAAGACCTGGATGAAGGGACCACACAGATATCAGCTTGATCCAAAACTTGTGGCCCACAAGAAGCTTTTAATGTTCACTCACCACTCTTTCCTGTGGTGTGTCCCACCTGAGATTTTAATCTGCTTCATTTTTGGGATCATGTCCTAAAATGAGCTTTCAAAACTGATGGACGGCGTGGATGTAAGGCAAATACATAACGGTGTGCCCCGCTGTCAGGGATCCACCGAAGCCGCGTATCCCGGTGGGGCAAAAATCGAGCCCGTCTTGTTACCAAGTGGGCCACACATCTGCGTTGAGTGTGAACCACTGGATATTTTCTTTTCGCTGCCCATTCTTTCCGCACGTGTGTGTCCCTCCTAATTACTGAATGGGCTCGACGTTTGGGCTTTTACATGGTGAGGCCCACCTGATGTACAGCTTGGATGGGGCGCCTGTGCCACGTTGGCACAAGCAATGGAGTGGATGATCAGCAACACGAGTGTTGATGGCCATACATGCGTCCAGATGGGTCCCATGTGGACCCACACAACTACTCAACCGCTTCCAGTTGGGATATTATTCGAAGAGGTTCGGGGTGTTTTTCAACGTTGATGGCTGGCTTTGAACGAGCCGGACTTGCATGAGAGAATGCCACGTGACCACAATGACGAGCTGAGCCTTGATGGAATGTGGACCGCGTGATGGGCGTTGTGTCGAAATCAAACGGTCAGACTATCATGAGATTGTGGCCTCGACAAAACCAACGGTGCAGATCATGAAAACCAAATGTAGGAGGTAAGGGCCATGGGCCGTCCAAGATCAGGCCCGGACAACTTGGGCTCATCCAGCCCGTGCTATAAAACGAAAAAGAAAAGGCCCAGTAGGAGTTCGTGTGGGACCCAGTCCATGGAGAGAGAAAATGTGCAGGTGGGGGCGTGGTGCTGCGCCGGAGGCCCTGCCGGCTGATCAATTGGTGGAGGGAGAGAGACGAGCTAGCTCTCCGAGCCATGGCCCACTCCTCAGGCCAGATGGATTAGCCAAGCCCGGCCCACAACGGAATGGGCCCAATGGGCCCAACGGGCCAGGCCGGCAGTAGACAACCCTTGCTGGGAGGGTGTCTTGGTCAGGGATCGAAATACAAGCTATCATGGTCATGGACCCGCTTGGGAGATGAGCCGTGCAACGATTTAAGAGCGTTGGTCCAACCCCATGTTTTGAAGCAATCAGAGCCCTTGAATGATGGGGCCCACGTGATTGACAGCCAGTATTCATGGAAGCTTGCTAGCTGTCGATCAGGTTGAAGTCTGGACCACCAATGGTCATTCATACTGGGATGAACTAATTAAAAACACAACAATATTAGCTTGATTTAAAACTTTTGTAGCCCCATGACTTGAATGTTTAATCCTCATTGTTTCCTACCGTGCAGCCCACTTGAGTTTTGGATCTGCCTCATTTTTTGACATATGTCCTGACATGATCCGATAACACATGCATTTCTCACAAACATCAAAGCAAGCTAACCTAATTCCTTGTCATCAACAGTTCTTGAGAAAGGCTTTTACAGGCAATCTGCTTGTGTCATGCGTGGGTTTATCAATGGCCTAAGGAAATTTCTTGCGGACAAGTACTGTATTTAGCTAAACCCTTGATTGGTGGACCATGGAATTGTAATCAATGGACCAGATTCACAACTGATGTTAGTCACTTGCACACACATACAACTCAAATGTCACATGTAAAGGGTGCATATAGATGTGGACAACGTGGATAAAAAAATAATGCATCAATGTGGGGCTCACAGATGCAGTGGATTTCAAAATCCACAGGAAATCTCACATGAGACCATATATAATTCCATCCCAACCTGATCCTAACCCTTCCTATCGCCTCCAAACCCATGTGAAATTTGCACAGGACCAATGCAATCATGTCTCACCTAATCCCACTTAAGCCCACGCACCAAATAGGCCCTAAGATCATTCATACTGGTATGAACTAATTAAAAACCCAATGATATCAGCTTGATTTAAAACTTTTGTGGCCACATCACGTGAATTTTTAATCCTTATTGTTTCCTAGCATGCGTCTCACTTGAGAGTTTTTGATCTACCTCTATTTTAGCCCATGCCCTGCCATGATTTGGCAAAATGAATGTTCAGGTGGATTTCTCACAAACATCATGGTGAGCCAACCTAGTTCCTTGTTGCCAGCAGTTTGAGAGAAAGGCTTTCACAGGCAATCTGCTTGCATCACTCTTGAGCTTATTAATATGGCCAAAGGAGCGTCTGGCCTAAAAATGATGGTGATGGTGATGTCCTAATAATGATTTTTAGGATCCGATGCATATTTATACAGCCGTAAGTGCAGTTATATGTATACTTAGATGAGCATATGTTTTTCCTTATGAGACACATGCAATAGGTGCATACTCTCCATATACCTAGTAAATATTTCTATGTTCTAATTATAACACATGGCAATATATTTCTATACAGTAATCCAATATTCAATATAGTATCAGAGCCACACTAACTAGTAATACTCTTCCAATCTCAATGTAAAACCCTGATTTCACAATCCTCATTTCTGCCAACCTTTTCAAATATCTCAATCTCATCATCATCTCTTACTCCTTGGTTGTGGTTGTGTGAAGCAATGTCCTTATCATCATTTAAATTGCCGTTTTTATCTCCTTTAGTAATCATTTTCGATCATACAATGTTGCCACAACCCTATTGGCGTTGTGATTGTCGGTGGCACCATCCTCTTCTACCGGCTTTGTAATTATCATCAACTGATTTCTTCCCCTAACCCTTTAAATTTGTTTTCCCGGCATCAAATATAAATTTTGCAGAGATCTTGATTATCTTAGTCATAGACATACCCTCTATTTTATATTGAATCTAGCAGCATGTGAAAGTCATTAATTATGTGGGCCCCAACAAATAGATACTAGACATCACAGCCTAAGAGTTAGGTTGTTTCACTCATTAAAAAAGTTGGCCAATGGTCCATATTTAATGTATTAATGTCCTCCGATTTAAAAACATTTTGTTTTAACTTTGTTCCAAGGATGTTAACATGTTAGGCCCACCTACATGGATAGGTTAGATCTCGCACACTCATATATTGTGTTTGTCATGTGACAACACATGTTCATGCATAATTGTGTACACATATGATTGGCAAACTCTCAATTTGATGTTGACTTAATTACCATAAATTTAGGTTTAAAAAAAAGTATTATAAGTGAAAATGAAAAATTAAAATTGTATGAAATAATTTTAATGAAATACGCAAGGGTAAAAAAATTGATATGAAATATTGTATTCTTAAATTCATAAGCAACTCGTTTGAATTTTAACTAATGAAATATCTATTTCATATGCATCTCTAAGTTCCCTCGGACATAAGACGTGGTATGCCCTCACTTCCCTGGCATTTTTCTTCTTGTTTTAGTTGGTATAGTTTAGGGTGTAATGTTGACTCAAATATAAAAATACATTTGATTTGGAGTTGCCACTAGTCAAATAAAACTTAAAATCTGCGGCCAGCTAAAAACTGTAAAATCGCTTAAGGGTTGGAAAATTGTAAGACTTTTAAATTCAAGTGACTCCTACGGTTGGTCTGCGACTATAGATTCTAAGTAAGGGCTTCAATGATAGAAAATGAAAGGATTTGGCACAATTTTCTGCCCGCACCACGTGCAGTCTCTACTTTATGAGATTCAACGATTTTTAGGAGATTTTAGCAAAACGTCAGCAATATTTATATACAGTCTTACTTTGCAAGTTTTGAAATCACATATAAGTAAATCAAAATAAAAATGAGTATAGATAGGAGAGAATAATTACAGAAATTAAAAAAAAAAAAAAAAAGAGTAGGTGTGTATTGCTGATGTTCTTAAAATGTGTGGAGTTGAATGCAAATTGATTTGCAATGTGAGTAGAAAAATGGAAAACTAGGCATCTTTTTTTTTATAAAAAGGATAGTCTGATGTCCCCAATTTCTACTTTACTCTTAACTTCAATGGCTTTCTTAATTTGAAATTGCCTCTTGAGTTAAGTAAATCTTCGATGCAATCAGGAATCTCTAACTACTCCGGAACTTTGGGCAGGCACTGTACGTGCACTTGGCACACCCCAAATACTCTCTTTGTTATTTTTTCATGCTCACAACCTCTCCCTCACTTTTTTTCCAACCCCCAAAATGGTTGATGTGATACAGTTTATATAAGCAAAACAAGTGATTATTAAATGATATTTTGTAGCATTATAAGTTGCCCTCATAGATGTTGTCTGGATAGAATGTCAAAGTGTGGAGCCTATGAGCGCATAGCTTCATGATAGAATGTCAATGACCGCCTATCCATTTGTCATTTTTTTATCCCAGTTGTCGCATGAATATTTTCACAAAATATGGTTTTTGTCATTTTTTGCCCCAATTGCTATGCGAATAGCTCCAGTGTTGTTAGATGGAATACACGGTTGAAATCTACCCCATCTAGGTCATTTTTAAGCCGATCAGATCTAGTAGTTATCTCCGAGAAGCATAAGGGATCCTTTTAATTTGATTGGCTTGGATTTTTCCACTATTAGAGTAAAAATATGGCTTTATTAAAGGTTGTACATAGCCAAGATTTTTTGAGTATTTTGAATGATCGACCAATATCTGATTTCATCGAGCTGCAGGCCCACCAATCTGGTCCGCTGAACATTTCTATGTTGAGTCAAGGATCCTTTCTATTTAGTTTATATAGATTTTAAGATCTCTTGGATCAATCAGAGATGATTTTATTAGAGTGGTGCACATTTCGAGTCTTCAAGAAGTCTAGACAGTTAAATTAAGATTGGATTAGTTGAGCCTTCAATCTTTCGATCCGGTATGTCAAATGTTTCCATGGCTAGCTAAAAGTGCACTCTGTCTAACTCGCATGGTTTGAAAATAGACAATTAAATCCTTTAGAAACGTTTTAATAGAAGCCTGACTAAAAGTAGAAGATTTGTTTAATTTCATTTTTTTTAGGAGTCCACAATAACACATGTGTATTTTGTCCCGTTAATGATAGTGTTTGGTACATTGTTTATATATGAGGCACACATTAATTAAATGGTGTCAATCACCAAACTATGGTCTACTTAGTTATTTAAATGGATTCAATCATTTTGTTATAATTAATGCAGAATTTTTTCAATTAAATTAATTCAACCACATATTTCAAATTTTATAAAATGCTAAAAATTAAAAAAAAATTAAAAAATTGGTAAAATTAAAATTGTACAAAAATAATTTTTAACAAGGCTACCAAAATTAGCTTTAAGTTATTAAAAATAACCATAAAAAGAAATGCAGGAAGAAGAAAAAAAATGTTATACTGAAGTATCTTATTTTACATTTCATAGGCTAATATGTTTGAAATTTAACTAATGAATAGTATTTTTTACGTGCTTGACACGAGGAATTTACTAGTTTATTATGATTTGTTCGAATGGTATTAGAATAATATGATTTTAGACTTATTTGAAAGGTAATTTAATAGGCCTTCAAACCGAACCAATTCTATGTCACTCTTACACCATTGATATTTAAAACATGGCCCACCAAAAAGTGTTAAAAATGCTAAGGGAAAAACTTTTTAGAAGTCACATCTCATTCTAACTCTAACAATTAATTAAATAACCCAATAAGAAAAGACTTATTAGAAAAAAGAATAAAAATCAATTAGTGTGGGTTTTACATACACGACTCTTGGATGTGTATCTCACACACACGCATGTACTATATATATATATATATATATATATATATATATATATATATATATATATATAAGCCCCTTCAACCATTATTGCATCAAACTTTATGATTGGAAGAAACTCTGCCTCAAGTTTGAACCAATGTTGGCTTTTAAACATTATGCACAAGATGCACATTTATGTCATATTCTCTATAATTTTTATGAAAAAGATTGATGTAATCCTCAACATTTATTTGGTTTGACTAGTATGAATGAACACTTTGGATCATGTTATTTTTTTTGTGTTATTATGCTCTCTATATTTTCAGCATTAGTGGCACTTAACGATGTAGACTTTCGGTTGTATTGACTCTATCATCCCTGAGGATTATATTAGAACATGCCACTAATCTCTTTCGTTTTCTTAACATTATTACCCAAGCAAATCATAATAATACATATGATATAGACAACAACAACAAGAGAAGATTTCGAGTAAAAGCAACTGACAGTTAATTTACATGGATTTGTTTTATCATAGCATTAGCTTGTATTAATTTGATTAGTTTTGTTGTTATTAATAATTAATGGACATCTTCATCTCAACTGCAATACTTTGTCAAATTTCACCACTAATTTGTTCATAACATTTTAAGTTATTTAAATTACATATTCATTGGCAGTTATGTCCATTAATTTGAACATAATCAATTCAAAAGTCAACCTATCTAATGTCAAAATGTTCATTAGTATTTCTTCTTCATTGATGTGTAATTTGTCATATATTGATTCTCTTTCAAATTTTAAATATTTTTTTCAATGGATTGTGATATAACATGAAATTTCCTTTAATATTATGTACACTTTAAGAATACATACGTTATTATTTGATTTCTTATATATCTTTTTTTATATTTTTTTAATCTTCTTTAATTTATTAAATAACATCTCAATAAAGAATAACAAGCGAAATTAATAAAGATTTACCTTAAAGAAAATTTTGCACTTTTAATTATGACAAAATAAATTTTATATTTATTAGTGTTACAAATTTGTATGTAGTGGTGGAGAAATACTCACATACAAGTAGTTAACATGTGAGCCCTATCATGATATTTGTATGACATCTTACCCATCCAACAAAGTTATCCCACATAAAAACGAGATGCTCCAAAAATCAAAGTAATCTAATCTTGTCAGATATGCGAGATGTCTTGCAAAAATCATAATGGCCTCACATGCCAACTAATTTTATGTACAACTAGTTGTGTATAGGTATTTTATTAGATTTTTAAAATGAAATGAAACTGAATAAATGATTATTTCTTTTAAATTCAATTCAATACATTAAGCTAAGGATCCTCATTGCAATAATTTCATATTTCATACTTAATCTAAATCGCATATTTAAATGAGAAGCCATGTCTAATGTTAACGAATGATGATAAAACTCCATCTTATGTACCCTACACTCTTGTTGAAAATTGAAATGGGAGAAGAGATTTATTTATGTGTAGGTATATCGACTAAGATTTTATTTTTAAGAATGAATATTCAAATAGTTAAACTCATCACAATAAGTACTACTCGAAGTCTTCATAATGTAAAGTCTAAATCTCTATGAAATATTATACATACATAGTACAGTCTAAGTACACTACCCTTACGTATCTGATTTTATCATAATTATTATAAGATTCACAGGTATACTCAATCAAAATATCTAATAAACAATAAGTTTAATTAAGCTGAGTCATTGATCATACATGACCACTAAATATAATCGTACACATTTCTAATAATTGTGTATTATATATTAATTAAATAAATCACAACTAAGTCTTAATAATATATTATTTCTAATCCTAACTAATTAATAATCTACAACTTATATGAGTTTCAGTCCGTAACTTGGTGGTAGACAAAGTGTGCTTTAACACTGGAGTTGTAGGCTCGAGTGCTCATGTGAGGTGTATGTGCATGTGTAAAAATAAAATAAAATAAGAAAAAAGAAAAAAAAAACTCTAACGAATACTAGTTTCATAACACTCTGACATCACCTAAAAATTAGCATGTTAAAAATGATAAAAATAATAAAGAAAAATTCATTAAACAAATTAGGTCTCAATTTAATAATAAGAAGTAATTAAATGACTTAGTAAGGAAATACTTTTAATATGAGAAAAGGATCCACTACACTGTCATGCGTATATGAATTTGCACCACTCGAATTAATTAAATTATTAAGAATGGAACATAGATAAAAAAAATTACATAATTAGATATCATGAGCCATTCATTTTTTATTTTGGATTTAGAATTTAACTATTTTATTTTTACCCATTATTTCAAACATTAATTGATGGTTAAGGTAATCCAAATGGGTAACTCTTGTATTGCACTTTATTAAATGAGGTCCATTACTTTGTCCAATCCAAATCATGCAATGTGTAATTAACTAGTCATTACCATTTAATAATTGGTCATGAGCTATCAGCATGAAGTTAACAACATGACATTTTATATTATACACATTTCTTAGTTAAGATGAGTGGAGCAAATGTTAAATAATCTAGATCATTGATCTCCTAACTCTTATCGTACTCAAAACATATCATGAGATGTCTTTGATAAAAATATTTATAACTTTTTTTACGTGTGCAGGTGAATAAATAAATGGTTAAAAAAGAACGTAAATTGCCTATATTCCCCTCCAATAGTAAGTTCTTGTATGAGAAACCTATGTGGGGCTTACCGTACGATTCATAAAAAAATCGTTTTGTTAATCAGTTTCTCAAGTTCATAATAGGAAATGAATAAAAAATTACGCATATCCAAAACTTAAGTTACCGACATGACTAGAAAACGGTGAAAATGAAAACGTTTACTTTTCCGTAGATACCATAATTTTTATATGACATTCAAACTGTTTATAAGGTTATTCTCACTAAGCTGCCCCCGCTGAAGTTTTTAATTGTGTGCGTTTAATTTTCACTGTTTCGTATGGTGTAACCCATCTAAATTTTAAATCTTCCTCATTTTTAAACGATCTATCTTATAGTGAGCTCGCAAACCCAATAGATGAAGTGGGCGCTGCATGGACATCATGGTGGCCCCAATATAGCTTTCACTTGTAAGAAATTTCGATTACGAGGGACACAAGCAATTTATGTATAAAAAAGCTTCAACTTTTTATACTAAACTAAAAAATGTTTATATTATTGGTGGTCATGATCTTTCTTTTTTTTAAATATAAAAAAATTGTAATGATAAATTTACATCAAACCACAACTAATGAATTATTTGGATTACCAAACTATAGTCCACATTTATTAAAACTGAAAAATTCAAGTATAATATACATTTTTTTGGAATCAATGATCCTACAAATCCTACTTGTGGGAGAGTATATCATACAAAGGCATATTTGTTACTCTCGGGATTCAATTACTTAACCTTCTACTCTGATACCATGTCAAATAATCAATTACTCTAAATGCTCAGATCATTAAAGATGGCATATCAATATATATAAATGGACTCTAACAATATGCAAAATGTCATAAGTTGATCATTTATTTGTCTAAGAAATATCCAACATAAACATCTTACATCCCATACACGTGCCACAATGGCAAGTATAATTCATTGTGATTTGTGCTTGTGACTTAAGTGCCTAAAATTAGCTCTCATCTTTAAAATAAGGATTAACATGATCTTCATACTAGACATATCATCATTACCGGCAACAAAACATCAATCCATAGTGTGCACACTATTATTGGGGTTTCAATTTATGACATTCATGAGTGAGGCTCATAATTAGGTATCTAAACCATTAAATTATTGGGCATCACCATAGATAACTATACTATAAAATCTAGATAATTTTAAAACTTTTCAGTTTAAGCCTACAAATATTTGATTAAGAATATAAACACTCCAACTATTTATATTTTATTGAGAAATTTTTTTAAATTATTTGCTCAGATCTTCAAATATGTTAAATTTTCAAAACTCAGTCTACCACAGTAAGACTAAAAGCATACAAAGACCAATCAGATTAAGAGTCATTTATATGACTTAAATATATCAATATCCCAAATATTATAACCGCTAGAAATTGTCGTTTTTGTGTTCAGATGACATTTTGAAATGGGTGATCATGATTCTTATAACTTAATACTTGGTTCAGTTATGAGTCAGAAATCACATATAGTATTGATCATCTTACAAAATGATCTAATCATCGATTTAAATAATTAATTATGTGGGTCATTTGGTTGTCCATTTATCTTAAAGATCAATTCCATTGACCAGCTTTCGTTGACTAAGAAAATAGATATTCAATATTTGATAATATTATAAACGATCTAATAATTATCCTAGACTATCATCCATCATGTGGATTCTATTCTTGATTGTCAATCATTATAAAAATAACTTTTGTCGAGTTATTTGAATTGTCCATTGGATAGTTACAAAAATGGATGACTTGTATCAATCATACTACTAGTAGCTAAATCATTAACTTAGATTCACGTGGGCCTCATCTCTGGTTACTCGATCTCTTTAAATATCTCCTATATTAAATGATCATGGTCAATCAATCAATATAAAAATTGACAATCATTGTTAATCACGTTATAAATGATTTAATAATTAATATAGAGCAATTATTATGTAGGTCATACTCTTGATTCCTATCACTTTGAGACTTACTCTAATTAGATAATCATAATTTTTCAATCAATGTCTAAGAAATGGATAATCCAATTAATCATACTATAAATTGTTCGATCATGGATCTAAGTAATCTATCATTTTAGATTACTCTTATTATCAATCCTTATAAAAAAATCACCTAGGTGGAATCATCATATCATCCTAATTAATGTACATGAAATGAAAGTCAGTTTTGATTACACTACAAATGGTCCAATCATTGATGTAAATCCTCCATCTTTAAATCCTACATTTAACCGTGGGTTCTAGTTATCCAACAAATGAATGAAAAATGAATGATTCATGCTGATCATACTACAAATGATGTTGTATTTTGTTTAAGTCATCCATCATGTGGGTCCCACTTTTGATTATCCATCTCTCTAAAAAATAACTTTGTCAGATGGTTATAAACATCACATATTTTTCATATTTGTTAATTACGCTTTCATCTTTAAAAAAATAGTTGTTAGGGAATATCCTAGTATTTTTATAATATTATAATTTTTTTCTAAGCAGATATCCATTTGACATTTAGATATAAAAGTATTTAAATGTCTATTAATTTTCAAACTTTAAAATTTTACTTTAAGTGGAGATTAGGATACCAAATATCCAAATGCCCTTTAAACCAAACAACCTATAGTTTTGATAACTAACTGGCAGCCCAACGGGTGTAAACTATGCACAGATAAAGAGCTGTGTAATTATCCTCCAAAATTCAAATCGCATAAAAATGTTATTTGATATTTTTACAGTGTATGAAAGTTGTCCAAAAATAACTACATGCACTTCATTATCAATAAAACAATTTTAGCTATGCAATTATTGCCTATGGAAGTGGTATTAAAAAAAACACTTATACGTGATCAATGTAGGCAAAGCTAAATCCACAAAAAAAAATTATTAAAGAAAAACAAAAGACAAGAGACAAATAAATTTATATGGTTTAACAATAAGCTTACTCAATGAGGCAGTAATACAAAAGTTTCTTCTTCACTAGAAATAAGAGAAACAAAAATACAAAACTTGCCTCTCTCGCCTGTGCAAAAAATTTCACACAAAAAAAATGCTCTAAAAGATAGATTAATGAAATATATACATAGTATATCTCCTTATATATACCACACCCATAAAAAAATGTATATAATAAATACCTAGAGAAAATAAACTCTACCATCCATACACATCTACGTTACACAAGTAGAAAAAGTTAACATAAACAATATGTTGTAAAAAACGTCAGACGTCTTTCACACGTCGCTACCTCATGACATTAAAATCCCATCGTCATAACAGATTGATGGTCCATATTGATCATAATATAAATGGATCCGATCATTAATCCAGATCATCCATCATTTGTACCTTACTCTTGATTATGTAATTTAGTCATCTAGTTTATGGTTAAGAAATTGATGGCCAATATCTACTATATTAAAAACGATGTTATCTTTGATTCGGACCCTCCATCATATGGATTTTACATTTGATTATACATCCCCTCAAAATATCATTTAGTCAAATTATTATAAATAACGCATGATTCACACATTTATTAATTATCTACTCCTCTTTAAATAATAAAGGTGCTGGTGGAAATTCAAATATTCTAATATTTTTTAATGTTACTTCATCAGCTAAGTATGTATATATTAGACACCTAGATATTAGGATATTTCAATGTCTAATGGTCCCAAAATATAAAAATTATACTTTAAGTGAAGATTAAGATATTAAAAAATCTAAATTCTTAATCCAAATGACTCTTTAGTTCTGATAATTAACTTGATCGTGAGCACCACACGTGCAAGCTAAGCTTGGATCAATGGTTGTATAATTCTTCACAAATCTAAATAGAAATTTTTTTAATCCATCTGTAATGTATGATAGTTGTATGCATTCTATTGTTAATTATATGAACATCACATATGTAATTTAAATTAAACTATTCAAATCCTTAGACCCATTATATCTAAGATGCATCACCATTAGATAAGTTCAAGATTTATGCTAATGGACACTTGTTTGTTGACCATTGATATTTTTTAACTGTCCATTTGATGTCCATCAAAAAGCTAATAAGGAATTCGATTTTGGATAATTTATGGCTTCTAACCATTGAAACATTTAGTTTACAATCTGGATGGTCAAATTCAAGTAAGCTAAATATAAATATAGAATTTCATAGTATAAATTTATATAATGCTAAAGTATAAAAGTTTTTTCATTCACGTGAATATGAGATTGATGATGGAAACTAATTTCAGGCGCCCTACCTTCAAGCACCAAATGTAAACACCATACATACTAAGATAATACATGTAGAATGGATCAGAGATGTTCATACGGTGATATCCTTTGTGAATGTTTGTTAACTAAAAATTTCACCATTTTCATTTATTAGGTGGGTTGCATATGTGCAAAGAAATAAATAGTAATAAAAAAATTGCATTCAAAGGTTTGCATTCATAATACATGTGTTTTTACTTGATGAGTAGGCCACCATAAATAATATTCTCGACGAGATAATTTAAATCCTTGATACTTGTTCTGCAAATAAATGATAATTATTCATCTTGTTAAACTTAAAACGGAAGCCAAAATTGGATGGTTAGGATGCATTGATCCAATTTTCATCTAGGGTATTAATACAATGAATCATGTGCTATAGCTATAATATAGGTGAAGATCCCTAAAATATGCATGGCATGTAACTCAAAATATGAACCGCCCAAATAGTATTAGTTTCAGATTAATTGGACAATCCTATCATCAAGTTGAGGGACATTTTTTTCCTCTAATTTGGATGGTTTGGTATTTTTATTTTTATAGTTTATTAAACGTCCACCAACAGACCAGTTACGATCATACTTACAAGATAATTTTTAAGTAAGACCAATATGTAGAGTGCCCACTATTTGGTTAACTCAGATTATAAGCATTATAAACATATGCAACATGTAAGGTGGAAGTCTCACTTGTGTCTTAACTATGCAACATACAGCTCTACCAATTAGGACCCCTTTTAGAAAATGATATGATAGTGTTAAAAGAACCAAAACATGGTAGAACTATCATATCACACGACATGTGGCAGTGAATCCATCAATTGGATCCATTGATATACTGACATCATAATAGATTGTTGATGTTTTCAAAAATAAAACTATTAGGTAATCATATCCTATACTTCTTCTATTATTTATCTCACTATATATTTTATTGTTATGTATTTTCATTTTTTATCGTCACTTTAATAGGCATAGATAAGATAGATAAGATTGTTCAATAGGAGCGACATTCACACATTCCACTGTTAGTACACATACCCATACCATTAGTCACCCAGCAATGTTAGCCACCCCCCACGTTAGGATTCAATGCCTTGACCTCAGTGTTGAGAAGAGATTATCTTCAGTACTCAGTCTATCATTATCTTAAAGGTGTGGGTGTACATCACACCAACATATGTCTTGTAAAAAGATGCCTAGCTCTACCATTTTATAATTCTTTTGGCTATATGATATTATCTCCTTGGATGGTCCAACTGTGTTGTGGTATACTAGTTCATACACATGGAGTTAGAAAAACTAGAATAAACTCGTGTGAGAGTTCATTGTTGTTTTAAAAATAGTGACGACTACTCAGCTTCAAATGCAACATAGTTTTATAAAAATCCAAACCATCAAAATCATACAACCAATTGTAAATAAAAAATGAAAAATGTATATCGAAAATATGATAGAAATATTATTTAAAAATATTATTTTATTATTGGAATTTAAAAATTCTATTTTTTATTGGAATTTAAAAATATTATTTTATTATCAATCATTCATTCAATTCATCAATTCCGTGATCAAAATAATTTTATAGATATGATCCTTCCACGATGTGTAGTATAACTTTGATGGTTTGAATAACTTAAAAGAGTTCTGCGTGTAAGAAAAATAAACTACCACCATTTTAAAAATGGTAGTAAACTACTATGCCATTCTATAAAATAAAAAATATACAAAAAAACCTCTCGTATATTGTAAACAATGGTTCCCTCTCATGTCCTTGTACAATAAACTTATTTTTCAAGTTATTCATCAATATTTAAAGGCTTGTTTGATTTTTTTGCTTGACCATAATTACCTTGTAAATGGGTAATAATTATTCACCTAGGTAATTACTGCATCTTTCCTAATGCAGATAATGACGCTTACTTTTTTTAACACTAAAATTGATAAATTTGTGAAATAAATGTGGGGTCCACCATTATATATGTGACTTAGCCACACCGCTCATTTGTTATGCCACATGAATTTAGGGCGTGAGCCAAAAAATGAGGCAAATTCAAAGCTCAAGTGGACCACACCACCATAGGAAACAATGGGAATCGAACAACTATCGTTAAAAACTTCTTGTTGCCCCTAAAAGTTTTGGATCAAGCTGATATTTGTGTTTTTCCCTTATCCATGTCTGAGTGACCCTATGAACCGATTAAATGACGAATAAACCTCAATGTGGGCCCGGCGAATTAAACAACTTTCAATGGTAGATGAATTAAGGCCAGTGCGTCTTTTCGTGCGGGCCATTTGAGCGTTGGATCTGTCTCATTTTTCAGCTCATGCCCCAAAATATTCTAATAAAACATATGGACGATAACGATGTATCATACGCATTACAGTGGGACCCATAAATTTAAGTTGACACTTTTGTGCCAGTTTCAAGGTGGAATTACTCACCTACTTTCGAACAAGGTGGAATTTCACCTATATATAAAATTTATTCACCTGCTTTTTACATGTTATTCACTTACTAACTCACCTGCTTACTTTTGTGAGGCTAAATAGGTTATGTTTATACCATCTAATATGGCCATTAAGTGGCATCTTGGCATCTCTACTAAAAGAATTATTTGCTTACTCAAAAAAATAAATACTTATTTTAAAATAAATTATTTCAGAAAGTTTTCATTTTATAACTTGGTTCTTAAAAAGAGTAAAAAAAAGTCTAAAAAAATAAGTGATGAGGAGATCACTTTTTCTAAGAGCTTATTTGACTTGAGCCAGGGCAAATTTTGTGACAAGTTTATCTTTCAAATTTTTAGTTAATTTTTATCATCCCTTCTTCTCCTCTTTAATATTTCTCTAGGATAAGTTCAGTGTGATGAACAATCCTTTCTAAAGATGGAGCCCCACATGGTGAATAGTCCACGTTAATATGGGCCCACATAATGCACAATCACATCAAAGGTGACCCCTACATGATGAATGGGCAACATCAAAGTGTGGCCCCACATGATGGATGATCTACATCAAAGGGACCCCACCTGATGAATGATCCACATCAAAGGTGAGACCCATGTTATGGATGGATGACATTAAAGGTGGAACCACATGATGGAAGGTTAACATAAAAGGTGAGCCCGCATGATGAACAACCCATGTTGATGGTTGGGCCTTACATAGTGCATGGTCCACATCAAGGTGGGCTCACATAACGGGTTTGGCCATATCAAAATGTGACCCTTCATGTGGACTATCCACATCGATGGGCTCCACATGATGGACGGTCCACAATAAAGGTGGGGACCACATGGTGGCCAGTGGACATCAAAGGTGGGCCTACATGATGAACGACCCATATTAAAGGTGGGCCTCACATGATGAATTATCAGCATCAAGGTGGGTCCACATAATGCATAGTTCATATAAAAAGGTGAGCCACACATAACGGGTGGCTTGCATCAAAGTGTGGCCCAACATGATGGACCATCGACATCAAATGAGCCCCACCCGATGGAAGGTCTACATCAAAGGTGAGGCCCGCATGATGGACGATGGACATTAAAGTTGGGCCCACATGATGGATGGTTGGCATCAAAGGTAGGCAACTTGATGAACAACACATATTAAAGGGGGGCCCTGCATAATGGATGGTCCACATCAAGGTGGGCCGCATAATGGATGGACTGGGCTTCACATGATGGATGACCCCATTAAAGTGCGGCCCCTCATCTTGGATAACTCACATCAAGTGGGCCCCATCTAATGGATGGTCCATGTCTAAGGCTTTGCATGATGAACAACCCGTATCTAAAGTGGCCTAACATGATTGATGATCCACAAAGGTGCGCCCCACACAATGGATGGTGGGCCCCCCACGATGGATGACCTACATCAAGGTAGGCCACACATAATGGATAGTCCATGTCAAAGATCAGGCCCTAGTGATGAATGGTCCACATCTAAGATGGGCCTTACATGATGGATGACAAACTTTGAAGGTTTGGCCCAAAAGATAGATGGTCGACATCAAAGGTGGGCTCCATACGATGGATGATCCACATCCAATATCTTATATAATGAATAGTCTAAATATGATAAAACATGAAAATTATGACTATTCATTCTTTTGCCTTTGAGACATAGTACATCTATGATGAGATCTAAACAATCGTCTAAATTATTTTATAAATAAGGAATTATAATTTTTAAAATGATATTAACTACCTTTAAAAAAAATTATTTGAATGTTTTGCCAAACATGCTTATTTCAAATAAACTTATTTAAAAAAAAAAGAATAAAAAGAGCTTCTTAAAATGACTCTCATCTGAAAAATTCTGATTAAGTTAGAATAAAGATACTAAACGAGTCTTAAGTTAGCCCAACTGAGATAATGTGATTTACAAAAAATTCAGCCCATCAAATCACAGTGTGGGGCACACTATAGAAAACAATCGATAATCAAACAAAATTTCAAATTCACATAGTAGCCAACATGATAGTTGGATTGACTGAGTTATAGGGTGTTCAAATTTTACGGTGATACAAAAATTACATTCAAGTGAAGATTAGGATACCGAAAAATTGAAATAGCCTCATAGTTCCGATGACTAACTCGACTATGAGTAGCACATGTGCAAACTATGCTTAGATTATGGGTACTATAATTCCTCCCACATTTAAACACGAAGTTATTTGATGTATCCGCGATGTATGACAATTGTATGCATTCCATTGTCAATTGTATACACATCATACATGTGATTCAAATCGAATGGTTCAAATTTTGGATCCACTATATATAGGATGCAACACCCTTAGATAAATTAAAGATTTTTGCCAATTGACACTTGTTTGTTAACCACTAACAAAATTTTATTTTAACTACCCATTTGATGTCCATCAGAGGAGAGCTGGGAGTTCAGTTCTAGGTAATTTTTTACTTCTAACCAGTGTAACATTCGGTTTACCATTTAGACGATTAAATTCAAGTAAACTGGATCGTAAATGTAGAACTTTATAATATAAATTCATATAATGCCAAAGTGTCAAAGTTTTTCCCATTCATGTAAATTTGGGATTGATGATGGAAGTTGATTCTAGGTGTCAGACATTCAAGCAACAAATGTAAAATACAAAATGTGATAGGAGAACACATGTGTAATGGACCAAAGATGTTCATATGCTGGTCTCCATTGTGAATGTTCCTTAATTAAAAAGCCAACAATTTTCATTTATCAGGCGAGCTACATTTGTGCAGAGAAACAAATAATGAAAAAATGACACCCAACAATTTGTATTCATAATGCATTTATTTTCACCTGATGAGTGGGCTGCGTAAATAGTATTCCCCATGGAATAATCTTAATCATTAATACCAGTTTATAAATAAACAATGACTATTCCTCACATTAAATTTTTAAAAAAAAGAGCCAAAAATCGGATGGTTGGGATGCCTCGATTCAATTTTTCATTTAAGGCATTAATTCAACGAATCATCTGCCACAATTACGACACGAGTGAAAATCCCTAATGTACGCGTGACATGTAAATCAAAATTTAAACTGCCACAATGGTGATATAGCACCAAATTTATTAAATAGTCCTATCATCGAGTTAAAAAGGCATTTTTTCTTTGATTTAGATAGTTTAATGCTTATATTTTTATAGTCAATTAAATGTCCACCGATAAATCGATCACAATCATTCTTCCAACATAAATTTTTTAACTAAAACCCATCCATAGATGGTCTACTATTTAATCGGCTTAGATTGTAAGCACATGCAACATGTAAGGTGAGAATCTCACCCATGTCATAACTACACAACATACCACTTTGTTGTATCAAGACCCTTAATAGGAAATAATACTGTAAAGTTAGAAGAGCTATAATACGGTGAAGCTATTATATCACATGATACATGGTAAGGGATTCATCGACTTGATCCACCGATATATTGGCACCAATATGGATTATTGATGTTTTAAAAATAAAGCCATGAAACAATCATATCACTTTCTTTTACTGTTTATCTTCTTGTATATATATTTGGTCGTTAACTATTTTCATTTTTCATCGTCATTTTAATAGCTATAAATAAAATGGATAGGATTGTCCAATAAGAATGACATTTGAAAATTAAACATCCATGGTAGGGATTTGAAATGGACTGACCTGATTTACACATCACACTGACATGTCTTGTAGAGAGATGACTCTACCATATTACAATTCTTTTGGCTCTAATATATCTCCTCATATTGTCAAATCATGTTATAACATACTAGCACATGCACACAGGGTTAAAAAAATTAAAATAAACTCGTGTAGGAGTTTATCATCACTTTTTTAAAACGGTGACGACTGCTCAATTGTACACATGGCATAGTTTTACGTAAATCTCACCTGTCTAAGTTATAGAACCAATTGTGGGTGGAGCATAAAAAAAGTGTACACCGGGAATATGATATAAACCATCTGATTTTTTTATTAAAATTTGGAAACATTATTTTGTTAGTTACCATCCACTAAATGCATCATGTTGACGATCAATGGTTATTTATTGGTCTAAGTTTATAAATATAGTCCATCCATGATGTGTCCCATAATTTTAAGACTTAGATAGTTGAAAAGAACTTCACATGTAAAGAAGATGAGTCACCATCATTTTCAAAATGGTAACGAGCTATCACGCAATTCTATGTAGAATAAAAAAAATCCTATGAACCATAAACAACAATAATCATCAGTTCACTCTCATGTCCTTGTACAATAATCTTATTTTCCAAGTCATTTACCACGTCCAAAAAGTAATTAATCTAAATGTAAAATATATTCACCAGCTTATTCATCCATTGTTCACCTACTTACCCACCTGTTTGCCTATGTAGGGTTAAACGTGCTGTATATATGCCATCAACTTCGTACATTAAGTTAGACCCATCAATATGACGATATTCCTAAAAAAATAAGCCCATCAAATCACAATATGGGCTACACCAAAGAAAACAATAGACAACCACACAAAAACTTTCAAATTCACATAGTAGCCAACATGACGGTTGAATCGACTGAGTTATAGGGCTTCCAAATTTAATGGTAGAGAAAACCTTATGGACAATTCAATTCACATATTGTTTTCCTCTCCTCTTTAATATCTATATAAGATAGGTCCGCATGATGAACGATTCTTATTAAAGATGGGGCCTCGCATGATGAATAGTCCACATCAAGGTGAGCTTGTATAATGCATGGTCACATTAAAGGTGGGCCCTCCATGATGTATGGGTCACATCAAAGTGTGGCCCTACAAATGTCCACCAATGAACCAATTACAATCATATTCCAATTTATATATATTTTTTAAACTAAAACCCATCTACAGAGGGTCTATTATTTGGTCAGCTTAAATTATAAGCACGTGCAACATGTACAGTAAGAGCCTCACCCGTCTTAACTATACAATATACCACTCCGCTGTATTAGGACCCCTGATAAGAAATGATACGATAGAGTTAGAAGAGCCATAATATGGTGAATCTATCATACCGTAAGGCATGTGGCAAGAGATGCACTAATATACTGGTACCAAGATAGATTGTTGATGCTTTTAAAAATAAAGCAATGAGACAACCATATCACTTTTTTTTTATTATTCATCCCACTGTATATTTGATTGTTAACAATTTTCATTTCCTATCGTTGTTTTAGCAACCACGGATAAGATGGATATGATTGTCCAATAAGAGTGACATTTGAAAATTAAACCATCTATGGTAGGGATTTGAAATGGATCGGCCTGATCTGCACATCACATCGACACAGTATCATCTCCTCAAATGGTCCAATCATGTTGTAATATACTAGCACATGCGCATGGGATTAGAAAAATTGAGATAGATTTGTATGAGAGTTTATCATCATTTTTTAAAATGGTGGTGACTACTCAATCGTACATACGAAATAATTTTATGTAAATCTCACCCGTTTGGGTTGTAGGACCGATCATGGATGGAGTATAAAAAAAAGTGTATGCCAAGAATTCAATATAAACCATCTGATTTTCTATTGGAATTGAAAACATTATTTTGCTATCAACCATCAATTGAATGTATCATTTTGATGGTTGATATACCTTGTTTAGTATAATTTTATAGGTATAGTCCATTCACAATGTGTCCCACAATTTTAATGGCTTGGATAACTTAAAAGAGTTCCACATATAAAAGGGATAAGTCTCCATCCATTTTGAAGATGTGGTGAACCATCACACAATTCTACATAGAATAATAATAATAAGAAAAAAAAACTCTCATGGACCACAAACAATAATAATCATCAGTTTCCTCTCATGTCTTTGCACAGTAATCTTAATCTCCAAGTCATTCACCGCACCTAAAAAGTAATTTATCCAAATGTAAAAATGTATTCACCTTCTTAATCCTTTGTTGTTCACCTACTTACTCATTTGCTTTCCTATGTAGGGATAAACGTGCTGTGTACATTCCATCCAATCTATACATTAAGTTAACCCCATCAATACGAAGAAACTCCTCAACACTCAAACCCATCAAATCACATTATGAGCCACACCAAAGAAAAAAATAGATAAACACACAAAAGCTTCCAAATTCACATGGTAGCCAACATGATGGTTGGATCAGCTGAGCTCTAAGGTTTCCAAATTTGACGGTCGGAAAAACCTTCTGGACAGTTTGGATGCCGTTCATACACCACAGTAGGCCCCACACCCAACCCGCGTAGAATAAGCGTATTCTACGTAAGACTTGTATGGGAAGTGTCCTCATCATCTTCCGTATAATGTATAAATAAATATAAAAGAAAAATAGATAGAGGGAGAAATGAAAGACTATCGAGAAAGGGGTTGAGACGAAGAAACACGGTCAGCTCGTTTCCTCTCCCGAGTAAAACCCTAGCGATCCAAATCCCATTTTTCCGCTCCCTCAATCCCGCCCAAACGCTCTTCCGTTTCGATCGAGATTCAAATCGATCTCTCCCTCTCTTTCACTCCCTTTGCATATTCGATTCTAACCTTTTCTCATCTGCGCTTTTCGCATCTCTCTGTAGATTTAAATTAACGGGTAGGATCAAAACAGAGAGAATATATATCTATTTGTAGAGAACGAGAGGAGATAGAGAGAGAAATCTCTGCTGTTTTCTAGGGTTTTCAATCTCATCCTCATTCATCTGCATTTGAAGCGAGCGATTTCTAGGGTTTGGTAGCTTCGATCAACGCTGGCGGATTTCGAGGTCAGGTGATGGCGGATCCGCCTGGTTTCCGCCTCCGTTTCGGATTCCCGTGCGGTCTCGGAGCGAAGGAGGAGGTTGGAGTCGGAGTCGGAGTCGGAGTCTCGTTAGGGTTAGGGTTAGGGCTAGGTTTAGGGTGCGCGGAATTGCTGGGTCGGGAAGCATGCTGAGCGTGCTGCGGGTGCACCTCCCGTCCGACATTCCCATCGTAGGCTGCGAGCTTACGCCGTACGTGCTGCTGCGGCGCTCCGATAACTCCATCACCTCTGACGATGTGCCGGAGTCGGCGCCCATTGATGGCTTCTACTTGAGGTACAAGTGGTGAGTACCCTTCGGCTCCCATAACAATCCGAATTTCTGTTACTTGTTTTACTTGAAACTGCGGTGTTGGATGCTTTGGATTCAGAATGGGATTTTGTTGTTGGTACTGGATATCGGCTTCATCTTGCATCCACACTTGTTCAATCGGGCTTTGAATGTATAAAGTGTTAACTTGTAGGTGTTTTCAGTGCCTGTCACTATGTTTTTTGATAACCTTGTTTTGTGCATTCAGTCATCCAATTCTGTCATTGGTATTTGTTTAAAACCTGGTTTTATAATTGTTTATATTTGCAATGGATTCTTACTCAGAATTGGAATACACTTTAACTAGTTTGTGGTCTCTGCCAGTGTTAATGAATTATTGGGGGTTAGTACATTAGATATGTGTTTGTACACAATAGTTCTTGTTGCTTTGTTGAAGCCCTTAATGGTTGTCAGTGCTCAAAGATAGTTTAGAATGAGGGTTTAGAACTGTATGAAAATCGCATGAAGAAATTCCCATCAAGAACCTCCAGTGGATGATGCTTGAACATCCCACTTCCACTCTTTCACAGGCCTACTCAAAACTCTCTAATTGTAAAGTTAAAGACTTGAGCTAGACTAGGTCCCTGTTTTGGACTTGACTCTCCAAAACCTTATTTTGAAACAGACCCGAAGCTAACTTAATGGAAAACTACTACTAAAACTAACCTATTCGTGGATCGTAGAAAACCAAACAATTGATCTTCTTAATTTTCTTGCCCATCCAATATATGCATGGGCCTCATTCCTTAATGATAATGCCATGATGATATTGTCTGATTTTTCAGCTTTGGAAGATTTGGATTAGGCTCACTTGGAACATTGGTTGCTTTGGTATGCGGTACTCGGCCTTGTCTAGTATGCTGTGGGTAGTATCAATATTTTTTTTTTTTGAAAGCTAGTGGGTAGTATCATTTGGGCCGCTCTAGTAGAAACTACTGAGTGCATTGAATACTGTTATGTTATTATCATTTGAGTTATGCTAATTTGGAAGTTGGAACCAGTGTTTTAAATAGAGGTAGCATGTTGTATGGTGTAAGCTACACGATAATTCTATTTTTAATTTCAAAATAGGAAAAATATGCTAAATAGTATGAAAAAGCAAAAAAAATAAAATAAAAAATTCCACCCAAACATTTCTGAAGTATGGGTTGCCATATACAAACCACAACAAGCCACATAGAAAAAAGAAAAAAATTCTATAGCAACCCCTATCCTACAGTATTGCATAATAATGTGCCATCCACAAACCACTACAAGACCTAAAACAACAACAACAACAATGACGACGACAACAACAATAAAGGAAAAAGTTGGATACCAACCCAGCCACATAGAAAAAAGAAAAAATTGCATAGCAACCCCTATCCTACAGTATTGCATAATAATGTGCCATCCACAAACCACAACAAGACTTAAAACAACAACAACGACGACGACGACGACAACAATAAAGGAAAATGTTGGATACCAACCCCTATCCTACAATATTGCATAGTAACGAACATCCTAACATGAAAAAAATTGAAAAAATCCCAAAAGAAACAATACATCTTTATCTGAAATGAAAAGGAACTCATTAACAAATATTAAAGGGGCAATAACATACCCTATCAAGCTTGAGAAGAGTGTTGATCAATAAAAAAACTGGATTTTTGAGCTTTGTAGTTGTACGGATGTGAAGAGAGGGAATTTTAATTTCTCCTTCATTTGAGCGCTAATGATCTTGAAAATGCACCAAACGTACCTTCTCGCAGGGTCGATTGATTGGCCAAAATCTCCCCTTCAATGGCCCCGTGGATCAAGAGAATCGAACAAAGGGATTTGGGCAAAGGGGTGTTTGCGTTGACTAGGGTTTCAGAAATCCTCTTTTGAACAAGAGACCCTCTTTCGAAAGCCGTTTCTTTTAAGTTGTTACTTTTTATGGTTGTTAAAATATGAATTCTATACTATTTATGATATGGTTTAAGTCCACAACTGTACACATGGAGGTCCATTCTTAGATGGTTAAGATTGTCTGATACGGTTAAAAGTAGAAATATTCTCCATCTACAATGAGACCCATTGTTTCGATTGTTTGGAATAGCTCAACGTCATAGCCACATGTGAGAAGAATGGGTTACCACCATTTCACATAAAAACTGGAACTTACAGTTTAAGAAAATGTTAAACACACACACATATAGCGTAGTGTACGCTAGATACACTACACATGTAGCTTGTAGTGTACGCTACGACCCCTGTAGGAAATATACTATTTACACGTGCTACATGGTGTTGTAGCTATGCTACGCTACGCTATGTAGCGTACGCTAGCTATACTATTTAAAAAATTGCTTGGAACATGGGTTGCTTAGGTACGTGTTACACTACTTTTTCCAGGATGCATTGGGTACTGTCATATGGGTCGCTGCAAGAGAAACCACCAACACATTGAATAGAATTAAATGCACAAACTGTAATTATTTATGAAATGATAAGTTTTATTGCAAGTTGTAACAATCATTTCTATGGTATTATTTCATATGGTTACCGCTGTGTAAAGAAATTATACAGTTTTGGTTTCAAATCTAAATGTAAACACCCATATTATCAACAATCAGAATATAGGGCCATAGTTTGGGTTGCTAAAACTAGAACTCTGGATAGTGGGAAATGGCCCAAGGAAGGGATCAGGTTGCTGCCAGACATTCAAGGAATCCTTCTCACCGAAGGAGGTAGGAGAAGGTTCCATTCATGGTTGGAGGAAAATGTCAAGAGCCGTGGATATTAGCATTTGTTTATGATGAGGTCAGGGGAGTCCTGTTAACAATGAACTTCTTGTTTTTAGATCATTGGACTCAATGAGTTGATCTGTTGCCAATTTATCTGGGTATTGAGGATTTCATCCTCTAATTGCCACCTTGTATGTTTCCAGTAATTTTTTTAACCAATAGAAAAATGATCTGGATTGCAAGTGATCCACAAACTGGCTCAATGCGATCCAGTTCAGATAACAATTATTTGGATTTATCGTAAAACCTGTTCTTTCAATATAAATCTATCATTGATTTGTTAAATGTGAATTTTCAAGTTGCATATGGATTATTGACTTTTTGTCCACTCCAGTAAGTTGTCAGGACATGTCGGCACAAGAACCAGCATTTTGGTTCATTATTACACTTGGCATGTGAAACAGATTGAGTTTTTGTGATTGGAAGATATTGTGGCTATGGACTTTTCAGCAAGCCTTCTAGGAATTTTTTCAGGCAATGTACTGTTCGTCTTGCAATAGAATGCATTTGTTTAACGAGCTCTGTAGCCTGGACAGGTACATTGAAATTAGCCATTATTGAACATAAGTAGTAGCATGTGTGTTTGGATTGTATTAAAGATATGATGAATACTGGCGTGAACCTGAATGTAGAGAAGGGTACAGTTATCTTACTCGCATATCTCTAAAGAAATCAACACCCCATTAGGGGGATAGTTGGCTGTTGCCAAAAAAAGAAAAAGAAAAGAAAAAAAGGAAGACACTGCTAAATTCTGCTCGTGTAAAGAAGACACTGCTAGATTCTGCCTGTACATGATACTGCCACTGGTGGCTTCTCTTTTTTCTAGTTACTTGGCATAAAAGAACTTTCCAAGCATGAAATTTGTCTATACATTTTGGCTATGCAAAACTTCTCATGGCACTTATTTTGTACTAGCTCAGTTCTTTCAATGGAAGTAGGTTTAATATTTTCTGGCAATTATGCAGGGTAAGCTTAGTACCGGTAAGTAGCATCAGTCGAGCATTGTTCAGATAAATGCGAGTCACTTAACTTGCAATATGCTGCCCTGATTTATCCATGATCTATCGGCATTCTAATTGGGGTTGAAGATTGAAATATGGAGGTTTCATTGCGCTGTTCGATTGTTTTATGTACATCCTACTTTTCAAAATTGTCTTGCAGGTATCGCATACAAAGTGATAGAAAAGTTGCTGTCTGCAGTGTACATCCATCTGAACAAGCAACACTGCAGTGCCTAGGTTGCGTCAAGGCAAAAATACCTGTTACTAAGAGTTATCATTGCTCTCCTAGATGCTTTTCAGATGCATGGCAGCATCATCGTGCTTTACATGATAGGGCTACTAGTGCTGTAAATGAGAATGGTACAGAGGAAGAAGAGTTATTTGGGCGCTTCAGTAGTTCCGGATCTGGAGTTCTCAATGCAGGACTATCTGGTTCGACATCGACAGTAGGACAGAGCCCAAGCTTGAATAATGGTTCTACACCTTTATATCCTGCGGCTGTTGCTGAAAGGAGCGGCGGTGGTGAAACATGGTTTGAAGTTGGACGCTCTAAAACATATACACCATCTGCTGATGATATTGGTCATGTTCTGAAGTTTGAGTGTGTAGCAGTAGATTCAGAAACAAGAATACCGGTAGGGCCTGTTAGCACCCTAACGACCTCACGTGTGATCCCAGCTCCCTCCCCTAGTCCCCGACGCTTGATTCCAGTGACTGGGGTTGATGTGATGGGGCAGTTGGATTCAGATGGTCGCACTGCATCTTCAGGAACCTTCACTGTGCTCTCATACAACATCCTCTCAGACGTGTATGCTACAAGTGAATTATATAGCTATTGCCCATCTTGGGCCCTTTCGTGGACTTACCGCAGACAGAATTTGTTACGAGAAATTGTTGGCTATCATGCTGATATTCTCTGTCTTCAGGAGGTAAAACAGCCTATACAGAGCTAGTCCATTTGTTGAGTTGTTTCATTTGAAGAGAGAAGAACATGTTATCCTTTTACAGTGAAAAGATTTGTGCTAGGGGATCATAGTTCATCCTTAATGTAAAACACTCACATGAAAAAACTTTCATTGTCACATGTGATGGCAACCTTAAGCTTTCTCCCCAGTCCCAAAAAAAAAAAAAGAAAAAAGAAAAAAAGAACTGCATAAATCCTTTAGTTCATCTAGCTTTGAGATCCTTGATGTTAACCATGAGACTTGAACTACTACTCAATCTGAGTTTTTTTTTTTGGTTAGTACACACATCCCACTGTTAGTACAAACACCCACACTGTTAGTCACACTTCAATATTAGCCACCCCCACGATGGGAATCGATACCAGGACCTCAGTGTTGAAACGAGGTTATCTTCACTCAGTCTACCACTGTCCCAAAGGTGTGGGTGTAATCTGAGTTATTGATATCCTATGTAAGTTATTTTTTCGTTTTCTTTTGGATGAATGGACATCCTGTGTATGTTGTGAATCATAACTTGTAGCTATTTCATCCTCATTCCTGGTTTTTTGTTGTTGTTGTTGTTGTTGTTGTGATATTTGTCGTCGTCGTCTTTTTAATCCCTTAGGGTTGCTACCCAAAAGTTTAATCTTGAACCTGTCATTCCGGTCTTCATTACTGGTACCTTTGAAGCCTGATTGTTCGTGAGTAAAGAGCTTAATTTGGAAATCCTGGATCCTTTGCCGCGAACATTTAATTAAAATTCATGCATAAATTCCCGAGCACCTCTGCTATGTGCCAGAATTCCATTGCACCCTACGCATGTGTATTTCGTCTACGGTCATCGTAAAACTCTTTTGCAGTAATTACATTGTCATTGTTTACGAACTTAAACTATGTATGGTATTGGCTTTCTCAACTCAGGTTCAAAGTGATCATTTTGAGGAGTTTTTTGCCCCTGAACTTGATAAACATGGGTATCAAGCTCTCTACAAGAAAAAGACGACCGAGGTTGGTTGCCATATTGTTTGTTTTGGAATTCGTGGCTTGCTAAATATCTTAATTTTTCTAATTTTTTCTATTATGTTATTGTCATGAGTTGCAGGTTTACAGTGGAACTCCTTTTGCAGTTGATGGTTGTGCTACATTTTTCCGCAGAGATAGGTTTTCGCATGTCAAAAAATATGAGGTATGAATATATTCTTCCAGTAAACCATGACAGTAGCATTTTTTCTTATACATTTTTGCATGTCAAAAAATGAGGTGTGAATATATTCTTCCAGTAAACCATGGCAGTCTAGCACTGTTTCTTACACAGTAGTTTATTCTTGTATGCAGGTTGAATTTAATAAGGCTGCACAATCTCTGACTGAGGCACTGGTCCCAACTGCCCAGAAGAAAACTGCTCTGCATCGATTGCTTAAGGTGGTTCAGTTGCATTCAGCTTTTAGGTTGTTCCCATCTTTTTTTAAAGTTGCAGATGTATTTAGGTCTGTATCTGACCATTCCATTCCTGTATATAGGATAATGTGGCGCTAATTGCAGTTTTGGAAGCAAAATTTAGTAACCATGGAACTGATACTCCAGGAAAACGACAGCTTCTTTGTGTGGTGAGAAATTAATCATATTTATGTAGTTTTATTTTGTACTCTATCAATGAATCTATATCCATGTGATAATGCGTTGTGTTTGCATAATTGTTGTCTGAAAATCTGTCTATGTGGAACTCCATTTCAGTTTGAGTTCAAGAACTTATGATGACTGAATTATCTTTTTTCATCCATGATGACACGGATGAGGATGAGTGATGACACATGTGCTTCATGTCTTCTCGCTGTGCTTGCGTTTTGCCACAGTTCTTTTGGAAACAATATTATGTTACGTATTTAGAAGAAATAGGAAAACATATAAAAAGAAAAAGAAAAAGAAAAAGAAAAACAGAGCAGGATAGGCAAAAGCTGTTTTGATGAATATGGCTAAAAGATCCATAAAAAAAACTGTTTGTGCAGAAGATAGGTGTGAGGGTAATCTCCCAGTTTGGAAGGAAGGTAAACCGATTCAATTGCTGCTCTTTTTAGTAGCGTTTGATCTCGATGAAAAAGACTGATCTTACAATAGCTTAGCTCTTCTGCTACATAACTTACTTTGAGGATGCAAAGTTCTGTATATCAGTAGTGGAGGGTATATCGGCTGGGCCTAAAAATTATACCATGTGGGGCGCATATGACTGTGTTGGACCGTTGTTGGTGTATTCTTTTCTTAACCCAAATGAGGAATACAAGAAAAGGGAAACAATGTGGAAACACAACAACCTATCATTTATTTATGTTTTGACTTGTTTGCAATGGTGTTGGGCCACTAGGCCTGAGGGATGGGCTAGGGCTTGAAATCTAGGCCCACTGTTTGGGCCAGGGCCAATGATACCCCAGCCTGGCCCATCCCATCCCATCCGAGCCCATTTCCCTAGTGTATTCTACTTAGTGCATAGGTATCAGTAAAGTAGACTGTACAATTCATCTTTCAAAAAAAAAAAGAGGGTAAGACTGCAGAGTTCGTATATTAGTGTATGTATATTAATACGAAGAACTTTGATACCCTAGTAGAGTGCAATGGATGATGCATAGGACTTACTGCCAAATTGCGAACCCCACTTTAGATGGTGAACAATATATCAATGTTCTTATTTAAGTCCATGTATATCATCGATAATTGGATGGGGCATACACTTGGTTGATGAATGATCTTAATCGACATGGGCCTGTGACAGAAAAACTTTGATTCTCTGCAAGCACATAACGGTTCATAAACATGCACTTGCCAATTGTACACGTAGCACATGTGTAACTTATCTATAACTTAGAAGAGGGCGCCAAACAATATTTAAAAGAGAACAAATATAACTTCTATTGTAAATCTTAGGGTTCATCTAAGGGGATTCAAATCGTTTTGCCTAAGATTTCTACTCAGATCGTAAATTGTAGCATTTTGACAGCTATGTGATGAGGGGGTCTCTTGCTATTGGTCCATTGGCATGTTTATTGTTGTTTCCTTGTTGCTTTGAAAAAAAATTGTTGCCTTAAAAAAAAGTTAGAAAATAGGTTGTGATTGAGTTCTATAAAGTCATGGGGAGAATGGTAGCACAAATTTGGCTTTCTTAAGAAATCTTAGAAAAGGAGTAACTTTACCAACATGCACACTTGTTTCTTTATAGTGGGGGCCCTCCCTTTCCATGGAATTTATTCTCTGTTGGATGCCAATAATGCATTATATTTTTAATATTTACCACTTTCAACTGGAAAGTTTAGGCATGCAAACTCGTTCGTGGTGTCTAATTCAATGGAGTTAATAGAATTCCTTCTTAATCATTGTGTTGTTGAATTAGTGGACCACCTTTTTAATCACTGCGTGGTGTTGAATCTATTTCTAAACATTGACACATCGTGGCTGCACAAGCTGGCTGATGAAAGACCTAGCCCATCCAACTGTCCTGATTAAGGATTTGGACCATTAGACTATCTAGATTGAAGGTTTGGGCCACTTTGAGGGTCTAGATTAATATGATGGAACATCAATGGTCGTAATGTGCATCGTGGAGCACGTTAGTAGTCATTTTGTTGTTGGAGTTGGTTGAACAAGTTTCGCCTAGTATTTTCATTGCCTATTTTGTGCACCACTTTTGGTTGTCAAATGATGTTTGAATGACATGAAATTGGTACCATAGGAAAGCTTTCCGAAAGTATCTTTGAAAAGAGCCAAATATTATGCAATTTCAATCTTGTTTGAGTTGATGGCAGATTTTCCAAATGCATGTATGGATTAAGGGTTATTTGGTCATTTTACTGTTTTCGTTGAAATATATGGTTATATTGTCAGAATAAGTACCGTGATACCTATTTACAAGAATAAAGGAGGCATATAGTGCTCCACTAACTATTGTGGGATTAAACTAACGAGCCATGCTGTTAAACTTTGGGAGATAGTCATCGAACAATGGTTAAGGGTGAAACGAATGTATCAGAAAATCAGTTTGGATTTATTTTAGGCAAAGTGTTTCGTATCTGTTATGATACTGTCGTAAAGTTTGATATTTAAAGGTAACAGCCGTGACCGTTACGCGATACGGGGGTGAAATAGGGTAGTTGGTTTTTTGGGATTGTATCGGCCATTACAAGGGCTGTAAAAGCCGTTATGGGGTATTACGATCATTTACCCCCGTGATGGTAAAAAAAAGACCAATTTTTTCTATTTAAATTTATTTTCTCCTCGTTTTTCCACTTTTCTCATTCCAAGAACTTTATTAGATTATTCTACAGCAGATTCCGACCACTTTTACCATAGTTTGTACAATTAAAACCATAGATTGAAGTGATTTGGGCGAAGAGAAGCTCATAGGACCATTTTTTTCAAAAATTGAAAAAATTGGTATTTATGTCCTCCCCCCCCCCCCCCCCCCCCTCTTTTTTCCCAATTTCTAGTTCTAATGCTTGATTGTGATGTGTAAATATTAGAGACACATAACCATGTTCATAAATTCATCAAACAACCAGATACAACTCTCTCACCAAATATTTATATTATTCTGGATTTTCTAAATATTTTTCCAGAAATTTTCCAGCAAAAAAAAAAAAAAAACTGTTATGGGGTCGTAACACTCCCGTATTGGTAACGGTGGTGATCGTTACGACCATCGTTACTGATATGGAATACCTTGATTTTAGGAAGGTCAACCATTTAGGCTATTTTCATACTAAGACAGCCAGTGAAATGTAGGGAGAGGAAGAAAGCTCTCCACATGGTCTTCATTGACTGGGGGGGGGGGGACAATGGGACCCTTACACAGTTGATTTGGTAGGTGTTGGAGGAGTCTTAAGAGGATATATTGACATGATTAAGGATATTTATAGGGAATAGTAAAAATGTGAGGACCTCTAGTAGAGACAAGTGAGTTTTCAATTATTGTAGGCTTACCTTAGGTGTTGGCATTGGACTCTTTATCTTTTTCGATTGGTTATGGATGAGTTGATGAGGCATTTACAAGACAAGGTTCTGTTGTGTTTATTGTCTGCAAATGGAATAGTGTTGATTGATGACACGAGGGAGAGAATAAACACATAGCTAGAACTATGGAGAGATGCTTTAGAATTTAAAGGTTTTAAAATTAGTTGGACTAAAACAGAGTATATGGAATGCAGTTTTAGTAACGACGGGAGTGGAAAGGAGGAATTAGTCAAGACTGCTGACCAAGTGCCACAAAATGACCGTTTTAAATATCTTGGGCTGATAATTCATGAGCTAAGACATTGAGAAGGATTCTGCTCATAGAAGTCAGGCTGGTAGAAGTTGAGACATGCCTCTGGAGTTTTATGTGACTGTCGTGTAGCAATCAAACTGAAGGGAAATTTTATTGGATAGCAGTAAGTCCAGCCATGCTTTATGGGACAGGAGGTTGGAAAGCTAAGGAATAGCATGTTTATGGGATGAGCGTAGCTGAAATGAGGATGTTGAGATGGAAGAGTGCCAAGATGAAGAAGGATAGAATGAGAAATGAATGTATTTGAGGGAACTTATGAGTTGCACCAATAGGTAATAAGATGTGGGAAAGGATAGTTTGTCTTGTGCAATGGAGACCAAGAATTGCACCGGTTAGGAGTGAGTTGGTTCAAGTTGAAGGCTCCAAAAGGGCAAGGGGAAGGCCTAAACAGGATGTGGGTAGAGGTAGTAAGAAAAGACTTGATGGCATATGGTTTGATTGAGGATATGGTCCTTGATTGAGTGGAATGGCTGGCAGAACGGGATTTGTGTAGCCTACTCTTAGTTGGGATAAGGCTTAGATGTTGATGATGGAAATAAATGCTTAAATTAGAAGCAACGGAAGATTAGGATTTTATTAGGGCCTTTTGCTATGTTAGAAGAAAAGGCATGGAATGTTGTTATTACTATAGCAGTACTTGGATATCAATCCTCAAGTCATTTACTTCTTATTTTTTCGTTGCATCTATGGAGAAAATGTAATGATTTTATCTTCTAGAAAAAAGTTACATATTCTAAACCAAGATTCTCCCTTGTCGATTTGGTTGCATAAAATATTTTGGCATCTTGTGGTTGTTTGGTGGGAACATGGAGGATTTAATAAGTGGTTCTTTATCGGGCCTATAAGTGTTGGAGGCTGGATTTTCGAAAGAGAGCCTTATGTTTGTGTTAGCTTGGCGCATTTGGGGGAGAATGATTGATTTGATAAGGGAAGATTGTGAAAGCATCAAGAATTTATTTGAACATTATTGCTAGAAAGTAGTTTTCTAGAAGTAAAATGGTTGTCTATTGGACCCATAGTGGTTGGAGTAGTTGCACAAAGCGTGAATGAAGAGGCAATGATTAGGTTGGGGGAGCGAGGAAGCACATTTTTCATGATGTTTGCTAATTCTACACATGTCATGTAGAAGGAAGGAGCTATACTCTCTGATGGACACATAACCAAATGAGTTTTGAGTTATGGTCACTGGACTGGATCCTATAGCCAGCTACAATGAGTGTAGATGGTTTTTCCCCGATGGGACAGAAGCTGACCTTAAGGAGATGTTGTAGCAGGGGAGGGAGGGAGGTCCGGCTGCTCTCTGTGTGTCAGGGGAGTTGAAGAAGGCTTTCAAGGCTATCCCTTTGTGGGAGGGAGCATTTACTTATCCCTACTTTTGTATATTTTTGCATATAAAATTGGAAGTCATCATATCCTGGCTGCATGTTGTGTTGCATTTGAATGTTTCCCTCTTTGCACGTGTTACTTTTTTAACCCCCCCTTTTTTTTATGCGGGATTTTGCAGGCAAACACACATGTAAATGTCCAGCCAGAACTCAAAGATGTTAAGCTCTGGCAGGTTCTCATCCTAGCATTGTCTATTTCTGTGAAGTTAGCATGGTCCTTCTGGGTTTCTAGGCATTTAACAAGGATGTTTCCATGAATGTCATTGTGTTGGCTCAGGTTCATACACTTTTGAAAGGTTTGGAGAAAATAGCTGTCAGTGCAGACATCCCAATGTTGGTTTGTGGGGATTTTAATTCAGTCCCTGGAAGGTATGTCCTTTGTCCTGATACGTGTTTGGGTTTCTAGCTCAGAATGGCTAATTTCTCTTAACAAAGGACTAGTTCTTGATGATTTTAAATCTAAAGACAGTGATCGACTTGATGCAGCGCACCTCATGCACTTCTGGCTATGGGAAAGGTGGATCAGTTACATCCTGACTTGACAGTAGACCCTCTTGGAATCTTGCGTCCTGCGAACAAGTTAACTCATCAGCTTCCATTGGTAAAACTTCAGCCTGCTGCTACTTCCCTTGAACCTCCCAATTATTTGCACAGGTCTTGACAATGTGCTCATTACAGGTAAGTGCATACTCGTCCTTTGCAAGGATGGTGGGAGTTGGAATTGGTTTGGAGCAACAAAGAAGGAGAATGGATCCCACAACTAATGAACCGTTGTTCACAAACTGCACTAGAGATTTCATTGGCACACTTGATTACATATTTTACACAGGTAAATTTCCCTGTTACAAGATAACTTTGTCTGAGCTTTCTTTCCCTTTCTCTTGCCTTTAATATCAATATCAATATTCTGTCATTTGTTATTTATATATATGGTTCAGAAATTGATAAAAACTTCTACTAGTTGGAGCTTTGTGATATATCTGGTTGAGTTGTGGTTTCAGCGGATTCGTTGACAGTGGAGTCGTTACTGGAACTCTTGGATGAGGAGAGCTTACGCAAAGACACGGCGCTTCCTTCTCCTGAGTGGTCCTCTGATCACATAGCACTTTTAGCAGAATTCCGCTGCAAGCCCAGAACGAGGCGTTGACACTACAGGGTAAGCCTCTGATTGCTTGAAATTATTCCCTTAATTCGGAAGTTAAGAGGTGCTGTGCTAATTTAAGTTAGGCTTTGTTATAAGCTGATGCGCTTGCATTAGGATTTTGAAATCAGATTTCTAATTCTGTCAGAGGTTACAAGCATATCTTGTTTGCTGTTCGCTTGTTTTATTTTAGATGTTCCCAAGCCCTGACACTTCAAAGCTCCTGTTCATCGTCTGTGTGGATATCGTGCAATTTTTGTCCTCGCTAAATCTGTGGATGGGTTGGGAACAGGCTATTACATAATGGTAATGGTGGCAGTAACGGCCTCTGCTGTTACCATTATGACACGGGCTGTAACTGGTGCTGTTACCATTATGATATGGGCTGTAACAGTTGCTGTTACCATTATGATATGGGCTGTAACAGGCGCTGTTATCATCATGATATGGACCATTATGGGGCCGTTATGGGTTATTTTTTCCGTAATGGCCATTATGACCCCATAACGCATAAGGGTTACCACCATCACTGTTATGTAAACATTTTGAAATACCTTGGTTGGGAATGTTGAGTATTTGGTATTTGTTTCTGATATACTCATATACACCTTTGGTAGAGGGGAATTGATCAAATTTTCTCGCTATAAATGCCTGGCATCTTAGGTAGGTTGACAGGAACTTATCTGTACACCGGGATTTTTATGAAATTGGTTGGAGTCTAGACTCTGGAGTATCTCTTATTTCCTGCATCCATGTTTTGAAGTATCAAACTCAATACTATGGTTCATTCGGTTTGATCTGAGAATCAATCCCAATTTCAATTGTGTGATATCTTCTGTCACTCATAGCACATGCAGCTTAATATGTGTATGTGCTGTTGACATCCATGTGTGAACCTTAAAGAGGTTTGCCATTTTCTGGAAACCCGGCTTGCAAAATTCTTGAAAGGTGTTATTTCTTTTCTTTTGGGGGGGGGGGGGGGGGGGGGGGACCAAAGCTTTGAAATAGTAGCTCCCTACACGTGGCTTGCATTCAGCACCTCACCACTGTATGCTATGCTAACTGGTTGGAGGGTTGCTATGGCTGCTCACACAAGCGGCCATCCAAATCCTATGTACCACATACCTGCCAATGTTACAAGTAAGATGCGGGCAGTTTATCACACAGGCCTTCCCACAATAAAAGTGAAGACCTATCTAGTCATAAGGTGGCTGCATGTGTATGCCACATGTGGTGTGGTGGCTTACTTTTTTTTTATTGTCTTTTTTTTTTTCTCATGCATGTGGCCTTATGATGCAGGACGCATGTAAACTAGCCTAGGATGAGTGCAAAGAGATCAAGTTACGAATTAATTAAACGATCAACAATTAAATCTATGCAATCCACATCATAGAATAAGGATGAATCAAGTAGGTAACCAAATAATCCTAGGTTAATTGCATGTTCATAACAAGAGAATATAAAATAAGGTCAAAGAATGGCCCACTTGGAAGATAGGACTTCCAATCTAACGTAGGTAATAGACCACATCCACATGGGGAAATAAGGGTACTAATAAAATTTAGATTTAGGGAAACGGGTTTGTTTAAAATCAGGTTTTCCTAAGGGGTTTGGAATCGAGGAATTGAGATTTGGGAACTTTGGGAATTAGGGGTTTAAGAATTTAAGGAATTAGGGATTTAGGGTTTGGGTTTTATTTATTTATTTATTAATGAAAAGAGGATTTGTGGTTGATGGGGGTGATTCGATTGAGGCAAAAAAATTAGAAAGAGAATGTGGGATGAAGGGTTTTGGTTTAGAGGAGTCGTGGATGAAGGAAGATGAGGGAGAGATGAATACCTTGAAGGAAGAATGAGAAGAAGATCTGGAGGAATCCATTACTGAGCTTTGATATACCCTTCCACGCTTTGATCGGAAGTAAGGGTTTCCATACAAACCCTGAAGGAAAAAAGATAAAAACCTTGTTTTTAGAGGAACTTTTCCCCCCCCTCAAAAACTCTTTCAATAGCCCATTAGGGTTGTACCCCCCCCTCCTCCCTTCGGCTTTTATATTAATTTTTCAATGAAATTACAAAATTGCCATTGTCGTAAGTAACGTGGCCCATCATCCAAATAGACAAACTACCAGTCAAATAACTAATCTAAAACCGTCCAATAAACCTAAAAAATAACAAAAACATAAATATAAATATAAAAAAAATATGGTCTAGGAGCCCCAGATCTGGTGGCCTGATCACTTATGATCCAACGGCCGGATCAACTTAAAAATCAAAACCTATGGCTAAACTAGACTCATGAGCAACCCAAATGCATCATCCTAGTGTGGGGTCTTCCTGATGCACATCCAATGCATGTGGGGTCTTCAAAATGGCCCGACGGGCCCCATTTGGAAGTCTCCTCCCATGCAAAGAGAAATCTGCGCTGATGTCGATGGTCATCTCCGTCTCTGATAAAGTCATGTAGGTCCTCTAATTTCCCCATCACCTTAGTCTGTTGAAGACATGTGGCTGAATCTAACTAGGGTTGGCAACAGGTTGGGTAGGCCCAACAGGTACCAAAACCTGGTCCAACATGAGCCGGGTAGGGGAAGAAAGAAATCCGAGGTGCTTCAGAAATGAAAGAAAATCAATGGAGGGAGCATCCCAAAGGGCAAGGTTGCTTCTAGTCGAATGGGCTTCTTGCGCGCCTAAGCTTATGGGTTGTAATCTTGATTTTCTTGTGATGTAATTGGGTTGCCTCCTCAATGTCCCTGTTGTCTTGTTTTGCTGTTTTTGCTTATTTTTTCCCCCTGAACTTTTCTTCTCTAACAAAAATAAAAAAATTACAAATCCTTACTAGAAAAAGATGTTGGTCCTCACCTTGTTGCATGTAGTAACTGTTTATACCATCCAACCTGTCCTATAAGGTTGACCCACCAAGAAAAGTGGATCCACCTTGGTGCGCGCATAGTGCATGCCGTCGAACCCATCCAATGTGGTTGACCCACCATGAAAAGTGGGCCTGCTTTGGTGTGTGCATTGTGGATGCCAAGCAAACCATCCAAAAGGGCTGAGCCACCATGAAATTGGCCACTCTATAGTTCAGCAGATCCAACCATAATGTGGGCCACATGTACAATTCACTGTTTAATTTGAAGAGGTGCATGCCATGTGTACACTAACCAATCATGATGGATAAAAAACATCATTAAGATATGTTTGTTTTTCAGTTTTTAATGTTATTTCCTACATTTTTGAAGAAAAAGTCAAATAGTGTTTTTTTTTTTTGGCTCTTTGGGCCTTCTAATAAAATCCATCACCTTAAAAAAAAAAAAAATTCTAAAGCAAATGGTGATTTTTTTTTTTTTTTAAATTATTTCAAATGATAAATGGGCATGCAACACCCTAATGGCTACCCGTCGGTATGGGTGCCCATTTCAGGCCCAACATGGGTATGGATAGGGTGGTACAGGTGCAACAGCCATTGGTGGGCATATGTATAGGTAACTCTACTTCCAACCTGCACCTGTCCCATTGCCACCCTAGATCTAATAGATGTGGCAAGAGTAGGTGAGTGGCCATTATATTCCTTCTCAATTGGACAAAATCTTTTATTGTTAATACTTTTGATTTTATGTGTATTTCCTGAGATGTGCGGTACCCATTTCAGGACACAATCATTTTTGAATCATAGGAAGATGGGTTAGCTTGATTGCCTTTGAATTGCTGCCTATGCAGGTCCACTTGAGTTGGTGGTAGTTTTGGCAGAAAAGCTGATGGTGGAAGATAGTTCTGTGAAGATATCAGGAGGAGGTAGATCATGCTCTCATCGTGTTTTTTCCCGATTGTTAGCCCAAGAGTAGTTCGATCTACTTGTAATATGCCACTTCTTGTCTGTCCCATAGAAATTGTGGAAAAAATGTTGTGTCGAAATTCTCAAGCTATTCATGCTCGTCTCTTATTTAAAGTATAAATCTTTAATTTTTCAAGAACTGTCCCACCAAAGTCCTTTTTACATTAGGTTTTTTCCTCTTTTTTTTTTTTTTTTTTAAATTTTAAATTTCCCCCTTGTACTCTCTTTGAGGCTTGAGACGGACACTCATTTTGCAAGTATGCGGCTGAGATTGAGTGCAGGCTGCATTTATATGGATGCCCCGTGGACCCTTGTATTGACACAATAAATGGAAGATAGGATCGCTGGAACCGCTGTGTTTTGTCCATTTGGCTGTTTCGGCAGATAACTAGTCTTTTGGTTATATCACCTCATGTTGCGAGGCCTATTTCACTATTAAAGAAAAGACCGGCTTAACGTCTCCAAATCTCAGTATTTTTGTATCTCTACTCCTGAAGAGGACTACATTTTGTGTGTTTCTGTTTTTTTTTTTTTGTCTTTTTATTGTGATCTCATTCAGGGTAAAGTCTTGTAGTGAGAAAGGTGTACTTTATCTGGATCCCAAGCTTAGGTTTTGGCTACCACCATGATTACATGCAATGCATTCAAGTAGCATAGATTTTATGACCCTAATTCTGATTCAAGTTCCCGTCTCATCTCACATATGGCCTATTTGTGTTATTTGTCCCGTTCATCATGCTGACCCTGCATCAGTGCCCTCACCCAATAGACAAATTGGGTATGTTCATCAAGTACGCCACATGCCCTTGAAAAAAAATGGATGGTTATGCATTCAGCGGCCCACCTAATGGATAGGTGTGGTAGGGTCAGCCTACATATGGGTAGAGGTGAACATGAACCAAGCCTTGGTTAACTCGCTCGACTTGGCTTGAACCAGCTCGATTCGGATTCAGCTGGGTTCGAACCAAGTTGAGCTAATATTTCTCAGCCGAGCTCAGAGCTGACCCTGGCTCTATTTGGCTCAACTCGAAGCTCGGTTCTAATTTAACTTGACTCAGTTGGTTGGAAAGGTTGGAAAGGGAGGTTGTTTAGTACCACATCGGAAGAAAGTAAAGGAATAAGAGAGAAAATTATCTATAAAAGTGGAATATTAGATTGGGGTGTTAATGAACCAGGGGTTGCCTTCGAGCCTAGATTCTGACATGTTTTCAATAGGGCTTCTGGATTAGACTTATTCAAATTTTAGCTTTTTACCAGCCTGGAGGTTTCAAATTCTTGGATGCAAAAAAAAATAAAAATAAAAATAAATCCCATGTTAGTTTTACCTAGCTTGGGGAATGTTCGTGACTCATCTTCTTGTGGCATCCATTCCACACATCGAAATTGTGGGTACCAATGTGAATAGAGCATCTCTACAATCTCACTTATACGGGTCATTAATATTATATATTATCAGTTCAATTTATCAGTGGTGCTCCTTCCATACGTCAATCCGCGATCTGGTGGATTGAGTTGCAGTCATTTTTTAAATATATAAAGGGGTTATTTTCTTAGGTGGGAAATGTAAGAAAGAGCCCTTTTGAGTCTTACCAGGGTAGCAAACCTGGCATGAGCCTCTTCTTCTTCTTCTTTTATTTTTATTTTTATTTTTTTCTTTTTGTTTTCTTGAGTGTTCAGTAAGGGAGGTACATTTTGAGCGGGGGTAAATTACCATCTATTCTGGAACGTACATATGTAAAGGAACCCACACGGACCGTTCAGTTCTGACCACATGATTCTGCCCCAGTGGATTCGGAATTCCCTTTTAACCGTCTATTTTTTTAATGGACAACTGTCCGTATCTTTTATTAGTTTGTCTTTCATACCTCCCAAACTTTTTATTTATTTTTTTTTTTTTTTTGGGGGGGTGGTGGGGCCTCCGATTTGGACAATTTGGATGGACGTACGCGTGGCAAGATGAGTTCACATCAAGCAACTAGTGGCAAACACATCCTGTAGTTCAGCAAGCCTCACAAGAACGGACGTGAATTTTCTACGAACCCTGTCACGGGACCTTTGTAACCAAAGGCTCTGTGGGGGCCACTCCCTACGTTGCGCCAGCTCATTTTAGGACGTTAGTCCAAAAAAGGAGGCATATCCACAATTCATGGCCCTCTTGCTTGGAGCTATCACTTAGATAATGGGGCGCCGCTTCAGTGGATCCTTGACTGTGTGGCCCACCATGATGTATGTGTATCTGTTTGACAGCTCATTTTAGGGCCTTGATACAAAAAATGGAGCAAATCCAAGTATTAGGTGAACCACACTACAGGAAATAGTTGTGATTGAATACCCACCACTAAAAACTTCTCCGGCCCGGGGATGATAAGGTCAAAAAGACGTGTATGAAAAGACCACAAAATATCAGCTTGATCCAAAACTTGTGGCCCACTAGAAGTTTTTAATGGTCAATCACCACTCTTTCCTATGGTGCGGTCCACCTTAGATTTGGATCTGTTTCATTTTTGAGACCATGCCCTAAAATGAGCTATCAAAACAGATGGACAGAGTGGATCTCCGGATCCATCGAAGCCGTTCCCTAGATAATGTATATGCAATGCTTGTGTACGGTCGTCTCAGCCGTTGATTTGGTTTCCCACTCTGACTATGTTGATGGGCCTAAAATGCTTAGCTATCAGATTTTGGTTGCCAATGGATCAGTAGACTTTTTTCCGGATGCCGTTTGGCTAGTGACTCCAACACTAGCCAGCTAGCTGATGTCAAAGCACTGTGGGCCCAACCATGTTGTTTGTATTTTATCCACGCCGTCCATCCATTTTTCCATCTTATTTTAGGGCATTAGCCCAAAAATGAGGTAGATCCAAATCACATGTAGACCACACCACAGGAAAATAGTATTGATTGAACGTCCATCATTAAAAGCTTCATAGGGTATACTGTGATGTTTATTTGCCATTCAAACTATTGATAAGCTCACACAGACATGAACATGAATGAAGGAAAAGAAAAAAAAAAAAAAAACAAATATCAGCTTGATCCAAAACTTCTCTCACCTCCCAAATGTGATGTAGTCCACCTGAGATTTGGATCTCCCTCAGCTAGAAAAAATGGTTGGATGAGGGTGGGTAAAATATATACATCATGGTGGGGCCCAAAGAGCTTTGACATCAACTAGCTGGCTTGTGTTAGGGTCACTATAGCCAAACTATTTTTTTTTTCCGACGCGCAAATGTTACAATCTTTAGATGGCCCAAAACAGTCGCATGGTTTGGTTGTAACCCATATATCTGGTGGTCCACCAGAACAACGGTCCCCAGAACAATTTAAGGTTGGTGCCAGAGCATGGTGGCAGCTGCAGTTAATAGAAACTCTGGAGCGTCAAAAGTATCCGTCGTACACGTGTCCTAATCCAAGAAGCCCGAGTCAGAAGCATTTACTCTGCCCCTATTTCAGTTTTGAAGCTTCCTAGCCGCTTGTGCGGACGTCTACCCGTGCACGTGTTGCCGCTCGTCCCAGTATGGAATACGTGTGTGAGATATTAGCTTTCCATCAAGTGGGCCATATTGTTCATACCTTATGCCCTAAAAATCAAGCAGTTTCACTCTTCGGCTGAGCAACAGTAAACAAAACAAATGGATGGCCAGACATTGCTGTAGCCGTCCATTTCGTATTATAAAGTTTGGCCCACCTGAGTGAACAGTATGATATTTAGATTAAAAGATATAAAGTGTGGCCTAACTGATAGAAACCTTGGATTTCACACACGTGTGCGAAACTTGGGTGTGTGCTTGAGGACGGATAGGGAGGGCTTCAAACCCACAATTAGAAGATACCTATTTGGCCTTGAATTACTGTTTACCAATTTTTTTAATCATTTTGCTCCATATATCCCTTTTTAGCCCCTCTGTACTTTTTTTCAAACACAATAGTCATTGAGTGACTCGCAAGCTAAGATTGGTTTCAGGAAGTAAGTCCCAATAAATAGTGAAAGAGCCTCCAATATAAGATCAGATTAATTTATTTGTACTAGCCATTTCTGAAACTTTAGGTGAGACCTTATTAGTTTAACATGCAACCTTTCGGTGGCTTACAAAAGTACCAATAATCTACATTAATTTTGATGTTGTTTCCTTTACCGTGGTCCAATTGTGTTGAGTTACGCCTTCAATTTTTTGCCCATGCCATGAAATAAAAACCACATCCTCTAAATGTGGTGGATATTTCTCTAAAATAGTAAGTGAACCAAACAAAAGCCAACCAAAACACTTACAGGATGTGGAGCCTTTCACATTAGCGATCCACTTCACACATCTGCGATCCATGGCTCCCACCAGTGATCCATGGCTCCCACCTGTGATCCATGGCTCTCATCTGCGATCCACAATACCCTGCTGCGATCCACATCACCTTGGTGCGATCCAACTCATCCATCTGCAATCTACAGTACAACTCTACGATCCGACTCTCCCATCTGCAATCCACAATGAATTGAACCCACTTTTGAGCTATCAAATGATGCCCAAATGAGGTTATTCCAAAGTCATTTGAAATCCCATTCAATTAGCTTTTTAACAAGTACTTGATCACCCAAATTGAACATGTAACGAGGGAGTTATGACCATTTTCGTGGGACACAATGATCATCGTCTATCCATAGTGTTAATCTCCGATCTATAGTGACTCCGACCCACTTTTGAGGTATCAAATGATGTCCAAAATGAGTTGATTCCAAAGCCATTTGAAAGTTAATTCAATTAGTTTCCAACAAGTACTTGATCACCCAAATCGAACATGTAACAAGGTAGTTATGATAATTTTCGTGGGACATAGTGATCATCGGTAATCCACAGTGTTGATCTATGATCTATAGTGATTTGTATCAACTTTTGAGCTATCAAATGGTATCCAAATAAGTTTATTCTAAATCTATTTGAAAGATTATTCAATTACCTTTTCAACAAGTACTTGATCACTTAAATCAGTCATGTAACGAGGGAGTTATGACTATTTTCATGGGACAATGATCATTGACGATGCACAGTATTGATCTGTGATTCATAGTGATTTGGACTCATTTTTTAATAATCAAATGATGTCCAAATGAGTTGATTCCAATCCAATCGAAAACTCATTCAATTAGCTTTCCAACAAGTACTTGATTACTCAAATTGAACATGTAACGAGAGAGTTATGCTCGTTTTCATGGGTCGACATAATAATCACCAGTGATCCACAGTAACTTGGACCCATTTTTGAAGCTACTAATTGGTATTCGAATGAGGTGATTCCAACTCTATTTGAAAGCTCATTCAATTAGCTTTTCAACAAGCACTTGATCACCTAATTCGAACATATAATGAGGGAGTTATGACCATTTTCGTGGGGCACAATGATCATTGGCGATCTACAATACTGATCAGCGATCTATAATAACTTAGATCCACTTTTGAGCCATAAAATAGTGTCCAAATTTGTTTATTCTAAATCCATTTGAAAGCCCACTCAATTAGCTTCCCAACAAGTACTTGATCACTTAAATCAGATATGTAATGAGCGAGTTATGACTATTTTTGTGGGACATAGTAATTGTCGGTGATCTATAGTAACTTGGACCTACTTTTGAACTACCAAATTATGTCCGAATGAGGTGATTTAAAATCCATTTGAAAGCTCATTCAATTAACTTTCCCACAAGTACTTGATCACCAAAATCAGACATGTAACAAGGGAGTTATGACAGTTTTCGTGGGGACATAGTGATCATTGGTGATCCACAATGACTTAGACCCCACTTTTGAGCTATCAAATGGTGTCCGAATGAGATGATTATAAAGCCATTTAAAAGATCATTCAATTATCTTTCCAACAAGCACTTGATCACCCAAATTGGATATGTGATGAGGGAGTTATGACCATTTTCGTGAGACATAACGATCATCGACGATCCACTGTGTTGATTTGCGATCCATAGTTTCTTAGACTCACTTTTGAGCTATCAAATGGTGTCCTAATGATGTTATTCCAAAGCCATCTATAATTCATAGTGGCCGAAGCGTGTTGGTTCCATAAAACTAACTCCAACTGTTTTCGACCTTTCTTAAGGGGTCCATCCTGCGGAAGAACACAAAACAAAACCAAAGGATTCTTGCCAGTGGCCCCATCCATAGCTATGTGCAAATTTATATGTATTTAGGAAGAAGACAAAAGGTCGTAAAAAAAAAATTCATTTTTGAATTGATGCAAGCAGGCCCCACATCCTGTAATTGCCTTGGTTAGCTTTTTTGTGGCCTACTTGCTAGTCTGGAGAAAAATCCATCACATCTAGATAATGATGGTTTTAATTTCATTGCATGGACAAAAAACTGAAGGTGAAACTCAACAAAGGTGGATTACAGTGAAGAAAAGAGCAACAAAATTAATGTAAACCGTTGGTACTTTTGTGAGCCATCGAGGAGCTGTGTGGTAATCTAATAAGGTCACACATGGGGTTATAAGGGTGACCCGTTCAAATGAATAGATCTGATCTTACATAGGAATCATTTTTACTCTTCGTTAGGGCCACACTCTCTTGATTGGGTTAAACCGACTTTAGCTTATAGGTCATTCAACCGCTGTACCGTCTAAAAATGGACAGAGGGGCAACATGGTCTTAAACATTTAGTGAACAACACTCCAAGGCCAAACAAATATTTACTTATTACTGTACAAACATTTTATTGGCACCTGTAAGCAAAAAAATACCATATTAGTAGTTAACCCATTCAAACGCTCACGGGCTTACCTACCCTGAGAGCTGATTAGGTGAGACCCAGCGTCAGCCAAGAAGGTGCGGGCCTTAGCATGGTGTGTTGTATCTACGCCGTCCATTCATTTGACGAGATCATTTTAGGGTATTATTAAAAAAATGAGGCTGATCCGATTCTCAAGTGGCCCCAAGAAGTTTTTAATGGTTAGCGTTCAATTCCCACTATTTTCTGTGATGGGCCGATTCGAATCGGCCTCGTTTTTTGTGTCATGCCCTAAAATGATCTCACCAAATGGATGGGCACACCCATTCAGTCATACGTCGCACCCACTAGTGCGGTTAGCAGCGGGAGTTTCACCCTGATGGGTTTCAATACCTAGAAACTCAGTAAAGCCTTCCAACGAGGTAAAGGCTTGAACCCTATCAGTGGACTATAACATAAGAAACAGTGTCGATTGACCTCCCCACCTTCTTAGGATGCAATTTAATGTTTCCGGAGTGTTTATCTACCATCCAATCTGTTGATAAGGTCACATAATCCTGGATGAGGGGAAAAAAGAAAATTATCAGCTTGATCCAAAACTTTTGTGTTCCATTAATGGTCAATCTACACCGTTTCATATGATATGGTCCACCTGGCAATTGAATTTTTTCATTTTTCGGTTAATGTCATAAAATGATCTGAAAAAACGGATGGACAGCGTAGATACATAATACATACATCAAGGTGGGCCCCACTGTAGGGCCGCACCGTCTTGTGTGAGGCCGGGTTCTCACCTAATCCCTTCTCTACCTACCCTCGTCCGTTTCGAATACAAACTGAAACTCGATACACGTGTACATCCCCTGCTTGTGGACACCTAACTCCACTAGCAATTCATATTTACATATTTCTCCTCCCCACTCAATTCTACCGACTCCACTACCATTGCCATTTCCCCAAAGGGCAATTTAGTCAGACAAATATGTATGACATGAGGCACTAGATTCCTGGTATGGTCCACCACCATTTTGAAACTGGTACTGATTCGTCCTCCCCACGTGTCTCTCGTCTATTGCGGGACACCCATCCATGTCTCCAAAATCACACTGATAAAGAAATCATGACCGTCAACTGATGGCTATCAAATGGACGGTTACAAGTAAAATAGCAAGTGGTCCACTATCATCTTATCAGTGCTTTATTTATTATTATTATTTTTAGAATATCTTAAGTACAACCGGTAGGACCTGAAAAGTTACTATGCATCCAGCTGATAATCCCCAAGATTTCCTGTGTGGACGACATCTAATCCGTCCAATACGTTGTCCCCATCATGAGTACCACCTTGTGAAAAAATCATCCACATCTACTAATCTATTTGACTACACTTATACTTTCTTATTCATCAACGGATAGAAATTTCTTCTACGGTGTGGTCCACCTGATGAATCGACGGAGCTGATTTTTGACAAGGTGAACCCTATGGTGGGGACAACCTATTGGAAAGGTTTGATTAAGGGCTGGGTGGACAGCCCTTAATCAAATGCATCATAAAGCGGACAATATGTGGACCTCTACGGTGACACACGATCACAACCGCCAGTTCCATCAGCCACACCTCCAAAAAACTACAGGGACACATTACAAATCAACCGAAGATCGAAAACCGTGAAGATCTACGGCCAAGATCAATCCTCTCCCAATTTCTAATTAGAGAAACTAATGTCACGAATGCTCAAATGTGAACACTCTCACCGAACTATGACCGCAGCTTTTCAAAATTACTTTCCAGAAAGACAAAACTCATCATAGCAACACAACATCATATAGCCCACCAATGGATTATAAAATGAGCCATCTGAATTCAAAACACATGAGCAGCGCACGTTAGACAGACTCATTCGACTCTCTCTCTCTCTCTCTCTCTAGCTTTCCCATTTCCTTCACTCTCAAGGTGGGAATCCAATCCTAGTTTTAAGAGGAAAAGCATACAACTTCCAACACTCTCTACATACAAAACTCACATCTTTCTCTCTTTGTAAGTGTTCTAGCCATGGGAAGATTCTTGCTATCATCCATCCTGACCATTTGTTTAGTGGGCCTTGCGAGATCAGACTTCGCGAGTGACGAGAAAGAATGTGGGGAGGTACTGGTGGGCCTTGCTCCTTGCCTTGGTTACGTTCAAGCTCAAGCCAAGAGTCCCACCCCTGATTGCTGTAGTGGGCTCAAGCAAGTCCTAGTCAAGAGTAGGAAATGCCTGTGTGTTCTCATCAAAGATCGTGACGATCCGAACCTCGGTATCAAGATCAACGCAACGTTGGCACTGAAACTCCCCGGCGCTTGTGGCGCCTCCGTCAATGGCACCAAATGTATAGGTATGCAATCCTCCCCTTCGAAAAGATTATTCTATGATAATTATTGTGAATGTCTCCTCAAAATTATTATAACTCATGAAACATCAATTAAAATTGAATGGATTGAAAATGATGTTAGGATTCGTAATTTTTTAATGTTGATTGATGATTAATAGCATTAATATTTAAGGAATGGCCCACGATGTCATGCAAGTAGTTGCCCATAATAGCTAGGCGAGGTCAGGCTCATGGATATTAATTAGAATGGAATGGCTCATGGTTGAAAATTATTTTGCTCTTATCCGATAAGTAATTGCAGCCCATGTAAAGGAAGAGGGTTGATGTGATGCAGGCATTTGGTGGTTAGGGGCTTGTTCGGCACCACGGATTTGAGAGGAAGCGATGAGAAGTGGAATTAATATATGAATTCTCCCTAATTTCAATTCTTATCAATATTAGATTTTCTGTTTGGCAGCAAGAACTTGGAGAGAAGTAAGACAAGGGGGAATTGATGGTGTGGATTTTAATCCCACCATATGCCCACCTATACTTTGGATTTTGATCCTACCATCCATTCATTTTTACTAATCATTTTATGGTAAAATAAAAAAAAAAAAGCAAATCCACATCTCAAGTGGACCATAAAATAAGAAAAAGTGGAGACTAGCCTTTTTGTCGCATAAAAGTTTTGGATCAAACTTATATTCATGTGGTCCTTCATCAAGGTTTTATGACCTTGCCGACAAGTTGAATGGTGAATAAACATTCATTCGGCTCTAAGAATTTTTTAATAGTGGGTATTTAATTACCACAGTTTCCTAGGGTGTATTTCACTTGGGATCTGCATTTTCATCATTTTTTGGGACCATGCCTTATATTGAACTTTCAAAATGGATTGATGACATAAATGTGAGAAATATACATCATGTTCGTTCCCTACAATTAGGGATACCTAGGCACAATTTGGGTGGATCCCCAACTGTGGGGCCACTATAATGCATGTGCCTTACATCTACACTATGCATGCATTTTGAAAGCACATTTTAAAGCACGGTCCAAAAAATGAAGTAGATCCAAATTATAGGTGGACCGTACCACATGAAACAGTAGTGATTGAATCCCCATCATTATAAATTTCATTGGGGGCATTAGAATATTTATTTTTCATCCAACCAGTTGAATAACTGCTTGGAAATGTACTTTTGATTTCTCATGAATTCTTATAAAATCCACTTCTCATCAAATTCAAAAGCAAGCACTGGAATGTTTATTTTCCATCAAACTTGTTGAAAAAAGTACTTCAAAATGTACTTTCGATTTCTCATGAATTTTTATGAAATCCATTTCTCATCAAATTCACTTCACTAAACAGAAAAGGAAAGAAGTGATTTCTCATCACTTCTCGTCGAATCCATGGTACTAAACGGGCTAAAGCTTTGGCCAAGTAATTTTTAAAAGCTAATTCAAAATAGTCAGGACATGGCTCTAATGATGATACATGCATGTATGCATATATAATTAAATCAAGTTGAATGTATTAAAAATGATGTTACAACATGAGTTTGGATTATAATTTTCTACTGATTTCATCAACTTGATTGTATTTAAGTAATCGGTGCGCACCTCAGTAACATCATCAACATGCACATATATGCATGCATGATTTTATGCATACATATCCACTCAATGATTTTTTTTTTTTTTTTTAATCTTCTGTGGATGGTCTAGATCTACTACATTTGGCTCCAAATTCATCAGACGCTCAGGTGTTCAAGCAATTTGCTAGTGGCACACAAGGAAATAGTACCACACCTAGTGAGGGTAAGTGTTATCTTAGTGTTTATTTGAGATTTTTTTAATTTTAATTTATGACTCTGTATGGTTGATCTCAGGTAAAGGAAACACCCCAAATCCGAGTGGTGCGAGCAGTGGTGGTGGGTCAGGGGTAGCAACGGCTGTGAATAGTAGTGGGATAGGTAGCAGAGGAAAGGAATGGTGGGCAAGAGATATGGTTGTGGGTGTTTGGCTATGGTGCTTTGTCTGGTTTGTGATCATGTGCAGCTAGAAAGAGTGGGCCCCACACATCATCAGTTTTATTCCAACTTTTTCTTTTCTTTCTTTTTTTTTAGTCAAATTTCATCTATTAGTGTGCTGGATCAGGATCACCATCTTCTCTCTCCCTTATAATACGGAAAAGTGGGGCTCATGATTCAGTGATCCAAATCGTTGATATGATGGGACTCGTCGTGGATGGCCCATTTTACCAAACATTTCCCAGATTGGAAGATCCTGACCATAGAATACATGACCTTTGATTGCTTGAACGGAAACCGTCCAGTCTTCTCTCTTAAAACTATGTTTACGATATTTTTTGGTGAATGGACCACTGACAATAGGGAACAGGATATCAACGGTTTGATTCGCAGAACTGATGAGCCTACACGTGCACCAAACGGACAGTATGTTTCTACAGCCCATATTCTGCTCAGTATTACAAGGGTTTTCATCTTTGACATGTGGGACCCATGGTTCATTAATCTAGACCGTTGAATGTTGTGATCCACCATAGATGGATTATATAAATCTTAAACTTTGGATTTGTGGCCTAAGAAATGTAAGATTGCGGTCTATATTCTACCGAAGAAGTTCGTAATATTAGTGGATGATATCTTCCGATCTGAAGATTTTTGGGAGATTCTACATCCATGGTGGGACCAACAGGTGAACTGCTTTACCGTACCATGGGCCCACATGTTAGAACTGAAAACCGGGGTGCGGATTGCCGCACTGACTACTGAGTAAACTATGTGGGGCCCATCATGATGTATGTGTCTTATCCATGCTGTCCATCCGTTTTACCAGATCATTTTAGGCTAAGAGACCAAAATTGAAGTATATCTAAAGCTTAAACGGACCACATCACTGGAAACAGTGTGAAATGAACATTTACCGTTGATAACTTCTTGGGGATCACAGAAGTTTTGGATCAAGCTCATATTTGTTTTTTCTCTTCATCTATGTCTGTGTGACCTTATCAACAGGTTAGATGACAAATAAACCTTACTGTGGGCCCTAGGAAGGTTTCAACGGTGGACGACATCATCCTTTCTGTTGCCTGTGGTGTGGTTCACTTGAGATTTGGATATACCTTAATTTTGGGATGATACACTAAATTGAGATGAAAAAACAGATGGACGGTGTGGATAGGACACATGCATCCATAGTGGCCCCACCGAGTTTACTCAGTACGATCCGCTTCGGAAAAACCGTGTATACCGTGTGAAGATGGGGCGGTGTATCAGATAACACCTCTTGTAAAATTGAGGTAATTATTGAGTGATCCAAACCGTTGATATTATAAAGGGTTCACTTTAATGGCCTATACTCCAAAATCTCCCACATGGAAGAATGGCAACCCTCCAATAGGTGGCCGAACAAATAGATGGTTAAGAAAAATATAAAAACGGTTCACATGGTCCAATATCCTTACCATAGGATCTTTCTATCTGGGGAGTCTTTGCGTGCATGGCCGTAGAGGGTGTTGAGACCCATCATATCAACGGTTTGGATAACTCCCAAGCTCTAGAAACTGAAAAGCCGAAAATGCTCCTCCCAGCTGGAGCGCAACAGTTGTCAGCGGCTGATGATGGCTTCCAGCCCACATGTGCTTTTTTATTTAAAAACCCAAAACTCGAAAAGCATTGAGAAAAACTTTAATACTCTGGCAGAGTGTGATGGATGATACGCAGGCACTTAGAAAGTTTGTGGTAGCGTTCCAGCTAATCAAATTAATACTGTCCAAAATATGGGTCCCAGTTCAAATGTACCGCAAAAATGTAGGAAGTCGGATTGCGTACTGAATTAGTACGCTGTTATCATACTGAGTTAACTCTGTTGGGCCCACCGTTGAATGTATATGGTTTATCCACGCCGTCCATCCGTTTTACCAGGTCATTTTAGAGGTTGATCCCAAAATTGAAGCATATCCAAAGTTCAAGTGGACCATACCATAGGAAACAGTGGGAATAATGAATTCCACCGTTGAAACATTCCTAGGGCCCCACAATGATATTTATTTATCATCCAACATGTTCATAAGGTCACACAAATACGAATGATAGGAAAACACAAATATCAGCTTGATCCAGTAGCCCCCAAGAAATTTTCAACGGTACACGTTGAATTCACACCATTTCTTGTGGTGTGGTCCACTTTTAACAAAAAAAGAGTCCAGAACTGTGACCTAGGGACACAAATTTGGTAAGTTTAATTTGATTTAATGTATGCTACGCGTACAATTTCTGGGAGCCTGAGTATCAAGCGTCATGCTATGCTAGAGTATCAAATAAGACCTGAAAGCCAACGGAAACCACAGTGACGTTACGGTGCCTATCCTTATCATGCATCTGCGACTGAATGAACCTATTGGATGCGCTTTTCCCCAACCAATGATGCATCAGGTACGTGTGTCCATGGCAGGCGGGGATTTTTACTGCAATAACCCTGAGGTGTGGCTATTTTTACTACAAGTTTAATTTCTTGTCTGGCTCATCGGTCATAGGGGCATTTTCGTCCATATATTTTTAATTACAAAGGCAAAAAAAGATGAACCAGATGAGAAATTAGACTTTTAGTAAAAATAGCCACACCTCAGGGTTACTTCAGTAAAATCCCTTGCAGGCACGGCTTAGCTGGATCCCTGGATCACTGAGGTGGTTGGATTCCTTACCCTGCCATCCACTGTGTGATGTGTGTATTAAACCTACACTGTCCATTCATTTTGAAAACGTACTGTAGAGCATTATTTAAAACAATCCAGATGGTCTGCTTGGATTCAATAGGATTTTCCTATTTTGTCTGCCCCTGATTGGTCCACATCAGCACACATCAGCACTGACGGCAGAAAAATCCTCTTGAGTGCGAGCAAACGATCAGGACTCTATTTAAAAGATGAAGTATATCCAATGGACCATATTACAGCAAACAATGGTACTTAACAATTAAAAGTTTGTCCGACTTCACAACGGTTTTGGGTCAAGCTGAGATATCTGTTTGGTATTTTCATCCAGGTCTTTGCGACCTTTTCAACAGGTTGGATGGAAAATAAACATTCCAGTGGCCCCCATGAAGTTTTTGATGGTGTGGATTTAATCACTATTATTTCATATGTCCACCTAAGATTTGGATCTGCTTCATTTTTTAGATAATGCCTAAATGAGCTTTCAAAATGCATAGACGGTGTAGATGTAAGGTGCATACGTCATTGTGGCCCCACAGTTGGGGATCCACCGACCTCCACCCAAACCGCGCCCGTCCATGGCCGGACACGGATTTCCTACGAAAGCGAAGTTCCTACGCTGGGAGCCTAGGTGGGTCAACCGTGTGATGTTTGTGAGAAATCCACCTGGTCCATCCGTTTTGTGAGATCATTTTAAGGACATGTGACCGAAAATGAACCGTATCCAAGACTCAAGTATTCCGAATTAAAGTAAAAGTTGTGCAGGGAAATTCCTACTGTTGAAACCTCCTTGAGGTTTACAGTCATGTTTATATTCCATCCATACCGTCATTCCTACTGGGATGAACTGAAAACGTAAATATTAGCCTGTTTCAAAACTTCCGCTGCCCCACGAATAGTTCAACTTTGGACGTTCAATCGTCATGTTTAAGGCCCACTTGAGTCTTTTTTGTATTCTGTTCATTTTTTTGTCAGCAATACCGTGTATAAACATCACGGTGGGCCCTCCCCAGTTCGGTATGGATGAGGAAGGACGCAATCCGACTCCGAAGAGGGAAAGCTATCTCCGTGATGTGATGTGACCATTCTGGTGAACATTATTGCACATTGATTGCAGTCTTGAGATACCGTGTTATTTAGACCGTCCAATCCAACGGTTGGGATCAAATTCTTTCTTTTGGGAAAAACGTAGGCGGATCCGTTCAATTTTGATCTCAACGCTTAAAATGATCTCACAAAACGTTTGGACGGCGTAGATTTCTCACAAACCTCATGGTGGGCCCCACCCAGATTCCTTGCGAAGGAGATGCCTGCGAAAGGCTTTCGCAGGCAATCCGCGCCAGGCTACTAATAGCGTCGTCGGTCAGTAGCAAGAAGTGATCTAACCAAGTTCTGTGGGCCCCACCATGATGTATGTGTTGTATTCATACCGTCCATCCATTTGGAGAGATCATTTTAGAGCATGAGCCAAAGAATGAGGCAGATCCAAAGTTCAAGTGGACCCACCACAGAAAATAGTGGGGATTGAACGTCTGCCATTCAAGTCTTCTTGGGGCCACAGAAGTTTGAGGTCAAGGTGATATTTGTGTTTTTCCTTCATCAATGTTTATGTTAACTTATGAAATGGTTGGATATCAAAAAATAAAAATAAAAATAAAATCGTAGTGGGCTCTAGAAAGGTTTCAACGTGGTCCACTGGTTTCTGTGGTGGGATCCACTTGAGCTTTATATCTGCCTCATTCTTTCTTTGGCTCATGCCCAAAAATGATCTCTCCAAATAGATGGATGGTGTGGATACAACACATACATCTTAGTAGGGCTCATAAAACTTGATGATGTCACTTCAGTAGCCATCAATATCTAATCAGCATCAGGGAAAAAACATTACTAAACCTGCCTTTGGTGGACCATGTTGATAATGCCTTTGGTGGACCATGAAATTGTTATCAACAGACCAGACTTGCAACTGATGTAGGTCACCCATATGTATATGCAACTCAAATGTTACAGTAAAGGGGACATATGAACTGACAGCATGGATAAAACATATGCATCGACTTAGGCCTACAAAATCGATATGAAATCCTGTAGTATCTCTTGAAATTGGATGACATGATACCTGGATTAATCAAATCCTTTCCAGCATTTCCAAACCTCCCAATGAAATTTGTATGAGACCAAATGCAATTCCATACCACCTAATCCTACGCAACAAACATACCAATCTTACGCAACAAACATACCAAATGTCTTAATTCATAGTGCCAGTGGCATACATGCAAATTAATCCAGACCATCTGTTTAGTATGCCGGTGACATATATGCAAATTAATCTAGACCATCCGTTTAGTAAGACATACTTTGGTTGGAGAATGTCCCAAAAATCACATTAACCCTATGTTCCCAACCATCCAGAAAGACACTGAATGTTTATACTACCAAGAGAGCAGAACAAAGGTGAAGTATGCGATGCGTAGGCAAACACGCCCACAGCCCTTAGCTAACCATGCGATTGGTGGACCATCAAATGGACATTCAAAACCATGGTCAAAATTCAATGTGTAATGAGATGATCATGATCATCTAACCAGCATCATTTCAAGATATGATCCACCCAGAACAAAGGTCCACGATTTTGACAGTGCGGATTAAGCAGCACACATACCCACGCGTCACTGATGAGAATTGAATATATTGTTGCGTCGCTCCCAAAAGGTTAACCCCTTAGGTGGAGTGACCCCAGGCTCCCACACCTAGGGTTCTCGGAACTTGATCTTGGCATACCCCCTTTCGCTTGTGGGACTTGGGCCTAGGCATGGTGGATATAGGGCTCTCGGAACTTAATCTTGGCTTCCTCCTCACCATGGACTTTGAACGGATAACCCAGCGCTGATACCAGCTGTGTCACACCCAAAAGGTTAACCCCTTAGGTGGAGTGACCCCAAGATATATAAAGCTCCTTTTCATTGTCCAACCTAGCGGATGTGGGACAAACCCAACATATATATACTCAAATGCAAATCCTCATCCAAAGGTAGATTAGTGCCAAGAACATCAAAAGCCTACTTCAGCTATGATCACTACATTTCAGCAATTGAAAATCAAAATACACCTGACGGCCAGACAGATGAGCATGGCCACTGATGGGAAACAACAGGGCCCACTTGTGTCAAGGAGTCCAAACTGAAACTGGGTGTTTGATTGTACACTCAATTTGGAAGCCACCAATTGAATGGTTAGGATCAGCCAATCTGTGAAAATCTTACACTGTGACCCATCTACTTCAGCAACCATCTAGATCATGTAACCAAAATGCCTAGAGTACTGTGGAGACCATCTGGATCATCTGGGCTTTGTCTCTGGAGGAAAAGTTCCACGATCATTGATTTAAATTGGTGGAGCTGAATGCATAAATGCATAATAAATGTAAAGAGATAAATGATTGAGAATGAAAGACCTCCATCAGTGGAAATTTTCAAAGTGGGCCACCACAACCTTTACAAAGTCTAAAATATCAGGCCATTTCTCATCATTCGACCAATTTTTATTGTATGGTGATGAGATAAAATCATGAATCTGAAGCCTTTGTTCGGTTTTAACAAGGAAACCCTGTTTGGCGCGAGCTCATTGATCCAAACAGGGTTTTCCTATTAAAACCCATGAATCCGGATCCTCTGCTCAATTTAAACAGAGAAACCCTGTTTGGTGCGAGATCATTGGTCCATGTTTGAGAACTTCCACCAAGTGGGTCCTGCACCAAATCATTCACCAAAGTAGAAGATGCATATATACAAACAATCTGCATTTCCTCTACTCATCAGTGCTCCACTTATATATAACGTACAAGATATGTTCAAAGTCTGAGAAACTCTCCTAAATTTACCTAAGAAATTCGAGAGAGGTGCAGCCCTCTGCAATGGCCATGACTCCCACATCACAGGCATCTAATAAAATTTCACCTTATTACTTAGGCCCCCAGAACTTCTTGTTTGAATCACTTATATAAGTTGTTCTTCATCTCTTGTAACTTTTTATTCATAGTGATTCACTTTGTGCCATGGTTTTTTTTCGAAACAGTTTTTCCATTTAAAATTCGAATTGTCTACTTCAGTTGATTGAATTTGCTTGTTGCTATTGTGATTTGACTTCGTTTGATTTATTTGCATTTGCAGCAAAATGCGAGACCCACCATATGGAAATGCAAGGCTCCTCTCCTTAGTCTTTAGGCAATCGAATCATGTTTCTGAAGTTAGTATTCTCCGGTCCTTCCAATGGACACACTCTGGATGTTCAAAGTAGCTACTAGAATAGAATCCATCCAAAAGAAGATTTTGTGGAGGGGCAGCGAAGAAAGGTAGACACTTAAAAATGAGTTCATTTCAGTCAAGTTACTCATAATATGTTTTAGAGATAATGGTTGCTGTCACTTACATAAATGCTCTCTTGGGTCATAATCATCTCTTTCTCTCTCTAACATTTCCATTTCCTTCCCTCTTAAAGGAATCCTAGTTCAAGAGGTGAAGCATACAACTTCCAACTCTCTCTACATACGAAACCCCACATCTCTCTCTTAGTAAGTGTTCTAGCCATGGGAAGATTCCTGCTATCATCCATCCTGGCCATTTGCTTGCTGGGCCTTGCGAGATCAGACACCGCGAGTGACCTGAAAGAGTGCCAAGATGTACTGTTGGGCCTTTCTACTTGCTTCCCCTACGTCCTAGGCCAAGCCAAGACTCCCACCACTGATTGCTGTAGTGGGCTCAAGCAAGTCCTAGTCAAGAGCACAAAATGCCTATGCGTCCTCATCAAAGATCGGAACGATCCGAGCCTCGCCAAGATCAACGCCACGTTGGCACTGAAACTCCCCAGCACTTGCGGCACCTCCTTCAATATCACCAATTGTATAGGTATGCCATCCTTGCCTTCGAAAAGATTATTCTAAGCTAATTATTGTGGATATCTCCTCAAAATTATTATAACTCAAGAAATACCAATTAAAATTGAATGGATTGAAAATAATGTTAGGATTCCTAATTCTTTATCCTCGACAGTTGATTAGTAGCAATAATATTTAAATATTGTTCCATGATCTCATTCAAGTAGTCGGTCGTTAAGCTTTTGTCAAGCAATCTTTAAAAGCCGGCCCAAAATAACTAGGCTAGGCTCATGTATATTAATTAAAATTGAATGGCTTAAAAATAATGTCATGATGTAGATCATGGTTCAAAATTCTTTTATTCTTGTCTCTTGAGTAATTGCGGCCGTGTAAAGGAAGAGGGTTAGATGTCATGCGGACATCTAGCCGGTAAGCTTTTGCCAGGTAATTTTTAAAAGCCAATTCAAAATAGTCAGGACAATGCTTTAATGATGATATATATATATATATATATATATATATATATATATATATATATATATATATATATATATATCAAGTTGAATGATTTAAAAACGATGTTACAACATGGGTCCAGATTATAATTTTCTAATGCTTTCATCAACTTGATTATATTTTAAGTAATTGGTGCGTGCCCCATTAACATCAATATTCACATACATGCATGCATGGATTTATGCATCCATGTCCGCCCAATGATTTATTTTTATTTTTTTGTGGATGATTTAGATATACTACATTTGGCTCCAAATTCAACAGACGCTCAGACGTTCAAGCAATTGGCTAGTGGCATACTAGGAAATAATACCACAACTAGTGAGAGTAAGTGTTATCTTAGTGTTATTTTGAGAATTGTATTTGGGTTATTATTATTATTATTATTATTATTATTATTATTATAGCTTGTTTATGGGTTTTTCTCTGGTAAAGGGAACATCACAAATCAGAGCAGTGGTGGTGGGTCGACGGCTGCGAATAGTTGGAAACGTGGAAGAGGAAAGGAATGGTGGGCAAGAGATATGGTTGTGGGTGTTTATATATGGTGCTTTGTATGGCTCTCGATAATGTGCAGCTAGAAAAGTGGGGCCCACATCATCATCTGTTTTATTCCCACTTTTTTTTTTCTTTTTTTTATAATTTCATCTATTAGTGTGCTGTAGAAGGATCATCGTCTTCTCTCTTCCTTATAGTACGGACAAGTGGGGCCCATGATTCAGTGATAAAAACGTTGATATGATGGGACCAGTGGTGGTGGGTCAGGGATAGCAACGACTGTGAATAGTAGTTGGACACGTGGCAGAGGAAAACAACGGTGGGAAAGAGATATGGTTGTGGTTGTTTGGATATGGTGCTTTATACAACTGGGGTTTTCACATTGGACAGGTGGGACCATGGTTCATTAATCTAGACCGTTGGTATGTTCTGATCTACCAGTAGATGGACTATATCAATTTAAAATTTGAATGTGGCCTGAGAAATGTAAGATAGCGATCTATATTCTACGGAAGAAGTTCCTAATATTAGTGGGTGGTATCTTCCGATCTAAAGATTTTTAGGAGATTCTACATCCATGGTGGCGCCAATAGGTGGTCTGCTTTACCGTACCATGGGCCCACATCTTAAGAACTGAAAAATCGGGAAGTGGATTGCTCACTGAGTAAACTCTGTGGGGCCCATCGTGATGTACGTGTCTTATCCATGCCGTCCATCCGTTTTACCAGAACATTTTAGGCTATGAGACCAAAATTGAAGTGGACCAAACCAAAGGAAACAGTGTGAAATGAACACCTACGGTTGATAACTTCTTGTGGACCACCAAAGTTTAGGATCAAGCTGATATTTGTGTTTTCCCTTCATCCATGTCTGTGTGACCTTATCAAAAGGTTGGATCACGTGATTTCTTATTTAAAAACTAGCATTGAGAAAAACTTTAATACTCTCGCAGCGTGTGCTGGATAATAGGCAGGAGAGCAGATTAGGTGAGATCCCAGCCTCACCCAAGACCTTGGGGCCCTTACTGTGGTGCTCACCTTGATGTATGTATTATGTATCCCGTTTTTCCACATCATTTTAGGGCAATATCCCAAAAATGAAGCAGATCCAATTATAAGGTGGACCATACCTTAGGAAACAGCATTGATTAACCATTAATAGGCCACAAGTTTTGGATCAAGTTGATATTTTTTTTCTTCCCCTTCATCCGGGCTTATGTGACCTTATCAACAGAATTGATGGTAAATAAACACCACGGAAACATTAAGGTGCGCCCTAAGAAGTTTTTAATGGTAGGACAGTCAATTACCACTGTTTCTTATGGTATGGTCTACCTGATAATTGGATCTGCTTCATTTTTTGGGATAATGCCCTAAAATGATATGGAAAAATGGATAGACAACATGGATACATAATAAATACATCAATGTGGACCCCACGGTGAGGGCCGCACCACTTGGAAAGTTTATGGTAGCGTTCAAGCAAATCAGATTAGAACTGTCCAAACTATGGGTCCCAGTTCAAATGCTACACTTATTAGGTTATCAGAACATGGGATTCATTGAAATTTATTGGACAATTAAAAATGAAATATATCCAACTGTACAATTTTAACCAAAAAGAGTTGAGAAATGTGACCAAGGGACACAAATTTAGTAAGTTTAATTTGATTTAATGTATGCTACGTGTACAATTTCTGGGGAGCCTGGGTATCAAGTGTCATGCTCTGCCAGAGTATTAAAAAACTCCCCGAAGGCCAAAGTAACATCTTGAAACACAGAAACCACAGTGATGTTATGGTGCATGTTATTGTCATGCATATATGACTGAAAGAACCTATTGCCTAATACGTTTTACCAAGCAATGATACATCAAATACGTGTGCATGGCTCACATCTGGAAGAAAGTCCTCTCCGTGATGCTTTGTTGTGTGATGGGACCAGACTGGTGATAGCTTAACAACCGTTTCTCTTAGTCAGTGGGATTAAATGCTATGGAATTGCATTAGATGGAATTAACACAATTTATTGCATGTCTAGAAATACCATATTATTTTGACTGTCCAATCCAGCTGTTGGATCAAATTCTTCCTAGTGGGAAAAACATTGTATTAAACTAAACCTGCCTTTGGTGGACCATGGGATTTTAATCAACAGATCACAACTGATGTAGGTTGCCTGTATGCATATGCAACTCAAATGTCAATGTCAAGGACGCATAAAACATATGCATCAATGTGGGGCCTACAGAACCCATCAGAAATCCTGTGGTGTGATATGTACTATTGAGCGTAGATGATATGATACCTGGATTAATCCAATCCTTTCCTGCATTTTCAAACCCTGGATGAAATTTGCATGGGACCATATGCAATTCCATAGCACCTAATCCTACATAACAAACAGGCCATTAGGCTCCAATGTCTTAATTCCCAGTGCCAGTGGCATATATGCAAATTAATCCAGACCATCCGTTTAGTAGGGTATACTTTGGTTGGAGAAAGGCCCAAAAATCACATTAACCCAATGTTCCCAACTATCCAATTGGTGGCTATTGGACGAATGGTTTAAAATAAATAAAATGGTTCCAACCAAGCGACATGATATGATTGGCCCGATTGTGGATGGCATCACATTAAGCCCAAAAAAAAAAAAAAAAAACTTCCAGAAGGGCAATCTTAACCCTTCAGTAGATGACCCACTAAACATGCAGCTATGAAATAAAATACAGCAACGGTTCAGAATCAACAGTTTGGATCACGGAACCACACAACACCCACTTGTAGAACCTGAAAACTGGAATGGGCGGTTAAAATGGAAAGTTCAAAATCCAAAATTCAAACAAATGTCCACCAATCAGTGTTTGGGGTTGTGCTTTATTTTATGGGCCCATCTATAGTGGGGTATTCAATTTTTAATGGTTTAGATTGATGTACTGTGCACTAGACCAATGGCTGTGTATAAATATGGATGGCTATGATTGACTAACAAGTACACTTGTAATTTGTAACAATTCCAATTCTCAAAATGGAAAATGGGTTGGATGCAAACCAGCAAGGGCAGGTGCAAATGGTTGCTCCAGAAAGACACTGAATGTTTATACTACCAAGAGGACAGAACAAAGGCCAAGCATGGAACGCGTCAGCAAACATGCCCACAGCCCTTAGCTACTTTGGATAAATCTACAATCTGCCCATATATAGAGTGAATCATGGTCACACACATGTACAAGTGGAATGATGTAAGTCAATCCGCACAACCCTAATTGTGGATTCTTCCATGATGTAGCAAATCCCAGACAGTTGGGATCCTCCAAAGATTGAAATACATGCATGCCACATGTTTGGCAGATGCATATGTTCCCTAAGATTAGTTGCCAAAATATTTATTGGAGTGCTTGTGGAAGGATTTGAGAATGGCATAAGACCTTAACATGTATCTGCCTTTTAGACAGTAGAATTCATTGCAACTTAAATACTGTGTACAGCACCCAAGAGGGATACTCACAGGCGCAATGAGAGATTCCCTTCGGCGTGAGCTCCATCAACCATTATTAGCTGTGCACTTTAAAGCATATCAAATGTGGGAAGAATTGAAGCAGTTCATCCGGGCTCCGTCTCTGGAGGAAAAAGTTCCACAGTCATTGATTTAGATCGGTGAACTGAAAGCACAAATGCATAATAAATGTAAAGAGAAATGATTGAGCATGAAAGACCTCCGACAGTGGAAGTTCACATAGTGGGCCACCACGACCTTTAGGGGGCTTTTGGATTGTAAGTTACTTAAGCTAGTTATGCCTCAAGCAGCTTATCTTGATTTCTACTTATTAAATTGAAGTAATTTGAGTAACTTTAAATAAAAAAAATTACTTATAATTAATCATAAACCAAACTTAATTATCTCAAATAAGTTACTTATCTACTGCTGTAAGTAGAAAGGGTAACTTATTGGGTGACAACCAAACGGGCCCTTAAAAAGTCAAAAAAATAGCAGACCAACTTCTCATCATTTGCCCAATCTTTTATTGGATGGTGATGGGATACATCATTTGCGAACTTCCGCCAAGTGTGTTCTGCGCCAAATCATACACCAAAGTAGAAGATGCATATATGCAAGTATATTGGTACCTTAATGCCAATACACCCATTCACGTCCAGGGTTGTAAGTGTGTTTGAGCAGAACCGCGACATGGCCTCCAGGCACTGATCAGTCACCCCAACAATGCCAAACAAGCTGCATTTCCTCCAACTCATCAGTGCTCGACTTACATAACATACAAGATATGTTCAAAGTCTGAGAAACTCTCCTAAATTTACCTAAGAAATTCGAGACAGGTGCAGCCCTCTGCGATGGCCATGACTCCCGCATCGGTGACACGCACACACCTGTCAAAGTTCACAGGCATCTGATAAAATTTCACCTTATTACTTTACACTCCCCAAACTTCTTGTTTGAATCACTTAAGGCTGGCAATGGGCATGGCCTGGGCCCGGAAAAATCAAAATTTTGAATATGCCCAGTCCTAAGACCAGACCCAACCAGTTCAAAATCAAGGCCTAGAATCACAAGCTAAAAGTTACCATGTCAAGTTCAGGGAAACCAGATTCTTGCACTTGGCTATACATGAAAGAGCTTCGTCTGACAAATTCTGGCATACCATTTCTGATAGTTAGTGTCACTCATCAAGAAGAGGGGGATGCATACAACGTACAGTTGTGCATTAGCTCAGCCCAGTCGACTATGCGTCGGGCACACCTTTTCATTATTCAGATTGCTTGTAGATGGTTGGGGTCATCTTATAGGGAAGAAATTCAGGCATGATCCGTCCCATGTGGCCCACCAGATCAATGGATTATGTTATTACAAGGTGGCCTTCAGCTGTACGACTGCTGGGTTGAACAAACAAAAGACTGTTTCTTTATATAAAGAATAGAACCACCCCAGTAATAGAATCATGGTGTTGGATGCATTCAGCCACATAGGATTACCTGCGCACCGCATAGATCTAAGAATTTCAGATGCGGTAGAAATGCCATCTTCTTATAAGCCTGGTCTGTTAAGCTGCAAGAGAAGATTGAATCTTATAGCCAGTTCGTTCATTTGAATCATGCATGCATGCATGTCAATATAAGTGGAGAATAACTCAAAAGCATGGCATGCATGCTTCTCAGTACAGCTGCAGCATAACTTAAAATAAATAATTAAAATTTGTGTGCACCTTGAAAGGGCATAAAGATTCAAGCTTCGGAGAGAAGAACACTTGAGAAGTATCTGTTGCAATCCGCCATCTGTTAGCTTGATGCACCTAAGAATGATTGATGAGTTAAATTACATCTATAAGCATGAAATGTGGCATGATTCGAGCAATGGTTACCATTTACACCAATCTAGAATTACATCACATAACATGATAAGAGGATCAGTTTTTGCAATATTGATATTGATGCATGTACCGCACCCTTGAGATACGGAAACATATCGGTCTCAGAGGGGAAATATCGCATGTATGTGAGAATGTGTTGCTGTCTGAAGGAAACATTGGGAAAATGGAGTTTTTCAATGGAACTTCAAGAGACGTTTCACAAGAAAACAAGTTTGCATAATATGTTTCCTGTTGGCTTTATGTGTCGCAATTCCACATAATTGCCTTTCTATCATCTTTATGCTTCAAATTTTGTATATAGAATTCAGCACCTCCGATTAGTTTCAATCCCTTTTATTCTATTTGCATTTGCAGGCCACAGCAAAATGCTTGGGATGACCTGATTGAAAATTTCTCAAGGGGACTTGCCATGTGGAAATGCAAGCTCCTCTCCTTAGTCTAAAGGCAATCCAATCATGTTTCTGAAAGTCGTATTCTCCAGTCTTCCAATGTACACTCTGGATGTTCAAAGTAGCTGCTAGATTAGAATCCATCCAAAAGCAGTTTTTGTGGAGTGGCAGCAAAGAAAAGCGCAAATACCATCTTGCCTCCTGGAAAGACATTGTAAAACAAGGAACGCTTGGAGGTTTTGATATTAGACAAACCAGGCTCATGAATACCAGAGGCATGCATTCATGGGGTGCCTCCACTTGTGATCCAAATGACACCATGCCAGAGACACGCATTTTAACTTTTGAGCAAATTTACAGGATGTCTCCACTTGTGATCCAGATGAAATGAGAAAGATCACGAGAGAATTTCAGGGCAAGGATGGAAGAAAAATATTGTTGCATTTGATATAAATGATAATAAAGATGCATTGAGCGAGAGTAGTCCACACTGGTTTACAATAAGAAATTCAGAATTCTTAACATCGCCATCAAGGCCTATCCCAGCTATTTGGGGTAGGCTGAAATTCGAAAATTCAGAATTCATACATGAGATGAAATTAGAACCTTTTGTTGAGTATGCATACCTCGTCAAATTCAACACTTCCAACTCTTGATAATTCTCGGCGATTAGATGCAAACTCTGGTCTGAAATATTCTGCAACTCACCACATCAAAAAAACAAAAGTTAGAAACATGCTTCAATATAAACCAATTTTAAGATTCGACAACTAGGGAAAAAAAAATGTATAGAAACAATAACAAGGAAACATCTTCATGCATTATATACAGGCCTGTTTGCTAGACACTTAAAGATGAGTTTATCTAATTTTAGTTACTCATAATATGTATTAGAGATAATGATCGTTGGTTATCAAGATCATTTTTAATACTGAAATGTGATCTCTAATACATGATAAAGATTGATGAATATGGGATGAACTCAATTTGGGGGTCTACCAAACAGTCCCTGAATGTGGACAAGAACTTCTACATGGATTATGCAGTTAAGATATTATTCCATAGAATCTCATGGATGCTTACTAAGCAGCGCATGTTTCAAATGACAATCTTTATGCACCTAAAGCTGTTTTTTCAACATTAGTTTGATAATTTAAAAGATGTTTACCCAAATAGTTTTGTCATAGGCTCCCCATATAAAATAGAACTATACTTGAAGAAGCTCTAGCTAACCCTCTTTTGCAAGACTATCTTGTTAGCCTTGTAAAAAATAGAAGACCAAAGCTGGACTTGCTTTTTCAATGCCTACCACAATGAGGATGTCCCGATAAGAACCACTTGAAAACAATCAATCTTTCTATCTTCCTGTCTCATCTCTTAAAAACCATCTATAAGAACCAGAACCGGTTTTCAATTGAGCTCCCATCTAAGTTGAGGTTGATGGAACTGAATGGTGATTTTTTCCGTCTCATCACCAATCTCTTTTCCAACACCACATTTATGCTACAAGCTTCTGATGTCTTTATCTTCTATCATTCCTTTCCATATCCACACAAGGGCAGGGACGGAGAACTTTCCAAAGAAAGTAGAAAATGTCATTTTATCCTCAAGTGGAAATCTCTGCTTCCATTGAATGTCTTCTACCATCATTGGAAATGCCCAAGAAATCCCATGAATATTGAGACAGTAGCTCCAATGTCCAAAGTCATCCTTGTATCAAACAAAGAGTGAAACAAGATGAATTTTTCTGTTGCTTTCCTTCAGCCAAGTCAACATCACTCAACCTATGGGTGAATTGCCACTCAAGTTTCAAGTTTCCAGTCCATCAATCTATGCTTAATTCTCCTGTCAGAAGTTCACCTTCCACACCTGAGATTTCTTTGCACCTAACAATTAAAAATATAATAGAAAACTAATGGCAATGGATGGGCTTTTGTTCCTTTTTTATTAGGGGGACCCTCTGTAGCTTGGGAATGAGCAATAAAAAGCAAGCAAAGTACATTCAATTCCATCATCTGATGACAAAATCCGTCCCCTGTACATCTGCACTGAAGGGGCGTCTCATACACTAAGGGGCTGTTTGGATAGAAGTAACTGGAGGTAAATGGAGGGAATTGGGAGTAAATGAAGGTAAATGGTCTTTTAAGTGTGTTTGGATAGAAGTAAATGCGTGCAAATGAAATGAAATGGAAGTAAATGGGCTTGTTAATGAAATCCTCCCTACGAGAGAGGATTTGGAAGTAAACGGGGTGCAATGCCTTTTGAGCTCCCTTGGAGAGTCGTGCGACTAAACAAAGGTGGCGCTATGCACATGTCCACCATATACATGACATGCTAGTGATGCTCCAAAACCATTCAAATACTGGCTACATCACTAAAATTACACCAATAAAATGATCCAAACCGTCTAAAGGCTGGCCATCTAAATGGACGGTTAAAAAGCATTGGCAAGTTATTTGTTTGTGATCCTTATGTTTGTGGCCCACCCGAGGCTCAATTTTTTTTTATTTTTGGCTAAATTATATATTTCAATGGGCTTAATACAATCAATCTATTAAATATCACATATGTGCACTAATTTAAGATATTAAAGCTGATTTGGGATATCACATATGTTACCGTGAATGTATTGAAAAATTCCAATGCATTCCAAATCCTCCCATTTACTCCTATCCAAACAAAATATGTGGATTTTAAATGCACTTCATTTACTCCCATCTAAACACATGTTGAGTAAGCCATTTACTCCCAATTCATTTACCTCCAATTCCATTTCCCATTTACAAGCTCCCAAACAAGCCTAACAATAATAGAGGAACAAGGGAAGATGGCAAAAACCGTAACGTTATCCAAACATCACCTTTACAACTTGATAAAATTCTCCAAAAATTACCTTCGTAACTTTATAAGCTCTATTTGTGCTCCTTTTTTTTTTTTTGCTTTTTTCTTTTTTTCTTTTTTGAAAGATGAAGATCTATTTGTGCTTGACTTTATTCAGCGTCAAACCTCTAATACACAATTCCAATTCGCAGTTTCAATACTAGTAAGTGAACGAGAAGACTCAACACCCAAGCATCTTTCGAATGCCGGTAAAATGTGCATGAGCATATGACAATCTCAATAGAAATCACCGATTCCAATAATCTCGTGAAATTCTTAATGGAATAAAAGAATTCAGGTACCAAAACAATCATGTACAGTGATAAGATAAAAATAAAAAATACAAACAGAAGATTGATAAAGAATCCCAAAATAAAAATACAAACAGAAGATCGATTGCATTGTGGAAAGGAGCAAGGCGCCTCCAAACAAAAAATTATTATGCAGATGCATCTTCTTTGACAATAGATACCTTACAGCCGCTCAAGTTCAGATCTATTATCTCTTTGCAGTTCTTCACCAAATGCTTCATGCTCAAATCTGTTACCCTGACCTCAATCCATCATTCCAGTTGTAACATATTAGGATGAACAGGATGATTTTAGGGAGTCACTATTTGCATCCAACCTGATTGATTTGCTTACACCTATTTTCCATCTTGGGAACTGAGATGGTATAAAAGTGTACTATCTTAATTCCCAAAATGGAAATGGGTGTTAGCAAATCAAACAGGGTGGGTGTAGATATCAATTTCCTAATGGTATCATTGTGCATGTTGAAAATATCATGAGGCAGCCATATAAACAAGTGAAATACCTCACATTCCAATAGATGGAGAAGTTCTTGAGTTTTGGGGAGCCACTAGTTATAGCTTCAATTCCATTGTCAGAGATCTTCTGGCAGCAATTCAGATTTAGAGACTGCAAGTCTTGAAGTGACTCCATACACTGTCATTTCACAGCTATCATTGAATAAACAAAGAATCTAAAAAAAAGATGGATCTTCCTGTGATACATGGATTGGTGCTTATGTTATAAACTAATACTTCCTGCAATGCTTCCTGGACCAAGATATTTGAACTCAACCAGACATCATGCCAGATGGATGACGAAATAACTCATTAAAGAAGTAACAGAAAAGAGCTATAAATAAGCAGGGAATGATCCGACACAAGTAGTTTACATCTTTTTATCTTTAATCGATGTGGTTTACATCATATTATGGTGCAGATCAGTTGAACTGGTCACATGCAGCATCCAAAACATCAATCTGGGCTGTCAATGTAGTCCAGCCCACTATTCATGGACCACATAGCCAAAATCAATCTGACATATGATCACAACCTTTCAAACAATGGTCGTCTTTGCTATAACCATCTACTTTCTGAGAAACCAATCAATTGGTTGAGATCATCAGATCAAAGTGTGACTATTGATAGACATAAGCAATCCATGGGGTCTAACAAATAAACTGTTTAGCTCTATTATTGTGTCTTTTATGTAACAAATTATCTGGACCATCCATTCTACAAGTGATTTATCAGATGGTTAGAATCATCTGATAAGTGAAAGTTTGGTTAGGTGGCCGGAAAATGGTAAGATTAGACCAAATGAAAGGTCCACATCAATGAATTTTTTTTTTTTTTTTTTTTTTTTTTGAGAGAGAGAGAGATAACAGCAATTTATTAAGAAGCTCACAAAGTGAGAAAAGAATAAAAAAACCCGAGGCTCACACACGAGCACCTAAAAAGGGGAAGCAGCAGTGGCTGCCTTCAATGATTTAGACTATCCATATGCCAATTAGGCAAGTATTGTAATATGGTTCAGACTTGTTGTATAAAATCATTCCCCATAAAATTGATGTCATTCATTGTTCATTTTTCCATCTCATGACAAAGGAAAAAAGAACAACGACATAGTCTATAAATTGACACCAATGGCATTTTATTGCTTTACCAAAGCACAATACACAGAAAGCAAAGAATAATGGTTTCCTCCAATTGTTTTAAACGAGTAAACTAACAACAGGAAACACAATAATCAACATAACATTTACAATCTTACCTTGTTTTTTAGTAGAGCAAGATGTTTGTCTTCAATATCTTGTGCAAATTCAAGGTTTATCTGCTTAATATTGCGGTATCTAGACTGCAAAACATGAAGACCATCAAATCCATATTGCAAAAAGGCGTATTCAAGTGCAATTCACCTGGGCCATCAGGACCCAGGCTATCATCCCATATGCCGTCATAAGCACCAGTTGCAAAGGAATGGAAAAAAAAAAAAAATGACTTGCGTGCCCTGTTAGGCAACTTAGGAAATAAGAACATAAAAACTATTGGTTTACTGTTTAAGACTCGGAAATATAATGATTTGGTTTGCATGACATTCATGACTTCCGTTAGTTGAATAGTTCATGCCCATAGTCATTAGGATATTGCCTGGGCACCTGGGGTTCGGTTGTCCAGTCTATTTCAAGCATTTTGATTACCTTGACACCAAGCATTTTTTTTTCCCCAACATTGTGGCTCACTGGATGAGCGGACTACCTTGATTCCAAACATTTTTTTAATTAGCTAATGACTCAAGTGCTTTTTATATAATCTATGTTTTTTATAGTTACAAATAAAATAGTAACCAAAACCTTTCAAAAAATAGTTACAAATAAATTTATGAAATAACATGTTACCAAAACACATGTTTATGTTGATTTACAGCCATGCTCAATGAATTCAATCTTGTTGGCAGCAGTGACCGATGTTGTCAAATTGTGAATCGTAATCGGGTCTGAATCGTATCGTATCGTAAATCGTAAGATTTTTCAGATTTTCATAAACATATCATAACAAAATACAAAAAAAAATTGTAAATAAATCAGAAAAATTAAAAAACATGTCACTCATCCATTTTCTCATGAATATGCTAAAATAAAATTTAACAATAACATGATTCTCTATGTCTATATCCTTGTATAAATGTATCATCTATAACAATAAGAAACAAGTCAAACATGAAAATGTCAAAAAATTTGAAAAAAAAAAAAAAAAATGAACAAGACATGAACCAAATGATATTTTATTTAAAAAATTAAAGAAAGAAAAAAAGAAAAGATTAAACAAGGAAAAGATAAGATATTCTAATGTAGGTGGTGTTGATTGTGTTTTCACTGTCTTGTATTATGTTTCCCTAGACCTCTAAGTGCACCCCAACAAAAGGGGGGGGGGGGGGGTGTAAATCCAGTAAAATTACAGTTGTAAAATTGCCCAGTTTTCTGACACATGAACAAGAAATGAACTGATGCATATTTTACCCAAAAAATGGAAGAAAAGAAAAATGAAAGATTAAAGAACTAATTTATATGTTTCATACCTATTTTAATGTAGAAAACCAACGAAACAAGCGGTGTTTGATTCCGTTGAACGATGAAAAGGATAGGGTGGGGCCTAAATACCTTTTAAAAGAGAAAGCCCAAAAAAAAATGAAAAAAAAAATGAAAAAAAAAAAAAAAAAAAGATTTTCTGTGCAAATTAATCGAATCGTACGATTCGATATAATCGTACGATTCATCTAGATTTGTGATTCAGCCATACAATTTGTATTGTACAATGGTACGATATGATACAAATCGTACGATTTGAATTGCAAATCATACGATTTTGACAGCACTAGCAGTGACGACCTAGAAGCAGTAACATTCACTAATACTTCCCATGTTTAGATCATGAGATCAAAACTTGTTCTTATTGCCTCAGTTTCTCAAGAAAACAATACAACCCCAAGCGAGCGCTTACACCTACACCAAAAACATGTGTTTTTTCCAGAGGATTTGCACCGAGTTGGCATCATTGCAAGCGAGTGAGAACAAGTCATAACGGTTTCAGTCCATAGCAAGCTTCGGAATAGAGTTTTAATCCCTTGGTTTAGATGGTTCTATTTTTCATGAATTGTGTGTGTCATCTAAAGCAGGCAAACACAGCATGGGTGAAGGAAAGCATCATGATGGGATTTATGTTTCCTCACTTTCCTCAACATCCAACTGCAATTTGACAGAGACTCATTTCATGTTATTTGACAGATCAATTGGGAGATTGCTCCCCTGTGAAGTGTCACAGATGTCCCAAGACATTTTTCCGTTGTTTTGGTGAGACCTTTTCAGCAAATCATTATCAATTTAGAGGCTTTAACAAACCATGAACTTTCTGGAGAGTGCTTTTTGGGACTTAAGACACTTTATTTGACGTTTTCACTCTGGATTTTCCTATTTCATTCATTTATTTTTTTTGTTAATCATAACTCAGAAGGAAGTGTTTTCCACATGATATTTCAGGAGAAAGGAAGTTGCTTGCATTCAACAAAATTTAATAGAAATGGTATTCTACTAGCAGAATATTTATTTGATACTTAGTAGTTCATTTGGAGAAATGCAATATTAAACTAACCAGTGAAAGAGCAGCAATCAATCGCTCACCAGCATTCTTCATTCCATGCAAATCAAGGACCTACAAAATAAAAACATACAATTGGAAACAATTTCTGAGGTTAACCACTATCTGCAAATGAAAAAATAATGGTGTGAGAGCATTAGTCAAATGACAGCAGTCATCAAGAATAAGAACCGACCATATAATGTAACTAGACAAAAAGGTCAAATCACAATTCAATGAGGCAGTGAAATAACAAATCGATATCAAATGTCACATTGAACTACACACAACATTGTCCAACCAAGATGGGACTGCTTGAGTTACATTTCAAAAGGCCACACCTGCCATAAAACAATACAAGGTAGTCTTATTTGTTTCCTAGTTACCACTTATCAACAGATGAACATAGTAGAGAATAAGATATAAAATATAAACATGTAAGGAAAATATATAAACGAATCCAATACTCTGATCCTGTATACCTTAACAATAAGATAAATATTGTGGTCAGGTTCAAACCCAGATTAGAGCTCTAGTGCTCTAATAATGATCTAAAAGAAACTAGTGATAAACATGAGTAGACAAAAGCAGCGATAGCATGCTTGCAACACTTGGTGATAACATGAGTAGACTGCTCATTTTGAAGTATTTCAAGCACACAGTTTTTTTTTTTGGTGTAAAAGAATCACTTTAGAGTAGAGCTGAACACGAACCAAGTTTAACCATTCGGATCGACTCAGTAAAACTCTGTTCGAACATAAAGTCTTCTTGTTCGAACACGCAGGGTGTGTTTGAAAAAAATTCGAGTCGATTTCAATCAGAGTCCTGTTCGACTCGAACTCGAACTCGACTTGAATATTGACCGACTCGACTCGACTTGTTCATTCGACTCGGTGTGTGTGTGTGTAGAGAGGGGGGGGGGGGGGGGGGGGGGGGGTTGGATGACAAATAAACATGACTGTGGGCCCTAGGAAAGTTTCAATGGTGGACATCATTCTCCTCACTGTTTCCTGTGGTGTTGTCCACTTGAGCTTTGTATCTGCCTCATTTTTTATTTAATGCCTTAAAATGAGTTGTACAAATGGATGGACAGAGTGGATAAAACAAATACATCATGGTGGGGCCCATAGAGCTTTGACGCCAGCTTGCTGGCGGGTGTTCGTGTCACTAGCCATGAGCCAACCCACGTTCGCGTCACAAGCCATGCGTAGTTCCTGCGTTGGAAATCTAGGTGGGGCCCACCGTGATGTTTGTGAGGAATCCACGCCGTTCATCCATTTTGTGAGATCATTTTAGGATGTAAGACAAAAAATGATCTGGATCCAAGACTCACGTGGGCCACACTAAAGGAAAAGGTGGTAGGGAAATTCCTATCGTTGAAATCTCCCTGGAGTCCACAATGATGTTTAATGCCATCATAATGTCATTCCTATGGTGTGGTTCACTAGAGATTTAGTTGTGGCTAAACCTTGTGATTTGTCATTTGTGATATGTAATTTATGAAATGGGGAACATTAAACCTTGTGATTTGTCATTTGTGATATGTAATTTGTCAACAAATCGGTATTTACTATTCAGTGGTAGAAAATATATTTTCAAGCAAAATTGTTTGAACTTGTTCGAACTCATAAAAATTATCCGAAATTCATATGTTCGAACATGATTGGGCCAAGACCAAATCGAGTTCGAATAAAAGCCACCCTGTTCAAATGTTTGTTCGAACATTGTTCGAACACACCCACTCAAGCAGCCGAACAATCCGATCTGGTCCATGTTCGACTCGGATCGGATCGTTGCCCACCTCTACTTTAGAGTGGACAAAAAAGAGATGTGAAAGTAACACACTACAAGGACAATGCGTCACTTTACAAACATTCTTACATAAACTGTGGACCAAGATGAGATGCACTGGAATGATCGGTGCACCCCTCTCACATTACTTCCCATTAATATTTAATATTTAACGGCAACTACTCTATGCTCCTTGTACGTAAATATTACTTAGTGGATGTTAGTTTTCAAAACATGCCTAATTTCCTAGCACCCTTTTATAGAATACAATATCATCTTAAGGAATTTAGGTAGGGTCATCGGCCTAGGGATATGAAGAAGTTGTTTAATTTTCAGCATTCGTCATTGCAAAACACCATAGAACGTGCCTTTAGAGTATTGAAGGCAAGATTTGCTCAATTTCCTATATTAAAGGTAGCATCAACTTACTCATTACATACACAAGTGATGTTGGTAGTGGCATGTTGTATCTTACATAATCATATTGTGCATGGAAATTAGGGTGTTGACCCTAAGTTAGAAATAATAAATAAAGACGATGAGAAGGAAAATGAAGGTGGCTAGGATGAAGATGTCTATAGGCATGTAAAAAATTAAAATGACGATAACGACCTACATGAAGGTGTCAAAAAAGGACAAGACCAATCTGGTGTTGAGAACGAAGCAGCGAGAGCCAAGAGGGAGAGACTAAGATGAACCGATTTAATGGAGAATCGCAAAAGTAATGTGGCAACTAGGAACCTAAAGCGCGTGTCGATTATTGTATTCCAATATTTTTCTTGAAAGGTATTCCAAATTTTTTTCATTACAAGTGGAATATTGACTACGTTGTACTAAATGATTATTTTTCAAATGACAATGCATTAGTTTTTAGGATTGTCTCAATATTTGACTAAAATATTATCTTCTCTTGCTTGCAAGTGATTCTTTCTCATGCACATTTCTTACCTCCACATATTAAGATTTAGGAATGTGCAACAATCGAGAGCAGGCAATGGCCGGAAAACATTTATTACTTGGACTCCATTTAGGGGCTGTTTCGATGGGAATAAATAGAGGTAAATGAGGTGAATTGGGACTAAATGAAGGCAAATGGCATTTGGGGTGTGTTTGGATGGGAGTAAATGCATGGAAATGAAATGAAATGGGAGTAAATGGTCATGCAAATGAAATCCTCTCCTTAAGAGAGGATTTGGAAGTAAATGGAGTAAAATGTCTTTTTGAACTCCCTTGTAGAGTCCCACAAGTTAACAAAGGTGCTGCTACGCACATGTCCGCCATGCACGCGGCACATTGATGATACTCCAAAATAATCTAAAGTATCGGCTACATCACTGAAATCACACCAATAGAATGATCCAAACCGTCCAAAGGTTGGCCATCTAAATGGATGGTTAAAAAACATTGGCAAGTTACTTGTTTGTAATCCTTATGTTTGTGGCCCACCCGAGGCTCGGAATTTCCTCATTTATTGCAGAAGTATATATTTCAATGGGCATATTACAATCATTATGTTAAATTTCACATATGTAAACTAATTTGGGATACTAAAGCTGATTTGGGATATCATCTATGTTCCTATGAATATGTTGAAAATTTCCAATGCATTCTAATTGCTCTCATTTGCTCCCATCCAAACAGAATATTTGAATTTCAAGTGCATTTCATTTACTCCCATCCAAACACAACTAAGTAAGCCATTTACTCTCAATTCATTTACCTCCAATTCCATTTCCCATTTACCTCCATTTACAAGCTCTCAAATGAACCCTTATGGACAAGTGCATGACTGATATCTTGATTGAGCAAGTAAATTTTGGGATCAAGATCAATCATGATTTTAGGGCTACTATAATGAAAGTAGTAGCAAGGGCGATGGTAAAGAGGTTTCATGTCCCTGTGGATGCGGACAACTACAAAAACCTAAGGACTTTGTGCAAACATTTCCAATTGACAAATGAAGCATTGAATAAAAGTGGATTCAGTTGGGATAAGAAACGTAACTACGTAACTGCAGAGGAAGAAGTTTGGAAAGAATTTATCAAGGTCGGTTAAACAAATCTCGTATCCTTCACATTCTTTTGCATTTCTAATATAGAATTTACTGTGAAGAGAATTTAATATCTGACATCTTTCTTTCCATAATCACACCCCAACACCAACAACAAAAAAATGACATTTCCACTTTGCCACGATATGAAGATAATTTGCAGAGAAGACAATGTGAAGGAACATATGTCAAATACTCTTGTTGAATTTGCATAAGAGGCTGCACAACATCACTCAACGGATGATATTGTAATATCCTCCTCGCTCTTTGGAGGATTTGGATCATATACACCATTGGATGATGACTTCTTGGAAGAGATATATCCGGAGATTGAGCGACTAGGAGGAAGTGCTCCTCTAAATGTGAGAACATCGACTCCAAGACAGGCAAAGAAAAAAAAAACTGACTCCCCCAGGGGAATGCGATGCAAAGATTGGACTTCCTTTGTGACACAATCAACAATTACAGTGAAAAGAAAATGGAATTATCAAGAAATGTGCGTTAGGAGTTGAAAAATCTTACAACCATCAACGATAATGTAATGCGGAAGGCCCCTAACTACCTTACAAGACAACTAAATTTTCCAGCTCTTTTTTTTTTTTTTTTTTTAATATTGAGCCTAAGCTTAAACATATATGGCTAGAGAAGAACACTCTATTATAGATTTTTTTCTAAACGTTAATTTTATAGTTTTTTTTGTACTTAGATTACTGAAGACATATGGTTAATTATGTTTTTCTTAAATACCTTCTCATGACTTACCTCAGGATGGGGGCGGTCTCAAAGGACATAGTCCTTGTTTCCAGCAAACCCGTGGTTAGCCAACAGAGGTAACAAAGGTGGAAAAACCACCCGCTCACCTCCCATAGTGTTTTCTTAATGTGTTTTATGGTTAACTATTTATATTCAGTAGTTTCTCCTCATAAAAGGGCATTTAAATAGTGAGCCCACTTCTGTGACCCACGTAATGCTTGGTTTAGTGTAAGGATAGACCCTAGGCTTTATTGAGATGCGCCCAACCCAATTATCAACCTACATGTCATTTAAGATTTTATAGGAATTTACCTCCCCAAGCTCTATCGGGCATGATCACCTAATTACAGGTTATAAACAATTTACGAGTTATCCAAACACAGACAATTGTTTACCTATAAACAGAATATAACTTAAAGCCAAACAGGACAGGTTGTAAATAATTTACACTTGTAATCCATTTACCACTTACAGATGTTACTGGCATCCAAACGACCCCAAGGTAGATTTTCAATTGCATTTAAAAGTTGTAAAACAATTACAGCCTATAAAGCATTTACATGCAATTTCAGCATCCAAACAGGGCCCTATAATCCATTTACAATTTGCAGATTTTACCGGCATCCAAACGACCCTTGATGCATTTATGAAAGAAAACTAATGTAATATAAACATATGTCAGCATCATTGTATCTGTAGGGATATGTCTCTGTGTTGGGTTTCCCATGGTACCTTATGTCGAAGGCCTCATGTTTGTTCCAACACCATGTTGGAGTTCAGGTCAAGCCCAGATGTGATATTTACACTTCTAAAATACAATCAAGGTCTTTTAATTAAGCAATTGGTGGATGTTTAAAGTATGGTGGCTCCTTGATGCTAAGGGATCGTTTGGATGCTTATAAATGGGACCGCTAAATCATTTACATTCTGCGTTTGGATGGCCTTTTTTACCTGTAAATCAATGATTTACAGGCTGTAAATCATTTACAGCATTTACCTCCATCTCATTTACAGACAAAAAGTTTGGATTTCATTTACAGGCTCTCCATTTACAGTCTACCGGCTCTAAATGGAAACATTGGCTCTCTATTTACAGGACTTAAACAATTTACAGGCTATCCAAACACAGACAATCATTTACCTGTAAATCATTTACAGCTTAAAGCCAAACAGGACAGGCTGTAAATGATTTACAACCATTTACAGGCATCCAAACGACCCCTAATTCGAAGGCATTGGCCAAATTAGAAAAGAGCATACAACGTTCTTGTATCTTACCATAGGCTTAGAGTACAACTAGTTGCTTGGGACACGTGGCTCATTCGTTCATTCCGTCCAACTGCTGGCAGGCCATGATGCAAGAACAATACCTATTCGACAATCCTAACCAACTGATCAATGGCATGCAAAATGGACGATTGACCAAAGAAAAGAAAAGGTTCCAGTAATCAACTCGAATCATCCATTCGTTGGACCCTGCGATGGACCCTGCCTTGGATTGATTGTGAGTTCTAAGAAACACTTAGGCTAGATGATACTAAGCATGCAATTTATGGTCTGTAAAACGGACGCTCATGAAAAAAAATCAAATTGCGGGGATCATCCGACCAGTGTGATTTCTTTTCTCATTATTGCAAACTAAAAACAGTATGATGGTGGATGAATGAACGGTCCAGATGACGGTCCCATATGTCCAATCGAGCTAACTAGTTGTGTATGACAGATTTCTAAAAAAAAAAACGTAGTAGAAGAAGAAGATGTGTCGGGAGGAACCTGCCAAAGGGGTTGGTGAGAGAGGAGTGCACGATAGCACCAGGGGCTGACCAGCAAAAGCGAGATGACGTCACGATGTGGGAGCCTGGAGCTCACCAGCTGCAACACCAATGGTACGGTCGTCTTCCTCCATCCCTCTTCTCTTTCCATATCAGTTCCCATCGCTCTCTCAAGGTTTTACTGAGTTGGAAGAGAATCTCTCCCTTTCCCTCTCTCTAGGTTTTACGAGGGTTTCAGTTCTGGGCGCGAATTGGGTACTTCCCTCGGGTGGCGTTTGGTAAACCTAAATTAATTTAAGTGCAGAAAACTTAAAGCGGTGAATTTTTGTACTTATAAGTACCGAAAAATCTGTTTGATAATTTATTCGAAAAAAAATTCTTAATATCTGCATTGAAGCACTCTTTCACAAAAATAAAAATGATTTGTAAACACAAATCATAAATGTCTTAAAATTAACAATTTGTCGTATTTGCCCCTACTGTCTCAATTTATATTTACAGTAGAGTATGAGATAAAACTTGTGATTATCATGTCACTAATTTTGGCACATGTCTAATTCAAATATATTCTCTCAAACATAATATTTTGATTGATAAAGAATATATTCTATTATTTTTAATAGAATAATTATAATCATTCAATTAGTATCCCGATAGGACAACTAATAAGAGAATCTAAATAACATCTCATATTTAATTTATAAAGGCTGATTTTTAGTCTTATGCTCTAAAATGACTTGGAAGAATAGATGGATATTATTAATAAAACGCTTATATCATGATGGGCCGCACATGACACTATTAGGTACAGTCCATGTAACTTATATATGTGTTTTCCATTCCCTTAATCATTCCAAGAAAATGAGATGGCCGACTTTGATATTTATATAACTATATGAAATTCACGTCCATCCGCAATATGAGACGTCGACTCGCCCAAGACTGTGTGGCCCTTACTATGGGGCTCACCTTGATGTGCATATTCTGTATCCATGCTGTCCATCTATTTTTTTCATACCATTTTAGGGTAGTATCCAAAAAATGAAGCAGATTCAATTATCAGGTGGACCATACCATAAGAAATAACGGTGATTGAGCACCCTACCATTAAAAACTTTTTAGAGGTACCTTAGGTCCTTCCTTTTTTTTTTGTTGGTGGGGGGGGGTTAGTCATGCACCGCAGGTAACAATGGCTTGGATGAAGAGGGAAAAACAAATATCAACTTGATGCCTGGATGAAGGGGAAAAAACAAATATAAGCTTGATTCAAAACTTTTGTGGCCCATTAAAGTTCAATAATCTCCGTTTCCTGTGATACCATCCACCTAATAATTAGATCTGAAAAAGCGGATGGATCAAGATGATGTTTGTTTTTTTTTTTTTTTTTTTCTTTCATTCAGGCTTATGTAACCTTATCAACGGATTTGATAGCAAATAAACACAACGCAAACATTAAGGTGCACCCTTAAAAGTTTTTAATGGCAAGACGTTTAATCACCACTTTTAACCAGAGTATGATCCACTAGAGATTTCATTCTTGGTATCATGCCTTAAAATGATTTGGAAAACAGATGGACGGCATGGATATAGAATAGATATGTCAAGGTGGGCCCCACTGTGAGGGCCATACCATATTAGGTGAGGCGCAATCTCAGCAAATCCACTCCCGTGTGCCAGGAGCAAGGTAGCTACGTACTGGACAATGATCTGTGGGCTCCATCATGATGCATGTGTTTTATCCATGCCCTCCATTCATTTCTCTAGATCATTTTAGGGAATGAGCCCAAATTTGAGGTAAATCTAAGTTTCATGTGACCACACTACAAGAAAAAGTGGTGATTGAATGCCCACCATTAATAACTTCTTGAAGCCATGAAAGTTTTGGATAAAGCTGATATTTGTGTTTCTCCTTGGTGTAAGAATCTCTATATTGCGGAATACATAGGACCTTGCTATGCATCAGAGATGTGGAGATCGGACAACTAGAATAAAGACTTACCTATTTGGTGAGCCATCTCCTGCCTGAGATCTGGATCTTCCTCTACTGGGATTGCTGTAGAGAAAACCTTAGATGGGGGTTGTTTTCAGTGTTATCCCGGATTGGGGACCCAGCACCCTTTAAATAGGGTTTGTAGTTGGTGTGGCAGTGTTTGAAACCCACCAAAACACTGCCACCCTTGCTCCACACGAATTTGGCTAACAGGAACCCATGTTCAACTACAATACTGCCATAGGCAGTGTAGACGCGCAACCCCTCTTAATTCTGTAGATCACGACTGTAGTAGGGTCCACCGATCAGTCCACACATGAATCTGCATCATTATTCAAATCTAGACCATTGATCAGTCGGCCCACTATATAAAAAACTTACATTCTCCCACTTGGGCCATACTGTTCAATGTTACGGATTTTAATTACACTTAAGTGGTCAACCAATATGTCAGATTCTGTGGACAACGTTTTTTCCAATCTAGTCCATCAAGACTACTAATACTGGATCGTGGTAGTCTACACAACATTAAGTGAGGCGAAGTGAGACGAATCACGGTCACTAGTATCATCAATCTTAATGGCGTAGATTGTGAACATGGTCGTGTGGTATGAAGATTACACTCAAGTGTGATTGAAAGTGCCTACCTTCAAGAGGTCCTAGGAGCTTTCTTAAGATGTCTCCAATGAGACAATACTGAAATTCTACTATTCTCAAAATATATTATGCACACAAAATGAGAGAAATAGTATAAATTAAAAGATGGAATCATCAAAGTTTATGATATCTCTACGAGTGTCTGAACAAAATAGATCTATACTGAATCTGAAAACTCCCACTAACTGAATGTATCTACGAGGTCATGACTCCCATAGCCACTACATACTCCTGAAATGGCGCCACAGGAAGCCCTTTAGTGAGAGGATCAGTTATGATCTCTTTAGTACCGATAAAGCTTAATAAACACTTGATGATCCCGCACTCTATCATTTACAATATGATACTTTATGTCGATATGCTTCGACCTTGATGAGTGCTGCTATTGTACGAGAAATGTATCGCAACTGAACTGTCACAAAAATATTTTCATAGGTTTTGGGATATGCTCCAAGACCCATAAACCAATGAGAAAAACACTGTAGCCACATCGCCTGATTTGTAGCTTCATGACATGGGACAAATTCTGCCTTTATAGTGGATGAAGCTGTGGTGGATCGTTTTACACTTTTCCAAGACACAGTTCCTCCACTCATAAGAAAGAAATTTAACCGGATGTGGACTTTCTTGTGTCGACGCAGCCAGCATAATCTGCGTCTAAATAATCGACCAAATCCAAATGGTTGGCTTTCTGTAGGTGTGTTTAAAGTCTTTCGTCCATTGCAAGTAGCGCAACGCTTTCTGCAGTTACCTGCCCAATATTCCAAACCATAAAAGTAATATCCGGGCGCGTACAGAACTGAGCATACATTATACTCCCACTGCTGACGCATACGAAATTTACTTTATGCGATCATTTTCTAAATCATTCTTGAGGCAGTGAAAAAACTTCTGAACTTGTCACCTTTAGTTGTAGGTCATCAAGCATGAAAACAACTTTGCATGCCAAATCGCTCGAGTATCCTACCAATGTAGGATCTCTGTGACAAATCAAGCAGTCCTCGAGATCTATTCCTATGAATCTCGATGCCTATGATAAAAGTATCACAAAAGGAATAATCTGATTTCTCATTTATTAGGTTCATGGATCTGTAGTGAAAGTAGACGTTTATAAAAGTGATAAATTATTTGTGTCCACTCCATGAGACTATAGGGAATGGACCACGAATATCTGTATATATCACTTCTAGTAGTCCTACATTCCTGATTGGTTCATTTTTTCTGATTCTAGTCTGTTTTCCCTTAATGCAATCTGTACAATCTTTAAAATAAAAGAAATCCAAGGATTGAAGTATTCTATCCCGCACAAGCATTTCCATTATCTCACAAGAGATATGGCCTAATTGCCTATGCCACAAAATGGAGAAAACTTCATTCCTCTTTATTCTCTTTATTCCTGCTCTATTATGCTACAAGTTTATCTTTAGAACATTTGCAGTATGTAGGTTCAATTGATATAGCTCATTCACGAAAGTTATGGTCAACTAAATTCAAACCAAAGTAAATATTAAAATTTTCATTCTTAAATTTAAAAGTGCATCCACATTTAACTGAAAAGAGAAATTAAAAAAAATAAATTTCGCCTTATAAAAGGCACATAAAAATATCTACTAGGTCTAATAATGGCCATTTGCTAATCTAAGTCCGTAGCCTCCTACTGCCGCAACGTTCACTTTTACGCCTATTGCCAACGCACACTGATTGCTCCGTGTCAGTTGACATTCGGCTCTGTAGTATATCCTACATGGAAGTGCATATGTGAATAGAAGTGTTATAGTCTATCCATCAGGAATCTGTAGATACTTCAGTTAGATTGCTTTCAAAACAAACAAGATCATGATGATTACCTTTCTTTATCAACCATGCTTTAAAGCCTTCGCAGTCCTTTTTTCTGATGTCCTGGCTTATTGCAGAAGAAACATCCATCATTAGGACCTCGTCTTTTCTTCTTTGCTTTGCCTTTAGATTGTGGCTGATTGCCACCTGTAAGATCCGAAGAACCTTTTTTCTGAATTTTGCTTCATTTTCTTATTATTCCATTTTCTCCCTTGTCCTGGGGTTACGAAATTTACATTATGTACGATGCCTTGCTTAGCCAACCTTTCCTCTTCTTGGACGCACTGAGAAATCAATTCGTCCAACATCCATTTGTCCTTAATGGTATTGAAATTCACCTGGAACGTACTGTATTGAGGAGGCAGGGAGATCATGATCAGATAGACAAGCTGATTATCATCAAATTTCAGTCCTAAGTTGCGTATCTTGGATTCTACTTGGATCTATTCTATAATGAATTCTCTTATGTTTCCTTTACCGTTATAGGTTGCACGGATCAGTTTGCTAAGTAATGAACATAGTTCAGCCTTTTCTGATTTCGTGAAACGCTTGCCTATCTCGATCAGGAAGTCTTTGGCCTTATCTGTATTAGGCATGGCACCCTTCATGACCTCTGAAATCGCGTACTTCATGATTTTGAGGCACATTATATTAGACTCTGTCCAGGCCTTATAGTGAGCTTTTTCCTCTTCTTTGCTTTCAGATGAAGGCTTAGGAGGTTCTGGCTCTCTCAGGGCAATGTCCAACTTCATACACCCCAGGACAATCTCAATGGACTCCTTCCATGTGTTGTAGTTGGAGCCGGTCAGAAGGGGGACTGTATTATAGCTGTTTGGAATGTTAACTGAAAAATAAACTCATATTAGACTTTATATTATGAAGTTTCAGGCGAATAAACATTCAATTGATTGAGGGCCTTCAATTGAATTATCCAGGATGAATGTGGGCCTAAATAATCAATCCTGGCGAGAATCGGCCACATCATCATGACTCCACCTGTGGGTGGAAGTCATAACATGCAGATAGTTTTCCTGAACTGGAATCTAACGGTGATCGTCTGTGTTTTCGTCACCGTCTGCATGTGTTCATGTTCTTACTAAAGTGGTGATCGTTTGTGTTTTCGTCACCGTCTGCATTGGACGTGAACGTAATTGTATGCAATCCTTTTAACTTAATCCCAACATTAGAAGTCTGAATTCGTGCAAATCTTCACTGATAGTGGTCACTGTGGTGGCTAACACTACCAGATCCAACTCCATGATTTTCGACTTATGACTGCAATTATGTGTTTATATCCCTACTAAAATGGTGAACGTCTGTGTTTTCGTCACCATCTGCATGGGAAACAAACGCAACTGTATGCAATCCTTTACTTAAATCCAATATTACAAGTCTAAAATTGTGAAAATCTTTACTAATTGAGGTCACTGTGGTGGCTAACACGATCAGATCCAATCCCACAAAATTTAGACTTAGGATTGCGATTTAATCCTGCCCTCAATAGATCAATCCAAAATATTCTGATTTGGCCCAATTAGTAGTTGACATTGATCATTTATATATGGTGAAACTGAAAAGAAACCAACACTTAAGTAAGTTTCATTCACCCATTTCCTTTTAAACCAACGGATCAAGTCAGCCCTAGAGTATTGGTTATAGGCCCACAACTAAGTCAAATCAAGACTCTATATGATCTGAACATCACAATGAGCATTCCAGGTCTAGCACTAATCATTCACAGGATGGATGGTCCAGATGGAATATTGAATCTAATTTAGGTGGACAATCAGATTCTCACATTAAAGTCCATAAAATGGATGGTTCAAATCCAGTACTTAAGGTCCACATGATGAAAAATTCAAATGCTAAATCATCCATCTAGTAAATTAGCCAGATTATACACTCATTAAAATAGATAGTCCAGATCTAAGAATAAAGTCCATAAACAAGCCTTTAAAACTTTTAATGGTCATCCAACAGGCCTGAAGTAGTGTTTATTGTAATGCTTAATAACCTAAACCAGGGGCTATAAATGTCAGCTTCCATAGGCCCAAAAACATGCTAAAATCTGGCCCATAAATTTGGCCAAAATATACTAAAATCTGGCCCATAAATTTGACAAAAGCATGCTAAAATCAGGCCCACAAATCTGGCCCAAAAACATACTAAAATCTGGCCCATAAATTTGGCCAAAATATACTAAAATCAGGCCCATAGATTTGCTCTAAAACTTGGCTAGAAATGGGCCCAGAAACAGCCATAAATCAGACCCTAGTACAAGGCCCACCGAAAGATATCACGCCAAAACAGGTTCATTGGACAGGCCTAGATAAGCCCACTGGACAATACATCCAAGGACAGGCCCACTGACCAGCGTCTGACCCAAATACCAAATGGGGCCCAGCTTGGCAGAGAACAAAGGGTTTTGGGCTCGGCGCGTTGCATCCCACCGTATGGTTAAAGCCCAAAACAAAACAGCCTTTATGGCTGGATTGTGGTAGTAAGAGAGAAAAATAAGGGAAAGGGAAAACCCTAACCCAAGCACAGCAGCCACCACACCTATCCCCTTTCCTTCTCTGTTTCTCTCCAAGCTCGGCCGCCGTTGTGAAAGAGGGTTGAAACCCTATTCCTTCGATCAACGACGCTGCTGCGCCATTGCTCGGTTACCGCCCAAAGACGGCAACGAGCTGCTGCCGGAATGCATGATTGCGGTGGACAGAAGAGCTGAGAGCTCCACACCAGCGACAATGGCGACCCAAACCGTAGCCGCAGTCGCCCTTTCTCCGAAGACTGGCATCCCTACCTCTTCTCCGAAGATCGGCAGCTTGCTAGGATTTCCAGCCATGGCTCTTTGTCCAAAACCGGCAGCCATGAGCGGCAGACGTCAGCAAGCCCAACCTTCAGCGGCTATGCTGAATCTCTGCTTATGCCGACGTCGGAGATAACGGCAACCATCACCGATAACTTTAGGGTTTGAAGTGCTTAAGTTTGTATGCACATCAATGGTAGCCGTGAATGGCTGCTTCAACCACCATCAGCAACAGCAGAATGACGGACAGAGTTGCCGCAGACGACTGAGGTGCGTTCGGTCCTCCCCCTTTTTTTTGTGCTGTATGTCGCCTCTACTAGACGACAGCTTTGCCTAATTTGGGCAACTCTGTATTTTGGATTCTGGCGATTTCGATTGGCTGGATTCCGGTAATACCTCATTCTAGATCCACAGACCTGACAACAGTGGCGGTCTGTTTGCACTGTTTGATCAGGTCCAAACCAATTCAAACAAAAAAATTGAAATCTATCGTCCAGATTTGAAGCTAGAATTGCTATGGATGAACAATTCAGACCTGGCCCATAGGGTTTCCTAATCAGATTTGATAATATGAAAATCCACCATACCCGATGCATAGTAGGCTTTGACACCAACTGTAAGAATCTCTTTATTGCGGAATACATAGGACCTTGCTGTGCATCAGAGATGTGGAGATCGGACAACTAGAATAAAGACTTACCTGTTTTGTGAGCCATCTCCTATCTGAGATCTGGATCTTCCTCTCCTTGGATTGCTGTAGAGAAAACCTTAAATGGGGGTTGTTTTCAGTGTTATCCCGGATTGGGGACCCAGCACCCTTTAAATAGGGTTTGTAGTTGGTGTGGCAGTGTTTGAAACCCACCAAAACACTGCCACCCTTGCTCCACACGAATTTGGCTAACAGGAATCCATGTTCAACTACAATACTGCCATAGGTAGTGTAGACGCGCAACCCCTCTTTATTCTGTAGATCACGACTGTAGTGGGGTCCACTGATCAGTCCACATATGAATCTGCATCATTATTCAAATCTGGACCATTGATCAGTCGGTCCACTATATAGAAAACTTACACTTGGTCCATCTATGTGTGACCTGATCAATAAGTTGGATGGAAAACAAACATTACATTAGGCCCTAGGAAGTTTTTAATGGTAGCCGTTCAATCATCACTATAATAACTATTTTTATATTTAATATGGTGTGATCCACTTGAGAATTGGACCTATCTCACTTTTTAACTCTTGCCCTAAAGTGATATGGAAAAATAGATGGACGACATGGATAAAGTGCATGCATTATGGTGGGCCCACGTAACATTGTCTAGGAGCTACTGGACGGTGATAACGTCAGTAGACATGCTTCCAAATCCTGTTGGCATGGCTGTGAGCCCCACCTTAATGTATTTGTTATATCGACACTATCTATTTATTTATTTAGATGATTTTAGGTTGTGATTCAAAAAAAGAGGCAGATTCAAAGCTCAAGCAGACCACACCATAGAAAACATTGGAACTTGAATATCTACAATTGAAAACTTCTTTGCGACCACAGAGGTTTTGGATCAAGCTGATATTTGTATTTTACCTTCATCCAGGTTAATATGACCTTATGAATAGATTTGATAGAAAATACATAGCGTGGTGGGTCCTGGGAACTTTTCAACAATGGGCATCATTATCCTCATTGTTTTTATGGTGTGATCCACGTGACCTTTGGGTCCAGCTCATGCCCCACAATGATCCAGAAAAATGGATGAACGGTGTGGATATAACACATACATCACGGTAGGTACAAAACTTTGCCACATCATTTAGGCATCTACTCCGTTATGGCTCTTTCCCCGCAAGTTATGAGGAGGGCAAAGTTGTCATTTAAAAAATATTCAACTTTAAAATCACTTACCGCTTTCAGCTTTAAGCATTAAGCATTAAGCAGAAGGAAGATAGCTTAAAATAAATCACACTTTTTCAGTGATTTTTTAAATTAAGTATTTAATAATTTAAAATTGCCAATCAGTCTGAATTAGAAAAATCACTGAAAATAGTTATTTTCAGTGATAAGTGCAAAAATATGTTTTACCGAACAGGCCCTTAGTCTAGTCAGGGCCTGCTTGGATTAATCCTTTCCCTTGTTTCCAAACACCGGATGTAGCTTCCAAACTGAAAATTCCTGCTGGGACCCTTTTGATTGGTCCCCGTCATCCCATAGGTCTACAACCCCGTCACATCCTCAATGCAACCTAGTCACACCTCAGTGCAACCTGGTCACATGACGTCATGTAGTGTGATGTGGACTAATGAAAAGGCTCCAAGCAAGAAACATGTAGTGTAATGTGGACCAATGAAAAGGCTCCAAGCAGGAAACATGTAGTGTGTTGTGGACCAATGAAAAGGCTCCAAACAGGAAACATGTAGGCTTCCAAGCAGAAAACCCTTGCTTGGAGCCTAATCTCATCTAATACCAGCACCATACCGGTCAAGAGATCTGTGGGCCCACTTTGATGTCTATAGTTTATCCATGCCATCCATCTATTTTTACAGATCATTGCAGGGGATGAGCCCCAAAGGCAATTGTAGCTCAGGTGTTCCACCCCCACATAAAGCAATGGCGATTCCACCGTTGAAAATTTCCAAGGACCCACGATGATGTTTCTTTGGCTCCAAGCAAAACAACCATGCTTGGAGCCTTTTCATTGGCACATGTCATCACATAGGTCTGCAACCATGTCACATCCTCAGTGCAACCCGGTCACACCTCAGTGCAACATGATCACACCGACATCCTGCAGTGTGACGTAGTCCAATGAAAAGGCTCCAAGCGGGAACATAAATATCAGCTCGATCCAAAACTTCTTGCCGCAGTAAGTTTCCAACAGTAAGCTTTCAATCTCCACTGCCTCCTTTGGTGTGGTCCACTTGAGCATTCAATTCAACTCCTTCTTGGACTCATGCAATAAAATCATCTATTAAGTTTGATGGACAGCATGGATAAAACATTTATGTCGCCGGTGGCTCTGCGAAGCCCTTGACAGGTCCGTCCCTATCTTGCTAGGTCCTGGCGGGTAGTACACTAGTACCCACTGCGCGAGTGCGCGCGCTTCAGTTCTGATGACTCGTTCTGATGAGTGGGGGACTTCGTTGGTGGAGCTGTCGACGGGCCTGGTATTGGCCCGGATTTTGAACTGTTTTGTACCGGTCCTAATCAAAATTCTATTTTTTAGGCCCAAGCCCGGCCCATTGACATCCCTAATGGTTGGGGATCCAGATCGTTGGATTTTGGGGATCGCTCAGGAGTCAGGAGTAAGATTGTGTCCTGCCCCTGGACGGACTCGGTCCGGACACGGATCAGGTGGTGTTGGCCTGTTGCCAACACATCCCCCAGCTGTGGTGTGTCAATATGTTGGGGGATGTAGAGCCCAACGTTATGTACATGTATTTAAATCCAAGGCCCTCCATATGTTTTAGCCCCTTGGGCAATGGGCATGAACCCAAAAATGAAGCAGATTATAAGCTCAAGTGGACCACACCACATGAGACAGTGGTAATTGAACACCTGCCATTAAAAACTTCTTGAGGGCCACGAAGGTTTTGGATCAGCATCATAGATTCATATTTGTGGCTTAGGAAGTGGATTGCCTGCTGTGCCACACACCATGGACCATACCTCCACGGTGTGTTGACGTCACTAAGTTTTGTGAGCCCCACCATAATGTATATATTATATCCAAACCGTCTGTCCATTTGGTGAGATATTTTTAGGGCTTGAGCTCAAAAATGAGACAGACCCAAATCTTAAGTGGACCACAACACAAAAGGAAGTGGGGATTGAACGTCTACCATTAAACACTTCTTGGGGTCGGAGAAGTTTGTCTTCCCTTCAACCAGCTCCTTGTGATCTTTTGAACCCGTCGGATGGCAAATAAACATCATGGTGGCCCTAGGGAGGTTTCAACTGTGGGAATCATTGTCTCCACTGCTTTCTGTGGTGTGATTCACTTGAGGTTTTGATCTGCCTAATTTTTTGTCTGATTCACTTAAATGATCTTTTGAAATGTAGTGATGGTGTGGATGTAACACATACATCATGGTGAGGCCCACGGAATTTGGTGACATCCACACACCACCGAGGTCAGTGGTGCTTGTGGCACAGCACGCAATCGGCTTCCCTTCACCTAGGTCGAGTGGGGAGCGGATTAGCTGCTACCCGGGTAACAGCTTAGTGGGTGTTCCCCTTACTGTATGAGGCCCACCTTGATGAATGTGTTTCAAATCCATGCCACGTTTTTTCAGCTCATTTAAGGACGTTGTGCCAAAATGTATGCAAATCCGAGTATTGGCTGGACCACGCAAGTGGAAAAAGTGGTGAATGACCATTAAAAGCTTTTTATAGGCCACCAAAGTTTTGGATCAAGCTAATCTTTGTATTTTACCTTCATCCATTTATGTTTGACCATATCAAGGGGGTGGGATGACACATAAACATTAGGGATCTGCTTACATTGAACAAGTCAATGTGCAACATATTATCAAGGTGGGCCCTACGGCTTACCTAATCCACGGCCGTCTGAGTGACCTTTTTTTTTTTTTTTTTTTTATCACACGCACCACACAGACACTCCACACCCACCCCGCACACACAACCGCACACTCACACTATAGTGGGGTTGCACCACCGAACCTGATCGGACCTCGTGTTGAAATTCTTGGGAGTCTAACGACAAGCCACAAGGCAAGGGTAAGGACCCTGTCTGTGTGGCCTTATCAATAAGATGAATGGCAGATAATCATTTCAATGGCATTAGAAAGGTCTCTACGGTGACATATTTCTTGTGGTGTGGTCCACTTGAACTTCATATCTACTTTTTTCTTAGTTCATGCCTAAAATGAGGGGGGCAAAAAGGATAGAGGGCATAGATATAAAACACATACATCACTATGGGCCGATGGTGCCCAACACATCAACATACCATCGTTGGGGTGTTGTAGGAAATTATCATTCAAGAAGTGACACTAGCTATTCCCTTAGAGTGCATGGTGTGTTTCGGCTATTACAAGGCGTGAGCTCGTTTTGCCTCCATCGTGCACGACCGCTATTAGCATATGTCACCCAACTGTGGATGGCATGCAGGGATGGTCAAACAATCTGAAAAATTTATATTTCTATATTTTGGGTGCAACTTTAGGTTAACTACATTAATAAACTTAAATTAGATGTATGATTGATTTATTAAACTATACGTATGGCTAAATAAAGATCTTCTTAGAAGAAAATTTCCAGTAGCTCTCATTCATCTCCACTAATCAACGGTTAGGATGATCCTTTCAGCATATTATGGGCAGATGCCTCTTCAAAAATCCAAAGAGCAATGGTCACAATTATCTGAGGGCCCCACGTGGGGAGCTTAGAAAGAAAAGGCTCCATCCGATAATATTAGTCGATAATATCTTGGCAATTTCTTTTAAAAAGATTTATGCATTTTAGTATTTGGCATCGGATCTTCAACATGAATAGTTCGGATTAGCCGACCATTCATTTTAAAAGTTAGATTTTGGATTTGCTAGAAAAGACATATTTTCCTGTGCATTCTCTTAGCGCAGAGATTGGTGTGACTCACCTTGATGAGTGGGGCATGATCCGAATAGATCAAATGAATTTCATGGGCAAAATGTGCATGAACCCCAAATTTCATTTTGATCTGACCAGCAAATGGGCCACACCGATCGAATATAATCTAAGTAATGTAATATGATGTTGTGATTTTATTAGATTATTGGATGGACCGGATTTGATCAACACCGTTGATTTGTTTTTGAAATTGCGTCGGGTAGCCTAACACGACACCCTACGCATACGCGTGCGGAAGCTTGAGGAGCAACTAGAATTATGGCTAAACCTATAGGAGAGGGTGATTAGGACCTTTTCAAATTCTTTTCGCCTACTTATCAGATTTAACAAATTAAACTACGTAAGCGACAAACACTTCGGCTTCCAAGCCTAAGTGGGTCTAATTAATAGACTAGCAAAAGATAAAGCAATTAACCACCTAGTCTAATAAACTCATGTGGACTAGAGATGATGGATCAAGAAATGCTCAAGTCAACATGAGGTAGTGAAAGTACATCTTGTGAGTGTGGATGTGCCTATCAAGTGCCCAGCATACATTCCTAACTAAGCATTCATAATTAATCAATTAAACATAATGCATAAAGAGAAATGTACTCAAGAACAATCACAAACACAACGATATATAGTGGTTCGACTACTTGTCTACTCCACTCCCGGCTCAAGTACTCAACCCCTTTGAGCACACCGGCATTCACTGGGGAGTTTAAATCTGGTTCCTCCCAACCAAAGTGTTTTAACTCGGATCCACCAAACCGGGGAGTTTACAGGTTCCTCCCAACCTACACGTTTGCACCCGTGTTGGTGGCCCCCCCCCTGGAGACTTTGTTTTAGGCCCGACTAACGTGCCAAGGAACGGCTGACGTCCCTAGATTTTAGGCCCAACTAATAGGCCAAGGATCGGCTAGCGACCCCGGGGCGAGTTTGTCAAACAAACTCTACACTCAACTCCCACAGGGAATTGAGTGGATGGACTCTTAACAAGACAACCTTACTTGTCGGATTGAGCCCCTTGTTGCGCCGCTTCGGGTTGCTTCTTCTCGCTCTCCCGTGCTTGAATCAGCTCTCCTTGTGCTCCCCCGATCTTTGACGCCGTTGCTTTGTCAAGGCTTCAGCTCCAAGATCAGCTACCTTGCATGTGATGCTCCATTGGAGATGCCCAAGGTGCTAGGGAATGGTAAAACCTCTACAAATGGTAGGAAATGGTTTCCTAGAGGAATTCACCTAAATGGACTCCTAGGTAGTGTTTAGACAGAGGATTTAACTATCATCAAGGTGTCTAACCCTAGGAATCAAGAGGGAACAAGTTCATTCTCAATATGCCATTGAATGGCCCAAGCTTGTGATGAAAACACAAGGAGAATGACTTGCTTTAGGTTTGGGATAGAGCTTCTAATGATCTCTAGCAATGGTGGCTTCTATCTCCTCAAAATCCCTTCTTTTGGCTCAAAAATCGAATCCCCCTCTTAAATAGATTTTCTTCCAACAGTTAAAAAACGGGCAGATTCGTGCATCTCCGATTGATCGGAAAAAGTGTCCGATTGATCAGAGCCCAGTCCGATTGATCGGAGACAAGTCCGATTGATCGGAAATCTATCCAGAGAAGTCTCTGGAAGAAATTTCGATTGATCGGAACACTGTCCGATTGATCGGACGGCCCCTTCCGATGGATCGGAAGACTGTCCGATTGATAGGAAATATGTCCAGTGAGTTTTCAATTTTTTCTGGGACAATTTCCAATTGATCGGAATTTCTGTCCGATCGATCGGAAGTCCTATCGGAAAACCTGTCCGATTGATCGGAGTCCTATCGGAAACTGCTGTTTGAGCCTTTTTTATTGCAGCAGCTTCCACCTCTTTAATTAGTCTAATTTATCATGTTTTTCATGGAGTTCTAAGACTAATGATGATGACTAAAGGTATACCTAGGTGGTGCAAGTCATCTAAGAGGTTATGGGTTAGGTTTTGGTCAAGGCAAGGCACACCAAGGCATCACTTTTACCTGTTTCTTCTTCCTCGATGTAGGCGGTCCGTCTTGAGTCTTCGTTCTTCGTCTTCATTAAGCTCAACCGACACTAGACCCACTGATCCTAAGTAATTGACAAACAAGGTGCACTAGTATGTCACAGAAAAGTGCACTAACAGTTTTCCATAGTCTAATCATGCTAGAATCATGAATGTTAATCAGCTCGATCATCCAATGGCCCACATTAATTCAAGAGAACTTAAGTCATCCAACCATTAAATATAATTTTGTTGGATCACTAGATGAATCAAATTGATCTACTTCGTTGATCTAATTGTTGGATCTAATTAAATATAGATCTGATGGTTTAGATTGGTCTAATTTATTCTGAAAAATTTCATTCCACACATCATACATTTAATTAAACTAAAGTGCTTTATTAAATTCTAACTGAATTCAAACTAAAGTTTAGTTTAAATGTGTGATGTGTGGAATGAATGCTCGAATTTTAATTCACACATGAAAACTTAGGATTTGGGTCATAATACTCGGGTTTCGAATTTCGGGGCACGCCAACTAACCTGTGTTGGTCTTTCTTGGAGACCACCCGGATGAATTTTACCTACCAAAAGGTAGATGGCTATACCCATCAGAACAATGGAGGGTGATACCCATCACGTTGATGGAGGATTATACCTACTAACAAGTAGAGGGTTGTACCCATCAAATTGATGGAGGGTTCTTCCTACTAATTAGTAGAGAACGTGGCCCACTAATAGGTGAAAATCTCCAAAATAAAAAATTGTGGGTTAGCTAAATCCCGATTCAAATAAGTAGATGTACCATCCCATTTGATTTGTCGAATTTTAATCATTTTTGTGTATACTCTGATTATATTTGATTGTTCTATTTTATGCTTAATTGGAGGAACCATGTTTGGTTCACTCACGAGGCCTGGCTAGCTAACACTTGATCAATTAATCATATAGATATGGGTCATGATGATATGTCGGCTCAAGAACAGGAAGAAGCAGTTGAGCCTATGAAAGATCCACGGGATACATAGTTGTATCTGATCGAAGAAGAGTTAGCTCCTTTAGAATGATTTTGCTTCTATTTTGGATTTAATTAATTTTAGCCTTTATTTTTTATGTTTCTTTTTTATTAAGTTGGTAGCTTGTTATTGGTTAGATTTTGTTTCAATGTTGAGATACAATTTCATTAGTCGTTTATGGTTTAAGATTTGACACTAGAATAAGGACCTTAGTAATAGGTCGTGGAATAAATAGATTGTCATTTATGATTAAATTGAGTTTGAGTTGACAAATTTGATTGTGTGGTTGCATGTATGACTATGATGTGGAATGAAACTTAGAATGGATAATGTAGCATATAAACTCTGATAGAAATGTATATTAATTGGTTAAGTATACTTAGTATACGTATTGCGTTGTGAATATCGAGGTTGAGATGCATGTTATCGATGGCCGATCTTCAAAGCGTGACACCTTTTATACTTTTATTGCGAAAAAGTTTAGTCTAATTTCATACTGGAAAGAGAGAAGGGTTTATAAAGCTTTTCTTTTCATAACTTTTTAAAAAGTGTTGCATATATAATGCTCTTGCCCGTTCATGCATAGAAAGCTAGCCCTAATAAAAAATGGCTAGAAAATCAATTAACTAAACATATCTCAAAATACTTGCACTTTTCTTTGAGTATGCCGCACTCTCTTTAAACATTTGATGCAACTCTACATGTGAGACATATGTAACTGTCTTATGGTGGGATTGTCTTTAAATTAGGACTTCGTCTTTTGGGTTTTTTACAACTTTAAAAACTTCTCTCCTCAATTTTTTCTTCTTTTTTTTTTTCTCTCTAGGCATGCGAAGGAAGTGTGTATACTATTTGGTGTTGGATTTTAGGTTGATTATGTATGCGCTTAAATTGTACTTGTATCCTATGGATAGCGTGTTGCAAACTTCTTAACATAAGAAAGGACTGTGAAATAATGAGAAGAAGATCACCATCTTCCTCAAGTACACAAAACCTTGAATCACAATGTAGTTTTTAATTCTACAAGACAAAAAAGGCAAAAAATTCGAAATTATATTGATAGATAATCTAAGGATTTTTTTTTCGATTACATCACTTATATAGAAAAGGCAAAACCCTAAGTCATTTAGAATGACTCAAAATAGTAAAACTTTTCTGAAGCTTAGTTTGCCAAAAATAAAAATGTTCATATAAATCTCACTGAAGAATTCCTGACTGCTATTATAAGCAGTTTTTAAAAAGATAAAAATTCCAAAACTAAAAATAAAAACATATGACGAAAAAAAAAATAATAGAATTTCCTAAAATCGTAGTGTTAAACTGGAGAGGTATATTTTATGACGAAGCGGATGAATTCAACTATCATAGCAACCCAGTTAACCCCAAAAGCATCAGTAAATAAAGATCGATAGGTCATTCGTTTCTTGATAATGTCCAAATAAAAAAATACAGCTAATTTACGATCCATACTTCGAACCATAATTTCTCCCTATTTTAAATGAATTTCTTCGAGGGCCCAATTATGTTATGCCCTATATAAGATTGAGCCGAGATATGGAATGTACACTTCTTGAGGCAAACTATTTCATAGAGCTATTAAGCTTGTGCCTGTTATAACTTCTTAATTTGTTGAGTAGAATTACCGCTTTCAACGTTTGTCTAAACAAGTGCACCGTTATATATTTCACTAATTTAGCAGTGTTCGGGTAGTATGTCCGCCTCGCTCACACTTGTCAATGTGACGTGCGTGTTTTACATGGAATCCGTCCTTGCCATCGTACCGTTCACATGGCAGCAAAAGTCAGGCAACCATCAGGAGAACCATACATGTACAGTGCATCACGCTTTCGATCGACTGTCCATTGTTCGTGTATGGCGTGACCGGTTAACCTGACTTTTATGGGAGTAGATCGTGGGGCCAACGCGTTGGATGGCCCACCGCACGCACACCACCCATTGGCATCTGTGTGCAAGGATGTTGGTCCATTGAGGTGCATGTAAACATTCCACAATAGAGAGAGAGAGAGAGAGAGAGAGAGAGAGAGGTGCATGTGAACATTTCTCACACTGAGAGAGTCCCACAACGTTCACTTGAAGGAAAGATAACGATCCACATGAAAAATGCTAAATGCCTATGAAAACATACATGAGTTACAAAACCCAGTAGTAGAAAAGAAAAAAGAAAAAAAAAAAAGAAGGAAAAACATAGAACAAGAACCTCAAGAAACAAGAAAAGCTTTGCCTGGTCTTCTCCCATGTATGCCATTCATCTTCTTCTTCCAACTCACATCATCTCCCAATACTTCCTATTTCATCTACAAACCCTACAACCAACATCTCATCACCACCCTCCATCACTCTTCATCTGGACCCTTTTGGGGTGACCAAATTACCAAAGCAAAACCATACATTTCGATGGAAACTACTCTCAAGGAATCACACAAGGATACTGGTATATAACAATCCTACTCCCAGTTCAACGTGGGAAGAGTTATGGCAGAGTATAAACTACCCAATAGGCACGCATACAGATACTGTACACGTGGCATACATTTACTTCAATCCAGACCGTCTCAACAGAGGACCATATTATGGACGGAGCATGATAAAAAGAATTTATATCAGGTTCTGATCTTTTTTTTTTATATTTTTTATTTTAGGCCTTTAAAATGGATGGTTGATCTGAAAGTACCCAATGGTCCTAATTCAATAAGAAAAGGCAGAGATTAGGATCATCCAATCCAATTTTTGGGAAAATTTCCATCCAAAGCAGGGCCCACTATTTGGACGGTTGAATTTAAGGCACCCATGTGCCACAGTTACAATGCCTGTGTGCAACTGTGCATGCGTATGTTACTCTGCTCGAGTATCGATGTTTTCCTCGTTTAGTTGGTATCATATCTTGCAACAGATTGAGATTGACTGAGGGATTCGGACACTCTCGTCAACGTTTCAACCATTGGAAAAGACAATCTGGGTTTAATGCGCCATTTTGTACAGATAATGCATACGAATGAAAGATCCAGACCGTTTATCTGACGTAACACATGATGGACATATATATATTAAAATATTAATTAGATCCAACGATTAAATTATTTATTTAATAGTATAAAATCAAAAGGTTGAAGAGAAAACATAAAAACAGTCCGAAATAAAAACTCTATATATGACTATATTTGTCTTATAATCTGGAAATATTTCAACTTATCATCTATCCATGTCCGTTCACATCGTATAGACGGTATGGATCACTTAAAAGTGAACCCTAGTTAGAAAATAGCGTCATCGGACGTTACTCACATTCTCATGCATCTAAAATAAAATGGAAAAGAGGAGGTGGTTCGCTGGACCACCAAATAAATCGCTCTGCGGCTCCGACAGCGGATATGATGGGACCCATCCTTCTTTAATCTTGTCCCTTCATCTTTAATCATAAGATTGGTTGATACGTTTACATCGAAATCCAAACCGTCCAATTGATGCGCCATTCTCGGATATTGCAGTAATCGGGTGTTCTCAACCTTCAAATGCAGACTCTTCCCCTCAATCGTAGCTCTAAAAAGTATTTCTGCACCATTAGAAAGATATGTGGTGGATCTTTGAGTTGTCAACTTCTAATATTACAACCTGAGGTCATTAATCATTATTCATCCAAGGGTTTGAATGTTGGTTGGACCGTCCGGATTTATCTATCAGTGCAGTAATTAACCGTTTTAATGGTTGGTACAACTTATTTAAGAGGACTTTTGGGTCCTCGCCCATAAAAACGTAAATGGTTCCACGGGCGTTGGTTTGTACCAGTAGCACCCATAGTCCTTGATCCGATCCATTGATCTGAACTAACCCTCGATGGGTGGGTGATTTGTTAAAAACGTGCTAAATCAGACAATTTTAACCATTGGGATGACGGCAATCTAAGTAAACATTGGGTAGAAAACCTAGCAACTGGTAAAAAGTAATAGTTATGGATGGACGGCTAAAATCGTTCAATCTTGAAAATATTTGGGTATCCCTCCATCCATGGTGTTTTCTGTGATATGAACGGTCTGGATCGCAGAAATATGCACCGCTATTGCAAAACAAAGACGTATCAAGTCACACTTTAGATGCTTATGTATCAGTGCTTGTAATTCCTCTTTATTTAATGGTCATTGATGTACCAGTCGCTTTGACTATGTGGGACCTGGGCCTTATGGCACCACTCCCTGGCCCCACACAATTCCATTGCCGGCGAAGCAGATTGCCTGGTGACCGGATCACGGGAAGAAAATTGCCCGATGACCTGACCGGTCCTGATAGGATTTGACTGGGCCATGATAAGCTGTCGGTGCTGATTGAGTACGAACTCACGGGCACGAATTAGGTGTTACCCCTATTGTATGGCACACATGGATGATATTTTGTATATACACGCCGCCCATCCTTTTCTACAGCACATTTTAGAATGAGGTTCCAAAATTTATGAAGATCTAAGTCTCAAGTGGACCATACCAACAGAAACAATGTGATTGAGTGCTCGGCCATTAAAAATTTAAGAAAGCCCATCTTAAGGTTTTGGTAATGTTTATTTGCAATCCAAGCTCTTAATAATGTCAATAATGTCTTGATGAAGGGACAATATAAAGATCAGATTGATCTAAAAACTTTTGTGGCCAACAAAACGTTTTTAATGATTATTCATTAATGTTTCTAGTGTTACGGTCCACTTGAGATTTGGATCTTCTTAGGGTTTTGGATCACGTCCTAAAATGATATGAATAAACAGATAAACGGCATAGATATATAAAAAATACATCAAGATGGGCCCCACACGGTTAGGGTAACAACCACTAAGCTATTCCCAGGTAACACCTAATTCGCGCCCCGAACTCAGCCGAACAACTTCCAAACCTGCCTTGCTTGCATGGGAGCGATTAAGTGAGTGAGACGCCACCCACGATGGTGCGGCCCTTCTGTGGGTCCCACCTTGATATATTTATTCTTTATCCACGCTGTCCATCTGCTTTTTTTATATCATTTTTTAGTATGATTCCAAAAATGAAGCAGATCCACTAATCAGGTGGACCATATTATAAGAAACGGTTGTGATTGACTATTAATGAGCTATGAAAGTTTTGGATCAGCATAATATTTGTTTCTTCCCTTCATCCATGCTCATGTGACATTATCAACCGGATTAGATGGAAAATATAGACTAAATAAACATTAAGGTACGTACTCAGAAGCTTTTAATGGTTCGTGTTAAATCACCACTGCTTCCTAGACTATGGTCCACTTGAGATTTGTATCTTTTTAATTTTTTTGAGTCATTACCTAAAATGATCTGGAAAAATGGATGGATGGCGTGGATAAAGAATAAATACATCAAGGTGGCCCCCCATCTTAGGTGAGTCGGTGGTCTCACCTAATCAGCTGGCATCATTTTGGGGCAAAAAAATGATGCAGATCCAATTATCAGGTGGACCATTCTATAGGAAACAGTGATGATTGACCATTAATACGCTACAAAAGTTTTGAATCATTGAGGTTTAGGTGACCTAATCAACGGATTGGATGCATATAAATTCTACGGTAAGATTAAGGTGCGTCTTAAGAAGTTTTTAATAATTGGGTATTCAATCACCACTATCTCATAGAGTATGGTCCACCTGAAGTTTGGATCTTCTTCATTTTTGGGATCAAGCTCTGAAATGATATGGTAAAATGGATTGACTGCGTGGATAAGGCATACATACATCAATGGGTCCAATGTAAGAGCTGCACTTTCTTGGGTCAATCCCGGTCTTTCCCCCTACACGGGGCTGTGTGGGTCTGACAGAGATGTCTGTGACAATTCCACTCGGTTCATCTGTTTTGAAAGATCATAATAAGATAAGCCTCTAAAAATTGAGCATAGATCCTTTGTTAGCTTCTCTGCTGGGAGCCTTTTCATTGATCCACGTCACATTGCATGACATCATGTGACCAGGTTACATTGAGGATGTGACAGGGTTGCAAACCTATGTGATGAGGTGGACCAATAAAAAGGCTCTCAGGATTTCTTGCTTGGAAGCCAACAGAGGATCGGGACTACTAAAAATTACGCAGATCCAACACTTAGGTGGGCCACACCGACTACGAAATGGTGGGAATGGAAACGTCCATCCTTTAAACTTTTTCATGGAGCTGATCATGATGTTTATATGCCATCCAAGCCGTTCATAATGTTATTATACTACAGGCCTTCAATCCCAACTGTTTTGTGAGTTGTGGTCCACTGAGTCTTGGATCTGCCTGATTTTTAAATTCTCCTCCTATTTTGATCTTTCAAAATAGATGGATGGAGTGGATTTGTCACAGACATCTCTGTGAGCCCCACGCAGGGTCACCATTACAATGATCTTTCCTTTTGAGTAAACCCAAACCGGGTGACCATCCGAATACTGTGGGCGTACTGACGTGTTTTTCCACCGCCTTAGCACATCTAGCACCGTCCATATAGTGGTGATTTTCGAGGGGGGGGCCAATGGATGGACAGGATCGACAGGCCGACGTGGCCAGTGTGCGGAAGATAGGACAGGGTTTGATGTGGTAATGCATGTAGGTACACTAAGGGATGTTGATTGATATTTAATCAGTCCCGTCCGTGCTTGACAGTTGCAGACAGGTCGATGAAGGTCCGAAGAGAAAATGACATTGGAACGGCGGATACAGTACACTTCCTTCCATACTCCGCCACCTATATTTCAAAGGCTTCAGTGCTCCTAGCCTCCTGTTTACCAGAGCGGATTGCCTGTGACCCCGGGCACAGAGATCTCTGTGCCCGGAGCTGTGTGGGGTCCATAGAGATGTCCAGTACAAATCCACTCCGTCCATCTGTTTTGAAAGACCACGATAGTAAAAGATTATAAAAATCACATAGATCCAATACTCAGGTGGGCCATACCACATGAATGCGTGGGTATTGAACACTTAGCAGTGACAAAAGTTTTTGCATCACGATGATATTTTTCCCCACAGTTTATCTGAGTGTTAATAATTCTTTGAATGGTTTGGATGGCATATAAACATCATGGTCAGTTCTAGGAAAGTTTCAATGGTGGACGTTGGTGTTCCCACTGTTTTGTTGGTGTGGCCCACATGAGTTTTGGATCTGTGTGATTTTTAGAATCCCGTTCTATCGTGGTCTTTCGAAACAGATGGACAGAGTGGATTTGTAATGAACATCTCTATGGGCCCCACACAGCTCGGGGCACAGAGATATCTCTGTGCCCGGGGGGTCAGTACGTCACAGGCAATCCGCTCCCCTTGTTTACGGATTCGTATCCAGTAGTGGCCCGTCTAGTACCGACTGCTGGACGCTGGAAAAGTTGTGGGCCCCACCATATGTATATGTAATGCCGGGTTCGGATTAGGTACTACCGTCATCAGACGTGGCTGGAGACGGACGAGTACCTGTCACCTTGGCATTGGTGGAGAGCAGGCGCAATTTCATGCGCTGGGAACCACAATAGGGCCCATAGTGATTTTTTTTTATAAATCCACATTGTTCATCTGTTTTGGGAGTTCATTTGAGGACATGAAAACAAAAATGAACCGGATCCAAGACTCAAGTGTGGCTCACTAAAGGAAAAGGTGGGTAGGTAAATTACTACCCTTGAAACCTCCCTGGGTCCACAGTGATGTTTATATGACATCCATACCGTTCATAACGTCACTACTCCTGGGATGAACTGGAAAAACAAATATTATCCTCATCCGAAACTCCTGTGGCTCCACTAAATATTTCAACTGTGGATGTTCAAATATCACATTTTCGGCCCACTTGAGTCTTGGATCCTGTTCATTTTTGTTTTCATATCCTAAAATGAGTTCCCAAAATGGATGGACGGTGTGGATTTATAAAAAAAAATCACTGTAGGCCCACCTTGGTTCCCAGCGTAGGAAATTCCTACGCAAGGCTTTCACAGGAAATCCGCGCGCCCTATCACCTAAGTCCCCCACTTGGACGCGAATTTTCTGAAAAAGCCTTGTGCATGAAGTTCCTGGGAACCTAGGTGGGGCCATAGTAATGTTTTCTAATAAACCCACCCCGCCCATCCGTTTTGGGAGCTCGTTTTAGGACATGAGAACAAAAATGAACAGGATCAAAGACTTGATTGGGCCGATGAGGATTGAACATCCACAGTGAAATATTTGTGGGGCCATGGGATTTTCGAATCAGGCTAATATTTGCGTTTTCAGTTCATCCCAGTAGTAGTGACGTTTTGAACAGTATGGATGTCATATAAACATCACTGTAGAACCCAGGGAGGATTCAACATTAGTAATTTCCCTGGCCACCTTTTCCTTTAGTGAGGACCACTTGAGCCTTGGATCCGGTTTATTTTGTTCTAATGTCCTAAAACGATCTCCCAAGACAAATGGACAGGGTGAATTTATAAGAAAACATAACTATGAGCCCCACCTAAGTTCCCAGCTAAGGAATGCGCAAGGCTTTTGCAGGAAAACCGCGTCCACGAATTCTGAAGTGTCATGTACCGTCCGTATCCAGCTAAGTCTGGGTGGCGACGGTACTAATCCGAGCCCTTATTTGCCATCCAACCAGTTGAACAGGTGGACGCAGATTACCTATGCAAAAAAGTTCCAGCGGGAGTTGGATTGCATCCTTCCTCAATACCTACCATCATGTATCTGTTTATCCACTTTGTCCCTTCAGTTTCTAAGATCAGGCCTACCACATGAGACTAAGAATGAGGCAGGTCTAACGGTCAGATCGACGAGCCTCATCCTTGGTCTCATGTGGTCAGCATGATCATAGAAATAGAATGGACGAGTGGATAAACAGATACATCATGGTGGGCCCCTCCACAGCTCAGCATGGACGAGGAAGGATGCAATCCGACTCAGTTCCAACGTTGGGATGCTAGGTGGGGCTCACCATGATGTTTTTGAAAAATTTACCCTGTCCATCCGTTTTTTTCATATCATTTTAGGACACTGGGTCCTAAAATTAAGTGGATCCAAAACTGAAGTGGGCCGTACTTGAGGAAAAACGGGGAAAATAGTTTCCTATTGAAACCTTCCTTGTCTTCACCTTTATGTTTATACGTCATCCAAACTGCTTAAAAGGTTATTCTCATGAGGATGAAGTGAAAACACCGAAAACTTAGTCTGATGTGAAACTTTAGTAGCCATGCGAATGTCTAAATGTCGCAGCCGAATCCGAATCCATCTTTGATGACCCTTTCCTGCCGTACTGTACTTCAATTTGGAACACTCTTGTCGGACGATCTTAGCCATCATGGGCGGTTGGATCTAGAGCTGATGATCAACTGTTCGATGGCTACGAATTGGATGGTTATGATTGCTGGATCAGTGTGGCCCACACACACACGTTGAGTGTAGGCACTTGACTTCCTTTGAAAAAAAGATTGATGCTGTTGGTGTGACCTGACCGCACATGTCATATGGACCATTGAATCGTCGATCTGGACCATCCGTGAGATCTGCTCCACTCGCGGTGGGCCACCATGCAAAACTAATTTTAAGCCCAAAGTGATTTTAGGGCCAATACTGATAGGCCTTCTTTAAGCCCGAGAACAGGCCCACCATGACTTGCTGGGCAAATGTCGAGTGAGTATTTGATGGTGAAAGTGGGGGCCATGTGGCCCGGTCTGATCATCACCCAGCAGGCTTCAGGCTGGATCTGGACTGAGTTGAGTTAGGATTGAGTCAAGTGCATCCAATGGTAAAAAATTCAGAAACTTTATAAATTACTCCATACAGTCCCATCCTCTTGGATGGATCCCTGACTATGGGGTCCACTGTGATGTAAATACCTTACAACCGTTCTGACCATCTGTTTTGACAGCTCATTTTAGGGCATGATACTAAAAAATAAAGCAGAACCAAATTTTAGGTGGAAACGCCATGGGAAACAGTGGTGATTGAATACCCACCATTAAAAACTTCTTGAAGGCCACCGGGATGTTTATTTGCATCCAACCTGTTTATAAGGTCACAAAAACTTGGATTAAGGGACCACATAAATATAAGCTTGATTGAAATTTTTTGTTACCCACAAGAAGTTTTTAATGGTTAATCACCACTGTTTCTTGTGGTGTGGTCCACCTGTGATTATAATCTACTACATTTTTTGGATCTTGCCCTAAAATGAACTGTCAAAACAGATGGATAGAGCGGATTTACGTTATATACATCAAAGTGGGCCCCACAATCAAGGATACACAGAAGCCGCACCATGTGACAACACCCAACCCAAAGCTTGCACATAACAGGAGAATGTTCAGTTATGATAAATGGAGCCCATTAATCTTCAATCCAGGCCATTGGTTAGTTGGATCCCACCTCTTTATGAAACAGGCTCACTCTTTGGCGAATCCATGGAAATGTCAGGAAAAGGGCTTTTCGCAGAAGTTATATCCAAATGGGCCTTAAGCAATCATCTCGACAGGACAATGGTCACCCATTCTAGTTGCCTGAAAAGAGAGACACAACGGTCGACGTTCCCCTCCAACAAAGGTCCAAAACATCAGTGGCTAGGATCTTTTAATCATGGGGGATTTTCACTGAATTATCCATGCAACTCAAGTAGCACCGTCCAAATCATCGTATCCACAGTAGACTGGTAACCTTTGGATTAAATTTTGATTTTGATTTCTTTTATACACACACACACACAGGGAGGGAGGGAGAGAGAGAGAGAGAGAGAGAGAGAGAGGCACTCTCAAGTCCAACCGGTTGGACCACAATTTGCAGTCCACCCAGTGGATTGCTTCCAGCCTATTATGTACTTGTTACATCCAATCTTTCCAAATAGTTGGCCCCACCATGACTAACAACTCATGCAAAAAGAAGCTGCATCCACTAACCCAATGTACCACACTGATATTTTGCTATTAACCAATGGCTATACGTTGTTTTTTATATTGTGGCTCACTTAATAATTGGATAGGGCTGATTTTTGCACTAGGTGATCCCCATGGTGGGTCAACCTACTGGAAGGATTGGATGTCACAAGTACTTAACAAGTTAGAAGAAATCTGCTGGGTGAACTGTAAACTGTGGTCCAACCAGTTGAACTTGAAGTGACTTATATATATATATATATATATATATATATATATATATATATATATATATATATATATATATATATATTAGTATGAATCACCTCAAGTCATCCATAAAGAACTTGTGCATGAGGGCTCCAATAGAGCATGGTAAGGCTGTCAATGAGCCTGGCCTGAGGTGGGCTTCAGCCCGATTTCGAACTGTTTGGGTAGGGCCTGATTTTCTGCGCCTATTTAAAATATTGATTTTGTCATGCCCAAGCCTGCTCGATTGATAGACCTGGAGCTCAGCAATGCCCATTTGTTTGCTGACTATACTTTCACGAGAGAAGTAGGGAAGGAGAGAGAGAGAGAGAGAGAGAGAGAGAGTCGTCCCTCCACCATCACCTATTTCACGTGTGGGGTCTACACTTAACGTAGACGGCGTGTGCATCTACCTTGTCTTTTACCTCTTCATCAGCTAGAATAGATTTGGGAGAGACTACTTTGGAACATCGGCAACAATAAAACAAAATAAAGTTCATTGAGTGGTTTTTTATCAAGTAAATCCTAGCATTCGGATCTAGATTTAGCTTTTCTATTTTTTTTTACCCAAAATACTTACATATCTAAAAGCGGAACAATAAGAGTTAATCACATAATGTGAGTTTTTGAAGATTTTATTTCCCGCCATATTTCAAACAGCCTAATTATTCTTGCCATCTAATATTTCCAATTTCCAACCATTGCATTTGGACCACTGAATGTATTACTTTTAACAATCTGTTTGACTGCTACCAATTGGATGGTTCAGACCATTCAATTAATGAGATTTTCGAAAATCCTAGTCATTTGATTTTTTGCCGTCAAAGTAACTTTTGAAAACAAAAGATTTCACTATCAAATTAGCAGTGGGATAAATCACAGAAACAGAATGGATGGGATTGTCCCATGCATTTGATTTTGAATTATAAGCCACAGGTCCTGCTGCCAGTTTATGAGGAGACCATGAGATGGCTCTACCTTATTTCACTTCTTTAGGCTCTACCCTTTCATATCCTTAAATAATGCATTCATTGATCTTTTATAATTTTGGAAAGCCAATAAAAAATAAAATAAAATCCAAATGTCCAAATTAATAAATTAAGCCCTAAAAATTATCATTTAAATATCATTAACTTTCCATAGAACAATAAAATCAGAGAATTTGATCTAGACATACTTTTAATCATTATGTCAAATACTGATCAATAACTAATGTTGTACCATCAAAGTAAAAAAGTTGTCTTCTAACTCTCCAGTTGAGGGGATGAGGAAAGCTAATTTGCAAAACTCTAAAGTTGGGCTAAAGCCACGCATAAAGAGACACGAGCCTAATAGAGCACGCACATGTAAACGTATGAAGGCAAGGATGGGAAGGAGAGATGATTCTCTCTCTCTCTCTCTCTAGGGTGATGCCCTACAAACTTGGGCATCCAAGGTTTTCTCTTTCTATGCTTTATTCTTTTAAAATATGATATTATTTATAAAGAGGAGCTGAGGTTTAAGGGAGAATTGCCAATGTGGTGCTCCGCCACCTTGCAAACTTCAATATATGCCCCATTACATTTAAAGTATTTGATCCCGCTTAACTATGTACCTAAATTGAATTCATTCTTTTACTGGACATGACCATGTATCCTCAATTCAATTCTCATGCAGATTAAGTGATTGACTACAAAATCTTAATTGTTAAATTACCGTTAAGTGTGATGAAAATATATTAATAATTAAAACAGAAGACCAACAATTCAAAAGACTTATAAAACCATTTAAAACCTTATGAGTTACCAATATTAGTAAAAAATTACTTAATAGATAGTTCAGTCTATTGAATCTTAGCCATAAAAAATATTTAGTGGATTCATTGTTGGATCATATTGCCATCAACTAGGGTTCGGAGCCTTGCCTTGTTGGTAGACTCTGCGGAGTTTCAACAAGAGGTCTCGGTCTCGAAACCTATCAGGGTGAAATTCCCGTTGCTGACAGCACCAGTGGGTGCATTGCATGACTAATTGGGTGGGTGGGTTGGATACTGGGTTGCATGACTGACAAAAATTTTTTTTTTTTTTTTTTGACATCAACTATATCTTAATGTACAACGTAGTAATACTTATAAATGAGCCACTACAATTAACTTTCTTAGGTGGGTCAAAGCACATTACATGAAGAACTTGAAGTCTCCAGTACACCATTGAATATAAGGATTAGTTAAAGCTAAGTTGATCACAATCTAGGTATGATGGATCTCATAGTCTATAGATTGAATTGATCATCCAATATAAGTGTTCAATGGGTTTAATACCAGAGCTTACTCCCATACTAATTGGTCGTTAATTGCGCCACATAGGTTGAACACAAATGCGGATTCCCAACAAAAAGCATTTCGTAGGAACTTCCTGTGATAGGAAGCTAGGCCAGGGTTCACAATGATATTTGTGAGAAATCAACATTATTTATTCATTTTTTACCCCCTCATCATGTTAAGTCATGGCCCAAAAATGAGGCAAATTCAAAACTCAAGTTGGGCTTCACAGCAAGAAGATGTAACTAGGGAAATTCTATCGTTGAAACCTCCCCGAAGTCTACTGTAATGTTTATATGCCATTCATACTATTCATAAGGTCAATCCCACTAGGATGATCTGAAAACACAAATATTAACATGATCCAAAACTTATGTGGCTTTGTGAATATTTCAATGGTGGATGTTTAATTCTTACTATTTCCTGTCATGTAGCCCATTTGAGTATTGGATCTATCTCATTTTCGAGCCTATGTCATAACATGATTTGGCAAAACAAATGAATAGGGTGGATATCTCACAAACATCAAGTGGGCCCCACCTAGCTTCATATTACAAGAAGTTCCCATGAAAGAGGCAATTCACATCCCATTGAGCCTATAAAAATGATAACTATCATAGTTTATCCTACAACTAACCAAGTGGTCATGGAATATGGGATATTGAGATTCCCAGAATGCAACTCTCCACTTCCTTAAACCCACACGTATGTATGATTTAAGAAATTCTTACATACTACTTATAGATTAATGACATATTTAACTTCGATTATTGAGAATTGAGGTTAAAAATAGATTTAGCTTTAGTTGGAATCAACCAAGGCTAAAATTTGAATTTTATCTTGATTGTAAACAACAAGGCTAAAAACTTGTTTTAGCTTAGTTGAGTTCTTTTAATTTCATTTAAAGAACCAAGGTTATAAAAGCCTTTTTAGCCTTGGTTGGTAAAACTAAGGCTAAAGCCTTCAGCCATGAGAGTGCCGCTTGTGGCTGAGGCAAAACCCAGGCAAAAGGCTTAAGCCTCAGTTTTTAGCCCTTTTCCGCCATAGTTTTAAACTGAACCTAAGGCTTTATTTTTTTATTTTTATTGTAGTGATATGGTTACTGCTCATCATGATCTACCGCAAAAATTATCAAATTAACAATAAAATTAATTGATTGGCGTTTGTGGGCTTACAGCATTAAGATCTACGTCATCAAAATCTCGAAACATCTTTAACTGTTCGTTGATTGATTGACGTGAAAGAAGGAAGAATTTCTCACAAAAAAATGTAGCCATTTCACATCCATTCATTTTTTTTCCGAATCAATACATAACACTTGTGGAATATCCTATACGTGTTAACAGATTTTCTACAGAATGAGCATCTCTTGAGTTTAAAATGATACATTCCTTGAGTCGTCCGTGAATGCACCAAGACACACCATCGGTTGTCCATTGAATTCCGACCCTGTGTCCGTCTCTCGATGATCGCATCCACTGATTTTCCCATCATGTGCTCGTCATCGAGTGGGCCACCAGAAAGGTCTCAACGGCTGGCATGCATCGGACCATCTCCACCCTTTCGTGGGGTGTGGCCCACTTGACTTTTGCATCTGCTTATTTTTGGGCTCATGTCCTGATATGATCCGGCAAAATTGATGGATGAAGTGTATTTACCAACCAAATCGGATTGCGTGCTGAGTTACTCAGTACGCCTTTATCGTACTGAGTAAACTCAGTTGGGCCCACCGTGAATGTATGTGGTTTATCCATGCCGTCCATCCGTTTTGACATCTCATTTTAGGGGTTGATCCTAAAATTGAAGAATATCCAAAGATCAAGTGGACCATACAATAGGAAACAGCGGGAATAATGATTACCACCATTGAAGCTTTCCTAGGGCCCACAGTGATGTTTACTTTTCATCCAACCTGTTCATAAGATGACATAGACATAGATGAAGGGAAGACACAAATATCAGCTTGATCTAAAACTTTTGTGGCCCCCAAGAAATTTTCAACGGTCGACATTCAATTCACACTGTTTCCAGTGGTGTGGTCCACTTGAGCTTTGGAAATACTTCACTTTTGGGCTCAAGCCCTAAAATTATCTGGTAAAATGCATGGATGGAGGGGATAAAATGCATAAATTATGGTGGCCCCATAGAGTTTACTGAGTACGCAATCGCTTCCTTTGCCAACATCACAGTTGGGTCAGGTTATTTCACATTCAATCGCTACGTGCAGAGCTGGGCACAACCCCAGTCAGTGCAAAAGCTCAGCTAAAATTGGTTTGAAAAAGCTTAGCCTGGCTTGGTTTGAATAGAAGTTTAAACCTAACCAAGCCTAAGAGTCAAGCTTGTTTGAAAAAACAAACCAAGCCCAAACTAGGGTAGTACCAACTTGGCTTGAAGGTTGTTTGATTCAGCTTGATTTAGCTAGTAAATTGTAAGCACATTATTTCCTGTGGTGTGATCCACTTGAACTTTAGATATAATTCCATTTTGGTATCATGTCTTAAAATGGTATGTGAAAATGGATGGACAATGTTGATGATACATATACATGATGATGTGGATAATACATAATACATATACATGAATATATATTGTTTCCTTACACTTGTAAAATTAAACTAGTGTACTTTTATCTGGAAAAAGGCTCTTATATGTCTATTTTGAAGTTGCACTCCTCAATTGGAGATGTTAAACACCATGTAGTAAGATACTTTTTTTGTGCGTGTATAATTTTTAATTTTTCTTTTCAATTTAAACAAACAAGCAAAACAAAAAGCCACCACCTGTTCAAACTTAGCATGGTCTGGTCCAAAAATTTTTACCAAACCGATCCGGCTCAAACCAGATTTTTCCGGAGCAAACCAAACTCGAGCCAACTCAAACTCAAACTAGGCCAATCCATAAATTGAGGTGGCACAAAAACAAGTCAAACCAAACTAAGGCTAACTCAGCCCGGCCTGTGTGTCGCTTAATTTTAGATTTTCATCTTCCAGAGAGATTTGCTAAGCGCACACGCATGGCACGATTGGTCAGCAATCAAATCCATCCATCAGAACAGCACCACTATATTGATAGCCTAGCCCAAAAACCAGGCTGATCCACTCGTCAGGTAGGCCACAGTTAACTAAACGAATGGTTCTGATGATTTGGCCGAAGTTTCTAATTCATCTACCAATTTCTAGTATGGGGCCCGTGTGATGAGTGGTCTAGATTTATTTGTGCTAAAAATCTGTACAGGATCAAACCAACCTAATGGATGGATTGGATCTTGCACTTATGTGGCCATCCTATCACATGTGTGGAGTGTACATCTCATCTTCCTGAAGCTGGGAATTTCAAGGGCAACTTCGTCAAAGAGACGAGTTTAGACCCTCTAAATTTCAGCCCTGCAAAACAAAAATAATATTATCCTTGTCCGTCCACGTTGGACGGCTGTCATATTCACACGTATCGGGCCACCGCATTTACCATCACTGGGCTTAATTTGGTAGCTAAACAACCATGGACCACCGTCAAATAGCGATCCGGATCCAATGTGTGGCGTTTCGGTTTAGTAAAAGGGTCAATCAATCAAAATGGACTAATTAACATGCACCAGCCTCCTGCTGGGCCCTTGATAAAAAATAATCAGCAATTTGGACTCGAAAGAAGGAATGAGCAAAAGGCCATTGATCTTGCATTTCGCGGTACGGTTCAGATCACTTTATTTATGCAAAAGCCATGTGTACGTTTAAGATTGGATCGGCCTACCAATCAGACTGCTCCCACAGACTACCAATCTTTTCCCTTTCCACCTCCTCGCTTACCTGCAGCTCATCAGGTGGGCCAAAAAATAAGGTGTGTTTGGTACATCTGATGGTCTACACACATACAAAAGATATGTGGATGGTTAGATTCTAGCAACGTGCAAATTGACCGTACTTGCGTTTTCCACGCCAAAGGAATGCGTACAATAGGAAGTGGGGCCCGCTGGTTGAGTGGTCTTCACGGCGAGTGTAATCGCAAAGTGCAATGAATGCTACAGTGAGATCAACAGCATGCTTTCCTGGCGCTCTCTCACCTCTCACACGTGGCAACGTGTCATGCATATCTTTAATCCAAGCCACTCATCATCTGGAATCTCAGTGTAAAATCCGTGTTTAGAAAACCAGATTGGCCTGATCATCACCTTAGATACAGTATCAAACAAATGGACGGTCACGTCGTTATCATCAGCGCTCCAGATTATTATTCACGTTTGGAAAATTTTACGGTGGGATCAACCATAATTCGAATACAACATATTTACCCAGTGGGATCCATCTGATGAGCGGCATGGATCTTTCACACGTGCGAGGCCATTGCTAAGAAAAGCAAAATCCCTCGCTTTCACCACCATCCGTAGGTACGGTGGGCCGAGTAACTTACTCCATTTTTAGTTTCGCACCATTTCAAAAATGGTGGCGAGTGGCGACTCTTCAAACATACGCATGGGGTAGTTGCGCGGCAATCCAGACCGTTCAAGTCTCTGACCCAACCGTAAATGGAATAATATAAAAAGTTGCAAATGAAGAGGCAATATTATCCATCTGACATTTCCTACTAAATTTGGACCATTTATAAATATACTTCTAACAGTTCATTTTGTAGCCATAAATGAATGGCTAGGATTGACTGGTCGGTGATTTTAGATATATGCTCCATCGACAGCGGGACCCACAATTTTTCAATGACCTGGGTAACTGTACGTCAATGCCACGAGAGCGGATTAGGTGAGACCCCGGCCTGGTGCGGCCCTTACTGTGAATTACCGTGGGGCTCACCTTGATATATGTACCCTGTATCCACACCGTCCATCTGTTTTTCCAGATCATAAATATATGTACACTGTGAACAGTTCCAAAAATGAAGCAGATCGAATCATCCATTGGACCATACCATAAGAAACAGCCGTTATTGACCATTAATGGGACTCAAAAGTTTTGGATCAAGCTGATATTTGTTTTTTTCCTTCATTCAGGCTTATGTGACCTTATCAACAGTTTAGATGGTAAATAAACACTATTAAAACATTAATGTGCGCCCTAAGATGTTTTTAATGGTAGGATGGTCAACCACCACTGTTTTTTATGGTATGGTCCACCTGATAATTGGATCTGATTCATTTTCGGTATAATGATCTAGAATGATATGGATAAACTGATGAACGGTATGGATACATAATACATACATCAAGGTGGGCTCCACAGTAACCCTACTGTAAGGGGCGCACCGTCTTGTGTGAGGCCCGGGTCTCACCTAATCCGCTCTGCAATGCCACATGTGAAAGAACAAGTGCCCAACACTGTTTTTAATGAATGGTGTAAAACTCTCATTGTTATGCAACCTCAAATGAAAATTACCCACGTGGCGCTCCATTAGCAAAAGTCACGCCACCTGTATTTCCCTACGCGAGGTACCCTGCGCGAACTTGGGAGCTGATTATCTGAGGTCCTTACCGTAGGGCCCACCTTGATTTATTTATTCTATATCCACTCCGTTCATCCGTTTTTTCATATAATTTTATGTAATTTTACAAAAAATTAAATACATCCAAATCTCAGGTGGGCCACACATCAGGAAAAAGTGATGATTGACCATTAAAAACTTCTTCTAGGCCACAGAAATTTTAGATCAAGATAATATTTAATTTTCCCTTCATACAGATTTATTTGACCTCATCAACAGGTTAGATGGAAAATAAAGATTAAGGAAACATTTTTTTGTGCCTTAGGAAGTTTTTAACAGTGGTGCATTTAATCACTACTATTTCCTATAGTATGGTGCACCTGAGATTTAGATATGCTTTATTTTTGGGTTCATGAAATAAAATGATCTTGAAAAAAGGATGGACGGTGTGGATATAGAATAAATACATAGAGGACGGGTCCATGGTAAGGGTCGCACCGTCTTTGGTGAGTCCAGGGCCGCACCTAAAGACGTGGATTGCGTCCGACCCCTGGTCGAACCTTTAAGCGTCCGACCAGAACTGTGTGGGGTCCACCTTGATGTATCTGTTTATCTATGCCGTGCATTCCTTTTCTAAGATTATGATAGGGAATGAATCCAAAAATGAGTGCGATTCAACGCTCCAGTCGACAACACCAAATAGTAAACTTGGGTTGCAATAAAAGCGCGTTAAATGCAAAAGCATTAATGCAAGTGGCATTAAATGTAAGAGTCATATCTAGTGTGGTATACTGTACCGTTTGATCTGCCTCATTTTTGGGACCCCTACTCTAGTATGATCTGAGTGAAGGAATGAACGGAGTGGATGAACAGATACATCAAGGTAGGTTCCCACACAGTTTTGGTCGGACGCTTAAAGGTCCGACCAGGGGTCGGACGCAATCCCCGTCCCGCACCTAATCCCCCTCCGCTCCCCGCGAACTCCAACCAAAACACACCTCATGAAGTCCAAATCCTCCCAATTTCCAACTTTCGCTGCATCTGGAGGTATCTGATACTCGGGCAAACTCCGATGATCATACACATGAACTCAGAGACCCCACGATTGGAATCATCTAATTCAAATCAAACCGTTCAAATTCTGTTTCCCACGATAAATAGATTACAAATAAAACCAAACTAATTCAACGGTCCCTATTTGATCTAAAAACAAATGTTTACGAAATTTGGACGGTTGACTCCATTCATTCATTATACGTAAACAATTCAAATAATCAGAATCTTAAGTTTGTCTAGATATCATTTAACAAACCACATAAGATGGACCCCAGATTTGGACGGTTGAAATTGAGTCTCTTACATTCCACGTGGAAAATTTACAAGTGACTGCGTATGAACTACCATTCGCTGCCAGACTATCAAAGTTTTCCTCTTTGCTTTCATTTCAATCTTCGTTTCTCTACAAAACCTCTTCACAGAAACCAGAAAAAAAAAAAGAAAAAAGAAAAAGAAAAATAAAAATGCTCCCCTCTTCTCTCCGTCTCTTCATCCTCCTCGTCTCTTCCTTCCTCCTATCTCTCGACTCGCTTTCTGACTCAGCCGACTCACCGAATCCACCCACTGTCTACGACGCGCTCGGCCAATCGGGCCTCCCGAGCGGCCTCCTACCTGACTCGGTCATCTCCTACTCGCTGTCTTCCGACGGATCGTTCGTCGTGGAGCTCAAAAAGGCCTGCTACATCAAGTTCGAGTACCTGGTCTACTACGAGCGTCGGATCAAAGGGACCATACACTATGGCTCGATCACGAACCTCAAGGGCATCCAGGTGAAGAGATTCCTCTTCTGGTTCAACGTTGATGCGATCAAGGTCGATCTACCGCCGTCCAATTACATCTACTTCGAGGTGGGCTGGATCACGAAGAAACTCGATATAGCCCAGTTCCGCAAAGTTCGGTCCTGTGGCGACGGGATTTCTTCCTGGAAATGTCTTTTGAAGGTATTCTTCTTTCCACGGGAAGTGATATTTATGCCCCATCTTTTTTATGGATACACTCCTTTTGCTTTGTAGTTGGTAAATGTGATAACTGGCAAGGAACCAGAAGGGGGTGTCTTTCAGAAACAGGGGTGTGAATGTCAGTTTTTTTTCCCCTGTTTCTGCTGCGTTGGGTTGAGATTTGGAGAATGAGTGAGAAAATGAAAAAAAAAGTGTTTATGTGAATTGGTATAGCATATCACATGGGTGGATCTACCGTTCATTGGGTGGGCCCCGCTGAGGATGACTGTCCTAGTTGTGAGTTTGATTGACTCATCACGTCGTGTTCGAACCTTCAGATGTATTTTGTTTCTAACCATCTGTTTTCTGGGCAACAATCCGATGGTTGGGATCATTCACTGGGGGTATTTGTGTTCTGCTGTTCATCTATGGTGGGGCCTGCCAGATTTGCGGCCTGAATAACTGAAAGGTGGGCCTGCAACATGGTCATCTTGTCCGAACTAGATGACCGGTGTTTGGCCCAAGCATCAATGTCTCAAACCCTAATACTCAACACGTCGGAGGAAGTAGTGCCAGAGCTGGAAATTGTCGAGGATGGATTAGAAATGAAATTATTTTTACTACATTTGGATGTGCTTTGATTCTAAGTGAATAGATCATCAATACAGAGTGAATTCGTAATGTTTTGGTACGACCGAGTATTAAGATTTGAGAAGATTTCCACGGTGGTAGGCCATTGAACTTTCAGAGGTGAAGTGGATCCCCTTATTCTATTGAGAAGCCATGATTTACAGACCTGTAACTTTTGTTGAGAGGAATGCCTTTTCCATTGACATGGAATTAGGGAATTGATTACTTTCTTTGAATTGGTAAATCATGTCCTAAAATCATTAAGACACCGAACAGCCTCATCAAATTCAGAGAGATTAGGAACAAGTCCTCATCAGCAGCGGGGTCTTCTCTAGAGTTCTTACCCTTTTTAAAGATTGGGCCCCCTAAAGTGGAGGGGGTTAGGGCTGGGTGTGGGGCTTGGGTGGTTACGGCCGGCCAGGGGTCCTTGACCGGTCGGCCGTAACCACCCAAGCCCCACACCCAGCCCTAAACACGCTGGATTGTCTGGACTCTCCACGATTGGTCGCCGGACCGGTCGGCCCTCAACCACGACCGATCGGGGACCCCTGGCTGACCGGTCTTCCCTAGTGCAGATTCCACGCGCGAGTTTCTATTTTGGTTTGAGTTTGTTTCCTTTCGCAATTAGGACACCTAGGCTGCGGAGATTAGGGTTTAGTTTACTATTTAATGTTGCTTTGATTTCATTTTAGACAATTGATTCAATATTTTAAACAAAACTTTGAGTTTATCTCTACTTTGGCTCGTGGATTCGAGTTGTTCTTCGTGGATTCAAAGAGAGGGTTTCGTGGACTCGAGATATCTTGTTGTGGATTCGACAAAGACAGGTTGAGGAATCCCTGTAGATCTGAGATTCGGATTAGTTATCCCCGTGAGAGAGACAATGCTCGACCTCACCCGCTTTCCACTACATTAATTGGTATCAGAGACATGTTCTTCCATGGTGATGGCTTCTAGTGCAAGCAACGACAACAACCATGTCAATGGTGATTTCGGGGAACAACCCCTAACATCGAGAGAGTTCATGGAGTTCCGACGAGAGCATCTTCAAGTTATGCAAGGGCTACAAGCTTCGTTCAATTGCCTCGCTGCAACCTTCGTACCGCAACAACCCTCTAACGACGTCCTCCCTCCTGCGGTAGTTACGCTGCGCAACGACATTGTTTGCCGAGCATCGCTGGTAGCCAACCGTCGGCCAATTGAAGAAGAAGATATCAAATCCAACGATGACGAGGTGGAAAACTTCGTGTTCTGACGCCTCGACGACAGAGAGGGGCGTGTTGATCGCGCTGACAAAGGATTTTGAAGTAAGGGTGAACTCCCTAATTTTAATGGCGCACTTGGTATCGAGGATTTCCTCGATTGGTTGACCAGAGTTGAAAGATACTTCGACTATATGGGAGTCCCCGATGATTTCCAAGTGAAACTTGTCGCGTACAAGTTAAAATCGGGTGCTTCAGCATGGTGGGAACAATTGCAGAATACGTGCACCCGCCAGAATAAACTCCTCATCCGTTCGTGGCCTCGGATGAAACGGTTGTTGAAATCTAGGTTTTTACTGAGCGATTACGAACAAGTATTATTCCATTAGTATCAAAATTGTAAGCAAGGAGGCTAATCCGTCACAAATTATTTATTAGAATTTGATCGCCTTACGACTCGCAACGAGTTTTCTGAGACGGAAGTCTGGAAAACCGCAAGGTTCATAGGCGGTTTAAGGCCTGCAATTCAAGACCAAGTTCAGCTACCATTGGTCTGGATTGTGGATGAGGCTGAGAGCCCCCTCCCCCGTAATTCCCCCAACGGTTCACTATCAAGACACGTCCCTGTCCAAGGGAAATGAATTACTTGTTGATCATGTTCAGCCTCGCGTTGGTCGCCAAGTTATGTCAGGAAGTGGTCCTGTGAGACCGCAACGTTCAACAATTGTGCCCAGCCCAAGCAAAATTCCAAATCCTACGGCCGACTGATGCCTGATCATTGTTTCCGATGTGGACAGCCAGGCCATCTATCAAACGTGTGTCCCAAACGGCCTGCAAATAATATAGTTATCACTTCAGAAGATGTACAAGCTGAGCCGGAAGATGCTGTTGATGAAGAGGAGGAAGGGACCGAATGGCTTGTAGGAGATCAGGGTTTGTCTTTGGTTGTACAAGGTAGTGCACATACGACCAAGACACAAGTTCATCCCCAGCACCACAACCTTTTCTGCACACGATGTACCGTGGGTGGGAAGGTGTGTGATGTAATTATCGATGGTGGTAGCTGCGAGAATATCGTGTCCCAAGCGATGGTGGATAAGTTAAAGCTCAAGACCACGCGACATCCTTCACCCTACGACATAGGTTGGATTCGGAAAGGTAGCAAAATGACGGTTACGAAACAATGTCTTGTCTCCTTTTCAATCGGCAAGACCTACGGAGATCAAGTGTGCTGCGATGTTGTCGACATGGATGCCTGTCACATGATACTTGGGCGTCTGTGGCAATATGATCAGGATGCCGTACATCGTGGCCATGACAACGTCATCTCGTTCATCAAGGATAGAAGGAAGGTCATCCCCGCCCCAACGACACCGCGTGAAGATCGCTAAGTAACCAAAGGAGATTGACAATCTTTCCTTGTCTCAAGCAACAAGGCAGCGAGGCCTTGTGGAAGAAGGCAAAACTTGATGTTGAGTTTCTTTCAAGAGGGGGTGACTGATGTAGCGAGATGACTCCTTGATCGAGGCAAAGCAAGAGCCAGAAAGAGGACCTGAGAGTGGGCCCAAAAAGAACCCGGGAAAGGCCCCAAAAGAAGGGTCGAGATGCAGAGAAAACGAGGGAAAAACAAGCCGAACCACCGGTCACTCACTACCCAGGACCGGTCGCTCGACTGGTCGAATTATGCCTAGAAGCTAGCACAACACGCTGGATTGTCTGGACCCTCCACGACTGGTTGCCTGACCTGGTCGGCCCTCAACCACGACCGGTCGAGGACTCCTGGCCGACCAGTCTTCCCTAGTGCAAATTCCGCGTGCGAGTTTCTATTTCGAACGATTTCTTTCTGTTTTGGTTTGAGTTTGTTTCCTTTTGCAATTAGGACACCTAGGCTACGAAGATTAGGGTTTGGTTTACTATTTAATGTTGCTTTGATTTCGTTTTAGACAATTGATTAATATTTTAAACAAAACTTTGAGTTTATCTCTGCTTTGGCTCGTGGATTTGAGTTGTTCTTCATGGATTCGAAGAGAAAGTCTCGTGGACTTGAGATATCCCATCGTGGATTCGACAAAGACAGGTTGAGGAGTCCCTGTAGATCCGAGATTTGGATTAGTTATCCCCGTGAGAGATGGTGCTCGACCTCACCCGCTTTCCGCTGCATTATGATCTTTTGATTTCCTTTTTCCGTCGCTTTCCCTTCCCCTGTTGCAGTTTTTTTTTTTTTTGCTCTGTTGTTTGTTGGCTTGTTGCTCTTCCTTTCTCAATAAATTTTTTACCTTTCAAAAAAATAAATAAATTCGGAGAGATGGTTTTCTCATGGTGCCTTCAAGACTTCAGTGAATTGCTAGAAATATGAAAATGTGGGTGGCGTTGCTGTGACGGGCTATACTTATGTGTGTTCTCCGTTGTCTATTAAATGGTTGTGACTCATCCACCATACGTGTAATTTAAGTCAATTTAGGCAATTGCAGTCATGGGGCCCATTGTAGATGGAGCATCAAAAGCCACACCTCATTATATTTTGTTAACCATCTAATTGGTGGCCATTATATGGAAGGTTGTAAAAAGAGACTGGGTCACAGTCCAAATTCTGTAGCAGATCTCAGTTGGTTAAGATCACCTTATTATTGTGACTTTTTGCCCATGCTCCATTCCTTAGTTGCACAATCCTTCTATTCCTGGTGCCGCTTCTGCTTGCAATCATGCTTTGGATTTGTGGTCCAGCTCCGCTTCCTAGCCATTTATACTCGCTAACGTTTTGAACAGAGGATTCCTCACTGCCGCTCCCGGATTGCCACTTCGCTCTAGGATTTATGCAACTGTACACCATCCACAATCAGGCCTGCAATTTGGAGTGTCTGGACAGACTTACATGGTTCTATTGTATGGTGGATGTGCCACCACCATTTGAGAAGTGGTGAAAACTATAAGTCATTTCTTTTATTTGGAATAATCATGGAAACCGGATCCCTGACTAATGCTAGCATTGCCATATTATTATTGTAGTAATTGCCTGTTCAAGGTTGGTACAGAAGAATGCATTTCTTTGTCAAGATAAAACAAGGGCTTTTTTTTCTTTTCTTTTCTTTTCTTTGGAAATGTGAAACAAGGACTTCCTTTAACTTGCAGAAACCCAGAAGGATTTCTTCTTCTTCTTCTTCTTCTTCAAAGAAAAGAATGCCCTGTTTGGTAGCCACTCCTGCTTTTTTTGAAGCAAATTTTTATAGAAATCAAAATTTGAAAACTTAGTTATAGAAATCTAATTTTATGGGCAATTGTTGTTTGGATGAAATTTGATGATATTTCATGATTAATCAGTCTTATTTGACAAAAAATATCATGAAATTTATGATATTTGTTGCAATCAAATGCACCCGGATTGCCACTTCGCTCTATATTCTTTAGCAGAACCTTATTAGGCCCAACAGTTGTGCACTTACCTCATAACCATAATCCCTTCCAAGTTCTAACAATTTGTTTCCCTTTGAGGTGGTGGGCTTACTAGATGTTGGATTTTGTTCTTAGAATATCTAGTCCCTTGGTCACTGCAACCCACCAAAGCCCATGTCAAATAGCTTTAGGAATGTTTATTATCAATGAAGTAATGTGAAGAAGCAAATGTTTATAATCAATAAACACAGTTGGAGAGTAGAGGTGTGGGAAGGTTTATTCACCTAATGGGACGACCAATGGGTTCCCTGACAATGAGTTGGGGAACAAGTGGTGTGATTATCCAGGACCATTTATTTACCTTTACTAATAACCAATAGATATCTCTCTTGATTGTGTGCGCGTGCGTGTGTTGGGTTCCCTGACAATGAGTTGGGGAACGAGTGGTGTGATTATCCGGGACCATTTATTTACCTTTACTAATAACCAATATATATCTCTCTTGATTTTGTTGTTTGTTTGTGTGCGTGCGTGCGTGCGTTCTTTCCTTTTCTTCTTCCGTCTTTTTTAGCTTTAGCAATTACCTTGGTTTAGTAGTGTTTATTTTTGGGGGAGGGGAAGATTTTAGTCGACATTTAGTACATAGATCTTGCATCAATTCCATTTTTCTAGGAAAATATGGGGACTAGTTGGTAAGGATGTCATTAATGTGTGTGACACATATCCAATGGTGCGACAATTGGTTGTTGTGGATTTGGAAATGTGGTTAGTCTGCCCGGAATTGTCTGGGCAAGTATTCAACTAATTCAACTAGATGGGTTGAATTAGATATCTATTGACATATGCTCTGCGTCGTAATCACAATGTGCGTACTACTAATCTCTCTCTCTCTCTCTCAAAAAAAAAAGAAGAAAAAAAAGGAGAGTATATACCACTACCATTCAACTGAGACACAGGTGCCCCTCTGCCTCAAGAAAAGTTGCTTTCATGATGACATGGCCTGGGTCACCTACCGTACTTTGTGTGGCATGATGCAACAACATTGCCTGATTGGCAAATGGCTACAGCATGCATGTCGAATCATCTAGCTTTATGCTATTGAGTCAATGTGGCAAAGGGTGGATTTGGTAAATTGACCCAGAATTAGATGAAGCATCACATTGTGTGGCTACATCTTATGGGAATATGTGGATTTGGAATAAGACTAGTTCTGAAATTGATCAGAATAAACTGCACAATATGGTCTATAGCATGAATATTTATGTTGATTACCAATAAAAAATGGAAATAATCACTTGCATGCTGATGTTAGGATATGATTGCCGCTTTTGAAGTGGTTTCAAACCTATTTAGTTGCAAATCATTAGAAAGAATCGGACCTCAACAAGGTTGCTTGGAAACTTGAATTCGTATCCAAGCTGTGAACCAGTATATTTTGTGCCAGAACATGGTATAATTGTCTTATGTGAATTTCATCCTGAGACGACCAAACCAAGAAGCCAGAATGCTCCTTCATTGACCCATATTTTTCCCCTTAATCAGTCAGACATTGCTACCTGATGTCAGGCTGCCTTCTAATATTTTAGACTACATTTGAAATGAGAGAAGACAATGAAAACATTAGAAATAACAATTAATGTTTTTTTATATTTTAAAATACTTTAATTAAATAATTTTCAAACAATCAATATTGTTTAAGAGCAAAATTATGTAATGGTCTCGCATGATATTTATTATGTGGTAATCAATAATGACTTCTTTTTTTTTTCAAAATTTCAATAGCAATTTACCCTTAAAATTTTTAATAACAGCAATTTATTTTTAATTAATAAATACGATTTTGATGAATTAGTTTCTTTTGAAAATAATAGCGTATAGTTATTTAATATAAATTCCAGCGATACTGATATTTGCCGATGCCATCTATACATTAATCACTGTATGGGAAATCCTAAGCTATACCTTGTCTTTTTTGGGAAGTGGAGCCCACCTTATGCATGGCTTGGATGCCTTGGCCTTGGGTAAGTGGCATGCAGAGGTGTACTTGCGCTTAGCCAAACTCAACATTTGATCTCCTTAATTATGCTTTTACTGTTGTAAACCAAAAGATGGAATGCTGTACTCCTGCTAATTTGGGTGCATGATTTCGATTTTGCAGGTGCCCGAACCCGAAAGGGAAATGGCAATGCTGGTTACAGAGTAGATGGGGTACATCCAATGTGATAGTAGTAACTGTAAGATTTAGATCTGGTATGTTCTCCCTTTTTCTTTGTATTAGATGCCATGGTTTTATGATAATCTTGGTAGTCCATTGGCCAGATCATCGTGTGTATGAGTTGCAGAATCTACGTTATTATTATTTTGAAATCTATCCTTATGATAATCTAGGAAGACTACTGATCAGTGTTTATCTCTATAGGCTTTGGTATAGTGGATAAATTGACTGTATGTAACTTGGACGCGGGTGCTGGATGTGGTGGCGGTTGAAGGTCAGATCTGCTGACAAATCTGTACGAATCTTTTAATATTATATTGTGTATTTATTTATATGTATATATCCGAATTATAAGCAGTGATGACAAACCTAAAAGTTTAGGGTTTTGCTAACGTCTCCACCTTCATGGGGAGTTTGCAATGTCCCCAAAGCTTTTAATTCACGCGTAGGATGCTCAATCATCAATTTGCACGATCCATTCTTTCATACAACTAGGGACAAGCCATGGTCCAAAAATCATGTCATTCAGATGGTCCCGTGCATCTAATCAATAGCATGGAAAACGGACAGTCAAGATTGAGCGGAGAAACAAAATAGGTCCAATCATAATCTTTAACCATCTATCCCATATGCTTTGTATTGCTTATAATTCCAAAGTAGTACTTAGATTTGATGATTCTAACCATGTGATCTACATCTCGGAAAAAAAACAGAGTTGGACAAATCGGCCTCATTCATGGTTGGAATCTTCTAATCCATATTATTCTCACACCATGGCTTGCTCACAATGGTACCGTTGAATGAGTCATCCCGATTGATGATTGGGCTTTGCATGTGTAAATTAAAAGTTTTGGGAACATGGCATCATTAACAAAACCCAAAAATTCGTATGTAAAAATGTGTCCAACAAATAAAGGCTTTAACTTGTGCATGCTCTCAGCACAAAAAGAGAAACGTGCATTGATTTTTCCTGGACCCCACCATTTAAAGGCGTTGGCAGGAATCCGCCTAGCATTTCAAAATTTGAATCTTCAAAACCCTTTTGGAAGGGGACAGGCATATGATGTGCTAAGGGCATAAAATGATTTCTCTGTAAGTAAAGGATAAAGATAATTAGGGTTTGAGCTATCAGTTCCCCAGAATTAAAAGAACAAAATAATCAGGGAAGAGTCTGCGCATGGAATATTTGAATGCGATTGGAAGTGCATGCATCTCCCACAATCTGAGAATGGTTGGCGAGGATCTGAACACACATTTCAAAATGAGCTTTTGAGAATTTTCATTTTGAAATGCTTTCTGGATTCAGTGCAACCATCTCAAAATGGTGGGAGATATTTGTGCACTCCTTGTGTGAGATTTTGAAGGACAACAAAAGCGATATCGAATGCATATGGTGACGATTTAACCTATGGACCAGATTTTACTCGTTTTCCATCATGAGTGATGATGGGGTCTCTCTGCCTATCTCCACATGCATTGCACGTGCCTTACCCACTAATTCATATAACGTAGGCAAACAGGGGTAAAAATTATAAACAATTACTTTCTTGAGATGGCAAAACCTTTCCATTATCTGATGATATGGAAAAGGCATTTATGGAATTTGCCAGTGAAACCAACTGAATATTTCACGATGGGCTGATGTTTTGCCTGCTCGACTTAAACACTGGCTTGATAGAAAGCAGATTGCATCCTGCCCCTGCCTTGGTCCGAATTGGGTCCAGGCAGGGGCTCTCTAGTGCCACTGTGATGTATGGCTTTTATTCATGCTGTTCATCCATTTTTCCAGATCATTTTAGGGTATGAGCCCAAGAATGAGGCAGATCCAGGGCACAAGGGGTGTGAGCACCCACTATTAAAAACTTCTTGGGGCCACAGTAGTTTTGGATCAAGTCGACATTTTTTTTTACCTTCCTCGAGGTCTGTGTGACCTTATGAACAAGTGGGATGGCAAATAAGCATCACAGTGGGCCCTAGGAAGGTTTCAATGGTGGGTGTCATCATCACTGCAGCTTCCTGTGGTGTGATCCACTTGACCCTTGGATCTGCCTCATTTTTGGGTTCATAACCATGTGGAAAAATAGATGAACAGCGTGGATAAAATCCAGACCACAGTGGGCCACACAGCCCCTGTCTGGAATGATTTTCCCTCTAGGCAGGGGCAGGGTGCAATCCACTTCTGGTTTGATAGGATGCGGAACATACTGAGTAATCTCATGTGAGGCCCACCGAGGTGTATGTGTCTTATACATGTAGTCCATCCATTTTTCCAGCTCATTTTATAGCATAAGCCCAAAATTGAAGCACATTGAAAGCTAAGAGACCACACCACTGGAAATAGTGGGAATTCAATGCCTACGGTTGAGAACTTCTTGTTGCCAAAAGTTTTGTATGAAGCTGATATTCTTGTGTTTTCCCTTCATCAGGTATGCGTGACCTTCTCAACAGGTTGGATGGAAAATTAACATTAGGGTGGACCCTAGGAAGGTTTCAATAATGGGGTGTCATTAACCCCATTGTTTCCTGTGGTATGGTCCACTTGAGCTTTTGGATATGCTTCAGTTTTGGGGAGATGGGGTCCCATGGATGGGGGCACAAAAAATCAGTTAAAGAGGAGATGTTGTCAAATGCCAAATGTTAGGTAAATAACTAATACAGCGAAGAGAAACGATCACTAGTAGGAAAGGTACCACAACTTGGTACCGAACCACCTTTTCTGTCAACATTCCACGTCTGGGACACCGGTACAATGAGGACTTTCCGACGGGCGGGTAAAAACCACATCTCGTCTATGCTTAAGGCGGGAATGCTAGTAATTGCAATTTGGGGGCCTGTACCAAACAATGTAGGATGAGCGTGTTGTTTGGGAACACCTCATTGTAGCCCGCCTGATAACGGTTTCGGAGGGAGGGTGACCTGATGAATGGTCGAGATCTAACATAGGGTGGCTGGTGGACCATAGTTCAAAAACCTGAAAACTGCACAAGTGCTCTATACCTAACCCGTCCTATAAATGTAACCACCATGAAGTTTAGAATAATAAAAAAACTTAATTGATCTAAACATACGGTGAGCCACATAATTAAAAAAAATAAAAATACACTTTAAAAATATCAAAATTCACGTGCAACTCATCTAGTAATTAGATTAGAGAGATTTTTGGTTAGTGTGGTTATCATGGATGGGTGTATGTGTTTAATAAATTTTATGTCGCAAACATACCATGTGCCTCTCAAAATTTTCTACTTTATTACTTAAAAAAAAAAGAAAAAATACATGTGGTTACTCGATAACTTCCCTTCTAAAAAATGCTAGCTAGCTACTTTGATTTTGATTCATCAAGTAATTCTTTGGTGAATATTGGATCCAGAAGGATTTTTTCCAGTAAAAAATCTGCACTAATCCCCAATTTACCAAAGGATACCTTCAAGAATCAAAATACTTGACAGTGCATTTTAGAAGGAAAATTACTAAAGTACTTTCGTATATTGTTTTCTTTAAGAAGTAATAAAGTTAAAAAAATTTGGAGTCCACATTGTATGTGTATGACATTCAGCCTATCAAACATATGCACCTAACCATAATTTTCACACGGACTAAAAATCTTTATAAGTGAATCAGCTAAATGAGTTGTAAGTGCATTTGGATTTTTTTTAAGTGGTATATATAATTTTTTATGATGTGTCTCACCTTATGTTTAGGTTAACCAAATTTTTTGTTCTTTTAAACATCATGACTGATTATAGCTATTGGACAGGTTGGATATCAATCAAATATCATGTGTGCCCGACAAGTCTACACTTTACCACTTTCTAAAGAAAAATTTGCACAGTGGACGTTATAGTAGTTTCACTGCTCAGGAAGCACTTCCCTAACATTTTGGTTTCATAAAGGCATTATTTAGTAAAATCTTAATTTGTGAGGAATTTTGAATATAAAAATGGCATTTTTTACCACAAAGATTCCTTAAGGAATTAGATTTTACCAACTGGTGCCATCAAATAGTGCTTTTTAAGATAATGCATTACATTATTGCCTCAGCGTTTTCATGACAATAAAGTGAAAAATCAATAGTTGTGGTGTTCATGTGGTATGTCTTACATCCAATCCATCCAGCAGATCCACACAGACATTATTATTAGGTGAACAAAAAATACGGTGGATCCAATCATAGGTGGGCCAATCCATGAAAATGATGTACACCGTTCAAAGTATCCTAATTAAAGTGCAGCCTATCTGATGATCTGACTGACCTAGTGTTTTGTTCTTGTCAATCACCATGGTGTGGTGCATATGTTTACTGGGTTGGATGTTATGGGTGTGGATTAGATGAGGTCGTCGTAATAGCTTACTGGATGAGGCCTCTGATAGTTGGGCCCACTTTGATATATGCGTTGTATATGTACGCCGTCCATTCCTTATTCTGGCTCAATTTAGGGCATGACCCAAAAAATGAAGTAAATCCAAATATCAAGTGGTCAACAGCACAGGAAACAGGAACAGTAGTAATTGAATGCCCACCATTAAAAATTCCTAGGACCTGTCCCTACTGTTTATTTACCATCCAACATGTTGATTAGGTCACACATACCTGGATGAAAGGAAAACACGTATATTGGCTCGATCCAAAACTTGTAATCAATTAAAAGTTCTTAATGGTCAATCACCATTGTTTCCTATGGTGTGGTCCACTTAATATTTAGATCTGCTGTATTTTTGGGCTCATGGCTAGAAATGAGTTGGGATGAGGGATCAACGTTGAAAACACACATATCAGCTTGATCCAAAACTTTTGTAACCCATTAAAAGTTTTTAATGGTCAATCACCATTGTTTCCTATGACGTCGTCCACATTATATTTGGATTTGCTTCATTTTTGGGCTCATGGCCAGGAATGAGCTGGAGAAGAGATCAATGACAGGAATATACAACACATACATCAAGGTAGGCATCATCCAGCAAGATTTTACCCTGACTTCTCCTAATCAGCAATTGGCAGTTATACATCAACCAAGTGGCCCCATGTATCTTGAGCTTCACTACTTTTTAAATGAGGGCATCTTTATAATTTTATACTTAAAAAGCACCTCGAAGAGTCTCTAATCATGAAGGCAATATCTGCTAAAATATATTATCTGGGGGAACTATACGGTCAAAATCTATATAAAAATTGACACAAATGGTCATCAACCAAGTGCATGAGCTGTAAATTGCGTACCCCAGACCCACCATAATGTTTATTTACCGTCCAATATGTTGATTAGGTCACACATACATGGATGAATGGTAAACACACATATCAGCTTGATCCAAAAACTGTTGCAACCCATTAAAAGCTTTTAATGGTCAATCACCATTGTTTCTTATGACATGGTCCACTAGATATTTAGATCTGCTTCATTTTTGGGCTAATAGCCAGAAATGAGCTGGGGTGAGGGATGGAAGATACAAATATACAAGATATAGATATGCAACACATACATCAAGGTTGGCATCATCCAGCAAGATGTTACCTTTAGTTCACATAATCCGCAACGGAAAGTTATACACAACCCCATGCAGTTTCTGATCATGAAGGCATCATCTGGTGAAATAAAAATTGACACAAATGGTCATCAACCAAGTGCAGGAGTTGTAAATTGGGTACCCCTGAGACCCACCATAATGTTTATTTACCATCCAACATATTGATTAGGTCACACATACATGTATGAAAGGAAAACACACATATCAACTTGATCCAAAACTTTTGTAACCCATTATAAGTTTTTAATAGTCAATCACCAATATTTCCTATGGCCTGGTCCACTTGATATTTGGATCTGTTTCATTTTTTGTCTCATGGTCAGAAATGAGCTACGATGAGGGATCAATGGCATGGATATACAACACATATACCAATGTAGGCATCATCCACCAAGATGTTACTATGACTTCACCTAATCAGCAAAGGGAAGTTATACACCAACCACATGGCCCCACGGATATTGAGTTTCACTACTTTTTAAATTAGGGCATTTCTATAATTTTCTCCCTTAAAAAGCACCTGGTGTAGTTTCTAATCATATAGGCATCATCGGGTAAAATATATATTCTGCTGAAGCTTTATGGTAAAAATGTATATAAAAATTGACACAAATGGTCATCAACCAAGTGCAGCTTGGCGCAGGCAGGGGCTTTGAGGGGCTTCTGTGATGTATTTGTTTTTCCTACACCGTACGTCCACCACACTAAGGGAAGTAGCGGGGGAAATGACATAAACCATTGAAACCTTCCTAGGCCTTACGGTGATATTTATTTGCTATCTAGCTTGTTCATAAGGTCGCATAGACATGGAGGAAGGAAAAACACAAATACCATCTTGTTACTTGCCATCTAACTTGTTTATAAGGTCGCAGGGGAAAAACACAAAAATCATCTTGATCCAAAAATTCTATGGCCCCCAAAAAGTTTCCAACGACAGGCATTTAAATTCCCATTGTGTGGTCCACTTGAACCTTTGATCGGTCTCATTTTTTAGCTCTACGGCAAAAATGGATGGACAGTGGGGACAAAACCCAGACTTCACGGTGGCCGAGAGCCTTTGCCTGTGCCAAGCTCGGGACCGGCAGGGCAGTACCCAATTCACGTTAGGATAGAGTCGCTGGAATCTCTGATAATGGTGGGGTGCAAGAGACCATTGGTCTGGATTACCGAACCAAGGGCCCCACTTATAAGACTTAAAAACCCTTGTACTGTGCAGAGATTGGCCGCTAATAATTCATTTTTAATTAAAAAATGTCCTTATCCAGTAGGGTCGACCTCTATAGGGCCCACCATGATGTGTGCATGACATCCGTCCCGTCCATATTAGGGAGTAGCAAATACCATCCGTTCTTGTCCCAGACACTCAGTCGGGCCACACCTGAGGGAGTAGTGAATACCATGCCTAAAGAAATTCACTTGGTGCGGCCAAAATGAGTTTTGGAATGTCTTGATTTTTGGTGTGCTCCCCCTTTGGTTGGGTACTTCTGGTGAATGGATTGGATGTCATATACACAACACAGGGGCACCAAAAATCAACAGTGAGATGGGAGATGTCGAGAATCTTTGCTTATAAGTTGCTCTCAGTTGTTCCCTGTGGTGTGGCCAACCTGAGTTTTGTACTAGGCTGTTTTTTTGCTCTTTGGTGTGAATTGGGGTCTGTATCTTATGGATGGTTTGGATGGCACAGATACATCACGGTGGGACACAGTTTTTGCGTGCAATTTGGTAGCACTTATTTTAGAGGGAGCGGATTAGGTGCGGCCCTTACCGTGGGACCCACCTTGATGTATGTATTCTATATTCATGCCGTCCATCTGTTTTTTTCCAGATCATTTAGGGCATGAGCCCAAAAATAAAACAGATCCAAATCTAAGGTGGACTATACCATAGGAAATAATGGTGATTGACCATCAAGAGCTTCTTGTGTGCCACAAAAGTTTTGGATCAAGCTGATATTTATTTATTTTCCCTTCATTGAAGTTTTTGTGACCTTATCAACAGGTTGGATAGAAAATAAACATTAGACGGGCCCTAGGAATCTTTTAATAGTGCAGCATTCAATCACCACTTTTTCCTGTAGTATGGTCCACCTGAGATTTAGATATACTTCATTTTTGGGCCTATTCCCTAAAATGATCTGGAAAAATGGATGGACGGCGTGGATATAAGATAATTACATCAAGGCGGGCCTCATGGTAGGGGTCGCATCTAATCCACTCCCTATTTTAGAAGGGGGAAGACTGTACAATTGAAGGGCATCATTCTAGATAAGGTTGCTGCCGGCCGAAGAAAATGAAACGCATGTGCTACCTACCAAACTGTAGAAATGGAAACAAAATGCTCTTGGGTCATGGTCATTGTCATACCCTTCTGTATGGCGGATGATCGTGTCAGATCACCAGATCATGGCCCACCTGATGATGGTTTCAGCGGGCTCAAATTAGGTACTACCCCCACCTGGATGCTGAGGAGACGGATGGGGTGCGTGGCACCCCGTCATTGGTGGAAAGCACGTCGGGCATGCACTGATGTGATGTGGTGTGACACCACATCACATCAGTGCATGCCCGACCTGCTCGCCACCAATGACGGGGTGCGTCACACCACATCACATCAGTGCATGCCCGACCTCCTCTCCACCAATGACGGGGTGCCACGCACCCCATCCATCTCCTCAGCATCCCGGTGGGGGTAGTACCTAATCCGAGTCTGGTTTCAGCAGGCTGACTCTATGAGCGGCCAAGATCTTACACAGAAATTAGTGAGAGCAGGATTATGTCGCTGGCGGGACATAGAAGTATATGCAAAAGCCCTGATCACATCATATATATCCGTGGTGTATCATTGCATTGGAGCTAGGGCTAGCTGTGGGTCCAGCCAGCATGAATACCCATCCAGCCCGGCTTGACATGGGCCAGCATCAACACATGTGGCTACAGGCCTGGGCTTATGTTTGTACTTGTGTTAAAGAACAAAAAAATGTTTATGACTGGGAGTTTCAACAGGCCGAGTGGACCCAATGGGTGCCCGAGCCCAACCGTACATGGGCTGGGTATGGGTGTAGATAAATGGGTGGTGTGGGTTTCTTTTGAGCCTGATTAATAAATGGGCAGGTGTGCGTAGGGATGCACACGGAACAGGTGGAACTGGTAAATTGTACCAGAATCGGTTAGTTCAGTTCGATATAAGTCCAATTCTGAAGTGCACTGGTTCAATTCTGGTTCCGAAAATCCAATAACAGGTTAATTCAGTCCTGTTTTTGGCTCGGGGTTTTGTAGAATTGAACCAGACCAAATAATTAAACTATGGAACCGAAACTAGAACCCAACCTGGAATGCTCAACACTCGCTGTTTCATGTCGAGTAGTCCACTTAAAATTTGGATTTATCTTATTTTTTTTAACGTGGCCCAATTAAACATTGCCTAACAATGAGGATGGACGGTGTAAATCTAACAAACACATTAAGGTATGTTCATGTGGGCCTTGAGGTATGGATGGGCTGGGTTAAAAAAAAAAAAACCCATGTAATTAGGCTGGATTATAAAAATAAACCATGCAATTGGGATGGATTATAAAAAACCCAAAAGCATAGAATCGAAATGGATTTTTACGGTCTGGTTTCGGTTTGTTTTTAGGGTGCAAACGGTCCGATTCCGATTCTGATTTTCCTGAAATTGTTAGGAACTGTTAGGTTCCAATTTCACCCCATAACCAGACCGGACTGAACCAAACCATGTGCACCCTTAGTGTGGGCATACCCCAACCCATACTGGAACCATATATACCTATTATATATGAATATTGAATGGACAATAAGGCCCGTTTGGATACCACCTAGTAACTTTTAAAGTTAATAAGTTACTTTTTTAACTAAAGTTAGTTTGGTAAGGATAATTAATAAGTCATAAAAATTTCTTTCTTTTCTACGTTCAATTTTTTTGGGTCTCTTTCTCTCCATGTGATGGATGGTCCATATATAAAGGAAGCCCCATATAATGCACATTCCACATCAAAGGTACTGATGATGAATGGTCAACATGATAGATGGTCTACATCAAAGGTGAGCTCCACATGATGGGCGGTAGATATTAAAGGTGGGCCCCACATGAGAACAGTTCATGTCAAAAGTCGGCTCCTAATGATGAATGACCCACATCCAAGGTAGGCCCTGCTTGATGGACGGCCCACTTTGAAGTTTGGCCTGCATGATGGACCGTCCAAGTTAAAGGTGAGCCCACATGATGAATGGCCTACATCTAAGGTGGGCCCCACATGATGGACAATCCACATCAAAGTTTTGCAAGGTGGATGGTCCACATTGAAGGTAAGCCCCACATGTTCCACAATTCATATTGAAACCAGGGCCAAGGTGGGCCCAATATAATGTACAGTCCATATCAAAGGTTGGGCCTATGTGATGGATGGTGGATATTAAGGATGGACCTAACAAACTTGAAGGATAAATATTTTTGTAATGTAGAAAACCAAACATACTTTTCTACGTGTGCCAAAACCCCAGAGCCATTGAAAAAAGAAAAATGGTTATTTAATACTCGGGTCATGTATGACGCTTGATATGTAGGCACATGGATATTATACATAACAAACATATTTCAAACTAAAACGTAGTAAACTGTGGAAATCGATGTTACTGTGTTGTGCATGTAGAAAAAGAAGTAAATGAAACAATTTCTGACTGCTTACCATCAATCACCATCTATTAAGGAATCAAAGTAATTTGAATGGTATATTTCAATTAGGTGTTTGTTGAAACAGAGCCATCAGATATTTTAAAATAATACGGAGAAGAAGAAGGATTGTATTTTAGTTTTTTAATCTAAATATTACGTTATTATGTTTTGTTTTTCCAAGAAGAAAATATTTAAAAGTCTACTATAAGATAAGATATGGTCTTTTGAGTTGATGGTGGATGCTTTTATCATGAGTAGCCCAAGATTTTGCATGATTTACATGGGTTCTCAAATCTGACAAGTGGTCCCAACAAATCTCTGATTAATCTCAACCTTTCAATTTCTGACATGTGGACAGAGGAGGAAAAAAGAATGATCCAAACTATGCCACATCAATGATCTATCCTTTGAATCTTAGATTTAAATACCAGCCATTTTTTTTTTTAAATATTCGTCTTCATATACAATCAGTCGTTCCAAAAAGTTCGAATCCATACCATGAACGGTTCAGATCATCATTTAAGATGCAGTGGCCGTTGGAAACTGGCCCGATACCCTATCAAAACCCAACCAAAGATGAATCTGGTGGTATTGACAGGAGACGGAGTTTACAATCCAAACGTTGGATTAATGCAACAAAACGGGCGATTAATAAATAAATTGAGATTAAGCTAACGTGATTTTTGACCATAAGATAGCCGTCCATTCGGATGTTTTTGGTGGGTGATAGATTCAAGGCTAATCCCGATAATAATTTCACGATTTTTAATGTGATGCCACGTCTTAGTGGGGTCCACTCATTTGCAACCCTAATGGTGGGCGTTCAGTCACCACTGTTTCTTGTGGTGTGGTCCACCTGAGATTTGGATCTGCTTCAATTTTGGGGCAATGCCTTAAAATGAGCTGGCAAAACCGATGGACAGGATGGATATACAACACATACATCATGGTGGGCCCCACAGTCACGAATCCATCGAATCCGTGCGCATGTCAGCATCTATTTTGGTTGCATTGGTGGGCCCCATAAGAAACTGTTGATCGTTCATCTACCACAATCTGCTTGAATCTCTGCCGTACATGAGACCCTCCCTTGTCCATCGATTGGAATAGATCATCCTTTAGGGGTTTCTATAGGGTTCTTGGCCCACATCACCACAGGTACCTACGGGGTGGGTTTTTAGGTTGTCCGAAGTATCCAGACCGTCCAATAGATTGGGCCCTGCCATGAAAATTGCCTATGTAAAAAGTCAGATTGATCTACTCATCAGGTGGTCCAAATGTATACTTTGGACCAAATAACCGGTTGTACATTGCTTTAATTCGTGTTGGCATCTTGATAAGTGAATGGATCTGATTTTTTCCACGTGTGTTCTTCATGGTGGAAACAGACTTTTGGACGGCTTGGATTTTGTACCATGCTATTACATCTGTCGCATGTACACCAGCTGCCTTATGCCCGCGCGTGGACTTAAGCAAAGCTCACCACACAAAGACAATAAGACATGATCCATGCTATTGTGATTATCTCATGCATAGAATATTTCTCGCACTAAGATTGGAGGGATATAATACGTGATAGGAGGCTTTGCACAGTATGTTCGAGCCTCTGATTGTGACAAGTGGGGCCAAATCTTCGACAATCCAGACCATTGGTTAGTTATGTACCATTGAGAATTGAACGGTTGTCAAAACTTCTCATAGATTGATGATCGTAGCTTCATCTTTTTTAAAATAAATAAAGGATTCAGGGGGGAAAATACAGCAAAGGCTGAAATTCAACTGAAATAAGTTCAAAGTTTGGTGGCTAGGATCTCTCGATTTGGGAAATTTGTGGATGATGGTCTATCCAAGGTGGGAAACAACAGACCAATGGTCTGGATTCCTAAAGAACGGGGCTTGCTTCTCAGAACTTTAAAGCCCAGGTATAATATGCAATAATGCAATGACCAGAAAAAAAGGTTCGCGTGAGCCTCGGGAGCATCGACTCGCTTGGTGTGCGGCAGGTGCACATGACACGTGATTGTAAAACCCACGTGGGTGAAAAACATCCCTTATTTACCTCACGATCTGTGCCGTTCTCGTCAATCTGGACCAATCAAAAAAATTCAATGATTCCCGAATGGGTCCTTTCTTTGAGAATGAAAGTCATCCTCGAGATATTGAAAAAGTATCCAATTTCAACGGTAAATCAGATGGTAATTACAATCTTCTCAGTGTAATTTTCGGATTTTGCATCATTCATAATTGGATCAGTGGTTTGGATAGTTCTGATTTGTGTAAAAATGTATCATATGCATGATTGGACAGACACGTCACGTTTTAAATCGTGGTAAACTATCACGGGACTCGACCTGAAACAGTTCAAAATCCGGACCAAGACCTACCCCAGGCCCGGCCCGTTGACAGCCCTGAGTTGACGCGAGTTGCCTGGTTCTCCCGCGTAAAAACCGTCGGAAGCTACTTGGGGCCCACTGAGACGTCTGTGAGAAATCCGCCCCGTCCATCACTTTCTCCAGCTCATCTTAGGTCATGATCCCAAAATGAGTCAACCCAAAAGAGGATCGAACTACAAGATACAGTGAGGATGGAACTCCTACTGTCAAAACCTTTGTGGGGGCACAGAAGTTTCGTACCAGGCTAGTATTTGTGTTTTCAGTTCATCTCAGTTCGAATGACCTTATGGACGGTTTGGATGGCATATAAACATCATGGGGGCATTTTCATCACCACTGTTTCCTTCCTATAGTGTGGTCCACTTAAATTTTGGATCTGGCTCCTTTTTGGGATCATATGATAACATGAGCTGAAGAATCTGATGGACGGGGTTGATTTCCCACGGACATATCAGTGGGCCCCACATAGCATCCGACCGCTGCTTTCGTGCCCACAACTGATTTTCTTTACTTGTTTAACCGTCCACCCGTCGCAGGGCTACTCTAAACAGTAGTCCGCGCGGGACACTTGCCTATATAAACGCGCTCTTTTTACTCGTCGAAACCACTCGAGAAAAACAATCCACATCCCGCAAAATGACGAATCCGAAGACATCCCTCGCATCAGCTGCAGCTCTCGTCTTCCTCCTCCATATCGTAACGGTCGCTCCGTCTTCCGCGACCGTTACCGACGTACACGACCTCCTCCCGAAATACGGGCTCCCGAAAGGCCTGCTGCCCGATTCCGTTACGACATACTCGCTGTCCGATGACGGGACGTTCGAGATCGAGCTGGAACGGGCCTGCTATGTGCACTTCACGAACCTCGTCTACTACGAGAAGAAGATAAAGGGGAAGCTGTCTTACGGCGCTATATCGGATCTATCGGGAATACAGGCGAAGAAGCTCTTCCTGTGGGTCAGCGTAACGGGAATCAAGGCTGATGCAGATTCAAATGAGATCGAGTTCGATGTCGGGTTTATCTCGGAGACGCTTCCAGCCAAGCAGTTCGAGCAGATTCGCACGTGTCAGGCGAAGGCTTTTAGGGCAGACCTTCTTCTAGGAGCTTCTGTTGCGGAGGTGATCTCTCTCTCTCTCTCTCTCTCTCTCTCTCTCTCTCTAGATTTCTTGCTTATTTTGGGGGTAGAGATTGGGGTAGTTGGGCGGACCACCGTAATTAGTGGTCCGCACATCCGTCCCTTTCAGATTTCTGGCTGGGGGTAAAGACGGTGGTTGTTGGCTGGACCCTCCGCCCATCCTTGTCTAGATTTCTTGCTTATTTTTAAGGATTGGGTAGTTGGCTGGACCACCTGAACTAGTGGCCCAACCATGTTTCCTATTTTGGGTATAGACTGGTAAGGCAATCCAAAACTGAAGTGGGCCACAGCACTGTAAACAGTTGGGAATGAACTGCCCACCGTTGAAACCTTGAGGGGCCCACTGTGGTGTTTAAATGCCATCCAACCTGTTCATACGGTGATCTCCACTAAGAGGAAGTGAAAACACAAATATCAACATGATCTAGAATTTCTGTGGCCCCAAAGAAGGTCTGAGTGGTGGGTTTTCAATCCCCACCGTTTCTTGTGGTGTGGTTCACTTTAGTTTTACTTCTGCCTGACTTTTGAGATCATGTCCTAACGTGTGCTGGGCGCAACCAATGGACGGAATGGATGTAATACACACATCAAGGTGGGCCCACAGAGCTTAGGGTTAGGGGTTTCCTGTAAATTACAGGAAATTCACGATCATCCATATACATGCACACAGAGATTGTACATATGTCACACATGTAGCTGGAATCGAACCGTTCAAATCGTGGGTCCCACTATAGATGAATCATTACCAAACGCTTTCACTGAATGTATGATTTAACTGTCTTATTCTTGACCATCTAATGGACTGTGTAAATAGAAAATAGTTAATGGTCCAAACTTCAGTTAATCATTAATTAGCAATAAGTATTGTCTAATCAGACAGATTTTGGGCCGAAATACCCTTGAACATGGGCCATCCCTCACCCTTGGATGTGGGCCATCCTTGGAACAAAGTACAAAATTAGGATTTGTACATGATTTACTTAGAGGCAAGTGAGATCCTTGATTTTACAAATCATGGTTTCTTTTGTGGTGAGATTTTAAATGGTAGGAGATTGGCAAAATCTCCTGATCGGCCTCCCACTGCAACGTAACTAATATGACCTGTCCTGATTCGTTGAGACTCATTTGAGATCATTTCGATTTGGTCAGAATCAATTCTCTTCGGGTAGGTGATTCATCTGATCATCTCATTCCCCATTGATGTCATGTAGACTCCATATCATATGATATTTAGAATGGTAGATGGGACGAAGATTACCATGTGCAAAATTCAGGTCGCTCCAATCATTTTCAGTTGAGCTGCCTGTATTTTGATTGTGGGCAGGTTTTTTAAATCTATCCATTCCTTTTATATATGGGCAGCCCACCTGATGAGTGGATCAGCCTGATTTTTCGTATGATCATCTTCACACTTGTTGCCATCTTATGTACCACTCAAATGTACTGTGCTTGACATGTTGGCACGCGTGCTGTGTGTAGTGGTGTATCTAGGGCTGGCAGCCTATATTTTAGTGCCAAAGGTCTTTTTTAGAGAAGAACACCCCAAACCTTCAGCAAGGTTTCACACAAAAACTGAAAAAAGAAAAAGAAAATAGAAAAGAATATCACTCCTGCATTTTAATGCAGTATCAATGGAAATGCAATCATTCTAGTAAGGTGGAAACCAAATTGCAGTTTCCTTAGCATTCCTTCTGAAGGACCGAGCTTCCAATTCAACTGCAATATGAGGGTTATGTTGAGGCGGTGTGCATATACACGTGGCACACGTAAGAGCATGTGCAATGATGTTTCCTAATAGAAAATGTCTTCCCCATCTCTTTCCTTACATGAGAAGCCTAGTTTGGGTAGGCCTTAGTTGGTTCGCTCTCCATGGGGTGTGTGTTCTATATAAGGGGAACACATGAAGAGAGAGAAGGGTGGTCTTTCTAGTCTTTGGTGAGAGATTCCTTGTACAATAGGAGAGTGGGAGAGAGATTTAAGCCTTGTATTTCCTGATGTCTCTTGTTTTAGTGATGACAAAGTTCCATGTTGGTACCCCGTAGATGTAGGCACATTACTGAACCACATACATTTTTGTGCCTCATCTCTTGTTTTTCGTTTTGGCTTTTGGTTTGGCCCTTTTCTTTTGTGGTTTTGTTTCACTTGCATCGATTGCGTGCGGCTGTTTTCCTGCAACAGGTTACTTTCTCATTATGAATGCTAAGAAACATCATTAGTGTTTGACATTTTCTCTTGATTAAATTCATGATCGGATGCACTTGGGTATGCTGTTAGCAGCAAAATCATAAACCTTTGAATTCAATATTTTTTGTTTTACCATAACATCACATGATCTGTTGGAAGATGTATCAACTGCATCTTTAATATTTACAAAATGAACTATTCACTCATCTATCTATTAAGTTTCACAAATTAAGAAAGCAAGTCTACTGATGTGTAGGCATCAGTAAATTTGCTATGCTTGTGCTTTCAGTACTTCAATTCTTTTCTTGGAGTTTGGATTGGATTTTTTCCATTTAATTAAGTCATTTGGAAAGTTAGAGGCTGCGGTGCATCAAAGATCTGACAATGGAACACAATTTACAAGCCAAATTGTTGCAGATCTGTTGGAGAAATATCAGAAAACAGCACCATTTTTCTACTCCTTACAACCCTCCCCCGAGTGGACAAGTGGAAGCCATACCAATTCGTTATGTATGGATGATGAGATTCCATTGATACAGAGCCAATTCCAATAGACTTATTGAATGCTCCCATTGGCGTGCATCCAACAGGAATTGAGTTAGCCCGGGTTGAACCATACTCCACAGAAGCACACGTTTTGGGACAGCCATCAAATTTCTTTTCCCTGTGCATGTATGTGCAATGGCACAAAAGGAGTCATGTACCCCACCTCAATTAATGGGGATGAGACTTAAATGAGAATGCATCTGCAGCCCAGTCTTAGGTGATGATTTTGAAATGGGATCAGACTACTACTGGAAAGAGGTTAATAGCAGCATGTCAGCATTTAAGCTCATTACCACATCTATCTTAGGGAATGGGAATCTCTTTTCTCATTGGCATATATAGTTCAAAAACCTAAAAACTCAACCCGATGTTCTGCCAGGTCACGTTGACTCGAAGACTCGACCCGACTTGATTGATATTTAATTATTGTCAATTGATAATATTAGGAATGTAAATTGATATTTACAATATTTAAATTTAGTATAAGTAATATTGAACATAAAACCAACAGCAACACAGATGCCTCACTGGACAAGGGCATTGCTTCCTTTGGTTGGCGTTGGGGGTTCGAATCCTACTCCCACCTTGTTTGTTGTTAATAAAATCCTTCCTCAGTGGGTGAGGGACTCAGTTCTAGTCATGTAAAGTCGACCAAGCCATTGAATCAACTCGATGTGTAGACTCAGCTGAGTTTTGAGTCAAGTCAGCAAGTTCTGGAACCATGCATATGCTGATTTTTTTATTTATTATTTTGGGTTTATTTATTTATTTATTTGAAAAGAGCTTGGGTTCTCGTTTGTGTACACTGATATGCTTCTATTTTTTTCTTTTCCTATACTGACATAAGAAAAAGAGCTTGGATTTCTCTCTTTTTGCTTTTAACCCGCACACACCACAATGGGTACGGGAACGCTTGACCTTAGTGTTGAAACTCTTGTGAGTCTACCACTAAGCCATGAGTAAGGACCGAGAAGGAATATAATTGCATCTGAAAACGTCCAAACGTTCGCTAAACTATATTTTTCAGAGTCTCAATTATCTCCTAGTTAAGTATCTTTGACATTTACTATCTTTTCCCCTTTCTTTCCAAAATAATAATGATAATGATAATAATAATAATAATAATGGGTCCTCTCTCCACATTTTTTCATGACTTACAACTTACTAAAATAATCAAGTAGGCATTCATCCGGGCTGTTACTGCACGGATATGTTTACATTAGACCCATTTGACTCAGATCACACACCTTGTGGTTGCATAATGCAAGTATTGTTGTCCAAAGATTGAAATTTCTCAGCAGCATCATGTGGAAGGTTTCAGTCGCCTACAAATTAGTAAAATGAGGCATGGATTATTTTTAGAAAAGCAGCTGTCAAGTGGCAATCTATTTTTTCAACAGATGCATAATTGAAATGCTTTTGATCCATTGCAGGTGTGAAGAAGCGCCCCTGTACTCTGCTAGTGTTATCTTCGCATGAGGAACTTCATCAATAAAACCAGCTGTCTTTGTAGTAGTAGTGAGTTCTATACTTAAAACTTTGTGTAGATTGCGCCAATGAACTTCATTACTTGTTTCCACGATGGAATTCAGGAACATATGTATGCTTTGGACAAACAACGGAATGCCATGTTGGTTGGTTTTCTTATATGAAGTGGTCCACGTCTTTCCATTTTGAGCCTGAAATATTGCTACACATAGTTCTTTCTATTCATTATCTCATAAGCCACCAACAGGAAAAATGGAAATTAGATGATGTGCTGATGGTATGCATTTCCATTTTTTTTATAGATCTTTTTCTTCACAACTGAAGGAAATTTGAACTCTTGCTTTGTGGTGGGTAGGCAGACGTCCAGACCCAGTCATGAAAGTTCAGAGATTAGCGGCAGCAACCTCTCTGGCAATGATGGCTTTTGTAATATGGTGTTTGGATGGCCTGGTCATGGATTGACTATTGTGTTTATGGAGCTCTCTTGGCTTGAATTGACTGGCAGATGAACCTCTTTTCTTTTTCACAATGAACGGTGGGAGCCTGCAAAACTGATCATCCAAAAATCATGCTTGCTAGTCCTAACCACTTTGTTGTTGGCCCACTTGAGGGTGGTTAACCTCAAGCAAATTGCATCCTTGCCTGTGACCCTATGGCTCAGTGGTAGACTCACAAGAGTTTCAACATGAGGTCATGGGTTCGAGCACCCATTATGGTGTGAGTGTGTGGGCATGTGTGGGGTGTGTGAGTGCGTGTGATTAAAAAAAAGAAAAAAGAGCAAATTGCATCCTTTTTTCTATTTTCATTGTTACATTCTTCCCCCTATTTAATACCAATCATTCATATTTCAAAGAATTACCAATCAGTTCGTATTTCAAATAATATCTAACTATTTCTAATGCTAAAATGAGATAAGGAGAATATCATCTCCTTTATTTTATTTTTGCTAATTAAATAGCTGATAATCTAGAATAGTAGACGATGATGACGCTATGTCAGCCGAGCTATACCATGTGTTGTACGTTGATGAATGATGGTGGTATGTATCAGGAACCAATGGTGTTCAGCTCGACCAGAAAGTGGGGTGGATCATTGGGCTACCAATGCTTCATGCATTAGAAACCATTGGCGATCAGATCAACTTAGAGGTTGGGTCCTGTGGTAGGCTAACAAAATAGAGAGAGCTTGTTAGCACTTGGTTATTGGCTTAATTTTTAGCCACGTGTGTATGTGGGGATGTCAGAATTGACTGTGTAGCTCGATTTCAACCGAACAACTTTAACCTTGAGTGTCAAGATAGGCAAATACGTTGTGCTTGACCATACATGACCAAAATATGAGAAAATTGGCTGCCTATTCATCCACTCGTAGTATGCTTATCTAAAACAATTAAGCAATTATTGGAGGGTGGGGTTTGTCCTCCTCAAATGGGTCGGGCCTTCTCTTCCCTAAGAAAAGACTTTTCAGATAACTACTTGCAGTCAGCCGTGAGGAACATCAACTACAAAATGTTTCTTCTAAAAGAGAATTATTTGTATTGATATAATGTCGTCTAGTGTATGAGTGTAGACTTAGATTACAACGAAATATTATCACTATTCCTAGATAATTGATTATGTTCAGGATATGCTAACGATAAGCTAAGAGATAAGTTCAATTTGATTTGGTTGGTGTGAGTTTGATTGCTTTCACTATTTATAGATTCTCCTGGAGAAAAAAAGAAGTTTCTAGATACCTTCTTTACTTTTGCCAGTACTCCAAGTGTTCAACGTCCTCTGTTTCTTCTGGTTCTTTCTCTTCCTACATACCATACTCGGCCACCACTTATCTTTAAATGACGTGCTCCAATCATACAACACGTGTCCCGCAAAATTTTCTTCATGTGTTTTTGCAAATAGCATACGTGTCATTATTGACACATGTCCCTTCCTAATTAGTTTCTCTAGGAATGGCCAAAAATAAGCTTCAACATAGCTAATGAACAATGGTTCACATTCGAAGGGAAAGTTGCCATGCAATGGATATCTAGGATCGTTCACTTGCATCAGTTTTTGGTAGGGTTCACCCCCCATATAATGGGATCATGCAATCCCTAGTCACATCTTCACCCGGACCGGAAGATTCTAATTCTTCAATGTTTGGCCTTTGTCTTAGTTGAATGTAGACCGCTCCTCTGCTTCTCTTAATCGTCTATTAATCATTGCTTGGAACCCCAATTGAATGGCTGGGATTTTCAATCTGGAAGATTCCTATTACCCCTTGTTGGTACGTGTCGAGTGGCCAATAGCCCTCTTTTGACGGATTAAAAGAAAATAAAATAGGAGTGGCCAATGGCCCTCCTTTGACGGGATTAAAGTAAAATAAGATAAACGCGTTTTCAACTCTTAGTGGGTTTTTTTTGGTTAGTCATGTGATGCACCCACCCTGTTAGGTGCGTAATGCACCCACATGACTAACGTTGCAACCATAGGTGTAATTAGTGTGTCTCCTTAGCATTCAAACCTGACACCTGATGAAACGCCAGAGGCCTTTTTCAGCTAGCCTTGTAATTAAATTGTTGAAAACTCAAGGGACCATTTTATAAAACTTATTTTTAGTGATTTTCACTGCTTCAGATTGTTTAACAAACACCACTTATTAAGTGCTTAAATTAATTTTCACTTACCTGTTTTTTCGCTAGCAGATCAGGTGTGGCCAAACTCAGCCTCGCCCAACATGGTGCGGCCCTGACCATGGGGCCCACCTTGATGTATGTATTGTATGTACATGCTATCTATCTGTTTTTCCAGCTCGTGTTATGGCATGTTCCAAAAAAATAAGCAGATCCAAATCTCAGGTGGACCATGCAGCATGAAATAGTAGTGACAGACAATTAAAAACTCCTTGTGAGCTACAAAGTTTTGGATCAAGCTGATATTTGTATTTTCCCTTCATCTAGATCTGGTGTGTCCTTAACAACAGGTTTGATGGAAATAAATATTAAGATGGGCTTTAAGGTGGGCCCTGGGAAGTTTGTAAGGGTGGGTGCTCAATCACCTCCGTTTCTATTGTAGTCCACCTGAGACTTGGATCTGTTTCATTTTTGGGCTCATGTGGCCAAAAAAATCTGGTAAATGACAGACGTGGATGTACAATACATATATCAAGGTGGGCCCACGGTTGGGGCTGCACCTAATCCACTCCCATTTTGTTTTCAGCTCCACCTAATCCACTCCCCTTTTCACCTTAGACTAAACTAACTTTAAAATTATAATTTAGCACTTTTGAGTTTTAGAAATTACTTTTCAGTCTATCAAACGGCCACTAGCAACTTCCATAAAAGGCCATTTTACAACAATTAAAAACAATCAAACCAACCGTTCAAGGATATCCCAATCAAAATCTGCTATTAATAGCCTCACGGCATTTTTGGATGCAAATCGATACGCATCGTCCACCATATGGACCAACAGATCAAAGGTTTGGATCACCGATCTCGTGGGCCCCAAAATCTATGGAATCGTTGGTGTCAGCAAAATGTACGGTTGCTGACACGCACGCCTCACGAAGTGTTTGGATATGAGGTTTTCTCAACCAATCAAAATATTCAAAATATGCCGTCCATCAAAATGCTCCAAAATCCATCTCATTGGGTCATCTAGAAGTAGGTCTGTCAACGGGCCAGGCCTGGGTAGGTCTCGGCCTGGATTTTGAACTGTTTTAGTCCGGGCCGTCAGGCCGGGCTTATTCAAAAATCTGATTTTAGGCCCGAGCCCGGCCCATTGACACCCCATCTAGAAGTTAGTTTGGATGGCACATGGAAGAGATCTGAACCGTACATTTCGTGCCTCCGTCCAAAAATCTCAACGTTTAGTCAAAAGGAGTTTGCTTTGAGTTACATGTATTTCTGCCTGCACGTGCATGAACCGCCCCTGCTCGGTCAGAGTATTAAATAACTTCCTTACCAAACAGTCAGAAACTCATAACTAGTTAACTACTCACACTCGTACTCATCCACACATCCACCATACACGTGGCTAAAAATGATCGGCGTTACGGAATGGAAGTGGCTAAAAATGACAACGGATCTGATAATCCCAAGCAATAAAAAATCAACAACGTAATCAACAGCAGGATATTCAAGAAAACGATGTGGATCACCATCAACGATGGGCCATTACCGACACTACCAACGGTAGAAATTCCCTCATCAAATTTCCACAAAATCGTGGCATGGATAGAAGGGGGCGGATTGTGTGTCTTAAATCTACACCGTCCAACCATTTTGAAAGCTCATTTTAGGGTATGATCCCAAAAATGAAGCTGACTCAAATCTTACTTGGACCACACGACAGAAACAGTTGTGATTGAATCTCTACCATTGAAAACTTCATGGATTCCACAGGAATGTTTATTTGCCATCCAACCTGTTGATAAGGTCACAAACACCTAGATGAAGAGACAACATAAATATCATCTTGATCCAAATCTGTTTTGGCCCACAGGAAGTTTTTAATGGTCGATTACCACTGTTTCCTGTACTATGGCTTATCTGGGATTTGAAACTGCTTCATTTTTTGGATCATGCCTTAAAATGAAATTTCAATACGGATGGACGGCGTGGATGTAGTCACATACATCACAGTGGGCCCAACAACAGTCAAGGGTCCCACCCACCTCGGTGGATCCGGGGTCTCACCTAATCCGCTCCCGGATGGAATCTAGAAGAATTCCGTGTGGACTACGCTATGAGCCGTGGCAGTGGGTCCCACATGTTTCCATGATACCATATTTCAAAGAGAAACGATCACATACATGCAAGGCACCACAACATGTGGTACTGTACAATCTTTCCTGCCAACATGGCACTTATGTATGACATCAATACCATGAGAACGGTGCATCACACCATGATGATCACCTGAGAAAAAAATCAGCCTACTTCGCTCATCTGGTGTGCCACACCGTTGCAATCTAATGGACAACAGAAAGTCTTAGTGAACATACGGATGTAGCCCACTTAGCCAGCAAATCAGCCTGATTTTCTAGAAGGTTGATCATCATGGTGGGCCCTACATGTACGGTGGATTTTTGTGTATAAACTATCATACTTTGGTTGAGTATCAAAGCTTTTCTTCTTTCTTAAGCAAGGAATTATTGTTTGCTTGGACGTGAATTGTCTTTTTCCCCCAGCAAATGGAAGTTACTGTAGGCATAAGTTATGTGATGTCCTCGATAAATCCACTCCGTTCATCAGTTTTGCCACATCAAGCTTTGGATCAAGATTATATTTTTGGGGTCTCTTCTTGTAGGTGTTTGTGACCTTATCAACAGGTTGGATGGCAAATAAACATTACTGTAGAATCTATGAAGTTTTTAAATGGTGGAGATTCAATCACGACTGTTTCTCGTGGTGGGGTCCACCTAAGATTTGAGTCAGCTTCTGAAGAAATTGATGGATGGAGTGGATTTCTCACTGACATCACAGGTGGGGCAGTTGGTATTTATTATGCATTACTTCTCCCTTAATCCCAACTGTGAAGGAATTATTGGAAGGAAGACACAAAATGACTCGACTTTTGGCGGCGTTATTTCAGTGACGGACGTGGATTGCGTGCCGAGCCAGCCTACTGAGTTTACTCTGTGGGGTCCACCGTGATGTACGTGTAGTTGGTAACAATTATTCGAAGGAAAACACACACAAAAAAGCATGGCTTTCGTGGCTTTATTTCCCTGACAAATGCAGATTGCATGCCGAGCTTGTATACTGAGTTTATTGTGGGGGTCCTCCTAATGTACACGTGCAGTAGGGAATGTACTACTGTGGGTCCGCTTGGGAACTTGTAAATGAAGGTAAATGGAAGAAGGAATTGAAGGGTCGTTTGGAGGGGTGTAAATGGAAAGTGGAATTAGAAGTAAAGGGCCAGTACCTTTGTTCAAAAAGGCATTTTCTCCATTTACTTTCAAATCCTCTCTTCAACTTGTGAGTCCCAATATGTTGTATGTCACTTATTTGCACTGTCTATTTGTTATGCCAGTTGAATTTATGGCATAATCTAAAAAATAAGGTAGATCCAAATCTCAAGTGGACCACACCATAGGAAAAAGGAAAACATTTACCTACCGTTAAAAGCTTCTCATGACTACTTTTTTGTTTGGTGTGGATCACTTCAAACAGGTAAAAGAGTAATATTTACCCATTTACACAGTACTTACCAAGGATTCCATAAATCAAATTGGCCCTTGCATATGCACATTTACTCTTATTTCTTTTCATTTATATGCATTTATGTGAACCAAACACACCTCAAATATCATTTACCTCCATTTACTCCCATCCACACAGCCCTCAAGAAAAACACAAAATGAGTGGCTTTTGTGGCATTATTTCACTGACAGGCACGAGTTGCATGCCGAGCCATCATACTTAGTTTACTATGTGAGGGTCTACATCCATTTTACCAACTACTTTTAAGACATGACCTTAGAATTGAAGCATAATGAGGGCCTTTTTAGATAACTTGATATTTGTGTTTTCCCTTCCTTTATGTTTAGCTAACTTTATAAAATGGTTGGATAACAAATAGGGCTGTAAATGGTCGAGTTCAAGGTGGGATTAGCCAAAACTAGACCTGCCCGTTTATTAAATGGGTCTAGGTCCAAATTTTAGACCCAGACCCTTCTAATAAATGGGCGGGTTTAGGTTGGGTCTAATGAGTCTGGGTCTAGATCTAGTATGCAAGCATTTTAACAGAGCTTAAAATTGGGTATGGACGCGTCTAGGCTGGAGAGGTCCCTTGAAACATAGACCAAACCCACCCACTTACTAAATGGGTTCGGGTCAGGTCAAGTCGAGCCCAATATAAAGGAAATTAGACCCAGACCCATTTAGCAAATGGGATTGTTCTTGAACCCAAACCCGTAGTATTTAACAAATGGGTTGGGTCTAAATGGGTTGGGTCTGGGTACCCTATTGGGTCCGCTGAGCCATTTACAGCCCTAATAACAAATAAATAAAACCATGGGCCTTAGGAGTGTTTCAACAGTTATTTCCTATGGTGTGGTCCGCTTGAGCTTTGGATATGCTTCAATTTTGGGCTACAGCATAGGAAACAGGTAGATGAAAAGTCTCACCATTAATAAAATCATGGAAATTGAGAGTAGGGTCCATTGATGTATATGCCATCCAATCCAATCATCTGAAGCTCCACAATGGGATGAATAGACACTCTGAAAATCAAGATATTCCAAAAAATCATGTGGGCCACACCTCATGAAATTAGAGTTTTAGGCATGATTTTGCACAGTTCCCTGCCATGCGTCCTGCCTAAGTTTTTTATTTGACTAAGTTTTAGGGTCCATAGTGAAAATGTGACATTGTGCTCAGTTGGACGGTGTGGATCTGATGCATGTTTGCCCCGCATGGCAGTGGATTGCATAGTGTGCCACACACCACCAACCTTGATGGTGTATGGACATCACCAAGTTCTATGGGTCCCACCATGATGTATGTATAATATTTAAACCATTCATTCATTTTTCAAGATCGTTTTAGGGCATGGGCCCAAAAAATGAGGTGGATGTGAAGCTCAATTGGACCCTACCACCAAAAGTAGTGGGGATTGAACGTATACTGCTGAAAACTTCTTGATGGCCATAGAGGTTTTGGATCAAGCTGATATTCGTGTTTTTCCTTCATTCAGGTACTTGTGACCTTATGAGCATGGATGGCAAATAAACATCATGTGGCCCTAGGAAGGCATTGTCACCACTGCTTTATGTGATGTGGTCCACTTGAGCTTTGCATCGGCCTCATTTTTTGGGCTCATGCCTCAAAAAGATCTCACCAAAATGGATGGATTGTTGGAATATAATACATACATCATTGAACTTCATGACGTCAGCACACCACAAGTTAGGGATAAAATTCCAGTACGCCGGCTGGCGTGACTCTGTCTACTCTTTTTGGTCCAACAATCCAATACGCTGGCGTGAATTTCTTTAGCTCCACAAGTTAGGGATGGTTATCAGTAGGGTGGCCACACCAGAAGAAAAAAAACAGGTGAGATGTTCCCACCATCAAAATCGTCAAAATAGCCTCCTTTTTAGCCAATAGTCATGTCCCCGTTGGACTTTCCACTTGTTAGGCTTTATCACTCTTTATTGCAATTCCTTTCTCCCGGCCTTACCCAACACGGTGCGTTGGTGACCGTTGGGCTTAATTTGATGTATGTATTATATATCCACACAGCCCATCTATTTTTTCAGCTCATTTAGGGAATGAGCTAAATTATAAAGCAGATCCAAATCTCAGGTGGACCACACTATAGGAAACAGTGGCGATTGAGCATTAAAAACTTCTTGTGAGCTACAAAAGTTTTGGATCAAGAAGATTTATTCATCCAAGTTTTTGTAACCTTATCAACAGGTTGGATGGAAAATAAACATTATAATAGGCCTTATAAAGTTTTTAATGGTGTGAGTTCAATCACTGGTTTATACTATATTATGGTCAAGTTTAGATTTGAATCTGCTTCATTTTTGGGATATTTTTGGGGTCTCTTCTTGTAGGTGTTTGTGACCTTATCAACAGGTTGGATGGCAAATAAACATTACTGTAGAATCCATGAAGTTTTTAAATGGTGGAGATTCAATCACGACTGTTTCTCGTGGTGGGGTCCACCTAAGATTTGAGTCAGCTTCTGAAGAAATTGATGGATGGAGTGGATTTCTCACTGACATCACAGGTGGGGCAGTTGGTGTTTACTATTCATTACTTCTCCCTGAATCCCAACTGTGAAGGAATTATTGGAAGGAAGACACAAAATGACTTGGCTTTTGGTGGTGTTATTTCAGAGACGGACGTGGATTGCGTGCCGAGCCAGCCTATGAGTTTACTCTGTGGGGTCCACCGTGATGTATGTGTAGTTGGTAACAATTATTTGAAGGAAAACACACAAAAAATGCATGGCTTTCGTGGCGTTATTTCCCTGACAGATGCAGTTTGCATGCCGAGCCTGTATACTGAGTTTATTGTGGGGGTCCTAATGTATGTGTAAGTAGGGAATGAATTACTGTGGGTCCGTTTGGGAGCTTGTAAATGGAGGTAAGTGGGAAATGGAATTGAAGGAGCCGTTTGGATGGGTGTAAATGGAAAATGAAATTGGAAGTAAAGGGCCAATACTTTTGTTCAAAAAGGCATTTTCTCTATTTACTTCCAAATCCTCTCTCCACTTATGGGTCCCACCGTATTGTATGTCACTTATTTACACCATCCACTTGTTATGCCAGTTGAATTTACGACATAATCTAAAAAATAATGTAGATCCAAATCTCAAGTGGACCACACCATAGGAAAAAGGAAAACATTTACCTACCGTTAAAAACTTCTCAGGACTACTTTTTGGTTTAGTGTGGATCACTTCAAATAGGGTAAAAGAGTAATATTTACCCATTTACATGGAATTTACCAAGGATTCCATAAATCTAATAGGCCCTTGCATGCACATTTACTCTTATTTCTTATCATTTATATGCATTTACACGAATCCAAACACACCTCAAATATCATTTACCTCCATTTACTCTCATCCACACAGCCCTTAAGAAAAATACAAAATGAGTGGCTTTTGTGGCATTATTTCACTGACGGGCACGAATTGCATGCAGAGCCATCATACTTAGTTTACCATGTGGGGTCTACATCCATTTTACCAACTACTTTTAAGACATGAGCTTAGAATTGAAGCATATTGAGGGCCTTTTTGGATAAGCTGATATTTGTTTTTTTTCCTTCATCTATGTTTAGCTAACCTTATAAAATGGTTGGATAACAAATAGGGCTGTAAATGGTCGGGTTTGAGGCGGGTTTAGCCAAAACTAGACACGCCCATTTATTAAATGGGTCTGGGTCCAAATTTTAAACCTAGACTTTTTTACTAAATGGGCGGGTCTAGGTTGGGTCTGGATCTAGTATGCAAGCATTTTAACCAGGCTTAAAATTGAGTATGGACGGGTCTAGACTGGATAGGTCCCTTGAAACATAGACCAAACTCGCCCATTTACTAAATAGGTTCAGGTCAGGTCGAGTCGAGCCGAATATAAAGGAAACCAGACCCAGACCCGTTTAGCAAATGGGTCTGTTCTTGGACCTAGACCCGTACTATTTAACAAATGGGCCAGGTCTAAATGGGTTGGGTCTGGGTACCCCATCGAGTCCGCTGAACCATTTATAGCCCTAATAACAAATAAATAAAACCATGGGCCTTAGGAGTGTTTCAACAGGAAATTGTTTCCTGCGGTGTGGTCCGCTTGAGCTTTGGATATGCTTCAATTTTGGGCTACAGCATAGGAAACAGGTAGATGAAAAGTCCCACCATTAATAAAATCATGGAAATTGAGAATAGGGTCCATTGATGTGTGTATATGCCATCCAATCCAATCATCTGAAGCTCCACAACGGGATGGATAGACACTCTGAAAATCAAGATATTCCAAAAAATCATGTGGGCCACACCTCATGAAATTAGAGTTTTAAGCATGATTTTGCACAGTTACCTGCCATGCGTCCTACCTAAGTTTTTTATTTGACTAAGTTTTAGGGTCTATAGTGAAAATGTGACATTGCGTTCTGTTGGACGGGATAGATCTGATGCATGTTTGCCCTTCATGGAAGCGGATTGCGTAGTGTGCCACACACCACCAACCTTGATGGTGAATGGACATCACCAAGTTCTATGGGTCCCACCATGATGTATGTATAATATTTAAACCATTCATTCATTTTTCAAGATCGTTTTAGGGCATGGGCCCAAAAATTGAGGTGGATCTGAAGCTCAATTGGACCCTACCACCAAAAGTAGTGGGGATGGAACGTATACCACAGAAAACTTCTTGATGGCCATAGAGGTTTTGGATCAAGCTGATATTTGTGTTTTCCCTTCATTCAGGTCCTTGTGACCTCATGAGCAGGTTGGAGGGCAAATAAACATCATGTGGCCCTAGGAAGGCATTGTCACCACTGCTTTATGTGATGTGGTCCACTTAGCTTTGGATTGGCCTCATTTTTTGGGCTCATGCCCTAAAAAGATCTCACCAAAATGGATGGATTGTTTGAATATAATACATTAGTCATCGAAACTTAGTGACGTCAACACACCACAAGATAGGGATAAGATTCCAGTACGCCGGCTGGCGTGACTCTGTCTACTCTTTTTGGTCCAACAATCCAATAGGCTGGCGTGAATTTCTTCAGCTCCACAAGTTAGGGATGGTTATCAATACGCCGCCCATGAGGTGCACGAATCTGTGTTTGGGCTGGTTATCATAAATAAGGCCAGGCTGGCCACACAAGAAAAAAAAAACAGGTGAGATTTTTCCCACCATCAAAATCGTCAAAATAGCCTCCTTTTTAGCCAATAGTCATATCCCCGTTGGACTTTCCACTTGTTAGGCTTTATCACTCCTTATTCCAATTCCTTGCTCCTGCCTCACCCAACACGGTGCGGTGGTGACCGTTGGGCTTAGTTTGATGTATGTATTATATATCCACACAGCCCATCTGTTTTTTCAGCTCATTTTAGGGCATGAACTAAATCATAAAGCAGATCCTAATCTCAGGTGGACCACACTATAGGAAACAGTGGTGATTAAGCATTAAAAACTTATTGCGAGCCACGAAAGTTTTGGATCAAGAATATTTTTATTTTTTATTTTTCCATTCATCCAAGTTTTTGTGACCTTATCAACAGGTTGGATGGAAAATAAACATTATAATAGGCCTTACAAAGTTTTTAATGGTGTGAGTTCAATCACCAGTGTTTCTTATACTCTGGTCGGCTTTAGATTTGAATCTGCTTCATTTTTGGGATCATGTCCTAAAATGAGCTGATAAAACGGATGGATGAACGGTGTGGATATACAATGCATACATCTACGTGGGCCTCATAGTCAGGGCTGCACCGTACGTGTTAGGTGAGGCTGGCGCCGCACCTAATACACCCCAGTCGACACGCTCCCAGTCGGTCGTGGGACGTGAATTGCTCGTCATGGGTCAATGGAAAGTTTCATGCGTGCATGTCTGTCAAAGTCAGGCCTACAATGTAAAAAACGAAAGCACCGCATCGGGGACTCGTATACAGACTACAATACCGAGTTGGTACCCCGTATGCCCCACGGCCCCACGGTGACGTGTGTATTTCACCCACACTGTCCATCCATTTTTAAATCTTATTTTGTTAAATGATACAAAAATTGAAAAAGATACAAACCTCAGGTGGACCAACCACAACTGGAAACGGTGTTGATTGAAAGCTCACCATTAAAAACTTCTTAGGGCCATGTCACAAATGCTTTGGATCAAACTGATAATTATGTTTTCCCTTCATTCAAGATTGTGTGATGTAACCAACAGGTTAGATGACAAATAAACATTACAGTGGGCCTTAAGAAGTTTTAACCTAGGCCTTGAATCATATTGTTTCCTGTGGTGTGGTCTACATTAGATTTGGATTTGCCTATTTCTCGAATCATGCTGTAAAATGACATGGAAATGTGGATAAACGGCATGAACAAAACACATATCCTGGTGGGACCCACATCACTTTTTGAAAAGAATCCCGATTGTATGCGGACCTGATTGGTCCAACTCATAACGACGTTGTCAGTACTGCTGCATTTAGTGCTGATGTGTGTTGAGCTGGCGGGAAACACACATCAGCAAATTGTTGCATTTAGTGACAATCAAGTTACTGCTGCATTTAGTGCCAATCAAGTCGGTGGGAAACATGAAATTCCTGTTAAAGCTAAGCGGACAATCCAGTTTCTTTTCAAAACCATGTTCTTGTTCAGCAAATTGTTGCTCTTCACTGTAACTTTTGGAGACATAAAATACTATAATGGAATTATTTTAATCCCTGATATGCTTCAATGAAAAAGTGGTCCGTATAGGCCCTATTTGGATTCATGAAAAGAATGAGAAAAGAAATAATGCTTCTTGAGAAACCTTTCAGACAAGTGTCAAAAAGAAAATATTATTTTCGTTCTTTGTTTTAGATTTTCATAAAAATTTAGAATCAATTTTCAAATTTGCCATTTGGCAAAACAAAATATTCTCTTGAGATAAATTTTAAGTAGTCACCTACACGTGTTAGATTAGCACATATGTTGGATGCCTAGAGATGAATAGTAGCACATGTGGCATGCATGGTATATGTGGGCACTTTAAATTAAAATTGCGGCATGTGTGGTACATGTAAGGTGCTTGAAGTTGTATAGTGGCACAAGACATGCATTAACACATTTGACATGTGAGTGCTATGTAAGTTTTCTATATGGTGGGCCGACTGGTCAATGGTCCAGATTTAAATACAGATGTAGATTCATGTGTAGACTGATCAGTGGACCTCACTACAGTCATGATCTACAGAATTAAGAGAGGTTGCGCGTCTACATTGCCTGTGGCAGTATTGTAGTTGAACATGGATTCCTGTTAGCCAAATTCGTGTGGAGCAAGGGTGGCAATATTTTGGTGGGTTTCAAACACTGCCACACCCACTATAAACCCTATTTAAAGGGTGCTGGGTCTCCAATCCGGGATTACACTGAAAACAACCCCCATCTAAGGTTTTCTCTACAGCAATCCCAGGAGAGGAAGATCCAGACTACAGATTCTAGACGGCCCACCAAACAGGTATGTCATTATTCCAGTTATCCGATCTACATATCTGATGCAAAGTAAGGTCCTTTAATTCCACAATGTTCAGAATCTTACAGTTGGTATCAGAGCCGTCTGTGCATCTGTTATGGTGGATCCCTTCAGATTATCAGATTCAGGAAAACCCTATGGGCTGGATCTGAATAGTCCATTCATGGACATACTCTCCCAGAGCTAGGTCATCAATATCGAACATTAAGGTTTTGATCAGCCATGAATCTTCAAACCCTAACCATTGAGGGCCTCCGTTGCTGGAGCCCACAAATCAGGACAACTGAATTTCGGCCAAACTCGAAACAGGGCTTCCGTAGACAGTGGCCATTGGACGGCAATTTAAAAAAGAAAAAAAGAAAAAAAAGGGGTGCGATCATACCAGAGATCCGATGGCCGTCGACAACAATCGGAGATCAAAACAGAAGGCTTTCAAACAGTTCTCTTCAATCTACAGCATAACTGGATCTCGGTTGTGGGTGACGTTTGATTGAGGCATCCCTGCCAGTGCCGATAGTGATGAATGGTGCAGCTTGGCTATTGAATCCATTGAGATTTGTGGCTGTTCTTCACTGGAATAGCAGAATAAATGGTCGTCGTCTCCATCTTCTGAACTGTGAACCGCCAAAGCCACAATGGCACCCATAGCCGTTGCAGCCTTACCGTCCGGCGAGACTGCTATGGCTGCAGCCGGCATTTAGAGCGGCTCATCACCGCACGGTGGCTGGCAAAGGAAAGGGAGGCTGGAGGCTGGAGGCAGCGACAGCGACGCTGGATAAGGGTTGGAATTTTTTTTCTTTTCCCTCTTTCGTTTTCCAGCCCTAGGGGCTGCTATTTGTGTTTGGGCGTAAATAGGGCAGCAACCGAGAGTGGGCCCTGTCTGCTGGCTGTCGTATGGGCCTGTTCGTTGGCTTGCCCCATGGGCCCACACACTTTAGTTTCTTACAGTGGTTGAATCGTCCATTCTAAATCATCAACTTGAGTAGATTATCCATATGGCCCCATACTTTGGGCCTGATTTCAGCATGTTTTGGGCCAAATCTATGGGCCTGATTCCAGTATGTTTTGGGCCAGATATATGGGCCTGTTTTTTAACAATTTTTGGGCCAGATCTATGGGCTTAATTTTAACATGTTTTTTGCCAGATCTATGGGCTTGAATTTTTAGCATGTTTTTGGGCCTCCTTTTTTTTTTTTTAGCAGCTACATAGGCATTTACCTTGGATCTGGACTATCTATTTAGTTTACAATGAGTGTACAGTCTGGATCATTCACTAGATAAGTGATTTAGCATCTGAACTTTTCATCATGTAGACGTTAAGCATCAAATTTGAACCGTCCATTTTATGGACCTTAATATAAGGATCTGATTGTCCACATGAATTAGGATAAATGTTCCATTTGGACCATTTATCATGTGAATGATTAAGTGTCAGATTTGGAATGGTCATTGTGATGTTCAAATCATATAGAGTCTTGATTCGGCTTAGTTGTGGGCACATTACCTATACTTTAGAGCTGACTTGATCCGTTGATTTAAAAGGAAATGGGTGAATGAAACTCAAATGTTGGTTTCTTTTCAGTTTCATCATCTTTCAATGGTCAATGTCAACCGCTAATTGAGCCAAATCGGACTAATTTTTTTTATTGATCTATTGAGGGCAGGATTAAATCGCAATCCTAAGTCTAAATTTTGTGGAATTGAATCTGATAGTGTTAGCCACCACAATGACTACTATCAGTGAAGATTCGCACGAATTCAGACTTGTAATGTTGGGATTAAGCTAAAGGATTGCATACAGTTGCGTTCACGTCCAATACAGACGGTGACGAAAACACAAACGATCACCACTTTAGCACGGATATGAACACATGCAGACGGTAACGAAAACACAGACGATCACCATTTAAGTTTTAAGTACAGGAGAACCATCTGCATGTTATGACTACCACCCACAGGAGGAGTCATGATGATGTGGCCGATTCTCACCAGGATTGATTTTTAGGCTCACCTTCATCCTGGATAATTCAAATTGAAGGCCCTCAATCAATTGAATGTTTATTCGCCTGAATCTTCATAATATATAGTCTAATGTGAGTTTTATTTTACAGTTAACATTACAAACGATTCTATCTCAGTACCCCTTTTGGAATACGGGAAAAGAAAACAGACTTTAGAAAAGGGTAATTCTGTTCTTGTCTGTTTTGAAAGCAATCTAACTGATATATCGGTAGATTCTTGGTGGATAGACTCTGATACTTCTATTCACATATGCACTTCCATGCAGGATATGTTACAGAGTCGACCGCCAACTGACACGGAGCAATCAGTGTATGTTGGCAATGGCATAAAGGTAAACGTTGTGGCAGTAGGACTTTGCAGACTTAGATTAATATCTGGCCATTACTTAGACCTAATAGACACTTTCTATGTACCTTCAATAAGACGAAATTTAATTTCAGTCTCTCGCTTAGTTAAAGGTGGGTACACTTTTAAATTTGAGAATGAAGGTTTTAGTATCTATTTTGGTTTAAATGGAGTTGGTCATGGTACTTTAGTGAATGATCTATATCAGTTAAACTTACATGCCATAAATGTCCTGAATATGAACCTGTAACTTAATAATGGATCAGGAATCAAAAGAAGAAAGAGAAATGAAGTTTCCTCCATACTGTGGCACAGACGATTAGGCCATATCTCTCGTGAGATAATGTAGAGGCTTGTGTGGGATGGAATACTTCAATCCTTAGACTTCTCCGATTTTAAAGCATGTATGGATTGCATTAAGGGAAAACAGACTAGAATGAGGAAAAATAGTGCTACCAGGAGCGTAGGTCTACTAGAAGTGATACATACAGATATTTGAGGTCCATTCCCTACAGCTTCATGGAGTGGACATAAATATTTTATCACTTTTATAGATGACTACTCTTGCTATGGATACCTGTACCTGATACATGAGAAAAAGGATGCCCTGGATGCCTTCAAAATCTATAAGGCTGAAGTCGAGAACCAACTCGATAGAAAGATTAAGGTCGTCAGATTTGACTCTGGTGATGAGTACTACGAGAGATATGACGAATTAGGCAGGAATCCAGGACCTTTTGCTAGGTACTTACAGGAATGTGACATTATCAATTAGTACACCATGCTTGGGACTCCAGAGCAAAACGGTGTGGCCGAAAGGCGTAACCAAACCCTTATATACATGGTGCGAAGCATGATAAGTAATACGACATTGCCACTATCCTTGTGGGGTGATGCCATTAAGACTGCAGTCCACATCCTCAATAGAGTTCCTATCAAATCTGTTCCGAAAATCCCTTTTGAGTTATGGAATGGGAGAAAGCCTTGTCTTACCTATTTCCATGTTTGAGGTTGTCGTGCAGAAGCTAGACCCTATAACCCGCACCAGAATAAACTTGACCCAATAACTATAAATTGTTTCTTTATAGGTTACCCTAAAAGGTCAAAAGGCTATAGATTCTACTGTCCTTCCCATTTTATAAAGATCATTGAGACCGGGAATGCCAGATTTCTTGAGGACACTGAAGACAGTGGGAGCATGAACGTTAGAGAGATTGTATTTGAGGAGGAACGAGTCATGATTCCCATGACAATAATTCCTACAGATGAGGCATTAAGCCCTGCAGTTGCTGCGGATCGCCTTGATGAACCTCAAGTACAACCCACTGAGGAAGGAAATCAAAATCCTGATCCGATTGAGCCATTAAGAAGATCCCAAAGGGAGAGGAGGCCTACAATCCCTAATGACTACGTCATCTATTTGTAGGAACCTGAGTTTGAGATATGGGTGGAAAAGGATTATGAATCTTTCACACAAGCCAAACAAAGCATTAACTCCTCTTAGTGGTACAATGCCATGAAAGACGAGTTGAAATCCATGCAGGACAATAAAGTCTGGAACCTTATCCAGTTGCCTGAAGGAATTAAGCCGGTTAGTTGTAAATGGGTATTTAAAACCAAACGGGACTCCAAGGGAAACATAGAAAGGTATAAAGCCAGACTTGTTGCTAAGGGTTTTAACCAACGAGAAGGCGTTGACTACAAAGAAACTTTCTCTCCAGTTTCAAAGAAAGACTCATTTAGAATAATAATGGCTCTTGTAGCTCATATGGATCTAGAATTACAACAAATGGACGTTAAGACTGATTTTCTCAATGGGGATCTTGATGAGAACGTATACATGTTACAACCGGAGGGTTTTAAAGTTGAAAGCTCAAAGCAACTGGTATGTAAACTCAAGAAGTCCATATACGGATTGAAACAGGCATCATGTCAGTGGTACTTAAAGTTTCATAAGGTGATTTCCTCATATGGTTTTGTAGAAAACACGGTAGATGAGTGTATCTACATTAAAATCAGTGGGAGTAAGTTTATTATTTTGATTTTGTATGTCGATGACATATTGTTAGCCAGCAGTGATATTGGGATGCTTCGTGATACGAAGAAGTTTTTGTCTCAAAAGTTTGAGATGAAGGATCTTGGCGATGCTTCCTTTGTCATAGGCATCGAGATTCATAGGGATAGATCTCGAGGACTGCTTGGTTTGTCACAGAGAGCCTACATTGATAGGATACTCGAGCGGTTCGGCATGCAGAATTGCTCTCCTGGTCAATCACCTATAGTTAAAAGTGACAAATTCGAAAATTTTCAGTGCCCCAAGAATGATTTAGACAAGGATCGCATGAAGGGAATTCTGTACGCGTCAGCAGTGGGGAGTATAATGTATGCTCAGGTCTGTACGCGTTCGGATATTGCCTTTGTGGTTGGAATGTTAGGCAGGTACCTCTCTAATCCAGGAATTCAACACTGGACTGCAGTGAAGAAAGTATTGCGCTACCTGCAACGGACAAAAGACTTTGCACTCACTTATAGCAAAACCGATCATTTGAATTTGATCGGATATTCAGACGCAGATTATGCAGGCTGCGTCGACACAAGAAGGTCAACGTCCGGTTACATTTTTCTTATGAGTGGAGGAGCTGTATCCTGGAAAAGCGTAAAGCAGTCTACCACAGCTTCATCCACTATGGAGGCAGAATTTATCGCATGTCACGAAACCACAAATCAGGCGGTGTGGCTACAGAGTTTTCTCACTGGTTTACGGGTATTGGAGCATATCCCGAAACCTATGAGAATATTTTGTGACAGCTTAGCTGCGGTGAGTTTCTCGTATAACAACAAGCACTCATCAAGGTCGAGGCATATTGACGTAAAGTATCATGTTGTAAAGGATAGAGTGCGGGATCATCAGGTGTCTATTCAGTTTATCGGTACTAAAGAGATGATAGCCGATCCTCTCACTAAAGGGCTTCATGTGGCGCCATTTCAGGAACATGTAGTGTCTATGGGAGTCATTGAACTCACATATACATTTAGTTAGTGGGAGTTTTCAAATTCAGTTTACATCTATTTTTTCAGACACTCGTAGAGATCTCATTTACTTTGATGATTCCATTTTTTTTGTTTATACTATTTCTTTCATTTGGTGTGCACAATATATTTTGAGAATAGTAGAATTTCAGTATTGTCTCATTGGAGATATCTTAAGAAAGGTCCTAGGACCTCTTGAAGGTAAGCACTTTCAATCACACTTGAGTGTAACCTTCATACCACACGATCATGTTCGCAATCTACGTCATTAAGATTGATGATACTAGTAACCGTGATTCGTCTCACTTCGCCTCAATTAATGTTGTGTAGACTACCACGATCCAGTATTAGAAGTTTTTATGGACTAGATTGGAAAAGACGTTGTCCACAGAATCTGACATATTGGTTGACTACTTAAGTATAATTAAAATCCGTGACATTGAACAGTATGGCCCAAGTGGGAGAATGTAAGTTTTCTATATAGTGGGCCGACTGATCAATGGTCCAGATTTGAATACAGATGCAGATTCATGTGTGGACTGATCAGTGGACCCTACTACAGTCGCGATCTACAGAATTAAGAGGGGTTGCGCGTCTACACTGCCTGTGGCAGTATTGTAGTTGAACATGGATTCCTATTAGCCAAATTCATGTGGAGCAAGGGTGGCAGTGTTTTGGTGGGTTTCAAACACTGCCACACCCACTACAAACCCTATTTAAAGGGTGCTGGGTCCCCAATCCGGGATTACACTGAAAACAACCTCCATCTAAGGTTTTCTCTACAGCAATCCCAGGAGAGGAAGATCCAAACTACAGATTTTAGATAGCCCACCAAACAGGTATGTCATTATTCCAGTTATCCGATCTACATATCTGATGCACAATAAGCTCCTTCAATTCCGCAGTGTTCAGAATCTTACATGCTAAAGTTAGATGACAACACTCATGCACATTGGCACCATTGGCATGTGCCATATTTGGAAAATTGAGGATGGACAGTGGCACGTACCATATTTGGAGGATTGAAGGTGGACCATGGCATGTCTGACACATTTGCATATGTGGATTACTTTGGACATGTGGGGCACAAGTAAGATAAATTATGGTACATGTGGCACAATAGCATGTGGGGCACAAATGATAATTGATAGTGACACATGGCACATTAGTACAATGGGGGCTCTTTACATTTGTGGGACACAAAATAAGATGGATGATAATACATGTGGCATAGTGGCATGCATGGGGCATGATCGAAGATGAATAGTCTCATTTGACACATGCGGCACATGTGAGGTGATTGAGTATGGATAGGACATTGGAGTGCATTTGAGCTTTAATAATTGAGAATTTTATCTTCCTTCTACAGTTCTGAGAAGATGCATTTGTTAATAGCCGACTTTTTCTAACAAAAATAAAAAATGTAAAAGAATATTTCCTATAAGTTTCTCACAAAGAAAAGCTTAACAAACAATAGAAAATCAAAATCACTATTTTCTTTTCCATGCTTTCCATGAATCCAAACAAGCCTACAGTAAATAAGATAGTATTTAAAGTCATAAAATCCAATTCACGTCCGATCAACATAAGAAGAACCATCCTTCCATGTTGTCTCTGCATGTGTCACAACGATAAAAACGTTACAACAAACGGAGTGTGGACCATGATGTAAGATTAGATTCATTTGAATGATCACAGCCCTACAGTTGGTGGCATGCAAATGGACATTAAAAAGTCAGCAATGGCTTGCGCTCTGTTTAAAAAGGTCAGGTGAGGTGAATTGTACCGAAACTATTTTTATTAGTGTTTAACTAAGGGTGGATCTCTAAGGACGCCCGTTAGAGATTATCGTGCACATGTGCCACGTTTGCGGCACGTCAGATGGATCAAATAAAATGTCGTGCCTCCTGAGGGTGTGGATCAGCCCCCATTTATGAATTCAACGTACGTAGATGACATAATCTTCCGACGGTGTGGATCAGCCCCCATTTACATAATTCAACTTACGTAGATGACATGATCTCTGACACGTTGGTTAAGCTTCATCCAAAGGAAGTCCTTGGGCGGGGAAGCTAGGTGGGGCCCACCGTGATGTTTTCAAAAATCAACCCGTTCATCTGTTTTTCCAGCTCATTTTAGGATATAAACCAAAATGTGAGGAAAGAAATGCATAAGGTTGTAACCTCCCTGGGTCCATCCTGATGTTTATATGCCATCCAAACCGTCTTATAAGGCCATTTCCACTTGTATCAACTTAAAAAAAAAAAAAAAAAAAAAAAAAAAGCCTTATCATAATACAAAACTTTTGTGGCTATGCGAAGTGTTTCAATAGTAGAAATTTAATCCACATTATCTCCTTCTGTGTGGCCCACTTGAGAATTGGATCCACCTCACGTTTTGTCTCATGTCCTAAATTGGGCTGAAAAAAAATAAATGGACGGTATAGATTTCTCACAAACTTCACGGAGGGCCCACTTAGCTCCAGGAACTTTTGCCCCCAATCCGCGTCCGTGAGCTAATCACGCTTTAGCAAGTCGGGCAACCGTGATTTATGCGTCTTATTCCCGTTGTCCATCGTTTTTCCAGCTGCATGAGAAAATTGAAGCATATCCAAAGTTAAGCGGACCACACAAACGTCCACCGTTGAAACCTTTCTACACCCACAGTGATGTTTATTTGTCATCCGACCGATCATAAGGTTGCACAGACATGGATAATGAAAAAACACAAATATCAGCTTTATCCAAAACTTCTATGCCCCCAATAAATTTTCAACGGTGGCTGTTCAATTCTCACTGTTTCCTGTTGTGTGGTCCACTTGTGCTTTGGATATGCTTTAATTTTGGATTCATGCCCAATGAGCTGGAAAAATGGATGGACGGTGTGGATAAGACACATACATCCCGGTGGGCTCACATAGTTTGCGTGATGAGTTACTCTGAGATAAGCGTCCGCTTCATCCCGTGGTTTCGAGGATTTATTAGTGCAAGCCATTTTGTATTATATGCCTTTGGAAGTTTCAGTCATCAATCTAGATTAAAATAATCTGAAAAACTGATGGCCAGCCTGCATATAACATATAAAGTAAGGTGAAAATGATCTTAAGCGGATTAGGATCGAACTTGGATATGTTCATGTAAATCCAAATCTGGTCCATTTAAGGGGTGTTTGGGGCATGGTATTAGATGGGATTTGGTAGGATGGAATTGCATTTGGTTCTGCACAAATTCCATATGATGTTTGGGAAGGATGGGAGGCTTGGGATTAGGTGGGATGGAATTGCACTGGATCCCATATGGGATTTCCATGGGATTTCAAAATCCCACACACGTGGGCCCCACATTGATGCATGTGTTTTATCCATGTCGTCCATCCATATAAGTCCTTTATACATGACACTATGGTTATATACATGTTCAAGTGACGGACATCCGTTGTGAATTTGGTCCTTTGATTGTAATTCCATGGTCCGCCAAACGTGATTTTGCTTAATCCAATGGTTTTCCCATGATAAGTATCTGATCCCAAACATGAGATTGGATATGGAAATACCATGAGATTACCAGACATGTAATCATTGTGTAATAAATAATGTTAATCCCACCTAATACCATCCCATCCCTTCTAATACCATGCGCCAAACATGCCCTTAAGTAATCAGACCTATTTTAAGATCCAAATCTGGTCCATTTAATTAATCTAACTTATTTTAAGATCCAAATCCGCATTATAAAGATTCTCCGAGCGAATCGGATCTCGGATTTGATGCTCCATTGAGAGTTCTATTAGGAAGGTTCAGTCATCGATTTGGACTTTGCATCTAACGGGACCACCTTGGATTAGGCATGGCTCAAATGGCACCTATTTCAGACTATCCTGATCCTTTGAGCTTGATCTGCGGGCCATCCAAACAAAATAGGCATACTTTGACCGTTCATTTCCAGGCCATTAATCGCTGGCGAGGTAAGTTCGGCTGGTGTGACATTTGGGAGGCCTGATTCAGTGAGGCCGTGACGGTGGGCCCACCGTAATGTATATGTTGTTTATCTATGCCATCCATTTTGCCAGCTCATTCTAGATCATGGGCGAAAAAATGAAGCCTGATCCGAGTCTTAGGTAGACTACACCACAAGAAACTAAGTGATTGAATGCCCACCATTAAAAAAGTGCTGATATTTGTGTTTTCCCTTCATCGAGGTGTACGTGACCTTATCAAGGGAGTGGATTAGCTATTAACCGTGTGGGGCCGATATTGATGTATTTTTTTTATATATCTACACCGTCCATCTTATTTTTCCATGAGATCCTAAACCTTAAGAAGAATCAAATCATAAGTGGACCATACCACTAGAAACAATGATGAATGACTATTTTAAACTTTTTGTGGGCCACAAAAGTTTTGGATTACGCTGATCTTTGCTGTTTCCCTTCATCTAGGTTTTCTTGACATTATCAACAAGTTCCATGGCAAATAAACATTATAAAAACCTTACAGTTGGCTCTCTGGAATTTTTATTGGTGAGGCACTCAAACACCACTGTTTTCTATGGTCTGGTCCACCTGAGATTTGAAACTACTTAATTTTTTGTACCACATCTGAAATGGGCTGGAGAAACGGATGAATAGCATGGATATACAACAAATTATCAAGGTGGGCCCCACAGTAAGGGTAACACCCACTAAATCCTTACCCAGGTAACACCCAACAAATTGGATGGTAAATAAACTTTACAGTGGGTCCAAGGAAGATTTCAGTGGTGGGTGTTCAATCACCACCGTTTCCTGTGGTGTGGTCCACACGAGATTTGAATCTACTTCATTTGTGAGCTCATACCCTAAAATGAGCTGTAAAAACAAACGGACGGGGGTGGAAATACAATACATACATCACGGTGGCCCATGGTCACAGCTTCATCATATCCGACGACTGATGACCATGCTAGCCAATCTGGTTCCTCCACAACGTTTATGGAATAAGCTTAGCGCAGGTTTGTTTTACAAATTATCAAAAGTAGTGAAAAGAAAATGTACAATAAACATAAATTATTTTACCTGCCTCTTAGCGGCTTTTGCATTAGTCTGTCAAGTCTTGTGTTCGATTTATTGTGAATAAAATCGCAAGAATAGTATATTTATTTCTTTCATATTAAATCATCATTGATGTCACTTTTGTTGGAAGAGCCTTCAAACTGTTATGACCAGTAGGATAGCGGGGGCCGACCGGTCAAGACCGATCAAGTGTTGAGGCAGACGTAACGAATATGGTGTTTGTCCTCTAGACCGTTTTTGAGCGGTCGGTTTGTACGCATTTTCTTATGTAGATACGCAGATTTGCATAAGTAGTTTCTAATTTTGGTTTGTGGCCTATATAAATGAGTTGTAATTGAGATTAGGAGTAATCCTAAGGTATCCAAGGTTTCCTAAGTGTATTAGGGAGATGAGAGAGTGTTTTGAGAGAGAGAGAGCTTGGGTTTTCTCTGTGTTTTTCTTGCTTGTGAGTTGTCAGTATCTGTAATATTCTGAATCATAGTGGATCGCTTTATGCTGTGGTTTTTTACCCATTGAGAGGTTTTTCCACCTAAAATCAAATTATCTCTTGTGGTTGAATGTTTGTGTGAGTGGTTGTGTCGTATTTCTCATTAGATTCGAATATTCTGTTGTGTTGTTGTTCGGCTTTCGCTTCCACTGTTGGTGTTCTATTCCCATCAACATTTTCGATTCAAGATTTTTAAAATAATGCTATAAAAATATTGATTACAAATTCCATTTGCATTTGACTAATGATACTTGTTTAATTGGCAGTAATAAAATTATAATGATAAAGCTTTTTCGCTTTCATTACCAGGATGATTTGTTAAACAATTAGGCCCTTATTCGGAACCTGGTATGAGGACGACTGTGATGTATGGCCTGAGTTCAATCCGTTTATAAGGTGTGCCCCCTTCAAAATTAAGAATCCAGATCCTTTGCTTGCCACAAACATGAATTTTTTCTTTGTTGCAATGTGATTGGACCATATCATCACATTACTGTGTTTAATGCAGCAGTGCTGACAGCATTAGTAATGCTGTGGACCAATCACAGTAGAGAAAAGCACAAAAACTCTATTTGTAGCAAGCTGAGGATCTGAATTCCAATATCAGAACTATGCTCGCCACGCACTCACACAACCCACACATACCCATGCACTCACACCACAATAGATGCTCGAACCCATGATCTCGTGTTAAAACTCTCATGAGTCAACCAATGAGCCATGGCGTCCAAGGGTTAAAGTCTTGAGATATCCTATTGCAATTTTGTGGGGAGTGTCTCGCCTGATAGCCCAATTGAAGACGCCCAGGGCATTTCAACAGCAGGTCTCAGGTTCGAGTGCTAAGGAGGGACACTAACCCCACTGTGGGTCGGTGCATTGTGAGCTAAGTGGGTGTGTTGCATGACTAACTTCAAAAAAAAAAAAAAACAAAAAAACAAAAAAGAAGACTTTGTGGGGATGTATTCCAGCCAGCGGAGTACAACCACACATAAGAAGTCCATCTTATCCAGCGGGGAAACGCTTGCCTGCCGAGGGCTAGCACACCGGGGTTGCTTTCTATAACGTGGGGAGACGAATTGACGTGCATGAAATCCATGCCGTCCAGTAGGTACTCCACCTATTATTTGGCTTTAATTTCAGAATTCAGGCTAATTCAACCATAAATTTACCTAAAACTTCTAAATTCACTTCGTATGGCCTATATGAGTTTTGGGATACTGTAATTTTTGGGTTAATACTTTCATCCAGGTAAGTGAAATCAAATGAATGGGTTGGATATAAACAGCACTGTGGACCCCACAAGAAACTAATGGTGGGCGTTTCATCGCACCTGTTTCCTATAGTGTGGCCCATCTTAGCTTTGGGTTAGGTTCAATGGTTAAAATGAGGCAGCATATCTGATGGACGGGGTGGATCTTATGGAAGCAGGTACCTAATGAACGGTGAGAAAACATTAACAAAAAAACTGGGGTAGTTGATTTTCATTGGACGAACCACGAATTGGACAGTCCAGATCCTGTGATCGCCATTAGTTTTCGTCTGGACCCACTCATGGTGAAGCGCATGGTCGCCATCACAGAGGTACCATAGTTCGCACCTCAATAACGTTTCCCTACAAGGACTTTTCTTGTCCATTCCCATTACCCATCCCAATCGTACGTGCAAGGCAGATCCAGAGCAAGTGGACGGTGCCGATCAAGAGTTTGACCTGCCTCTTGATGGTGGAAGGTGTCTCAATCATACTCTGGAGTACACGTCTGTATAACTTAGGGCCCGTTTGGATGCCACCGAATAAGTTAGTTTTTTAGTTATGTTAAATGATTAAGTTACCTTTTTCACTTAAGGGCCTGTTTGGATACAACTAAATAAGTTGCTTTTCTTGCTGATGGCAGCAGTTCAGTAACTTATTTGAGATAAGTTAGTTTGGTTAATGAAGAATTATAATTACTTATTTTATGAAAACCGGTTCAGTACTTAAGCATTATTTTTTTGGCTTTTTGGCTTTTCATCCACAGACTGCAACGGGAGGTGGTGCTTGTCCATAGCTGTAAGCGGTGATGGTTTTTGTGGCAACTGCCCAGCCCATGTTGACCATTCATCTTGTTGGGGCCCACTGTAATGTATTTGATCCGTGTCGTCCATCTGGCCTGGTTGTGAGTGGGGCTAGCATGTGAGGCAGATCTAAGCCTCGGGTGGACCCCAAATCAGGAAGGAACACTGATAATGATCACACCGTTGAAACCTCCCTAGGCCAAACATTATGTATTTTACTCATGCCATTCATCTATTTTTCCAACTAGTTTTGGGTGGCCCACTGGGTAGTGGGGCCACATGCCGTGCACATGAAATCCACACCGTCCACCCTTGTTGGTCCAGCCCAAAAATGAAACAGAATCCAATCTCAGGTAGACCGCACCTCAGGAAACAATGGTCATTGACGCTCACCATTGGTTGACCCTAATGATGAGTGGCCCATATCCAAGGCGGGCCCCACATGATGGACGGCCCACATTAAAGGTGGCTCCACATGATGGGCAGTGGATATTGATGGTGAACCCACTTGATGGATGACCAACATCAAAGAAAGACCCTACCTAATGAATGATGCACGTTAAAGGTCGGGCCATAATGATGAATGGTCCACATCCAAGGTGGGCCCCACATGATGGACTTCCCACATCAAAGGTGGGGCCCACACAATGAACAATTCACACCAAAGGTTGGCCCCAAATTATGGATGGTGTATGTGCAAGAACCAAACAGACTTGAGGAGGGATAATTACTAGGATGTTTGAAACAAAATGCTTTTCTACTTTTTGGTTAATAAGGATGTTGTTTACCAAACATAGTTATTTGCTAATTAAGTAGAAACCTACATAAGTTACTTATATGATAAGTAGCTTATCTTAAGTAACTTACAATCTAAACGTGTCCTTAATTAATTTGGCAATCATCATTGTAAAAGTAACTTGTTTTAATAAGTACTATTTTTTAGCTTTTTAACTTAAGACTTTTCTACTTCTCTTCCACGGTCGGTCTCTCTCTCTCTCTCTCTCTCTCTCTCTCTCTCTCCATATCAAAGGAGCCCCACAAGGTGGACTATCCACATTGAAGGTGGGGTTCACATGGTAGATGGTCCACATAAAATGTGGGCCCCACATGCCCCACATTAATGTAGGCCCACATATGGATGGGCCACATCAAAGGTCGGCCCATAATGATAAAAAGCATGCATCCGAAGCAGGCTGGTATATATGATGAATGACCCATTCAAAGATGGGGCTTACATAATGGACGGTCCATCAAAGGTAGGCTTCAAATGATGGGCAATGGACATTAAAGATGGGCACCACATGATGGACAATCCAAATCAAAGGTTGGCCCCTGACGCAGTGAAGGGTGTGAGGGGATAATGAGAAAGATCATTGTCTTCCTCAAGTGATCAAAGGCGTTGAATCCACACCTAAATATTTTATTGAAAAATGTGTGAAGTTGTCTACGATTCCTCAATTACACCACTAATAAAGAAAATAAAATCCTAATTTTATTATATTTATTTATTCGTAATTACTAAAAATAGCAAAATTTTAATCTTAACAGAAGTTACTCAAAATAGTAAAACCCGTCTAAAGCCTAATTTGCCAGTAAAAAGTCTAGATAAACCTTATTGGAGAAGTACTAACATGATTACAAGTAATTTCTATATATAAAAAAAGATAAAAATCTAAAACTCTAAAAATAAATAAATAAATATAATAAAAATTGAAATTACTAAAAATAATAAATTTTCTTAAATTTCATTTTTAAAATGAAAGCTTGCATTTTCTCGCGAAACGGACCGATGTGACCTACTATGTGAGTCTATTGTCCCCGAATAGTCCATTCCGTTAAAGATTGATAGGATGTGTATCCCGTAATGATACTCGGACAAAAAGTTATGACCAATTTACGATTCACACTTCAAACGGCAATTTCTCCCTATTCAGATTGAATTATTTCAAATTGGACCCCAGTTATACCATGCCCTACGCAGGATTGGGCCCGAATCTGATAGAATACTTCTGCTTCTGTTTGACCTTCTTTTAGTCCAATCATGGTAGGAATATACCGTGCCATTGTAACGTTCCAGATTTTTGTAAACTTAGGAATTTGATGTTTTATGATAGAAGGTCCGGATAATCATGGTTCGAGTGTTTTAAGCCAATAAGTTAGTGAACCGAAGAGTTTTTCGACAGATCTGTCTGGCTCGTGTATAATACTATACATCACTCATAAATTCAAAATACATTTTTTTTTACCAGACTTTAATATTTTAATATAGTTTTGATTTATCAAAATTTATGAACGGTTATGATTTGCAAAATACCCTATAATTAAAAGATGCTACTTTTTTAAAAATGCCAAAAAGTTGCTATTTATATTTGAAATGAAAATTTAAAATTTTTATTATTGAAAATTTAATTTTCTAAGTGTTTTTATTGAATCCTAAATGTAGGGTACTTCCGTATTTACATGAAATAACTTAAAGTAAATGAAATGTAAATAAGCAAACAATGTCCAGAGAGGTCAGCGAAACTGTAGACTTTCAGAAAAAATTAGTTAATAGAAATTTTTTTGAACAGGTAGCTTTAGTACACCGAACAGGGCTTTGGTGCACCGAAGGGTGTTTTTGGCTCAAGCCGACCGTGTGAGATCGTACCGAAGATGGCCTTGTAATTAATGTGGCCTTCGGTGCACCGAAGGTTTGTCCAGATAAGGGTTTCCTCTAGGCCGAACCACTCTGAGTCTTTTCGAATTTTTTAAAGGATAGGGGTTTCGGTGCACTGAATGAGGCTTCGACGCACTAAACCCGACGTGTCTCGATTTTAAACGGGGCTTTAAAACCCCAATCAACCATCTCTCTCCTCATTCCCATCTTTCTCTTTTCTACCCTAAACTGCCCTAAACCCCCAAAAACCCCACCCACCTATCTAAATTCCCTTGAAGCTATAGATATTTCACAATTTCTCCTTACTTTCGGATTCATCAGCCCAAACCCATCCTCATGCTCGCTAGGATACTTCCTGCGTCATCGTTTAGAGCTTTTCTACCGTCTTACTTCGTCGAATCTTTCCTCCTTTACTAGGTAAGTGGTTCTTTAGCTATATTCTTTTCCATTTTCCTTTCGTATTTCTCCTATTTGAGTTATTAGGGTTAGAACTCTTTCCATTTCTCAGAAAATTGGAAAGAATGCTAGGTCTTAGACCTCCATTAGTCATTTGAGAGCGGCATACGCTATTATGAGAGACATATTTGGGCATGGGCCGTGTAGATTTCGTTATACATCGATCTCGGGTCCCGAGTTGTTAAATCAATTTGGATTTTTCCTAAATACGAGGTATCTAAACCTTAAACCCCAATTAGAAGTGTAATTATAATAGAATCCAAAGTTCTTAACACTAGAGTTATGATTAATCGTAGGTATTTAAAGTTTCTTTTTTTCTTTTTTTCAAAATTTTGACACTCAAGTTGCATCCGAATCGAAAAATTTCGACTTTAAGGTGAAGATTTACCTTCGAGCTTTTCTCGATAAATATTATTTAGTGATTTTTTTATTCAATTGAATTTGTTTATGTTATAAATGCTAGAATCTCATTATTATTATAAACCATATTCGGATTGTGTCATTCGGGTCCTCTAGATCAGTCGGGTCAGGTACTTTAGTATATTAGGTGGCAATGTTTCATACATTTGTACAATTGTCATACCCTGATGTGGTATTAAATTTACTTCGTGTTTATGATTATGTATTTGATAATCTAAATTGTTGTTGTAATGGATTAAGTGTTGCTTTGGATTAAGTTTTGTCAACTCTTTGACTAGTGTATTGTTTACCATTTGGTTGACCATCACGAGCTTATTCGATCGACTAAGACAGGACAAGGTCAACTGATAGTGGCCACTGTCAGCTTGTCATTGTCCACTTGAGTCCACCAAATAAGTTTCATTTAGAGTTAATCATTCCTGTGTTTGACTGTTGAATCACACTTTACCATTGAACTAAGCTCATTCATAACCGTTAGTGTGTTAAGATCCAACAAAGACTCATGAGCCGGGTATGGTGGTATGGGACACCGTGTTCGAGTTGTTGGCCTACAATAGGGTGGTGTGTCCCCTTAGAGACTAGTGAGCATTAAGAGATGTGAAGATTGTTGTTCGAGCGACCCCCGTGACAATTTGACCCGGCCGATGGTTGTGTGCCAAAGTACCGTTCGAATGACCCGGGCGTTTATTAATTTAATTTAGAGTGTCAAGCTCGCACCTTTGAATTGACTATTTATGTTTGGTGTTTGGATGACGACTTTTACCATGTTGATTTATATACTATTGGGCATTATGTTGTACATTTGATATTGTTGATTCATAATTAATATCGAGTGACAAACTCAGAACATGGTCAAGAGTTACTGGTGATGATTGGCGATGCACCGTAAGAAGTTAGATGGTCCAGATTTAGACTCATGGTATGATGGTGGTATTTCAGCTTCGACAAACTGTTGTATGCAAAATAATTAATAAATATTGAATTAACTATCCAAACATGACATTGCATTTGTGGAGGATTGTGGGTGCCTGATTGCTTGATGTAACGCCAACGCTACCTTTTGAGATCCTCGTGTGATTTGTCCGGGATATGCATGCACTTGTGCAGTGGCTAATTGACTATTAGAAAGAATAACGCATCATTTTTTTTATTTGCATCTCATGCATTTCCTATATTAATTAACTAGTTTAGAAAATTGATTGTTTTGTTCTGATGTCATTGCCTGCGCATGCTTGTGTGGATAACATGTGTAACTTGCTTAGTATTTTTTTTTTTAAAAGCAAGCAAGGAGAATTCTCTCATTACTTACCCAAGATAAAACCTGAAAAAAGATACAACAAGATGGGGCATACCCCCACTAAGAAAGAAAAGGAAACAAAAAGCCACCCACATCCCAGGCGTTGGGAGAAAGAAAGAAAAGAGAGAAAGTGGGAAAATAAAAGAAAAGTTAGGGAGAACAGGAAAATGACCACTAAGGAAAGAAGAAACCCACAGCCTAGGCCAGGCATCATAACAAATTTTGAATTTCTGTCTCCGTGATAAATCTGAAGTTTGACCGCAAATGGAGGAAATAATGGGAATTGAACAACCACCATTGACATATTCATATGGCTACACAAGTTTTATATGAGGCTAAATTGTTTGTGTGTTCAGTTCATCCCAGTAGGAATTCCCTTCTAAATGATTTGGATAACATATAAACATCAAGACAAAACCAAGAAGGTTTTAATGAAAGGAATTTCTTTCCCTAGGTATCCCTCATGTGGCTCAGTTGAGTCTTGTATCTAGCTCATTTTTTGTCATATGTCCTAAAATGAACTCTGAAAAGGGATGGACAGAGTGAATTTTTCAAAAATATCATGGTGGACCTCACCTATCCTCCCGACCTAGGAAGTTCTTACGAAGGGCCCCGGCCTCACCCAAGATGATGTGGCCCTTGCTGTGGGACACACTTGGATGTATGTATTTTATATGCACGTTTTGTTGTATCATTTTAGGCCATGAACCCAAAAATAAAGCAGATTCAAATCTCAAGTGAGCTATACTTTAGGAAATAGTGGTGATTGACTGCCCCATCATTAAAAACTTCTTAGGGCCCACCTTATTGTTGATTTTCCATCCAACTCATTGATAAGGTCACATAAACCTGATGAAGGGCAAAAAAACATCAGCTTGATCCAAAGCTTTTGGCGTCTCACAACAAGTTTTTATAATGATCAATCACCATTGTTTCCTATGATACGGTCCACTTGAGATTTGGATTTGTTTTATTTTTAGGCTCATGCCGTAAAATGATCTAGCAAAATAGATGGACAAGGTGGATATAGATGGGCTCCATGGTAGGGTGCACCATCTTCGTGAGACCTGTGCCACACCTACAACTTTACTGCAAAGAAAGATAGGAGACACATAAGTTTTAGATCAGGATGATATTTGTGGCTACTAGGGTTGCACACAATTCAATTTATGATCAATTTATCGATTGAATCAAATCGAACAAATTGAATCGAATCGAATCGTTCTCCAAGATCAATTCAATTCAATTTTTATTTAAAAAAAATTCAAATTCAATTCAATTTCAATTTTCGGTTCTAATCGATCGAATCGAACCGGAAATTAAATTGATCTGTATCGAATTGAATTAATTGATCGAATTGAATTGAATAAATATATATAATGGACAGTATGAATGAAATAGATACATCATAGTATATTTTATCTATGTCGTGCATCCATTTTTACATCTAAATTTAAGGAAAATTTCAAAAATTAGAAAGATATATATCTCATATTACCACACCACAGCAAACAATGGGGATTAAACGTCCACCATTAAATTCTTCCTAGGGCCCATTGTAATGTTTATTTGCCATTCAACGTGTTGATAAGGTCACATAGACCTAGAGGAAGGGAACAAATAAATATCAGCTTGATGCCAAACTTCTAAGCCCCCAAAAAGTTTTCAACAATAAGCATCAATCCCCCACTATTTTCTTATGGTGGTCCACTTAAGATTTGGATATGTCTCATTTTTTGGATAATGTCTTAGAATCAGATGAAAAAATAGATGGAGGGCCTAAATAAAACACATACACCATGGTGGGGCCCATAGAGCTTTGAAACCACCATTTTGCGTATCCGCACCCACCCAAGAGTCCAAGACGAATCAGGTTGTGTACTTAGTAGCTCAATAGCGCTTGGCGTACTAAGTAAAATCTATGGGGCCCACGGTGATTTATTCGTTTTATCCACTCCGTTCATCCACTTTAAAAGATAAATTTATGGCTCAAGCCCAAAATTAAAGCTTATACAAAGCTCAAGTGGCACACACACCACAAGAAACAGTGTGAATTGAACCTCTACCATTGAAAAATTATCGTAGGCCACATAAGTTTTGAATCAAGTTGATATTTGTGTTTTTCATTCATACATGTCTACCTGATCTTACGAACAGGTTGGATGACGAATAAACTTCACTGTGGACCCTATGTAGGTTTTAACAATGAAAATCATTATTCCCACTGTTTCATGTGGCATGGTCCACCCAAGTTTCGGATATGCTTCAATTTTGGGCTCAACAGCTAAAATGAGCAGGCAAAACGAATAGACGGTGTGGTAAACCAAATGCATTCAAAGTAGGCCCAACTAAGTTTACTTAGTACGACAAAAGCATACTAACTTAGTACGTAATCTGAAGTTCGCCCAAGAGTGAATTAAGTGTTACGTTGGTAACAACTTAGTTGGTTTACCCCTACAGTGTGGGGCCTACCTTAATGTATTTTTTTTATATCCATTACGTCCATCTAATTTTACATCTTATTTTAGGACATGATTCAAAATTATAAGAAGATCAAATCTTAGGTGGACCATACCAAGAGAAAGAGTGATGAATAACCATTAAAAACATTTTTCGGGCTTCAAAAGCTTTGGATCAATATGATCTTTCTAATTTTCATGTATGGACTACTTATTATGCATATGTTTTTAAAAGTATTTCTACTAATATTACTATTTGAAATACTATAAAATCCAAACTTACAAAACGTATAAGTTTTCAATTTGCAATGTGAGAAAAATCCAATTGAATTGAATAGAAAAATTCATCAATTCAATTCCAAAAAAATTTGGGTCAACTCAATTTCAATTTGAAATTTCAAAATTAAGATCAATTCAATTTCAATTTTAATTTTGAAAATTTAAGATCAATTCAATTTCAATTTCATCCAAAATCGAATTGATTGAATCGATATGCAGCCCTAGTGACTACAGTTAATCCCAGTGCTAATGATCTTATAAACGGTTTGGATGGCACATAAACATCATAGTGGGCTCTGGAAAGGTTTTAATTATGGTCATTTTCATTTTCAGTGTTTCCTATCGTGTGGCCCACCTCAGATTTAGATGTGCTCATTTTCATACTCCTGTCCTTCGTGAGCTTGAGAAGATGATGGACTGGAATGGATTTCTCAGGGGCATCTTGGTGGGCCCCACGCAGCTTCCGCTTACCTTCTTATATAAAATTTTCTTTACATGTCAATATGATATGGGTCTGTTAAGCATGGAGAACAAAGTTTCAATCATTTTCAATCTCCCATTTGACTCTTATTCTTCCTGTTAGGACTGTCCTAGGATGGGTACTGCCCCTTCTCTTTTTATTTCATTCCTATATTCTTCTCGTCATAAATCAATGGGGCACTTCCCTAGCCGGCTAGCTTATACCAAGCCTTGAATGGTCATGGCGTGGCGAGATTTGATTGGACTACAAAGCACTAATAGAAAATAGAAATAGAGCCAACAACGAGCATGTATTTGAGTTGACCTTATATCTTAAAGCGGCCTGATGTCCAATCAAATCTCGCCATATCGTGCCTATACAAGGGCAGTACCCACTGAAGCCCCTAAATTCAAGTGTGGCCCATATGATGATTCAATTGGTTAGATTTTAATTGGTGCGATCACATTAATAGGTTACATGCGTTGGATGGGTTAGATGTCATACACACACCATGTGGTCCAACAATTCTTAGATTTCTACTTTTTAAATACAAATTAAGAGAGGATATTTTGTTAATTTTTCTTCCAAGAAACATTTTAGAATATGTTTCCATCATTCTAAATTTTAAATATCTTTAAAAAAATGGGAGCTTCTTATTAAAAATATTAAATGCGTTATCCACCTCTATTAAAAGACATGGATGTCACCATCTTTCTATTCCTCTCTAGATGTTGCTTTTTGTTATGCATATCAATATGATATGTATTCATTTTGTAAGTGATGGACAAAGTAGAGGTCACACAAACCTCACACGTGGATCTAAGGAGCTTGGGTGTTGCACACGGTTCTTACAACACGTGAGGGAGAGGGTTTTAGTGCTCTTTCACTCGTGTGCTGGATACCTTATTTATGGTCTTAAGGTATGCTGGCTGAAGTGGGCCCCCATCGTGATGTTTAAGAGAAATCCACTTCCATCATCCGTGTGTCACTCCATTTTCACCTTTAGGGTCAAAAATCAGCTTAGTCCGTGATTCAAGTGGGCCCTACGAAAGGAATACTATTATAAGATGGACGACTATCCTTGATTTGTATATGGCCCACTAAGATGCATAAGAGAAGGGTGAGAGCATGTGATTCGGCATTAGATGTGTGCTTCCAAATTAGGACCAGAGCCTGTGATTCGGCATTACATGTGTGCTTCCAAATTAGGACCAGAGAATGTGATTCGGCACATTTCATGAGGGAAGGGTGATAAAAAGGTAATGCCTAGAATTTTCTTAAAGGCGAAGTATGGTACATTCGAAGTAAAGTTCACTAGGACGCAGGTCCCGATCCACCGTCCACCATGCCATCCATTAAGGTAGTGCCCACTAAGTGGACGGTCCTGATCCACCGTTCAGAATGCCACGTGTGCAGGGGAAAAGGAGAAGGGATATTTATTTTGTCCACCCATTTGTACGGTACAGATTGGATGTTGGGATCCATATAGAGCGCAGTTCATCAGAGACGTAGGATGAGCTGTGTGGGCCACTAATTTGGGTGGTCAGGCGGTCACATTTACTTCTTCGTTTTCGAAATAACAAACTGATATCAGCGTCCAACCGAAAGTGCCGCCCCAGCTTCAGTTCCAACTTCCACGTCATTTCGAAATGAGGAAAACTTCGATACTCTGCCAGAGTGTGAGAGATGATACGCCGCACTTAGAAATTACTTAGGAACTGTACACATGATATATAAGTAATTTGATTGAACTGTCCAAACCATGGATCTTAGTTTAGAGGTGTCATTAACCAAAAGTCAAATTTATTCGCTTATCTGACTATTGGATTCATAAACGTTTATTGGACGGCCAAAAATATAAAAATCCAATGGTCCTATTTCAAGAAACAAGTGTCTACGAATCAGAGGTTAGGATTATTAAATCAATTTAATTTTTCTAATATTACTTGGAGACAGTGGGTTACAAAATTTAGATGGTTTATATAAATGAAATTTATTTGTTTGTTTTCAGTTTCTTAGTGCCTGCGTATCAAGTGTCATACTCTTCCAGTGTAACAAAGAACACGCCGAATGGGCTTACGTTACAGGATCCAGTGCTTACGTAGGCATACGAACCCAAGACGGTGCGGCCCTTACTTGGGGTAACGTGGGGCCCACATTAATGTATATATTATGTATCCACGACGTCCATCGGTTTTTCTATATCATTTTAGGGTATTATACAAAAAATGAAGGAGATTCAATTATTAGGTGGACCATGCCATAAGAAACAGTAGTGATTGACCGTTCTACCATTAAAAACTTCTTAAGGAGCACCTTAATGTTTATGAAGTCTTCAGTTACCATCCAATCCATTGATAAAGTTACATGAGCCTGGATGAAGGGAAGAAACAAATATCAGCTCGATCCAAAACTTTTGCAGCCCATTAATGCCCAATAACCACTGTTTCTTAAGGTATGGACCGTATAGATACATAATACATATATCGAGGTGGGCCCCACAGTAACCTCCCGGTAAGGGCCGCACCGTCTTAGGTAAGGCCGGGGTCTCAACTGATCCTCTCTCACGAACGTTACCTTGCCTCCACGTTGATATGGAAATCGGATTGCCTGCGGGGTATGGGCCCACCTAGAATGTATGTGCTTTATCTATTCCGTCCATATGTTTTTAAAGCTAATTTTAAAGGTTGAACCCAAAATTTAAGCATATCTAAATCTCAAGTGTACCATGCCACATGAAACAGTGGGAATAATATTTCCACCGTTGAAACCTTCCCAGGCCCCTACAGTGATATTTATTTGTCATCCAACTTGTTCATAAGATCACATGGACATGGATGAAGGGAAAACACAAATATAAGCTTGATCCAAAACTTCTCTGTCCTCCGAGAATTTTTCAATGGTAGACATTCAGTTCACACCTTTGTCGTGGTGTGGTCCACTCTAGACATTTTTTTGGCATCATATCTAAAATTATCTGTTAAGATGGATGGACGGAGAGGATAAAATAAGTAAATCATGCTCGGCCCCACAGTGTTTACTCCTCATGCTCGGCGTGCGGAGTTACTCACTACGCAATCCGCTTCCGTTGACACGATTACACGTGGCATTCAAATCAAGGAAAGCCATGCAATCGGATTAGCTAATGACGGCTAATGACGGGAATCGGATTAGCTAATGCCGGCTTCAATAGCAATCTACCTACTCAAGTGACGTCAGCAAGTCTGGTGGGACTCACAATGATGTATGTGTTGTATCCACACCGTCCATCCATTTGGAGATATATTTTTAGGGCATGCACCAAGCAATGAGGCAGATCCAAATCTCAAGTGGACCCCACCACAGAAAACAATGGGGATCAAAAGCCTACATTAAAAACTTCTTATGGGCCACAGAAGTTTTCTATCAAGCTGATATTTGGTTTTTCCCTTCATCCATGTCTCTGTTAACTTATGAACAATTTGGATCTCAAGTAAACATTATAGTGGCCCCTAAGAAGTTTTCAACAGTGGGTGTTACTGTTCTCACTTTTTTCTGTAATGGTCTAATTAAGCTTTGGATCTGCTTAATGTTTGGGCCCATCCCTAAAAATGATCTCACAAGATGGATAGATGGTGTGGATACAATACATACATCATGGTGGGGCCACATAACTGAGTGACGTCACTTCAGTGGCCAGATAGCTATTGAAGCGATGGGTAGATATTCCGCGTCCTTTTGCACGAAACTTGCTGGGCGACGCGGATTTCCTGGGATAGCCTTTACCCAGTAAGCTCATGCCTGGGAACCTAGGTGGGGCCACCGTGATGTTTGTGAGATCCACCGTCGATCCCTTTTGTGAGTTCATTTTAAGAAGCCCGACTAAAAACTATAGGAAAAGTTAGGTAGGGAAATTCCTACCGTTGAAAGAGTAATGTTTATATGTCATCTATACAGTTCATAATGTCATTCCTATTGCGATGAATTGAAATCCCTGAGATCCGCAGTTATGTTTATATGCCATCTATGCCCTTCATAATGTCATTCCTAATGAACTGAGAACACAAACATTGTCCTGATTCAAAACTTCTGCAGCCCCACGAATACTTCAACTGTCCACGTTCAATCCTCTCATTTTCGGCCCACTTGAGTCTTGGATCCGATTCATTTTTGGTCATATGAATTAAAATGAGCTCACAAAACAGATGGACAGGATGGATTTCTCACAAATATCACGGTGGCCCACCTAGGTTCCCAGCGCGAAAGCCAATCAGCATCCCTTCCTGGGACGGGAAGCTAAATGGGCCCGTTGTGATGTTTGTGCGAAATCCATCCCATCCATCCGTTCAGACAGTTCATGTCAGGACATGGGCCCGAGAATTAGCAGATCCAAAACTGAAGCAGCCGCACGATGGAAAAAAAAAAAAAAGGGGGGGTCGGGAAATAACTGCCGTTGAAACCTTCCTGGTTCACCTTAATGTTTATATGCCATCCATACCGTTCACGAGGTCATCTGCTAAGATGAAATGAAAATATAAAAATATTAGCCTGATCTAAAACTTATGTGGCCCATAAATGTTTGGGTAAATATTCCATTTCACTTTTTCTTTCATTCCTGAGAAAGACTTAAGCCGGCAATCCGCGTGAGATTCGGTTTCGTCCGCTTCGGTCAGGCCGTGACCGTAGGTCTCACTTCGATGTTTGTGTTGTATACGGCGTGGATTGGGTACTACTACCTCAAGGACATAGGCGGACGGTCATGTAAGGAGCTTTGTGGGTCTTACTGCCATCTACATGTTTTATCCACGCCGTCCATCAAAAGAAGGCAGATGGAAGGCTCAAGAGGACCACACTGGGAAGTACTTGGGATTTAAAGCCTACGCTGAAAACTACTTGGGGGCCTCAGAAGTTTTGAATCTAGTTGATATTTTATTTTTCCCTTCATGTAGGTAGGCCCCATGTACAAATTGGATGACTATAAGTATGATAGTGGGCCATAAAAAGGTTTTTTTTAGTTTTTTTTTTTTTTTTTTTATATTACGGTAAGAGTTCAATCCCGGTTGCTTCCTGTGGCCCACTTGAGCCTTTGATTTACCTCTCTCTTGAGCTCATGCTGCTGGTGGGGGTAGTACCCAATTTGTAACGGTAGTATATCCACGCCATCTATCCGTTTCGGCAACTGATAATTTTAAGGCATGGCCCAAGAATGAAGCAAATGCACATCTCAGGTGGACCACACCACAAGAGACCATGGTGATTAAATGACCTCCATTAAAAACTTACTGTAGGCAAAAAAGTTTTGGACCAACTGGTATTTGTCGCTTTGAGGACGGATCTATTACAAGCACTTGTAGGTTAACGTAAATACTCACAGAGGTTAATTTCGTCTTTTCACAAAGGCCTAAAAAGAAACAAAAAGTTATGAATTTACTCGCGCCAGCTGTCTAAATTGACACTGCTACCCTTCTGGTGTTACTTTATTATAACTTTAACCTTGAAATTGTCAGTTACGTTATATCTCTGAAATAGGGCCCACATAAATTTAATTTGTCGATCGATGCCGTCCAGCAGTTTTCTCATCCTCTTTTATATCATTAGAAAAAAAATGAGGTGGATCTGAGTGGAAGGTGGGCCGTAAAAAGTATTAGTAGTGTGTTAAGTATATACCATTAAATGTAAATGAAGATGATGTGGACCACTATATTATTTGATCTGCCACATTTTTTTAGTATCGGAACAAAAAAAAAATCTTTAAATTTGAATGAACAACATGGATCATTGCTAACAACATCAATAAATGAAGGTGTGGCCCATTACTATAACAAGGCAGTCCAAGTCGGGGTGAATCGTTACTATTTTAGGAATTCAGTGTGTGTCCGTGTTCGATAGTGTGTGGTTAGAGTGATTCTTGAGTATCGGTACCATAATGTAGCGTCTTCTTGAGTGGTTACGAACCCAGTCATAGCTCGGTGAAATCGTTCGGCGTGCCACCGAAGGGCTGCAGTGCAAGTCGGTGTGGATCGATGCTATTTTAGCGGTACAACGTGCGTCAATATTTTTCGGTATGATGTTAGAGTACTTCCGTAGTCTTGATACCATGATGCAGCGTCTTTCTAATTGGTTATGCACCCACTCCTACTTCGGTAAAAGAATTCGAGTTGCGACCGCATGAGCTGCAGTGCAAGTCAGAAGGAACCGTTACTATTTTGGATGTCCCGTGTGTATCTATGTTCGTTGGTGCATGGTTATAGTGATTCTTGAGTCTCGTTACCCTAACACAGCGTCTTCTTGAGTGGTTACGAACCCACTCGTAGCTTGGTGAAAGCGTTTGGCATGCCAGTGAAGGGCTGCAGTGCAAGTCGGTGTGGATCGATGCTATTTTAGGGGTATAGTGTGCGTCAATGTTTTACGGTATGATCTTAGAGTCCTTCCATAGTCTCAGTACCATGATGCAGCGTCTTCCTAGTTGGTTACGCACCCACTTGTACTTTGGTAAAAGAATTCGAGTTGTGACCGCATGGGCTGCAGTGCAAGTCGGAGGGAATCATTACTATTTTGGAGGTCTTGTGTGTATCTATGTGCGTTAGTGTATGGTTAGAGTGATTCTTAAGTCTTGGTACCCTAACTCAGCATCTTCTTGAGTGTTTACGCATCCACTCGTAGTTCAGTGAAAGCGTTCGGCGTGCCACGGAAGGGTCGGTGTGCAAGTCGAAGTGGACCAATGCTATATTAGGGGTACGGTATGTGTCAGTGTTTTTCGGTGTGTGGTTAAAATGCTTTCGTAGTGTTGGTATCATGATGGAGAGTCTTTCCAGGTGGATACGCACCCACTCGTAGTTCAGTGAAAGCATTCGACGTACGATTGCATGAGCTGCAGTACAAGTCAGAGTGAACCGTTACTATTTTGGGAATCCCGTGAGTGTCCATGTTCGTCGGTGTGTGGTTAGAGTGATTCTTAAGTCTCGGTACCCTAACGCAACGTCTTCTTTGGTAGTTATCCACCAACTCGTAATTCGGTGTAAGCGTTCGGCGTGCCATCGAAAGGCTACAGTGCAAGTCGAAGTAGATCGATGCTATTTTAGAGGTACGTACGGTGTGCATCAATGTTAGTTGTTGTTTATGTATAATGGTTCTGTAGTCTCAATACCATGATAGAGAATCTTCGCAGGTGGATACATATACACTCATAGTTCAATGAAAGCGTACGACGTACAATCGCATTTGTTGCAGTGCAAGTCGGAGGGAACTGTTAATATTTAGGAGGTCCAGTGTGTGTCCGTATTTTTCAATGCTTGGTTAGAGTGATTCTTGAGTTTCGGTTCCCTAACGTAGCGTCTTCCTGTGTGGTTATGCAACCTACTCGTAGTTCAGTGAAAACATTCGGCGTGCCATTGAAGGAATACTGTAGAAGTCGGAGTGATTGATGTTATTTTAGGGGTACGGTGTGCGTCAATGTTTTTTAGTATGTGGTTAGAGTGCTTCTGTAGTCTCGGTACTATGATGCAACGTCTTCCTAATTAGTTACGCACACACTCGTACTTCGGTAAAAGCATTCGAGATGCGACCACATGTGCGGCAGTGCAAGTCGGAGGGAACTGTTACTATTTTGGGGGTCCCGGTGTGCGTCCGTGTTCGTCGGTGCGTGATCGGAGTGATTCTTGAGTCTCGGTACCCAAATGTAGCATCTTCTTGAGTAGTTACACACCCACTCGTAGTTCGGTAAAAACGTTCGGCGTGCCACAGAAGGGCTGGTGTGTAAGTTGGAGTAGATCAATGCTATTTTAGGGGTACGGTATGTGCCAATGCTTTTCGGTATTCGGTTAGAGTGCTTCCGTCGTCTCGGTACCATTATGCATCTTCTTCCTAGTTGTTTACAGCACCCACTCGTAGTTCAGTAAAAGCATTCAAGATGCGACCACATGTGCGGCAGTACACGTCGGAGGGAACCGTTATTATTTTGGAAGTCCGGTGTATGTCCAGTGTTCAGTCGGTGCGTGTTAGAGTGATTCTTGAGTCTCGTTACCCTAACGTGCGTCTTCTTGAGTGGTTACGCACCCACTCGAAGTTCGGTGAAAGCGTTCGGTGTGCTACCGAATGGTTTCTGTGTAAGTTGAAGTGGATCGATGCTATTTTAGGGGTACGGTGTGCGTCAATATTTTTCGGTATTTGGTTAGAGTGCTTCCGTAGTTTTGGTACCATAATGCATCTTCTTCCTAGGTGTTTACGTACCCACTCGTAGTTCAGTAAAAGCATTCGAGAGCGACCACATATGCTGCAGTAGAAGTCGGAGGGAACCTGTTATTATTTCAGAGGTCCGGTGTATGTTTGTGTTTGTCGGTACGTGTCAGGAGTGATCCTTGAGTCTCGGTACCCTAACGTAGCGTCTTCTTGAGTGGTTATGCACTCACTCAAAGTTCGGTGAAAGCGTTCAACGTGCCACCGAATGGCTGCTGTGTAAGTCGGAGTGAATCGATGCTATTTTAGGGGTACGGTATGTGTCAATGTTTTTTAGTATTTGGTTAGAGTGCTTCCGTCGTCTCGGTACCATTATGTATCTTCTTCCTAGTTGTTTACGCACCTACTCGTAGTTCAGTAAAAGCATTCGAGATGCAACCGCATGTGCTGCAATACAAGTCGGAGGAAACCGTTACTATTTTGGAGGTCCAGTGTATGTCCGTGTTCGTCGATGCGTGTCAGAGTGATTCTTGAATCACGGCACCCTAACATAGGGTCTTCTTGAGTGCTTACGCGCCCACTCGAAATTCGGTGAAAGCACTCGGCGTGTCGCCGAAGGGCTGTTGTGTAAGTCGGAGTGGATCGATGCTATTTTAAGGGTACGGTGTGCGTCAATATTTTCAGTATTTAGTTAGAGTGCTTCCATAGTCTTAGTACCATGATGCATCTTCTTCCTAATTGGTTATGCACCCACTCGTATTTCGATAACAGAGGAAGCGTATTCGTTGGTGTACGTGGACCATACCAGAAAATGCAGACCCTACAATGATTATCACCGTTTAAAACATACATACGGCCCACCATGATGATTATTTGACATCCAAACTGTTCATAAGGTCACATGGACCTGGATGAAGGGTAAAAACCCATGGACGGTGAGGATTTCGAACAAGCATCACGGTGGGCTCCACATAACTTCTGCCGGCAGGAAACGGATTGCATACTGAGTAACTCAGTACTTTAAGCGTACTGGGTAAACTCCATGGGGTCCACCATCTTTTATGTATTTCATTCACTCTATTAATCCATTTTAAAATAAAATTTTATAGGTTTATACAAAAAATGAAGGCTATAAAAGACTGAAGTGGACCACACCACACGAAACAATGTGAATTGAACCTGTATCGTTGAAAAATTCTTGGGGCCATAGAAATTTTGGATCAAGCTGACATTATTTTTTTTCCCTTCATCAATGTCTGTGTGATCTTGTGAATAGGTTGGATGACAAATAAACATCACTACGGGCCGTTAGAAAGTTTTCAACGGTGGAAATCATTTATACCCACTGTTTCTTGTGGTATGGTCTACCTGAGTTTTGGATATGCTTCAATTTTGGTTTCAATCCCTTAAATGATTTGGAAAAGTGGATGGACGGTGTAGATGAACTACATACATTTACACTAGGCCCAATAGTGGCCCACCATCAACATACTTTCTAAAAGAAAACCTTTGAATATTTACCGCCAAAAAAATATTATGTTGGGAGGGAAACAAATGCGTGTATGAAAGGCTGATATATGTGTTGGCAACCAACTTTTTGAAATGACAAAAATACCCCTTCAAAGGTAGAAGGGTGGTCAGGATGTTCTTCCCCGTTGAGTGGCCCACCTGAGTTTTGGATTGAAATGAATTTTGGCCACAAAGGAAACCATCATTAGATGTATGTGATGGACGGATTAGATTCCATAGACGCAACAGTATGGGCCTCATAAATTGCATTGTACGTTTATGTTAACCTACAAGTGCTTCTAATAGATCTTGCCTCTTGTGCTTTACCTTTCTATTACCTTATTTCAGGTTGGCGACAAATAAACTTTACAGTGGGCCCTAGGTAGTTTTTGTAGTTGCGTGTTCAATAACCATTATTTTTTGTGGTGTGGTCCACTTGAAATTTAGATCTGCTTTATTTTTTGTCAAAATGCCCTAAAATATGCTGGAAATGGATAGAAAGCATGGATATAAAACACATAAATTAAGGTGGGCCCCACAATCACATTCTAAACAAACTCGGTGTTACCCCAGCCCGACTGAATCCACTCCGTATGGATAGACTGGTACACGACTTGGCTGCGACACCAAACCAGCGATGTAAGTGGTACCCTTGCCATGGGCCCACCTCAATCACGCCGTCTATCCCTTTTTTCAGCTTATTTTTGGACATATCCCAAAAATGAAGCATGTATAAATTTCAGGTGGGCCACATCATAGAAAAAAGTGGTCATTGATCATTAAAAACTTTTTATGTACCGCACAAAAGTTTTGGATCATGCTGATATTTGTGTTTTCATCAATTTTGTGTGACCTTAACAGGTTGGACGGCAAATAAACATTTCAGTGGACCTTAAGCATTTAATGATCACGGTTTCCTGTGGTGTGGTCCACCTTAAATTTGTATCTGCTTCATTTTTAACATAAGCTGGAAAAACGGATGGGCGGGGTGGATATACAATGCATGCATCGAGGTGGGCCCAGGTAATGGTCCACCCACATCGCTGGTTCGGCCTATTTGAGTATTGTATTAGACTCATTTTTTGTCTTATATTCTAAATTTATCTCACATGGACGGAGTGGATTTATCAAAAACATCACTGTGGCCCCACCCAGATAATATTATTCAACGTATATACATCAATATGGTATATGGATTTCTATAGACACGATTAGTGTCCAAAAAATTTCTGATCGTTGAGATAAAACAACCAACGGTTTATTTTGAACAATCAAAGTTCAATATTTAGGATTTCATGATTATACTTTACTCATCCATGATGGGTCCACTTATTTGGAAAGTATAGATCATGTATATGCATGCACCGTGTATATTAGATGGGTGCGCGAGTATGATCTATCCTGTACTCGCTACCACAATACGCTTATATAGATATTTTAAATTAGAAGTTGTGGAAGGCTGAAATGTCATTACGTACCGTTCATCTAGCTTATGGGAGTTTGGATGGCAAAATTTTCGAAACGTACATAGCTCGGGTGATCCTGTCCATCTGATTATTGACCTTTAAATCAATGGTAGAAAATGATAAAAGCTCGTGCTGGAAATTAATTGTGTGGATTTAAAGAAAAGTAATGGACGAGATTGCTTCTTAGGTGTGGATTTCTAAGCCTGAGCCGCCTCTTACAGCTGTTACAGGACCAACGGATGATCGATGAACGATCCCGGCTGATGCATCACCCTGCCAAGTGTACGGCGGAGAGATGATGTCACTCATGACTGTGGCAGAGTTATCTGGCAATCTAGACCATCCAAATCAGTGTCACGATTATTGATGGAGCATAATCTGAAAATCACACTGATCCGATGATCATAACCATCTGATTTTCCCCGTAGAATTGGACCACTATTTCACTTTTAACCATCCATCTCATGGCTACTAATTGGATGGTTAGGATTGCTCAATGAAGGTGATTTTTTTTTTTTTTTTTTTTTTTTTTTTTTTTTTTTTTTTTTTTTTTTTTTTTTTTTATGTCATGTATGTATACTGCGGACGCTGATTGCGTCCGACCCCCCGCCAGTCTCCAACTGGGAACGGGCAGGAGCTTTGAGTGGCCAGTGTGATGTATGGGTTTTATCCACACTGTCCATCCATTTCAGAGTGATATTTTATGGATTGGAACAAAATTTTAGATAAATACAAGGCTCAAGTGGACCACACCATAGGAAGCAGTGGTGGTAATGATTTTCACCGTTAAAACTTTCCTAAGGCCAACCGTGATGTTTATTTGTCATCCAACCTATTCATAAAGTAACATCGACCTGGATTAAGGGAAAACACAAATATCAGCTCGATCCAAAACTTATGTGCCCCTGGAAGTTTTCAACGGTGATAATTTAATCCCCATTGTGTGGTCCACCTGTATCTTGGATATCCCTCATTTTTGGGCCTGTAAATTGAAATTATACGAAGAAATGGATGGACGGTGTGGATAAAACGTATACATCACAGTGGCGCCCCGGAGCTCCCGCCCGTTCCCAGCTGGAGACGGGCGGGGTAGGACGCAATCCGCGTCCGTATACTGCCCGCCACGTGTAAGGACGATGAGTCACCACCGTTTAAAAACTGTGGACTAGTCCAAGTTGCAGAACTAAACATCCAAACCAATAACCGTAGCCCGCATGAATATCCAAAGACCAGTAGCTGCTTTTCAAAATTTCCACCCCCTTTCCCTCGCCACCAATCCTCACATGCTTCCGTAATCCTCACCCCTACCCTTTGTTCCTGCTCCTCCTCTTCTGACTTCTTCTTCTTCACGTATTCCTTTAGAAAAAGGAAACGCTTAGGTTTTCTTCTCTCTCTATATATTTTATTTGCATGGCTTCTCTCTCTCAAGAAATTGTTACCGCAATTCAATCGCTTTACTTGTATGTGACTCGCTCTCTCTCTCTCTCGCTCCAGCTTTAGATGTTTTTGTAGGGATTTGGAAGTCCTTTCTTTATTGCATCTATGTGCTTTTCTTTTTCTTATAAATGAATTTTCTGGTTTTATTTTGGTTTTCTGCCCTTATAAGCAATAACCCATTTCAAGAAAGAAAGAATAAGACAAGAGAAAGAGAGAAAATAAAAGAAAATGAGACATGGGTTTTCTTCTTTTGGGTGGAGAGAATCAGTGCTGTTGTTCTAAGCACTGTAATTTATTTAATTATTTGATATTTACTTCTTTTTTTTTTACACGGTTTTCTTGAATCTTATAAGGATTTATGATTTTGTTTAATGGGTTGTCGAGAAAATTGCGTGAGTGATTCAGACAGAGTGTAGTATTTGTGAATTCTCGTGATGGGTTTATTACTTTGGCTAATTGAGCATTTGAGCTTGAATATCATATGCATGTGGCGGGTTTGGAATGATGCATTCCAGCATGATTCTCATTTAATGTTCTGAGAGTATTTCTTATGGCCGTAACTAGGAATTGTATCAGGATAGTCTGTAGATTAAGGCTGTGTATGAATGCTCAAGTTTGGTTGAGTTGTGGACATTCATTTTGATCAATTGGAAATGATGGAAGTCGCTGACATTTGAGTAGCCCTCAAATTGCCGTTACTTTCCATTCATGTCCAAATTGAAAGTGACATGATCACAATTTTGGAGCCCAAACCCCTCAACATGAATGCCAATGAATGCAATTACACGTCCGGTTATTTCCATTTTCATAGATTAATAATTTCAAATCAGTTCAACTGTGCATCCAAACTGGCCTTAAGTTGTTTGGTCCTTTTATATTTATCCTTTATAGCAACAAACAGTTCGTTTCAATCAAGTGCTCAATGAAATGGTTACTAAGTAGATAAGTTACCTTTCAAAAAAGAAGTGGATAAGTTATTTTCAAGGTAATTCAAGATCACTGATTTTTTTTTTTTTTCGTTTTAAAAATAGCAAAAAATGCCATGACCAAATCTTCATTTATTTGTAACCATGCATGTTTGATGGATTTTTTTTTTCTTTCCTTGTGAGTAAATACCGTTTGCCTTTTATTAGGTCTCAATTTCTTATCTACAGGGGCTTCCACACTTAGGACATTTCGAACATCTCATAGTGTGTCCAAGAATCATCTGTCATCATGACCTAATGAGATAGAAGATGAGTTGTCTGTTGAGGAGCCATTTTCTAAGCCGCTCGGAAGGTGTTCTGTATTTTTCTATGGTGTTGGTCACATGCTCAATGACATCACTTCTGCTTGTTGGTTTACTTATCTCTTGTTGTTCTTGACGGACATTGGACTGAGTCCAAGGTATGTTTCTAGTAGTCTGCATTTTATTGGATTAGCATGCTTCTTTCGGCCTTCTCCTTTTGCTTATAATGAACAGGCATGTCTCTGTGTCTTTATTAGTGTTTGATTCATGCTGTTTTGGAAGCAATTTTGGCACACTCAAATCTATACCTACAACTCATTTGACAACATTTCTTTACTTGGTGCATTGGAGATACAGAACTCTAGGCACAGGATATGGGTTCTATTAGGAGTTTTTATTAACCTATTAGACAAAGAATTTTGATAACTATCCAGAATAAACATTTCAAAAGCTATAAATATTGGTCCAATGGACCTCTGGCATGATAACACAGTAAGATAAGCGTACAAAAACATGTGTGGAAATTCTCACTAAGTTGATTCGACAATAGATACGGGAACCATACATGACATGGCAAAAGATAAACTATCATAAAAAAATAAAAAAGACTCAACATAATCTGATTCTTCATAATTACCCTAGACCCCGGGCTGCATGGTACATTTAGACTGAGGTTATTGTCCTTCTTAGTAAGTTGACTGTTACCCTGTCCCATATTTGTAGAGAGGTTAATCCGTTAGCAGTCGAATTGGGAGAAGCAAAGGGTATTATTACGGGTCACTAGAGAGACTTTTATCTGAATACCTTAAATGGTATTAAAAAACAGTTATGTAACAGTAACGGTATGATCCGTTATGTGATACGGGGTTGTAGCTGCTTTTCTGAAGAAAAATGGCCGTTACAGGTCCATAATGGGTTGATAGGGGGCCGTAACAGACCAATATGGGCCTATACAATTTCTTCCTTTAAAACCATTTTTACCATTACAGGGCTGCAATAGCTTTTACAGCTCATATTGTAATTGCCATAGGGCTGGCTGTTACGGCCACCACTACCATTATTGAATACCTTGTACCTCACAGTGTTTCCCCTTTCTACCATCCATTCACCAAGGGACTTCTATGACCCACCCATACCATAAGGTAAGGGCCGGTCATCCATTTGTCCTATGATCAGTTATGGAAGGAAACGGGGAGTTGGCAAAATTGTAGTATAGTACCATGATGATCCATTCTTTTGGATTATGTTTGTTGATAATGTTGAAAGTCAGTGATCTAAACCTATTATGATCTTTGCAGTCCTCTGGGGACGAACATTTAATCCTGCTCCCTTGTCTGTGAGCTTGCGAACCTCAAAATCCTCTATGCAGTGATGTTATGTAGAGAAGCTTAATGTGCAGATGGCCTGTATGCGCTGCATCCATGCACATGCTGGTGCACAACAGCTTTTTGGCTATTGCTTATTGGCTGAAAATCTTACTAGTAAAATGTGCTAGCCACCCACCAGCAACACCAAAAAGAAAAAGAAAAAAAAAAAAGAAATCCTTTCTTCAAATCAATAAATATCAGGTGGTACCATGTACCTTTCCCAAAAAATAAAACCTGACATTTTCCAATGTTTTTGTTACATCTGCATTTGTTATTATTATCTTCTTATGAGTTTAGCTCCACACCAATTATTTGTAGGGAGTGCACTGACGCATGTGTTGGTATATAAGGCCCTATTGGATGCACCCTCAGAAGGGGCTTTCAATACCTAAACACCATTTTGAGCTAAACTGTAGTTAATGTTATGCATTTGGACACGCTTTCCCCCATCTGATCCTGCACTCCACGAAATAGGGGTTAAATGGCCCACTTGCTGAGGAATTGACTGACAAAGCAGGCGGTAAACCCTTTTTCACAGAAACCCCCTTTTGCGGTAGTTGTGTCCAAACTGGCCCTAAAGGGGATCAAATCCTCTGCCTGAGAAACTTGAGTTGTTCAGGATGATAGAATCTTATGCACTAAGGAGCTCTAACCTTGTGGGGCATTCAAGTTCTTTTAACAGAAATCGTGTTTTATGCACAACTGAATGGAATTGCAAACATTTTGGTTTGAGGAAGAGGAAATAACCAAAATACAATGATGTTGCTTAGTATTCACAGTGAGGAAGTAGCCCTCAAGTCACTGTGACACTAATTTAAAGTACAACTAAAAAAAATGTAATTGGAATTTTATATGAGTGCTGAGGGAGGTAACCACAAATGACTCTTTCCTATTTATTGAGCTATAGCTGTGTTTCAATTCAATACTACATCCAAATGAAATCTAAATATTTCTGGATTTCCTTGTCTCTGATTCCTTAACACAGATCATCCAGGGGCACTTAAATCACCCTTACTCATTGAAAGTAATTGAGTACATTTTGGAAAATAATACTTGGCACATAAGCACTCCTATCCATATGAAATTGCATAAATTGTTCTACTTGGACATCTCAGTTCAGTTATGTGCAATTTTTATTAGCAAACCAAGTTCTCTTCAAGGACTAGAAATTTTTACTTGTCTACTGAGGATATTGTGTGCGTGTGTGCGTGTGTTTTCATGACCAAAAAGTCTCACAACCCTACCATATCTACTCTTTTGACATTACGGATATTATTAAAACATCCTTCTAGAAAATCTAAATTTTAATCTGAAGGTAGAATTAATCATCTAATTGAAATCTTGGTGTTGGTTATTCACATTTCACAGAGATGCAGCAACTGTTATGCTTTCAGGTCAGGTTGCTGATGGGTTTGCAACCATATTTGCGGGCGAGCTGGTAAATCCAAAGCTCCTTTTTTTTTCAATCTTTCTTTTATTTTAGTTTCTATCATGTAGTCGTCACACTTAGAGATGCATTTACTTGTATATAGATCTGTTGTTTGTTTGTGTGTGCCTGTATTTTTTGTGCATGCATCTATTATATTCCATGTTGGTTGTTTGTGAAACATAGTTATATTCCAGAAAAACGTGTAGTATTCTTTGAAGATATTGAACTTCTTTTCTTTTCAATAATATGGAGCAGATCTGAGCAAATATCTAGAATATCAAAAAATTTATGCCTTTGGTCTAAAGGTCTTATGTTCCTGAAGCTGTGACAAATTTCGTGTCTAGTTGTTCTTTTGTGGAATTCTTTTCTTGATATCATCTGGTCTAACTTGTCCAGTTTTATTTGCGGTTAGCTTCCTATCAACTGACCGTCATTTACCATTTTAAGTTTTCACATAAGTCTCCTTCCATATCTTCCATTTATCTGATAACCTATTTTTATGATTTGCATTGTGGTTTTTTCAGTAGCTTGAATCATCTAAATCCATTTTGTTGGTATTTTATATGTTGATATGGTGAAAAAAGAACTCTCTCGAGAGACCTAGTTCAGATTATTTTATGGAAGATGAAACATAGAACAATAGATCCCATTAACAAAGCTACTACCACCATATAAAACAAAGGATGATATCGCAAGGTCTAATCCTCAGGGTCTCGATCTACCTCTGAAAATTTCGATAAGCCATATCTTTGTTCTTTCTAGTTGGAGAAGGTGCAGTTTCTGTTTAAGTGTTACTCTAGATCATCATAAGATGAACCAGTGTCAATAAATCAGAAAGCATAAACCTGAATATACTTACAAAACAAGCACTGGATATGCTATGCTGTGCTTGTGCTCTCAACATTCGTAGACCAAACTTCCTCTGTAAAGAAGAGGTACATGAAAGCGCATGACAAAATATATGGTGTGGAACTAAATACTTAGAAAAGAGCATGTCCTACACCATGGAGTTCTGAGTTTTCAATTCAGATGCATTTTGCAGCTTCTGGAGTTTTGAGCAAGAAATCCTTATTTTTATTTTTTTCTTTTGACCAAGAAACCCTTCAATTCAAATAACTTGACACGTGCTCATCCTTTTGGATTATTTACTCCATTTCCCTCAACCAATAATTTTGTGTATCAATTCTATTGAAATCAAATAAAAATCATAACTCTGAAAAAAGGTGTCAAGCAGGTGCAATTGACCAATATAGATTACATGATCAGTGAAGTCGTTCAGGGAGAAGAGAGGGGCTTAAGCAAGGGCATGTGTGAAGCAAGAAAGTGAAACTTTAGTTCTTGCAACTTGCAAGAAATGCATAGCATGAAAGAAGGATAAAGAAACCCAAACAAGATCCTTTGTAATGGGGAACATGGAAAGATTTGGATTCATTGTAAACTTACTTGATTATCTAATTGGTCCTTGCCTGTGATAAGTTAGTTCCTAAAAAAGGTCCAAAGTGGGAAAGGAACGCGACGGAAGTTCAAACATACCAATCTTCAGTTTTGGCTAAAATATGTATTAGAGCCCAATCACAAGTTTGTGCTTCTCACTATGGTAATGCTGGCAGCCCACTCGAGCTTATGGTTTTGATAATTGTTTACCCCACTAAAAAAAGAGGGATTTTGCTTTGATCAAAGATTTATTTCATCATTTTTCCTGTTCTTGGCTTTGACTAATTTGACTGCTAAAAGCTCTGTCTTTGTGCCATCTACCACTGAAAATATTTTATTTGCATGACAGATAGATAGGTTTGGGCATTTCAAATTGTGGCATGTTGGAGGATCTGTTTTGGTTGCGGTTTCCTTTTCTTCTGTTTTTGGCGGTTGCCTGCCTTGTAAGATCTTCCGGTCTGATTCAGTTGGCACTGCAAACAATTGGATACAGCGTGTTTGCTGCGATTTTCAATGTGGGTTGGGCTGCTACTCAAGTTTCCCACATGTAATAATCCTTAATCCTTGAAAATTTCCAGTTACTTTCACTTGTTTTTCTGCCTTTTACGATACCTGACATCTGCCTTTGAAGTATCTGTTGTCGTTGGACCATAATAATTCTTGTGCAGGGCAATGGTGAATTGCATCACACTGAATTCTACAAGCAGAGTTGTACTTGCAAGCTGTCGTAATGCTTTTACAATGGTAAGCAGCTCTGTAGATCTTGGTTCTACATGAATTATGTTTGTATCTAAATCTACATACTATAATTGAGGTTATGATCTCTTCTTGTAATAAATCTAATTCCTTCTTGAAGGTGGCCAATCTCAGTCTATACGCCGTTGCTTTGACTGTGTTTTATGTATATAATGCTGAAACTTCTGTTGATATTGAAAATCAGGTACGGTTATTGAAAAAACATTAAGTGCGTGAGTTCATGATTTTATTCTCTTTTGGTTTAACCCATTCCTCCTTTTTTATTGACCAGTACCGTTGGATTGCATATATTTCGATTTTTATTGGGAGCTGTTTCGTGGGCTTATTTCTTATTGGAACAAAAGAGCCAAGGTGTGTACTGGAGATTCTTTAAGTTCCATTTGAGTTCTGAACTTTGGATTAGGGCTGGCAACTGGTGGGCCAGGGATTGGTTCCAGCCTAGATTTTGATCTAGTTGGACCGGGACTATTCAAAATATTGACTTTGCCTGGCACGCTACCAGCCCTATTTTTAATGTATATGTGATAATGTGAGCTTTGCTAGCACTGCTTGCCCTTGTTGCATAGAGTCCAACCATTGCTTGCCTCATTACATGGTGATCCAGACCGTTCATCTAGCAGGTCAGTGTGGATGAGACACACAAAAATAATTCCACTGATTAGAGATATCACTGTTCAAATGCAAAAATGGTGAGAAACAGCAGTCCACATTTCAAGTTTTCAAGGATGATGAGGAGCTTTTATCTATGGATTCTTTCCTTGTGACCCATCCATAGTGGGGATGATCGAAGAATGGTCTCAATCACCTTGTGGTGAGGCACAAACAAACCATGGTAGAACTAGGGCAAGCAACGGTAGTGAAATTATATACTGGTTGTTATGCCATACGCTAACTTAAGATCATTGCTCCTTCACATGGAACTAGCCTCGTGAGACATGCTGCCTGATTGAAACCCTCAACGTGGTTTTCACTTGAATATGCATGAATTTGTCACTGTGTAGATTGAAGCAACAAAGTAAGTGCAAAATTCATCGAAGGATTTCATGGACTCACTGGTTTAAGAAAGTTTTGTATTATCAAGTTGCGTTGGTTTACATGCTCACCAGACTGGTTACGAATGTTTCACAGGTTAGTATCCTTTTCTTATTTAAAAAATAAATGCCGTTTTCTGATTATGTTAGGAAGAGCTTTATTGAATAGAATTTTCTAAGCCATATGCACATCTACAAGTTGCCACACATGCTATTCTGGTATGTGTGTGGGATCTCCAACCTATGTGTAGGCGTTTATTTGTGGTTGCATGAGCTGTGACTCTCTGGACCACGGTCCAGTGTCTCCCTGGACCATAAGCTTGGGTCATGGCGCTCTTCTTTTTCCTCCTCCTATTGTTTGTTCTTGTTTTGCCCCTTTGTACTAAGGGCCTGTTTGTTTTTCGATTTACACTGTAAATACATTGTAATGAAGTCATTATTTCTTATACCTGTAATTACGACAGCAACCCTAAAGTTGAGGTTGACGGCTCCCATGTTTGGGCGGTTTTTGACTCTTAAACAGAGGTGGGAAAACGAGGAGTGTGCAAAAACTATGGGGCCCACCGTGATGTGTATGTCATATCCATGTCATCCATCCGTTTCACCAGCTCATTTTAGGTCATGAGCCCAAAAATGAGGCAGATCCAAAGCTAACATGAACTGCACCACAGTAAACAGTAGGAATTGAAAGCCTACCGTCGATAGCTTCTTGGGGGCCATAGAAGTTTTGGATCAAGCTAATACTTGGGTTTTAACTTGATCCATGTATGTATGACCTTATGAACAGGTCAGATGACAAATAAACATCATTGTGGGCTCTAGGAAGGTCTCAGCTTTCAACAGTTGAGGTCCATTAATACCACTGTTTACTGAGGTGTGGTCCACTTGAGCTTTGGATCTACCTCATTTTGGGCTCATGTCCTAAAATGAGCTGGCGGAATGAATGGATGGCATGGATATGACATTTGCATCATAGTGGGCCCCATAATTTTTATCAATACCAAAACATGGAATTCACTAACATGAGAGGAAAAACGAGTTTTCGAGGTAGCATTTCCTCCCTCAAGCAAACGCCAGTAAGAAGTAATTATTATTCATTTTTAAGTAATAACAGTGGATTTGTAAAAACCAAACAGGCCATAAGGATATTTAATGTAATTTGGCACCCTCTTAATATAAAGTAGAGAGGGTTGGAGGCCAAATTATATCAAATACCCTTAGTACAAAGGGCAAAACAGGAAAAAATAATAGAAAGAGGAAAATAAGAGGGTCATTGATGCGGAACACAAAACCATTTCAAGTGTACCAATGAAGAAAGCGCCAACCACACGTACCATCCTTGTGGATAGGCGACTATTGAGGAGCATTGAAGACCTTACACATGTAGTCCGAGACATTTGAAAAGACCCCACCTTGGGAAGACATGTGTAAGTTGCTTTGAGGAGATGATCAGACCGTTGGATCGTGATGATGATGTGATCGGACCGTTGGTTCATTGTGGCCCACTTTCATCACACCATTATTGGAGCGCATTGGACATCTTAGATTTGAGTTTATTTTATGCATTTTTTACTTATTTGAGTTTCGGGTTAGTGTGGGTACATTTTTTTCATGCAAATGTCTTTTTTTTTTGAAATTTTGTTAGTAGGGGTATTTTGGTAATTATGCTAATTCCGAATTTTATAAGGGTGTTGCCCTAAACCTTTTTGATTAGTTGTTGATTTATGAAAAGGAGCAAACCTTTGGTTGCCTCCTTCCTCTTTCTCTCTCTCATGGTGCTTCTTCTTCTTCCTTGATCTCCTTCTTCTCTATTCTTCTTGTGCCCCTCCAACTTCTTCCAGGTATTTCATCTTCTATTATTATCCTTCTAAACTTCTGTTTTGTTTATTCCCCACGATCTAAACCTTGAGAATCGATCCAAACCCTAAACCCCCAAATTCTCAAATCCCTAATCCGAGAAACCTCCTGGTTCTTCGGACTAGTGATCCTCATTGATCGATTGGGTATGACCATGCAAGATCGGGAGGTTTCATCCCTCGCCGGGTCCAACCTAAGCAATAATTGAATTCCATACTCCACGATTGTGATGATGGCCCGTCCCATTGCATGTTTCCTTTATGATTTTCTTAGTTTATGATGATTGATGCTAGATTTCATTATTATTATTGCTTTTATTTCCGCTGAATAATTGTGTTCATGAGCATGCATCATATTTAGGGCTGTCCTGCATCAAATTTGGTATCAGAGAATAGGCTTGCATGGTTTTTATCTAGATCGAGTTATTCAATTAGGGTTTTGATTTTTAGGTTTGTTTTAGGAAATGTCCAGATTTAGAAAGTTTCCAATTTTAGAAAGTTTCCTAATTTGGAAAATTTTCAGATTTAGAAACTTTCCAATTTTAGAAAGTTTCCTAATTTGGAAAATTTTCAGATTTAGACAGTTTCCAATTTTAGAAACTTTTCAATTTTGGAAAGTTTCCTAATTTGAAAAAATTCCAGATTTGAGTTGCATCATCTAGAATTAATTAGTGTCAGTTCATTGTAGTTTAAATTCATTGCATTCGTATTGTGAGTCACCCAGTCCGTAGTCTCCCCGTAGTGAATGGAGTATAGGCGTTTGAGATCTTCAGGGCCATTAAGTGTTGTCGTGTGGCCGTCAAGACCCAATGGAAAGCCGAACTCCGATGATTTGGCTAACTTTAATGGTCACATGGACCCACAAACCTTCCTTGATTGGCTTAAGGACTTGGACTATTTTTTTGATTGGTATGATATGTCAAGTTATCGTCGAGTGAGGTTTGCCAAGTGGAAATTGGAGGGCCAAGCCAAGTCGTTTTGGACAGATTTAGAGCGACGACTTGATAAAGTTGGGAGAGCCCCGATATCACAATGGGACGAGATGAAAGAGCGTTTAAAAGAAAAATATCTTCCTATCTCTTATCGTCAAAAGCCCTTGGTTCAAAAGAGAGTTGCCTCACCTTTCCGTCCAAACACAGAACCAATATGGTCCCCTCCTTGTAAAGTGGTCCAACCCATCATTAAGGAAATCTCGGCTTCTGAACAATTTGAGTGTTTAACACCAATTATTTTTCCTTGGAAGCGAGATAATACCTTGGTGAATGGCCAGTTGGAAGAATCCAATCAGGTTGTTTATGAAGTGGAAGAGTACGTGCCTAATGTTAGTAGTGAGGAAATGGAAGAAATTGAGGCATCGCTCATCATCATTGAGGATGACGAAGTGTGTGCTAGTGATGAAAAGGTCGAAGAAATTGAGACCGCACCACTTCCAGATGTCATGTGTGACTTAAGTGATGCAGAGTCCCAATCTAAGTCTCTTACCATAATGCACACGAATGAATTTGAAAAGGAGACTAGTGAGGATATGATGGTAGACACCCACATGACTTGTGATATCTCACCAGATGATTTATGGGATAAATTTTCACCCATATGGGACATTCAACAAGCAATCGATCTTGTCCCTAGGCTGGTCTTGTCAAGCTTTCCTCCATACCAGGTGAACCCCGTAGAAAATACAGAAATGCAGCGTCAATTTGATAAACTTCTCGGGGAGGAATTCAATAAGGAAAGTTTGAGTTGGAATTTTATTCTGTGTGTCATGCCTGCTCTTTTCACTTCCAAGAACAAGGACATATGGCACACATGTAGGCATATCCTGACCGTCCACAAAGCTTCAGTCAAGTGTCATGCTATCATGCGACGTATTCACGTCATGGTGGATATGATGACCTTATTCCTTATCCCGTATCTTGATGACATTTTGGATATAATGGCTGATGCCAAGATCTGCTCAAGACTTGGTATTACTAGTGTTTGTTCTCAAGTGTTGGGATACCTAAAAATCATCCTTGTTTATAATACTTATAATGAGAAATTGTGTGTCACCCGTGGGAAGTGTCCTTTTGTTTCAGTTTTCCAAGTTCTAGGTCATAGGATTGTTTATTTTCATAGGATTGTTTATTCCAAGTTCGTGGATTTTTCAGAGTGTCCTTTAGTGTCACCCATGTCTGTCATCCAAAGGTCTTCAGAGTCAGCCAATGCATTCGCACGCCATATTCATGATTTGCATACACATATTAGACAGCGGATAAATAAGAGCAATGATGATTCTAAAATCTCAGCTGATTCTCATCGTAAATTGCAAGAATTTCAGAAAGGAGACTATGTAATGGTGAGGATAAGGCCAGAGCGGTTCTCACAAGGTTCCGCTAAGAAATTACAAGCGCGTAGTGCTGGACCATTCAAGATATTGCAGAAAATTGGGTCCAACGCGTATCGGATCGACCTTCCATCTAAAATGGGCATTAACCCAACTTTTAATGTGGAAGATCTAGTCCGTTCCCACCATCCCATCGTTGATCCATCGTCCCTTTCATGGCCTTGTTCTGATGTTGCTACACAACCCCTTCCACCCCTTCCTCCACCCATTACCCATAAAGAAGAAATTGAGGAGATCTTGGGTGAAGAGATCATTTTTATGAGAGGCGGAAGTTTCCAAAGATACATTGTCAAATGGAAGAACAAACCACCGTCAGAATCTACATGGTTGATAGAAGTGGAGTTACAGAGCGTTAATCCAGATTTACTAGAGCGCCACAAGAGTTTTAACTCGCCGGAGTCGAGTTCTTCTCAGACGAGGAGAATGATGCGGAACACAAAACCATTTCAAGTGTACCAATGAAGAAAGCGCCAACCACACGTACCATCCTTGTGGATAGGCGACTATTGAGGAGCATTGAAGACCTTACACATGTAGTCCGAGACATTTGAAAAGACCCCACCTTGGGAAGACATGTGTAAGTTGCTTTGAGGAGATGATCAGACCGTTGGATCGTGATGATGATGTGATCGGACCGTTGGTTCATTGTGGCCCACTTTCATCACACCATCATTGGAGCGCATTGGACATCTTAGATTTGAGTTTATTTTATGCATTTTTTACTTATTTGAGTTTCAGGTTAGTGTGGGTACATTTTTTTCATACAAATGTCTTTTTTTTTGAAATTTTGTTAGTAGGGGTATTTTGGTAATTATGCTAATTCCGAATTTTATAAGGGTGTTGCCCTAAACCTTTTTGATTAGTTGTTGATTTATGAAAAAGAGCAAACCTTTGGTTGCCTCCTTCCTCTTTCTCTCTCTCATGGTGCTTCTTCTTCTTCCTTGATCTCCTTCTTCTCTATTCTTCTTGTGCCCCTCCAACTTCTTCCAGGTATTTCATCTTCTATTATTATCCTTCTAAACTTCTGTTTTGTTTATTCCCCACGATCTAAACCTTGAGAATCGATCCAAACCCTAAACCCCCAAATTCTCAAATCCCTAATCCGAGAAACCTCCTGGTTCTTCGGACTAGTGATCCTCATTGATCGATTGGGTATGACCATGCAAGATCGGGAGGTTTCATCCCTCGCCGGGTCCAACCTAAGCAATAATTGAATTCCATACTCCACGATTGTGATGATGGCCCGTCCCATTGCATGTTTCCTTTATGATTTTCTTAGTTTATGATGATTGATGCTAGATTTCATTATTATTATTGCTTTTATTTCCGCTGAATAATTGTGTTCATGAGCATGCATCATATTTAGGGCTGTCCTGCATCAGTCATGACCCAAGCTCATGCTCCAGAGAGTCACAGCCCATGAAATCCACAAATATACACCTACACTCCCCCTCAAGCTAAGGCATAAATTATGCCTAGCTTGCTAAGAATACGTTGTTCAACTTTAATCAGAAGTGCCTTAGTGAAGATATTAGCAAGTTTGTGCAATAAACGTAACAAAGGAAGTAGAAATAACACCAGCAGCAACCTCCTCAGGAATAAAATGATAATCAGCTTCAATGTGTTTTTATCTGCTCATGAAAAACTGGATTTGAAGTTATATGAATTGCAACCTGATTGTCACAATACATGGGCATAGGGTCTTCATTGGAAATCCTAACTCAGCAACAAAACTTTTCAACCACTATTTCACACGCCGTATTCGCTATAACACGGTACTTAACTGATTTAGGACATGAGGCTCGACTAAAATGATATGATGAGATTAATCAATGGATTGTTATATCAATGAGAAACACAAAAATATATAATCTCCCACATATATAAAAGGTACTCAAGTAAGCAACTATGTTTAGATTCAAGACCTAACTACAATCCTGCAGTATGGATCCTCAAAAAATATAGATAAAGAGAAATAGGCCCATTGGAAGATGGGACTTTTATAGCATAGGGATTGATCTACATTCAAGGGGATTCACATATGTCCATCAAGGGTAAAGTATTCTAGGTTTGGATTAATTAGGAATTAGGCTAAGGGTTTGGGATAGTGGGTTTAGGTTTAGAAGAAAAGAATAAATGTATTTAGGTTTGGAGAAGAAGATGAAAAAGACGAGAGAAATACCTTTTTTAAAGAGAAATAAGAGGATAGATTACTTCACACCTTGGCATCACACCATCAATTTCCATTCACAAGAAATTTAAAATCTCAAAGCAAGAGAGTTTTTTAATTCAAAACGTTCAATAATGGGCTAGGGCTGGATGTCCAAGCCTTTTACAGTCTCAAGATGGACACTTTATAAAAAAGACGCTCTCAGATGAAAATCCTCACATAAAGACGCTCAATGAAATAAAAATTATTCCTAACCTCCTAATCTCAACAAAATGTCAAAACAAATCCAACATGAATAATCAAATAAATAAAAGAAATAAATCTAAAACATTCTAAAGTCTACGATCAATGTGATCTAAGATCACAATGATCCAATTGGCCGATTGAAGCGTTTTCAAGATCCAACCGTCCGATCAACGTGTCCTTGCAATCTAACGGTTTAAACTCCTCAATAAGCAACCCACATGCATCTTCATAGTGTAGGGTCTTTGAAGATGCACGATCATGCATGTGGGGTCTTTAATGTGGCCCACCTGGGCCCATGTAGTGGCCACCAAGCCAAAGTGAAATTGGAGTTGATCTCCTCCTCCTTTGGTATACTCTATAAGGTGCACAGATGTCCTCATTATCAACCTTAACATTGGATCATGCAGCTACTGTTTGCTTTTTAGTCTTCCAGGTAACAAGATTGCCTCCAAAAAACAACATAGTACCTTGTAGTAGAACAACGATCATCTGGAGAACCTGACCAGTTTGCATCATAATAGCCTTTAATATAAAGATTATTATGACAGCTAAATAAGATGCCACGTCCTGAAGAAGACTGGATGTAGCACAAGATACGACAAACTGCCTCAAGATGACTGAAACAAGGAGCATGCATAAACTGATTCTCCAAACTCACTATATGAGATAGATCTAGATGAGTAATAGTCAAGTATATTAACCGACCCACCAAACACTGGTACATGCAAGGGTTTTCAAGAAGTTCTCCATCATCAACTGAAGTTTCTTATTAACTTCTAACAGAGAATTAATATATTTGACACCAAGATTATTAGTTGAATTCAACAAATCAAAGACATATTTCCGGTGAGAAAATGATGCCCTTCTTAGAACAAGAGACTTCAATTCCAAGAGAATATTTTTAGCATGCCCGAATATTTGATGTCAAACACCTTGCTCAAATGAAGTTTCAACTAAAAAATCACACTAGTATCATCATCTATCATAATGATATTGTCTACATATACACTCACAACAACAATACCTTGTACATGCTGCTTGACAAACACAGAGTGATCTTAGTAAACTCATGTAAATTTAATACGAATCAAGGCCCATTAAAATTTTCAAACCATGCTTGAAGTGCCTACTTCAAACCATATATAGCCTTCTTAAGACAGTGGACCTTCTTTTCATCCCTTGTTCAAGCAAAATCAGGACGTGGAAGCATATAAATCTCCTCAGTTAAATCACCATTCAAAAAAGCATTATTAATATCTAACTAGTGCAATGGCCAATGCAAATTAGTAGCTAGAGAAATTATAACCTGCACCGAATTCATCTTAGCAATAGGAGCAGAGGTGTCAGAATAGTTCTCACTACATGTCTAAGTTAATCCCTTTAACAACTAGACGAGCTTTATATCAAGTAATACTTCCATCAAGATTGTACTTAAGAAAATGCACCCAACTGCAACCGACTGGATTCTCCCCTGCAGATAAATCGGTAATCTCCCATATATGATTCTTTTCAAGAGAAATCATTTCCTCTCTAGCTTGACTCCACAAAGGAAAATTAAGAGCCTTTTTAACAATTATATGAATAGTGGGATAGGAGAACACTCAATACTGAAACAAAAGACCTATGTGCTAGAGACAAAGAATGATAGGAAACAAACTGTTGAATATGATGAGATTTTCATTGTCTCTTGGCTTTTCTTATAGAAACAAGCAAATCCAAAGATGAATCTAAATACTTATCTAAATAATATGGCTTGCATTTACAATATTTATCAAAAGATTGGTCATTTGAAATAGGGGAGTGATTAGTATCCAATTATCATGTTAAGATGCATGGTTTGCGGGTCCAACCCTAGTAGTTCTTTTCTCTTCCAAAATTCTCTCTTCTACACTGCATATTACATCAGATGGGCCCCAAGATGTCAATGAATTAGCCCAAAACTAAAGGTGGTACACACATTTGATAGGACACATGTACTTTGAATGTGGAGCGTTGAATGTGGAGCATTTGTGATTCCTTAAGATTGTCTATTGGGTTTTGTATGTGTCCCACCTGATGAGATAATTGGCTTGATTGTTAGGGCCACAAGTCATCTACATAGTGAGGTTCGCTTGATGTACAACTTGGATGTCGAGGTTGGTGTGCGTGGGCTTTCCAAGTTGTACTGAATAACCAAAATTTGTTTAATTGTCACGATTTCTAATAATGAATGATGCCAGGCATTCCGAGCCTAGATATATTGCATATTTTAAGTGTTATAAAAGGAATGGGATTTTTAAATCTTTTATTTATGAAGTTCATAGCTAGAGTAAACCAAGATGTATTTGCATGGTCCAAACTTAGGAGTACACTTTATGTCACAGCCCAAGTGCTTCTCCAATGTAGACCATGCATCACATGATCACAACCCCTTTGTGGACAAGACAACCAACCATCCAAGTGTAGTCAAGGTACTTGAAAGAGAAGAGAGAGGCAAGAGACTGGTATTTGCACTAGAGCTCAAGAAAGCTTGCAACAGGTCCTTCCAAACGAAGAACCTACTCATATAGGCACAAGAACCTTTTGGATACTCTACATGGATGAATAGGAGAGTAGGGGGCATCATGTGGCAATCATCCAATGGTCAGGAATACTCTAAAATCCTTCTAGATAATTCTACGTTGCTCTCTCTGCAAGACTCCACTAGTGAACTCTAAAACTCTCTAGAGATCTCTACACCTCTCTAAAAAGCTCTAACCTTCTCAAGAATTCTCTACACACTATACATGAAAACCTTGAGTGTACGAAAATATCACAAATTGGCTAAGTACCCAATTTAGCCCTTTGTGACTAATCAATCCATGACATTTAGCTCCCTAATGAAGTTGTACAGTTCTTATCTGTGCTAGTAGTGATATGGCTGTTGGGAAAATCGGCCCGCAACAAAAGAAGCGAGAAATCAAACGAGATAATCACCCAATGGCAACGGTCAAGCAACAATCAACACACTCAAGAAGCCAATCTGATTTTAACATGAAAAAACCCCTCATGGGTAAAAAAACCATAGCACAAAGCAAATCCACTATGAAATACGAAGTTACAAGAGATGAAGAAACAAAACCCTGGATCTAAGCCCCACAAGAGAAACCCAAGCCTCACAACTTTTTTCTCTCACCTTAGAACCCCCTCAATCCCTCTTTGCGCATCTAGGACACCCTAATTCCCATTTATACCCTCTTAAATAGGCAACAAACCCGAATTAGAAACATCTTATGCAAAACCATGCAAGATCGCGCAAATTGTATAATGCAACGACCGCCATAGTCGGTCGCCCGATCGGGCGCCCAAGCCCACTGTCGGTCGCCCGAATCCCTCAAAAATCATCTAGAGAGTTCACTATGTCAAATCCGTCCATGGTCGGTCGACCGACAGCCCTGTCCAGTATAGATTTGAGTCACCCGATTCCAACAATGGCTATCATTTCCATTGGAGATGTACTGTTAATACCCATGTAACAAGGACGTTCCAATATCTAAAGAACTTCATGTCCAACATATGTCAGACGCACATGGACACTTGTATTTGGGAAAACCTTAGTTTTTTTTGTCCTTGTATTTCATCAGTATTTACATACTTTTCTTATGGCCCTTACTATATTTCTATTGGGGCAAGTACATCTTTATCTTATGCATATAGAAATTGAACTTTACAACAATACCATTCAATATCACTACACATCTGTACGGACGTGTTTCCCTGTTTGTTTTTTCAGGGTTGTGTCTGACAACTGGTATGTGTGTCAGGCACCTTGTATGTGTCCATTCCAAGCTACATAGGTCAATACGCAATCTTAAGAGTAAAACCTTGTGAAACCAATTCTGTTCATAGCTTCGGAAGATGGTCTATCATACAAATAAGGAAGGTTCATAATGAGACAAAATTTAGATGCTTAAATTTATTTATTTATTTTTCCTTCTAAAAGACAATTGCTACCTCTTTGGATTAAAAAAAAATACTGGAATGTCCCCGCAGAACTTAAGTGGGGAGACTTCAATAAGCAATAGATTATTGTGCCTAGCATCAATTCAAGAAGTAGTCATGTACATGCGGGGAAAGTAAGCAACAGATTTATCTGCATCAACTTGCCTCATCCTGTTAAAAGGACATGCATCACTCATGCCTGAAAAACAGACTTCAAGTTAATATGACTGTCATAATAAGGATTTTTTAGAGAAAAAAATGTTAAATTAGTAAATATTTGTATCTACAGAAGACTAGTAAAATTTTGTGGCAATTTGTTCTTGCATATTGCACAGTAGCTTAATATCTCCATCGAACATTTAGGAAACAGCTTGGAAAGATTTGTGGCAATCTGTTCTTGCATACTTCTTAGTGATATCCAAGGAAAAAACAAACTGAATGCTAGCATGTTTTATCTTTCTTGGTTAAAGCATGCTTTCTTCCTTGGTAGTCAGATAACCTGCTGGGAGAGACCTGCAGGAAATATCATGTTTGCAGTTATTCACGTTAATGCTGCTTTTTTCACAGGCACTTCTCACATTTTATGTCATTAATGATCTTCAAATGCCTCAATCTTCGAAGGCTTTGGTAATGTTCAAACCTTACAAACATCTCATTCATTTAACAGCAATCAGTGATTTTGGGTGAGTAGTATTTTTAATCTTTAACCAATGCGTACAGGTGCCTGCTGTTATCTACATTTGCAGTTTTGTGGTGTCCATTGCTCTACAGGTCTCACTTTTCTATCTTTATTCTCTAGTTGAACATATATTTATGTGTGTCTCACTTTTATCATTTTCCTTCATGGATATTAAAAGATTATATCCATGTTGTAGGAGATGAAATGGAGTGGCCAGCGTCTCAAGGCCTTCTTTACTGCGGGAGCCATTTTGTGGACACTTTCTGGTGCAGGGATCCTCATTCTTCCCAGCAGCATGCATGGTTTTATGTATCTCCTATCAGTAACAATTGGTGTTGCCAATGCTTTAATGACGGTATGGTAACAAATCTAAGTCTTTTTTCTCTGTAATTTTCACGCATGGTGCAGATCATTTTATGTGACATTATACATTGCTATACTGTGTTTAAACATTTATATGGCAGAGAACCTAAAAGTAACCTCAAAAGGAGATAAATTCATCATCATCATCGAAGCCTTATACCATTTAATTAGAGTCAGCTACATGACTCCTGTTCTGCCATTCCACTCTATCAAGGGCTAGACCTTTAGTTACCATAGGTCATCAAATCTTTTCTTACTACCTCCATCCATGCCCTTTTGGGCCTTCCTCTTGCCCTTTTAGAGCCTTCAACTTGTACCAACTCACTCCTAACCAGCACGGTTCTTGGTCTCTGTTGTGCATGACCAAACCAGTTAAGTTTGCTTCCCCTCATCTTATTACCTCTTTGTGCTACTCCTAAGTTCCCTCGAATGGACTCATTTCTAATGTTGTCCTTACTCATCTTGCCACTCATCCATCTCAACATCCTCATTTCAACTACATTCATCTTGTGAACAGGTTGTTCTTTAACTACTCAACATTCTGTCCCATAAAACATGGCTAGTCTTATAACTATCCTATAAAATTTTCCTTTCAGTTTGAGCAGTACTTGAGGATCACATAAGAGTCCAGAGCCACGTCTCCATTTTTTCCACCCAGCTTGAATCCTATGGATGGCATCCTTTTCAATCTCTCCACTCATGAATTATTAACCCAAGGCATCAAAAGTGGTCATTTTGGGAAACTTCTCAGTCAACAATCTTAACTAATTCCCTGTTTCACTTCTATATTACTAAAATTGCACTCCATATACTATTTTAGTCCAACTAATTTAATTCCTTTAGATTCTAAAGCATCCCCCATAAATCTAGCTCTGTGTTTATGCCCTCCCTCATCTTGTCAATCAAAACTATGTCATCTACAAACAACATACCCCATGGGATTTCTTCCTACAAATACCTCATTAACTCATCCATAACCAATGTGAAAAGATACAAGCTCAATGCCAATCCCTGTTGTAAGCCTACAGTAATTAGGAACTCACTTGTCTCTCCACTACTAGAGTAGAAATTTAAAATAAAGAAAGAATGGAAGAGGGAGATGAAGGAGAACCAGGGAGGGAAAGAGAAGAAACGACTGTGTTGTGTTAGGTTTTTGAAAACCTGCACAAATACTCATATATATATATAGAGAGAAAAGTTACAGTGCTCCACTGGGGTACATAAAACCATACACACGCGCACACCAAATACACATATATTTCCACAAGTAGTCCTCACATACATATCCTCAACTGTCAATATATCCTCTTGAGACTCTTTTTTTCCCAACACCCACCAAATTAACTCTCAAGGGGGCCTATAATATGCTTTCTCTAAGTCAATCAAGACCATGTGGAGATCCTTCCTCATCTCCCTATACTTCTCCATCAATTTTGTAAGTAGGAAAATAGCTTCATTGGTAGTAGACCTTCCAGGCATAAAAGCAAACTGATTTTCTGATACATTTATCTCATGCATTAGTCTTTACTCAATCACTCCCAAAGGTTCATAGTATGGTTCATAAGTTTAATCCCATGTTAGTTAGGGCAGCTCTGTATCTCTCCTAAGGACTTCAAAATTTCCTTGGCCCAATAGCTAGGGTGTGAGCTGCTAAAAGAAGAATGGAGATGCGGGGTATTGATCCTCATGCCTCGTGCATGCTAAGCAAGTGCTCTACCATCTAAGCTACATCCACACCATTCAAGAGGAGATAAAAGGGTACAGTATATATTGAGAAAATTTAGCCATGTTCTAGGAAACCGAAGAAGGCCCCAATAAGGATGGGAACTTTGAGTAGAGTTCAAAGGCATGGATAGAAGAGGGAAACAGCAAAACTTGGATCGAGGTGGTGAGAAATAAAATGATACAAAGTAGATGGAGATGATTTGTCCATGTTCTACATAACCAAATACGGCCCCAGTAAGGAAAGGAACATTGATTAGAGTTGAAGGGTGTGGACAAAAGAGGGGAAAGAGCAACAGCAATTTGGATTGAGGTGGCAAGAAGCAATATGAAGGCTTGTTCACTTACTGAGGACGGGACCTTAGATGGGAATGAGAGTGAGTGGAAGAACAGGATTTGTAGCTGGGAAAATGCTATGATGATGACAGGGTTACATGTTCAAACAATTTCATTACTTTCTAGCAGAGCATTGTTCATTTACAAAAGGTAAGGCTGTAGTTAAGCCCACTCTTCATGGATGATCTGGGTTGTTTCTAACAAAAATAGCTTGAATCATCAATTTGAACTGTCAATTGGGTAGGACCCTATCTTGGATTCCCTGTGTTTCTCAAGAATTACTTCAATCAGATGATCCTAACCATCCCTCTGCATCTTGGAAAGAAGCTTGTTATTGAAAAATCATCGACAGTCACTGGTGTGATCTGTGCATGTGGCCCACGAAGGGTGGCTTGCATGAACCAACATTCAGGCTCAGTTGATTAGACTGCTCATGCATCCAAATGACACTCAATGTGCTGTAACTTACAGGGTGTTGAGTGCAATAAAGCATTTCCCTATGCATGCATACACATAAAAATTTGTGATTAATTTTCGAGTGATGAAAAACAAAAAAATTTAAAAAGAAAAAAGAAAACAGAAAACAGAAAAAAGGACCTAGCACCAGGTCCACAGTGGAGAAATATCCACTTCTTAGCCTTTAAATTGTCATTTTGATAGTAGTCCTCAAAAACCTATCTATGCTGTTATGAAATTGTCAAGTTGATTGGATATCAGCCTCTCTCCTAAAATTCAATGCTCAATGTTGTTATATTGAATCTGGGCTGTTTGGTATCAACTCAAAAAATAGTATGATTGAAGTAGCTATCCCATGTGATCTTTTTTCCTTAAAAAACAGGTGACCTCAATTAGCATGGAAAGCATCCTGGTTGGTGAAGAACTCAATGGTTGTGCATTTGTTTACGGGTCGTTGAGTTTCTTGGACAAAATCTCTTGCGGTGTTGCTTTGTATGTTCTTGAATCCTATCAAAGTAAGTATTCTATATGCATTTCTAGCAATTTCTCCTGTGAAAATAGCAGTCCATGTGCTTGAAGTCATAGACTATATTTTCATATGCCATTCTTTTAGTTACTACCATTGTGGTGTAACTGCGCCCTGCCATGCAATGCTTTGGACAAGATCTCGACCCATTTTTTTGGGTCATTAAGTCCTGCTGCCAGTCCAACTGGTCAGACCCCGCATGGCCCATTTTGGTCCAGAAATTTTATTCTGTTTTAAACACTAAAAAACCAGAGAAATAACAACTATGATGTTAGCTTGGTGCTTAAGACTGTTTGGTTTTCTATTAGAAGCTGTGGGTTCGAGCTTTGACAGTTACTGATGCATTTCTTTTTACAAAAGAGTTGTACCAAACCTGACCTTTCCTAAGGTGACCCGACCTGTTTTGGTGGCTGGTTCTGGTTGGACCAATCTGATCCAATTGGGCTGCTATGCCTACTTGCAGAAATAGGATTTCAAATCCTCCCTGGGTGTCAATGTGGCACACAACAATATGGCACGTGTGGGTGCCACCGTCTATGTGCTCTGGCCTGCAAATCAGGTTGATTCAATTATCAGTCAAGCAACACATGCATCAGATTTGAGCCACAGCACATGCAATGAGGCCCACTTGATGAACGGCCCAGGTTTTGCACAGATGTGACACATTGGCATGTGTGGGGACAGCTGCAAATAGACATCGCATCTGGGTCTAAAACTTGCTTCAATCAAAAGGTAAATGAGTCGTATCACAGCTGATCCGATGATGGGTGTAGCTTTTCACATGACAGCATTAGTGCACCTTTGTTCTGCAGATACGTCTCCAAGTCTCCAAGGTTGTCACAGTATCCGAAGGTGTGTCTCTGTGAGTAGATATGGCTTGGGTCTTGTTCCTGGGTCATGTGCCATTCTCGGAGCCGTGGTTACATACACCATGAACCTCCATTCAAGCAATTCAAAACTATTACTTGAGCCATTGTTGACCTAATGTTCGACGTGGCCCACTTCAAGACGGCATTATGCAGCTAGAGGAAAGGAAGAAGTGATGTCTTTTTTCTTTTTCTTTTTGCTTCATACTTGCATAAAAATATTGTAAATTTTGCCATCTTGATTCTCCCATTCAATCCTCATTTGTATAATTTGGATATGTATAGTCTTTTTTGCATTCTTAAGAAATGTATACTAAAGAAAAATTCACCTCAGTTGAGAGAGAAATTACGAAATAACCATTACATGCAGATTATGCAAATATTCCTTCTATTTATTGGGTATTCTCTGGGATTTTCAGGGGTGGCTTCGTATTTTCAAAATTTTGAAAATAATGTATTTGTTGTATGATTGTGTTTTTATTTTTCCTTTTATGGACAGCTTTTGGGGTTCTTAAGTTCCTTTTATTACTAGAAGGCTTTTGAGTTGTGTTAGAAAATTCATGGTGGGGATTACACTGAATGAAGGTTTATGATTTCATAGGAGTTTTGGGGTTTTAATAGTTGACCTAGCTCTATGGTTACACTGGACAAGCTAGGTGTTCGTTGCCGAATACCTGACATGGGCGGTGGTTCCAGACTTTCATCCAGTGGGTTCTATTAATGGCGGCTCTTGGTTGAAAAATACAACAGACCTTGAAATATAGTCAGTGGTCAATATTCAATAGGAAAGACAATGCTGAATGCTAGGATAGTCCTTTGGTGTATTTTCATTTTTCAACTTTCGGCCATCCATGGTGAGAACCACTAGATGGGCGGTCTGGATTCACCGGTGCACCTGCCATGTGTTAGGCGCTAGATGACAAGTGTGTATTCTTGATTTAATGCGCTGATCAGAGTTGGCTGAAAAAATAAAATCTGTTGGTGATGCTTAATAAAAATGTCATTCTTGGCATAAAGAATACACACTTGTCATCGTCTAGCCATGCTAGACTAACAGGGGTGGCAATGAGTAGGGTTTGGGTCAGCCCAAGCCCAACATGTTTACTAATTAGGCAAAGAATTTCAGCCTGAACCTGACCCATGGACCATTTAATGTAATCAGGTCCGGCTCAACTAAACTGGCATGATCGTAATGAAGTTTAAGAATGGAATAAGGGGCCAAAGGTATACCAGCTCTACCCAATTACTGGATATATACAAACATGCATACATCATGTGTATGAATCTATGATTATCATCTATTAATTTGGTTCGGGTTTATAGCCAGGGTGGGTCCCGTCAGGCCCTCTGGTCCAGCCTACTGATAAGCTATGTTGGCGGTTTGGGTTAGTTGGGGTTCAACACAACACACTCCCTAGTTAGCTTAGCCCAAACCAGCCTCAGAAGTGGGTTGGGTCAGTTGACCAGCTGGCTCATTAGGCATTCCATGGGTATCCAACAGCTTTTTCATCACAATTCACAAAGAAAGGACATTGCTTGTATGTTGCTTTTCTACTGTGGTACATATGCTATTCTCTGATGTACCAGATGTAAGATAATAAAACCCACATCCATGCCTTTGCTGCTATTCAAATACCCAATTACAGCTTCACCCAACATCTTCATCACAAAGGTGAACTTTTAGTTATCTTCTGCTGAAAACCATGTATAGTAACATGACTCAGAACCATGCCTTTGTTTGCCACCCCTTCTACCACTCAGCCTCCCCATTGCATTGATTCATGCTGCTTTCACTCATCAGTAGCATTCCAGTTGGACATTTTGTATGCGTTTGGTTGCTGGATTATAACAAATTGCAATCATTAGCCTCATAAAGCAGAAGGGGACTTCACTAAGTGGGGGTGAGCAGTAATGCTGCTACAGCTATCTCTAACCATAGCTCCCCTATGACACCTGCCAAAACCCTCCGAGGCGACCTTAGCCAAGGGTCCTGACCCCAATCATAGGAGCACAAGTGCCACTCCGACCTTCACCAATAACCAACGACCATCCCCTTCCCATTCCCAAGTGTACGCCTTCATGCGTGCTCCACTGGGTGCTCCACTGGGACTTCACTAAGTGACAACAACAATGACAAAGTTATGCGCTGGAAGGAATCTGGCACCAGACATCTCACAATCTGAACCTGCAAAAGCCCTTAAAGTGCTATAGCACACAAAACAAACACCCAAATCACAAATTGTAATTTCCTTCGCCTTCTTATGCTCAAAATTTCAATTACATTACTTTCAAGATGGACCTGAATAAATTTATATATATGTAAAACAAAAAAACCACACTGCAATTCAAGGGCTACATGGTCATCATCATAAATATCTGCTGGCTCATTTTCATTAGACTGAATGTTCGCAATTCAATTTTCTTTTGGCGCATGCATCCAAACATCCAAACGCAGCCTAACTGCCTTGGTGGATGATCTTCTTTCAAGGACACCAGATAAGACAACAGACTTTTGCTATTACTCTTCAATCCTTTGTCATGACAAGAACATAGTGACTGCACCACACATGCACGTCTGGTATAGGTCAGCTTATGTGTCTATGGGTCATGTTAGCATTTAGCTGTGCATGAATTGCAGTATCCTTCTTTTGAGTTGTCCTTTCAGAGCAAGCCTCTTCAGTAATTTTTAACACCTCTGTAAGAACATTGGACAGCATTGGGACCATCCCTTCCATCATCTGTCAACCTAAGTTAATAGCAAAGATATCACATTGCCCTATTATTTATAGGGCATTGTTTGGATACGTAGTATCTATGGGAAAAGAAAGGAAAAGACAATAATTATCCAATGATGATTGAAACATGGATTCCTTTTTTGAATTCTTGTTTGGATAGCAAGTGAAAATCTCCCATTCCTCCCACAATACTTGACTTGCTTCTTGTGCCAAGAATTCAAGTCATAGAAAAGTGTAATGATTGCTTGATGGAATCCACTCTTTTCTGTGCCATCCAAACAAATGTCACATCAAAGGAAAACCCATTTTCCATTTTTGGCATGGAATCTATAATTTCCAAACATGGCCTTAGAAAAATCACCTTTTATTGCTGCAACATAAACAGCAAACATGGAGTCCACATGAAGGATATAACAGATTTCACAACTCTTGTATGGTGCTTGTACTGGCATGGAGTGTGCGTGAACCATCAGACATGCAACCATGTCATAAATTTGTCAATGAATTTCTTAAAAATCCCAAACGTGTGGAAAAAGGGTGTCCACAGGCGCATGCCGATTGATTGGTTCAGATGGATGGTCAGGCCCGACCATCCATATGAACCGACCAAGGGGCCTATGGCACCTATCCCCTAAGCATATGGGATGAGCATTCCTCATGGTAAACAACGTGCCATTGGTACTCATAGCCCAAATATGATACAAATCCAATTCAGCGATATTCACAGAGCTTTCATAGATGACACAGAACCAGTATCAGAAACATACCAGAACCACATGACAGACTTCAACAGAAGGTGCAGAGGCCTGTTTCTTCAGCTGCTGCTGCTGAATGGATGATGTTCGACTGGGCTGACCTTCCTACACCATTCTATTGATTTCTAGACTGGGATAAAAATTCAGTCGCCCATTTCAGTCGCTACACTGCCCATTCCAATGCTTTGGCACGCGTTGGACATCGAAAGAACAGAAAGTGAGCTACTTTCAATAAGTTGGCACCTCTTACAGCAACACCATTTTTCAGTTTCAAGTGCTTGATTAAGAGGGTAATGCTTCCTTGATCCTAGTCACCTCCACCTTTCAGTCACTTGCAACTGTCCAAAGCACCACACCAATAACAGTCTTTCCTCATTGCCACCCGTGTGAAAGAAATAATTCTGGTAAGTGGAGAAGTTGAAATCCGGCAAGTCACACCCATTAGGGTGCTGCAATGATCCACTGTACACATGGCATACCTGCAATCAAATCCTGACAGCCTGAATCTTGGGGCTCATGTGGATGGTACATATACCAAGAACATGCTGATTGGATGATTTTAACCATTGAACTGGTGACCATCAAATGAATGGTTGAATACAAATTGGTGACCAGTCCAAATTCAATGGATGAAATAAGATTGTCAGTTTGGTTTTCAGGCCATGCTCCACTAACAATTGGGCCTGGGAAATCGATGATCCAGATTGCCAAGCATGTGTGCCAGTGTGTAAAGTGGATGCATTCAAGCATGCAAATGGGACCCGGAAGCAAAAGCTAGCCTCCTGACACTTTTGAATGCAGGAATAGTCTTGTCTTAGACCTCACTCCAGCGCAGAAAAAACTCCCTAAAATGTATATAACACTTGTAGAGAATAGCCCCAAAACCTGCCCTGCCCTTCCAATAAGAACCTCCCTTGCAGGCATGACTGTCTTCTACCATCTTCTACAATCTCCCATCACGGAAGTGCTATGCTCGTTGCTAAATTCATTTGGGAACTTGTGGTGAATTTGGTCTCTTCAGGAGCCTTCCATCCTCAGGCCTGAAGCACCTGACAGTGAACAATGTGACTCTTCAGCCCGTTTCGGCCTGCAATACTCGACCATATGTTGGTAACAAGTGTCTTGAAGTGACCCTTGCCAGCAATAGTCTCCCATAGACTAGAGTTGCTCTCTACTTGGTTTTCAGGGCTTGAAACATCAACCAGACTAATGCTCATATTATTACGGATTATGCAAAGCTTCCCATTGAGAGAAACAAGTGCTGCAGCTTCCAAGGCCCGTGAGCTCCCTAAATGGAGCTTGCTGTCAATGAACTTGTTCCATGAATCCGTAGCTTCATCATAGACTCTTAGCTTGCATCCGTCCCTGCAGTCCAATGCATAGAGTTTCCCATTTAACGAAATGCTGGGGTTTCTCCATCCCGCAACCATCCCTTCATTGACTGGGGCCCAGTTATTGGTTGCAGGAATATAGGCTTCACTCATGACCTGACGATGGGAACCAAGCCCTTTGAGAAACCACCTTCCATTATAAACAACCCCAATGAAGGGCACCATGGCGGTGCTCATATCAGCAATGAAAGTCCATCTGTTCTTGTTGGGATCATAAACCTCAGCGGACCGCAAGGTTCTTTGAATCCCTTCGCATTCCCCACCAGCAACGTAGAGGCAATTGTTTATGACACAAGAACCGAAGAAATGCCGTTTCCGCAACATATTGGGAGCTCGATGCCATTTATTTGTGCGGGCACTATAAAAGATGACACATCTCATTGACCCTCTAAGTGGGTCTTTTCCACCAAATAAGTAAAGGTGGCAACCACTGAGAACAGCACAACCGAACCCAAGTGCTTCCGAATACTCTACAGGGACAGGAGGAAGTGGCTGCCAAAGCTGATAGATAGGATCGAAAGCATGCCAAGAGATCTTCCCGTCACGGTCTCTTTTGATGACGTAAACCCATTCTTCTGCCATTCCCAGGCTTTTCCTCAGCGAGTAGAAGAAGTTCCCGGCCAGAAGCCGGTACCATCTTTTGCAAACTAACCGAAGCTTCCTATGTTCAACACGTGGAACGCGGATCAGACAGGCAATAGCAAGATCATCGGGAAGGCCAGGTAGCAGTGGAGCCTGGTTCCGACTTCTCTCCCGGCGTGCGTTCTTAGACTTTGGTGCATGTGGTTTGATATCAGGCTGGAGACAAAGTTTCGATCCAGGAACAAATTTCCTTGCCCCTGCAACGGTTTTTAATCCCGAGTCTACTCTACAGTAGCACGTTACGGTATCAACCTGCAATTGTTATATGTTAACATACAATTTATGGGCTGTTGAAGGGGCAAGATAGATGGAAATCAACAAAGCTAGAACGCAGTTTTAAGCTTTTCTTTTGTACTAAGATATTCAATAGGAGGTTTGCAACCACACAGCAGTCAAGCAAGCCTGGCAAGCGTGTGGGGCATCTGAGCTACTGAAGATGACCATACACAAAAATCAGGCTGTCCGCTCATCAGGCAGGCCAAATGCGTACATTAATATAGGGTTACCACTAATTTCATAGTGGGGCTCAAATGTCTCACACTCTTTTCAGGTTGTTACGTGATAGTGTATTTAGAGGCAGGGATAGTAAAGCTCTGTTACAAAATAGTGTACAAATAAAAATGAAAAAACCCATAGATGCTCACAAGCATATACAAAAGGAAAATATGATTCCATTTCTTTTGTTCGGCAGTGGGCTTATATGATCAATTTCACAAGGCTCAACCTTTAGAGTATATCTACTGCAAGCAACAATTATACTTTTTTTTTTTTTTTGAAAGATGAAAATTTTATTAGGCTGCAGCCAAAAAGAAAAAGAAGAAAACGAACAAAAGAAAAAAGAAAGAAAAACAGATAATAATAATAATAATAATAACCTAGAGCTAAACTAAAAATACCACAACAACCAGCCCCATGGCTGGAGAAGATCCCAAAAGCAGCAAACTACAGTCAAGTAGCCCAATCCCGGAAGAAAAGAACCCTATTGAAGACTCCAACAACCAAGATGCTTTTTATTGCAAAAGCAGCGATTATTCCCCCCTCAAATTGCCCACAGACCAGCTAGCATAGATAGCCTCCATTTCATCCTGCCAATTCTCCCACCATCCAATGCATGCCAAGAGGAAAGAAGACCCTCAATCGAGGAAGGCATGACCCAGTGAACATTAGCTAGAGTAGAATCCCAACCCAGACTCCTGTCAAGGAAGGACAATGCAAGAACAAATGATCAATCAATTCGGAGGGAGAATTGATTGGAGGAAATGAAAAGATAAAAGGTAGATTTTCCTTTTTGGTGAATGATTAATGCCCAATCTCACTGCGCTAGCCGGAGGGAGTTTGTGAAGGAAATGCAGCATCTCAAATGGCATTTTTTGTTGGCCCACTAAAAATATAATCGACAAAAAACGCATGAAAATTCAAATACAAGAGAAGCGATAGTTAACTTATGACAGTGACTGGTAAAGGGCAGAAAAGAATCAGAACAGACGTGTAATTGATACAGGATAAAGTTCATAGTTGTGCATAGATTGCAAGGGCAAAGAGAATGAGAAGAAGACAAGTGTATGGCATTGACACTAGAATCGGCTACCACCAGTTGTTTCTTGCTCATCCATGAGAGAGGAATAGCCAAGAATAGTTCCATACCAATCAGTGGAGAGACGATTGATGGGGTTGGCTATCCCAATCAATAACAGAGTAGATGATGACATTGATGGAAAGAGCAGAAAGAGGAGAATATCAAGGAGCAGCTAGAACTAGCTCTTCGTTTTTCTTTTTCTCTTCTTTTTTTACTTTTTCTTTTTTAAGCTAGAACTAGCTAATGATAAACACAGCTAGGTGAAGAGGGGCCATGTCAGACAGAAGCTAATGGAAAGAATATGCAACAAGGTCCCATATTTCTACGACCAACAACCTCAGTGAATAAAATGAAGAGGATCCTTGTGGTGCATACCAATCAGGGGTCTCAATAATGGAAATAGCAGGGAAACATGTTAACAAAGGTTTCATGTTACCCCCATAGCCTCGCACATCATGCAAATGGGGGAAATGTACAGTTTCTGTCACAAAAAGGCATAAAAAAATTGCAATCAAAAGCATGAGAAAAGAACACTATCATAAAAGCCAATCACGTTACCAACACAAGAAGTTGTTTCCCATGCTTCAAATTCATAATTTGCCAAGAGAATATAGTGAAACAATGGTTGGAGCACTCCAAACAAGAGACCCTTTGGAGGTAGAGGTCTCAATCATTGTATCTTATTGGCTTAATTGAGGTGAGAGTATCTCTGCTAAGTAAAAGCCCAATATAGTAAAGTTAGTAGTCAATGACAACGAGCTTGAAGGTTAAAGCTAATGGAAGTATTGAAGACGCTACATTTTTTCCTTTTTTCCTTTTTCTTTTCTTTTCTTTTTTTCTTTTTTAGAAGATGAATTTCATTAAGGGCGTGTCTGATAAGCGGGAAAAGAAAGGAAAATAAGCCATTTTCCTTTAACATGACATCTTCCCCTGTTTGATTTGCAAAGAAAACTATAGATTCCATAACATAATCATTACAATTACGTGCTTTTGCAATTCTCAAGTACAAAATTTAAGGTGACTATTGTGAGTTGAATTGGAGAGATCTCTATTTACAAATCAAACAAACCACTAAAAGTGAAATCTATTTCTCAATAGTACCAAGGGAAATAATCATTAAATAATAATTATGAATTCCTTTCTTTTCCCATAGATTTCCACTTCTCAAAGAGGCCCTTAAATGAAAAAAAAAAAAAAAAAAAAAAGGCAACAGCAAACAAGCCAATAACAGGAGGTGATCCTCTTGTCCCTCGGCACTCGCCAAAACTACAGGGAAAAACAAAAAAAACAAAAGCAGGCATAAATGGTAATGTGATTGGCTTGAAAATCAGGTGTAAATGGTAATCTTTTCAAGTATAGGATACTTGAAAAGATTCCACCTCTCTGAACTTTAAAAACCAAAAAACAAAACAAAAGAAGATTCTAGTGTTACAGGGATTCAACTGCGTGACAAATGTTTGCTTGATGTGCTTTCAAGATGGGGAGTCGGTTGATCACCTGTTTATTCACTGCAATTTTGCTAGGCAGTTGTGGCAAAAGGTTTTTTCTCTTTTTGGCATATTGTGGGTGTCACCTTTCTCTATTGATGATTTCTTCAGGGCGTGGCATGGGAGTTCGTTCTCAAGTATGGAGCTAAAGTTGTGGCATCTCGTGTTACTGGCAGGCCTATGGTGTCTTTGGAGAGAAAGAAACATCAGATGTTTTAGGAGCCGGGAGGGGCAAGTGGTGGAGGTGTTCAAGTTAGTAAAATGTCTAGTAACAGATTGGGCAAGGGCCTCCAAGGGAGTTGTGCGGATCCCGGATAGGTGGTCTGAGATTTAAGATGGGGGGGGGTGGGGCGCTTCTTTTGTATAGTTTTTCTTCTCTTTGTATATTCCAGCTTCGGCCTTCTTTAATGAAGTTTCTCAAAGTTTCAAAAAAATAAAAACTTGCCTCACCAAGGATTGGCAGCAATTCAAATAGTCCCTTCTCACCAAGGATGAGGTAAAACAACCAGCCTTAATATCCCAAAGGGAAAAGAAGCCTAGGATTAGCGACCATTCACTATATTTTTTTCCAGGAATCAAGCGAACTCCTGGAATCAACCTAAAGCGAGATGAAATTTATTTCTGGCATGGAACTGTGGAGTCATGAATGCCCAGATTGCAACCCTAATCACCATTATTCTTAGGGCATGTTTGGATACAAGTCATCCAAGGAGTGTATATGGAAATTGTAATGGTTATTCAATGATTTCTTTATCAGCAATTATGCAATGATTGTTTCCATCTTTATTGTGGGAAGTAGGATTCCAAATTTAGGTTTGGATAGCAAGTGGAACTCCCAAATTTATTAAATAACAGTCACTCGTTTCTTTCAATGTGGGGGGGGGGGGGGGGGGGGGGGGGGTTTGTATAGTTTTTCTTCTTTTTGTATATTCCGGCTTCGGCCTTCTTTAATGAAGTTTCTCAAAGTTTCAAAAAAAAAAAAAAAAAAACTTGCCTCACCGAGGATTGGCAGCAATTCAAATAGTCCCTTCTCACCAAGGATGAGGTAAAACAACCAGCCCTTAATATCCCAAAGGGAAAAGAAGCCTGGGATTAGAGACCATTCACTATATTCTTTTCCAGGAATCAAGCGAACTCCTGGAATCAACCTAAAGCGAGATAAAATTTATTTCTGGCATGGAACTGTGGAGTCATGAATGCCCAGATTGCAACCCTAATCACCATTATTCTTAGGGTGTGTTTGGATACAAGGCATCCAAGGAGTGTATATGGAAATTGTAATGGTTATTCAATGATTTCTTTATCAGCAATTATGCAATGATTGTTTCCATCTTTATTGTGGGAAGTAGGATTCCAAATTTAGGTTTGCATAGCAAGTGGAACTCCCAAATTTATTAAATAACAGTCACTTGTTTCTTTCAATGTGGGGGGGTTTTTGTATAGTTTTTCTTCTTTTTGTATATTCCGGCTTCGGCCTTCTTTAATGAAGTTTCTCAAAGTTTCAAAAAAAAAAAAAAAAACTTGCCTCACCGAGGATTGGCAGCAATTCAAATAGTCCCTTCTCACCAAGGATGAGGTAAAACAACCAGCCTTAATATCCCAAAGGGAAAAGAAGCCTGGGATTAGAGACCATTCACTATATTTTTTTCCAGGAATCACGCGAACTCCTGGAATCAACCTAAAATGAGATGAAATTTATTTCTGGCATGGAACTGTGGAGTCATGAATGCCCAGATTGCAACCCTAATCACCATTATTCTTAGGGTGTGTTTGGATACAAGGCATCCAAGGAGTGTATATGGAAATTATAATGGTTATTCAATGATTTCTTTATCAGCAATTATGCAATGATTGTTTCCATCTTTATTGTGGGAAGTAGGATTCCAAATTTAGGTTTGGATAGCAAGTGGAACTCCCAAATTGATTAAATAACAGTCACTCATTTCTTGCACTGGAGAATCCTGAAAGTGGATAAGGCTAATTATTGCATTGTAGGATCCTTCTATCCACACAGCCACTGCAATCTTATCAGGGGAATCTGGTTTCTTTCCCCTTCAGATTCCATGCATCAAAACACGCCCCTTAAAAGTGAACTTGAAGGAAGTTTGTCGCATGAGCATTGCAACAGTTGCAAACAAGATTGAGGCGACCTCCGAACGCAAGTCAATCTCATAGTGAACATTCTGCAATCAACATTGCAGATTGAAGGGAACTCTCTGAATTCCATTTGTTAACTCAAGGTTATGCCGCCACCTCAGCATTTCTTCCCAGCTTTCCTGACATTTTATCATTTTCTTTGTTTGGTGTCAATGAGATTGTCTAGCATCCCTGCGAACCTAACTAGAGAGTGGGTAAAGACTCAAATTTCAAAGTCACTTGTGAAGCCCTGTTAGGACTTCAGAAGAGTGTATACCTCAATTGTAAGGTCTCTTGTAATATTGTTTTCCACTGACAAAATTTCAATCAACCAAACATTTGAAATAAAAAAGAAAACAACTGAGAAATTCTTCAAAGGCATATGGACCTGAAATCATAACAGACTAAAATCAGCAGTCAATGTCAAACAAAAGACACAAACAATGCAAAAGATGTCTCAAAGAAGTCATAAGAAACCACACGCATCAAGGAACATAGCAGCATGGCAAAATTGCAAGCAATATGAACATTTAGATTATAAAACAAACAGAAACAGTGAAAGGCATCTGTCATAAATACATACAGTTAAAAAATATAGGAAGAAGGCTAATAGATAGTGATGATGATGGTGGTGATAATAAAAGGAGTCTCCTTGGTAAGTGCACTATCTAACAGAGTAAACTGCAAGTGTTCAAACTCAATTCCACTTAAATTCTTCAATGCATGAACCAAAGAGTCGCCGACCATGGATTAAAGACATAAATGGAATACATAGAAAGGCTAATGTGAAATAAACAGTAGATTAGCAATCAACGATGTAAACTGTGCAACTGATTGAACAGAAGTAACTGGAGCTGGCCGACTTGCTCTTCCGTTTTCAGTGAATTGTCCAATTCCAGACACCATCCAGTTTGCGTTCACTATCCAAATGTATCTAGCAAACAACAACGGCTCAGATCTTTTCCATTTTTTAATTGGCCAATTCATAATTTTGGAGTACCAATATGAGGTCCATCGCCAGAGCTAAGTACAGAAGCATTCTACTGATTGGCTTCAATTTAACAAGCTAAAGAATGATTCTTCTACATATAAAGTTCACAGACATCAATAGCAATAATAAAGAAATACAGAACCGAATCAAAAGGAGAAAGCCCCATAAACATTCAGTAGCTGTTGAACAATAACAACCATATTTCTTCTTCTTTTTCTTTTTCTTTCTTTTTTTTTTTTGGGGGGGGGGGTCAAATTTATGTGGCAAAGTGGTACTGTACACGTGAGTCATACTTCAATTTTAAGATTAAAGGTCGTACACTCGATACGTTATTTAATTTTTTTGTTATTTATATTGAAGATTGGTGATTTAACTGTAGGATGACAAAAGACAATATTAGAAAATTAACTGAAAAGAGTAGAAGACATTAAGGAATTAGATACTGTGCTTAAAATATCTCTTCTGCATCACAATAGATTAAGACACTGCAGCTTCTAAAATTAATTACAACCTAGAGACTGTTACATTGCCGAAATCATCTAATTTTGCAAACAAGCTATAAATAAAAATGCAACGAAATTCCAAGGCAAGAAAGAGAAAGAAAAAAAAAAAGGAGAAACTCAAATGACGCAACCAGCAAAACAAGCAAACAGCAAGCGTTGATCGTTTTCTGATGCCGAAGACCCACAAAGGAAAAGAGAATTCAAAAATAGAAACAATGATCTTCCAGAAGCTTTCGTGCCATCTTGATGCATGTCAAGACCCATCTACACCCGAATCACATCACTGATCAACCCTCATCAAACCCAAAGGAAGATAATCAAAATGAAACCGAACCAGATACAAGAAACAAACTACCAATTGACCAAACACTACTTTCTGACCACACAACTAATTCATTCACCATCTCAAAACAAGCAAACCAAACCTACCCACATTCCCTAACACCCCAGATCTGGACACAAACCGTTCTCACAAGGAAAACAGCATTCACAGTCCACACCACACCAGAATTCATCAACTTTCCCACTTTTAAAGTCCTGAAAACAAAAACCCAAATCCCCAATTTGATTGCAATAGAAAAAACAAAAGCAAAGAAAGGGCAACACAGCATCAAAGATATGTCATCTCATCAGCCTTCATGACTTTCCCCTTTCTTGCTTTCTTTTTCTTTTTTCATTTTTTTCTTTTTCTTTTGGCCATATAGCTTGAAAATTTCAACATAAGTGGGTATTATCAGAAATGGGCTAAGATTGGTAAGAGATGAACTTACCAAAGGAGCTTGAACTCTAACCCCTCTCTGTAGATTAGAAGAAGCTTCAACCGCCTCCATCTCAAAAACCCACCTCAGAAAATACACGAAATAAAAGCTCAAGAACTCCCAGATCAAAACTTCTTAATAAATCACCGTCATCTCCTTAAAAAATCCAACTTTCTTTCCATAAATAGCCTCTCTCTCTCTCACACACACACAGCAATGTAAACAAAAAAAGGTATCATCTCCAAAACGTGAGCTCAGTGCATTTTCCTCTCTCTCTCTCTCTCTCTCTCTCTCTTGGAAGACAACAGCTGGACCCATAGCTTTCACCAACTTCTTATTTTTCTACATTCATTTTGATTATGAATTATTATTTAAGACTAATATCATATGAAAAAAATACTAATATTTACTGGTCAACCCTTTTAAACAGACAAAAGAAACCATACTACCGTATGCCGTCAGCATGCTTCTTAAATGCTGGTGACTGACACGTGGCGACAACATCTACCTAGTCAATCCAGACCATCCAAACGATTAATGATAACTGATCTCTTACAATCAAGTTACTACATTGTATGTCCAAAGTAGGCCCCACTATTCTGAGATGAAAATCAGACCGTTCGAATCATCAAGTGGGTCAGACGGTTGGAATCAATGTCCAACTGAAGGTATGACTCCGATTAGTCTGATATTATAGAAGGGTAATCTTAGTGGTGGGGCCAACCGTTTCAATGGTGCTGATTTCCTGGATAAGAAGCATGTTGGTGTGAAAGATGGTACTGTACCACTAACAGTGGTACAGCTGCGTATGTGATCAGTTTCTATGGCCGAGTCATCCGCCTCCACCGTACGGGTAAGTGCATAAATAAATATACACCGTCCAATCCAAGTAGTGGTCCCGCTATGAGTTGAAAATGGTTAAAAACTGCAACATGGATGATCCACACCATCCGATCGTTAGTCTTCAAATTAACGGTAGATATGGCTGTGGTTGTCTCATACGTATGGTTTGTGAACTGTGTACCGTCCAGATTAAGGGCCCACTAGATGGATGATCTGATTCGTATCTCGTCCGAACTGCTGTTCTGGTGGGCGATGACGTGGGAGGCGATATCCTGACAATCGTGGGAAGAGGACCATCGTAGCCATCCAATAAGTGGCCTACCAAAGGAACGGTTAGAGCAGTTATCTTCAATGTACCATTAAAACTCACAACAACTGAATGGTGGCCCACCCCAATTAGGTGAGTGTGATTCTTCGCAGGGCTCCATCCACTGTGGGGCCCACCCTTTTTGCCGGTTTGGATTGACAGGGAGGTGCCGCCTGTACCACGGTTTAATCACCATCATATAAGAAAAGGCTACAAACGCACACCTTAGTGTAACCGTTGAAAACAGACAAAAAGGCAGAGCGGCGTTTCAATCGTTCCCATGTGGGATACACACGGTTAACGTGCACAGAATGTGAAGGGTAAGAGCTCCCCGGAATAGAAATGACCGCTTTTAGCCCTCAGATTCCAAGATTTCCAAAACCAATGGCTCAAAATGCAGATAAAAGAGCTCATTGAATACAGAATCGCAAGGTCTCACCACCGCTTCTACTAATTGATATACAATTGAAGGTATGGCTGCACGTGGATGAAGGAAAGGAGAAAAGATTGATAAGAGAACAGAGATAAAAGGTGCTGCTGGATAGAGGCTACATACAGAGAGAGAAAAAAGAAGGCCATTGAAATCATAATAATGATAGAGATGTTCTATCTTACTATGTTTTGTAATTTGGCCCACTGGAGCCTTAAATATCCCATTATCTAAGGCTCATAAACCAACCATAGCAGCCAAAAATGATGGACAAATGGGTTTCATAGAGCCATCACCTTGGCCCCACATAGTTTTATGTTAGATCAGTTGCATTGTTTGCGGGCATGTGCAAGCAAAGAGGAGAACAATAGGAACCAGTACTCTCTTAAAATGATAGAAATGAAGAAATATTAAGGGCGTGTTTGTTTTAATGACTATTACAATAACATGTTGTAATGTAACATAAATTGGTAATGATTATCACTACCATAATAGTCCAAAGTAAAGCCATATGTAATGTCAATACTACTTTCTGAATTTTAACTTTTAATATGCATGTAAAGTACTCACCATGATCAAATGCATGTGGATATAACTTGCCTAATATGTGTTATATCTATATCATCCATCCATTTTGTAATATTATATTAGGGTATGACCTCAAATATCAACTTCATCCAACACTTCTGTAGGCTACAAGAAGATTTTAATGACATGTGTTCAATCCTGATTGCTTTATGTGGCAGTGGTTAATTTCCACTTTAGATGTGCCTTACTTTTTTTTTATCTCTTTCCACTAAAATGATCTCGCAAGTTGGATAGATGGTTTAGATATAACACATATCTTGGTAGGGCCCACGAAACTATGCCACGTCAATGTACTTCTGCCCATGCAAGTCGGTGATAATTTTTACATCACATTACTGTGATATTTTAAGGAACCAAGACAGGCCTCCGTCAAAAGGCCCCATGTATAGAATATTCTTTGGTTTTAAAAAAATTTGGTGACTAATTACAAGGGTAAAAATGTCTACCTAGATCAACTCACATTGTATACAATGTATTTCTATTGCATATACCATTAAGAACAAATAGATAATTTTTCCTCTGAGAATTTTTTAAACATTAAATGAAAATTTTCAAAATAGATATGTATATTTATGGAACTTTGAAAGTATGTGTGTTTATAAATCAATGGCTTGTATTTATCCATCTAAACAAGCAACTTGGATTGATTTATCAACTTCTCATCCTCTCCTTTCTATGCCCAAGTAGCACAACTTCCTTGAAAATCTCTCCCTTCCTCCAGTTGCATTGCACATGCAACTTCTATGGTGCTATATATTAGCAAGTGCACATCTCGCTTGTTAGCCCTAGCTGGAAGACAGCCTAGGCGTTTCAACAGCAGGTCCTCAAGCTCGAGTGCTAAGGAGACACACTAACCCCACTAGTGGGTGGGTGCGTGTGACTAACCAAGTGGGTGCATTGCATGACTAACTTGAAAAAAAATATATTAGCAACCAGTAATTGGGTATTTTTGCCTTTGCAATTAGTTGTAGGAGTAGCCCGCACCAAATATTCTCCTCTTTGTGTGCAGCCATGAGAAGGCATAGCATTAGAAAGACCATCTGATAATGGCTTTATAGGACCCATTGTGATGAATTTGCAGCATTCACATTATACATTTGTTGTGTTAGCTCTTATTAGAATGTAAGCCCAAAAATAGAGCAGATCTAAAGATTAAGTGGTCCCTACATAGGAGAAGCATTCATAGCTCGCCCACTGATGAAACCCCTCTCTTTTCTCTTTCCGCACTTGCTCCACATGGCATTGGTATACACAACCTGAGTTGACACCGGGCCACAAATGGACGACCGCTATTACCAGCCACAGGCAGTTCAAATGCACGGGCTAGTGATTATTCGGACTATAATTGCTGCTGCTGCCTTATTTTGGTATGCACATATGGCATGTTTTCGCTTCTCCGTGTGAGAAGTGGTCCATAGCATTTGGATCACCGGGCAAATAAAGAAAGCACTCCTCAAAATGGGCCACAGTCTATAAACAAACAGAACCTAAAACAATATTTTTAGACATCCATTTAATTTTGTGACTGACCTGATTTTTAGACCATGAGAAGTAAAATATTCAGCTCAGCTTATGGAGATTTTATATATCATTCAAACGTGTGAGATAATGACACGTGTGCTTGCGTGTGAATGGACACAAGTACATCTGAAACGAGAAAAATCCCAGCCCAGCTTAAGGGTATTTTTAGGAAATTTTAGGAGCTTTTTTGTCAATGAGAAATATCAGGATTCTTGCCAGCAGTAGTTAAAGATGCATATGACATAAACAAGACTAGAAAAGATTGCGACTGTGTTTGTTAAATATAGCTACTTGCGACAAGGGACTAAGTAACTGAAATGTACTACACTCAGGAAATGAACTGCAGCACATGTGCTATTGTGGTACACATGTGATAGAGTTGGCCCTGTTGGAATTAATTGCTGAAAATAGTAGATTAAAATCGAGAATAGAATTTAAATAATAAATTAAAGAAAATAGAACTTATGTGTTTGAGTCGAGGCGTGACTGAGTCACTCGGCTTGAAACCAAATCTGCCCTCCTTGGGCCGCGTCCCAAATGCAACAGGATTTCTTGGACAGTTGGCCTCCAGGATACAACGACTATTGCCCGGTCCCAACGGTGCACTCGCTGTATACGGGCTCGAAACAGCGTGCAGAACTTAAATCCGAAGTGATTGACTCACTTGCAAACTCGGTTGACAAACAGTAATGAACCAGAGAGTACTTTGAAGAACCAGAAGGAAAACGAATTTTTTCAGAGAGTAAAAATGGATGAGAGGACAGGTCTATATATAGACCGAGATAAGGTGCCTAAGCACTGCTTCAAATGGGTTAGGTCCGTTGGGTTTAAACCCAACAGGAGTGACCACCCGAACAGATGCATCTCTCTGGTTTGAAAATTCGCGCAAAAAGACAGGTGCGAGTATACTCACGGAAAACCGTTTAGCGCGAGTGTACTCTCAATCCCACATAGACCCAGACCCAGACCCGGACCCGAGCCCGAGCCCGAGCCCGGCACCGGCTCGGCTCGGCCGGCCGGCGGGCGGGAGCGCGCGCGCGCGTGTGTGGTCAATGGCATAGATTTGAGCTAATGGCATAGCCCCCCATCGGACCAAATTCGCATGCCCCCTGAGAAGGGTCTCAAAGGGCTCAAGCCCAATGCCAAAACTCCATCTTATAATTTTAATATTTCTTTTGTTCATTTCCGATGTGGGACTAAAGAGTAGCACTAAAAGACAAAACTTTTTCAAAAATAGAAACATGGAGGGAAATCAAAATTTGAAACACATTTTTATTTTAAAATTCATTTAAAATACAACAATCCCCCACATGTTTCAAATTCAAAACACTTCGGTATCAGTTAGAAAAGTTATGTAATAGTGTCGATGTCTATCCGACTTTAATCGACATTTAGAGTAAGCAAGACAGGTTTACAGGAATCAGGTGACTATCGGTCTTTAACCTGACCCTTTAAGCGTAAACGGCCATACATGCCACTCACACAACTTTTCGGCTACAGCTGGTTCTGCGGTTTGGTGCCATTTTGGTCATGCACCTTTACTTGGATTTTCATGAGTGCTCTAGAGAAACGGCCTATATATTCTCATAGGAAGCGGCCCCACTTCCACACTCATATAGGTGAATTTCATTCCAATGTACACAGCAACTGGATACACACCACTAGTGGTCATGGATTCATTAAGAGTTCAAAAACTCATCCTCTCATACGTTGCTGTTTGCACTGCCTACACCATAGGAAGGGGCAAGTTCTCTGCAGTGCTTCCCAGTCTCCTAGTGTCTTGTTGTTTACCCATTGAACCTATCGCATGGGATCTCCACTTGTATAGGTTGGGTTGCCGACACTGGTAGCTCATTCGGTTAGGCTCAGCCCCATTCCCTTCGATGTTTCCATGACTAATCTTTTAGATAGTCCTTTGGTCAGAGGATCTGCCAGATTCTTTTCTGATCTTACGAAGTCAATAGTTATGACTCCATCATTCAACAAGTGTCTCACAATGTTATGTCGCAGTCTAATATGTCTACTTTTGCCATTATATATCTTACTCTTGGCCCTGGCAATAGCTGCTTGACAATCACAATGTATAGCAATAGCAGACACAGGTTTTGGCCACAACGGTATATCTGTTAACAAATTTCTAAGCCATTCAGCTTCTGAACCTGCTTTTTCTAAAGCGACAAACTCGGACTCCATAGTAGACCGAGCAATACAAGTCTGTTTAGTAGACTTCCAGGATATTGCACCTCCACCAAAAGTAAAAACATATCCACTTGTGGATTTTGTTTCATCTGAATCAGTGATCCAATTGGCATCACTGTATCCTTCTAATACATGAGGATAACCTGTATAACAAATGCCATATGCAATAGTACCTTTTAGATATTTCAGTACTCTATTCAATGCATTCCAATGATCATATCCAGGATTATGTGTATATCTACTTAGCCTACCTACTGCATATGCAATATCAGGTCTAGTACAGTTCATCAGATACATTAGGCTTCCAATTAATTGAGAATACTCAAGTTGAGATACACTACTTCTTGTATTCTTTTTGAGATGCACAGTATGATCATATGGTGTACTAACAGGTAAACAGTCAAAGTGATTAAACTTTTTTAGTATTTTCTCAACGTAGTGAGATTGAGACAAAATAATATTATCATCTTTTCTGATTACCTGAATACCCAATATCATACTTGCTTCTCATAGGTCTTTCATATCAAAGTTAGAAGACAGGAGATGTTTAGTTGAATTAACTAGATCAACATTAGTTCCAAATATAAGCATATCATCAACATATAAACATATTATCACACCATTATTATCAGTGAATTTGCTATATACACATCTATCCATATCATTAACAAGATATCCATTTGACTTTAAGACGTTGTCAAATTTTTCATTCCATTGTTTAGGAGCTTGTTTCAAGCCATATAAAGATTTAATTAGTCTACAAATTTTGTGTTCTTTTTCAGGAGTTATATAACCCTCAGGTTGCTCCATGTAGATTTCCTCTTCTAATTCTCCATTTAGAAAAGCTGTTTTAACATCCATTTGATGTATTACTAGCTTGTATATAGATGCGATTGCTACTAATATCCTAATCGTTGTAATTCTAGTTACAGGTGAGTAGGTATCAAAATAATCATATCCTTCTTTTTGTTTAAAGCCTTTTGCGACTAATCTAGCCTTAAACTTATCTATAGATCCATCTGGTTTAAGCTTCTTCTTAAACACCCATTTACACCCTATAGGCTTGTTTCCATGAGGAAGATCTACAAGTTCCCAAGTGTTATTAGATATAATCGATTCCAATTCATCTTTTATAGCTTCTCTCTAGAATGATGCATCAAGAGAGTTAACGGCTTCTGAATAGGTCTTAGGGTCATCTTCTAGTAAGAAGGTAAAGAACCCATCTCCTAGGTTAGTTTCCTTACGAGCTCTCGTACTCCTTCTAGGTTCTAGTTCTACTTCACAACTAATATCCATACTTTTACTTGTTGAAGTAAGATTTGATCCAATAATGTCTTTTATTTCTACGGATCCAGACTTCATAGGAAAGACATTTTCTAGAAATTCTGCATCTCTAGCTTCTATAATAGTGTTTGGATCTAGAATGTTATCTTTAGATTTCAAGACTAGAAACCTATATGCTGCACTATTTTCTGCATATCCTATAAACACACAATCAGATGTTTTAGGACCTAGTTTTCTTTTCTTGGTTTCAGGTAACCCTACTTTAGCTAAACACCCCCACACTTTAAGGTGTTTGTAACTAGGGGTATGATTTTTCCACAATTCATATGGTGTCTTACCAGTCTTTTTATGTGGTATTCTATTCTAAATATAACAAGCAGATAATATGGCTTCTCCCCACATATTTAGGGGCAAACCAGAACTATTTAACATAGCATTCATCATATCTTTCAATGTTCTATTTTTACGTTCAGCTATTCCATTTTGTTCTGGTGTGTACGGAGCTGTAGTTTCATGTATCATTCCACTCTTTTCACAAAGTTCTCGGAACTGTGAAGATTCATACTCACCTCCTCTATCTGACCTAAGTCTTCTAATAGTCCTACTAAGTTGATTTTCAACTTCTGTCTTATACTTAATGAAAGATTCTAAGGCTTCATCTTTGTTCCTTAGAAGATATACTCTAGTGTATCTAGAATAGTCATCTATGAAAGTCGCATAGTATCTTTTACCTCATCTAGACATGTAATTCCTAAAATCACCTAAGTCACTATGTATTAATTCTAATAATTCAGAACTTCTGTTAACAAGTTTAAAAGATTTCTTAGCGAACTTGGATTCTATACAAGTATCACATTTTCCAATGTTATCAATTATAATATCAGGTAGTAATCCTATCCGTTTCATTCTTTTCAAGGATTCTACATTTACGTAGCCTAGTCTACTATGCCATAATGAAAGAGATTCAACAATATAAGCAGAACCGGATGACATTTTATTATTATCATATGAAACGTTTACAACAAACAGACCATCATTGCAGTAGCCCTTTCCAAGGAAAGTTCCATTTTTTGTCATTACAAGCTTATCAGAATCTATTACTAGTTTAACCCCAGCCTTGTTGAGCAGTGAACCAGAGATCAGATTGCGACGAATATCAGGCACATGTAGCACATTCTTTAGCAATAAAGTCTTTCCTGATGTGAGCTTCAGAAGAATATTTCCTTTTCCAACAACTGGAGAAGATCGAGCATTTTCCATGAATACTTGTTCTTCATCCCCTGTCGCCTGATAGGAGGTAAACATGCTTCGATCCTTACATACATGCCGAGTTGCCCCGGTGTCTAATATCCATTCCATATTGTTTACAAGGAATACTTCGGACACTACAGCGACAATCATGTCCGGATTTTCTTCAGCTTCAGTGAGATTGACTTGTGACTTCGTATTCTTTTTCTTGAGCCTACATTGATTTTCATAATGTCCAGGCTTTTTACAATAGTTACAGGACCCTTTCTTCTTGAATTGTCCATTTGTTTTCTTTTTGAGCCTGCACTCTTTAGAATGATGACCAGGTTTTCCACAGTTGTAACAATTTCCTTTCTTTTTGTTATTTTGTGCCTGACTTGTTTCAACCAGGTTGGCCTTAGATATTGACCCGTTTACTTTCTCAATCTGATCCCTGTTTCTGTTGGCTTCTTCTATTCTTATATGTACGATTATATTTTCTAAAGAGATACCATTTTTCTTGTGTTTCATCCTGTTTTTATATTTTTTCCAGGAATGAGGTAATTTTTCAATTAGAGCTCCTGATAAGAATACCTCCTCTATTTTTATTCCTTCAATTGTAAGTTCATGTACCAGATTTTGATAATCGTGAATCTGGTTCGTAACAGGCTTATCGTCCGTCATTTCATAATGAAGGAAATTAGCGATAGCATGTTTCTTAGAACCTGCATCTTCAAGCACGTATTTCTTTTCTAATGTCGTCCAGATGTCCTTAGCAGATTCATAAGAAACATATATATCATATAATTCATTAGACAAGGTATTTAGAATATAGTGTTTACAGTTATTGGCATCTCTAAATTCAGTTTCATTGGTTGGATCAACTGTAAATGAATCTGAAAGAATGTAGAAGACCTTTAGAGTTTGCAATGCAAAACTAATCTTTTGTTTCCACCGTTTGAAATTCTGTCCAGCGAACGGTTCGATTTTGGACAGTTCAGTCGTAGGGTTTACTGTGATGGTAGCCATTGATTACAAAATAAACTGGTTGTGACTCGATTTTTAACCAGTTATAGAATCAATAAATCAGTTAAACACTGATTTCAGAAAGGTTAAAAGAAGAAGAAAATAAGTCTGTTTTTGAATAAGTATTGAAACAGATATCTACTGTTTCCAACACTAATGAATTTGGTTTCAAGATTGTTGGAATTAATTGCTGAAAACAGTAGATTAAAATCGAGAACAGAATTTAAATAATAAATTAAAGAAAATAGAACTTATGTGTTTGAGTCGAGGCGTGACTGAGTCACTCGGCTTGAAACCAAATCTGCCCTCCTTGGGCCGCGTCCCAAATGCAACAGGATTTCTTGGACAGTTGGCCTCCAGGATACAACGACTATTGCCCGGTCCCAACGGTGCACTCGCTGTACACGGGCTTGAAACAGCGTGCAGAACTTAAACCGAAGTGATTGACTCACTTGCAAACTCGGTTGACAAACAGTAATGAACCAGAGAGTACTTTGAAGAACCAGAAGGAAAACGAATTTTTTCAGAGAGTAAAAATGGATGAGAGGACAGGTCTATATATAGACCGAGATAAAGTGCCTAAGCACTGCTTCAAATGGGTTAGGTCCGTGTACAAAATTTGAAACACATTTTTATTTTAAAATTCATTTAAAATACAACAGGCCCACCATGAACATGCCTTGGACCCTAAACCAGTCCAGTCCACTCACGAGGTATGTCACGAGTGTTTGTTAAATATGGACCATTGGTCGATTTCTTTTAACGATTCATTTATACGTGTGTCGGTAGACCGGCCTATTTTCTTTTGGACATCGCATGATGTGATCTTTTTTATAAATGGCTCGGATCTTGCTTAAGTTTTCAATGCTGCCACGTGCGAGAGGTTAGTTCTTGAAAAAGTGTCCTCGCTCGTAGGGCTCCAAAGAGGTCTGATCTAAATGGGACTCAATCCGGCTCCAAATTCGAAAATTTGTAGTTGGATTTGGATTAGATTAGGATTGGATCCAAAAAGATTCTAAAAGTGATATTCTTATCTGATCCATTTAAAAATAGATAGATCCATTTCTGATCCAAAAATCTATATAGCCATCGAATTCAGGTTAAAATCCACCTCATCACAAATTAAAAAATATATAATATAATATATTTAATTTAGCAATAAAATGTTGCAAATCTCACTATTTACTGTAGTATGGTCGACCTGAGATTGGGATTTGTCTCATTTTTGGTACATGGCCTTAAAATAATTTGAAAAATCTAATGGTCGGTGTGAACATATTGTTGAAAAAGTTTGTTTTGAAAACAATTTTAAAAGAAAAAATGCATTTGGTTTTTTGTCCCATATCGGATGGGAGAAAGAATTTTTACCTCTTCATAAGTAGGATGTTGTGCACCTTACTTATTTATGGTGGAAGAGAGGGAAAATGGTGGCTTGCGTTCGCACTAGAACACTGTGCACACACATGGGCTCGATCTCGGGCACGGGCACGGGCTCAGGCTCGGGCTCGGGCTAGGTGCGAGGGCATGGGCACGTGAGGCAGTGTGGTTGTAGAGACGCTAGTGGAGCACTTAACACTTTGCACGTGCGCATCGTGTCGCAGATGGGTCGCGACCTCGCGGACCGGAGCGAGACTGGTGCGACAGAGGCTAGGTAGTAGGTCAGGTGGTTGGGTTCGGAACAGAGGAGGTGCTATGGGTGTGAGGTCTGACAGAGATACATCTCTGCATTTTATAGAGAGCTGCAGGGCTAATTAGAGGGACCTATGTAACTGCTCATGCAGTAACGGTCCAGACCATGCAGTAACAGCTGCATGTAGCTAGCCTAACAGTAAAAAAACGGTTAGCCATTGAGTCTAAACAGCCAGCATGCAGGTGCGTAACTCCCACATGCACAACAGTCAGAAACTGCCATAAACGGCTAGTTTTTCACAACAGCCAGAAAACGGCTAGTGCCATTATGGCTCTGAACCAAAACTGTCAGTCATTCTTGCCTATATAAACCGGATAGGTTTGGTTCATTCCAACACAACAACAGCAATCACAACCTCGAATACTGAACAAGCACCCATCTTAGTCTCTTAGCTTCTCGATTTGGTTGAAATAAACCAAGCCACTTGGACCAGTGTAGTGGTCTGCTGCTGCCAGAAGAAAACTGTCATTCTTTTCTCTTTCTTTTTTTTCTTTATCTGTCAGACTATGTTACTGAGTTCCATAGTGGTTCCTTCGTTTCTTACTGAATGCAGAATCATATAAGGCTCGTCGTATCCTGAAAGCAATCCACCTGCAACCTATCAGCAGACTTAAAATTATATTGAGTAGGGGCGAATTATGCTTTAAGGACATCGTGTTTTTCACGTGCTTCAGTTTGTCCTTATTTCTCGATTTTTCCAATTATTTATTTTTAAAGATCAGAAAATTCTCAATACATATATATCGAGTGGGACCCTCCTTCATACTCAGAAAAAACATTAGCCTCTTTTAGGAAATTGGATTGCGTACTGAGTTACTCACTATGCTCTTATAGTGAGTAAACTTAATTGGGCCCACGGTAAATGTATGTGGTTTATCTATCCATTCGCTTTTTTATTTCATTTAAATGGATTGAAACCAAAATTGAAGTATATTAAAAAATCAATGGACCATACTAAAGGAAACAATGGGTATAATGATTTCCACAGTTGAAACCTTTCTAGGGTCCTCGGTGATGTTTATTTGTCACCTAACTTGTTCACAAGATCACTTAGACATTAATGAAGGAAAACAAATATCAACTTGATCCAAAACTTCCATGGCCCCCCAAGAATTTTTCAATAGTACACATTCAGATCACATTATTTCCTATGGTGTGATCCACTTGAGCTTTTTATATGCTTATTTTTTTGTCTCAAGCCATAAAATTATTTATTAAAATGGATGAATGGAGTAGACGATATACATAAATGACAATGGATGCTACAAGTTTACTCAGTAGGTTAGCATATTGAGTATTACTCAAATACTCAATGCGCAATCCGCTTCACTCTCTCTCTCGGGACGCTGGGCATTCGTTTTCTAAACCTCTTTTCTTTTCTTTTTCTTTTTTCATTTTTTTGTTTTTAATTTATGGTCAAGTGAGGTTAAGGTATATATGTATGATCCATTTTCATCAGCTCAGTTAGCCATAAAGGGCTCCAAGAGTCTTGTATTAGATAACTTTTGGTGGCATATATATATCACAATGGGCCTGAAATGGTTTCAATGGTGGACACACAATTTCACTTTTTCTTGTTGTATGGTCCACCTAAGATTTGGATTTTTTCCAAATTCGAACCCATAGCTTTAAATGATCCGTCAAGATATATGAACGGTATGAATGTAACATATATATATTATAATGGCCCTACAAGTGGGCCCTAGGACCACTTTTTTCAAAAGGGTCAAAGACCACTTCGAGTTTCACACATGTGCATGACCCGAATATGATTGGATAATCCATTTACTAATCGTACCTATTTTATTATACGGATTTGGAGTGAGTAGGATCTCGGATCTGACCGGCTCCCATTGAGAGCCTTCCTCGCTCGGGTTCACTTGACATTCCCGGCGTATCTTCTCCATTTGTCAGTGATCCGCGCGAATATCTAAAAAATCAGAGTCCTCGACATTTTGTGTGGTACACGAACCCACCATCTGTGATCCGAAACGTTCATTCAGTGATCTATAATAATGTTGGCCAACACTGAAAATTAAAGTTCTCATTAATAAATAGTTGATTATGAAACAGTAACTTTCGACATTCTATCCATCCATTTCCAAGCTATGCTGAGACTAATCCTACCATTCAAATATAATGAATCTTAGCAATATGGACCATAGAAAGGCTTGATCTGCAATGAACCGTCCGATCACGTGTCAACAGACCCACGTTCAGTGAATGTCTGCGACAAATCCACTCCGTCCATCTGTTTTGAAAGACTACAATACTTCGCATTATAAAATTCAGACAGATCCAAAACTCAGGTGGGCCATACCAACAAAATATGAAACCTTTCTAGAGCTGACCATGATGTTTATATACCATCCAAACCGCTCAGAGAATTATTAACACTCAGATAAACTTTAGGAACAAATATCATCCTGGTACAAAATGTTTGTAACCGTCAAGCTTTCAATCTCCACTTTTTAGTGTGGTATGGCCCACATGAGCTTTGGGTCTGCCTGATTTTTAAAATACTATCCCATTGTGGTCTTTCAAAGCAGATAACAGAGTGGATTTATCACGGACATCTCTATGGGCTGGGCACAGATATATCTCTGTGTCCAGGTCACAGGAAATCCGCTCCCCGTTAAGCGCAGCCCCGGCCTCACACAAGACGTGGGGCCCACATTAATCTATATATTGTATATCCACGCCGTCTATTCGTTTTTCCAGTTCCTGTTTGATTCTGAGCTGAAAGACTAAGCATATCCAAATCTCAGGTGAACTGTACCTAGGAAACAGTGATGATTGATCATTAAAACTTCTTGTGGGCCACAGAAGTTTTGGAACAAGATGATCTTTGTCTTTCCCCTTCATCCAGATTTTTGTTAGCTTATCAACAGGTTGGATGGAAAATAAACATTACAGAAACATTAGAATGGTGCTAGAAATCTTTTAATGGTGGGACTTTCAATAACTACTGTTTCTTCTAGTATGGTCCTACGGAGATTTGGATCTGATTTATCTTTTGGATCATGTACTAAACATATCTGTCAAAACCGATGGACGGAGTGGATATACAATAAATATATCAAGGTGGGCCCTACGGTCACCTAATCCACTCCCAACCCAAATGACTCTTCCAATGGTCCCGATCCCGTCTTATTCCCACCGCATGTGTTACAAAGGAAAGCCCTTGGCCCACCAGAGAACCCACCAATGTCGGGCCTACTGTGATACACGTCAGATCCAAGGCTCAAGTGGACCACACCAGAGGAAGCAGTAGTGATAATGACGCCACCGTGGCCCACCCTGATGTTTACTGTGGGGATCATAGTGATGTATGTGACTTAAATCCACACCGTCCAACCATTTTGAAAGCTCATTTTAGGGCATGGTACAAAAAATGAATCTGAATTAAATCTTAGGTGGACCACACCACAAGAAACAGTTGTGAATGAATCCTCACTATTAAAAACTTCATGGACTCCATCGGAATGTTTATTTGCCATCCAACCTTTGATAAGTTTACAAACATCTAGATAAAGAAACCACACAAATATCATCTTTATCCAAAGACCTTGTGGCCCACAAGAAGTTTTTAATGGTCAATTACCACTGTTTCCTGTACTATGGTCCACCTGGGATTTGAAACTGCTTCATTTTCTGGATCATGCACTAAAATGAGTTTTCAATACAGATGGACGGCGTGGATGTAGTCACATACATTATAGTGACCCATAGTCAGTGGTCCCACCCACCTCCGTGGATCCGGGGTCTCACCTTACCGGCTCCCGAAAACAAAGTATAAGGTTCATAATAATAATAATAATAAATAAATAAATAAATAACTTCTGCGTCCGAGAAGTTTTCAACAGTAGGGATTTAATCCCCAATGTTTCTTGTGGTGTGGCCCCCTTGAGACTTGGATCTGTCTCCAATTTGGGCTCAAGCTTTAAAATGATATGCTAAAATGAATGGATGGCATGGATAGATCACATACATCATGGTAGGTCCCACATAGCCCCTGCCACGACCGAGTCCGTCCTGGCAGGGGTATAGGAATAGGATGCAATCCGCGTCCTTACCTGCCGTATCTAACGTGGTCCCGGAGCTAAAAACAGGTGGGTCCCATTCTTTCTATCAATAAAAGCTGGGGGACCAATTAATTTGGTAGTGCAGCGGACTACCAAACAGAAATCATAGTAAAACGAGCAGTACGTCGTTTTTCTCACACGCTCTTCCGTAAAACAAAACGTAAGTATGACTGGGTCTCATGCAGCACAAGGTGACATTCAATGCCTTTCTTCAATTTTCTAAGGACTTCTACTGATATTTTTCTTAGTCCTTGTCTTATACAAACTGAACGCGCGGACTGCGTTTTACCCGTGCCCGGACGGACTGGTCCTGATAGGGCATCTGTGGGACCCACTATGATTTATGTGTTTTATCCATGCTGTCCATCCATGGGTCAAGTGGACCACACCACAGGAAGTAATGGGCGATATTAATGAAACCCACTTATGAAACCTTCTTAGACCTAGAGCGGGAGATGAAAAATAATTTACCGAACAAATTCTTATTAGAAAAAACAAATCAAACAACTGATAGGAAAGTAGAACGAGTCAAATCAAACAAAAATTTTAGTATTCAAATTTTTTTTGAACCGACTACAAACGGACCACCATTTGATTTGATTCGGCTCATTAACTCAGTTTGATTCAAAAGGATAATATAAATAGAATACTTATGCTTTGTGAATATTAAGTATATGTATCATATGTGTATGATTTGTGATTTGGTTGGTTAAAAATCATATAACTGTCATTTACAAACATGTACTTAAAAAGAAATCCACTTCGTATGATAAAAATAAATGGCTTGAAATCGTTCAAACTGAAAAAATTATCCAAACTAAAAAATGTTCAAACATAAGCTAGGCCAAACTAAACCAAGTTGGAATATGGCCCTCGAATGTTTGTTTGAACACAACCTAGTTAGTAATTAAACCAAACCGAACTCACTTGTGTTCAACTCTGATTCAATTCTTTGTCCAGCTCTACCTAGAGCCCACCATGATGCTTATTTGCCATCCAACCTATTCACAAGATTGGATGGCAAATTGTGTCCTCCCTCCACCTGGGTGCATTAAATACATAATGTGGCCATGGACGGGCTCCGTGGAGCCCACCATGATGTATGGGTTTTAGCCATGCTGCCCATCCATTTTTTCATGTCATTTTAGGTTTTTTTTTTTCTGGTCAGTCCTGCAACGCATCCACCCAGTCAATCGCGCAACACACTCACTGGTGCTGTCAGCAATGTGGATTTTTAAGTTGTTTGTCTAAAAATTAGGCAGGTCCAACGCTCACGTGGACCACACCATAGGAAGCAATGGTGATAATGAGACTCAGCATTGAAACCTTCCCAGGGGAATGATTGGAAAAAATCGATGGACAGCATGGATAAAATACATACATCATGGCGGGCACCACAGAAACCCTGCCAGACTCAGTCCATCTTGGCAGGGTCAAGACCCAATCTGTGTCCGTACAAACTAAGTGCCACCTGGAGCAAGGAGGGGATAATAAAAAAAGAAGAAGAAAAAGAAGAAGGGGAAGCGGAGGGAGACCGGAGTCCTCTGCATACGCCTCAAATCTATATAACCTACCATGTTTTAAGTATAAAATTCACTCTCCACCTCTTATTCTATACTGAATATTAAGGTTTTAAGTAAAATAATCAGCTTAGGTCTATAACTCAGATGGGCACATATGGAACGGTGTGAATGGGAAGCCGACCATAGGTTTATGTGTGGGCCACTATGTGATATATCTTTTATTAAACCCATTAATCAAATCTAATTCACCACGACAAAGGGAAGATACAAAAATCAACCTGTTAAAAAAATCAAGTGAACCACACCGTATGAACATAGCAGTTTTGGAGCAATTTTAAATTGTTTCCATTAGTGTGGTCTATATGAGTATTTTATCCTACTGAAATTTTGTATTTATGGTTGATCCCCACCTAATGGAAGGAAGGCATGAATTTTACATGGAGCTGTACACGAGCCAAGCTGGCTCGGTTAACTCGCTTGACTCAGCTTGAATAAGTTCAATCTAACTTAGATCGAAAGCTAGTTCGAGCCAAGCCAAGCTATTTGTTTTTAGCTTGAAATAATTTCGAGATGAGTTCGAGCTAACCCAAGCTCAACTCGACTTGGTTCAAAGCTTGGCTCCAACATGACTCGATTCGACTCCACGTGACTTGGCTCAGTTTTAATACTTCAAATATATATATCGAATTCGAGTCAGCTAAGCCCTACCCTTTAAAAAAAAAAAAAAATTTGCTCAAGACGTCTTTTTTTTTTTTTTTTTTGCCCAAGCCAACCCAGACTCGTGAAACTTAGACTCGGCTCGAACTTGCTGGATCTGCTGCCCAAACCGAACCAAGCTGGACATTTAGGCTCGAGGCTGAGCCGAGTCAAGTTCGAGCAGGAGTTGGCTGCTGGCCGAGCTGAGTCGAGCAGGGCCAAGGTCGACCTGGTTTGACTCGTGTAAAGTGCTAATTTTACATGTAAGACATGGTGGACCCAAAGCGCATTGCCGGATTTCCTCTTCGTGGGCTTACACACAAAGAAGAAGAGAAGGCGCTGTTGCAGGGGCAAAAATGTCCAGTGCTATAATATAGACATATAGATAGGTAGATGAGAAAGACAGAACTCTCTTAATCGTAATTACATAATTTCAGTTTTAGCAGTGACCATTACAAGATATAAATCTGTCCTGGGTTGGCCCAGCTCAGCCCATTTGGGGCTGGGATTGGGCTATCGTCAAGGCCCGTGGTTGGATCCAGGCCTGAGTTTAGGCCCTGATAATTAATTGCGTTGGACATGGACTGACATCTAAGTAAGACCCACAAAGTGGGTACTCCACAGCTAGGCTCCTTTAATATTAGTGGGCCATATTAGGTGGACTGTTTTAACGGAGGCGGTTGAATATGTCCATGAAAACAACAACACGCCATGCCCATCCCTTGACTACACGGTGCCCAAGCACCCTTTTAGCATTATCAATAGCTAATGATTTGTTCGACTAACTAACTAGATAGGCCCATGGCATGGACAGCTGTGATCATTCTCCAATTGTGTCGCTGAGAGGTTAGGAGTGGGGCCCACAGGACGTGATTGGTGAGGGCTACAACTTTCATGGTATCAGACAGACATGCCCCACCTGAAGAGGATGGATGCAGCGAAGTTCCCATCACCGAATTATGGTTCTCAGTTGGGATGATGAGGAATCTGTATTAATCATAGTTATTGCATGATCCATCAGCTAGCTAAGCAACAGCTCGAGACAACGTGGTACGATTGTACAATTGGACACATAAAAAATGGAGGCAGCGATCGATCGTATGTACCAGATTTAAGGACCACGGGGAGCAAGAGGGAAACCAAACCATTAAGTGCGTTCCATAGTGCCAATATCTCCTACAGTGTGCTGTTTAAAATCAGTTGTTACTCAATCAATGTATCTACATCTATCTATATTATAATGGAAAAAGATATTTAAACAAAAAAAAAATCATGGTCATTTTTGGGATTTAAAAATGTGCATGCTTAATAATGTATGGTTCAGATTTCACCCACAAATGCTAACTCAACGGTTAAGGTTCGACCCACTTCTTCTCATGCAGGGCCTGCAACTTCTCTGCCCCGGCGGAATGAAGAACTGGAACTCCCTCTGCCTCTAACCTTTCTTCTCTCCCTTCCCTTTCACTTTCTATCCCCTCCTTAATCCACGTGACGCATACCCTCGCTATAGATAATGATACTTCTCTGAAATTCTAACACGAGTTCAGGTAGTTGAGCATTGACGCATTGGGTCCCTGGAGTAATCACCGCAGTGAGGGGAATGTCTGAGAAAATAACATGGAGATCAACGGTTCAGATTTGCTGAAAATGTGCTGATGGCTGCGGAGCAGCATTGAGTGGACCTTCAAAAGGGCAATTTGCTGACCGTTAATCGTCGACGAAGTGTTCGACTCAATGACTACTTGCTGATTGTTAATTCTCAACATGGTCTACATTTGTAGAAGTGGATACAAATCAACAACGAGAATTGGACGAGGACCAGCTTGAAATGCAATTTTATGTGCTGAAACTTGTTCTAAGTAGTTGATCAGATTGCATGGACGGTGCGGTTGCATCCGCTCCACATGATCTTTAAAATAATAAGAAAAAAAGGTACAACCATGGATTAACCACAGAACAAGAATTGCACTAGGATTGGGGTGTTTCCAAATGTCCCATTATGGACGGCAAATAGATGTTTCAAAGAAAAATGGGCCATCAATAACAATCAGTGAGAAGAAACCCTCTGAATTGAGTTGTAAATGGTTAGGATTGTCAGATCACATTCAGCCCGCATTAATAAAGTCCTGCCAATCACAAATCTCATCGGGTTCTAATAACTAATGGTACATAATCATTGACCTCAAAACGTTGCAGAAATGATCACAGAATAATCATCCCTTGAATTGAACAAAAGGGTATGATTCAGTGGGTCCAGTATGATGCCAATGGAATAATCAAAACCCTTAACGAGAGGATTCAATAGACCGTATCCAACAAAAGAGAAAAAGAGGGATGAAAATCGGCAGTTACCATCCATGCTGAAAGGCCTTCCGACCAAATGGAGCCCATCAAGTCAGCAGAGTAGACTCAGGATAACTGACATGTGGGGCATGATTCTACGGTCCTCCCAGCAGAGATTGGTACGCCTAGAGTCCTACATAAAAAGGAGCAACCACTTTGTGACTTGCGAAAGAGCTGAGATTTATTTCTATAACACCATCATCATCAGTATTTTACAACAAACCCCCCCACAGCCTGGCAATGGCCCCACCCCTACTATGAATAGGCGAAAAAAGAATGTCTTACAATGAAACAAATGGCCCCCAAAAACAAAAAGGAAAAGAAAAGAAAAGAAAAACCACCCTCCCTCTCTCACTATACATACTACAATCAACCACCAAAATTACCTTGTAAAAAAGAAGGAAAAGGACCACTAATCTGCTAGTTCACCCATCAATCTACCGTTACACAACCCAACCCAACCCTCTCCTCCTAACCTGCTTTTTTGGGGAGAGGTGATGCTAACAACTCTTCAACCCTCCCAGCCAAACACTACCCAACCCTAGGAGAATGAAAACAAACATAAAAACAAGCAAAACAGGGAAAAGAATTGCGCCCCAACCAGGAAAAATTTTTAAAAGAAGAAGAAAAGATGGAAGAAAAAAAGAAAAGGAAAGAAAAAAGAGTGCATCCCTGTCAAAATTCTATTTTAAAAAGAGAACAAAGAGGCGTAGAAGAGGAGAGATTTTAGTCCCATGCACTGGTCGCACCAGGACCGTACCCACCTCCCCCATACCCACCGCTGCTGCTGCCTCCACTGTAGTAGTCTGCACCGCCACCTCCTCCCCTATTGAATGGAGCATCCCTCCGGAAGTCACGGCCGCCAAAGCGGCCACCTCCAGATCGGCGGTTCCTCCCTCCTCCATATGATGACCGGGCAGCATACCGGGAGAGCCAGGCAGGCACCTCCTGGTTCGATTCCTGCATCAGTTCACCCAGTGCCCTTGCCAACGAGGAGTTGTTCTCATTGAAGAAGGCCGTCGCTAAGCCTGTCTTACCTGCTCGCCCTGTTCGCCCTATACGGTGTACATAATCGTCAATGTCATTGGGGAGGTCGAAATTGACAACATGCGCGACATGGGGAATATCAAGACCCCGTGCAGCCACGTCTGTAGCCACCAAAATTGGGGTCATGCCACTCTTGAAAGATCTCAAAGCTTGTTCTCTTTCCTGCAGGTAATAATAATAAAAAAAAAATCATAGTTAAGCAAAACCATATAATGATAGCCTAAAGAACAGCTTCCATGCAATGAATGCTTATTCAAACAGAGGGAAGAAAAATAAACTTGCATTATTATTTACATAAGAATATTCTAATGATTCCTGCCCCCCCCCCCCCCCCCCCAAATCAGTCGTTACAGAGGCTGCAACAGCCATTACAGGACATAATGACCATTACCCTCTTGACAGTCGACACGACCACTTTTTTTTTCTATTTAAATCCATTTTTCTCTTCAATTTTTTTTTTTTTTTCCACTTTTCTCATTCCAAAAACTTTCCTAGATTATTCTATGGCAGATTTCGACCACTCTTAGTATAGTATATAGGATTAAAACAGTGTTATTTATGCTTTCCTAGTATAGTTTATTCTATGACTGAAGCAATTTGGGCGAATAGAAGCTTCGAAGGCCATTTTTTCAAAAAATAAAAAACGGAGTTATTTATGCTTTTTTCCCGATTTCTAATTCTAATGCTTGATTTTGATGTTGTAATATTAGAGATACATAACCATGTTCATAAATTCACCAAACAACTAGATACAACACTTTCACCAAAGAGTGCACTGTTACGCTACCATAAACATGTTCAAAACAAAAGGAAAATGAATATATATTTGGAATATTTACATTATTCTGGATTTTCTAAATATTTTTCCAAAAAATTTCGGGCAAAAACATTTTTAAACCGTTACGGGGATCGTGGCAGTCATTACACCCCCATATCGGCCATTACAGCCCATAACCGTATCCGTAACGGTGGTGACTGTTACGGCCACCATTACCGATACGGAATACCTTGCTTCTCTCACTCCAAGCTGAGGAAGGGGCAATTATTGTATTCAGGAACTCTCTTCTATCTTGATGTTCTACTCTCCTTTTATGATCCAATCTTGATGTTATTTGTTGAAATCTTGCCATTATCTTTTTGTTAAGACAAAAAACACAAAGCTTAAGGGGATTCCATCTTCAGCCAATGAGTTTTTTATCTTCTAGAAAATGTATTCACCTCCTTGCTAACCTCACGATCTCTCATATTTCTCATGCCCATCCAGAAGGCAACTCTTTAGGATGAGTCATCGTCGTCGTTATCGTAATTACCTTATCCCAGCACTCTTAGGCTGTTATTGGTAAATTTAAAGAATTAATAATCATAATGGATAGTGGACTCAGATAGTTAGGCCCTGTGAACGGAGACCAAGAACTGCACTGGTTAGGAGTCGGTTCAAGAGGAGGGCCCAAGAGGACATGAGGTAGTAAGAAAAGACTTGATAAACTATGGTTTACCAGAGGTATATGGTCCTCGATGGAGTGGAATGACAGAACAGGATTTATGTAGCCAACCACAAATAGTTGGGAACTTGGGATGAGGTTTAGATGATGATGGTGGTGGTGATTTGTAGTGGAGAGTATTCTAGAAATATATGTTAATTTTTTTTTTCTGAAAAGCAGCCACCAATTTAGTAATACCGAATGACAAACAAGTAGAAGAAAGGACAGGAGAACAGTGAGTTGGAGAGGCCCCTCAAAGTGGCAACAAACGAGTGCTTATCGCTCCATCTAAAAGAGACATGCACCTTGTGGCAACCCAAAAATACCCAAAAAGCATCCAAACTAGAAGGAATCGAGAACAGAACAGATATCCAACTCCCCAAGAGAGGAACCCAAAACAACCAAAACAGAGGCTAGACAATTGCCCCTTCTCTACAGTCACAAAACTCCAACCACAGAGAAGCTCCTCTTGAGGCTTTGGGAAATTACAGTCTCGCCAAGCCCTATCTATCTACTATGTAACCAGCAATTCTCACTTCATGGAGGAAGTGGGGAGATAGGGAAGAAACTATGGCGTCTTTGTCTCCCAGTGGCAATTTAGGTTCTTTGGTTGGAAAGAAATAGCCGTTGTTTTCGAAATCGGGAAAAACCACCCTCAGTGGTATGCAAAATGGCTAAGGAGTTGCTTCTGGAATGGGCGGTTGCAGCAAAATTCATCACGTTTGATCTGTTTTATAGCTATTGGAAAGAGTCATAGTTGTGTGTCTTTTGTTCTTGTTTCTTTTTGTTTGTATTCTTTAGGCTTTTGCCTTGTTTCAATAAAATTGACACTGCTTCAAAAAAGAACCTCTTTTCATTCTCATGGCAGACTAGACTTCTTTGGGTGGTTCCTGTCTACGGAATGTTTTTTTTTTTCTCCTCATTCCTTTCGTGGAGAGACCATTGTTTAGATTTTGCTTTTTTGTTTAAAAAAAAATGGTTTCGCTGATGTGCGAGAATCACCCTCCTTTAGATTTTAATCAACCTATGCAACTGACTATTACATAGTGCTTCGGGAGTTTCGTGCTCTCATTGTTGGTCCCAAGCCTGGATAAAAGAGGGGGTGGCTTCAGGTCAGAAGCCAGCATGAAACTTTTGCCACAACTTTTATCACGAATCCCAACAATAGTCCATAATAGAGTGGACTGGCAGAACAGAATTCATGTAGCTTTCCAAATTAGTTGGGATATGATGATGATGATGATGATGATGATTTCGCTGATCCCTCCCCTCTTCAAGCAACCCAACCACCTCTACCAAATCATTTGATATGGGCAATAACCATTGCCAGCTACATGGGAACTGGCATACACCTACTCCCACCTCTGGAACAGTTTATGCAAGGCATTATCATGTAACAAATGACTAGGTGACCCTACATTGGAGCACACAGACACCAATTGTGCTGCTTTACTCAGGTCCATAACCCAACAACATAAGAATAAAGTGAACTAAAAAGTATCAGTATGGCTTGTCCTCTCTTCCGCAAAAAACAAGGCCTCACTGTTTCTCCTTCCTAGCCAAACTATCATGAACTACATTGCTGTACATCCCTGTTTCTACCTCCCTTCCATCAACCTCAATCTGGAACATTTAGGGAAGGTCTAGGGTTTGTCCTTCAATATGTCTTAATCATAGCACCAATCCCTTAAAAAGGTCTACTTGACTATGCATTGTTTTCCCCCTCAGATGTCCCTGGCTTCCCTCTCCCTCCTGCAGTATTAAGTCTTCTTCATATCACCAAGATCCTAAAAGTAAAAATTTCTCATCCCACCATTAAAATGGGGAGATCAACATATAAAGAATGGATATAAATATAGAAGAAAATGGGAATGCAGTGAAATGCATAAGAACCTACCATCCCAGTAAATTTTCCAAACTAAGAAAACAAGAAAAAAGCAGTGGTGAGAAGGGAACAGAACATCTCACAGCTACTTAACCAATACATACCAACAGAGAAAACATATAACAAACTAGTAGAAGCACCAGAAGATAGATAGGCCTACAAATATAGAACAAAGCAGCGAGTTTGTCTACATACACATAGCACTGACCAACAACAAGTTCAGCTTACCTGCTGCGTTCTATCCCCATGGATAGTAGTTGCAGGAAACCCATTCATGCACAACCAGTGTTCCAATGAATCTGCCCCTTTCTTCGTCTCCACGAAAACTAAAGTCAGAGCTTGCTGCAAACTCAAGAAAAAGAGCCAAGGTTATAGATACCCTAGACCATCAAAAAATTAAAATCAAAAGCAAGAAGCTGCATAACTAGATGGCACGAGTGCTAAGTCACATCTGAACAGAAAGCCATCAGTAAGTTTCTTCTATTGCAAATATAACACTGAAAGGCAAAAAGTTATAACATATCACAAGTGACTGCCCCTGGTATTACCCTGCCATGAGATCCATTTTCTCTTTGAGCATGAAGAAGGTCCATGAGGTGGCTTCTCTTGTCCGACTCGAGAACAAATTCAACTCTTTGAACAATCAAATCAGTACTTGAACCAACCCTTCCAACAGCAAGAAAGATGTAGTTTGAAAGAAAATCAGAGGCCAATCGCTGCATCCACAATCAGCCACAAGTTGTGATCCAAGTCAGAGAAGATATATCATACAAAAAGACTGCCAGTAGTGTAAGACCGGAAAAATATCCACATACAATAGATGCCAAAACTGACAGCAAACAAGCACAAAACCAGATTTCATAAGAGAATAGGAATCCCTCATGATTGTATACATAGAAGGAGACATCAATAGATGCAAAAGATAATTGGAATTTCTAGAAACCTCGGTAAGGACGTGTGTCCTAATCTCCTAACCAGAGTGCAGGATATAGTTGATATTTGAAAGGAATATGCCAGCACAAGAAACATGTAACATATGTAAACACAAAAGGTGAAAAATACAGTTAAACGAACCTGTATCTCTTTTGGAAAGGTGGCGCTAAACAGCATTGTCTGCCTTGCACCTCGTGGAGGCATGTCCATCTGTTCAACAATCTTTCGAATTTGTGGCTCAAAACCCATATCCAGCATTCGATCAGCCTCATCTAGAGCCAAATACTGAATCATCTGTAGTGAAACTCTAGCCCTCTCCAGAAGATCTACCAAACGTCCAGGAGTTGCCACAAGTATATCAACACCCCTCTCAAGCTCCCGCAGCTGCCAAAAATACAATGTGATTTAATCAGTAGCAAAGACCAGCAAATGCAGAATCATATAGAAAAAATAATGCAGCTAGTGAAGTAAATCACACTGAACAAGGAAAGCTTATGCTGGCAATCATTGTACGATCAAGTCATAATATCTAATGGACTGTAGAACAGATGGAAACAATATATTGTAAGGCTACTTAAGCAGGTGATAAAACCAATCAGATAATGATGAACCATAAGAATAAAAATCCCAACTAAAATGGATGGAAATATCAAATAACATTAGTTTTTCAAGGAGAAAACAAATTTGACATCTCATGTTAGAGGTGTAAAGTTCTATTTTTCATCTGCAATTGTTTAATGGTAACGGCAGAAATTTTCTCGACTACCAAACGAACGAGCAGAAAATTTGAAGCAGAATGGAAGGGATGGTGAGGGATGATCATCCCTTCGTCTATATACAATGCCCCAAGAATGCAATAGATCCTCTTTTACAATCCACAAAAAAAGGGGGGAAACCCAAATGCCCAAGTTACCACCCTGCCTCTATCCCCTATGGAGAACTGCCACCTTCAATTCCGGAGTGTTCATGTACGAAATATGGGCCATAGAGTTGTACGGCCCATTTAGGGATGTGTGGATGCGGCCCATACAGCTGTACTGCCCACCTAGATGGTGGATATGGGCCTAGCCTTCTTTTATCTCTTTATTAAAGTCAAATTAGAGTTTTAAATTGATTCGTTATTTGTATTTGATTAGAATTCCTGTTTAGGATATAGGTGGAATTTTTGCTCTTGTTAATGAGGGTATTTATTTCTTTTCAACACTTTATTAATATCAGTGTTCGAAATATCAGTATCGCATTACAAATCGCACCCTTGGGATACAGATACATACCGGTTATCGCATGGAATATATCAGTTGTATGATTGTTGTTGGAAACATGGGGAAACTGGAAACATTAGAAAATTGGTCGAATTTTTCAATGAAACTTTAGTGATTGTTAAAAAAGAAATCAATACACACTTATAAATCAAAACATTACAAAAAACAAGTTCACATAATAGGTTTCCTTTGTATGAGGTCCTAATCTATGCATTATCTAACTAAATTGATGCAAGTATATTTAAAGTCTATTCATACAATTTATAAAGACAAGAAGACCTGTGGAAACATAAGCAATACATCCAAAAGCAAAAGAAGAATCACTAGATCAGGGTACATACATGTTTGATTTTATGTTTGGACACAGATTGCAATTGATTCTCGAAAAATTGGGAATTTTTTAATTTTTTCCAATTTTTCGCAACTCAACCCATCTCCTCCAAATCTCAAAATCAAAGCTATTTGTATGAAAAATCATGGATTTGTAACAATTTGACACTGATTCAACATGATTTACAAAAAAAGGATCGAAAATAAAAAATGCTGACCGGATTAAACATGTGGGATATATCCGACTACTTGTGCGTTTTGTATCGTACAGGTGGGATACAAGATATATCATGGGATATATCAACCTATATCGCCGATACTTAAAACAGTGATTAATATAAATAGAGAAGGCAGGCTCTCTTCCCTTTTTCCTCTTTTCTTTCACGTGCTACAGTAACAAGCATATTGTTCTACAATACTAATTATTGAAGATCCTATTACTACATTCTTTCCATATCAACCAAATCATCACTACAAGAGATAAACCCCATAATATTCTTTATTTTGGCCTTGGCACCCCCAATTCCAAGCTTAAATAGAGCGGGAATTGAGCTTTTCTTTTTCTTTTTTCCTTTTTTTTTCTTCTCTTTTTTTTTCTTTTCCATTAAGCCTGGCATTACCCAAACCATCTCAAATAAGGCTAGAAAATTGTTCCAAATGTATGTGGTGAACTTGCATTGGATGAAAAGGCGATCCAATGGGCCACCGTCCTACACGCTTGAGGCACATGACACATCCATTTGTAAACATCATGTTACGATTCCACAACGGGCCAATTAGTGCCTCAGCAACTGAAATTCGACCAATAATTAGGATGAATACCTACTTCAAATTTTGAATGGAAAAGCAGATTAGACCTCAAATCTCAGTAGAGTCAAGTCGACTAAGGCAACCAAGTCTTGACCAGGTCATGACCAAATTGAGTTCTCTCTCGAATCTTGATGAAATCTGATCAAGTCAACACAGCCAAGTTGGGCAGAGGTTTTTTGAGTGTTCAAGCATAGGTCAAAATAACAACAAGAAATGGTTATCCTCCTGTGAATCAATGATTCCTAGCGATAATTAGGAAAGACAAGGGGGTGATTTTGTGCAGATTCAGCAGAGGGGGGGGGGGGGGGGGGGGGGGGATTCAGCAAGCTTACACGTTGATATTATTAAGAAACATTGTATATATAAAAACAATATATTTAACAAAATAGTTTTCCAATGTAAGAGGATACACTTACAGACCATACCTTGCATACCTGCCTTTTTGGTACGACTCTTTTTCTTTTTTAATCTGATGAAGATCTATCAAACAGAAGTGAAAGAAAACATTACAAAAGATGTAACGAGAAGCGCAAGTGACCCCCTCGCCACTCCTTTGGCAAGCCTATCAACCACCTCATTGACTACCCTCAGGATCAAAGAACATCAAGTTCCCAAATAAAACACTAATGACTTGATATCTGTGACACAAGAAGTGTAACAACCCGTAAAAAATAAATAAATTCACGCACGAGTACATACACAAGTGCCCATCCACATGTATAATTTAGGGACAATTTTTCTTTTTTCTTTTCTTTTCCCTTCAAACTAGAGAAAATGCCCGTAGAGGCACACACTTACACACACTTCTATACATGCCAATATACACATAATCTATCAATAATCCAAACTGTTGAGAACACTCCTCGTGAACCTATTAAGCTATTCAACTGTCCGATCTCAACTCGGACCCTCAAATTATTGTGTCATACGTAATGGTTCCATTTAAACAATTCATCATGGGGGCAGATGAATATCCTCGATCTGAAACATGAGTTGGCCACTGAAGTTTTGGATCTATCTCATTTTGGGCCACATCCTAATATCACCTAACAAATCAGATGAACGGTGCAGATGTCTCACAAACATCACGGTAGAGCCCAATGCCCTGTCCATTTAAAAAAAAAATAACAGAGAAAGAAAAAGAAAAATCCAAAACAGCAACGTGTGCACGTTACCACAGAAAGAAATGAGGAACACCCCCCCCCCCCCCCCCCCCCCCCCTCCCATAATTTTTCTTTCAAACAACAAGCTGCCCACGTCCATCCCCACTGTGGGCCATCCATCATACATGATGATGATCTAAACTGTTCACCAGGAGCAGCCCCCAGGGAGCTTTTCAACGATAGGCATTTCTTGACCCAGCTTTGCACTGTATGGCCCACCTGAGACTTCCAAACTGCCCCATTTTCGGACATCTATCCAAACAAAACTCAGAGAAACAGATGGATGGTGTGGATTTCTGAAAACATCACGGTGGACCCACCTGGTTCTCCAAGCAGTCCACGACCGCGACCCGAAACCTAAACCCATTCGCGCCCGTGCCCATCTTCCTGCGCACAGCAAGGTTCCTCTCCTGAATTGAAAAGCTGACATATGCAATCCGCGTGAACTGCCTAAAGATGATCTCAATCGTCCATAAGAGAGATCCTAGCCGTCTTTAGACGACTACAGCCCAACACAAGTGCGCCAACAGCCGAACTCGTTGCAGAACGAGTCTGCATCCGAGTTTAACTCGTATTTATTGACAAACATTCCAGATCTTCTCAATCCCTTCCCCTCACTTAAAAACCAATCTAGACTGTCCATTTCCGTTCCTTGACATGAAAGGAATCGAGCGAAAACGCATAGAGCATGTCTCACGCCGGATTTTTTGGCCATAAGTAGCGGACGCCCGAAACTTTCTAGTTTCGAAACCACTGACAAAAACGCTACGGAGCTTTGTTTTCTCACTCCTACAAGCACTGTATTGTTGATCTTGACCATTCACAAGCAACGGGATGGAGAAATATCTTCCGGAAAAGAAGTTGCCATTAACAGCTGAGCGTCTTCCTCGCCAAGATCCATGACCACACGATCTATGGTAACATCTGATCTCAGATCCGTTTCGACTATCATATGTCCCACATGATTGACGATCCATCATCAAAATTCCAGCCAAGATCCGAAGCCATGTAAGGAACAACAATATCACAAAGACTAGCGTCGAACGTCTCTTGTCGCTGGAACTTACACTGCCTAAAACTTACGCAAAACCTCTTTTGCCTGTGATTCCCGACACCTGAAAACTTATAAAAACTTATAAGATGAAAGAAAGAGATCATAATACCAATAATAGGAAGAAAACCAAGAGAGAAAGTGAGAGAAAAATCATATTCGAGTGTTCTTCACTAAGTAGACTCAGCCGAGTCGAACTGAGTGTAGATTAGGTTAGGGTTCAGAGTAACTGGGATTCGGCCAGGGGCTCCTTAATTGCTGAGTTGCTAAATCAGTGTTGAATTACAGCGGCTATGGCTGGACGTGCCGATAAATCCTGAGTCGAACCTAGTCGACTCGGTGGATAGTCCGCTGAAATCAAAGGCTGAGCTGGCTGAAATTGAGACACTGTGCAAGGTAAAACATCCCTCTATGAATTCCCAATTGTTATTGGATTATGATTCTACTATTATTCGGTTCACCTAATAGCTTTCGTCCTCGTAAATAAAAAAACGAGTCAATTGATTTCAAGCAGTGTGAACCAACAACAAGTAGATTCTAGTATGAACAGGGCACAACCACGACCTAGAGAGACGTACTAAACACAAGTGAGTGATTCATTCATTAGTTTGATTTCTTCTTTGTAATTATTTGTTTGTCAAGTTTTCCCCTCTTGTTATTGTACATATTCTACGATCCTCAGTAAGGGATCCTCCCTTCTCTCAGATTTTGCAATTCCTTTTTCTTTGTTGAAGTTCATTATGTGAGTGATCCTCCTCTGGTTTGATTTTCCCTTCTTTTGAGTCAAGTTTCTTATTTTGCAATGATTCCTTTGTCGAATTGTTCTTCAATTATTTCCCTTGTTGAATTCTTCTTGTTTTTATACAATTCACTTTCCCATTCGCACCTTGATAATCGTAATCTTACTTGTAATACCCTTCTATTGTTTTAAGTCTAGCCCTCTTGACTAGGGGCTGCACACATTTCAATTTATGATCAACTTATCAATTGAATCGAATCGAACAAATCGTTCTCCAAGATCAATTCAATTCAATTTTATTTATTTATTTTTAAATTCAATTTCAATTTTCGGTTCCAATCAATCGGATCGAATTGATCTGTATCGAATTGAATATATATATATATATATATATATATATATATATATATATATATATATATATATATATATAAATTAATGGACTGTGTGTGTTTTATCTATGCCGTCCATCCATTTTTACATCTGAATTTAAGGAAAAATTCCAAAAATTAGAAAGATATATATCTCATATTACCACACCACAAAAAAACAATGGGGATTGAACGTCCACCATTAAATTCTTCCTAGGTCCCATTGTAATGTTTATTTGCCATCCAACCTGTTGATAAGCTCACATAGACCTTGAGGAAGGGGAAAAAACAAATCTCAACTTGATACCAAACTTCTAAGGCCCAAAAAGTTTTCAACAATAAGCGTCAATCCCCCACTGTTTTCTTGTGGTGTGGTCCACTTGAGATTTGGATGTCTCATTTTTGGGATAATGTCTTAGAATCACATGGAAAATGGATGGAGGGCCTAGATAAAACACATACACCATGGTGGGGCACACAGAGCTTTGAAACCACCCTTTTGCATATCTCCGCCCACCCAAGAGTCCAAGACGAATCGGATTGCGTACTTAGTAACTCAATGCACTTGGCGTACTGAGTAAACTTTGTGGGGGCCATGGTGATTTATTCATTTTATCCACTCTGTTCATCCACTTTAAAAGATAATTTTATGTCTCGAGCCCAAAATTGAAGCGTATACAAAGCTCAAGTGGCACACACCACAAGAAACAGTGTGAATTGAACCTCTACCATTGAAAATTTATTGTAGGCCACGGAAGTTTTGAATCAAGCTGATATTTATGTTTTTCATTCATACATGTCTACCTAATCTTACAAACAGGTTGGATAACAAATAAACATCACTGTGGGCCCTAGGAAGGTTTCAACGGTGGAAATCATTATTCCCACTTAGGCCTGGCAATGGGTCGTGTTGAACCTTGTTCATGTCATGTCGTGTTCGTGTCATGTCAAAAATTTGCTCAACCAAACCCAGCCCGTTAACTAACGAGTCTAGAAACCCAAACCCATTCGTTAATTTAACAGGTTACCCGTAACCCGACCCGTTTAACCCGTTAGGCCAGTCTACTCATCAAATGGCCACACCATTGATGAGGACAACTGACAATCTGACCCAACATACAGATGTGGTCCACCTAGTGGGCCCATTCTATCACTGGAAACAACATAGATGAGGAGGAATCACATGTACATTGCAATATTGCATATGATAGAGTGCCAAGGTTCATAGGTGGGCCATGGTTCGGTGATCTAGACAATTATGTTAACGGGTTAAATGGGTTCACGGGTGAAACACTGACCCGACCCGTTATGTTAATGGGTCTTAACGGGTCAACCCGTTAGTGACCAGACACAATAAGGTTGGTCCCGAACACTGGTTTTTCCGTGCGGGATAGCGGGTTGTGTGGAATTTTGCCAGGCAATCCCACTGGTTCATGTGGCATGGTCCACCCAAGTTTCGGATATGCTTCAATTTTGGGCTCAACGGCTAAAATGAGCAGGCAAAACAAATAGGTAGTGTCATAAACCAAACGCATTCCAAGTAAGCCCAACTAAGTTTACTCGGTATTACAAAAGTGTACTAACTTAGTACGCAATTTGAAGTTCGCCCAAAAGTGAATTAAGTGTTAATGTTGGTAACAACTTTGTGGGTGTTACCCCTACCGTGTGGGGCCTACCTTGATGTAGTTTTTGTATATCCATTACGTCCATTTAATTTTACGACTCATTTTAGGACATGATCCAAATTATAAGAAGATCAAATCTCAGGTGGACCATACGAAGAGAAAGAGTGGTGAATAACCATTAAAAACATTTTTCGGGCCTCAAAAGCTTTGGATCAATACGATCTTTCTAATTTCCATGTATGGACTAGTTATTATGCATATGTTTTCAGAAGTATTTCTACCAATATTACTATTTGAGGTACTATAAAATCCAAACCAACAGAACCTATAAGTTTTCAAATTTCAATGTGTGAAAATCGATTCGAAAAATTCATCAATTCAATCTCAATTCAATTCCAAAAAAATTGGGTCAATTCAATTTCAATTCAAAATTTCAAAATTAAGATCATTTCAATTTCAATTTCAATTTCAAAAATTTAAGATCAATTCAATTTCAATTTCATCCAAAATCAAATTGATCGAATCGATGTGCAGCCCTACTCTTGACTCAAGGCTAGCCTATTGTTTTGAATTCAACTCAAGTTGCGTTGGGAATAGCCATTTCTCCCTTTTGACTCAAAAGCTTTCCCCTCGACCTCCTCGCATCTTTTATTCTCTTGAGTGTTGATGTGTTCTTGATTTTATATTGTTGATAAGAGGCCTATTGTCATCTTTCTTGAATCTTGATTTACATCGTTGAATTTTATTGAATTAATCTTGTATATTTATATCTTGTGTTTTTTTTTAACTATTGATGGATTCTAACCGGTGTTTTAAATAGCTACGCTATGTAGCGTGTAGCTTACGCTGCGTAGCTCATGAAAATAGTTTAAGTTGCATGTAGCCTACGCGAAATGATTAATTTGGATATGCTGCACGCTACATAGCTCACATTACAAGTTATTTTTCATTATAACATTAAAATCAATAATGTTTTTAATGATTTGTTACATTTTTCTATTTCAATGAAAATTCGTTAGTCTTTTCGATGCTTTTGGTAAAATAATATAAGAAATAGTTTTAAATCAGTTTTGTTGCCCTTTCTTTACTTTTAAACTTAATCATTACCCCTTGCTATTACTTTAGGTTGCATTTAGTTGCACCAAATATCATAAAATTTTGTTAAATTTTATTATTAATCATCTAATTTGGTGCAACCAAGTGCAACCTTGATTAAAAATCTGAGTAGTGTGTAGCTTATGCTACACGCTATGTAACTTACTCCTCATGCTTCAAAGAGGTGAAGGCTACGCTACACGCTATTCGCTATTTAAAACACTGATTCTAACATGTGTACCTTACGTTACATGTTAATTCTCATATATGCATGCATTATGATTACGAGTGCTTGTACCTATATGCTTGGATTTGCTTGAATTGCAGTGAAAACGTGGAGTGCTTAATGATTGCATTGACTGTCTCATCATGGAACGCATTGAATTGAAATTACTTTGATATGATTGATCGAGTAGTCGGATTATTGAGTGAGGGTTCCCTTGGCCTGTATGGCAAGGATGATTGATTAATCGAGTGGTGGGATTATCGAGCGGGGGTTTCCTTGGCCTGTATGGCAAGGATGATTGATTAATCGAGTAGTAGGATTATTGAGCGAAGGTTCCATTGGCCTATATGGCAAGGATGATTGATGATGGAGTGGTGGGAATATCGAGCGAAGGTTCCCTTGGCCTATATGGCAAGGATGATTGATGATGGAGTGGTGAGATTATCAAGCAAGGGTTCCCTGGGAGATCATACTCAAGATGACTTGCATTACATGCATGACCCATACATCATGACATCATACTTATCCTAAGAATCTATAATCATGGCATGGCATCTTGTTATATGTTTTATCCGTCTATATCGTGTCTATTGTGAATCCATGATATCCTTATATCAAACTCGTGGTTAATAAGATCTCACTGGGCTTCTAGCTCACCAAATCAACAGTTGCAGGTTTGCAAGATGAGAGAGAGATTGGAGATGAAGAATACCTAGGCGGCTACTTCCATTAGGATTTAGTTTTATATATTTATCTTTTTATTTGAAAACTTGTGATAAGACTTAAAGTAGAGAGTTATGTTAGAGAGGATTTTGAGTTGTGGATTCATTAAGTTGAAATTTCAAGTTTGAGTTTATTTTAGTATGGTTTGAATGATTAAATCATGGTGTGGTTTAGATGAATGGTGATTTGAATATTAATGTGTATTTAAATTATAGTTCATACCCTGGAACTCAGGATTTGAGCAACCATACTCAGGTTCCGAATTTCGGGGCATGACAAGAAGAGAGTCATTTTTGTTAACTATCAACCCATACACAAGCCCAACCAACTACATTAAATCAACTACGCATGACATGCAGAGGTACACATCCGTGATCCGTCCAGCAAATTTCTCGAGCTGCATCGATATGTAAATCTTTAAACCTTTAGTGGTTAAACACATTTGTGAAAAATACGGTGGAAACATTCCATATCCCTAAGAAAAAATTGAGACCATGTAAGAAATCACAAGGAACCAATACTTCAACAATTAACGTGCAACACAACATGGAATGCTTGTTGATGAAGAAAAAAAAACACCACAGAGAATGCACTAACTCCCTAACAACTACATGTCGGCCAATACGGGTCATATCACGTATGTACTATGAAACAACCAATACATTTTTTTTAGAGAGAGATAACAGCCAATACAACTATAAGAAGCCATTTTTTTCACTCTCTCACAAATTCCATGTATTTTCTTTATTTCAAGCATAGGGGAAGGCTCAGAACTCTTTTTGGGAAAAGAAAAGAAAGGAACAAAATAAAAATAAAACCCAAATCTAGGCCTATTTTAGATATCAAGAAAGAAGATTTGTGTGCCCCATTGCTATGCATTCTTGAGAATCCATTCTCTTTGAGAATGCTTGTTTGCCTCCTCTTAGGGTTCTCACTCACCTTCATTGGTATCAAAGCCTTACGAGAGACTGTTCAAGGGCCTTCAGTGGTACTACATAGTGTCGGCTAGCTCCTCATTTCTATTGAGTTTTCTATTATGGCCACTCCTTTTACTACTTCAATTCTTGCTCCTTGTCCTCCTAATTTTCTGCTTCCATCCTCAAACTACCTATTTTGCATTTTTGCCAGTCATAACTTGTTAACTCCAATCAAGTTTTGTGGGCCCCATCGTGATAAGTGCATGATATCCAAGCCAACCATCAAATGCATCCCATCATGTTTGGCCTATGGCCCAAAAATCAGGCCAATCCGTGCATCAAGTGGGCCACGACAAAGGAAAACAATTGGGAGGGAACGCACACCCTTGAGTTGCACCAAGGACCACCTGAGCTATAAAATTGTCCAATTTTTTGCCTAACCCTTCATCCCAGCCAGATGTGATGGCTGAATGTCCCAAATTCCACCATACATGATACGGTGGGCCCCAGAAAAAGAGATTTTCCAAAAAAAAGGTCTACTTGAGTTTGCAACAAGGGTTGGAGTCGGGGAAACCCGATCATCTCTTTGATAAAGAGTATCCGATTTGCCCTTCTCCTTCTCACATCTCAACCAAGCTTGTGTTCCAGTCCACATTCTATCTTGCATCTCTACTACTACTAATTGACTTTCTTTTTTTCACTTTTTTATTCCAATGAGTTAGCCTGATGTTGAGCACAGCGTCTTCGCAGGCCAACTCGAATGTAATTCTTTTTAGAAGTTAGTTAAATTCTCACAAAATCCCATAAAGTAAAGACCGCATATTGTGCGGGCAGAAAAGGGTGCCTAACCGCTTCATTTTTACCATCACCGAGGCCCTTAGAACTCTAGTCATAGACTAACTACAAGAGTCACTTAAGTTGGGGAGTCTTGTGATTCTCTAACCCTTAAGCGATTCTACGATTTCTAGTCAGCCGTAGATTCTAAGTTTTTATTGGCTATTAGCAACTCCAAATTGTATGCATAATCTCATCTAACTCAACACCAAACCCCAACTACATTCAACACGAGAAGAAAGCCAAGAGTGTGCAAGGCCCGCTTCGCGCGCGCGCGCGCGCGCACACACACACACACATACACACAGAGAATTGGTCTCCTACGAGCAAAGGCCGGGTTGACCAACTTTGGTGGGCCCAACCTTGGTGTGCTTCTGAAATCCACTCCGACCACCTGGTGCTTGACCCAATTTTAAGACTAGGGCTCAAAAACCAACCCCATCCATGATTCAAGTGAGCCATACCAAGGGAAACAATTGGGAGGGAACACCCACCCTCGATTTTTTACAGGGCCCACCGTGATGTGTATGTGAAATCCACTCCAACCATTACATGTCTCATCCCACGTTAGGCCAAACCAAAAAAATAAAGCAACGTTATGATTCAATGATGTAGGATAAACTAGGCCCACGATCCATGGGCCTGGACCAAGCCTATAAAAGCCCCATAGTTGGCCCATCAATAAGGAGGCCCAAGCCTCCTATTTAGGTAGCTAGCTAGTACAATCAATTAGCTAACTATGCAATAATCAATTAGTCAAATTTCTTAATTGCATTCTTATACCTTAGGCATCTCTTTATTACTTTCCACTTTTGCAATAAGTCATTGGTTGTCAATGACATTATGAATCTTCCTTATATATACGTCTCAAACCTTACATAAGGGCCTAGCATGAGTAGTATCAAGGCACCTTTGATTTGAATAAAATTTCTGGATTGTCTCCTTTCCCTTTGTGTGTGTGATTCTTGTGCTTTTAAGATTGGAGGTGCCTACGTTTGGGCGGATCCTTCCCATCAGCCGGTTGCACCAAGTTTGATCCATGACTTAGGTGGGTGACACAATAGGAAACAATTGAGGAAGGATGCCCACCCATTAAAAGCTTCCTAATTGTCTGTGGGGCCCTCCAAGATGTGGCTTAGACATCTGATCCATTCATTGCTTGTGACCCACTAAATTTCAAGTCATTCCAAAACTTAGGTGGGCCCTATGAAGTGATTTTAGATGTTTTGACTTCACGCTGTTCTAATAATCTAGATGGTGTCGCACACGCACATATGGGTTTTGCTGCGGACGTACACAAAGTCCCCAAACCTTTTGAATGACACATGGGATGCCCAATCATCAATTTGAACCGTCTTTCATACAACTAGGGACAAACCATGGTGCAAAAATCACGCCAATTTGTTGATTGTAAGCATTTGATCAACAGCATGGAAAATGAATAGTCAAGAATGAGAGGATAAACAAAATAGGTCAAATCATCATTGTGAGAACACAAGAGTTACAGAGAGCAATCAATGTCGACGATGGGGGCGTAGATGAAGGAGGTGACGCAGGTTACAATGGGTGAAGATGGATCCAACGACCTCGCCATAGGAACGTATGTGTGTTGGCATCACCGTCGCTTTGTACTTTTCGATAAAAAAAGCCAAGGTTAACCGAGAAGGATGTGGGTGACATTCATCAGAATTATGTCACACCAAATATCATCCTCATATATGCCAATTTTAAAGGACATCAAGCACCTTCAAGTCACAGGGATGGCAGTGTCGTCGACCCACACAACCTTATATGGTTTTGGATGCCTTTTAGTTGGCAACTTGAATTTATCAATTACTTCCTGAGAGACGATATTCATTGTACTACCACCGTTGATAATCATGTTACACAACCCACCCTTGTATTTTACTCACATACGGAAAATCATGGTCCGTTGCCAGTCTTCCTCTTCCTCCTCGGTGGTGGTAAGGAAGCGGTGAATGATAAGAGTAGGGCATTCAACCTCAGCTTCAGCCGCAATCTTGGCAGGGTGGTCCTTTGGCTGTGATGCAGGCTCTGCATATGGTTGTTCCAACTCGATGTGCTCATCGTAATATTCAAGGCCGTTCAGATAGTAGGGGTCCTCATTACCGGAGAAATGGAGATTCCTGGCTTGCGGACACTCATTAGAAAAGTGTCCTATGGGTGTTTCCGAACTCTATTGAAGAATTATGGGTGTTTCCAAATTCTATTGAAGAATTTCTCTTCGCATGGCATGGTGGAGGGTAGGAAAGTTAGGAAAAAAGGTTTGGAAATTAAGCTTATTAGCGATTCTTTGGGCCTTATAGTGGGAAAGGAATGAACGATGTTTTAATAGCAAGAGGCATGGGGCAGGGTATGTATTTAGATTGGCCATGCAAAATATAAAGGATTGGTCGAAAGGGTAATGGAGAGTTTTTCTGTTAGTCTCCAAGGTGGTCTTGGGTGGGTGTTTCTGTATAGCTTTGTCTATTTGTATTTTTGTATATTCTAGGCTTTCGCCTTCTTTTAATAAAATTTCACAAATGTTCCAAAAAAAAAAAAAAAAGTGTCCTATCTATTCACTACAATAACAGTCAACACCCTGCCGCTCTCATCTAAGAGGAGGAATAGGGTTAGGACCTTTCCCTCCAGTGTTATATCCCTACAGCACTACTTGCTTTTGGTACGAATTCTATGGCGAGGGCACTACAACGGTTGTCACTACCTTACAAGCGGAGTCTACATCTATGGGGCATTGCAGAAAAGAGTAGGGAGGTGGTCAATGGCCCTGTGGTCGAGTCCGATTAAGATGCAGATCCAGACCCTTTCTAATAGAAGGTTCCCCAACTAGGTAACCAAAGCGTTGGAGAGTATGCTGACGTAACTTCTATTTAACTCATTGAGATTTCCGATGCACATCATCAACTGACTCAAAATCATACACGACCATCTCGCCCTGGATTTATTGGCGTAAGCCTGCCCGATAGCAATTAGCCGTTACGCGATCCGTCTCTGCAAACTTACAACAGACGGAAAGCTCATTGAACTTCTCAATGTAGTCATCCATAGATAAAGTTCCTTATTTGAACGCAAGAAGCTCTTGGAAAAGAGCATCCATGTGATCTGAATGCAAATATTTACTTTCCATCCTCTATCTCTCATGTCAGCCCACCTGGTGATAACAAGACAACCCATGATGAGATTGTTGTCGTTAATGCTTCAACACCAAATTCATGCTATAGCCCTTGAGCCTAACCTTGACAAAGGTCACTCATTGGACATCGTTCATGTTGTACCATACAAAATAATCTTCAAACACTGCAATTCACTCAACAAAAGCCTTTGCATCAAGACGATCTGTGAAGTCTAGAACTTCAACTCGCACTTTCTTAGGTGTCTCAATCAACGCGTCATGGGCTCCCTCTGCAAAGAGTCGTTGCATGAAGTCAGAAACATATTCCCGAGGACCCATATCATTTGGATTCACCAAAGGTTCTAGTTGAAACCTTTGTTGTGGATTCGAGTCACCATCAAGATCTTCGATGGGATCAAGTTTCTCTTCACGTTGTTCTCCATGTAGTTGGTCAACAATCATTTCCAGGCTGGCTACCCTTGCAAATAGCTCGGTGATGCAATTGTCTCGTTGTTTATCAGTAAGTCTCCCTCAATATATGTTACCACTACGGGTAAACATCATATTAGGGGGGTGAAGTCAGAAAGTAATGTTCAAAATATATGGTCGTCTTTGGTTTAGAATAGAAGATTGTTAATAGGTTGAAATTCTAGGCTCTAACGGATTGGGACAAGGCTAGATTTGGACTGTTATTGGTTTGGGATTTTGGACTTCTAATAGGTTGTAATGGGAGCTGGATTTGAACTAGAATATGGTTATTGGGTTTTTCTTCTTTTTTTTTTCTACTAATGGGCTAATTTTTATCTTTTTTAATGCGCTAGAATGAGGCTAATTTTGGGGCTTTAATAGGCTAGAATAGGGCTGATTTTGGGGGTTCTAATGGGCTGAAATGAAGCTGATTTTGCTAGCTAGCTACCTAAATAGGAGGCTTGGGCTTCCTTATTGATAGGTCATCTATGAGGCTTGGGCTTGGGCTTAATGGGCCTGGGCCTGGGCCTGGATCATGGGCCCAGTTCAACCTGCATTAGGGCTGGATGTACAAAACACAACACGGTGGGCCACAAAGCTCGACCTTACCATAACTTATGAAGGTCAGCCTTATAGAAACAAGAATCATAAAGCCAAACACTAACAGATGGGACAAGGCAATGATGATGATTATGAAAACACTCGATTGGTATTTTTACAAGAGTCACGCTCAACCACTAATTACGTACGAACATTTTTTACCATGGCGAACATTAAAACATTTAGAGAACATATAAAAGATGCACACCTGTAACATGTTTACTCTCCTTAGAAATATAGGTAAGAACCTGTAATATGTTTAATCCTGGTCCTAATGAGGGGATGCTATAAAATATGCCCACAAAACAAAGTATCTCATAATGCACACAAATGTTTTCCAAGATGGTAGGCAAGTCGACGCATTTTTTTTAGAGCGTCGTCTCAAGGCTTTCCTTGAGGCATTAGGGCAAAGCCTCAAGATTTAAGCCACTCATTAACTAGAAAATGCCAGAAAAATGAAAAGTTGAAAGCATGAGAAGTTACAAAATATCATAATAGTCCAACATTCAAAAAAGAAAAACAAAAAAAGAGAGAAACAAGAAGGAATTTTTTGAAAGATGATGAATATTATTAAGAGCAAAATCCAAACAAAAACAAAAACAATAAAAAACAGAGGAAACACACAGAGGAACAGAAAAAAAGAAAAATTAAAAGAAGGAAAGGACCCAAGGAGCTAAAAAGAGAAGAAGCTATACAACTAAACCCCTCCAAGGGCCCCAAAATCCCCCTCAGGGATCCCAATCCCTACAAGAGAAACAAGAAGGAATTACTAATGCAACCATAGAAACCAACAATAGAATAAAGGCATTGGTAGCTATGTTGGTTCTTCAGTTGTGGGTGTGGCTATAATTGCACAAAGGGTAGCAACGCAAGTCCAAAGAGCTAATTGAAACCGGAGCAGCAACTGGTTAGATGGATTGTGCAAGTAAGGCCATGGCATGAGCAAGGTGAGGCAAGGAGTTCTTTCAGAGCCTCGCCTCAAGGCATTGACAAAAAAGCATCAGACTTGAAGTCATTCGATAAGGAGAAAATATTTGGGGGGGGGTTATATAACATTAGGATGTAGTCAGTAGCAATGAAAAATATGGAAAAACAGAAAATGATGCATACCTGTTGATTAATCGGCGCTCCTCCATAAGCAACAACCACTTTGACACCAGTTTGATAAGCAAACTTTCTAGCCTCCTCATGTATCTAGAAAGCAATCACAATAAAAGATTAGAAATTGGCTCAAACAAAATCTCATGCTAGATATGCAGATGATTGAGCAACTCAAATATGTGAGAAATTACCTGACATGAGAGCTCCCTTGTAGGTGATAGAATAAGCGCAAGAGGGTATACTGTCCGTGCACCCCGCGGCCGCTGAGAAAACTGACCCTTCATAATCCCACTAATGATAGGGAAACAGAACGCGGCAGTCTTTCCAGACCCTGTCTGCGCACATGCCATCAAGTCCCGCCCAGCAATGGATATAGGGATGGCGTGGCGCTGCACAGGCGTTGGTTTCACATACTTGCACCTCCTAATGTTCTGATTAAGAGCATCCCCCAAGTCTATATCCGCAAACGTGTTCACGGGTGGTGGCACGCTGTCGCCACTTGTCTCGACCGGAATGTCCTCATAAGCATCAAAGTTGATGGAGGTGTTCTCCTGCTCACTAAACGCAGGCTCAACATTGTCCTCGTTCTCAAAAGGGTTGACCTCGCGCTCCTTCCCACGGTCCCACCCGCTCCTGCTGTTCCAGCTGCCCCCTCCACCACGCCCACCACCAAAACCCGAGTGACCCAAATCCCGACTAGGTCCACCCCACTGGGGCCCACTTGTGGGCCCACCATAGCCGGGCCCATTGTTGTAAGCGTCATTAGAGGCGGGAATGGATGGATCCGAAGGAGGGCGGTTACGAAGATGTGGAGGGACATAAGAAGATCGGACCGGGCGAGAACCAGCGCTGCTGCTGCCTGAAACCCTGTCGCTGGCGGCAGCTGCATTTTCAGTTGTCGAATTCACGACAGAATCCGCCCATGATGTTCGCATAGTTGGAACCACCGGTTACTTGCTACCACTAATCCGTATGCCAAATCCAACAAAAGGGGTAAAATCCCAAACAGCCAAGACAAAATTCTCGACGAAAACTAAACTTACGAAATTCCAAAACCTCTCCACAGTCAAATCCGAAAATCCTCTAAGATCACGAACCCTAACAAGGCAAAAAAAAAATGCAAGCATTGATTTCAGAGCGTAAGAAACCGAATCAGTATCAGAAAAAAAAAAACGGCGGGGGGGGGGGGGGGGGGGGAGGGAGCAGCTTCCAGAAATAGAATAAGAAGGAACCAAATAAATCATTTTCGGAAGATCCGTGAGCGAAGGGAGGGAAGGAGAGATTGAGAGAAACCTGTTATAGATGGAAGAGATCAAAAACACTAGAATCCAGAAACCCTCGAATCGTGTTATTTCCTTCTGCACCGATGCAAATAAAGCTGATATTTGCAACCCCTCGTTTTTTTTATACACACACCCACTTTTCCCTCTTTAGAAGAGTGGGCACCAATCATTGCGGGGGCAGAGGATTTTTAGGCATATTAGCGGCCTCCGCGTCGAGGCAAGAATAGTGTGTCCTAACGAGCCGGGCTAAATTATAGGCCGTTCATCTGATAGGCCCAAAAGCTCCCGCATCGTAAGGCTCTCTCAACCCCACCCTTCTATCAACAGTTTGGAAGTGGATGCAGCCAATAGATCATTGTTGCATGGCTAGGATCATCCGTTGAGGAAGATTTTTAGGCATCCCACTCATGGGCTGGGTCCACTAAATCAGAGCGCCCCACAAAAGAAATTACAGCATGTCCCCGCTGGATGCGGTGAGAACCTCTGAATCCTGTGAAATGGGGGAAAAACTATATTACTGTGTTGGGCTTTGATGAGATGACTCTTTTGTCGTCAGGTCTGGCTAAACCAGACCCAGCTCTTTACTCAGCCCATGCCCAGTCAGTCAGTCGTGTGGGAGAGCAAGGCCATTTACACAGGCCCGTCCAATGATAATTTTTCATCAGGTAGGCCATTTCATGTAAGGGGAAAATGGACGGCTACAATTAACGATGACAAGTCCTCACTAAATCAACGCACAAGAGGCCCCACCCACCTGACGGGTGGCTTGAATAGCATGTTTTGGGCGTGATGAACCTCTCAGATCTCACGTAAGTGTCCCTCGAGTGATATTTTACCCCAAATTGTAGACTCTCTAATCATGAAATTGCATGATATCGGGCACAACAAAACGGAGTAAGGTGACAGAGGTGATGGGTGTTGATCCTGGACCCACCAGACTCAGGTGGCCCTGTCGTTTTTAAGTTATATATGTGAAACTGCACAGATTGAATAATTAGGATCGGTTCCAGCCAATGCTTATAGTTCGGTTGTGCGAGATGGCCCATCTGTTACACAAGCCTGACCGTTGAAAGGATGCTAATCCAACGCACCATTGTCCTCATAAAAGGCAATGATCATGGTCGTCTGTTGACAGGAATTGCGTGATATGAATGCCCTCGGCCCATAAAAGTGGGGCGGATAGCCAGGTGGTCCAGAAAGTTGATCCAGTGCAACCCATGTGGAGGGACCATGCACAAGAGGCCCCCTAAGGGGATAATCACATCCTCCTACAGATGGATGGTCAGAGAAGAATGCGCCAACCACCTATGCTCCATGGAACAACAGAAAGTGGCCAACAATTCAATGGCTAAGATCCATCCAGGATGCAGCCCTTTGCATCAACAACCTAGAATCTAGATTTCCTTGTGTGTCGCATGCATGGCCTTTCGGTAGAATAGCACGGCACACTTTCAGTCCAATACAAAAAGGAGTTAAAAACCCTTTCAGTATCCAAAAGTGCGAAGCATTTATTCCTATAACCCATCATCAGTATTTTACAAGCCAAGAAAAAAACCGGTGGGGGGTAACTGACCACAGCCAAGCAATGGGACCCCACCACCATCAAGCAGGCCCAAAAGAATATCTTGAGACGAAAAAAGCTTGAGATGAAAAAAGCTCTCTCTCTCTCTCTCTCTCTCTCTCTCTCTCTCTCTCTCTCTCTCTCCATATTCTACAACCCACCACCAAAATTACTTGTAATTAGAAAGAAAAAAAAAAGACCCTAATCTGTTAGTTCATTCACCACTACCATTACACAACAGCCCCTCCTCACCTACGGCCCTCTGCCCAACCAAACAGCACTATCAGGAGAACCAAAGGAAAGCATAAAACAAGCAAAATAGGGAATGATTTCCCGTATAACCTTCAAAAGCAAATGGTGTGTCCCTGTCAAAATTATATTTAGAAAGAAAAACAAGTACTGTAGAAAATAGGGCCGTTAGTCCCACGCACTGGTTACGCCGGGACCGTGTCCGCTGCCCCCATACCCAGAGGAAGCCCCATACCCGCCACTGCTGTTGCCTCCACCATAGTAGTCGCCACCACTGCCCCCACCCCTACTGAAATTATCCCTTCGGAAGTCACGGCCTCCGAAGCGGCCTCCGCCGGAACGGCGGTTCCTCCCCCCTCCATATGATGACCGGGCGGCGAACCGGGAGAGCCAAGCAGGCACCTCCTGGTTGGATTCCTGCATCAGCTCACCCAGTGCCCTTGCCAAGGAGGAGTTGTTCTCATTGAAGAAGGCAGTGGCTAAGCCCGTCTTGCCTGCTCGCCCTGTCCGCCCTATCCGGTGCACGTAGTCGTCGATGTCATTGGGGAGATCAAAGTTAACAACATGCGCAACATGGGGGATATCAAGCCCTCGTGCAGCCACGTCCGTAGCCACCAAAATTGGTGTCATGCCACTCTTGAAAGATCTCAGCGCTTGTTCTCTTTCCTGTAGACAAATGTCTTCACTATGTTAAGCAACCATATACAGACAACAAAAAGAACACCATTATACAAGCAACATATGCTTAAACCGGCAGGAAGAGGAAAAAAATGCATTATAATTTACAGAAGACATGAAGCTTCTAACCATTCAAAGGGCATGAACTTAACAATAGTTCTTATCAATAACAACATCGTCATCGAATAATGTAACAGGTTACAGTGACCTCAAGAGCCAAGACAAAAGGGGAAAGCGAAAGCATCAGGAAGGAGAGGTCCATTGTGCAAGATATGGCATAGCAGAGCATCTGATGATACAGGTTTCGCTCTGCTACATTGCAGTAAACTGGCATAGCTGGATAGACTCAAGCCAATAAAGGCAGGCCTGCTGGCATTATGGCATAGCATCAAAATCTTCCAAGTTCTATATTAAAGGATAGGTTACCTTCTCACAATAGGTTGGCTGAAGGAATCCCCTCAACTTTTGTGGCTTCTTGTTTTAGAAAAAAATGAACACCACCTTGCTGACTTCAAGATCACTCAGATTTCTCACAAACATCTGGAAAGCAACTCATCAGCTGGTTGACTGGCAAATTCAAGAGTCACATGTAATGAGATAGTATTCTGGAACCATATGCTGATGTATATTATTGTTCTCTCCAGTTTCTTGTAGACAGCAATCATTTTTTGAATGCCAACCCAACTTTTATTAGAAAGGGAAGAAAACAAAAGAGGGCTGCAAGACCCAATACAACCAATAGAGATGATGATGAATCATCTAAACATACAAAGCCTAATCCACCCCCACCACTCTTCTACCTGCCACCTTCTATGGAGAAGAATTTTGCTACACCCACGGGTTGCATACGCTATATACGCGTCAATCCCAGCCGTGGGTGACGTCCAGATCTATAGGGGTGTAGAATGCGGAGAGTGCAGGTCTCTCTGGTCTCCTCTCTCTTCCAAGAATCTCTCTGGAATGGCAAGAGATCAGATGCAGATTTCGTGCCAAATTCTTGCGCTTGGAGCTTAGGTAGGGGCCACGACTGATGTTTGTGAGAAATCCGCCCCATCCATCCGTTTTGTGAGCTCATTTTACGATGTGAGATAAAAAATAAAAAAAAATGAGCAGCATCCAAGAATCAAGTGGGCCACAATAAAGGAAAAGGTGGGTTGGGAAGGAAGCGGGATTGCATACTGTGAGTGGGAAAGAGATGAAAGAGAGAGGAAATGGCGCACGAGCGCCGATTTCCTGCAAAAGCCTTTGGCATGCGCTAGGAACTTAGGTAGGGCTCACCGTGATCAGTGTTGTTAGTATCGTAGTAAATCGTATCGCAAGGCTATACAATTCAAAACGTATGGCCAAATCGCAATTTTAAGTAAATCGTACGATTCAATCAAATCGTACGATTTGACAGCCGGCATTAAAAACCGAAAAAAATCGATTTTTTTTCCTCCATTTTTTCCCTATTTTTTTTAGGGATTTACTTTCTAAAAGCTATTTAGGGTCCACCTTCATTAGAATATACACTTTTTTGCATCTTTTGAGAAAGATTGGAGAGATTTGGAGAAAGAATCTATCATATCTTTTTCATCGTTCAACAGAATCAAACACCGCTTGTTTCGTTGGTTTTCTACATTAAAATAGGTATGAAAACATATAAATTAGTTCCTTAATCTTTCCTTTTTCTTTTCTTCCATTTTTTAGGTAAAATATGCATAAGTTCATATCTTGTTTATGTGTTAGAAAACTGTGCGATTTTACAATTGCCCCTTTGCTGGATTTTACGCTTCGGGGGTGTTGCCCACGAACCCCCACTAGGCTCCGAATAGTGGGGGGAAACCCCCCACACACCCCCTCCCCTTTTGTCGGGGTACACTTAGAGGTCTAAGGAAACATAATACAAGACACAATCACACACCACCTACATTAGAATATCTCATCTTTTCCTTGTTTAATATTTTCTTTTTCCTTTCTTTAATTTTTAAAATAAAATATCATTTGGTTTATGACTTGTTCATTTGTTTTTTCTTTTTTTTCAATTTTTTTAACATTTTCTTAATATTTTTAACATTTTCATGTTTGACTTGTTTCTTATAGTTATAGGTAGGTTTGGGTGTTGATTCAACTTGGGGTGTTGAAGATGGGAAAGAAGTCGAAGTTGAAGGATATTGACCCTACATGGGAGTATTGTTCGAAAGAGGATGAGAACAATAATCTCCATCTTAAATGTTATTTTTGTGAGAAGAGTTATTGGGGAGGTGCGTTTCGAATGAAACATCACTTTGCTCAAACCAAGAAGAATGCTGCATTGTGTTGTCAAGTGGGTGATGACGTCGCCGAAAAATTCAAGACGTTGTTGGAGGGTAATATCAATAAGAAGAAGCAACAAGAAGAGCAGGCGTACGATGTTGAGAGAGTTCCCATAATTGAAGACAGATGAAATTGGAGGAAAAGGGAAAAGGATAATGGATGATTTTGTAGGAAGAAAAAGTGGGCCGAAAGAAAAGCAACAGGCCACTCCTAACAAATTTTGGAAGAATGGAGATCGAGATAATATGTCTTTCGATTTCTAGATTCTCATATGCAAATGCTTTACGATTTAATCTTGTAAAGAGTCCTTTTTTTTGCACCTATGATGGAAGTTAATGCATATTTGGGCCAGGGTTTGAAGCTACCGTCATATTATGAAATGAGGAATAAATTTTTTTAAATGAAAGTTTATAGAAAAATTCATTGAGGTTTATAAGAAGGAATGAGCAAAGACCGGATGCACCGTGTGTCAGATGGGTGAACCAATGGAGTGAATTGGTCTATTACCAATTTTTTTTTGTAAATATTCCAAGTGGTACAGTTTTTTTAAGATCGGTAGATACATCCGATATTTCAAAAAATGCAGACAATTTGTGAATCTATTATAGATGAGGTAAGTGAAGAGAACGTGGTTCAAGTTGTTACAGATAGTGCATCCGCTTATGTCAAAGCGGGCTAAATGTTGATGAAGAAGAGAAAGACATTGTTTTGGTCTCCATGTGTGGCCCACTGCATAGATCTTATGCTTGCGGACATTGGAAAGCTACAAGTTCATTCTGAAACCATGGCAAAGGCAAAGGCTATAACGGTCTACATCTACAAGCATTATTGGGTCTTGAGCCTAATGAGGAAGCATACAAATGGAGAGTTGACAAGACCGGCGGTAACACGATTTGCAACATGTTACTTAACTTTAAAAAGCACCCATGAAAATAGGATTGTCTTGAGGTCGATGCTTACCTCAAAAGATTGTGAAGGTAGCAGCTTCTCCAAGACTGCAAAAGGGAAGCATATTCAAGACATTGTATTGGTCGATGTTGACTTTTAGTCATCTATCAAGCAGTGTTTTAAATAGCGAATAGCGTGTAGCATAGCGTTCACCCCCTTTGAAGCGTTAGGAGTAAGCTACATAGCGTGTAGCGTAAGCTACACGCCACTACTAGTTTTTTAATCAAGATGCTTGGTTGCACCAATGTCATGATATTCTGTACCAAATTAGACTGATTCATAATGAAAGTTAACAAAATTTCATTGTTTTTGGTGTAACAAAATGGAACCTAAAGTAACAGGAAAAAGGCAATGATCAAGTATAAAGGTAAAGAAAGAGCAATGAAACTGATTTAACATTGTTGTTTATATCAATTTACTAAAATCATTAAAAAGGTTAACTAATTTTTATTGGAAATGAAAAAATGTAACAAATCATTGAAAACATCATGTGAGCTACATAGCGTGTAGCGTAGTTACTTAGTGTGTAGCGTATGCAATTTATGATGTAGCGTAGGCTACATGCAACTTAAGCTATTTTCATGAGCTATGTAGCGTTAAGGCCATGCTACGCTACGTAGCGTAAGCTACATGCTACATAGTGTAGCTATTTAAAACGCTGCTATCAAGTTTTGCTTGAAAACCACTCTCCCATTGGTTAAAGTTTTATAGCTAGTTGATTCAGATGAGAGGCCAGCCATGGGGTATATTTATGAAGCAATGGATCAGGCAAAAGAATTGATAGCAAAGAACTTGGGAGAGGTGAAAAACAGAAAAAAAAAAAAAAAAAAAGGTATTCGGCTATATGGGACATCATAGACCAATGGTGGAATCTTCAGCTACATAGGCCCTTATATGCGGCGGCTTACTTTCTAAAACCTAGATTTCAATATAATGATAGTTTCCATCCGGATTTAGAAATCAAAACAGGACTATATGATTGTATTGAAAGAACGATCCCGGATTCAAGGCAATGGGTGATCATTGATGAACAAATAGACAAGTTCAAAAAGGCCTATGGATTGTTTGGACGAGAGATTGCAAAATTAACAAGAACGACGAAACAACCAGGTAATTTTTCAATTCTTTTGCTTGTCTTTAAATAAAGTTACTGAAGTAACTAAGTAGTTATTTAAATTATTTAGTTTATTTATATATTTGTCTATGATTGATTCATAGGTTTGTGGTGGGAGACTTATGGAGATAAGTGTCCTTAATTGCAAAAGCTTGCGATTCGTATTTTGAGTTTAACATGTAGTGCTACTGGTTGTGAGCGCAACTAAAGCACTTTTCAGCAGGTAAGCAATTATTGAATTCATTACTTATGAATTCACATGTAGTACCTTTGGTTCTTATGAAATTCCACGTTCATTGCAGATACATTCGAAAAAAAGAAATAGACTCGAGCAACAGAGATTGAACGCTCTGGTTTTTGTGAAGTACAATCTCCAGCTCGAAGTCCGACATGCAAAGAGAGAGAAAGACCAAGGGCTTGATCCTATCTGCTTGTCGGATATGGAATCCGATGATGAGTGGATCACTGAGAAGGAGGATCCTACCCATCCTACAAATAACACCTGGATGGACATGGGTGAATGCTTTGCTGAGGGATTGGAGGATGTGCCCGGTGTAGGCGGGTCTACCTTACGACCGGATAGGCGACGTGGTTAGATTGCTAAACTAATAGTTTACTTTCATTTAGTAATGCTAAATTGCTAATAGCTAAACTTATAAGCAATAAGCATAATGCACTATGCATAAACTATTTTGTAGGTCCTAGAAAACTTGCAATAAGAAGTAAAGGGAAGGGGAAAGCGAAAGTGGTAGAAGAGGAGGAAGCAGAGTTTATTTCAACGTCAAATTCTGAGGATGAAGATAATGTTGATGATGTTGATGCCATTGATGATGAGGATGATGATGATGATGATGGCGCCGCGGTCGACGAAGACTATATTTGTTTAGACTTTTTGTTTTCTTTTTTATTTATACAAACAAGTGATGAAGCGAATATAAAATTATACATGTAAATGGAGATGGGAAAAGGTTATTTTTTAAAATCATACAAAAAACTTGCATGTACATGGGATGGGATATGCAAAGGGTTTTTTTTTCTTTTAACTTGATTATGACATGATACAACACAAGGATACAAATATACAATTAATGACGAGAATCATGTTATGGTTAAATTGTTTTTTTTTAGCATATTCATGAGAAGATGGATGAGTACCATGTTTTTTAATTTTTCTGATTTATTTACAATTTTTTTTGTATTTTGTTACGATATGTTTATGAAAATCTGGAAAAAAAAATCTTACAATTTACGATACGATACAATTCAGACCCGATTACGATTCACGATTTCGATTCACGATTTGACAACATTGATCGTGATGTATTTGAGAAATCCACCCCGTCTATCCATTTTGTGAGCTCATTTTAGGATGTGCGACCGAACACGAGCCGGATCCAAGACTCAAGTGGGCCGAAAATGTGAGGATTGAAATCCACAGTTGAAATATTCGTGGGCCACAGAAGTTTTGAATCAAGCTAATATTTGTGTTTTCAGTTCATCCCAGTATGAATGACATTATGAATAGTATGGATGGCATATAAGCATCACTGTGGACCCAGGGACGTTTCAACGGGTAGTCATTTCCCTACCCACCTTTTCCTTTAGTGCGACCCACTTGATTCTTGGATGCGGCTCATTTTTTGTCTCACATCCTAAAATAAGGTCACAAAGCATATGGATGGGGTGGATTCTCACAAACATCAGCCGTGGGCCCACCTAAGTTCCCAGCGCAAGAAGACTTTGGCACAAAATCGGCATCTGATCTCTTGCCATTCCAGAGGGATTATCAAAAGGAAATCGTACTGCATACCAAGTTACTCAATATGCTCTTATCATACTGAGTAAATTCTGTTGGGCCCACTGAGAATGTATATGGTTTATCCACAATGTCCATCCATTTTTCCAGATCATTTGCAGGGTTGAACCCAAAATTAAAACATATCCAAAGCTCAAGTGGACTACACCATGGGAAAAGGTGGAAATAATGATTTCCACCTTTGAAACCTTTCTAGGGTCCACATTGATGTTAATTTGTCATCCAACTTGTTCATAAGATTACACAAACATGGATGAAGGTAAAAAAAACAAATATAAGCTAGATCAAAAACTTCTGTGGCCCCCAAGATTTTTTAAATGGTGGAAGTTCAATTCACATTGTTTCCTATGGTGTGGTCCACTTGAGATTTTTATATAGTTCATTTTTGGGCTCTATCCCTAAAATTACCTTATAAAATGGATGGACGGAGTGGCTATAATACATAAATTACAGTGGACCCCACAGCCACGCAATCCGCTTCCTCTCGGAAGAGAGAGAGGAGACGAGAGAGACTCGCACTCTACATTCTACACCCCTCTAGATTCGGATGTCACCCACGGCTGGGATTGACGCGTATATAGCGTACGCAATCCATGGGTGTCGCAAAATTCTTCTCCCTTCTATGACCCTGAAAATTTTAAACCCCATCGCCTAAATTACAGCTCTGCCCCTGGCCCTTTGGTAGGTGACCTCTTTCATTTCCGCTAAATCACAGAAGGTTCTATAGTTTCACTCCTTCCATATCATCATAATAACACCAGAAGAGTAAGTTTCCGCAGAGACTGTTTAATATTTTCCAAACCCAGCCTTGTGCGACATCAGAGCATACCTGAATTCAACCTTGATAACTCATTGTATACCAGAAAGGCCAAAAGACCGTAGCAGATATTTGGCACTGAAGGAAGAGATGGATGGACTAACTCCCGATGTGCAAAGTCGCCACTTCTTTCAGTGTTCCATCACACTATCACCCTCTAAGCCCATGAATTCTGGCAACTGCACCACCCATTCTACTGAAAACTGAGAGAGAGGGGGGGGGAGAGAGAGAGAGAGAGAGAGAGACTCAATTGCATATGGTGTTGTGGTTTCTCCATAAAATATTACATGCTCGGTCCAGCTGCTGGTACACGAACAGAATATTCTTCACAGCTTCAAGAAGGCCAACCACAACCCTCCCAAATTATCTGACAGAATCACAAAGGAAATAATACTCCCAGCTACATGGGAACCAGCATACTACCACCTCTGAAACAGTTATACACTAAAGCATGTTTGTGTAAGGAGTGACTACATGGTCTACATTATAGCACACAGACACCATATGCATGGTGCAGTTTAACAGGTTCATCAACCAAACATGTTTACCACCCAACAACTTACAAATGAAGCAAACCAAATAATATCAACATGCCATTTTATCTTGTTGGAAAACAATGACTGTCCTTTTTGTCCTTGATAGCCAGATTAGGGTGAGCTCCCCCATTGTCATGCATTCACTGTTTCTACCTACCTTTTATCAACCTCAAGAGGAACCACTTGTGCGAGATCCAGTGGCCGTCTTTTGATCCTCTCCTAATCATAGCACTGAAGTCCAGTTAAAGTCCAGTTAACTGTATTGGTTTTGACCTGATGTCAAAGTCCACTCAGCTCTGAATGAATCTTCTTCATACCACCCAGATCCTAGAAAGAAAAGATGACATATCTTTTTGAACGAAGTGAGGAAATACATACACCTTAGGTGAAACAAGGAGATGATGATGAGAAATCATCCAACCCCAAAGGCCCGGAGACAGCACCTCGAAAGTCAACCACCTCTCTACAACTTCCAACACAAACCTTGAGACCCAACGGCCAATCAATCACCCTACCCTTGCTCCTATTGCTACAGTACTTTCAAATCAACCAAATCCCTGCAAGTAAAGCAAGTCCCCAAAAGACCCGCCTTCTTTGGCCAACAGTACCCCAGTTCCAAGCTGGATATCACTGCTATTGACCTTGGCATCACCCAAGTCATCCAAAACATGTCCAAAATCCTCCCAAACCTCCAGTGCAGAAGCCTAATGAATAAACAAGTAATCTGGTTTTTCCATCACTAAAGCACATGATGCAGCCAGTCGTGGTTATCATTTTTTCTACTTCTTCAATGGTGTAATTTACCTTACATTACCATAAGCAGTTTGGAATTGGCAAAGACTTCCATCCTAGCGATAAAACAATAAGATCAGCAAACAATAGATTGTAACTATTAAGGAAAATGGGAATGCAGATAACACAGCAAAACCACCATCCCATTATTTCGAGACAAAGCAAACAATAATAACCAGTAATAGAAAGGAAATAGAAGATGCGCCAGCAACCCTAACTATGTACAGAAATAGAAGATTCCCACAGAGAAAAGATAAAACAAACTAGTTAAAGGAGGTGCACTTTGATAGGACTGGCAATATAAAGCAAACAGCAAGCTTTTCTTCAAACAAATGTAGCACCATCCAAAATACCTGCTGTGATCTATCGCCATGAATAGTTGTTGCAGGAAAACCATTCATACACAACCAGTGCTCCAATGCATCTGCCCCTTTCTTCGTCTCCACGAAAACTAAAGTCAGAGATTGCTGCAAACTCGAGAACAAGAGCAAAGGTTATCACTCAATTACATGGCCTAGACTGTGCAATTCAATAGTACAAGTCTATGAAGTTTGCAAAGGAAATAAAACCATCAATGACCATTAACTGTTGTAAATATGAGGAACCATCTATTGGAAACACCAAAATCATAAAATAATACCAGTGTCTCTCCCAGGTATTACCTTGCCGTGCGTTCCATTTGCTCTTTGGGCATGAAGAAGGTCCATGAGGTGGCTTCTCTTGTCAGATTCATGAACGAATTCAACTCTTTGAACAATCAAATCAGTACTTGAGCCAACCCTTCCAACAGCAAGAAAGATGTAGTTCGAAAGAAAATCAGAAGCCAATCTCTGCAGCCACAATCATCCACAGTTGTGAACCATTTCAGAATAGCTGTATCTAACAGAAAGACTGCCAGTAGCCAGTAGCATAGGCACTAGAACAGTATTCACATCCAGCGGATGCCAATATTAACAGCAAACATGCACAGAAACCAGATTTCAGACAAGTATCCCCCACAAATACAAACAGGGGTACCCGGGTCTCCTCACTAGTGCATAATACAGTAAATATATGAAAGGAAAATGCTAGCACAAGCAATATTAAACATGCGTAAACAGAAAAACGTGATAGAGATGATAAAAAAAAAAATTTAAAAATAACAAAACAAAACAAAACCAAAGAAGTTTCAGATGTTTATGAGGAAAAGGGAAACACTGTAAAATCAACAAAGCATGTTTCCGAAAGTGTGACATCTCACATGTCCATGTTCACACATCCAACACTCCTAGACAGAATCATAAAATAAATAAAAAAAATTTAAAAAGATAACTTTTTATATTCAATTGTTGTCATTTGGATACATACCTATAAATAATTATTTTTAAGTGACTTGTCAGTGCAATTTATTTTTGTGATTTTTTTACACACAATAATTACTTCCTTCGGAATTTTTTACACAAAATAATCACTTCCTTTCTGAAACTATTATATATAATATAACATATGACAACTAGTTGTACTATTAGAGATCAAAGTTTATTATTTTAAACATCTGTACATATTTAAAGATGTGGAAGCAAATCTGACTTTTAAAAACCACCATGTCTGACATTCCACATCTGCGTCCAAATTACACAGACAAAAATTATGTGTAGATATGCAATTAATATAATATATTAATAGTTTTTACTATTTAATGGAGGCAATGCTCCCATAATTCAATGGCCCGATTTTCAAGCAGGCTTAAATATCAAGTGCAAGTCCAGGCCACTCAGCAATCCAGACTCCATTTTCAAGCAGAAGCTTGCTCATTAAGAACATAAAAAGGCCGATTCGTGGCTTGGGCCAGGCCTTAACAGAAAATTTTGCCAAACATAGCCCTGGCCAGACCCTTTTATTAATCAACAGTCAGAATCAGCTCTTGCGCCAATCAGTTCATTAGTCAGGCCTATATTACACGCCCGAGCCCAAACTGTATCAGACCACGACCCAAAAACCCAAGTACCCAAGGGATCTACCCAGCCAGTTTCCAGCCCTAACGCTTCTTTTAAAGCAACATAACTATTTTGGATGGACCAGGTCATGGTGCGTATTAGCAATATAACAGGGTACAGTTCATATCCAACACAGATCAACATCCCGCACACAAATCAAGTGTCAATACCTAACAAAGAAGCTTTCACCTTGTTAAGGTATTCTGGATAATATTTTTATAAATATATGCTGAAAGCCCATGAGCAGCTTCAGAATCATTAACAAGCATTTTTTTTTCTTTTTTTTCCTTTATTGAGGGAGATCATTAACAAGCATTATTTTTTCATAAGCTTTTATCAAGCTTTCTAACACCACAACCCGCAAGATTTACTCCTGCCCACAGAATTCCCTACCACTTTAGTGAGATGAGTCTGATTAAACGGTTAAACCAACCTGTATCTCTTTTGGAAAAGTGGCACTAAACAGCATTGTCTGCCTTACGCCTCGTGGAGGCATGTCCATTTGCTCAACAATCTTTCGAATTTGTGGCTCAAAACCCATATCCAGCATTCGGTCAGCCTCATCTAGAGCCAAATACTGAACCATCTGTAGTGAAACTCTAGCCCTCTCCAGAAGATCTACCAAACGCCCAGGAGTTGCCACAAGTATATCAACACCCCTCTCCAGCTCCCGTAGCTGCCAAAAATATAATGCAATTTAATCAACAGCAGTGACCAGAATGAACAGAATCATACAGATACGACATAATGCACACGGAGGAAAAGTTCCTGTTCTAAACGAGTATCATCAAGTATTAATATCAAAAAGGAGAAAATGAAAGAAGTATATATGGTTGCTACTTATACACCAGTCAGATAATGACAAAGAATGAGCATAATCCCAAGTAAACAGCAAAGAAAAACACAATTAATTTCCAACAATAAACTACTTATACACCAGTCAGATAATGGCAAAGAATGAGCATAATCCCAAGTAAACAGCAAAGAAAAACACAATTAATTTCCAACAAACAAAGTTATGTTTGAACTATTAAACTTTTTTTCTTTTCTTTTCTTTTATATATATTTTTTTTTTTGGAAGTGTTCTAACTACTATGCGATGTTTTCAGCTTGCATTGAAGTACATGGGCAATATCAGTATCCCATATTCCAATAGAACATTTGATCGAATTCTGAATGGAATACAAAAGAATGTTTAATTACTGCCATTTTGAAGAGAAACCGGATGCTGTGTTGAATGTTTATAGAAAATTGGTTTTCAAAGATCCTTTTTTCATTCTGTAAAACAATATGGAGCAACATTTGGATCCACACCTTAGTCACTGGGAAAAGTAGCCGCAGTTTCTACATCCACATTTTATGCATGGTAAAGACCTAGGTTACTCAGGTACAGGTCTGTGTTTTAATTGCCTGACCTCCAAACCTTAGGTATTTGGACATGATATTTAATACTTTACTATTTATTTTTTAATACTTTATTATTTATCATGATTAAAATATTTTAGCTTTTAAATTTCCATGAAATATCTTTCAAAAAAAAATCCATGAAATATTTTAGTAATAATGAGTCATATCCGTCAGAGATAACATAACCATATCATGTCATACACAACATGATAACCTTAGATATTTGAAGGATGTGTTATCATAGGGCAACACTCGTCTACAGTAACTAGAGAAGCAGGATAGCAATTTCTGCCAGTGTCAAGAATAAACCGTAGCCTTAAAACTGCAATTATAAAAATGTCCCTACTGAACATTCCAATCAAAGCAATGTGTAGATGACAATGACAACTGGAATAAAATAGGAATTCGAACTCTCCAAATTCACATTCACAGCCACAGCTTCAATTGTAGTGCAACAATATTCCAGCAAGGCTCTTTATCATCTGTACCATCAAGGAACAGGAACTCAACAGCATGAGACATCACACACCATGTAAAGATTTCTCTTATGGTCAGCCTGACATTCATGAAAAGATTGGTAATGGAGTGAAATATGTAGCCCATGCACCAGCTGAAGCAAAACTCTTAAATTAACTGCCAACAAGAAAAGAGTTACATTTGTACCAAAAACTGACAGAAAAAAAAAAATTATAAACCTACATAGAAGTACTGCTCAAGAATCAGCATGATGTTAGATACAATAGGATTTCTTTCCTCCTCATGCTTAAATATAAGTGCTCAACAATCTACCTCTCTGGTATTGCTACCTGCTAGAGCAGTTCTCAACCCTCTTAGAAACAAGAACTGATCAACTACAGGCCACAGCACCACAACTTGCAGCGAGTCGGTGATATACCATCTTTGACACTAACATGCCACTTGTGTAGGACATACCATGAAAATGGTAGGGCCCTCCATGAATATCACCCTTCTCGAGAATCAGGCCGATCAACTCACAGGCAAGCCACACCTGTATGTTGAGTCAGACCACCTGTTGTCCGTTGATTACTTGATTCCAACAGTGTGGTCCATCTTATGAGCAACCTGGCCTGATTTTGCACTAGGCAATCTTCACGCATGTCTACTAATAAGAGTTTGTTTCCTTATTTCTAAAAAACTGTCCTTTTCAAAATAGATTGTTTGGTAATGGTCCAATTTTACATCTACAAAATTTAGAAATAACAGATTTACCTCTTAATTCTTTAGCTAAGCTTACTTTTTTTCTAAGACATTTTGCTATAGCGGGTAGACATTTTTTTGGTGAGACAAGTTTGTCCCTTTGTCCCTAAACTTTTTTAAGTAATTCTCATCTTGCCATCTTCTCCTCTTTACAATCTCTCTCAAGTGGGCCCACATGATGAACAACCCATATAGAAGGTGGGGCCCCACATGATGAATGGTCCACATCAAAGGTAGACCCCACGTGACGGGTGGTCCACATCAAAGGTGCGCCCCACATGATGGACGATCCACATCAAGTGGGCCCCACCTAATGGACAGTCCAAATCAAGGGTGGGACCCACATGATGGATGGTGGATATTGAATGTGAGGCAACATTATGGATGGTTGACATCAAAGGTCCACATAATGAACAACCCATATTGAAGGTAGGGCCCCACATGATGAATGGTCCACATCAAGGTGGGCCAACACAATCCACAGTTCACATCAAAGATGGGCCCCACAATATGGATGCCCCCCATCAGAGTGTGGCACCGCATCATGGGCTATCCACATCAAGTGGGCCCCACCTCATGGATAGTCCACATCAAGGTAGGCCCACAAAATGGACGGAGTGGGCCTCACATGATGGATGGGCCACGTCAAAGTGTGCCCCTGTGTGATGGATGGGCAACATCAAAGTGTGCCCCTGTGTGATGGACGGTCCACATCAAGTGGGCCCCACCTAATGGATGGCCAACATCCAAGGTCTCACATGATGGACAGCCCATAACCAAAGTGGCCCAACATGATAGATGATCCACATAGAAGGTGCAATTGATGGTAGACATCAAAAGTAAGCCCCACATGATGGATGGCCCACATCAACGTGTCGCCCCGCATGATGGACGGCCCACATCAACGTGGGCCCCACAATGGACAGTCCACATCGAAGTCGTCCCCTAATGATGAATGTCCCACATCCAGGCCCCGCATGAGAGACAAGCCACTTTGAAGGTGGGGCCCACACAATGGACATACCAAATGTGGGCACCACACGATGAGCAGTGGACATTAAAGGATCCCACATAAAGGACAATTAACATTGATGGTGGACCCCAAAATGGACAGTCCACATCAAAGGTCAGCCCCTAATGATGAATGGTACACATCCAAGGTAGGCCCCGCATTACGGACAGCCTGCTTCTAAGATTTGGCCCACACAATGGACGGTCCACATCAAAGGTGGGCTCTACATGATAGACGATCCACATCCAACGTCCAACATGATGGACAACCCACGTCCAAGTGAGTGGCATGAAGAGGTGTGCTTGTTTGAGATAAGAGTTTTGTTTAAATTTTTAAAAATAAAAGCAACTACCCCTAGAAAAGCTCGTATTTGAATGTTTTACCAAACATGCTTATTTCAAATAAGAGCTTTTTTCAGTTCTAAAAGGTGATTTTTCCAAACGAGCTTATTGTAAAACAAGTGCTAGAACAAAAGGTCTTAATTCTGTATCTCTTATTGGATTAGATAAGAGATGCCAAACAGCCCCTACACAAGTGGCATGCTGGGAGCCTGGGAGGAAATATTGTCCCACACCACAACTTGTGTAGTTGTTGCCTATAGGTGATCAATTCTACTTTTAAACAAGATCCAAACAGCTGAACTCGCCACAAGTTGTGGTGTCATTGCTTGTATGTGACCAATTCTACTTTAAGACAAGAATCGATGCAGCCGACCTCGCCATAAGTTGTGGTGCTGTTGCCTTAGGTGATCCATTCTACTACCAAACAAGACCCGACAGCTGAATGGCCTCACATCTTTTTTTTTCTTTTTTTTTCCATCCTTTCTGTTCTCCCTTTTCCCTTTGGCTGCAAAAAATGGTAGGATTCCTTGTTCCCTCCACTCAAAGATTTAGAAGGTATTGATCTTTGAAGGAATCATCATTGCCACAACGTCATTAGCACAAGTCGCAAGCACTGCATGCTACATGGTGTACCCTACATGCTACATAGCGTACGCCGTATGCTACATGTATGTAGCGTATGCTAGTAAACACTATGACACAAGCTGCATAGCTTCTTCTTTTTTTAGCTAATTTTTATCTTTAATTTTACTATTTCCCTTCCTATTATACTAATTAAAAATCTATAGCGTGTAGTTTAGATGGCACCTTACACTTCAGGGGGGCGAACACCATAGTGTTTACTAGCATGTATGCATGCTATTCGCTATGCATGTATGCATGCTATTCGCTATCTAAAACATTTATACAACATGATGTACAAATTAAAAATTCCAAGGACTAGACAACGTCTCCATGTTATTAATATTATGCATATGGCTTTATTAATATTAAACATTAATCAAGCACCCAACCAAAATGGGTCCGGAAGTTGGATCCTAACCCAACCTCACCTAGATCGGGAATATCAAGTAACCGAGTTTGTGGTTAACCATTGATAGCCCTACATGCTAGATCCAGGTAATCAAACAAGTGCTTCATGAAACATGCCTACCTCTCAAACAGGTTGAGCTTATGGTTCCATTGTTCTCATTCGATCGATACGATTGTGGTTGTTCATTATTCCTTTTTTGATTGCTAAACTAGGGGTTGTGTTCATCACTAAACTTGCAAGCTCCAAGTCACAAAGAAAGAGCAAGTGAGAAATGAAATTGAGAGAGGAAGAGAGAAACCAAAGAAGTCTTGTCCCATCTATTTGGGATCAACTTTTATCATCATCATCATCTCATTGTCCCCTCTATCTACATATCCTACTTTGCCAATCATTTCTAACAAAGGCCCAATAGTAGGCATGGAACATCTTCCTATCCCATTCTCAACACCTCGATCCAACTCCTCCTTTGGTCACCCTCCCATCCTCTTTTGAGGCCCATAAAGCCTAACCAAGGTTTCCATTCCCTACTTATCAGAGCCATCCTTTTTGCGCATGCATGAACCATCTTGATCTGCTCTCCAGCATTTTATATATGAAACACCTTCCTGTCCCATTCTCACCACCTCGATCCAACTCCTCCATTGGTCATCCTCTCATCCTCTTTTAAGGCCCATAAAGCCTAACCAAGGTTTCCATTCCCTACTTATCGGAGCCATCCTTTTTGCGCATGGATGAACCATCTTGATCTGCTCTCCATCATTTTATCTTCTACTAGGACTACTCACATACTAGTATAGATTACCTCATTCTTAATTCTATCCTTGTCTTCCCACACATCCATCTCAACATTCTGATTGATGTGACACTAAGCATGTTTGGAAAAGTGGAATCCACTGGAAAAGAAAACTTTTTTTTCTCAATTTGACGTTTTTTGTTGTTTAGATTGCAAAGAAAACTATGGATTTCGCAGTCTAATCATTAGCCTTGTACATGGTGGGTATACAAGGTGACCATTGTATAAGGAAACTGGGATTTCCGCTTGAGAAACAAATAGGACCCCTATAAATGGAATCTACATGTGTACAGTGATGGAAGAAATAATCACTACAATTATCCACGTCCCCACCTTGGATTCCTCGTATCCAAACAGGCCATAAGGTTTTAAGTACTAACAAGTCATAACGGCCCAGGGTTGAATCCGTCAAAAGCCTTTATGAGCAAAATTACAAAAATTGTATTTTTCAAATTATCATCATTATCTTCATCATCTAAGCCTTATCCCAATTACTTGGGGTCAGCTACATGAATCCCATTCCATCATTCCACTCTATCAAGGGCCATACCTCTAGATAGACCACAGGCCACCATCAAGTCTTTTCTTACTGCCACCATCAACGTCCTTTTGGGCCTTCCCCTTGCCCTTTTAGAGCCTTCAACAAAGATATATTACAAGAAAATATTACACTTATTTGATTCATCGTCGTTTAAGCCTTATCCCAATTAACTAGGGTTGGCTACATGAATCCTTTTTCCGCTAGTCGACTATCAAGGGCCATAACTTCAGTTAGACCATAGGTCATCAAATCTTTTCTTACTACCTCCACCCACATCTTTTTGGACCTTCCCCTTGCCCTTTTAAAACCTTCAACTTGTACCAACTCACTCCTAATCGGCTTGGTCTCCGTTGCACAAGACCAAACCATCTAAGACTACTTTCCCTCACCTGTAATCTAATAGTGTTACTCCTAAATTCCCTCAAATGTATTCATTTCTAATTGTATTCGTCCTTGTCTTGCCACCTATCCATCTCAACATCCTCATTTCAGCTACACATCCTTTGGATATGATGTTCCTTAACTGCCCAACATTATGTCCCGTAAAGCATGGCTGGTTCTATAGCCCTTTAATAAAATTTCCCTTTCAGTTTGAGCGGTACACGACGATCACATAAAACCCCAAAGGCATATCTCCATTTCTTCCACCCCAGTTGAATTATGCGGGTAACATCCTCAATCTTTCCACGCTCATGAAATATCAACCCAAGATATTGAAAGCAGTCATTTTGGGAAACTCTTGGTCAGCCATCTTTACTAATTCCTCGTTCTCATTCCTATTGTTGCTAAAATTGCACTCCACATGCTCTTTTTTAGTCTGACATTTTAATTTTTTTCTAAATATATAATAGTATTTGTTATCAACCCAAAAAAAATTATTCAAGGAAAAAATGAGAAGCATCAATCTATTTAGGCAATGGATAATGAGCAACATATTGAATCTGGTCAAGGGGTGTCCAAGACCCGATCCACTAATATTCCAATCGGGTCCGGTATGGTCCAAGTCTAAATAAGTTGGTTTGAGGCTAGACTCTAAGGATTGTCCTGTCTTGCCTCATGTGGGCCCTCTTGTGGATCCTAGGCATACACTCCTTGATCCTATGTATACACATGTTCCAGATGTGGGACCGTTGTCCCTTGCCCAGAGGCTTCCCCCACACCCTTGCTTGTTAGAGAGGCCTCCCGAACCAACCTCTGACCAGTGTCTTATCCTATTGGAAGTTAAAGAAATTGACTGGGGCTCGAAAGCCTTCAGATTCGAGCTTGGTTGGCTAGAAGTGGAGGCTACTCACTGGTTGTTGATTGGTGGGCTCTTTCTCGATCGAGGATCGTCCTAGTTTCGCTCTTTTCAAAAAATTGTAAATGTTGAAGCCTAAACTCAAAGCTTGGCACCTTGAGATTTTCGACCAAATGTAGCAAGAGACAACGTCTCCTCTGCAAGATTCAAGCTCTGGATATCAAAGAATGAGGCAAGCTTTCGAAGGAGGAACTATCCTTGAGAGAAGTTTATAAATATTCATCCCGCCTTAAGGAGAAAGATAAAATGGCGCAGTAGTTGACATAATGAGTTCGGATAAAATGGCACAGTGGTAGACACAGTGAGTTCGAGAACCCATGTGGTGTGTGTGCGCGTGTCTACTGACCATTTACAAAAAAAAAATGGCATCAGCATTCCCGAGCAGTCTAGCTTGAGGGAGACAAAAAGAAGAAGTTTTTTTCACAAGATAGCCAATGCCAGGGCGCAAGCTAATTGCATCTCTTTGCTTCTTATGGACAGAGTTAGGGTTTCTAACAAAGATCGCATTTGTGATTTTATCATTAGTTTTTACTCTCCTCCTTTCAGATGTGGGCAAGGGCCTTCCTAAGATTGATAACTTGGACTTTGATCGCATTTCTCAAGAGGATGTGGATTCTCTCAAGAAACCAATCCTTCTAGATTAGATTAATGCAGTTGTCTCGAATTTAGGAAGGGATAAATTAACAAGACCTAATGGGTTCCCTCTAGCCTTCTCCCAATCTTTCTAGGAAAAGGTGAAGATGGACCATTTAGGTTTCATTGAAGATGTCTTCCAATTAAGATATATGCCTTCCTAAGTTGAAGGGAGTGGAATGTTTAAAAGATTTTAGGCCCATAAGCTTAATTGGTAGTCCGTACCAAATCATTGTGAAGGTCTTAAGCCAAAGACTACGTTTGGTCATCCCGAAGATCATTGCCCCCTACAGAGTGACTTTTATCTTCAGAAGGCAAATTCTTAAGAGCGTATTGATTGCTCATGAATATCTCGACTTCTATCATAAGGCCAAAAAGATAGGGCTTTCTCTGTAAGCTTAATCTTAAGAAAGCTTACGAACACATGGCTTGGTTATTCTTAGACTATATGCTTGATTGCATGGGTTTTGATGCTAAGTGGAGAACCTGGATCCGATCACGTGTCTCCTCAACTAGATTCTCAGTGCTCATTAACATATCCCCCGCTCGAATTCTTTAGAGCCTTGTAAGGCCATCGCCAAGGAGATCCCCTATCCCCTTTTCTTTTTGTTCTGGTTTCAGAAGCTTTGAATAGAATGTTATCTATAGGTCAGGAAGTTGGGCTTTTCAAAGGGTTTTTGGTGGATAACTTCCCTCTGCATATCTGTCATCTTCAATCTGTTGATGACACTATTATTTTGCAAAGTTGATGATTCTATGGTAGATTTTTTTAGCATGGTGATTTGTTGGTTTGAAGTGGTCTCAGTTTTGAAAGTCAACAAATCAAAGAGCGAGTTCTTCGGAACTCACCTCCCCAGGGAGGACATCTTTCGATTGGTAAAATCCATTGGTTGTCGAGTCGGATCTTTCCCTACATCTTACCTTTGGTTACATCTTTATGTGAGGAAACCTCCGTTGTTTATTTGGGACAAGGTCATCGAAAGGATGGAAAGAAAACTCTCCCCTTGGAAAAGCAACCTCCTATCTCTCGAAGGAGAAGTAACCTTAATTAAGGCTTCTCTATATGACCTGCCCCTTCACTATATGCCTCTTTTCCAATATCCTAAATCAGTAGTTTCCGATTTTCTTTGGCAAAGGGGAACTTCTTTCAAGAAATTCCCACTTCTAAACTAGGAGGAGGTCTGCTCTCCCGATTTGAAAGGAGGGGCAGGTATCAAATGCCTTGATTTGGTTAATTCCACCCATTCTGGGAAAATGACATGGCGTTTCAGCAAGGAAGACTAGTTTGTGGAGATCTGCCATCTCTACAAAATATGGCGTCCCCTTTAGGATGGTGGACCAAAAATTCTTCATTATATCGTTCATCCCTTGTTTAAAAAGGAATCACCCATGTGGCTTCTTCAATGTTTGAAGGCTTCACTTCTCAGTAGGCAATGGGGAAAGAATTAGATTTTGGGAGGATTTAAGTTATGGAGATTGCTCCCTCGAGTCCCTCCTTTCTAGAGATGGCCTCCCTCTGCCTTGATGTGAATATTACAGTGGTTAGGTGCTTCCTGGGCAGTGGTCTAGCATCCGCCGTTCAGGCAGGACCTCCTGGATTCTGGAACTATTGTCTTAGCCAGTCTCCTATCTCGCTCGCAGGGTGTCACGCTTTCTCCTAGAGAGGACGACTTGCTACTTTGGAGACAGTAGATCGAGTTCCTTCTCGGCTCACTCCTACAGCGTCCTTTCTAAGTCTAATCCTTTAGGCAGCTGCTATCCCTTGGGTCATATCTAGTCCTACAGAGCCCCCGCAAAAATCATGGCCTTTGCTTAGCTGGTTGGGAGTTGTGGGTTAATGATCGATAATCTTCGTAAAAGGGGTATGAATTTGCCTAATGTCTGCTTTTTGTGCGCCTTCAAGATGAGGAGATGATCGACCATTTATTTCTCCATTACACTTTCTCCTCAAACACATGTTTGGCATCCTTCGCCTTACTGATGTCTCCTAAATGATGCCTCCTAACATTGAAGGTCTTTTAATACATGGCATGCCGAAAATGGGGGGAATCTAAGATACGAAGAAATGGAAGATTGCTCTCTTACCGGTTCTCTGAGCTATTTGGGGTGAAAGAAACAACCAGTGTTTTTTGCAACAACAGTCTTTCTTCTGTTGGGGTGTTTAATCGAATCATCTTGTTATTTAAAGATTGGGCACCTTGGTTGCCTTTAGGTTTAAGGGGTGTTTTTCCAGCCTTGAGGCTGTTGAGTGTTGTATTTTTTTTATTTTTTCTTTCTTTTACTTTCCTTTGCTTTGCTCTTTCTCTATTTTCTTTTTTTCTTTTTTTTTTGCCTTCGACCCAATAAAGTTTTATCTTTTAAAAAAAAAAAAGGATACACACAGGGCCCATTTATCAATGGATCATGTTTGGGACATGTCAAGTTCGGTTGGTCTAATTTCTTATTCCCAATTTAATTTGACTTTTGTCAAGCACCCTACTTGATGTTTTGTTTATGCATTCTACATTACAACCAATCGTTTTAATTACCATAAGTGAAGGGATTTTAAGGGTCAGCCCTAGATTGATTTAAGGACAGGTCCATTTTTGGATGGTCAAATCAACACATTTAAAGGTTGGCCTAGGTAGAGCAAGTCAGATAAACTTTAAGAGGCTACAAACCCAACCCATTTCCCTTGTCTTATTACAAATTGGTGCTACTCCTACATTCCATAGATTGTGGTCATGTTTAATTCTATCATCCCTCATCGTGCCACTCATACATCTCAACATCCTCATTTCAGCTACGCATCCTATAAACATGTTGTCCTTGATTGCTCAACATTCTATCCCATAATGCATGGTTGATCTTATAGCTACCTCATCTTGTCACTCATACATCTCAACATCCTCATTTCAACTACACATCCTATAAACATGCTGTCCTTGATTGCCCAACATTGTCCCATAATGCATGGTTGATCTTATAGCTATCCTATAGAATCTCCCCTTCAGTTTGTGGTGATCACATAAAACTTCAAAGGCATATCTCCACTTTAACCACCCAGCTCAATATCTCCACTCATGAATTATCGAACCAAGATATTTAAAATGATCATTTTGGAATAATTCTTGGTCAACAATCTTAATTAATTCCTTATTTCCACTCCTATTGCTACTAAAAGTCCATTCCCTATATTTAAGTCAAACCGATTTTAAACCTTTAAAGCATCCCTCCATACTTTCAACTTTCATTTACCCTTCCTCGTCTAGGTCAATCAAAATTTTGTCATATGCAAAGAACATGAAACATGGTCTCATCCTACAAATGCCTCACTAACTCGTCCATTTTTATTTTTTTATTTTGAGAGGTAACAACAATTTATTGAAGAGCCGCAAAAGCGGACAAAGAATACAGGGCCAGACGAACAAAATCAAGAATGAGAGCCCAACTCGTCCATAGCCAAAGCAAAAAATACAAGTTCAATACCAACCACTAGTGTAAGTCTATAGTAATTGGGCACTCACTAATGGTCCTCCCATTTGCAATTGCTCCCTCATACATACCCTTAGTCATGTCAATATATCTTGTGGAGACTCCTTCCGTTCCCAACAACCACCAATTAGCCTTGTACGGTCAGTACCTTATCAAATGCTTTCTCTGAGTCAACAAAAACCCTATGGAAATCCTTCCTCCTCTCCCTATATTTCTTCATTAGTTGTCTTAGTAGAAAAATAGCCTCAATGGTTGACTTTCTTGGCATAAATCTAGATTGATTTCTTGATACACTTGCCTCATGCCTTGATCTTTGCTCAATCACTCTCTTAAAGTTTCATGGTGTGACTAATAAATTTGATCCCACAATCATGTCATTCAAAAATGGTTGTGTAATAGTAATAGCTGGTACCCGTTATGTGATATATGGTTGTAATTGCTCGTTCTTGAAAAAAAAAAAGGTCATGGGCCTGTAACGGGCCGATACAAGGCAAATACATTTTCTTCCTTTACAAAAAAAAATGACGGTTGTTGGGCCCATAACAGCCATTACTTTTACCATAAAGGCTTGCCATTACAACAACCACTACAATTATTGAATACCTTGCCGTAATAGTTAGTGTCATTTCTCCTTTATTATTGAAAATAGGTACCACGGTACTTTTCCTTCATTCATCCAGGCATTTCCTTCCATCTTACAATTTCATTTAACAATCTTGTGAACCAAAATAAACTAATTATCTCTCATACATTTTGAAACCTCTATTGGTACACATCTAGTACTTGGCCTTTCCCGTCTTCCTTGACCATAATAACCATCATAATGCAAGCCACTGTTGCACCCCCATATCATAACAAGGTGCTCTTATAACTTATAACAAAGGTTTATCACCATTGCAAAGACCATGTAGAATCTTGTCCTCTTCTCATGTTGCCTTCCAACTACCAAACAATTCCTTGTAAATAGAGGTAGAAGCCAAACAGTTGCCTTATTTGCGATCAGCTATTATATCATCTTAAAATAATACAAATTGCATTGTAATAGTTATACAACATCATTAATGGTACAGAACTTTCATGTGTCCTTTTTTCTGTAAACAACATAGTACAACACAGCTTGACCTGGTTCTTTTCACTCAGCCAAGTCATGAGAAAACCCGGAAAACACGCCTGAGTCATGTTGATTATGTGCCTTATTGAGCCTATACCTGTCAACTCAATTTGTCATAAATAAAGGGCCAAATTGGCATGGTGACTCAACCAACCTTGTTGTAGATAGGAACAGGGTCTTCCTGTTGAATAGTTTGAGAACTTTGAAACAACCTGATTATGTGCCCCTATTGAGCCTATACCTGTCAACTCAATTTGTCATAAATAAAGGGCCAAATTGGCATGGTGGCTCAACCAACCTTGTTGTAGATAGGAACAGGGTCTTCCTGTTGAATATTTTGAGAACTTTGAAACAACCAACCAATGATCTGCTAAAAAACTCCAAAAGGAAGCAGTCGATGTGCATTCTTTCATCCATCCGCACCACCTATTTTTCAACCCATTCCTTTTAAAGAAGGAAGATTGGCGTCCTGTTCTGACAGCTGATTCTAAAACTTTTGTCAATCCACCACTACAAAGTTGACCCAAATTACCTCAAAAAAAAAAGAGCTGACCTAAATTGTTAGGAGGACCCCTTCAAAAAAAATTTAGGAGATGGGCTAAGATGATAATGGTGTCAAAATCATGTTTATGTGACTGCATGTTGTCTTCATGTTAATTTCTTACAAGGGATATTACATCTCTTACTTTTCTCACTTGATCATCCAATATTTGGTAGTCATTAGCAAATGGCCCTTGTAATGGTGAATGATGTGGCATTGTACCTCCCAAATCCCATTTGTGTGTGTGTGTTTAATGTGTTTGGTAAAATCAAGTCCCCTCATCACCTCCGATCATCCTTGATGACCTACCAAAAAAATTAAATGAGAACCCATCCAGCCTAAGAGCTCTTCACCAATTAGCACCATGACTTCTAGTTTAACTCCCTCTTCCTTAAAGTCATTTCCAACCAAGAGCCAACTTGATGGCAAAAGTTGTTTGAGGAGTTCAACAATTGTCACTTTTTTCTCCATGAGGTATTCTTCCATCATCCCTTCTCCCTTCTTTAACTTCATTATCACGTACACCATTACTTATTGTTCGCAAAGCAATAAGGTGGGTGCAGCCTCCCTTTTGGGTTAGCCTAGATGGTCGGCTTGCCCCTAGTTTATCATCACCTCCTAAGTAGTCGTTTATCTTTAAGCCAATAATACATTATCTTAGAATGAGCACTCTATTTTCATCACAAAATGCCAAGTGTAATAGAATTTAGCATCAATTAAAATGTTGAAATTAACAAACAGTTTTGATACTTTGTTTAGATATAAGGGATCCAATGAGAGGACATCGATAAATATAATGATTACTTTTTCCAGCACTGTACACCCATAGATTCTATTTTTAAGGGTTATGTTTGCTTCACAAGCAGAAATCCCAAATTAATTAGACAACGGTCATCTCATATCTTCTATGAAAGAAAACCTATATGGATAAGGCTAATGATTATTTTAAGAAATTCATGGTTTTATTTGCAATCCAAATAGCAAAAAAGTCAAATAAGAGAAAATATTTTATTCTCCAATGGATTCCACCTATCCAAACAAGCCATTAAGGAAACAAGATGTTGCAACAAATTTCCTTGAGCCATCCATATGCCAAGCAAAGGATAGCAGATCATGTAATCATCCATTAACCCAAGATTTAATGAGCAAAAGAAAAAGGTAGTGATCGTTCTTTCACGAACCGTTGTCTCAAGAAATATCATGCAGATTAAAAAGATAGTTTTTAAAATGTAATACAACAGTCTTATAAACCATGTCCTGCATTCCTGGTTTTTCAATTACCTATCTAATCAGGCATGTACCCAACCAAAATCAGAGCGCACACATTTTCATAAACAAACTACAGCAAATCAACTATTTAGCACCATGGCATCCACCCAAAGGAACCCAACTGTGATCTATCCACCAAATTTCCCTGACCAAATAGATCTGTGATGATTAGAATTCAGTGGTTAGACATAATGCGGAATCCAAATGGCGATATTCATAATACCCAAAGAACTCAAGAATGTGTAGAAAATTAAAATGATTCCGATCCTTCAATAATTGACATCAGCATCATGTAGAACGCTAAAATCAAGTGATACTTATCCCAGATCATCACTCCCAAAACCTATTATGTACATCAGTGACCTGAGAAACCCATAAATAATCTGGAAAGAAGTTTATTTCTGCATGGATAAGCATCATGAAGATTTCATTTTGGTTTTGCCTACCATGATAGTCTTTCTTCAACCAAGCACTCACCCCATCCACACCAACGCAACAAAAAGGATAGCAGCAACAGTTTGCCAGGAACCGGGAATGTTGGGATCCCTATGGGTGAACAGTGAACCAAATGATGGAAGAAATGCCATGAAGAGCTCCACTAGAGGGAGGACAGAGAGGTGGGTTGGGTATATGATACAACTAAACAAAAGAAAGGCAACAATGCAGAAGCATAGTTTTGGTTCATAGTGCTTACTATTCTTCTTTTTCATCTTAATGGTGTTTATATGACTTACGAATAAGCATGGGCCAATATGCTGGCAAAACCGTGTTGCCAATTCACTAGAGATGAGGAAGTGTACTTTTTACATTTCAAGAAACTGATAATTGATCTGGCAAGGAGCACGAAAGATTATTCAATACACTAATGAAGAAATTGTCCATGGTAAGTTGATAAGAGGATCTTTTTTTAAGGAAATAAAACAATCAGGATTGAGCATGGTTAAAAGAATCGGTGATTCGGACATCCAGTCTTGACGACCCAAGTCACAACCTCACCCGACTCGGGAGTTGAATCCACCTGACTCGGCCAAGTCAGGAGTGACTTATGATACTCACAATATCGAACAGGATCAGGTCCGACTGACTCCAAGTCAACTGGGAAGAATCATACTGGACTCCTCTTGAGTCTTAAAAACGTGGGACTGAGTACACAGTGCTTTATCTTTGATAGAAGTGGAGAGATCCACACTCCTAGAAGAGAATGCACACAATACAAGAGCAGATCCATGCTGGACAAAATACGGACACAACGCCTTATGCATAAAAATACACCAAGCACTTTAAATCAACAGGCATGTTTTCTAAAACAATGCTTGATTGATAGTTCGGAGGAATCACTCTGAAGTCTGAACCACTAACAGCATGCAAAGCTCTTAGGCCATGACAAAAGTTAGAGACAGACATACAGGTAAGAATATACAAGTAAAAAACATACAATGGTTTTGCTCCTACTCAAATTAAAAAATATAATACAAAATGAGGTCCAACCAGGGGTGTTGGACCAAGGGTGGTTACAGTTATGCATAAAATGAAACCAGATGCAATGAATTACTCATACAATCAAACCAGCAATATGGAAAAAAAGTCATTGTTAGCTAAGCTGATTCTTCTTTGCTTGGGCCACAGGTGAGGAAAACAAGGAATCTTTCGAGAGCCTCACGTAGGGGAACGCTTCAAGTCATTGAGATTTAAAAATAAAAATAAAAAACCTCAATTTAAGTAATTTGATCAATAGAAATATTTGAAAAAATTTGGTCAGATGAGCATGTGGTCCCTATCAAAGAAAAATGAAATGGAATGCCAATAAACCACGGATACCTGTTGATTAATTGGTGCTCCTCCATAAGCAACCACCACCTTGACACCAGTTTGATACGCAAACTTTCTAGCCTCCTCATGTATCTAAGAAAGCAATCACATTAAAAGATTAAAATATGGCTGAAACAGTAAATCACCTCTGAGCTGCGGAATTGAAAAACTCCATACATGGCAACTTACCTGACATGAAAGCTCCCTGGTAGGCGATAGAATAAGAGCGAGCGGATACACTGTCCGTGCGCCCCGCGGTCGCTGATTAAACTGCCCCTTCATAATCCCACTTATGATAGGGAAACAAAAAGCGGCTGTCTTCCCAGACCCAGTCTGTGCGCATGCCATCAAGTCCCGCCCTCCAAGGGAGATCGGGATGGCATGGCGCTGCACAGGTGTCGGCTTGACATACTTGCACCTCCGTATATTCTGATTCAGCGCGTCCCCCAGGTCAATTTCCGCGAAGGTGTTCACAGGTGTCGGCACATTGTCACCACTAGTTTCGACTGGAATGTCCTCATAGGCATCAAAGTTGATGACAGTGTTCTCTTGCTCACTAAACTCAGGCTCTGCGTTATCATCATTCTCAAAAGGGTTGACCTCCCGCTCCCTCCCACGGTCCCACCCACCACTTCTGCTGTTCCAGCCGCCTCCACCCCCGCCCCCGCCCCCACGACCACCGCCGAATCCCGGGCGACCAATTTCACGACCAGGTCCGCCACCAGGTCCGCCCCAGCGCGAACCACTAGGTGGGCCACTGAAGTTGGGGCGATTGTTGTAAACGTCGGTGGGGGCTGGAACAGGGGGATCTGCAGAAGGGGGGCGGTTACGGAGATGGGGGGGCACGTACGAGGATCGGGTAGGGCGAGAAGCAGTACTGCTGCCAGAAACCCCGTCGTTGGGGGCAGCTGCGTTATCAGCTGCCGAATTCGCAACAGAATCCGCCCACGAAGTTCGCATAATCGGAATCACTGGTTACCAGCTTACCCTAATTTGTAAGTTGAATGCTCCCGAGCAGACAAAGCGAATTTTTTAACAAGAAACAAAATCTCCGAAATTCCCAAACCTCTCAACTATCAAAGCCGATGTGAATTTCCTGTTGAAATTATCTAGAATCAAAACCCTAGCCAGAAAAGAAACGTGAAAACAGTCGATCTCGGAGAGTAAGACACCGAATCGTAGACGAGTAACAGAGAGAGAGATTTCAAACAATAGAATGTAAATAAGGCAGAAAAAAAGGACTTATGTGAGATTTGTGAGCAAATAGATGGAGAAAAAATAACTTTTTCCAGGAGAGGGAGAGAGAGAGAGAGAGAGAGAGAGAGAGAGAGAGGTGACCTGTTATGAAGGAAGAAATCAGAAATCCTAGAATCGTAGGAGATGAAAATCCAGAAACCCTAGAATCGTTACAGGGACGAGTCTCGTTGCTACTGTAACTCTCGCGTGTGAACGGACGGATGATATCTTTTATACCCTTTTGCTTCCGCAGCAATGAGAGGAATTTATGTGCGGGAGATGATATTTACACCCCGCTGCTTTTGGTACACACGCCACCTTTTGCCCTTTTGGTAAAGTGCCTGTCGATCATTGCATTGGGCAGCGGGATTAAGCGCCGTGACGAATTTGGACGGGAATCGTATATCAGATGTAGGGACCTGATTCAGTGATCCAGACCGTAGATTTTATGGGCCCTCTCGTGAATGGGAATGCTTTAGAAAAACATCCATATTGGATGATCCTAACCTTCTGATCTACGGAGCAGTCCAGCTAGGAAGCGGATTGCGTGGTGTGCCGACCTTCATCCTGTGTTGACGTCACCAAGTTCTGTAGGCCCGCCATGATGTATTTGTTATATCCCCACCGTCCATCAATTTTTCAACGCCACTTTGGGCCATTTAAAAATGAGGCAGATCAAAAGATCAAGTGGACTACACCACAGGAAGAAGTGGAGACAATGATTCCCACCGTTGAAACCTTCCTAAGGCCATCATGATGCTTATTAGCCATCCAAGTAGAGCTGGACATCAAGCCTACGAGTTTCGAAGGACTTTTGACTTCGGCTCGAGTTAGGTTCAGCTTGATCATGAACTCAAGTGGTCAGCTCAAACTCGGTTCTATATAAAATCTAACTGGTTTGAATTGAATTGAGTCGAGTCCGGCCTAGTCAAGCCTAACCCAAATCAATAAATCCACAAAATAAAAAATAAAAAAACCAACTCAAAAATATTTAAAAATATATGATTTCTGAGTTAAATCGGTGTTGTCGAATCGAATCGGGATCACATGAACCGAGTTAGGTAGTGTTGAATCGAATCGAATAGTCAAACAAGACTGTCGGATGCTGGACAAGGTTGTTGGACAACCAAATAGAGGCAAGACTAAGGGAGGGAGGGGTTTGGAGGAGGAGGAACCGTCGCCGAAGCAAGGTGGGAGAGGGGGGTTTGGAAGGAGATAGGGTCGAGCACAAGCAAAGTAAAAAAAATGATTAAATAATATTTTACCCTTTTTTATTTATATTATACATGCCAGCTAGAATGAGTTGGTTCAATTGGAGTCAAGTTCCACCAAACTTGAACTCAACTTGTTTTTTTTCAAACCACACCTACCTAGTTTGACTCAGTTCAAACCGAAGTCGAGTTGACCTAGTTTGCTCGCCTTGTGTCCAGCTCTACATCCAACCTACCCAAAAGATCACACAAACTTGGATGAAGGAAAAAAATAAATATTAGATTGATCTAAAACTTCTTTAAACCTTTAGAAGTTTTCAATGGTAAACGCTCGATCCCAACCGCTTTCTGTGGTGTGGTCCACTGGAGATTTGGATCTACCTCATTTTTGGGCTCAGGCATTAAAATGATCTCACCAAATGGACTGACAGTTTGGATATAGTCCAAAACCCATAAGGGACATATCACACAAAAAAGTGAGGATTGAAGGCTTGGTGGTGACTAGAAGTTTTGCATCACACGAAAAAGTGAGGATTGAAGGCTTGGTGGTGACAGAAGTTTTGCTTCAGGATGATATTGCTTCTTACAGTTTATTTGTAATAATTTTATGAATGGTTTGGATGGCATATGAAAATCATGGCGAGCTTCAAGAAGGTTTCAACTGTGGACGTTGTCGTTCCCATTGTTTTGTTGGTGTGGTCCACATTAGTTTTGGATATGCCGGGTTTTTAGAATCCTGCCTTATTATGGTCTTCCAAGACGGACGAAGCGGATTTTTCAAGGAAATCTCTTTGGACCCCACAAAGCCTCCGGCACAAAGATATCCCTGTGCCAAGTTGGACACGTGTTCCAATTTTGACAAGTAAGGTCCATGGTTAGGTGGACGTGGTTCGCGTCCTTCCTCAGTACATCCATGTTAACCAGTTGAGGGGCCACCTTGATGTATCTTCCTATCCATGCCATCTATCCCTTTCCTAATATCATCTTAAGATACGAGACGAAGAGTGAGATAAATCCAACACTCAGATGGACCACACCAAGTAGTGAGCTTGGTTGCATTAAATGCACCAAGCATTAAATGCAAGAGCCATCTATGGTGTGGTCCACCTAAGCATTGGATCTGCCTCATTCTTGGTCTTGTGAAATGATCTTATAAAAGGGATGGACAGCATGGATAAACAAGTACATCACAGTGGGCCCCTCAACCGATCAGCATGGACACTTTGCTTCTACACCGAGGAAGGACGCAATCCGCGTCCTAGTTAGGTAACCCGGCCATAAGCATGTTGGGTCCTACCATTATTCACCTAAAATCTCCCTAGAGGCTCCTTTGAAAGCATGAAATTAAAATCTTGAGTTTGTGTTTTTTAAATTTGTAATTTTAAATTTTTTGTTTCATTTCGCATCTTACTTTTTAGAATCTTGAATTTTATAAAGTACATCAGAGTATATTTTGACTGTTTACTTTTAAAATTACTTTAAGTGCGTTCATAACGTAATGAATATAATATCTCAATGTCACAGGGTGCATACAAGTGAAAACATTATCTATGTAAATGAAATTATTTAAGATGACAGCAAAATTTAGAATTTTATAAGCTAGAGGTCCCCCTTGAATTTGAAAGTGGTGAATTTTTAAATTTTGAACTAATTTGAAATCAAAATCCAACATTTTAAAGGGTGTCAAATAACCTTATTTTTACAAATTCTATGTTTTTAACTCCTAATTGTCCAAGATATAAGATTTTTGAAAATTGTTGACTGACTTTTTAATAAATAAAAAATTTAAATAATAATGGTAAGTTTTTTTTCAAGGTAGTTTATACTGTTATTATAATTTTTTTCTCACTTTTAAATTAAATTTATCATTCACCCTCTAAAGTGGTTATAACTTTGATAGTTTGTTGCGTTATATACATAAGTTGAGTATAATTTCTAAGGGCACCGCATATAGCTTTGTTGTGAATAGTCATTGAGATTCGACGATGGTAGATCATGGATATTTACACTACTCATAAGTGTACTGCAGCGATGATGTTAGACAATAACGATTTTAGTTACGCTAAACTTCAAAGTTTTCTACGATTGGACTGGACAAAAATAGAGGAACTAAGGTTAAAATTAAGTTCAGACAACGTTGCGATATGAAAGGTTGTGTGTGATGGCTTAGCTAGTGCCCTAAGCCCTTTGTCAGGTGCTCCTTATATAGATTAGGAGGGTGGTAGTCCAGGTCAAGTTTTTTTGGCCGATTTGGATTTTCTCGCCAATGCAGAGATCCTCAAAGGTTGTGGGATCAGACTATATCTCAATTGGACTTAAGATTCTTTTTCGCATTCCTCGATTTCCTTCTGATTTAAGAAGAATATGCTTTCCAAACTTTTGTAATCGTTGTAAAAGCATTGATCGTCTTTGAAAAGTTTCTCACTTAAACATGATCGTGTGAGACGGCATTGCCAAGCATATCTGAATTGTAATATATTTTCAATCTCAACAGATCTTTATAAGCTTGATGAGTATTGCTCGACCACACGTGTCACTCGTATGAGGGCTACGTGTCCTTCATGCAGTTTCTCGTTCTTCTCGATCACAGAAGTGCATACAACTTTAAGCTATTTTGCCTTTGGCAGGTAACATGTCACCAAAAGGAGTATGGTAAGAAGACATCCTCAAGGCATGAGTAAGATTATGCCCATCATTCATATGAATGTAGTGTTGACACATGACAACAACTCATTTATCCACATGGACACGGATAGGGGTAAACAGATTCATTAGTCGAGTAGATCACACACGCATTAAAAAAAGATATTCGAAAGAAATAAACTAACAATCTGAACATAAGATACACATTTTCCTTAAGATGATAATGGCATGTTCGTAGGTTACAATGCATATAAATAGGTCTAATCGTAGTCCAGAGTTGGGCCAAGTTCACCGTTAGTCCATTATGATTTTCCACATTCCGTGTCAAAGACCCTTGCATACAACATGCACGTTAAAGATTTAGACCATTCACCGAGTGCATCATGCTTTCAAAATGCGATGTACAAAAAATCATGGAAGCATACTCACCACATGAGCCACATGTATACATTAAACTTGGAATGCTGTAATTTTTTTGTTATCCATTTATCATACAAGTCCGACTTACCCAATTAGCAAACCATTGTTATCATATAATCATGGCATATTTACCATATGGGCTACATGATGGATGCCCCGCATCTCTCATAAGCATGTAGCTCGCGCAAATTTGTGTAATGTGTTGCATCCTCGGTGGATCATGGTCCTTATACCAAATGTAAATTTGTAAAAACGATTTGTTAATGCACTGCAATGGAACCTATTATAGGTAAATCTGAGCTGGACCTGATCAACGAGAAAGGCCTACAACCCTACGGGCCCAAGTACAGATCCTTGGGCTCATACACTGCGGTCGCCCGTAAGACGACTAGTCATGGCAAAAAGAGAGTCAAGGACCAGAACCAACGTGCCAACATATCAGCCTTTACGAAGGTCATTTTTGACATATCAAAACAACCCAGGTTGTTATGCTGACATTATCAACGAGCTAAGAGTTCGGCCTCCGACTAGCTAAGAGTTCGGCCTCGACCTATATTACCACCAAGCTGACCTGGGCCCGTCCGCCATAAAGGTAGCGAAAGTCTAGGGATGAGCCCAAAGAAGACAGACACATCTCCGAACGCTACAGCCGTGATCCACGACTCAGAGAATCACGCCCTCAACGGGCAAATGCCCACGATCGTGGCCCTCAACGGCTCTCCGATGATCCTATATACAGAGGCAATCTCTTACATCCTAATGTATGCATAATTCCACCCTAGAGACTTGCCTTTAATCTCCTACACTCAACTGACTTAGGCATCAAAGGGCTAATGGTTGGACCCCGACCACCCCCTTTCCTTGTGTTATACAGGATCCAGCAGACATTTGGTCCAAATCCAGTCCACACGTATGCAGGAGATCAATGACATCCATCCTATCAAAGGTGGAAATCAAGTCATATATTGACCAATTTTCAGCGACAACAGATTGGCACCGTCCATGAGTGGGGTTATGCTCTAAGATAGTTCACCACAATTTCAAAATGGTGACAATTCATTCTCCTCAAATGTGGCACTCAATACATGGCTATTAATACCACCCCAATTGCAAGTCAAATCATGGACGAGCATGTTGATCTAAAATCATAATTGATCAAGCAATCATAACCATCCAATCAAATGTTGTGGAAACGATGGCTAAAAACAAATCAAGAATGTAAAAAATATAAAAAAGGGCAAAATATGATAGTCAAAGTCATGGCCCTAGGGCTTATTTGTTAACGTTGAAAAAGATCATCTAATGTGGAACATACAAAGCGCTTCACATTAAGTGCAATTTGTTAATCTCGAACTCAGAAATGCTCTATGATTTTTTTATTTTATTTTTTTTACAATGGAGGTCTAGCTTAGTGGTGAATACAAAATGCGTTCCGCGGATTAAAAAATTTACTTATAAAGTTGCCCTGCACATTGCCACCGGGATTTTATCTTTCTTGAATAGATTATGTAATATATAACCTAACTTTTAACGTATGTAACTTCTCTAGCCCCACTATGATTTATGTGTTAGATCCACACTTTCCATCAACCTCTGCCGATCATTATAGGGTACGAGCCTAATAAACAAGGCACATCCAAAGCTTAAGTGGACCACACCACAAAAAGTAGCAAGAATTGAACGACTACCGTTGAAACCTTCCTAGCATCCACTGTGAGGTTTATTTAGCATCTAACATGTTCATAAGGTCACATGAACATGGATGAAGACACAAATATCAAGTTGATCAAAGCCTTATATGGCCCCAATAAGTTTTCCACGATAGGCGCCTAATTCCCACTATTTCCTGTAATGTGGCCCACTTGAGCCTTAAATCTGCCTTGTTTCTTACCTTATGCTTTAAAATAGTATGGACAAACAAAATGGACAATGTAGATAAAACATATACATCAAGGTGGGTCCCACATAGCCCCTAACAGGACCATCCGTCACTAGCCAGGTCATAGTGGTGTAGTACCCAATCTCAATTTGGGAAATAGATTGTGTGGGTGCCGCACGACACTAACCTCTCCCATGCATTAAAGTCAACAAGTTCTTTGGACCCTATTATGATATATATGTTATATCCACACCATCCACCCATTTTATGATATACTTTTAGGGCATAGGTCTAAATATGAGGTAGATTCTAAGATCAAGTGGGCCACTCCACAGAAAGCAAGGGGGTTGAATGTCCATCTTTGAAAACTTCTCGAGGGCACAAGAGTTTTAAATCAATATGATATATGTTTTTTTACTTTCATCCAAGTTAGTGTGACCTCATGAGCGTGTTGAATGACAAATAAACATCATGTTGGGCCCTATGAAGGTTTCAACGATAAGAATCATTACCCTCATTGTTTTCTGTTTTTGTTTTGTGGTCCGCTCGAGCTTTGGTCTACTTCATTTTCTAAGCTCTTAACTTACAATGATAGCGCCAAATGAATGTACGGTGTGGATATAACATATACATCATGGTGGGACCCACAAAACTTGGTGATGTCAACACAAAACCGAGCACACCACCGCTTCCTGATTTCGTGGTGCATCCATGTATCCGGGCACGAATTGGATACTCGTACTGCTAGGGTGATGGCTACTAGACGGTGCTCTATGGGCCCCCACCATGATGTATGTATTTTATCCATGTCGTCCATCCATTTTCCCAATTCATTTTATGGCATGAGCCAAAAAATGAGACATATCCAAATCTCAAGTGGACCACATCAGAAGAAAATAGTGGTGATTTAATGCCCACCATAAAAAACTTCCTAGGGCCCACTATAATGTTTATTTACCATCTAACTTATTGATTAAGTCACAAAGACCTAGACGAAGGGAAAACACAAACATCAGCTTCATCCATAACTTTTAAGGTCCCAAAAAGCTTTTAATCGTGGTTGTTCAAGCACCACTGTTTCTTTGTGGTGTGGTCCACATGAGATTTGGATCTTCATCATTTTTTGGATCACAACTGGTTCATATGGAGACAATGGCAAATGAGTTAAGTTGACGGATTTCAAGTATTTAAGACATTTGTTAACAAACATGATGTTTTAGATTAAGTTCTTAATTTTCAGACTTACCAAGCAGGCTTTCAAACTTTAAATTTAGACTTCAGATTCATATTTCGAATTCAGGCTTCAAACTTCAAATTTAACAAACAAGCCCTCAGTGTGCTGTCTGAAGAATGATCTACATAGAAAACTTCCAGAGGTTTGAATGGTGTAAACTTCAATGCATCTAATTGATAGTCGAAGAGTCACTACGATTTTTATACAGTGATGAACAACCATAAGAGATGAGCTCAATTATAAAACAAATGCGGATTGCGTAGTGACCCAACACCATGTAAATGTGTAATGTCAAGACTCTATGAGAACTCACTGTGATATGTATGTTTCATCCATGCTATCCATCCATTTTTGTAACATATTTTAGGACATGAGCCTAAAGTTTGAAACGCAATTAAAGTGAGTGGACCACACCACGTAAATAATAAGACAATGACATCCATCATTGAAATCTTCACAAAGTTCACAATGGGTTGAGAATATGGAGTTTTTTTAGCCAATGGCTTGGTACTCTCATGTGTTCATATTAGTGGCCCATCCCTTTTCAACTCAAGTTTTTTTAGTCCTGAAACTATGTTTTCACTTTTTAATGAACGAAAATGCCATTTTACCACAATTGCCCCTTGTCTCAGGAAGATAACTTTTATTTTAAGAAGGGTGTGTGAAAAAAAAAAAAGAATTTGACCCACCCCTTGGTCGATCCGATCCGTTCATTTTAATCTGGCAACCATGAGCCCGCAGAAAGAATAATGCGATTTTTGTTTGAAGCTCTTTATGGCCCAAACCACACCAACGATGTGCGTTAATTCTAAATTGTTTCCTCCGTTGTGGTTCATATGTGATGAGTTTTGCCCCAAAACTTAGGCCAATGACATAAAATTAAAATCTCTTTCGTGTGGAAGATATGTATTTGCTTCAATACAACATAGTGGGCCCCACATAAAATGTAGATGGGTTCAAAATGTAGGGCTCATATCACACAACGCCAAGTCAGTTTAGTTTTCCTTTTTCTTCTTCCTATATTTTTTTTTCACTTATTGGGACCACATGAAGCCAAAAGCTTATTCGACAGTTGGTAGTTGTACAGCCGATCTCTATACACTTCGGGCGACAGCAAAAAACTCCAGCACACTCGTACCATTTCTCCAGCAGAATAAAAAAGTTTTTCCTAAAGTTTTCTTGACACAATCTCCGAAATTAAAGCTATTGTGAGTAAAGGTTTTTTTTTTTTTTTTCTTTCTTTCTTTTGATGTGTATGAATGGTAATGGTTTGTAGAAAGATTAGGGTGTGGGGGTCTTTTTTTTTTTTTTTTTTTAATGAATGGTGGGGCCACATGGAATGTGGATATTCACTGAAGATCACAGATATTTAACGTGGACCACTAATATTAACGGTGGAATTCATTATGGATCGCAGATATTTATGGATGACTAGTGGTGGATATCGATGGTGGGAGTTTATGAAAGAGACGAGAGTAGGGGTTCCTTTGTTGTTTTTTTTAATGAATGGTGGGACCGAATGGATCACGGATGTACATTGAGGACCACAGATATTCACTGAAGACCGCGGATATTAACTTTGGAATTCACTATGGACTACGGATATTCAATTAGGATCGTGAACATTCACTCAAGGCTTGTCGTTGTATGTTTTTTTCCTATGGATTTCTGAAAATTATTATGCCACTATAATGTGCTTTATTTTAATATTCGTTGTTTCCCTCATTCAACATATTTGGGCATATGAGGTCATCCCCAACCCATGTTACTCGAAAGGCTGGGGGCCACTAGGCGTAGTCCTCTTATAATTTTCATGATTTCTGAATTTAAAGGCGACTAAGGTGGGAAAATAGAAGGCTCTAACAATTTTTTTATTTCTGAGTATGCGGGTAGGTTGAAATATTACCTCAAACTTGGCTTGCTCGTGTTGTATTTCAATATTTCCGACATTACATACATATTTCAATTCACGAGCTCGAGATAGCTGACCACAAAGGCCAATTGCCCACTACACCCAAACGAAGTCCTCAGTCTCAAATAAGCTTACCTGGTCGAGAGATTGAAGACTCGGATGCCACTAAATACCGACCAATGAGAAGACGGCTAAATGACAAGGCGCACCAAACAACTCGACTTCTTTCCAAGCAGGTTCCACCAGGCAAGATGCCAACTAGGTTATACTGAGCATAAGTCAAGTAGGTTCCACCTAACAAAAGCTGAGTAGGTTCCACCGAGCGGATGCCGAGTCCGGTGATGAGTGCAGTCGGGCGCCCAATTCTAAACCAAGTGCTTCTTTTTCAAATGCTTACACCAGTATCGAATGTTCTTTACCGAGTGTTCACCTAAAAGCGAGTGTTCTTCGCACCAATACCATTTTCGTATAGGAACGATAGCCGACAGTCGATAAATTCGGGCGTGATAAGGGGTATCCCCAAATAATCCTCCGGATCTAGACATGATAAGGATTATCCCGATAAATCCAGAGATCGCACCCGTAAGACGAGATCCCTAAATCCACCTACAACTCTCCGATGATCTTGTAAATATAGGTGTCCCTCTACAATTTAAGGCATGCAAAAACTTTTCCACAAAAAATCTATTTTTTTATCTCCTGCCTCACTAGCTTGGGCATCGGAGGGCTAATAGCCGGACCCCCGGCCACCCCTTCTCTTGTCTTTGATCATGTTTCACATGGCCAATGAGATGTTCAGTTTGAATCCAATCTATACATTTAAATGAGATTATCACCAACGGTGGAGATCAAGCTTCCTCGTTAGTTGACTAGTTTTCATTGTTAACAGCAATGTAGAATTTATATCTTCAAGGCTCTCTAATAGGACGTTAACCACACATAGATACTCACTCTAAATGAGGAAGCTAAAAAATTAGTGATGTATAGCGCGTTTACTTTTCATTTTATTGTTTTTCGATTTAATTGAAAAATGTATGCATGGGTATTATAATTAATATTTCATTCATATAATAATTTATTTTATGATGAATGGATGTTGAAATTGATGAATGTCAGTAGTCCACAATTAACATCAATAATCGTTTGTAATAAAGCAATCTCTCACCATTCACGTCCAGCTAAAAAATTGTAATATACGCCGTTGGATAAAGTAAAAAGGCAAAAAATCAGCTTCATTGGTTAAAAAATAAACTTCAGAAAACTAAATATATAAAATAAATGACATCTTTAATACCTTGATTTGGCAAATTTCGCAACAACTCATGTCGAGAGAAGAAGCCAGCCAAGCTTATAGCAGTTATGAATAAATTCTCCATCCACGAAACTGTTTCGACCTCTTCTTATTCAGAGAAGACAAGTGTTCTTGCAAGGAGTTCTTGTCACAATTAAGTGTAATCATACCAATTAATTGAAAGAAACTATCCAAAATGCATGAAAATATGTGGATCACGGATGTTTAGTGTGAACCACTGATATTCACTGCATAATTCACTGAGGACAAGGAATATTAACAATGGAATCACTGTGGAATGCAGATATTCAGATAAGATCGTTGATATTCACTGTGGATTGTGGGTATTCAGTGAGGACCGTGGATAATCCATAGTCTATGGCGAATATCTGCATCCTTACTAAATATATGCGATCCGCAGTGAATTTCAATGTTAATACCTATGATCCTCGATGAATATTTGTGGTCCTGTGTAAATATTCGCGATTCATAATGAATTCCACCGTTAATACATGTGTTCATTGTAGAATATCTGCGATTGATGTGATCCCACAATTAATAAAAAGTAAAAGTAACAAAGGGAACTACCATCTTCTCTTTCACAAGCTTCTACCATTTATCCTTACTAAAAGAAAGAAAACTTCAACTTTGGAGATTGTAGCAAAAAACTTGAGGAAAAACTTTTTCCCACCGGGGAACTAGTCCAAACTTGGCTGGAGGTTATTGGAGTTTTTTTATTGTCACCTGAGTCTGCGAAGATCGGCTGTACAACTATCAACTGTCGAGGAAGAACTTCGTGTGTCCAAGGAAGTGAAAAAAACAAAGGAGGGAGTTTGTGAAATATAAAAGGTGTGGGGCCCCACGTTTTGAACTCATCCACATTTAATGCGGGGCCAACCGTGCTGTCTTGAAGTAAATCCATCATTTTCATATGCAAAGTGGTTTTAATTTTATGTCATCAACTCAAATTTGATGGCAAAACTCATCACAAATGAACTATAGCAGAGAAAACATTTCGGAGTTAACACATTGTTAGTGTGACTATGGGCCACAGAGCTTAAAATAGAAAGCCGCAAGATTCCTTTTGTGGCTTCACAACTGCTCTATTAAAATGAATGGATCAAATTGGCCATGAAGTAAGCTGAATTCCTATTTTTTGTGGGCCATGCCCTTCTTAAAAAAAGATCACGAGCTTGCCCCAGATGACAGGAGAGCATGGCCCAATATTAGAAACAGGTACATGGGTTAGAAAACTTCGGTTAAGTTTTCTAGAGCTGTGCATTTATTTTGAAAACTATAGCTTATCGGACCAGTGGACGAACCCGATTCTTGGCTTACCATATCAATACAGTGGTTTCTTTCCGATGAACGGGTTGGATCTTGGACCTCTTCTGCTATGCTGGCACATACGTGGCGTGTACACGAACTTTCTTGCACACGCGTGCGAGCTAATACAACATGGTGGCAATTTCTCGTCTCCAGGAAATAATAATATAAAAAATTTAAGAAAATAGAAGCGAACGAAGAAAAAGTGAGAGGGTATTTCTCTCATTGGTTACACCACCCCCGTTCCCTCTCTTCCTTGCTTGTTTCATATCATTTTGTTTCAGAAAGAGTGAGAGAGGAAGACAGTAGAACGAGGGTTAGGGCTTTTTTCCCCTTCTTCTCGAAGAGAGAGAAGAGAGAAGGTTCGGTTTTGAAGAGAAGAATATGAGTGCGGATCCGGTCCCTTCTTCGAACTCCCATGGGCAGCTCGACGAGCAGATTTCTCAGCTCATGCAGTGCAAGCCCCTCTCCGAGCAAGAGGTCTCTTTCTCTCTCTTTCTCTCCCTCTCTCGATTGATTGATTTTTGAAAATCTTTATTTTTTTGAATGATCAGATTTGCGTTTGAGCTGTGCGAATTGTATGATTTTCTGCGAATTGGTGTTGTAGAATTTACACTTCTATTCTCTTGATTGTCTGTGATCTGTTTTGGGGTTTGAGATTGCAATCTGGGGAATGGGATTTTGGGAGGTTGAGGAATTGGGCCCTAGATTCGTTGGATCTTCTCTATGGTATGATTTACCGGAGTTCAGATATTGGAGTTCGATTTTGGGTAGTGATTATGGCGTATTCAGTAATTCTTTGTTTTCTTGTCAGCCTTTTCCGTAACTGCTTACGAATGAGGTTGATGTCTCCAAAAGTGGCTGTTTGCTTGGGATTGGGCTGAAATACTCAAAAGGGGGAATCACTTGCAATGGAAGCATGCTGAAAACATCGCAGTGAAGAATTTTTTAGCTCCTTGTGATTCAAATCTCATTTAATCTAGACACTGCTGGTATATTTTTCCAGCTCGAGTGTTATTGACTGTGGGAAGATGGATGATCTGGTGCAATGACTACAATGAAGAGTCGTGCACCTTTGAATACAGTGGGCCGTGACTGGGGTCAGCACTGTACTCCAATCGGGTGATCTTAGCTGCCCATTGAAAGCCTGCAAAATGGCTGGCTGGAGGATCTTCCAGTGAAGACAACAGGGGCAAGGACAGGGGGTTGTGGACTGGGGAGTCTTCTGCATGACATCTCTGAACATGGTGGGCTGTGGACCATAGTGACAAATCTTATTCTCCACAATTTCTCGGCCTGAAAATTTCTTGGGGGGTTTTCAAAATTCAAGGTTTTTCTAGGGACGTTGTTGGGAAAACGTCGCTGAAATTAAAAATATTAAAAAATATGTATTGTACATTAATAAATAAATTTAAAACTTATATAAATATAATTTTTTTAGGGTTATTACTAGTTTTCGAGTTAATACTGCGATGATTTCACGATAAAAACACTATATGTTAAAATCTGCCGAGATTGTGATATTCTTGAGATACTTTTGTTGTCACATTGCCATGGACCGGGGCTATCACCATGGACGCATAGCCCTTCCACATACTGCAGTTGGGTGATCCTAGCTCTACATTGAGATCTTGCAGATGGAGGTTGGAACAAATTTTGTGGATGGCAAGAATCCTCAAGTGAGGATGATAGGGGCAGCGGCAGGAGGCAGCAGGCAGGATAGTGCACCTATGGTGGGCCTGCACGTCCAAAGGTCCACCTTAATTAAAGCTTAGTCTACCCTATTTAAAGGCCCCGGCTTCTTGTACTGTATAGTATGGTATGAGGTCATCGTGCTTTGATCATTCCTTGTATTTTAGTAACCTATGTACATGATCTTTATTTCTTTCCTTCTTTCTTTTTTTGTTTTTGGTTCAGTGCACTGTGTACTATTGACGATCTTCCAACTCTTCTGGGCTCTAAGAAAATGTTATTGTGCAAGAAAGTTACATCTAATTCTTGCGAGTGTTGGGATTCCGGAGATGGTTTGGACATCGGTAAGGATCAACAATGGAGATGGTTTGGATGCTGATCACTAGCAAATGGTTGAGATCCACCAGCAGCAGATCTGATCGCTTAATGGGTTGAGATCTGCTGTATGAGGCAGAGCTTAAAAGGGCCATGAGACAGAGCTTGTAACTAGGTCAGGAGTGGACGTGAAACCGGGGTTGAGCTCTGGTCATGATCTGGAGTTTTGAATTTGTTTGATTTGGACCTCTAACTACGGTCCACCTGATGAACGACTGAGACAGCTTGAGGTGGATCGTTCATGGCTGCTGGAGAATTCAGAAGTCGTAGATTTGCTGCTGTTCAAGGAAGAAGATATCTCTAGAAGTCGACGATCATGATGGATGGACGATTGCTAATAGTTGACGATCATAGATCTCTTGGCCGGTGATCTTGATTGCTGGCCCATTCGATTTGTAGTTGTTGATCTAATCTCAGATCTCTCTAGATCTAAGAATGAAAAGGAAAGTAAAAGGAGATAAGGAGAGAGAAGAGGAATTTGGAGGGAGAAAGATTTGATTTTGGAAGAGTCTTGTTGTAAAATGAAAGAGCTTCCTCTATTTATAGGTAAGCAGGGAGAAATGTGCTACATGAGGTTCTGATAGGTCCACACATGCATTTGCCGATAGCTAGGTGACAACTGTATCCAACTAAGCAACACTTGCAATGTGGCACGCCACACCATCTAATTTACTTAACCAACGCACCTTGTTTTTTTTCCTGCACGGAACAGTCTTGGCAAAACGGCCATATCTTCCTTGTTAACGGTTGGATCGATGTGATCTCATACTTGTTGGAAAGTTGACTCGAATGGTTATGATCTAGGTTTGGAATCAAATCGATCTTGCGTCGTTTGGTCTACCAAATGGGGCTCACAACACAATTAAGTCGTCTTCACTTTTAGTAATCTGATCAGCAACACACATTTTCATTGTTTGAGACGGATTTCCCTCGTTGCAACTCGAATTTAATTTTTGGTTAGAACCAACGGCTTCTTAATACATATATTAGAAGTGATTATCAAGGAGACTTTGCATAGGGGCAGTGCTTGTCTTTATTGTCATCACCATACAAAGTATTGATTAGATTAAACACAACTGCCTGGAGACAGATTGTCACGTTTGTTATCACTCAATATGAGCTGAATCTTCGAGTTCTACTAGAATTTCTACAGTCGATGTTGCCATCACATTTTTGTCAATAGATGATTCAACATTGGATAACTTTCAATTTAGTTATTCGGATTTTCCAGTTTAGTAGTGGTAGGACCATTTTAGAACTTCAAGTTAAGAGATTTTGGTACAATTGCTTCAGAATTTCAGAGCATCAGTTTTGACATAGTGGGATCAATGATACTTCATCTACGATAATGCAACAATCCACTTCAGACAATACTATTTGATAGAGAGTTTCAGATGAGATATAAGGGCATACACAATAATTTCTCCATTTTTTATAGTTGTGCACATTTGAGTTTTAGTGGATTACACTTGGACTCAACAGGTTTACATGGCAGTAATGACCACATCCTTTATCACTAAGGTTATTACAATCTCCTACTGAGCCCAGGTGGGGGGCATCTGTTGAGGTGTGAAAAGTCACACCATTTCAAGTTGTTGAAAATTGAATAGCGTGCGGCCCATGTCTGAGACAACAAACATATGGGTAAATGGTGTTTGTCGAGATGATTTTTCACCCAAAATTCATTTTACTGTAATACGAATTACGACGAGGGAGATCTACTCGAACAATGAATATGTATGTTGATGATTAGACAACTGAAAGTGTGGACACCTCGTCTGCATTGTGGGCCCTGGACCAAATGATGTCGAAACAATTTGATTTCAAGCATGGATTATAGCCCTTCGAGTTGGTTTTCCAACGATTACAAGATCGCCCTGATCTATAAGTCAGGATATGCCGGTTAAGTAAATTGGATGATATGGCGTGTCATGTGGCAAGTGTTGCTTAGTTGAATGCAACTATCATCCGGCTGTCATCAAATGCTTATGTGGATTGTGGATTTATCAAAGAGCCAGCTTTGTCCCACTTCCTTGCCTATAAATAGGAGAAGTTCTTTCATTTCACAGCAACAATCTTCCAAAGTTAAATCTCTTGCCCTTTTACCCATTTCCCTCAATTCCTCCTCTTATTTCTCTTTCTCATTTACACTTTTCTCATTTCTCCCCTTCTCATATCTGAGTAGATCTGTGACCTTCATCTAGGTCGAGCCACTGCAGGTTAACATCCAACAACCTTAGATCAATGGCTAGCAATTGCAAATCAACGGCCACGAGTTACTTCCCTCCATTGATCTTTCTCTCCCTCATCTCTCCTCTTCTTTCTCTTCTCTCTCTCTCTCTCTCTACTTTCTCCCTCATCTCATATTTGAGACTCCATAAGCTCAGATTTGAAGTTAGCAGTTGAATCATAACAAACCGAATTTGAATTTCAACAATACAAATATGGATTTCAGCGATGTGGATCTGGTTCTAACTACGTCAAAGTTATGTTTCAAGCATTACTTAGAGTATAGATTTGAGTTCTATCGGAGCTCCAATTACACTTCCATGTCCGGTCCAGTTGTAGCATCATTGGAACTTCACCCGCTGCTCCAATTTAAAGAACCCATCTCCATGGGCTGTCAATAGAGAAATTCATCTCTATTGTGTGAGTTGCGTTTCTGCCCACTTGATTGAGAGAGTTGCTGACTATTCCTTCATCAACAGACCTATCTTGTTGTCCATCCGCATGAGAAGCCGATCATTCTTCCTTGTTCATAAGCGACTGGCCATCCATGTAGAGGTAATTGAGATTGGACGGTGGAAAATCCAACGGCTCTTCCCTGCATGGGCAAGCTTTCCAAGACATCCAGCATGTGTGGGATTCCATCAATGGCTACCCTTCACAACTATCCAAAGATTGAAGCTGTTCATGGGTTGGCCTTTAACTTTTTGCCTCATTGTACTCCCACCGTGTCTATATTGTGTAGGGCTGGGCTTGGGTTGGCTTGATGTTTGCGCAAGCTAGGCCTTGGGTTGGCCTGATGTCTACGCAAGCCAAGCCTGCAGAGTAAAACATAGGCCTGAGCCCAGCCTGGGTCCATGATGATTATGCCATTGCCCAAGATTGAGTCGAGCTTGAGCCCAAGCCCGACCACCAACTTTTGGGCAACATTTAGGTTGTTCATTAAGTTTGCACCATTGTGCATAATATATGTCAAAATGCTATTGAAATTATTAACAGGCTCGGTTCGGGCTAACAAACTCTTAAACGAAGCCCAAGCCTGGCCCAGTTATTGGGCTTAAATTTTAGGATCAGGCTTGGCCCTTCTCAAGCCTAGCCCAAAAGCCACACATGCCAACTCGCCCCATTGACAACCCTAATATTGTGGCAATGGATGTGTCCTCTTATGGCTCGGATTTTGGTAATCATTGGTAAAGTTTTAATGCTTCTAGTGTGATAACGACACTCATTGAAAGCTCACCCTTGTTGTGGTTAGTGCGATTTGCCTAGGGATCTAGCAAGTTGCCTAGGTCACTGGTCCTAAGCCCATCATCTAGGCTATTTTGTTCAAGCTTTTTTATTTTTTTTTATTTTTTTAAGAAAAAGGTTAATTAAAAGACAGGAAAAATACCATGCCAAAACAGGGCAAAAAGGAAGCCTAAAACAAACAAGATGGCTGGTAGCCGAGGGATTGCCCAAAGGCCCCAAACTCAAAGAAAATGACAAAAACAACAGACGACTTCCCAACAACAAGAAACTACTCCCACAAACCCCACCCCCACACATATATGCGAACATTCTTCGTTGAGCCGTTTTTGATGAATTTCCCAAGCTATAATATTCTCTTTTGCTTTTTGGAAGATTGCTTCTGACAATTCTGATCAATCGTCAAATGCTCTGTTGTTTCTCTGTTTCCAAATTGTCCATAAACCAGTGAGGAGGGCAAATCTCCATTAGGGCCTTTTGGTTTGATGACCTCCAATCCATGATCCTAAAGCTTGAAAAAATTTAGGGATCGAGCTTGCCGTAGCCCAAAAACCTAAAACAAGTTGGGGAATCCACTCCAGATGCTTGTCACACTTGTAAATGTGCAATGCATAAAGAGATGCTTGACCTCCTTATTCCTTAAGCACAAGTGGGCAACCATTGACGACATGCAACCCCTCCATTGGGCCTTTTGTTTGATCCCCTCCATCCCCAACCAAGCTTGAAAAAAAACTTAGTGATCAAGCTCGACGTAAGCAAAGACAGTTGAAACGAGTTGAGGAACCCACCATAGACTAGTGTTTAATGCATCCACAATAGTGGTCAATGCAATTAGTGTTGTAGCCTGCAGGTCACTGAAACGAAACAAGAGGGTATAAAAGATATTGCATTGTATCAATAATAATATCATCCGTACATGCCAACGTACCTTTGATATCAATATTATTGCGATATATCGGCGGGAAGTATGTGTTATAAATGCTAATATTGAGGCCTTTTGAAAAACATGCTAGTATCGAGTATCGAGCAACACAACAATGATATTTGTGAATTCAATGAAAATAAAAAATCTAGAAAAATAAAAAAAATGATTTTTTGCCTAATATTTTGGGGATTGTGCTTTTTTATTTTTTTATTTCTATTTTTAATGTTTTAAGAACACCACTCGAGCTTTTTTCCATACAAAACATGAATTTGGTGGAGAAATTGCTACTTGAGGGCAAATTCGGGCCAAGCCCTAAAGGTGAGAAAAGCTTGCTTAAATTTATTTTTTCAACAAATTAGTAAGAAAACAATTAGTGATCCATGTGTGAATGGATTTCATGCATCGACATGGATTTCAAGTGATTAATTTTGATTTCGAAGGTGAAAAATGTAGGAAATTGGAGAAATCCGAATTTCTTCCGTTTTCACCATTTAAAATCACAATGTAAGTGTGAAAAAAATATGGCGATTACTTGTGTTTTATTGTTTCTATGATATGCCATTTGAATGATATGAACTCATTTTGGATATAATTGCATCACTTATGATTGGCAACTCATTTTTGTCCTCTCAATAATGGAAAACTATTAAGCTTTTTATTTTTTTTTGTAATTTTCTGAATTCTAAGCGTGCAATAATGTTCTTTTTTTAACATGTTATGAAGTTCCATTGAAAATTCCACCATTTTCTTGAAGTTTCCAAATGTTTTCCTTAGACTGCCTTACATGCGTTATTTTGCAATGTTTCACATGATATTTCCATTTCCCAAAGGTTCGATGCAAAATGCGACACTGATACTTCGAACACTTCTCCAGATGTCCATCACACTTGTAAACCTGTGGCTGTAATACACAATACATGATTCATTGCTTGCTCATTCAGTAGGCACAATGGCAACCATTGACGACAGACAACTTCCTATACCTCAGGTGGTTGATAGTAGGAATCTTATCTTTCCCAACCAAAATGCCATACTATCGTCTATGGGGTAGTTCACAGGTACTTGGACTTGCCACTTACAATGCATAGAACAATCTCACCATGAAGCTTCCGTAGGGGACCTACTGCCACCTCCACTTATCAATCTAGCTTGATATAACAAACTTCTCAAGGAGGAGGCTTTGTAGGCGTACAAAGTTGGCGATTTCTAGATCTTTGAAATTCTGGTAACTTTGCAGTATCTTAACCTCCCAAAACCGTGCATCCTAGTCCACCTCTCTGCCACCATCTTTTAATTTTGCAGTATCTTAGCCTCCCAAAACTAGTCATCCTTCCAAAACTTGATGTGAGTATCGTCCCCTATCTCAATGGAAGTTCTTGTAAGAGAGTCTTCTCCCTTATAGATTGCTTCCCATAGCTTTGATGCTCTATTCAATGAAGATATTGATGGGGACATCAGGCCATCATGTTCCTTTTCCCGAGTGTACCAGTGTAGGAGACGTGTTATGTCCATTTCGTTGTGGTTCGATGACATTTGAGGAGCATACGAGAGGAGTACATAGCATACATGAGTAGCAGGAGCATAGCAGAGTAGCAGGATTGGCAGATAGCCCCACAACACAGTTACTGGGCTTTGTCAGACGGTCCGACGGCTCTGTTGGATGGTCTGACATAACACAGTCGGACGGTCCGACTATTTTTTTTTTCCTTGTTCAGGCACTTTAGTGTATTTTTTTAGACGTGGACTATATATATTCTGCTAGAAACCCTATTTTTATTATGCTATGATGAATATTGAGAGAAAAACCCTTCATTGCTTGAGATGAGCATGGTTCATCCAGTGATTGGAGCCTTTTTGGTGTGATGCTGGTTATCTTCATTCTATCTTTCTTTCCTTTCCTTTCATCTTCTCTACAATTTCAGGTATTTTTAATTGTCTTTCTACATCCGTTTGATAGAATCTTCGATTTCTCTTTGAATCCATAACCAAAACCCCTTGATCCTTGAAACCCTTTGATTCTACGGAGGCCCCCACCACCTTAAACTTTGTTTTCCCCCCAAACCCCAACTTCCTTCAATCCGAAACCCTTAAACCTAATCTCAGCCACACAACTTTCAACTCTGACCATCCTTTTCACCCAAATCTAATTTTCAGATTTCCCGTGGCCTTAAATCCATAGATCCCTAATTCCCAAATCACCCAAACCCTAACCCCAACCCTAATTATCATTAAACCCTAATTTAAGCTATACTTAGGAACCCTCGAACCTTCCCCTTTGATTTTAGGATTAACCCTATGCTTGGATGTGGAAGTTCTACCTTTCATGGGTCCCGGCCATTGAGATTTTGTAATTATTTCACTACATACTTGTGATTTATGACTATGGTGCATGATTTCTTTGCTTATTTGAATTCTTGCACATGTGATTGATTAGTTTTTAATTTAATTATTCGTTATTATACATTTCCTCTTTAGTTTCATTCCGCATCATATAGGTAAGCCCATTGTCCTGTGTCAGATATCCTTTTTGACCACCACTGCTTTTATATGTCTAGGTTACTCACAATGAAAGAAATGACTAGTCTCTTCCTGAGTAGTGATCTATGAAGTACTAATATGCAGACTCTTAATTTATGTTATGTTGGAAGAAACATGGATTATGATGGTTTGTTTTTTATGATATTTAAGAGACTATGATAGTTGAGTTGTTAAGCCTTGTTCACTAGGAGTTCGCCTTGTGCTCAAGGAGGTCTAAGCGTGTAGTTGTTTGGACATCGGAGACCTATATTGGGTTTTTTTCTGTTACCTTGGTCACCTATGAACCTTTTTTTTGGACTACTCATTGATGCTTGAGTCGTGATATAATGTTGAACACGGCCAATGCTTCCATTTATGGTTAGGAATTGGGATGTTATACTTTGAAGAGAGCTTGGAATTTTTCAAAATCATTTTGATGTTATGTGTTCCTTTTGATTGTGATACTGTGTTCCGTATCACATGCACATGGAATTTCCATGTCTTAGGTAATAAAGACAAACACCCAAATTGTCATTGACGAACACACGTGCTATCATTGGACCAAAAGCGGAAAGGACATGCACAAAGAGTTAGCTGCAACGAGCAATGGGGGGTCCATTGATGGCATTTGATAAACATTTGTTGGTTGGTGCCTGCATTCTTTACAACAAATTACTTGAACATGCACTTACTTTTGGTGTGGTGGGGGCCCATATGTGTGCTTCAATGCCAACTTAGGTGCTTGTTTGATTACCTCATACAAGGAAATTCGATGTGTATAAAAAAATCTGCACCTTCATAACTAATTGGGGTCTTTGCGTGAATATTGTTTTGCCATTCCACTCTATCATTGACCATTTACTCATTTGAACCATAGTTCATCAAATCTTCTCTTATAATCTCAACCATGCCCTTTTGGGACTCCTTGTTCTTTGAGAGCCTTTAACATGAACTCACTCTTTTCGAACTCATGCAGTTCTTAATCTCCGTTCCTTATGTCCAAACCATCTAAGTGTACTTTCCCTCATTGTATTACCAATTGGTGCTACTCATAAGTTCCCTCAAACTTATTCATTTCTAATTCTATCCTTCCTCATCTTGCTACTTATCTATCTCATCATCCTCATTTCAGCTACAGTCGTCCTATATCTTGTTCCCTATGTACCTAAGTTTGTTGTCCTTGTATCTTAGTTGTAGGATCCTTCTAACTAGGTGCCTATTCGAATCCCTACTTCAGACTCTTGCTCTTGCTTATGCTTCCTACCTATTTGTACTTGTTTACATTTTGAAAGAGACACTTCCCCGCTCTTGCACCTGAATTTGTTGCCACTTCCACTTCACGCTTTGTGCAACTATACCTATATAGTATATACCAAAATTTATGCCCATCAATTTCTCTAGTTTTTGCCCCTTTCCACTTGTTCTTTTGTAAGACTGTAAGCAAGCTATATTTACTCTCCTTTCTTTCATTGTATCTCCTAATTCCATCGTCTTACCTGTCAATGCTCCTCCATTTTATGTTGCAAGACGAATCCTATTGTCCTCGAATATCTTTTTTACCCAGACACATTCAAAATGATGCAAGAACCATGCCCAACGTCCCTCCATTTTATGTTGCAAGATGAATCCTATTCTCCTTGAATAGCTTTTTTACCCAGACACATTGAAAATGATGCAAGAACCATGCCTGCTCATTGCAGTCGGTGCTGTTGAGGCATATCGCCCCCGAGCGATGCCCTAGTCAATCCTTGCCCATTTTATTTAAAAAACAAAAAAAACCCCATGTAGGTGTATGCAGTGCTTGATAGTGGTAACTGTCCTCCATGATCCTCCTTTGCTTGCTTGCCTTTTTGGTCGTGCGTATTGGGCCGAGGTTAGCGTTGGTTAGGACTTATGACCTTGTCGGGATGTGAGCTTTGTTGGTTAGAGCCTCTGTTGTAGCTGGTTCTAAAGCTTGGGTGGAAGAGGAAGATTAATGTCCAGTGGCCAGCCTATTGTAAAAGTTACGTCTATCTAACATTTAAAAGCTGTCCCCAAAATTGTTGTGAGATTGCTATACGACGATGGTGGCAACACACACACACACACACACACACACACACACACAGAGAGAGAGAGAGAGAGAGAGAGAGAGAGAGAGAGAGAGAGATGCTCACCTGCGCACCAGTTCTCATGAGAATTGGTGAGCACTTTTTGAGAGCTCATCACATGTGATGTGAGCCCTGAATCTGACCCGTCCACATGATGCAACACCCCAAAAAACTAGGGCTGTAAATGGGTCAGTGGACCCCATGGGGTACCCGGACCCAACCCATTTAGACCCGACCCAGACCCGACCCATTTGTTAAATGGTACGGGTCTGGGTCCAAGAATAGACCCATTTGTTAAACGGGTTTGGGTCTGGTTTCCTTTATATTAGGCCCGACCCGACCCGACCCAAACCCATTTGGTAAGTGGGCGGGTTTGGTCTATGTTACAAGGGACCCGTCCAGGCCAGACCCGTCCAGACCCGGTTTTAAGCCTTGTAAAATGCTTGCATACTTGATCCAGACCCGGACCCATTAGACCCGGCCCATTTATAAATGGGTCTAGGTGGATCTCCCTCTACCAGACCCGGACCCATTTATAAATGGGTCTGATGGGCTGACTCGGACCCGACCCAGACCCGCCCATTTAGTAAAAGGGTCTGGGTCTAAAATTTGGACCCAGACCCGTTTAGTAAATGGGCGGGTCTGGTTTTGGCTAAACCCGCCCCGAACCCGACCATTTACAGCCCTACAAAAAACCCCCAAGGCCCAACTTTGATCCCGATCCAAAGCTTTGGTGGGCCGTGGCAGAGAGAGAGAGAGAGAGAGAGGCAAATCGAGGAAGGAAACTGTTTCCTTTTGCCATGACCCACCAAAGTTCTGGATTAGGGTAAAAGTTGGGCCCTTGGGTTTTTTAGGTTGCCGCATCACGTGGACGGTTCAGATTCAGGGCTCACATCACATGTGATGAGCTCTCAAAAAGTGCTCACGAGTTCTCGTGAGGATTGTGCGCAGGTGAGCATTCCTCTCTCTCTCTCTCTATATATATATATATATAGAGAGAGAGAGAGAGAGAGAGAGAGAGAGAGAGAGAGAGAGAGAGAGAGAGGTAATGACGACGATGATGACAATGACAATGATGATTATGATATATTGAATAAGTTATTATCTAGTGGATGCTTCATTGTCTAATAAAAGGTTTCAGAGGGGTTTTTAGAGATGAGAATGGCAATATTGTCCTTTGCTTCTCAGGTCCAGTGGGAAGCGAAGATATAAATAGGGCTGCACTTATGGTGATTGAAATTGAGATTGGATTATTTTTAGATCACTTTGAAGGACCACTTATTGTTGAAGGAGACTCCTTTGGTAATAGCATGGCAATCGGGGTAATGCATTAACCCTATATTTGTCAGTATTCATTCTAGATGGCATCAAAATGCGCTGTCAGTATTTCTTCTATTCACTTCAATCTGTTCCTGAGGGAAGCCAACTCTATTGTTGACTCTCTTGCAAGTCCATGGAGCTAATTCTGTACAGGGGACTCTTATATATTGCCTTGATCAATTATATTTGTCTTTTTTTTTTTCTGCAATAAAAATTTATTAAGAAAAAAATATAATGATGGTTTCAAGATGAAAAAGGACTTGGCTAAAGTTGTTGAAATAATCATGTTTTTCCTTTGTTATTCACATTTTGACATTCTGCTGCTTTTATTTGATTTTCTTTCTTTCTTCTGTTCTTTTAAAATCTTGTGAAATCAAAAGCTTTCGAGGCTCCTCCTCCTTTTGATATCAATTAGTTTGAAACTTCTTTAGATATTGGTTCTTTACATTCTGTTAGAAATCATTTTTAGTTGTGGTTGGCAGTGGAAAACTAACAAAGTAAAAATAAGGTGACATGGCTGTACATTTGAATGGCATCCTTTCTGAAGAACTTTTAATTTCCGCTATGGTGCATGCATTTCTCTTCTACTGTTTCCATCCTCTTGTGTTCAATGATAAGAAGTCTGACATAGTTTCTGCAGTGAGTCCTAAATTCTCTGGTTCACTGTGATTTTTTACTTCTTCCCCGGTAGCTAATGTAAGTCGCAGTGTTCCTTGCAGTAAAATTAGCCAATTTATCTAAAGTGGCAAGCTGACATCAATTTCTCAACCATTCAGCGTAGAACCATGGGAAATAGAGGAATTGTTGGTCCTTAGGTAGGAACTACAAACTCTTAAGCATTACTTCTTGATGCAGGTTAGAGCGTTGTGTGAGAAGGCCAAGGAAATACTGATGGAAGAAAGCAATGTACAGGTGAGGACATTTGTTGTTTGTTTTATCTTATTGCTGTGGTTTTGTTGTTCATTTATTTGTTATTACTGTAAAAAAAAAAAAAGAACTCTATTCGTTAGGGCCTGTTGGCATGGTTTTAAATATCAGTTCTGGAGTGCGACTTGCCTGAAGAGCGAAACTGGTATGAATCACCCAACTTGTTCCGTTTTGGTTGTTTTGGTCCTCATTTCCATATGGTGACTCCTTCCGGTTCAACCGAAACCAATACGGCTCGGGAAAAACTGAATGAAGTTGTGTTGGTCCATATTTTGAACCATGCTTATAGGTCCCTTAAGAGTATTTGCCTATTTGGTATGTGCATCCAGTTTTGCTTCATTTTTTGCTCCTATAGCCATTAATATCATATCGTTTTTTCCCCAGTTGGGCGTAGTTTTCTCAGTCCTGAATTATGTTTATTCATTAAGTGAAGTGGTTGACCACTTGAACACTAGTATTAAACTCCGTAATCACGAGTTAGTATCCCATCAGTAACTCATCACTTTATTGAACCTATTTGTTGGCACGTACCACCTGTTTTAGGTGTAAAATATGAGGATTGGAATGCTGTTATATACTATTTTTAAACCTTCTAATACTGGCATATAAACTGTTTCTGTTACTTAAATGAAATTTGTTTTAGGTGCTAATATGTTTATTTGCAGGGGTGATCTCTGTCATATATGGTGGGAATGGGTTGGGTCAAGGTCAGCCAAGAGCAGGACCAAATTCCAGGCCTGACCCCAACCCATGACTTGAGATGGAATGCCCTGGTGGACCAGGTCCAACCCATGGTGCCAGATTCCCAAGCCTAACGCTTGGCTGATTCGTTCTCTTGTTAAAAATTGCATTGATATGGTTTAAAAACAGAACTTTTTGCAAGGTTTTTCACGCATTTTGACCGCCAGTGCAAGCGCACAGTTGTTGAATGCTTGTTATTTATTTATTATACAAACAGTGTATGTGGGCTGTGTTGGGCCAAGGCCAATTTGAGTTTTAGCTGTTACATCTTTTTTGACCTTGCTTGATCCAAAACCCAATAAAAACCAGAGCATGTCTTTTAAGTGTGTCCGGTGGATGCCTGTAAGTTGACCCAACCTATTGCCTGCCCTAGGTCATATTAAATATAAATCTTGTCCGCTGACACACAAGTTAACACTTTGAGGACAAGGTTTTGTCAGCACTATATTGCCTTCCACTGGTCACTTAGCTTCTAAATTTTATTGGACCCAGGTTACTTAAAATATACTATAAGATGATGACAAAACTTTGATGATTATTCGGGAACAATTGATGTATACAAGGCATTAAGAAAAAAAAAAAAAAAACTAATGTATAAAAGGAGTTAAAAATCATCATTATCATCTAAAGCCTTATCCTAACTAACTGGGGCCAGCCATGAATCCTGTTCCGCTATTCCACTTTATCAAGGGTTAGACCTTCAGTTAGACCCTGGGTCATCAGGTCTTTTTTAATACCTCCATCCATGTCCTTTTGGGCCTTCCCCTTGCACTTTTAGAGCCTTCAACTTGTACTAACTCACTCCTAAGTCCTAACTAGTGCGGTTCTTGGTCTCCGTTGCACATGACCAAACCATCTAAGTCTACTTCTTATTACCTATTGGTATTACTCCAAAGTTCCCTCTAATGCATTCATTTATAATTCTATCTTTCCTCATCTTGCCACTCATCCATCTCAACATCGTCATTTCAGCTACACTCATCCTAGTGAACATGTTCTTTAACTGCTCAACATTCTGTCCCATGAAGCATGGCAGGTCTTATAGCTATCCTATAAAATTTCCCTTTCAGTTTTTTTTTTTTTGAAGGGGTGCGCCTGGCCCATGCTATAGTGCAAAACAAGGGCAACACTAGAGGGCCCCCAGTGGTGGGCTCTCCCCCACAAGAAATTAATTTAATATCATGTGAGCCAATGGCCCATGTATCAGATATTAAACTGATAAGAACAGATACTACACTTGATCTTAGTTTGAGTGGTACACGACGATCACATAAAACTCCAGGGGGACATCTCCATTTCTTCCACCTAGCTTTAATTCTATGGGCAACATCCTTTTCAATTTCTACACTTATGAATTATTGACCCAAGGCATCAAAAGTAGTCATTTTGGGAAATCTCTTGGTCAGCAATTAACTAATTAGCAATTCCTTGTTTTCATTCTCATTATTACTAAAATTGCACTCTATAAACTCTGTTTTAGTCCAATTAATTTTAAATCCTTTAGGTCTTGGCATATTGGGATTGGGGGAAAGCTTGGAAAGAAGAGAAGGAGACTTGCTTTGCTCGCTGCCTTTTGGCTATCTGCTCTGAAAGAAACAATCACTGTTTCTGTGATAAGTGTGGATTGTCTCTGGGGGTTCTTTGTATTGTATTTCAGTATGTAAAGGAGTGGTCTCCCTGAGTTCTTTGGGGTTTGGGTTATTTCAGCTGTGGGACTGCTTGTATTGTTTTTATTCTGTTTTCTTTTTTCTTTTGGCTTCAGCCTAATAAAGTTCTTCATTTTCATAAAAAAAAAAAAAAAAAACTTTAGGTTAGAATCCCTCTATAAATCTAGCTTTGTGTTTACACCTTTCCTTGTCTTGTCAGGAGTTGAAAGATAATATGCTGAAAAACAAGCATTCTTGAAAACCACAGGTCGCTGCACTCATTGTTCGTAAATAGCTTGTGATTTGTGAATAATCATTGAGTTAAAATTTCAGCAAAACTTACAACATGGATCTTCGTAAACAAAGCTGGAGTGCTTGATTTAGATACTTGGGGACAAAGAAAAGAGATCATCCTTCGTGAAGCTCAAATTATATGATTGCGAACCCTGGAGTGCTAGTTATTTGAAAATTTGAATCTGTAGTAAAAGATAACAGCTGGACTACATGCACAACTTGTTAACATCATTCTGGAATATTTGAACATGCTCAAACCTGTTATTTCCAACTTGCAACTGAATGGCCAAACTTAGTGACCAATAAAAACAGGTGAACTAAATGGCCAAACTTAGTGACCAATAAAAACAGGGAAAAACTTATGTCTTCTGTTTTATTGCATTTTGGTTGAAAAAATCTGCTATATATTTTGGCATTTAGTCTCTTATTGGCATTCAATCACACAATGAATTTCTCTGGCCACCATATGTATTGATATGTATAATCCCTGGACAAGCCAAAACAATGTTTTAATCGACTTTGTTGTTTCCTTGTGCGGCAGCCTGTGAAAAGTCCTGTAACAATATGTGGCGATATTCATGGGCAATTTCACGATCTTGCAGAACTTTTTCGAATTGGAGGAAAGGTATTAATTCTCCCCATGACATCTGTACTATTTATCCCTAGAATTTGAGCTTGGGAATGGCTACATGAACCATAGTTACCCCAGATTGAGGAATGCTAATGTAAGGTAATGTAGAAGGATGGAATGCGATTAGTTTGAAATTTGCCCTTTTTGTTTGTATAAACTGATATGTTTTAATTTGATTGAATCCATTTTGGTTCCTTGCTGCATTGGTAAGTAATTTCTAGTCATTTTTTTGTATCATTTTTTTTTATATATATTTGAAATTAAGTATCGTTGATCTACAGGAAGATTCTTTCTTCTTTCTCTCTTTCTTCTTCTTCTTCTTCTTCTCTCTCTCTCTCATCTATCTTATTTCTTTCTTAATCTTCAAAATGAAAAGGTATCCTTTTCTTTTTCGGTTATTTTTCTCTATTTTCCTTAACTTTTCAGTTATTTTCATTTAAGAAAGAAAGAAACAACGTGTGTCAACAAGTTTACACCTCATACCTCAAGGCCTATGCCTTGCCTCATTTGTGCCATTTATGGCACTGCTATCTACTTTGTCTATGTGATTGCTACAACAGCGGATTGTTGTGGGAGGAATTCAGCAGGTCAATCACTATTTTCCATTAAGAAAAAAGCAGGTCGATTGCTACTTAGTCTATTGTGGTAGAGCGCGGGTTGTGGCTTGTGATTTAAATAGTTAGATGGTTGGATGAGATGCAGCATAATTTGGATAAGTTGGTTTTGAAATTTGAAGCTTGTTTAGAAGCTGGTAGTGGTTGTTAGTTGTTGCTATCAGCTGGATGACTAGATGAAGCCAATCCTCTCTAATTTTTGTTATATTACAAGTCTATTTTTAGGAGTCATAGATTAGAAGCCTGAGAAATCCTCTTCAGTTTTTTTAAATTTTAAATTTTAAATTTTTAGAAACAGTGCATTCAATTGATTGGAAAGGTTTTTGTAGGGAAAATGGTGGCAGTGATGGTAAAAACTTGCAACGGATTCAGAATAATGCTTAGTCATATGAGTGTCAAATGTAACAAATATGTTATTTCTTTGTAAGGGCATCTGGAAGCCATTGGGTTGAAATTTGGATCGGGTGGAAATTTGTCACTGAAGTTATGAGTCACATTTTCAAGTTCAACTTTTTGATAATTCGAAAACTTTTTGAAAAGAGGAGGAGAAGGAATGAAAAGAATACAACAGGGAAGCCAACATGACTAAAAACAAGCAAAAGCATGCCTAGGAAAGCATCACTAACATCTCATCGGAAGCAAATAATTATCTCATATCTTTGATGATTAATCTGGCTACTTTTGTGTGCTTAATGAAGTTGCTTTCTTGAGTTTCTTGAACATGTTTAGAAATGGATTGAATTGTAAGTTCACATAAGTATTTGATTCTATTGGTGGTTACTTGTTTTGGGGTGGATTTGTTGCGAGGAAAAGGTGCAGTTAATTGATTGGAAGTTGTTTTGTAAGGAAAATGGTGGTAGTGAGGGTGAAGAATTGTGTTTGATTCATAATAATGATTTGTAATTATGAGAGCCAAATGTAATAAAGAGGTTTGCCTCGGCAAGTGCAGGTGGAAGCCAATTGGTTGAAAGTTGGATTGGGTGGAAATTTGTCATTGGAGGCACGAGTTAGCCTTGAATCCACAGTGTTATTATTTTTTTTTTTTTATTTTTTTTATTTTTATTTTTTTAATAGAAAGAAGAATAGAATCGATAATAAATGAATTGTTTGTTTTTACTATGCAATTGATATGACTTGTATAAGCCTAGACTCTTATATAAAATATTAAACTTACTCGGAATAGTGAGCTTTCCCGAAATAGTAAACTTATTAAAAATAGTAAAGACGTCTAAACTGACTCAAACAAAGATATTATGTTATAATTGGACTCTTAAAACCCTAACACAATTAAAAAATAGCAAAATTGTAACTTACTAAAAAATAGTAAAATTTGACTTCAAACTGAAATTCGACCTTTAAAGGGCTTTATTTATGAAACCGTTCAATGACCAATTCGCCTTGGTCATCGATCAGGTTGTAGGAATTGTCAATAGCTTTCCGACGATATCTTATATGCATGATTCCGGTAATCGGTCACAAAGTTATGGCTGACGGAAGCTAGTGCGCACTGGCCACTCCTTGCCTAATTTCTTTTGATCTTTGCTCTCTATGAAGTAGTTCCAACCTATCCTACATAAAAAAATGTCATTAGAATCAAATATTAAGTGTCCTTACAACACAACCTATCTTTTAAGATGTTCAAGAAACTGAAAAAGTAGCTTCATTAAGCGCATTTATGTCACTAGAACAAATTCAACAACAAGTTAGACTTTATAATGAGGAAGAAGACGATCTTTCTCTCCTTTATCCATGCACTCGGTATATTAGTTGGCATCAGAGCGAGGTTTCTTCTTGAGTCGATGGTTTCCAACAATGAATTAGGTGGTAATAATCCTACCGATGGTGCTTCGGGGAGCCAATCAATGAATATGGCGTTGTTCGAGGCCTAAATGGGAAATTAGTTAACCATGCAGGAGATGTAAGCGACAATTGCTTGGTTGACTGAGGCCCTGGAGCACAATATGATTCATGGCCATGAATGGCCCCTAATTGTTGAAGGGGCTTGCTATTAGCCGGTTGGTCCAATATCTATGCTAAATTGTAGACTACAACCCTATGGAGGCAAGTGTAATGATGAGGAGGTGGATGTGACTTGTGAGTATCCTTCAACATGTATGACAAGGAGGTGCAAGGTAAGATCAGAATTATGGACTTAAGGTAGATATCCCCGCCTTCAATGCCTAGCTTCACATTGAGTACTCCTTGGAATGTGGCTCACTAAGGTAGAGAGGCTGTTCAATTACATGGGGATTCCTGAGGAAAAGAATGTACCACTAGTAAAGTACAAACATTAAGGTGGAGCTTCAACATGGCAGGGACAACCCCAACCCTCATGGAGACAGCATTCAAAGGTAGCACTATGGACTTGGTAGATGATGAAGTAGTTGATTGGAGCACAACATTTGCCAATAGACTATGATTATGGATTATTTAAGGAGTGCCATAATTGTCACAGAGGAAGCTGCATGGAGAACCATGTGGAGGAATTTTACCAATCCTCTTGTAACGACTTGATAGAGATCTGATTGTAGCAAGTAGCAAGGTTCATGGGTGGACTGCGCAGGGCTATTCGAGATCAGGTTTTGATGCAACCTGTGTGGACCCTTAACAGTGATGTTAAGTTGGCGAGCAAGAGTGAGTGGAGGACATGACAAGATTGACCTATTGCGATAAGTTGAGTGTTAGGGAGGATCAACACTGCCAGAGCCTCATAGGTCACGATGTGGGCTCAAGATAGAGGTCCTCTTAGGGGACATTCTGGAACACCTATTGCCACGAACCGAGATTCGATGAGTGGAGAACCCAAGCAATCGAGAGAAGCAACTGATACTGAAGACACATCCAATAGCCCCTTTGCTTTGGTTCGACCAATCAAGTCTTATGGATTGGGATGGCTTGGGCACCTCGATGTAATCAATGTTCTAGAGGCAGATGGCTAACTTGACCATTAACTTAGGGGAGGCCGATGATGGTCAACCAAATCTTGTAGAAGAGATGAAAATCTCTAAGACAAAGGTGTCAAAGAGTGGACCTGCATGGGCAATCAAAAGATTTGTGACGTAATCATAGGTAGAGATAGCGACGAGAACATTGTATCTAAGGCCATGATGGACAAGCTGTAGTTAAAGACAAAAGCTTCCATCTCCATACACCATCGGCTAGATCAAAGCGGTCATCAAAACCAAGGTAACTGAAAGATGCTGAATTTCATCTTTGATTGACAAATATTATAATGATGAGGTTCTATATAACGTAGTTGATATGGAATCTCGTCACATGTTATTCCATGGCAATATGATGTTGACTCTACTCATAGAGGCAAAGACAATATTTATTTGTTCTTTGGAGATGGGAGGGAGATTATCCTTGCCTCTATATGGAGGGAGAATTGACTTGAAGCTTCAAGTGGTGGGACCGTGGGGTAGACATTACTACTTGTATATGATTTTGTAACTGCGGTGAGTCTTGGAAAATTAATGTCGTTGTAGAGGGAGTTCGAGGAGAATACACTAGACAAACCCCCACACAGATTGCCACCTGATAGGCATAGGCATTTCAAAGTGTTTAAGGAAGGTGACTTGGTGATGGGTCACCTGAGGAAGGAGCGCTTTCTAATGTGGACCATACCTGATACTCATAAAGATTGATGATAATGCACTCGTTGTTGAGCTTCCCAAGGACATGGTGATAACGAATGTTCCTTATTACAGACCTGTTCGAGTATCATGCACTAAGGGAGCATGTATAATTGCTAATAATATTGACGATGAATTCTCTAAAGAGGATAGAGATAGGACAAGTTGTGGATGACTTCAGGCTGAGAGGGGCCTAAGTGCATTATAGCTTCTGACGGTCGTAACTTTGCGACCAGTTATTGGAATCGCTCGTATAAGATACCGTTGGAAAGCCATTGATGAACCCTACAACCTGGCCAATGACCAAGGTCAATTGGACACTGGATGGTTTCACAAAATATGGTCGTTTTAGGGGTCAAATTTCAGTTTGAGGTCAAAATTTACTATTTTTAGTAAGTTATAATTTGCTATTTTTTAGTTGTTTTAGGGTTTGAAGAGTCCAATTATTAAGTCATCAAAGAATGTTTGAGTCAGTTTTTAGTCTTTATTATTTTTAGTAAGTTTACTATTTCAGGAAAGGTTTACTATTTCGGGCAAGCTTAGGAGTCTAGGCTTACAGGTCAAAATTTACTATTTTTAGTAAGTTATAATTTGCTATTTTTTAGTTGTTTTAGGGTTTGAAGAGTCCAATTATTAAGTCATCAAAGAATGTTTGAGTCAGTTTTTAGTCTTTATTATTTTTAGTAAGTTTACTATTTCAGGAAAGTTTACTATTTCGGGCAAGCTTAGGAGTCTAGGCTTACAAGTCTTATCAATTGTATTGTGAGAGAACAATTTATTCATTATCAATTCTATTATCATTTTTAAAGATTTCTTTTACCTTATGAATTCATGGCTTATCATAAAGGAAGAAGGCAATGAATGATCTTTTCCTTTCCTCCCCTTTTCTCCATTCTACCGTTATGTAACATTCGCTTGTTTTTGCTTTTTATTTGTGAAGATAGTTAGTATGTCTAGTTGGGGCTTGAGGAAATATAATACTCTGGATGGCTTATCTATTCTGCGAGAAGGTTTGCATTGCAATTTGGACCCAAGAAGCTTTTGGAAATTTCATGGTTAAATCTTCTCTGAACTCCCATTCGAACAATACGAACCCTGCTCCCTTTTTTTGAGATTTGGATCTCTAAATGAGGGTGATGGCCTTTGTGTGGGTGGTAATGAAACAGAATCCTTAGTGAAGAATAACATATCTGTGCTGGCGTCTTTTCATTATTTTGTGGAGAACAGTCAGAACCTGGTTTTACATCTTTACTCATTGAACTGGGAATGCCAAGCATTGCATTCCTTCTGGTTACTTAGTTGGATTGAAAATTGTTAACTGTGTCTCATTGGAAATATGTAGATGTCCATACTAAATGAGCTGCTTGTGGCACATCAATGATATGGCCGGAGGTTTTCTTTCGGGTCTTAGCATAATGTTGAATCATGATAAGAGGCATCATCGTGATTGTCTTAGCATAATGTTGAATCATGAAAAAAGGCATCGTCCTGTTTGTCTGAGCATAATGTTGAATCATGGCAAGAGGCATTATCCTGGCTGGCTTGAAAGTGCCACTCAAGAATCAATGTTCTTTTTCTGGGAAGCTTCATATGTTATTGTGTGCCTCTTGTTTTCTCAAATACTCTTTGTAGAAAGATATGATGCTCCTATGTACACCCAGCTACAGAGAATAAGGGTCTATTTACTAATTCCAATGATGGTTGTATATCTCCATTTTAGATAGTTCCAAAATCTGCAATTTATATGCCTCAACCTTGGGGTACAAATGGCATGGTTCAATCTGACGAGTCAGTGGACCTGGCATGATAATAAAGAAGTATGGTTCTGAATTTGGACAACTAGGGTTGGATTTGTGTCCAAAATGCTGCCCTGATTATCAAATGGGCGGGTATGGAATCTCTGAACGTTGACCACCTGATCCACCCCAACCTTGTATTTTAATGGGTTGGGTTTAGATTGTCCAAAAACGAACCTGATTCAGACCTGTCTTGGATCTGACCCTCTAAATGCTCTCTTATTGTTTATGTACTCACACTATATAAATAGTAGAAATTGTCTCAAGTGGCCTAACCTCTTATGGTTGAACCTGAAAACGTACCTGAAGAAAACATGTGGTCGGGTGCTTTATCTGAAATTTATATTAAAAAGGGAATTAGAGTTTAGGCAGACCCTTCTTGGGGCTGAAGAAACCTGACCCCTAGATGAATGGTCAGCTTAGATCTTCTTAGTCTACTTGTTACCAACTTATATTGACTTTGACCTGACCCAGACCCAAACCATATGTTAATAAATGGGGTTTTGGGGCTGAAATTCTGATCTGATGATTAAACTAGTTGGATCTGTATTATTTAACTCCCTCTGCTTGATCCTTTTGCTCCCCTACCTTATCATTGTGATTTTGAGCACACTATGGTTGATTCTTGTTTTGGTTTTTGTTTAGTGAATGGATACAGTTGGTTAGTAGATTAAGCTGCTTCTGGTTCCTTTAGTTTTACTGCGTACTTCCATACCTGACAGGTGTAGTATCAGTAATTTTTCTTTTCCACTTCTCACATTCTTTTGGACTGACTTCTGCTTCAGTTCATCATGTAAGCATCTTTCTTTTGAAATCTTATGGTTGCCTCTTTTTCTTTCTTTTTGATTGCAGTGTCCAGATACTAATTACTTGTTTATGGGAGACTATGTGGATCGTGGATATTATTCAGTTGAAACTGTAACGGTAAGTAACAGTCTTATCAGATTGATGACATGGTCCACTCTTGCATTGGAATTAAAGCAAAGGACTTAGTAGCATAAGCATATTCACATATTTTGGATACATGGTCCATAAGGAAAAAGATGCAGTGTTTTTACAGGAGCATATGTGCATGTTTGGCATGGTAGGACGTACTCGCTTCATGACTACAGCTACTCTTCTGCTACTGGGACCCAAGGCTTTATTTTTATTTTTTTATTTTTTGAATGGGACAACCGGCCTTTTTGACAATGGGATATTAGTGTCTTATTTTTTCCGGGTGGTAACTTCTATGTTGTCTTTTTTAACAATTTGTAGGAATACCCTATAAGGAGTGCCAAAAAGAAAAAAAAGAAAGAAAGAAAATGATGCTGGTGGGTAGGAAGGCACTTTTGGTTGGAATTGGGATGTACTTTAGTTGTGGGACTATGGGTCTGTGGGGAGGAACCTCTTGCCTTGCAATTCTTCATGGTCTACTCCTCGTATTTGAAAGGGGCCTCTGGTTAAGGAATTGTGTGAGATTATCAGGGGAGTGGAGATGTGGAACATAGTGCTGTGATGGGTACTGATTGAATTTAGATTTTCTGGGTAATTTTTCCCTTGCCTATCTGAAATCTGGTCAGGTTTGTGTCCACTACGATAGACCTGTTTAAAAAGCAGGTCCAATTATGTTGGGCCTCTGGTACCCAGCTAACTTTAATCGGGTCAAATTGGATTGGGTATGGTCTAGTACCAAGTTACTATAAGATTATATGTATATGTGTATTTATACATATTAATCATAAATTGATTTAGGGGAGTTCTTTTATACTCTGGTAGAGTATGATGGTTGTCATTTGGGCATTTAGAAGCTGTACACGTTGACGTGGCATACATCAACTCAAATTAATCGGTACAAATTGTGGGACCCAATGTAGATAGGTGATCATCCATCCCGAAATTGGATTGTTTGAAAAATTCTTACCTCAGATTCTTCCACAGTTATAAACACTTGCTTGCTGAATTCAGACCGTTGGCTCCTTTTCATTTCAGCCGTCCACAGAAGGTCCACTATTCAGTTTGTGGCTGTGATTTTGAGTTGATGGACCCCACTCATCGCATGTGGCCAGAGTGGTGTAACATTTGCGATATCATGTGCGTTCATGGTGCAACATCCAAACTACTTATTGAAGTTCATCGTCAATAGACGGAGGCTCAGATTTTGCACAAGTTTGCCATATTGGAACATAAGGTCGTGTGTCGATGGCAAAGGCTATACAGGTGTGGGCGTAGCAAACCTTGATTAAAGCACCAAAGCCAAAACGTAGAAAACTTCTAATTCTGTGGCTAGACTCCTGTAATAGATCAGCATCATTTTGGAAATTGAAGGGCGAGTCATCCTCCTCACATTTTGCACTTATGTATAGCTAGCTATTCAGATCATCCAAATTATGGAGCACATTGTTGATGGATAATCTATGCAAACACACTAAGCAATCCCAACTGTCGAATTGATGGCTACCAAATGGATGGTTAAAAGTAAAATAGTGACTGATCTAAATTCCAAGGGTGAATCGGATGTTTTCTATCATATCTGTGTATTTTTTTTTTTGGTTCGTGCTCATTCCAAGATTGGGTCAGAGATTTGGATGGTCCGGACTGCTGTAAAACTGTCCCGTGTACTGTTGAAGAGCTGCCACCATTTTTCAGCTGGTGCAACACTATCATAGGAGTCCATTGGGCAGCACCCATAATTCTATTCGTGGAGTTATTTGATACTCTGGCAGAGTGTGATGATTGATAAGCAGATGCTCAGAAATTGCTCATGTGGGGCATATGACCTCAATTAAATGGTCCAAGCTGTGGGAGCCAGCACAGAGAGGACTTCTACTAAAAAATCAGATGGCTCGAATGATCCTAAATCTACTTAATGGACATTTTTTGTTAAATTCTGACCGTTGACTGTTTTTCATTACATCCATCAACTAAAATTGCTCCACATCATGTAATTATAAAACCAAATCATTGTATATTTTGGTTTATGATGAATCTAAATTAGGGCCCACTATGTGGATGGATTAGATTGATGCATGATCCTTGTCACGTGTACTGTGCAAAGATGGCTCTATTGTGTTACGATTCTTCCTACTATACTGTATCATCTTACATCTCTATTTGACTATTCCAACTTAACTTTCCTTATCTAATTCGTAAGGAAAAAATTGACTCTTTGGCAGAGTGTGATGGATTCATACCCAGGCACTAAAAATTTGTACATGTGGCATATATGCATATTAAATAAACTGTACAGATAATGGGTCTCACTTTAGATGGTTTATAAACTGATATGACGCCTTAAATGGTTGATTACTTGATATCCAAGGGATGGTTACCAATAAAATACACACCAGCTTGGATTCAACAAACAAATTTGCATAATTTAGAGACTTAAATAATCCAATTGATATTGTTTTAGAATTATAATGTCTACAGTGAATCATATGATTTAGATGGTTTAATTTCAGTTACAGTTATGCAAAGTCCACGAGTGCAAGTGCCTGTGTAATATCCATCACACTGCCACAGTACCAAATAGCTCAGTTTGTAAACCTATCACGTAGTCATGTAGAGTCGTCCACTTCTGGTCATTTTTTTTTATAAAGATTATGATTTATTAAGGCACGCCCAAAAACAACAGAAAAACGAAAAACAAACCAACCCTGAAGGGGGCCCCTAAACAACCAAAAAACCCTCCCACAAGAGATAAGGATCCCAATCCTTGATAAGAGCAAACACCTTTCTTACAACAATATGAACTGAAGCCCTACTATTCCTCTCCAGCCATATTGACCAAAGGACCGCGAGCAGAACAAGCCTCCATCTGGACCTATCTTTGGCACAAAAGACACCTTCGTGCCTGGAGAGAAACAAGACCACAGTCTTAGGCATGACCCAAGAAACCGTTTTTTGAAAGATATGACCCAAGAAACCTTGAAAGTAGAGAGTACTCCATCCCAGACCCCACTTCACAAACTAGCAGTGGATGAAAAGGTGCTCCAAGGTTTCCTCATCCTTCCAGCAAAGACTGCGGACATTTGGTAATACTATATCCCTTGTATGTAAATTGCCTATAGTAAGAATCCTGTTCCTCCTGAGGAGCCACACGAGTGCTGCAATCTTTTGAGGGGCTCCGTATTTCCACACATTACCTGTATGGTTGGAATTAGCATCAGCTGCTGGGAAAGATAAGATCTCAAGGATAGAACTGAACTGAGAACCCGCCCGACCAGTTGATCAGCAAATCGGCATATCTTTTTCACCTGGTATAGGACAGATTCCCTTAAGATGAGTAAGCAGCCTCACAAATTCACCTGTTTCTATGTCCGAAAGATTCTGGTGACATAGAGGCAGCGACACGCTGCCTTGAGCTTGACTTGAGAAGCAACAGGCAACTATGATATTTTGAATCGGGCATAACGCCGCAATATTTGGATACTCCGAATGGTGGTTGGAATCTCCAAGCCATATTAGGATACTCTTGAACGGAGGCAGCCACACTTCTGGTCATATGTTGCGTCCTTCTGCATTCTCTTACCCCTAGTTGAGTCTTGATGATGATTAATCTCCGACAGAGTACCAGATGATGAATCTTCAACACACACTACCCGATCTGAACCGATCAAAACTTGACCATGAGGAAGGGTTATGGGACCTGATGGGTACCTGATCCTGACTGGATCAGGGTTTGGGACCTCAAATATGGTACCAAGATCTGGTAGAACCTGACCCTAGAAGACCCAGGGCCTGAATAGTCCATGTATGGGAACATCAGGACTCCACCAGAACCTGACCTGTTAACAGCCCCACTTGAACATTTTTCGCAAAATCTCAAGTTCAAGGAGATCTGTAGTTCCATTAAATTGATGGAGGTGCTGAATGAGGTCAATGCTGATGTTCATGAGCTCAATAGGGAGGTTTGGAGATGGGGTCATAAATCATAATAGTTATTTTAGATCGCGATGCTTCTTTCACCAACATATTCATGGAAATGGGGAGTGCTTGCCTTGGACCAAGGCTCCCCTCCCCCCCCCCCCCCCCCCCACAAAGGTAAGTGATGGCCTTGATTGTGGTGGTGAACTAAATTCTGACTGTGGATAATATGCGGAAATGAAAGTTTTCTCTTCTGAGTAGCTGCATCATGTGTTGGGAGAATGAGGAAAATGTTTACCATCTATTTCTATGTTATCTATTTGCAAGGGCAATTTTGTGTCATTTCCTTTTATCTGTTTGATTGGGTTACGAATGAGTTGTGGAAAACCTCATTCTTCATTTGGGGTTTGTGGAAGGAAAAATATGTGAGGATTTTCATTAGCCACCCTTCGTCCTGGAAAGAATAGCCTATTTCATGGAGATTGGGCCTCAGTAGGATTAGAATTTTAAGTTTTTATGAGTGCAGGGATTGCTCGCAAGTGGACAAAGTGATAGATGGAGTTGTGGAGTTTTAACCTCTTTTGGCCTGCCTAGGCTCCTCCTCCTCTTCTTCTATCTCTCTCTTTTTTCACCCTTGTAGTTTTTTTGCCCGGGGTTAATCCTGGAGGTGGCTATGCAACTGACAAGGGAAGTTTCTTTTTTCTTTTTTTCCCCCCTTGGTAGTTTTCCCCTTTTGTGTGTGTGTGTGTGTGTTTTCCTTTCTTTCTTTTGGTTTATGCATGATGCATTTGCAAGGGAAGTTTGGTGTCATTTCCTTCAACATGGAATCTATTGGGTTATGAATTTGAGTGGGAAACTTCATTTTTGGGTGGAATGGGGTTTGTTTTCTCGATTAAGGGGAATATTGTATGAAATATTCTTTCCTATGCCATTATGTGGGGTGAGTGGAAAGAAAGGAATAGGAGGGTTTCTGACAGTATCCCTTTATTCTGGAAAGAATAGCCTCTTCCAAGGAGATTGTTAGTGAAATTGGAATTTCAGGGAATTATGAGTGCAGGAATTGTCAGTTGGTGGAGAAGAGTGGTAGATGGAGGAGTTGTGGGGTCTAGCTCTCTTTTGGCCTTTCTTGGCTGTCCACCTTGTTTTTCCCTTTGCTTTGTAGTTTTTCTCCAGTGGTGCTGGTTGCTCCTCGAGGAGGCTTTGTGAAGTGACAACGAAAGTCCTTTTTTTTTTTCCTGGTTCTTTCCCCTCTGTAGTTTTACTTTCTCCTTTCTGTTTTGCATTATCTGCTTTCAAGGGAAGTTTGCCGTCTTTTGTTCGGAATTGACTGGGTTGTGAATGAGTCATTTGAAAATGTCATTCTTGGGTGGAATGGGGGTTGCTTTCTTGATTAAGGAAATATTTTATGGAAGCTGCTTCCTTATGCTGTGGAAAGAAATTTAATGGGAGGTTTTTCAATAGCAATCCTTCGTCCTAGAAGGAATAGCCTCTTCAATGGAGATTTGGCCTCATTGAGATTGGAATTTGAAGGCATTAAGAGTGTAGGGAAGATGAGCCTGTGGGGTTTAGCTCCATTTGGCCTGTCTGGGCTGTTTTCCCCTCTGTACTTTTTTCGTCCCTGGCTTGCTTCTCAGGGTGGCTGTGTGAAGTGGCAAAGGGGTCACTTCTGTTACCTCTTGGTGGCTCCTCATTATGTAGTTATTTTTTTGGCATTCTTCCTCGACAAAGTTGTGGTTATCTTTAAAAAGAAAAGAAAAGAAAATAGAGTGCTGGGGGAAGATTCTCAGAGTCTTTTTCTCCTATTATTGTTGAAACTGACGACATTTTACCAATGGAAATGATGTTGCTAGTTTGACGATGGATATGTTGCTTCTACAAATGTAAATATTGGAAGTATTCTTACAAGCAGGTATTTGTTGTTCTTGGTATGTTGACAATTTAAAAAACCAAGAGTAACTTCTTCCAAAACATCAAGGTTCTTTTCCATGGATTTAGGTGCTGGTAATGTTCATTGAAGCCAAGAAATAAAAATATAATTCTTGGAGTTGCTGCAGTTGGTTTGTTTTAGAATACTTTTTGCTTTTATGTTTTGGGTTTTTGGCCTTAAAAACGGTTTTTATGGGAGATGGTACTAAAAGTACTATAGAAGTTTGAGCCACTGAAGTACAACCTTGAACAGCTGGCACATACAGTTGGCTAATCAACATGGGCACTTTTTTGATCTGAAAATCTGATATAAGGCTGAACCAACCTATCTGAACAAATAGAGAAGAAAATCTATCTGCTGTGAGAAAAAAAAAGCATGATTCTGAAGAGTTACCATAGTCATGACTCGTGAGAGCATCAGCCACCTGATTGCTTTTGTGAAATATGTTTCTAATTGAACCATGCAAGATATACATCACATTAAAACATGCATCCACAAATATCATATCGACCATGGAGCCGCTCTTACTCAAAATGTGATAAACCACCAGCTTAGGAATTAGGACCACTTTCAACAGAGACATTTGTGAGATCAAAATTTTTGCACCACATTCAACCCTCATGCAGAAGGTTTAACTTGAGCAATAGTCCACATGGAAAGTTGGTCTTCTCGAGCTGCTTTTGGTGTGCCATCGGTTGGGTCTTGGCCAGGTCTAGACATGAGGTTGGCTCAACACCTGCCTGACGGCTTAGTTGAGTTGATTGTTTCATGTCTCAATCCGAGTCCCTAAATTCTACTTGCTGGCTCTTGGAGTTTGCATGGATTCTGGGCTGTGGAAAACATCTAATGTGTTGACTTATTTTTTTATTTTTTATTTTTCATTTTGAATATAGGCTTCTGTTGTGTTACAGACAGAGCATCCTCTTTCATTTTCACTTTTTTGGTGTGAAATTCAGGCACTGACACATTTAAGTTTTGGTTTATAGTATTCGACGGAAGTTGCAACTATTTGATGATACTGATTGGTTCATTTATTCAGCTTCTGGTGGCGCTAAAGGTGCGGTATCCCCAAAGAATTACTATTCTTAGAGGAAATCATGAAAGTCGCCAGGTATATTGTTATGCTTACAGATTTTGCTTTTGACATGTTTCTTTATGTTGCTGGGCAATCAACTTCATTTTGTAGGTTAGGGATTAAACTATCAGTTCAATTGTACAAGTACCAAATTCAATAACACATTATAGTTTGGATCAATGTTTTAAAACCCGGATTGGACCTCAACCTGTTTTCTGGTAGGCTTGTTCCAGCTTGTGAGCTCCGCTTTGGCCCCTTTTGGCCTGGAAATCTACTTAGTCTAAAACTACAGAAAAAAAAAAGAAACAAAAAAGGAAAAAGAAAAGAAGAAGAGGAATTAACTAGTAATTTACTGTTACCATAGTGGTTAGAGTATTTGATTGTCGCGTAGAAGCCATAGGTTTGAGCTTCGACTGGTGTAGTTAACAGTTTGATCGAAATGATTATCCACTTAATCCACCCATGTTTTCAGTGACACGGTCCATTTTGGTGGCTGGTTCTGACTAGTTTGGTCCAACTAGTTTGGTCCGACTGTCTGGTCCTCCAGGTTTTAAATTACTGGTTTGGATAGTTAAAGTTGTTGCTTTCTCTGGCTTGAAATGTTATGGATTGAATGCTTGGTTTGTATTTTCTAGTGACTTTGGTGTTTGAACTAAATGTTGCCTTACTGATTTGCAGATTACCCAAGTTTATGGATTTTATGATGAATGCCTACGAAAGTGAGTTTCTTCTTATTCTGTTGAAACATTTGTACTAAAAATGAAGGTGCTATTCATTAGGCTTTGTTGAACCGCAAATAATTGTAGAATTTCTTGCTTTTCTTTTCTTTTCTTTCCATCCTTTTTTTATATGGTTATTTCTTTATGTGTAACTTACCAAGGTATGCTTTTGTGGGGTGTCTTTTCATGTTTTCTTATGCTATCATGAGTGATGCATTAGTAGTGACGTAGGACAATGGGCCTATCAATATGATGCGGAATGAAACTAAAGCGGAGTTGTATAACAATGAATAATTAAATTAAATCTACTCAAATCTCATGTGCGGAAATCCAAATAAGCAATAAACCATGCACCACAACCATAGTTACAAGCAAATAGTAAAGGAACTATAAAATCTCAAAGGTCGGAACCTATGGAAGGTAGAACTTCCATGCCCAAGTATAGGGTTGATCCTAAAATCCAAGGAAGGGGCTCTAGGGTTCTTAGGGTATGGTTGAAATTAAGGATTGATGGGAAGTAGGGTTAGGGTTAAGGTTTGGGTAATTTGAGAAGTGAGAATTAAGGGATTTAGGGCTACAGGAAGGTTGAAATTCGGATTTTGATGAAAGGGGATGTCCGATTTGGAAAGTGGCTTGGGATTAGGTTAGGTTTGAATGATTTGGTCGGGGAAAAGTTGGGGTTTTGGGGAAAAATGAATTTTAAGGTCTCGTGGGCCTATGCCGAATGAGAAATGGTTCAAGGATTGAGGGTTTTGGGCTTGGATTCAAGAAAAAATTAAAAGAGCTATCAATCAGATGAAAGTAATCAATCAAAATACCTTGATTCGTAGAGGAGAAAAAGAGAAGAAAGAAGAGGGATAGGCAGAATCACACCGTTGGCATCACATCAAAAGGAGCTCCAATCACTGGAGGTTCAAGCTTATCTCAAGCAAGAAAGATTTTTTCTCTTAAAATTCATAAACATATCATCATGAAAAATATGGTTTCTAACAAAGCTTATATAATCAATGTCCAGAAAAAGTGCACTAAAGTGCCTAAACAAAGGAAAAATAACAAAACGATGCTCAAAATAAAATAGTGCACTAAAGTGCTTAAACAAAAGAAAAATAACAAAACGATGCTCAAAATAAAATAGTCCGCCCCTCTCTCGTGCTCCTCAAATGTCATCGAACCACAACGAGATGAACGTGACATGTCTCCTACGCTGGTACACTGGGGAAAATGAACGTGATGGTCAGATGTCCCTATCAAGTAGTGTTGTTCCTCTTTGATTCTTTAATGTGTTTGGTAAGCATGTTGGTAGTGGTACAAAGTTTAGAAGTATCAAGTTATCAGAGTTTCTTTCTACCGTGTATGTCTTTGGATATATGCTTACACATCATATATTGTTATGTACCAATCCCCCCCCTCTTCTGATTTCTAGTATCCTATATTATTTGTGTCTATCTGCTTTAGGTTGCCTAATTGCTGCTTCTTACACCGTTATATCGCTTGGATTTATGATGAAAGTTGTGGCTTAAGTTTGATGTCAGCTGCCAACCTAACACAACCCTCCTTTATCTAGGCTGGAGGTTGGCAATGAGAACACAAAACTCCCACAGGCGCAATGTAATGGATTATTACACAGGTTGATTACAATCAAGTGCTCTCTAATAGTATATTTCATAGGTTGATTACAATCAATGCGGCACTAGTAAAGGGGTAGAGACTTAGATCATTTGAGATGTGAGAGAAGGGTAGGGACCTAGATCATATTAGATGCATTAAGATTGAGTAACCAGGGACTTGGAAAGGACAATGATATCAATGAAAGGTCGAGAATCTATTTTCAAAACTTGTTAAATGGCAATCACTTTGGGAGCAGTAGGGATAAAAGGAACATGAATCTCAAATGACATTGTAGACCATAGATAATTTCGTAGGATTAGAATATTTGAAGTGAAAGAAGCTTTGAGAATGGTGAAAACAGGAAAGTCCCTCGGACTGGATGGTAGTCCAATAGATGTATGGAAGTGTATGGGAGATACCATTATTTTGGTTGACAAAGTTGTTTAACAAGATTGTAAGAGCGAAGAAAATGCTAGATAAAAGAGGAAAAGTACCGTTATACCTATTTATAAGAATAAAGTAGACAGCTGAATTAAATATTGTGGGATTAAAACTTATTTGCCATACTATGGAACTTTGTGGCAGAGTGATTGAGCAAAGACTAAGGCATGAGATGAATTTATTGGACATTCATGCTTAGGAGGTCTACCACTAAAGCTATTTTCTCACTTAGACGATGTATGGAGAAATACAGGGAGAGGAGGAAGGATCTCCACATGCTCTTTATTGACTTAGAGAAAGCATATGATGGGGTTCCTAGAGAGTGAATTTATTGGGTGTTAGGAATGGGAGGGGTTTCAAGAGGTTATATTGATGCGATCAAGGACATGTATGAGGGAGCAGTGAAAAATGTGAGGATCACAGAGATGTGAGTTCCCAATTATTGCAACCGGGGATTGGCATTGAGCATGTACCCTTTTGCATTGGTTATGGACGAGTTAAGGGGGCATTTGCAGGAAGAGATTCCATGGTGTATTTTGTTTGTAGATGACAAATGTTTGATTGACAAGACAAGAGAAGGCGTAAACAGGGATACTTTAGAATTTAAAGGATTTAAAATTAGTTGGACTAAAATAGAGTGTATTGAGTGCAATTTAGTAACGGTAGGATTGAAAACGAGGAATTAGTTAAGATTGATGACAGCGAAATTTCTCAAAACGACCACTGTTGATACCTTGTGTCGATAATTCATGTGAATGGAGAGATGAGAAGGATGTTGCCTGTGGAATTCAAGCTGGGTGGAAGAAATAGAGATGTGCCTCTAGAGTTTTATGTGATTGTCATGTACCACTAAAACTGAAAGGGAAATTTTATAGGATAGCTATAAAATTAGTCATGCTTTATGGGACTGAATGTTGGGTTGTCAATGAACATGTTCATAGGATGAATGTAGCTGAAATGAGGATGTTGAGATGGATGAATCACAAGACGAGGAAGGATAGAATTAGAAATAAATGCATTTGAGGAAATTTAGGAGTAGCGCCAATAGGTAATAAGATGAGGGAAAGTAGACTTAGATGGTTTAGTCATGTGCCACGTTGACCAAGAACCGCACCGGTTCGGAGTGAGTTGATACAAATTGAAGGCTCACAAAGGCCAAGGGGAAGGCCCAAAAGGACATGAATGAAGGTGGTAAGAAAAGACTTGATGACCTATGGTCTAATTGAAGGTCTGGCTCTTGATAGAATGGAATGGCAGAACGGTATTCCTGTAGGCGACCCCAATTAATTGGTATAAGTCTTAGATGATGATGATGGTGATTCTTACACCTTGTAACTGTTTCTAACACTTGTAGGTTGGTTAGTATGTGACCATTTACTTATATCCTATAGAATGGGCAACACCATTCGACAACAAGAAAAGAATTGTCAGCTACTGAAATTAGCAACATACTGCTATAGTTTTGCATATGGTTTGTGAGCTGTTGCATGGAGATGTTGGTAGAGAGTAAATATTACATGCAAATAAACTCTTTAACTTTCTCTTTTCAATATATTCATCTACCATCAAATGAATAAGTGAGTAAAGAAAATCATGGTAAAGAACATCTGGGAACAACTACTGCAGCCTTTGCTACGGCATGCTTTATGTGATAGCATTTGAAACATTCCCATTATAAGGAACAACCCTCCCTTGTCAGTCTCTACGTGCACAATATTTTACAAATTAGTGCAAAATTGTTCGTAGGCTGGATAACATATTGTGCAGAAGACATGCAAACCATTTGCCTACTATAATATATGAGCTATTATAGAGAACACCCCTCATCTGTTTTTAGTTTTCCCAATTTTCAAATTGTATGTTGACTATTACAACAGAATAGCCTAAACCTTCCTCAAACATCGATGATATGTGGAGATCAGAATTTGTGTCCTGTGCACCAAATATGGGTGTGAATATGTATTATTATGAAATCCTACCTTTTTCTGTTTGATTTTAGTGAACAGTGCATTTGCTTTCCATACAAAATGCCACATACTTCTTATTGGAGGTGCTATATTCCGGGATGGTTGAAGGATAATCATGGAAACTGATTTCCCTGCGCAAGTCACTTCTGGCTTCTGACTTCTGACATGGATTCACATATGGATATATCTGTGTAGGAATTAGGAAATTGATCAATTGTAGCTACTTAGATGATGATGATGATCAATTCTTGCAACTGATCAAAGCATCTTTGGATCCATATGAACAATTCACAGTTCCAGGTTCTAGAAATCACACTTGGGTCATCTATCTGGTGTGGTCAATGAAGTTTATAACCAAGTGCAGCGATCACCTAGAATTGTTCTTTTTGCTGATGAGACTGTAATTGGAGTTCCGTTCATACTGGCAACATGATTTGATGTGGGATATTGGCATCCATCTGGTATAGTACCTAAAGTCCGTTGCAAAATTCAGTTAGCACTATCCACTGGGAGGCGTTCTTTTTTTCTTGTGTGGTTCCTCTGCATCAATCTTTTTTAGCCTGCAATAGGGGGCTTCAGGCTAATGTTTCTGGGCTCTGAAAATATTTAAATTATTGACACCGGCGTTGCTGCTGGAAGTTTACATCCATTTTTAATTCTGAATTTGTGAATACTCTGCCTGGTTTTGTCTTTAGCTCCATCTGAAAGGTAACCTGGCAGTTGGTGCAAGCCCAATCATTTCCTTTAGTATTATAGTGTCCAAATTCCGCTGTCTACAAGTTTCTGGTACCGAATAGACAATAGAGTTTGTTGTTGTCATTGCCTGAGTTTTGGGCAGGAATTTTGGCCTTTCTTTTTGGAGTCCTAAAATCTGTATTGATACTTTATTTTCACTGTTTGATTACAGGTATGGTAATGCAAATGTATGGAAGATCTTTACAGACCTTTTCGACTATTTTCCATTGACAGCTTTGGTTAGTTGGAATTATCTAGTTCCTCCTGTTCTATTTACGGGTTTAACTTTTCCAGTTATCTTTTTGCTTAATTGTCACCATATCTTGCTTTTGACCTGGTGGTATTCTTGACTTTTATGTTGTCCTTCATTTTGTGGTATCAGTTTAAAAGAACTGGCAAAATCTCAAGTATACTGTATACTATAAACAAAAAATTGTTGCTGCCCTTTTTTTCCTTAACCCTCTTTACTGATGTTGGTGCATAATCTGGTGCTGAGAGGGTCAGCTATGCACACCTATTAGTTTATATCTATAGAAGGAGAGGGTTTAGCTGTAATGCTTTAATAGGAGGATTGCTAATTCAAATTTTAGAGTAACCAAGCAAGCTATGTACTATTCAAAGATACGAAAAGCTGTACAAGATACAGATTTACTTTGTTAACCAGCAAGAATATCAAGGTTTTAAGAATTTTGATGAACTCTATATAAAGAAACCTTTTGCTGCCTTTTTTTTTTAAACCACAGAAGGTATGCAGACATTTATGTTAAATATGAAAAGTTTCAAAGCAGTTTGTTTAAAACTTGAATCCTTCATCAAGCAGGCTGGCTTCTTTTGGGCAATGAAACTAAATCGGTTGTATCTGCTATGCTCATTGATTGATGGCCATGCCTAATTCAGCTTGGTCTCTCTTGGTACTGCACATGATCTAGGTGTGCAACTTGTCAAGTTCTAACTGTTTGCTCTCTGAACTCTTTGAAGGTTGAATCAGAAATCTTTTGTCTGCATGGCGGCTTGTCTCCTTCTATTGAGACCCTTGACAACATACGGAATTTTGATCGCGTTCAAGAAGTCCCACATGAAGGTCCCATGTGTGACCTCTTATGGTCTGACCCAGATGACCGCTGTGGTTGGGGTATTTCTCCGCGTGGAGCTGGATATACCTTTGGCCAGGTAACTCACCATCCTCATCGTTTTATACATGAAAATGGCCTGGTATCTTCACTCACAGTATTGGTCATTGCAGGACATATCGGAGCAATTCAACCATACCAACAACCTAAAACTTATAGCCAGGGCCCACCAGCTGGTCATGGAAGGATTCAATTGGGGTCATGTAATCTTTCTTTCATCATTATTTAGAGCATTCCTTTGCTTTTGGCCTAGAAGTTCAGACTTCTGTGGCTTTAACGCTATCTGTTTGTCTCAGGAACAAAAGGTGGTGACCATATTTAGTGCACCTAATTATTGCTACCGGTGTGGGAACATGGCATCAATCTTGGAAGTCGATGACTGCAAAGGGCACACGTTCATCCAGGTCTCTCTCTCTCTCTCTCTCTTCATCCACAGTTTATTGTAATTTTAAGATCTTCCTGTGACGGAAGTACTGAAGACCACTTTCTGTCCATCACATGCAAGGTCATACCTGTAAAGAGTAGTAATACACTCCCACTTTTCGACGGGTGTGCTTATTGCAGTTTGCATCTTGATCATCTCCATGCAGCTATTTGAGTTTTGACTATCATATTTTTTGGGAAAGGAGGTGCTGCTGAACACTAATATTTGAGTTGGCTGTGACATGGCTATGAAGAAGAAGAATATGATGATGATGATGAAGCACTCAAAAGTCCATATACGTGGCAGACACTTACAAGATCAGGATTTTGTCTATTGGTCTCCCATGGATGGGCCATCCGCCAAAAATTGCACATGTTACCATTAGTTGGACCTTTTCGCTAAAGCCCATTTAAGATCCTCACAAGTCATGTGTTCAATATCTAGTATGACCTGGTCATTGTGGTTTTGGGGTTTGCCCCATCCACAGCAAGCCTCAGCAGCTGAGTGGTCTGGATCCTCTATCACTTTTTGTGTGTAGCCGCATGTATCAAGAGAACAAATGCTTGATGAGTATCTTAGAAGTTATAGCACTGGATCCTTTCTCTATTTGCTTGGGTTAATTAGCAGAGCTTAAATTAAAATTTCAGATGATAATAGTAAATCATGTAGATGAAGGCTTTTGAGTCATGACCTCTGCACTCCTTTAGCTACAGCATCAGCAATTTTGTTAGCTTATCTCATTACGTCACAAAACCAGACATTTGTTATTTTTGCTACTTCAAAATTCATGAACTATGTCGGGCATAGCCTCCTAGTTTGACATCTTGAGATGATGCCAGCATTTTTTCGAATTGCCTTCCACAATTAAGGCATGGAGAAGATGGTTTTGAAACTCTTAATAATCCTACCCCCTCGTTCTTTTGATTTATAGTTTTTTAGCCTTCCATTAGGTTGCCTGAGTTTCCATGTCATCTGGGGCCTGTTTGGATGGGTGGAATCCAAAAGGTAGATTTTGAAAGGAAAACGTTACTTTCGAAGGAAATCCATGGAAAAAAATCCAACTAAACCTGTTTGTTTTAGCATATGTGATTCCCATGGAAATGTGGAAAGGTCAATGGTGAAAGACCAAGAGTTTTTCTAAAAAAATGTGAATATCTCCATTTCCTAGGTTTTTTTTTGAAGAAATGGAAATCACCCTTTTTCAAGGAAAACCGTGGACCTGGAAATGGTTTTCCATAGATGACTTTGTTTAGGCAACAGCGAAAGATATCACATCTGAGGAAAACAATTTCATTTCAATGGTATGAAAGAGCATTCCACCAATCCAAACAGTTGCCTACTAGACTGGGGAAAACAGCCATTTTGTGTCCCTCATCATTTTCAAGATTGCCATCAACCTGGATGGAGCCAGATTCCCAAAATAGCCTGGATTCAAGGTAGAGCTCATATATTTACTTACCCAGAAGCAGGCTGTACATTATTTTATTTAACCAATTTGATCCTTATCATGTCCACCACTTTGAAGTTCCAATTATCGCCTTCCCATCTCCAATAAAATTGGATAACAAAACTCGTCGACATTCTTTGCTCAGTGATGCCCATTGAATTGGCAAGTTATTGATTTTCTGTTGAGACAGTACCTTGTCTGGGGGCCTTTTCATGCCACAGCCATCTCGAATCCTCTCTGAACTGTAGCTTGACAGCTTCATTATGAGAATATTTCTCAGAGAAATGCTTTGTTATACGGACATGATGTGGCAGTACGTGTGTGTATGCATATAAATATATCCTGATGAATGCATTCATTGAATTTAGGTTTAGTTTGGTGCTTGCTGGGAGGATACATTGCAGTCTCAGTTGTCTGCTGAGCGGTGCCAGTCTGTATGGACTTGTCGAACAGGATTCACTGTGTTAGCAGAAGCGTGACTAATACTTTTGGAGGAGAAAAAAATAAAAAAAAAGGTTTTCTTTTGCTTCTTTTTCCTCTTGGCTTTTTGGTGTGTGTCTGCATTAAACAGTGGATTAAGCCTGACATGGTCATATGTACTGGCACTGCTCAGTGGAAACCCTAGTATCTTGTCTCAGTGGCTGCCAAATTGGTTCATTGGCTGTTTAGATTTAGTAATTATTATGCATTTGCGTTATATGTTTGAGGCTGAAGCCTATGCATTTCACATGCTGTCTTTCTAAAGTATAGTCTGAAGTACTTTCCTAGTTCTTGCAAGATCCTTTTGCATCATGCATTTCCAAAGTCGGCTTACTCCAATGATCGCATTGCTCTACGGTAGCCATGATTTTTACACACTAGTTGTTGGGCAGGATGTGCACGTCTCAGGATGTAAAACTTGAAAACCATGTTGTTTGTCTTGCAGTTTGAGCCAGCTCCAAGGAGAGGAGAGCCCGATGTTACCCGAAGAACGCCCGACTACTTCCTATGATGCAGCTATCTTGGTTCTTGCTGATTTTCCGGCAGCATATGTATGCTTGCTGGTTGACGTTGGGGTTGCAGATAATGTCGAGAAATCTATTATCGGATTAACATTTATAATTTCAAGCTGCTATGCTTGGCGGGGGGGATTCATGTAAAATGAGCAGGTAAGGCTCCCGTTATTTGTTTCTGTTCAGAACTGTGCTGAATTCTTCGCAAGGAGGCAGAGCAGGTGATGACGCTGCAGCTGCATGTACCATTTTCCAGGAAATCTTGCGGTATTTTTATTCCTTTGATTTTTCACCCCGCCTTTTTTTCGTTTCTTTTTTGGGCATGTAGAGGGAAGTGATTCTATTTCCAGAGGCTGCCTTGTCATCTGCTTAGTTTTCATTTTAGCTGATTGATTAGATTGGTGTTTGGATAGCTGCTGCTGCTGCTGTCTTTCCCCCAAAATGAGCTTGGTCGTGCTTTTCTCAATGTGTTCGACTCGAGATACGATGCATACATGTATGGATATTTATCCCAAAGCTTCTCAAAAGTTGTTCCCAGTTCTTTTCGTTCTTCTAGCTAGAGACCCCCCCCCCCCCCCTTCAATTCCTTCTAATTTCCCCCCCCGGATTGCATATTACTGTGATTTTAGTGCCTCTACGCCTGTCTTGATAGTCTATGCTGCTCCAAAAGGCCACAGGAATCCAGCAAGAGATGAGATAATGCCCTTTTACAAATGTTACAACTGTCCATTTGCGTGTCCCACCTTATTGGATTGAACTGATTTTTGCATCAAGGTACATGCATCATCCCATGTTTCAACATGCTTAGGGACATATCCATATATTATCTTGCTCTCTGCACGTCTTGCTGGGACTCTAAAACAGCATGTTGTGGTAGGATGTTCTCCTTGTGGTTATGATCTGATATGAAATGCCTACAAGTGAAGAGCTATTGCTGAATGCTGTCAATGGCAAGGATCAAGGTCAGAGATTAGTATGAAGTAGGCCCTGCTTTGGTTTCAAGTGCCACTGCCCCCACATGCCAGTACAGTTTCAGTCCCCATTTAAATGAAAAATGAAAGTCATCTAAACCTATCAGGGAAGTCTGCTATGCCATGGGCTACTGAATCTTTTTACTGGTAATTAGGATGAGGCTGTGGTTGGTGGCGACACCCCCACCCGCATTTACATTTGGGGGGGGGGGGGGGGGGGGAGATATAGTGGGGCTCACTTACGTTGCCAGAATATAGTGGGGCTCACTTAGGTTGCCAATCCTGTTTGGACAGCAATGCTTTTCATTATTAGTGGCTGAACTCTGCTGTTGGTCTGCAACTCATTTTAAGGATGGAATGAAGTTACGATAAAAGCCTCTTAAGAGTATGGTTACGCATTGAATGAAGTACCATTATAAAAGAGCCCGTAGAGAGTAGAGGAACTATGATTTTAATTTTGCTTTGGCTGTGTTTGTCCATTAGTCTATGGGGGTGGAGTGATCGAATCCTTGAGCATGGCCTTGCAACTTGAATGGCTGATAGATATACCAATGGAAGTGTGGCTAGAGCATGAAGTATAGTGGCAGGCTGTAGTGTGGCATGTGATTAGTCTTTGAGATTGATGGTGGCAAGGAAAAAAGGTGCATTTACATTTCTGTTTTGCTGCTATGTTGGATTCAATAGCGACCATTAAATACAATATTAGAGGAAATGATGAAAATGGAGGCAAGAGTTAATTTTTATACAAACGGTGGCCTCCCACCAACAACTGCAGTTCCATGCATTTTAGGTTGGAAATGGAACAATCAGAATTGCTATTGCTGCTGAGTGCGGCATTAATGGAAAAGCTCCCCCTTCTGGCAGCAGGCAGTCTTTCAGGAGGAGATCCTCTCTTCCAATGCGGACAAGGAGAAACTCAGCATTCTCTATTAACGCATTACCCATCACTGAAACCATGAACTGAAAAAAATGAAAGAAAAGAAAAAGTATAGGTGGGATGAAAGTGTGGTTCAGTGATGATTTTCAGTCTCTGTCCCTCCCCGGCTAGAAGTTCCTGGAGAAGGGACGGAAAGAAGAGCAGCTTCTATTTGCTAATGGAAAAGTTGATAGAGCTTGTTCGGCACAGCATCTGCTTATTCTGAAGAACATATCCTTTTTTGATCCTTCCCATGGCTGAGATAAAATCCTCTTATGGTCTGTTTTGATTTGAAGGAAAAGGAAATTTGAGCAGTCATGATAATGATACCCAAGCGAAATTGAGCAAGGTCTGTTTTGATTTGAAGGAAAAGGAAATTTGAACAGTCATGATAATGATACCCGAGCGAAATTGAGCAAATGAACATTGCCGTTGTCATCCCCATGACTTGGCAATCCGGCACCCGAATTTGAGTTTGGTCCAAAGTGAGGACCCATTTATGATCTCCTTCAGCATGAACAAGCCTCACAGTAGAGTCAGGCATGCCTTATTGATCACACCTAAAACGAAACTTGTAACAGTTCATTTTCAGACTTCGGTCTGAGGGAGGACTTATAATTACACATGCCTCATTGATCATTAAAGAATGTGGAATTGGATTAGTTCTTTTCACATGAGCCGTTTTAAGGAATACTGTTCAGCAATGCCATCAACAGCCGTACCGACTTCTGTTTATTGATGGAATGCATGAACTGTTTATCTCTGTAGTAGTTCAACACGATTTCATAGAAATCAAGAAGACCTGCCCACGAGGAAGTCCTACACAGGGCATTTGTTGGAATTTATTACAAATAATATAAAATAGTATTTTCAAACAAAAAAGACAATCTAAGTTAAGTCGTACACTTGCTATTAAAAGGCCTTCCTTAATCGTATTTATCACATATAATTTATATGGTATTAACCACAGCTGTAGACTTGGTAGACATACCTCTCCCCTTCATGACATGCCTCCTTAAGCCAGGAATGTGAATGTTGGAGATGTACTCCTTCCAATCAATGCTTCCTACATCAAACCCAAATGTCCTCTTCTCTTCTTCAGACATGCCTTCCATCAGCTTCTGAGTGTTTGTGTTGTCAAACCTGGTATTTTATTTCAGGATCCCAAGTCAGTGATCATCCCAAGTTATTTTATGATGCTTGATTGAAAGGAAAAAAGCCCCCCCCCCCCCCCAATTAATCGTACATGTGGGGGCTCGTTTTGGTAATCTACGCCGTTCATCAAGTGGACCCCAATATCTGTCCTATTAGATTGAAGTCCTAGCCATCTTACAGGTGGCTTGAAAATGGACATTACAGCCAATGGTCCACATCAATGCGGCTTGATCAGATGGTGGGATCATTAGATATGGACATTCATGGAGAATCTAGGGTTGATGATGGTGGGGGTTTGAACGATTAGGATTACCAAAAGGCGGAACTATTGATTGTACATGGTATATCTCCTTAAAAAAAAATGCAGAACTAATCTCTCTTTCAACTTGAAGAAGATAAACTTCCTACCTTCCTCCATAGAAAGTGTATGGTTCATAGATGCTGGCCAAGTACTTTACTTGCTCCAATGATTTCTTGAACATGTTCTCGAGCCGTTGAGAGCCTCGAGATAGGTTTCCATGGGAAGCAGCTGCTTGCCCGGTCCTCTGAACGGCATCCTTCCAAACATGGGTAGAGAAGTCTTCCATGGAGCGGAAGTATTTCATTCGCGGGACATCAATCGGCCTCCCCTTGGAGTCCATGTAAGGGGAGGACTTGAAGTGTTCAAATAAGAGCCTACAAAGACCATGAATCTCTAGTGGGTTTGAAACAGACGAAGCAATGTGGTAGATGTTCATCCCTGGTTTCCCTGCGGAACCATGCTTTGCCATGGCAGCCATTGTTGCATTTACAACCATGTCGGCTGGCACCTACAAAAGATCATGTCCATGAGTGTAAACTATGCCAGGCTGTGTTTCGATCCACTATTGAATTGAATTGTTTTAGTTCAATAAAGAGGAAATGAGCAAATTCTAATGGCATTTCCTAGCATGAAGAATGCAGAAGTAGATGTCAGATTGCAGTTAATTTCATTTCAAGTCCAACTTAAAATGAAGGAATGTAATTCCAATTTGGCCCTTTCCTCTTTGGTGAACTAAATTATTACAGTTCAATTCAATGGTGCATCCAAATACCGCCTCAATTGTTATATTCATAGAAGGATTAATTGGACAAAACAAATACTACTTACCACATCAAGTACTCCTTTTGGGTCTGCTACAAAGCCTGTTAGCAGTCCCTTTCCATAATATAGAACCACTGGGTCCATCATCCTAAAGTATCTCATGTAAAAAAAAAAAACAGAGTCTATCAAAGGAAGAGAGGGGGAGTTGTAGATGTTTAGACACCATAAAGCTTATTTTATCTATACATGAGGAGAGATTGATTGCAATGTCAAATACCTGTTTCCTTCAATCCATCCAGGGAATGGTTCTTTGAATGTGCTCTCGACGATGCTGGGACGGACTATGACCACCGGTATTTCTCCCCTTACATTGTCTATCAGCATTTCTCCCATAGCCTTTGTAAACACGTAAGTGTCTTGCCACCCGTAGGTCCTTGCCCTGTTCAGTGAAAGTTTTCATCACCACAGCCACCATTTCAGTCTGAATTTCTTTCGATTCCCAATTGAAAGAAGTGAAAGAGAAGCTGTAAGATGTCCATATTGGCCCCAATGCATGACATTTTAGACTGCGTTTGGATGCTCAATCGGATTGATTTTCATGATTTAATTAAAGTTGAAATCACCTAAGTGTGGTCCCAAAATTGAATTATGATAATCTCAGGTCCAACTTGAAACACAGAAATTGCAATCGTGAATTTAATTGGTGTCGCCCATTTTGGTCATTTCTTCTATATCGAATTGGATAATTGAAATTGTAGTTCATTTGGGAATCTAGAGCTGCACTAACTATTGTGGGATTAAACATAGAGCTGCGCTATGAAACTTTTGAAAAGAGTAATTGAGCAAGTCTAAGGCATGGAAGAATGTATCAGGACATTAGTTTGGTTTCATGCGAGGGAAGTCTACCGTTGAACCTCTTTTCCTAATTAGACAATTCATGGAAAAATATAGGAAGAGGAAGGATCTCCACATGGTCTTAATTGACTTAGAGAAAGCTTCTGATAGGGTTCCTAGAGAGTTAATCTGGTGAGTGTTGAGAAAGAAAGGAGTTTCAAGAGGATATATTAACATTAAGGATATGTATGAGGGAGCGAAGTGAGTTTCTAATTATTATAGGCTTGCACCAGGGGTTGGCATTGAGTACATACTTTTTCGCATTGATTTTGGACGAGTTAACAAGACATTTATCAGAAGAGATCCCATGGTGAATGTTGTTTGAAGATGACATAATTTTCATTGACAAGATGAGGACGACATAAACACAAAACTAGATTTATGGAGAGGGGTTTTAGAATATATAGGATTTAACATTAGTCATACTGAAATAGAGTATATGAAGTGCAATTTTAGTAACAATAGGACTGGGAAAGAGGAATTAGTTAAGGGTCTTGTCCAAGAAGATTCCCAAAATGACTATTTTCAATTCTTGAGTCGATAATTCATGAGAGCGTAGAGTTTGAGATGGACGTTTTCCATAGAATTCAAGTGGGGTGGAGAGATGGAGATGTGCCTTTGGAGTTTTATGTCATCGTCATGTAAAACTCAAACTGAAAGGGAAAATTTATAAGATCTCTATAAGACTAGCCATGCTTTATGGGACAAAATGTGAGCAGTTCAGGAACAATATATTCATAGGATGCATGCAGCTGAAATGAGGACGTTGAGATTGATGAGTAGTAAGAAAAGGAAGGATAGAATTAGAAATGAATGCATTCGAGAGAATTTAGGAGTAGCACCAATAGGTAATAAGGTGAGGGAAAGTTAGATAGTTTAGTCATGTGCAACAGATACTAAGAACCACGCTGGTTAGGAGTGAGTTCGTACAGGTTGAAGTCTCCAAAAGGCAAGGGAAAGGCCCAAAAGGACGTGGGTGGAGGTAGTAAGAAAAGACTCGATGACCAATGGTCTAACTGAAGTTATGACCTTGATAGAGTAGAGTGGAGAAAAATGATTCATTTAGCCAACCCAATTAGTTGGGATAAGAATTAGATGACGACGACTTTGCTAATGATTTGGGCATCTAAACATACCTCTAAAAAAACTAGAGAAAATCATACTAGAAAGAGGATTTCACCATTTTTGTTGCTAGCATGATAAAGTTATAAGTATCACCTCATTAGACCCATTTCTTTCATCTTTTGAGCCACTGCATTTTCTTGAGAAGCCTCCCTAGAATCCCAAGCCATCTTAAATTCTGCTTCAACATCCAATCGTGGAAAGGTACTTGATGATTCTGATGCCATTCTCTCCCTAGCTATGCATTCTCCTAGGCAGAAGGGCTTCTCCAAGATTCTCCCTTGCCTTTGTCCATTTACATATGCTGCAAATGATATATGAACCAAAACAAAATTACCGTTGTCACATTAGTTTCCTATCAGAAAAATGTGAAGGATATTCATGCATGCATACGAGAGATACTAGTCATTCATCAAGTGGCCCCATGATGGATGTACCCTAGTCTGAATGTCAGGCTGATTTTTCCATCTGGTGGGCCACGTGTACAATTTAGTTTAAGCATCCATTCATACAGTACAAATGTGGCCCACCTGATGGTGTGGGTATCATGACTGTGCTTCGAAAAGGATCAATTCTCTTGACATGAACATCCTTGGCATGCTTACTTGGATCACAAACAAAGAGGGGCCAACAGTCTCAGTTGTATTTTACCGGTTGATACATGCAAGAAGAGCTTAAGTTTCTTGCATCTCTTCGCGAAACTCATTAGTCTGCATGGTCCTCTGGTATTTATGTCAAGAGCAACATCATACCTGCAATTTCAATCATTCGAATAGAATCAAAGTCAGCTAAACATTTTAAAATAATAGTAGTAAGGAGGAACAGGATCAAAATATATAAAAAAAAACCTTTCGTCAAAGGTTGTGTTTGCTGCTGAATTAATGATAATATCGACTTCCCCTGCAATCACATCAGCTAGGTCTGCTTTGATCCCGAAATTTGCTTCTGTCACATTCCCCACAACAGGAACCAGTTTGCTCAACATGAAAACCTGGTAGGATTTCCCATGGGTTTCTTGCAGGCATTTGAAAAGCTCGGTGTTTATGATCTGAACAGGAGATCAAGTACAGATATAATCAAGACAGATTGCTGCCGTGCAATGTGTGGAAAATTTGAGTTTGGGTGCATTTGGCTGGCTATTGGAAAATGTGATCTTGGCATTATAACGATGGAAATTCCTACTGTGACAAAAAAGAATTAATTTCTATCCTGATAAATGGTGGAATTATGCTGATCTGACTCAAATTGAGAACTGCCAAATGCTCCCAATAAGTGAAAGCAGAATTATGTTTATCAAGTTTCAGAAAACTCATGTGTGGAAAGAAGAGTGGAAACAGAAACAGGAATTCCCAAGAATGCATACTTCATTCTTCAACCTCTCCATCGCAGCTTCCTGGCTTTTGGCCTTGATCAGTAGGAAAATCTTACTCACATCAGGCATAGTCCTTAAAATCTTCTCAATGAGAACTGCAGGGAAAAAAAATGCACCCGTGTAATGATCAAACCATATTAATCATCTAGAAATTTCAAACATCAATCACAGCACATGCAAGCTAGGGCCGTCTCATTGTCATATAGTGTCATGATGCACCCAGTCTGTTACAAGATCTGCACTGTTGATCTGATGGGTCCCACCATGGATGGGAAATACCTTGAAAATATTCCAGATTGGATTATCCTAACCATTGTGCAAGTGGCCTACAAATTGATAATTACTAGAAAAATAATACGCCGACGACGGTCTGAAGAAATCACAAACGATTGGATGGATAACATAATCTGATAAAGATTTTTTTTGGGCATCTCCATCCATGTTGTGCCTCATCAATCGGCTATCTAGATATCTGAAACACAGGCCAAATCAGTGCCGATCAGGCAGATCAGGACCCTACATTCCTCACAGTCATACTATAAAAAATAAACGACATCAGAAAATGAGGAACAATAGGGTCCTGATCCATCAGAATGTGATGGACCCTTCTGAACAAATGGAGCCCATGTTCTGGTGATCCTGATTGCTGATATGATGGGCCCTACTACAGAAGGTGATTCCCAAAAATATTCTTCATTTCCTAACCCTTTGATTAGTGGCCTATGAACAAGCCGCTTAGAGAAAATTACAACGAAAATTTGATGGCTAGTATCTTTCAATCTGGAATGCATTTGAGCCATCCCCAACTGTGAAAAATCCCATGAGACAACTGTCTGGATGAAGAAAGCATAGGTCCCACCTGTGGAGGTGCATCAGGACATGATTCAGGTTGTGATGCATCAAGATTAAAATAATTCCTCAGAGAATAATCCTACCTTTTGCTACAAACCCAGTTGCACCGGTAATGAGAAATCCTTTTCCCTTTAGGAATCTAACAATCCCAATCCCTTGATGAGTCTCTGTCAATGTGGTAGCTGTTCCACCAAAAGGCACCAAGTCCTTCAACCCAATCCCTTCATGCGCCGTTCCATTCTGCGACAAGATCAAGCTTCCATCCTCTATCAGGGCCTTATCGTGATCAGCCCCTGTCGATCTCTCAGACAATGATGAAGGCAGGCCATTAGAAGCTGCCACATTCCCAGCATTACTCTGGCACCAAACCATGTTCATCTTCTTCTTCCTCAGGAAGGATCCATCCGTTAATCCCCTGCTGCACGGCCTGCTGAAACACGAATTGGGTTTTCTCGCAGCGATTGGGATCAAATTCAGGGCTAGAGATGTCATCGTTGCTAATGTGGGTGAAGGAGAAAAAGGGGTCCAAAACTAACAGTTGATGAAATGCAACTAGACTCTTCCTAAACAGAAAAGAAAAGAAAGAAGGGAAGAAAAAGCAAGTAAACAAACAAGAGAGAGAGAGAGAGAGAGAGAGAGAGAGAGAGAGAGGTTTGAAGGAGGATAGGAGAAGAGGTGTTGGGAGGGGGTATTTAAATGTGTTTTGATGGGGTTTTCAAACGGCTCTCTTTTTGCCACCCCCCTCTTACTTTTTCTGCAACGGTTTAAAGATGGCGGGATGGATCCCTTCTTTAACAACGAACCTGGTGAGCGTGCTTGCCTAGGTGCACATGCGATCCGCACGTGCTGATTTGGAAATTCGTACGATATCCTAGCCGTTCAAAAGTAGGCCCTACGTCTATATTTCTTGAGCCATAATCATGATTGTAGATGTTGGCCATACTTACTTCGAACGTGAAAGCTAATGGTATCCGTTAATGTTGGACGAAGGATCCATTTTCTATCGGATCTTGGCCATCCATTGTTTTATCACACCCTTAAGATTATGTGGTCCACATACCCCCATCTGTGGTCATATTTCTTACACGTGTATCAATTTATCACGTCTGCACATATCGTTAGAACACAGTTCCTTAAATAGTCCATCGGAGCACCGTAAGAATATTATATCGCAGAGTTCACTAAAGCATTTCTTTTTAATAAAACAAAAATAGCAAATGTAAGACTAGTAAGGGAACCTGCACATGTGGCGATGGTATTCAACACGGAAACGGGTCCATGCAGTACCTCTGTGGGGCGCACCATAATGTATGGGTTTTATCCACGCCGTCCATCCATTTTTTCAGATCATTTTAGGGTATGAGCCCAAAAATGAGGCAGATAAAAGGCTAGTGTGGACCACATCAGGGGAAGCAGTGCTGGCAATTATGGCCACCATTGAAACCTTCTTAGGGCCCACCGTTGAGAACACAAATATCAGCTTAATTAAAACTTCTGCGGCTCCCAAGAAATTTTTAATAGTGGGCATTTATTCCAACTGTGTGGTCCACTCAAGCCCTGTTCTCCCCAATTTTGGGCTCATATCCTAAAATGATCCGGCAAAATGGATGGATGGCATGCATCCCAATTTTTTTTTTCACAATCACTCACTCACACACTCCAAGCACAAACTCTTGTATGTGTCTCCCATTGAGCCATAGGTCGCAGGCATAAAACCCATACCCAACTGAACCCTGTCCATTCAACAATTAGTCCAATAACACTAGGGTGCAATCCGTGCCCATTCAACATTGAGGCCAATAATAATATTAATAATAATAAGAAGAAGAAGAATAAGAAGAAGAAGAAGAAGGTAGAAGCATGCTGGACAGTCAGCGTCCGTGAGAGGCGAAGCCCTCTATGGGCGTGAACAGGTGGCCCACTCATGGCCCCACCATGTTGTATATGTATTATCCACTCCATGCCTTCATTTTTCCATATCATTTTAAGGTATGGGCCCAGAAATGGAACAGATCCAAATCTCAGATGGGCCACACCATGGGAAATAGTTGGGACGGAAATGCCCACCATTGAGACTTTCCTATTGCCAACCATGATGTTTTCTTGCATCCAATCCTGTTGATAAGGTCACGCAGACCTGTATGAAGGGACCACACCAATATCAGCTTGATTCCCACTCTCTGGGCAGCGGGCTTGGGCACGTTGACCCAGCATGTGGCCCACCCTGTGGGTTCCACTATGATGTATGTGTTTTATCATTGCTGCCCATCTATTTTTCTGTATCATTTTAGGTGATGGGCCCCAAAATTAAATGAGGCTAATCCAAAGCTCAGGTGGACCACATCTCACGAAACAGTGGTGATTGATGCCCACCTTTGGAACAACCCTTGGGCCACTGTAATGTTCATTTTCCATCTGACCAAAGGCTGTGGTGCCCATCTCGGGGTCCCACCTTGATGGATGTATTGTGTACTTTGCTGTCCATCTTGGCAAAGACGTAGGGCCCAGTTTTGGGCAGGCTACACATAGGAAATGGTGGTGATTGAATGGCTACCATTGGAAACCTTCCAAGGACCATTTGTAATGTTTATTTGCCATCCTAGTTATTCTGGTCACCTAGATGTGGGAGGGATTCCACACGTGTGGTGTGAGTACTCCACTATAGTGTTTATTTGCCATCTCCTGGAGTGAAGGGAAAGTACAAATACCTGTTTATTTCCAAACCGTTGGGACCCACTTGATGTGGTATGTGCCTTCCCCACATCAATCGCAGGGTCCACCTTGTTATGCATGTATTGTATCCACATTGGCCATGGGCCCTGGTGATGTGATGTGTATGTTCGGCCATCCATCAAGACCACCTTAGTATTGTGCTTGATCCCAACCGTCTAAATGAACTGACCCTATCATGTCATGTACATGATGGCCTTGGGACCACCTTTGTGTACGTGTTCAATGACCGCGTTGTCCATTCCTTGGGATCCGCCTTGACGATTTGTTATGTAAGCCCGGTTAAGTCACATAAATCTGGATGCATGAAAATTCCCAGAGTCTGCTTGATCGGACTCACTTTGTTAACTTGCCCTGTTAAACCCGCCTTGTTGACTCACCTGCTGACTCGCCTTGATAACTTGCTCTATTGACTCACCTTGTAGTATACCTTCATGACTCACCCAGTGAGGTGTGTCCTAGCCTCGTACCCAACTATTTGGACCATAGTGTCGTGTATCTGTCATCCACACTATCCATTTACCTTTTTGGGATGAGTGTGGGTCCATCCTTGATGTTAGTATATCATCTAAGCCATCAACCGTGTGGAGCCTATCTTGATGTACGAGCTAGATCCATCGTCCTTCTTTAGATTCCATCGCGTTGCCCATGTACCTCAAGGCTACTCTATCATTTCACTGTCATGGCTCATATGTCTCACATCCATCATATGGTCCTACCTCTTGTTGTTTGAGTGAATTATCTTTTTATATTATTTTTAGTATGTCTATTGCCACGCGTAGTGTTGTTTGAAATACTCTTATACGGGTTATATATTATATGCATTGATGATCGTCTTGTATGTGCAACATGTATCCTGATTCACCATTGTTAGTTGGGGATCACTAGGGCATAAACACATTCGTAAAACATTCGAGATGTAGTTACGCCAATGTAATTCACGTGCCCTCCATCGCGAACCTCTCCAATAGATATGGGACTATTCGATGACAGGAGTCTATCACCCTAGCTTACATTGTATGGTAGGAATAACTTAGCATACCTTGTAGCCCTTGGTGTGAAATTCCCTGGCTAGCAACATCCAGCACTATGACTCGACCATTCATATGTGTCCCCTCATCTTAACCATATCTCAAATATGTTGGACTAGATTACTTCATTGCCTTTGTTGTAAATTGATCACTTGTCGGCACTCATACTATATACTTGACTCATGCATCATGAATGCTTGGCTCATCTGATTATCTTGTATCAACTGGCCATAGTGGCTGTGATTGTCATGCAATTTATTACCAATTGACGGTGACATTGTATTTGAGATCCTATAGTTTTAGGGTGTTGTTTGGAGGCTTGCATGGGCATGTCATCTCACGTTTGCATGCATGGTTGTATTTCGCACCGTCTGCTTGTGCCTGCATATAGCACGGTTACTACGTTGTAACCACAGCTCCATCGTGGCTTGCAGAACACCAAAAATATGTGATCTTTAAACTAGATGCCAAAGATGTCCTTGGGTGAAAGTCCCTAATCCCGCTAGTACCAAAGTGTGGGTGCTTCATTCAAGGACCGGGTGGTTTAATTATACACCAACATGTCGAATATTAGCTGGCAGTGTTTTCCACTGCACGTGGTCAGTTTGGAAGGAGGTCTAACCTAAGCTGCCGGAAGCGTGTTGGCAAAGTGGGTTGATTTTGACCAGCTGTGAGTAGGTCCGCTATTGCACCAGATAGGCTTTGGCATTCTACTGGTGAGTACTGAGGTCTGTATGACCTTAGTGATGTTCCGTTTCATAGATGGTATTTGTATCAGCGATGTGACTGATGTTCTGTATGGTATTGGATGGTACTGATGTGGGCGGGTGTGATGTGAGCTACCACACTAGGCGAGCTACCAGTTCTGAATCCTGCATCGCTTAAGCGATTGCGATATGACTGTTCGTATCTGGACCACTGTACTGAGAGGTGGTGATTTGTATACATACATTGGATTATTGTATGTAACATTAGGCTTTGTAGGCCATCACATAGTATGAATATATAGCCTTGGTAGGCTAGTTATCTATATTGCATGCTTGTATAGCCGTAGTAGGTTGGTTATTCATATCACATGATCGTGTAGCCTGATTAGGCTAAGTTCTGGTTTAGATTTCTCATTATGCTTTACTGCTTACTCTGATATTTATCATGCTTGTAATACGATTTCGCATGCACACACATACACTCACAAAGCTTGTTGGAAGCTTATGTACGTTTGTTACGTTGTAGGTTATACCGGAGTGTATCAGCAACGTTGAGTTGGAGTTGGGAGTGCAGTAGCAGGAGGTGCCGGATTGTGGGCAACTTTTATATTTACGCATTGTGTATTTACCTTTTAGTACTGTATGTAAAATAAATAACTTAGTGAAAATATTGTGATTGTCTTTGATGGTACTTATATGGTGATGCTCATTTTTCAAAAAAATTCAGACCCTAAAATCCTCCTTATAGTATCTCAGGATCGGAACCTGGCGTGTGGGGCTAAGATCCCAGATCGGGGTACTACGGAGGCTGCCACATCTGAATTCAGGTTACAGCGAATGGACGTCGAGAACCGAATTTGGAGCATGGCATTATTTCCCTTTTGCTTGTGGATTCGAGTTGTTCTTCGTGGATTAAAGAGAAGATTTCGTGGACTCGAGATATCCCGTCGTGGACTCGACGAAGAAAGGTTAAGGAGTCTTTGTATATCTGAGATTCAGATTAGCTATTCCCGTGAGAGAGACATTGCTCGATCTCACCACATTTCGCCCGCATCAATTGGTATCAAAGCGAGGTTTTTTCTCGGTAATGGCTTCTAGCAATAATCATGAAAAAAATCCTGCTGACGGTGATCAAGGGATCCAATATTTAGCGGAGAGGATGGAGCTCCTCCAGAGATCGGTAGAAGCATCTATGTAAGGGCTGCGAGAGTCTCTCGATCAGATCGTCGAGGTCTTGGCCCAACAACAAGTTTTGGTAGGTGTCCAGCCACTCGCAATGGAGGTTCGGAACACTCCAGCAATTCGTCCGGCCCTCCCGGTGGTGAATCAATGACAGGATCATACAAATTCGGATGACAGCGACGATGACAGCGAAAACATCCTTGTATGACCATAAGTGTGTGGTAATGATCACCGGGATCATAATGATTATGACTACAGAGGTAAGGATGAACTCTCCACTTTCAATGGCATGCTTTGAATTGAAGAATTTCTGGATTAACTAGCGGAAGTAGAGATTTTTTTCCGATTATATGGAAGTTCTGGAGGATTGAAAGGTAAACTTGTTACGTACAAGTTGAAGTCGGGTGCTTCGGCATGGTGGGAGCAATTACAACTCTCCCGCACCGAGCAAAACAAGTTGCCCATTCGATCATGGCCTCGGATGCGACAACTCCTTTGATCGTGCTTCCTACCTCGCGACTAAGAGTAGGTCCTATTCCAAAAATACCAAAATTGCTGTAAGGGCAATTGGATTGTTGATGAATAAGCGACAAAATTCGATAGGCTGGCCACGCAAAACGATCTATCTAAGACAGATGCCCAACAAACTGTGAGGTTCATTGGTGGCCTACGACCCGTAGTACATGACTGAGTACAGTTAATGTCAGTCTGGACAATAGAAGAAGCTGTGAAGCGAGGTAATCGTGCAAAGGCCCAACTCCAGAAGGTCCGCGTGCATTCCTATCCTTCGACTCATATTCCTATGATGGACCCCACCTAGGATTCATCCCCATCCAAGGGAAAAGAACCCATTGTTGAGCGTGTTCAGCCCCCATGTTGGCTGCCAAACTACACCAAGCAATGGTCCAACAAGGGCGCAACGTTCAGCCATTGTGCCTGGCCCAAGTAAGATTCCAAATCCTTACGACCGACCGAGGTCAGACCATTGTTTCAGATGTGGATAGCCGAGCCACCTTTTGAATGTATGCCCTGAGCGACCCGCGACTAATGTAGTCGTCACCATGGGGGAAGCACATGATGAGCCAGAAGCTCAGGATGTTGAGCAGGTCGAAGATGACGAGGAAGATACTGATTAGATCTCAGGAGATTAAGATGTATCCTTGGTTGTGCAGAGACAACCACCCACACTGTGTCGAACTGTCTAACCCCCAGCGACACAGTATTTTCTGCACTAGTTGCACGGTGGAAGGAAAAGTTTGTACCGTGATTATCGATAGTGGTAACCGCGAGAACATTATATCTCAAGTGATGGTGGACAAGTTGAAGTTCAAGACGACCCTGCATTCTTCGCCATATGATGTAGGTTGGATTCGGAAAGGAAGCATGACAGAGGTGAAAGAATAATGCCTTGTCTCCTTTTCAGTCGGCAAGTCCTACACTGATAACATATGTTGTGATGTTGTGGATATGGATGCCTGACACATGATACTTGGGCGCCCATGGTAATACGATAGGGATGCCGTACATCGTGGATGCGACAATGTTATCTTATTCATCAATGATGGAAGGAAGAGCATCCTCGCCCCAGCAACATCGAGTGGAAGTCGCTGAGGAACCAAAGGAGATGTAAAATCTCTCCTCGTCTCAAGCAACAAGACAGCTAGACCTCGCGAAAGAAAGAAAAACTCAAGGTCAAGTTTCTTTCAAGAGGAGGTGACTGATGTAGCGAGGCAACTCCATGATCAAGAAAGGAAAAGAGCTTGGAGAAGGACCCAAGAGTGGGCCTAAGAGATCCAGAGGAAGGAGTTGAAGAACAAAAAAAATTGTGAGTCGACAGCCTCTGCCGACTGGTTGGATTTTAGAATCCAGAGAGCAAGACTCTCTACCTCATCCGACCGGTCGGCCCCTATGCATAGTGCACTCAAGGACTTTACGTTTTGAACATTTGCTTTCGTTTTTTGGTTTGATTTGTTTCCTTTTACAATTAGGACACCTAAGTTATATTTCTAGGGCTTAGTTTTACTATAAATAGTTGTTTATTTCATTTTTAGAGATTATTATTCAATATTTTAAGATATTTTCTGAGTTTATCTTCCTTTGGCTTGTAGATTCGAGTTGTACTTCGTGAATTCGAAGAGAAGATCTCATGGATTCGAAATAACCCTTCATGGATTCGACGAAGACAAGTTGAAAAATCCCTATAGATCTAAGATTCGGATTAGCTATCCCCGTAGGAGAGACCTTGTTGATCAATCTCATCACATTCTCCCCGCATCACTTGTGTGGTGTGGTATACTGGGCCTTTGATTGCTTTTTTTTTTTTTGAGCTCCTACTCTAAAATGAAAACCCATTCATGGTGCAACCTACGGAGCCCCTTCCCAACCGAGTTCATCCACGTGGGCACCGGACGCAATCCTTACCCTCCGATACTATTTTCTTCAATTTTTTGTGAATTCTCCCCTATAATATCGTTCCACTGATCAGCCGGACTAGTTAAAGAATCGAGTGGGTGGCCTCACCATGCATGTGTTGCACGGGTAAAACTTGGATCGGGTCAACTCCAAACTGGGTTAGCCCAACGCTAAATTTTGGTCCCGTTGGGTTGGGTTGGGTTGAGGTCAGGTTAAACTCTGGCTGGAAATCCTCGGTCTGATCCTGGGTTAGGTTGGCTAGGGTTGAGCCCTCGAGCAACCCAACTTAACCAGACCTATATACTTTATTTATATAGTATAAATTGTTATATTTAATGGATACACAGTACAGGATAATAAATTATTATATTTAATGAGACTCGAATCGCGTAGTGTAGAACACGCAGGGCCATACTTTGTTGACGTGGCAAAGTTCCATGGTCCTAACCATGATGTATGTCTTACATCCACACCGTCCATCCATTTTGCAGGATCATTTTAGGGCATAAGCCCAAAAACTGAAGGAGATAAAAGCTCATGTGGACACACCACAGAAAACAGTGGGGATTGAACGCCTCCCTTTTTTTATTTTTATTTTTTTATGGGTTAGTTAACACACCTGGTCGCGGTATGGCCTGGTGACCCGAATATCAGCCAGCTAACTGGTGTCAAATCTCGGTGGGCCCCACTATGATGTATGTGTTTTATCCACACCGTCCATCCATTTTTCGGATAATTTTAGGGCATAAGCCTAAAAATGAGGCATATTCAAAACTCAAGTGGACCACACCACAGAAACAGCAGGGATTGAACGCCTACCGTTGAAAACTTCTTGGGAGCTACAAAAGTGTTGGATCAAGCCGATATTTGTGTTTTCCCTTCATCCAGGTATGTATGATCTTATGAACAGGTTGGATGATAAATAAACATCACTGTGGGCCTTAGGAAGGTTTCAACGGTGAACATCATTCTTTCCACTGTTTCCTATAGTGTGGTCCACTTGAGTTTTGGATCTGCCTTATTTTTAGGCTCATTACCCTAAAATTATCCGGAAAATGGATGGACAGCGTGGATAAAACACATACATCATGGTGGGGTCCATAGAGCTTTGACACCAGCTAGCCGGATGGTGCTCGGGTCACTCGCCAAAGCGCGTCCCACACACCCCATTGTTAGTACACTCACCCACTCCTGTTAGTCACATCACAATGTTAGCCACCCCGTACTATGAGAATGATACCATGACCTCGCGATGAAACGATGCTATCTTCACTCAGTCAATCACTTGAGCTATGGACCTGGGTGTGCCTCCCATTGAAGACTTCCTGGGTCCTAGCTGATATTTGTGTTTTCCCTTCATCTATCCAGTTCTGTGTGACCTTATGAACAGGTTGGATGGCAAGAAACATCATAGTGGGCCCTAGGAAGGTTTTAATGGCGGACATCATGATCTCCACTGCTTTCTGTGGTGTGGTCTCCTTGAGCATTGAATCTGCCTCATTTTTAGGCTGATGCCATAAAATGATTTGATAAAAAGGATGGACGGTGTGGATATAACACATACATCATGGTGGGACCCACAGAATTTTGCCATGTCAACGCCGTGCTCTACACTAGGCAATTCGAGTCCATTTAATGGATAATAAATTACTCATATGACATGAGATACCAACCAACCCAACCCAACGCAACCTGACTGAATCTGGAAATGCTATGGCTGGCTCCAACTCGAGTTCGTGTGAGGTTGGTTTTGGGCCTTGGGTTGGCGTTGAGGGAGTGGATTAGCTGTTACCCGGGTAACACCTTAGTGTGTGTTACCCTAACAGTGTGGGGTCCACCTTGATATATTTTTTGTATATCCATGCGGTCCATCTGTTTTCCATCTCATTTTAGGACACGATCCCAAACCTTGAGAAGATCCAAATCTCAGGTGGACCATACCACTTGAAACAGTGATGAATGAACATTAAAATATTTTTGTGGGCCACAAAAGTTTTGGATCAATCTGATCTTCCTATATTCCCTTCATCCAGGTCTTCTTGGCATTATAAACAGGATGGAGTGCCTCGCCTGCTAGCCCAGCTGGAAGATGCCTAGGCCTTTCAACAGCAGGTCTCAGGTTCCCGCTAAGGAGACAAACTAACCCCAATGGGTGGGTGTATCGTGTGATTAACTGTGTGGGTGTGTTGCGCAACTGTGTGGGTGTGTTGCGCAACTGACAGGGTGGGTGAGCTGCATGACTGAAAAAAAAAAAAAAAAAATCCAGTCGGATGGCAAATAAACATTAAAAAAACATTACAAAGGCCCATTTGGAATTTTTAATGGTGAGGCACTCAATGACCACTGTTTCCTGTGGTGTGGTCCACCTAAGATTTGAATTAACTTAATTTTTGGGACCACGTGGGATGGATAAACGTATGGACAGCATGGATATACAACACATCATCAAGGTGGGCCCTAGGGTACTGACACCCTCATAATTGCCATCCGAGATCAGGATTGAAAGAGCAGTTCGATCCCAGTATTTAGAGGTGGAAATCTAGGCCTGGCAACGGTCGTGTTGAACCTTGTTCACGTGCTCTGTAGTTAAAAAATTTGCTCCCCAAACTAGGCCAGTTAGAAATTTAAAAACCCAAATCCATTCGTTAATTTAATGGGTTACCGTAACTCTACTTGTTTAGCCCGTTAGGCCAGTCTACTCATCATATGGCCACACCGTTGATGAGGACAACTAACTGACCCAATATATAGTTGTGGTCCACCTAGTGGGCCAATTCTATCACCGAAAACAATAGGATTCACTCTGAGACGAGGAGGAATCCTATGTACATTGCAATATTGCATATGATGGTGTGTCAAGGTTCATAGGTGGGCCATGGTTTGGTGATCTAGACCATTATCTTAATGAGTTAAACGGGTTCATGGGTGAAACACCAACCTGAGTCGTTATGTTAACAAGTCTTAACAAGTCAACCCGTTAGTAACCCGATATGATAATGCTGGACCTGAATATTGATTTTTTTGTGTGGGTCAGCAGGTCGTGTGGAATTTTGCCATCCAACCTTAAAAATAATCTTAACATGTGATTGCACAAAAATTTCAGGGACAAGCAGACGGCTCATGTTGTAAAAATTAAACTCTAAGACGTACCTTTTTTCCAATTACAATACTATAATTGGAAGATGCTTAGGTGTTTCAACAGCAGGTCTCAAATTCGAGTGCTAAGGTGTGGGTGCACCAGTGTGACTAACTGTGTGGGTGCACCAGTGTGACTAACTGTGTGGGTGTGTTATGCAACTAAAAGGGAGGTGCAATGCATGACTAACAAAAAAAGTAGAAAAACTTTGATGGAGATCAATCACATAAATAAAAATGCCAAATGGGTGTGATATATATTATATATAGTATATATATATATATAGATATATATATATATATATATATATATATATATATATTATCCATCCATGCTAGGGCCCACAGATCCATAGGCACATAACCGGACGTGGTTTGGCCGGTGACCCGAACACCAGCCAGCTAGCTGGCGTCAAAGCTCTGTGTGCCCCACCATGATGTATGTGTTTTATCCACCCTGTCTATCCATTTTGCCAGCACATTTTAGGGCATGAGCCCAAAAACTGAGGAAGATCCAAAGCTCAAGTGGACCACACTTCAAGAAGCAGTGTGGATTGAGTGCTTACCTATTGAAAACTTCTCAGGGCCACAAAAGTTTTGGATCGAGCTGATATTTGTGATTTCCCTTCATCTAGGTCTTTGTGGCATTATGAAAAGGCTATATGACAAATGAACATCACTGTGGGCATTAGGAAGGTTTCAACAGTGGACGTCATTCTTTCCACTGTTGCATGTGATGTGGTCCACTTGAGCTTTGGATCTGCCTCATTTTTGGGCTCATGCCCTAAAACTGAGCTGCCAAAATGGATGGACAGCGTGGGTAAAACACAGACATCATGGTGGGCCTATAGAGCTTTGACTCCAGTTAGCTGGCTGGTGTTCGGGGTTCCAGTCGAACCCGTACCTAACTCGGGCGCGAATTAGGTGTTACACTGGGAACAGCTTTGGTGGGTGTTACCCTAACCGTGTGGGGCCATCTTGATGTATTTTGTACATATCAATTATGACTATCTATGATTTCACATCATTTTGGGATGTGATCCAAAACCCTAAGAAGATCCATATCTCAGGTGGACCGTAAAACTAGAAACAATGATGAATAGCAATTAAAAACATTTTGTTGGCAACAAAAGTTTTGGATCAATCTGATATTTATATTTTCCCTTCATCAAGAACTTATTAACATTATTAAGAGCTTGGATTGCAAATAAACATTACCAAAGCCTTAGGATGGGCTCTTTGGAATTTTTAATAGTGGGGCACTCAATCACACTATTTCTAGTGGTATGGTCCACTTGACACTTATATCTACATAAGTTTTGAAACCTCGTTCTAAAATGGGCTGTAAAAAGGATGGACAGGCACAGATATACAAAAGATCATCCATGTGGGGCTATACTATAGGCGTAACACCCATTAAGTTGTTCCCAGGGTAACACTTAGTTGCGCCCAACTCCTGCCTAACCATGCCATGTGTGCTACGGAGAGGTGACTCACCGTATTTTAACGCTCCTAACTCCACCTATCATGACGGCGTGGATATATCATCCATGTGGGCTATACTGTAGGGGTAACACCCATTAAGCTGTTCCCAGGGTAACACCTATTTCGCGCCCAACTCCTACCTAACTAGGCGCGACTTGGGTGAGACCCGGAACCAACGATGTGGACGGGACCTGAACCTAGGGTCCATGTGGATGTATTCTTTGTAGATCTATGCCGTCCATCTGTTTCTTCATATTATTTTAGGATGCAGTCTGAAAAATGAAATAGATGCAAATTTTAGGTGGACCACACCTTGAAAAACAGTTATCATTCAACTGTGACCATTAAAAACTTCCTGAGTCCACCCTAATGTTTATTGACCATCCAATCTGTTGATAAGGTCACATAGACATAGATGAAAGGAAAAAACAAATGTCAGGTTGATAGAAAACTTTCGTGGCTCACAAAAGGTTTTTAATGGTCATTAACCATTGCTTCTTATGTTGTAGTCCACCCAAAATTTTCATCTTCTTCATTTTTGGTATCATAGTACAAAATAATAGGAAAAAGCAGATTAACAGCATGGATCTATAAGGAATACAGTCCAGGTGGGCCCTAGGTTCAGGGTCCCACCCACATCGCTGGTTCCGGCGTCTCACCCAAGTTGCGCCCTACCTAACCATGCCATGTGTGCTACAGAGAGGTGACTCACCATATTCTAAGGCACCCAACTCCACCTATCATGATGGCGCTGATATACAAAATATCATCCATGTGGGCTATACTGTAGGGGTAACACCCATTAAGCTGCTCCCAGGGTAACACCTAATTTGCCCCAAACTAACTCCTACCTAACCATGCCATGTGTGCTATCGGAGAGGTGACTCACCATATTCTAACGCTCCTAACTCCACCTATCAAGAATAAGTAAGTAGGATGAACTTTCACTTTAGGAGTAAAATGCACGTGCAGTTGCATGTGAAGTATATTCCTGTGAAAAAGAAAAAAAGTGAAAATTTTCTCTATAAACCTCACTTATTACCTAGCAGCCAAAATAAATTCCCTAATACTCTAAGTTTACATAGGTTAAAAAAAAAAAGAACAAGAAGAAAAAGAAAGGAAATGTTGTCTTTTAACAGGGGCTGTATCCTCCATGCCATGTTATAATTAGCTTATTTTACAACTCTATATGTTCGGCCCACATTAATCTTTTCATGACATCCAATACATACATTATGTGCACCCCATCTTAATCTCTTTTGAGCTAAAAAATAAAACCATTCCAAAACTCAGGTGGGCCATACTAGGTAAAACCATGACTAAAACATTTAAAATGAAGTCTTATGTCCCACCTGAATTTTGGAACGGATAAGTTTTTTGGGTTGTCTATTAATAATGGTGGACGCCATCTTATGAATGGACTCAATGACATTTACAAAATATGCTGGACCCCACACAAGGTAGGGGTAATACCCACTAAGCTGTTCCCGGAATTCGCCGTAACGGAGGAGCTTTCTAAACGCGGGGGGGGGGGGGGGGGGGGGGCGGGGCGGGGTGGGTGGATTTTGCTACACCCACGCGTGAGCTACACTAGCTACACCTGGTGGTAGCAATGACCCCACCATGATGCATGTGTTGTATCCACACCGTCCATCCATTTGCAGAGATCATTTTAGGGCATGATACAAAAAAATGAGGCAGATCCGAAGATCAAGTGGCCCCACCATGATGTATGTGTTTTATCCACATCGTCCATCAATTTTGCCATCTTATAATTTTAAGGCACGATCCAAAAAATGAGATAGATCCAAATCTTAGGCGGACCACACATAGGAAAATAGTGGGGATTGACGTTTACGGGGTTCAACCAGACAAAGTGACGAGGTTTCTGGCCAAAGTGATGGGGATCCACTATATAAAGTGATGAGGTTGCCGGCCAAAATGATCGGATTCTGCTAAACAAGTGATGTGGTTGTCGGCCAAAGTGATCGGGTTCCACTAGACGAAGTGATTCCCAGCCAGAGTTCAACTAGACAAAGTGAAAGGGTTCTACTATACAAAGTATTGGGGTTCCACAATACACAATGTCGAGGTAGTAACGGGGTTCGACTAGACAAAGTGACGAGGTTTCATTATACAAAGTGACAGTGTTGCCGACCAAAGCGATCGGGTTCCGCTGTACAAAGTGATGGGATTCAACTAGACAAAGTGACAAAGTTACTAGCCAAAGTGACGAGGTTCCTCTAGACAAAGTGACGGGGTTACACAATACAAAGCAATTGGATAACATTTTGTCTTGTCAGCCAAAATGATAGGATTCCGCTATACAAAGTGACGAAGTTGCTAGCTAGATAATGTTCAACTAGCCAAAGTGACAGGTCACCGACCGGGGTTCAACTAGACAAACATTTTGGATCAAGTTACTCTTTTATTTTCCCTTCACCTAGATCTTCTTCATGCTAACAACAAGTTGGATGGCAAATAATCATTACTAAACCCTATGATAGGCCCTTTGGAAAGATGGACGTGGACATACAACACATCATCAAGGTGGGCCCACGGTATGGGTAACACCCAGTAAGCTGTTTCACGGGTAACACCGGGAACCTGCTCCGCTCTTGCGAAAATACTGCTTTGGGCCCCAAGATGACTGGCTCGGATGACTTCCATAATTGCAATTTTTAACCAATATTTCTACTTTGGGCCCCAAGATGACTGGCTAGGATCAAGATGATTGCGTCAAGCAATAAAAGTTCTAAAGGTGCCAAAATAGGAGTGGCAATGTGTTAGCTTGACCCACGGTCTGGTCCGTCCCACTTTTAAGGTGAGTTTGGACCAAGCTAAATGGGAATTGGGTCAGGCTCAATTAATGAAATATGGACCCGTTTAAGTAAATGCGTTGGGTTCAGGTCAGGAACCCTACCCAACCCAAACCACCCTGTTCATATAGCCTATCAATGGGCTGGGGTTGATGAGCCGACCTCTCCCGGCCCATTACCCTACGATCCACACTCATTAATGGTGCAGGCTGGGCATACCTTTAACCCCATATGGAATTCCATAAACACAAGTGGGGTGAAGCTAGGTGAAGTCAGCTTCGTAGAGCCCAACCCAATTACAATTAAATGGGTGGGGGTGAGGTCAGGTTGGGCTTGGGCTGCATGAATTTTCAGTGGAATTTTATTGGGTTTCAATTCATTCAAATGAACAATTTGTACACTATCGCTTCCAACGACTAATTACAGAGTTGATCATTTGGGCCTTTACATTCATAGATGTGTCGGATCGGGCCATACGGTAATGAGTTACCTGTTGCGTTTGGTCCAAAATTCTTGAACCGTCTAGTAAATGGGTCGAGCTTGGCTAATCTCAACCTGACCCAAACCAACCTATGGCCACAAGTTACCATGTATCTCTTTCCATCTCATGAGAAAACGTATGGACATAGGTATATATGGTGTGAAGCATGTTTTGTTTCGTTTTTTTTTTTTCACCAGAAGATGTGTCCACCAAACTACACATGAACAAATGAAATCGAGAGAGCCAAACGCTTACCTTTTTTTTTTTTTATTTCTAATCAATTACATGGAGAACGGGAACCTTTTTTAGTTCTAATCAACAACACTTATCCATTTCTCTTTTATACCTCTCATTTGGCAAGAGAAGCAACCGCCCTTATGTAACGTGAAGTTCATTAAAAATGCCCATATTGTCCATTTTAATAGCTCCATGATAACAAAAATGCCCACTTAACTCCTCTTTTTTTTTGTTAGGGAGCTATTTAATACTCTGGTTCGTGGGTTAATTTGCTCTCTACATACGCAAGTTTGATTCCTCTCCTCTTGATTTAACCAATACACGCGGTTTGCAGGTAATTGCATGCATCCGCAGGAATAATCTCGCCTTAATAAGGGGGTGGGGACATCATGCTATCATACACAAGTTTAATTAAAGATATTACTAAGTGTCTTGCCTACTAGCCTAGTTGGAAGACGCCTAGGCGTTTCAATAGCAGATTTCAAGTTCGAGTGCTAAGGAGACACGCTAAGCCCACTGGTGGATGGGTGCATTGTGTAACTAATTGTGTGGGTGCGTTGCCCAGCTAACAAGGTAGGTGCGTTGCACGACTAACAAAAAAAAATTAAAATATTACTAATTAAGTTATTTATGAAAAGGGGCCGGTTCTACTACAAGCGCATGTAGGTTACACTAAACCTACAAATGGCACTCTATATGGCCCACAGTACATTTTTTCAACATATGAACCGTTAATTAGGCTTATCGATTGAGATACTCTTCAATCTCAAAAGCCCATTGTGTTTCAATTAGTAGGTGGGCCACATCAGAGGATGAAAATTTCACATCACTCGTCCATTTTCAGAAGGGCATTTTCATCATTTAAGAAAATATATATCAACAAAGCTACTCTCATCTAAAAATCTAAACGCCTGTCACAATGTGACAGATTTCCTTGAATTGCAAGTTAGTATCTCTCTGGCATAGTTAATTATAGATTTTCCATTGCCATTTGGGTATTCACTTCAATTGCTAATTGTGGCCCACCTTCAATAACTTATATAATCGAAACTGTCTATATTTTTTATTAGGTCATGTTTGGTTATGGTTAAAAAAATTAGGCTAATCCAACATGTGGTTTGGCCCTACAAAGTCTCAACAGTTGACATTTTGTGGACCATTAAAACAAATGATAGTGTTTTCTTTGGTGGGGTCTACATGAGCTTTGGATTTGTCTCATTTTTTGGCTCATGTGCGGCATAACTGAAGATTAACAATGGCTCATTAGGCACATTGGCATGTGTGGTACAGGTGAGGAGATTGAATATGGATGGTGGTACATTTGGCTCAACCCTTGAGAAATCAATTTTACTTTCCTCGGGAGAGAGTGCCTTTCTTAACAATGGAGGTGGAAAAATATATTGATTAATTATTCAACGAAGAAAGTGCAAAATGGTTTCTCTCAAATTTACGAATAGAAAGGCTTCACAGACCATACGGAAGTGAGTTTCACGAGGAACTATGTTTTCTTTCTCTCTTTCCATGAATAAAAAAAGCCTAGTTAACTAACCATCAAATTAAAGGATATTTATTGGAGTTTTAAAAATAACAACAATGGCTTTGTTTAGGGGGTGTTTGGATTGTAAGTTAATTTACATGAGCTACTTATACTTAAAATTAACTTATTTTGGTTCCAACTTATTCAGTAAATAAGTAAGTTTGGTAAGCAACTACTTATTAGCAAGAAAGTATAAAAGTATTTGTGGTTTTCAACATTAGATAGGTACTCATCCCTTATATCTGTTCAGTTTGCCCTTAGTGTCCACCATCCATCATGTGGGCTTAACCTTTGATGTGGACTGTTCATTATGTGGGGCCCACCTTAGCCGACTCTTCAATGTGAGCCGTCCATCATGTGGGGCTTACCTTCAATATGAACCATCCACCTTGTGAGGCCCACCTTCAATGTGAGTAATCCATCATGCTGGGCTACGTTGGATGTGGGCGGTCCATCATGCAGGCCCACATTTAATGTGGGTTGTCCATCATGCAGGTCGAACTTCAAAGTGACCCATCCATTAAGGGGGCCCGCCTTGGCTGTGGATCACTCCTCATTAGGGGCCGACCTTTGATGTGAACTGTCTTCATGTGGGGCCCACCTTGATATGGGTCATCTATCAAGTGGGGTCCCCTTTTAAGATCTACCGCCCATCATGGAGCCCACCTTTGATGTGGAACGTCCATCATGTGGGCCCACCTTCACTATGGGTTGTCCATCATGTGAGGCATGCTTTGAATGTGGATAATTCATCATTGGCACCTTTGATGTAGACCATCGATTATGTGGGACCCACCTTGATGTGGGTAATCCATCATGTGGTGCCCACCATTAAAATAATTCATCCACCATGTGCGGCCCACCTTCAATATTCACTGCCCATCATGTGTAGCCCACCTTTGATGTGGATTGTCCTTAGTGTGGGCCCCATCCTATATGCGGGCCTTGGATGTGGACTATTCATCATTAGGGTCCAACCTTTTACGTGGGCCATCCATTATGTGGGGCTCACCTTGATGTGGGTTATCAATCATGTGGGGCCTACCTTCATTGTTATTGTCCATCATGTGGAGCCCATGTGGGTCATCCATCATATGGGACCCACTTTGGATGTGGTCATCACTAGTGGCCTACCTTTGATGTGGACAATCCATTACGTTGGCTCACCTTTGATGTGGGTCATCCATAATGCAAGGGCCACTTTAATGCAGATCGTCTATCATGTGGATCCCACCTTTGATGTGGACCGTCTATCATGTGGGCTACACCTTTGATGTGGACCTCCCATCATGTGGGGCTCCTTTGATATGGACCATCCATCACACAGGGAGAGAGAAGTAGAAAAGTCAAAAGTTGAACTGAAAAAATAAACTTGCCGTGTAAGTAATTTCATCACATGAGTTACATTTACGAGACAAAATTTTTGCTACACCCACGATGTTAGCTACGCTAGCTACACCGGCTATAGTAATGACCCCACCATGATGCATGTGTTGTATCTATGCCGTCTATCCATTCATTTTAGTGCATGATACAAAAAATGAGGCAGATCCAAAGCTAAAGCCCACTATTTTCTATGCCAGGTCCACTTTAGCTTTGGATCTGCCTCATTTTTTGCATCATGCCCTAAAATGATTTCGCCAAATGGATGGACAGCGTGGATATAACACATACATCATAGTGGGGTCATTGCTACACCCAGTATAGCAGGCGTAGCTAACTCGTGGGTGTAACTAAATTTTTCTCTTTTTACAATGGTGCTTACCAAACCAACTGAAGTTAAAAATGTAACTAATTAAAAGTAAAGAAAAAAAAAAACTTTCTTATTGGGTGGTATCCAATGTATTGGTTTAATTTAAGCCAATCTACATAAAATTAGTGGGGCCGGCTAGGTCAGGTCGAACTAAAATGAGTTGAGCCCAAGCCTAACTAGACTAGCTCGGGCCATGAACACTAGGCCCAAGTCCGACCCAAAGCCAGGTCGAGCTCATCGGTCAGGCGGAGCTACCCAACCTATTGCCAACCTTTGCTAGGGGAGGCAACACCATTCCATTAGTGTGGGATCCTTGTGTAACTTGGTTTATAATATGTGCAGAATCCTTATGATGAGCGTAGTCCGGTAGTTTTGATGGAGAGAACTAATGGGTTAGGACTCTTGGACCACTCATTTTCTGGACCCCATCGTGCGTGGGCCATGTTCTAAAATCTCAACAATCGAAGATTCACGACCGTCCAATCAATGGACCTCTAAACGTGGAAAAGCTAGAACAAGAACTGTACAATGTTAGTTTGCGTCCTACAGATTCAATAGCAAAACAGAAACACTTAAAGGCCACAACCATTGGTAAATCATGACCATTCATGTATCAAACCAATCATGTACACACACACACGAAAGAACAATGGCAAGGGTCATCTCATTACAACACCAACCTGGGCATGGTCCTAGCTCTAGTGTACGCCAGAGGCAACATGAGCAGCTTCTTCGTCCTCCCGACATAGGCCCGTTTGGTCAGATTATTGTAGCCGTTCTCCTCAATCGCATCCAAGATCTTTCGGTACAACATCAACGAAGACCATACCTGCGAATGACCGGAAAAAAAAATGATGAAATATAAACATGTTTCCATTAAAAATCTAACTCCATTTGTGTAATTAACAGTTACTGAATGATGATTGTAACGTGCGCATGGACCCACTGTATGTGCATTATAGAAGGAGCCATGGCGAACATACCGGCCAACGGCTAGCCTCGTCGAGATGTGAGGCACCCTCCTCGGCTTCATTGAAGTAGAATCTTGCTCTTGTGATTTGCTCCTTCATGAACTCCCTCCACCGGTCGGAGACCTGTCTTGAGAACACGTCGTCGTCGCATAGCCCGAACTGGGCCAGTTCATCTTGAGGAAGATAAACTCTCCCTCTTAGAGCACTGTAACCAACAAAGCAACAGCGTGTGGTGAGCCTGGGATGGCCCATTTATTTATAGGGTTGGCCTGAGCCCAAAACTGGCCCATGAAGTAGGCCTTGCCTTTGGCTCGACTGGGCTCAGTAGAAATTGTTGAGCTTAAATCCTGAACTCGTTCTGTTTATGTGTTGGGGCACAAGCCATCAAGCTTGAAGTGCTGCTTAAGCTCAGCTCATATGGGCCAATTCAACTGGGCCTGAAGGATAATCTGGCCCGTCGATAGCTCGATTATCAAATGAAGAAAAAACAGATGATGAGAAGATTTTGGCTAAGTAAACCTACTCTTCGCCGACATCTCGAAGGATATTGGTAAGCTGATTGCCAATGCCCAAATAGAGGGCTGCGTTATAGATTTTGATTGTCGATGCGGCAGAGTTGGGAGCAATTCCCATGACCGGGACGCTCATGAGGCCCACCGTTCCGGCCACATAGTAGCAATAAAGATAGAGCTCTTCAAAGTTTTGGTATCTGCATTTCCTCGTATCCATCCGCATTCCCTCGATCATGTCCCTAAAGGGCTGTAAAATGGTATTGATTTTCTCATTATTGCACCAACAAAAAAAGAAGAAGAAATCTTGATCTCAGATCGGATAATTCGATACCGAGTTTATACACCAATCAAATGTTCGATAATCGCCGTTGGATCATGATATCCAGCATGATGGTATGTGGCCCACTACATGATTATCATATGACAATGGTGGATTGTGTATGCACCATTTAATTGGTGTGTGCACCTGAATATTCTTCTTAATATATGGTTATGCACACCTTAATGTCTATGGGGAATTTGTGTATGGTATCAGTAAGCGCAGCATCGAGCATGTCGTAAGGTCGTCCAGCGAAGATGTCTTCAAGCCGTTCTTCCCATCTGTCAAGGACAGCGGCGCTCATATGAGTCGCATTCGGTCCGTCGACAAGCTCATCCGTTCTCCTACACCAGACTGCACAAACCCATTTCACCAATCTTCTTTCCTTCCTCAATTCTAATCATAATGTTCATAAAATTCCATGATACTCACCATAAATTGCCCATATCGCCTTCTGCCGTTCCTCCGTCATTAACAAGGTTCCTAAGATCATTAAAAAAAAAAAAGTCAGCTGAAAGAAGGAAAAGAATTAAAGATCATTTGTTTAGAGGTTTTTTGAGATGGTACCAAGATGGAAGGTCTTTGCATATTCAGCGCACACATGCCGGCATCGTTCATAGGCATCTTCAAGGAATGTAGAGCTGAATTCGGGCTTTCTGTTCTGCTTCTCCATTGTTGAGTATGCTTGAGATTGCTTTTTCACGATCTCGCTTACTTGGAGGTCGGTGTGAGGAATCCCATGCTTTGATAATCCGGGGAATTTGATGATTTTCGGGGCGACGGTCATTTGGGTTCTGCATGTGATTGTATGAAGACGAGCCAGTGGTATTTGATTGCTGACTCCCATGCATGACTTGGGCGATATCGCTGCCTTAGAATGCATTCTCATTCTTGAAAAATAGGCTAAGGAGAGAGATGGACTCTCTCTCTCTCTCTCTCTCTCTCTCTCTCTCTCTCTCTCTCTCTCTCTCTCTCTCTCTCTCTCTCTCTCTCTCTCTCTCTCTTATTGAACACAGAGAACCTTAAGGAGCTTCTCTTACATGCTCTATATATAGAGGATCTCTCTCTCTCTCTCTCTCTCTCTCTCTCTCTCTCTCTCTCTCTCTCTCTCTCTCTCTCTCTTATTGAACACAGAGAACCTTAAGGAGCTTCTCTTTCATGCTCTATATATGGAGGATCTCTCTCTCTCCTCTCTCTCTCTCTCTCTCTCTCTCATTTTTCTACGTTGATTACATCGATGAAGGAGGAGATGTTGGAAAGATGCCGGTTTGTCTCTTAACTTATGTCCCTCCTGCTAGCTGTTGCTTCTGCGTCTTGTTTTGTATGAGAATCTTCCCGCCCTTGATACCTCTCCAACCTTTTACTACTAGTTATTCACCATTCACTGTTGCCTATGTGTGTCCCACCGAGTTTTGTATATACCATCCAACCCACTAATTAATTAAGTCCCACCATGATGATGGTACTCCCCAAAATCCAGCTCTATTCAAACATTAGGTGGACCACACCATAAAAAACAACTGGAGAACCACCCAAAAACCTCCAAATCAACGTCCCACCCAAATGATGGTTTAATCGGCCTGATTTCTGATGCTTTCAATTTTCATAGTCAGGAGACCCTGATGGACAGCTTGGATGACATGCACACCCCATGGTGGGCCCAAACACATATCCCCTGTAGAATAATATTATCCTGCAAGGAATCCTAGAGGAACCAGTCTCCCACTTGTATTTCCAGCCATCATTGTCGTTTGTCACCAATTACTAACCGTCCAAATATTTATGTGTATACTATGCATTAAACTCATAGGCATAGCAGCCTCACATCATGAGGATTTAATATTTATTTGTTTTTAAACTAACATAAAACTCCTTTTCATTTGTTTGGACCTTTGTGCTGGATTTAATTGAGTATCAACATTGTTCCAAACGGATCTGGACCTTCAAATTAGTGGGCCACACTTCGATGAGCGATAACGTTAAACGTTCCACGGATTTGTAGTTGATAACGATTAGTATCATCACCAATCTAGAACCATCTAGAGAATTTTAAATCTAATGTTAAGAACATGGAATAGGTGCAATTTTCTTCATTGGTGATATAAGATCTTCAAGTATTGCTTGTTGGTAAATTGGTCTTTCATTATTTGTTGAATATTTTCTTTAGATTGGAGCTCATCCAAATTCAGCAACTATGATCTAACCATTATTTAGATGCAAAATTCTTTAAAAAAAAAAAGGTGCAACACTACACAACATATAATTAATCTATACTTATAATAATTGAGAGGGATATTATACTCACATCGGTATTTGAAGGAATACATGTAGGGGGGTAAATGAACCGATCCGAACCGAACCAAACCGAACACCACCATGTTTGGTTTGAGTTTGATAACTAAAACTTAAGTTTGAGTTTGGGTTTGGTTTGTTTACTAATCAAACGAACTCAAACGAGTTTTAATTGAACCGAACTCAAACCGTTCACGAATAGTTTGGTTCATTAACCACCCCTATATGCAACATTTTAAATGCCTGTGTAAATGAGGTGCTTTAGAATTCATTGTAGGTTGGATGGCGTGGTATATAAGGTCTACTTGAGCTTTGGATATGCTTATTGTGGGGCCTACTTTGCAATATATATTTCATATCCAAAAAAGTCAAGATGATGAGGTTCTTACTTGTGGGGCACACCTTGATGCACATATTCCATATCCACTCCGTTCATACATTTCATCAAATCATTTAATGGAAGGAGCTAAAAAATGAAGCAGATCCAAATCTCAGGTGGACCATATCATAGGAAACAATGCTTTTTTAGCCATAAACGAATCATATCAAGCTTAACCGAACCGAACTCATGCTTGTTTGAGTTTGGTTTGACTACTAATCGAACCTAAAAATAAGGTTTGAGTTTGATTTATTTACTAATCAAACGAACTCAAACAAGGTTTAATCGAACCGAACTCAAACCGTTTATGAATAGTTTGGCTCATTAACCACCCCTATACACATGCAATACTATATAACATATATAAGAGTAACACACACACACACACACACACACACACACACACACACACACTTATCACATTGTAAGAAAATCAATTTTTTGTGACGTCCTAAAGTATCGCAAAAGGTTAAACAGACCTTCGCTAATACACTTTAGTAACGCACAGGAAAGAAATTAATGATGAATGAAAAATGAAAGCTTGAGTATTATCGTAAAAATACTAAAACATAAATATTGTAATGACGACAGGGATAGTATAGTACGACTGATAAAAGATTGGAGCAACCAGTGTGACATAAGCTGGGAAGTCGCGAAACAGGGTGCACAAAAAAAACACCGTATCAAAAATAAATTGGGTGCATCTAAATTCTACTGGCGGAACAAAGATGGAGCTTATATTAAGATGGAAACAATTCCATCAATGATTGATGGTTGGATGTTGATTGATAGTTAGAGGGCTGGTGGGCAGCAATGGATCTCTTATTTGTTGAAAGAGGTGATAGATCAGAAATATGACACATTTAACAATGGAAGAGGCCTGGCTGTGAGAAAGTGGGTGTATAAATGATGAGGATTAAAATCATAGATTAATACTACCGCTAGCGCGAGAGCATAGTATCCAAATAATGTTTTTGGTTTGGTTATATTACATAAATGAGGTGTGGTATTGACTCAATTATTAAAAAATGCATTTGATTTTTGGATTCGCCACTAGTCAAATAAAGCTTAAAATTTACAATTGGCTAAAAACCGTTGATCACTTAAAGGTTAGGGAATGCCAGATTCCCTAACTCAAGTGAATTTTATGATTGATTCGCGACTGTGAATTTCGAGTAAGGGTCTTAATGACGGAAGATGAAGGGGTTGGGCACTCCTTTTGCCTACACTACATGTGGTTTGTGCTTACAAAACTTTATAATTTTTAAGAAATTCAGTAGAATTTTAGTTTTATATATTCAGCTATACTTTACATAACCCACAATAGGCCAAATAGGAAAAAAAAATAGAGAGTTATTCATCCCTACTTCGCAAAGCCAAGTAACTTTATATAAGCGGAATAAGCCAAAAGTACAGTAAATAAAATGAAATGCCATCTTAGCGTTACTTCACAAAATTTAGGACGTCGAGTAGACAAAAAAATAAATAAAAAAGAAAGTAAAATAAAATAAAGAAAATAGAAGTGCAAGCTAATATCACAGATGTGTTGAGAATGTATGGAGCGGACTGTGATATAAGCTTAATTAAGATGTAAGAAAGTAATGGGGAGTTAAGACACCATTTTCTCTGTAAAAGAGATAGTTAGATATCCTCAATTCCAATCCTACTCTTGAAGTTAATTATTTCCCTAATAGCTTATGTCCTCCTTAGACTGTATCTTGAGTGGGACAACACCTTGGTGTGTCAAAAATCCTCAGGGTATTCCGAAACCTCGGAATGGCAACTCTCTTTTGACTTCACCACTCCTCTTTTGACCTCTATTCGTTCCCTAAAATTTCAACAATTGTGAGAAATTTTAAAACCTAAACTATCGAATTGTGGACAATCCACAATGATGTTTTCATTGCCCATAATGATTTGTCTTATGTAATGTTAAGACAAAATGATTGTAGGCAAGAGGCATGTCATGTGGCAAGCCAGGGGATATTTTATCCTTTTTTGCATGTGTTCTGCCATGTATAGGAGTAAGGGTTGGCCTGTTCATCTGACCTTTGGTTACATTTGTCTAGGATTGGTCAATTGGATTCATTGGATATCTCCAGATTTTACTAGAGATCTTTTCAACTTGTCTTGCTTAAATTTTTTTATGTAGAGATCATTCTATCAAAGAGATGTACAATTACGGTTTTTGAAAAGACTGAATTATTAGTTGGGATTTGATTTGTCTGATTTCATATTTGCCAATCAATTTTCGTTGATTGTTTCTACAACCTGACAAGTTTTGTACCCATTTGTTGATTTGGATTTTAATAGTTCGTAAGCCGCATAGGATTAATATTATCAAAGTCCATCCAAAGTTTAAAGAGTAGTTTAGTCTCATTTTAGGTGGAGTATCCACAAAGTACCTATTATGCATTTGGAAATTTTTATTATATGGATTTCATTGGGAAACAAAATGCATATATAAAAGATGTGGGAGATTTGTTGGACATCTCACAAATGCACATGAATCAATATACATGTATAATTGTGCATATGTATACTATACTCTTAACATATACATGTATAATTGTGCATATGTATGCCATACTCTTAACATTTGGCATTGGCCCATCCATAAGGTGGCCCACCTAATTGGTCAGTCCAAGGTGATTGCCACGGTCTCCAATCTCCCAAGTCATAAGCTTGATATTGTTTACTAAATGGTGGTCGGACGGACGGTTGGATCCGACCTCTCTATACATGTGACGATGTTTTTAATTCTCTCTGAAAAGATGTGTGGATGTGGAAAAAGAAAGTTCCAACGCCCTCATAAAAATCAGGTCTGCGTGATATCTAATCCGTCTATCATGTTCGCCCATTCATGTTCTGCGTCTGCCTAATTCGCAGGTGTAAAAGCATGACTAAAACCTTTAAAATCACGTGGTGCAGCCCACCTAAGTTTGGGTTCATTCATCCTATTGGGTCCTACATGCAGAATGGCTTGGACAACATATGAAGAGTATGATGGGCCTCATGCACACACAATCAGATAGTTTTTCAATGGTAAGCGTGCTTAATATCCCAACCGTACCCTTCGGTCTGTCCAAGTTGAGTTCTGGATTAACCTGATTTTTGGGCACAAAGTAGAACACGATGGGTCCCACGTGATGGATGGACTAGATGTCATGCACGTATATCTAGGTGGGCCCTACACATCTTGGTGTAGGTTGAGATTGGCCTAAAAAGATCCGCAGTGGATAAGGCCTCGACCAGCAAAGATTAAAAAAAAAAAAAAATGCCCCTACGTACACATCAATTAATAATGTTTGTGAAGATCTTACCCGTCAACTTCTAGAAATGGACGGATTAATCTATTCTTGGATTTTCTACTTGTAGTATGCTTGATTGGCATTGTCACAAATGCACCGTGAACATTGGTGGGCCAGCCCCGTTGATTTGGCCCAGAAGGCCCATTCCACATTCCCATCTGAGCGGACGCGGATTGGATACTGGCACTGCCAGTAGGGACTCGCTACTGGACGGTGCTATGTGGGACCCATCATGATGTATGTGGTTTATCCATGCCGTCTATCCATTTTGGATAATTTCTTTTGGGCATGAGCCCAAAAATGAGGCAGATCCAAATATCAGGTGGACCACACCACAGGAAAACAGTGGTAATTGAAAACTCACCATTAAAATTTTCCTAGGCCCACTGTAATGTTTCTTTGCCATCCAAACTTTTGATTAGGTCATACCGACCTGGACGAATGGAAAACACAAATATCGACTTGATCCATAACTTTCGTGGCTCCCAAGAAGTTTTTAATGGTTGGCGTTCAATCACCACTGTTTCCTGTGGCGTGGTCCACCTGAGATTTGGATCTGTCTCAGTTTTGGGCAATTTCCCTAAAATGTGCTGGAATAATGGATAGACGGCGTGGATAAAACAAATACATCATGGTGGGCCCACAGAGCACCGTCCAGTAGCGATTCCCTACTAGCAGTGTCAGTATCCAACCCTGAAATCGGATTGCGTCCTGAGCTACTCAGTACGCTTTTATCGTACTGAATAAACTCAGTTGGGCCCACCGTGAATGTATGTAGTTTATCCACGCTGCTCATCCGTTTTTACAGCTCATTTGATGCCTTTAGCCAAAAAATGAAGCATATCCAAAGCTCAAGTGGACCATACCACAGGAAACAGGAATAATTACTTCCACGGTTGACACCTTGCTAGGGCCCACAATAATCTTTATTTTTCATCCAACCTGTTCATAAGATCACAAAGACATGGATGAATGAAAAAAAAAATGTCAGCTTGATCCATAACTTCTTAGGCCCCCAAATTTTGTTTCAATGGTAGACCTTCAATTCACACTATTTCTTATGGTGTGGTTCATTTGAGACTTGGATATGCTTCATTTTTTGTCTCAAGACCTAAAATTATCTGGTAAAATTGATGGACGGAGTGGATAAAATACATAAATTATGGTGGACCCCACAGAGTTTACTTGGCCAGGTTGGAATCAGGTCGTTTTATTCTCTATTAATTTTTGTGTTGTTCTGCTAAACAAATCAGCGTTTGTAGTCCAACGGTTAGGATAATTGCCTTCCAAGCAATAGACCCGGGTTCGACTCCCGGCAGACGCAATTTTTTTCTTGCCGTTTTGGACCACTTCACTGTCGATGGATCATGCTCCGAACCTTTTCGTTTTATAGCCTGAAAGATGGATGGTTGAGGAGAGATACAACAGGGTCCACTTTCAAATGAAAGAGGTCCAGTATTTATGGCAGGAATCCTCCTCGCTGGGAGCTTTCGGGGACATTTTTAGGGCTGTCCTCAATGGAACGAGCTGGGCTGCTTTGGGCTGGAATACTAGGCCCGAAGGCCAGGCCCGAGCCTAAGATTTAAGCCAACTAAATAACCAAACTGGGCTTGGGCTACCTGGCCCAGCCGTGTAGGATTTCAAGTGCAATCAAACTTACAGGTCATTTCGATGCTTGTAAAATTGTAAGCTGTAAACATCTTACGCCTGTAAAGAGAGTCACAAGTTAACTGTTTGGAGCCTGTTTGATTTTCTGTTTATAGCCTGTTTGATTTTCTTTGTCCTATGTACATACCTTGTAAATAAGTAATTATTACTCTTCCACCATGTTTAAAAATACAAGAGAATTTCTACTTCCAAAACAGTAAAAAAAAAAAAGAGGCATATATGACATATATGTGTTGTCCTTCCGATTTACCAGGACATTTTGGGGCTATGACATATATGTGTTGTCCTTTTGTTTTATCAAGACGTTTTAGGGCATGAGCAAAAAATGAGGCATATCCAATGCTCAAGTGCCCCACATCGAAGGAACCAGTGGGCTTAATATGTCCGTCATTGAAAGTTGTTACCTTCGTTGGGTCCACATTGATGCTTATTTGTTATCTAACCTATTCATAAGGTCACACAGACATGAATAATAGGAAAACAAAAATATAAGCTTGATCCAAAACTTCTAGGCGCCCTTATAAGTTTTTAACAATAAACTTTTGATTCCCACTATTTTTTGTGGTTTGGTCTACCTGAGCTTTGAATTTGCCTCATTTTTTGTCTTATACCCTAAATTCAGCCAGCATAATGGATGGACGGTATGGATAAGTCACATACATCACAGTGGGCGCCATATTTACTTCGCAACGTCTTTATTTTTGGCGGTAAAAAAGAAGGTCATCGTCGTTTGTATTGAATTTCATTATAATATTCACGTTATACAAAAGGGCTTTATATCAAAGATGCTATTTGGTTGAGCACATCTTGGTAGTCATTGTAAATGTTGTGAGGATTATGTTATTTGGTTGAGCACAACATTTTCTTTACGTTACCACCGCATGTTTGTTTCCAACATTTACAAGTATACTATTTTGTTGAGCATATTATAGAGAAGTAATTTCTAATTATTGTACATTTTATTTACATTACCATATGCTTGTTTGTTTCCTCATTTGCCGCAATAAATACTGGTAAGAATGTAATAATTACACTTTTTAGAAATTACATGATTTTACGATAAGTTTTGACTACACCATAGCCCTATTTGTTTCTGTTTTCAAAACTCAATGGCTCATGATCCAAGTATCATATCAACTTCATGATACTAATTGCATTTACCAATTTCCTATAGGCTATCAATTGGATGGTTAGTATTTGTTCCATCGGGACCTCTTGATTACATTGACACTATATCAGTGTAAAACAGGTAAATTAAATTGTTCTAGATTTCATCTCATACAAATGTCGGCTTGATGTCATCATTACAATGACAACTGTATTTGAAATTGTGTTAGTTGTCTAACACAATACCATACTACGCAAAAGCTTACGGAGCTTAGAATTATAGTTAAGTCCGAGAGAGGGGTGAATAGGACTGGGCCTAGCAACGGGTCATGTTCAACCGTGTTCGTATCGTGTTGTGTCAAAAATTCACTCACCCAAACCTGGCCCGTTAACTAACGGGTCGAAATCTAGAAACCCAAACCCATTTGATAATTTAACAAGTTACCCGTAACTCGACCTGTTTAACCCGTTAGGCTAGTCTACTCATCAGATGGCCACACCATTGATGAGGACAACTGACAATCTGACCCAACATACAACAGTGGTCCACCTAGTGGGCCCATTCAATCACCGGAAACAATAGGATTCACTCGTGAGACGAGGAGGAATCACCTCTACATTGCAATGTTGCATATGATGGAGTGTCAGGTTCATAGGTGAGCCATGGTTTGGTTATCTAGACCATTATGTTATTGGGTTAAACGAGTTTATGGGTGAAACACTGACCCGACCTGTTATGTTAACAGGTCTTAACGGGTCAACCCGTTAGTGACCCGACACGATAAGGTTGGACCCAAACACTGATTTTTTTGTGCGGGTTTCGTGTGGGTTAATGGGTCGTGTGGAATGTTGCCAGGCCTAAATAGGACCACTTTAAAAATATGCGCAAATTAAAAAATAATTTAACAATTAAGCCAATAGGCCAAGTGGGTTCAAGTACATAGACTATAAATAATACAATTATATGAGCAACTAGTTTATGAGGAGAGATAGATATATCTAATGTGTGCAATTGAATTAAACACTAAGTATATAATTTATTCATGGATTCATATAACAATTCAACTCACAAGCATAAATAAAAATGTACACAAATCACAATCGCAAACACAATGATATATAATAGTTTGGTTAATTGCCTACTCCACTCCCAACGGATGCACTCAATCCTAGAGTGTATTAAATTTAACTATCTCAATGGTTTTCAATAGGTTCACCATTAACCTTTACACACGTACACTCCTTCTAGAGGCCTACACAAGGTCTTACACACATACACTCTCGTCAAAGGCCTACACAAGGTCTTACACACATACAATCCCATCAAAGGCTTCCTCTGAGACTTTAAGGGCTTTTCATAGGCTCACCGATAACTTTCGATTAGTCCCACACAATAATTAATCTACGTATACTCCCGTCGGAGACAATCCTACCCAAGGACCTATGTAAACTCCTATTAGAGGCAGTTCTACACAAGGACCTAGTTGAGTTTGGGTTTCAAACTCAATAGACTTTACAATAATAACCTTACTTGTTGGATGAGTCTTGTTGATGTGCCTTGCTTGAAAGCTCAATCAATCTTGATGCGACTTCTTTGTTGCTCCTTTGAACTTTGATGTTAATCTTCTTTGGCTTTAAATGATCGGGTCCTTGCTTCGATCTTTTTATTGAGAATATTAAGGAATGGGAGAGAGATGGGTTGATTGAATCTTTTATAACTACTAGCTTGGTTGGTTTCAATTTAGGAATTCCTTCGAGTGTTCGGTGCTGAGCTCCTAAGACTAAGGTATATAAATAAGACCTACAAACAGAGTCAACAAGAAGAAGGTAGAACATTCTATCTTGTTGAAGTTCTCTCCCCGAGTGTCTTAGCTTATCTAGTAGTTGAATGGAGAGCACCTAGATGGGCATTTTAGAAGTCAATAGGGTTTACTTATAAGTTTGATGTCTAATCTCTAGAGAATATAAGATACCATATTCTTCCTCAAATGGAGCTTAGAATGCTCTTTAGAGTGATGAATTATAAAGAAGAAGACATTGGTCTCTTTAGGTGATAGCCCAAGAGTGTTAAAAAAAGCTTGGAATGCATTAGGGCTTCTAAATCACTAAAAATCATAATATAAATAAAGATCTAGATGTCAAATATATAGAGAAAAGGTTCCAATGGATTTATAACGATTAATTGTTGATCGATCGATCAAACAATTCCTGTTTAGATTGCTAGACAATTTTAGCCACTTTTGATTGATCAATAGTCCATCGATTCGATTCAACTTCACAATCTTTCGATTCGATCTAAGTTGTCGATTCAATCTATAGTCAAATCTACATATTGGTCGATTTAACTTTCGATTCGATCTAAGTTGTCGATTCGATCTACAGTCGAATCTACAAATTTGTTGATTCAACTTTCGCTTCAATCTAAGTTGTCGATTCGACTTTTAATTTGATGTACAGTCGAATCTACAACTGATTTTAAGGCTTGGGATGATTAAACAAGGGTTTTCCTATTGGATAATAGATCATCCAAAAGAAGGTTGTTTTAGAACTAGTGGGGCCTAAGGCTAGTATCACCAAGGCACCTTAATTTAATTGTGTCTTCAAGCCTTGATGGTATAAGTATTCGAGTCTTCGGTCTTCAATGTCTTCCAATGGGGGCTCAACCGACTCAAGACTCCCTAGCACATGTCATTGATAAACCAAGGCATTAAGATTATTTTCCATGATAAGTGGTAAAACAAACAAGCACTAAGTGAGGATAACCTCATTTCAATACTAAGGTCTTAGTAATGATTCCCAAGTGGGGGTGACTAACATTGCAGTGTGACTAACAGTGGGTGTGTGTACTAACAGTGGGTGTATATACTAACTAAGATAAATAATAACAAAAATTTCCTATATATTGTAAGAGAGCAGGTAGTTGGGCTCGGGTTGGACTAAGGCTTAGACCGTGAAAAATCATCACCAAGTAGGCTCGAGCATGTCTGTTTTGGTCCATTATTGGCCTAAGCTAAGCTTGGGCCTAGGCTTTTCTTTATAGGCTAGGCTTGCACTAACCTCCTTGATAACCCTAGGCATGTTTTGTTCAAGGTGCTTAGTTGTCATCAAAACAATGACTTTAACTATTAAATAATGGGGTCCACTTGTACCACGTGATGCACATTATATTGCAAGCTTAGGCTTTCAATTGGCACAAGCAAGACACATAATTCAGTTGTGTATGACATGACACATAAACACTCAGGGCTCATTTGGATCATAAGTTGTTTGTTTAAGCTATATATGTCTTAAGTACTTTTTCTTAGTTTCAAATTGTCCAACAAATAAATTTGTTTAGTAAACAACATGTTAATCAGACAAAAAGAAGAAAAGCTTGTTTGGTTTTCAACATTACATAAGTAATTTTTACATTTCTTCCATTGATTTACTTTTCTCATCTCTTTCATTTTTTTTAATAAAATTTCTTCCAATTTTTACTTATTCATATGGGATCCACCATTCATTGTGTGTGACCAACCTTTGATGTTGGGTGTTCATTATATTGGCCACCTTAGCCCTATCTTTGATTTGAACCATCCATTTTACGGGGCTTACCTTTAATATAAACCATCCACCTTGTAAGGCCTACGTTTGATGTGGGCTATTGATTATGCTGGGCCACCTTGGACGTGGGTTGTCCATCATATCAAACATTCAATGTGGATCATCCATCATGGCCCACCTTTAATGTAGATAGTCCATCATGTAAGGCCCAACTTCAAAGTGGGCCTTCATCATGTGGGGCCTGCCTTAGAGGTAGGCCATTCATCATGAGGGGCCAACCTTTGATGTAGACCATCATTACATGTGGCTTACCTTGATGTGAGTTATCCATTAGGTGGGCCCACCATCGATGTTAATTGTCCCTTATATGGGGCCCACCTTTAATGTCCAGTACCCGTCATGTGGACCATTCATCGTTAAGGACTGCCCTTTGATGTGGACCATCCATTTATGTGGGCCCACCTTAATATAGCTCATCCATCACATGGAACCCACCTTTGATGTGGATTGTCCATCGTGTGGGCCCCACCTTTGAAGTGGTTCATCCATCGTATGGGGCCTACTTTGAATGTGAGTCATTCATCATTGAGGGCAGCCTTTGATGTGAATTGTCCGTTATATGGATCTAATGTTTGATGTGGGTCTTCCATCATGTGGATCCGACCTTTGATGTGGATCATCCATCATGTAGACCCCACTTTCGATGTGGACCGTCCATCATGCGGGGCCACCTTTCATACACACTGTCCATCACCCGCAGAGATGAGAGAGAAAATGACGAGAGAGAGAGAGAGAGAGAGAGAGAAAGAGAGGGTAGAAAAAATAAAAAGTTAAAAAGCAAAAAAAAAATATATATATATAATTTTAAGCTAACAAGCTGCTTTTATAAAGATGGTTACTAAACTGTTTATAGTTGGCTTGACGTGGCTAGAATCAACGAGTAGGATGCCACTCGGCACATTCATATGTAAACAAAGTGAGAAGGTTAATTGCAGTAGGAGAAAGAATTGCAAATACCTATTTGCAAAAGACACATACCCAACCACAAAGGGTAGGCACTCGGGAATGTATGCACACCTAGAACCCTAAAGGTGGTTGTCAGTCTTGCAATACGTGATAAGCAGATGCAAGGCACACTCATTTAGGATGACGGGAGAGCATATGTGACCCCTCACTAAGACTTTGAAACTGGACTTTAAGAGTAGGAAATCATATTATTAAGATAGACACATTGTCACTTACAGTGGCATAATGCTTGAAATATCCAATTATAAAACCATTCCCAAAAGCTACGGACCTTTAAGTACGACCATCGCCTTTTAAAATATATAAAAGTATATGAGAAAGAAGAGTTCCAAACCTCATGGTAATCCAATTAACAAAACTCTTTTTAACTCAATATTACCTATCTCAATTAGTTTGTTCAAACATCTCCACTTTTGTCCAACACCACATTGCAACAAGTTTGGATGGTTTATCTTAGTTTTAATCTAGTTTCTGCTTACATCTAGCCAATCACTACAACAAGCTAAGTTAATTCATGTTAAATATCCACAACCCTGTTGTTGGATCCCTCAAATTCCTAAGTCTTTAGCGATTTTCTAATTGCGACCTGCTAATCAAACACCATGATCATCTCATGACAATTTAGGTCTCTCACAACCATCTCATGATCGTTTAGGTCTCTCACAACCATCTCGCAACCATCCAAGTTTGAAAGACCGTCAACATTACGACCGTTTTATCAGTTTGAACCACTGTTAATAATTTATTCTTCTTTATTTATTTATATGTTGATAGTACTTCATCTATATTTAGATTAATAAAATCATCACGTAACCTTTTTTCATGTTTTATATTTTTGTATTACTTTTATTAATGAACATCACTAAGCCATCACTATTATATAAAAAGTCTTTATTTTAAAGGAAAAAGAGAATCTATATGAAGGACTAATCCTCTTCACAGATCGCATAATAATCATGTCACTTAATGGCTGAATAGATAGCTAATTTTCACATATCAAGTCTTAATTGGTCTATCTCGACACCTGGGTTTACAAGGCGTTTAGTTCAATTCAAGTCGAATACGACTCTAGTATACCTGATGTTTACACCCAACCTAACACAATCCAGATCAACAAGTGAAAAGCCACCACGTGTTGGCACTTTCGAACGGAAGTAAAAGAGAAACATATTCATAGCAGAAAAAGATTGCAGGTGCTTATCTACCAAAGACGCGTATTCTGTCAGGAAGGTTAAGAGCTCAGAGACGTATGCAAATCCAGAACTTGAAAGATGGTCATTTATCTTATGACACATGACTAACAACTGTAAGGTGTGTTTGACCTCAAACATATAGAGAAAGTTTCGCCAGAGACCTATCATTGCTAAACTCTCGTTTAATCGGTTATCTCATGGCATAGTCATTTTGGGACTTTAATTCGAAGAGAGATACCTCCGAAGAGTATCTGAGAACCTTCTAAAAGTTATAAGGAGCCCAGAGTATAATACTTGAAGGACTCCAAATTTAAATAGAACATGTTATCAAAAAAGATTGTTGCCTAATCACAAAAGCTATAAAATTTTACAAAAGGCCACTGCCTCTCCAAACCTATAAAAGCAACACAAGTAAAAGAGCTCGGGGCCTCACGCTAACATAATCATACACAAACCTTTCAACTTTATGTTATTTCCTATCTCTCTTTCATTCCCCATGAACTTTTATTCAAATTAATTTTTATTATAGTTTTCTCAAATTCTGTCCAATGCCATGCTGTAGTAAGCGTAAAGTGTTTAGTTTAGCTTCTTGGCTAAATTTTCATTATTGTCCAACACACCACTATAGTTAGTGCTAGACACGAATTGAGCTAGGTTGGTTAACTTGTTCGCCTTAGCTCGGATAAGCTCGACTCAATTCGACTCGAAAGTTGGGTTTGGGGTGAGTCAAGCTGATTTTTTTAGCCGAGCTCGAGCTGACCTTAGCTCGACTCGACTCAGCTCGAAGTTCAGCCTAAACTCAACTCAATTTATAATTTAATGATATAATATTATATATATAACTTAATTAATATATCATATTTTATATTAATATAAAATAGGGCCACTCGTATAAAAACTAAAAAGAAAACGCTCAAGCTCAACTCAACTTGAAAGCTTAAACTCGAACTCAGCTTGAAAGCTTAAGCTCGAATTCAGCTCGAGCTGGCTCGAGCTGCTGACCAAACCGAGTCGGGCTGAACTCTGAGCTGGGGTGGACTATTGGCCGAACCAAGTCGAGCTCTATCAAGCTCGAGTCGTTCGACTCGGTGCCCAGCTTTAGCTGTAGTATACCGGTAGGTTAGTATAAATATCCATGACCTCATCATCGAATCCCTGTATTACTAAGTTCTTACTTACTAATCATCTAGTCATCATCGAATCCCTGTATTCTCGCGACTATTTGGTATTTTCCAAGATTGTTTCGATCTTAAGTACTGTCAAAGACCATGACCATTTCACTAACATAGAATGTCGTCGGTAATCTCTTCTGTTTATTTAATTTTCTTTTTGCTGATTATACTACATTCATATTCAGATTAATAAAATTGACAATAAAGTCTTTTTTAAAGTTTTTCTATCTTTATTGATTTTGTTGAGAAACACGACCAAAGCCATCATCGTTGTAAGAAAAGTCTTTGTTTTCAAAGTAAAAAGGATCTATCTAAAGGATTAACCATTCTCTTCATAAATTGCCTAATCACTTTAATAATCGCTGGCTAAATAGTTAAGTTAATTTTCACAAATCTGATCGTAATCCGACAAATTTAGCACTTTGGGGTCAGAAGGCGTTTAGTTTGATTTAAGTCATTATGACTCTAGCAAGCTTAACAATTAATCTATTCGCACACATTTAATTGAAATTGGATTATTCATTACTCGTGTAGCCGTGTGTCCAAATTGAATAATAATACTATTTTTTGACACTTCCAACACGTAACATATTTGCACATGTTTGATCACAATGGAGTCATTCGTTACACTTGTGGTTGTATGTTCAAATTGAATATCAACACCCGATGCTTATATACTTGCAAATGCATAACCACAATTGGACTATTTGTTATGGCATGTCCAAATTGAATAGGAACACAATCTAACTTTTATTAAAATAAAATCTTAGGTTTTGCTTGATTTTATACTCCATCTAATCTATTCAATTGGGGACCTCATCAGGATAAAAAAATTCACTCAAAACTTTGTTATTTCAAAACTTAAGTGGCCCATGCCAAAGGGAGGTATAATTTGATGGAGTGGGCCGATGGAGTGTTGAATCAAACTCATCTTTGAAATCAAGGCCAAACAAGGGGTGGTGTACCTGATGGATGGAGTGGATTTCATGCACCCTAAATCGTTTCCCCACGTTAGACAAGCCAAACCTAGTAGGTACCTAATAAGGCACGCAAATAGCTTTCCTTCTCTCTCATTCCCATTCTCTCCGTAATGGGCGCGGATCAGCACAAGGGATGGTTTCAAATCTCTGTGGGCCCCGCCATGATATATGTATTTTATCCATGCCGTCCATCGATTTCTCCATCTGAATTTAATGCACGATCCAAAAAATCAGATAGATATTAATCTCAGGTAGACCACACCACAAGAAAAAAGTGTGGATTGAACATCCACCACTAAAATCTTCCTAAGGGCCCACTATAAAGTTTACTTTCCATCCAACATGTTGATAAGTTCAAATAGACCTAGATGAAGGGAAAAAACAAATATCAGCTTGATAGTAAACTTCTGTGGCCCAATTTTTTTTAAACAGTGGACGTTCAATCCCCACTGTTTTCCTTTGGTGTGGTCCACCTGAGATTTGGATCCGTCTGATTCATGGGTTCGTTCCTTAAAATCAGAAGGAGAAATGTATGGACGGCGTGGATAAAACACTTATAACATGATGGGGACCACAGACATTCGAAACCACCCCCTTTGCCAGTCCCAGTCCGATCCGCGCCCCTCCGTAGGGGTACCCTAAACCCACGCGTCTGCTCTCCTATCCCACCTAACCTAACAACATTCATACGACGGTACAGCACGTCGACCACGACCTTTCATACGACGGTACATCACGTCCAGTACCTCTCTCTGTCTACCCAACCATGAGATCTCTCCAAGGCCTAGCCGAGTTGCGCATGACTCGGACCATGGTCCTTATGGTGTCCAGCACGTATGGCTCGAGTCATTGTCTCTCTCATAGTTCATCTCGGGCCTCTACAATTAGCGGCCCACATCCCAAAAGCCATACCTGTTCGATGATCCTAGCCATCGATGGGAATGTCGTTACCAATTGAACGTGGAATCGTTAAACCAATGTCAACATGACTATCTAACTAACGGCCATGATCTCATACATGTGCGCTACAGGCATGGTAACAGAGTGCCGGATGATAAGGAAAAATCTTCTTAATGGATACTTTATTCCTTCCATGACACATCATGGAATGTGATTCACCACTTATGATGATTGTATTCCATGTGGAATTCCACGGTATACAAGCATTTTCAATTATGGCATGTGGGGCCCACATTTCGCCAATCTAGAACATTGATATGTTGCGATAGACAGTAGATGGTCCTTCGTCAAAAAAATATCCCAGCGTGAAGGTCACGTCACTAAATTAGGGGCTTTTTTTCAGTTGAATTTGGACCATTGATTTGTCTCTCTTATTAACCTAGGCCGTAGATCGAAATTTTATTAGTGTCCTATCAATGATATTTTTTTGGGGCATTTTTTCCCACACCCGGACAAGCAAATCAGTGGTCTAGATTACATAAGAATGGGATCCCCTTGTCAGAATTGGATCTAATAGAGAGTTATATGATACTCAGGCAGCGTATGACGCTTGATACGCAGTCATCAGGAATTGTACACGTGGCGGAGACTAACTCAAGCTAAGCTGAGATGGCCCAAAATCAGATTGGTTAATCACTTCCAAACTCTCATTCGCAGACACTTGTTTATTGAAATAGCACCGTTAGAAAATTTTCATTTTTAACCGTCCAATACAGGTCCACCAATCTGACATTTAGATAAATAAATAAGCATAAATTTTGGTTCATGATACATCTAAACTGGGAACCATAATTTGAACTGCTTAATTTGACTAAATTGTATGCCACGTATGCAATTTTAAAGTAATTTCTAGGTCCTGGCGTATCATCCGGACACTCTGACCGAGTATAAATGTTTCTCTTTTAAGTATTCGATTCACAACTTTGAATCATCTAGTCATGCGGCGTTGGACGTAATACTGTACTATAGCACCTTATTCCCAGGAAATGGTCTATGGTTCAGAGATCTAGACCGTTGATATAATGGGCTCCATTGTAGATGAGGTATGTTCTAAAAATCTATCAGATTGAAAGACCCAAGCTCTCTACCGGGAGACCATTATCGATGGATTGTGAAAAGTTGCTGTGTTGTCTCTTAACTGCCTATTAGCAGTGCCATAGATGCACTAGTACTACCCCATCCAAGAGGTCTACGAGGAATGGTCCATTCATGGTGGATTGCATAGATGAACGGTCGAGATCACTGAATCATGGGCCCTACCCTTTTAAGTGATGAAAACACCGTAAATTGGCGTTGCCCCAAAATTAGCTCCATTGGAACAATCCCATACGTTCGAGGAAGCTTGCAAATGAATGGTTTGGAAAATCATAATCAACGGTTCAAATTGGACCAAAAAGGGGTCAAGGTTAGGATTGAGGTTAATCAAGGTTTGGATCAGATTAACCGCACGGATCAACTAACCACTGGACACTGATCAGATCAAGGTGGGATGACAGCATGAGGAATTATATGAAGGTGCTGGCCCTACATAGTACACGTGGCATATATTGAAGCCGATCTTTACCGCCCAGATCCTGGATACAGCTCTGGATGAATCATATTCCAAGAATCACATTAATGAGGAGATCAAAACTGTCCAACTTTTGAGAACATTAAATGGACGGTTAAAAGTAAAAGTCCCATCGGCCAAAATTCATTGCGAAAAAGGAAACGCTTAAATCATATAAGCAGCTCCATTCCTTGGTCATATTCCATTTACAGCAAGACCCACTTCTTGGACGGCCAGGATAGGCGTGCATGTATGCCACGTGTACGTTGGATGCGTGCGCCTAGTACCATGCAGCGAAGAATAAAATAAATTCCTCCAAAACTTTGGAGCCGATTCGGTCAGGTCGGGGGTAACAACAAGTTCGGTCAGCCCGTGACCGTGGGGCCCACCTGATTTATATATCGTATATCCACACCGTCCATCCATTTTTCAAGATAATTTTAGAGGAAATACTAAAAATAAAGCAGACAAAAATGTAAAGTGGACCACACCAAAGGAAACAATGGTAATTAAACACTCACCATTAAAAGATTCCTAAGGCCCACCGTAATTTTTATTTTCCATCCAATATGTTGATGAGGTAAATAGGACCTGGATGAAGTGAAGATAAAAATATCATCTTGATCCATAACTTCTGTGCCCTACAAGAAGTTTTTAATTGTTAATCAGAACTTTTTCCTGTGGTGTGGTCCACATGAGATTTTGATCTGATTCATTTTTGGTTTCATGCAATAAAATAATCTTTAAAAAATGATGGACGTCGTGGATGTACAAAAAATACATCCAGGTGGGTCCCACGGTCACGGCCAAACTGAACCCCTCCCAAAACGTAGGGTCAGGAAGGACCGGACTATGGTAAAGACATCTATCCACAGTCACGTGGCAAGGAGATTCATCGATCGGGACCGTCCATCTAGTGGGGTCTATCATTGGCGACTCATTTTTAAAAAATTACAGCCAATAGGTAATCCTGTCCATCGCATTTATCCCATTTCCCTTGACCAATGTTTGGCGGCCACTAACTATTTTAATCTCGTACGTACCGTCACTTGGAAGAACACCTTTCAGATGGATAGGATCATAGAATAAATATGAATTTTGGCAATCCATCCATCCAAAGTGGGAGAAAGTAGATGGACGGATCTGATTGATTCAGCACCATTGCATGTGTACTCTGAAAATACGACTCTACCATAATCCCCTTCTACCGATCTACCATATCATCTCCCTAGGGTTAAACCCAACTCCTCTCCAGTGGCATTTCCGTTATTTCAAACATTCTCTCTTCTCCTACTCCTCCCGCCTCTCCTCTTCCATTCCTGACCATCCGATCCCGTCTATACACACCATCTCTCCAAAGCCAATGGCCGAGAATTCCGATCCTCCCGTCCTCGAGCTCCAATCCACGACCCTGGCCGACCCGGCCCCACCTGTGGAAGCCTTCTCTCGTCGCGTCCTCATACGCAACATCATCGGCCGCCCCGATGGCGGTGTCGGCCTCGCTGGCCACAAGGTCTCCGTCGGCGGCTGGGTCAAGACCGGACGGGAGCAGGGCAAGGGCTCTTTCGCCTTCCTTGAGCTCAATGATGGGTCCTGCCCGGCCAACCTTCAGGTCCTGGTAGACGCCTCGGTGGGCCCACTTGCCCAGCTGGTCCCCACCGGTACCTGCGTCTTCGTCGAGGGTGAGCTCAAGAAGCCCCCTGCTGGCACCAAGCAGAACGTCGAGCTCAAGGTCGACCGGATTCTTGACGTGGGTCCCGTCGATCCCGCCAAGTACCCGCTCCCGAAAGCGAGGCTCAGTCTGGAATTCCTCAGAGACGTCGTCCACCTCCGTCCGAGAACCAATACGGTAGCTATTTGCATTCTCGCCTATCCTGATTGGTTTGCATGCATCCATCTGTATTTTGGGAATTGAAACAGTACAATCGTCACTTGTACTATTTCAATTCCCGAATTGGGAAAATGGGTGTGTTTCAAATCAACAATGTGGAAAGAGAGATCAATTCTGATTCTTTTTTTTTTTCCACTTCTCGAATTGATAGTTTTTGGTTAAATTGGAGCTTGCTAGCAGCATTTGAGGATTAGTGTGTAGATGGAAATGGTTGTTGGAGTGATGGGGAATGATCATATATGTTCCAATGCATGGTAATTACCATAGTTCGAGCTTTCTGGGGCCCACTGCATGTGCGAGTGTGCCATCCAAGCCGTCCATTAGATGCACCCCCAAATGTTAGGCTTAAATCCCAAAATCCAGCCTGATCCATAACTCAGGTGGGCTGCATCAAGGGAACAAGAAGATTGGGGAGTGGACATCTGCTATAGATGCTTCTAGATGGAACATGGGATCGACTGTGTTTTGCATATGCCATCTAACCTAGTCATCAGGTGCACCTCTCCATGGGCAAGTGACAAGCTGAAACCCAATACATTCCAAACTTTAGGCGGGCCACAATAAGTGAATTCATGGGTTGCATGCAATTGCACATCACTCACTGTGGTGTATCCCACTGAGTTTTTCAATAGGTGTGATTCTTGGGATGTATGGTGCCCATGAAGAGTCTTACCAGATCTATGGTTTGAATTCTACGTACACATCACGCATGCGATCATCCTTGGAAACCCGGAATGATTGGTTATTTCGTAAATTTTATGGTTATTTTCGTCTAAAGCTAGACCTGCCATGCCACATTAAATGGCAGTGATTCATTGCATGCTTGTATGTTGCTCCAGACTAGTCAGATCATTGGGCCTATTGCGGATGGAGCCACCTTGATATCACAATGATCTAAAGATTCTGTGTCCAATTGGTGCCCTCCAAATGGACTATTAAAAATCAAGTTTGGTGGCACATTCCAGGCCATGCTCCATCCACCATAGAGCCCACAATTTGGTCATATATTCATATGGATTTGTCTACATGCATGATTCACGTATATTGGTTGAGGCACCACCTTATAACATGTTGCTTGGAAGGCCTGCTAGAGCAGGAAAATGGAAGGATTTGAAAACAGCATAGCTGGTCACCTCATTAGTAATGGTCTTAAAGCTTATAACCTCAAACAAATTTTCGAGTAAGTACATTAGATCCATGGTTATAAAATAATTTTCAAGTAACCACATTAGATCCATGGATTATAAGTAATATGTACATGGTAATTAGTATCTTTGGATAACACAGTGTAGTATTAAAGTGGATTGTAATTTACAGAATTGTGTACGTCAAGCAGAAAACAACAAGGAGAATATATAATCCAAGAAAAAGCTATAGGATAAGTGGCAAATGGTTTGTTGAAGAACCGTATTATCATACCGTTCGTAGGTCCATGGAGGGTGTGACTTTCGATGAGGGAGTGCAACATGCAGGGAATGACTTGATGGAGAAGGGGTAGACTCCTAGTTAGTTTTACACTGTTAATAAATGGTGGTGAGAAAGTGCCACATGCGGGGACTGACTTGATGGAAGGTCTAAACTACTAGTTAGTTTTGCACTGTTGAAAATGGTGGTGAGTCATCCTCTCAAATGTGGCACTGATGTGCAGATATCCAGACCATCCAAATCGTGGTCCCATTTTGGATGGAGTATATATGGAAAATCACTTTGATCAATCAATCCTCAAATGTATGGTCAAGAGTAAAATAGTGAGTGGTTCAAATTTAAAGGGAAAAATCAGATGGTTGATATTGTTGATCACTGCAATTTTCCGGCTATGCACCATTCACCATTGGTTCAGAGATTTGGATGGTCTGAACTGATGTACAACAATGCCATGTAAACGTTTGAAGAGTCAACACCATTTTTTAAATGATGCTCAACTAACATGGGAGTCTTATCTCATCCCCCATGTGGCACTCGGTGACTCAGTTAGCGAAAGTCATGCTGACCCCCGTACCCACCAAGTTACACTTGTTTTTTCATTTGTTAAACGGAGGGCATTTGGATAAGAGACATTAGATGTTCATGATGCAAGTCTCCTAGTATGCTCATTTGGTTTGAATAGAATCCATGATTCATTATCCATATTGTTGTTCTGAAGGAATCTATGATGGATAAGGGAAGTGTCCAAGTATGCTCAATCTGTTCAAGTAGAATCCACGTTTCATTATCATGGATGGATAAGGAAGCCTAAAATATCTTTTGGATTAGAAGAACCTGGACCTCCAATCTTTTGCATTTTTCTCCAAACCATGATGTTAGCTTTATCCTATCTATTTGTAGTCCATTGCTCGAAGGGTAGGATATTTCAATCTGGAAGATCTTTGGGTTTTCCCCATCCAGTCATCCACAGTGGAGCCAATCAGATCAATTGTCTAGATTACTGGACCATGGGCCTTACTTGCATACACTGGGAATAGGAAATTATTAAGTCCTGATGCATAGGACTCTATAGCTTCTCTTTTGGTCATCCATCACCAAAATATGTGTCATCTTTTTCTCATCAATCCTGCCCAATGCATATTACTCTACATTATAATTGTATAGGAGCTACCCTTTGAAATGTAAGAATTGAGAAGTTTTTGCATGTATTTAAATAAAAAAGTAGAAAAAACTTATATGTTGTATTTTATAATAACTTATAATTTCTCATTTGACTGTGATTATTAGATATTAGGGGGCCTTCTATAGTTGGAAAAGGAGGAGCCACCTAGTTCGATGGATCAGTTGTGGTTCGTTGCTGCCCATTACCGTAGCTGTGGCTGGATGGTCAATTGTGTGGGCACTAAAGTGTAATGTGGATGGTCACAATAAGAAAAAAAGAAAAGAAAAGAAAAAAAAAGAAGGAAAAACCCATCGTGGCTGAGTGTGGACCATAAACTATTATTGGTTTTTACCATCTATTAGAAGGCTGTAGATCAGACATCTAGGATTGTCGATTGGTGTTGCTTTCCAAACATTTGCCATTTATGATAAGGTCCAGTCAATTGATGATATGGATTCAGCGATTCACTAACCAAGCAACCACTTGATGTCAAAATTGCAATAAATAGTCTCTCTTGAAAAAAAAAAGTGCAGGCAATGCAAATCAATGAGTAGAGGTCTGCCAAATTGGGCATAGTTAAACTATGCCACTAGCTTGAGCGAGCAATCTAACTGGCTGAGCATAAATGTTGATAGAGATGGAAACAGTAGCCTATTTTAATGCCTTTCCAAATTACTAGTGAGCAATGTGGCAAGTTTTCACTTAAAAATTTGTTCCCTAAATTATTTGTTCTCACTAAAATTGTTTGATAGTAAATTATTTGTTTTCAATTAGATTATTTGTAAGTAAATTATTATTTGTTTTCAATTAGATTATTTGTAAGTAAATTATTATTATTTTATCTAGAATAACTCCATAAAAGCGGCTTGTTCTACAATACATGGGCAATTCAATTAACTTGTAGCTTACTGACACAGGACGACTAACCACTTGCTCTAAAAAGTCGAATTGATAGAGCATGGCGAATGAATCCCTTTATCTCATAGCCCAGGCTCCTGCTTTGCACAGGCTTGGCCCTTGGCCGAACCCTCCTTTGTGGGCCCCACTTCACATGGGTTCCACTTCACACGTAGCCACCTACTTCCCATGGGTAGGGCCCGCCTCACACGGGCCGCTAATCACCCCCGGTGAGGAGTCTTGAACACGAGACCTCTCACTTTGATATCAATTTGACGCAGGACGATTAATCACTTGCTCTAAAAGCTTGAATTGATAGAGCATGGCGAATTCATCTCTTTATCTCATAGCTCAGGCTCCTGCTTCACACAGGCCAGGCCCTCGACCGAACCCTCCTTCGTGGGTCCCACTTCACATGGGTTCTGCTTCACATGTAGCCACCAGCTTCCCACGGGTGGGGCCCGCCTCACACGGGCTGCCCACCCCGAGTGTGCCCCCACTTCACATAGGCTTCCCCACTCGAGCCCGGTGTGAAAATGCGCCTGCATTACTTACTACCTTAGTAAACTAAATCTTTTTTATGTGAACAGACTAAATGTTCGTGTGGATGTTTCCTAGAATGAAATGGTATGGAATATGAACCAGCCCATTCGTACTTTGCAGAAGCTGAGCCGATTGAGGCACCCTGCAAAATGCGGATGGCGGGCAGGATTACACCAAACAAGCACGCCCATGAAATGTACCTTTGAATGAGAATGTGGTGATCTCATCATCATTCATAGTGGAGGGCGCACCCTTCTGTCCTTATCTAGCAAACATCCGAAGAGGTCTAGCCTATCCTTCATTCCACAACCAGGAGCAGTGCACCTATTCCTGTATTTGAGCTTGCCAATGAACTGGGTAACTATGGGTTTGGACAACCATCCACAGACAAACTTGACGCATTTATTGTTGTATGGAATTTTTTCATTCCATGGTTTGGTCTGCCTTTGTTCCCACATCAGCTGCAATTATGTCATTATTAATTTTTTATCTTTTTCCTTTTGGTTATGTTTTCAGATATCTGCTGTTGCTCGAATCAGAAATGCACTGGCTTATGCAACCCACACCTTTTTTCAGAAGAATGGATTTCTCTATGTTCAAACTCCCATAATCACTACTAGTGATTGTGAGGGTGCTGGTGAAATGTTTCAAGTTACGACTCTGTTTAGTGATGCAGAAAAGGTGGAAAAGGAACTGAAACAAAACCCTCCACCATCAGAAGCTGAAATAGAAGCTGCTAAGCTTCTTGTGAAGGAGAAAGGTGGTGCAGTCTCAGATCTCAAATCTGCAAAAGCGAGCAAAGAAGAGATTGCTGCTTCTGTTTCTGAACTTACAAAAGCTAAGGAAAATCTCTCAAGGCTGGAAGAGAGATCTAAGCTTAAAGCTGGTATCCCTCAAAAGGATGGGAAAGTCGATTATTCCTGTGATTTCTTTTCACGTCAGGCATTTCTGACTGTATCTGGCCAACTTCAGGTTGAGACCTATGCTTGTGGCCTCAGTAGCGTCTATACTTTTGGACCAACTTTTCGAGCTGAGCATTCTCACACGTCAAGGCATTTGTCAGAATTTTGGATGGTAGAACCTGAGATAGCATTTGCAGACTTAGAGGTACTTGATATCTGAAGTCTATACACCTTCAGTAATAGTAATGATTGCCCCCATTCAGCATTCTATTGTTGGTGGGGCCATTCTAGCCTTTGTCATAATTTGGGTACTCGCTGGTTGTATGCTAATCCGGAAGTAGGATTGCAATTCCTTTTTTTAATTTATAATTGATCTTCCTTCTCTATTTTTTTCCCCTTTTAAGTTTGGTTTATTATGATGTGTGCCTTGCTTTGGGTAATCCCTCCCCCTTTTCATGCTCATGCATGTGCACACAGGATCCAGTCAATCATCAAGTGGCCCCATATTATATACCTGGTCTGAAAATCGAGTTACTCTGATGATCAGGTATGCTACATATCTAAACTGAATATGAATTGTTAATCATTTTTATGAACTGTCCATCTTATTCATATACGTGCTCCACCTGATGATCTGACCGGCCTAATTTTTGGGTTGTGGACATGTTCAATGGACTTGAAGGATGAAGGTCTGGATCCTGCATACATGCCCATGTTACCAATGGAGAGAGGGATTCGAAAACATGTTCTGACGAGTAGCCATTACATTTCTCTATGATATGATCAATGGCTAATCCTTTGAAAATCAAAGTTGGAGTTATTCAAAGTTTGCCTGTGTTTTACAGGATGATATGAACTGTGCAGAGGCGTATGTAAAATTCCTCTGTCAATGGTTGCTTGACAATTGCCTTGATGATATGGAATTCATGGTTAAAAATTTTGATAAAACGGCCATAGATCGTCTAAAGCTGGTGTCATCAAGTCCCTTCAAGCGTATTTCATATACGGAAGCTGTTGAACTTCTCGAGAATGTGAAAGATAAGAAGTTTGAGAATAAGGTGGAATGGGGTATAGATCTAGCATCTGAACATGAAAGGTATTTGGAACTTACCTCATGAACACAACTTGTCCTTCATGGCTTGTTTACACTGAAGAGATATTTTGGCCAATAATGCAGATACTTGACAGAGGTGATATTCAAAAAGCCTGTCATTGTATATAATTATCCGAAAACAATCAAAGCATTTTATATGAAGCTCAATGACGACTTGAAAACAGTCGCTGCTATGGATTTGCTTGTACCCAAGGTATGGTGATTTGTCTTTTGATTTGAACCAATAACACCCAGACACCTTACATGCCTTATTGATCAGTCATTTATCTGAATCTGCAGTTAGTTACCTATGCATTACCAAAGGTTTAGAATCATTCGGCTTTTCAAAGATCTGAGAAATCCTTTTTTGAAGATTTTCTATTTAATTAAGATGCTAATTTCCTCACCTTTTTTTGTTATTTTCTTTTTTAGGTTGGAGAGTTGATCGGGGGTAGCCAAAGGGAGGAAAGATATGAGGTCATTGAGAAAAGGTATTAACATCTAATTTGTTTCTTTCATTACTTTTATGTTTTAGTATATTGACGTTTTCACCCTTGACTTAGATGCACCAACATGCATACACCAATTGCCTCTCTCTCATAGCACACATGCATACACCAATTGCCTCTCTCTCTCTCTCTCTCTCTCTCAGCACACATGCAAACATCAACGATTATTAGCATCTGTTTCTTACATCTCAACTCTATCAAATGTGTACACACACGAGTAAAAATAAGTAATGCCACCGCTCTCTTCTCTTTCATTACAAACCAAGTATCTTTCTCTTGCTTTGACTTGGCTCGCGTGTGATGTCAGTGGTAGAGTTGCAAAGAAGCACATTTATCACTTTCTCTTTTTGTTCTTGTTCTTGTTCTTGTTCTTCTCTTGCTTTGACATGGCTTGCATGTAATGTCAGTGGTAGAGTTGCAAAAGAAGCACATTGATTACTTTTTCTTGCTAAGATTGTTATCCCACACTGGTCCATCTGGATTAGGTGTAGTGCCCATCAGCATATTGATGAATCAAGCTTCCAAGCTGATGCATCCAGATTAGGTGTAGTGTCTGTCAGCATATTCATGAGTCAAGCTTAGTTTGGATTTTTGGCACATATTTACAAAATTCTGTTGTACACCAGCATTCAACAGGTAATGAATTAAATTTAAGAGGTCAGTGCATAATTGCGAAATAATGCATTGATAAACCAGCTTGACCTTTGGAGATTTTGGGGCATCCTGCAGGCATGGTGGAGCCTGTCATCACAGTGGTCTAGATCTCGAAGACATTGGCCCACTTGTATGGATCAGGCATATTGGGACATCTTTCATGTTGTGGTGCATCGGGATCCTATAATTCGTCTCAACCCTAACTGCAGTGCTCCATACAATTCATCTGGTAGGGCCACAATGGATTGGCAACCCTCTGCAAATAGCACAAATAGGAAGATCCTACCCATCCAATTATGAGACCCCTTTCCATCCATGTTGACTGTTGCCAATAGCATTTTCTACCATCCATTTCTGGATCACAGATTGGATGGTTAAGACTGTCCTATCAGTTTGATTTTGCTCCTAGTGATTCTTGGCAGGACCCACATGATGAACAGTCCAATTTGAGTGTGGAGCTCAAATGCCCAGTGCTTGAGTTCGCTATATTTTTTGAGGGAAAATGTATATTTCAGACCTTTCAAAAAAAGAAAAAAAAAATTTGTATATTTCAGTCTAGAAATGCCCAATGTTTATCATCTAAGGAATGAGAAATTGTCAAACATCATGGTCATGGTGAGAAATGCTCGTTATACCATGGTTGTTCTCCATGCGTAATTAACTTCATGGTCATGGTGAGAAATTGTCAAACATCATGGTCATGGTGAGAAATGCTCGTTAAGGAATGAGAAATTGTCAAACATTATACCATGGTTGTTCTCCATCCGTAATTAACTTCATTGGCTTCTGAAATAGTTTTATAAACATTGGTTTAATTTTCGAACAGTCGCTAACAAAAATTGACTGAAAATTCTTGTAAAAGGCATTTCATCCATATACCTTCCAGAGCACGGTTACCTGGATCTCAGGTCATCCTGGCACTTGGTACAGGAATGGGTATGCAGTATTCTACTTCCTCCAATCTATGGTCTGCTTGGGGTGGGATCAAGTGGGTTGCTCCAGTACATCCACTGGTTAATATACATTATAGTTTGACATATGATTCATATCGTAGTTCACATAAAATGATAAATATTATTATTATAGGACCCTTGTGCGTGTTATATGTACATGCATGTTGTTGCCTACATTAGAGTATGAATCTCTAAGTTTTGAACATAGATTGACATTTCAGTATGTAAAAATAGTGATCCAGGTCGCTGTAGTGACCCACAATCCGTATCTCGGGATTTGTAACATAAAACGTAGGGCCTTGGTGAAATCAGTAACATTTTTCCGGAGGAGAAGAAGTGGAAGAAGAGGAAAACAAAGAAGAAGGATAGAGGTCATTCTTTGTGATTTAATATAGCAGAGTTTAGTACGGGAGGGGGCCTACGAGAGTTGTGTAGTTGAACTAGGTCTTTAAGTTCCTCAGCTGAGTTTGAATTTGACTCCACAAGTCTTAGGGTTATGGATGTTTGAGATCACCCTTTGTGGTTTAAAAGAGTTATACGTGAACTAGGTTTTTTAGTTTCTCAGCTGAGTTTGAATTCGACTCCGCAAGTTTTAGAGTTATGGATGTTTGAGATTCTTCTGTGGGGTGAATGGAACCATTCCTTCAACACTTGTTTTTATGACATTGATATTTGACAAAACACATTTACTAATGCTACAGCTATATGATCTTCAGCTATGTTGCACCAGTGGCCTTGTTTGGTTCCTCGTATTTCGAGTTTGACAAAGACATTTTCAGTTGATAATTTGGTATGCTGTTTCTCTGATCTCGATGGGCTCACTTGTAACTGCAGGATATTGGAGATGGGGCTGCCTCTTGAGCCATATGAGTGGTACCTTGACCTGCGTCGTTATGGGACTGTTAAACACAGCGGATTTGGGTTGGGATTCGAGCGCATGGTTCTTTTTGCGACCGGCATTGACAATATCAGAGATGTGATTCCTTTTCCCAGATACCCAGGGCGGGCAGATCTATAACATCTTCACCACACATACCCTTTCCATGCATGGATTGATGTCTTTGCTTCATTTGGCATTTGATTTTATTACTAATACATTTGTATTATCTATTTAGAGAGGTACTACAGCATACAAATCTTATTTCTTGCATTTTTGTTTCTGAATTTTGTCTCTGGTCTGAGATCTTACTAGAAGTGTAGGACACTGCTTCTCGCTTCGACCTTTCGCTTATTTGATAAGACTAGATATCAGGCATCAGGATATATTTATTTTGAAGGTAAAGAAACAGTGTTTGGGTAAACCACTTTATTCTTGGAACATCTGTATCATTTATATAGACAGGCATTACACCTTAATGTCTCATTTCTTGCATTTTTTTTCTGATTTTTTTTTTTTTAAAATTTTTTTTTGTCAGAGATCTTTCTAGAATTGTAGAATGTGTTCTGCTTTTCATTCCTTCCTTTGCTCATTTGATAAACAGGTCTCATTTCCAACCGGATGGGCCACATGTTGAGGTCCACCTAGCTGGTAACTTCGAACTTATTAAAAGTGCATGTGCCGTCCAAATCTTTCAATGGGTTGGCTCCATCATGACAATTGTCTAGTGCAAAATAAGTCCAATCTACTCATCAGGTGGGCCACTCTATAGAAAATAATATCTAGCCATTGATCTATAGAAAAGTACAAGTATTGATAGCTAAATAACTATAAGACCAGCCAATTCTTTTGGAGACAATGTGGGGCAGTCAAGGAAGCAACATGCTCAGTTGCTCACAGGATGAGTGTAGATGAAATGAGGATGGTAAAAGAGATTGATAAGTGGCAAGACGAGGAAGGTAGAAATAGAAATGAAATTTCAAGGGAATTAGTAGCACCAACTGCTAATAAGATGAGGGAAAGTAGACTTAGATGGTTGGTTGTATGCAATGGAGATCAAGAACCGCACCAGTTAGAAGCAAGTAGGCATGAGATGAAGGCTCTAAAAGGGCAGGGTAAGGTCCCAAAAGGGAGTGGCAGAGGCAGTAAGAAAAGACCTATGGTCTAACTGAAGTTAGGGCTCCTGGAAGAGTGGAATGGCGGAACGAAATTCATGTAGTGGACCTCAGTTAATGGGGATAAGGCCTAGATGATGACGATGATGGATGAGTGGATGTGGCTGATTTCTTCACAAGGTGATCCTCATGATGGGGCCGATACATTGGACAGGATTGGATGTCGAACAGATGTAAAAGGTTGGAAGTTATTCAGTGGGCGGACTGTCACTTGTGGTGCAGCTGGTTGGATTTGAGACCCTCTCTTTGTCGAAACTAGCTTGGAGATATCAGTATAAATTTCTTTTGAAGGTACAAAACAGCCTTTGGATAAACCATGATGTCTAGTTTGGTAGTCTACCTCCGCCAATTCAGTTGGTCCACCTAGCTACTATTGCAGAAGCGATGGGGTCCCACCTGTGACACACAAAATATTCAGGTGGGCCCATTCATTAGCAGGCGACGTCTTACCTTTCCGTGAACCACAAAAATGTGTTTAGTGCTCCACAAACTTTGATACAAGGAAGAAACCCAACACTCTGTGTCGAGCCACTGGATCCCCTACAAGCTACTGCCTTAACCATTCAAGGCCATGGGTTCAGACCCATATCACCAGTGAAATTATAATAGGAAATGATTCCCATGAGCTATGAATTTGTGTAGAAAAATAGTAGAAAATACATCACTTGTTCTCCTTCAAACTGGTCTGCATGGGTTTAAATGCAGCCAAGATGACAGCAACCTTACATGTAAGAAACCCTGCAGCCCCGGCCAAGAGTTCCTGTGGTGTTAGAACTACGGATGCATTTCCTAAGCCATATTTCAGTATAACTATGGCTAATGCGAACGCCAATGCCAGGCTTGTTAATGGGCCCTTAAATCCTCCAAACACTTGCTTGAGATTCTCTCTTTTCACTGTAGACAATGCAGGAGCTGATAATCCATCAACTGACTTCTGCAACAGCAAAAGGTACAGGAATCCGCCAACGCCGCCAACCAAGAAGCCCTGGGCAACTTTTTCATTGGCAGCGGAGACTGCTATTAGTGTCCCAGCAAAGATGAGCATGGCATCATAGAGTAACAAGGACAATTTCAGATCAGCATACTCCCTCATGCTTTCTTCAGGTGATATTTTCTGATCTGAGAATGGAGTTGATTGAGATAAACCCATGTCGAGCAGGGTTGAAAAGTCGTCTTCTAACTTAGTTACGAAAGATGGTCGCAGTTCGACCATTGAAACATCTCCACCCTCGCCTACCAGGATATTGCTGGCCTCAAAACTGTACTGCAGCCCATCATACTGGTTCTGTTTCCCATCTTCATCTGAGCCAAATGAGGACTGACACAGGTCGATGACTTTCAAGCTCACCCCTCCTAATCTCCAGGAACCTGGCCATGACATAAAGAAAATCAATATCCGTTTGTGTGTATATGCATGCATGAGAGAAGCCATTGCATGCCAATGTGCATGTATCTACAATGAACTAAAATCTGCATTGTATATGACACTTACCCGATTCGATGCCAATCCAAAAAGCTTCAATTTTCCCCAATTTTGGCCCCTTAAAAGGAATAATATCAATGTGACCTCTTTGGAAGCGTAGTAGGTCTGAAACATCCATCTCCTTCAGATATCCCGCACGCTCTCGTGTAGTTGAAGGTATCCGTTGTAGTATTGCATCGCCATTTACATCTATCAAGCAAATTAATACTGCAGCATTCGGGTTGCTTAGGCTCGATCCATAGTCAACACTTGTCCGCAATTGCACCACATATAGTGAGCATGATTTGTCTGCTTTGGAAGCGAGTATTTCATCCAGGGAAGTTTCTTTGCTGATATTCACTTCTGTGGTGGGCAAAAGATGCAATGGTCTTGCAAAGCCCTGAAAGTCTGAGACAGTAAATCCTTGTTATTTTTGTTTATGAGAGCAGCTGTATTTCTGAGAATGAGTTCTTATTAGAAAGGCCAAACTCAGGTGGGTCACACTATCTGGAACAGTGCAAACTCATGCCTAAAACATCTAAATAATTTCATGGGGCCCACTTGAGTGTGCAAACTCATGCCTTAAACATCTAAAATAATTTCATGGGGCCACTTGAGTTTTTGAATGGTCTGAAATTTAGTGGAACCCCTCATCCAGGAGGGCACACAATATGGATGGGTCAGATGTGTGAACCACATCTTGGTTGGCCCCAGAAGCAATCAAGAAGGTTCTAATGGGTGGGTTCCCTATTTCAACTGTTTCCTGTTGTGTCACCGGCCTAGGTCATGGATTGGTATGGATTTTGGGCTCTAGTTCTAAAATAGGGGGACACATGATAAATTGGGCTAATGTCCAACACACATTATGGTGGGGGCCACTGAGCTCAACCTCACCAAAACTAAACAGTAAGGTAGAGCTTATGGGAATATTTTGCATATCATCATCATCTAAGCCTTCTCCCAACTAATTGGTTCCGTATGAATCCTTTTCCAATCATTCCACTTCATCAAGGGCTCCAACTCATGGATCAGTGGTAGACAAAGTGCGTTTCAACACTAAGGTCATGGGTTCGAGTGCTCCCATGTGGTGAGTGTGTTAAGAGAGAGAGAGAGAGAGAGAGAGAGAGAGAGAGAGAGAGAGAGAGAGAGAGAGAGAGAGAGGCTAGAAGTGCCTTGTTCTTGCGCTTTTAGAACCTTCAACTTGCACCAACCCAATACCAACCGGCACAGTTCTTGGTCTCTGCTGCACATGACCAAACCATTCCCTCTTCTAATCACTTATTGGTGCTTCTCCTAAATTCCATCAAATGCATTAATTTCTATTCTATGCTTCCTTATCTTGCCACTCATCCATCTCAACATCCTCATTTCAGCTACTCTTCTTACGGACATGTTGTTCCTCAACTGCCCAACAATCTGTCCCATAATGCTTGGCTGGTCTAATATCCATCTGATAAAATTTTCCTTGCAGTTTGAGTGGTCTATGGCGATCACATAAAGATCCAGAGGCACTTCTCTATTTCTTCCATCCCGTTTGAATCTGTTGGCAACATCCTTCTCAATCTTTTCTATTTCATGAATTATCCACCCAAGATATCGAAAATGGTCATTTTTTTCAGAACTCCGACAACAATCTTTACTGATTCTTCATTTCCACTCCTTTCGTTACTGAAATTGTACTCCATATGCTCTATTTTGGTCTGATTAATTTTAAATCCTTTAGATTCTAAAGCATCTCTCCATAAATCTAGCTACGTGTTTATGCCCTCCCTCATCTTGTCAATCAAAACTATGTTATCTTCAAATAACATACACAATGGGATCTTTTCCTGCAAATGCTTCGTTAACTCATACCAATGCGAAAGCGTATGGGCTCACCCTTGGAGCAATCCTATAGTAATTGGGAACTCCTTTATCCCTCCACTAGTGGTCCTCACATTTGTTAGTCCCTCATACATATCATTAATATGCCAATGTATCCTCTTGGAACTCGTCTTTTTTTTACGACACCCGCTAGATTAATTCTCCAAGGATCCTATTGTAAGCTTTCTTTAAGTTGGTAAAGACCACGTGGAGATCTTTCCTCCTCTCTCTATATTTTTCCACCAATTGTCTAAGTAGGAAAATAGGTTCAATGGTCAACCTTCCCAACATGAAACCAAACTGAATTTCTGATACATTCGTCACGTCCTAGTTTTTGCTCAATCACTCTTTCTCAAAGTTTTATAGAATGGCTCACAAGTTTAATTCCATGATAGTCAGTGCAACTCTGTATGTCTCCTTTATTTTAATAAATAGGAATTACAGTACTTTTTCTCAATTTTTTTTATTACAGTACTTCTCGATTTGTCTAACATTTTTTTATTGTTATTTTTTATCGTACAATCTTGTTGAATAACTTTGTCAAGTAAAATAACCCAATATCCCACATACACTTCCAAACCCCTATCGATATACCATTTAGTCTAAGGGCCTTTCATCTTTCTCAAAGCTTCTTTCACTTTAAATATATTTTTTTATGACGTCAGGGTATCCCTAACCCATTTTAAGGCGAGACTATTCTCTGCGGATACATGCAATCATTCACTTTAAATATTTTAATTCTACGAAAGTATCTATAGACTCTGACATCATTTGAGTTTATGGTTCCTTCTATCTCTATGCTATTAAGTGATTATCATTTAATAAGTTCTGAAAATAGCTTCTCCACCTTTCATCGACTCCTTGCTGTTGATTAGCACCCTCTGGTTATCGCTTAATGAATCTAACAAGATCTAGGTTCCTACTCTCTCTCTCTCTCTCTCTGTATATATATATATATATATATATATATATATATATATATATATATATATATATATATATATATATATATATATATATCATTCTTACGAGTTTGAAGACATCTTTCTCACCTTCTCTTATCCCCAATCTATTATAAGGATCATCCTCACTTTTTACTTTCTTAGCAAATTTTTCCAACATTTCTATATTGCTCAAGATTTTCATTATTTCTGTTCTCTTGTATGGCTTTGAAATATGAAAGTTTCTTGTTAATAGTTTTTTGATAATCATTCAACCACCGAGTTTCCTTATATAATTCACTTTCCCTCTAGATACTCCTAAAACATATTTTACCATTTTCTTAATGCACTTAATTATCTCATGCCACATAACGTTATCTTCTTCCTCAACAATTCACTTTTCTTCTTCCAAATATTTTTGAATAACATTGTTCTCTCATTTTAAATTCCATCATCTAATTTTTGGACACCTATTAATTTCATTCCCCTTCTTCCATCTCTTAATAAAACCTTTCATAACCATTAACCTTTGTTGCACGATCAAACTCTCTTCAGCTATTACCTTGTGGACCTTACATATTAATCGTTCTGTCTTCTAGAGTAGAAAGAAATTTATTTAGCTCGTATACGATCCACTTTTGAAAGTTATTAAATGTTCATCTCTTTTTTTGAAGTATGTGTTTGCTAGAGCTAGATTGTATGCCATAGCAACATCAATGACAACTTGCCCCCATCTCATATTTTCTTTCAAAACCATATCCTTCATGTCTTATATTTTCTACTTTCTTTTCTTTCAAAACCATATCCTTCATGTCTTATATTATCTACCACTACCTCTACCCCATTTCTATTATTGTCCTTCCCTATATACCAAAGCTTACATCAATCAATTTTCCTAGTTGTGGTCCCTTTTCACTTGGTTTCTTGAACACAAGTTATGTTAACCCTCCTTCATTTCATCGTATCTATTAACTTCATAGTTTTATTTATCAACATTTATATATTCTATGTGGCAAGATGAATCCTATTCTCCTGGACTAGCTTTTTCACCTGCACGCATTTAGAATGGCTTGGGAACCTTTGCCTGCTTTTCACAGCGATTGGGCGTTGTTGCAGCATGTCGCTTCCAGGGGACGCCCTAGTCAGCCCTTCCCCATTTATTATTGCACCCAAGTTCCGATGCAGCGTGATGCTTACAGGAAACACCCACTTACAGGAAACACCCTAGCATGAGTTTGGAATACCATATTGTTTGGATTGTGTTGAAAGTTTGAGCATAAGTTTCACACCGGCTGCTAACCTGATGCGACCCTCCTTTATTCTGGCGAGAGCATAAAACTCCTACAGGCGCAATGTAATAGATTAACATAAATTGATTACAATCAAGTGTTAAGTAATAGTTTATTAAATAGGTTAATTACAATCAACAAGTTTGATTACATAGGAACATTTTCCATCTATATTAATATAATGGTACATTCAAGCATTCAGCAAAGAGAAGAATATTATCAGAACTGAAAGTGCAAGTGAAAATCTACCTTGCAATTCAAATTCTTTTGCCCAACGAGTGACACGGGAGCGGCCATTTTGCATTCCAGTTCTCCTTGTCTGTAATGGGACCCGTCGAGTCCTCTGCATTGAGCTGCTGTGGTACCATCTCCTTGGAAAGCTACCACAAACCGAAGAGATTAGATGCTTTAAAGAAAGTGTATCCATGCCTGCGATTTTACAGTAACAGTTAGAAAAATGAAATAGTTCTATTTCTATGATAGATGAACTAATGTAACACATTTCCTTATGCACACAACTGCAGTTTTTTCCTTATGCTTTGAGCTGGCCCCAGATCGAAGGAGATCACTGAGGTGGCCCATCTTTTGATGCAGGAGTGAAATTGCAAAAACATTCAGTTTAATAAAAATTAATGATGTTTGTTAGTATTCAAAATGAGGAAGTAGCACTCAAATTGCAGCTAGATTTCTTCAAGTCCAATTTGAAAGGACTCAAAAATGCTAAAGAAGGCAACTTGAATTTGCTTCTATCCACTTGAGACTGCTCTGGTGATTCCTGGGGAATTAGATTTAAGAGGTGTCTGCCAATGTTGCATTTGTATAATATCTAGGCCATTAACATGCCCAAGCCCATAGATCAGGATGACCCGCTAATTAGGTGGACTAGACATGTATGAGAAAATCATCTGCCAGAGATAGAATCACCAGACAGCAACATATAATCAGCTCTCGCCCGCTGAGTGGACCAGCCTGGCCTTTGGGACAGGATATGTTCTTGACTCTCACCTGGTACATCACAGATCTCAGACACATGCAGAATGCCGTTATGTGCGCTGTGGTTCGTCTCTCTAATCTTTCATGTGAATCACTTCACTAACAATTGTAATTCAATTCTCTAGCGCATCCAAAGATGACCCAAGTTGTGGACGGAATTAAAACACCTTATCTTGATAGAAATTAAAGAAACGCGATTGTATATTTCTGGTTTACTAAATCAGAAAATGAATCTGTGTCTTCCGCAGCAAATCCATCCATCACAGAAAGAAATGCGAACAAGTTGTAACAGCCATCGATCAACTCATGCCCCCATCTCCTTAAACAAGAGATGGTTTCTGAGATTCATTTCAATCGTGAGACTTAAGCTGGATATTTCAAACATGTTTTTTCTTTTTTAACTGATTTTTCTTTTGGGCATTTCATTCTTTTGACGGTGTGTTTGGGAAAGATTTTCTTCGTGAAGGATTTGATTTTACAAGTGCTACTGTAAGCAGAATGAACTATCATTGTTGTGCTGGAAAAGAGTAACAGAATGTGAATTTCTGAAGACAAACGGGCACAGGGCAAGCTAACACAGATGATTACTGAAAACCAAATGATAAGGCTTGGATTTAATCCCATCCGCAACACAACACTCTTCAGCTAATCAAAATTCCAATTTTTTTTTTTTTGTTTTTTTTTGTAATTGAAACGAGCAGATTAGTTGTTTGACATGAATCCACCATGAACCATCCAACGGTTTTCATGAAAACTTTCCAGATTGTTTCTTTTTTTGTTAGTCATGCGACACACCCATGCAGTTAGTGACACGATGTACCCAACCATCGGTGGGGTTAGTGTCTCCTTAGCACTCGAACCTGAGACCTACTGTTGAAACGCCTAGGCATCTTCCAGCTGGGCTAGCAGGCCAGACACCAGAGATACCAGATTGGGCTATCCCTAATCATCATTCACCGATCTTGTGATACCTGAGTTTCTAACCCTTCTACCAGAATTCCAAAAACAAAATGGTTTCTAAAGGTGCATTTGGTTGCACCACATTTCATGATTAATCAGTTTAATTTGGTGCAAATTTTCATTATACTTCATGAAATCTGGTGCAACCAAACACAGCCTAACCCTGCCACCGGAATTGCGAAAACATGATTCCCAAATGATATCTCCAACTAAATTTCAGTCTTCACCATAGATAATCCCTTTACATAAAGGACATTCAGTCATCCTCCTTTTGTTTTCAATGAAATTCTAATAAAACCAACATCAAATTCATAAATCCAAACATAAAACATTGATTTCTGAGGCAGAGAGGCAACCCAAAAAGATCCCAATCGAGGAAAAAAAACCAAAATTAAATCTCCAACTGAAACTCAACCATCACCAATCATCACAGATAAGTGAAATTCAGTCTTCCTGCTTTTGGGTTCAATGAAATTCTACACATACGAGACGCAAAAATCATAAATTCCACCATGTGATGCGAAATCCAATTAGTAAACAGATTTCTGTGTTGTCCAAACAAGCCCAAAAAGATTCCAATAAAAAAAGATATAAAAGATTCTCAAAAAGATTCAGTTGCCATCAACTGCATACCTTAATAAACACCTCTTCCTCTAATCTTGGAGCATGCATCAATTGAAGAAGTAAAATATTGCAGACGTTTCTTCCATTACAGGAATTGAGATTTTATTTCATTCATGACGTTAGCTGTCCAATGAGATATTTCTACTGTGAAAGAGATCCCTTTTAAAAAAACAAAAAGAAAAAGAGGTCTCAAGTCCAATCAGTTGTACTAAAAGTTACAGTCCATCCAGCGAATAAATTCCAACCTTTCATGGATGTATGGCATCCAATCCGTTCAATAGTTGTTCCCCATAATGAAAATTAGATTTATGAAAAATCAACAATATCCACTAATTGAGTGGACCACACTTGTGTTTTTCTGTTTATCAATGGATGAGATATTTTTATGTGGTGTGACCCAGTTGATGAGAATATATGTATGACTTATGCATTAGGAAATCTTTGTGGTGGGGATAAACCATTGTAAGGGCCCACCGTTTTATCCACGATGGGCCCTAGGAAGGTTTCAACAGTGGATGTCATTATCATTGCTGCTTCATGTGGTGTGTTCCATTTGAGATATGGATTTGCCTCATTTTCGACATATTACCCTAAAATCGTATGGAAAAATGGATGGACGGCATGGATAAAACCCAGACATCAAGGTAGGACCCACAGAGCTCCTGCCCGGACCGATTCCGTCCAGGCGGAGGCAGGACGCAATCCGCTTCCGAACTTGAGGCCTCTTAAAAAGGGGGCATCGAATTAGCTGTTATCCGAGTAACAGCTTAGTGGGTGTTACCCTAACTGTGTGGGGCCGTCTTAATGTATTTTTTTTTTTTATATCCACGCCGTCCATCTGTTTTCCTCTATCGTTTAAGGACATGATTCCAAATCTCAATAAGATCCAAGTCTCAGTTATACCATACCACTAGAAACAGTGACGAATGACCATTAAAAACATTTATGGGCCACAAAATTTTGGATCAATCTGATATTTGTATTTTCCCGTCATCTAGAGCTATTTGACATTATCAACCGGTTGGATGGAAAATAAACATTACGAAAACCGTACTACGTTCCCTTTGGAATTTTTAATGGTGAGCCACTCAATCACCATTGTTTACTGTGTTATGGTCCATCTGAGATTTGGATCTTCTTAACTTTTGGAACCCTTCCTAAAATGATACGTAGAAACGAATGGACGGCGTGGATATACAATACATCATCAAGGTGGGCCCCACGGTAGCGGTAACACCCACTAAGCTGTTGCCCAGGTAATATTCAAGTCGCGCCCCTTAAAATGACTCCTCACACCCAACCCAACCCGTCCCCACCCTAATAACTCCCTCCCTCTCTCGCTTTCTATCTTTACTTCTCCTTCCTATCTATGAAAAAAGATTTATGTGGTGTCCAAACAAGCCCAAAAAGGTTCCAATTAAAAAAAGATTTAAAAGATTTTCGAAAAGATTCAGTTGCCGTTATCTGCGTACCTTAATAAACACCTCTTCCTCTAATCTTGGAGCATGCATCAGTTAAAGAAGTAAAATAGTGCAGACGTTTCTTCCATGACGGGAAATGAGATTTTATTTCATTCATGACGTTAGCTGTCCAATGAGATATTTCTACTGTAAAAGAGATCCCTTTTAAAAAAACCAAAAAAACAAAAAAAAAAGTCTCAAGTCCAATCAGCTGCACTGTCCGTCAGGAATAAATTCCCTAGATGGACAGATCCAATTCTCAAGTGGACCCTACCAAATAAAATAGTAGGGGACAGCGAGGTGACCTTTGAAACCTTCCTAGGGCCCATCATGATGTTTATTTGAGATCCAACCTATTCATAAGTTCACACGAGCATGGAAGAAGTGAAAACATAAATATTAGTTTGATCGTAAACTTTTGTGACCCAGGAAGTTTTCAGTGGTAGGACGTCTATCCCCACTGTTTTCTTAGTAGAGCCCCACTTGAGATTTGGATATGCGTCATTCTTTGACTCATCCCTTGTAATGATCTCTCCAAATGTATGGACAACATGGATCTAATATATGCATGATGGTGGGGCTCACGTGTGGAGCCCCTTTGTAACGCCCAGGGGCTTCCGCCTCTTCGTTGACGTACATCAACCTTAATTTTTTTAGTAAAAATAGCTACACCCCAAGGCTATTACAGTAAAAATCCTGCGGATTGCGTCTGGACGAACTCATCCGAGAGCGGATTGCCTGTGACCCGGGCACAGATATATCGATGGCTGTGTAAGGTCCAGATGGATGCCAGTAACAAATCCACTCCGTCCATCTGTTTTGGAAGACCAAGTTAGGACAGGATTCTAAAAATAATGGAGATCCAAGACTCAGGTGGGCCATACTACAAGAAACAGAGGGTATTGGACACTACGCGGTGACAAAGTTTGGCATCAGGATGATATTTTTTGTTACAGTATATATGAGTGTTAATAATGCTGTGAACGGTTTAGATGGCATATAAACATCATGGTCAGCTCCAGAAAGGTTTCAATGGTGGACGTTGGTGTTCCCACTGTTTTGTTGGTGTGGCCCACCTGAGTTTGGAATATCCATGATTTTTAAATTCCTGATCTACTTTTGTCTTTACAAAAGGATGGACGTAGTGGATTTATTGTGAACATCCCAGTGGACCCTACACAGACCCGGCTACAGAGATTTCTATGTGTCCGGGGTCACAGGCAATCCGCTCTCAACTCATCCAGGCAGAACTCTGTGCGGGCCCAATGTGATGTATAGAAGGCTCAAGTGGACCCCACAGTGGTGACTGAACGCTCACCATTAAAAATTTCTTGGGAGCCACAAAAGTTTTGATCAAGCTGATATTTGTGTTTTCCATTCATCCAGATATATGTGACCTTATGAACAGGTTGGATTGCAAACAAAACATTACGGTGGGCCTTAAGAAGGTTTCAACGGTGGTTGTTATGATCACCGCTGCTTCCTGTGGTGTGTTCCACTTGAGCCATGGATTTTCCTAATTTTTTATATATTACCCTAAAATCGTCTTGGAAAAATGGATGGACGGCATGGATAAAACCCATACATCAAGGTAGGACCCACAGAGCCCCTATCCGAACCGATTCCGTCCAGGGTGGCAAGACGATATCCGCTTCCGGACTTGAGGCCTCCTTACATACCACACACACCAACCCGTCTCCTCCCTAGTAATTCCTCTCTCTCACCTTCTCACTCCAAATCGCTTTCTTTCTGTACTTCTCCTTCCTGCATATGACATGTCTATGAAAACCCAAGTGCAGAATCCAAAAACGACAGCCCATCAAGGTGAGAAATCCATGGGCACTTCCACCTCTTCTCTCAATCCACCATACCATTTACAAGAACAAGAAGAACCCGACACCGACCCCACCGCACAACCATCCACAGCGGCGGACAAGAAGTCCAACAAGCTCACCTTAATCCCTCTTATCTTCCTCATCTACTTCGAAGTCTCCGGCGGGCCGTTCGGCGAAGAGCCAGCTGTAGCCGCAGCTGGCCCTCTCCTCGCCATCCTCGGCTTCCTCATCTTCCCCTTCATCTGGAGCATCCCAGAAGCGCTCGTCACCGCTGAATTGGCCACGGCCTACCCAGGCAACGGTGGATACGTCATCTGGGCCACCCGTGCATTCGGTCCCTTCTGGGGGTCGATGATGGGGTCCTGGAAATTCCTCAGCGGCGCCATCAACAACGCCGCCTACCCAGTCCTCTGCGCCGACTACCTCAAACGGGTCTTCCCCGTCTTCTCCGCCGGCCTGGCTCGTGACCTTGCGATCGCATTCTTCACCATCATCCTATCCTTCCTGAATTACACCGGCCTGACCGTCGTAGGCTACACCGCCGTCACACTCGGCATCGTCTCCCTCTTCCCATTCGTCCTAATGGCCGGATTCTCAATCCCCAAAATCCATCCTCACCGTTGGATCAGCCTCGGCGATAACAAGAAGGATTGGAGACTGTTCTTCAACACTCTTTTCTGGAACCTCAATTTCTGGGACAACGCCAGCACGCTCGCCGGCGAGGTAGACCGCCCGCAGAAGACGTTCCCAAAGGCGCTTTTCTCTGCAGGAATCCTCACCTGCGTAGGCTACCTCGTCCCGCTCCTCGCCGGGACCGGTGCGCTCGGCGTGTCGCAGGATAAGTGGACGGACGGCTTCCTGGCGGACGCTGCCGGCATGATCGCCGGCAATTGGCTGAAATTCTGGGTCGAGGTGGGGTCCGTACTATCGGCGATCGGACTCTTCGAAGCCCAATTGAGCAGTTGCGCGTACCAGGTGGTCGGAATGGCCGATCTTGGGTTCTTGCCGCGATTTACCGGTGCGAGGTCGGCCTGGTTTGATACACCGTGGCTCGGTATATTACTGACCAGCGGAATTACACTGGGAGTATCGTATATGAGCTTTGGAGATATCATAGCTTCAGCGAATTTCTTGTATAGTATGGGGATGCTTTTGGAGTTCGCTTCCTTTATTTGGCTGAGGAAGAAGTATCCAGCGCTGAAGAGGCCGTACAAGGTGCCCGTTGGTATACCGGGAGTTGTGTGTATGTGCTTGGTCCCAACGGGGTTTTTGGTGTTTGTTATGGTCATTGCTGGGAAGATGGTGTTTTTGATCAGTGGCGGGCTGACTGTTGGGGGTATTTTGGGGTATTTTTTGATGCGGTGGTGTAAGAAAAAGGGGTGTTTTGAGTTTAGCAAGGCGGAGGAGGTGGAGGAGGGAGGGGAAGCTGGAGGTGGGGTTTGAGGGGGTATTTTTGTCTTTTTGGTGGGTGTGGGATTTGGTAGTGGTTTACAGTCTGCGATGGTGTCCTACTCGCAGATTTACACGCGGATTGAGATGGTGTGGCAGGTGTGGGTTGTGGGACATCTGAGTCGTTCATGAGGTGGGGACCACCCTGGGATGAGAAACGGAAGAATGGGAATGCTACAAGTGTCTATGAATGCCGATTTCTGGTAAACTTTTTTTATAAACCGTTCGTAAAGTTCGTGTAGCTGTGTCTCTATGTACGAGTGGAGTCGTTAATTTCTGCCTGCCGTTGTTATCTTCATTATGGTGGGGCCCACTTTTCACTCCGTTTGAATGTCCTGGATGGTTGGCTTGTGTGAAGATGCGTGCGAAGATGTGCGTGTGTGTTCGAGTGCGAGCAAAACTTACAAAAGGTTGTGTTGTTGGGGGGACGTTTGTCGAGATTTGCTAGACGACGTATTTCGAGAGAGCTTAGTGGGTGTTACCCTTACCGTGTGGGGCCAATCTTGATGTACTTTTTTATATATCCACGCCGTCCATCCGTTTTTCCATCTCAATTTAGGACGTGATACCAAATCCTAAGTAGATCCAAATCTCAGGTAGACCATACCGTTAAAAACTGCCATGAATGACAATTTAAAACTTTTTGTGGGCCGCACAAGTTTTGGATCAAGCTGATATTTATATTTTTTCCTCATCCAGATTTTCTTGAAATTATCAACAGGTTGGATTGAAAAAAAATAAAAAAATACTGAAACCTTACGAAGGGCTCTTTGGAATTTTTAATGGTGGTGCACTCAAACACCACTGTTTCCATATGGTATGGTCCACCTGAGATTTGGATCTTCATAATTTTTGGAACCCAATCCTAAAATGGGCTGGAGAAACGTATGGACGGTGTGGATATACAAAATATCAACCCTGTGGGCCACGTGGTAGGGGTAACACCCACTAAGCTGTTCCCCGTTAACACCTAATTAGCTCTCGTATTTCTATGGGATACATAAGCACTTTAGTCTTTAGATCTGGGGATATATCTTCACGATCCAAACCGTTCATATGATGGGACTCACCTGAAACCCTTATATTAGGATTTTATTTTACCCGTTTATCAATGAATATGGACGTTCTCCATTACATTTAGAGAACCAAAGGGTTAAAAAAATAATTCATGTGCTAGATTTTTTTAAAGCCCCATCAACTGTGATGCCTATCATATGAACGATTTGGTCAATGAAAAGGACCCAGATCCAACGGCTCAAGTCCCGATGTATCATGTTCAAATTCGGCAGTATGTAAACCGTCAAACCTTGCGTTTGTTTCTACAACTCAAAAGACATGATGGATGTGGTTTTCTGATTTTTATTCATGCGGACTATGGTGTTAGTCGACCACCACTTTAAATGGTACATGTGAATCCAAATTCATACGTGACCTTAACCCTAGATTCTGCATATTGGAGACATTGCGAATGGGGGCATGGACTTAAATAACAGTGTTTGAATTTTTTGACCATCCAATTGGTGCCATCAATTGGGCGGTGAGGATGAAAATATAGTCGACCACCACTTTGAAATCATAGTACTGAAATCTTTTGGCAAGTTAGATTTCCGGCTACGATTCCTCCACAACTAATCACGTGATTTGGACGATACAGATTGTCGTACGTGCATGCTATGCGAATGTTGGATCGTCACCACTGTTTTAAAATTTAAATGGAACTAACACCATTGTCTACCCCACAATAATGTAGCGGCATGGGGTTGGCAAGTCAAAAGAGATGGATTTTCGAACGTGGCTCCACTCTTCGCACATCATACACGAACCGTTCATATGATGGTAAGTGGGCCCATCTTTTTGGAAATCCAGACCACTGATCCGTTGAGCCCTTTCTGTGGATGGAGAATGACCAAAACATATTCTAGAGTCGAAGATCTCGTCGATAAAAATTATGATCTATATCACTTGAATATGGACCGTTCTTTTGTATTTCTTGTTTTCACAATTTTTCTTTAGTATATATATTAAAATTTTCAGATTTTTATATAGGGAAGGTTTGAGTCTTGGACTCTTGGTCCAAAGGAGACGGACAGATTGTCTCGATTACGAGGAAATGGGGCCCACTTACCAAATTTCGGGAGTTTATTAGGTGTTACCCCAGTAACAGCTTAGTGGGTGTTACCCCTACTGTGGGGCCCACCTTGGTGATTTTCTGTACATCCATGCTATCCATACGTTTCTAAGGACCATTTTAGGATAGGGTACCAAAATCTATACAGATCCAAATCTCAGGTGGACCACACCATAGGAAACAGTGTTAATTGAGTGCCTCACCATTAAATATTCTAAAGGGCCATCGTAACATTTTCTGAATGTTTATTTGCAATCCAACCTGTTGATAATGTCTAGAAGATTTGGATGAAGGGAAATTAGAAATATCAGACTGATCTAAAACTTTTGTGGCCCACAAAAAGATTTTAATTGTTGTTCATCACTCTGTTTATTGGTATGGTCCACCTGAGAAGTAACTTATTTGGTAGCATCGGGCCCTTAAGTAGCCAGATAGCTACTGAAGCCGCCAGTAGCTAATCAGCGTCCGAGCGTAGGAGCACACGTGGGTGCATTATTATTAGGAATTGAGGCCTATACCTGTTCATCGCGCTTAAGTTTAATTGCATGAGCCATCCATGATCGATCTGAGGTAAATGCATGTATAGATAATCCGAACCGTCCATCTAGTGGTTTATTGCAGTGGATATGAAAAATATGTGATTTTTATGCCCATTGGGAATCTATAATCGACCATTGATGGACATAAAATGGACGGCCTACAAATTTTGATTAACGGCCGTCTTCAATAAACTTTTGGTAGTTGGATTGTCAGTATGATTCTGAGGTATGGTCCAACACGTTGTGTGATTTTTTCTTTATGGTAGTTGACCCCATTTGTCTACTGATGCACAGTATTTAGTGCTTCCATATTTGTACCGTACGCGTGGCACTGTCGTGTCATGATCCGCACCAGACATATTAAGGGCTCAGTCATCCGTCTACCTCCAATAAAAATAGATTGATTGGACAATCCTAACCATCAAATAGATGCACTTTTTCTCATTGGATGGGATCCATTACAATTTTTGGATTTTACGGTCCATGTGTATGACACTAATCAAAGGTGCAGGATTGCCAAAACCGAATCTTTTAGTATGGCCACTAATTATTTGACCTATTAAATGAACGGCTTCGATCTGGTTCATATATGCCCATGTGTGCCAACATGACATGGATGCACAGTAGCTCACATGCCTCGAGTTGCACTGGATCATTTTATTTTGGCAGGTTAGCAGATTATGCACGTGGAGTCGAAATTTTTTACTATGACCACTAATCATTTGACCTATTAAGCGGATTGGTGGGACTAGCATGAGGGGTAGTTTCAAATCTTTGTTGGGCCCACCATGATATATATGTTTTATCCACGCCGTCCATCCATTTCTCCATCTGATTTTAAGTTACGAAGCCAAAATTCAGACAAATCCAAATCTCAGGTGAACCACACCAAAGGAAAACAGTGGGGATTGAAGGTCCATTGTTGAAATTTTTTTGGGGGCCCACAGAAGTTTAGTATCAAGCTGATATTTGTTTTTTCCCTTCATCTAGGTTTACTTGATATTATTAACATGTTGTTGGATGGAAATAAACATTACAGTGGGCACTAGGAAGATTTTAATGGTGGACGTTCAATCCCCACTGTTTCCTGTGGTGCGGTTCACCTGCGATTAATATCTGTATGATTTTTAATACGGTGCCTTAAAATCAGATGGAGAAATGGATGGACGGCGTGGCACAGAGATTTGAAACCACCCCTTATACTGGTCCCAGCGGCATAAGTGGACAGTTCAAATATGCCATGTGTGCCGACATGACATGGATGGACAGTAGCTCACATGCCTCGTGTTGCACTGGATTATTTTACTTTGGCGGGTTTAGGGCTGTAAATGGGTCAGTGGACCCGATGGGGTACCCGGACCCAACCCATTTAGACCCGATCCAGACCTGACCCATTTGTTAAATGTTATGGGTCTGGGTCCAAGAATAGACCCATTTGTTAAACGGGTTTGGGTCTGGTTTTCTTTATATTAGGCCCGACCCGACCCGACCCGACCCAAACCCATTTAGTAAGTGGGCGGGTTTGGTCTATGTTACAAGGGACCCGTCCAACTCAGACCCGTCCAGACCCGGTTTTAAGCCTTGTAAAATGCTTGCATACTTGATCCAAACCCAGACCCATTAGACCCGGCCCATTTATAAACGGGTCTGGGTGGATCTCCCTCTACCAGACTCGGACCCATTTATAAATGGGTCTGATGGGCTGACTCGGACTCGACCCGGACCTGCCCATTTAGTAAAAGGGTCTAGATCTAAAATTTGGACCCAGACTTGTTTAGTAAATGGGCGGGTCTGGTTTTGGCTAAACCCGCCCCGAACCCGACCATTTACAGCCCTAGGCGGGTTAGCACGTTATGCAGGGGAAATGGTAGCGAATTAGGTGTTACCCGGGTAATAGCTTAGTAGGTGTTACCCCTACTGTGGGGCCTACCTTGATGATTTTATGTGTATCCATGCCGTTCATCCGTTTCTAAGGATCATTTTAGTGTGGGTTTTCAAAATTAATACAGATCCAAATATCAGGTGGACCAGACCACAAGAAATAGTGGTGATTGAGTGTCTCGCCATTAAAAATTCCAAGGGGCCCATTGTAAAGTTTTCTTAATGTTTATTTTTAATCCAACCTATTGATAATGTCAAGAAGATCTGGATGAAGGGAAATTAGAAATATCATAATGATCCAAAGCTTTTGTGGCCCACGGGAATTTTTTTTAATGGTTTTTCATCACTTTTTCTATTGGTATAGTCCACTTAAGATTTGTATCTTCTTATAATTTGGGATCGCTTCCAAAAATGAGACGAAAAAACATATAGATGGCATGGATATACAACAAATACATCAATGTAAGCCCCACACAGACAATAAGGTAGGCCCCCCACGTCCAACAAAAGGCTATTGCAGACGAGAAACTAGAATTTCGCCTGTTGCTGGACGCTGATTTCCTGCGAAAGCCTTTTTCGGTAAGCTCCTAGCTGAAAATCTAGGTGGGCCCAAGTTGATGTTTGTGAGAAATCCATGCCGCCCATACTTTTGTGAGCTCATTTTAGGACAAGAAACCAAAAATGATCCGGATCCAAGACTTAAGTGGGCTGTATTAAAAACGAAAAGGTGGGTAGGAAATTCCTACCGTTGAAACCTCCCTAGGTTAACAGTGATGTTTATATGCCATCCAAACCGTTCATAATGTCATTCCTCCAATAATGAACTGAAAACACAAATATTAACTTAATTCAAAACTTTTGTGACCCCACGAATATTTCAAATGTAGACGTCTAATCTTCACATTTTTTGGCTCACTTAAATCTTGGATGGGGCTCAATTTTGGTCAGACATCCTAAAATGAGCTTGCAAAACGGATGAACAGGGTGGATTTCTCAGTGTAAAAACTTCCTACAAAAGGTAGCACCTGCGCTGAGAACTTAGGTGAGCTCATTTTAGGACGTGCCTGAAAATGAGCCGAATCCAAAGACTCGAGGGGGCACAAAACTTGAGGATTGAACTTACACAGTTGAAATATTCATGGGCCACAGGCTAATATTCATGGGGATCATAGAATGTTGTTAAAGTTCTGATCTCAGAAAATAAATTAATTGGAAAAAATCGAGAAATAAGGACAGGCTGAAGCACGTGAAAAACACGCTGTCCTTAAAGCGTAATTCGCCCCTACTCAAATTATTTTGAGTCTGGTGATAGGTTGCAGGCGGATTGCTTCCACGATACGACGAGCCTTATGTGGTTTTGCGTTCAGCAAAAATGAAGGATCCACTTTTAAACTCAGTAACACACTCTGGCAGATGAAGAAAAGAAAGAGAGAACAAGAATGGAGGTCTTCTTCTTGTAGCAGTAGATCACTACGCTGGTCTAAGTGGCTTAGTTTGAATCAACCAAACTAAGAGGCTAATAGACTCATATGGGTGCTAGTTCAGTAGGGATGGTTGTGATTGCTGTTGTTGTGTTGGAATAAACCAGACTTGCCCGGTTTATATAGGTAAGGGTGGTTGGCAGTTTTGGTCCAGAGCCATAATGGCACTAGCCGTTTTCTGGCTGTTGTGAGAAACTAGCCGTTTATGGCAGTTTCTGACTGTTGTGCATGTGGGAGTTATGCACCTGCATGCTGGCTATTTAGACTCAATAGCTAGCCGTGTCTGACGCCTCTACAGCCACACTGCCTCATGTGCCCACGCCCTCGCACCTAGCCCGAGACCGTGTCCTTGCCCGTGCACGGTGTAGCCCGAGACCGTGTCCTTGCCTGTGCGCGGTGGAACACGCAAGCAACCATCCTCCCTCTCTTCCACCATAAATAAATAAGGTGCACAACACCCTACTTATAAAGAGGTAAAAATCATTTCTCCTATTCGATATGGGACAAAACAAAGTTTAGTTTTTTTCAAAATAGTTTTTAACCAATATATTTTATTTAAAATATTTTAACACATAATAATTCAGAGACCCACTGTATCCTTATGACACGTGACAAAATGCGAGATCTAAGCCGCTTGCCTGGTGGGTCCACTCCACCGTGTATGCTCATAGGCAAAAAGTCAGGCCGGTAGCTATAAATGATGAATTTAGATGGTCGGTCAATTTAAACCGTCCATTTCTTTAGTATATTTGTGGATCGACATGCTTTTGGTGTAGAAAACATGTTGCCCGTTGACGCGTGCAGCGGTGCTCAGCTAGCAAGTGCTTTGGGACGCGGATTAGCTATTGACAGGTTGAGTAGCTATCTCGCTAGTGACGTCACCAATTTCTATGGTCCCACCGTGATGTATGTATTGTATCCACACTGTCTATCCATTTTGAGAGATTATTTTAGGGCATGAGCCAAAGAATGAACCTGATCCAAATCTCAGGTAAACATCACCAAAGAAAGCAGTGGGGATCGATCTCCTACCGTTGAAAACTACTTGAGGTCACAGAAATTTTTGATCAAGCTGATATTTATGTTTTACCTTCTTCCATGTCTGTGTGAACTTATGAATAGGTTGGATCTCAAATAAATATCATGGTTGGGACCTAGGAAGGTTTCAACGGTCATGTCACTGTCCTTACTGCTTTCTTTGGCGGGTCCACTTGAGCTTTGGATCTGTCTAATTCTGTCCTTACTGCTTTCTTTGGCGGGTCCACTTGAGCTTTGGATCTGTCTAATTCTTTAGATCATGTCTTAAAATGATCTCTACAAATGGATGGACGGTGTGGATACAACACATACATCACGGACGGTGTGGATACAACACATACATCACGGTGGGACCCATAGAAATTGGTGACGTCACTTCAGTAGTAGCGAGATAGCTACTCAACCTGTCAGTAGCCAATCCGCGTACAGTGCTTTGATGCCTTCTTTAGATGAGAAAAAACTTTGATAGTCGGGCTGAGTGGGATGGATGATACACAGGCACTTACATACGACATGCAAGCAATTCAAATCAAACTTTCGAAAATATGGTCTCAGTTTAGATATATCATAGACTAAAAGGAAAATGAGGAGAAAAATAAAAATAAAGGCCTTGTTTAACTGTATGATTTTCGGATTGGGGGACACTTATTGGACGGTCAAAAATGAAAGAAAAAAAATCGATGGTCTTAGTTATACAAACAGGCGCCCAAACGAATCAAGAGGATAGGATTATTCAACCAATCTGATTTTGTGATTGTAGCTCAGCGAAAGTGGGCTCCACAATCTAGTAGGTTTTATTTGATTTAACGTATGCCACGTGGATAATTTTTAGATGGGCCCACCCTGGTAACAGCTTAGTGGGTGTTACCCTTACCGTTGGCCCCACCTTGATGATATCTTCGTCTATTCGTTTTCTCAGCCTATTTTAGAATGGGGTTTAAAACATGAAGCACACTAAAATATCATGTAGAGCACACGGCAAGAAATAGTGATGATTGAGCGCTCACCATTAAAAACTTCCCAAGGCCCACGGTAAGCATATCTTGATAAGGTAAAAAAAGAGCGGAATGAAAGCAAAATAAAAATATTATCTTAATCCAAGCTTTTTGTGGCCTATAAAAAAGCTTTTAATGACCATTAACTACCTTTTTCCAGTAGTGTGGTCCACCTGAGATTTGGATTTGCTTAATATTTTGGGATGACGTCCTTAAGGTCCTGTTTGGATTGTAAGTTACTTAAGATAAGCTACTTATTAGATAAGTTACTTATCTTGGTTTTTACCTATTAAGCAGGTAAGTATGTTTGCTAAACAACATACTTATTAGCCAATAAGTAAATATGTTTGGTAATAACACAATGATAAGTAACCTTTTGGAAGAAAATTTCTAATCTACACATAATAAATAATATATTGACGTGAAAAATAAAAGCTATGGGTGCGTTTGGTAAAACTTCATTCCACGACTTATCACTGAAAAATGATATTTTCAGTGATTTTAGTAATTCAGACTGTTTGGTAACTAAAAAAAGTTAAGTGCTTAATTGGAAAAATCACTTAAATTAAGTGGATTATTTTAAGTCATGCTAACTTGACTTAAAGCTTATCGCTGAATGCAGTAAGTGGTTTCTCTTTAAATTTTTAGATAAAAATTGACAAAAGTATTCTATTAACATTTTAAAATGGTAAAATTACCCATCTTTGTTTACTTTCCCAACCATGAAACCACCCCATGCAAATACTTGAAGTTATCAAATTCTATAAGCCCCAACATAATGTATGTATTATATCTACATAGTTTATCCATTTGGAGAGATGATTTTAAGGCATAAGCCCAAAAATGAGATAGGTCCAAACCTCAGGTGGACCACACCACTAAAAGCAATGGGGACAATGATGCCCACTATTGAAACCTTACTAGGGCCCACCATGATGTTTATTTACCATCAACCCTGTTCATCATAACACAAAGACCTGGATTAAGGGAAAACACAAATATTAGCTTGATCCGAAACTTTTGTAGCCGTGATAAGTTTTCAATGGTAGTTTTCAGATAAATTACCAAACTGATTTTTTAGTTCTTATAAGTACTTAAATTTAGCACTTTAAGTTTTCAATACTTAAATTAATTTTCAGACTTAATTTTTCAGTTTACCAAACAACACCTAAGTGTTGAGGTAGTTTTACATAATGAGCTTTTCTAATCTCGCTTGCGGGGAATAAAGCTCATGTACATGCCATGCATGTGCTAGCGTAGCACGCTTGGTCCGAGATACATTCCATCCAGCAGAACGGCACCACTCTATGGATGCCCTGGCACAAGAATCAGGTTGATCCACTGGTCAGGTGGGCTGCAGTCTGCAAAACAAATGTATGGCTCTGGAAGACTTGGCTGAAGTTTTCTAAGCCATTCACTTGTTTCCAATAGTCAGTCCATGTGTGGGTGGACTAGAACCATTTTTGGGAAAGACGTAGAAGATCAGATCAACCTGATCCGTGGATTGGATCTTGCACCAATTAACGTAGGGCCCATCTTTGATGTGGGTCATCCACTGTGTGAGCCCCACCTTTGATGGGACAGTCCATCATGTGGGGCCTCCTTTAATATGGACGGTATGAGAGAGCAATAATTGAGTGAACCATGAGTGAAAACTTTGATACGTAGCATCTAACCCAAAAAAAAAAAAAGAAAAAAAAAAAAAGACCAAAAGCGATGACATAAGAGAGATAAGTAGAAACGTAAAAATTCAAGAAGCTAAAAATATATATATATATATATATATATATATATATATATATATATATATATATATATATATATATATATATATATATATTTATTAAGATAAGTAATTTTTAAGAGATAAGTTACTTTTCAATTATGCTTGCCAAACGAACTTAAGTGCCAAAAGTAACTTAACGTTTGAGGTTCAGTTGAAAAGTAACTTATGTGGTAGTATCCAAACGGGCCCTAAATGATATGGAAAAACGTATGGACGGCGTGGATTTGTAACAAATTCATCAATGTTTGTTACAGCCCACTTTCCTGATACCCGGGTAACAGCTAATCCACTCCCCATAACTACCAAGCGTGATGCTTTCCCATCGTATCAAGTAACTTCCCTTTTTAGATGGAATGCCAGAGGGGCAGAAAGGGAGCGTTAACTCAAAACAGATGAACGCTGCACATTCACCAGGAACATCTTACCACTAGTAGACGGTTAGGAGTGGTCCTAGGCATTTGTACTATGCTTCATCAATGTGGTGGCCCACTTGATCAGAGGTTCCAATCTACGTACTTGCTTGCCACATATACAGTGAGGAAGGGACTGGATAGAATTTTCGTATGCCGTCTAAATGGACGGTTGCCACTGTCCATTGAGTTTCACACGGCTAACATGGCAAGCTTACACGATATCTAGGCCGTTGAAAAGGTTGGTTTCACTTTGAAGATTACTGGTTACAAAAGTAAGTGTGATCTATTCGTGGACACAGATTGCCTGTGGCAGTAAGTTCGTGCGGTCGGAAGCTAAGTGGGGCCATCCTGATGTTTGTGAGAAATCCACTCCATCCATCCGTTTTTTTAGATCATGTTAGCTCATCAGCCCAAAAGTTAGGCAGATCCAATACTCAAATGGGCCACACGACAGGAAACAGTGGGGATTGAGCGTCTGCTATTGAAACATTTATGCAGCTACAGAAGTTTTGAATCAGGCTAATATTTTTGTGTTTTCAGTTCATCCAGGCTAATATTTGTATGCTTTCAGTTCATCCCAATAGTAATGACCTTATTAACGGTTTGGATGGCAGATAAACTTCATATGGACTGTCGAGGTTTCAACGGCAAGCATTTTCCTACCACTTTTTCCTGTTGGCCCACTTGAGTTTTCGATCTGTCTCATGTTTGGCTCGTCCTAACATGAGCTGGCAAAAAATGGACGGGTGGATTTCTCACAAACATGGCCCCACCTCGCTTCTGAGCCCAGGAACTTTCTGCGACAGGTGTGTGGCATGATATCTGTGGGCTTCTGCACTGTGGCCCACGTGATGAACGGATTAGACTGATTTTTCCATACAATGGTCGACCTCTTCGGCGGCTTGAACGTAAGCCGTTGACTGTGCAACTCAATCGAGACATTCGTAGACCGACCAGAATAGTCTGCTACACTGCTAATAGGAGTGAATGAAAACCTGAGTGCAGTGGCCCACCATGTTTTATAGGTGAAATCCACTCGGTCCATCACGTGAAAACACTTCTGTTTGGCGCAAGGGATTAGGGGGATTTGGTGGGATGAGATTTACAACCTTTAATAATTATTGTTGCCCGTGGATCATGGTGGAATTGGTGGAATACCACCTAATTTCAATCGATGTTTGAAATAAAGGAGTATCTTGTGCCGAACTAATTACTCCGGTTATTACTTTGTTTGGTGTGACATTGTTTTTAAGATATGTGTTGATGTTACTAAGTTTTATGGGCCCCACCATAACATTTGTGTTATATCCACACTGCCATTCAATTTTTGGAGATCATTTTAGGAAATGAGCCCAAACTTGGGAGGGGGAGGCGGGGGAGGGGTGTATTTATTTTATTGGTAATCCTATTCAATACCAACTAATACGTTGGGGAAGGGGGGGTGTACTTATTTATTGGTAATCCCATTCAATGCCAACTGATACGATGGAATCCTTTGCACCAAACAGGCAAGGTTCACCAAACTTGAAGGAGATCATCCGGATGAGTCACACCTGATGAACGGCATTGGTGGAAGATACACGGCTTCACACACAAACTTATGGTTTGCTTTCCATCCCCCATTGTTGGCTAACCAGAGTTGTGGGCCTGCCTGATTTTTGGCCCCAGAGACTAGTACTGAGGAGAGCACCTGATGGACAGAGGGAATGTCACACAGACAACATGGTGGTGGGTGGGCCCATAAACCTTTATTGTTATATACGTGGGAGCGGATTGCCAGTGATCCGGGGGACAGATATACCTGTGCCGGGGCTGTTTTGGGCCCACATAGATGCTCGTGACAAATCCACTCCGTCCATCTGTTTTGAAAGGCCGCAATAGGACAGTAACAAAAACCAGGAAGAGTAAAAAATTAGGTGGGCTACACTAAATGAAACAATGGGAACGGAAATGTCCAACCGTTGAAACCTAATGGAGCTGACCATGATGTTTAACGGTAGTCATTCAATCCCCGCTGTTTCCTTTGGTGTGGTTCATTTGAGCTTTTGATCTGCTTCTTTTTTTTGGGTTCAGGCCCAAAAATGAGCTAGAAAAATCGATGGATGGCATGGATAAAACACATACATCATGGTGGGCCCACCAAGCTTTGACACCAGCTAGCTGGTTGGTGTTGGGGTCACCAGCCAAACAGCGTCAAGGCCATTTTATGATTCGTTCTGTCCAACTAAGTGGGGCCACAATAGCTAATGATCTAAGAGATTGATTTGATAGAGCCTTGTTGGAGAAAGGGGATGTGCATTGGAAGATTATTATCCTTCCATCTATTGGCTTAGAAGGAGATGATTGAGAAAGTTCCAAAGATTGAATGCCATACAAAACCATAGATGCATGTGCCATGACACACGTGTGTGGCATTTAAGCCGTGCATTATACAAGGCCCACTTTTATTTTTTCATTCATCTCTTAAGGAGTCTCATGAATTCAGTATCCAACCGGTAAAACAAACACACATACACGTGGGAATCATCAAGGTGAAACAAAAACATCTCAACATAAGATGCATGTTTGAAACATGAGATTAGGATGTATGGAATTGATTATTTCAACGTATATGGAATCAATGAGAAGGATAGGGTTAATTGAGGTATTTGACTTTCCAATCTAAGTAAGATACAATGAGATTCTTGTAGATTTTGAAATCCATACTACGTCTATGGACCCCACTTAATGCATTTATTTATGTCTATCTATATATATATCCTTAATATATGACACTCAAGTAACATATGAATATAGGTGACCAACATCAGTTATGAAATTTGGTCCATCGATTACAATTCCAATGTCCACATAATTATGACATTGCCTCCTTAGCACACCATCAAAAGGCCGCAATTTTAAATTCCTTTGCAATCTATGGTTGAGATCATGTCTTTAGCACACCTTCTCTCCTATTTCTCAGAAAACACCACATTGCAATTGGACCGCCCTGACATTTTTCCAAAGCCTCAAGAAGTAGGCCTTATCTGCTGCTAGACTTATTTAAAATTTGCGGGCTGGACATTTTTATGATGGGCCATGCTGACACACGGGCTCATGGGTTGGATTTGGACTTGGACCTGGTTCAGCCAACTGAAAAATTGGCCTCCCTATCTACAACGACTGCCTGCCTGGGCCAGTGGACCCAGATGTCTTTGGGATCCCTTTGGACCTGCTCATCAGGTCCGTAGGCTGGTCCAAGACAAACCCTTTGCCCATAATGCGGGCCCATTGCAAATACACCCAATGCAACCGGCAGAAGGAAAGGCCCTCCTCTAGCTCCAGTCGGGAAGGGTTAACCTTGGGTTTTTTAAATTCGGCTTAGGTTGGACTTGGGTTTAGTATCATAAGCCCAGAAACTCCTCCAAGTTCGGATCCACTAGAAAGCTTTGTATGTTATGATCAACCTGAAAGGTCTATGAGGCCCACCTTGATGTGCGCTTTACATCCATCTCCGGGCATCAAATGCATCCCTTATGTTCTCCTTAAATCCCAAAATTCAGGTGGACTTTACTATGTAAAATCATGCCTAAAACCTCTAAAAATCATGTGGCGTGACCCACATCTCTTTTGGATTTGACCTGAATTTTGGAGTGTCCAGTCAATCATTCATCCTAGCGGGGCTCATCTCCTGAATGGATTGGATTGAATGTACAGAACACAGTGGGCCCCGCATGCAATCTCCAAGGTTTTTAATGGGAGTCGTCCCCATCCCTAATATTCCCTATGGTGTGGCTCATCTGGTTTTGAGGCGCCAAGGATAACATGAAGGGCGGCCACACATGATGGACAGATTCGATGTCATGCACACATCACAGTGGGGCCCACACATCGTGTTTTTGGTTGAGCTTAACTCACAGAGTTTGTAGAGGATCCAGCGTCACCTCCATATGGCCCTACTTCTTAAGGGTGTTGATTTGCCAATTTGGGCCAGTCCAGGATCAGCTTCATCCCATACTTACATGATTCTAGGCCTCAAACGGGCCTATACGGCCCACTTTCCCGATGTTTTGGATCTGCCTGATTTTTGGACTCTGTCCTATTGTGGTCTTTCAAAACAGATGGACGGAGTGGATTTGTCACGGACATCTCTGTGGGTTCCACTATACCAATGGTCTGGATCACCCACACATAGACCTCACTTGTACAAATTGAAAACCTGAGCACACCATAGAAACTCTTGGCCGGGGAGCGGATTAGGTGAGACCCCGGATCCACCGAGGTGGGTGGGACCCCTGACTGTGGGGCCCATTGTGATGTATGTGACTACATCCGTGTTGTGCATCCATATTGAAAGCTCATTTTAAGGCATGATCCAAAAAACGAAGCAGTTTCAAAACTCAGATGGACCATAGTACGGTAAACAGTGGTGATTGACCATTAAAAAAATTTATGGGCCACATAAGCTTTGGATCAAGATGATATTTGTGTGGTCTCTTCATCTAGATGTTTGTGACCTCATCAACAGGTTAGATGGCAAATAAATATTCCGGTGGAATCCATGAAGTTTTTAATGGTGAGGATTCAATCATGATTATTTCCTGTGGTGTGGTCCACCTAAGATTTGAGTCAACTTCATTTTTGGTATCATGCCTGTGTGGATTTAAGGCACATTCATAACTGTGAGCCCCACAGTCAGGGGTCCCACCCACCTCGGTGGATCCGGGGTCTCACCTAATCCGCTCCCGTCCCATGATATCAATAAACCATGGGCCCCACTCGTTCAGACTAGAAACCCGAACCTACTGTACAACCCCTTCTATAAATCCCTCTTCGAAGAAAGAGTTTGCAACAAGAGGGAAGCTTTGATACACTGGCAGAGATGATACGCAGGCACTTACAAATTGCATAGCTGGAAATTAACTGTCCAAATCATGGGTCCCATTTAGATGTCATGAATCAAAGATTGCACTTAAAATGAGAAATATCTAACGGTAATTTATTTATCTGACTACCGGATTTAGTGGACATTCATTGGACGGTTAAAAAATGAAAAAATATCCAACATTCCAATTTCAACATGCAAGTGTCCACGAATCAGCGGTTAGGATTATTAGCAACAGTGGGTTCCACAATTTAGTTGGTCTGGTTTGCGTTAACGTATACATCGTTTTACAATGTATAAGTGCCTGCTTATCAAGCGTCATACTCAGCCAGAGTATCAGACAACTCCCCTTTCTACCATATATTCCAGTGCATTGCTATAAGTGGCTACTTGAGACTGTAGCTTTTGAATGATCCAAACCGTTTATAAGATGATCCTCACGGTGGATAGGGGAATACCCATCCATGGTTTGGATGATTGCAACATGACTCCAGATCTAACAGCTACAATCCAAAACGTAAAAAACTAACTATAAGGTCATTGTAACAAACCTCTCAAGGAAATTGAAACGTCTGATTTTGATGTGTCCACACCAACCAAGCCCACTGACCTTAATCCAACGCTTAAGAAACGGCTCATGAGATGGCCTTCTCACCACAAAAGAGAGAAGAAAGTCAATGTAGTATGATTATTGTAAGAATAAAAATACATGTAACGACATACAGATGTTTGTTTTGATATGGGATTTTTGCTAAGCTGTCCACACCTTTCTATTTGTGAGGAATGTGGTGAAAGCGGCCGAAAGCTGTGGTTCAGATCCACGTGACCCGGTGCATTCATTTGCACCGATAAAGAAAGCCAGCAACATTTGATTTTTCCCTGACTCAAAAAGAGGGTCCAGGTACTTTTATGAAGTGGGAGCCTCCCATGTGATTCTCTTGTCATTGCAGACCGACTTCCATAAATATCCAAATAACAGAGCTTAGATACTCTGGCGGAGTGGGATGGATGATACGCTGGCACTTAGAAGTTACTTAGAAATTGCATACATGGATTACATTAAGTTAAATAAACTGTACAAATTATACGCCTAAGTTTAGATGTATCGTAAGTAAAAATCTATGCTTATTTGATTATCTGACTATAGGATTTATAAACATTTATTGGACGGTTAAAAATGGAAAAATTCAACGGTCCTCATTTTGGGAAACAAGTGTCCACGAATAAGAGGTATTGATCAACTAATCTGGTTCTGTGAATCTGACTTAGGGACAGCGAGTTCGACAATTTACGGTCTAATTTGAGTTAATGTTGGCCATGTGTATAATTTATTAGTGCCTGCTTATCAAGTGTCATACTCTGCCGGAGTATCGAATAACACCCCGTGCCCAAAATCCATCTCTGATCACCTTTCCGCCCTTCCTTTAAATGTGGTCCCTGAGCATGACAATGGCAACCTACTCTCCCAATTTGGCACTTTGCTTTTGATACCTGAGCTGTCTATCAGGTGGGTCCCACTACTTTATCATCGGATCGTGTACACATGCTTACAACAGAATTTTTTATAGCCATCCATATGTTATTCACCCGTGGCCTACTGATGATGATCAGACCGATCTGATTTCTTGTACATGGAACATAAACAGTGGGCCCCATCAAATGAACGATCAAGATCAATGGCTTACTTGCATCCTTACCAAAATTTGTGCATCCGAATGTAACGTAACACAGGGTATAGAAACTGCACGCTAGGACAGGAATGACAATAAATGAAGAGACCCGAGGTAAGGACGCCTATTGGCTGGTGACTCAGCCCGGTTGGGCCACGTACACGGTCAGAGATGGGCCCACTCGAAGTCTTACTGTGTGGACTCGGTGAGTTAAGGGGCAATCAGCTTCCCAAAGGCCACCCACTCAAAAAATACTCCAAAATGGATTATGACAACTAAAGTGGTACACGAGTCGAGTCGAGTCGAATCGAGCATTACCTTGCTTGGTGCTCGATTCGAACCCACCTGACCCTGTTCGTTACTGGGCTCGACTCGGTCAAGTCAAGTAGGTCCCTGCTCAATCAAAAGACCGAGGGAATTCGAGTCAATTTCGAGTTTTCGATCCGAGTTCGAGTTTGATTCTTTCAAGTTGAGTTTGAATTTGTGTTTTTAAGCAAGGTTTGTTAAGCTAAGTTTGAAGTACTAATTTTCTATAAACATAATCACAGATTCACAATCACAATTATTAATTCAAATTACTAATTTAATCACGATTGAAATTATCTATCCTAACTTTGTACTAATTCACTACAATCTCAAACATAAAGTTTAGAGAAGGAGGAGGGTGGGTTAGGATTTTAAACAGGGGGCACAAAGACGATTGAAAGTTAAAAGTTAAAATGAGTAAGATAAAAAAAGAAAAGAAGTTGTGTATATATAATACGGCTCCGAGCCAAGTCAAGTCGAATCAAATCGAGCCAAGTTTGAGTCAAGCCGAATTAAGCATGTCTCTGCGCGAAGCTCACTTGAACACATTTGAGCATCAAAATTTTGACACAGCTTATCTCAAATTCACTTTCGATCTAAGCCGAGTCAAGCAGTTTTCGAGCAACTCAAGCGATTTCTTCTAGCTCACTCAACTCGAGCCGACTCGAATGTTATGGTACATTACGGAATATCGTGTGATATACAGCCCATACATGCATGGTTTGCAGTAACACAGAAACTAAAAAAAAAAAAAAAAAAGTCACACCAATGGCATTATTATATATACACCAAAATTGAGAGTATAACCTCTACCATTCGATCTTATACAGCCTTATCGCATATACACCAAAATTTAGAGTATAACCTCTATCATTTGTTCTTATACAGTATTCTTACCTTCTTTTAGCAATTAGTTCTAGTCAAGACATAAAATAGAAAGTGAAGTGGGCCACACATTTCCACTATTGGGCCCCACCTAAATTAAGCTTGTTCGTGATCCAATGGTGACCTGCCAATGAGATCCACCGTGCAAACCGTGCGGACCTCTTCGGGTGGAATGAAGCAATCGACAGATAGGCCCGGCACGTTGAAAACAACATCGTCAATCGTCCAATTCTCCTCCATCCGCGTCATCAGACGGTTCACCTTCACATCATCCCCGAATCTTGCCAGATGTACAGGTGGACTGGCCTGAATGGGCAATCATCACACCGTCCACGGCTCGGTAGTCCTCGATACTCGATCGAATGGTGGTCTCCCAGTACGTAGGGTGGGTCCCGGGAGATTGGATCCGAGTTAGGTGAGAATCCTCGAGATAAATGAGCAATCCACTCCGTTGGCTGAAGTAGCCCACGATTACATGTTTGATGATCTCAGCCGTGCTATCGCCACGGTCGGCCAGAACTGAGTGATCTGCGGCCACTTTCAGTGCGAAACATTCATCATCGGCGATGCGCGTCTCCCCCATGTATTGCGCCGGGGAAAACACATGGGCCACTGTGACAGGGTCAAGACCCTGATTTGATGTAAAAAAGAATAAAATTAGCCTTTGATCTGCACAAGTGGGCCATGTCAAATCAAAGGTGGGCCCATTCAATCAAGCACCAAAAAGGAGATGGCATGGGAAGTATTCTGTAATATTATCACATAGGTCAATCAAGCACCAATATTAATAGTAAAGCCGGATCCTTTTTTGCCTTAAACTCCTCTCAGGAGCCTTTTCGTTTGTCCACATTATCACATAGGTCTGCAACCCTGTCACAACCTTAATGCAACCTTATCACACCTCAGCGCAACATGGTCACATGACATCATGCTGTGATGTAGAGCAATGAAAAGGCTACCAGCAGAGATTTCATGCTTTGAAGCCAAAGAGAGGATTCATACTCATTGTTGTGATCATACTCTGTTGGCTTCACGACAGTCTTATGCAATTATGCATGAATTAGACCACAGTTGTATTCCTCGGCGATTATTCGGCCGTGCAACCGTATATTCGCGTCCTTTTATTGGTCGGTGCTAGAGACATAGTTATACAGGATACGTCTCGACTTAAGGCTTTGGATTAGGGTCATCTATCGGTGATCCGAACCGTTCATATGATGGGCCTCAGCTTGGATTGGTGACACTAGAAATAAAAGAACTTTAGACTGGAACATTTTAGTCACTTAACCCTAAAGCTCTCGAATCAAAGGCACGAAATATTTCAATATGAGAGTTTTTTTAGGCATATATACGGTATACCTGTCCATGGAAACTTACATCATATAAACTTTTTGGGTCATCGAAATGTACCGATCCAACCGTTAAAGGCCCGACGTATCCTATTGCGGTACGTCGGGATGTACTCTAACTAACCTTTTGCCACCATTGGAGGTTTGCTAACTCTACAGGCACCTTTACACGCAGCGCACATGGCGAGTGTGTGGTACATACTTTTTGAGTCATCGAAAAGTACCGATCCAACCGTTAAAAGTCCCGACAACATATCCTATTGCGGCACAACGGGATGCACCCTAACAATCCTGTGGCTGCCATTGGAGGCTTGCGAGCCCTGCGGGCACCTTTACACGCAGCCCACGTGGCGAGTGTGTGGTACATCTAAGGACGGCATAAGGTTTTTACTCGGACGCGGTTTGGCTAGTGACCCCAACACCAGCCAGCTAGCTGGTGTCAAAGCTATGTGGGATCCAACATGATGTATCTGTTTTATCCCCGCCGTACAGCTATTTTCCCAGCTCATTTTAGAGAGAGATCCCAAAAATGAGGCAGATACAAATCTCAGGTGGACCACACCACAGGAAATCAGTGTTGACTGAATGTCCACCATTAAAAACATCCTAGGGTCCACTGTAATGTTTATTTAGGGTCCACTGTAATCCTAGGGTCAACCAGTTGATAAGGTTACACAAACCTGGATGAAGGTTAAAAACAAATATCAGCTTGATCCAAAACTTATCTGCCCCCAAAAGATTTTCAACGTTTAGTGTCCAATCCCACTGTTTCCCGTGGTGTGGTTCATCATAGATTTGAATCTCCCTCATTTTTTGGGATCATACACTAAAATGAGCTGGAAAAATGGATGAACGGCGTGGATAAAACAGATACATCATGGTGGATCCCACGGAGCTTTGACACACTTTCTAAGCTGGCACGTGCTGCTGCTGAATGTAAATGCAATCAGTAGGCTAGTTGGGTCAGAATAAGATTTTCTAATAATGCATTTCTTATATAATAATAAATTATATTAAAATGCATGGAATTGCATGGCGTTGAGCACAGACAAACAAAATCGTGGGGTTCCTGTAAGTTGGGGCCCACCAACATACGACCACCGTTGAGCGTCCAATAGGATGGGGGACCTGCCCCAAGTGGGACATAGTTATGAGGCTGGTGTTCTCCATTGTACATGTGGTCTATTCATGGTGATCAGAACCATTCATTTGATGGCCCCACAATTGATGGGCCAGATCCCAAAACTCATGACGATCTGAAGGTCGTAACCACCCGATTGGGTGCATCGACAACTTGGCCCACCTGATCAACCGGTGTGAATTTCTAATCACTACACTTAGGCCTTCGAACATACTTGGGAATTCAGTTTGTACACGCACTGGCCAATGGTTTGATGATCCAGACCATTAAGTAGTTGAGCACGACTGTGGATGAACCACATCCCTGATAATATCCTCAATGAAACAATCCTAACCTTTCACTTTTGACCAGTGAACGGACGTTTAAGAAGAATGACCAAGGGTCTCAGCTAGGAAGTCGGATTGGGGTTTGCTCTATCTTCGATGGATGGAGGCTAACAGTTCGATGGTCTGGACAATTGAATGGTGGGCCCCACTTGTACTGTAAAAGCTAAAAGCTGAAAGACGAGGAGATTATAATGTGCCTGTGTATGTATTTCCCGATAGAGAATCGGGTAATTCCACCCGAGGAATTGCCGATGACAGAACGATACCTCCGTACAAAACTGACTCCCCATTGGATAAATACTCTGGCAGCCCGTGACGCATGATACGCAGTCACTACGAAATTGAAAACGTGGCAGAACCATTGGATGTTTCCATTTTTAACCGTCCAATATATGTCCAACAATCTCATGGTAAGGTAATCAAACAAGCGTAAGTCATGGTTCCTCGTACATTCAAATCGAGACCCAAATTTTCGGCAGTTTAATTGAATTGCTTGTAAGCCAAGATGCAATTTCTAGGTGCCCGCGTATCATCAATCACTCTCAGCCAGAGTAATAATAAAAGAAGAAGAAGAAAAAAAGATAAAGATAAAACCGTTGTAGACATGAAGAGGCCGGAAACTTTCACCACTTACTTGGAGAGCCCGACGGAGGGGGCGGGCCCCACCTTTAGCAGTAGTGGAACCCGAGCCATGGTGTGTGGCGCCAGGCGACCTTGCCGTCGCTGCCGGCGGCAACCTTGTGGCCCGCTACGACCAGCTCCACCAGCCACATTCCGGGCACCATCTGCCACATAACAAAACACCCCTTCTGTGGTGGCCCAGATGGGGCCCCGAGCTCCTCGATCATGGCCATCCTCACCGTTCCAGCTGCATACATGGTCTTCACACATCCTTCCATCTTCCGGCACCCTGTGGCGGCTGCAAACTGCTGAATTATGTACTGAGCCGACGAGGCCACCTGTGGACACATCAACATGTTCATGGCCGTCGAAACTTGAGATAACTCGATCAGGTCATGACTCACTCAGAACTTGAGAAAACCCCAAATCGACTCGACTCGGCACAACTCGTTTGAGTTTATAAATATTTAATAATGAAAAACTCGAGTTTTTTTTAAACTCACCCGAGCTCTTGAGGCGAGATTTGATGTTTTTAAGAGATGGCTGTAACACCCAAAAAGTGTTTGTGATCATCACCGTTCCTTTTTACGGTCGCGGCGGCCAAATGATCGAGACCGTCCGAATCATGCGGCGGATTTTGGGTGGACCGCAGTATGAAAATTACACCGAAGTAACGGTTGGATGATCTGGATTACTGCAGATATATACCGTGTGTGCAGTGGGCAAAGAGCCCAAAATAAGAGAAGTAGAAATACTTACGTTGCATGGGGGATTTGGAATGGGGGAGAGAGGGGAGAGAGGGCAGGCTAAGACAGCCAAAAGGATCTTGAGGTCGGATTTCTTGGGGAATAGAAGAGGAAGCTGGTTCTTGAACCAGTTTCTCCATGAACTCTCCTTCTTTGAGCTCTTCTTCGAGTCTTCTTCGTTGATAGGCTCTTCTGATAGAGGGGCCAAACGACCCATTTCTTCTCTTCTTCTCTCCCTCTACGTAGATATATGGAGATGAACGGATAGATGAGGGGATCTGTGATTGGCCGTTTTTCATTTCTTTCCTTCTTTAATTTCTTCTGTGTTTTTTAAGGGAGAGAGAGAGAGAGAGAGAGAGAGAGAGAGCTGGAAAGGGGGCTGTATACTTGAGCTCTCCTGTTCTGGTAAGCCCGTACGCGTGTACAAGTTACATAATGTACACGTCAGCACATATGCCAGCGTGGCAGACAGGTTCATAATCAAAGCTATCCATCAGAAGGATCCTCTTGTGTAGGCTCACCAACCCAAGAATCAGGTCGTTTCACTAATCAGGTGGGCCAGAATTAATTGAAAAAATGTACGGTTGTGAAAAATCGAAAGAAGTTTAATATCATGGTACAGTTTCTGAATGGACCACACCTTTATCTTTGCACAACAAATTTCTAGGTGGTGAGCCCCACGTGATGGATGGCTTGGATATTACACCTCTCTGCCACGCTGGCGTAGTGGTGTTGTATGTGTTGTTGATTTCTACACGCGCTTGGGGTTTGCAAAGCTCATATATCTGTATCTTTCTTTATGGGCACTGGGCGTTTTTAAAGGTTGGACGCTCGATGTTGGATTGAGTGGACAGTTAAAAACTAGGGTCCGACCCACCTGATTGACGGGATCGATGTCCCACACGAGGACGAGGGGCTTGTTTTGGGGTGGGAGTGGGACCCACCTGATGCCCACACGGGTGAGCACGAGCGTATCTGCGTGTGGGAGTTGGAAGGGGGTGAGGGTCTTGTTTTCGGTAGATACGTGGAGGAGGGGCTTTTAAGGCAGGCAAGGGGAGTGGGCGAAGGGTCGAAATCTGTATAATAATGGCTTTTCTGGTTGTTTGGTAAAATTAGAAAGTCGTGGAGTACATTTGAGTCAAGGAAATAGGTATGTGATGGGTACTCGCATTTCAGGCACACGTCTGTGGAGCCCACCATGTTGTATATGATAAATTCACTCCGTCTATCAAGCTCTAAATCCTCGATGTTAAGTCCTAAGCCCAAAATTCAGCTACATCCACTGATTGTTTGGGCCACACCACTTGGGACAGTGGGGATTGAATGCCAACCGTATGTTTGTCTGTGGGACCATCATGGTTTTTTTTTATATCTTTCATCAAACCCGTTCATCAGGAGTTGATCACGAGGATGAAGAGAAGATACAAAAATAAGCCTGGCATATAACTCAGATGAGTCACGTCTTGTAAATTTAGCGGTTTCAGTAGCAATTTTACATTGTTCCATTGGCTTGGCATATCTGAGTTTTTTTATTGTACTTATTTTCTGTATATACGTTCAAAATAATGATTCTCGCCTGATGGACGAAGTGGATCCTACATATGCAACATGGTGGACCACACAGATCTTGGGTATTTTATGCACTGCAGCTTAAAACAGGTGTTGTAGACGATTCCGGCCCCGTTTGGAGGGTCATGGCCCACCAGGCCGTCTGGACACTGAGTCATCCATTTTCCCTAGCCCAACGAGGTTGTTCGATGTGTGGGACCCACTTGATGAGGGAATTAACTGATTTTTACACCAAGCCACAAGATGACGAGACCAATCTAATGGACGGACTTGATCTTGGACACGTATGACAAGTTAGCCTATGTGATGGAGGCCCATTCATGCGGGTCCAAAGCCTCATGATCAGATGGCTTGAACTAAAAGAGTGCGGATCGTCTATGTTGGCCGCGCAGAAGAATCCAGCGCTGCCCCTCCTTATTCGTCCACGTCATAGGAGCCTATGTCAGCTGACGTCATCAATAACTTGAAGGAAAAAAAAAAAAAAGGAATACATCTCTATTTTTATACGTATCTACTCATTGCTTATACGAAATACCACTCATTCAAATATGATTTTACAGGCTGCAAATCTTCTGATAGCTAGCACATCTGCCGGAGGAGTGCATAGTTTGTGGGCCCACTATGATATATGTTTAGATCGTTACCGTCGAATCATTTTTACAGATTATTCTAAGGCACTGTCCAAAAAATAAGCTGATCTAGAGCTCTTGTGGACCACACTAGAACACCTACCATTTTAATTGTGAATGTTCATTCAACACTGTTTTTTGTGTTGTGGTCGACTTGAGATTTGAATCTGCCTGTGCTTTTTTACATCTCATAGAATGATCCAGAAAAATGAATGGTCGGTATGGATGAAGCACAAAATCATACTAGAGCCTACATAGCATTGACCGCCTAGCCAATCTTCGTCTATTCTCCCCCATCACCGTCCACGCAGATTGCCATCCAATAGATTTCCTGTGAAAGCCTTGCGCAGGAAGTTACTAAGCTGGAGACCAAGGTGGGGTCCACCGTGATGTTTTCGAGAAATCCACTCCGTCCATCTGCCTTGTGAGCTCATTTTAGTGCATTATACCAAAAATTAATAGGATCCAAGACTAAAGTGGGCCGAAAATGTGAGGATTGAACGTCCACATTATGAAATATTCGTGGGGCCACAGAAGTTTTAAATCAGGCTAATATTTGTGTTTTCAGTTCATCCAATAGGAATGACGTTATGAACGGTATTGATGTCATATGAACATCACTGTGGATCCCAGGGAGGTTTCAACAGTAAGAATTTCCCTACCCATCTTTTCCTTTAGTGCGGCCCACTTAAGGCTTGTATCCGGTTCATTTTTTGTCTAATATTCTAAAATGATTTAACAAGGGGGATGGACGGTGTGGATTTATCGAAAACATCACGGTTGGCCCCACCTAGGTTCCCAGCGCAAGGCTTTCGCAGCCTTTGGAAGTGCTGCGCGGGCGCGACTTGGGTGAGACCCCGGAACCAGCGTTGTGGGTCGGATCCTGAACCCAGGGCCCACCTGGATGTGTTCCTTGTAAATCCATGCCGTCCATCAGGTATACCATAACATAGGAAACAGTGGTGATTGACCATTAATGGGCCACAAAAGTTTTCGATGAAAATGATATTTGTTTTTCCCTTTCATCCAAGATCATGTGACCTTATCAACAGATTGGATGGTAAGTAAACACTACAGAAACATGAAGGTGTGTTCTAAGAAGTTTTTAATGGTAGGATGGTCAATCACCACTGTTTCTTATGGTATGGTTCACCTGATAAATTTTTTTGCTTAGTTTTTGGGATAATGCCCTAATATAATCTGAACAAACGGATGGACAAAGTGGATACATAATACATACATCAAGGTGGGCCCCACAGTAACCCTACGGTAAGGGCCACACCGTCTTAGGTTAGCCCGAGGTCTCACCTAATCCGCTCTCGTCAAGTTCCCCGATAGAGATGATTGGGAGCGAATTAGGTGCTACCCTGGTTACGCCTTGGTGGTACCCCTACCGTGTGGGGTCTATCTAGATATATTTTTTGTACATCCATGCCGTCCACCTGTTTGTACGCCTAATTCTAGGATGATATCCAAAATTATAACACCTAATTCCCTCCCGAGATGATTAGGTGTTACCCAAGTAACACCTTAGTGGGTGTTACCCTTAGTGGGGCCAACCGTCCTTCATAATGTATTGTATATCCACGACGTCTAACTATTTCTCCAGCCCATTTTAACACTTGATCCTAAGAATTAACCAGTTCCAAATCTTATGTGGACCACACCATATGAAAAACGTACATCATGATGGGAATAGCTAGTGGTAAATCACTAGCCCGTCCACTTCCGGTTTGGCTAGTGAAGGTGTGGTAGGTGTTTTGTGGCCCCACCATGATGTATGTGTTCTATCCTTGCCGTCTATCAATTTTTTCAGATCAATTTAGGGTGTGATCCAAAAATGAGGCAGATCTAAATCTCAAGTGGATCACACCATAGAAAGTGGATCACACCACAGAAAATAGTAGCAATTGAATGTTCACCTAGGGCTGTCAATGGCATGGATCTTGATCCGTATCCGATCCGATTTAATCGGATTCGGATCAATAATCGGATAATCGGGTCGGATACGAATATCCAAATATGATCCGTTTAATAATCGGGTCGAATTCGGATCAACCTTGATCCGGCCCGTTAACGACCCGACCCGACCCGATTAAAAAAAAAGAAAAAAAAAAGAAAAAAAAGCCGTCTCTTTCCACTGCACGAGCATCTCTCTCTCTCTCTCTCTCTCTCTCTCTCTCTCTCTCTCTCTGATATTGGGTCGGATCGTAATTGGATCGGAAACGGATTTTAAAAAATTTAAACGGGTCGGGTTCGGATCTATACTTGTGATTCGAATCGGATTCGGGTCGGATATATCCTTAATCGGGTCGGATACGGATCATCACTAATCCGGCCCGTATCCGACCCGTTGACAGCCCTATGTTCGCCATTAAAAACCTCATAAAGCCCACTTTAATATTTATTTGACATCCAACCGGTTGATTACATCATATAGACCTGATTTAAGGGGAAAAAAAATATTTGCTTGATCCAAATCTTTTATGGCCCTCAATAAGTTTTAAATGGTAGGCGTTCAATCAACATAGTTTCTTTTTATGTGATGTGGTCCACTTGAGATTTAGATATACCTCATTTTTTATCTTGTGCTATAAAATCATCTGGAAACATGGATGGACGGTGTTGATGAAACACAAACACTGTGGTGGGGCCCACAAAGCACCAACCACTTGCCATTACATGTTAACAATTAGCCATGTACACGAGTCGAACCAAGTCGAGCTTAGCCCTGCTCAGTGCCCTACTTGAATCCCCCAACCCTTGCTCGGTAGTCGACTCGACTTGGCAACGAGCCTAAATGTCATACTTGGTCGGCAAACTGAGCGAGTTCAAGTCAAGTTCGAGCTCGATTCGAGTTCAGAGTATTTGGTTTCGAGTCGACTTAGGGTTATCAGGTTAGGGTTATTTGGTTAGGGTTATCCGATTAGGGTTTAAAATACATATATAGATTCATATTTACACCATTATTCTAGCCATGGCAGCATTTGATTGGGTTGTCGTGGTCAGACGGGATGCCCAAATTCATTGTATTGTATGAATGAGAGAGAGAGAGAGAGAGAGAGAGAGAGAGAGAGAGCTGATGGGACAAACAGCGAGTCAACGACGATCAACGAATGGACAGCTGAACAAGTAGGGCTGCAAGGGTAACTGAAGCAAGGAAGGGCTGTGATGAACGTCGATCGCTGGACGATCAGTGGTGGATTGGGAGGAAAGGGATTGGGTTTGGGATTTGGAGGGTCGAGTAGGGAGAGAGAAAGAGGGAGATATGAAAGTAGGATTTTTTTTTCCAAATGAGTATTTATAACACTTATTAAAAATCGAGTCGGGCCGAGTCGAATCAACCGAGTCAAGTCAAGTTATATTCTGAGTCGAGCAATGGCCAACTCGATGCTTGACTCAAACTACTCTCGATTTTAAAATTTTAACTCGACTCGGCCCGTATTCAAATTCGAGTCGAGCTATTTCAAGTCAAGTCGAGAGAGTTAACAGAGCTTTTCCGGCTCGTGTACAATGGTATTAGAGTGTCACTAGCTAATCCACTTCCTCATTGGATGCAATTTGTCTAGTGACGGGTCGGTGCTCTATATGCCCCACCATCATTATTTCTTTAATCCATTCCATGCATCCATTTTTTCAGATCATGGCATATATAATTCTGAGGTGGACCACACCATGAGAAAACAGTGGCGATTGAATGTCCACCATTAAAAACTTCTTAGGGCTGACTGTAATGTTTATTTGACAAAACTAAGATGTGGTCCACTTGGGATTTGGATCTACCTTATTTTTGGGCTCATACTAGAAATTAATATGAAAAAATGAATGGACAGCATGAATGAAACACATACATCATGATGGGCCCAGAGAAAAATGACCACTAGACATTGGCTAATGGTCACTAGACAATCCACTTACCAATTGGATGGGATTTGGCTAGTGAAGCTATGGCCAGTTCTATGTGGGGCCACCATGATGTATGTGTTTTATTCTCATCATGCATCCATTTTTCCATATCATTTTCGGTGTTGATAAAAAAAAAACTTAGGCGTATCTAAATCTCATTTGGACCACACCATAGGAAAACAGTAGCGATTGAATCTCCACCATTAAAAACCTCATATATATATATATATATATATATATATATATATATATATATATATATATATATATATATATATATATTTGCTTGATCCAAAACTTTTATGGCCTCGAGAATGTTTTTAATGGTGGACGTTCAATAAACACTATTCCTATGAGCCCAAAAATGAAGTATATCCAATTCTCAATGGGACACATAGTATTCATTGAACACCCACTATTAAAAACTTTTTTACCTTCATCCATGGATGTATGACCTAATCAAAAGGTTGGATATCAAATAAACAATATAGTGGACCTTAGGAGGTTTTTAATGGTGGACATTCTATCACTGCTATTTTCCGTGGTGTGGTTCACCAGAGATTTATATATGCCTCATTTTTTATATTAAGCCCTAAAATGATATGTAAAAATGAATAGACGGAGTGGATAAAACACATACATCATGATGGGTCACATAGAGCACCGACCACAGTTAGTGTCATGTAGTGGATTTCCTGCCAAAGCCTTTTGGGGGATTTCCTGGGTTGGGAACCTAAGTTGTGCCACTGTAATGTTTGTTTGTTAGAAATCCACTCTTTCTATTTGTTTTGTGAGCTGAATTTAAAACATGCGTCTGAAAATAAACTGGATCTAAGACTCAAGTGAGCCAAAAGTTTGAGGATTGAACGTCCACAGTTGAAATATTCATGAGGTCACAGAAGTTCTAAATCAGGCTAATATTTGTGTTTTAACTTCATCCCAGTATAAATGACGGTATGAACGGTATGGATGGAATATAAACATTACTGTGGAACCTAGGGAGGTTTCAACGGTAGGAATTTCTCTACCACCTTTTCATTTAGTGCGGCAAACTTGAATCTTGGATCCGGCTCATTTTTTATCGCATTTTTTAGAATGAGCTCACACAAGGGATGGACAGGGTAGATTTCGCCGGAACTTCCGGCGAAAGGCTTTGGCAGGAAATCCACATCCACCAAAATGCCTCCCTAGGCGGGGCGAGGCTTCGCTGGATCCCCGAATCCACTGAGGTGAGTGGATCCCTTTTCGTGCCATCTACTGTGTGATGTGTGTATTACATCCACGGCGTCCGTTCATTTTAAACACTCATTTTAGAGTATGATTCAAAAACTGAAGTAGATCCACATCTCATGTGGACCATAATACAGTAAACAATGGTGCTCAACAATTAAAAGCTTCTGGTGGGTCACAAAAGTTTTGGGTCAAGTTGATATTTGTTTAGCATCTTCATCCAGATATTTGTGACCTTTTCAACAGGTTGGATGGAAAATAAACATTCCAATGGCCCCCATGAAGTTTTTAATGGTGTGGATTCAATCACTACTATTTCATGTGGTATGGTCCACCTAAGATTTGGATCTGCTGCATTTTTTGGTATAATGCCATAAATGAGCTTTCAAAATGCATAGACGGTGTAGATGTAAGGTATATACATTAAATCTAGGTTTGTCTGACCAGGTGAACATGCTAGATGGAAAAAAAAAAAAAACAAACAAACAAACGAACAAACGTGATGGGGCACTAGGATGGTTTCAACGGTGGTGGGAGTTCAATACCCACTACCTTTTATGATGTTCCATGGTGTGTTCCACATGAGCTCTAGATCGGCTTCTGTAAAAATGATTGGACGGTAACGATCTAACATATATATCATAGTGGGCCCACAGACTATGCACTCCTCCGGGACGCGGATTAGCTACTGACGGGTTGAGTAGCGGACATGGCAACTGAAGTGACGTCACCATGCTCTATGGGCCCAGAATGTTGTATGTGTTGTATCCACACCGTCCATCCATTTGGAGAGACCATTTTATGGCATGAATCAAATAATGAGGCAGTTCCAAAGCTCAAGTGGACCCCACCACAGAAAACAGTGGAGACAGTGGCATCCACCGTTGAAAACTTATTAGGCCCACCGTGATGTTTATTTGAGATCCAACCTGTTCATAAATTCACACAGATATGGAGGAAGGAAAACACAAATATCAGCTTGATCGAAAACTTCTGTGGCCCCTAATAAGTTTTCAATGGTGGATGTCACTGTCCCCGCTGCTTTCTACGGTGGGGTCCACTTGAGTTTTGGATAAACCTCATTCTCTGAGTCATGCCTTAAAATGATCTCTCCAACGGAATGGACGGTGTGGATACAACACATATCTCATGCTGAGGCCCACGTGCCATGGTGACGTCACTTCGGTAGCAATGTTTGCTACTCCGGTAGACGTGCTAGCTGTCAGAAGATTTGCCAGCCCGTAAAATCAAATTTGAATGAGTGGTATTTCGTATAAGCCATGAGTAGATACGTATAAAAATGGAAATGTATTCCTACTTTTTTTTTTTTTTTTAATTTATTGATAACGTCAGCTGACATAGGCTCCTATGACGTGGACGAATAAGAAGGGGCGGCGCTGGATTCTTCTGCGCGGCCAACATAGACGATCCGCACTCGAACTAAAATGATGGGTCTTATCTGCGACTACAAGAATGATGCCAAATCATTAATAAGAGAAATGATGCACTGCTTTCTGAGCACTATAAGTTATAGTGCTCCTAGCTGCATGGGGACACTTGGATAGCCTAATCAATCGATCTGGACTGTCCATCACGTCCATCCCATACTTACAGATTCCACGAGAAAATCATAGCCATACGATTATTGCATTCTATCAGAATTTAGGATTCTTTTTTCTAGCCGTCCAACTTCCCAGACCCTGGATGGGATCGTTAGCGATTAGGTGGTTCATATTGTTGATTGATCCGATCTTCTCTAAACAATCATAACCGTCTATTTTTAGGATATTGTTAGGATGTACGGATAAATAGTCTGATGTGGGTTTTTTTTTTCATGTTACTCCGTGGATTGAGCTGAACGTAATGAACAGTCCAGATTAATCAATTGGATGGTCTGTGTGGCCCACCCAATGCACTGCTCGGATATTTTTTAAAAGCCATGTGACATGCCCGTGATAGAAAGTAGGGATTCTGCAACCAAAGGGCGGTACACAAAGCATGACTATCAGATCGGTACGATTTTTCAGAACAAGACATCTAGACGGGGGTGGGACCCCTGACTGTGAATCTCACAGTTATGTATGTGTATTAAATCCACACCGTCCAACCATTTTGAAAGCTCGTTTTAAGGAATTATATAAAAAAATGAAGCTGACTTAAATCTTAAGTGGACCACAACACAGGAAACCGTCGTGATTGAATACCACCATAAAAAAAACTTCATGGATTCCATCGGAATGTTTATTTGCCATCCAACCTGTTTATAAGGTCACAAACACCTACATGAAGAGACCACACAAATATCATCTTGATCTAAAGCTTTTGTGGCCCGCAAGAAGTTTTTAATGGTCAATCACCACTGTTTCCTGTACTATGGCCCATCTAGGATTTAAGAATTGCTTCATTTTTTTGTATCATGCCCTAAAATGAGCTTTCAATACGGATGTACGGTGTGGATGTAGTCACATACATCACAATTGGCCCCACAGTCAGGGGTCCCACCCACCTCGGTGGATCCGGGGTCTCACCTAATCCATCTAGACAGTGGATATCGGATGATGAATGGCTGCGATCTCACAAACGCATGACTCAATGCCACGTGTTAGGCCAGTTTCAGAAAGAAGTGCACGCGCGCAGAGTGCAATTAACACTCCGTAGAAAATGGACGGTGTAGATGCACCATCATGAATATGGACTTTTGCAGTGAACCAAGACTCAGCGTCATAAATATCAGGGATAGCACACTCCTCAAATCAAACTCCCAGGATGAAAATGACTGAACAATCCTAACCTCTGATCTTCGGACACTTGTCTGTCGAAAATCTTAACACATTATAAATTGCACATCTGAAGATTCAGTCTTTGAAATGCTTATGGATTCCCGCCAACTGTCTCTAAATGGTGGCAGATGATGTTCTCACTGCCCACCTTGACCTGACGAAGGTTTGTCGATGGGATGGGCTGGACCCATCAGGCTCTCAGCCCATGGTTGGGCAGAAAATACAATGCCCAGGCCTAAAATTTAAGCTCGTTTGTTAACAAGACGGGCTTGGGCTGGGTCTAAAAGCACATCAGCCTGGCCGGGTTATTCTTGGGCTTGTTTGTTTCGACATGTCACAGCCAGATTTACTAGGGATTGGAAAGACCCTTGGCCCAGTCCGGACCTGGCCTGAATTTGAATCTGGCTAGACTTATTGGGCCTATGAGTCTAGTGTATTAGGGTGGGAATGGGCTGGGTTTAGTTTGGGCTAGAAAAGGCCTGAGCCCATCAATGGCCTAGTTCAGCTAGCCCAAAGCAGAGGCGAAAAATTGGTTGAGCCCATTTCCTGGTCTAGACCGTATTGAAATTGATAAAAAATTTATATACACAATAATGGGCCCGACACACGAACCATTGCATGTAAGACTTTTAAATCCATGAATTTATGGAGAAATCCATGGATTTGTCAAATCCATTTATTACTATGACCTACCTCATAAACATAGTCCGGAGGAATTTTCTTGGATGAAATTAGGTGGGCCCACCGTGATGTTTGTGAGAAATCTACCCTGTCAGGTTTGCTAGCTCATTTTAGGATATGAACCAAAAAAAAAAAAAAAAAAATGAGGCAGATACAAAACTAAAGTGGGCCCCACAACAGTGGGGATTAAAAACCCACCACTGAAACATTCATGGGACCAATGAAGTTGTGGATCAGGCTAATATTCTTGTGTTTTCAGGTCATCCCAGTGGGAATGACCTTATGAAGGTTTTGGATAGCATACAAACAGCACAGTGGACCCTGATAAGGTATCAACAGTAGGCATTTCCTTCCCATGCAACCCACTTGAGTTTTGCTGCTTCATTTTCCAGCTTATGTCATGAGCCGGAAAAATGGATGGATCAGTGTGAATTTCTCATAAACATCATGGTGGCCCACTTAGCTTCTGACACCAGGAGGTTACAGGTCACAAGCAATCCACATCTAAATCTTGAATCCAGACCGACAGCTAGGCTTCAAAAGGATTTTCATGTTTGATGACGCTGGTCGGTCTAGCTCAAAACATGTTAGCACTGGCTGCATTAAATGCTGAGTTGGACCAAACAAACAGAAAAATCCTGTTGTAACTGAGCAACGGTCAGACTCCTAAATCTTTTTCCCCTGAAGGATATCCATAAGTCCCCCGGCACTTGCTATAGTGGCACATGTAGTGTGGCAGTCTTCCGTGCCGCCCACCTTCATCTGCATCTCCTCTGCATCACTTACATTTTATTACAATGATAAATTAATTATCATTGTTTGTTTTATCTGACATTGGCATAAAAATAAAAAATTTATAATAAAAATATAAAGATTATAATTTTCTTTCTCTTCCTTTACATGTTTGTTTGACTTTTTATTTAACCACCCTAATTCTTTTCTCAACAAATACCTTCTCTTTTTTTCACACACACCTCTCACCCACCCACACACACACCCCTGCACTCACGCTATAGTGGGATTTCACCACCTAGGGGTACTCGAGGGAGTGGAGGTGCGAACAAACACCTTGAAATAATTGTTGAGGTGCGTTGCATTAAAATCATCAGATCTCGCCCCTCAAAATTAGAATTATGAACTATTATAATGTAATAATCAAAAGCAAATCAACAATCTCACGATACGAGAGATTTTTACGTGGAAAACCCTCAAAGAGGTAAAAACCATGGGACCTAGTCCAGATCAACAATCCATTATCTCAGAGAATTGTTACAGACGATCACAAGCACACACCGCTTGGATCAAACCTTCTTCACCCACGCAGGGATAAATAAACAACAAGAGAACTATGAAAGTAGGAGGATCTCACCGATCACGAGGACGTAGAAGCGCTGAGACGACGGTTGCGCAAAAGAACTCATCTTCAAGCAACTTCTCCATTTTACAAGCTTCCTCTCTCTCTCTTTTCTCTTTCTCTCTTCCCCTTTTTCTCTCTCTCACCTTGTACGTGAAAACACTTTAATGGGATACCTAGTCCCGATTTGTAACCCCTTAAGTAGGAAATCGAGGGAATTAGAACCCAAATAGGAAACTGCGCATAAGCAGTCCGCGCAGGGTCGGGCGCCCGCATAAGCCAAAGCCTGTCTAAGGAGAAAACCAAGGGAACTTACCAATTTCGGGCGCCCAGACCAACTTGTTCGAGCGCCCGACCAAGACACCGGGAGTCCGGTCACAAGATCATCGGGCGCCCGATTGCTGTCAAAATTATCCAGCAACATTCTACCTCATCTGGGCAATTTCGATCGCCCGACTACTTTTGTTCCGGGCACCCGACCATATCCAGACTGCACCAACTCTCCTCTTGACTAAGGAGAAAAACCCCATCAATAATAATGATGACTCATTTACTTTGCATTGTATAAGAAATTGAAAAACTAAACATAACCTTAATAAAATGGGTTGAATACTTGGATGGCATAAAGACAACACCTGAGACCCCACATTTCATCTGAAAGTTTATAAAAGGATGTCACCCTCCCTAATGTCTCCAATTGAATTCCCTTCCATGTGGCGCACTTGAATTATGCATTCTAGGGTCATAGACCTACACGTGGATGTGCATCTAATGAATGGATTAGTATTCACACATCACCATTGGTCCCACATAGATACCATACGTTTTAATTCATGTGATCATATCCTAATTAGCAAATTCACTTCCTTTCTCCGCATGCACTGCCGGAGTATGACCGGACGCATTGCTTGGAGTTGGGTTCAGCTTTCATACAATAGGCCTCACCTTCTTTACATTGCTTTGATCAATTTGAGTTAAATCCATGAATTTATGGAGAAATCCATGGATTTGTCAAATCCCCAACAAAAAACAAACAGGAAAGATTTGATATCCATGGATTCCTCAAGTTCAGGCTCCAAAGCCTTCACCCCAGAACAGGGTTCATAAAATTGGAAGGACCTGATTGGTCGGATGGGGTCAGGCAAAAAAAAAAAAAAAAAATGACTTGAGCCCGAGCCGAAGCCGAACCCAGAAATTCATCAGGCCATGCATGCAAGGCCCAGTCCAGCCCTGAATTTCACGGGACCATAGCCACACTAAAAAAAAATAAAGACCATCCAGACCATAGAAAACGTGGCCAATTAACGGGTGTAGTTCACTGGTTGGAATTGAGGAGTGGCTTATGTGAAATGCTCGTGTTCCAGTGCCAAACACAAATGTATCGACACGTGCTAACATGATATGGGAGGATTGTAGGCTTCTCCCATAGTGCATGGATGGATCTTATGGGAAAATTCAGGCCGGCAATTATCTTGGACGAAGTTAGGTGGGGCTCGCCGTGATGTTTGTGAGAAATCTACCGTCAGTTTTGCCAGCTCATTTCAAGGATATGAAGCAAAAAATAAGGCAGATCCAAAACTAAAGTGGCCCCCACAACAGTGGGGATTAAAAAAAAACCACCATTGAAATTTTCTTGGGACTAATGAAGTTGTGGATCAGGCTAATATTTTTTATGTTTTCAGTTCATCCCAATGGGAATGACTTTATGAATGGTTTGGATGGTATACAAACAGCACGGTGGTCCCAAGAAGGTTTCAAGGGTAGGCATTCCCCTCCCTAATTTTTCCTATGATACAATCCGCTTGAATTTTGCTGCCTCAGTTTTGAGCTTATATGCAAACATGAGCTTGGTTCACTTGAGTTTTAGATATTTCTCTTATTTTTTTTTTTTTTTATTTTTTTTTTTTTTTTTTACGCATGCCCTAGCATGAGCTAGGCCCCCTTAATTTTTGGATCTCAGTCATTTTTTCAGCTCATGTGATAACATGAGCTTGGAAAAATGGACATACAAGGTGAGTTTCCCGTAGACATCACAATGGCTCATTTACTTTGCATTATATAGGAAATTGAAAAACCAAACACATCCTTAATGAATGGATTGAATACTTGAATGACACAGATGCAATCCCATATTTCATACGAAAGTTTATCTAAGGATGTTATTGTCCCTATTGTCTCCAATCATTCCCTTTGTTGTGGCCCACTCTGTTGGGGTTTTGCCTTCAATCTTGGACACCTGGGGGTGTTGGGCGCCCGACGAGTTCTGACCATACGCCCGGCCAAGGACACCTAGGTTGGCTTCTAGAAGTTTGTATTGCTGAATTGTTTCTGGGCTGTAGGGGGCCCGACCAATGTTGGTCCGGCACCCAGTGAATGGTCAAGCGCTCGAAATTGGTTGGATTCTTGCTAGAACTCTCTGGACAGATTTTGAATCTGTTAGGCATCCAACCGTGCGCAGACTGTAAAGTCGGTGATGCAGTTTTTGCACAATCTTACGCGATTTCTTACGTAAAATATTTCTAATTCGGGTTTCTTTCTATTTAAGAAAGTGTAATATGTGAATTAGGTATCCTAGATGTGCAAGGGTTGAGAGAGAGAGAGAGAGAGAGAGAGAGAGAGAGAGAGAGAGAGTTCTAGGGTGAGAGAAAGAGCTTTAGAGGAAGAGCTACGTTGGTTTTCATCTCGGAGAGCTTCAATTTTCTCTTATGGGCTTGAATCCGATGTAAGTTTCTTTATGCTCTTATAACTTCTGATTCATAATGGATTTGTGTCGCTTTATGCTGTGGTTTTTTTTTATCCGTGAGAGATTTTTCTACGTAAAATTCGACTTGTTTCTTGTGTGTTGATTTGTTTGGTGTGTGATTACATTGTGTTTATTTTTTGTTTGATTGCTCCGCGCTCGCTTTCGCTGCAGGGTCGATCGCCCTAGGCCTAACATGTGGAGGTACATCCAATAAATGAGTTAGATAGTATTCACACATCACCATTGGTCCCACATAGCAACCATTATGTTTTAATGCGATCGTACCCCAATTAGCAAATTCACTTCCTTTCTCCACATGCACTGCACATGCCATGCCACTCTTGCGCTAGCAGCAGGATACACCTGGACATATTGCTTGGATTTGGGTAATCCTGCCATATCTTCTTTCCAACCCACTTGCTTATTTCCCATTAGAAAGGTCTTTTGCATGTGACCCATCCAAGGAAATGCCTCTCTATCGTTGGCCCACCATGTTCACCATTTCAGTGGACAACACATTAGTCCCATCATAGTACAATCCCTTCTCTTTATAAGTATTCATTTTGAATAGCAATGTACATTTACAGAAGTCACATTTCTCGTACTAAAAGACACTAAAGGCCCACATACAGGCTAAATTCGTGTGGTAAAATATATTTAAATTCACAGTGCGAGCTAAAGTTGGATACAGTTTAAATGTCAGATCTCGACGCAACATCCAGATTGGACAAAACCTGCATAACAGTCTGGCACATCTATCCTGTCCAATTTACCAATTTGCCCTTCCCTCACCTCGACCAGAAAGAATCCATGCGGCGCACCCGGGCACGGCGATCCGGTCAGCAGCGCGTGCTCTCCTAAGTCCACGGCGCACGCTCCGACCCGCACCGCCTTCTCTTCCTCCGGCCAACAGACTAGCCTCCCGCCCCGTGCGGGCCCCACGCAAGCCCTCGGGCACTGCTCGGCTGCCCAAGCGCCCTCTACGCGGAGCCATCGGCCCGTCGCTAGCTCATACACCTCGGCGCTGTTTCCGAAGCTGCCCTGGCGCTCCGTCGTGTAGCCACTCACTACCCAGAAATCGCCACCGATCACCGCCCCCTCGCACTCGTCGCGCTCCTCGCCCATATCGGCGATTACTGACCACTCATCGCTCCGAACATCGTACACCGACGCCGATCTCAATGCGTTCTTATTCTCGTCGTGGCCGCCCGCGACGAACACCCGCCCGTCCGCCGCACCGGCCGCGAAGAACGACCGGGCCACCGGCATGTCCTTCCCCTGCCGCCACTGCCCCTTCGTGAAATCGTAGACGAACACGTCCCGCACCGGGTCCCAGCTCGTCGGGTCCCAACCCCCCATCACCACCAGCATCCCGTCCGCCGCTGCCAGCTGGCAGAACAAGGGCAGTCCTTCAGGGTATTTGGGGATAGACGGCAGCCGGTCCCACTTCCCATGCCGTTGATCGAAAACGGTCACCCCGTAATTCGGCAGCCCTATCGGCTTCCGTCCATCGGCCGGGTCTTTTTCCGGCCGCGACTGGACTAGGCAGGCCAGTAGGTGGCTGTGGCCACTCTGCTTCCTCAGCTTGGAGAAATCTCCGCCGTTAATCACCTCCTTCCATCGCCGGCACACGCCCCTAGCTGCCTGGTGACACGTGTACGGCAGGCGGATGAGGCATTCGAGACCAATTTCATCGGGTAGACCCGGTATCAGCTCCATCTCAAGTGCGTCGGGTTTCTCACTCAGTAGATATATGTTCTGAATTGGGTAATGACCCTTTTATATTTGTAGGGAGCGATGATAGGCTGCCACGTGTCAGCCGATCCCGAACTGACTGATCGAGCTTTTGGATTGAGAAAACAGAAATAATTTGATAATCTGACAGAGTGTGATGGATGATACACAGGCACTTCCAAATTATATACGTGGCATATCATAATTCAAAATTAAACCGTCCAAATTATCTGCAGCAGTTTATATGTATTAACCAACCAAAAATTATGCTCATTTGATTATCTGAATTTAAGACTCATGAGCTCTTATTGGACCGTTAAAATGTAAAAATAAAAATAAAAAATCCAATGGATTTATTTCAAGAGGGGCTTAGAATGTTCAAACAAACGGAATTTCGGACTGTTACTTTGTGACTGTTGGTTGCCACATATATCGACATAACGTTTTCAAGTTATCAAATCAAATGGCCCTGAAAAGTGTAGGGATCTTTTACAAAATACTGCCTCATTCCTCATTAATGGTACGATCTTCGGACACTTGTGAAATCTGAACCGCTTATCAAGATGGACGACCGGGCCTTGATATCAGGCCATTATCTTGAGGGATGTGTGATAGATCCGAGGTGCAACAATGAACATGCCTTGGCCTAATTAGATCTGAGGTATGTATGTATCCTAATAATGAAATACGCCCTGGCTCAAATGAAATCGGATTGCGTATTGAGTTACTCAGTACCCTTTATGGTACTGAGTAAACTCTGTTGGGCCTACTGTGAGTACATGTGGTTTATCCACGCCGTCCATTGGTTTTTTTTTTTTCCCCATTTAAGGGGTTGAGCTCAAAATTGAAGCATATCCAAAGCTCAAGTGAGCCATACCACAGGAAAAACGTGGGAATAATGATTTCCACCGTTGAAACGTTCCTAGGGTCTACTACGGTAGTGTTTATTTGTCATCCAACCTGTTCGTAAGATCACACAGACGTGGATGAAGGGAAAACATAAATATCATCTTAATAAAAAACTTCCATCACCTCCAAGAATTTTTCAACGAAAGATATTCAATTCACACTGTTTCGTGTCGTGTGGTCCACTTTGGACTTGGATATGCATCATTTTTGGGCTCAAGTCCTGAAATTACCAGTTAAAATGGTTGGACAGAGTGGATCAAATAAATACATCACAGTGGGCCCCACAGAGTTTACTAGTACACTTACTGTACTGAGTTACTCAAAGCTATGTTATAAACTTTTTTTTTTTTTTTGGTCCAACTGTTGTCCACAAGTATGATAATGGACCATCAAAATTGGCATAATTTATGGGTCATGCTGTGTATTAACTGGGACCCACAATCTAGACCGCTCAATTTGAATTCATTGCATGCATTGGGTCCAAATCTTGAGTGCAAGTGTATCATGCATAGTGTTCCTCCACATTATGAAATATGGAGCTGAGCACTAGCCGAGCTCAGCCATGTTCGAGCTAAGCTCGGTCACTAAATAGCCTGTGTTCAGCTTGGCTCAGCCATCGAGCTTGACTTTTATGTTTGAGCTGGCTTGGCCAAGCTTCGAGTCGTTCGATCTAAATTCAAGTTGAAAGATAAGCTTGGGGACAATTTTTACATGTGTTCAAAAAATTTTAGAACTTTCATGTTATATATATAATTTAATATTTACATAGCGTTAGAAAAAAATGTGGGGAGAGAAGGGGGTGCTTGTTTGAAATGAAGAGGATTTTAGACTTTTAAGTTTTAAAATGAAGAGGATTTTAGACTTTTAAGTTTTAAGTTAATATATATATATATATATATATATATATATATATATATATATATATATATATATATATATATATATATATGCCGAATCAAACTGCAAACGAGCCGAGCTTGAACATGCTTATGTGCGACTTTTACTATAAAACGAGTCAAGGAAATTCACTTAGCTCTATTCAAACCTTTGAGCTATTAGGGAAAGACAAACCCTTGCTTAATGCCTGCCTCCTATGAAGCACATTAGATAAATGGATTGGATGGCATATAAACACCACAGTGGAACCTACACAAAACTAATTGTGGGCATGCCAATTTCAACTGTTTCCTAAGATGTGGCTTACTTAGGTTTTGGATCATCAAGATTTCTAGGTATTCATTCTTAACTCCAATTTGAGTAGGATTTTACACATGCCATAGCTTGCAGGAATCCAAACCATCCAAATCATTGGCCCACTCCAAGATGGATCATAGTCTAAAAATTACATTAGAAAAAAGCTGATCTTCCTTACTATTAGGCCAGGCTTTACTCTCTATTGGGCTAGCCACATGAACATCTCAGATCTTCTTGCATGTCCCAAGATGCTGGCCTGATATTTGGGTCCAGACATATTTGTTGCTGGGCCATCCTGATGATCGGTCCTGATCTCATGTGCCCGAAGACACTCGATCAAAATTGTGAGATGAATTGGCAAATAAATCCATATGGATTGTCATGGCTTGGCTCACAATCGCGTTGAAAGGGTAACCTAACTGCCGTTAAAGATATCTGAGGGTGGAATCCCTGACCGTGGGGTACACTGTGATGTATGCGCCTTATATCCACACCATCTATCTGTTTTCAAAAACTCACTTTAGGGCGTGATCCCAAAAATGAAACGCATCCAAAAACTCAGGTGGACCATAATACAAGAAAAAAGTTGTTAACGACCATTAAAAACTTCTCGGGGCCTACAAAAGTTTTGGCTCAAGCTAATATTTGTGTGGTCTCTTCGTCCAGATATTTGTGACCTTATTAATAGGTTGGATGGAAAATAAACATTCCGTTGGCCCCCATGAAGTTTTGAATGGTGGGGATTCAATCACACTGTTTCCTACGGTATGGTCCACCTAAGATTTGTGTCTGCTTAATTTTTCAAATCATGCCCTAAAATGAACTTTCAAAATTGATGGACAGTGTGGATGTAAAGAACATACATCACGGTGGGTCCCACAGTCAACCAAATCGCATCGAACTTGACAAAGGCACTGTTTCTTATGATATTGTCCGCTTAAGATTTGGATCTATTAAATTTTCAAATCATGCCCTAGAATGAGCTTTCAAAATTGATGAATAGTGTGGATGTAAGGCACACACATCACAGTGGGCCCCACAGTTAGGGATCCACTCAAATTGTGCCCAATGGAGGCATGTGGATTATCTAAACCATTAGGGTAGCTCGCTAAAAAGCTACTTAAAATAGGTATTGAAATGTAAATTCTACATAAGTGGTAGTTTTATAAATTACGAAGGATTTTGACCATATCGGCTCCCTTCTTGAATTGTGAAATTTTTCTCTTGTTTTTTGTTGGAATTGTTTCTCCTGTTTGGCCCATACACATTTTAAACTTAGTTATGGACAAAAATAACCTTCCGTATTAAGCTATGTGCCTAATAATTATTAATATGTAAAAGATGAATTGTGCTTAGACAGTAAAAATAGTAAAGTGAGGCCCATTAAATACCCCGTGACTTATTATTCACTTAAATTTCAAACCATGGCAAGATGGAAAAGGGCGTTTTAGCAAAGTATAAAACGTGCACCACGGGTACTCCGTGGGCTAAAAATCCCTTACAAAGGCAAAAATCGGTTCTGGACCGGTCGTTAGAACGGATAAGGTGACACGTGGCACTTTGGGTAGTGACAAAAATGCGTCCGACAGTCCACGTGGACTTTCGCCATGCGAGCTACCATTGGATAATATTTATAATGTCAAGAGGGGCCGGTGACAGAGAAATGCATATTCGCGCGTTGATTGGACAGGGATTTTAATCAAAATCGACAGTTTGGAACTTCTATTAGATATCCGGACCATTCATCAGGTGAGGCCCACTATAAAATTCTCTCCCCCTGAAAACTGGCGGTTTGAGAAATGTGTACATCTTTATTCAAAGTTCACCGTATAAGTTCGTCGACCATCTCGACTTTCGGAACAGAAGAAATCATGTTTGGGCAACCTGATGAATGGCCCTGATCTTGCACAGGTGTGAAAGGTTGGCGCGCGTGCGTAAATCTCCTCTTTATATTTACGCTCGCGCAAATCGCCAGTGAATTTCTGACACCTGTCAGATTGGATAAACTCGGCGCTGGAACCTGATTCGGACAGCGATGAGCATCAAAGAAACGGAGGCGAAGTCGGTGGATCCGTGACTGTGGGGCCACTGTGATGTAATCTCTTTATATCCACGCCGTCCATCCGTCTCATGTAAGGGCATGAGACCAAAAAAGAAGCAGAACCAAATCTCAGGTGGACCACACCTCAGGAAACAGTGGTGATTGAACGGCCGGCCACCGTTAAAAAAATCCTACAGCACGCCGCAATATTTACTTTTCATCCAACCCGTTGATAAGGTCCAACAGAAATGGATAAGATAAAATGAGCTGGAAAAATGTAAGGACGATGTGGATATGAAAAAAATAAATCAAGGTGGACCCTCACAGTTATGGATCCACCGACATCTGTGTTCCCTCGATCCACTGAATCCGCGCACACAGCAAACTGTCATTCTATGTTTCTGGCCCCTCGTTTCCTCGGGAGAAAAACATTAATACTCTGGAGCCTAGGAATTCTCATACACCGACTGCACACGTCCCATGCGGATACCTCGACGCAAAACATCCAGATAGTGGGTCCTTACGCAGATGAGTAGCAACAAAATCCGATCAGTAGCATCTAGTGGTCTAGGTCATCCGCTCAATATGATTTTAGGCCTACATCCCACCTAAAGTGGGACCCACAATTCAGATGATTTGGATTAAGAATTCAAGAAGCAGTTATGCCGCGTGTGGACAGTGGCTATGCATGTGTATGAGCCTGCTCACTCAGAATGCATCACAGACAGATAGGAAATGCAAGTATAAAATGATTTATTTTAAATTTCAGATAAATTTTAAAATCAAGATAATTTAACGACAAAATCACCAAGAATTAAAAATTAGTGAGATTTTGAAAATCTTGTGATATTATCTTCATAATAGTTTTATAAAAAATTTGCAATAATATACCGAGATTTATTGTGTGTTTGGTTGCACCAGATTTCATGAAATATCATGAAATTTGCACTAATTAATCAAAATTGTCATGATATTTGATACAACCAAACGGGCCCTTACAAAATCTCGGTTAATTCCGGGGATATTATTCCCTTGTTCACGTGTTAGTTTTACACCATTTAAAAAAATTGCAACTCTTCAACCGTACACACACAGTTGTCTGGTAATCAGATTGTCCAAATCACTGACGTACCTAACTGTGGATGTTGCATAACCGAAAATTTTCCCTGGCAAGATAATATAACCATAATGATTTTTCTCTTCTATTGTGGACCACTAACTATTTTGCTTTTAACCATCCATTTTGTAGCCAGTATTGGATGGTTAGGATATCTTGAACAGTGTAATTATATAGATATGCTTCATTCACAATGTGGGCTACAATTTGCATGGTCTTGATAGATGCACATCAGTGCCACATATGAAGAAGATGAGTCACCACCATCTAAAAATATTAAGTAAGACTCACTTTTGAGTCTACTAGTGGACAACCAAAGACAAAACGGAAGCGGATTGCGTCCTACACGAGAATCCGTTTAGGCAGGGCTCCGTGGGGTCCACTGTGTTGTAAATATTTTATCCATTCCATCCATCCCTTTTTTCAAATCATTTTATTTTTTGTAAAAAAAAATTAGACAATTCCAAGGTTGAAAGCGACCACACAGTGGAGATTGAACGACCACCATTAAAAGCTTCTTGGGAGATGCAGAAGTTTCGGATCAAGATGATATTTGTTTTTTATCTTCATCCATGTCTATATGAGCCTATGAACATGTTGGATGGAAAATAAACATCACGGTGGCCCCTAGGGATGTTTCAACGGTGGCTGTCAGTATCACTACTGCTTCCTGTTTTGTGGTCCACTTAAGCATTTTATCAGATATATGTTTTAGGAAATACAGTAAAATGATCTTTAAAAATAGATGGACGGTGTGGATAAAACTCATACATCACGGTGGACTCCACAGATCCCTTGCCTGGACAGATTAGTGTCCAGCTGGGGTAGGACGCAATCCGCTTCCAGACAAAAGTCACAACACAAATCTAACAGTCCAAGCTGACTGATCGCACTTATCTGAAGACCATGGCCTAAGAGTCATCACTCATCAATTGCCTTTCACTTTCCACCAATGTTGACCATTAACTATTTTTCCCACCGTCAATTTGAGGGCCACCGTTTCGATGGCTAGGATCATCCTATCTATCCATATCTTGAACCAAATTTCCATCCATCGTAGGTCCCACTAGATGAACGATCCTGATTGAAAGATAACCTTGGCACTTGTAACGTAGCAACATGGATCTACCATATTGTCGTGCTTCTGGCTCTATGGTAGCTCTATGGTATCTTCTCCCACATGACATTATGATGACATGAAGAATATTGAAGATGACTCAGATGAGCTATCCTGCAAGAAACAGTGGGGAGTGGGACGCTCACCATTGAAAACTTCTTGGGGCCTGCAGAAGATCTGGACCATTCATTTGTGTATTGCTTTCATTACCGTGAGATTAACTTTATGAACGGATTGGATGGAGAATAGACATCACGGTGGGCCCCACATCTAAGGAACTGATTGAAGGGATTGCGTCTAAAAATGAGCTTGAAGGGGCGGAACTGATTGACGAAGTGAATTTTGGACCCTGTTGTATTTTAAAAAAAGAATTTTAAAATATTTATTTCAAATTTTCCTTTGAAAATGGTTTCCCTCCACAAGTTTGTTTTTGGAGTTTGTGCATTTTCTTTGTCCCACATCGGAAATAACCAAGGAAAAAAGCAAGTATAAAAGTAGAGGTTTTGCACATGGGCTAGGCCCTCAGGGGGCAGGTGAATTTTGTGGTTTGTGGGGGGCTATGCACATTGAACCATACTATGCCAAAAACCACATACGCGCGCGCGCGCGCGCCCGCCCGCCCGCCGGCCGAGCCGAGCCGGTGCCGGGATCGGGTCTGGGTCTGGGTCTACTGTGAGTATACTTACACACCTTCCTTTTGCTCCAACGGACACTGAAAGTGTACTTGCACCAACGGTCTTTTGTTTTAAACGTCCAGAGAAGCGTCTGTTCGGATGGTCGCATCAGTTGGGTAACCCAACGGACCTAACCCAATTCAAAACGATGCATTAAGCACCTAATCAAGTCTATATATAGATCTGATTAATCCGTTTTAAAAAGATTCGAAAATCATCTTCTCTCTCAACTTTACTAAAGCTCTGGACTCTGGTTTGATTTTCTATTCTTTCTGACTCACTGAGTCACTGCATCTCGAGTTTGCGGTATACTTGCTGGTTCGAGCCCTGTACGGCGAGTGCACAGCCGGGACTAGGGTGATAGTCGTTGTATCCTGGAGGCCAACTGTCCGTGACTCCTGTTGCATTTGGAAAGCGGTCCAAGGAGGGCAGATTTGGTTTCAAGCCCAGTGACTCGTCACGCCTCGACTCAGTGTTCTTCAAATCAATAAGTTCTTTACATTCCTTTTAATTTTATTTTTTAATATCTGTTAATTGTTTTCAACCTCTTATTACAACAGACCCTACATCTAAGGAGAGCCCAGACACATGCTCGTACCATAAGCTTATTCTACAAGCATTTGTACAGGAACCGGCCTCCAGACATAGATGACAGCTAGAATTGCAACCAATCCTAATAGATTGTATACTGGGGGTGGGCTATGCTGCATAAGCTACATTGATTTTTATTTTTTATTTTTAATTATTTTGTTAGTCATGCAATGCACCAACCCTGTTAGCTGCGCAACCCACCGACAAGTTACATTGATTGAGTTATCCAGAGTGGTCCCAATGGATGGGCCCGTGTGCCAACCTTCAGATACAACCCTTGATTTGTTGGTGCTGTCTTTCAACCTGGACAGTGCTGGATCTAAGATTAGGGGTCTTTCGGTCCACCCATTGTCTCGGTCAACCTAAAATACCCCAAATGAGACAGTGAACGGTCAGTCAAGTCGGTCGACCAACAGCTGATGTGCTATTTAAGTTGATTTTGCTTGATTTATTTTTAATTTTGATTTATCATTATTAAAGAGGTGTAATAGTCAATTTTGCTTGATTTATCATTTTGTGCCTTTTTTTTTTTTTTTGATAGAGGGTTTTTTCACATAAAATTTGAATGGTCTTTTCATATGTGTTGATTTTCTTTGTTGCCATTGTGAGTGCTTCATTTGATCCAACTTTGAATTCTTGCTTCTACCGGTCCCTGACAAACGGCTCTTAATGGGCCAGCCTTGGGCTGGGCTGAGGTATATCCAAGCCCCTGTCATCTTCTTTTGTGCAATATCTGGATTAATGGTTAATGTGCAAGGCATAATATATGACAAAATTGCCCTTTAAATCCTCAATGGGCTGGATTGGGCCAAAAAGCTCAATGAGCCAACGCGACAAATTAAGAATTGGCCAAGCAGGGGCTCTGTAGTGCCACCATTGCCGTCAATCCATTTCTCCATATCATTTTAAGATATCAACTTAAAAAGTAGGCGTATCCAAAGCTCAAGTGGACCCCACCATAGGAATTAGAAGTGATAATGATACCCACCATTGAAATCTTCCTAGGACCACGGTGATGTTTATTTTCCATCCAACCTATTTATAATTTCATATAAAACATGGATGAAAGGAAAACACAAATATCAACTTGATCCAAAGAAGTTTTTAGCAGTGAACTATCAATCCCCATTGTGTTCCACTTGAGCATTGGATCTACTTCGTTTTTTAGGTTATAACCTAAAATGATCTGATAAAATGAATAGGCAGCATGGATTAAACCCATACATCATGGTGGACCCCACAAACCCCTACATAGATGGCTTATGGTTAACGGAGGGCAGGATGCAATCCTCTTCAAGCAAATTGACAGCCCTACTAACTATCCTGGTAAAATACATCGCAGGTGTTGTAATTAGAGTTGGGCACAAACCAAGCCAGCTTGGATTGGTTTGAAAAAGCTCGACTTAGATTGGTTTGAATAGAAGTTCAAGCCAAACCAAGCCTCGAAGTCAAGCTCATTCTATAAAACAAACCAAGCTCAAACCTAGGCAGTACCGGCTCGACTCAGCTCAAAGCTCAGTTTGATTCAACTTATTCAGCACGTAGATTGTAAGCACATTGTTTCCTGTGGTGTGATCTACTTAAGCTTTGGATATGATTCCATTTTGGGATCATGTCCTAAAATGATATGTAAAAATGGATGGACAACATGGATAATACATTGATCCCAAAATAATATGTAAAAACGGATGGACAACGTGGATGATACATATACATGATGATGTGGATAATACATAATACATATAAATGAATGCATATGGTTTCTTTGCACTTGTAAAATTATGCTTGTGTACTTGTTTGGAAAATGCTCTTACATATTTATTTTGAAGTTGCACTCCTCCTTTGAAGAATGTTAAACATCATGTAGAGTGTGCCTGTGTGTGTGTGTGTGTGTGTGTGTATTCAAACTTTATATTTTCTTTTCTATTTGAACAAACAAACAAACAAACGAGCCGTCTCCTTTTCGAACTCGGCTCGGCTCAATTTGAAATTTTTGACTGAACCGATCCGGACTGGAATCAGATTTTTCTAGAGCAAACCAAACTCGGGCACATAGGTCAGCCCAAAGCTCAAACTGGACCGATCCACAAGCTGAAGTGGCACAGATCAAGCCAAACCAAACTAGAGCTAACTTGGCCCGGCCAAGTCATTGCCTAGCTCTAGTTGTAATAAAGAGGAATGGTGCGTTTGGATACACAAAATCCGTGTGAAAATGAAAGTTGCTTTTTTCATTTTGAAGGCATTTAGGTTGTTTGGATACAAGAGTTCCGCGCTATTCTCATCTCCTGGCACTAGAAACAATGAATTTAAAGATTGCACTCTATATCTAAGCAGACACTTCCTTGGGTGCAATAAAAAAAAAAAAAAAAGTGGCAGTGCCTCAAAATGGCTTATGGACCATAGAGACGGGAGATCAAGCAATTATAACCATCCATTAAGATCTAATTAATGAATATCAAAAGACTGGTTAAAAGTAAAATAGTGAGTGGTCCAAATTGGAGGAGTGAAATAAGATGGTTCATATCTAAAATATTTCGGTTACAGACCATCCACGGTCTGGATTTAACTATGCCAGGTTATAGTGTACGGTTGAATAAGTACCACCATTTTTTTAATTCTTGCAAAACTAATATAGGAGCGTGGACCATAATCATCTGACGTATATCGGATGGTTCATATTGCCCGAGTAGATATAATTTTTCAATGGTTGAAATTTTTTGCAGCTTTCGGCCATGTGTTCAATCAATGGAATGATTGTAGGAGGAGCACCCTTGTGTGATCCAACGGCCCGATGGGACCCGGATCCGAATTTGAAATTATCCACTCGGATAGTAGTGAAAAAATGTGAGCTAGATGAATGGGTAGGATATTCATGGCGGACATTAAAACATTCAAGATTGGCTAGCTGAAACTGGGCCCCTGATCTGTCGTCAGCTATTTTGTTTGTCGGTTGGTGACCCCATCTTAGCAGCGAACCATCAGAACCGTCGCTTTAACGGGTGAAGGACTGTTGCACGGACTCGGATTGCCTAGTGTAGAACACAGACCCGAGGTCGGTGCTGTGGTGACGTGGCAAAGTTCTTTGGGATCCTCCATGATGTATATGTTATATCCACACCACCCATCCATTTTGCCAGATAATTTTAGGCAAAGCCCAAATGAGGCAGATCCAAATCTCAAGTGGACCACACCACATAAAGCAGTGAGGATTGAACGCCTACCATTGAAAACTTCTTGAGGTCTATAGAAGTTTTTGGATCAAGCTGATATTTGTGTTTTCTCTTCATCCGGGTCTGTGTGACCTTATGAACAGGTCTAAACATCATGGTGGGCCCAGGAAGGTTTCAACCGTGGACTGCTTTATGTGGTTTGGTCCACTTGTGCTTTGGTTGTGCTTCATTTTTGGGCATGACTAAAATGTTTTGGCAAAATGGTTGGACAGTGTGGATATCACACATACATCATGGTGGGCCCACAGAACTTTGCCACGTCAACACAGTACTGACCTTGGTGTTGCGTTCTACACTACGCAAGCCGAGTCCCTGCTGTGGACAGCTCAGTTTTCGGGATCCTATTGCAGGTGGTCCCCGCTGCAGACTTTGAAATGATCGCACAAGGCAAAGATCCACTCATCGCAGTTTATTTCGATGTGGACCAATCACGATTGGAAGATCAGTGCATTGATAAATGGCTAACCCACTCATATAGTGAAGGTGATGGCACGAGGCAACAGTTGGATGGTTAGGATCCACCCACTGCATTGTGGCCCGATCGCAATTGGACGACTAGCACATTGATGTAGAGGTGTTCATGTTTCGGATACAATTTTTGAGTGCTGGACCCCTAACAAGGGTACATCTAGTCTCTTGAACAGGTCCTGACTCATGGTTGAGCCTTAAGTCTGTGTGGGACCCAGGTGAGGCCACAAGTGATCAATGAATAACCATTATTCAATAATCACAACCATTCGATTGAGGACAAGCAAAATGGATGATAAGTACAGTTTGACCTACTGTCCAATTTTGTAGACCCTTTAATTGAATGGCTGTGATAAACTGACCAGGGGCCCATCATGTCCAATGCTCCAATATTATCATTGATGGGCCCACTTGGACCCAAAAGAATTCACACCTGGCTAGTGATGATGTATATGGTTTGGCTAGTGATGATGTATGTGATTCATCCACGCTGTCCATCTATTTTTTCAGACCATTTTATGGCATGAGCCCAGAAATGAAGTAGATCTAAATCTCAAGTGGACCACATCACAGGAAACAGTATTGATTGAATGCTCAACGAAAGCAAAATGAGGTTTCTCGAGCTGCACCCATTTGAGAGAGCCCCATAGGCACTACAATCCATCCATACGTTGGGCTAACAATTTAAATACTCTAATTTGTGCCATTCAGATATGGGTTCTGCTTTCCAAGAACTAGACCTAGACCTCGTAGGACGGATGCGGATTGTGTCCTGCGCCCACCTGTACAAATCACCATCCAGGTAGAGGCTCTGGTGGAGCCCACCATAATGTATTTGTTTATCCAAGCCGTTCATCCCTTTTTTTCATTTCATTTTAAGATATGAGACCAAGAATGACTTAGATCCAACGCTCAAGTAGACTACACCAAATGGTAAGCTTGGGTTACATTAAATGCAAGAATCATTTGTAGTATGGTCCACTTGAGCGTTGTATCTGCTTATTTCGCGCTCATATCTTAAAATGATATGAAAAAAAGGAATGGACAACATGTATAAAAAGATACATTGCAATGCCCCTCAGCCCTTGCCAGGACAGGCGGGGCAGGGTGCAATCCTCACAAGACCTGAACCTGGTTAGCCTGGGTATGGTTACTATACAACCCAACCTGTTCACAGCCCTACCTGTCGGGCATCTCAATGCATTCCATTAGTCAAACAGTGTTAGGTCTTTGCGGATCAGTCAAGTCTTACACTCGATTAGCACAGTATTATAAAATAGCTAGATTCATTCATGCATTAATTTTATATTGATTTAGAGATTTATTTATTTTTATATTATGGTAGTGTGTGATGGTTGGTACTCAAAAGTTATAAAAGTGGCATAGATCAACCAAATTTTGGTACTCAAAAGTTATAAAAGTGGCATAGATCAACCAAATTAAATGGTACAAGTTGTGGGACCCAAAACAGGTAGGTCATCATCCAACCTAAAATCAGTTATTTATTTATTTATTTATTTTTAATTTCTTGCCTCAAATTCATTCATCCTTATAGCCACTTGCTGAATTTGGAATCTTCGATCATTTCTTATTCAATCATCCACTAAGGGTCCACTAATTAGCTAGTAGTTGTGATTATGACTTGATGGGCCCCATAGAGTGGAATCGGGCAAAGTACTGTAACATGTAGAATTATATGTGTATTGTATAATGGGCCACACAGCTTGGTCAACACCATTTTAAAGATGGTAGTGACTCTTCAATCCTGCAACCGGCTCAATGGCAATGAAATGGCTTCATTTTTCCAGCTTGAATATGTAATTAGTTTAGACTAATTGATGGAGAGTCCAAGTCTAGTACACATACACATGTTCCATTTTGGCATGTGTGATTCTTCAAGGATAGGAAATGCTCAATGCTCTTATGCATGTGGGCTTAGCAAAACTAACAAGTTGGGACATTGCTCATTCAGACATTTAGCTCAAAAATCACATGCTGTTCTACTCAATTCGGACATTACCGGTGAGCCCAAAAGACCAATTGATTGGAAGAGTAGACTTAATTGTGATTCTAAACATAAAACTAGTCACTTGAATAAGTGAAAATTTGTCTTCAACAACATTAAAGTTGATGGGGTTTTCCTCCTTAGGTGTAAGAGGAGAAGATGGTGCAGCTTGGGTGTGGCCGAGGCTCAGCCAGTTTTGCTCAGGCGATTGAAATTCACCCGGATGAACAAATAGTTACTAGACTGTTTTACAAATAGTTGGGCTCTCGATGGTCTGATGACCGGGCACTCGGTACCCCAGGGCAGGCACCTGACCATGTTAGTCTGGGCATTCGAAATTCAACAGGCTCTCTACAAAACTCACTGGACAAATATACGGTTGGCCGGGCACCCGATGGTCCACTGACCAGGCGCCCGACCGTGCGCAGACTGCAATTCCGCAATTTTCTGTTTTGACTCTAACTCCTCTGATTCTCTATTTAAGAGGTTCCAAATCGAGGTAGGGCATCCTAATAAGAGGTTTTCATGTCCGGGGGGGGGGGGGGGGGGGGGGGGGGGGGGAGAGAGAGAGAGAGAGAGAGAGAGAGAGAGGAAGCTTGTGGAAGGGAGAATCTGTTTGTAAAGGTGATCTACTGCACAGTCTACGTCTCAGTGCTTCTACATCCTCGTGATCGGTGAGATCTATCCGTTTTCTATATTCTCTGATTATTTATCCACTTCTATTGATTTGATCAAAGCGGTTTGTGCTTGTGATCGGTTGTAATAGTTTTCTTTCATAATAGATTGTTGGACTGGACTGGGTCCTATAATTTTTACCTCTTTGAAGGTTTTCCATATAAAAATCTCTTGTGTCGTTTGGTTTAGTTTATTACTTTACATATCACATAATTCAAGTAGTTTGGGGGGCGAGATCCTGAGGTTTTGTGAAACGCACCCAACAAATTTCCCAATAAATGATAAAAGTAGGCACAAACTTTGGGTAAGGTAATGGATTAGCTTAAATGTCACATAAAAATATAGGATATATGTCTCTAAGAGCACGTTACGCTGGGGAAGATTTAAAACTGCGAAAATGTATTCTTGTTTTTGGTGTAGTTGATGCTCTTGATACATGAGTAGCAATTTTCTTAGTTGCAAGGGAGAATTTGTATTATTGGACAAGGATGGGAAGATGTCTAGTACAATATTGGACAATTTTGGTTATTTATTTATTTATTTTATATATTTAATCATCGTTGCTGGGCATAACAGCAATGATGTGGGGGTGTGGGAACTTTCTAATGGGGTCCGCATTCATCATAAGAACTTCTTTTATATATATATATATATATATATATATATATATATATATATATATATATATGTCATCGCATGTTTTAACCTAATTGTCCGGATGGATTAGAAGTGATATAGGAGAATTCTTTGCAACCAAATTGCCTGTGCAGAAGGAACCATCTGCCGGTATCAAACCTATGGGTTTTGCGAATTTCTCGTGGGGATGAATCAATATAATTTTGAATCAGAGATCGGGATTTTTGTTAATCCATTGTAATAATAATATCTTGAGGTTTGTTGTGATAACTCTCAACGTTTGTCAATCTGTTTTAGGTGCGGGAGTTTGACCTTAATGTCAGAGAGTGTCTACTTAATTGCTTGCTTGAGTTCGTGCAGATAGCTAATTCGAGACAGCTGGGGTGGAAACGACTTCTCTGGAAAGCCCTTCGCTTCGAATTCCTGCATTTTAGTCTAGTCCAAAAAGCTGTAGCCTCACACATGCACATATGCTCACAGATAGGCTTTTGTTCCATCAAAATACTCTAGAAAAGCTGCAAATCTTGCATTCAAGCATGACTCGCAAAAAAATTGGGTATGTATCAAATTCATTAAATCCTCACATTTGAGGCATGAAAAGTATGGTGATGTACTTAAACAAATTAGAGCCCCTAAAAAAAATAGTAGTTCTTAACTTTCCAAAAAGATAGAACTACCCACACAGACATGTAGGGATCAGATTCAATGCAATTTCCTTCACAGTCATTACAGCTAAAACGTTTTGTGGGCATCCTCTCTCAACTGTTTCCCTACCTTGCGGACCACCTAAATAACAAATAAGCCTAATTTTTAGGCCCATGCCCAAATGGCAGGCAACACATCAGATGGTCAAAGTGGATGTCATCAACACATCGCAGTGGAGACTGTAAATAGTTTAATGAAAACATTTTTAAGTTGAATCATTTCTCACACACACACACATTTTTGCACACATATGATGCATAACAACATATATGGTGTTACAATCCTTAGTAATTTAAGGGCTTAGCTTGACTAAGAAATGTGTTCTTAACAATTGGTACCAGACTTGTTTAAAGAGCAACCTAGACCTGAGTCATGAAAGCCGCTGTGTTTGGAAGGGGAACTGGTGCAACCAAAGTGAAACTGTTATATTGGAAGGGCTACCTGAGAAAGAGGCCGGAATGAGTGCCGCCACAGAATAGCCAGCACCGACGTCCACTGTGGAGCATAGTGGTGTGTTTCAAACCCTAGTGGTGTACTTCGGGTATTTCATCAGTCCCCCTGTATGCATGAGATATACATGTCAAGCATCATCCAGAGAGAGAGAGATGTTGAAAATTCAAGAATTAATTTCTTTTGAGGAGTTTGAACTTGTCTAAATACATTAGTGGACTTTTGATACCTTAAATATGAGGATTTTAGGCACTGTTTGGATTTACTGAAATGTGGGAAAGGAAACAAAGTTTCTTTAGAAACTATCTTTCCGTAGTTCATAAATACCGATATTATAAAAAAGGATAGGAAATTCAATTTCCCACATGAACTATTTTCTTATTTTCTGAACCAAACCCTTTGGTAAGAAAGTTTCCTTTCCCACGCTTTCTCAACTGGATTCGGTAGTGACCCTTACTGGATTCGGTAGTGACCCTTGCGGTGAGAGGGGATTAAGTGCAGATCCAACTTCGTGGGGCTCACCTTGATGTATGTATTCTAGATCCACACCGTCCATCCGATTTGTCAGATTATTTTATGGTATGAGATCGAAAATGAAACAGATCCAATTCTCAGGTGGACCATACCAGAGGAAACAGTGGTAATTGACTATTAATGGGCCACACAAATTTTTGATAAAGTTTCTTGAGAAAATGTTGTGGCTTATAATTAGGTATTGGAACTGGGCCAAGCTGAGATGGGCCTGGCCTGACACTTAAGACACAAGGTCCAAGTCTGGCATGCGCCTAACACAAGAGGTCATGGTTGAGCCCGAAAATTTACATTTTGGAGGAATGAAACCAACAGCCTGCACTAAAGATGCATGGGTTGTCCAATCAAGGACTGGAATGGAATATTTGTAAGATATAATGCATGATCATATAAAGTTGAGGTCAGTTTAGCTAAAATGACTTGAGCCCAAGCCCAACCCAAAATAGATCAGACCATGCATCAAGGCCCAAGCGTGGCCAATTGGCCTAGCTAGTAGGTCCAAGCCCAGCCCAGAGCCAGGTCCTGCCCTTCTAAACAGTTCTCAATTCTCATTATGGCCCATCCACAACAAATCTCCAGTATTGCAACAATCCTAACCCTTAAATGGTCGGTCAATAAAAATAGATGGTTAAGAGAAAACTCAGCAACGGCTCGGATTCAACTAATAAAAGAGGTTTGCTACAGTATGTCTTAACGTGTTGTTATAGGATTGAAGTGGGACTATAGCCGTTGGATATAGGGTCATGACCCGTGATCTGAACTACTGATCCGAAGGGATATACAGCTGCCTCAAAAAATGTTGAAGACTAGAAGATCCCAACCTTCGATCTATGGCCCACAAAAGAACGGTTGAGATTGTGATCGTAAATTACTGTAGCAAATCTCTCGAGAAAAAAGCTAGAAGGCGAGGAGGAGAATGGTAGGGGTACCTTACGTCGGAGTTTCGTCGTCCTTGACACACACAATCAGGTTGGGAGGACGTATAGGGAAGCTACATATATAGCCGAGTAGGAAACGCTTGCGTACCTCGCGCTGGGTACCTATCAGAGTTAATTTATCTATTGTAGAGAAACGACTTACGGTTCATAAAATCCACCCCGTTCATCAGGTAAATCACCTTTTCTATTTTGATCCGAAAAAATTACATGGATTCAGTACTCATATGGGCCATCCAAAATATAATACCTAAAACATCTATATTGAAAGGTGTAGTTTTCTTGAGATTTGGATTATCATGATTGTTGGATTGAACGGTTAAAATGAATAAACATACCTGATGGACGGCATGGATCTCATGAAATTTCTCCCGAGTAGCTATAGGTTTGCTAAAGTAAACCCTGTAGGTACCATGCGTTAGGTACGCTACCGCGGTTCTTTACGAATCGAGGTTTCTACGCCCACACGCCTATACAACGCACATGGCCGACACGCCAACGTGTGAAAATGTACAAAACAGGTGCAATATCCACGCTGTCCATCAGGTGGGTCCGACTGATTAAGTGCTGTGTCTTGAAAATCAGGGTGGCCCACGATATTAGAAACAGATGGATGCCTTCCAAAGCTGCCACAACCCTTTTCAGCCGTACATTTTATTCTTCAGTTGTTGCCCACCTGGATAACTAACCGACCTGAGTTCTGGATCAGCTCATTTACATGGTTCGGCCACCATGATGGATGGGTTAGATCTCAAACCGATGACACGTCCTAGCACATTTGGCGTCGTGTACTCGAGCTGCCTTATACGCGCGTGTGGGCTTAGCAAAACTCTACGTGTTAGCAAACACGTGGTCCACCAGATGGTTCGACATAAACACGTGGTCCACCTAACGATTGGAATTGCTTGATCTTTGCACCCATAACCGTTAAATAGGGTTGACCTTTTTTGACGGCTTGGATATTGCACAGACCTGATACTTTGGCACGTGGGGCTGGTGACCTAAGGGAGGGGATTGGGTGAGACCCCGGATCCACCGAGGTGGGTGGGACCCCTGACTGTGGGACCCACTGTGATATATGTGACTAAATTCATGCCGTCCATCCGTATTGAAAGCTCATTTTAGGTAATGATAAAAAAAAAATTAAAAAAAAAATTAAAAAAAAGCAGTTACGAATCCCAGATGGACCATAGTACAGAAACCATGGTGATTGACCATTAAAAACTTCCTGTGGGATACAAAAGCTTTGGATCAAGATGATATTTGTATGGTCTCTTCGTCTAGGTGTTTGTGACCTTATCAATAGGTTGGATGGAAAATAAACGTTCCAGTGGAATCCATGAAGTTTTTATTGATGGGGTTCAATCACGACCGTTTCCTGTGGTGCGGTCCAATTAAGATTTGAGTCAGTTTCATTTTTGGGATCATGCCCTAAAATGATATTTCAAAGTGGTTGGACAATGTGGATTTAAGGCACATACATCACTGTAAACCCCACAGTCAGGGTCCCACCCACCTCGGTGGATCCAGGGTCTTGTCGTAGGATACGCCGGGACTTTAGCCTTTTGCTTCTGGGATTATCTTTCAATGATCTAAACCGTTTATATAATGGGCCTCATCTTGGATGGGACTGTAAAAATTAGAAATTCATAGATTAGAATATTTTAACCCTTTGATCATTCCACTCTGGATATCGACAGTATCCTTAAACAATGAATGGGATGAAACTTTTCTATCAGGCATTTTTCTTGCGTTATCTCCTATGGACGTTGAGGCCCATCCTACTATAAACGGCTTCTGTCATTGAAGAAGTCCCAGTTCCAACCGCTAAAGTACTAACATGTCGTTGTATTGCAAGACGCCTTGCAGATCAGAATGCTGACGATTTTCCTTCTGCCTGATCATTTTATGCCCACAACAATTAAATGGTTAGGACTGCCCGATCACTGTGATTCTGTCCACCGAAGGACTCGAGATTTGGACGGTCTGGATTGATGCAAGTAGGACTGTCATTGGATCGGGCCAGGCTGGCCCAATCGGGCTTTTGGGCTGAGATTTAAATCATGCCCCTTGTTGTTGCAGATTCCTGGGCAACAGGCGAGGTGGACAGATGGCCACCTAGGATCAATGTGCAGCCACAATCTCTTGCTAGTGAGCCAGTTGGATCTTAAAAATAGATCATGCACAACACAAGAGAAGGCTAAGAGGATAGTTGGGGTGTCAGCCGGTAGTTCTTCCGATGCTTAAGTTAGATGGGTATGTTAACAAGAGATAGAAAGCTTTTTCATCATTTGATTTTGCGTACCTTAGAATAGAGAGAGAAGCCTTTGTTTATAGCTATCAGATGAGTGATCATGGGCCATTGTCACGGTTGTGATTGTGGGAGTGAGGCCCTCTAGGGTGGCGTGACTCCCAGAGGCATGCTACGCTAGTAACACTCGGGGACGTGTCCGTCTTCTCAGGATGTCTCCCTAGGATCCCGCATATAGTTAAGGCGTGGGCAGTCGTCTTCTCAGGATGTCTCCCTAGGATCCCGCATATAGTTAAGGCGTGGGCAGTCCAAGTCAGCCGCCTGTCGAGTACGGTCGAGGTTGACCCTAAGGCCAAGTTGTCCCTAGCTGGGTCTGTCTTTGACGTATCCAAAATGTCCATCATCGGCTCGGTTATCAGCCCCCAGCCTTCTTCTGTCTTCATAGCCCACCATGCCGAGATCGAAGTGTTTGAGCGTGTTTGAGCCTGAGAACTTGGGCCTGCGCCCACAGGCCGAGGCCCTACTCACGAATCGAGGTCAGCTCGGATTTTACCCATGACACCCTTTTTAATTGGGCTGGATTTGGACTGTCAACCCAGCCAGATTCTGGCCGGGACCAACCCATTAAAGTTTGTAAGCGGCTACTCTGGCTCGTCATAGGCGCGGGCATGCATTTAACAATATAGGTCGGGCTTTTACCGGTCCGTTGACCCGATTGTACATAACCCAAGTCCCCGCAGTTTAACACATAGCGCTAGGTACTAACGTGGGAGAAAAGAAATAACGTGGTTAAAATCCACACCATCTATCAAGTACATCACCGTTTCTTGTCCATTGATCCAACAAATTAGGATAATTCATCACTCAGGTGGGCCACAATGTAAATTTTATACCTATGACCTATGAATTCACTTGGTATGGCGTACCTGAGCTTTAGAACATTATGATTTTTTATTTTTTTTTATTCGCTCTTTCACCCTGATGGGGCACATCAGATGAATGGATTGGATGCAAAATAAACATCACGGTGGGTCCCATACGAAACTAATGGCAGAGATTTCATCCCAACTACTTTCTTTGGTGTAGCATTCCTAATTACCCGGGATGATCATTATTTTTTCCTTCGATGGTTGGGATGAGGCAGTGTACGTGACGGACGGAGTAGATCGCATGAAAATCTCACCCACCTCGTTCTCGGATTGCTAAACTAACCCCAGTAGGCGGTACGCACCCAGCGCGGATTTAACCGGAAGTCATCTCAATGTAATGTGATATTTGTGGGCGCGGCTTCCATGGATCCGGGACTCCTGACTGTGGGGCCTGTTGATGCTGAAAAATGGTCAACATACGAAATGAGGTGACCTCTAACTGGTCAGCAGATGAGATGAGGTGACCTCTAACTTAGACGGATGGATGCAACTGATCTCCTACAGGTGTGCGGTATGGATCTGGACTGAAGGTTTCCTAGACCCTATAAAGCACAAAGGAAAGCTAAGGGGGGTGGCTGGGGTCCAGCCGTTAGCTCTCCGATGTCTAAGTTAGTTGGATCTTGAAATATTAAATATCTCTCTTTAGATCAGTTTTTGTCTCCTACCTTGATAATGAAGAGGACGCGTCAATTTATAGACTTAGGTTGCAGAGTTGTATTACTTTTTTGAAGCCGTGCTTTCAAAGGAGGGATTCTCGGATCAGTGTGATTCTTGGGCCGTTCCGTAGTTATAGGAAATATTCCCATATTCCCTAGCGATTCTTCAGATCTTTCGCCTATTTTCCTGGCTGCAGCCTAAGATCTCGGCAGGTCGGCAGGTCATCCTGGAGGTCTCAGGTCGTCAGGTCGTAGGTTGTCAGGTCGTCGGCCTAGCCTCAGGTCATCCTAGAGGTCTCAGGTCATCCTGGAGGTCTTAGGTCGTCAGGTCATTGGCCTAGCCTCAGGTCGTCAAGTCATCGGGTCTCATGTCGTCCTTGAGGTCTCAGGCCGTCAGGTCGCAAGTCGTCAAGTCGTCGGCCTAGCCTCAAGTCGTCAGGTCATCGGGCCTCATGTCATCCTGGAGGTCTCAGGTCGTCAGGTCATCGGCCTAGCCTCAGGTCATTAGGTTATTGGCCTAGCCTCAGGTCATCAGGCATCAAGTCGTCCTGGAGGTCTCAGGTCGTCAGGTCATCGGCCTAGCCTCAGGTTGTTAGGTCATCGGCCTAGCTTCAGGTCGTCAGGTCATCAGGCCTCAGGTCGTCCTGGAGGTCTCAGGTCGTCAGGTCGTCAGGTCAGTCTCAGGTTAGATTTGAGGACCTGTACCTGGCCCGCTGGACTATGGGCTTTCCCCGTGACCTGATGTCAGCTCGGATTTACCCATAACAGGGCCCACTGTGTTGTATGTGACTATATCCACGCCGTCCATCTGTATCGAAAGCTCATTTTAGGACTTGATACAGAAAATGAAGCAGATTCAAATCTCAAGTGGACCATAGTATAGGAAACAGTGGTATTTAACCATCAAAGTTTTTTTGTGGGCCACAAAAGCTTTGGATCGAGATGATATTTGCGTGGTCTCTTCATCATCTAGGTCTTTGTGACCTTATCAACGGGTTGGTTGGCAAATAAACATTCCGGTGGAATCCATAAAGTTTTTAATGGTGGGGATTCAATCATGACTGTTTCCTATGGTGTGGTCCATCTAAGATTTGGGTCTGTTGGCGTTGAAAATTCGTCAACAGATGAGGTGAGATGACTTGTATACGAACGAACGAACGTGACTGATCTCCTTATAGGTGCGAGGCCTGGACTTGGATCAGAGATTTGTTTGATCCTGTGAAACATAACAGAAAACAAATAGGGGGGTGGCTGGGATCCAGCCGTAAGCCCTCCGATGCCTAAGTTAGTAATTATCCTTAAGAATGGCAAACACTGATTTGAGAGAGATTTCTTTGTCATACCTGTAATTACAGTGTTCTCCTATCATTATAGGCTTCGATGGAGAGTTTCTAGGCTGAGATCATGATTGATATTACGCCGGAAATCCAGACGAATATCTCGGGCCGTTCCGATCTTGGGGGGATGTGCTCCTATCCCTATGTCATTCGAAGCGGAGATAAGGTCGGCCTCCATTTGCCCATTGACTTAGCTATGATCCGAGCTGACCTCTTGGACAGACGGAGACATCGGTTTGTTCCTTTGCTCCGAGGTTTTGTGACAGGGTCGGTTCGTTACAATAATTATCCCACAACAGCTGCCCCCTACTTCCGAGGTGGATACTTTCAGCTAGGAAGTAACCTAAAACAAATGTAGCCGATCTTATTTTTGGCAGTAAAGGCACTTTAAATGCGCTGTTTCGAATTTCGAAAAGACGCAATGATGATCGTACGGCGCAGCAGGCTTTTATTTCGGCAGTCGAATGGCATAAGGACACGTGGACTTCGTATCTCTGAAGGAACAGGCGTAATATCGTTGTCCAATGAATTGGCGGACACGTGGCTGGCCGTGCCAAAAGTCGCGTCGATTCGTTTATTAAGACCATGGATATGTGCCGCGTGGCATAGCATTACCTACGTAATGTCACCTGCTGCAGTATAAATACTGTACTTAGCGATTTTTTTCAGAATTTTTTCTTTCTTTCTGCTATGTTCTTCCTTTTTCCCCTTTACACGGACCGCTGTGATTCATTCGGAGTTCTTTCGAACCCAACTTCCTTTGGCCAATCTCATTCCGGAGAGTGATCCGGTACATTCGTTCTTGCCCCCCTTCCACCTTCTGTTTTCCTTAGTTTTCCGTTTTCAAGGAAATGTCCGGTTCAGAGAAGAGTTCTTCACGGACATTTTTCTCTGTCTTGCCTGTTGGAGAATCCAAACTGATGGAAGTCCAACCCATCGCTGTTGAGTCCCGGGGGGGGGGGGGGGGGGGGGGGGGGCTCTGTTGGCAGAGACCCTTCCTCCTTTGCTTCGGATGAGGTTTCAGTGGCTGGTACCTCAGGGCGTGTTATTGACAGAGTCTCCGAGTATCCTGCCGACCTGATCTGGACAACGCTCACCCAATCCGACTTGATCAGGATCAGGTCAGATTACTGTATCCCTGGGGCCATCGACCTTAGGCTTCCGGGTTTGGATGATTTTCCGACCCGTCCTTCTAGAGACCAGGTCACCGTATACACCCAATTTTTTTAGGCTGGTTTCCGTCTTCCTCTTCTCCCTGTAGTGAGGGAGTACCTTTCTAGAGTCAACCTAGCTCTGGGTCAGTTAGCTCCTAACTCCTGGAGAACTTTAATAAGTTGCGTCGCCTTATGGCGTCAAGTCCACGGGTCGGATCCGACAATAACCGAGCTGATGAGCCTTTACCAGCTGAAGAGTCATCCCCACTCTAGGGGATGGTTCTATATGTCACCTCGGGAAAGGAAAGGACACCGGCTAATAGACGACCATCCTTCTTCGGTTCACGGATGGAAAGAGGAATGGTTCATCGTCTCGAAGGGTTGAGAAGGCCCCCGACCCGAGGTCCACTCCCCCGATCACCGCGTGAACAACTGTTTCTCAGTTCCAGGTCGGGTCGGCTGACATTCACCCTTTTTTTTTTTTTTTGCTGACCTCTATTTATTCTATCAGCTCGTGGAGATCATCCTGCCCTTAGTCCGGAAGAGGAAGATCGCATAGCTGCGGTGTGGGAGCTTGATCCAAACTTCCGCAGCGTCAAACTTCTTTTGTCCTTCGAGACCTTATCTGACGTAGGCATCAACCCTCGAGGTAAAGACTTGTATTTGTCATATAAGTCAGCTTCATTTTCATACTTCGGCCCATTTATATATATATATATATATATATATATATATATATATATATATATATATATATATATATATATATATATATATATATATATATATTGTTAGGCATGTCTGCTCCGGCTCCACGGAGAAAGTCATCCGCCCTGACTGCTCAGGAGAAGGAGCAGATCAGAGAGAAGAAAAGGCAGAAGGCGGCCCCGAGATCGTCCTCTAACGGTCTCCACAGCAGATGTACCTCCGGAGCCAACTCTCGAGGTGGTCCCGGAAGTGTCTGCGGCTGAAGTCGCACTTTCCGATGCCACTATGAGGCCTCAGCCTTCCCAAGTCATAGACTTGGTAGGGAGTGCTGACGTCGGTCCGTAGGGGCAGTCGGCTTAGGCTGCCCCAGTTCAATCTTCTTCCACAATCCGCCGAGGCCCGGAGATGCCGCCTCATTTGTACAACTTATGCAAATGGGCGTATAAGGCGGTCCCTGAAGCCGAGGTGGATATGATGGCGAAGGTCCATGGGCTGTCCCTGCTGAATTCTCTAGGGATCTTCTGGACTAAGGTATATATATCTGACTTGGGTTTTTCCAACTAAAATAGCCATTTTTGGTATTCCATGTATATTTATCTGTTTGGTTACCGTGCAGGTGGCCTACGGATGCCAGCTCCTTCAGGAAGAAATCACCCGTGACAAGGGAACGATCTCCGGCCTTGAGGGAACACTGGTGGCTACTAAGCGTTCCCTGGACGAGGCCACGAAATTTGGGGAGGAGGCAGCGAGGGCCCTGGATGCTCGGGAACGCGAGATCACTCTTCTCCTAGCCGAACTATCGAATAAAGAAAGGGCGGAAGCTGAGCTCATCATCCAGGTTGAGGAGCTGAAGGCTGCCGAAGGGACTTTGCGATCGGACCTGGCGAAGGCCCAATCGGAGTTGGAGGTCAAAGTCGCCGAAGCTGACGAAATGTTCGATTTCGGCTACGAGAAGTGTAGGATGACAGTTCAAAGCCGTCATCCGGACTTAGACCTCTCCTTCCTTGACTCCGAGGCGGAGGAGGAAGATAACTCTGCCGCTGCCACCGAATCGACTGCTATCCCCCCTCATAGGATGTTTCTATGTTTTTTTTTTAGCCCATTTGTTAGGGCTTCATGTAACACATATCATCCTGTAATTCCGACCCCTTTGAGGTCTTGCAATTGAAATTCTTCTTTTCTAATCTATTCATGTTTGTCAGATTTTTTATTCAATTGCTCTTCCCTTTTTGGATTATTTTCGCTTAATTTGTACATTTACTTCGTGGCCGAGCAAATTAGATCGTAACCGAAGCATTAGGACTTGCAAAGATAATGGTCGGTTCATAGGCTTTGATCGAGATCGATCTCAATCCTAGAACTTAGCTCTGGACGGTAATATCCGCTGACCTCGAATACAGCTATGGGCGAAATTAGCCTCTGCTGGTATTCCAAAGTTTTCGATAGGAGTATAATTTTGAGAAACAAATACTTAGCTTTTATTAATAGTAGATTTTAAAATGCTCCGCATTCCATAGGTGGGGTAGGGCTCGGCCTTGCATGTCTTCGAGCCAGTAAGTCCCGGTTCGAACTGTCTTTACGACTTTGTACGGTCCACTCCAGTTTGGATTAAATGTACTTGCAATCTTATCCTTCTTCTCTTTACGTTCCTTCGTAGGACGAGATCTCCCACTCTGAACCGTCTTTCTTTGACTCATGAGTTATAAAATCTAGCAACACGCTGTTGGTAGGCTGCGATCCGAACTTGGGAAGCTTCTCGAACTTCTTCGAGCAAGTCAAGGTTTCTGCGAAGCTCGTCTTGATTCTGGTCAGGTTGATAGTTACCGATTCGGTTAGTTGATAGCCCTATCTTGACCGGGACTACGGCTTCCGCTCCGAACGTCAAGGAGAACGAAGTTTCTCCTGTTGTTGACCGAGCTGTGGTTCGGTACGCCCACAATACTTCGGGGAGCTGTTCTGCTTAAGCTCCCTTGAATTCGCCGAGCTTAGTCTTCAGATGACCCTTAATGATTTTGTTGATGGCTTCGACTTGCCCGTTAGCTTGAGGATGATGAGGAGATGAATACACATTTTTATGCCCAAGTTCAGGCAAAAGCTCCTGTACTTCGCGTTGTCAAACTGAGGCCCGTTGTCAGTGACGATCGTATTCGGGATACCGAACCGGCATATAATCGACTTCCAAATGAAGTCTGTCGTTTTCTTTTCAGTAATCTTGGCGAGAGGTTCTGCTTCGACCCACTTGGTAAAGTAATCAACAGCCACGATCGCATACTTGACTTGCCCCTTGCCGGTTGGAAGAGGACCGATGATATCGACTCCCCATTGGGCGAAGAGCCATGGTCCGGACATCGGAGTAAGTTCCTCGGGAGGTACGTGAGGGACTGGTGCGAACTTTTGGCATTTATCACATCGTTTGACCATTTCTAGGGCATCTTTTTGAATCGTTGGCCAATAATATCCTTGACATATTGCTTTCTAGACCAGCGCTCGGCTCCCTGAGTGATTTCCGCATGTGCTAGAATGAATTTCTCTTAAGACGTAATCGGCTTCATCTGGTCTAAGGCAGCGGAGGCAGGGTAGCAAAAAATCCTTTTTATACAATATACCGTCGATCAGCGTATACCGAGCTGACCTATATCATATCCGTCGTGCTTCGTTCTTTTCTTCGGGCAGAATACCTTCTCGTAAAAAATGGACAATTGGTTGCCTCCAGTCAACCTCGGTGGAAACAGGACATACTTTACTGACATTGTCATCAGTGATGCTTCTTCTGGGGAGGATTTCAATAGGAATTGTCCTTCCGAGCTCGTCGCCTCCTGCCGACGCCAATTTGGCGAGCGAATCCGCATGGGTGTTATGGATCCTCAGTACTTGGATGATTTTGCAATAATCGAACCGGGCCGATAATTCTTGATACTTTAATAAATACGTGGACATCTTTTTTCCCTTTGCTTGATATTCCGATGTTGCTTGACCCACGACCAACTGCGAGTCGCTATACACTGTAATACTTCGGATCCCGATCGCTGAGGCTAGTCGTAGCCAAGCAAGAAGAGCTTCGTATTCGGCCTCGTTGTTAAAGGCTTTAAAACTGAATCTTAGGGCATATTGGACTTTTATGCCATTGGGGGAGGTCAAGATTATCCCTGCCCCGCAGCCTTGAAAATTTGACGAGCCGTCGACGTGTAGCTGCCATGTAAGTGCGGTCGAACCTTCTTTCGGAATAGATTCTTGAATGTCTCCTTCAAGAGCTGCGTTATCTTCAAGGACAAATGGGTCGGTGAGCTCGGCAATGAAGTCGGCCACGGCTTGGCTTTTGATCGCTGTCCGGGGCTGGTATTGTATGTCGAATTCACCGTGCTCGATAGCCCAGCGTTCGAGGCGACCTGAAGTTTCTGGCTTCTGTAGTACTTGCCTCAGTGGTTGGTCCGTTAGCACCACTATCGGATGTGCTTGGAAATAAGGCCGTAGTTTTTTTGCCGTTGTCATCAATGCCAGAGCTAACTTCTCTAAGTTAGGGTATCAGGTTTCTGCGCCGAGAAAAGCTTTGCTGATGTAGTATATTGGTCTTTGAGTACCTTGGTCATCTCGGATTAAAACTGAACTTACTGCTGACGGGGACACCGCCAGGTACAGCAGTAGCTCTTCTCCTTGCGCAGGTTTGGACAGTAACAGTGGTGTACCGAGGTATGCTTTGAGATCTTGGAAAGCCTGTTCACATTCTGACGTCCAGGTCATCTCGTTGAACTTGCGAAGTTGCTTGAAGAATGGAAGGCATCGATCCGTAGCCCTAGAAACGAATCTGTTGAGCGCGGCGATCCGCCCGGTGAGACGTATTTCCTTCACGGTGGTTGGTGAGTTCATCTCGACTAATGCGCGGATCTTTTTCGGGTTGGCTTCTATTCCTCTCTGATTTAAGATGAGCCCGAGGAACTTCCCCGACCTTACTCCGAAGGCGCATTTATTGGGGTTGAGCTTCATTCCGTATTTCTTCAAGATGCTGAACATAAGTCGGAGGTTGTTGACGTGGTCTTCTGACTTCAGACTTTTGACGAGCATATCGTCCACGTAGACTTCCATGGTTTTACCAATTTGTTTGGCGAACATTTTATTAACCAAACGCTGGTACGTTGCCCCGGCATTCTTAAGTCCAAAGGGCATTACCTTATAACAGTAAAGCCCTCGATCAGTGACAAACGTTGTTTTTTGCCTATCAGGAACATGCATCTGTATTTGGTTGTACCCGGAGTACGCATCCATGAAACTGAGAAGCTCGTAACCTGAGGTTGCATCTACGAGCTGATCTATTCTGGAAAGTGGGAAGCTATCTTTAGGGCAGGCTTTGTTGAGGTCGGTGTAGTCGATGCAGACCCTCCATTTTCAATTGGCTTTTTTTACTAGAACGACATTGACGAGCCAATCAGGATAATGGACTTCCTGGATAAAACCTGCTTGGCGCAACTTTTTTATTTCTTCTTCGATCGCGGCATATCTCTCCATGTTGAAGGCTCGTCGTTTTTGGCGGATCGGTTTGAAGGACGGGTCAACGTCGACCCGGTGAACCATCACTTTGGAATGGATTCCTTGCATGTCCTTATGAGACCATGCGAAAGCATCCGTATTTTCTTTCAGGAAAGCGATCAGCCTGACCTGGACACTGCTGTTTAATTGAGATCCGATCTTAACGACCAAGCTCGGGTCATCGTCCGACACAGGGACCTCTATTAACTCATCGGCTGGCGAACCACGTTTTGTTGTTTCTTCCCTGGGGTCCAGTGGAGTTGTGTGTGAAACGACAGAGATCATATTTTTACTTTTCTCGCGTAGCGTCAGCTAGTAGCATCGGCGAGCTTCCTGTTGGTCCCCTCTGACCACGCCGATCTCGTCGTCGGTTTCGAATTTCATGGCCAAATGATAGATAGAAATACCGGCTTTTAAGGCTCGGATGATGGGTCTGCCGATGATCGCGTTGTATGCTGATGGAGTGTTGACGACGAGAAAATCGACCATGATCATCCTCTGGTTGGGTTCGTCTCCTGCTGTGACCGGTAGGGTTATTTCTCCTTTAGGCATGATACAATCTCCTGTAAATCCGGTTAGAGCAGTTCTGACCGGCCTTAACCTGGACCGATCAATTTTCATTCTGTCGAACGCCGAGGCATATATTATGCCGGCTGAACTTCCAGTATCTACCATCATTCTATGGAGCTTTTTATTAGCGACCACCATCGACACTACGAGAGAATCGTCATGCGGATGTAACACTCCTTCAGCATCTTCTTCGAAAAATGATATCGCGCGACGAGAGACCTTTGGAATCTTCGAGGGCCTGCTAGTCAAATTGACTTGGAGTCCTGGTTCGGAGGTTCGCCCTTGACGAACGTAGGAGTTGCGGGTGTTGCCAGAATCACCTGTGGTTGGCCCGCCGAAGATCATATGGATTTCTTCGAACGGGTCGTTATTCACTGGCTCTCTGTCATCTTCCCAAGCCGAGGACCTTTGATCATCCGGACGCTGTGCAATGTACTCTTTTAAGAAGCCTTGCCGGATGAGGGTTTCAATCTGTCGCTTCAAGTCAAAGTAATCTACTGTGTTATGCCCGTGATCTTTATGGTATAAACAGTATTTGGAATTCGATCTTCTTCCAGAGTCGGTTTTGATCTTTGCGGGTCGTCCGAACATTTGTTTATCTTTCTCGGCTAGGAACACTTGTTCGATTGTTGTTTTAAGCGGGGTGTATTTCTCGAATCGCGGGGTCGAAATTTTTGCTCCGCGCGGTGTAGTGTTCGAATTAAGGCGACCTGCGATCGGGACGATGCCTCTTGGTGCTGTTCTCCTCTTTACGGTCTTTCCTCTTATGGGACGACCCTTGGGCATTCACCAGCTCTTCTGCGTTTGTGTGCTTTGCAGCTCGATCGAGGAATTCAGCCACTGACTAAGGAGGCTGTTCCCCTATCGACCAGAGGAACTTTTCATAACATAATCCTCCAATCATCGTATGTAGCAGCACGTCCTGAGATAGGTTCTCTACCTGAACTGCTTCGGCGTTGAATCGTGAGAGGTAATCTTTCAGTGATTCATTATCTTTTTGTTTGACCGCAGCGGGTGTGTAGAATGTTTTCTTGGATCAGTGCTCCCGATGAATTGAGTCGCGAACGCCCTGCTCAGTTCGGTAAAAGAGGAAATGGACATTGGCTTTAAATTGCGGAACCAGGTCCACGCCGAACTTGTTAGGGACAATGGGAATACCTTACACATGATGTGCTCATTAACTCCATGGAGTTCCATTCGAACCTTGAAATTTTTGAGATGTTCGGCTGGATCTCCTATCCCTGAGTATTGCTTGAGCTGAGGAATTTTGAAACCTTTCGGAAGAGGTTCGCCGCGAATTTCATCAGTGAACGGGGATTCAGACGAATCAACAAGAACATCTGCTGCAGTTGGTGCTCGGGCGCGTTGTGCTCTCTGGATATCGCCAATCCTCTCTCGAAGCTCCTTCAGCTCGACCTCAAGATGGGTGATATTATCATCCACCTGATCTTGACCTTGACTAGCCCGTGCGGATCGCCTTTCTTCTATTCTGTGTCTTAAGTCGTTTGAGGGAAGCCCTGCGGCTGGTCGAAGTCTCGAGCCCGAAGCTCGGCTTACAACCTCGTCTTCGTCGGCATACGGATGGTTGGAAAGTGATCGTGGTAGATGAGAGCTTTGTTGCGGTAGCTGAGGTTCTGGGTTGGTCTCGAGGACGGGTGAAGGCCGAGCTAAATTGTTTAGCAGTGCTGCAATTTCGTCCAGTTTTCCGTCCACATGCTCGAATCATCTGTCCACTCCACCCAAACGTTCTGCAATGCCTCCAACTTGCTCTTCTAATGTGGACAGTCTGGCCCCGCAATTTCGGGACCTCTGCTGTCCACTTAGAAGATTTAAGTGGCGAGACGAATTTTCGAGGTGGAGGACCGGAGTCTCATGGATGGGTCCTTCATTTTCAGATTGTAGCTCATACGAGAGCTCAGCATTTCCGGGAGCTTTACCCTTCCTATTGCATCTTCCACCGGCCATTAGTTCCTGCCTTTGGACGAAGGAGTTAGCCAATGAATATAATTTTTGTCGTCGATTCCCACAGACGGCGCCAATCTGTTGGCGTTGAAAATTCGTCAACAGATGAGGTGAGATGACTTGTATACGAACGAACGAACGTGACTGATCTCTTTATAGGTGCGAGGCCTGGACTTGGATCAGAGATTTGTTTGATCCTGTGAAACACAACAGAAAACAAATAGGGGGGTGGCTGGGATCCAGCCGTGAGCCCCCCTCCGATGCCTAAGTTAGTGATTATCCTTAAGAATGGCAAACACTGATTTGAGAGAGATTTCTTTGTCATACCTGTAATCACAGTGTTCTCCTATCTTTATAGGCTTCGATGGAGAGTTTCTAGGCTGAGATCACGATTGATATTACGCCGGAAATTCAGGCGAATATCTCGGGCCGTTCCGATCTTGGGGGGATGTGCTCCTATCCCTATGCCGTTCGAAGCGGAGATAAGGTTGGCCTCCATTTGCCCATTGACTTACCTATGATCCGAGCTGACCTCTTAGACAGACGGAGACATCGGTTTGTTCCTTTACTCCGAGGTTTCGTGATAAGGTCGGCTCGTTACAGAAATTATCCCACAACGGGGTCTGCTTCATTTTTCGGTTCATGCCCTAAAATTAGCTGTAAAACTGGTTAGACAGTGTAGATTTAAGGCATATGAATTAATGTGAGCCCCACAGTCGGGTCCCACCCACCTCCGATCCACCGAAGCCGCGCCCAACCGAAGTCGGCGTTTCCTTGCCTCACCGAATACGCGTTCCACCGAGTGAGGAAGGACGCTGGCAAGTCGGCTCTTCAGCTTACTTGCGTGACAAGTACACGCTTACGAAGCCAGCACGAGGGTGCAGCCCTACACGTGGACACAAAGGAAAGCACTCCAATATAGAAAGCGTGTGAAAGATCCAAGCTTTCCAATCGGGTGGAATTCACATTTTAGAATTTTTCCATCAGAATTATTCTATTTCATTACTCAGGTGGGCCACACTGCTCAAAACAAACGGATGGCTTAAACAAAACTTTCTAGCCATCCATTTGTTTTGTACGCAAAAGCCCCCTAGAGAAGTGAAACAGACTAATATCTAGGTCAGAAGATCTAAACATTGTGCCCCACTTTCTGATAAGCTCAGATATCTCACACGTGCCCCATATTGGTGTGTATGCCTGCGTTTGGATGTGAAGGGCTACACGCGCGTCTGGGTTTAACGGACTTGTAGGTTTGGTAGAATACATCCACATGTATTGCAATGGAAAACGTGGGGACTTCAGCCGTTGGATCGGTTCCTTTTTTAATGACCCAAGTCGATTATATGATAGTCATCGTTTCTTATTCAAAGTCTAAGGATACCGTTCATATGCAAAGGAAATATCTAAATGAACAAATGGGTTTAAATATTCCAATCTAAGCGTTTGTGTTTTAAAAAATTCCCATCTAAGTTGAGGCCCATCATATAAACGGCTTGGATCACTGAAACGTGATCCAAGATCTAAAGATTAAATCCCGACGTATCCTATTACAATACATGTCAGATGTATTCTGGAATTGTTTTTTCTTGTTTGAAAAACTGCACGTTCATACCAAGGTTTTAATGTGACCGTTGAATCACCACTGTTTAGCGTTGTCCACTAAGGTCCTGGATTTACCTCATTTTTTGCAGTCATGCCCTAACATGATATGGCAAAATGTAGATGGACTAAGTGGTTGTAGCATGGTCATGCCTGTGGGCCCCACAGTGCGGGCTTATAGGAAAATCGGGTCCATTCGGCTTCTTTCGTACATATAAGTGGGCCACAGAGAGCGAAAATCACACTTATCAGACCATCTTAGCCATCTGATTTCACCTACTGCTTACCAGATTAAGTTAAAACGTCCATTTGATGGTAATCAATTGGACAATTATGAAATCCAGTCAACACAGGTTTCAGCATATGATCCATCCAATGGGACACGAAATTTGGACATCTGGATCAATGGACATGTAGATAAGCCTGAATCCGCGTTCCACCGCGTGAGTAGAGCTGATCACGAGCTGAGCCGAGCTCAGCCATGTTCGAGCTAGGGTTGGTCACTAAATAGCCTGGCTCGTGTTCAGCTCAGCTCAGGCATTGAGCTAGACCGACATGTTCGAGCTGGCTCGACCAAGATTTTAAGCCGAGTTCAACCTAATTCGAGCTGAGTTCAAGCCTGAAAAGAACAAAATTTTAATTAGACCCGGCCTAAAACCAAACCTAAAATTATTAAAAATCAGCCCAAAGGCAGCCCAAAGACCATTTACATCCTCTGCTTACTTTGATAGAGAGTTTTATCTCTCATTTCCTTGCTTCTGATATGGGACTGAAAAACATACTTTTCTAGCTAAGTCAGCCGAGTTGAACTGTATCAGGCTTGGGTTAGCTTGAGCTTGGCTTGAAAATCATTTCAACCTTAGAAAAATGACTTGGCTTGGTTTGAACCCAGCCTTCAAATCGAGCCTAATCAAGCTGTTTCAAGTCGAGTCGAGCGAGCTAACCAAGCTAGCTTAGCTCCGGCAAAGCTCTAGATACAAGACCTGTCCACTGTTCAAGTGAAGCATGCGTACCCAATCCACGCCCTTGAAATTGTGTGCCTCTTTGTGGATGGAGCGTGTTTTGAAAGTCATAATATTAATAGGGCAATCTTAACCGTTAGATTTTACCCCATCAAAGTTTTTGATGATCCTTTGCATGTTATACATTCTAAACTACTGAGCTTCAAATTGTTGAGTGGGGTAAAGGATAGAAATTAAACTACATTTGACCATTTTCATATGAATCACACATTTGGTGGTAAAGATTGTCCAATCGGAGATATTTTCTTAGCATGATCCATCGGCAAATGGGCTCAGGATTTTGTGGTACATGTTGTTGTACATCATGCCACTCGTAAAATGGATGGATGGTCATTAGCACACGTGAATTGCATGCCACTCGTAAAATGGACGGATGGTCATTAGCACACGTGAATTGCATCAATCCCAGGTTGATTCACGTGTTTTCCTTTATGAGAATTGAGAGTTGGTGGCATATAAACATCACATAGGCTAGCATCATTTCAGTGGTAGGCCACTCGATCCCTCTGTTTGTTGGTGTGCCAAACTTGAGTCTTTGATCTGCTTCGATTTTGAGAACACAGTCTAACATGCGTTGATAAAACTGATCTAGGGTCTGAATATCAGACCAACATAGGCCAAGGAGCTTTTATACTAGAGGGAGTTCTACAAAACTACAACCCTTAAACCAAAAGCTCTATGGGGCTCATCGAGTCACTGGGATATGTTCATGTGACATCCGTTCCCTCCATCAGTTTTACCAACTCATTTAGAGCATTATCCCAAAAATTATGCAAATCCAAAGATGAAGTAGCACACACCACATGAAATAGTCAGATGGAAACACCTACTATCAAAACCTTCTTGAGAACGCCTTGATATTTATATCCCATCCAACCCCTTCATAAGGTGATGGGACCATGATGAGGTAAAAATAGAGGATGGGCTGGTGACTAGACATGACAGGATTTGATTGGGCCATGTGTTTCTATCAAAGATGCAGGAAAGTGAAATATACAGCTGAACAACTTTCAAACATGCTTTGCATGGCACATCTTGAAAGTGGCACATCATATAAGCTAATCTCACCACGCAAATCAGCCAAAAAAAAAAAAAAGAAGAAGAAGAAGAAGAAGAAGAAAAAAAAAAAACAAATATCAGGTAGTGGAACCCAAAATGCTTAGGGGTATGCTTCACCTGAATTCCAAAGTTGCCAAATTTAGTTATGGCATGTCCTAACATGAGCCGGTGAAACCAAGAACAGGAAGAATATAACACATATACCCTGGTGGACCCTACAGAGCTTTTGGTTACACGGACGGTTAGAATATCTTGGCAGTGTGATTTTAAGACAAAGAGGGCATGACTCATTGTCCGTCTCGATTGAGGTACGCATGCGGCGTGTTTTTGTTCGTAAGCTGATAAACGGTATCAAACACACACCATAGCTGACCGCGCGTTTACTTACCCTGCTCTCTCTCTCTCTCTCTCTCCAGTATATAAAAACCGCTTCCATCGATATCCCTCTTTGGTTTGTGTCGCGCAAGAAAAAGAAGAGAAAGGGAGAGGAGATGAACGAAGGATTCCGATGCTCGAATAATTGGTGTAACAGCGCCGCGTCGGGATTCGGGAAAAGGTGTCTGACGGTCGCGAAGAGGCAGAGAACGCGATTTTACATACTCCGGCGTTGTATCTCCATACTCCTCTGCTGGCACGCCCACGCCGTACGTGACTAATACAAATACAATTCACATACAGATAGAGAAAGAGAAGCTCTTCTTCTTCTCTGTTTTTTTTTTACCCTTCTTCTGTAAATCTTCTGTTGTATACTAGAGATGGATCTTTTCTTTGTTGGGTGTTTGTAATTTTTTTTCCTGAATGACTTTTGGATTTATGAAATGGGTTTTTCATTTTCTCTTTGTTTGGTGGCACGCCTGCGTCATTCAAAATTAATTTTTAAAAAAAAAACATTTAAAAAAAACAATTCATATAAAGAAAGAAAAAAGAAAAAAGAGAAGCTCATTCTCTCTCTCTCTCTCTCTCTCTCTCTCTCTCTCCCTCTAAAGGTGCGTAGATCAGTAGATGGCTCTCTTCTATGTATTTTCTAAATAACTATTGGAATTATGAAATGGGCACTTCTAAGGGAGGCAAGACCCGACGGTCGGGCCGGTTTCGGGAAGGATTAGCCATAACCGATAAAGAAAAGATTTAAATCATTAAGGGCCTGTTTGGTTGCAGAATTCAGATTCTAGATAAAATCCAGATTCCACTGTTGGAATCCAAATTTGCAGAAACTAGACAGGAAATCAGGTTCTACATGGAACTTGCTGTTTGGTTGAAAATTGTGTAATCCAAATTATCTTCCAACCGTTGCTTGTGGCATGGCCCACTTGGGCTTTGGATGTGCCTGAGAACCTCGACCCCTGGCCTATTTTAGCCCTGCAAGACAGATGGCCGGGTTGGATGACAAATAAACATTACAGTGGGCCCTAGGAAGTTTTTTTTTATGGTGGATGTTCAATCAACACTGCTTTCCAGTGGTGTGGTCCACTTGAGATTTAGATCTGCCTCATTTTTGTCTAATGCCCTTAATTACGTTTTCAAAATAGATGTACCGTCTGGATATAAAACACATATGTCGTAGATGCACAACACATATATGGAAGTAGGTGACGCTAACTTCCGCCTCATTTCCCGTCCATAGAAACAGTTCCATCATTTTAGAGCCGGGATCAAGAGACAAGCTGAGCTAACTCGGTTAACTGGACTCGAAATAACTTGACTCGGCTTGACTCAGTACTGAGTTCAAACCGAGTCCAGTTAGGCAAATGAGGTTCCAAAAAATTACGGAGTCTATCGAGTTCAAACTTGAACCAGCTCGGTTCAATTCAAATGCACCATATAAATACATTAAAAATAAAAACCCTTTTCTAATTCAACCCCACCAAATGCTCGAGCCTGGCTCATCTACCCTACCTAGCCTTTCCTCCAAACCCCACCCCTTATGGCCCTACCTGTCTTTCCCCTGTCGGCGGTCGAGCCCTTCTTCCTCCAAACTCCTCCTTAACCTCCTCTCTCCCACCTCCGGCCTCTGCAACCCTACTCTATAGCCCGGTTGTCTTTGTCCGAGTTTGTGCAATTCGATTCGACCCAACAGAAACTCAGCTCGACTTGAAAGCATGACTGAGTCCAGCTCGGTTCGAATCAGTCAGATCCTCAACCGAACTGAGTTCGAGTTAGGCAGAGTATCAATTACTCGGTTCAGCTCGATGTACATCTCTAGTCCGAGCATACACATCTGTGCATGGTATGTTGGAGTTTTCCTCCTCACGTGTGCAGAGGAGAGAGGGACAAATGTTCCTGTCCGACCGGCCGATGCCCCTAGCCGACCGTCCGGACAAAGTGCTAGAAATCAGAAATTCTCTGGATGAATTTTGTGAAGGCCGACCGGTCGGCAGACAGGTCGGGTTACGTGCTTTCTAACACAGTTTTCTCTCTAGACTTAGTTTGGTAGGTCCAACCGACCTGCGGTCTTGGCCGACCAGTCGGAGGTATGCGCGGACTGCTACTGCAGTTTTCAAATCAGGCTAAGACTCTTGCAAATCTACATATATGGAGTTCTAATTCGGGATTTGTGATTCCCACAAGTTGTTCTACACGTCCTAAGTGAGAGAGAGAGAAAAAGAGAAAGAGAGGAAGAGAAAGAGGGAGAGGAAGCTTGTTGGTAGAGGAGGCATTGCTCGAGAAGGTGATTCCCGGTGCAACGACGTCTCGGCTCTTCAACGTCCTCGTGCTCGGGTGAGATCTCTCAGTTTTTCTTGTCCTTTCATAGTTATCCATCCCTGTGTGGGTGAAGAAGGTTTGATCCAAGCGGTGTGTGCTTGTGATCGGTTGTAACAGTTCTCTGAGATAGTGGATTGTTGATCTGGACTAGGTCCCGTGGTTTTTACCTCTTTTGAGGGTTTTCCACGTAAAACTCCTTGTGTCGTGTGGTTGTTTGTTTACTCTTGATGATTGCATTATATTAGTTCATAATTCTAGTGCATTGGGGGGCGAGATCCTCAGGCTTGTGTGAAACACACCCAACAAAGTGGTATCAGAGAGTTCAGGTTGATTGAACAGAAAGTGGGATTGATTCTGAATTATGGAATATGGCTCATCAAGGATGATTAGTCTCAATGGATCCAACTGGACCATATGGAAGGCTAAGATGGAGGACTTGCTTTATTGCAAGGACTTATATGCTCCAATTATAGGCGTATCAGCGAAGACGAAGGATATGTCAGATGATGATTGGAAGAAGCTGGACCGAAAAGCGGTGGGGTTTATTAGACAATGGTTGGATAATTCAGTTTTTCACCATGTGTCTACAGAGGCCTCAGCCGCTAGCCTATGGCTGAAATTACAAGGGCTGTATGAGAGGAAGACAGCCGGCAACAAGATATTTCTGATTAGAAGACTTGTAAATCTCAAGTTCAAGGATAATGGTTCTATGGCTGAGCACATGAATGAAGTCAGCAACATTGTGAACCAACTCTCCGCTATAAAGATGGTCCTAGATGATGAACTACAGGCTTTGCTATTGCTTAGCTCATTACCTGATAGTTGAGAGACATTGGTGGTGTCTCTAAGTAACTCCGCGCCAGGCGGAAAGATATCCATGGAACAGGTAACAGGTTGTCTCTTTAATGAAGAGACAAGGAGGAAATCTCAAGGGTCTACTCAGCAAGAGGCCCTTGTGACACAGGATCGGGGGAGAGGAAAGAACAGAAAGGGCGGGAAAGCCCGAGAGAAATCCAGAGGCAAGTCTAATATCAGGAAAGACGTTGAATGTTGGAACTGCGGCAAGAAGGGCCATTACAAAAGTGAATGTCGCAAGAAAAAGGATCAGAAAGGAAAAGGGAAGGAAAAAGATGATGAATCAAATTCTACCGCGGTCGCCTCAGATGGCGACATTGTAGTCATTCTCTCAGCGGATCATGATGTTTGTCTCACGGCTGCGAATCTGGACACGGATTGGGTGGTTGATTCGAGAGCGTCGTTTCATGCAACTCCACGAAGGAATTTTTTCACAAGTTACAATCAAGGCAGTTATGGTACAGTGAAGATAGGGAACTCTGGAGTGTCCCAGATTTTGTAAGTTGGTGATATTTGTGTGAGGACCGATATAGGCTGTACATTGGTTCTAAAAGATGTGAGACATATTCCAGACCTTCGCCTCAACTTGATGTCGACGAGAAGGCTGGATGTAGCCGGCTATGAGAGTCGATTTGTTGGTGGGCACTGGAAGCTCATAAAGGGTTTGATGATCGCAGCAAGAGGGAAGATGTGTTGCACTCTATACAAGACATATGTCAGTATATGCAAGGGTGAGTTGAACGCAGCAGAAGATTCAGCGACAGACATGTGGCACAGACGGCTCGGCCACATGAGTGAGAAAGGGCTTCAGCTACTGGCGAAGAAGCACCTCCTTCCAGAGTTGACAGGTACACCTCTTAAAACCTGTATTGATTGTTTATCAGGGAAACAGAATAGGGTTTCATTTGTAAAAATTGCTTCTCATGCTAAGAAAATACATCCATTAGATTTGGTTTATTCTGATGTTTGTGATCCTATGAGGACTAAAACCTTGGGTAGGGCATTATATTTTGTCACGTTTATTGATGATGCATTTAGGAGGGTTTGGGTTTATGCTTTGAAATCCAAGGACGAGGTCTTTGGTGTGTTTAAAACTTTTCATGCCATGGTCGAGAGGGAGACAGGTAGATCATTGAAGTGCATTCGCACTGATAATGGTGGTGAATACATTGGTGACTTCCATGAGTATTGTAAGTCTCTAGGTATACGGCATGAACAGACGGTACCCAAGACCCCCCAGCACAATGGTGTCTCTGAGCGTATGAATCACACCATTGTAGAGAGAATCAGGTGCATGTTATCCCATGCGAAGTTGCCCAAGATGTTCTGGGGAGAAGCAATGCACACAGCAGTATATCTGATAAACAGGTCTCCATCAGCCCCTTTGAATGGAGAAGTACCTGAGAAGGTGTGGACTGGACGTGATCCTTCGTACAGTCATCTCAGAGTATTTGGATGCAGGGCATCCGTTCACGTACCAAAGGACGAGAGGTCCAAGCTCGATACGAAAATCAGGCAGTGTGTGTTCTTAGGGTACGGTGATGAGAAATTTGGCTTCAGGTTGTGGGATCCGACCGAGAAGAAGCTCCTCAGGAGCAGAGATGTGGTTTTCATTGAAGATCAGTGTATAGAAGACATTGGAAAGCCAGAGAAGACCCAGCTCAGTTCAGATGAACTGGAAGATTTGGATCCTATTACTCCCCCCGTGATGCCTGATGATGGGGGAGTACAGCAAGGTGCAGAGGATGAGGGAGTTCCTACAGAAAATAGACAAGGGGAGCATCCCCCACTTGATCCACCTGTTGAGCCACAGGTGAGGAGGACATCTAGGGATAGACACCTGTCCAAGAAGTACTCGCCGCATGAGTACATTATGCTTACTGATGGAGGAGAGCCAGAAGACTATTCTAAGGCCCTAGCCGACGAACATAAGGGGGAGTGGTTGAAAGCTATGCAAGAGGAGATGGAATCCTTGCATAAGAACCACACATACGACATGGTGAAATTGCCTAAGGGCAAGAAAGCTCTAAGTAACAAGTGGGTGTTCAGAAAGAAGATTGAGCAGAAGAATTCACAGGCAAGGTACAAGGCCAGACTCGTGGTGAAAGGTTTTGGTCAGAGGAAAGGCATAGACTTCGATGAGATATTCTCACCAGTGGTGAAGATGACATCCATACGGATGTTGCTTGGGTTGGCGGCTAGCATGGATCTGGAGATAGAGCAGTTAGATGTTAAAACTGCTTTCCTCCATGATGACCTGGAAGAAGAGATCTATATGCGACAACCAGAGGGGTTCGAAGTCAAGGGCAAAGAGCACATGTTGTGTAGGCTTAGGAAGAGCTTGTATGGGCTGAAACAAGCTCCTAAGCAATGGTACAAGAAGTTCGATTCGTTCATGTTGACACATGGGTATAATAGAACGGAGTCGGACCACTGTGTGTTCACTCGCAGGTTCTCAGATGGTGATTTCTTAGTTCTGCTCTTATATGTTAATGACATGCTCATCATGGGAAAGGACATCAAGAAGATTGACAGGCTGAAACAGGAGTTGGGCAAGTCGTTTGCAATGAAAGACTTGGGCCCAGCCAGACAGATCCTAGGAATGGAGATAACCCATAACAGAAGCAACAGAAGGCTTTGCTTGTCACAGGAGATGTATATTGAGAAAGTCCTAGAGCGGTTCAATATGAATGCAGCGAAGCCGGTCAGTACTCCACTGGATGGTCACTTCAAATTGAGCGACAAGCAGTGTCCCAAGATGAAGGCAGAGGTGGAAGAGATGCATAAGATACCCTACGCCTCGGCAGTAGGAAGTTTGATGTATGCTATGGTATGTATGCGCCCAGACATAGCATATGCGGTTGGTGTTTTCAGCCGGTATCTTGCCAATCCTGGCAAAGATCATTGGGCAGCAGTGAAGTAGATACTACGGTATCTGAGAGGCTCATCCAGGTTGAGCCTATGCTATGGTGACGGGAAGCTTGTGTTAGAGAGTTACACAGATGCAGATATGGCAGGTGACATAGATTCCAGGAAGTCCACATCGGATTTCATGTTCACGTTTGCTGGGGGAGCGGTTTCTTGGCAGAGCAAGCTATAGAAGGTCGTAGCATTGTCGACGACAGAGGCCGAATACATTGCAGTCACAAAAGCATGCAAGGAGATGCTTTGGATGAAGAGGTTCCTACAAGAACTTAGCCTGAAGCAGGAGAAGCACGTGGTCTATTGTGATAGCCAAAATGCGATACACTTGAGCAAGAATCCAAGTGAGCATTCCAAGTCGAAGCACATAGAAATTCGGTATCACTGGATCAGGGATACTTTAGAACAGAAGGTGTTACAGCTTGAGAAGGTCCACACGGACGATAACGGGTCAGACATGATGACCAAGGCTCTGCTCAAGGGAAAATTTGAGGCTTGTAGAAGCCGAGCTGGCTTGAAGATGGTGAACTCCTCCTGAGTCGGAAAAGGGGGAGATTTGTTGGAGTTTTCCTCCTCACGTGTGCAGAGGAGAGGGACAAATGTTCCTGTCCGACCGGCCGGACAAAGTGGCTAGAAATCAGAAATTCTCCGGATGAATTTTGTGACCGGCCGGTCGTCCTGGCGACCGGTCGGCAGACAGGTCAGGTTACGTGTTTTCTAACACAGTTTTCTCTCTGGACTTAGTTTGGTGGGTCCGACTGGCCGGCAGTCTTGGCCGACCGGTCGAAGGTATGCGCGGACTGCTACTGCAGTTTCTAAATCAAGCTAGGACTCTTGCAAATCTACATATATGGAGTTCTAATTCGGGATTTGTGATTCCCACAAGTTGTTCTACACGTCCTAAGTGAGAGAGAGAGAAAAAGAGAAAGAGAGGAAGAGAAAGAGGGAGAGGAAGCTTATTGGTAGAGGAGGCATTGCTCGAGAAGGTGATTCCTGATGCAACGACGTCTCGGCTCTTCAACGTCCTCGTGCTCGGGTGAGATCTCTCAGTTTTTCTTGTCCTTTCATTGTTATCCATCCCTGTGTGGGTGAAGAAGGTTTGATCCAAGCGGTGTGTGCTTGTGATCGGTTGTAACAATTCTCTGAGATAGTGGATTGTTGATCTAGACTAGGTCCTGTGGTTTTTACCTCTTTTGAGGGTTTTCCACGTAAAAACTCCTTGTGTCGTGTGGTTGTTTGTTTACTCTTGATGATTGCATTATATTAGTTCATAATTCTAGTGCATTGGGGGGCGAGATCCTCATGCTTGTGTGAAACACACCCAACATGGTAAAGGAGAATCAATTACTTGCAAGTGTCTTTAAATTATTTATTCTTCTTCTATAATGATGGTCCACTTGATTATTTGACCTGGCCAATGAGCTGGGCCAGGCCATTCATAGTTGACCTGGACTCAGCCTACACCAGTACTACATTTCAAGGTTGAGCTGGGTTTTGGGCCCAAGATACCTGGCCCATTGCAACGCGTGGATTTTCATTTTGTTGGGTTTGGTGGTGTTATGGAGTCATATGCATAAAAGTCAGACGCGTTTGGTTTTCATTAGAGCTGAGTTGTTGGAACTTGAATATGCATGAATTAATCACAAGGCAGCGTCTGTTACTGTGATTGTATGGCATGAACGATTCTGGGCACACTTATCTGGGTGGGACCCACCACGAAGATGCTCAGGTGGGCCATGTTTTATGATGAGAATTCAGCAAGGAATGTCATCGTACACGTGTGGATCAAATGGCGAGTGGACAGACCTCAACGGGATTCCCAAGGTGGGTCTCACCTAACAGCTCGGATCTCGCATGCATTCGACACTGCAGCCCATGAGCGACGTCGCCTCTTCAATTTATAATCGCGCGAATCGCCTTAACATCTCTTTTTCCCAAACGCAGGCGCCTCCGGGCAGACGCGGATTGCAGCGCAGTGAGTAATCTCTGTGGGGTCCACAGTGATGTATGTGTTTTATCCACACCGTCCATCCGTTTTTTCATCTCATTTTAGGGCAAGAACCCAAATTGAACCATATCCAAAGCTTAAGTGGACTACACGAAAAGAAACAGTAGGAATTTAACGCTACCATTGAAATTTTTTCATCCGTTTTTTCATCTCACCTAATCCGCTCCCCCTCGTCCGCTGCCCACGTGGCATGCTTGGTGGCAATGGAGACCAGTGGATCCGTTTTTGAATGGACGATAGGCCGGAAATTGCGCTCATCGTATGATCTTAACCATCTGATATTTTCAATTTTGGCCGTCGTGTTTGCTAAGTTCAACGGTTAGGATCTTTGAATCAATATAATTTTCAGTCTATCATCCATGCACGATGGATCATGCAATTTGGATGGTCTGGATTGAAATGAACGAATCACCGACTGCTTAGGGAATCGATGGTGACCGCAGATCAATCACGTCCACAACAAAAATCTCATACATCACTCGACAAAACACAAGCACTAATTCCCAAAACTAACTAGAATTCCATCCAATCTGTGACCCAACTAAAATCTCATACATTCGACCAACCCTCGGTGATTGAAACCTTTCATCCACTGACCAACTGCTGTGAACAGGCCACGGTGTAAAATCGCACCATAAAATGTCCAGTTTTCACTCTCAACGTGATAAAGTGAACACCAACGGTCAGGATCACACAATCAGTACAACCTTTTATGTTCTAGCCAACAAGATTGAGGCCCACAAAAACGGACGGTTCCAATTTGGTGGGCCAAAACGAACGGCATTTTGCATTTTCGGCAGGGACTAGCATGTTGAGGAGAATGTAAACAGGAAAATGACCCATCACAATAGGAGACCCAATGAAACGATCTGAACCATCCGTTATGTGAAGCATATAGTTGATGGGACGCCGTGTCCAAATCACATCAATAAGGGAGTTCTAAACATCCGATCAATGGCCTATAAAATGGACAGTCAAGATCACTTGCAAACAATGTAGGTCCAGTCTATATTTTGAACCAACTATTTGTTGCGGTCTATTGTAGATTGCTTGTGGTCATAAACAATGGCTTCTATCAGACCATCCTAAACATCCCATCCCTGGATTATAAAATGAATGGCTATAAAAGATAAGGCCCAATTAAAAGATGGATAAGATGATATGATTGGCTTGATTTTTCCCATGACTGACCTATAAAACGTGTTCTACACCTAATGGACGGTTCAGATCACTCGAATTGCTGTCCAAGTGTTACAATGCTGTTAGTAGCACCATAAATTGTAATGCTCCCAATATAGATTGCTGGATTGAGCCAAATTACCATTTTTGACCCGCGCCGCCAGGAACAATGCATGTAGCTAGGTTCACCTTTCGCTGGTCTACAGACCGTCAATTTGGCTGGCCCATCACGGATGCATCATTTCTCTGGGAGATATACACCGTAGAACTGGAATGTGGATTTAAAAAAAAAAAAATCAAAATATACATGGATCAAAAGAATACTCGCCTTCTGATCCATGGACAGGATTTTCTAATTGCTGTGGTTAGAGAGAGAGAGAGAGAGAGAGAGAGAGAGAAGCCATCCATGATAGGGCCCAGAGGATGGATGGACCTGATTGCACCTATCCATGCCCCAATGCCTGATGCAACCCGAGACCGAACCTATAGTCTACTGACCCTAACACCACCCGACAAGAAGCTATATAAAGGAGAATGATCCAGTCAGCATTGTCGACCTCTATGGGCCCCACCGTGACGATGTCATAATATCTACCCCAGCAATCAGATGCGCCATCACATGTTGGGCCCTGAGCCCAAAAATGAGGCCAATCCATGACTCAGGTGGTCCACGCCACAGAGAAAAAGTTGAGAGGTGGACCTCACCATTGAATGTTTAGGGGCCACCGTTCTTTGTATATCCAATCCAATCCAATCCATTAACTTGGCACATCCTCCCAGGATGAACGGACAAGCCGTTCAAGCACTCAGGACGGCCTCAGCGCAATCAAGGTTAGCCATCACCTCCCAACTGTTTCCTTGCGATGTTGCCCATCAGAGTCATGGATAAGTCTGATGTTTGGACCCTATCCAGACATAAAGGAGACGCATCTGATGGACGGAATGGATTTCATCCAAACATCAGGCCGGGGCCCACACAACTCGATCATTCTCCATATAGGAGATGTGCCATTGACATTAAAGAACAATCTCAAACGCACAACAAAACAATAATAGAATCAGTTCTTAAAGGAGTATATCATTGTAACGAAGCATCATCATATGTGGGCCTGATCAAAATGAACGGCCCACAATATTTCTTTACAAATTATTAAATTGGCCCGATATTCAACGGCTACAAATAGGCTAACCTTCGAAATACCATAACCGCCTCTGTATAACCACACATCCCAGACTCTGGCTAGCCACAAGAATCATAAAAGCCCGCCGGGGTTCTTACGTTAATAGCCGTACGATCGCTCTCTTCCGGTGGCCCAATTGAGGCTCACGCTTAACTTTGATCACATGGTTCAAAACCTTCACGTAGTGGCCCACCATTCCACTCAGCTTAGCTTCATCAGTACACTCTCCTTGCTTTGTAGCCAATGCGAGGTTCTTCTTTTCTTCCATGAAGTGGTGGCCCAGTGAATTTGAGTGGTACCCCACCTTGCCGCCACGCTTCTTACTGCCCTCGCTGTCCATCAGATCCTTCAACGTTCTCCGAATGACTGCGCCCTCCTTCCCTTCGACCCCTTTCGATAGAACCCCGCCGTCGTGATCGGCGCTTTGATCAGAAGATGTTACGGTTAGAGCCATCGGTTTCCTTGTTCTCCTTGACTTGGTGAGATCATAGCGGCCTCCGTTTGTGTTGCACTCGCTCCCCATCGTCGATCACGGGACCGGACGCTAAGGGGAATGTGGTGTTCTTGGTGAGAGATGGGAGTTAAGGGAGATAATACATTGTTTGGAAGGGGAAGTAGCCATCCGTATTTTGCTTCATGGTTAATTAAGAGAAATCAGCTAATATAGAAAGGTGGGAAGTCTGCTTCAGAGGTTTAAATAATTGAAAGATCAACCCACAGCCCCTTGATTGTCACATGATGCTAGCTTGGTGGGCCCCACGTCTTTTCCGTTCCAGTATCAGATCCAGATCGACAGTCATTTCTCGATGATAAATGACTCCAAAGATTCATAGGGGTGGGTTACACCAGATTTATCCTAATCAAAGCAACAGATCTGCCTCTCTGAATATAGAGACTCTAAATGTACATACGACACGTCACGAATCAGATATTTAAGTCAGGCACCATGTGGGCCCCACTATATAGATCTAATGGCCCACTTCATCAACCAACCAAAACAAAAAGAGAGAAAACAATGCAAATGTATGGTGGGATGGCAAGCAACTAAGAGAGACTAATCAAAGGTAGGAAGCAGAACAATAAGGCTTTAGCTGATGCTATTAGAAATCACCACTCTGCATTACTTAAAAGAAAATCAATCAAACGGGAAGAAAGAAGAGAAGAGTAATCCCAACGGTTCGTTCATATGGACCATAGATCTAAAGGGTGATCCAGTGAACTAAAGGCATGAGATGTAGATATTGACAAAGCCAATGAACATCAACAAGGAACTTTCAGGTTCTTCTCACAACAACCAGTCATATGGTTGTGCAGCCTGTCAATGCAGGCTGCCCATATGCAGATGGCCTGTAGCATTAAAGAAAAAAAGGAAGAAGAAGAAGCAGATAGGATAATCCTAGCCATCTGATTGACAGAATTTTCACCTTTAAATGTGGGACATTGGAACCTTTATTCCAGTCGCAGATCAGACAGCTAGGATCGTGCATTCATTTTAAGAATCAGTACATAATTAATATTCCAAAAGTAAATGGGAATAAATCAATAAAATCACTTCTCTCACTGAAATTATGCAATTCACTGTTTGTGCTTCAATTACAAGTGAAGCTGACACCCCCCACTTACAACCACAAACACAATTTCTGCTACAGATGAAAAGAAGGCGGGGCATGATCATTCAAGTTTGAGCTGTGTGCAGCCCACTGTGATGTTTGAAGGCCATCCAACCCATCCATTAGAATTTAGATGCAACAGAATTGCAGGTCCAACATGCTGTGTGTATATGTCATCCAATCTGGTCATCAGGTGTGCCCCACCAGAATTAAAAGGGGCAAAACAGAACTCAGGTCATTCAAGAACTCGCATGGGCTACAACAAGTGAATATATTAGTTGTATGCGGGTTTGTACATTGCACCCTGTGGTGTGTCCCATCTGAGTTTTGGATAAGAGTGGTTCTAGGAAAGTACGGTGGAATATAAGAAGGCACACCAAATGCACGGATTGGATTCCACCTTCACATCCCAAGTGAGCCCCCACACAGCTCGAACATATGGTGGATCATTCCACAATGAAGCCTAGCCACAGTATGATAAGCCATTAACGAGCAGAGCCCAAAAAAATACCCAAACAAAAAAAAAAAGAAAAAAAAAAAAAGAAGAACAAGAACAAGAACAAGAACAAGAACAAGAACAAGAAAGAAAATTCGGCAATAGTTGCGGTTGAGCTCTTGCATCATTGTAATTATTTACTTCACCCGCCAAACAATCAGAGCAAAATTGGATGTGCTTTTCGGATCAGACAAGACCAATAAACATGGGCACAATCAGAAGAATGATCTTGGAAACACGCACCATTGTAGCTCTGCTGCTGCCGGGGTTAAAAGGTGAAAATGGTGGTGGTGGTGGTGGAGGCGGGCTACTGCTGTTGGTGTTCGAACCCCCGCTGAAATCAAAATTAGCAGGTTGGGGGTCAGGTTGGGTGGCAGATCAGATCGATTGTAGATATGTAAGTGAATAGGAAACTCACCTTCCAGCGAAAATACACGAACCGTAGCCTGCATAAAACAATGATTAATCAGAATGATATTTCTTTAGAGTTAGGATTTAGAGATTTTAACCAAAAAAAAAAGTAAGGCCACATGAGTGAGCTGTCAATGTTTGGCTTAAGACTGTAGTCTAGGAATTTGACAAAAGAGAACTCATCACCTACATGGCACTAGTGTAACAGTCGGTCCCACCATGACGATCGCCTGACACAAGAATCAGACCTGTCTGCTCATCAGATGGGCCGCAATTGGAATCAATGCACAACCAACAGTCTGTCTCAAATATACGGGTGTGGTCACCTAGTGAGTGGACCGGCCTGATTTTCGAGAAGAGCCATCTTCAGGGTGGGCCATGGAGAAGATGCCCTACACAAGTCGCCTGTTAGTGGGAAAGATGGCCAGGCACCCCAACTGTAGACAATCAGTTCTCTTGTAAAAATTCTCATTGGGAAGAGTACCATTCAGAATAATTCCCGCTGTGCTAGCTTAATTGAGATTTTAAGCCATTTTGACAAAACCAGGAAGCATTGAGAAATCAATGGCATGGCATTTCCCAAAACCACCAGAAATGCATTTTGAACTAAGAAACTCAAGAGCCTGGTACCACGAGCTTTGCCAAGCCCACACTTAACTCTAAAAGGCAGACATACAGCAACCAGGAGTGTATGCTGGACATCCGAGCCATGCAGCAGGCGGCCCACTCATAAGGCAGACCACAGAAGTGTATGCTGAATGGAGAACATTGGCATATATTTTATAAACCATCCATTGCTTTCATACATGTGTGGTCCACCTAATGAGTGGACTGGCCTGATTCTGGGGGCAGGTCATCAAAATGCTGCACTGCATTGTTTGATCCAACTGTTGACTGCTGTTTGTAATTGAACAGCCTTGGGTGTGGGTCTGCCTCACAGGGCGCAACAAGACGGGATGTTTTCTCTTTTTCTTTTATTCAAAACAACTTCAAGCAGCTCAAACCCGAGACTGTAAATAACCATCATTAGAGAAGCTTGAGAGTGATATTCAAAGAAGACATTCAGAACTTACTGGGATTGGATGAACTAATCATGGCCGTACCACTGAAATCACAGGTTCCACCGGTCGACATCGTCTTGTGGTAGTAGTCGTTGTAGGCATAGGAAGCATGATTCAGAGGAGTGTTGGGTTCGTAACATGGCTGGCCTGGTTGAATGGCAGAGCAGTTCGCCATCCCAGGCCCACATGCCCAGTTTAAACCATCCAGCAGTGCATCAGAGCTCGCATTAGCTTTCGCCAAACAGAAGACCCCAACACCAGTCGCGTTGACCTCAAGCTGACCCGCACTACTCAAAACCAGTGGATACACAGCCGTCCCATTTGGAAAGAACACCCCCAAGTTCTCAGAGATGGGGCCTGGCTGCATATCCTCGTTGAACAGCTCATAGATATATACACTGACAGGAGTATCCGGCTTGCTTGGGGTGCCCGAACTATTAAGCACGCGGCGGATGAGGTTGCTGTTGTAGACCTCTGCATTTTCCACTGTGGCATCAGATTCGTTGACCCCACCAAGCCAGGGCCAGCCAGTTTCCGTCACGAGAACGGGAATCCCGGGGAAATTGCGTGCTTCCATGGAGAAATAGGCGGCGTCAACCATTGATTCAAACATGCTGGCGTAGCGTAAAAGAGTGTTGGGATCAACAATCTCCTTGTTTGGAGAGAGCGCCTGGAAAAGCGCGAAATCGATCGGAAATATACCATTCCCATTGATGTAACCATAATATGGATAGGCGTTTAACATGAAAAAGGACCCTGTGTTTTTCAAAAATCGGAGAAACTGGTCCATGATATTGTTCCATGTAGAATTGAAGGTGGCTGTGGAGGGTGGGAAAGGTTTTGGGATCATTTCCATAGCTTGGGGGCTTGAAATTTTCACCAGGTAATTGAGATTTGCAGCCACAAGAGCAGATTGAATGAACTGCATGGCTGGAACCAGAACAAGAGCAGCATTCGGGATTGTAGTTAGGACCTCGCTGCCAACAGCGATGGCTGTGATGTTGGTCGCTGGCAAGAAAGCGGCGACGTTCCGGTTGACCCAATCAGCTGCAGCAGAATGGGATTCTCCGAGCCCCAGAACCTCCTCGTTGGTTACACCTACCATCACCTCAATTCCGGTGTCCGCTAGGGCTGTTAGCATCTGATGGTCCGCGTCGAAGAGGCGGATGTGGGTGATATGCTGTTCCTTCAGGATTTTCACCACGTCCGCTGCTGATGGTGGGGGGTTGGTAATATTGTTGCCGATGTTCATCCCAACAAATGCACCTACGGAATTTGATAGCATGATCCATAAACAGTCTTTCGGAAAAGAGCAACCCAAAAAAAAAAAAAAAACCAACAGCAACAAAAGAAGAGAAGCTAGATTACCCTCCTCAGCATTCATGTTGAGGGACTGAACTCCAAATTGCAACTTTCTTACTTTCAAGTTGGACTTGAAAGGAATGTAATAACCACAATTTCAGAGTTAATTCCTCACTATGTAAGGAAGGTAATCACAATTTGGCCATTTCCTCTTTACGGAACTAAGCATTCCAAATCATGTAGGACAACTGAATGCAACCTTAGGGTGCGTTTGGTTGAACCAAATATCATGAAATTTCATAGTATTCGGTGCAACCAAATGCACCCTAAAGCAAGATTTGAATGGTAAAAGGCCGTACTAAAGAGAAAACATCTTCAACAGCACACTTGTATATCCCCCAATATTCCGTTCACTATCAGCGGCAAAATAAATATACAGAAATACCTGACACGTGAGAAAAGATGAGGATCGTGAGTAGAAAAAAGAGGCTTCTTTGCCATTTTACAGTTGACATCATGCCCAAAGAACTTCAATCAAGACCCCCACACAACCTTACTTTCTGCATTAGAAGAGTCAAAATCATTGGAAAGTTAGCAAAACATAAGAAAAATACACATGTTACTAACATACAGAATTTCAGATAACAGCAAATAGATAATGAATCAAGTTGATAAGCTTTGCTAAGCCCATACACGTGCAAAAGTGCATGTACAAGTCTAATGCACACAATACCACATTCACAAACAGGAAAAATAACCAAGCCACCCATCAAAAGGTTGCCACCACATAGATTCCATATCCTGAGAATAAGGTCGGTACACTAGTCAGATGGGCCACAATTAACTGAATAAATGTAGAAGCAAGAAGGGCCATTTCCATTCCTATGATAGGATTGTCATTTCTTATTATTCTTTGTTTTTCCTTTTATCGATTGACTTTTCTGAAAAAATCAGCCAACATTTTCTAATCAGTCAACTTAATTCTAATATCAGGGCACACCTACTGAGTGACCACATTTATCTTTGGGGCAGTAACATCTACAAGGTGAGATCCACCTGATGGATGGTCGGATATTTCACCTGTGTGCCACGCTGGCATATGTGATGGTGTGTGCATTAGCTGACTTGTTACATGCATGGGCTTAGCAAATAAATTGATAGATTTGGAAGAGAAAGTGCAATTGCCGAGGCTAAGCTGACATTGAAGCTAAAAATAAAAGCCAGTCAACTGCGAAAATGAGATGAAATCATATAAATAGAGCTTAACTACAAGAGCCATTGATAGAGAGGTAAACTACTAAAGCTTCATTATTCAATTCGAAGAACTCAAAAAGAGGTAAGAAAAAAAAAAACTAGCAAGCCTTCTTCAGAAATAAGTGAAACATCCAAATAGTTTGACCGACTAAAATGAGGCAGATGCATGGTATGTCTAGCTATTGCTAACAAGTATCTACTACAAAAATGCCAGAACAAAACAAAGTACTAGATTAAGCCTGCTAATAAGACCACATTAATGTCCATATAGAAAATAAAAAAATAAGTTCAGCTTGTAAAAAAAAAGGCCAATGCACAAATTCTTGCAAGAAAATCCTATTTTTCCCATCAGTTGCATCGTCATTGTCAACATCATCAACATCATCAGAGCCTTGTCACAGCTATTTGAGGTGAGCATATTCTCAAGAGACCATGGCAAATTTTGATGGCCGACTGCCCACCTGACATCAACCCTCCTTCACCTGGGCTGGAGATTGGCGGGTGCATTTGCTATGAAAAGTATCATCATCATCATCATCAAAGCTTTATCCGAACCAATGTTTTAAATAGCTACACTATGTAGCGTGTAGCTTACGCTACGTAGCGTAGCTTAGCCTAAACGCTACGTAGCTCATGAAAATAGCTTAAGTTGTGTGTAGCCTACGCTACATGATTAATTTGGATATGCTACGTGCTACAAAGCTCACATTACAAGTCATTTTTCACAATAATGTTTTTAATAATTTGTTACATTTTTTTATTTCAAAGAAAATCCATTAGTCTTTTTATGCTTTTAGTAAAATAATATAAGAAATAGTTTTAAATAAGTTTTGTTGCTCTTTCTTCACTTTTATACTTAATAATTACCCCTTGCTATTATTACTTTAGGTTGCATTTGGTTGCACCAAATATCATGAAATTTTGTTAAATTTTATTATTAATCATTTAATTTGGTGCAACCAATAACAACCTTGATTAAAAATCTAAGTACCGTGTAGCTTACGTTGCACGCTATGTAGCTTACGCCTCACGCTTCAGAGGGGTGAAGGCTACGCTACACGCTATTCGCTATTTAAAACACTGATCCGAACTAATAGGGGTTAGTTAACACAAACCATGTTCTGCCATTCTACTCTATCAAGGACCATATCCTTAGTTATTTTTTTATTGGCACAGTTAAGTCGTCCTATTTAATAAACTATGACATAGCTTGTAGGAGTTTCGTGCTCTTGTTGCTGATCCCAAGCCCAAATAAAGAGGGTTGCTTGACTTGTGTAAGGTTGGCAACCTCCGTCAAACCTTTGCCATAACTTTATATCAGGAATCCTAGTAAACCCCAGTTTGTTGGGATAAGGCTTAAATGATGGTAATGATTGGCACGGTAAGAAGATAGTGTTTGAGTTGTGCCCTAGAAAACCAATGTGACCCTAATCCACTTGCCATGTGGATGCAACAGTGACAATCTTAGCCACAAATCATGATGACAAAGTGTTATTGGTGGTCAGAATGTTATGCCTTAGCTAATATGTGGCATCACCTTAAACATACATGAATATAAGCAGTAGAGGAGTGATTCCTTTCGATGTCCTTGGGAACTCAAAATTGGATAGAACAATCGTTGAACACGGGAGAGTTGTGATCAATGGATCTAATACCCAGTTTTAACATGACCATCACAGGTTTTAGAACAGACCAATGGCTATCATATAATGTGATGTATGGTCATCCTGTGTGAAAGGATTAACTTAGGTTAGGATGGAACATCTCCACCATGGGGGCCGACTAAGTGTCAGCATGTCTTCACCCTACCCGACATAGGAGTGTGATTGTGCCATGGATACAAGATCTTATTGGACTTTGGGACACTTATAATGGTGGATCAAATCAAGTCACTAGTCTAGCACCCCATTATCTTGGACTTTCATCAGACTTTAAATGATCAATGAGAAGTTGATTAATCCTTAGACATGCAAGGGCCACAATTTTTGTTATATGGCTTTTGTTCGCTTTGCAAGGCTACCACTTGGCCAATAAAGTTGGTGAAGATAGGTGTATCCATTAGGATCCATTGATTCTTACATGGGCCAATAAGGGATCCACCGGTTCTCCTACAGATATGTTTATGGCCATATCTATTAAATCAAGGACTCATCAAGTGGTTTTTCAGTTGAGCCCATCACTTGAAAAGTTTTTAAATGACTTTATGAAGGTTTTCCACCTTTAAAGTTTTGTTTTAACTGTCAAAACTATTTTAATTGCATTGGATAATGATATGATAGTCCGCTAATTGATTAACATGGGATATAGGTATATGGTGGATGGCCATAAAGGAAGGATTGGTTCATAAACACATACATGGATCAGGTGATACAAGCTCCCATTCATGCATGGGGGTTGTGGCAATTTGTACGGTGATGAAGTACCATAACTAGTGCACCTCCGAAACTCTAGATCCCTCATAAATTAGATCATGTACCACAAGGGGGATCATTCCAAAGAGAGTTCAACCCCCCCCCCCCCCCCCCCCAAATACAAGAGTGCATGTAGCATCATCTTAGCCCTATCCTAAGCTTGACATGGGCTCTCACTCTCACTCCCCCTCCATCCCGGAAAGATCGGAAGAGACCTCCCATGTGTGGAGGGGTGGCATCAGCAATCATTCAAGAAATCTATATTGTGCACACCGTGTTGATCTAAACCATTCATCATAGATTTAAAATTCTAGAAATCTGATATTATCAAAGACAAGAGATCCTAGGGTTAATTTAAAAGATGGATTTACGAAAGCAGTTTAAATCTCACTACATTTTCATAAAATCCAACACAGGCATCAAGTTTTTCTTAATCCACCCACGTCCTTCAGGCTTTCGCCCTACCCTTTTAGAGCCTTCAATTTGAACCAACCAACCGCTAACAAATGTAGTTTTGGTCTCTGTTGCACATGGCCAAACCATCTTAAGTCTACTTCCCTTTGTCTCATTATCTATTGTTGTTAGTCTTAAGTTCTCTCAAATGCATTCATTTCTAATTCTATCCTTGCCTTGCCATGTCCTCATTTCAGCTACACCCATCCTAGGAACATGTTGTTCATTGACCACCCAACATTTTGTACCATAAACCATGGCCACTATGAGCAACATCCTTATCAACATCTCTAATCTCCTTGAGTTTCATTGTTTTGTGGCAATCACATAAAACTCCAAAGGTACAGCTCCACTTCATTCACCAGCTCTAATTCTATGAGCAACATCCTTCTCAATCTTGATCTCCCGAATTATCAACCCAACATATCAAAATCAATTTGAGCTAATGAATGAAATAGCTGAGACCACAAAATAACAAAAATAATAAAAAAAAATTACAAATTTGTATTTGTCCTACACAAGAAAAGAAGAAATCCCACAGCTGTTAACTTGTTTAGCCCTTCACAAAAATAAAATAAAAAATAAAAAAGACTACATTCAAAGTTGTTTCAAAACAATACTCTTAACACTCCTAAAACAAATAATATATGTCTTACCTATTAGTCATAATAAAAACATTAGTGGTCCAGTTTCCATTTTTATTGTGGAATCTTGAACAACAAATACCAACATTTCACTAGCAAAGTGCTGACCAATTTCAATGCACTAGGAGTTGGTGTTTCAAGGAAAGAAATATAAGTAGGTGTGCTAGATATCAAAACGCCTTCCATGACTCCAAACCAAACAATTAAGATAGTACAAAGCTATGTAACACGATGGTTGGGTTTGAGTTTATGGCTCAATTGGCAAGTGGCTATGAGTCACAACTTTGGCACTTCCAAGTTCAGCCCCACATTACCTACTTTAAAGATGCCATCTCAGACTCATGTCAAATCCATTATAAGTAGGCGTGCTAGATATCAAAACGCCTTCCATGACTCCAAACCAAACGATTAAGATAGTCCAAATGATGCGGGACAGCCCTAAATATGATACATCTCATGAACACAATTATTCAGCGGAAGTAGAAGCAATAATAATAATGAAATCTAGCATAAATCATCATAAACTAAGAAAACAGAAGGAAAACATGCCATGGAACAGGCCATCATCACAACCATGGAGTATGGGATTCAAATAATGCATAGGTTGGATCCGGCGAGGGATGGAACCTCCCGATCTTGCATAGCTATACCCAATCGATCAATGTTGATCACTAGTCCGAAGAACTAGGGGGTTTCTCGGATTAGGGATTTGAGAATTTGGGGATTTAGGGTTTAGATCAATTCTCAAGGTTTAGATCATAGGAATAAACAAAACAGGAATTTAGAAGGATAATAAGATAAAATACCTGGAAGAAGTTGGAGGGGCTCAAGAAGAAATCAGAAGAAAAAGATCAAAGAGAAGAGAAGAATCACCATAAGAGAGAGAGGAGGCAGGAGGAAGCTCAAAGAGGCTTTCATTAATCAATATCAAAAGTTGATTTCGTGTTTAGGGCCTAGCCCACTTAAATAACCAAATAAAACAAGTAAAAGTACTAAACTACCTCTAAACTAAGCAAAAACGCGTAAATAAGCAAAACTGCGCAAAAGTTCGGGCGCTCGGTCGGGCGCCCGATCGGGCGCCCGAAGACGTCCAAAAACGTCCAGAGAGTTTCGGGCACTCGAGAGGCCAAGTTCAGGCGCCCGAAGGCAATGGTCGGGCACCCGATCGGGCGCCCGAAGACAGTGGTCAGGCGCCCGACGGGCACCCGAGGTCTTCAGCTCTTCAGTCCTTTTCTGCATTCTTCCTACACACGTGTCCTCCCTGGATGGGGTCTTCTATGTGTGTGATCACGTGTGGAGGGTCTTCAGCTCCTCAATAGTCGCCTATCCACAAGGACGGTGCTTGTGGGTGGCGCTTTCGTCGTTGGTACACTTGAAATGGTCTTGTGTCCTCATCACCAAAGCTATGCAACACGATGGTTGGGTTTGAGCTTATGGCTCAATTAGCAAGTGGCTATAAGTCACAACTTTGGCACTTCCAAGTTCAACCCCACATTACCTACTTTAAAGATGCCATCTCAGACTCGTGTCAGATCCATTATAAGTAGGTGTGCTAGATGTCAAAACACCTTCCATAACCCCAATCCAAACAATTAGGATAGTCCAAAGCTATGTAACATGATGGTTGAGCTTATGGCTCAATTGGCAAGTGGCTATAAGTCCCAACTTTGGCACTTCAAGTTCAACCCCACATTACCTACTTTAAAGATGCCATCTCAGACTTGTGTCAGATCCATTTGTCTTTTCTTCTTTTAGCACATTATCCCTTTCTTCAGCTGTTTCTAAATAAGATGGAACAGACATCTCATTAAAATTAAGAAGAAAAGACAAACTGCAAAAAGAGTGCAGATAGTGCCAAAACAAAAGATAACTACTGAAGACATCCTCATTGCCAGTCTATCTGTCTCAAAATTTGCTTAAAGGGGTGTCTGTGTGATACATCCCAGTGAGACCAACCAGATGTTATGATTGATTTCCTGAAATTCCAAGTATATACTGCAGACACCAAGAAGGTAGGGTGCCACCCTTTACTATCTAATGTTGAAGACACTTCCCAAGATGCCAGCCATTGGGAAAGGGAGCCTTGGATGGAGACTATTAGGAAGCATGAATCCAAAGCAAAAAAGAAATATTGAGAAAATTCATGTATAAATAAGCCAAAAGATGATTTCAGAAAATAAGATACAAAACGCCTAGGAGAAATCATTAACCAAACCAAAACATAGTACCACAATGGATAGGAAAGACATCATTGAATTTTCAAGAATCAACTTCATAGGCATGCTACAATCCACAGAGATGGAGTTCCCAGTGGCAGGAAGGGCACAACTGCCATACCAAAAGCACAACAGCTCATGTAATCCAAATGAGAAATGTTTTATTTTTCTTTCCTGCAATCCATTTGAAAATAAATTATGAAACATATAAGGCTGCATTTGGGTGCACTATTAAATTGAAATACAATGATTAGTTCAATTAAGTGGAAATGATCAAATTTCAGTTACCTTTCTTCGTATTTACATTGAAGCCTGAAGGTAATCGTTAGGACTTGAAAAGTATCTAAATGCATACGAGGGCTACATACTCCTTACGAAGGCATGTAATCACCATTGGGTTGTTCCAAATAATTTAACTACTTATTGCAATTGAGATCAATACTCCATCCAAACCATGTCTAATCTGTTCTATTGCATTTCAATGGAAATGGAAAAACATTGTATTCATACATCACAGGTACAATACACGTTTGCAGAGACCAAGGGCTAGAAGATAGGGGATCAAGATTGAATTTGACTTGTGTCTTGAAGCGAAAACGCAGATTAACCAAACCATTTATTTTGAATAATCAACCTTAGCTTTCTCCAAATAGTAATTGATCATATGTCTCAGAGAAATGAAAATCTCTGCAACAAAATGCTCTTTACCAAAACAACAGAGCATTACATACTAATTTGCACCAAGAACTCCAATCCCAACACAACAATCAGAAGTAGACAACATCACGATGTAGAAAATAGCAATTAGAAAACACCCAACATGATTGAACCCAATACACAATAGAACTTCACTGCCAACTGCAGAACTCACCATCTCCAGTATCTTTATCAATTTCCAAAGCACATAGAACACACTCACAGCTAACTAAACATCCATATATCAGATGAGCGAAAAGAAGCCATATAAGAAAAACAACCAAACAGTACCAAAACAACAAAAGGACTACAAAAAATGCAAATTACAGAAAACCCAGATGAGAAAAACCAACAATTCATAAAAACCAGATGGCAGAAACTAAGAACTCATCATGCCAAACAATACCCAGATGCAGAAATGCAGAAAACAAAAATCAAGAACAAGTGAGAGAGAGAGAGAGAGAGAAGCACCTGACTACAAGCACTCAATGCAAGAGAACAAGACCTTGATATTATCCTCTTTTAAAGAACTTGAAGAAGAAGAAGAAGAAGAGGGAGTGGGATACAGAGAGGAGAATCTTGAATGATCTTTTAGGACCTGAAAAGTAACGGTTGAGATATGGGTATTAGATATAAATGGAATGGAAGAAGAGCAGGTTCTTGCTTTGAATGCTCATTCAAAACAGGCTATTATTAGTTATTAGAAAGGGAGAGATGAAGGAAGGAGGAAGAACGAAAACAAGCCCTCCCTCCCTCTCCCTCTGGGCCCTCTATAGATTCTCCTTATTGTATGTAGAAGAGGAATACTCTGGCGTACTGTCATAGATGCTACGCGGGCAGTTTGGAATTACTAAGGAATCACATACGTGGCATATAAATTAGTTCAAAATAAAACATTCAGATTACACGCAGTAGTTATTTTATTGTCCAACTATTTAGATTTCAGGACATTCATTGGACAGTCAAAAAATTAATGACATCCAATGGTCTTATTTCAAAATACAAGTGTCTATGAATCAGAGGATGAAATTATTTCAAAAATCTGATTTGTAACTTATCTATAGTGCTTTTCACAATTTAGTCGGTTTAGATTTTTAATATTTTTATTTGTATACAAGTTGTAAGTGCATGTGTATCAAGATCCAAAGGCAACCAGAGTATCAAATAACTCCCCTTGGAGAAGAAACCCGGCAAAAACCCTGGTCGTTTTTGGTTGTTTGCTTTTTCTGGGTTTTTAGGGGATGGTACGGTGGAGCCGGAAGAACCGGAATACGGTAAAGCCGTCTCTCTACAATACACGTGATCAAATGATGGGATAATCTGGTCCGTCCATATACTGGGAACTAGACTGGATAGTTTATTTCCAAAAAAATTACACTTATTACACAATCTTTTCCTACTGATCTGTGACCATCAGTTCGACGGTAGAGAGAGAAAACATTTAACGGTCGAATATGCAGCGAGATCATGTGAAAGAAGTTGATGGATATGATTTTCTAATAGGTTTTGTTAGCCATCCATGCTGGGTCCCAGAAAAATAGATGGACAGGATTGGCCCTCCACCGTATCCCTGTTCTTCCGGCTATCCCGTATATCACCCTTTTCTGGGAAAAGGATTTGAATCATTGATGGATTTTACTCATTGGCCTATTGGGCCCTCCACCACACGTGGGCCGATGATCCATGATCGGAACCGTCCGTTCAGTATAGGGGAGGATGAAAGGCCCATGATTTTCTTGTGAATCCTACTCCGTCTTGTCACCGAGCTGTTCCAACTAAAACGGGTCAACCGACGGACCGGATCGTCCAATCAATCACACTCAAAGTATGTACGGCCTGTGGTGAGAGGAATACCATTTCAGGTAGTCTGGTGGACGGCTAAATTAAACTTTAATAGTCTGCATCTCTTTCGTTGTAAAGACCGTCCGGATTATTGCCGTCATTAAGCCGATCCGATGATCCAGGCTGTAAAATTAGGGGGATATGAAATGGACGTTTGGAAAAGAAAATTGGCGACGGTCCACGTTCCACTAGAAAAAAGAATGCTTACTGTCATCCAATTAACATGAATTTGGGTCCATATCCCATCTACGATGGGAAATGTGGTATGTACGGTCTGGATTTAACCTTACATATGCCACGTGTACGGTGATGTGATGCATGCGTATGATCCTTTTCAAAGTGAGTGCAACTTGTAGGCGAAGCTCCTCGTCATGACGTGTATTTTGGCCTTTTCAGCTCATTGAATTGTATGCATCCGGCCAGTTAGTTATCTTCGCAGATGCAGTGTGGTGTGTGTGAGTTAATCCTGGCCGTCTTATCTTGTACAGCTTACTAATACCATAAAACTAACTGTATCAGATTGATTGGGTGATCCTAACCATTCAATCAATGGACACTTTTCAAACATCCATTGATTGGGCCAGAAATCGTATAGTATAGGTTGAAGGATCATCATGATTTTTCGAAAATTGCTCATTGACTGGTGTCCAGTCTTGATTACTTGGGTTTGTATGGCACAGATGCTCTCTTGCCACATTTACGCTTGTTGCATGTGCATACAGGTGTATAATCATCTGTACACTGGCGGAGTATCATATAGTCCATTCGTACCGATATTGGTAGGTTTTGGAAAAAGACCTTTAAGTGGGCGCGATTTAGCTAGTGACGCTGCAACTAGCCAGGTGGCTAGTGGTCGCTGCTCTGTAGGCCCCACCATGATGTATGTATTTTATCCAATCTGTCCATCCATTTTTCCAGGTCATTTTATGGCTTGATCCAAAAAATGAGGTAGATATAAATATCAGGTGGACCACACAGAAGGAAAACAGTAGTGATTGAATGGCCACCATTAAAAACCTCGCAGGGCCTACTGTAATATTTATTTGACATCCAACCTGTAGATTAGGTCATACAGACATGAATGAAGGGGAAAAAAAAACAAATATCAGCTTGATCCAAAAAATTTCTGGCCCTCGAGAAGTTTTTAATGATGGGCGGTCCACTTGAGCCTTTGAAGTTTGCTCGAGTACATCCATACGTAAATAAGTTGAGACTTTATCCATTGGAATTGGGGTTTTTTGAATAACCTGAACCGTATATGTGATAGGGCTGCTCTTGGATGAGAGCTATCCGAGAATTTTATCAGATTGAACTTTTCAACCGTTTGATTCCAAAATAGTTATGCTGACCCGTCCATTTTCAAAGCAGAATACCCAATTTTCAAATGTTGAAACGAGCGAATCTAAGAGAATTTATTTGTTGTCCATCCACCATAAATGGTGAAGATCATCGTATTAATGGTTTGGATTATTGGAAAATGATCAGATTCAAAGTATAAAGTCCGAAAGCATCACATTGGAATACGTCGACGTTTATTTGAACAAAAGTCCTCTTCTTTTAGTCGAAGTCCATTGCTAAAGTACGCGGATTGCGTACTAACACCGCCAGTGGCAACGTGCTATGGACGGTGCACGGTGGGACCCACAAATGGTGTATGTATTTTATCCACGCTGTCCATCCATTTTGGACATTATTTTAGGACATAAGCCCAAAAATGAGGCAGATATAGATCTCAGGTGGACCACACCAAGGAAAAAAGTGGTGATTGAATGATCACCATTAAAAATTTCCTAGGGCCCCACTGTAATGTTTATTTTCCATCCAAACTGTTGATCAGGTCACAAAGACATAGATGAAGGGAAAACACAAATATCAGCTTGATCCAAAACTATTGTGGCCCCAATAAGTTTTTAATGGTGGACGTTCAATCGACACTTTTTCCTGTTGTGTGGTCCACTTGAGATTTTGATCTGCCTCATTTTTTATTTCATGTTCTAAAATGAGCGGGAAAATGGATGGACGGCGTGGATAAAACACATACATGATGTTGGGGCCCACAGAGAACCATCCAGTAGCGAGTCGCTAGTGGCAGGGCCAGTAGGCACTCCGCGTCCATTGCTAACGCTCTTCTCACGGGGGTTGTGAATCTGTGATCCTGACCGCTACTATGATCACAACAACCGTTGGATTGGATGGGCCATTAGTAAAAGTGGTTGATCAAACCATTTGAATAAGGTCTTTCGAAATGGGAAGCAAGAGTAGAGATCATCTAACCGTCCATTGGACAGGACTGACTTGAATGGCCATTGTGGGCCCATTTGGGGGCCACCTTGTAATTTGCAAGTGATAGGTAAAGCGTCCGTTTCTCATCTATAATAAGTGAAATGGTCAAACGCAAAATTAATAATAATAATAATATTAAAAAAAAAACTTTGATACTCTGGCGAGTGTGATGGATCATACTCTGTCACTCCGAAATTACTTAGAAATCGCATAAGTGGCATACTGGGAATTCAAGTAAAACTGTCTCAATAGATGTATATCACGTACCAAGCCAACACTTAATTGATTATCTGACCATCGGATTGGCGGGCATCTATTTGGACGGTTAAGAATGAAAAACAACAAAGGTCCATGTTAAACGAACAATTTCCGTGAATGAGGGGTTTGGATTGCTCAACTAATCTCATTTAACTTAGGATAGTTTGTTCTGAGTTAATCTATGCCTACAATTTCTGAGGGCTGCGTGTCAAGAATAACACTCTACCAGAGTATAAAATAACTCTCTGTAATAATAATACTCAGATGCTGCAAGAGCATGATTCACCTGTTCCGTTGCTGATCTCATCTTTGCTTCTGCTGAGTGTTTGAAATGCACCCAATTGACGGCTCTGATTTGGGTCTGATTATTTGTAGCGTTTGATTATATTTCATCCCCAATTTACAATTTAGGCCTTTGATTTGAATCTATCAATCATCATTTGTGGCATCTGATTTTATGTATAATATCTGGCCCTCATCTTGTTTGAGCGTGACCATTTGGAAGGTCAGGATTCTTCCATTCCAATCCGGGAGTTATTTGGCGCATGGGCCATGGCAGGTGGGTCACAAATACCAACCGTTTGGATCATTGAATTACGGGCCCACTGGGCCCACTTGCACAAAACAGCCATATGTACAGATCTTTACAATCCACAGACGTGATCATGCCAGTCAGATGATCCTAGCCCTCCAATGGAGGACTCTTACCCATTTGCGTGTGGATTATTGGCTGCACTTGTTTCCTAACCCCAAGCTCTGTAGGGCCACCACGAAGGTCTATTTTAGAAACGTTTTAAGTAGGGGTATTTTGATCCTCACCGTTGGTGTTGTCGCCCACACAAATTTTAAATTTTAAAAGTGGTGGGAGCACTAGCAGATTAGGTCTTACCCTTACTGTAGGGCCCACCTTGATGATGTGTTGTATATCCACACCGTCCATCCATTTTTTCAGAACATTTTAGGACATGGTCTCAAAAATTAAGAAGATCTAAATCTCATGTGGACCACACCACTGGAAATAGTAGTGAGTGAACGCTCACCTTAAGCAGATCCGTAATGTTTATTTTCCATCCAAACTATTGATAAGGTCAACCAGAACTGGATGAAGGGAAAAATACAAAGATGAGCTTGATCCAAAACTTTTATGACCAACAAAAAGTTTTTAATGGTCATTCACCACTTTTCCAGTAGTGTGGTCCACCGGAGATTTGGATCTTCTTAAATGTTGGGATAACGACCTAAAATGAGCTGAAAAAATGGATGGACGGCGTGGATATACAACACATTCACTAAGGCGGGCCCCACGCGGTAAGGATAACACCCACTAAGGTGTTACCCGGGTAAACTCCTAATCCCCTACCAAAGAGTCAACTAATGAAAGGAATGTATATAATAAAACATTAGGACACCACAAAGCTTGGGGCTACATGGGATTTTATAAGGGATTTTTGGGCTTAGAAAGGTTTCAATGAGGGGCATTTTCGTCCTCACAGTTCATGTTGTCGTCCACTTGAATTTTAAATCTGCCTGAATTTTTAGTAGACTTATTAAAAGGGGTTGAGGCAACCAATGAAGGGAATGTATATGATAAAGTATTAGCATTATAAAGCTTTGTCCAAATCTTTGCATATATTGATGAAAGGATTGTTAAACGGTCCAAATCTTTGTGCACCTACTTTTGGACGGTTCAGATCATTGTCTACAATTTAAGAACGGCTCATACCACTGTCTATGTATTTTTTAATGGTCTAGATAGGAACACTAACCACCTATTGTTGAATGGTTGAGATCGTTGTCCACATATTTTTGAAACGGTTGTCCACGGTTAACGCTTCTTTAATTAATCCCAAAAAAAGGTGGCATTCCTTTAAAACAAAAGATACGCCATCTTTCCAATCATTAATACTTGATGAACGGCTAAGATCTCACATAACTATCCCATTTTCTACTTGAGGCAAGTGCACTCACATTCTTGTATAAAAGCCAGATGAGGACTCTGAGAAAGACAAACAAACGGTCAGAATCATCCATCCCGTGAATTGAAAGGCTGGAAATATGCAGGAAAAAGCCTTGTTTGTGGAAAGGAATGGATACAAGCATGTCCTTTTGGAGACGTCTCTATCCTCACCCTTTCTCTCTTTCTCCCGGTTGACTAGATTGCACCTTTTTTTATCCCATCATATCTGTAAGTGTAAGCCGTCCATCAGGTGGGTCTGATTTTCATGCAGATGTTCTAGACCACAAATAAAGCTTCTACCCTCAGTATAGTGGGCCAAGTTTTATTCAGCCGTACATTTATTTTAAAAAATGTGGCCCACCTGATTAGTAGACAAATCGGATTCTTGGGGCAGGACATCGACTTAGTGTTGCAACTCTGATGGACGGACTAGATCTCACATTTATGTGACATGTTGGGACTTGTGTGGGGATGTACGTGACAAGAGAGATTGTCCACAGCAAACCTGGAAGTTTGTCTTGAGAGAGCACTGTAAGTTTTAATTCTTCCACTTGAATCCAACACGTTAACATTCCAATCCATGGATCTGGACTGTTTACTACGTCCAGCATACATTTACTGTGCTACCATGAAAAAGCAAACGGATCAGATGATCTATAAAATGGATGGTTAAAATGGTTTTTACGGATGGCTAATGAAAGAGAAGGCCAACTTAAAAGATGGATTAGATCAACGTTGTGATCTTTACACTGTGGTCCATGAAATGTTCTGAACCTAGTGGAGAGCTCTGATACATGGTTTGGACTGAGTATCCTCGTCCAACTAAGAGCACTGGATCATTTCTCAAAATCGTTAGCAGCTAGTGGTACATATAAAAGATAACTCAATCATTTTGCCTCTAACTCAAAAGCCTAAAATATAAATATTTAATTAATTAATTAAAGAGATTCGATAACATATAAGGCAACGTACGACAAGTTGTGGTACAGGACCATCTCTCCATCTTTTCCTGCCTAGGTGCCACAGGTCAGCTAGATTAAAACGGGAGGGCCCATCATCAAGATCACTCTTTTTGAAAATTAGGCTGATCCTGTACGTGACTCTATTCTTGTCAACAAACTTTCAATCAGTGCCACAACATGTTGCCCTTCTCACCCTGGCTCCGATTGGTACTAGTTACTACCCCCATCAGGACACAGCTAGAGACGAACAGTCCTGTCAGGGGCTCTGATGTATATGTTTTATCCACGCCGTTCATCTATTTTGACAGATCATCTCAGGGCATGAGCCCAAAAATAAGGCACATCGAAGTCTCAAGTGGACCGCACTGCAGGAAGAAGTGGGGATTGAACTCCTACCTATGAAATTTTCCTATAGCCCACTGTGATGTTTATTTGCCAACCACCCTGTTCATAAGGTCTCATTAGAGCTGGACATCGAACCAAACCAAGTTACTCGGTTTGGTTGCTGATTGGGTTTGTATTCAAACAAATGTTCGAACAATGGGGCCTTGTTCGAACTCAGTTTGGTCTGGTCCAACCCATGTTCGCACATTTTTTCGTTCAAGCAATTTTTCGGTTCAAGTGATTTTGAACAATTTATTTTTTATATTGCAAAAATATTTTTATTCTAGTATGTGTTTGTAAATTACAAATCACAAATTACAATTTTTAACTAACCAAATCACAAATCACACATACATCATATATATACTTAATATTTACAAAGCACAATGTTTATAACCAACCAATATAAGTATGTAACCAATGTTCTTGTTTTAATTATATCAACTTAAAATTCTTAATATTCTCTATACGAAGAGCCAAAGAAAATAGAGTCAAGGTCAAGCACAGACAAACAAAGAAGATTAGGGATTTGGGTTAGGGTTTCAGGCTTTCTACAGACAAGGGTAAAAGGTTGGCTAGGGCAAGTTAATGAGTGGAGTTAAAAAAGGAAAAGGAAAAAAAAAAACTAATTTTATATTACCCTTTCAAAGCGATCCAAACCAATTCAAATAGAATAGATTTCAAACCAAGTCAACGGACCGATTCGAATGTTTGTGCTCGGTTCAAAAAAAAAAAATTAATTCAATTCGACTCATTCTACTTTTGAACTGGTTGTTCGATTCATTTTTTTTCAATTCAAACTGAACGAACTGTTCAGTAAATTGTTGTTTGTGTCGTTCAGTAAATTGTTGTTTGTGTCCAGCTCTTGTTCACATGGACCTAGATGAAGGAAAAACACAAACATCAGCTTGATTCAAAACTTTCGTGCCCCCGGGAAGTTTTCAACGGTCCACTTTCAATCACCAATGCTTCGTGTAGTGTAGTCCATTTGAGCCTTCCACCTCACTCATTTTAGGGCATGATATGTCAAAATGGATGGACACTCTGGGAAAAACATGCACATCTTGGTGGGGCCCACAGCCCCTTACAGACCATCGCTCTCTAGCTAAGTCCTGGTGGGGGGTAGCACCCAATCCGCATCCTTCCCACGCAGCGGGCTTCTCATGGTGTTTCTACGATTACTTGCCTAATTATGGTGCACTGCTCATCTGCAAAACAGCAAGTTTGGATGAATGCTTTTTGGTTGGTTGTGGTCGCACCAAATGATCTCTTCTTTCCTTCTTCGTCTCTTCTCTAGGAAGATCTGATCTTCATGGATAGAGTTGGGAGTTCAATACTTCCAGTAGTTGTTTGACACACATACACACAAAGATCACAGGCATGGAGTTATTAACACAGGCTGGCACATCCACAGTCAAAAACTGTCCACAGCCCCCTAATGAAAAACAGTCCACAGTTAAGAGACCCAACAAGCAGCAATAAGGGCAGCCAAAGCAATCTGATCCTGCAGCTAGTAGTGCTTGCTGGGCCTGATCTTTCTCTTTTGTTAAGTGGCTTCCAGATGAGGGACCAATCAGACTGCAGCATGTCCTCCACCGGCGACAAGAGGGGTTGAACCCATTAAAGCCCACCGTTTTTCATTGATTTTTCTGGGGGTATATAGCCCTTCCTTTCTTGCAACTCTACAGAAACACAACCAAGTAGAGTTTTGCAAGAAAGGAATCCAACGACACCACAGGAATGAGTTTCTGTAGCTTTTTATCACCTTCTCATGCAGAGCAATTCATCAAAAATGAAGAAGATGGCAATCAAACTCTTTTAAGAACCGCCATGCTATTCAGACAAGTTTCTACAGTGCTAGCAAATCAGTATTCAAAATGAGAAGGAAAAAAAAATTATATAATAGTAATAATATCCCCACCTTGGTACAGAATCCCAGCACATTACGAGTAATTAGAAGTATTGAAAGAACCTACAAACACAAGTACGGTGATTTAGGTAGCATGGTTTAGGTAACTTGCTTTCCAGTGCTTACTCACTCAGAGACACAGACCTTTCTCTGTGTGACCTCTTTGTGTAGTCTTCAGGGCTCCGACTCCTCGATCCATTATAGGGAGGAGTGCGAGAGTATGAACGTCCTCGAAGATGGCTCCTATCTTGTGGTGAAACCGACCGTGGTGAAGGTGACCTGTGACAGCAGGAAGAGGCAAGAGTAACATTGGAACATTTAACTTCTCAAAACCCCACGAAAGTATAGGCTCAATCTGAGGACATGCACATCATAATTGGGTTTTCAGTTCAGTGTAAGTGATGCGCATGGTTCAGTGATAAAAAACACTGGCCTGTCAGGCCCCACCATGAATGAACCAAGGCCCCTCCTGCGTGGAGCAATCTTACCCTTCCAACTTGTGGCCTGAAAATAAATGGTCCAGGAGAGAGAAGTGGTCTATAATCAGGTGAAAAACGACCCCAGGATTGGCGGCTAGAATCCTCAGATCTGGAAGAGGTTTTGGGTGTGGTCCATCAACAGTAGGTTGCAACAGACTAACGTTTCGAGCACTGACCATGGGTTCACACCCACTGATACAAGTGCATATTACGGTGATCATAAAACCACATCTTAAACCCAACCGGCAAGAGGAACCTACCTTGAGTAATGCCTTCGTCAAGGCGATGGTGAAATCACCAGATAGACAAGTAACATTTAAATGTCCAAAAACAACATATGATGCACTTAAACCCCACCAACATTGGGAAATCACCTTACCTTGAATAATGCCGTCTTTGAGGTGAAGCTGAATCATAGCTAAGGCTACGAGAGCGGGATCTTGCAATACGTGGTGGAGAGCGAACATAGCGTGGGGACCGCCGGTAATCAGAAGCTCGACCCCTGACAGAAACACATTAGACCCATCAAGAGAATAATTCGCATAGCACGCACGCACGCACAAGAGTGCTTCCACATGGTTGATATGCACCTATTTAACCTCAGTCTTAAGTGTTTAACAGCACAAAATGACCAGCCTCATAAGGTCTGCAATCAAGTCAGATATTTTTTTGAAGGCCTGATCCAAGTGAACATTGGATGTCATTTGGTAAATGCTACCAGCCCTAAAACTTGTAAGATTGACAATCACTCCACACCCACCGATTGGTAATCCACCTATAGGATGGATTATGGGACTGTTAAAAAAAATTAAAAATAAATAAATAACAGCAGAGGTTTTTTCAGTCATTCAAACTGCACTTTTTTTTTCTGGACAGTAGTTCTAGTTTTGGTTCTTTTAACCAAATAAGAAATGGCTGCTGGGATTGAATGGTTATGAATTTCCAAGATAGGAGTGGCTGATCAAAGGGGTAGCAGCTCAATGACTGGAAAGTCCTGGTTTATAGGTTCACAATTACTGGTTTCTAGGTTCTGAAACTTGGAACCATCACTGATCCGTCCCTGATCCACAACTCCTAAACCTCATTATCATTGCTCCATTGCCTTGCTCCAGTTCACAAGCAAGTCAGTTGGCAACACTCAACTGTGCATCTACCAGCCTAGACAACGTAACAGAAAAGGGAAAAGATTGTCACGCAGTGTGGAACGAGAGTCAATGTGCAGTGTGCATGAATATCTCCCACCATGAAAAAATGTTGCACCTATCTCCTACTATCAAATAATGGTGAGTGGGGATTCTCAAAACAAGTTCCAAAATATGATTTTGAACATTCGCATTTTAAAATGCTAGGGAGAATCCTGCCCACCATCACCGACGGGGAGATCACGGGCACGCCATCGGTTCCTAACTGCGCATGCTGGAGTCATGCTCAACAGAAAAAGGAACAAAATCTACAAAGAACCCAACAGCCAATCCCACACAAAAACAAGCAGGGCCCATTTTGAGGATGACAAGCCATACATCATATTGGTTGAACTGGACAACGGCCACTGTGAATCTTGTGATTCTTTTAAATCTATTACCTCACTCGTTCTCTGGCCCTCATGTCAGCTGGCTTCTTTCTATTCTCCTCTGCAAAAACAACAGTTAGCTCCCGGCCATGAAGGATTTGCCCATCCATTTGGTACTTGGCTTCTACTGCATCAGCAGGCTCCACATATTGCACAAAACCAAAGCCACGTGGGTCCCTGCAACAAACACGAGTTTCAGTGATAGGAAAAACAGGATGCATGAAATAGCAGCCTCACAGGATCACCGCAGTGAAAGTATGCATTAAATAATGCAGACCAAGTTATCCCAATAAATATTCGTAGGTCACAAGCAGAGAAATGTTCTTGGTATATTCAAGTAAAGCATGCACATGGCTGCTGACCTTGCACACTTCAGAGTTTAAAGATGACTTCAAATTCTTCAAGACTTGAATATCTTCATAATGTATAAACGTCAAACCCCACTTCTTCCCATCTCACCAGCCACTATCTTCACAAACACTAACATCCTCTCCAACAGAACTCTTAAAACTTGACTGATGTCTTCAAAACCTTATTTTCACTGTTAAATCTCAACAGCCTTAATAAAACATTCAAATTGCAATAAAAAAAGAAAAGGTATATCATAAAGAACAAGAAGCCCCGCCATCCCAATGATAATTTAGGAAAGATTTAATTTTTAGCAAAGGAAGGTAGTTCAACTTGATTTGGGCAAAACACGCATACATAAGTGCATATTCAACAGAGCATGTGTGCTCGGGTCAAATAAGACAGCTCTACTTAAATAGACCAGGGTCGTGGGACATGGGACGTGGGACGTGCAATGCACATGAAGATAGGAGAGGAGAGAATCAAGGCAGAGAAAATCAGGACCAGAGTCCTCTATGACACTGCTGCGTAAAACACCCAAGCTCTTTGGGGCCCACCATGCTATATGTGTGAAATCTAGTCCATCCATCAAGTGCAATCCTCGATGCTACGACCTAGGGACATAAATCAGCCAGATCCAAAATTCAGGTGGACCACCCCATGGGGAACAATGGAGATGGGACAACAACTGTAAGTTTGTATATGGAGACACCATGGTGTGCATCTTTCGTCAAATCTGTTTATCAGGGGTGATTCACCATGATGAAGGGAAGACACAAAAAATCAGCCTAGTCCAAACCTCGGGTGGGCCACATCACGTGAACTTCAGGCTAATATTTTTGTGTGTACAGTAAAAATAAGGTTTATCACTTGATGGGCGGAGTGGAGTTTGCATATACAACACGATGACCTGAAAGAAAGTGTGTTTTATGGGTTGTATAAAGAAGTGTTGTAGACGATTCCAGTCCATAAAATCAATGCATAGAACTTGGGGGGAGAGGAAGCCGTCAATGTCGCCAGGGCTTTTTGCCGGTACGTAAGTCTATTTGATGGCATTTGCAGGTGAAATCTAAGCCGTCCTTGGGACACCAGCTACATTTTCATGTTCCTAAAATACCCTCACAATGTCTTACTATGTCCTTGAAATATTCAAAGTTAGCCATATAAAAAATAATAATATTTGAGGGGGGCAAAAATGTCAAGACCTACTCCCTTTATATATTGTAGAGATTAGACAAATGCACAACAACCCAATCATACCATAAACTCTGAAGAAAGATAGTTTGCCAAATATACTTACCCAGTGTGATAATCTCGTGGCAAGTAAATGTCCTTAAGCGGACCAAATTGCCCAAATGGCCTACGGAGATCCTCTGGCCTGCAACAATGAAATTCCACAGTAAGGTGGTATGGTGGATGTGGACTGAACATTTTCTCAATATGCCCACCATTGTGTGAATGAGCAACTATAAACAAACAAATTAATCATTACATTTATAATTCAGTAATGTTTCTAAAGGGAGGAAGAGAGCTCAAAGAGGTCTACCTTAAAAAATCTTAAGAACAATAACTGGAAATCAACAGTAAAAAATTTAACTATATCTGGCTCCTTCCAAGTGAAACAGAATCTGTTGCTCCTACATGAGCTGCCATGTAACATTCATATGCATATTTATAGAGGAATGACAATGAGCAACTAGTTGTACCATAGGCCTACAATACAACTAGTGGCACTGGACAAGTAGACAATCCAATTAACATTCCATACCATCCACCCTTCTATCCAGCCCAATCAATGACATGGAAAGTGGACAATCAAGAAAGTTCAAAGACAAATAGGTTCACTCTGAAACTAACAAAATTCATGCAGTGAGCTCCACTTTGGATTGCTCATAATTCTAAAGAAACACTTTGATCAGGTAATTCTCACCACCAGATAAATGCTTCTAAAATGGATGGCTGTAACAAAGCATACCCAATGTTCATGTGAATCGGATCACCCAATGGTAGTAGGTTCAAACCTAGCACAAGCATACAGTCCAGATCAATATTTTGAAACTTTTACAGGCCAATCTGTTTTAGTGGGCAGTTCAGTTCAAACAAGTACAACCGCCATTTTAAAAAAAATACTTAATTTAAAATAAAAATCCTGAAAAAAAATGGCAAATTGTCTATGGCCACAGATTGGTGATACAGCGGGAAGACCATTTACATTGGCTAGAGCCTAGAACCTACTGTAGCTTAGAAGGTTTGCTGAAAGCATATAATATGAAGACCCAGGAAGACGAAGAATAGCAGAGATGACTTCTATTTTTTTTTTTTACAAGCACATGTGGATGAGAGGCATCTCATATATGTGTCAAGTGTCAACATAAGTACCAGCTTAGCAAAGAGGCACGGGGTCCAAGCCGCCATCAAGTCTTCCCCAGAATTTCAATGGGATAGAACAAAATTCAGGCCGAAGGTCAGCAGATTCACCACAGTTTACAGAATAAATGAACAGGTGAAAAACGTTCAAGCAGTTTTACAAGCAGCCAAGGTTTTGACGATATTGCAGCTTGGAACTTATGTCCACAACCCACATTGGCACATGAGGTGGCGTCACAGGAAGTGGCTCATACAAGCATATGGGCTTAGGCCTATAGAGAAAATCTTTGATACTAAACCAGAGTGTGAAGCTTGATGTGCAATAAATAAAAGCTGTACAATGTGTGTATAAGTAGCTCAAGATGAACAATCCAACTTGTGGCACAAAAACAGATGAAGTAAGATACATTACGCTTATGTTCTTATCTAACTGGTCAATTGGATACTAAACCAGAAAGTCAGCGTTGCAGGCTGTTTCTCTAGATCCAAGTGTGGGGCAGCGTGGGCTCTCCCGTGCCAAAGGGGATTGAAGGACGAAGAAGTGGAGACGCTGATCAGCCTATTGGATAGGTTAAACATGGTGGTGCTTGATGAGCTGGCTGCTGATTCCATCATCTGGAAAGGACACAAGTCCGGCTACTTCTACATCTGCTCTTTATATAAAATATTGTTGGCCTCAGACAGATCCACCACTCACTACCGCTTCTGGAAGTACGGCACTCCCCCTAAAGTATCTGCTTTTGTCTGGTTAGCGGGCAGGAATAGGTTTCTCACCGTTGACAATCTATGTAAGCATGGGATGGTGCTCCGAAATATCTGTCTTCTGTGTATGAGGTAGGGAGAGTCAGTGGACCACCTCTTCATCCATTGCCCATTTGCTAAGATGATATGGGAGACCGTCTGTTAGGGCATAAAAATGTGTAAAAGGAAGAAAAGTATGGAAGAAAGAAGGGAGAAAGATTGAAGGGAAGAAACAGAGAAAGTAAAGAAATCAGAAAAAAGTGCTGAAGGCAGCCCTTTTACATGACCCGCGTAAAAGGGGTGGTGTTTACGTGGGTCACGTAAACACTTTGATGGACTAATGGGTCTTTACGTGAGAATGACCCCTGGAGCCTATAAATACCCCCCAAGGGTCCTCATTTGCATTCATTCGGAACTTCAGAAGTCCAAAGCTCTCCTCAAAAGGTCCAGAGGTGCAAAGGAGAGACTTGTGCATCTCCTTCTTCCCGGGTTGAACACACAAGCTGCGAACCTCGGGAATCGAAGAAGCATGACGAGGAAACTCTGTCGAAATGAATATCGAAGGATCGAGGAAGGAAGATTGAAGAGAGGGCTACAGGACGTGTTTACGCGACCCATGTAAACACTATTGTGTTTACGCGACCCGCGTAAAGTGCCTCTGCTTTATGCACCTTGCCCGCACTGCACTACATGTTTGCCTGCACTACTGCTTGCCTACACTATATACCTTACTACCTTATTTACATAAAAATGTTTAAGTAAATGTCCATTTACTTGAAATTATTTACACACCCCCCCCCCCCCCCCCCAAAAAAAAAAAATTTGGATTCAATAAAAAATACTAAAAAATTAAATTCTCAATAATAAATATTTCAACTTTCCATTCCAAGTACAAATCGTGAATTTTTGACATTCTATAAAAAGTGCGTCTTTTAAACGGAGGGGTTTTCTTTAAATCTAAACCGTTCATAAATTCTAATATATCAAAATTAAGCTAAAACACCAAAGACCAGTAAAATATTCATGATAGTTATGTCGATCTTTGAGTATATTGGGAATTCAGGGCTTAGACTACAGACATATAAACATGATCAGATCATCCTTTTAATGTGTATTCATGCTAATGAGTCTATGATTTGATAACATTGATTGCATCATGCATACACCATTACCTCCAAGGCCTTAAACAGTATAAAGCAAAGGTGCTTTACGCGAGCCGCGTGGAAGGTCCTAGAAGGGCAGAAATCAGCATGCAGTCTCCTTTTGTTAAAGATGTCGAGGGTATCTTAGTGATTTTAGTCTCATTCCCCTTTCAAAAGTGAATGTAATTGAAGAACCAAGCAAGATCAAAGCTGGAATACACAAGAAAGAGAACAATCTTGGCTCGGAAGCCTATTCAACTGTTTTTCTGTCCTTTGGGCAAGATGAAAGAAGAGTAGGGTGAAACTCTACCAGAATTTGTTTATGAAACGCATTGTACTTGTACCTATGTACACTCTATTCTAAAATCAAGGGATGATGTATGAATGGAATGTATGAAGAACTCAATGAATGGAATAAACTAAGTGATGAATGTCTCTCTATCTTATCGAATGTTGGAATGTTACTCTTGTTTCCCATATCTATTGAAAGGCAAATTTGTTGTGTAAACGAAATGGCAACTCCACTGGAGAACTAAGAGTTACATTCTAATACTGACAAGATATTATAAGAGAGACATTCGTCATTACAAGGCGCTATTAAGCACCAAAATGACGACTCTCAACAGGAACATTCCACCCTTCATCTCTAGAATAGACTATACACATTAATAGTTCAAAATAACTTATTCGCTCTATGTAATTGCAGGTATATTACATTACTTGAGAAGAGACCCACAATGACTTCTCCAACTTGTAAAGTCATCTTTCGCTTCATCCCAGGAGGGTTTAATGTAAAGTCATCTTTCGCTTCATCCCGGGAGGGTTTAATGTTTTGTATGATAACCAAAGCTCGAAAGATAAAGGAAAGATGACAGAAACCCTAAACGAGACATTTTTAGTAACAACGGGGGTGATCTCTACTTCACATGTTGCTGAAGTGACAATGACAAATGGACGGCAGTACCACAGAAGAGGAAAAGGGCACCTTTCAAAACTTCGGAAAAAGACCGCATCGAGCGATCCTCACTTCAGGATATACCAGCGACCCATTACACAAAATATCGCTAGGCGTGATCCAACATTGGCCCCACCGGCCTTATATTCGACGGTTGCGAAAGTATCATTCGCTGCGAAGGATTTCCCAACACTCCCTACCTCTTCCGCTACACAAGGACAGAGAAACCAAACTATCATAGCATACCAACATTCTTTGGTGAAGGCATCGACAATGAGTCCAATAGAAGCTACACCAACAAGGGTAATACATTCTAGGTCCACTAACTCCTCACGGTTTAATAACCCTGGGTCAAGTAATGGTTCGATATCGTTGACTTCTCCAACCGCCGCGTCATCCTCATCGTCAAAGTCAGAATCATCAAGTAGAGGGGTTAGCGTTCTTGTGATTGGGACCAGTCAGGCCGGCCAATCGATAGAAGAGCGCCTCGAAGAGATGGCACACACCAAGGCACTCTTGAGGGAGGAATGCAGAAATATGCGCGAGGCTCTAGCCATGATTGCCCACACAATGTCCCAAAACGCCGCTCCTTAGAACATGGCTGCCACAAATAATACAGAACACCCTGTCGAGGGATTGCAGTCGCCTCGAGCCATGTTTCATAGATCGGCTCCGGTACTGACCCCTGGAATGGCAACACATGAAATATGGCAAATCATCGCCGAAACTGTCCAATTAGAGGGCGAGAAAAGCCAGAGGGAGAGGTTTCTATACCAGACACCTTATCCAAGAGAAGTCGTGGATGTACCATTTCCAGCCGGATTCAAGTGCCCGAAATTTTAGAAATTCAGCGACAAATGGTCGCCTAAAGAGCATGTGATACATTTCATGATGGCAATGGGAAGCTATGCAGCAGTATCACAATATTGCTTACGACTGTTTGGAGCAACATTGATAAGAAAAGCCTTTAAGTGGTATGTGGCCCTCGTTCCTAGATCTATCCGTACCTAGGACCAGATGCAAGATGCCTTTATGGCAAACTTTTTCTCCTCAGAAAGAGAAGTGAGCTTATTCGAATTGGCCTCCACCCGTCAAAGAGAAGGCGAACTGGTTGAAAAGTTCATCATCCAGTGGAAAACCCTTGGGGCATCATGTCGACAGCTGCCAGAAGAATCCGAACAAGTGCTATGTTTAAGATGTATGAAACCAGAAATAGCATTCAGCTTCACCAGTACTAACATACGCTTTTTGTGACCTCGCTACAAAGGCTCAAGATCTTCAAATCATTGCCAGGAAAGTAACAACTTTTCACACAAGACCCTCACACAAAGGTCTTAGTGAAACATCAGCAAACATCGCTGGTAAGCGAAGTATGAGAAGAGAACGGTAGAGAAAGCAGTTATGCAAGTGGAGTAGCAGATGAAAGACCTAAAAGATCTGAAGATCATAAAGAATATGTATTTGCAAAAGAAGATGTCCTCCCTATGATGAACCAGTTACTGGCCGCGGGAACAATCGAGTTGCCTCCAATAAGGCGTCCTAAAGAAGCAGGGAGAACAAAAGAAAAAGATTATTGTCATTATCACCACAGACTTGGGCATCAAACTGAAAATTGTTACGCCATTAAAGATATGATGATAAATACAAATGAAGGAAGAAGAAGAAGAAGATGACGAAGGAAGAACAGCAATAACGAATGTAATTTCGATTGAAAGTATTTATCATCAGGAAATGCCACCTCTTAGGCTGGATCGGAATCATTGTCTCTAATACTTCTCCTAAAGGTAATCTTCCGCAAAGCGGAAGGCAAGTTCAAATGGGATGGCCCGCAGGTCATTACCGAAGTATTTTCTAATGAAGCATACAGAATTACAAATCAGAATGGAAAAGGAATCAACATTTCAGTAGATGGTCGATTTATCAAGAAGTATTATCCCTAAAACCAATGGCCGGAAAATTTTGATTGTGCGAACCCTCGTTCATACAAGCGTTCCTCAATCAAAAGGGGGTAGGAATGGCCAAGACATGAATATCAATGTACTCCAAAGAACAAAGCAATGAAAAGCTCATGAAGCGTGTTCCTCCTCTGCTCAAAGTCTCCAAAGCTGATTTAAATGGACAATTATCAGAGATTATTAGAAGCATGGGATGCAACGACTCTCTCGAGTCCTCTTGAAGCAATTCGTTATCCTCTCCTCTCAAAACGACCCAAATGACCCAGTAAAAAAAATGAGCAAGGATCCTCTCAGAAGAAAAAAGAATGAGAGAGGTCAATCATATCTCGCAAAGAGAAGCGTCAGAACAATGAAATGATAATTGCCAACGATACGCCTACAAATTAGGGCCGAAAGTCGGGCGGGTTCAACCCGACCGACCTGTGACCGACCCGACATTGGGTTGGGCTTGGGCAGGAAGTATCGAACCCGATCTCAAGCTTGGACTATGAAAACACCAACCCGATGAAGTTTGGGTTGGGCTTGGGTTGAGGTCTCGGGTTGCCCGACCCAACCCGAACTCGATCTATATACAAGTTACTTATAATTTTCTTATACTTTAGCTAAGTTATTAGTTTATATTACTTTAGTAGGTAAACTTACAATGTTTGAAATTTGATATGCTTGAATTTGGAGTGCTTGAATGTTAAAGGAATAGCCATCCTATATTTTAGCTTATTTGTTTAGAAAAAGTGAAGTTCTTTATAATAAATAACTACATATATAATTAATAAAGCCATGGGTACAAAAAATAAAATGTGCATTGAAACATAATACACTAATGTAATAACGAAAATATTAGCATGTATCAACCCGACCAACCCAATTAACCCGACCGAGCTCGCTTGGGTTGAGAATTCCCAACCCGAGGTTGGGTTGGGTTGGATTAGGGTTAAGCACCAACCCGACCCAACACGCCTGACTTTCAGCCCTGCTACAAATACTCTATGAGCCGATTGAGAACTCCATGGTCGATAACCCTATGAGTAAATTGAGAACTCTATGGGCAAGGACCTTACAAGCCGACCGAGAGCTCTACAGGTCAAGGCGGCAGAGAGAACAACCCTATGAGCCAATTGAGAGCTCTACGTGCGAACCTCATGCATAAAACCTATCGTCTCTTTTACACAGGTAACACACCTTGATGGCTGAGGCAAAGAAAAATAGGGTGAATTGTCGAAGAAAAAGAGAGTAAATTTTGAATAAACTCCAGATCTCTGCGTCTCTAGTAGATACTCATGAGGAAGGTGAACTTTGTACCCCTCACCGAAGGACTGGTGGCCCATGGCCTATTAAGTAAAGAAAAATAAATATCCGCTATGAGCTATCCACGCGCGATGTACGCTTTAAGCTAACACTCGCATACGCGTAAGATACGCTATGAGCTAATATTGATATATGCTATGAGTTATTCACACACGATGTTTAACACTCGTATACGCGTAAAATACACTATGAGCTAATCTTGATAAACGCTATAAGCTAACACTCGCATGTGTAATATACGTTATAAGCCAACCACGCATGCTGGCCACAGTGCGCACTATAAGCCAACCACATGAGCCCTATTTGCTCCAAGTACTTACGAGCTAAAACAGTGATTGCTCCAACTACTTACGAGCTAAAACTGTGATTGCTCCTACTTACGAGCTGAAACTGTAATTGCTCCAACTACTTACGAGCTAAAACTGTGATTGCTCTAACTACTCACGAACTTAAACTGTGTTTCTATTAGAAGCGCCTACTAATAGAATTCTAGGGTAGTTCTGCCCATCATAAAGAAAAGGAACAATGCATAAAATGTTACGCAGCTAAAGAACAAAACAAAAGAATATCATAATGGCAAAAAAAACTTACATGCAATAACGACATGTTCAAATTAAGAATTCTTCTGCAATTATATATATTGTGAAAATTGCATATACTATGATATTGTGAAACGCCTTAAATCGACAGGGAATGTCTACGAGCAATATTCCCTTGACAAGGCTTTATTATATTCTCAGTGGTATAAACTCTATATTATTCCTCAACATTATTAGCTCTATATAGAACTTTTATTATCAGCAGTATTCTTTGAAGTTATTCTTTATATCATTGACGACATTCAACTACGGTTCTTCGGACTTTTATATTGATATTGATTCAACTACGGTTCTTCGGACTCTTATAATGATATGGATTCAACTTCGATTCCTCAATCTCTTATAATGATATTATCGATTATATTTGGCCAAGTCTGATTCAGCTTCAGTTCTTCAACTTCTTTTTTGCTATATATTGGTTTGAATCCGACTTGACTACAGTTGTTCAACTTCTTATATTCCTATTATCATGTATATTCGTCAAGGCCAACTATTTATTCATGAAAATCAAAGCTTATTCGAGAATTCTAGTCTGCGCTCAAATGGAATCATATTTTTCTCATTATGAGATATGATGGAAGATTGTTTGAGTATATATTCTCATTAAGGAACAATAACTTTCTCACTGGTCGTTATGTGCTTGGATCAATTTCTATGATATGTGACAACTCCGGTATTCTTGTTCAATCTTTATATCAATATGCGAGATGCAATATACTTGGGGGCAATCTCCGCATGATGCCAAGGACACAATCATTGAATATATTGGTAATAGTTATATAGGAGCATTTTTAATAAAGATAAGCATATACATACGGATATTCTCTAAAGGAAAAGTGATCAACGCCGTTATCATATATTTCGAACCATGAGCTGGTAGGAGAATTCAGCAAATGCAGCAGAGCACAAAACAGAGTTGCCTAAATAAAAGGGGGAGTAACCCTGACACATGAACATACTAATTATTTCATTCAAAGAAATGCAAAATACATGAAATTCATAGTCAAAGTTCAAATACAATCATACCTACTTAAAGCAAAAACATTAATGACTACTTTCTTAGATGCTAGGAAATTTTAAAGCTAGCTTTAAAGTTAAGCACACAAGATTGGACTCCTCCAAAAAGAAAGGGAAGTCGCAAGTTCGTTAGGATCAAAAGTAGCTCCAATCTATGCCGACCTATCACTAAAGAAGACAAAAAAGGCAACTAAGAGCAAGAAGAGCTTCTGACATCCTAGTCATTACTACTTCTGCTGTTTAAGCCTTGAAGGCGTTGAGGAGTTCAAAAATGTTCTTCTTTAACATCTTCACTCTCGTCTCTACAACAAATTCCTGTTCGGCAAGGCTTTAATGCACTTCTGAACCTCCTGAACCACGTCTTGATCAAAGACCACTTCGACCTCTAAGTCATTTAAAGCTTCTTCAAGAGTGGTGTTAAATTCTTCAGAACAACAGGCAGCATCCAGGATCGGAGGATATGATAAGGCCATCTTCTGAGCGTCACAGAGCAAGAAATAGTGACGAGCCTTATGATCTTGAAGAGACGAGAAAGCATTATGAACAGAATCTCATTTATTAAGAAGAAAATCTACCACGACTGGTTCGACACCTTCTAGCAGATTCCGTTCATCTTTCGCAGACAATGAAGTAGACAATCCGATAGAATTGTCCTTCATTTGCTCCAGCTTGCGAATTTGAGCCACCAAATCCGCGGCCAGTAACATAAGGTGTTGCGTTAAGATCCAAGAGGGATGAAGCATAAATGATTTCGTCCTCGAAGGCAAACAGATGAATATATTCTTCAGGATGATTGAGTTTTTCCCGCAACCTTTGAAAGAACCAAAGAGCAGAAGCATGGGTTGAAATCTGATGGTTTTGCGCTCAGCGAGACAAAGTTGATGGCTTCGCAGACTTTTTTTTTTGGAGGCATGATTATCTGTCAGAAGAAGAATCACAATTCGCAAGTATTAGTGACATTATAAAAAGGTCTAAGAGGTAACCGGCAAGGAAAATAACCATGTCAGAGAAAGCTCCCGGATCAAGAAACTTGGAAAGAAGCTCAAGATAAGCAGGATCAGAGAGGCTAAAAAGAATGGTGGAACACCTCAGAAAAGGAAGCAAAAGGATACGAAAAATTCGACAGAGTTCCGACACTTGGCAAAATTTCAGCCTAGGCAGGACGTTTACGCGGCCCGTGTAAAAGATTCTGGCAGCAACAACGCTTCGCTACAGAAATGAAGAAAGAAGAAATGAAGGACGTTCGCTCCTTATATAAGCGCTAGATCCGCGTTTATACGGGTCGCGTAAAAGCATTCAACAGTACAGTCTTCGCTTAGAATTTTCGATCTATCTTGACTCAGTATCTTCTTCAAAACAAATTGAAGGGGGCATCTATTAGGGCATAAAAATGTGTAAAAGGAAGAAAAGTATGGAAGAAAGAAGGGAGAAAGGTTGAAGGAAAGAAACAGTGAAAGTAAAGAAATCAGAAGAAAGTGCTGAAGGTAGCCCTTTTACACAACCCACGTAAAAGGGGTGGTGTTTATGCCGGTCGCGTAAACAGTTTGATGGACTGATGGGTCTTTACACGAGAATCGACCCCGGAGCCTATAAACACCCCCCTCCCCCTCGGGGTCCTCATTTGCATTCATTCGGAACTTCAGAAGTCCAAAGCTCTCCTCAGAAGGTCCACAGGTGCGACGGGGAGACTTGTGCGTCTCCTTCTTCCCGGGTTGAACGCACAAGTTGCAATCCCCGGGAATCGAAGAAGAATGACAAGGAAACTCTGTCGAAATGAAGATCGGATGATCGAAGAAGGAAGATTGAAGAAAGGGTTGCAAGACGTGTTTACGCAACCCGCATAAAGTGCCTCTACTTTATGCAACTTGCCTACACTGCACTGCATGTTTGCCTACACTGCTGCTTGCCTACACTATATGCCTTATTTACATAAAACGTTTAAATAAATGTCACTTTAAATTATTTATGTAAATAAAGAAGTACACCCAAAAAAAAAAATTGGATTCAATAAAAAATACTAAAAATTTAAATTCTCAATAATAAATATTTCAATTTTCCATTCCAAGTACAAATCGTGAATTTTTAACATTCCCTAAAAAGTTCGCCTTTTAAACGAAGGGGTTTTCTTTAAATATAAACCGTTCATAAATTCTAATATATCAAAATTAGGCTAAAACACCAAAAACCAGTAAAATGTTCATGATAGTTATGTCAATCCTTGAGTAGATTGGGAATTTAAGGTTTTACTTAGACTCTACAAATATAGCAACATGATCAAATCATCCTTTTGATATGCATTCATGCTAATGAGTCTATGATTTGATAACATTGATTGTATCATGCATACATCATTCCCTCCAAGGCCTTAAACAGTATAAAGCAAAGGGGTTTTACGCGAGCCACGTGGAAGGTCCTAAAAGGGCAGAAATCAACATGCAGTCTCCTTTTGTCAAAGATGTCGGGAGTGTATCTTAGAGATTTTACTCTCGATCCCCTTTCAAAAGGGGATGCCATTGAAGAATCAAACAAGATCAAAGCTGGGATACATAAGAAAGAGAACAACCTTGGCTTGGAAGCCTATTTAACTGTTTCCCTGTCCTTTGGGCAGGATGAAAGACGAGCAAGGCGAAACTCTGTCGGAATTTATTTATGAAATGCATTGTACTTGTTCCTATGTACACTCTATTCTAGAATCAGGGGATGATGTATGCATAAAATGTATGAATAGAATGTATGAAGAACTCGATGAATGGAATAAACTAAGTGATGAATGTTTCTCTCTGTCTTGTAAAATGTTGGAATGTTACTCTTGTTTCCCCTATTTATTGAAAGACTATTTTGTTGTGTAAACACTATCCTTTCTTCCTTTAACGTTTCGTGGGGCTATGCTGGCATCTCTGCCTGCCTTCCTAGCGTCTTGGGATGAGGGAGAAGTCAGAAAAGAAGGAAAGGCAGTCTGGCACTTGGCAGCCATGGCTACACTGTGGGTGATTTGTGGGGAGAGGAACAAGAGGTGTTTTGAGAACAAGTTGGAAACGGTGGAGGCCTCCTCAAGAAGAGTTGTCTTGGGTTCGTGATTGGGTTTCGGGCTTAAAGGACTAGGATCCTTTTGTGATTGCTGCCCTGTTGGGCATTTGATTTTCTTTTGTTGTTTTTTGGCGTCATTCTTGTATTCTTTTCGCCTTTGGGCAGCTTCTAATAAAGTTTCGTAGCCTTTCAAAAAAAAACCAGTCAATTAGTGAGGCTTTTGATAACAGCTGAAACAAAAGCTACCCAACTGTCTGAATTTAGCAAACAAAGTTCCATTAATCCTAGGTCAGGATCATATAACAAAACCAAGTTTAGGATCCAAAGTAGGCAATTCAGAGGGTTTAATTTCTTAACGTATGCCACGTGTAAAACATCTTAGTGTTGCCTATTCCAAGACTTGATTTTGCAATGAACGTGCATATGGAGGTCCAGCATGCAGGCACACTTGGCAATGCGGAATACTTTGGCAAAATTTGATATCTCCATCGAACGGGCTACACTCTCCAGAGTATCGAAAACTCACCTTAGCTATTTGCCTATTACATGACTGGAGCCTAGATTTTGAAATGAAGACCCATGTGTAAGTCAAAAAAACACGGGTAGTCATCAGGAGCACATGCCAGCGTGGAATGCTTTGGCAAAATCTGACATTTCCATCAAATGGGCTACACTGTTTTGGATCTTCTGTCCCAGAAAATAGACCGTTTTACACATCAGGTGGGACATAACATGCAAAACAAATAAAATTTAACCGTAGCCCACAAAAGGAGTGAAACAGCCTGATTTTTAGAACAAACAAGAAAACAGTGTTGCAAACCAGATCAGAAGCTCAGATCAGTAACACGAGTTTCAAATTAATACGTGTATGGATGTATCTACATGGGAATGAGCAGAGCTGTACACACATATGGAAGTAGATAACCTCCAGCTACAAGGGTTCATTTGGACCAGAAAACCCAGCCAACCGATGTGATCGAGAGCTCCAAATGGGGGTATTAGTGTATTAATTATGACTGGCCCGTTCATGTGGCAATTCCAGTCTCAACTGGACAACCAACTGGTCCAGTTCAGGTATTAAAACACTGGTCCATATCATTGACTGGATATCCATGTGTCCAATTGACCGACTGCATTGTCAGCCTATAATTCCACCAGGACACGCACACTGAGGTTGTCGAGCGTGACTTGCACATGCAGTTGTGTGCTCCATACTTGCCTCCAAATACCCCTTGAAAGACCATTTTGCACAATAAATGGCAGAGGTATCCCTTTTAACAGGGATGTGTAGGCACGTATGCTGAGCACAAGTCCACCGAACCTCTGGTATAAAGGTTCATATGTTAATAAAAGATTTGGAATTGTGCCCTAGTGATTCAAATTTCAATCAACTGCGTATAGCCGTACAGCATGAAATTGGACTCCAAATCTTTACTACGAATATATAATGAATATGGAAAGTGGATAAGAGTTCTTACACCACAGCGTTGGACATGTTGCTATCCAACAAGAATGTGAAATAGAGTATGAATTTCAAGTGCAATAAAAATTCAACTAGACTCACACATGAAGTAGTGTGCTCCATGCAAGGTTCCTCCATGCAATTGCTTGTATACATATAATATGCATACGGGCAGTTTGGCAAAGGTTAACCAAGCTTGAGCCATTTACTTAAATGGCCAGTTCTCCACCCGAAACCCAATAAACACAAGCCCAGCATGTCTTTAAGCAGGTCGAGTGAGTTGGCTCACAGATTGACCCAACCCATTGCTAGCCTAGGTCCAAGGAACTAATTTGAGCGGCTCAACAACACATTTTACTCGTTCTCACCTTGATAAGTTCTGATTTCATTTGAGTGGAATGGGCAGTATTCCCGTTTTCATATGCACGCTTCCATCCTCCAAATTAATAGTATAATCTTTCTTACTTCGTTAATACTTAACCATGCATGTGTGTGTGTGTGTTTTGAGAGAGGTTACTTAACTGTGATAATTGAGGATATAACTCAAAAGATATAAGATAAACTCAATACCAACTGCCCCTGAGCAGACACTACTCAAGGCCTTAAGATCATAAAAAACCAAGGGCACTACTTTTCGGGCTTACATTTTGATTTCCAGCAACAAGGTTCATTTTTATTGTTTTGAAAATTACACCTGTCATATCAAGAGAAGGTGTTCTAAAGGTTTTTATTTTTTAAATGTTGTCCAAAGAATAGCAAAGGTGCAAGCATAATGTTCGGAAATTACTTTTGATTCTTGTACAAAGAATAGCAAAGGTGCTAGCACAATGACCATAGGAATAAAATCAAATTGATGTGAAGGTGTAGATCAATAGGATATGTTCTTCACGATGAACTTGGTTCAGTTCTCCCCCTACTGGGAGTGATGGAAAGAAATGAACAATGGGATATTCAAGGATTATCCATATTTCCTCAGAAACACTGATTGAGAAAATTAAAGGAATGATAATAGACTCGGCAGCATCGTCAAGGAAATTTAACAGTGGTTCACCAGTTCTAAGATAGGGATTGAATGCTTTAGTCTCATGGGACCCCTCAGTTAAACATTTCATTTAATAGGGGGTCCCGCGCTTCATCTACAAGCTTGCTCTGTTCATTTTGTCACCTTTATTTGTTTGTCTTTTCGATCTTCAGAGCCTTAGATTACTGGAATCTTCGTCATTTGCTCAAAAAAAAAATGTAGAGAGCTCAGCACTGTAACAATGCTCCAACATAAAAATAAAAAAATAAAAATAAAAAAAAACCAAGACAAATGATATTTCCACCTATAATCAATAGTTTCACATGGAAATTTTACAAGACAAATGAGTCATCCCAATCATATGTTTTAAATCTTCTAGCAAAAGATCTAAGCAATAAAGAGAAAACCATGAATGCAGTCATAAACAAACCTTACTGGTGGCCAAAGGTAAGATAGCAACCAAGTAATAATGGCAGTAAACGAGAACAAACCTACAATCACGCCGAAGGTTGCGAACTAAAAGGCTGGTTGGAAGATCTCTTCCACGTCCTCCATGGCGACCACGAGGACTAGGGCTTCGACCTCTTCTACCATAACCCCTTGGTGGTGAAGGACTGTAACTGTAGCTTCTCTCCCTCATCTCTGCACAACAATCCACCCAGTGTGTATTTCAGGAACACAAGCAACTAAGAAAGGGGCAATGCTAATGTCAGTAAGCATATACTACAAAAGAAATCACTAATGATTGATTCTTTCTTTACAAAACCCCTAAAAACATGTGAAGAACTGAAAAATAACAGAGCATGGAAGTTCAAGAAGTCAACTATTAATCCAAAATCAATTTGAATTACATACTTTTGTATTATTGGCTGATCTCCCTATCTGTTAATGGAGGAAATAGATAAAAGTGCCAATGGATACTCAGGAAGTATGTATGCTAAAACCTTCCACCATCCATGGAGAGTGGCAGATTGGATACACCAACCAGAGTACACGTTGATCTTAATATCTTAAAAAATAACTCAATAATGCAACCGTAGTATCAACATGCTACGACCAAGAATCCCAAATGTAACGTCGGGAATTACTTAAAAGGGAACATGGCCGGTTCTTTTTCTGAAGAGTAACGACAATTTATTGAAGAAATAAAGCAAAAACAAGCGCACATAGAAACCATTACAAAAGAAGATGATAGGGAATCATCTTTTGACCGGTAGACAACACCGGTTAGGAGAGAGTTGGTGCAAGCTGGCAAAAAGGGAGGTAGTAAGAAAAGTCTTGATGACCTATGGTCTAACTGAAGTCATGGCCGTTGATAGAGTGGAATGGCGAAACAAGATTCATGTGGCCAACCTCAATTAGTTGGGATGAGCCTTAGATGATGTTAATGATGTTCCAGTTCCTGTCTTTTTATTCCTCTATGGTTGTAAAGTCTTTGGTATCCGGTGGGGGAAAACATTACATATGTGTTTTAGGGGTCATTTGGATGCCTTTAAATGGTTTAAGTGGTAAATGATTTACAGGCGTAAACCATTTATAGTCCGTCCTGTTTGGCTGTAAGCTGTAATACCATTTACTCCCAATTCCACCCATTTACCTCCATTTACTCCCATCCAAATGGCCCATAAATGATTTACAAGTAAATGATTGTTTGTGTTTGGAAAGCCTGTAAATTGTTTAAGTGGTAAATCATTTATAGCTTGTCCTGTTTGGTTGTAAGTTGTAAGGGTCTGTTTGGATGCTTGTAAATTTTTTTAGTTGTAAGTGACTTACGTGAAAGTCACTTACAGGTAATCACGTTTGGATGTAAGTTGTAAGTCACTTACAGGCAAGTTGGTTTTTGTATTTGGGTAACCTGTAAGTCAATTACAAGTAAGAAGCCGTATATTCACATCAAGCATAGCTTGGAGTGGGAAATCGTTCCAAAATCTAATTGACCCATAAGAAATGTTGGTAAAAAGTATGCCATTTGTTAAGCCCGTCTAGATGAATAATTGAGCCGATTCTTAGGCTAAACCAACCATCAGGTGGACCATAAAAGTGGATCCACATATTCAAAATATCTATCATGTGAAGCAGTGACTTAAGGTAAAAAGCAAGGAAACAATGGAGGGTAAATAAGCCTACTTCCCCCACCATTTCTTTCACATCTCTATGGTTGTTTTGCAGGTCCTGAGATTCACAACAAGGCAAGCTTTTTCAGCAACAGGAATTAGGATAGGCCAAGAGATTATTCCCACACTGGTTATTATCATCACCCACCACTGATGATAGCAATGCCAGAATCGACAACATCAACATCCCGAGTACCGACCAGTGAATCTTCACTACTAGAGAGCCATTTTGACACCACCATTCATAAACTTCCTTGGAGTTGGAGCTGCTTGAAGGGAAGGCCCCAAAGGGGGGAAAGGGAAATTAAGTTGAGGAAATGAGAGCAAATTCTAAAAATTCAGGTGCAATTAGGTATAAAAAGGAATGTAGGAGAGGTAAACTTTGGCGTATTGTGCTTAAGGTCCATCCAATTATCCTTGCCCATTCACGATGTACTTCAAGACGATGATAGGGTGGACGATCTGGGACCATTAAAAAAATTCTGCTTATTTGCAGGCCCCACAGTGGACCATATATGTCATCCAATTCAATCAGATTATGGATCGAACTAGACACCCGACTCATTGGACTCTTCAAAAAAGGCCATTCGAAGAACCAGGTGGGTCATGCCACAAACAAAAGTTGGGATAGGGACACTCACCATTAAAAAACTATGATTATTTGTGGGGCCCACTGTGAACTGTACATACCAACTAATCAAGTCCGATGATTCAAGTGATCAATATGATTGGCATGCAAAAAATCAGGCCATTACAATACTCAGCTGGGCCACACCACAAGGACCAATTGTGAATGGTACAACCACCATTAAAACTGTCCAGATTGTTGGTGTAGCCCACTCAGTTACCTTAAAGATTTGCCTGTAAGTGACTTATAGGTGAATTTCCTCCCCCAAACACTACCTGTAAGTCACTTTCATTTTACCCAACTTACAGGCATCCAAACGGTCCCTAAATGATTGTCTGTGTTTGGACAGCTTGTAAATTGTTTAAGTCCTGTAAATGGAGAGCCAATCTTTGAAAATATAACCATTAATCTGTAAATGGAGAGCCTGGAAATGAAATCCCACCGTTTTGCCTGTAAATGAGATAGGGGTACATGCCTGTAAATGATTTACAGGAAAAAGGGGGGGGGATCCAAACGCAGAGTGTAAATGATTTCCCTGTGAATCATTTACAACTTGCCCCATTTACAAGCATCCAAACGGCCCCGAGGGGGCACCAACTTTCAAGGACAGCATTATTTAAATTGAATAATATAAGTTGAATAACAGAGAAATAATCCTTTCTCAATTTTTCTATGGATTGGTTTTCTTCTTATAACAGAATCACCATAATGGTAGCTTTGCCCTCTCGATCTGGGGTCCACTTTAGAAATCCCTTCTCAGGAATCATTCCTAGGGCACTACGGCTCGTACACCAACAGGCGGCCTGGCTCCAACGAGACCCACCAAAAAATTCCACAAAAGCATATGCCCATACGACATCAATCCTCAATGTGAATGCGAATGGAGGAAATAACGATTAGCTTATTTTCCACTTAGGTGTGTAAAAAAATTGCAACTTGATTAAATGGGAAATAGAAAAATTCGTTCTCTGTCACCTTCTTGAAAACGTATGCGAAATTAAAATAAGGATGAATAAAATCATTAAAAAAGTTTCTTGGGAACGATAATCGCAACCGCTGATAAATCTGCTTCAAGAACGATATAATCGTGTAAATAGAAGATCTGAAAATTATCTATTTTCCACTGCTTCGTACGCGAAGAACCAAGAAACCCTAGATACGTGGAAGAAAATTCAAAAGAAAAGAAAAAAAAAAAAAAAAAAAAGATGTGAAACCCTAGAAGAGAGATACCTGAATGGCGACGGCTCTCTCTCTCTCTCTCTCTCTCTCTCTCTCTCGACCTTTGCCTTCGAGAACATTCCTTCCATCCTGGGCTATGCCTTTTCTAAGGAGTGGACTGAATGACGCTGGGGCGATTCGCGCGAGGATGCATCGAAAAGGCTATTCGCGGGAAACGTGCGGACGTTGCAAGCGTGTGCGGGATGGGGGCCATCCGTCAGGTGGGGCCCACTGCGAACCCAGAAATCAGGTGCCCTCAACGGATGAAAGTTGAATACACACTGCTGATCATCTGTTTTCTATCCGTGCAATTGTGGGAGCGGATTGACTGTGAACCCGGGCACAGAGATGTGGGGCCCACATAGATGTCTGCGACAAATCCACTCCGTCCATCTGTTTTGAAAGACCACAATAGGGCAATAGTTTAAAATTCAGGCAAATCCAAAACTCACGTGAGACACACCAACAAAACGGCGGGAATAGCAACATCCATTGTTAAAACCCTCCTGGAGCTGACCATGATGTTTATTTGCCATCCAAGCCGTTCGTAAAATTATTACCACTCATGTAAACTGTAGGAACAAATATCGTCCAGATACAAAACTTTGTCATCGCCACTGTTTCGTGTGGTATGGCCCACATGAGTTTTGGATCTGCCTGATTTTTAAAATCCTGCCTTATTTTGGTCTTTCAAAACAGATGGACGGAGTGGATTTGTCATGGATATCTATATGGGCCCACACAGCCCCGGGCACACATATGTCTCTCTGTGCCCGGGGTCACAGGCAATCCGCTCCCTGCAATTGTCTCCTTCCCATGGAGAACATTTGATGGGTGGCCCAGCCTAATATTTGCCCCACATGTTCCGTAGGCGTCCACTTGATGAACGGCCTGGATCTTGCACATAGTATGTGCGGAATAATGCTGGCGTGGGGCCAGCGTTGAATATGTTTTCGCTGTCCTGTAGGCTAAACGGGTTCCGGCCCAAACCCCGCCTTCTTTAGTCTGAGTCGGCGGTGGTCCGGATGCCAAGCCCAAAGAAAGTTCTGCTGGATTAGCCTGGCTAGATTTGGGCCTGAACCCACTTATACGACGAGTAAATCAGCCCAGCACAAACTATAGTGACTTAACTTGCTAAGGGGCCGTTTGGATGCCTGTAACTTCTCTAATATGTAACAAAGTTACAGGTGACAAAGTAGCAGTTGGTGTTTGGGGGAGAAAAGTCACGGGGAAATGAGTCGTTTTAAATTTTCATTGGATGAATTTGAACCGAAAATCGTATGGGGGAAAAGAGTTGTTTTTCAAGTTACCTATATCTTTGATACAGAGATACAAGTAACTGTCCAAATTTTTGAAATCGAAATGTCCTGGGAGAGACGCAGTTGCGTTGAAGGAAGTCTACCTGCAATCAGACGCAATGAAGGCAAACACGGCTATTGAAGGCTAAGGCCGCCATTGAAGCTCCAGATAAGCCTTCTAGCGTCTTCATCTCCCTCTCTCAATAGTCTCTCTCTCTCTCTCATCCAGCTCCGATGAGTCTGTACCCTAAAAAAAACCCTGTCTTTTTATGTTTTTTCTTTTGCTTTGCGACGTTGGGGTTGACGGACACGGTTTGGGTAGTGATGTGTCATGGTTTATGCTCTGTGGGGCCCACCATCTTATAAGTGTTTTATCCACGCAGCCCATCCATTTATTCATATCATTTTAGGGCTTGATCCAAAAAATTAGGCAGATCTAAATCTCAGGTGGACCACACCACAAGAAAACTATAGTGATTGGAAGTCCACCATTAAAAACCTCCAAGGGCCCACTCCAAATTGCTGATTAGGTCATGAAGACTTGAATAAAAGGGAAAGACAAATACCAGTTTGATCCAAAACTTTGGTGACCCATAAAAACTTTTTAATGATGAGTGTTCAATCAAAACCGTTTCCACTTGAGGTTTTGATTTATCCCTTTCTTGTCTCATGCTTAAAATGATCTGGAAATTTTTTTATTTGTATATGCTTAAGTTTTTTTTTTTCTATATTACAAGCATTTCGAAAACGTGGGTTCACTTTTATACCCATCTATTGATTAGTTTAGCTTAATAATCGACTCAATTATTCATTTACATGGGTTCAACAAATTGGAATACTTTTATCCAAAATTTCTTATGTATTAATGTTATTTTTAAATGATTCTCTACTCCAAGCTCTAGTTGATGTGAATATATAACTTATTATCTATAACTAACTTACAAGTTACCCAAACACAAAAACTAAGTTACCTTTGAATAAGCTACAACTTACACCCAAATAGGATTACCTATAACTTTCCTTCACCTGTAACTTATTTGCAACTTAAAAATCTTATACGCATCTAAACGAGGTCTAAGCCAAGCATATCATGTCATGTGTGAGACCCTGTCTTCTTTGTCAACAGAACAATTGGACCGACCTAGACCGACATATTGGAGCCCTTGCCTATACCAAAGAGACCAAGCATGTGTGTCACACCAAGCCCATCACAGTAGTCTGCATATCATGACAGGGCTCTCTGGGTTTAGGGCCTGTTTGGCTGCATAATCTAAATTACAAAGAGAATCCCAAATTCAGTGTTGAAATCCAAAATTGCAGAAATTGAATTGGAAACCCAATTTCCATGTGAAACTTACTGTTTGGTTGAAAATCGTGTAATCCAAATTTATCTGATTGAAAACTGTATAATCCAAGTGTTGCTTGTGGCATGGCCTACTTGGGCTTCAGATTCGCGTAGGAACTTGAACCCTGGCCTATAGTAACCCTGCAAGACAAATGGTTGAGATTGGATGGCAAATAAACACTATAGTGGGCCATAGGAAGATTTTAATGGTGGGTGCTCAATCAACACAATTTCCTGTGGTATGGTCCACTTAAGATTTAGATTTGCCTCGATTTTAGTCTAGTACCCTTAATTGAGCTCTCAAAATGGATGGACCGCTTTGATATAAACGCATACATCGAGGTGGGCACCACCCTAAGGGTGTTATCATAAATATTGAACGACGCTCATTTTTGCCTCTTTTCCCTTTTGTAGAAACTGTCCCCCACACTGTTTCCACTAATCCTAATTCCGGCTAAGTTAGGTTTCCGTATGGAATCTTGTTTGGCTTGAATTTGCCACCAAATACACCAGTTAAAATTGGATTTTACTAGAATCCAGATTTTAAGCTAGAAACATCTTTCCATATGCCAACCAAATAGGCCCTTATGGTGTCTTGTGGCCAATTTTATTTAAGGTTTGGACTTATAGAACCCTCCCTTATGTAGGGCTCACTCTGGTATATGTGTCTTAACTATACACGAAGGGGCTTTTTACATAGGAGAGACGCAATGGTTGAATTTTCAACTGTTGCAAGGATTTGCATTTGAAATCAAACATTGGATATGCATTTTCAATTTAATAGAGATTGAGAGATTTGAATTAGCTCCTACCAATGATCTCTCTTTCCAAATGCACACAAACCCCTAAAAAAACTCTCAATAAACCCAATTACCTCCAAATTCGCAATGCCAAACAAACTCATAATTTTCTTATATGTCCATAATATATGGTCATGTTTGCTTTAACGAAACTTATGCACGATAGCCAAATTGTTGCAATGATTGCCTTGGAAATGCATTTCGAGTATCTTCGATCTTTTAATGTCGTGTATCGTCTCTTATCATAATAAATGTGACCTTATAACTTGTGAAGTCCCAATGCACCACTCTCCTCATTCGGGTGCATCGAAATGATCGTAGGGACAAACCAATGCTTTCTTACCCATCTGAATTAGTATATCATCACTCGGCCTCTTCCGGCTCCATACCCATCTCGGTCACCTTCGGCTTTAGGGGCAGAGTATATTATTATCCTCTTCGGCTATGCATGCACACCCTTCAGAGGTCTAGTTGTTATTCCACCCTGTTGAGAGGTTCAGAGCCATACATATTATTTCCTTGCACCATTCCATATAATCACTGCCCCTTCTTCCTTAACATTTTCTCTCCTCTTTCTACACACTAGCAATCATATGTCTCTACACCTAAGTGCCAACAATGAAAGGTCGGAGGGAAACACCATCATGTATATTGTTTACGCAAAAGGTTTTTCGACACTTTGAATCTATGTTATCATTTGTATCTTTTTTTTATGAAGCTTCCAACCTTTACTTTATTACATTTTCTCCCTCTACATCTATGACAAATACGACAAACTCCTATATCCTCTTAATGTTCTCTAGCACAATTTACAACTAACACACATACATGGTGTGCCCAAACACATAAATCGACCTTGGATTGCACTGCCAATTCGGCCTCCTAGTCGATGCCAAGATAAACTCTATCATCTACCTATGCAGTATACTTTCAGTTTGCTATTTGAATCGTGTGTCAGTAATGCAACGTTTGAGCTATCTAGCTACTCTCATGGAGACATGCATCACAAAACCTAACAAATGATTCCAGCCAGTAAAGACAGCTTAAAAGTTTCATTGGACTTTCAATGGCTCAAAAAACATAGATGTCGTGGCTAGTAATCAATTGACTTGCCCAAACCCTTGTTCATCACATCACACGCTCTATTAATTGATATTTATGCTTTTAACAACGGTTTCGGGTTTGAATTTCAACATTTCAGCTTTCTTTGCTATTATATGCTTTTTCATATTGCATCCTTGGGGACGATGACAAAACCCTCACATCCTCTTTTATTTTTTTTAGCACCACGTACAACCGAGACACGTGCATGGTGCACAAAAATACATGAATTAACGCCAAATTACATTTGTAGGTTTAACATTATTTTTTATGCCAGGACGAGCTCCATCTTCTACATATGCACTTTACTCTCGATTTTCTACTTAAGTATTTTATTACTAGTGCAATGTCGGAGTTGTTAAACGTATGTCATATTTTAAACACACAAACTTTTTTATTCTACTCGAAAAGGGAAGTTAAATGCTCCATTGGACTTTAATGGCACTGAAGATATATATCTTGTGGTGACAACAAATCAACTTCTTGAAGCCTTCTGCATTATGTCACATTCTCTATTTTTTATGTTAGTACTTTTATAGGCAGTTTTGCCAATGTAATTGTGGGCACTAAAGCAAGTACAGTTGCTTGAATCGTCTATACTCACTAGCAATTTGTATCATTTCAATTGGACATACTGAACCGAATGTAGGTTCTCACAGTGGCCTAAATTAGATGAACACATATACCTCACTATCTTGAATTCAACTTATCCCTTTCATCGCACGTATGACTTTTGGCAGATCATGCAAACAGATATCCTAGTGATGCCTACAACTCACAAGAAACAAGAGAACTATGTTTGGCTTGATGGTATTAATTATATACATCTTCGACGACCGCCTACTCATGAAAGTTGAGTGACTAACCTCATCGGATGATAGTGGTTTTGTGCACTACACTTGTTAAACTACATTTATTATAATTCTTATTGAATTGTTATCTGGTTATTCATTTATCTACAAGCACGCATCTATACTTTCACTTTAATCCTTATTTTGTTTACGCATGCCTCTGATACATAATGCGTGGTTTGTATATGAAATTAGTATGGACTACCTCGAACATATATATTAAGGATTTGATGCCTTTGTATTGCTCGGGTTGTAATAGCCCAATGCATGCCCCTCTTATAACATGACGGGTATCACACATTTTCATCTCCATTTGTACATATTTCGCAACAATAAATTGTTTTTGTAAATAACCTGATATCTTACATAAGAAAATATCTGATATGATAGTACTCATATCGAATTTTGCTTTATCACGTTTCATACATTAGGGTATATGTTTTTTTTATGTGCTTCATGCCTAATTATCAACAACTTAATTTAAAGTTCCAAATAACAAGTCTTATTCAACATTTTACTCTGCAATAGAGTATTCAATTAATTCCACTCATAAATAGTAATAATGTGGATTTTTATACCTGAATTGTCAAAGTGTGGCTAATAGATAAACAAGTATTGATGGGGAGATTTCAGTATGTGTGACTCTTGTTGCCATGCAGTGTGTTCTTGTTATTGCCGAGTACTATTGCACCCACCTGACGAGGGCATCACTTGATAGAGGACAATTTGACCACGAGTGTTTCATAAATGACATCATGGGATCAATCAACAATGATTGCATGGCTCGGCTAAGAATGACAAATGACTACTTCCATCTCTATACATTTACGAGGGAAAAGAGAACCTACTTCATGATACGTAGATGGTTACTCTCGAGTACTGTTATCATTTCATTCATTCGAGAGAGACCATTGGTCGTCATTTTAACTAAGTTTTAGACGCAATCGTATTATTGTATCCAAATATCATGTTATGGAGCTAATGACCATTAAAGACACTAATATGTACATGTTCTGTAATGAAGGACACCTAGTGTGCTGCATTCCAACCGGTCCTGTAGCTTATTTTTATGACTTGTTTTTTGTAATAAAATTTGCCTGATCCATTTATTCTCAATGCAGTTGTCAATCCACTTATTTCATCATCTAAGGAGACATGCATCATTTGTTATCTACAACAATTTCATAGGGATGGGTGGAAAATGGTTTAAACGATCTCTTTTATCTCGTGACATTAGCTCAAGTCGTATATCAATTGATGGAACCATAGGAAGGTAATTTGCACAAAAAGGCCTCCACACCACATATGTGGGGTAAGAAGCAAAAGCGGTGCTCATCGTGATTCATGATGTATGTTTTTTCCAATCTACCAACCCCATCCATTTCAAAGAGTGGAGTTATGAGATAAGACTTAATATTGTGGGTGATTTGCTTGAAAATGGCCCCACAATGGTTATAAATGTGGAGGAATGAACTTTAATCGTTGAAGGGTACACCGGGATCATCAATATTGAGAATATGGGCATAAGCTGTATCACTGTTTGTTTGTAAACTTAAAGGGCCCCTACACCCTAAAATTTAATTTGAAAATAAATGGACGGTGTGGATTGGTCACTAACATGATTGTGGGTCTCGCATTGCCTCGTGGAGTAGATTGCACGTTTGTGAAGTCAGAACACGTGATCATGTATATTGTGTATGGACAATGAGGGTGATAATGCTCTTGCTGGACCACCGAAAGATTTTATTTTTTTTTACATTTATTCCTCGTATGGCAGAAGCATATATTCGTCACATAAAATGGATTTATCTTTACACCCCACAATCTCCAAACATGAGGCTGCCTGCATTTGCCTATCAGGGGTTTGCAAACCGTAAACACATTATAGGTTTTTAGTTGTGATTTGCAACCTTACAAAAAACCATGTTTCAAGTTATATAACTAAAGTTGTTACGACTAAAAAGGCACTATACATGATAGAACACAATCATCGACGCACACTAGTGGTGTATGGAGCCCACCGTAATGTGCATGATACATCCAATATATCAATCATGTGCTTCCCTTTGTGCCCTCCCATGGACGGAAAAAATAAATCCCGATTGATCATCAAATGGACCACATGAGAGGGAAGGATGGGATGCCCATCATTAAAAACTTTCATATTGCATTTAGGGCCCAATGTGATGGGTGGAAGACATCTAATCCATCAAGTGTGTGCATTATTTGATGCTATACTTGAGCCAAATAAATATCTAAGTTCTCTTCATTTGATTTGCTGATTTTGGCAGGAGTTACCCTCCCAAGCTCTATGTGGTGTGAATACCTGCTCCATATATCAGAAACACTGTCCAAGTTAGCCTAAACACATGGCCTATTTACCTGTAAATATACTAGCCCAACAAAATAACATGTAAACAATTTTCGCCATAAACTTATTTTAAATTGTTTATAATTTAAAACTCTATAGGCATCCAAATGACCCCCAATAGCCCACATCGAACTGATAAATTACTAAATCCATGGCTTTGATCTTTCAATCACGTTAGGATCCAAAACACTCACTTAGAAAAAGTCGTGCGCTTAGTAGGCATTCTCCCTCAACCAGATTTCGGTAGTGACCCCTCCGGTGGTACTGGTTCAAATGTGGGTCCAACCATGATGTATATGTTTTATCCATGCCGTCCATCCATTTTTACATATCATTTATGGCACTAACAAAAAAACGAAAAAGAAAGAAGAGGTAGATCCCAATCACACGTGGATCACCCATAAGAAAACAATATTGATTGAAGGACCACCATTGAAAACTTATCAAGGGCCACAAAAAGTTACGGATCGAACTGATAGTTGTGTTTTCTGTTTATTTAAGTCCAAGTGACTCAAACATAATTAACATGTTAAATGGCAGATGGCTTTGGAAGTTTTCAATGGTGGCTTTCGTCATCATTGTTTTGGAAGGTGTGGTCTGTTTGGGACCCGATTGGGTGTTACTTAGTGGGTGTTACCCTTTCTCATGGGCCCACATTAATGAATTTTTTGTATATCCATTCTATTCATCTGTTATTCCAGCTCGTTTTGGAATGTGATAAAAAAAGAAAAAAGCAGATCCCAATCTTAGGTGGGCTGCAACATTAGAAATAGGGGTGAGTGACTATAAAAATCTTTCGGGAGCCACAAAAGTTTTGGATCAAGTTGGTCTTTATATTTTCCCTTCATCTCTATTTGTTTGACCTTATCAATGGGTTGGATGGAAAGGAAACATTACGGTGGGCATTACTGCAGGTCCAGGAAGTTTTTAATTGTCTTTTATCACTATCGTTTCCTGTCGTGTGGTCCACTGATGTCTGAATGTGCTAAATTTTTGGGGCCACTTACAAAAATGGGCTGGAAAAGAGGACGAACAGTGCGGATATATGACACATCATTAAGGCAGGCCTCTCACCCTACATGAGTTTCGTCATGGGTCCTTACTATGCCTAACTCGTAGACTCATAGGACTTTCAACAAGAGGTCATGGGTTTGAATAACCATTGTGGAGTGAGTGAGTGGGTGTAGCCGTGTAGATGCGTGCGTTAAGGGGAAAAAAAAAAAAAGTGGCCCCTTGGCAAGGGTAACTCTCACTAATGTGTTACCCGGATAACACCTAATCCGCGCCATGCCCTAAAATGAGCTGGAAAAATGGATGGACGGCATGGATAAAACACATGCATCATGGTGCATGGTGTGGCCCACAGCACCGACGTACCGAGACGTCGGTACTCAAGGGTCACTACCGAAGCCGACTCCATTCTCTCTCGCGCGCCGCTCCACTCGCCCAAATCCGGACTACCCCCGCCAAACCTAAAACCCTCGCTTCTAAAACCTTCGTAAACACTCTCCCGCCGTTCGTCACAGCAGCGAAGAAAATCAGAATACATCTCAATCTTACAAACCTCTCATTTCCAGGGCTCCCAAACGCCCAGCAACACAACCAAATGGCAGCCACTTCCAAGAAGGAGAAATCTCCAAAGGCAAATACCAAAGACGGACTCAAACCTAAGAAAACCGAAATGAAATCCTCAAAGAGGAGAAACAAGCCCGAAAAGGACCCGAAACCTAAATCTCTCTCTATCCCGATAGAAGACGACGAACCCGATTTCCCTCGAGGTCCGTCTTCTTATCTCATTTATTTTCAGAGGACTTGATTTTTTTTCCAACGACAAATTTTTATTCGAAAATTTGATTTTTGGCTGCTTTTTTCAGGAGGCAGGAGCGTTCTCAGTCGATGGGAGGAGGAGGAAGTCCGAGCGGAAGTCAATGCGGAATTTGAAGCAGAAGAGAGGGGGGCGAAGAAGAAGAAGAAACGGTCGGGGAAGACATTCGACACGGAAGATGATTTCGGCTCCCTCTTTGGTGACGGCATCACTGGAAAGCTACCGAGGTTCGCCAATCGTATCACCTTGAAGGTACGATAACAAAAATCAGATGCTCGTTTACTAGTATGAGCTGCCATGTGTCATGGGTCCCACTGTCCAACGACACAGTGTACTGACGAAGAACCTAAGTGTATAGTCTCCAGCATTTTCTATACCGAACGTGGACCATTGTTACGCTCTTTTCTTAACCGTCTATTTGCAGGCTACCAGTGGAAGGGATGTGATGTTTCCATCATGGAGTTTCTTGGAACATTGGTCATCCATGGTGGGGATCCATCTAGATGAAAATCCTGGATCATGAAATAATGGGTCTATCTAGCACAATCTCTGGGCCTGGATATGCGATACATGCCCTTGGACCATGCTTCATGTAACTTTAGTGGGAGCTTTTGGGGTGTTGCCAATACACGGCGGGGCCTATCATCAGCTTGGATCGCTAAGCTCTGGCTCCCACACATACAACTCAGGACCTGGAGACACTAAACTTTCTTGGGCTGAGATCATACAGTACCTCCTTAATTGTTTTTTCTTTTTTCACACGCCACATGACTTATATGAACACATACGAACTACGGGTTACGTCAGAACAGAGCCTTATGTACCTTATACCTCAATTTGGGTGAATTTGAACAAAATGGAAGCTAGAAACCTTCAACATTGCCACGTGGCTGTAACAAGCACCAAACTAACGAGTCATTTTCCAACTAGAAAGAGTGGACAAAAGCTTCTCCTCCTCATCATCTAAGCCTTATCCCAACTAATTGGGGTGGGCTACATGAATCCTTTTCCTCCTACACATGCTTAATAAACTAGAGCAAATAATACTATAGCAACACATGCTGGAGATGAAAGCAACGATTGCTTAAAACAAATAACTTTGCTTGATTTTTCAATGAAATAATTAAGGTACCTCCATTCACATGATGATGATGTAGAGAGATGTATTTGTAGGCCTTTCTTTTAGAAAGCGATTCTAGTTGGGATTAGATAGAATCCAATGGAAGGCCAAATCTTATCCAACTCTATACAGCTAGATAGGACTGCATGCTAAAAGGACTAAAAATCCAACTAAGTGATAAGATTGTAATAGGATGATAACTTGAAATAGGATAAGTTTATAATTTGATTATCTATGGTCTTGTGAATCAACATTGCAATGTAACTGCTGATATGGTCCAACTCACCAGTTAGGGCCGCTAATACGGTCATGGTCTTCCATTAGATCAATCAGGAGTTCTGATATTGTCCCAATGCTCAAATTCAATGGCTTGATGGTCCAGATTTGGAATTTGAATGGTTGGATTTGTCATTTTTTTTTATCTGGAGCAGTGGATGAGCATCATTTGACTTATATACAATCTGATTGCTTGATCTACAATCAACCATCAATGGAACCACTTGTTGGTCTCCCATTAGATTATCAGACCATCCTGCACCAATTCCCATCGGTTTGGGAAAAAAAATCATCCTCTTGTTTAGAGTCAACAATGTTCCATCACTGTGATCTGCATTTGTAACATTTCTTTTTCAATGTCAAAGGTAGTCGATGGTGGATTTCGCTTCAGATCGCCATCTTTCATATGGGATGGTGTTGTAGTTCACATCACTGTTTCTTTTGCTTTTTCCATGTTCTCCACATTATGGGGCGCTGGCTCTTCTTTTGCAGTGAGATTGCTGGTCTGGAAGGCTGTATCATACATTGTGGCTTCTTCCCTTTCTCACTATCAGCTTCATGAATTCGTCACATCATTCTTCTCATCACAAGTCTTTTATGTGCTCTGATTGTCGTTGGAATGGTGCCAATGCGTCTGTCTCAACTTTAGTGATCTTAGAACTTGTCCATATGATTGTCGAACTTCCAGCTGTCTTTTCTTTCACCCTGCTGTCTGGTTCTTCCACGACTTCATCGTCCAAATTTTCTGCCAATATGCCCTTCGTTGATCCATCTGTAATTTTCTAAATTGGTCCGCACATAGATTTAGTAGACAATCCAATGGTTATTGTGTTCATCCCTGTGGAGCATGTTGCTTACTTCAGGAACCTCCTTCGTATTTTCACATTGGAGAGCCAGAGCCTAGTTGATTGGTGTTTCTAGAGAGAGAGGGAGGGAGGGAGCTTTAATCCTTTGATATAGAGAGGGCTTTCTATCCCATGCTCTTTGATAAACCAGCAACGGGGCCACTTGGCGCTCTGCCATTGGACAATTGTGTTGTATTGCATCAATTGGACTGTTTGTCAGATATTTGCCAAGCAAAGCTTGAGATTCTGGCTAATCTCAAAATGTGCTGGGATATATTCATTCTTTATTTGCTTAGCATTTATTTTCTACTTCTTATGTGTAGCATAGATTTTTATTCTTGAAACTTTATCATGCCTGAAATCATGATCAAATTCACGAATCATGTTCTTTTTATTTGATATGTTCAATCTAAATATCTTGTTTCTTGTGGCTTAAGATAATCTTCACATCCCTTCTTATTGTAATTTTATACTCAAATTAGGTTTCTTATTGGCATCTCAGAATATTTCACCTGGAATGAAGCTTTTGGGTGTCATTATGGAAGTAAACCCAAAAGATCTTGTAATTAGTCTCCCAGGGGGGTTACGAGGATATGTTCGTGGAGAGGAAGCATTGGACCTCTTTTCAGAAAACGGATTTAAGGTACTGCCATTCATTTGTGCTTCTTGGAGAAGCGATAAAAAGTATCCTGAGAGTTACTTTGTCATACATTCACATGCCTGGCTTGCTTTCTTTCTTTAGTTTTAGATGTTCCATTTTTGAGTTACTATTATGAACTATGTGGTTGGCTTTGTTCTAAGTGTTTCCTTTTCTTTTCTTTCATTTTTTGTTTTCTTTTGCAGGATTCTAGTAGTACTTCACTGTCTAGCATATTTCTGGTTGGGCAGCTTGTTTCATGCATTGTGTTACAAGTCGATGATGATAAAAAGGAAGGCAAGGGAAACAAGAAAATTTGGCTCTCATTGCATCTTGCTTTGCTGCATAAAGGCCTTGCTTTGGATGCTGTTCAAGATGGAATGGTATGATTATTGCAGTTTCATAAGATAGGCTAGCATCAAAACCAGTTAATTGTATGGTTGAGAGAGTTTTTCAGGTTAATAATGTGGAACTACTTTTAATTCCTTATATTTTTATACAGTACTTGCTAATCAAACCAGTTAATTGTATGGTTGATAGAGTTTTTCAGGTTAATAATGTGGAACCACTTTTAATTCCTTATATTTTTATACAGTACTTGCTAATTTATGAACGTAGTTGTTTCTGTCTATTTTAACACAATGATAGACACTCAATAAGTTTTGTGAAAGTTTGGCACTATCTTTATAATTGTGTGCAAGTAAAGTCTTATCAAGAAACTGCCCTTCGCAGTGCCATACTGATAATTTTTTTTTTTTGTTGTTGTAATCTTGTAGCCATAATTATTATGCAGGCCTGCTATTATGTGGAGTGAAATCTGGTTTTCTACATTTTTTTTCATTTGGAAGGGATTTGAATCAGAGAATTTGGTTTCTAGAATGTCATGGGCTGGTGTCAGAGACATGACAAAGGGTGGCCTTTGACTCCCATTTGTCATTTGTGGCCAAATGTAATGGATGTGGGCTAACTGATGGGATCAGTTCTGTCCCCTTTCAAACGGGCCATAAGCATTCTTGAGATTGGGTGTACTTATGACACAATCGCTAAGTCTTGATTTAGTCTTTTATTTATCACACCTTAATCTCATTTGCTATGAAAAAAGTGTTCATTAGTGATAGGATGCGTAGGATTGTGATTTGTGAAAAGAATCCATAATTATGTGGCAGGGCATGTGGCTCGGTACATGAGGACTGGAGAAAACAGAGAGGAAATTGGAGAGATATGAAAAGAGTTCTTATCATTTTTCCCCTTTTTGAGAATGTAAATGAAACTGCTTGACAAATTGCTCTCCCATCTCTCCTGTGATACCAACATACATTGTAGTTAGTCCTCATCCTTTCCACCATTGGTTATACGGAACTCCCCCCAGGGTTGCTGTGTTTGTTTGGGTCGTGGGCTGTGCAAGAGGATCATTACTGTGGATAACCTTCAAATGAGAGCTCTTATTCTTCCCAATATTTGCTTGACGTGTATGGAGAATGCAAAATCAATAAATCATCTGTTTGTTCATTTTCCTTTTGCTGCTAAAGTGTGGGCGCATTTTATGGGCTTGGTCCACGTCGACTGGGTTATGGCGGAATCTGTTGAAGACATTTTGAGGGCCTGGCATGGGAGAGGTGTTGGGAAAGCCGGTAAAGCTTTGTGGAGGCTGACTCTTATGGCTGTTTTTCGGGTCATTATAGGTGCTAGAAATGGTAGAGTTGGGCTGTGTATGTTAGGCATATTAAAGTGCTGTGTCCAGTTGGGCTGTGTATGTAAAGGCCGATTTAGCTGAAAATCCTTTTGGCTCCTCCTAGTGGTGTGTGGGTTGTATACTTTTCCTGCTTTTGCAGGTTTCTCAATAAATTTTGTTTTCTCTAGAAAAAGAATAAAATAAAATCATAACATGATGCTGAGCTTCTTCATGGAACTGATCTTATCCTGTATTATGTAGTTGCCTACCATTTTGGTTTGCAGCTATACATAAAACAATTTCAAGGATAGCATATATTTGCCACAGAAGACAGTTTCATTCAATCACAGATAAGTTGCACATATGCTTTGAAGCCTGTAACATGCCCAAACAGTATTCATATTGGATCAAGAAATCACTTTGCTGTGTTCAATTATCTTCATGGTTTTGTTGCATACCTGAGGGCTTGCATTCCAATTGAATGTTGACCTTGTAATTTAAGCTCCGCATTTGTCTTTCTATCATCACCACCACCACCACCACCACCACAACATTGGTATTTGTTTTCCTTTATTATAGTATTAAAAGGTGACAATTGAGTGCTTCTTGGGGGCTTTTACATGCACATGAGAAATAATAGGATGTTTGACACTTCGGTCATTTGCAGGTCCTGACAGCGTGCGTGAAAAGTATTGAAGATCATGGCTACATTCTTCATTTTGGATTATCTTCATTTTCTGGTTTTTTGCCAAGAAAAAGTGAAGGGGGTAAATGTCACTGACCACGATATGCATAACACCAACGTGTTATCTACTTTTCTTTTCTTCTTCTTCTTATTTATTTATTTACATTTGCTTCTTGAATGCTGGGATTGTGTTTGAATATTTTTCTTCTCCTTGTCTCTATCCATATGTTTTTGTCCAGAGCTGCTAGTTCCATGAAACATTATATACATACATAGATACGTATGTACATACGTGCATGCATACATATTGTGCTAGCTAAGGGTGGATTGTGTTTCCAGTTACTGCCTCTATATTTTATGGATATATAACACTGTTGTTTGCAGATAGCAGCAATGTTAAGATGAGCATTGGGCAACTCTTACAAGGGATTGTTAGCAGTATTGATAAAGTGCGAGGAGTTGTTTATCTGAGATATGATCCAGATCTGGTGTCTAAATCTGTGGTACATAGCTAAATTGGTTCTTTGAGATTTCATTTGTATCTGTAACTTCTATGTATGCTTTTCTGATTCACTAGATTTTGCTTTCGCAGCCTTACCTGTAATATAATATGCTGCATTTGTTATATCCTTCTACAGATAAAGGATTTTAAGGGCCTTTCACTAGATCTTCTGGTTCCTGGCATGATGGTTAACGCTCGTGTGCATTCAACCCTTGAAAATGGCATTATGTTATCTTTCCTAACTTATTTCACAGGGACTGTAAGTCATTCTTCCTGTTGTATTGATGGTACATTAGAGGCTGTCAGTCTGTCACACTTGCGACTGTCGACTTTATAAACTGTCTTCAATGTGATTATCAAAATTAACAAACTATTGCCTATTAAGTACTGTGCTGTCAGGTTCACTCATTTCAATATTTTCTTCAGGTTGATATTTTCCACTTACAAAATTCTTTTCCTAATGCAACATGGAAGAATGACTTTGATGAAAATAAGAAGGTAGTTCAATCCCTTTTTCAGTTTTCATATCCTATCATTTTTTGGTGACATCCTTGCACTTTCGTAAACTTTGGACTATGCATTGCCAATCTTGTTTTGTTCTTTGCAGTGTATCCGCTCGCACATGGGCAAATGAAATCCTAAAATATTAGCATGTATTAATGATAATATTGTTGATGCATACCGATATATCATGATTGTACAATATTTTGCTGATGTATCGTCAATACTGGGGTGATATTTGCGACATTTTGCTGATATATCATCAATACTTGGGTGATGTTTGCGATGTATATATGATATTTTGACTGAAACAAGCATAAGACAGCAAATATCAGGAAAAAACATCTACTTTTGCTCATTCTGTGGGATTCTCTTTGTAGTTGTGCTTTAACATCTCCACTCGAGTTTTTTTGCATGAAAAACACATTTTTGGTGGAGAAAGTGCAATTGAATAGGATTTTCAGAGTATAGTTTTGTCGGACAGTGCATTGTTTCATCTCCCAAACAATGGAAAGCTGTTGTGTGCTTGCTTGCGTATATTGTAATGTTTTCTCTAAGTTTTGTAATGATGTGTCTTTTAACATCTCTTAAGTACAACTGAGAAGTTCCACCATTTTCTGGTGCAATACGTAGTGTGATGCCATTACATAAAACACTGGTTCTGTGTTCTTGACTGGAATTATTGTGAATAGGTTATGAATGGCTGGGGTGAAGCATACATCTGATCTACTTGCAATATCATGTTAATCATTCTAAATTGGTTCTTCTCTTTCATATCTATCATCAGTTTCTTTCTCAGCGAAACATTTGTTACTGTACTCTTAAAAAAGACTTAATTGTTGCTGAAACTTCTGTAGTATTTATTGCGTCTATTGGTTTCTATAACATGATTTGATGCTTCAAATTGGAAGATTCTTCTTGAATTTCAGCTTGGCTTCTCACAGGCCAGCAATCTGGATTTGCTTATTCAGTTTTTGGTCCTATCATGTTGAAATTATCTGGTTAGGTTTGGCGGTCAATATATTGAACAACCATTCTGCCCCTGGATTTGCTTCCTCGCTGGCTGGATCTGCGTACTTTTATTCTTTTCTTTTCCAATTGAAATGCTATTTTGTTGTTTAAAAGTATATTCATAGATATTATTGCATCAAACCAGTTATTAAAGATTGATATGTCCCATGTCTGCATCTGTCCAGATGTTGTTAGCAGCCCACCTGTGGATGCTGACGATGGCCTCTTGGAATTTATGGCATTAATACCACAAGGTTTGACATTGACTTCAATGATTGTGAGTAGGAGAGGAAACCTACCTGGCTTTGGGATATCAGCCCTTAAATATAAAAGGGTTACGCAATTTAGGATTTTGCCCGTATTTGAAACAAAAGCTAGCGGCAGATGGATAAGAACCTTTTTTTGTTAATAGACTAGACTAACATGATCTTTTACCACCATTTACTGAAAGGAGTTATTAGTTATACTGCCAGAGTACGACCATTCATGTATGCGCACACTGCCATTGTAGCCGTGGCACATGTGCACTAAATTCCAAACCGTCTAAATCATGGCTCCACTGTAGATGGAACATATCGTTGACAGCAGATTGATTGGATGATCCTAACCTATTAATTCTGTTGATATTTACAAATGCACCCCTTCCCTAGTTAGTTGGGATAAGATTTAGATGATGATTATTACAAATGCACCCCTTCCCTAGTTAGTTGGGATAAGATTTAGATGATGATTATTACAAATGCACCCTTGTACTAAAATTTCAAAACAGCTATAAAAAAGATAAAAAGACAACAATAACAACCAGAAAGACAAACTAGCAACAACACCTTCTAGCAACACAGCCCGGGCTAAAAGCAAAACAACATAAAAACAGAGAAACCAGACTAGAGGGGCTGTTGAAGCTGAAGAAAAGCTCAGCAGCCTTTTCTATCTTCCACTATCAACCCAATTTTCAACGCACTGGCTTTCACTAACTGCTCTGTAGCCATGTTTGCTTCTCTTGCCACATGCTTGAATTCAACTTCGAAATTTCTGCAATTGTCCAGAACCTCATCTACTAGATCTGCTATTTTCGATCGGCTAACTCCAGAAATGGTCCAGTCTCTAGCATCACACGAGTCTCCATCACTAACGTCTGGAAACAAATTGAACCATGTTAAAACTCTGGATTCTTGGAGGATAATCCCAGCTTCAGAGAAGTTAAAATTCTTAAGCCCTAAAGGACCTGAAAACTCAACAATGGCCCAGTCTCTAGCATCGTGTGAGTCTCCTTCACTAATGTCTGGAAACAAATTGAACTATGCTAAAACTCTGGATTCTTGAAGGATAATCCCATCTTCAGAGAAGTTAATTTTTTTTTTTTGAAAGGTAAGGATTTTATTTGAAGCGACCGAAAACAACAACTGTCACCGAGACAGGCCCAAAACCCCCAAGGTAAGGATTTTATTTGAAGCGACCGAAAACAAAAAAAAACAACAAAACCTATAGCTATACAGCAACTGTCATCGAGACAGGCCCAAAACCCCCAAACCCCAAAAGCGACCGAAACAAGTTATGAAGCCCAATCCCTAAAAAACACCAAAACCCGAGAGAAAACCCTCGCCAAAGAAGCCTTGCTATTCCTGAAGACCCGATTATTCCTTTCGATTCTGATGGTCCAAAGGACTGCAAGAAAGAGAACCCTAAAGGACTTGGAAACTCAACAAGGGGATGCCCATTATGATCTCTCACAATCCCTCCAATTGCCTGGGTTTCTGAAACTGAGTCATCAAAGTTGATTTTGTACATGCCTTCCCGGAGCTGGAAAACACCTCATCCCAATTAGATGTTAAAATTGCTAACATGATGCATCTGAAATCGTCATCAGCTCTTGACCGCTGGAACAACAGCCTGATGATTTGGTGGACAACAGATTTGGAGAGGAAACTTTGCCTTAAAAAAAATAATTCTAGGCTCTCTCAGACCGCAGAGCCCATAGTATCTCATGGCTCTCAGATTTCCACTGCATATTGTTATCCTTATTCATGCCTCAGTGGTAGGTTCGCAAGAGTTTCAACACGAGTTTATGGGTTTGAGTACCCATTGTGGTATAAAAAAGCCACTGTGGTGTGATTGCGTTTGTTTAAAAAAAAAAAGATTTCCATTTCATGCAGCCAATTGGGCCCCAGGCTGCTGCAGACCAACTGGCAATAAACTTATGCAACGAATCTGGGAGCAATCATAGCAACCCAAAATTAGCAATCACCTCCATCCACACTGTTCTTGTCACTTAACAGTGAATGAGCACCATAGTTCACAACACCTCTATTTTGGAGATACATGCTTCTCTTTTGCAGCGGCACTTAACAACGAATGTGCACCAGAATACATAACACATCTATTTGGGAGATACATACTTCTCTTTAGAGCTGGGCATCGAGTTGAGTGGGACTGAGTTAGGGCTGACCTGATCTGACCCGGTTTCAAATTAGACCTGATCCAAACTCAATCCGACTCGGTACCAAGTCCAGCATGGCGGATCCGATCCGAGTCTGGGTCTGGCCTAGACTAACTTGGATTGAGTCCTACTCGATCAAAGGGACCGAGCTAGTTCGAGTAAGCACTGAGTCGAGTCGAGTTGACCTTGATGGACTGCCATCTTCGGAAGCGACATGCATGAAGAAAACCATCATCTTCCAAAGAAAACCAGGTAGAGGAGACAACAAAATTTATGAATCAAAGAGTAGATCATGGGGATGGCTAATACACGAGGCTTGCCAATCCACAATACAGTTCTCAACGAACCCGGGAGGAGGCGAGAGGATGGAGGAAGATTGTGGTAGACGATCGTCTACTTCATACTTGCATTGGTAGTGTAGGTGTAGGATTCTTGTATACCAGCTGATCACCGATTGGGAGAAAACATCCCATCACAGATGGCAGGCGTATTTACGCTAGATAGTGGATCTCTCAAGAAATTTCTCAGGACAGAGATTTTTAGGGCATATTTGTTTACCCAATTGTAAATACTGGAAAATTCATCGAGCCCTCTGTGATGGATGTGTCCGATCCATCCTGTTCATCTGTTTTATTAGCTCATTTTAGAGCATGACCCAAAAAATGAGGCAAATGCAAAGCAGATGTGAACCACATAGAAGTTAAAATGAAAGTTGAACATTTACCGTTGAAAACTTCTTGGAGGTTATAAAAGTTTTGGATCAAGCTGATATTTATTTTCTTTGGTTCATTCATGTTTTTCTTACCTTTTGAACGATTTGGATGACAAATACGAATCACCATGGGCCCCACACACATTTTCATTTTTAACGGTGGACATCATTATTCCCTTGTTTACCATGATGTGGTCCACTTGAGCTTACAATCTACCTCATATTTGAGGTGACGCCCTAAACTAATCTGGAAAAACAGATGGACGGTGTGGATCAAGCACATACATCATGGTGGGACCCTCAAATTTTCATGTACCTAATATGTCCCTTGCAATCTCACTTTTTGACACACATTTATTACGGTATTTCATTCCTTCTCCAAGTGTTATAACCCATTTATTTACAGAGGTAAATGGGTAAACAAGCCACCATCCACGTCTCCGTTCAGGTTTTAAGTTTGTGGGTACAAGCCCCATGGTCTAGTAATCTAAACCGTTGATGTGATGGGCCTCCATGTGGATGGATGATGCATGAAATATAGGCCTAGATGGGATGATGGTAGCTCTACGTTGAACCATTTCTCTGGTTCCTTTATTAACTGTCTAATTTTCTGGCTTCTTGTTGAAGGATTAGGATCTTTTCAACTGGGATTTTTTTGCTCATGGGCCATGTATGGTTGGACCCATAAAACCAACATGTTGGATTACTGAGATATGGGCTCCACCACTTGAAACTGGGGGCTGGATGATAGAGTTAAAGTACAAAACTTTTGGCCTGGCTCGCTTTCTTAGGAAGCTTCGGGAAATCCCATTCGCAGCCTTCCTTGTATATTCAAATAATTGAAATTTTGTAAGAATTACCATTTCACCCTTGTTTACGAGGGATTTGAAAAATCAAACAGGCCTTGAAATGCTACTCGAACCCGAGTCGAGTCGGGTCCGGATCGAGTCAGATTTCCGTCCGAGTCGAGTCGGACCACTGGCTGATCTGGACTCGACTTGGTTGGAGTTCAGATTGGGCCACCTGTACTCGGTCTGGATTGACTCCGCCATTCGGTTCGGGTCGAGTCAAGTCTGAACCGAGTCGGATGAGTCGAGTTGGCGGAGTTGACTCGACCCGTGCCCAACTCTGCTTCTCTTCCACAGATTATCCACATCAAGAATTTCTCCAATGAGGCCAACCAGATAAAAGCCTGGACTTTAGGAGGTGCCACCACGTCGCAGATGTGAGAATACAACTATATATAGAACATGGTTGGATCCTTGCCATACCTGTATCCTGAAATTTCAGAATTTGGAGGTTAGCTTTACTCTGATGTAGTCATTATCCAAATTAGGGGTCATTTGGCTCCTTGAAGTTTAAAAGGAGTCCTGGATCTGTTTCCGGGAAACATATGATTCTGTCTATGGTGTTTGGGTACTGGAAATCCATTATTAGGAATCAATTTTGTTTGATTAGATACTGGGAAGGAATTGTTAGGAGAGGAAAAACTTTTTTAGTTAATTAAAAAATATGACTTTTGGGTGGGAATCTAATAGGGACATCAGACCATCACGTTCTTTTTTCCGAGTGTACCAACGTAGATGTGTCATGCCCATCTTGTTGTGGTTCGATGACATTTGAGGAGCACGTGAGAGGAGTGTAAAGAATATATTTTTTGCTTGTTGTATTGGTGCATGTGCACCCTCCTTTATGCTTCTGCGGAACTTTGTATCTTTATTATAAGAAAGTGTTAGTGTTAGGGCTACAAGCCCGTAGCACAATATTCTCCCAAACTCTTTCTTTCTCTTCTTCTCTTCTCTCTCTTCTCCATACCTTAATCATCCTTTCACCTTCTACTTAGTATCAAAGCCAAGACCAGACTATTCCGCATCAGACAAGTTGATCGGCGACACATCAGCTTGTTGACGTTAGCATTGTACGGACACATGGACCCCGTTTGAGTTGAAAGTTTAGGGGTTTGATAGATCTTGATTTTAGAGGGATTTGTCATGATTTTTTGGGATCTTCTTTGATGGTGTTTTGGTTGAAATAGGGAGATTTGGAAGTCGGGCCATCATTCCTATTTTCTTCGATTTTTCTCAAATCGGTAAGTTTTTCTCCAGTTTCTTTCATCTAGATGGACCCAAATCCTTCCCCCAAGCTAACCGTGGAGGATTTTTTAGCTAGTGTTGAAATTTGAGCGGTTTTTAACCCCAAATGGAGGTGCAACCATTCTGTTTTTCCTATTTTTGCGTCAGAATCTGAGTGATCTAAGTGCCATTTTCAAAGATTTCTTGTTGTTTGTGGGTTGTATCTCATTTCCTTGGAGGATTGCGTGATGGAGACTTGGTCGAAGTATTTTTTGCTTGGAACCCATCATCCTTATGGAAGACAAAGGGTCCTCTTCTCTTGGCATGAGTTCACTTGAATCCACCCCGCTTCAAATCACTTCCATTAAGTTGAATGGGAGCAACTATCTTCAATGGGCTCAATTTGTCAAAGTATTCTTGGGAGCTCGTGAAAAGTTAACTTACATATTGGATGATCCTCCAAGCACTTCGGATGTCGGTTATAAGACGTGGGCTAAGGTAAATTATCAAGTTATCGCTTGGTTGTTGAACAGTGTGGAACCTTCCGTGAATACCTCTGTTATGTTTCTATCTACAGTTAAGAGCATTTGGGACACTCTTTATGATGTATTCTCTGAGGCTCAAAACTTCTCAAGAGTGTTTCAACTTATTTTAGAAATTGGCCGGTTTCAACAAGAGTCTAGATCATTGAATGATTATTAGTCCACTTTACGAGGCACATGGGATGAACTTGATATCTATCAGCCTCTTCCCTCCAAGTGTAATGATGATCACGAATATGCCCAGAAGCAGTGTGGCGACACTCGCATCATGCAGTTCTTAGCTGGCTTAAACTCCGACTATTACAGTGTTTGGGATCAGGTTATGCAGGAACCTCTCCCACCGTTGACGACTGTCTATGCCATGTGTCAGCGGGCTTCCACTTCTGCGCTTGTGCCTCCAGAGCGATTGTGCCTCTCATTTCCTTGTGCCTCCAGAGCGATTGGCTCATGTTGCCGTGGATCATCCTCCTACTCTCCGTGGACTCCAAGCACCTTTTTCTAGTTCAGGTCATGACTTTTGATCAGCTGGTCGTGACAGAGGTCGAGATGGTGACCGCGGATGTGATGGTCGTTTTTTCTGTGGTTGTCTAGGATGTGGCCGAGGTCGTGATAGTTTTCGCTTATACCCTCATTGCGGTGGGACTGGTCATACTATTGATTACTGTTGGCAGTTGCATGGCCGTCCTTCTTATGCTATCGCCTCTCTTACTGCTACAGATACCACCGAGGGACAGTCTTCTTACTTTGTTGTTGAGCAGACATCTCCTGGGGATTCTCTTGTTATTTCTCGGGCCGCCTATGATAGCTTGATGCGACTTCATGTTCGTGATATTCCTGAGCCTTCCCATGTCGCTTCCGCTCAGTCAAGTATTGCTCTCCTTGCGTCTTCATCCCCTACCTCATGGGTCATCGACTTTGGGGCATCATCTCACATGACTGGTAAGTCTTATCTCTTCTGTTCTTACTCTTCTTGTTGCTAGTCTCAGTTTCTTACTGTTGCCAATGGAAATCGAAATCCTGTCTTAGGAGTTGGGTCCATTTCTCTCTCTTCCACCTCATCCTTGTCCTCTGTTTTACATGTACCTTGTTTTCCATTAAATTTATTGTCTGTCAGTTCTCTCACTAAAACCTCGAATTGTTCTATGACCTTCTTTCCATCTCATTGTGTTTTTCAGGACCTTCATACGAAGGGAGTGATTGGTGAGAGCCATGAGCGAGGAGGCGTTTACCTTCTTGATGATACACCTGTTGCAGCTTCCAATACCCTTTTCCTTGATCGCGAGTTTGTGTCTCGATGGCATTGTCATTTAGGGCATCCATCTTTAGCCAGAATGGGCCTTTTGCTCCCATCCATGTGTGGTTCTAAAACTCTATGTTGTGAGACATCCGAACTATTTAAGCACCATCGCGCTACTTCTCTTCCTAGTTTATTTGGGAGGAAATCTCAACCTTTTGAGCTTTCCCATTTTGATGTTTAGGGTCCTGCCCCTGTTCTCTCTACTTTTGAATTCCGATATTTTGTTACCTTTGTTGATGACTATTCAAGGATGACTTGGGTTTACTTATTGAAATCTAAAAGTGAAGTGTTTGATATGTTTAAGGTGTTTTATAATATAGTGCTTACTTAGTTTCAATGCTCCATCAAAACTCTTCACTCAGATAATTGGGGGGGGGGGGGGGGGGGGGGGGGGGGGGGATATGTCTACTGCCTTTTTATCCTTTTTGCAGGAGCATGGCATTTTGTCCTGGACATCTTGTGTGCGAACACCTTAATAGAATGGTATTGTAGAATGGAAGAATCACCATCTTCTTTAAGTCTCTCATACTCTTCTCCTTGGTATTCACCTACAGAAACATTTCTGGGGTAATGCTCTTCTTACTGCCACATTTCTCATTAACCGCATACCATCTCGCATTCTCGCTTATAAATCTTCCTTTGGTATTTTATATCTCCGTGACACTCCATTTCCCCTCTCAAGTGTTTGGTTGCACATGTTTTGTTCAAATTTTGGATGGTAGTAATGACAAACTTAGTCCTCGGGCCACTAAATTTGTTTTCATCGGCTACTCTCACAATCAGAAAGGGTATAAGTGTTATGACCCCTTGACTCACAAGAAGTATATATTGGCCAATGTAACCTTTTTTGAGGACATTTCTTACTTCTCGGATCATGGCAAGTCTTTGTGTGATTCTCTTGTGATTACGGGGGAGCCCTCATCCTGTCCCCATCTTCCTATCTCTACCGATTCTGAGGAGACTACGTTCTCCTCTGTTCCACCCTTTGCTAGTGAGTCGGGTACTCTAAAGCTTCTTCAAGTGTGTCATCGACGGGCTAAATCTTCTATTACTTTGCTATCCACCACTCCGCTCACTTCGGATAATTGTTCAGTTGATCCATCTCTTCCCAGTCAAGATCTTCCTATTGCCTTGCGCAAAGGACTCGATCTTGCACTAAGCATCCTATTAGCAATTTTGTGTTATATGGTCGTCTTTCACCCTCTTTTCAGTCATTGTAGCTTCAGCGTCTTCAGTGGACATTCCTTGTTATATTTCTCATGCTCTCAAGAGTCCTGACTGGATAAAGGCAATGATGGAAGAAATGGTTGCCCTTGAAAAAAAATCATACCTGGGAGTTGGTCTCTCTTCTTGAGGGTCACAAGCCTGTTGGATGTCGCTGGGTTTATACCATCAAGTTTCTTCCCGATGGTTCGATTGATTGTTACAAAGCTTGGCTTGTTGCTAAAGGCTACACTTAGACACATAGCATGGACTATTTTGAGACATTCTCACCTGTGGCAAAGTTTAACTCCATTCGGGTGCTCATTTCCTTGGTTGTCAACTTGTCTTGGCCCATCTTCCAGCTCAATGTGAAGAATGCATTTCTTCTTGGGGATCTCGTAGAAGAAGTCTATATGCATCAGCCGCCTAGTTTTGTAGCCGCCAACAATCCTCACCTTGTTTTCTGATTGAAGAAAGCGGTTTATGGCCTTAAACAGTCGCCACGTACATGGTTCGAGAAATTTAGTGATGCTCTCCTTTAGTTTGGCTTTGTGCGTAGTCACGCCGATCATTCACTCTTCATATGTCTCATATCAATGGGAATTCTTGTGCTCATTGCGTATGTGGACGATATTGTGTCGTCTGGAAGCGACATTGTTGGTATGAAAGATGTCTAAGCCTTCTTGAAGCCTCGTTTTGAAATCAAGGATCTTGGCATTCTTCGCTATTTCTTGGGCATTGAAGTAGCTCGCTCCAAGGTAGGGGTAGTTCTGTCTTAGCGTAAATATGCCATTGCTCTTCTCAAAGAAACTGGTATGTTAGGGTGCAAACCCGCTCTTACTCCCATGGATCCCTCTCAGAAACTTTGACCGGATAATGGTGCTCTTCTATCTGATCCAGGGATGTATCGACGCCTTGTTAGTTGCCTTATCTACTCGACTATTAACCGACCAGATCTATCCTATGCGGTGGGTGTTGTTAGCCAATTTATGCATGCTCCTCGTTTGTCACACCTTATTGTCATCTATCGCATTCTCTGGTATCTTAAATTGGCTCCTGGTCTTGGGCTCCACTTTCGGTTCCATGGCCATCTTCACCTCTCTGGATACCATGATGCCGATTGTCTCGATAGTGTTTATGATCGTCGCTCCACGTCTGGCTATTGTACTTTTTTCGGTGGGAGCCTTTTCACGTGGAAGAAGAGCAAGAAACAATCTGTGGTTGTGCGCTCCTTAGCTGAGGCCGAATACCAGGCCATGGCTCATGCGACATGTGAACGTGTATGGCTTTGCACCCTTCTCGAAGAAATTGGTAATCCTCCTTCGGGTCTTATTCCTCTCCACTGTGACAACCAAGCAGCTATACATATTGTAAGTGATCCGGTTTTTCATGAGCAGACCAAGCACATTGAAGTTGACTGTCACTTTATTTCGGAGAAAGTTGCCTCCAAGGACATTGTCATCTCGTTTGTTTGCTCTGGGGATCAAGTTGCCGACGTTCTCACTAAGTCTTTGACTCGGGATGCTCTTCATTAGATTTATGTCAAGTTGGGCCTGACCAATATCTATGCTCCAACTTGAGGGGGAGTGTAGATAATATATTTTTTGCTTGTTGTATTGGTGCATGTGCACCCTCCTTCATGTTCCTGCGGAACTTTGTATCTTTAGTGTTAGTGTTAGGGCTAGAAGCCCATAACACAATATTCTTCTAAACTCTTTCTTTCTCTTCCCCTCTTCTCCTCTCTTCTCCATACCTTAATCATCCTTTCACCTTCTACTAGGAGTACATAGCATACATGAGCATAGCAGAGCAGAAGGACCATCCGACCGTGCGCGCGGATTTTTCTTTCCATAGGCGTTATTTTGTCCTTTTTTTTCCCCCCTTGTTTAGGCACTTTCATGTATTTTTCTTAGACATGGATTATATATACTCCGTTAGAAACCCTATTTTTATTATGCTATGATGAATATTGAGAGAAAAAAAAAAACCTTCATTGCTTGAGATGAGCATGATTCCTCCAGTGATTGGAGCCTCTTTGGTGTGATGCCGGCTATCTTCACTCTTATCTTTCTTGCCTTCCATCTTTTCTTCAGGTATTTTTTATTATATTTCTACATCCATTCGATAGAATCTTTGATTTCTCTTTGAATTCATAGCTAAAACCCTTTGATCCTTGAAACCCTTTGATTTGACGTAGGCCCCCACCACCTTAAACTTTGTTTTTTTTTCCCAAAACCCCAATTTTCTTCAATCCGAAACCCTTAAACCTAATCTCAGCCCACACAACTTTCAAATCAGACCATCCCTTTTACCCAAATCCAATTTTCAGATTTCCTGTGGCCTTAAATCCATAGATCCCTAATTCCCAAATCACCTAAACCCTAACCCTAATCATCATCAAAGCCTAATTTCAGTCATACCTTAGGAACCTTAGAATCTCATGCTTGGATGTGAAAGTTCTATCTTCCATGGGTCCCGACCATTGAGATTTTGTAATTCTTAAACTACATACTTGTGATTTATGATTGTGGTGCATGATTTCTTTACTTATTTGAATTCTCACACATGTGATTGATTAGTTTTAATTTAATTATTTGCTGTTATACATTTTTGCTTTAGCTTCATTCCACATCATATAGGTAGGCCCCTTGTCCTTTGTTAGAATCCATTTCCCAAAATTTTTGCAATCTGTCTTAAAGATTTTAATCATTAAAGGGGCAAACTTTGGGAATTGGAGTCACATGGGAATTAATTTCTGACGCTTTCCCAAGACCTAAACACAAATTCAGCCCCTCACTAATGGAATCCATTTCTTAGGGTTTGATTGTCAGGTGCTGACTGACCCCACGGTGGTTTTTGGGTTGTATTTGCTGGTTATGATAATCTAGGACATATTGGAGTGGTGGGATAAAACTATGGACAGCTCTTTGAATCGGGGCTGAGTTTGTACTTGTAGGGGTAAAACAACTGTGGATGATGCCTAGTTTTTCTGAAGACCAGACTGATGGTTCAATTGGCTGGATTGGAATCAGTTGCAATTTTGGTCTTGTTTGCAAAAACCCTGGCAAGTGTTAAAATCGTTCTATAAATTTGAACTAGCAAAACTAGGATGAGCTGCTGATTGAATCGGTACAAAACTGGTGCCTAACCGGTTTGAATGGAAGTTTCTAAAGTAAATTTAATATCATGTCTATCCATGGGATGAAGCTTTTCTTTATTTGTTAATATACTGAATCCAGTTGTCTTGTTCAGAGTTTTGAAATTGCACTGGCTTTGAATACTATGCATCATAGGAGAAAACATTTCAACCCTTAATTGAAGACTATCCATATAGTGGAATATGTTGTTCAACTTCCTTGATCTTGACTGTTTCTGTATGCTCTTATAATGTGCTTATGCTCTTGGTTTATTAAAGATTGTTACTTGAACAAGTGAGAGCTGCTTTGTTCTCAACGCTGTTGTACTCAAAATCAGTTTTTGTTTGATTGGTTCGTTTCTTCGGTTTTTCAACTTGAGTTGCTTAAAAGTGCTTTGACTACTGTATTTCATGTTCTTGTAATTTATGATCATTTTTGACGCGGGGGGTTCATTCAGAATAATCCATGCAAACTAGAAAACATTCTGGACATCCATGTTTTTTAATTGAATTTCATGATTGTTCAAATGCTTAACAATATTTGCACCCTCTGGCTTATTCCTTTTGGCTTAGGTGATCGCTCGGGTATTATTTATTGATCCGTCAACTAGAGCTGTTGGTCTGACCATGAATTCCCACCTTGTTCGTAACAAAGCTCCTCCTTTGGTAAGTTTTCTGCGTCTTTCATTTGATGCTATATCGTTATCTTGTGCAATGCTTATGTATCTTGTGAGAAGTCACCATATGTATGCAAGGAACTAATCTCTCATTCATCATTATTTGGAGACCTTGCTCTTGATGTTTGAGCGTCTCCCTGTCCATTATCAATAGATGTCCACTTCTTATAGATGTTTTGGAAATGCAAATTGGGGTTTTGGTTCATCTAGATTTTTGTTGCATTACCACACTGAATTTGGTATTTATTTGGAGATGGATCCTTTTGAACTAATACTTCTGATCTGATGTGTAGAATGTTAAAATTGGAGACATCTATGATAATTCACGCGTTGTTAGAGTTGATAGAGGATTTGGTCTTCTGCTTGAAATACCTTCAAGTCCCATTCCAACACCTGCATATGTTGGTGTACGTTCATCTCACTAATCACTCTTTTTTGTTGTTTGGACTGCTATAGTTGTTGCCATGGCTGGGGACATATTTGATCTATGTGATGGTTGCTCTTCTTTTGTGGGTCACAGATATTTGATGTGGCTGATGAGGAAGTCCGCAAGCTGGAGAAAAAATTTAAGGAAGGGAGTCATGTTCGAGTTCGTGTTCTTAGCTTTAGGCATCTAGAAGGATTGGCAATGGGTGTTTTAAAGGTAACCTATTTTCTCTTCTGTAGTTTCTTTTCCACTAGAATAGCAAAAAGTGAGTTTTCAGGTTGTAGAAGGGTGTTCTATTTCATGGGGATTATACTTACCAGTTTTACTTCTTTTCCATTACTTTGAGGACTGAGTGAGTAATGGAGAAGGATTTGAAAACTGTTGCTGGAGTGAGGCACTCAATTTCACTGTCAGTCTGATTGAATTGTTTTAAATTGCTGTGTGGGAGAGGGGTTAATGGAGAGAAGAAACAGATGAATGCGTTCAAAGAGGTTTGTTGATGGCATATTTACTGTATAATGGTAGGGGAGGATGGGAGTAAAAACCAGGGGCGTATAATGCTCGGAAGGGGGATATTTCGGGTGTCAATTGGTAAGAGTATTGGTTGTTGAATGAGGAGGGAATAAAAGCAATGGTTGGTTGGAGAACCAGAGGCATATAAATAGGTGAAGGGGGATGTCTGAGATATCTACTAGGTGGAATGTTGGCTGTCTAATGGATTTGAGGCATGATGGGCACAAGTGTACTATTTATGTTGATCTTAATTGTTCGTTTGTTCTTTACTCCCAAAATAAGGTTCCTTATTTAGGATCTACAGGATGCTTACTGCCATGCTTTAATAGACTTAGACATCTTTTTTCATATGCAGGCTAGTGCATTCGAAGGGCCTGTTTTCACCCATGCAGATGTCAAGCCTGGTATGGTGGTGAAGGCAAAGGTAATTGCTGTGGAGAATTTTGGAGCAATCGTTCAATTCTCTAGTGGTATGAAGGCACTTTGTCCTCTTCCCCACATGTCAGAATTTGATATTGCAAAGCCTGCAAAGAAATTCAAGGTCCTTTCTTAATCTAATCAGCCATCATTTACGTTGTAATTTGACTATTTACTAGCCTGATGTTTTCTTTAGGTCAGACTTTTGAAAAATTTGTTTTAACTCATTTTGTTCCTTTATTTTACGTTAACCTGTTTATGATCATGGCGTGAGCTCAACTCTCTTTGACCTGGGCATGTGTATAGGTTGGGGCAGAGTTACTGTTTCGCGTGCTGGGTTGCAAATCCAAGAGAATTACAGTCACACACAAGAAAACCCTTGTATGTTTTTTTCCCCTGCATTCATTGTTATTTCTGTTTTGCCAGCAATCTTCATTAGACTTTGTTGGCTTAGAACTAGTATGATTTTGTTGATTAAAAAATTATTTGTATTGCAATAAATGTCATTTAGGCACTATTTTCTTCTCCTCATGCAAACCTTCACTTTGCAGAGTTTTAAATCCATATTCAAGATCAATTTTCCATTTTAGAAAATTCTTTTGTAGGAGATTTGTGGATTTTAAATCCTCAAATATGCATGATTATTTTGAGAATAATGATAGTAGGATTCTGTCTTTGAGCATGTCGTTTGTTCCCATGTATCTCCCTTGTAATGTTGACAAAGTCTCTTGCAGCCTGATCAAAATCAATCCTTTGCCTCTGAAATTTCCATGTGTCCAAACTTTGTTCTCTTCCATGTGGCATGAAATGGCATGAAATTCAATAATATCTGCGTCGTTCTTTTCTTTGCTGATAGTTATATCAAATAATATCTGTTCCTTTAAGTTTGTTCGTGTTTCCTTTTTTATTCAGCATCTTGTATCTGTTTTTTCAGGGCTGTCCCATATTGATGAATAAAATTTGATTATTATACATCAAAAAAATAAAAATTTGCTCCAATCTTTCATTATGTTACATTTTCCAATTTAAGTTACTTGTGGTCGTTTTGTCTTATTGCCTGATGTGAGGATGCGATCGTGTAGTTGAACCTTCATTCCATAAATTTCAATCCTTGTCTGAAGATTGCCACAGAAATTCTCAAGTTCTTGGAGTTAAAATTTCTTTTTCAACCTTTCAAAATCTCCCTGCCCCCCCAGCTATTTGGTCATTGTAGATGTTTTTCGCTATTGCCGTGTTCTGTTTCTTGTAGCACTCTCTATGCTGTCATATCTTCTTGAAAGGAGATCCTAAATCTCAGGATATTAAATTTTTAATTAAATGAACTGCATTCTGTTGTTTTGTTTAATCCCCACAATTGGACATTTGGATTATACTTCATCTTCCTATGTTCAGCTAAACAATCTTGTGAACAATATATATGTATATATGTTTTAAAGGTGATGATTTTATTAATAGAGGCCAAAGAAAGAATTGCAAATTAGACCAAGAAAGAGGAAAAGAAGAGATGTCTCCCACCACTTCTAATGCTAAAGCCCATCCCATAACATGAGATTTGACCTTACTAAAAATCCTTGCAGCCCTCTTGTTATGGTTCCTAAATGTGCAATTCTTCCTCTCCTGCCAAATGAACTAAATTCCAGCCAGCAGTGTGAGCCACCAGACCGCCCTCCCAACCGTTCCCACTCCACCCCATGCCACGCTAGAGTTGAGTTTTAGGAGATTTGAAGAGATGAAGGGGAATAAGTATTTAGAGAGAGGAGATGGAAGAAGTAGAGAGAGAGAGAGAGAGAGAGAGAGAGAGAGAGACGTTAACACACCTTTATTATACAGAAAGTACATGCTCCGATGGAGCACACAACACTATGCACCCAACACATACAATAAGAACACAATAAGTTACACATTGAAGCTTTCCTATAGCTAGCAACAAATTCCCAATGGAGTTCGACATCACCCATGACACACCGAATAAATCAAAGAAGCTTTCTCAAATTTCTTGGGTGAGCAATGGATGAAGAGATGATCGACCAACTTCTCATTCTTGAAGCACATCACACAAACGTTTAACCTCTTTTGAAGATTATCAATGGTGAGCACCATATTCCATCCCCACTGAGCCAAGTGAGAGTAGCAACCTTGGGTGGTTCCCCATAATGGCACACATGAGCGGTACAGCACTTCTTCCCTTTTGATGAAAGACAAATGGTCAATTTGTACACAGAATTGACTGAAAACCGTCGAGCTTCTCTTTCACCCACACCATAGCATCCCTTTCTTCCATGGAAGGGGATACATTGCACAATCGCTCCAATAGCCTCACGAACTCTCCAACTCCTCGTCTGACAGACTCTTACGATAAGGAAGAGCCTAAATTACCTCTGTACTTAAACAGGGAGATGCACTGGGCAATTGGAATGCTCACCTCTAGAGCTACTCTAGCTAGCCTTGGGAATTCTTCTCATAACTCTTTGTAACCCAACGAGACATCTTCCTATAACCTTATCTTCAAGGCATCCCCCAATGAGAAAACCACCTCTAAAAATTTGATCTCAAGTCGATGACAAACTTCCATAAGAACGAGGCCTTGGATAAAGATGGATCCCCTGTCTAGCATCCTCCCAATTACACTCCATGTTTCCTTGAAATAACCTCCCTCCAATGACAACTATGTCACTATCTTCCGAAGCGAACTTCTAGAGCCGGTTTATTAGTAGAGTAGAATTCACGCCCTTGAAAATTCTTAGCCCAACTCCCCCTTCATCCAACGTCTTGTAAACCCCTTTCTATTTCCCGAATTAAAACTTGCGCTTTTTTCTTCTGCTCCTTGCCATAAGAAGTCCCTCCTAAGCCTTTTCAATTTAAACAAAACCTTCGGGCATTTAAATAATGATATAAAATAGTCTTGGAGACTAGACACTACTGCCATTATCAACATCGGCTTGCCACCCAAGGAAAGATGCCCACTTTTCCATCTTGAAAGTTTCCTTTCAAGCCTCTCTGTACTTTGTCCTATAAATGCTTATCCGATTTCTCAACACATAACGGATGGTCAAGACATAACGAAAGGAAGGAGACTGCACGGCAGCCCAACCAAGCAACAAGCTTGTCCATCTTTTACTTAGATATCCAGAATCCCAATAGCTCACTCTTGAGAATATTTACCTTTAATCTCGAGATGACTTCGAAACATGAAATAATTTTTTTAAAGTTGTCCACTTTAGCCTCATCCTCATCACAAACGAGAATCATATCGTCTACATACTGAAGATGAGTGACATGGAAGTTGGTTGTTTGACTTATCCACCCCAAAGCCTTCAATAAGCCCCACCGCTAGCCCTTTATTGAGCATTTTACTTAAAGCCTATACCACTACCACAAAAAGATAAGGAGAAAGTGGGTTCCACTGTTGCAAACCTCTAGAAGTCGAGAAAAAAGCCTTTTGAGAATTCATTTGCCAAAATCGAGAATCTAGGTGACTTCACGCATGCTTGAATCCAATTTCTCCATTTTTGCTTGCTACCAAGCCAATCCAACATGTAATCCAAGAACTCCCAATCAACGTAGTCGTATGCCTTTTCGACATTGAGTTTGCATGTAATCCCTTTTTTCCCTTATGATGAGCATCAATACTTTCATGAGCTAGTAATGCACCATCTATTAACTCTCTCCCTGCCACAAATGTAGCTTGATATTTTGATATCACAAAAATCACTCGGAATCTAGATTAATGAACCTTGGCCAAAATTTTATATGGACCTCTAAGCAAGCTTATCAGCTTGAAATCTCTTAGACATTCTGCTCCTTTTTCAGAATGAGAGTAACGAAAATTGTCTCAAATCTTTTGCAATGTATCCTTTTTCATGGAATTCATTTATGAAGCACACCAAGTTTCCTTTTACCACCTCCCAAAACTCTTGAAAAAATGCTGAAGGAAAGCTGTTCGGACGTGAAGCTTTGTCCCTCCTTAAGTCCTTTACTAGTTGCCTTTATTTCCTTTTTCGGAATGCCGTTTCCAGTGAATCTGCTGCCTCCTTCGAAATTCTATCAAACTGAGGCTTATTTACCCTTTTGTTGCTAGGGTGTGGGATGACTTGCTTTGCTTACTTCAAACCACCTGGGTAATGCCAAAGTCAATCGAGGGGCTGTTGTCAGCATTGCATGAAGGAGGAGTTGGCAAATCTGGCAAAGCTTTGTGGAGAAAGACCATCATGGCAGTTTTTGGGTGGTTTTGGGAGCTAGGAATGGGTGGTGTTTCCGAAATGAGTGCGAGAGTGTGGAAGAGGTTATCAGGAAAGTTAAAGATTTTGTTTCGGGATGGGCTGTTTATGTTACTTAAGACCACTTCGGCGGTTTCTCCTTTTGCCAGTGTTTGATTTTGGTTGTTTGGTTTGTATTCTTTCCTCGCTTTTGCAAATTTTCAATAAATTTTCAGCTCTCTCTCTCTCTCTCTCTCTCTCTCTCTCTCTCTCGGGCTGCAGCCCATCCCACCTTTGACAAAAGATTTTTGTAAAAGTTTATGATGGCATCACATACTTTTGTCTTATCTTCCACCCTCCCCACCTCCATGATCACCCTCTTGATTTTGTTAGCTTTAGCCCGAGCACTAGCCATTGCATGTAAAAATTATGTGTTTCTGTCCCCTTCTTTGGGCCACATCGCCTTCAACCGCTTTTTCCACTTGCTATTCTCTTCTCTCAAGTGAGCTCTATACTCAGCCGAAAAATTCTCCCGCAAAAATATCTCTTCTTCCAACAGCTGCTCCCCTTCTTCGTTGATGTTGAGCACTTGGATTTTCTGCAAGAGGATTTCTGTCTCATCTTCCTTGGTCTGGGTGATCTCACTCTTCCACACATTAATCTTACCTTTAAGAGGTCTAAGCTCTTGAGACAACGAAAAACCCACAGGCCCTTCAACATTGAAAGAAGAACACCTCTCCTGAACTAGCTTCGGAAACCCCTCTATCTCAAGCCAAGAGCTCGAACCTTAACGGCTGCGTACCCCAATCTTCCTCATCCACCTCTAGAGCAGCTGGCCATGTTTGGAAATTGGTCTAGGAAGACCTCTTTGATTCACAAGCGGAAACTTTTCTGCCCAATCCCTGGAGTTAAAAAAAAATGACCCAATTTTGACTTCACCACTCTCTTGCCCATTAGACCAAGTGTATCTTACCTCCCCCATATGAAGATTGACAATTTTGTTCCTAAGGATCCAATTTGATGATTCCTTCATATTTCTAGTAATACAACGTCCACTTGAGTTTTCAAAAGGTAAACTGTTCACATTGAAGTCGCCTCCAACATACCAATGCAAACTCCATTTATTTCGTCATTCATCCAGCTCCATGTAGAATTGTGATTGCTTGCTCAGGCTATTCGGCCTGTAAGCTGTGGAGAAAACCATTTGAAAACTGGACACCACGTCTTTTAAAAGAATTGAGATGGACAACTGCTCACACCCCCAATCTTCCCGAATCTACATCTTTGTATCCCATACCACCAATATACCCATTGCAGCTCCCACTGCATCCAACCCCACCCAATCTTTATCCCTGCCACCCCAAATGGAGTCCACAATTAATCAGCCATTTGCATCTTGGTTTCTTGAATTGCTGCCATGTGAGCTTTGAATCTCTTGCATAGATCCCTGATTTGAAGCCTTTTTTGTGGGCAGCCCACGCCCCTAAACTTCCATGTGATTATCTTCATTGGAGCACCTTTCTTTTACCCCCACCTGTCTCTCTTGGAGATGTTCCCACTTCATAGTTAACAGAGGATACTTACCCTTCCAACTCTCTCCCCCCCTTATCTGGCATTTTAGTTTGCCTAACCTAAACTTCTTTTCTGAAGACCCCTGTCCTCAATGAACTGGAAAAGGTCAAGAAGTTCTTCACTGTCGCGAAAGTGTCCTTCAGCAATCTCCCCACATGCCCTAGGGCCATCTTCACCTCTTTCATTCCCCGGGCCACAGAAACATGCCCAACATTTCCCTCATCCAGAAAAAAAAGCATTGCAACTGACTGAGCTTTTAACTATACGAGTCTCGTTGCCGAGCTCTGCTGACACTTTTATTGGGATTACCTCCAAGGTCTCTAGAAGCCCTTCAACAATCAGCCGCCTTTCCAAAGGAGACAAATCCATTTCACCCTGACCCTCACGGCCGGCCTTGAAAACATGTAAGGAACTTGCTGCCAACTGGACAATACTAATTCCTATAATTTCCTATTCCCAAAGTCATAGTTCGCCAATACTGCTGGTCATCTTGTAGCTTGCACACTAGAATATGGTCTGTTTCTTCCTCTGGTTGATTTATTTATATTTTTGCTGTATATTTAAGGATGTTCAATTTCCATCCTTGGGAAAGCTTGAGGGTAACAGAATACGAAATTGCACGAGCACATTTGTGGTCTTTTTTTTTTCTTTTTTTTTTTTTTTAAAATTTTTATGGTGGAGAAGCCATTTGCATATGCACAACAATTTATGATATGTCTGATTTGTTTCTCTATCAGTACAGTTCAACAAGCTACAGTGCATCACATTCTTTTTGTCAATTAGTGCATCTTGTTTGAATGTTGGTACGGAAAAGTTGTTCTAACAGTCTTGTGAATTGGTGTCATGAAGAAATACCTTGAAAGTTTTAGAGTCTAACCAAGTTCTAAATTCTTGGAATTTGCATGGAACTGTCGAGTAAAGGACCCAGTGTTAAGTTGGCTTTAGTTTCCACTGTCTTGAGGAATATTGTACTTCTTGTTATTGAATAAAATATTTTGTTGTTAAAAAAGAAAAAAACTATAGTCAAGTGAAGTAAAAGTAGTGCTGGAAAAATCTTGTAGACATTAAATGTGTTGTAGATTTGAAGCATATGCATTATCCACACTATTGGTGTAAGGAAACTGTGGGGTTTAGGCTAGTCTCGAGCCCACCCGCTGAGTCCACCATCTTGGGTTAAATAGGTGGTATTCTGTAGTGAGTGAGAATAATGGCACAATGGAGGCCCTGTGTGGTATTCTGTAGTGAGTGACAGTAATGGCACAAGGGAGGCTCTGTAAGGTTATTGGTTAGATCATTCTATGCCAGTGGTAGAAGTGGATGTTAGGAGGGTGGTAGCCCCAACTGCTCCTTTATGGTTCTATCAAGGCTTGCTGAGGGTTGTAGCGCTTGGTTGTATGGTGGGGAAAGATAAGGTGCTCACCATGATCGCTTGAGGAGAAAACAAATGATGGTTCACAAATATCTGTAATATATCGAATGCATCCTGTGAGTAATTTATTCATGCCTTATGAATTTTCGAGGGTCATTTGGGAGCTTTTATTTGACCTTTTTGGAGTGGCTTGGGTGATACATTGATACTTTCTAGTCTTGGGATGCAAGTTCTTTGGGGCCAAAATGAATTCTTTCATGGGGACTTGCATTTCTAGCTTGAATTTGGATGGTATGGAAGGAGTGGAATAATAGGACATATTCCACCAGAGAGAAGATGTCTTCAAATTGGTCCTAGGAAAGGTCATAGCTTGTGCGTGTGGTAGTGTGGAATTTATGGGTGCTACTTTTATCATTTTGTGGGCAATTGCACACGCCCCCCTCCCCCCCCCCCGCCCCCCCGAAACATGCACACACAAACCCCAAAAAGAAAATGGCACCAATAGTTTGAAATCTACTTGCAAAAAGTTCAATAAATTGCATTCATACAAGTAAAGCCTTTTGAGAGTTCATTTTTCATCCGTGGTTGGAACTTTTTGTTTCATCATTTTTTTAACACACTTGATTAATATCATATATTGTTTCCATCTTCTGTTGCCAAGCATGTTTATTTGTTCATTTTTCAGGTGAAATCTAAGCTAGGGATTCTTGCTTCATATGCTGATGCTACCGAGGGATTGGTTACACACGGATGGATTACCAAAATTGAAAATCATGGGTGCTTTGTGAGATTTTACAATGGAGTGCAGGGATTTGTCCACAGGTGCAGATCCTTTCCTTTCCATTCTGTTTGTTCTACTTCATGGTTCTTGATTCTATTATCACCTTAAATTAATATGATGTGTAGACTCTGAATGCTCTTCAAATAATAAAAAAAGGCGTAGACTCTGAATATTGAAATCAATATGTCTGGCAATTCTGCTCTTTTTTTTGTTCCCGCCAATTTTTTATGTGCTCTGCAAGCTACGGTTTCAAATAGCTTTTGATGCTCTTTGTTTCCTTTATCTCAATACATATTTCTTGGATTGATGATGATGTTTTTCTGGATTGAACATTTGAGGCGGTGTATCTTGACAAAAGTGGTGGGTAGCTGTTGATACTTTGCTATTTGTTTCCTATCAACCACCTTCCATTTCACTTGACTTTGGACTAATATTCTGAATTCCGAATTGGGTTGTTGTTGCAGTCCTGTTTTCCCATATTAACTTCTCGAGCACACTTGTATCAGTTTAGAGCTTGGTCTGCCTAAGTGAGGCATGCTTGAAATTATGTACTGGAAGACAATACATGCACAATGGAATTCTAAACTAGTCACCATGCTTTGAGGGAAGGATATTTTGTTATGATTCTTTGTCTTTCAGCACTTTAAATTCAATATCATATCACTTTGGTGACCTGTAAATATTTGCTTGAAAACTTCTCAGTAGGGAAAAAACTCTTAACACTACAGCAGTCCAATTCGGTTCTTTGGAACATTAGTCTAATATATCAAGAGAAATAATGGGAACTTGATAGGAAATATAGAATAGCAAGGTTATCGAGTTGGAAAAATTGTCATATGTCATTGGGTGGTAGGATCTCCTTGATCAAAACAGCGATGTCTAATCTCCCATTTTACTTCATGTCCTTGTTTAATGGCCCCATGTTGGTCCTGAAGAAGGTGGAGAAGCTTAGGTGTGACTTTTTATGGGAATGGGTGGAAGAAAAAAAAGTTTCATTTGCTGAAATGAGAAGAGGTGTGTAAACCCTGGGAGCAAGGGGGTGCGGGGCTAAGGAAATTGGAGGAGATGAATCTAGCATTACTAGGGAAGTGGGTTTGGAGGTTTGGGGTGGAATGGGATTCTCATTGGAGAAAAGTGGTAGCTAAGAAATACGGGGTAGAAGAAAGAGGGTGGTGGGTTAGGACATCTTTGATGTCCAGAGCTTCTCATATATGGAAGTCAATGGCGTCTTTAAAAGAAAAATTTTGGGCAGGAGTGGGGTTTTCGGTGGGGGATGGGAAAAACACTAGCTTTTGGGAGGACATCTAGGTAGGGGGGGCATATATTAAGCTTTTTGTTCCCTCGGTTGGCGGGGATAGCACTTCATTCGGATTTTAGAGTAGCCAGTTGTTTCTCCATTGGTGGAGGAGAGGTTGTGTGGGCCTCGCCATGTAGAATAAATCTGTTGGAGGAAGAGGTTAAAGAGCTTGCTAGTTTGCTTTCTTTGCTCTTTAAGGTGGTTCCAAATGTTGCAAAAGCCGATTCGATGGTGTGGGTCAAAGACAAGTTTGGCAATTTTTCAGTAAAATTTCTATATAGGTTTTTTAGTGGCGAAGAGATCATCTCTGATCCTAGCCCGACGACGTTTGTGTGGCGTTACGGTGCTTCTTTAAGAGTGGCGGCTCTTGCTTGGTTAGTAGGGAGAAAGAAGGTGCTAACGTTGGATAAGCTTCGAAGTAGAGGCTTCATCTTGCCCAAACGTTTGCTTACTCTATATGCAAGATGAGGAATCGGTTAATCATTTGTTTCTCCATTGCCCTTTCACTAGAGAGTTATGGAATAATTTCTTTGCCTTGTTCGGAGTTCTATGGGTTTTGCCGAGATCTATTGATATCTTCCTTTTAATGTAGCACGGTGGAGGATTAGGGAAAATTGGGAGGAGCATTTGGCATCTTTGTCTGTTAGTAGGTATTTGGGCTCTATTGTTGGAGAGAAATGAGCGATGCTTTAGGGATCGGAAGAGGCAGGCACGGGAGGTCTTTTCTATGGCTAAATCCCTGGTGGTGGAATGGGCGATATCTTCTAATCTCTCTACTCTGGGGTTGGACAGTTGATGGGTTTTGTAATTTTTTGCTTACATTTTTTTGTATATTCTAGGCTTTGGCCTTTTTCTAATACGATCTTTAATGTTTAAAAAAAAGCATGGTATCAACAGTTACCCAACTGATTTGTTACTTTGTTCTTCGTAGGCTTATTTTATTTTAAGAACAATGCCATTTCCTTTCTTGCTGGATTTGATTGCATTTAAATATATTTTGGTTTGATAACCTGGGTCTTTGGTTTATTGGATATTTTCCTTGACCAGATCCGAGCTTGGATTAGAGCTGGGAAGTGAGGCAAGTTCCATGTATCACGTTGGACAAGTTGTCAAATGTAGAGTAATGAATGCAGTTCCTGCTTCGCGAAGGATCAACCTTAGTTTCATAACGTCTCCCAAAAGGTTTTATTCGTTTTTCTGCATATTTATTGCCATTCTTACCATTGAGTTATTGCTCTTCACTTAATTATATGTTCTTAGAATTATGTTGCCTATTCTGTTGGATGTTTTTCTCTTGTTTTGACATTAGGCTTTAGGATGTCTTTTTGATGGCATCTTTGCTTTTCCATAAGGGCTTATACATGGTTTGTAAATTCAGTAGTCAACTAGAACGATTAATTTGTTGTTACTTAGGGATTTCAGGTGGCCTTTTCCTAATTTGTGGTGCATTTTAGTGACTCATATATATTCTGACTTCTGAGGCACAATTTGGTTTTCTTTCTTTTTCTTTTTTGAAGGGCATTTTGGTTTTCTTTCTGTGAGGATGTTATTTCTAATGCATGCTAACTTCCAATTTTTGGAAGAGTAAATATTTGTTTTCTTGCGGGCCGCATCTCTCTCATCAAAGTGTCGCTTTTGGCAATACTGATGTTCTTAATGTTGCTGTTCCAATTTACCATGAGCATTGTTAATGGATTGGAGCAGATCTAAATGGATTTTTTGTGCGATGGGAAGGAGGAAAAATACCAATTCCGTTTGGTATCAAGGAGGTATGTGAACTAATCAAGCAGGGAGAAGCTCGAATTAAATCCCCAAGAATCATGAATCGGTTGCTTTTTTTGAAGATGGTGTCACCATTTCCTCGATCCTTTGAACTAGAGGTTAAGAAACCATCACATGGACCAGCCTAGCAAAGAAGAGGAATGGTATGAATCAGTTGCTTTTGAGCAAGTGGTTGTGGAGCTTTAGGGAAGAGGATGGAGGGCTATGGAAGGTGGTGATTTTGGCAAAATATGGGGTCAGGGATGATGGTAGGTGTAATCCCCAGCACCTCCACACCCAATGTAGGATACATTTAGGGTGTGTTTGGCGCATGTGATTCGGTGGGATTAAGTGGGATGGAATTGTTTGAAAGTAATCATTATATGCGGTCAAGGATTGTCGTGGAATTCAAAATTTTCATCACATCCCATTCCATGTTTGGAATGTAAAATATATCCTATGTATATCACAGACGAATTGCGATACCGCGTTTGACTAGCAGCGGTGAAAACCCACTAGCTCTGGTGGTAGAGGTGTGGATGAGATACTAGTTGTGATAAAGACGCATGAACTCTGTGTGTGTTTATGTCACCAAGTTTCGTGGGCCCCACAATGATGTATGTATTATATCCACACCGTCTATCCATTTTACGAGATCATTTTAGGGCATGGGCACAAAAATGAGGCATATCTGAATCTCAAGGGGACCACACCACATAAAGCAGTGGGGATTTATGTCTACCATTGAAAACTTCTTGGGGGCTACAGAGGTTTTAGATCAATCTGATATTTGTTTTTTCCCTTCATCAACGTCTGTGTGACCTCATGAATAGCTTCGATGACACATAAACATCATGATGGGACCTAGGAGAGTTTCAACGGTGTGAATCATTGTCCTCACTACCTTTTGTGGTGTGGTCCACTTGAGCTTTGGATCAGTCTCATTTTTGGGCTCGTGGCCTAATATGATCTCGAAAAATGGATGGATGGTATGGGTATAATATGTATATCATGGTGGGGCCCATAGAACTTGGCGACGTCAATAAACCACTACACAATATTTTTCCGACCTTATCCCTCTCAAGATTCACTCCAACTATTGTAAATCAAGTGGGATTGCGAGAATCCCCTTAATTCAAATTTCCATCCGGTGTAGTTTCCAAAGCTTTAAACCAACACCAACAAAGACAATAACCAAACAACTGGCTGAGTTTGAGCAAGTGATTTTCCCAATTCAATCCCATCTAATACTGTGCACCAAACAGGTCCCTTGCGTCTTTAAGGACAACACTGGTGTCACAAACCTTTGTGTCCACTGTGATGGTGCATCAAAATTTGATTTCCACCAATCCACCATTGGCCTCTTCCATCGTCTCTTAACTTGAGAGATGAGGGTTGGAATTCACCAAAAGGGACCAATGAAGAAAGATTCCCAAGTGGAAAGTCGCCGAAACACACTTGAAACAAGGTCCTACTTAATCAAGGCACTATTAGTTTTTTTTTTTTCCAATTACCTGATCAATCCGGCATCATCATCATCATCTAATCCTTATCCCAACTAATTGGTTTCAGCTACACGAGTCGTCCTATTTCCCCATACGACTATCAAGTACCATATCCTCAGTTAAGCCATAGGTCATCAAATCCTTTCTTGCTACCTCCATCCATGTCCTTACAGGCCTTCCTTTTGTCCTTCTTGAGCCTTCAGCTTGAACCGATTCAGTCCTAACTAATGCAGTTCTTGGTCTCCGTTGCACATGGCCAAACCATCAAGATCTACTTTCCCTCATTTTATTACCTATTGGTGCTACTACATTGCTCATGATCAATATTGTTCTCAATGGTGGCCTTTCCTGAATTCTCTTATACCCCCAACATGAGGCAACTGGAAGCATGTGCCATACTGTCTGAGCTTTTGTCCTGGAAAGGTCTTTGAGCCCAACTTTGAAAGACTTCCCCAAGTACCATATCCTCACTTAAGCGATAGGTCATCAAATCCTTTCTTGCTACCTCCATCCATGTCCTTACGGGCCTTTCTCTTGCCCTTCTTGAGCCTTCAACTTGAACCAATTCAGTCCTAACTAATGCAGTTCTTGGTCTCTGTTGCACATGGCCAAACTATCAAGATCTGCTTTGCCTCATCTTGCTACCTATTGGTGCTACTACATTGCTCATGATCAATCTTGTTCTCAATGTTGACAAAAATATGGCCTTTCCTGAATTATCTTATCCCCCCAACATGAGGCAACTGGAAGCATGTGCCATACTGTCTGAGCTTTTGTCCTGAAAAGGTCTTTGAGCCCAACTTTGAAAGACTTCCCCAAGTTTTTCTTGCAAAGGCCAAGAGATGTCAAAGAGGTTAAGGAAACAAGAAGAAAACTTTGCAGAATAAGAGGTTAAGGAAACAAGAAGAAAACTTTGCAGAATAACTTGATTGATGAAGAGATGATAGACCAATTCTGCTCTCCTTTGCACATGAAGTATACACTTGGTAGGCTACGCTTCATCCATTAAGGCAAAGCAAGAATCTTGTTTACTGTGGCAGTCCAAGCGAAATCTTCTAGGGATACCATGGAGCTCTCTTGTGCAAGGAAACGATGCTCATCAAGATTCTAACAAAATGATCTCACGGAGAACTTGTCACTAGAGAACCATTAATCAAAATTTCTTGTTGCATGCCACCTGAAATTAATGAGCAATTTAGCATGTTGTAGCTTATCACTGATATCCTCGACGCCGCTCTTTTTTTTCCTGCTAATTTTTAATGCTGAAAGTTTATCTCTTGCCTTTGAATTTTATGTTTGCTTGCACATTTTAGAATAATCTTAATTTGTGCAAAACAATATATTTTGGCTAGTAGGGCTTCCACTGACGATTATGACGCAAAGTTGGGCAGTCTGGTTTCTGGTGTTGTTGAGGGACTGACCCCTTCTGCGGTTATCGTTCATGTGAATGCAAAAAGTTACCTGAAGGGGACTATATCTACTGAGCATTTGGCAGACCACCAAGGTACAAATTCTGAAAAAAACGTTGATAACATGTTCTCTTTCTGGATGTTGTGCTCTGATTTTGGGTTGACTAATTTCTTTCTTACATCTTCCAGGGCATGCTGCTTTGTTGAAATCATTATTAAAAACAGGATACAAGTTTGATCAACTTTTGGTGTTAGGTATTCAGAGCTCTTTATACCTTAACCAATTCCAAGAAAACCTGGTTCTGCTTTGATTTATTGTTATTACTTTTATGTGTATGACAAGGTCATTTGCTAATGCCTGTCTTAAACCTTTCTTTATATTTTGTAAATGGATGTGGATGTGGGCCGTACCACCATACGGCCCGCCTAGGCTCACTTGGATTTGTTTCTATTCTTGGTCTTTTGTTAATAGTGGTTTAGGACATGATGGGGATTCTTGCTTTTGTTATCAAGGGCACTCTTGTCTTTATGAAAATTCATTATTATAAAAGAGGGAGAATGGGGGCGTCAACCCTAATTTGGGTCTCTCTGTTCTCCTAACCTTTTGTTCTCCTCTTTCGCTCTTTCTTCTCTTCTTTTCTCTCTTCCTCTACGCTTTTACATGATATCAGAGCATTCTTGTTTCTGATTTAACCTTCTTCTTTCTCCCACTCTCTTCCTTTCTACCTCTTTTATCTTTTGGTACTTCTCACCCCTCATGTTGAAAATCTTTTAAGAAATCTAGGGTTTTTTTTCTTCTTTAGTTCTTCTCCTTCTCCTTCTTCTTCGTTCTTTTTTTTTTTTTTTCGTTTTGTGCCGGGCCTTTTGTAATGGTCTATGCATGAGCAGGTGAATGAAATCCACGTTTTCTCACTTTCAGGTTATTATTAAAAGCGTGTGGGCTGGTTGACTATGTTGTATGCTGTGTTTGTAATCATCTTCATTTGTAGCTGCTTGGAAAGTGAGGACGTGTGGGCTGATTTCTCTCTCCAAGCGTGGTGTGCGCATTGTGTGAAGCGTACAAGTGAGGTGTTCGTCGATCGTGCTAGGTCAGCTCGTGTTTGTGCAAGAGTTGTGGTATGCTCTTTTTCACATGTTTTGATGGAGATAAGTGATCCAATTTGGATTCATAAATCCATATGATTTTTCAAGGGTCTGTATTGTGGAATAGAATGGAGCTATCCATCAGTGCATATGTAATATTTCCGGACATTGCAAGGGAATTTTGGGATGCATCGCGAGAGACGTATTCATCTAACAAAAACTTCTCTTGTACGTATTAGTTATATGAAGAAATATTTGAGCTTCAATAAGGCGGTAAATCTCTAGGTGAATACTATTCTAAACTCAAAGGAATGTGGGAGGAGTTGAATGTGTACCAACCTCTTACCATCGATTTAAAGAAGCTATGTCAACAATGTGAAGAGTTACGTGTGGCTAAGTACTTATCAGGGTTGAAACGTGAGTATGAACCGGTTTGTCAATTTTGGGTGGCAAGGGTGTGTCATTTTTAGATGAGGTGTATACTTGCCTCCAACGTGTATCTCTGGGCTCCATGAGGAAAACCAATGACAATTCGGTTTTAACATATTTTATTGGTTGAAACCGCGGTTGTGGCTGTGATGGAAGAGGTAATCAAGGTGGTCGCGACGAAACGGGAGGAGGTCGTGGACTTATGAAGTGCATGTATTGTAGGCTCTCCAATTAATCTATTGAAATTTTTTGGGATTTCCATGAAAAACCGTCATGGACTAATTAAGCTTCTTACATTGGAGAGAGCAGGGGTTGTGGGATAACCTTTCTAAAGGTTTTTAGTGTCAACTGAGTGATGCCTTACTCTGTAGTTGAATTGTTATGGATGTGGCATGGTGTCTCGCTTGCTAAGGAGAGGCTAGCATCTTAGTGATTGGTCTTGCTTGCAGTTCTATGGAACATTTGGTTGGAATGCAATAGGCGATGCTTCCTTAACAAACATGGGTTGTGGAAAGTAGTATTGGAATCGAAGTGGGTGGTAATAGGATGAGCATTTGGGGTTAAACACGTCAATGCTTTTGATGTTTCATCTATGCTTGGACAGTAATGATGTTTCTCTTTTAAGATGTATTATGCTGTGTATTTTTTGCTGTCTTGATGCTTTCCAAGACAGCCTTGCAATAATAAAAACTCATTATCCTTAACAAAACATTGGAGAGAGCAGTGGGCTCATCCGGCTAGTTCTATGTCTATAGCACTACAACCACATATGACTGGCGAAAGTGTTACACTAACTCAAGGGTACTCCAAGTTGCTAAAAAAATTCGTAGAATCAGCCTGTTCCCACCACTTATGCAGCTAGTTCCTCCCTTATGGCTACATTTGTGACCTTAGTAGTTATGGCTTGTTTAGGATCCAAGTCTCTTGCCGTATGGGTCATTGACTCTAGAGTATCTGACCATATGATAGGTGAGGCCAGTGTGTTTTGCTCCATTGAAACATCGTCAAGAGGTACATTTCTTACTCTAGTAGATGGTATCCAATCTAAAGTATGTGGAATGGGTACTGTTCACACAAGTCCTCCCCTCTCATTGTTTACTTGTTCCATTTGTTCCAAAATTTCTTAGAAGCCTTCTTTCTATTAGCAAATTTATCAAATATCTTAACTGCTTTATCACTTTCTATCATTCACATTGCGTTTTCTAGGATCTAAAGACAAAAAAGAAGATTGATAGAAGACATGAACAAAACGGGCCATGGTGTGCCGTAACGACCATAATGAGTTCGTAGAGGTAAAGGTGGCAACCGTCACACCATTACAGGGTCTTAATGCTCGTAATGGCAGTTATGGAAAAAAATGACCCGTAATGGCTGTTATAGCCCTCGTAATGGTCCATTACGGGGCCGATATTGGTTTTTTTTTTTTTTTTTTTCTCAATTAAAAAAAGAGACCATAAGGGCCGTTACAGCTCGTATCGTAATTGGTAAAGGAAAGGTGGTAGCTGTTACAACCACCGTACGTTGTGACGGGCTGTGCTATTTTGTTCATGACATCGTTGGTGCAATATCATAAAAAAACTTCGTCTCTTATCAATGGCAGTATCGTTTTGGTCATCCATCCTTGAAGACTCTTAAGTGCGTCATTTCTTCTTTATTACCTATGTCATGTCTAGAATGTGATGTGTGCTTGAGCAAACATCATCGTGCTACTTTTTCACCACGTGGAAAAGCATAGTTTAATTCATTTTTCTTTAGTTCATTTGGATGTTTGGGGACCAGTTAAAATATCCAGTAGGTTAGGGTATAAGTATTTTGTTACATGTGTTGATGATTTCTCAAGAATGGCGTGGATTTATTTAATGAAAGACGGATCTAAATTATCATCCACTTTTAAGACTTTTCACAGGGAAGTACAAAATTAGTTTAATCGTAAGTAGTACATGTGTTTCATATTGATAATGCCAAGAAATACATGTCCTAGGCTTTTAGTTAGTATTTTTTTGAAAGATGTATCTTACATCAAACGTCATGCACACACACCCCACAACAAAAGGGTGTTGTAGAATGGAAAAATTGTCTCCTACTTTTAACTCTCGCTCTATTAAAATATAAATATTTCCACAAGTTTGTTGAGTGATGCAATACTTACGACGTGTTTTCTGATAAATTGAATGCATTTGTCTATTTTAATGGTTCAATCACATCATCAAATGTTGCTTCTAGATAATCTATTGTTTTTTATGCCTTCCAAAGTTTTTGATGTCTATGCTTTCTTCATCAATTGGAGTCGGGCCATGATAAATTACATCCTTGAGTAGTTAAACGTATTTTTTTTTGGGATACTCTTGGATACAAAAAGGTTATCGTTGTTATATACTCCACTTTAAAGACAATATGTATATGCAGATGTTACTTTTTTCGACTCTTCTCCATTATTCTCAAAATATAGTAAATTTCTTGATGCGAAGTTGTGCTTGTACCTATTGCGGTTGATGAAGGCATCATCAAACCTCCTCCCTATACTAATTTATCATGGCCTGACTTTCATCGTGCCTTAATTGAAGGTTTACTCATGACGAAAATCGGAAGATAGTGCAACCAATCATGATGTGCCATTCACCATATCTTAGATAATTAAGTTTCATCCCGATGGTATGGCCGAACGTCTAAAGGCTCTCTTAGTTGCTACGAGATATACTCAAACCCTTGGTATTGATTACATTGAAGTCTTTTCTCCTGTGGCCAAGTTCAACTCGATTCGTGTTATCATATTTGTGGTTGTTAATCATGGCTGGCCCCTCTTCTAACCTGACGTAAAATTTGTCTTCCTTCACGGTCATCTCATAGAGGTTTATATGGAGCGACCACCTGGATTTGTTGCTCAGGGGGAGTTTGGCAAACCATGTAAACTGTGTAAGGCGATTTATGCGTTCAAACGGTCTCCATGTGCATGGTTTGTCAAATTCAACGAAGTCGTGTTGAACTATGTCTTTGTTCAAAGTCACGCTGATCTTTCCATTTTTTTTTTCTATGGAAAGTACCTCTACCTCATTGTGCTAGTAGTGTACGTGGATGATATTACAACTTATAAGAAGTTACAGTTGGTGGATTGATGAGCTAAAGAAGTACCTTCAATGACATTTGCTCACAAAAGATTTGGGTTATCTTCTATATCTTCTATATTTTCTTGGTATATAAATAACTAGATCCAAGGATATGTTTCAACAGAAATATGTTCTGTATTTGCTTATGGAGACGGGTCTTTTTGGTATTAAGTTGGTCAATACACCAATTGATCCTTTAAGAAAAAACACCAATTGATCATAATCACAAACTTGTAAGTGACAAGGAGATGCAGTGGAAGGCTTTGGGAGGTATAGAGTATTGGTTAGAAACTTAACTATCACTTGACTAGACACATCTTATGTTGTGAGCATGGTGAGCCAATTTATGAGTTCTTTGAGAATACCTCACGTGGATGCAATTATTCGGATTCTGCAATACCCAAGGTATCTCAAAACGGTTACGTATCGGCCGATACGTAACGGAAACTGTCAAGACTGTTACGGGGTCAAAACGGCCGTTACAGAAAAAATGGGTCGTAACGGCCCCGTATCGGACCGTAACGGCCCCGTAACAGTCATATAACAGTTTTTTTTCAAAAAATTAAAAAGGGCCGTACCCGTATCGTAACAGTAACGGTAGTGGCCGTTACGGCCACCATTACCGTTATGGGACACCTTGGCAATACCTTAAAAGAACACTAGGTCAAGGGATTTTATATAAATGGAACAATCATCTTTAGGACATAGGGTACTTTGATATAGATTGGGCAGGTTCTATAGCAGATAGACGATCTACTACTGGGCATTGCACATTTGTGGGAGGAAATTTAGTCATGTGGAAGTGCAAGAAGTGCAAAATAAAAATAATAAAATTTAGTCACGTGGAAGTGCAAGAAGCAGAGTGCAGTGGCTCGTTCCAATGTTGAAGTAGAATATAGAGCAATGGCTCATACCCCTCGTGGGGGGTGAACGGTGTTGTCCAGCCTTTTGCTGTGCTCTCTCGAACACCAGCAGACCCCAAAGCATGGCCAGCACCCAGGAGGTCTTCCTCTGGCCTGCCCCCCTACTCAGGAGCCCACGGTGGCTCATACCACCCGTGAGTTAATATGGATTAAGAAACTGTTGCAGGAAATAGCGTTTAAAGGAAGTCAACCCATGTAGTTATTTTGTGATAATCAGGCAGCATCCAAGTTTGGCATTGACAACATCCATGCTCCAATTTGAGGGGGAGCGTTAATGGTTGTAGATGTCGGCCGTACCATTGTACGTCCCACCTAAGCCCACTTAGTTTTGTTTCTATTTTTGTTCTTTGGTTAATAGCAGTTTAGGCCATGATAGGGATTCTTGCTTTTGTTATTAAGGACACCTTTATCATCGTGAAAATTCATTAATATAAATGAGGAAGAGTGGGGACGTTAAGATTTTAACACTAATTTGGGTCCTTCTCTTCTCCCAATCTTTTCTTCTCTTCTTTCTTAGTTTCTTCTCATCTTTTCTATCTTTCTCTATACTTCGATAATATACAAGTGACTTTTTCTTATCACCATAATATCTTTGTGTCATTTCCTATTTGTAATTTCTCATTAGTTTCCCTTACCATTATAATTGATTAAATGCGTGGCTTCATTTTAGCATTTGTTTGACAACTCTATAGCCTTTTTTAGTGACCTGACATAATGTGGGGCCAAGCCGTCAAGTTAACAATTCCCGGGGACGGTTCTTTTTAGATTGTAGTAATCTTCATTGTGGAGAGAGGTTATAGCGAACAAGTACGACACTCGGGAAGGAGCTTGGATTGTGAAAAGATTATCTCTTTACCAGGCTTCTAGCGTGTGGAAAGGTATAGCGGCAACTAGTGTTCGAAGTATTGGTATCGCTACAAGTTTCGCTAGACGGGCATATGGAAATAATATCGATGTCGCCGGTAACCAGAAATGCAGGGAAACATGGGAAAATGGTGGAAATTTTCAGTGAATCTCCGAGAGATGCTAAAATACATATATTTACATATTTAGGAATAAAAAATTACAAAAAGAATGCATAAATAATAAGTTTCCATTTAATGAGGGGCTTAAAAGCATGTGTTGTTGTAAGAAATTAGTCTAACCATCCCATCAATCCCATCTATCCATCCAAACATCCCACCTTCCATCTAAACATCCATTAGTATTTCAGAATATCCTCAATACGATATTTTGCTGAAAAATCATCTACAACCGAAAAGGAGATGAAAAAATGTGGTCTCGATATCACCCGTGTTGTGTTATTGATAATATCGTCAACAATTTGATCCTTGCGTACAACCACATGCCCATAAAAAAATTGAAGTGGAATTTTTTTCAATAAATAAAATTTTGGCAATATCTATACATTGGTGATAACCAATACACTAGTGATACAAGCGACATTTAGAATTTACCCAATTGAAAATATTGGCGATGCATTGGAGATATCAATACATTGGCGATACAAGTGACTCCTGGAATTTACACGGTCGAAAATATTGGTGATACATTGACGATATCAATACATTAGCGATACATTGCCGATACCTAGAATTTCTAATACTGCTGGTGTTATCGGTATTGCTGCCAGTGTTATCGTTATTGTTGAGCTAGAGATAGAGATAATATCAGAGATACTTCGAACATTGGCGGCAACTGAGCATTTTATTCGCAGCAATTGTTTCTTCAAAGTCGGGAATGGGAATCGGATTAGCTTATGTACATATAGATGGTGTGAGGATATGGTGCTGCAGGATGAGTTTTATAGGATAGCCGCTCTTGCCATGGATAGATCTATTGTGGTATCGTGTTGCTTTGAGATCATCAGTACCTCGGTAATGTGGTGCCCTCCTTGTTGTAGGAACCTTTCAGATGTCGAGGCGATGGGATACTTCGATTCGTTCATTTGTCTCAAGTCGATTGTCCCCGCTGTCTTGCAATCTGATACTTTCAAATGGAAAGGTCACCGCTCCAGTAAATTTTTGGTTTGCTCCTTTTACAAGATTCTCATAATGCAAGATAGAGCTTCCAGTCCACCTTGCCCTTTCCACCATTGGTTCTACGGTGCTCCTCTTGAGTGGTGGTTTTCGTATGGTTGGTTAGTCGGAAGAGGGTTCTAACTATTGATAATCTTCAACATAGGCATCTCTCTCCCCAATATCTGTCTTCTTTGCATGAGGGATGCGGAGTCTATTGACCATCTTTTCATCCATTGCCCTTTCTCTCGTGTGGTGTGGGATTCGTTCCTGGCCAACCTTCAGTTACCTTGGGCTATGCCAGCCTCGGTGGATATGCTTCTCTGGGTCTGGTATGGGAGCGGTGGCGGGAAAGCTGGGGCGGGCCTTCTTATTATGGCAATCTTTTCGATCATTTGGAAAGAGAGAAACGAGAGATGCTTCAAGAGTGGGGGTAGCTTCGTGGAGAAAGTCATAGAAAATGACTATCATCTCGTGAAAAGCTGGGCCTCTTTTGCTCGATCAGTTTAGGGCTTTGTTTCTCTGTCCTGTTTGCTTTGCTTTGTATTCTTTTCCACCTTTGGCGGCTTCTCAGTAAATTTTGTTGCCTCTCCAAAAAAAAAAAAAAAGAAAAAAAAAAGTAGGATGAACTTCTTTGTCATGTGGGTTGTGTAGAAGTTTGCTTTGTATTGATTATGGTGCTCAATACTCATGTGACTTGCAGGAGTGAGTATCAACCATAATTAACTCTTCGAATCCATTTCTTTCTAGCTTCATTTGGTCAATAGAAGCAAATATAGTCTTTGTGGGTAGTATATATGCTTTAACATGCCAACACTGCTTTATGCATGTGAAAGTATAAAATTTCAATGATAAAACAACTGAAAGTTTTGAATGTATTTGCCGATATCAATGTTCATTGGTCTTCAACAAAATTTCCCCACATCCACCGATTTTATGTCAGTAGTTGCATTTAGCATCTAATATAAACATGGATTTCTAAATTTTATTTATAAATTGTTTACCAAACAGTGCTTAGAAACCTTGTTTTAAAGGCTCATACCTCACGCCTTGATGTGAGGCAGAAGAATTGCCTCGAGTCTGTTTCTGAGGCTAAATTAATCAAGGTTTAACCCTTACAGAGCTGAGGTTTGGATAGCTTTAGGATCAGTTGAGTCAGTTCTATGTAAGGGTGGCATTCGGAAATATAGGTAGTTCAATCAAGCAATTTGGCTTACACTTTCTAAGGTCACCGAGCTAAGATCACACAGCCTTGAGTCCACTCTTTTTTGACTTTCTTTTGGTTTATGTTTCCTTAGCCTATGGGAAAGAATAACAGAAGTTTTATAATATTTCTTTGGTTACTATGGGCCTTCTGTTTCCCATGTATATTCTATAGCACCAGTAGAAGTTTTTGTTGCTTGAGACTGTATTTTATCCAGGGTTTTTGTCAGTGTGGCCTTGATTTTTTTCTCTAGTTGCCATTTTGTATTCCTTTGCATGAGAATGTTGGTTAACTTTTTTGATCATTCATTTAGGAGGGATTATGTGATCCTTGGTCTGAGGATATTGTCCTTGTGTTTCAATTTGTAGAAGTGGGCCCATGGTTCTGTGATTATAACTGTTGATGTGGATTAACCATTCCCTGAATGAGCTTCAGAATCTGAAGATACTTGCATTCAACTCTTAGCCTTTTTTCAGTTGAATGTTGACCATTGGTGTATTTCTTTTCTTAACATCTGTGTGCAAGATGCCCAATGAAGGGCTAAGATTTTCCTGTCAATGAAGTTTATGGGGGGTGGTCCAGCGTTGATGGGGTTTACCTTACCAGTGATCTGGATCATGAACCATGGGCTCTACTTGTACACACCGAACTCCGATGATACTATGAATATCCTTGGGCCACGGATCATAGAATTCCTATAATAATAGTTGCTTTCTTGTCCATTCTTTATTGAATCAATCAATTTAATCATATAATTCCTATAATAATAGTTGCTTTCTTTTCCATTCTTTATTGAATCGATCAATTTATTTTTCTGTTCTTCACTAAATTTTAATAATTTTTGGCAGATATTGATGGCAGCAATCTGATTCTTTCGGCAAAATATTCTCTCATTAATTCTGCTAAGCTGCTTCCTCTGGACATTGGGCAGGTTCTTCCTCATACGGTAGTCCATGTAAGTACTATACATCTTTTCTTTTTCTTTTTGGTGGACAACAGAAACATTTATTAACAAAATGGGGAGATGTCCTCTATGACGAAGAAATATGCTGAGACATTCGTTAAGCCATCGGCAAAATTAAAAGCAATCCTTCATGGCTTTACCTTCTCATGATAAATCCAATTAACTGAACGAGTGGACGGGGATTCTACAAAGATAGGCGTAGAGAAATCCTGAGGGATCAAACAGTCCATTTTGAAGAGCCTTTACCTCCGCTTTTTAGAAATCATTGGCATCGGTAGGGCCAATAAAAGGCTAAAGGGTTGTTTGGAAGGATTCATGAATTATGTGATTAATATGTTTGGGCTGATTTAATTGCTAAATTCACTAATTGCCCAAATAGCAAAAGAGGCATAAATGATGAACTTGGCAATTAAAAATAAAAGTTAAAATTCCTCAATTCATCAAGTTGGGAAATCAAGGGTTTTCTAGGGTTAAGCTTGAGAATGGTTCGTAGACTTAAGATGATTTGGTCATGTGCAACGGAGACCAAGAACCACGAGGTTAGGAGTAAGTTGGTGTAACTGTATAAGTTGAAGAAAGGACATGGATGGAGGTAGAAAGAGAGGATTTGATGACCTATGGTCCAACTGCAGGCCGGCCCTTGATAGAGTGGCATGGTGGAGCAGGATTCATGTAGCTGACAGCAATTAATTGGGATAAGGCGTAGATGATGATAATGATGAACCAATTAATGAACTTCCAAATTCATGAATTCACTATTTTCACGCATCAAACACCGCTTTAATGATTGCTCCATTTCTTTTCCAAGAAATGCACCCCATTCCTTGGTAAAGAAAGCTCCAAAACTGAGTTTCGAACTGCCCACTAGAGGCAAGACCGAATAGCAGGAGGGACCAAGAGTTATTGGAACTGGATCCAAGTATCGAGCTACCTATCATCTCCAAGTTCGATGCAGCTTCAAGCTCTCTCTATTGTTTATCTGAATTGATACGACTTTGAACTCTCTGCAAACATGTTTTCTGTATATTGGTATTGTTGTGCTGTTGCCTTTGAAACTTTATTGTTTGTTTTTGTAGGTGCTAGTCTAGCCTTTTGAAGTTATTGTTCATGCAAAAATTCTGTTTTATACTTTATCATTTACTTGATTTTGTCTTGAATAAAACAGGGGTATGTCTGCAACTTAATTGGAACTGGCTGCTTTGTTCGCTTTCTTGGGCGTTTGACTGGATTCTCTCCTAAAAACAAAGTATTCAGCATTTATCACTGCTTTTTACAAGTGTTGTATCCCTTTTTAAATGGCTTCTAACAAAATCAAATTCTTCTTGCTTGAAGGTTACGGTGGATGAAAATGTAAACCTTTCTGAAGCCTTTTACATTGGACAATCAGTTCGCAGTCAAATTCTCAATGTTGGTGAACAGAGTTAAATATTTACGCATAACTTTTGTATGGTACATAATTTCCCATATTATAATTCAGCAGTGGAGCAATCATTTACTTGTTTTTCTCCAGGTTGATGGAGAAAGAGGTAGAATAACTGTTTCCTTGAAGCAGTCAACTTGCTTTTCAACAGATGCATCATTAATTCAAGGATATTTTCTCTCTGAGGAGAAGGTAAACATTATGGCCCCTGTAATTTTATTTGTTGTATTTTTTATTCCTTGCATTGGGCACCTGTTTTGGTATTTGAATCTCCATGTGAATATACTTTTGGTATTCTGTGGAATCTCCAACACCTTCAGTAGGTGCTTTTATGAAGTTTGTTTCCTATAAACTTTCTGAAGAGGCGTTCTTTGCTTCTATGATTTCCCATGATGAACCTTCTTCACGTAGGTCTTTTGGCTTTTTCCAAACCTTATCGCGATAAGTGAAGTATGATGAAATGCCTCTATCAAACTAAACTGAAATGCCTTTTATTTTCACAAGGAAAGGAGGCTATTGGATCTAATTTGGTAAATGAAGTCTTTTATGTGAGAGCATTCTAAGGATTCCTCGTATGACTGTGCTTAACTATAAGTCTGTTCTATGTGAGCCATCCTGGTTATAGGTTGTGATTTTCTTCACTCTCTTCAATGGAGCTCAATGTGAAGCAGGAAATGTATGGATACCAGGAGTCTTAGTACTGGCCTTTTATTATTATTATTTTTTTCTCATCTTTGATGAACTAGCTATGAGGCATTTTGATCAATAGAATCATGGAATCTAACTAATAGAAGCGTGCAGATTGCAGATTGAATATATTTGCAGTTTCCGACTGTGTTGACTGGCGACATGGTGCTGCTGCCCAGCTTTATAACATACATCATTAAATTAGCTGTTTGTTTGGACCCACGGGTACCCATCGACGCTGCCTGATTTTAATGGGTCTGTATCCCATTGTTCGGAGCTGTTAAGAAATTGGGTTGGGCTTGGGCCTCACATTTTAGACTTAGTAAAAAGCTAGTTTAGTCGGGTTTGGGTCGGGTCCATGTGATGGGCCCTGTTAAAGTCGAGTGGGTCAGGTATATTGTGGTCCGGGTTGGCTCCAATTAGTTTTCATAGTCAACATATATTTTAATATATTGGTTATTCTAGCAAAAAGTAATGAAGTTTCCCAAGCTACACATGTAAGAGAGCCTGTTTGCACACCATGCATGTGTTTAAGTGGCACATGTGTGCGATCTAATCCGTCCATCGGGTGAGCCCAACTATGTAACTGTTCCTATTTGTCCCAAGCTCAACTTGAAACCTAGATCCAAAGACCTGATGGGTACCTGACTGAGTGGATCGGGGTCTGCATCTTCAAGAACTAGACCCTTACCCGAAAGGACCTGGACCAGAAAGATCCGGACCCGGTTAGCTTGTGTACAGGTACTATAGGACCAGACCCTAACCCGACTTTTTGACAGCCCTATATTTGTTACATCCTCTTGTCTATCCGTCCTTTTTATTGTGCCTTTTCTGCTCTCTATTTGATTTCTTATTTGTTTGAAGGGCTGGAGTACGATAACATGATCTTATATTTTATGCAGCAAAATGGTTTTATGCAAACTGCAATCATTTTTATCTCTTTTGGTGGTTTTGTCCATGAAACTATGCCTTTATATGAATTTTGTGGTTCACTTAAATCTCCTATTTTCTTAAGAGGTCGTATGTGTCCAGTTACCCCTTTGTCTTCTCAAATTGTGTCTAGTTCTTTCAATTTCTTTACTATGTTTTGTGAAACTCATTAAAATAATTTGGTTCTGTGCTGATATATAGCTTTCATCCCAGAATTTTAAGTTTTCTGCACTCTGAATGAAGTGTACAGGTTGCTATCTTTCTCTGTTTGGTTGCTACCATTAGTAGTTCCTGCTGCCTAATTTTGTTGGCCATTGACATAACCATGGCATTGTTGTCTGACATTTACAATTAATTTTGTTTTATTCCACACTGTCCATCAATCAGTCTTCAAAGTTTAATATTACATATGAAAATTTTAATATTACAGATGAAAATTCCCTTGATCCTTCTGTTGAAACAGTGGATTCATTTTCCTTGTTCTTTCCTCTTCCTGAAATTCTGGTTTGATAAGTCATCTGAACTTTGCACATGTGGAACTTTGCTCTCTTTTCACTTTACTGTGCAGATTGCAAAGCTGCAATTGTCAGATTCCAGCAGTTCTGATTTAAAATGGGTGGAAAGATTTAGTATTGGGAGTGTGGTTGTGGGAGAGATCCAGGAGACGAAAGAGTTTGGGGTTGTTCTTAGCTTCAAAGAACATGGTGATGTTGTTGGTTTTGTCGCGCATCATCAACGTAAATCTCTTCTCTACTGGCATTTAGTTGCTTCAGGCATCTTATATTGTCCCTAAATTACCTGCCCTTTGATGATATATTCTTTGCAGTTGGCGGAACAGAAGTCCAAAAAGGGTCTATTGTTGAAGCTTTGGTTCTTGACATTGCGAAGGCAGATGGCCTTGTGGATTTGTCTCTTAGGCCAGAATTGGTTAGCAATACCAAAGTGGAACTCAACCACTTGCCTGCCAACAAGGTTGTATGTCAATTTGCGAAATGTTGAGATACTACATACTAGTGATTTGTGATTACCTGATACAAAGGAACTCATCTATCAGTCTTCTCTACTATTGCGAGCAGACCTGAGCATGAGCTTTCATGTGTGTGGGTGCTTTGTGCTTAGCATCTAGCTTGGCAACTTTCCCTTGATGACCCTACTTTGCTTGCTTTCCCTTTGGGGCATGCATGGATAGCTGCGCTGGGGGTCAATAGTGGGTGGGACTGTTTTGACATGTGAGTGGTTTAAATGTGAACCTCTATTGTCACCGGTTCCAAGATCTGGGTAAAAGAGAAAGTTTCGTATTTGGTGGGAAGCTGGTCATAAAACTTTTGCTGATCTACCATTTAAAAGCTAGCCCTGAATTGGTGGTACAAAGTCTTGGTATTCAATGATGGTAATGGTGGCTGTAATGGCCATCATAATTACTGTTGCAATACGGGCCATAATGGCTGTTACGGCCATTAAAAAAAAGTATCGACCCCGTAACGGGCCGTGCAACCATTACTGCCCTGTAACGTGTACCGGTTCCCATCATTACCATTATGCAACGGCCATTACATTACCCTCTTTGAATGCCTTGGACAAAGGCTAATGGTGAACATGCTGATGAGGACATCTTCATGCCTTTAAATTTTTTTCACTTTTATACAAAAAATTCCAATATTGCTTTGGATGTTCTGCTGACCATCTTAGGTTCATATGACATCCTCATATATGGTTGGTGAAAGTGGCATCATCCACATTATTGCCCTTTTTTCTTTGGCTTAATTTACTTTTTTCATCCTTCTGGTTCCAGAAACGTCAAAGAGAATCATGTGTAGACTTGGAACTTCATCAGACTGTGAGTGCAGTTGTGGAGATTGTGAAGGAGAACTACTTGGCAAGTGATTCTATGTTCATCCATAGCTTTCATTCAACTTGATTTAAGATGAAAGGAATAGCTATGCTAGTCTTTAATTAAATCTTGCTTTTTCTAACATGCCTTATTTCGTACCCAGAACAGGTGCTTTCAATACCTGCTTGTAATCATTCTATTGGCTTCGCATCAATACACGATTATAACACACAAAAGCTTCCTCACAAACACTTTGTTAACGGCCAAAGGTGAACATACTTTCTTGGATGTTTTATTATAATTTAATACACATCGTAGGCTTATCTCTCTCTGTTATTTTGGTAAAGTAGTCAGTTGTCACTATGAGAAATATTGGCCATCTTCCATCATTTATCTATTTTTTTTTCTTTGTTTGTTTGAGAATTGTGTGATCCCACACAGCATTGTGCATAACACCTCACTCTGCACAAGTGGACCCATGCTTTGGTGATCGAAAATATTGACCTGATGGGTCCCACATTGAATTAACCATGTCCCAAACTCTCCCAGATGGGAAGGTCCTAACCGTCCAATGTCTGTCCCTTTTACCATTGAATGTATTGTGGACCATGGTAGTACTTTCAAGACCATCTATTTGTACTTTTGTAGATCACTTATCAGAGATATTGGGGGCATCCCTCATTCCTCATCAGGCTCATCGGGTCCACAGTCTAGATCACTAAAGCATGGCCTACTTGTGAGTACTTGATGCTGCAGGGCACTGGACTTTGTGGCAAGATCATATAAGCCTGGTTTTCTTCCCCTTCTTTATGCGATGTTGCTGTTAATAATGCTATTTAAAAACGGTTGGAGCATTGTATTTGGCAAATATCCAAAAATTTCAGCTCATATTGTTCTAAGACATGCACTTAAGGGAAGTAGTTCTCATGAATACAATCCAATGTCTACCCTTGGGTGATGTAACTAAAGTTCCTATGAATATCTCAGTCATATCATTCTTAGGTTGAATAATCCTAAGAGTGCTGCTTCCTTTTTTTTCTTCTTGTTTTTTAACAGATCCTAATTATCAGTCTGGTATTTCTGCCGTAGCCTATCTTGTTTCCTCGTCTCCATCTAGTTGTTCCGGATTATTGATTCAAGAGCTTTTGAACATGCGTTTGCCGCTTCCATTTTTTCCTATCAATTGTTTAGGTTGGGATAGGATAATATTAGTTTTGAGTGTGGGACCCCTCCTTGCATTCTATATTTACATGTATATATTGAAAACCATTACTTGGATGTTTCCTCATGTTTTTTTATTTTTTTATTTTTTATGACGTCAGGGTGTCCCCGTCCCATTTTTAAGGCGAGACTATTCCCTGTGGGTGCACACAATCACCTGCAAACCACATGCATCGGGTAATTCCGGGGAGGGGAATCGAACTCATGTCTGTGGGGAGCACACCCACGACGCTTGCGGTTTCCTCATGTTAATTATAAAGATGATACAAGTGATTTTTTTTTTTTTTTTTGAGAGGTAACAATAAATTTATTGAAAGGCACGCCAAAAGAAGGGGAAAGAATACAGAGTCAAAAGGAAAAAGAAAAGAGAAGCCCAAGAGCCAGACTAGGCTGCTTTTACATAAACTACCTAACCTGATATAAGATATTTGATTCTACAAATAACTTCTTCAACAGACATGGCTACATTATGAAAACAACACGCATTTCTTGCTCCCCATACAACCCACATAATAGCCATGATATGAAGCCTCCACCTAGCCTTGACAAATTTCCTTGTCACTCCTTCATGCCAAGCCCGAAGAAGATCCTCCACTGCTTTCGACATAATCCAACAAATACCAAAAAGACCCAGAAAATGATCCCAAGTCTTCTTCACAAATGGGCAATGAATAAAAATATGATCGATCGATTTCCCATCTTGCATACACATAATGCATATCTTAGGCAAAACAAGGGATCTTCTTTCGAGGTTGTCAATGGTGAGGATTTTCTTCCTACCCACCAACCAAAGAACCACAGCCACATCAGGGGGAGCTTCATAGAATCAATGATGGAAGAGAGCGGAGGGTTGCGAGGGGGGCATCCAGAGATCAAACCATAAAGTGATCCTACCGAAAACTTTCCAGAACTATGAACTGACCACACCATCGAATCCACCTATTGAGGAGAAGGCAGAATTTTTTTAAGGTAGCCAAGCAATTCAGTGAAATCGTCAATTTCTGCATCCGTCAAGTTCCCACAAAATCGTCAATTTCTGCATCCGTCAACTATGAACTGACCACTCCATTGAAACCATCAATTTCTGCATCCGTCAAATTCAGCCACAGTGAGAGTTGTACTTCCATTGTTCTTCTACAGATAAATATATTCATGTATGAAAAGCTAATAAAAGGCACAGTTGGGGGTGTAGAAATTTCATTGTGATCTCTGTGGATCCATGAACAACATAGGGTTATGTGAAAACAGTTCAATCTCGTATACAAGTAAACTTAGAGTGTCCAAATAAGATGCGGTACGCACACATAGGGCTGTCAATGGGCCCAGCCTGGGGTTGGCTTCTGGCCAGATTTTGAACTGTTTGGACCAGGCATACTGGGTCAGGTCTATTCAAAATTTGATTTTACTTGGCCCGTCATGGCCCTTTCACAGCCCCACAAAAACATGCACGGAAGGGATGTTAGAGATATGAGCTTCTAGGTTGAAACGTTCGACAGTGTCATCAATACAGATATTACTCTTCCTTTAAATCATTGTGAATGCCTATCGTCATCATGATCATCATATCCTTGCCCCAATTATTTGACTCGGCTTAATCTCATGATTACTTCGCAAAAGTTCAACAATTCGATGCTATCTGACACTGACCCTCTTGTCCCTGGGCTACGGATCAATGTGCGTATTGCCACCACATGGACTTTTACTTGTGTCTACCCTTTGATTTGTCAACATTTGAAAGATCTCTTGCTGAGTTGAGGTATATAATGCTCGTTTTTTCAATTTTTATCGTGGGGTGCATAGTTTGATATTCAAACTGTTGATATGATGAGCCTGATCATGGAGGGTCCATGCATCTAGATTTGAAGTTGCCAGCCATCAAATATTTGGCCTTATTTTGGTTGAGTGTGGACCGTTGTATTTTCTTTCTTAATTACATATTTACTGGAATGCAAATGATGCCTGGAAGTGATGCATCAACTGATGAGGTAAAGGATTAAGGTTGATGTTGGGTGAGCATTCAATCATAGCATCATTTGGAAACCTGGCTGATCAACCTGGGGCTCATCTGAATCAATGATGCCAGGTTGTTCATTGGGTGTCTAGCAAGGTGCTCAATAACGGTAACAAAGGCCAGAATGGCTATTATGGCTATTTCTTTGTTTTTAATTAAAGGGAATTTCAAAACACTACCTCATTAATATGGAATTTACATTTTGGTACCTTTTTTCAATACGCTAACTTATTAATCGTTATAATTATCATTCCACTACCTTCTGTCACAGCCATTGTGAGAGCAAATGGGTTGCTGGGTACGGTGGGCCGCACCGCGATGTTTATGTGAAATCCACCCCGACCATCAGGTGTTAGCCCATGTTAGGGCAAGGGCCCAAAAATTAGTTCAATATTTGATTAATGTAGACCAAATGATTGGAAATTGTGTACAGGGAATTGTTCGCCCTCCAAACTGTTTCCATTAGCGTGGCTTATGTGAATTGCGGATAGGTATGATTTTTGGGCCACAAGCCTAAATGTTTGTGTGGAATCTAATGGTTGAAGTGGATGTAATATAATTGTCTTGGTGGGCCCTGTAAAAATCAAGGGTGGATGTCTCTCTCCCAACTGTTTCCTTTGGTGTGGTCCACCAAAATCATAGGTCAGCCTGATTTTTTGTTTCTTTGCTTAACATGGGACTAAATATCTAATGGTCAGAGTGAATCTTACATAAACATCATGGTGGGCCCCGTCAAAATCAACAGCCTTGTCCATTTTGACGTCCACCCTTGATTTTTACAGGGCTCACCATGATGATTTTACGAAATCCACTCCAACGATTAGATCCTACGCCAAAATTTAGGTATGGGACCGGGGCCTAAAACTCAGGCCAATCTGTGATTCAGGTGGGCCATACCAAGGGAAAGAGTTTGGAGTGCGTTTGTTACTCTGCACACTGTTTTCAATCATGTGGTTCACCTAAATCAGGGATGGGGTGGTTTTTGGGCCCTTGGCCTAACATGAGGCGACATGTGGTGGTTGGAGTGGATTTTACGTAAACATCATGGTGGGGCCCACCCAAGCAGCAGTCAACTTGTTTGCTTGCACGCCCAGTAACCCACCGTTACACCAAAGTTACGGAAGGCAGTGGAATGATAATTAGATCAATTAATGAGCTAGCTTTTTGAAAACCTTTTTGAAAAAGGTACTTGAATGTAAATTCCATATTAATTAGGTAGTTTTTTTTTTGTAAAATTCCCTTAATTACATTATTTTTGCTTAACAACCAATGAACGATGAGTACTCTAAGTATCTTGCAACCATGAAGTTATGGTCCATTCAATCATCAAAGCTTCTAGGGGGTGTAAGGGTACAAAGTTCCAACTTATATCTCCCTTTTAGAAATGGAGAAAGGAGTTTTAAATTGGGTTGGGTGGTAATTGCCAGATTGTGGTTGGTTATTTGGGCCTAGCCAGTACCTATTCGACCAGGGACGAGGGAGCTACTTGTAACACTGGCTGTTGTCTAGCACTAAGTGGCCATAATTTTGACCACCAAGGTGAATCACCTCTTACTACCTTGGTTTGTGAACTATGAGATTATGTGCTTGTGTTTGCGTGCATGTGTGCATGCGTGGGTGTCTACAACATATGTATATAAGATCCCATATGATGATGATTATGATGACGACAATGACGACGACGAACTGTTTATCTAGTTGTTGCGTCGCCTGTTTTGTTGTGCATGAATCCAAGAGTTTGCATGCATTTAGGCTAATTTTCTGGTTCCATGCATTACTATGCATGGTTTACATGTGGTTTATACGTGCACAAATGTATGCTTGCAAGTGTATTTATTATACCTTGTGTGTTTTTGTTGAAACTCCTGATTTTCATGCAGTGTTATTGCCACTATTGAGGCTCTCCCAAGCCCCTCAACATCTGGAAGACTTTTGCTTCTCCTTAAGTCTTTAAAAGAGGTGTCAGATACTTCAAGCTCAAAAAGAGCGAGGAAAAAATCTGGCTACGACGTTGGGTCAATTGTTGAGGCAGAGGTGAAATATTTTAGTTTCTTAAAAATAGAAAGAGCTGTTGGATTGGGAATTTGCTAGATAGTTTCTTAAGGATTGCTTTTTCTGATATGTCGTATTTCTCCCTTGTAGATTACTGACATAAAACCTATTGAACTAAGACTGAAGTTTGGTATTGGCTTTCGTGGGAGAGTGCACATTACAGAGGTAATCATTTTCTTGTATCATGTTATTTATGACGAGTTATTAAAGATTGGTGGTTCATCATTGCATATGTCTTTCTTTAAGAAATTGGATTTAGTGAGACTCATAATTTATTATGATTAGGTTCCTGATGATGGCCAATCCATGAAGGATCCTTTAAGTAATTACAGAATTGGACAACTTCTAACTGCACGGATTGTTGCAAATGCTCATCGGTTAGGGAAAAGCAAGAAAGGATGCGAGTGGGAGCTCTCAGTTAAACCCTCAGTGCTTTCTGGTAAATATTTCATCTGAACTGTGCATTAGGTGTGTGATGGGATTTTTGGAAATACATCAAACGGAAGAATAATTTTCGGAAATTCATTCGCTGAATTAGGATAAACTCAATGTGTAGTTTCCAGATTTTTAGATAAAAAACAAAAGATGGATGGTTTAGATCTTTAGGGTTTTGGTGTACCCATGGATTGAAGATCCTGGTCAAGGCAACTAAGTGTCTATTGTTGAGTGATTTTGCCCACTTTTCAAGTTAGATATCGAGATAACAGCTCTTAAATGCCTCTCCTTGAAGCATTTGCACATTGTGCAAGTTAAAAATCCAGATAAGTCACTCAATTGCCTATCAAGGTGTCCCGTAGCGGTATCGGTGGGCATAACGGTGCCCACCGTTTCTGATACGGATACGGGCCAGTATTGGCCGATACGCCCTCTGTAACGGTCCAATTTTTTTTTTTGTCAAAAAATTCTAAAAAAATATGGATTAAATCCAGAAAATTTCAAACATCCCAAATATGCATTCATTTATAATTTTGAACATGTCTATGGTGGTGAGGCGGTCTACTCTTTGGTGAAAAAGCTGTATCGGGCTGTCTGATGAATTTATGAAGCTGATAACCTGGAATTAAGTGCAAAACTTATAAATTCAAATTTCTAACTGTCTATTATAAGTAATACATATTATCCAACCTTTAAACCAGAATTTTTTTTTGAAAAAAATGATTTTCCCTAATTTTAAAAATTATTCGGAAATTAATTCGAAATTAAAAAAATACAAAAAAAATAGCAAGAGAGTTGAGAAATATTCTAGTTTTGACTGAATAAGTATCCTCCAAATGCAGTTTTGACTATTGAACTTCAACGCAATGCAAGCTATCCTATATGGCCTAGATCTATATGAGGATTCAATAAAATCTAAAAAATAGCTAACTGGACTCAACAAACTATGACCCCTACGCAGAGTCGGAACGCGGGTCGAGCTAGAAGAAAATCGAAAAAAAAGTCATTTTTTTCTACAAAATGGGGACTCTTGTGCGTCTAACCGATATAGTAAAATAGGCCGATCTGCAAACACTGGTTTTTAGCAAAAGAATGGATTAGAAAAAAAATGGGAGAAGAAAAGTGTGAAAAAAAAAAAAATCAGATTTATATATATATATATATATATATATATATATATATATATATATATATATATATATATATATATATATATAAAACTTACCGTTTTCCGATCGTTACGGGTCAAAATTTTGGGGGTCCCCGTTTTGGACCCTATATCGCGTAACGGCTGACGCTGTTTCCAGTTACGTATCGGCCGATACGGCCGATACGTAACCGTTTTGGCACACCCTGTTGCCTATCCTTGAGGAATTTTGCTCACAGTTCAAGTTTGAAATCCAAGTAAGGGACCTTAATTACCTATTCCTTACGCATTTTGCCTATGTTTCGAGCTAAAAATTAAGGTAAGGGAACCTAAATGCTTATTTTTTTTTATGTATTTTCCCCACTCTTTGAGCTAAAAATAAAGATAAGGGCACCTAGATACCTAGCTTGCAAGCATTTACCTACTTTTCAAGTTAAAAATCCAGTTAACAGTACCAAATGCCTATCCCTGAGGCATTTTACCCACGTTTTAAGGTAAAAATCCAGGCATGGGCACCCAAATGTCTATCTTCTAGGCATTTTGTCCTCTTTTAATGCTAAAATTCCCGGTAAGGGCACCTAAATGTCTATCCCTGATGTATTTTTATCAAGTAAAAAAATCCAGGTAAGGGGTCCCAAGTGCCTAACCTTGGGGCATTTTCTGCTCGTTTCAAGTTAGAAGTCTTGTTAAAGACACCTGAATCCCTATCCTTCAGGAGTTTTGCTCATTTTTCAAGCTAAAAATCCAGGTAAGACACCTAAGTGCCTATTCTCGAGGCATTTTTCCCACTTTCAATCTAAAACCTTGGTAAGGGCACCTTAATGCTTATCCTTGGAACAATTTGTATAGTTTTCAGGTTAAATATCTTGACAATGTCACTTAAATGGCTATGCTTGTGATATTTTGCCCTCTTTTCAAGTTAAACCTCTAGGTAATGGCACCTAAATGCTTATCCTTGAGGAATTTTGCTTATTATTGAAGCCAAGTATCTTATTGAGGTACTTAAATGCCTATCTTTGAGGCATTTCCCCCACTTTTGCAGTAAAAAACCTTGGCAATGGTACATAATGCTAATCCTTGAGTAAGTTTGGCGTAGGTGTAGACGTGGTGAGATTGAGCACCATCCCTCTTACAGATAAATACCTTGAATCCACAAGGCCTCTGGGACTCCTCAACCAGACTTCCTCGAATCCACGAGGGAAAACTCTCGAATCCACGAGAAAGAAGAGTAAAAACTCAAAGTTGTTTAATATTAATCAAAGGTGAATCCACATAAACAGGTTTAATCAACTATATATAGAAGAAACTAACCCTAGAATTCCTAATTACGCAATAGAGAAGATTCCTAATGAAAGCGTAAACAAATCGTTTAAAAAATGGCAACTTCCGCATGAATTTGCGCAACTGATTGGCTGATCGTAGGGGGCTGTTGACCAGTTGCTATTGAGCAGCGACTGATCGCCGCCCCCTGGCGGTCGATTGCTCAGAGTCCCCAACAGTCTAGCGTGCAAGGTTGGATTCCAGCTGAAATTTGGCCGGTCATAGGGGGTATGCGACCGGTCGACATAGCCTGTCGACTGGTCATTTTTTCTGGAACTTGGGCTGTTTCTTTTGATCCTCCCTTTGGCTCTTATTCGCCCTCGATCAGGGGGCCTTCTCACTACATCAGACTCCCCCACTTGAAAAAAACCCGTCCTCGAGTTTCGCTTTGGCCTTAGGTCTCGAACCACGTCCAATGTCAGTACTGGATGTATTATAGTAGCTTTTTCTCATGACACGGATCCTTCCTTCGCCTGGGCTCCTGTTCAACACCGCGCTCTGCAAGGAGAGATTGCCCTTCTGCCTTATATGCTTTGTGGATCTCCTTTGGGACAATAGGGGCGAGAACAATCCTCCTCCCATCTTTAATGAATGAGACAGTGTTGTCTTGTCCTTGATGTACAACATCCCGATCAAATTGCTATGGTCGCCCGAGTATTATGTGAGAAGCATCCATGTCGACGGTGTCACACAACACTTGGTCCTTGTAGGTCTTGCTAATCGAGAAAGAGACAAGGCATCGTTCATTCATCTTTGTCACACCGTCTTTCTGGACCCATCCAATCATGTATGAAGATGGATGTGGTGTAGTCTCTAGCTTCAACTTATCCACCGTCTGTGACATGATGTTCTCACAGCTCCCGCCATCAATGATTACATTGCAGACCCTTCCATTTGCTGTGCACCTAATGCGGAAGATGTGGCGTTGAGGATTGGTCTGCACCTCCGGCGTAGATGAGTGCTTTTGTACAACCAAGGACACACCTTGATCTCCAAGGAGCCATTCAACTTCTCCTTCCTCGTACTCAGCATGCCCAGCTTCATTATTTTTCGAATCACCTTGGGCATCCTCTGTGGAGATGGCTATATTAGCCATTGGCTGTTGAGGGCATGTATTTGATAAATGGCCCGATTGGCCACACCTGAAACAATGATCAAGCCTCGATCGGCCATAGGGGTTTGGGATTTTACTCGGGCTCGGCACAACTGTTACACGTTGGGGCCTCGTAGGGCCACTTCCTGGTCACGGGCTGCGACCACCGTGGATTGAGAGCGGTCAACAATGGGTTCTTTTCCCTTGGACATGGATAGATCTTGAGTGGGATCCGTTGTAGGATCATCGGTCGGAGGGTAGGCATGTGCAGGGGCCTTCGCCAATTGTGACTTTACACGAGTAGCGAGTTGGGATACTTCCGCCACAGTCTAGACCGGGTATAGTTGAACTTGGTCTTGGATTGTGGACCTTAAGCCACCGATGAACTTTGCGACTTTCTGGGCATCCGTCTCCGATAACTCGTTGCTTGTCGTCAGATGATCAAATTCGGCCAAATATTCTGCGATAGATCGATTGTCCTGTTTGCAGTTCTAGTATTGCTGGAACAACACCTACTCATAGTCGTTGGGCAAAAATTGAGATTGCAGCAAATGCTTCATTTGCGGCCATGAACAGATGGGGAGTTTGTTCTGGCGGGCACGTGAGATCTGCAGTTGTTCCCATCACGCAGAGGCACCCAACTTCAATTTATATGTGACAAGCTTCACCTACTTGTCCTTAGGAACATCCATGTAGTCGAAGTATCTCTCGACTTCAGCCAACCAATCGAGGAAATCTTTGATACTGAGTAATCCATTAAAACTGGGTAAATCACCCTTACCTCGGAACTCCCTCTCGGCGCGATCGACATGCGCATCTCTGATTGCGGGCTATTGAAACACCAAGTTCTCGATGTCGTTGTTGTTGGATCCGACATCCTCTGTAATAGCCCGACGGTTGGCCATCAGCAATGCTTTGCAATTAGCATTGTTGCGCGGTAGAGCTATCGCAGGGGGCCAGACGTCGTCACAAACTTGGGGTGGAGCGACTAATGCGGCTAGACAGTCGAATAAAGCTCGTAGTCCTTGCATAACTTGTAGGTTCTCTCATAGAAACTCTCTGAATTCCATCGAACTCAGAGGATGATCTCGTAGATTACCGTCTATGGGGTTGTTGTCATGGCCGTCGTGAGTCGATATCTTTCCGAGGGATTTCCTCTCTCTGATACCAACTTGGCGCAGGTGTAGACATGGTGAGATCGAGCACCGTCTCTCTCACGGATAAATACCTTGAAGCCACGAGGCCTTGAGGACTTCTCAACCGGACCTCCTCGAATCCATGAGGGAAAAATCTTGAATCCACGAGAAAGAAGAGTAAAAACTCAAAGTTGTTTAATATTAATCAAAGATGAATCCACATAAATGAGTTTAATCAACTATATATAGAAGAAACTAACCCTAGAATCCATAATTACGCATTAGAGAAGAGTCCTAATGGAAAAAAAAAAAATCGTTTAAAAAATCGTAACTTTTGCGCGCATCTGGTCGCCTGGTCGTAGGGGGCTGTCGATTGGTTGCTGTTGAGCAGCAACTGGCTGCCGCCCCTTGGCGGTCGGTCGATCGCTCAGAGTCCCCAACAGTCCAGTGCGCAAGGTTGGATTCTAGCCGAGATTCGGCCGGTCGCAGGGGGTATGCGATCGGTCGACATAGCTTGTCGAGTGGTCGTTTTTTCTGGAACTTGAGCTGTTTCTTTTGATCCTCCCTTTGGCTCTTTTTCGCCCTCGATCAAGGGGCCTTCTCGCTACATCAAAGTTTGCCCACTTGACAAGTTAAAAATCTTGGTTAGAGACAATATTTTCTGTATTGTTATCACATAATGTGTCGCACCCTTGGGGTATGGATACATATTGGTTTTCGCACGAGATATATCAATTGTATCGGGTAATTTATTGCTATTGTTGGGAAACATGGGTAAACAGTGGGAAATTGGTCATATTTTTTCAATGAAACTTCAGGGATTGTTAAAAAAGACACCAATTCATGCTTAGAAATAAAAAACAGGTGCACATAATATGTTTCGATTGTATAGGGTCCTAATCTATTCTTTATTTGACTGAAGTTACTAAACTGATGCAACTATATTCAAAGTCAATTCATAAAATTTATAAATGTAAGAAGACATGGATGGAAACCCAGGCATTACATTCAAAAGCAAAAGAAGTAGAAAACTAGAAATATTCCTGTGGATTTGAATTTTTTTTTTTTTAACATTTTTTACATGCAGATCAAATTATTTACATGTTTGATTTCGTGTCTTGACACTAAGATTGCAACATATTTAGGAAAAATTGGAGAAATTTTGATTTATTTTCTAATTTTTCGCAACTTAACTCATCCCCCCCCCCCCCCCCCCCCCCCCCCCCCCAAAAAAAAAAAAAAAAAAAATCTAAAAAATTAGGGCAAACTATGTATAATTACTACGATTGATTGGATTAGGTTTATTTACCTATTTCATTGTAGTTTGACTATTGGGCCATCTATATGTTGAGTAATATTATATTATAAATAACAAAACAAGTTACACTAAGAAAGAATTAATTATTGAAAACTACAAATATAGAAATTGTATTGATAACTTGAATCTTGATGAGTTGATGCATACAATACAAGTTACAACTTGCAACTTATTACAATCTACAAGAAACTTGACTGTTGGCCATTATGCCGTGGCATACTAAAGTATGCCTTGATTATGCGATTATGTCATTGCATAATCATGGCATACTTCTTGCATGGCATATGCGACCATGGTGTAAGCGATATGAGCCATAGTATGCGATTGCACGTGACAACACTGTCTGCGGCGTACGCTGCTTAGTGCACATGGACACACTGTTTTGGTGCACAGGGCCCACCTTGATTTGTGTTGTAATCCTTGCCATCCATCAGTTGTTTTAGTTCATTTTAGGCCATGGTCCCTAAAATGAAACAGATCCAAATCTCAGGTGGGCCGCACAGTAGGGATTGAATACCCACAGTTAAAAACTTCTTACGGCCCATTGTGATGTTTATTTGCCATTAAACCTATTGATAAGGTCACATGGACCTGAATGGAGGGAAAACACAAACAACAGCTTGATCCAAAAAGATTTTCTACCCAAGAAGTTTTTAATGGTGGGAATTTAATCCCTATTGTGCGGTCTACCGAGATTTGGATCTGCCTCATTTTTTAGACCATGCCCTAAAATGAGTTGGCAAAAAGATGGATGGCATGGATATACAACAAATGCGTTGAGGTGGGCCCCACATTCAAGGCATCACTCACTATGGTCCACTTGAGATTTAGATCTGTTTGATTTTTGGGACCCTGCCTTAAAATGAGTCGGAAAAATAGATTAACAGCATAGATATAAAAATACATCGAGATGGGCCCTACATTCAGGGCTCACCCACTAGTGGTTCACCTGAGATATGATTTACCTTATTTTTGGACCATGTCATAAAATGAGTTGGCAAAACGGATGAGCGGCATGGATATATAATGCATACATTGAGGCGGGCCGATGTACATGGCCCTAAAAATTATACATGAGGCATATATTAACTCAAAATTAATTAATTAAATTATGGACAGTTGTTGCTAAGTCACAATTCAAAAAAATTAAATTATTTGAATGATTTTCATCGTTAATTTGTAGACACTTGTTATTTTGAAATAGGACCATTTGATATTTTTTCATTCTTCAATGTCCAATGAATGTCCACCAATCCATTAATGGGATAAGTAAAAATAGATTGCATGAATTTTAGGCTGATTTGGGACATCAAATGGTCCACCAAATCAACCCCAAATCGACAACACTATTCATCTGAATTTAATTTCAAATTTTTCTTAAGATCTATTGGAAAAAATGGTATTGAAAGTCCCTAAGCTACTATAAATAATAATAAATCCTACAAATATGAGAGGTGAACGTTAACAGGCAGCCGGCCTGTGCTACCCCCTCCCGCTATCCCCGATCTCCTTAGGACTCTTGCACCAACCCGTTGATGGTAGACCCCCTGTCTCACCCTTGGGGGAGCAAACCCCAGGTGTTCCAGACGTTCCCACCAAAGAGCCATTTAATGTAGTTGGTGCACGGGGCGCCTACTCGCATTTCATCTTAAGGCGCGTTGGACCCCAGCTTCCAGGAACTCTCTGGCATCTCATTCAAGGGAGGAAGTTTCCCAGCATATGGGATTTTAACCTCTCCCCTTGAGGTAACAGTTAATTCCTAGTTGTCAGGTTCATAAATTTATTAGACAACCCGAAACAACATTCTCATTAAAGATTGGACCGTTACACTACCTTAAACATGTTTAAAATTATAAATGAACGCATATTTGGAATATTTACAAATTTTCGCATTTTCTGAATATTTTTTTTTGAGCAAAAAAATAAAATAAAAATCGATTGATGCAGGGGCGTATCGGCCGTTATGCCCCCCGTATAGGCAGTTATGCCCCCCGTATAGGCAGTTATGCCGATTCAGCGTATCTGTAACGGTGGACACTGTTACACCCACCGTTACCGCAACGGGACACCTTGGATATCACACTTGGTATCGATATATTGCACGATACATTAAGAATTTATAAAGGGGGAGTGCGGATATATCACACGATATGATGAAAAATGGATATTAAAGCTAGGCTTTGTATCACCCAATTGTGATAACTGATATATCGTGGGACATATTGGTGATATTGCAGGACATTGGAAACACTGGTGAGGGCACTAAAATGGCATTTTGCCCAATTTTATAGCTAAAGATCTCAGTAAGGGCACTTAAATGTCTATCTTTAAGGCATTTGTTTCACTTTTCAAGTTAGAAATTCAGGCAAGGGCACCTAAATGCCTATCTATGAGGCATTTTGCCCACTTTTCAAGTATTACAAAAAAGAAAAAAAGGTAAAGGCCCCAAATGCCTATTCTTGAGCCTCTTTTTTTTTTTTTTTTTTTTGTTGCACTTTTCAAGCTTTAAATCTTGCTAAGGACAACTAATTGAAAAGCCTTTGACACTTCTATGGCCAGTCGATTCCTAAAGTTTTTAACATGTTTATGTGTACAACCGAACACAACTTGTAGAAATGATCAGGAGAAGAGTCCAGAAGACTTCTATGGTAAACAATGTTAAGGGAAAGGGAGGGCATTATTGTTCAGAAAAAGGGAATGGGAGGTGGTTATCAGGTTTTGAATAGAACTACCACTCTAGACATGCATATATCTATGTATAACTGTACACGTATGTTTTATGCATATATGCATAACACACACACACACACACACACACACAGTGGGAATTGCTAATGCCAACGTTATCAATGTCCTTGAAGCTTTTAAGAGATGTGGTATTTGAGTAATCCACCCAATCATACCAGTTGGGGTAAGCCATGGTGCAAAAGCTATGCTGATTGGATCATAGCAAACCATGTGTTTTTTAATGAGACATGAATCAACGAAGAAGTGGCATGGCCAATCATATATCTGGACAATCCATTCAGTCATTACCATTGGGGGCAAGCCATGGTGCAAAAACTACGCTGATAATCGATGAAGAAGTGGCATGGCCAATCATCTATCTGGACTATCCATTCAGTCATTACCATTTGGGGCAAGCCATGGTGCAAAAACTAGGCTGATCATAAAAAAAAAAAACTGTCCGTTTTTATGAGCCACAGATTGATGGTTAACATTGTCAAATAAAAAATGCTTCATTGGAATCATAAGCAATTGATGGTAGGACAGGCCAAATAGATTTTTCAAGATGATGATAGGACCTATTTTGTTTCTCCACTTGATCTTGTATGTTTGTTTTTTATGCTATCGGTTGGAAGGTTAGGTCTGTTAGGATCACCCGATTGGTGTGATTTTTTTTCACCTTGGCTTGCACCCCAGTTGTGTCCATGTGACCTGATATTGGCAACCTCCATGATAGCATGGGTGTGCACCTCATGCTCTACAGTCTGTTTGGTGGCTGTGCTTCCATGATCCTCCTTTGCTTGCCTGCCCTTTGTAGCATAGTTGGTAAACCACACTTGGACTCGGACTTGGCCTGCGACTGAGTTGGGTCTTGGTGGATTGACTAGGTGGGTCCAAAGAATATTATTTTGAAACTTTATTTTATCATAAAAGTACAAATATATGGGTATTCTTCTCCTCCTTCCTTACATGGCCAAGTGTAATTTGAGCCTCTGCCATGGCCAATTCTAGAGCCCAGGTAAGGAGGAAGTTGATGTCTGGTAGGCAGCCCATTATAGAATTTTTGCCAATCTACCATTTAAATGTTGCCCCGCTAGGAGAGACTAAGTTATGCTGCTGCTGAGGATGGCGATGACAATGATAATTGACTAAATCATAGTTTTGTACAAAGTTGTTTGAGGAATTATAAAATGATTGATCCTATTTGAGTGACAAGAGACCTTATAATTATTTGGTAATAGAAATCTTAGATAAACAAAGTAGTTTGCCTTATTTGTCAAGTCCATTTTCTTTGGTCTAACTTGGTATATGTATTCAGGAACTGGGGAGATGGTGGATGGGCTTTTGGCTGAAACCTTCAATTTCTCGGTTGGAAAAGTTGTTACTGCGTATGTGGTTAAGGTGGAAAATGAGTGGGTCCAGTTGATGGTATCTCGACTTGTAAAGGCTCAGCTGTTTCTTCTTGATACTTCTTGTGAGCCAAGTGAGCTGCAAGAATTCAAGAAGCGGTTTAATGTGGGGCAAGCTGTTTCTGGTACTATTTTAAGTATTAATAAAGAGAAAAGGCTTTTAAGGCTCACATTGTGCCCATCATCTGTTATCCATAGAGTGCCACTTGATAATGACATTGTTAAGATGGAGGATCCAGTTGACATCACTTCGAATGATGGCGGTGATAAGCATATTCTTGAAGGCGATATTCTTGGTGGCAGAATCACGAAAGTACTTCCAGGAATTGGTGGGCTGCTTGTTCAGATTGGACCTCATCTATATGGAAAGGTCCATTTTGCTGAACTCACAGACATGTGGGTGTCTAACCCTCTTGATGGGTATCAGGAAGGCCAATTTGTCAAATGCAAGGTCCAGGAAATCAGCCGTTCATTCAAGGGTACTGTACATGTTGATTTGTCTTTACGTGCTTCTTTAGTAGGCGTCCAGCCTGACAATTTAGTGGGGTAAGTGGTTGCACTATTGTTTTACTTAATTTCTACATTATCCAGTCATTTTATAATTCATTAAAACTTGATATTGAATAGAAAGTTTATTTTGAATTCTCCCAACTACACATTTAGTGTAAACTCTGTACCCATCATGTGCACGTGTAACTTGGTAGCACTGAGTTATGCATTCGGGTAGTCACATGCCCTTGTATCTTTTTCTTTTAGCATATAACTATGAAATTAAATTTTTTTGAGGGAGACTCGTCAACAATAGCTTTTGATTGGGGGCCCTTGCTCATCACCCATGCATTGCTATACTGAACTCCTAAAAGGAAGAAAAATGCCTAAAACAGATTTTCCCCTTCGAATGAAGGGATTGATAGTTTTCCCAGTCCTAGTATCATTGTGCAAATCCTCATCTTTGCCAATTGATGACAAATGATGATAAAATTGTGTTACTGTGAAGTCAGCATCGGAAAAACCGATGCTAGTGATCCTTATTGTCAGACTAATCCTATAGCAGTGTGTTTGTTGCTCTATGTTGTCTTGGCTTTCTACTCATCCTCTGTTCTTCTTCTCTTTATCTGTAAAAAAAGACGTTTAATTGACATTAATTGACAGAAAAGGGATAAACCCTACCAAATACAATCAAAATAATGGATATTGTGAATATATATGTAAGGGTTCCCTAGAAACACCTTCCTTGGGTCAAATATCCTGCTATGGCATTGGCCTCCCTCTTGTGTAAGGTAGATGGGAAATAAGCATTCCTTATTCTTAAGCTCATTCACAGTGAATGCTTGCTCCCATGTCACCGTACACCCCCTGAAGGCACACACCGTGGTCTTTCTCATATTACATTCTGTAGGCACACCTACATTCTATGATCATAATGTTGCAATGCATCTAGAAGTAAGCTGACTTTCATGTCAATGGCAAAGCTCTGTATGATTGGAGTTTCCAGCCACTAACAGGCTGTGGAAAACTACCTTGAAAGCCCCCCATCCTGGAGAAAGCTGACTTCCAGTTTGAGTGTTTTCTGGGGAATGGTTCCTGGCATTGTTTGAAAGCCAGGAACTTGGATTCAGCTCAATCTACCAATGAGTCAAGACTCGGACGAGTCGCCCGATGACTTGGCTAGGTCTTGTAAATTTTCACCAGGTCTATTATATTTTTTACTTGAAATTAGAAAAAAGGGTATAATTACAAATAATAATAGATCATATTTTATTAATGTATTTAAAATACTACCTATTAGTATATATTACGATAAGTTGCCATCTATATGGAAGGAAATTATTCAGTTTAATAGCCCCTATTATTTCATCAGTACAAATGAGTCATACTACAAACAATGTTGTCAAAATTGTTATCGTATCACAAATCGCAGTAGGGGTTGAATTGTATCGAATCACAAATCGTAAGATTTGTTACAATTTTCTTAAAAATTTGAAAAAAATATGAAAATATAAATAAATCAGATTTTTTTTAACTCATCAATCTTCCTTTTGCCATTAATATGCATCGAGTAATACCATGTCATGATAGTGTTCAAGGATTCATATTCCTTTATTTCTTTGTCTTTCAAGAAATTTCCCTTAAAAAACATACAAGGGTCCTTTAATAATTAATGTTCTTGTTACCTTTCTTGAATGTAGAATCACGGTGGAAAAGCAGCCGTTGATACCGTGGACCGATGAAAAAAATATATGTTGATTTGTAAACATTATTTCATAATACATATTAGTCAACATTATCATTACCATCCAGAAAAACATTACAGGAAAGTGTCGTACATCAATGGGGTGTTTCGACTAGTTAAGAATAAGAAATCACAAAAAAAATAAAAAATACATGATTTAACATAGAAGTGAATATATATAATTTAATCTCTTTTAAAAAAAAAATAAAATAATATACCTTTTCTGAACTATTATTAGAGCTCCCACCAATTTAAAAACATAAAATGAAGGCCAATTGAAGCTTAAAATAGATGAGAACAAGCATAATTTGAATCGTAAATCGTAGGATTCAATTCATAGAATTGTAGGATTCATATAAAAAGGGATTCAATGTTGGGATTCAAATCATTTTGCTCAAGATTCGACTAAAATCGTATATCGTAAATCATAAGATTTTGACAACATTGACTACAATTGCCTTCTTTTTTTGGTGCTAGAAATACCTCAATGACTCTTCAAAAACAAAAAAGAATAAAAAATCAATTGGAGTAGCTTAGAAGAAAAATCAGATGGATGACCATTTATATGAACATTTACAACAAAATCAAAGCAAAAGGAAAAAGGAAAATTTTGCATACATACCTTTTCAAGAATGCTGTAAATAAAACAGTGGTATAATTTCCATATATAAAGGAGGAGAATGTGATTTGGGAAGGAGTAGAATATTAATTTGGATATAAAAGCGATTAGAATCCAATCAATTATATTAATTGATACAAATATGCTATTAAAAAGTAAACTTTAGAAATATTACAAAGAAAAGCAAAGAAAATCAATCAAAGATTATTGTTTATTAGTTGATTTAGCATTTTTTACGATGGAACAACTTGGTCCGAGTTTCATGACTCTGTGGATCGGCTGATCGATGAAAGCACAGTGGAATTGCCTAAAAGTTAAGTGAGTTTTGTAGAGAAACAATCCGTAGCATGGATTGGTAATGGAATGGGCTCTAGCATTGAATGTCATTGCTTATTTCCCAGTCTGCTGATGGGAGTTGTAAATTTTGCTTTGTATATTTGTAAGTTGTGGCCTCGGCCTCTTTTTAATGATACTGTTAATGTTCAAAAAAAGAAAGAAAAAAAGAAGCATGGATTGGTCAGGTTTTTGGCCTATCCGAGTCAAGTCAGACAAAGCCCTAGTTAACTCGCTGAGCTTTCAAACAATGATTCCTGGTTAGTAATGGTTTCCAATTGATGGAAATATCACTTAAATGATGATTTTGGTTGCATATTTTCTTATAACTGGGAGTTCTCTTTCTTTCTTCCTTTCCTTATTTTCTGTTTCTCGTCTATTCTTATTTTTGCATCTTCACTTCTAGGGTTCCTAAATTTCGTTCATTGCAAATTTTCTGTTTTTTTAAAGGTAAATTTTTTTTTTTTTTTTTGATCTGTAGAATTTTAATAATCATAACTATTTTTTTTTAATTTTTTATTTTTTTTTTATTTTTAAAAAGAGAACTGATCACCTACGGCTGGTTGCTGGTTAGCCTTACTTATGATCCTTTTTCACCCGCATTTTGCAGTTGACAATAAATCATATTTTCCAGGCTCAATTGCAGCCCAAATATTTGAAGGGGGACTATTGCGTACAACTGGCTGTAGGTGATTTGTCCTCGTTTTAATAGTGGTATTTCAAACTGACAAGAAAGCGAGAGTCTATTCCAGTAATGCACTCTTATGTTTTTGAAACTTAAAAGAATTGTGAAAAGTTTCATTTGTTACCTCTGCTAGTCGTCTTCCCCTATGGGTGGTCTTTCAAATGAAAATTGACCCTAGTAAATACTTTCTGCATGAGTGACTTAATGCAGGACAGATCTCTAGTTGGTTCTACAAGCACAGGCAAATGGTGTTTAGGAACCTTGAAAAAAGTATAGATCTCCTTTCCTAGGTTTAGCTAGTTCATGTCAGATAATGTTGAACATAATCAGCAGTTAACACTCAGCTCTTCCTCATCAATGCATCCAACATATTCACTACTGTTATGGATTTGCTCATTTCTGGTTCGTATATGAAAATTATGTGAGCTTGTGTATCATTTGCTCTTTTGGAAGCTATATAAATATTATATTGCCTTGGTTGATATGTTGTTTATCTAGGGACATCTTTTTCATCATATGAAGTGCAATTTCTAAAGAGTTGTTGCTTTATGGTTTACAGGGATTTTCTCAACAAGCGATTTGAAAAGATTGAGGACCTTCATCCTAACATGGATGTACAGGTATAAAATATTTGATGATTTGGTACATTCTTTTTTTCTTTTTTTATTAGTGTGCTAAAACTCTTCTTGTACATTCAAATAGTAAGGTTTTTTACCTTATTAGGCCTTAACACTGTCAAATTAATAAAAAATGCAACCTGCAGTTGTGTTGTTCGAATGAAATTATTCAATTAATCCAACTTGCATGGATTGATTCGACTCAAATTGTATAATTTCAATCCTACAATTACAGCATGATTTGATTGGATTTACCATTCATTCATATGATTCGAACTGAAATCTTGGTGCAACTCAGATATCGAGTCAATGAGATCTCAACCACTGATTGCAAGAAATGTACAAGAGTACACCCACAAGAATGGAGGAGAGAGGGAGAAATAACTTTACTGGTATCAAAGTTCTCTTACAATATTTAAGAAAAGACTCACACTTGGAAAAAAATATTGGCATGACTACTTCCTACACCATCCCTTCTTTTATAGACCTTAAATGAATATTTAATGAACATCCCCTGAACTATTAGCTTCATTTGAAATCAATCTGTCTAATTGATTCAAATCATTTTATTCTACCTAAGATGGAAACAAGCCTAATAATGGTAAAAGAAACCTAGAAAATAACTCCTAAAATCTTCAATCATATCTTTAAATCAACCCCATATCTTTCATCACATCCTCTTATCTCTCCCACAAATAGTAAATTGCAGCTTTTGATATTTAGGCCCCAAATCTATAAATAAATAGTCCAAAATCAGCACATGCTAGGCTATATGGTGGGCCATGGGACTACGTCAAATCCATACAATATTACAGATTTTGATTAGAGTCGCAAGTCACACCATTTTAACAACCACACTTTCTGCGGTTTTCATACATTTGTCTCATGTATAGTGAATGTTTACGAACAGTTTACTTGAGAGAATGTACCTTATAGAAGTAGTGAATAATAACAGGCTGTGTCTCATCCAGGGTTATGTGAAGAATGTTACGTCTAAAGGATGTTTCATTATGCTTTCTCGGAAGATTGATGCAAAAATTCTTCTGTCAAACTTGTCTGACGGTTACATCGAGAATCCTGAAAATGAATTCCCTGTTGGAAAACTAGTAAATGGCAAGTAAGTATGTTAACCATCAGCAATTCAGATAAGCAGTTGGTATTTTCCACATGTAACAGATCATCTGGTGCAGGGTGTTATCTGTGGAGCCTTTGTCTAAGAGAATTGAGGTAACTCTGAAAACAGTGCTCGGAAACAGGGCATCAAAATCTGACATAAGTGATCTTCAGAAGCTAACTGTTGGAGATGTCATCTCTGGCAATATCAGGCGGATTGAGCCATATGGTTTATTTATTAAGATTGATAACACGAACATGGTAACTATTCATGCACACTTTATCTCTATGATACTTTGTGAGATTATGTCAATGCTCTGATATCTCTTCCTTGGCCTAGGTTGGTTTATGCCACATTTCAGAGCTTTCCGACAATCACATTGAGAATATTGAAAGCAAATATGGAGTGGGAGAGAGAGTGGTGGCAAAGATACTAAAGGTAAAGTTCTTTACTGCTAATAATTCAAGAAACGTCTTTCATTATCCAAAGCATTTATTTACAAGAAGGGGTGCTTTTCAACCTGTTGATAGTTCCGAATTGGGCCGTGACCTGCTGAACTAGATAGGACAGTGACCTCGACATAGTGCATGCAATCATGATCAGTTTAATTTGTTCTTTATCTGCCCAACTACTCTAATATGTTTTCCTGAGATAACGAGGATGCAAAACGTACTGATCTTTTTGGTTCCATTCACACCCCTTGAAGCATTGGTTCCCTAATATGCTTCTGTTGTATATAACTTACATTGTCAGGTGGACGATGAAAGACACCGAGTTTCTCTTGGAATGAAGAGTTCATATATAGGAGATGATGCTGGTGTTACGTCAAACCATACAATCAATGAAGCCATTGGTAGTGATGGTTCTAGTTATGATTCTCAGCTCAACGTGATGCATCTGGATGGTGACTTAACTGGTACTCAAGATGTATATGGTGAACATGCAAATGGACACCATGTTGTTCTTGCACAAGCAGAATCAAGGGCTTCTGTTCCTCCTCTTGAGGTTACTCTTGATGACATGGAGAGTTCCGATTTGGAAAATGCAGTCGCTGGAACCAATGAGGATGCTAATCAAACAAATACTGTTGCTGACAAGAACCAGAGACGTGCTAAGAAAAAAGTGAAGGAACAGAGGTTTGTCCATTTCTTCTATTTTCTTCTGTCATGGCTGTCTTCTGAATGCCTTCTATGGACTAGTGTTTTTCTATCTTCAAACTCTTGTGTGCAGGGAACTGGAAATTAGCGCTGCTGAAGAAAGACTTCTTGAAAATGATGTTCCAAGAACTGCTGATGAATTTGAGAAATGGGTGAGAAGCTCTCCTAACAGTAGTGTCGTGTGGATAAGATATATGGCTTTTATGCTATCTCTGGCAGATGTGGAGAAGGCACGCTCCATAGCTGAAAGGTATGATTATGGCTCCAGGGTAGACTGTAACAGGAGTAATGTTTCTTTCCGTCTTCTTTTTCTTCTTCTTCTTCTTCTTTCCATTTTTGCTCTTCATATGTGATGAGGACACAAGACCATTTCAAGTGTACCAACGAAGAAAGCGCCATCCACAAGTCTTCGGGCGCCCGAACTTAGCTTCTCGAGCGCCCGAAACTCTCTGGACGTTTTTAGACGTTTTCAACGCTCGAAAATCTTCTAGGTTGTCTAGTGGGTGAGCATGTTAAGACTTGGGACCTAATTTTATCAACTGTTGAATTTGCTTATAATAGGTCAATAAATCGATCTACAGGGATGAGTCCATTTGAAGTTGTCAGTGGGTATAAACCTAGAATGCCAATAGATCTTTTACCCATGTCTGTCACTCAATCTTCTGAATCAGCCGATGCATTTGCACGACATATCCATGAATTGCATACGCATATTAGACAGCGGATAAGTAAGAGTAATGATAATTATAAAATTTCAGCTGATTCTCATCGTAGACTGCAAGATTTTCAAGAAGGAGACTATGTAATGGTGAGGGTAAGGCCAGAGCGGTTCTCACAGGGTTCCGCTAAGAAATTACAAGCACGTAGTGCTGGACCATTCAAGATAGTGCAGAAAATTGGGTCCAATGCGTATCGGATTGACCTTCCATCTGAAATGGGCATTAACCCGACTCTTAATGTAGAAGATCTAGTCCGTTCCCCTGATCCTACCATTGATCCATCATTTCATTCATGGCCCTATTCTGATTTTGCTTCACAACCCCTTCCACCCCCCCCTATTGTTCATAAAGAAGAAATTGAAGAAATCTTGGATGATGAGATAGTTTCCATGCGAGATGGAGGTTTCCAGAGGTATCTTGTCAAATGGAGGAACAAACCACCTTCTGAATCTACGTGGTTGACTGAAGCAGAAGTGTAGCGTGTTGATCCAGACTTACTAGAGCGCCACAAGAGTTTTAACTCGTCGGAGTCGAGTTTTTCTCACCCGAGGGGAGTTGATGAGGACACAAGACCATTTCAAGTGTACCAACGAAGAAAGCGCCATCCACAAGTACCATCTTTGTGGATAGGCGACTATTGAGGAGCTGAAGACCCTCCACACATGATTAGACACATAGAAGACCCCATCCAGGGAGGGCACATGTGAAGGAAGAATGAAGAAAGAAGACTGAAGAACTGAAGTCTTCGGCCGCCCGACCATTGCCTTCGGGCGCCCGAATTTAGCCTCTCGAGCGCCCGAAACTCTCTGGACGTTTTTGGACGTCTTCGGGCGCCCGATCAGGCGATCGGGCGAGCGCTCGAACTTTAGCGCACTTTTGTTTATTTACGCGTTTTTGCTTAGTTTAGGGGTAGTTTAGTAATTTTACTTGTTTTAATTGTTTATTTAAGAGGGCTAGGCCCTAAGTACGAATTTGAACTTTGGATATTGATTAATGAAAGCCTCTTTGAGCTTCCTCCTTCCTTCTCTCTCTCTCTCATGGTGATTCTTCTCTTCTCTTTGATCTTCTTCTTCTGATTTCTTCTTGTGTCCCTCCAAATTCTTCCAGGTATTTTATCTTCTATTATCCTTCCAAACTTCTGTTTTGTTTATTCCCCATGATCTAAACCTTGGGAATCAAGCTAAACCCTAAAACCCCAAATTCCCAAATCCCTAATCCGAGAAACTTCCTGATTCTTCGGACTAGTGATTTTCATTGATCGATCGGGTATTGCCATGCAAGATCGGGAGGTTCCATCCCTCGCCGGATCCAACCTATGCACTAATTGAATCCCATACTCCATGGTTGTGATGATGGCCCGCTTCATTGCATGTTTCCTTTATGTTTTTCTTAGTTTATGATGATTAATGCTAGATTTCATTATTATTATTGCTTTTACTTCCGCTGAATAATTGTGTTCATGAACATGCATCATATTTAGGGCTGTCCTGCATCAATATGCATTTGGACTTTTCCATTGGGAACTGACAGAAGCATGTTACAGAAAGAACTCATCAGATCTTCGTTATTCTTTTGTGAATCACTCTCTTCTCGTTTTCATGCAAGCGAAGGGACATGCTGCAACACTGCAAAAGTCTGAAGATATAAAATGAGAAGCACCTTGACAACAAAAAAAGGGGGCTAAGGCTTGCCGACATGGGAAATTTTCGGATGCTTTAATCTCAAAAGGAGAGAGAAGCATGCAAGAACAATCTTCTATGCAAGAAGTGGATTTTCTATGGTTACTAACTCGGACATGATTATCACCTGGAAGATCCAGTAGCTTATCTGTTGAAAGATTTGATTTCAGATTATAATTCTAACCATACAATCTTCTTTCAGCTTTTCAATTGCTTTTATTCTTTTTCTCCTTTTTTTTCCCAATTGTCCAAATATTTAGTTGTTTTAGTTCTTCAAATGTCTCTCTCAAGAATAAAGAAGAGGGAGAAAATATACAATGAGGAACTACAGTGAGCTGTTGAATTTCATGCTTTCATTTTTACTCCGTTTTCCCCAGTTTTTCTCATATGCTGTATACTTTCTCTGAGAGTTTCATTAAAAATGAAGCCTCCACCTCATGGAAGATATTTTCAGTAATTACCTTCTTTTTTGGAACTTCATAACCTTAATTTTGTTAGCATTGTCTTGATATATGACTTGCTCTCGATTTTGGGTTTTAACAGGGCTTTGCAAACAATAAACATCCGAGAAGAGGGGGAAAAGATGAATATCTGGGTTGCTTATTTTAATCTGGAAAATGAATATGGAAGGCCACCAGAGGTGAAAGAAAAGAGACACCCCCCACCACCACCTTAAATTTGTTGCTCTAGTATTGTAGGCACTTCTGTAAACATTTAAATGATTTCAGGAGGCTGTCATGAAGACGTTCCAGAGGGCATTGCAGTATTGTGATCCTAAAAAGCTACATTTGGCTCTCTTAGGGATGTATGAAAGAACCAACCAACAGAAGCTGGTGGATGAGCTTCTAAACAGAATGACCAAAAAATTCAAGACATCATGCAAGGTATTTCTTCTTACCCGAATCCTTGTTTTCTGCATAGAGATGCGCTCCAGTGGTAACAGTACCACCGTAAGCTTATGGTGGTACCAGGTAGATGTGGGGCCCCGTGATGTATACAGGACATTCAACCCAACCAACAGGTGTGAGATTTAAATTTTTTTTAAATGATGATACGTTTATTGTGTATGGGCTGGAGCCGAAAGAATTACAAAGGAAAACAAAAACAAAAACCAATTACAAATCTAAGCATCTATCAGGGAAATGAGCAATAGGTATTGAATTTGATGCGTTCGCCTGTTCCATCACATTCAGTTTAGCCATATTGAAAACCCCCAATATTCACCCCTTCAGATTCCGGAAACACTGATCATTCCTTTCTAACCAGAGACACCATATCCCAGCTATAAATATAATAAGCAAAGATGGCATACTCTCTTCCTCAATTTTCCTTTGCCCCCACCATGCCAAGCAAGGAAAAACTGCTCAATGGAGCTTGGAGTTCCAAACAGAAAAAAGTAACACTACCACAACTTTTTGGCAAAAGGGCAATGAATAAAAAGATGGTCAACCAGTTATTCATTTTGATAGCACATCAAACCCACACTTGGAATAACCATTTTCCTCTCACGCAAGTTATCAACCGTGAGAACCTCTTGCGCAAGTTATTCCTACCCAGATGTATGAGATTATGCTATCCCTATGTATATAAAAATAAGCCCAATCCAACACTGAGGTGGGCTGCAGAACAGGGTACAAGATGGGATGGAATGCCCACCCTTGATTTGCACCTGGGCCCACCTAAGTTGTAAAACAACCTGTTTGTAGGCCTGACCCTTCGTCCAGCTAGATTAAGGTTCTGAATGGCCTGGATTGCAGATAAACTACAAGGTGGGCCCCCTATTAATATCAACGGTAGGCGTCCACTCTCAACTTGTTCCTTTTGTGGCCCACCTGAGTTTGGATCGGGCTGACTTTTGGGTACTGTAGGCAACTTGACGTCACACATCTGATGAATGGGTTGGATGTCATGAATATATCACGTGGGTTACACTTTTGTTCAGTACCTTTAGAGGACTCCCGTTCTGCATAGGCCATGAAACTTGAAAGTAGTTCATATTGTGAAATTGTAGGTTTGGTTAAAGCGTGTCGAGAACAGCTTGAAGCAAGGCAAAGATGGAGTTCAGTCAATTGTAAATCGTGCTCTTATATTCCTCCCCCGCAGTAAACACATCAAGTTCATCTCAAAGACTTCTATCCTTGAGTTTAAGTGTGGTGTGCCCGACAGGGGGCGATCCATGTTTGAAGGAATATTGCGGGAGTACCCCAAGAGAACAGACTTGTGGAGTGTTTACCTTGATCAAGTAATCTCCTTTTCCGATCTATGGTTTAGGCTTCTGCATTTGTATGCACTATTGAATTGAATTGCAATAATTAGTCCATTTGAGAGGTAATGGCGAATTTGCAGTTTCCTTTCCACAGTATTCCAATTGTGGGATTAGGATCCAGATTGCAATTATGTAGAGTAACTTTCAAGATTGGAATTGAGTTAACTGCAAATTGAGGCCTCCCATTATGAATACCAATGCAACTTAATTTTAGTCATTTTCATTTACTGAACTGATTAATGCGATTCATATTGATAGAGCATCCAAAATTCCAGATGTAGCCTTGATATCTTATTAACGTGATGCCACCCTACTCATCTCAACATTGTCTTTGAACAGGAAATCCGCCTGGGAGATGTGGATATGATCCGTGCATTATTCGAGCGGGCGACGTGCTTAAGTCTTCCTCCAAAGAAAATGAAGGTGCGTAGGTCTAACTCTGGTTTTGATTTCCCTGTATGGCTTGTATGCATGGAACACCGTCTTATGACTTTGGGTTTACAGTTCCTGTTCAAGAAGTATCTCGAGTATGAGAAATCTTGTGGTGAAGAAGAACGGATCGAATATGTTAAGAAAAAGGCAATGGAGTATGTGGAGAGTTCGCTCACATGATGATAACGATAGATCAGTCCACCTTGAGACGAAACACCTAGTTTTAGTCCTCCGAAGATGATTTTAGAAGACGTTGTTGTAGCATTTGTGATACACACACAAATCTTGTAAATTAATTTAAACTTCGAGTTATTCCATCATTGATTATGCTGTAATGCAAAATTTTGATTTTATGCGGATGAGAGGTTGTGCAAATTCTTGTATTTACTGGGTATCTGGGATTGAAGCTGAAGGAAGAATCATCACCATCAGAATGTGGAAATGGAATACCAATTTGTTTCGACTTCCATGTTTGATTAAATTTAGAAAGCAGTATAATCTGTTTGAATCTACTGTTTCAGATCTTTCAACTTGTCCCAACCATGTAGGACCCATCGTATGAATGGACAAGTTTCCCATACTCATGCCATGTCTACGGCGGAAATTGGGTACCCTGATTGTCTCTCTGCAACACTATCCCATGGAAAAGAAAAGTCCTCTTGGTACATCAGCTGGACATCTGGAGCTCTTTTGAGTGTCTGAATTCCAGAATTCTTGAAGGAATTTGGGAACTATATCATGAACCGAGGTGCACCATTTCCAATGGGATGTCAGGCATGTTAGGCTCAACGTCGGTAAATTTAGAGCTGATGGATAAACCCAGGGCGTAGTGCTAAAACTGGCAACTCAGCCTAGTCAACTCGACTCGATGAGATTTCAAGCTAAGTCAATAAGAAACTCACTTGTGAGCAAGACTTGGTCGTGATTCGTTGAGTTGGCTCACCGATTTGAGAATATTCGCTAAATGATTGCCTCTGAAATAAAAATGAGGTGAAGCAGGATATGAGGCACGAACTCAACCTGAGGGCAAAGTGCATGCGCTCTAACCAACCCGTCATATGTTCCTTTTTCGTTTTTGGCAATATGAGTCATTTTTGGTGCCTGATATTTTAATTACCTATTATTAACCTAATATCTTTATTTATTGAATATTGAATTGAGTATTCGGGTTAGCTCAACCTGGTGGAATATTGAGTCAAGCTCAACTCAAACCAGCTGAATATTGAGATACGAGTTGATTTTTCGGGTTTGTGAACTATGATTCATGGGAATTGGACTCATGTCTTGTTCTTAAGTCTTATGGGCCATGCTTTGGACCAACTCTGGCATCACAAATAACTTGTACTAGGATTTATATTAGCCTAGTTTGGATTGCCTCAAATGTGATAAGAAATGGAATCATTGCAGCATGCGATTATGCTCAACAGGTGGCGATGGGCCAGGTAGCCCACATGATCCTATGTGCCTGATGTGGCTCTGATCTGGGCTTGGATCTACTAGGTTGGCCAATGAGCTGGGATTGGGCCTTGTGGGATCGCATATTTTTATTGCATCTCCAATCCATGATGGGGCCATGATATCAATGGTCTGGAGTTGAACCATTGGGCCAGATTCCAAGCTGCTCATAAAAATGCAAAAAAACAGAAAAAAAAAAAAAAGGATTGGCTTTGGGCCTGTTTTGGTCCCGCTAAAAAATGAGTTCATCTCATTTTGATTAATTGTAATTATGCTTTAGAGATCATAATTATTGTTGCAATTCTATATACTATGAATAGGCAAAATAGCTCCCTTTTAGGACTTCATTATAAAAATGGCCTTTTTTCTTTTACACACACATCCAACATGGCACTCTTTTTACACACAAGCCCTTGAACCTAGGACTTCAGTGTTGCAAGGCAGAGCGATCTACCACTGAGCCATCAATCAAGGCATAAATGGCCTTGGTATTTCATGTTTTATTAAGAATTTTGTTTGAGGACTCCAAATACTATTAAGAGTCAAATATTTTTAGAGCTGGACGCTGAGCCGAATCAAATCAAGCTTGGTCCAACTTGGCTCAGTTTGGTCAGCAGCTCAGGCTAGCTTGAATTCCAGTTCAAGCTTTTGAGTCAGGTTGATTAGGGATAAAATGAGCTAATGGGCTGGGCATTATATGAGGAACTCTCCTAGTCCAACCACTTCGGTAAGGGTGGTGCTAATTAATATTGTTAATGGTAATAAATGAGACGATAAATAAATAAGGAAAGAAAATGATTCAGCTAAAATAGGACCCACTATGGTGTGTATGTGAAATCTAATCCATCCACTAGATGGGTCACCTCATGTTAGGCCCAAGGCCAAAATATCAGCTCCATTTATGATTCAGGTGGACGACATTATTTGAGAAAGTGTACATGTCAACTCTCATCCTCCAAAATGCAACCTTTCGTGTGACCCACCTAATCATGTGTCAGCCTGATTTTTTTGCCTTGGGTGTAAGGCGAGATTTCATATCTAATGATCAGAGTAGATCTCAGATACACATCACGGCAGGCCATCTTCAATATGAGGGTGGGCATCCCATAAAATTTTGGACACAGCAATGTTTCACCGTGTGCTGCTGGTAAAGCTCTGTGGGGCCCCACCATGTTGTGTTTCTTTTATCCACACTGTCCATTTATTTTTCCAGCACATTTGAGGGCATGAGCCAAAATATATGACAGATCCAAATCTCAAGTGAACCACACCATAGGAAAGAGCGGTGATTGAACGGCCACCATTAAAAATTTATTGGGGCTACAAAAGTTTTAGATCAAGCTGATATTGGGGTTTCCCTTCATTTAAGTCTGTGCGACCCAATCAACCGGTTGGATGGCAAATAAACATTCCAATGGGCCCTAGGAAGTTTTTAATAGTGGGCGTTCAATCACCACCATTTCCTATGGTGTGGTCCACTTGAGATTTGGATCTTCCTCATTTTGGCTCATGCCTTGAAATGAGTTAGAAAATGGGATGGATAGTGTGGATAAAACACAGATCATGATAAGCATACAGATCTTTTTCAGCATGACATGTATGGCTGCTGTGTCCTACTTACACAATCTCAGTACTAGAAGAACAAAAATTCTATGGGATGCTCCACTACTTGCATTTGCCGTGGGCAGCTATGATGTGTATCTGAAATCCATTCAGACCATTAGACATGTAGTATGACCTTAGGCCAAAGGCTAAAAATTAGGATGATCTGTGATTTAGGTGGGACACAGCATAGGAAACAGTTAAGATAGAGACAACCACTCTTAACTTATCAGGAACTACAAAAGTTTTGGGATCAAGCTAATATTTGTGTGGTCCCTTCGTCTAGGTTTGTGTGACCTCATCAACAGGCCGGATGGCAACCAAACACTCCGGTGCCCCTAAGAAGTTTTTAACAAAGGGCATTCAATCACCACTCTTTACTGTAGGGTGGTCCACATGAGATTTCGATTTGCTTCAGTTTTGAGATCGTACACTAAGATGAGCTATCAAAACAAATGGACAGCAGATCCATCGCAGTGGCCTGCACACTAAGGTATTCTTGGAAGGGGTATCCATTCATGTCTAAGGTTCCTTGAAGATCTTTCTGAAATAGTTTTTCTTTCCCTCCATTGAAGTTTCAAAGTTGCATGGCCTAAGAACCTGAATTGCCAACAAGAACTGTCCTCCAGAATCTAGTTAGGGCCATCGTGACATTTATAGAAAATCATGTTGTCCATCCATTTTACCATATCATGTTAGGACATGGCTCAGAATGAGGTAAGTGCCTGCGCTATAGGAAATGGTGAGGATTAAACGTCCACCCTTTAAACATCGGTGGGGTCACAAAATTTTTGTTTGAGGCTAACATTTTTATCTTTTTAGCTCATCCAAGGTAGAAATGACCTTATCAACACTATGGATGGCATATAAATGTCATGGTGGATCTAGGAGTGTTTCAACGGTTGGCATTCCTAAACCCACTTTTTCCGATTTTGAGACCCACTTGAGTTTTGGATCTACCTTTTTTGCTCGTGTCCTAACATGATCTTAGAAGACGGATAGATGAAGTGGATTTCTCACAAACATCATGGTGGCCCACCGTGGATAATGAGACTCCATTGGTCCTTAAGAAATAACTCTAATAAATGCACAAGGCATTATTTCTCTTATTTATAGTAAAAATTAAATGCCCTAAAATCCAACTCCAAATGAACGGCATCAATGCTGGTTGGATATATATATATATATATATATATATATATATATATATATATATATATATATATATATAGAGAGAGAGAGAGAGAGAGAGAGAGAGAGAGAGAGGAATGCTCACCTAGGCACTTCTCGTGAGAGACACTCATGAGCACTTTTTCATGGCTCATCGCACAGGATGTGAGCCCAAAATTTGAGCCGTCCATGTGATGCAACACCCCAAAAAACCCCTGAGGCCCATCTTTCAACCTAATCTAAAACTCTGGTGGGCCGTAGCAGAAAGCAAGAGGCAAATCAAGGAAGGAAACTGTTTCTTTCTTTCATGGCCCACCAAAGTTCTGGAACAAGTTGAAAGATGGGCCCTAGGAGTTTTTTGGGGTGCTGCATCACATGGACGGCTCAGATTTTGGGCTCACATCATATGTGATAAGCCAAGAAAAAGTGCCCACGAGTTCTCTCACGAGAAGTGCGCAGGTGAGCATTCCTCATATATATATGCTCACCTTCGCACCACTTCTCACAAGAACTCGTGAGCACTTTCTGAGAACTTATCATACGTGATGTGAGCCCCAAATCTGAGCCATCCATGTGATGCAACACTTCAAAAAAATCCCTAGGGATGAACTTTCAACCAAATCCAAAACTCTGGTGGGCCGTAGCACATAAAGAAAGGCGAATTAAGATAATGGGTCTAGGTTTCGTAGAGGGAGATCCACTCAGAGCCATTTATAAATGAGTCAGGTCTAATGGGTCTGGGTCTGGATATGGTAGGAAAGTATTTTTACTATTTGTAAAATCGGGTTTGGACGGGTTCGGGTCAGCCTTAATATAAAGGAAACCAGATCCAGACCCATTTAGCAATTGGGTTTATTCTTGTACTCAGACCTGTACCATTTAACAAATGGGTAGGTCTAAATTATGAGTTCAGTTTAGGTACCCCATCAGATCGGCTGACCCATTTACAACCCTAACGCAGATTACCTGCTTTGACTGAGGTGGGGCTATCATGAATTTTATGATAAATCTAACCTGTCCATTCATTCTCAAAGATCAAGTTAGGAAATGGGCCCAAAAATGAGGCCTCATCCAAAATTCAAGTGGGACACGTGACAAGAAACAGTAAGAATTGCATATTCACCATTGAAACATTCATAGGGCTACAGAAGTTTTGGATCAGGCTATGGTTTTTGTGTTTTAAGTTGATTCCTCACAAACGTCCCGGTGGGTACCACCTAGCTTCCCGTGGTCCGAAGTTCACGCCAAAGGCCATATACGATTTCACTAGTAGCATACACTTTGGTGGTGTCTTGATGCGCCAAAATTCTTTGTGCCCCATGGAGATATGTATGTTATATCCACACTGTTCATCCATTTTTCCTGGTCATTTTAAGGCATAAAGCAAAAAAAATGAAGCAGATGCAAAGCTCAAGTGATCACACCAAGAAAAACAGTGAGCATGGATCAATCTGATATTTATAGGTGGCACGGAAGTTTATAGGTGGCATTGAAGTTCTGGATCAATGTGATATTTGTGTTTCCCTCCATTAATTTACGCAGGTGTGACCTCGTGAACAGATTAGATGGCAATTATGGTGTGCCCTAAGTTTCAACGGTGGGGTGGATGTCAGTGTCCCCACTACTTTCTGTGGTGTGGTCCACTTGACTTTCGGATTTGCCTTATTTTTTGGATTTATTCCCTAAGCTGATCTGGAAAAATGGATGGACGGTGTGATCTAACACATAGGATACATCATGGTGAGGCCATACAACCTTGCCACGTCAACACCCAACATTAAAACAGAAAAAGAAAAAACACTTGTCATGTCAACGGTCAACACCCAACGTTAAAAAAGAAAAAGGAAAAAAAGGAGTTACTTTGGTTTTCTCTCCGGTACCCATCACAGTGGCGGGAGCGGTTTGCGTGGATCGCCGGTGAATCCCTAACAATGGGGGCTCACTGTGATTTATATTCCTTACATCCACACCATCCATCCATTTTCACAGCTCATTTTAGAGCATGAGCCAAAAAATGAAGCAGATCCAAATCTTAGGAGACCATACCACAGGAAACAGTTTTGATTTAATCCTCACCATTAAAAACTTCATGCGGCCACTGGAATGTTTATTGTCCATCCAACCTGTTGATAAGGTCACAAAGACCTGGATGAAGAGACCACACAAATATCAGGTTGATCTAAAGCTTTTGTGTCCTATGAGAAGCTTTAATGGTCGATTACCATTGTTTCCTATATTATAGTTCACCTGAAGTTTGGATCTGCTTCAATTTTTATATTATGCCCTAAAATGAGTTTTCAAAACAGATAGATGGCCTAGATATAAGGAACATAGATCACGGTGGACCCCACATTTTGGGATCCACTGAAACCGCGCTCCACATGGGCAAACTAGAATAAATGCTAAAAATAATTTCATTTTGGCTTGTATTCATTAACATTTACTTAAATTGGTAAAATTCAAACTGGTTGGACCTACGTATAGTCCAACTGGTTGGACTTGAGAGTGCCCCTCTCATATAAGAGAAAAATGCTCACCCATGCAATTCTTACGAGAACTTGTGAGCACTTTTTGAGAGTTGAATGAAGAGCTAGGCCGAGCAATTTAACCAAGTTAGCTCAGTTCTTGTCAAGCTCTAAATACCATTAAATTTACTTGTAAATCATTTCCAACATTGTAGAAATAAAACACATGAAGACTTCAAACAGCCAATCAAATCCAACCATTAAATTCCAATACTCAAAAAAAAAAAAAAAAAACACAAGGGCTAAGAATGAGTTCATCTCATTTTAGTACATCATAATTATATATTAAAGATCATGATGGTTGGTCATCAAGATTCTTTTTAATCCTTGACAAAATGAAATACTATCTTTAATAAACAAGTACTATTAACTAATATGAGATGAGATCATTTTGAGGCATATTCTACCACAGGCTCTAAAATTATTCACTTATTCCAAGCACTCTCTTCAACACATCCAATAGCAAGGGATAAGCTGTTAACATAGGGAGATGGCCTTCAGTTTTCAAGATCTCAACCGTAGAATTCCCTCCAAGCTTACTTCCCATGTAAGATGCCACAGAAGTGGGCACCACAGGGTCCTTCTCTGATTGGATGACTGTGCATGGGACCCCAACCTTTCCAAGTACCTCTCTGTTGTCCCCCAAGAACACTGTTCTGGCCACATCAAGTGCAATATCTGGTTTCATTCTTCCCAAACTGCTTCTGAATTCTTCTATTGACTTTGAGTCATTCCTTCCTACAGCTATTGGTGCAAATGTGGACGCCCAATTTGAGAAATTGGACTTCATGTCATGGAAGATGGTTTCAACGCCGGATCTTTCAAAACCGCCCTTGTATCCTTCTTCATTCAAGTACCTATATCAAGTGATCAAGATGAAAGAATCAATATCCCTTGATGTGGGTTATCTTAGTTAATTAAGAAAATATGATATTTGGTCATTTTAGACTGGTTTCTAGCCTGACAATACACCGAAGCTTGGTGTATAAAATCTCAGTTCTCTCCCATAGGTGCGTACAATGCTGGAACTGGACTTTCCAATCGATGGGTGCCTCTTGGGTCAATCAAGACTTAAATTATCATGCAATTTGGGTGTTGTTAACAACCCAACCAGTAGCTTGGTTTTGGAATATTGTTGGTGGTGATTCCATTGGGAGGTCCAGATTGATGGGAAAGCAAAGTGATCGGACGGTGGAGATCATGTTTTATACAACATGTCTTATGTATAATCTAATCACAGGAATGTTCGTTCCTGTATCATTACAATAACAACTAGTGCATTCTTTTCACTTCTCAACCATTTTTACTAACAAAAATAGAATAAAAGAACATACACCACATTCATACATGTATACATATGCTTCATGCGACCACATTCATACATGTATATATAAGCTTCATGCATGTAAGACCTGATGAGAGAGAGAGAGAGAGAGAGAGAGAGAGAGAGAGAGAGAGAGAGACCTTGGAGAGCCACTTAGTAGGATTAGGTGTTTGAAGAGCTGTGGCCTTTGGGTGGCAGCAATGCAACCAATCATGGCAGACATGGAATGGCCCAAGTAGATAGAACTGGTCACGTTGAGCTGATCAAGCAGGCACGTGAGGTCACGTGCATATGAATCGAAGGTGGAGTACCGTTCCTGATCATAGACCTCCGACCGCACTTTCGCGGAAAATACCATGTCGAAGACGACCACCTTGAAGTAGTAAGCTAGACAGGGAAGGATGTAGTGCCAGACGGTCTGGTCTGCACCAAAGCCATGAGACAGGACCAGGGTCTGGTTTCCATTGCCATAGACTCGAGCATTCAGGGCTTCCACCAGACCTCCTCCACTTGCATACACATTCATCTCCATGTATATACGTTTCCAATACTGTGTTATTGTATTGAATTAATTGCAGAAAGTTGCACAACTTTAAGAATTTCAATGCTCATGGGTCATTTATATAATGCCCACAAGAGCATGGGCCTGCTTGTATTAGTGGGTCCTTCTAACATGCGCCATGTGGGTGAATTGTTTTAAAGTTCACCCGGCAAGAGGTGCATCTGTTCACTGTTCTAAACTGATTTTCTATAGATTTAGCAATTAAAGTCATGTTGTTAAAATCATGCAGCCCATTAAAGAGGTGGGACGTCAGCTGAACGTTTTGAACGGTCTGGATCAATGAGCACATACAAGGATGTAGAATTTTTTTTTTTTTTTTTTGTTTTTCTACATACTCACACTATTCGAACCCATGAATAAGGAACCTACAAGGAGTGTAGCGATGAAATCAGGTTATTATGCCTCAAACTATTAATGGTATATCGAATCTGGACCGTCTAATTAATAGGGCACATCTTGAATGGATCATAGCTAGCCGAAAGCTTGCACTGGTTGCATCCTGAATTTTGGACGTCCAAAAACCGTCCATGAAAGAAGTCTAGGAGCATCTCAACGGTGCAAAAATTAACGGTAGGTCTTTCCAAGATGCGAACCATATATTAGATGGTCCAGATGGAAGAACACACCATCTTTACTAGCCCTGAATCACTCACACACACCACATTATCTACCAGCTCTCTACCATATTTGTAGTATTCTTTAGGTGAAAGATTATCCACAAGCATACAAATGAATGTTTAAAGAAATGCCAACATGTGTGTACGTTGTACGTGTGTATAATTTCTCTCTACCACCTACGATAGCAATTGGTTGTTGAGGTAGATTGTGATGATTAAAGTGGTCGGTTTTGCTAGCAGAATTTCAAAATGACATCTACTCGTATTTGAACAATAATAAATTAAGAAATAAAGAACAATTGGAAAAAAAAAAAAAAAAAACAGAAAAGAGGAGTTTTATCCAGCTGGGAACGGCCAGGAGCTCCGAGTGGACACTGTCCATCCATTTCTCCTTATCATTTTAGGTTATAGGCCTAAAAATGAGGCATATACAAGACATTGGTGTACCATGCAAAGAGGATTAAATTCTCACTGTTGAGGACTTCTTGGGAACTACAAAAGTTTTAGAACGAGCTGATATTTGTGTTTTCCCTTCATCCATCCAGGTCTATCATAAATTTATGAATGGGTTGGATGGCAAATAAAATCACGGTGGGCCCTCAGAAAGTTTCAACACTAGAATCATTACCACCATGGCTTTCTGTGGAGTGGTCCACTTGAGCCTTGAATTTTCCTAAATTTTATTCCTATTCCATAAAATGGTAAGATGAAAGGATGAACGGTGTGGATAAAATCCATATATAATGGTGGCCACTCAAACCTCTTGCTCGTTCTCAGATGGGGACAGGCGTAGTAGGACGCAATCTGCGTCCCCTTATGAACAGCTTATATGATAGCACCACTGTTTCCTGTTTCCTTCTATGTGATCCACTTGAGCTTCATATGAAACACTCACCCATTACCCTCTCTTGACTAACACAAGTTAGAAATTATAATTGTTTATTTACTTGAATGAACAAAACCATTTTAAAAATCAAACACCCCCTGAAAAAGGAAGAAATGAAAGAAATACTTTGCCGTTTAAATATTTTATTCTTTTTTCTTAAAATATTTTTAAAATACCTAAATAACATGTGGAGTAAGACCCATGATTATATTATATTTTCAAATAATTTTACAGTGACTGAGTATCTAAGATTTTTTTTATTTTTTTTATTTTTCCTTGGTGGTAAGATATTCTTCTCTTTTGTGGGGGCGAAAGAGTGATAAATGCAATCCAACTATATTGCCGTTCCAAGCTTAAATGCGACAGTTAGCTTTACGAATTGAATGCCATAGATGAGCTTTTAATGAATGCGACTGTTTTCCACTTTCTTATCCCTATTTAATGATGAGGTCTTCCAATCACAGACGCTTCTATAACAACATCTCATCCACCCGCCACACACGTGTGTAACCGTGAATGGATGTAAGATCCAAGCCGTCCATCGGGTGGTTACAGTATCTCATATGTCTTTAATAAAAATCATCTTAACATGTGTCAATAATAAATGGACGGTTGAGAACACTTTAGTCAATTTTTTCTAAGCCAGCTGATTATTTCTAATATTTTAGTCCACCTGACGAGTGGGCCAACATGTAATAAAATCCACGTGATTGACGGACTTGATCTCATTCCCATGCTGGCACGAGTGGTGGCGTGTACATGAACTGCCTTATACCGACCCGCATGCGGACTTGTCAACTGAAAAGCCAGCTGATGTCACGCCATGTCTGCGCGGCTGGAGTCTTTACACACGAATTGTCGGCGCGTGAGCGGAGTTAGATTCTAGTTCAAATGCAAAAAGGTTGTAGGTTGTTTCGACAACCGACGGTCTACCAAATTTCATAGTTCTGAGGTTTATTAGAGGATGGGACCCACATGTATGCAGTTGGGGGTCCACTCGTACCATTTATTTCAGGGATTGGTTGATTGTCTAAATTACACAGTGGACCTGCAAACTGAGTAATGGAGCACGGATTGGGTACTACCCCCGCTAGGACCTAGATAGAAACGGACAGTCCTGTCAGGGGGATCTGTGGGGCCCACCGTGATGTTATGTTTTATCCACGCCGTTCATTCATTTTGAAAGGTCATTTTAGGACATGAGCCCAAAAAGAAGCAGATTGAAGGGTCAAGTGGGCTACACTACATGAAGTAGTGTAGATTGAATTCCTATCGTTGAAAAATTCCTATGCCCATCGTGATGTTTATTTGCCATCCAACCTGCTCATAAGGTCACGTAGACCTGTATGAAGGGAAAACATAAATATAAGCTTGATCCAAAACTTTTGTGCCCCCACGAATTTTTCAACGGTAAGCTTTCAATCCCCACTGCTTCATGTGGTGCGGTAAACTGGAGCCTTCAAACTTACTCTTTTTGAGCTTATGCTGTAAAATGATCTTTAAAAATGGATGGACGGCATAGATAAAATATACATAATGATGGGCCCCACACATAGCCCCTGAAAGAACCGTCCGTCTCTCGCTTGGTCCTGGTGGGATAGTACCCAATCCTTTCCAGTAATCGTAGTCCATCGGCGTCTACGAAAATGCATGGAGGAGTTGTATGGTACTCTAAAAGGCACGTTTTCAACTGTGACAAGTGGGGCCTATACTTGAGTAATCCAGACCATTGATCTGTTGTATTCTGCCTTGCATTGATTATGACCCAAAAAACTGCTCCATTGTTATTTCTCTTTGTGGACATTAACGGTCTAGGAGAGAAATACCAACAACTCTCCACAAGAAGGTAGTCCCCCTATTGGTAATGGGATCTTCCAACCTGGGAGATGTATTGTCCATCCACAGTGGGATGCAAGAGAACAGTGGTCTGGATTTATGATCCATAGGGCCCAATTATAAGGATTGAAAACTCGACATACTATGAAAAGATGCAGCTACTGTATCGTATAATTCCACAGTCCACAATTACACATACTTACAACTGTCTCCACCGGCTAGTGTGTAGAACATCAATGCCATGAAAACGCTCGGCCCCACCATCATGAACACGAAGCCAAAAAGTAAGACTATTCAGCTTAGCAGGTGGGCCACATTGGAATCAATGAACAACTAAAGGTCTGACTAACATACATGTGTGGTCCATCTAGTGAGTGGATGGACCTGAATTTGGAGAAGGGTAATATTGATGGTGAGGCTCACCGTTTCCAATGGCACCGATGTCCTATGTAAATGGCAGTTAGCAGGAAAATGGTACAGCCCCGTAAGCTAAAGCTAAGGTGTTATTCGTTACAGGCAGTTCTCATTGCATAATTTGGGCCACTTTTGTGATCTAAATCCTTCGTGTTATTGCGACCATTTTTAGGGATCCAAATTAATTGATAAGATGGGACTTAACAATCGAAGTAAATGTTTTATAACCCGTGTTGGCTGAATTGATATGCCACAAATGTCACTCACGAATATGATAAAGTCCATATTTAGTGATCCAAGTAGTCGATGTGATGCAACCCTCTTGTGAATCTATAATTTTGTTTCCACCCATTTAAGACAATTGAGTGCAAATCTTAAATAAGCTTTGAATATTTAGACATCCATAATTTGAATATTTAAGATTTGCACCTTACATTACTGATCCTGGATAAATATTCAAAAGATTTGCACTTCATTGCAATTCACTTATATTCAAGATTTGCACTTAGGAATAGTTATTCAATTAACAAATCTTAACTATTCCATTGTTTTTTGAAAGATATAACTATTCCCTAACCCTCTAAAATTTTCTACTAGCCTTGCTAACCTAGGGTTATCCCTTGTCATCCCAAGGTCTAGTTCAACCGATCTTAGCCACAGGATGTTCATCAAACATAATTTAAAATAAATTAACAGTTAAAAGTCAAAGTTAACATCGAAAACATATGATTAATCAATCAAAACTTATAAAAGCGTTGGCCAGCCTTTAGAACATTTAATGGATGATCCAAATCCTAAGATCAACCCACAGACTAATGTCCCGAGTGAACCAAGTGGAACTATCAAATCGTGTGAACTTTGACAACCTTGATGAAACTTTCCAACCATACCCACTTTTAATGGCTTCTAGGCAGCCTCATAAAGTTGACTAAAAAAATATTAATTAGAATTTCTTCACCTGCACATTGTTAGGTCCAATAATTTGACAAAGCTAGTGTAACCATAAGTATTTCTTAGTTTAGACGTGATGCGCTTCCCTAACTAGTACCCACCTGTCAATGTGAATGATTAAATGTCACGAGCTAAAGAGCTATCTATGACCATTCACACACTCCCATCTATGACCATGCACACACTGATGTGAGGAAGGGTGAAGGCACGTTGACACCAAGTCGGGCCCCATGGTGGAGACTATCCATCTTGACACTAAATTAATTCCATCATATAAAATGACCAATCATAATAGTATTAGTGTGTCCAAGCACTCACATGGTCATGCTAAAGCATTAAGATGTATAGATCACATCTCTTCTCAACCATAGACCGGCCGACATGTCCAATTTCAAAGTACCTAAGGATAACAAATCCATAATAATTATAATAAGCATGTTTCACACATAATAACTAGGGTAATGAATGAATGATATATAAAATAGGTTAATGAGTAATATATCATTGGTTCTCAAGGAAACTATGGCAACAATGGGGATATCCAAGGTTCTCTCTTCTTGTGTTCATCTCCCTATAAGATACGATCTATATATGACTAGAACTTGGAGTTTTAGGAAGACACTAATTATGATACTCAACCACCCTAAGTATGTGATCCTACCTTATTTCATATACCAATATCTAGTCCCTTCATTATCACCATCCACCATAAACCCAATGCCCATGCAAATTAAATGGCGGACCAAATTTAAACCATTATATCATTACTAAGTGCGATCAAAACAATTCTTAACAATCAAATCAAACTTTAGTGATTGAAAACATTTATAAAACATTTTAAATGCCATCCTCGTGAAAAAATTACTTGATGAACATTTGATGTCTAAGATCTAAGGCATAAGTAAGTTCTGAAGAAGCTATGGATCCCTTGATGGCCTATATGAGTCTCGATGGATCTTTTTGGATACGCCTACACTCACACTCACATTGTTGGCAACATGATGATCTTGTGAACCAAGGTAAAGTACATGTAATTAAGACCTTAAACTTCTCACACATCATTAAGTTTAAAGATTAATCAGATTTGATATATCTTGAAGTCAATCACAATTCAGGCTTGATAGGCCTCCTAGTTTAAAAACTTGACCTTGATCTACTAGTGCAAGTTTCTAACAGGTCCAAGCCTAGGAGCCTATATCCATGGTGCACTCACACTCCTGTGTAAGGATAAGGAAAAGGCATACCAACTCACTATCATGCCTAATGTTGAGACCTTCTATCTTGACTCATGTCCCCTCACACAGGATATTAATAATGATTAGTAAGCATAAGTATGTCCTATAACTTGCTAGGCGATGATGACATAATAAAGTACTGAGATTCATGGACCACGACTCTCCCTTAGGCAGTGATCATTGTACCCGCTCACAAGTTTCTAAAGACAACTTGTAGAAGCCCTCTCCTTTAACCCTTATCACGTATATTGATAACAATCTCACATATTAACTATGATATTATAACTTGTCCATCGGTGACCCATGGTCATCATAATTTATGGCCGAGTTCATTAATATTACTGGATACTCACATTGGTTTTATAAAGCACAACTCCAACACATGGCTTCTACCCTTGGAAGGCATATGTGTAAGAGACTTGTGCCATTTATTAGGTAGGGTACACAGTGAACATGCTAAGCACCAAAGTTTATGTTGGTCTGTTGATCATGTAGACAACCTTATATGAGAACAATTGACCATCGCCAAAAACTCCCAGGGGGGAACATTCAATGGGCATGTGTAATTCAACTCATGAGTTACAAAATGAACGCTAATTTTGTAACGACTCCCAGTATATAAGGATAATTTATTAGATGGTTAAGATGTTATAACCGAAGAAAATTTTAACTGACAGTTATTCAATCACTAAGCCCACAACATGTCTAGTTCAAATCATCGTACGTATGTGCCTCATATGAGGTACATAATCTGTAGCCAATGTGCTTCCAAAGGCAGTTAATCTACTTTTAAAAAGGAAATGATGGGTTTTGTTAGGATGCATGGTCCACTATCACTATCACACCCTAAAATTTGGTACCCAAGTTGGCCAGGCCCAAGTTCGAATTCCCAGACTGAGTTGTATTTAAACAAAATATATTGTAACCTACATAATTTCCATACATTTCCTATGGTATGGTTCACTTCATAATTGGATCTGTTTCATTTTTCGGATAACGCCCCAAAATGATCTGTAAAAAATAGATGGACAGTGCGGATACATAAAACATAATCAAGGTGGCCCCACGGTAAGGGCCGCACCATCTTGGATGAGGCCGGGTCTCATCTAATCCGCTCTCAACCCCTAGTGATACGAATCTGCCCTTGCACTTCTTTTACTCACAGATGCTGTTTATGATTAAGGGGCATTTGGATCATAAGTTACTTAAGATATTTATGCCTCAAATAGCTTATCTTGGTTTAGCTCAAGTGGTAGACTTGAGTGAAGATAACATCGTTTCAACACTAAGGTCTTGGTATCAATTCCCAAGTGGGGGCAACCCCCCACCCAAGTAACTTATAATTGATCTTAAACTAAACTTACTAATCTCAAATAAGTTACTCATCGACTGCGGTAAGTAGAAAAAGTAACTTATTTGGTGGTATCCAAATGGGCCTAAGAGTTGCTCCGTTGTGATTGATTGAAAAGGCAATGGGGCAAGCCGTGGAAAGATGTTTATATTACCGACATCTCAATATCCAAATATTCCAAAATAAAGAATATCAAAACAAGAGATGAATTTAACTCAAACAAATATTTGGCTAAAAACAAGGCTATATTTTAATCTACAACACATAAATCACTGGTACAGAAAGCAGCTGGCCATGGCAAGATCCTGAATTGGGAAGACTTCCCTTCCAGCCTGGCAAAAACAAATGCAAGTTCATAGTCACATCCATCACCCCCCCACAACAGCTGCTGGCGTGCCAGGAGCGTTTCATTGGGGGCCATCGCTTGCTTCATTAATCCCTTCATGGACATATATCATGTGGGACCAGAGGACCCAATGCTCTGAAATTTCCTCACAGATGTGGACAGTAGATGTTCAACCTACCTTCGCTGTCTTGCTGTGCAAATTACAGACAAACCCTCCTGTAGCAGAAGCCGAAGTAAACAAAAATCTTCGGGCATTGCTTACGGGCTGCAGGATTGAAAGAAGAATGACTAGTTGAGAGCATAGTGAACTCGTTCAAGCAACCGAACAACTTGGTCAACAGGAATAGACGGAGTCTTTGAACTTGAGGTTCCTGCATTTGGTGGTTCACAAGCTAGTACAGCTTCTTGCTGGATGCTCGTTAGCTCCAAGAACTGGGCCAGCATGTCCCCATCAAGTATCTTACGTATTCCTGACTGCAGGCCAGAATTAGTTAGTTTCCACTTAATCTATGGGGAGCATCAAAGCAACCAAATCTTGAAACTCCTTGGCCATTAGAGACATTATATGAGCTGGTAGAGAGTGTAGTGTGTGTGAGTGATCCAGGGTTCAATCCCTGGTAGTGTTTACATTTCAAAAAATTTAGAAACATTATATGACCCCTGGGCCAAGGATATGGGACACTTGAGTCTCTACAACCAGGGCCCCTGATTAGGTGCTCTAGTTCTAGACTGTTGATCTGATGGGCCACATCTAAGATGGACCATGGACAAACATCCCCCAGATTAGAAGATAGCAAACACCCAACCTTGAATGATAAACATGAATGATAGGGAATGTTTGACTAATAAGGGAGTCCTCATTGACTAAACTGTAGCATACACAGATCTAACCTCTTGAATCTGAAGTGATGCATCTTATGGATGGCTTGAATTCCGTGAACACATCACATGGGTCCACATCTGCCCAGCACACTTTAAGCTTATGGTGGTCCCAGTACCACTTGATTACAGCCCTTCTTACAATGGTCTGCTCACAATAACTTTTCTAGGACTATTCTTCCTTCAGATATTTACATTATCTTGTTTCAAATCCCAATGTTCTAATTTAAAAAGGTCATATAATGGTTTACACCTAACACCAACACCAATGCTGGTCCAAGTCCAAATTATCTTGTTACAATATAGAAAGGATAATAAGTCAAAGTAGCAAGAAGAAAATGGGGGGGAATTGAAAGCTTCGGCATGCTACAGTTTAAGACCATTCAAAAGAAATTAAATGATTATAAAACCTTAGGTAGAAGCTAAGACCACCTCATAACATGCATGAGGGGAGTTCCATCAAGCTCAGAGTTAATTAGGGCGGAAAAAAAGAAAAGAATAGAATACAAGAACAATAAGAGGGCATCTAAGAATCTAAGAACATATTATATGATGCCAACTTAGCAAGGAGCACAACACCACATTGCCTCTACAAACTTAATAATGTCAAGAGATTAGCATACCAGTGATCCACGGCCACGAAACTCATTGTGATCATTTCCTAGGATAGGAGCAGTCAATGGATGAACCGCAAGTCTGGCCTGCACAGCTTCTAACAGCTCATGCTCTTCCCTATATATTCACAAGAATAACAATGAGCATTTTACTGAAATTTGTCATGAAGTAGCATGAGGACCACAATAAAATTAACAAGGAAGCTGTACGTGCATCCAAAGAACGCGAACACATACTCAGAACAAACAAACAGAATCTATCTAATACAAGATCCTACCACGGACCTCAATAATACAATTTTATGAGTATTCTAAAGCAGTCCATACCATTTTGGAGTGGTTTTGAGTATAGAAGGAAAAGCATTAACCATTGTAAATAAACCAAAATAGAATCAGGTGATTTAAATAAAAGAGGTTTCATGTACAAACTAAAAATATACAAGCATCAAACAAAAGCAGGAAGGTTTCTGTTTTTCTCCAAACTCAAATGTTATCCAAAAGAACTATGTGGTCTAATCACGAGTATCTCACAAATGTTGAGGGCCTTGTACTCGACTATAAAGCATTTTATGTGTCATCACTAACAAGCACCAGACAGGTAAAGTACAACATCGTTCATGCATCCAGTATTCTTCTAGGAAATACGACGAATGGAAATAACACTTTTGATTGCAATTCGGTTTGTTATTTTTGAAACCACCAACTCACTCCCAACTATACAATTGACTGATGATGAAGATTGTCATAAAGGCATTTCTTCTGGCATGTGCTTCACCTCACCGCACTTCCTTTGGTGGCCATGTATGCTAACAATGAGCCTGGTTCATTTCCAGTTTGTCGTCAGGAGTGCAGATCACAAATGTTGGGGAAGGAGTACAGGCCTTTAATCTGGAAGGCATGACATACATCATAAAGATTAGGGAAGAAGGGAGACCCCTAGGTGTTCCCATGTTCAAGAGGTTGGTGATGAGGAAGACCTCTACGAGCTCTCTTTGTTCAAGAGCTTGGTGATGCGGTGGTGTGACAGGCACGGCAAAGAAAAATGAAGCCTGACACCTTTTGATACAGATGCAGGGGAGAGGGGGATCATGCAATAGGGATGATGGGGAGGGACCCTGAAGAGGACTGCAGGTGGGGGGTGCGACCATCAGGGTAGGAAACTAAACAAGGTTAGTGACTCGAGGTACTGCCATTGATTTTAAGCCTTTACAGCCCTTGAGCATACAAGAACCCATAAAAAGGGCAATCTTATTATGAGAAATGGGGTGCTGACAATATGTTGAAAAACTTGTCCAGTGCATATAAAATCAGAAATTGGTATTCAAAACCCACCTTTCACTAGTTTTTTGTGTGATTTTTGAAAGTTTGGGAAGAGAATAAATTTCATTTGGGAGATCCAGTGCCGATGTTCGCAACAAAAAAAAAAAAAAAAACACATACTCAAAAGCAAGTCTAAATCACAGATCAATGGATTTGGGCACAGATCCATGAATTTTAGATTAAAAAAAAAAAAAAAAACTATTTCTTGTTAAAAGAGGTGGTCTTTAGCCACCCCAATTAGTTGGGATAAGGCTTAGATGATGATGATGATTAAAAGAGGTGATCTCAAGTCCAACCAGTTGGACTATAAGTTACAGTCCGTCCAGAAGATAACTTTCAACCTTTCATGTTCATGCGAAATCCAACCCATCCAATAGGTTGGCCCCATCATGAGGATCACCTTGAACAAAAAATCAGCCACATCCACTCATCAAGTAGACCACACTTTGCCTATTTATCAATGGCAATAAATTGTTTACCATGGTATGGCCCCACCTAATGAGTAGATGAGGCTGATTTTGGTACTAGGTGATCTTCATGGTGGGGATAATCAATTGGAAAGGTTGGATGATGCATTCACTTGCTAAGTTGGAAGTTATTCGCTGGGTGAACAGTAGCTTGTGGTCTAACTGGTTGGACTTGATGCCTTCTCTTATTAAAAGGTTTTTAAAAAAATCTAACAATGCCTTCGTTTTCTTTTTCTTTTCTTTTTTCTTTTTTTCTATGTTTATGCTATTAATTTTCTCTTAACATGTTATGAGCAATACATTATTGTCACCTTACAATGTTATCAAAATTGTACGATTTACAATATGAATCATACGATTCATATCGTATCGTATGGGTGTACAATTTGAATCATACACCCAAATCATAAATCTGAAATAATCATACGATAATCGTATCGAATCGCACGAATCATAAGATAATCGTAGATTCTGTAAATGGGCCCAAAAAAACTTTAAAAATCAAATTTTTATTATTTTTTATTCAATTTTTTCTTTTTCTTTGTTCCCTTTTGCTCATAAAATATGAAAAAGGCTCTCCCCTAATAAAAATATCCTCATTTTTTTCTTGAGAGAGAGCGAGAGAGAGAGAGGAGATTTGGGGATTTTGATATTCACAAATCCAAAACAAAAAATTCAAGATAACTTTTTATTCACAATGGAATCGAATGCCATTTTTTCTAACATGATTTTACACTAGAAAGGTACAAAAGAACAAAATTTTTAAAGGACTCTTATTTGTCTTTTTAAGGTAAATTTTTCAAAAGACAACAAAAGAAAACAAAGTAAAAAGACAAGAATCCTTTACTATCATGATATGCATGCCAATTGCCATATAGATTTTCTCAATTGATAACATCATGATACGTATTACTTTTTTGGTACATGTTGATGGTAAAGATTTACTTATATATGTGTGTGTGTGAGTGTGTGTGTGTGTGTGTGTGTGTGTTGGGGGGGGGAAGGTACTATACACTTGACCTCATGGGAAGTTCCCATGAGGTCAAGCTGTGTGGGCCCCACTGTGATGTGTGATGGGCATCCACACCATCAGTCAGATGCAACATTCCGTGGTGGGCCATGGGCAGAAAACTCAGGCCAATCTATGATTTGGGTGGGCCACACCATAGACAACGTTAAGAGTGGATATTCACCCATTGAAATCTTTATGATCATTTACAGGATTGACTGAGATGTGGTTGAGAAATCCAGCCCATCCATTGTGTGTCCCACTTAAACAAGAGGTCACACCAAGTTTCAACCGTATCCAAAATTCAAGTGGGCCCCTACAAGTGCCTTTAGATGTTGGAGGCATGATTTTACACTCTTTCAGTTGGTGTGGCCCACTTGAGTTTCGGATACAGCTGATTTTTTGGATATCCCATAACCAATAGGGGACCCACCAAATGCATGGTGTAGATGCCCATCACACATCACAATGGGGCCCACACAGCTCGACCTCATGGGAAGTTCCCATGAGATCGAGCGCATAGTGTGTGTGTGTGTTGTAAATCAGAAAAAATCTTACGATTTACGATACGATATGATTCAGACAAGAAAACGATTTATGATACGATTTACAATTTGATAACATTGTCACCTTAGATCTATATAATATTAAAAATCAATTTTTTTATGAAAACGTACAAAAAGTTGAAAAAGATTTCTAGTTATTTTTTTATGTTATTAAATTTATACTATCACGTTATTAGTATGATTTTCACATCATATCCATGTATTATATGATTTTTTGGAACTAAATTTTACAAATATTTAAAAAAATCTGAAAAATGTTTTTTTTTTCTTTCCAAAAAAGTATTTATCTTGTATCCTGTTTTGTAATTTATATAAATGGTCTTTACAAGGATTTCACCATAAATCCAGATCTTTTAGAAAGCTTTGAATATTTTGGAAAAAAAAAATTAATTAAAAAGAACTTTTTTATATATTATTGTAATTGTTGTCCTACTATTTTTGTTAAGTTATAAACTTAATTTATAATTACTTTCAAATGATTTTACAGGTCTATACCTAACTTTGAAAAGTCAGAAGGTGGAGAATTGGGAAACTTTGGAATTTGGCGAGATGTTGCCGTGTGCCAAAAAAGAGATGTTGCTGAGTGCCATGATAGTTGACGATATTGGATGGTTGCATGGAGAGTCAAGAGAGATAGGCATGAAGACAAATGTAATTACTGTTATACCACAATCTCTAGAGGAATCACCCACTTTAAAAAACATTTCACACACAGTAAAAGTGAGACGAAGGGGTGTTAAAGAGTTGTTGACAAAGGTATGAACAAGGTATTCCATAATGGTAACCGTGCCCTAATGGCCACAGCGGTTACCATTGTGATACGGGCCATAACAGCCATTATGGCTTTTCTTCTTCTTCTTCTATGAAAAAAAAAGGAGAAACTGTTTTGCCCCCATAATAGACCATTATGGGTCAATTTTTCCTTAAAAGCCATTACGACCCCGTAAGGCGTAATGGTTACCCCATTACCATTACATAACAACTGTTACGTAACCATTTTGGAATACCTTGGGTACGGATGCGGATAAGAGCGTCATATGAGAATGTGAGGAGAAAAAGGAGAAGAAGAAGCAGAGAGAAGAGTTTTCCAGAGCTGAAAGAAGAGCTGTCCGGTTGGGTGTTTCCTATCCTGAATATGTTATTGAAGATGACAATGATGATAGCATAGAGTAACACACTCGAAATCTAGGAGGAATCCGAGCCAGCACCCATTCCTACAGAGAAAAGAAGTCTGTCAGATCAGGTCAGCCTTATGGCTGTAGCAGTGCATCAAGCGCAGTGGCTCATCCAGGATGTTGAGCAGCAGTAGCAGTCAGCGAAAGGCTCCTGTTTCTACTTCTAGAGGAAATGTGGGTCCTATTGATGCGGACATCAGTGGTGCACCCTTTAGAGTGTACCAGAGGAGGCGACGTCGTAGATCGAGTGTTGGAGCAGACGAGTTGATGTGGATGGACGCCGGGCCCATTGGGCCCATTTTCTGACGCGTTACGAGTACGCGAGATACAGGATCGCGCAGAAGCATCATGACCGCTGAACCATGGAGCGGATTTACATTTAGGCGCTTTTCTATTTATTTCATTGTTTCTAGGCGCTTTAGTGTCGTTATTTACTTTAGGCGTTTTTATGTTATTTCTTTGGTTTTCAGGCACTTTAGTGCACTTTTTTTATTTTCGTAGCTTATATATACTGTGAGAACCCTATTTCGAAATTTATTGAATGAATAGAAAATTCGTGAGTTTCTTCCTCTTTGTTTGAGAGATTAGGGTTTCAGGATTGGTCCTCGGGTGTTGAGGATTCCACCCCGGATTTTCCGTTTTCTCTTCTCTCTTTCTTCAAGGTGCGAGGAAAGGTAAGCTTCTTTGATCCCTAATTCGTACTTCATGAGAACCTATCGCTTTTCGACATCCTTCGTCCTTTTTTGAACCCCCCCCCCCCCCCCCCCCCTTGGGTACGATCGAAAAGAGGGATGCCTAGCCACGATAACCGGATCCAAACTTGACTGTGGACTGGTCTATGCTAGATCTGGGATATCCCCATATCCCTAGATCCTCCCTGTTTTACGATTTTACATGGTTTTATGCAAAGGGGCATGATCCGGACGGACGGACCTCATCTTCGTGTTGAGATTTGTTAGTTTCCTCTGATTGAAAGTAGTTAGTTTCGTAATTTTATTATTTGAATATCTTCCAACTGAATATCATGCATCTAGGGTTAGGTCATCGCATACCCCTGCATCACCTATAGATCCACATTTGTACAGAATGGCGAGTGCAAGGCAGCCGGCTATCTCTGCAGAGACGCGTCTCGATTCAGTTGTTGACAAGCTGAAGAGTTGAGCTAAGTATCGGCATCATTAGGAACAAAATGGTATGACATATTGTGTGATGGGTGGCCTGAGCCTATGTGACAATCCATCATCCATTTTATGGTGTATTCGTTGGTGGGAACTATTTTCCTTAAGTCGGTGCATCCGAGAATATCAAAGATATCAACTCTATATTTGGCCTCATTAATCAGGTTGTAGAGGAGACGAGAGCATCTAGTGGTGCAAGTTGTTATAGAAAATGAGGCAACTTACAAGGAGGTTGCCATGAAGTTAATGGCTAAGAGGAAATACCTATGCTGGACTCCTTGCTCAACACATTGAATCAACCTAATGTTGGAGGACATTGGGAAGATGAATGATGTGTAAACAGTAGTTGAGACATCGAAGATGACAATCACAATTGGTTGGTGAACTTAATGAGTTACATAGAAAATTGAGAGTTGCTATGACCAGGGATCATTGAAGAAAATATGTAAACATAAACCAGGCTTCATGCAGATATTTATGTCGTAAAATTGGGTAAAATCAAAACTTGTGAAGAAGAGTGTAGGAAAGTAGAGAACTGCAGATGTACACTCAGAGATACATGGTAAGGAGATATGGGGTGAAATCACTGCTGACTGGAGACACAATCAGGGCAGCCAACATGATGATGATAATGGTGGCAATTGGAGGCATCAGCATGATGAGGGTACATCAGGATTGAAACTGACACCTGCGGCACCACTGACTAAGCAGATGGCATATGGGTATGGGGCCATCTGTGATCCTAGTTATGGATAGGGGTATGGAGGAGCATATGGTTATGTTCTTCATGGATATGAAGCCCGCTACAAGAATGACATCTGAGTCTCAATCTCAAGGTGAAGATGGGATTATAAGTATGTTGATATGGACACGGAGGAAAATACCCTTCACTCGTATCTAAGAGATAGAGACAGAAATGGAGATGGATTTCATTTCTCGATTTGTGTGTCATCCTCGTCCAAGAGCCATCCTTGTGCAGTTATAACTGTATTTTCTTGGTTATGCTTGTATATCTGTATAGTTGTATAGTTTGGCTGCAGCCTTTGTTAATAAAATGCTCCGGTGTTTAAAAAAGAAATGGAGATGGATTTCAGCCGGGCACAATTCTCTTTGGTATTGATTGGCCGCGCAATGTACACTATGCACAATCACATTATATATTAATTCTATATAATTTGGACTTGTGTTATCATGTTATAATCTTAGATTGTAATCTGGTATTATGGATTTGTGTTGGTGTGTTTAAATGCATCTAAGTGCTGCATTTTTCACTTTTGTATGTAAATTATTCATTTCGAACTTGGGCAAGTTGACTAAATTGCCTAAATTCTGTAAATCTATTAAAATCCTTTTTTTCTACTGATTTATTCATTTTTTTAATAAATTTTGAACTTGCTTCAGGACGAGTTGTATCGGCGATAGAACTCAACCTGATACCGAACAAGTTGCATCTCAAAACTGAGTTTTTAATTCTTGAATGGAGGGATCACTGTACAAATGCCATAGCCCGACCTAAACCCAACCATGGGTCGGTCCAAGACCTCCTATTCCTAAATCTGACACATTAAATAAATAGCCAAGCTTATTTTGACTGGGACCCAACTCAGACTAGACTGAGATTTCAATGGGTTGGGTCTGAAGTGAAAATACAGACTTGATTCTTAAATGGGTCGAGATTGGGACTACCCTCAACCTGACCCAAACTGGCCTATTTGTGACCCTATTTGGAGGTCTGCAATGAGTGATGGGCATGGTTCTGAAAAGCGGTATCGGCAGGCGTATTGGGCCAGCCAAAAAATGATAAGATATGGGCGTTGTGTATTGATATCCGTCTGTATCAGAAAATATCGGCCCATATCAGTAAAAACAAAATTTTAAGCCAAAGAATTAAGGAAAATATCATGAAAGAAAAAGAGAATTATAATAAGATATTCAAGAAGCAAACTTTTTTTTCCTTCTTTTTTTTTTGTATTTTCGACATGCATATGGTGGGCGTATCAGATCATTCTTTGATAAGAATGTTGTCTGTCAATTTGACTTATTGAAGGTCAACTAAAAAGGCGCTAATTGAACACAAATCAAGCATGATTTGGTGAACTAGAGCCCATTACATTGAAATACAACAAAAAGAAGATGAAAATATTAAATAAAAAAAAGTGAAGGTTTACCCTTCTTTTTTATTTTTCCCATAATGGTCCATTTCGCTTTGATTGTCAAATCCCATTCAAATCATTTGTTTTAAGTCTACATCTAGCCTAAAATGAGTTTTTAAGCTTCTTCCATGGTTTAAATGAAAGAAAAGAAAAGAAAAGAAAAGAAAAGAAGCATGAGTGAAATTTTGAAGAAAAAAAATCGAAATTGGGCTTTTATGGGCGTATCAGTCTATATTGGCATCATATCGGTGCCGATACACCCCCGGATCGGCCGATACAGACAGATACGAGTTAGTTTCAAATAATAGATCAAGGAGTATATTTTTTCTCCTGGAGCAAATCTAGGAAGTTAGATCAAGGTATCCCAAAACGGCTACGATACGGCCGTATCGGCCGATACGTAAAGGAAATGGTGGTGGCCGTTACGCATTACGGGGTCGTAACGGCCGTAACGGCCGTTATAGAAAAAACAGGCCGTAGCAGCCGTTACAGCCCCGTAATGATCTTGTAACTGTTTTTTTCAGAAAATAAAAAGGGGCCGTATCGGCCGATACGGGGTCCGTAACAGCTGTTACGGCCCATATCGTAACGGTAATGGTGGTGGCCGTTACGGCCACTATTACCGTTATGGAACACCTTGAGTTAGATCCCCCCTTAAATAGGTCAGGTTTGGGACTACCCTCAACCCAACCCAACCCAACCTAGCCTATTTGCACCCCTATTTGGGGGTCTGGGATGAATGGTGGAGTGTTTCAAATAAGAGGTTAAGGCGAATTTTTTTACTCTTGGAGCAAATATAATCCCATTCAATAGGTTGAGTTTGGGACTACACTAAACCCAACCCAACCTGGCCCATTTACACCCTTATTTAGAGGTCTGGATGAGTGGTGGGGTGTTTTAAATAAGAGGTCAAGGCAAATTTTTTTTACTCCTGGAGCAAACCTAGGAAGTTAGATCTGTTAAAAGCACGAGATGGAAGAGAAAGCATTGGGCGATCTTACACAAAGAAATAAGTGAAGGAAGGACAATTAAAGGTGATGGGGGAGGAAAATCAGAGGAAAAGTAGCTTGATCATTACTAAATGAAGGTTGTTCCGTGGAGTGTTCAGTGGTCAGTAATTTAGATCGAAGATTGCACTGAAAGATCTTAGAAGATGGACAATTGACATCAAAGACTACCAGTCAAAGATCTTAGAGTGTGGTAAATGAAGGTTGTTTGATGACGATTGATGCGGTAATGCTCCAGGAGTCTAATTTGGAAGTTTTCTAATGGAGTAATCAAAGAGTTGTGGAGAACATCCAATGTAGGCTACACTTTTATTCTGATGGTTGTAAACGGGTGTGTGACCATATCCTTTTTGGGGTGAACATCCAATGAAAGCTACACCTTTTTCTGGGGATAAGGGCAATGAAAGACGCTCCCAAATCCTCAGACAATCTACTACCCCTATCGAAGAATTCCTTGTCAAGCAATGACGAAAGTGGAAGGGAAGGATGATATTTGCAAGGCAAGATGATTTCTATTCTACCTTGTTGTCAAAGGAGCAATGGACTCTCCCGTAATTGGACAACCTTCCGACGAATCAAATTCAAGAGGCACAGCCTACTTGGTTGGAGAAAATTTCAAAGAAGAAAGTATATGATGCAATTAAGAGTTTGGGTAGTGACAAAGCTCGTAGACCCGAAGGCTTCTCCTTAGCTTTCTTCCAAGTATTCTGGGATGAGATCAAAAGGGGATCTAATGGCATTTATGGCAGAATTCTTCAATAGGGGCAGATTGTCTAAGAATTTGGGGGCAACTTTCATTGCCCTTATCCCCAAAAAGGACAAAAATGAATGCTTGGAAGACTCCCCACCCATAAGTCTCATTAGAGGACAATACAAAATCCTCGCAAAAGTGTTACCATGTTGGCAACAAGAGAATCTGCAAATATTTTGGCAGTATCGTTTCGAAAACCCAAGGAGCTTTTATCTTCAGGCTGCAGATCCTCAATGGGGAGCTTATAACTCACAAATCTATTGACTCAAGACATAAATTTGGTAAGCAAGGTTTAATTTGCAAATTGAATTTGGAAAAAGCTTATGACCGTGTAGATTGGAGTTTCCTTCATTACATGCTTCACCGTTTGGGTTTCAGGGCTAAGTGGTGCAAGTGGAGTTGGGAATGTATCAACTCAGCGTACTTCTTCATCTTGGTCAGTGGTTCCGCAAAAGGTTTTCTTTTTAAAAGGTCCAAAGGTTTGAGGCAAGAGGACCTTCTTTTCCCCTTTTTTTGTTGTACCGATGGAGGCCCTTAATAAAATGTTGGAAAGGGATACTAGTCATGGCCTCATAAGCGGATTCAAGGTGGAGAGAGATGACTTTGAGATCTCACATTTGCAATTTGCCGATGTGCATTGGTAAGCTAGCCAAGCAATTATGGAATGTGGTAGTTGAAAGGATGGAGCAAAAGCTCTCTGGTTGGAAAAGTTGATATCTTTCAATGGGAGGAAGAATACTACTCGAGTGTAGAGGAGTCTATGGGTGGAGAGAGATGACTTTCAGCTCTTGCATTTGCAATTTTCTGATGACACCCATGGAATGTGGTAAGGACGAAGAAAAATCTACTTGGATGGAAAAGTCGATGTCTTTCAATGGGAGGAAGACTACTACCTGAGTGCAAAGGAGTTTGTGGATCACCTCTTCATTCAGTGTTCCTTCTCCCAGGTTCCGTAGTCTGGTATCTTTTGATCTTCAAGCACTTCTTGGGTGATGCCTAGTTCAATTGATGCTCTATTTCAGTCTTGGCATGGGGGTTCGAGACAAGTTTTAATATCCTAAGATGGGGGCTAGCCTTCTTGGCCACTTTATGGTCGATCTGACTGGAAAGGAATAATCGAGTCTTTCACAACAAGAGCAGCTATGTGAATGGGGTGATTAATTGGGTTTTCTTGTTGTTATCTGAGTGGTTACCTTGAGTTTGTTTAAGTTGGGGTTTGGGTTTTTTTTGTTCTTTCCTGTTTTGTGGTCGTCATTTTTTCTTTTGTTGTTATTTTTTTCCCTTCTTATTTGCATTATTTTTTTCTTTGGCCTCTAGCCCTAATAAAGTTACATCATCTTAAAAGGAAAAAAAAAAGGTTAATCTAGTTAGCGCTCCATAGTCTGCCTCTTTATTTCATGTCGTTGTTCCAATGCCTGACAAAAGTGTGATTCAGCAGTTGGAGAAGATATGCAGAGATTTTTGGTGACAAGGATTAGAGAACAAACACAAGTTCCATCTGGTTAGCCAAAAGAGGTCAGTAAACCAAAGGAAGGAGAGGTTGGGGGATCAAAAATCTCAAGCAGATGAATATTGTACTATTGGGGAAGTGGACATGGAGATTCGGGGAGAAGAATGATCGTTTGTGGCAGAAGGTGACCCTTTAGCAGATATGGCATTGAAGAGGGGGATTGGTTCCCTCGACAAGCAATATATTATATGGCATCCAGTTTATGGCAAGTAGTTCATAGAACGGAAGATTCATTTAGGAAGGAAACTTTCAATCCGGGGGAGGTTTGAGGGTGGGATTTTGGTGGGACAAATGGTGTGGGGATAGACCCTTTTGAGTAGAATTCCCAAGGCTAGTCAAGCTTGCAGTTGATAGCAATGCTTCTATTTCACAGTTTAGGTCTGAGTAGGGGGGCAATATGATCTCGACCCCAAGATTTCATAGAAACCTGATAAAGAAGATTGAAGATTTCATTCATCTTATGACCAAGCTTCACAAATCGAGAGTGGTCATTAATGAGTACGATGTATGGCCTTAGGAACATGATAGTTCAGGCTGATTTTTAGTAAAATCTTTTTTTCTTAGTCAGGGTCAGTCTCCTTCCACCTATCTCGATGGATCCCATCAATCTTATTTGGAAGATCAAGACTCCTCCATGAGTTCTTACTTTTATTTGGGTGGCGGGTAGGGAGAAGGTGCCGACATTAGATAACTTGAGAAAAAAAAAGTGTTCTTTTTTTTTTTAAGGCGAGGAAAAGAGGTATTCCTACTACAAATGGTTGCATTACGTGTCTCAAGGAAGCAGAATTAGTGAACCATCTATTTTTGCATTGTGCCTTTGTTCCTTATATATGCAGGAAAATTATTTCAATATTTGGACAAGAACCATCTTATAACTAATCCTCACCAGTTGAGATTGGCCATTGATGAGGAGGATAGATGGATTTGGAAACTAGATAAGTCAGACTGGTTTTTAGTAAAATCTTTTTACTTGGTCAGAGCCGGATCCCTTTTGCCAATCTTGGTGGATCCTATCAATCTTATTTGGAAGATCAGGACCCCCCCCCACAGGCGAGCGAGGAAAAGGTGTTGACATTTGATAACTTGAGGAAGAGCTGTATTCCTACTACAAATGGTTACATTATGTGTCTCAAGGAGGTAGAATCAGTGAACCACTTGTTTTTGCATTGTGCCTTTGTTCGTCATATATAGAGGAATTTTTTTTCTTAAAGATGAAAGTTATTTCAATATTTGGAGAAGATTCGGTTATGCCTTTGGATGTTGGTTCTCTTATTAGGGTTTGGACCGGCAGGGAAGGGAGGAAAGGCTTAACATATTATTAAGAAACCTCTTCCTTTGCACCGTGTTGTGGGTGGTGGGGCACAAGCACAATAATTGAGTCTTCTAGAACAATAAAATTGATCCTGATGTGATCTTTCTTAGGGTTAAGAATCTCACTCTTGAATGAGCTAGGGCTACAAGTGTAAATGAGGACTGGATTGCATCCTTGTAAGGGCTAGGCCTTCTTCTTCTTCTTCTTCTTTTTTTTGTGGGGGGGGGGGGCGCTGTATTTTGGTTGGGTCTTGTTCTTGTGATGAGTCTCATCATGCTTAATCTTTTAACAAAATTCAGTGATCCCTCAAAAAAAGGGTATGAATATATTATATGGGCCAGGCCAAAGGATGAAGATTTTGGGCTGCATTGTCAGTTGACATTGGTAGATGGAAGCTTCCTTGTCATGGAAGGAGACTTTAATATCATACGATTTGACTATGCGAAATTGAGGAGTGAATTACCATGTCCATCAAGTTCGAATAATTTGGATGATAAGTAGAAAATTAGATGAGATTCCTACCAATAATAGGTCAGAATGGTGGGTTTGTGCTGCGACATTGCTGTAAGTTTCACTTTTAAGTTTTGGTGTTCAATTTTGTGAAGGGTAATCACTACTAGAGTGACAAAGAGGGTCACTTGTGTCAGCCTTTGCATCCCTTGCATCTTGTATTTCTTTAACAAATTCTTCTTCAACTTCCTTTAGAAAGAAAAAAAGGTTAGAATGGAGGCGAAGAAGGGCCTCCCTACTCCAAAGGGAAAATCCCCATTTCAAAGCCACCACTCTACTAGTATCTCTTGTAACATGATCACGAACAAAGACAAAGAATTGCATAGATAGGAGGAATGCAGCAACATTGAGCTTGAATTCGCTGAACATGAAACCATGTGTGATAACCTTCTTCAAACTATATTGTAAAGATGATTGAACCTAAATTGATTTTGGGGAGAGAGGCTTCCCATTTTTCATCTCTCTATTTCGAAGTTCATATATATATATATATATATATATATATATATATATATATATAGAACTTGTGAGCACTTTTTGATACGTGATGTGAGCACAAAATATGAACCATCCACGTGATGTGGCACCCCATGAAACCCCCAAGGCCCAATTTTCGGTCTGATCCAAAACTCTAGTGGGCCATGGAAAATGGAAACAGTTACCTCCCTTGATTTGCATCTCTCTTTGCTATGGCCCACCGGAGTTTTGGATCAAGCTGAAAGTTCGGCCCCAAGGGTTTCATGGTGTGCCGCATCACATGGACCGTTTGGATTTTGTGCCCATGACATGTGTGCAAAGGTGCGCACGTAAGAAAGGGCATAGGTGAGCATGTTTGTGTGTGTGTACAAATATATATGTACACACACACACACACACACACACACACACACACACACACACACACACATATATATATATATATAGAGAGAGAGAGAGAGAGGAATGCTCACCTGTGCACCAGTTCTCACGAGAACTCGTGAGCACTTTCTCATGACTCATCGCACATGATGTGAGCCCAAAATCTGAACCGTCCACGTGATGTAGCATCCCAAAAAAACCCTAGGTCTCAACTTTTACCTTGATCCAAAACTTTGGTGCACCATGGCAAAAGGAAACAGTTTCCACCCTTGATTGGCCTCTCTCTCTCTCTCTCTCTCTCTCTCTCTCTCTGATAAGGCCCACTAGAGTCTTGAATCATGTTGAAAGTTGGGCCCAACAGGTTTTTTGGGATTCTGCATCACGTGGATGGTTCCGATTTTGGGCTCACATCACGTGTGACGAGTCCTGAGAAAGTGCTCATGAACTCTCGTGAGAACTAGTGCACAGGTGAGCATTCCTCTACATATACATCTAGATACATATACATATATATACATACATATACATCTAGATTATAGATACATATACATATACATATATATTAGTGTTTAAATAGCGAATAGCGTGTAGCGTAGCGTTCACCCCTCTGAACCGTGAGGCCAAAGCTACCTAGCGTGTAGCGTAAGCTACACGTTACTTCTAGATTTTTTATTAACGTTGTTCTTGTTTTGCACTAATTCCATGATGTTCACCAAATTAGATTGATTAATAATGAAATTTAACAAATTTTCATGATATTCGGTGCAATCAAATGCAACTTAAAGTAATAGAAAAGGGTAATCATTAAGTATAAAGGTAAAGAAAGAGCAACAAAACTAATTTAATATTGTTGCTTATATTATTTTTACTAAAGGTGTTAAATATTGAAAATAAAAAAATGTAACAAATCATTGAAAATATTATTTGATTTTAATGTTGTAATGAAAAATAACTTGTAATGTGAGGTGGGTAGCGTTAAGGCTAAGCTATGCTACGTAGCGTAAGCTACACGCTACATAGCGTAGCTATTTAAAACACTGATATATATATATATATATATATATATATATATATATATATATATATATATATGCCCACCAAGAAGCAATAGGACGCAAGCTGAAAAACCTTCTCAATGAAATAGTAAATCCATTTGAGGAAATGCTAAAAACTTCAGAAATTCATTCCCACCTTGAGATAGGGATGAAGATAATTACACTTCCTAGAAGTGTACTAGCCACAATACTGTGTGCAGAATCAAGGACTGTCTCAACACCATCGCAGTCCTTCAATACATCATCGACTGGAAGTTTGTATGAAAATGATCCCTGCAAAAAGGGAATACTTGATTATGGCAATATGATTTTAAATAAGTCATCATTAGTATCAACTAAGAAACCAAAAGGGTATGGCAAAAAATTTCTCATGAAACGTGTTTCTTAACATTGTGTACCGTAAATGTGAACTCCTGTGGTAGAAGAATTTCATGCAAAGGAGCGACAAAAATATACGAGGTTAACTAAAACAATTAGATTAAATTTAGGTCATGCATGTATGTATGATGCATTTTAGTAATATGTCCAGTAGCATTGGTTCATGTGTCAGATATGATGTCCTCATAATTCATTAATAATGGAACTGCATTGGTTCATGTGTCAGATTATGGAGTTTCTTGAACAATAAGGTCAAACAGGTTAACCAAGTAATGTCAAAATATACTTACACCCACCATGGAAAAGTTTTTCCAACTAAGTGGTTCATGGGACAACAGCCCAAACAGCAATCATCTCCACATTTTGGGTCACATTTGATGCAACCACAGGTGGTTTCTAACATAAACATGCATATAAAAAATGAAAGGATAAGGAGAATGGAACTATTATGGTGGTAGAGGTAGCCCCTTGGCACAAAGAAGAAAATCCAACTTACTCTGAGAAAGATAAAATCATTCACTCTCTCTGTACAAGCCAATTCAAGTATCTACTAGACTCATAGTAAGTAGATACCAACTCAAACCATGATACCCTAATCTACTAACCATAATGGTGAAACCCTAAACACCAAAATCCAAAGCACTTATCAACTCTACATAACACTGACTAAACGCCCTAAAAGAAATTCCCAACCTATGAATGAAATCAAATCTTGTCATAAAACATATCCAGTCAGCATATGATAATCTTTCCAACAGTAGCAATTTTCCAAAACTGTGTGATGGGCAGCACAAAATGTCTTCTTCATCCTGGTAAAGGAACATCAGGATACTTCCTTACACCATCATCCCCCAACCTGAGAAAAACTTGACTCCAATGATTTCAGTTGGCTATACAACAGTATTCGTCCCGTTGAATGCTTCACTTCTAATACTGAAATCATCTATGCCCAGAGGCAGTGTTCAGAGTATCGGTATCATTACATTTATCGATGACCGGGTATATGGAAACATATATTGGTATCACCGATATTATCATATCAGTGATTCAGTATCACCGATATTATCACCGGTACTCGGAAAAATGTTGCTATTCCAGGGAAACGTTGGGAAAAAGGTAGAATTTTTCAGTGGAACTTTGGGAAATGTTAAAAGCTACATGTTTACGCATGTAGGTACCAAAATATTGTAAAATAAAACTATACATAATAAGTTTCCATTTTATAGGAGCCTAACTATGTGTTGTCGACTACTTGTTGGATGAGATGGTAGAGACAATGCAAAGTGTGTGAGTGATCCAGGGTTCAATCCCTCATAGTGTTACCTTAAAACATAAAATAAAAAAAATTAAAAAAAAACAGTATTGTTGAAAAAATCAATATAAAATAAATATATAAAATTTGCAGCTAGTCACTAGATTGGCCAACACTCAAACAGTGTACGCAATATCGATAATATTGGCCGACATGTCAACGATACAAAATCGGTAGGTAATAACAAAAAAAGACCCAGTTTCCTGAATATCAGTGACAATATTGCAAGATATCACAAAGTATCGGCGATATCGCAATATATTGAGCAATATCGACGTTTTTTAACTAAAGCTTTTTACAATGTATCGATGATATCCGTCGATGTAGCAACGATATCTGTCGATATCGAAAAATATCGTTGATACCTCTCGCATGAAATAGACGTTGCCCTTCCCAAAAACCCCCAAAACCGATTTTTTCCCAGTTTTCTTCATATTTATCTCTTCTAAAACCTCTTGGTGGATTTCGGTCTATCCTTTGCTTGGATTTGGGAGAAAAACTCACATTCGAAATCAAATCAAGATTTTCTTGCATTTGGGGTCGTTTCTCATTCGATGAGTAATTTTTCGTCTTAATCCTTTTTTTATTTAAATCATATAAAATGAGTGTGAAATCATAAGAAATCCTTAATTCTTCATGTTCTGAATGGAAAATCAGGATTTTAACTTTCAATTTTGAGATTTGAGTGTAGGTGGCCCGATTTGGTGAAAATTCAAAATTTTCCCAATTCTCCCAAATTGCTTGCAATGTTGCACTCCAAACATGAAATCAAGCATGTATGAGGCCTGATCTACTGATTTGTCAAATTTCAAAAAATAAATTTTATTTTTAATTAAAAATTAATTTAAAAAATATTACAATATTAATTTTTCTTTCAAAATTTCCCTTCAACCAGCTGTCAAATGAGATTAATTTCGAAGTATTTAGGATTATTTGATGAAATGATCATCACATACACCTAATTTCGGAATTCAAGTGTAGATGTCCCAATTTGGAGAAATTGGGGGAAATTCGAAATTCCCCAATTTCTCCCTAATTGCTTACAATGTTGCACTCCAAACATGATACCAAAAAATTATCAAAAATTCTTTTGGATGTAGTATTTTCCTTTGTTAACAAAATGTTCTTTTGCAGGTCATGAATTCAATTTGAATATAGTTTCATTAGCGCAATCAAACAGCGCATAGCTTAGGACCTATACAAAGGAAACCTATTATGTGCACTTTTTTTTTTAGATGTTATGATCTAAAAGTGTATTAAGGTCTTCTTTAATAATCCCTGAAGTTCGTTGAAAAATTTAACCAATTTTCCAATGTTTTCCCATGTTTCCCAAAAGGTGTGATAAATTATCCAATACAAATGATATATCCCGTTTGATAACCGATACGTATCTGTATCCCAAGGGTGATTTGTGTAACGCGATACCAATATTTCGAACATTGCACTCATTAATATACAATTTCCACATTAATTAACAGTGAAGAACACATTTTCCACTATAAAAATGGAAAAAATAAGATTTCCCCATTCCATTTTCACTTAAATGTTAACCTTTTTGCCATGAATCCACATTAACATTTGAAAAAAAAACTTTCTATGGATTTTTTGTCACCTTTGGATTCCCACCATCTTCATTTCGAGTCGAGATTCCTCCACAAATCCAAACTTTTATTCAATAAAAACCAAGAGTGATCAAAATCACCTAAGAAACAAAATTCCAAAAAAAAAAAAAAAAACACAAAAAGTGAAGATTTTTTAGGGTTTTGGAAATTTTCTCAATTTTTGTCTCTTTTCATCTATTTACGAATGTTTACTTGGTAACGGGATATTCATGGTATGTCGTAACGATCGTTACGTAAAGGTAACAGTGGCAACCATTACATGTTAAGGGGTCATAGCGGCCATTATGAAAAAAATTGACCCTTAATCGTCATTACGGCCCACGTCGCGTAAAGGCCATAACAGGATAGATACAGGTTTTTCAGGGTTTTTTCTTCAATAAAAAAAAAAAAAGACCCATAACAATCGTTATGGCCCATACTATAAAGGTAGCGGTGGCAGCCGTTGCAGAATACCTTGGGGATATTATCACTGGTATCACGGATATTATCGATGATATTGCCAATGCAAGATTTTTTTAGTAATACCAGAAATTTTTTTATAAGAGATTCTTCTCAAAGTATCAGTGATATCAAAAATATCGGCGATATATGGAAATTTTTATACTTATAATAGTTTCAATATCGTTGACCAGGCGATACAGATAATATCGTCAATATTTGGAACACTGAATGGAAGTAGATAGGTCCTCTCTTTGTTGGGAGTCAATTTTGTGGAATGCAGTCTCAAGTGTGGCTTGAAAGTTTTGGGAGGGGTATAAGATCTCTATAGGGGATAGGAGGGTACGATTTTGGGAAGATGTGTGGATAGGGGATGATCCGCTTAAGTTGGAGTTCCTCAATCCAACTAGTTTAGCCCCGGAGGCAAATATTCCAGTGGCACACTACTTCTACAACGACAGGGTGGTAGTTTGGACACCTCCATGCCAAAGGAATTTACAAAACGAGGAGGTGGAGGAATCTTTTAGGTTTGAAGTTAAAATTCAAGGTTGCAAGCATTGTTCGAAGTATCCCCGATAATATTGGTGGTGATACCAATAACACTAGCAGTCATAAATTCCAAGTATCGGCAATATATCGCCAAGTATCACCAATGTATCACCAATATTTTCAACTATGTAAATTTCAGGTGTCACTTGTATCACCATTGTATCAGCGATATTTCAATAATATGCCTATGTATCGATATCACCAAAAATTTGTTCATTAAAAACTTTCCATCTCATTTTTTTACGATCACATGGTTATATGCGATGTTCAAATTGTCGATGATAGTATTGATCATATAGCAATATTATCGTTATCGCAACATGGGTGATATTGTGACCACAATCTTTAATTTCCTTTCCAATTATCGACGATTTCTCAGCGAAATATCATGTGTTGTCAATATTGTGAAATATCATTAGATATTTGGATGGATAGATGGGATGGTTGGACTGGTTTCTTACGGCAACACATGCTTTTAGGCCCCCATTAAATGGAAACTTATTATGTATGCATTATTTTTGCAATTTTTTATTCCCAAATTATATATATATATATATATATATATATATATATATATATATATATATATATATATATATATATAAAAAAAGCATCTCCTAAAGTTTCACTGAAAAAAACCCACCGTTTTCCCCATGTTTCCCCGCATTTCTAGTTATCAACGATATTATCAGTGATATTGATATTGTTTCCGTATCCCTGACTAGAGAAAGTTGTAGCAATACCGATACTTCGAACATTGGTTGTAAACCACTGACAAAGGAAAGGGATTTAATGTGGAAAAAATTATAAGTTGAGTCAGTTCACGGTCCACTCTCTACAAGATGCTTTGAAATCCTTCAAGAGATGCACGTTCACACATCTAAAATTAGGTCCTATGTTGGGGGAGGAAGAAAAAGTAGTGACATTTGTTTGGCTTATGGGGAGGAAGAAATTTTATTTTATTTTTTTTTTTTGTAAGGATTAATGGAACTTTTATTAAAGGCCCGCTTGCAAACAAGCAAGAAAAGAAAGCAACGAGGGGAGGAGAACAAACAACTTACATCCCAAAACAAGATTTAACAAACTCTTAATCAACTTTCAGGACGGAGCCCCAATCCATAATATTCACTTTAATGGACAGCAGCAAAGCCTCGAGGGAACCTGCGGAATCCCAGAAACGGCATCTATTTCTTTCACCCCAAATGGCCGACAAAAACCTTCTTCCTTCCCATTACGTGAAATGGGCTACTTTAGGGGGAGCACAATAAGACCAAACTGATAAGCAAATGTCCCAACCTGTCTCATGGGTTCCAGGAGAAGCATATTGTAGAAAGATCTAACAAAAAACTAACCGAAGCTATGGGCAACCCACACTATAGAATTCGTACACCCTAGAAGAGTCACATTATGAAGGTGACGCAGAAGAGAGAGAAGTTCTTCTGTTTCACTATCCAATAGAGATCTCCTACAAGGAGGTAGCCAAATGACTGCAGAACTGCTTTGATGCAAACAATCCGCTACCTTCAGGTTATCAGAGGTCGCAACAAAAAATAAGGAGAGATAAAGATTACACAGTGGGCCATCTCCACACCAAGAATCCTTCCAGAAATTGACTCTAAAGCCGTCACTAAGAGAGAAAGACACCTCCCCGAAACTTCCCTTTGAGATCCACAATGGTACACCGTACACCACAAGAAGGAAGCCCTATAACGAGAAGAGTCTTTGGTTTCCCACCCTCCTCCCTTCATACCATATTTACACGCTATTAGATCACATCATAGGTGCCCCTCCTCGGTCTCGAATCGCCAAAGCCATTTGTCAAGAAGAGCTTGATTCAAAAGACTCAAATGGCAAATACTTGTGCCACCTTGATCCAAAGGCTTACACACCTCTTCCCAAGACAACAAATGGAATTTGAAGTCATTAGTAGAGCCCCTCCACAAGAAATCCCTTCTCAATATGTCCTCTTTGTCCCGCACTGATTTTGGACAATAGAATAAAGACATAAAATAAACCGGCATAATAGGGCAGCCTTAATGAGCGTCAAACGCCCACCCAAGGATAGATAACGGCTCTTCCACTTTGACAGCCTATTCTGAACTCTCTCCAAAATCTTATCCCAAAGGTGAATTGCACGCTTTCCAATACATAGTAGAAGAACCAAATAAGAAGATGGGAAGGATCCTGCTTTGCACCTGAACACCGAAGCCATCAGGGAGGAAGAAAGTTTTAACTATTGACAATCTTCAAAAGAGACCGTTGGTGCTTCCCAACATATGTCATGTGCATGGCTAATGCGGAGACCATACATCTATTCATCTAGTGTCCTTTTGTTCAGAAGGTTTGGGATGGATTCCTTGGTTTTTTTTTTTTTAATATGGCATGGGTTTTCTCCGAGTCAATTGAAGACCATCTTTTGGCATGGCATGATGGAGTTGGGAAATATAGTAGTATGATTTGGCATTTGGTCGGCATGGCTATCCTTTGGGGATTATGGAGGGAAAGAAATAGTCGTTGCTTCCAAAATAAATTGTAACAGCAGAGGAAGTGGTTAGGAGCGTCAAGGTTGAGATGTTGGGGTGGGCTTCATGTCTTAAGTTTTGTGATATTAATTTTGTATATAGGTTGTTTGCTTTATAGTTCTGTGCCGGTTTTGGCGTGTTTCTAGTAAAATTCTAGTTATCTTTCCAAAAGAAAAAAAAAAAAGGAAATCCTCCATACATCTTCTCAATCTCTTAGGGTGTTTTAACACGATGACCATGGATTGACTGGCACCGACCAGCCATTTACTGATTTCTGTGAAACACCTATATCAACATTTTACTCGATCATGAACAAGCAGGTTCTTTTCTACAAGATCGTGTGTATTTCTAACAGGTAACTACATTAGGATGCAGAATTCTTTATCATAATCAGAAAAAATTATTAACAAAAAGAATGGAAGGAAAAAAAAAGGACGTAGTGCCTACAACAAACAAACAGGAAAACTAATTCCACAAAAAAAAAAAAAAGAAAAAAAAAAAAAAAAAACTGTGACTGGTAAGGCTAAGTCCACCCAATGCACACATAAGATACAACCAAAAGTACAAATTAGTTCTCTTTTTTCTGAAAGATAAAAAGACAAAATCAGTATATCAAAAAACTCACAAAGGGTAAAATAAATGAGGCATTACGAGGGGTCATTCACGAGTGAAGCTTGTGATTAAGTTTGATCAAATTTTGGTCAATCCATAGAACGGACAACGAGTCATCTCAAAACACTAATACCATTCACAGGGAGCTTTGTCATTTGTCTTTGGAGCCATTGTAGCTTTTGTAGCTACAATATGAAATGACAGAATAATTTTCATTGGGAGACCACTATGAAGTGGTCCTGATTTTTTAAAGACTTTGGGAGGCTCAAATGGCCAAGGTGAAGTAGCCATCAAGATGAAACAATTATGGTGATTAACATGCTATGCATCATAATATTTAATTGCTTCATAAAGCCATACTTTTTTAATTAACCAAATTAACATGCTATACATCATAATATTTAATTGCTTCATAAAGCCATACTTTTTTAATTAACCAATCCACCAGAGTGTACGGAAAAAATAATGTTTTGTAAGAGCCACAGAACACATGCCATTATGAACATTCTAAGCCTTCCATAACTAGGAAGGAGGTAAATCAAAGCTCCAGGATTGACGTTATTATTAGATATCAGGGCCACAAGACAAAGTTCACCTTCCAGAAAAAAAAATGACTTTATGGAAAAGACAGAGGGCAAAGGATGCAAAATCCAGCAAGGCAATAGATAAGAGTCCCTAAGCAGAGAGAAAATCTATGGATCCCTTCTTTTGTAGGCAAATCTGCAATACAATCTGCTACTTGGAATTTGCTGAAAGATAATTTCCACGGAGCAAGACTGGATAACGGAATCATGTAAATGGCTATGAAAAGAGTTATTAAACAGTTCATATGGTCGTACCTTTCGGATGCTCATGGCTGTTTCTCCTATGTAATATGAACAACTGATTGTTAAGTTGCATTCAGGGCTTGCGTTATCTGACATATGGAATAATAAGAAAGTCTTTGTAACTTCTATGACAGCCAGGGGAAAAAAATTTATTGAAAGAGAACAAGAAAATCAAGGGGATGCAGTAATGGATAGCAATGTAGAGGTTACAACACTAGCAGCCATTAGACTTGTGAAGTTAAAATCACAGAAAAGCAAGAAATGTATGATGAGACAGATAAGTTAAAAACATTAGGTGCTTCTTAAAAATTAAAAATAAAAAGGTAACACTACCACAGATTGAACCCTGGATCACTCACGCACACTACACTTGTCTCTACCAGCTCATCTAACAAGTGGGAGACACCTTAGGTGCAACATCGAAAGGATATTAAAAGAAGAGCAACATAGGAATGATTACATGAGAAATAAAAAAATTTGCAGCCATCATTCTTTGAGACAAGATAAAAGAATTAAGCCATCAGCTTGTAGATTGCACCCACCCACATGCCCACTGTTCACCTCCTATTCCATCCAAACGCACACACATGAGATGTAGTCTTGTTTTTTTATTTCAGAAAACCAAGAACCCTGAAATACACACTCACAAACATGCATGCTGCTTTCCTTTGTAGTTGTACTATATAATTACAAGTCTATAGCATCATCAGTGTAAACACAAAAACATAATATAACAGGTACAAACAAAGCATCTAAATGATCTATTTGTGAATTCAGCACATGCAATCCAAACTAAATATATTGTTTACCTTCTAAATGATTCATCCATGATAAGATAGAGATGTTTCCCCTGCGGTCTGACACAACAGCAGTGTCCAAATCCATCAGAGCACAGTCAGCAACAACCCTCTGCACTGGATCACAATATAGTTGTTCCAGTTTCCTACTATCCTGGCCAACAAAAAACATATGGGCAATTATGTGACAGATATAAGTATCACATGCACAATATCACAAATGAAATCTAGCTGGTAATGCCCATTTGTTTTAATAGGAACAGCACCATACCCATAACCCAAGACTACAAAATACGTGGATGGAGCATACCTCTTGATAGGAATAGAAGAGGACTCCATCACGACAATCCCCAACTGCAATTCTAGTAAAAAGTGTGGTCAAACAAGTAATAGTAAAGCGTGTCCTCGCAGAAGCAAACCGTCTCAAGCGATGAGGATTCTCACTGTGAAAACCATACACATAAAGCTGACAAAAGAAAACAGATACCTCCATTAGCTATGACCATAAAAAAAGAGAATCAATATAGACCATATTCACCAAGCAAATGTGATTGATTCCAGTCAATGACATGAATGTAGAGAATCATATCTTACAATACTACCGGCAGCTACCAAGAAGTAACGATTCAGATATGGGCAGATAGAAAGCACTACTCCAGGTAATTGACTGCAGTGGACTTCTCGCAATTGCCACATTTCAGTTTCTTCAAGTTTAACTCCATCACAGCTATTATCATCTGGGCTGCTGCAAAGACTGCTACTTGACAACTGCTCAGTGGCATACCCCACAATCTCACGAAATGGAGAAGTTACTTGAGAAGAACACCGCTTTGAACCAAAGATCAATGAACCGCTATCTGAACTTTGCATGGGCTCTAGGGTGAACACAAATAGGTGCCCCTTTGTACTGTCGAAGAAAACATGCCAGTAGACGTAAGAAAAATGCTTAACTTAGTTACACAACCCAGAGAAGTGGTAGTTTGCAATATTTCCTTTATGGAGTTACAAGGATGGAATTTATCTGGAAACTAGATAAAGCAAGTTCCGATAATTATTAATATCACATGCAAATAAATGAGAAAGTAAAGGAGATGACTTCCCTTAAAGAAACTAAACCATAATCCAAATAGTAATATGCTCTGAACACATTAGACAAGTATCTAGATTCTAGACAAGCGTGACAAGAGAGAGAGAGAGAGAGAGAGAGAGAGAGAGAGAGAGAGAGAGAGAGAGAGACTTTGTTGCCTAAAAAGACTTCGTCATTTTTTTCTTTTTCTTTTTCTTTTCTTTTTTTCTTGGAAAAGGTAACATTACCAGGGATTGAACCCTCGATCACTCACACACACTATACTGTCTCTACCAACTCATCTAACGAGCCAGAGACTTAACTAAAAAGACATGTCATCAGTGGATAGTTGTATTTATGAAGAGAGAAGAGAGAGAGAGAGAGAGAGAGAGAGAGAGAGAGAGAGAGAGAGAGAGAGTACAAAGGGGCTGGTAGAGACTGGTACAAAGCTTTCAGTTTATGAAGAACTTCTGTTTTTCCTACCCAAAATAGATATTCCAATCCGTTGCTTTTAAGACTACATGATATGACAAGTTAACAGTTTGAAGAGAAATCGATTCCACCCAACCGTGCTCTCAAGACACCCCAACATAGCCTTATGTCATATGAACAATTATTAGGCGACACATGCAAGGATTAAAAATTCCAAGGCAAAAAATAACCTCTCAGCTTCACCACTAGCCATTATAGCTGGACCAGGGGATTGGCTGGTTCCAACCACCAAGACCTGCTCATTTGCCACCTTCATCAATTGCATGCACTTGGCTATCTCCCCAGCTGGAAATTTATGCATTTGGAATAATGAGCCACTGAGAGGATCGACGCGGCAAATATCTGATGAAATAGAATCATCATTGAATTCTGTCCTCATCACCAGCAATGTTCGGCTTTCGTTATGATACAACACCTTCCGCGGCGTGCTGCCCACGTAAAACTTCTGCACATTGAGCCTCTTACTATGAACCATTTCCACCTGTAACACAATATTTAATGGCACAGCAGAGTTAGTTATGAACTTATGAAAACCTCTATTATTACTGATTTTGTAGAAGAAACAACAAAAATTCATCTAGTACAACTAAAATGCTACTACAAAAGCATAGTTGAAATATTTTAGACTTGGTCAGTAATCAAAGTCATCAACTTCAGACTCCTGCATCCCCACTTTCATTATGGGTCTTTTGGCCCAACCTCAGATCTTGCATCATGGTTACCTGAGGCAGGTTTGCAACTTTCCTAATCCCAAGTGCCCTTCCCTTTTTTAGCTCAGCATTTACCAATGGAAGCAAGGAGCTCCCTACAACTATCAAGAAAGCTTGACCCATAACTGGTCTTCATCAACATCTGGTTAATCAAGAAGTCAACATACACGTCTTCCATTGACGCCAAAATCAACCAAAACTACACAAGCAGCTGGGAACTGGAGAAAGGTTAGACTATCTGTTTGAGGAACCAACTATAATGAGCCAGAATTAGCAAACAGTGTGACTGCAAATTATTTCCTACTTGAACTGAACCTAGAGAAAACCCCGAGGGAATTGCTCCCACCAAAGTGACAGGTTCAACGGAAATCTTCTCCTGAGGCATGCATGCCCAAAAAGGTTCCACTAAGAACAAATGGTTGATCAGTAGTACTGTCAAAAGCAGTTGTCAAGAGCAAGGCCTAGTCGCCTGGACAGGGAGCTTGCATATAGAGGAACCCCATTCCTACCTGAGCAATCCAAACAAAAGTGAACAGCTGTCACCTGGGTTCACAATGCCTAGACACCTAGGTGACCCCTATGTTTCACGACATAAGAGTCGAAGCTACAGCTCTCTAGGCGACCACTGGTGACTAGGTGCTGTATTTACTCCCTGGGGGGTAGAATGGTACTTCCGTCCAACAATGGATGAGTAACCGTATGTGATGGATCTTCTAAACAAGGGGATCCTCTTTCCCTATGTTGAAGATGAGAAAGTGTGCACACCAAATCAAGGGGCTCATTTTTGTCAAAGTTTCTTCCTCAAAGCCATGCATTCCACAGGTTTCAATAGGCCTCCCCATGCGGAAGTGTGGAGTTCCTTGGCCCCTCCCCAAGTGGGAGCTTTTGGTTGTGCAGACACAGCCAAAAATTCTAGATCTTGATGATCTCCAAAAAAGAAATCGGTTATCAGTAAGCATGCAGACAAAGTGACATGAGAATGTAGAATCCATGGACCACCTATTTATCGATTTTGTACGTGGTTTGCAGAACTAGGGCAGATTTGTTCACCATACTTCAAGTGGACTGGGTTGTGCCATGCACAATGGGGGAGTTGATTAATGGGAGGGGTTGGGGTCCCATCAAGCCTAGAGGTGAAGTGATATGGAGGATGCATGCCCTATGCATAATGTGGGAGGTAGTCTTAAACTGGAGCATCCTTTAATGCTGGAACTCTTTAACCTTGTGATAGATTTGCTTTATTTTGTGTTTTGATTTCTCTAATTAATCCATTGATTAATTTTATTACATCATTCTAGGTTAGACTATACATCCTGCATCATTGTTCCTTTTTTTCATTTTCAAGGTTTCTTCATATAATTTTGTGTTTGTTGTGTGTATGTTCGCGCACACGTGTGTGTGTGTTTTTTTGTGTGTGTGTGTGTGTGTGTGTGTGTGTGTGTGTGTGTGTGTAAGTTTGCTAAGCACATATGTTTGTAACATCCTGCTCAAGTGCTCCAGAGCTCAAGCACACAACACTACAATTGCCAATATGGAGGGTGTACAAGATCCAAGCTTTCCATGAGATGGGCCACATTTCTTAGATCAAAAGGTCCAAAAATTAGGGGTGTTCACTCCTCAGATAGGCAGAGTATGTGAAAAAAATAACACTAAAATAATTCTTTTTTTTTTATGTGTGCACGACTATATGATTTTTTTTTCTAGCCGTCCATTTGTTTTGTATATTGTCCAACAGTGGGACCAATCAGGCCTAATTTTTGGGCCAGATGGTCTGGATAATGTGGCACACATAACGTAAAGTTTGGATCTTGCACATGTGCCATCTGAACTAATTTTTAGGCCAGCTGATCTAGACAGTGTGACACGCATCATGGAAAGCACGGAACTTACCTATCGATCCTTTGTGCATTGGGGGGATGATGATTACAAATGTATGCACTATTTGTCTTAACTCTTAAGGATGCGAAGTCAGTGGAATATATCTTATGTCAAATCACCACTTGATCTAAAAGCTCGAGCTGTTAGAGGATGGCGTGTCAATGTATATCAAGGGACTCTAACACTCCCCCGCACGTGCGAGGTGGAACTCTGCACGGGAATATACTGGGCAAGGGTGGAGGGACACACAACTCACACCATAAACGGCTCCTCATGGGTGAATATATAACCGGTGGCATATTTCCTACTTCTGGGATTCGAACACAAGACCTTCCGCTCTGATACCATGTTAAATCACCACTTGATCTAAAAGCTCGAGCTTTTAGATAAAGTGGTTGTCTGACATGGTATCAAAGCACCAAAGTATTCCGTAACTGACAGATTATCTTGAGTAAGAGAATATAGCTCTGTTGTAAGTTAGAAGATATGGGGTCTGTTTGAGATACTCCCGTAAGTGTCATTTAGGGACTTCCATAAGTCCGCAGCAGTATCATAGAAGAAATAACCAGAGGCAATACTTGGTTCCATAGAATTCAGTAACTAGCCTATGACAATGGCATTAGAGGATTCCCAAGCATCATGTTTGGATGAGTCTCCAGATGAAGAAGAGGGCCTCTTTGTGGTTCCAGTGAGAAATCCAAGCTTCTCCTTGCCAATAACATACATTCGGACAGCCCAAGACCATAAAAGAAAGTTGTTTCCATTAAATTTGGTGGAAGTAATCAAAAGTGGCCCCTCAGGCAAGGTATTCAAAATTGGTTATGCAACGGCCGTTACGTAACGGTAATGGTCATAACCGTTACGCATCACAAAGTCAAAACGGCCATTACAGAAAAGTAGCTCGTAACGGCCCCGTAACAGTCCCATAACGGTCCTATAACAATTTTTCATAAAATAAAAAAAGGGGCCATAACAGCCATTACGGCCCGTATCGTAACGGTAACAGTGTGGCCGTTACGGCCATCGTTACCGTTATGGAACATCTTGCCTTCAGGACCATGTCCAACAGACTTAGAATCCATGGATATTAAAAAAAAAAAAAAAATTGAGAAACAAGGAGAAGGAACACCACTCAGCAACTTGAATAAGCATTAACCATTGCTGGAATATACACCATACACTCGGTGTATCAGCTCGACCCCAAAAAACCCAAAAACGGCACAGTCGGCCCTCTGTATCTGTGTAACTGGGCATCCAATGGCCCCAAATCTTCCACAAAAAGAAATCCCTTGTGTAGGGAACTCAAAAAACGATTCATATGTAGGAGAATTTCCAAAACGAAAACCATCAGATCAAGAGGAATCTCGAAAAAGAGCAATCTTGTGGATTTTTCTGAAAAAACTTAAAAAATCTTGAATCACCTCAGAAAATTCTGAAAAAAAATCCTCATTCAACTCCTCACTTGAAACCGCACCTAGGGGAGTTGATTTTGAGTCGAACCGATCCGTACAGATGTCGGGTTGCTAATATCAGCCGTACGGATGCTGACATCAGCAAGCTTCTTCGTCAGAAACTGTCAGATTCCTCTTGCTTTGATCTAGACTTGATCTCATTGATGATGGAATGGGCTCTCTATCAGATCTACACAACCTTGATCGATTGTGGCTCTGATACCATGAAGATTTTGTAGAAGGGAATGATGATAACTTGAAGATTTGAAGATAGATTGAGGAAGAGAGAAATGGAGATGAGAGATGGAGATGACAGATTGAGAGATTGAGAGAGTGGGACAGAGACAAAATTCGTATCTCTACCTTTTTCTTATTATCTATTTATATGTAGAGTTTCCCCTTTATTACAGAAAATAGCATCCTTCAAGAGCATATTTCAAATAAACCCCCTTATTTACAAAACAGTCCCTAGTAACAATACCAAGAGCAAATCAATGCTCCAACACATCCATTATGACTTCGTTGCCAGAATATGGAGGATTAATTTGGCTATGTTTGATATGTAATGGTTCATGCCGAGCTCTTTCGAAGTTCTACAAGGATGAATTGGAGAGCCTAGAAGAGAGAGAGTTGTGGCGTCGCTCCTTGCTTGTTGTTATTTGGTTTTTGTGGAAGGAACATCATAACGGAACATTCAAATAATGGGGCCATTAATTTAGAGTGACTGATCCACATGGTGAAAGGTTGAGTTTTGGAGGCTTTTTTGTATTCCTTGCATGCATTTATCTTCTATTCAAAATTCAGATTCTTTTCCAATCTTGTTGCATCAGATGTCTATGCCGGACATGGTGCCGCAGAAGTTTTTCTTTGTTTTGAGGAAAAAAAAAGTCCATATCTTCCTCTTTCATGTTTCTTTATGTATTGTTAGAAAGGAATGAGGGAACCAATAACCTTATTCAAGGGGCGAAAAGAACCGCTTTGTCTTTTTTCCATTCTCTTTCATAATTTTCTTTCGCCTTTTAGCTCTTACTAAAGTTAAGAATTACCAAGAAAGAAAGAACTCTTGATAACTTACATATAAGTGATAGCCAGTGTTGTCAAAATCCAACGATTTACGCTATACGATTTTTGTCGAATCTTAAGCAAAACGATTTGAATCCCAACCTTGAATCCCTTTCTATATGAATCCTATGATTCTATGATTTAAATCCTACGATTTACTATTCAAATTATACTTGTTCTCTTCTACTTTAAGCTTCACATGGCTTTCATTTTATGTTTTTAAATTGGTGGGGGCTTTAAGAATTGTTTAGAAAAGGTAAATTATTTTTATTTGCTCTTTATAAGAGATTAAATGATATATATTCTCTTCAACATTCAATCATGTAGCTTTTTTTTTTTTGTGATTCCCTCTTAATTGGTCGAAAGACCAAACTGATGCATGACCTAACTGTAATGTTTTTATGAATGGTTACGACTTACGATCAGCATGACTTATATGTATTATGGAATGATGTTTAGAAATCAAAATATTTTTTTTGTCAGTCCACAGTATCGAAGGCCCCTTTTCCACCGTGATTCTACGTTCAAGCAAGGTAACAAGAGCATAAATTATAAAAGGACCCTTGTATGTTTTTTAAAGGGAAATTTCATAGAAGACAAAAAATGAAGGAATAAGAAACCTTTAACACTATTATGACATGGTATTACTTGGTGCACATTGATGGCAAAAGGAAGATAGTTTATATTTTTCTTATTTTTTCAAAATTTTAAGAAAATTTTAAAAAAAATCTTAAGATTTGCGATCCAAGACGATTCAACCCCTACTATTTTGACAACATTGGTGATAGCACCTTATTTCTTAATTGAAAGCAAAAAACCTAAGGCCATGCTTCATTACAGCAATGTTCTTACTGTCTCTCTCCCTCTGCCTACTTGCCCTGATGCCCATGCATTGCACGGTCTTTTGGCTAGTTGAGGTGTTCCAGTAATACATACTCTAAGCATGCAGCCACTCAATGTAAATCAGCTCATGAGAATACAATGATCATTAAGGACATGTTTGGATTCAGAGGAAACAATGGAAAACTAAGGAAAGTAAAGAGTTGTCCTCTATTTGAGAAACATAAAAACAGAAGAAAATTGATTCCTTTCCTCAGCAGGGAAGTAGAACCTTTCTTCTTCTTTTTACAAGAAGTCAGTGGAAAAAGAGGTTCCCTCTAATATAACAATTTAAATGGGGGAAAAAAAAAAAAGAGGAAAAAGAGGTTTTGCTTTGAAATTGCAAGCCAAACACTGGAAAATGGATAGGGAAAGCACTTTCCTGCACAGTTTTCTAGCAAAACAAATGGGTGCAAGGTATTTCCTTTCCTCTGTGCTCATGTCAGCTTTACATTCACTTATGTCATCAACTATGTTTGACTTTCCCTTGTTTTGTTATCACCCAATTCAAACACGCCCTAAAAATCTTGCAAGACTACCAACAAAGAATTTACCATAAACAACACAAAAGTTGTCCAACTATACCAAAGAAAGAAAACAAAAAACCTTACATCCAGCTGAATGGAAAAAGAAACAACAAGAAAGTGCCCCTGATGCATGGAAAAACATTAAGTTTACCTTGCATCCTAGCTGAAAAGAGAAAAGGGCAAAAAAGAAGAAGAAGAAAGAAAAGCCTTTTGACAAAATGGAGCACCGAAATTGGCAGTGAGATAGTAAAGACTGAAAACAGAGTACTTACCAAATGTAAGGAGTTCTCAGCAACAAATAAGATTCCTTTGGGGCAATCAACAGAACATACGGGGGTCACATGAGTTGCAGGTTGAAAGGAGATAGATGTATATGCAAGGCTATGCCTTGCAGTTTGCAACAACCAAGGCCTATCGCTGAGAGCAATTATATCTGCACCAAGTGAGTCATGCAGAGGAACCAAAAAGACAGGAGTTATGCCAATTCGACGGATGGCAATCAACTGTAGATGCACAGGACTTGAGTTGTCAGCCTTCTCAACCACGTTCGCTGAACAATATTGAGGCTCAACAGCAAATGAAGCTGTCAAACTTGACTACAGGACTATCCATTTTATGGAAAAAAGAATTAACCAAAGGGCAATGGCTGGATAAGTCTGATTGAAATGCTGAAGAGATAACAGGCCACTCAAACCTAAGAAGCATTCCATTTCTCAATCCTGAAAGAATATAAAACCGATCAACCAGTACAAGCCTCACATCTTGGGGGACACACCAACTGATAGCAGTACCTGTTGTGTTGGTTAGTGAAATGGCTCCAACAGCAAGGACTCTGTAGCCTTCTTCGGGAACAAATGAGAGAATTTCCACTGATGGTTTATGTGTACCAATAGCAAAGATTTTACCAATCTCAACTCCACTAGGGAGGGCAGTTTGATTACTATCATCTACTAAAGTGGTTGCTGAATTAATAGGTTCATTCCCAAGACCTTCCTGAGGTATTGATATACAAGATACTTCATACTGCAGTCTCACACGTTGAATCTCATAGATTTCATAGCGGTAAGCTGATAATGATCTTGCCCCAAGAATAAACAAGAAGCAAGGGTTAGATGTGGCCACAATTATCAAATTATGTCCAACGGCTCCTAAACTGATAGTCAAATTATCGGGGGACCAAGATGTATTAGCCGGAGCAGACAAAGCGATACCTGCAGGATGAGCAGCAGTTGTAGGCAAACAAAGTCTTACAGCATTTCTGTGGATCTGGACAAGCAGCCCATCTGCCAGCAGGCCACATGCCAAAGTACAAGCATCGGGCTGGAAACCAACGGCATCAGTTACATCACTAAAGCTTAAACCAACTGACAATACCCTCGTCTCTTCAACAAAAGCTAGCACAAGAAAAGAATGATAAGAATCACTATGTTTCATTCGCACTGTCCAGGTACCAGTAATGCCTTGGTAGGTAGGGGCGGTGCTCAAAAGCTTTTCTACACTGATACCACTTCGAATAACCCTTAAAGATCCCTCTAGACCCATCCCACAACAGGCAAACATCTGATCTTGTTTCTCATTGTGGTAATCCACAACCGAAACATCCAAAATTGGCGCAATATTTTGAATAGAACTACTGTAGAGTAACCTCCCACTTTCCAACTTGAGGACAAACCCATCCCCCATCTCCACAAGTGCTGCAATGAACCCGCATTTAACCCACAAAAGCGCTTTGCAAGGTAAGCCTCTGTAAAGACAGTCGGATAAATTAACTCTGATACCATCTGGTTCAGAAGAAATGTCTAACATATACAGCTCTCCTGTATCTAAACAAAAAATCAACTTGGAACTACCTGAGTTGCTCGGTTCCCAACTCCATGAGCATACGAGGTTGGAGTTTGAAGTTGATTTTCCATTTTCACTATCAATGCTCATAGGATCATCTCTCTTAGCCATATCCATACCAGAATCTCTTAGCTCCAGTAAAGCAGAGGCAGCAACATTGAAAATACCTTCATCATCCACATCGAGACCTCTGCATGAGTCTTCAACAGAATTTCGCTCTTCAACTGCAGTAGGTAGACTAAAGCTTGTTTTGTAAACACAACAGGGGCTTCCTGGGTCTCTAAGATCCATTAACACAACATCACCAACCCTAAACATGAAAGCATATCCAGGAACATGAGGAACTTCAACAATACTCAAAGCTAGAGGTCCAGGTTCAATATACTCAGAGATAACATGAATAGATTTGTCCCCAATGTCACATTCCAACATCAAAAGCTCATTCGAGATATCAGCTCCAGGCCCCCTGAAACAAAAAGCTCTGATCATTCATGCAGTCACAAACAAAAACTTCAATGGTGAAAATCACTACCTTACTTCTATGGAACTAGAAATGACAAAGTAATACCTATACACAAGCATGGCCAGTATAGGATTATATCCGTCCTCAGACAATTGATTGTTGTCTTTAGAAATGAAACACATGCTCCAAATTGTGCCAGAGACTTTCAGAAAGAAACCGATGCTAGTATCCCCTTCATTCAACGGATAGAAGATTTTCTGAAAGCATGACATATGGGAAGATCTTCAAACTGAAATAAGTGCTATAACATATTAGATAGACAGAATGTAGTTAACCATGACATGCTTTACTAACATTTGGTCCAACATAAACTCTTCCAAAAATAATGATCAAGATAGAGAGAAGGCTATCTAACCTTATCAACAATATTGCTTCCAGCTGACGTAGATAAGGAAAACAAAGCAAATTGGTCTTCATATGCACTAACAGCAATGAAACAGCCACTGCAAAGTGTAAAGCACAAATGTTAGAGGCATGTAGAGGAATCCCTGAGAAAATTTCAAAAGAGCATGATAATGCACCCTGCATTAACAATGAAATAGGACAGGACAATCAAGTATCTATGAGCTGATACTGTTAACCTTTCAAAAAAAAAAAAAAAGTATATGGGGGCAGGCGGTTATTCAATACAAGCCCAAATGAGAGGTTAAGAATGCCAATGTCTATCTGCAAGTTACAGAGAGGAGAGATTCAAATGAGACCCAGTTCTCTACATTTGGAGAGCCAAGGAGGAAAGGGGTTCCACTGTCAGTCCACAAGTTGCAGCCAAGAGATTCAAACCAGGCCCAACGCTGCAGGTTAGGAGAGATGACGAATACCAGAGTTGTCATGCTTGGGAGTTCCAAGAATAAAGCTAATTACATCATGAGGATATCAGCCATAAGCGGCATCAGCCACCTAGCATACAAGAGGTCCTTTTTTCCAAGAAAAGAGGTCTTATAATTGCATTTCATCACTGTTCTCATAGGGAACACTCAACCATATGTTACCAACTTTCATATTCTTAATTAAGAGAATTGTTAGATGCACAAAAAAAAGGGACCAGCAGATAATTTTAGGTTGGGAAAATCACTTCGAAAAGGGTTTTATGCAGCTATTTTTGGACCAAATCAGTTAGGGTCCGTTTGGCACGCGGCATACTGCTGTGTCGATAGAGTTAATTGGATTATCTAATAGTGATAAAAGTTTTCATGACAATGGACATGGCATTTGGCAAAGACACTAACTATCAGTATAGCATGTGTGGATAGTACAAAGTGTTTACTGGATACTTTCTCACAATACAACTTTGTGAGCAGCTGAGTTTAATTTTTTTGCTCATGATCCATCCACAGCTGAGTCAAAGATTTGGACTATCTAGGTTGTCTTATAATCATGACGCATGTACAATTTTATAATTGCATGTGTATCTAACATCATATTCACCCAAACATTGCAGCCCCTATTTCTTGCAAAGTTGGAAGCTCAAGCATCACCTGTGTACAGAAGGTGCTAGGCATAGGAGGGGTGCGCCTACTGCTGACATAGGCGGAATGATCTATTTTGATAAGATCCACACTATTCATACCACCACTTTTTTTGCCCTGATCCAAAGCTTAGCTGGGCCAACAATATATGTAACAGTATAAAACAATGCCCAATCTAAATTCATGTGGTGGGGCCCACCTTAATTTTTGAATGGCCTGATTATTGGAACGTCCCTTCGTCTTGGTAGGACACATTGAATAAAGGGATAGGATGTCACAAACAAACCATGGTGGGACCCACATACAACACAAATCTTAGGTGTCACCATTCCAACTGTTCTATTTGGTGTGGCCCACTTTTTTGGATGAGCCTGATTTTTGGGCTCCTGGGCTAAAATGAGGCGCCACATCCTGAGAAAAATATTTTTTTTGGTTAATGAAAAGACTGAGATTTTTAAGGGAGAAGGAGATTGGAGGAGGAGACTTATGGAAGAAGAGATTTCAAGAAGACAAAAGGAATTAGGAAGTAAACGAACAATGGGAATGAGACAAGTAGGCCACAAGATTAGATATCAATAATTTGTGAATGCTAGAGGATGTAAGGCATCAAAAAAGAATTGGATAAGGACCACTCTAATACTACGAAAGAACCTTCAAGCACAAGAGTTGTTTCTCTGTTGAATAAATAGAATGAATACAAGGTATGATATTTATAGCCTTCTCAAGTTGAGCTACGAAGATTCTAAAAATCTTCTCAAGTTGATCCAGAAAGAACCTGGAGGTCTCAAGCTATCAAAAATATTTGCATATATTACAAAAGTACCCTCACAGAACATAAATTACGAGAATGCCCTAATCGGAATTACACCATATTTCTTAGCATGCTGATGGCTGAAAAAAAAAAAAATCAGTCCTTCAGCTCGTCTGGTTAAGTTTTATAGTTCACGCCATTTTGTTGATTAAGTACATCAGTGTTATGGTTTTTGTATTTGCTTTCTAGTATACTTTATTATGGCTAACAAAAACCAGTTAGATGTGCTTTTGCATTTAACATTATTAGAAGTAGCATGCTTTCATTGTGGTTCACTGTGGTTCTAAGAACGGGAAATGCATCAAAACAGCACAAGACTTTGCTTGGCAGAGTTTTAAACAACATTACTGTCTTTATCGACCATCTGCTAGAGCCTACCGAGAACCCGCAACTAAGAGCAAAGATCTCAAAACTAGATAATTATGTCCCTCTTAAGTTTTTCAGTAACAAACTGAAATGCATTCAAAGATCAAATAAACCTTCAAAACATGTAATGCAATCAACCATGGAAAAGCTGTACCTTTTCTATTGGTACCATGGAAAAGTTATACTACAATGGCCGCTCAAGTAGTTAACAGAATTTGTCTATTTAAGGGAATTAATGATGAAAAAATTTCTTTCTAGAAATCTGCACTGCTCTTACAAGCAAAAACCTTAGGCCTTGTTTTGGGATCAAGGAAATGAGAATGTGCGGTAACTCAATGAACTTGTCAAATTCAAGGATTTGCATTGAAATTGGATTTGGCAAATTGCAAAGCCTTTTTTTATTTTTATTTTTTTGAAAGGTATGTCCAAAATCTATTGTTTAGGAATCAAACTACGAATGCATGAATTCGGGGAGCATTTATTGCAAAGGAATTACTTCTTCTTCTTTTTTTGCACTTATAAGAATCTCATTTTGAGGATATGGTAAATCTTTAGTTTTGGGGGGGATTTGGATTTGCCCCAGCCATGGATTTATGAAGGTGTGGATTTGGGAAATCCATGGATCGGCAAAACCCCAACAAAAACAAATAGGGAAAATTTGGAATTTGTAGGTTTCACAATTCCCTCACCCCAAACAGCCCCTTAGACAAAAATGCCCTATTCTAACTTCTTACCACCTGAGTCATGTACATCTAGCATAGAAGCAATCCAAGTTGATTTTGAAGGCAGATAAAAGGAAAATCGTACACATTGTTAAGGGACCAAAATAATATGGAGCTAATAACACGTGATTTGTAATCATGAAATGACGTTTGACATTAATGGTCAATACTAAAAGCAAATACCAATAACATGTGTTAAAGAGATTAACTACAACAACGCAATAATTTCCCCTAGGAAGAACGAGATATTTTGACAGTTTTCAACAAAGATGATGATTACACACTACTTACTTGGAATCAACAGCTAGCATTCTTCCTAATTGATGCCTTGAGTTTCCTGGTTCGGAAAGTTGAACATGTGTCACCGGGAAGAACCTATGTTGGTAATCAATTGATATTAAACTAATAAATAGCATGAACCTTCAGAAAAAGGAAACCATGGTACAAGATTAACAAAATGTGAAACATAATCCCTAAGTCTTAGAAAATATTGGTGGGTATGGCTGCAAGGTATTTTCTACAAAATGTGAAACATAATCCCCAAGTTTTAGAAAATATTGGTGGATATGGCTGCAAGGTATTTTTTTTCTTTCTTTCTTTCTTTCTTTCTTTCTTTCCTTCCTTTGTTGGAATAGCTATGACATTTGAAACTGAAAAGTACTTCCCTATCAAAATCAAAATGGTGTTAAGACCAGAGAAGAACAACAAGACAACCTGTGCATCTCTGTGCAAAATGTAAGAAAAGAGAGCTTTCCAGAATCTGAAAGAACAACTAAAAGGTCTTTCCCCCGCGTCTGCGAAAGCAACAGAAGCAACACTCACAATCAACAAACAACAATAAGAGGTAAAAAAAAAAATCCAGTCATAAAATTCATTCACACTCTATCCTACAAACTTAGAACAGGTGCGTCAAAAGCCATCGTTGTGTGAAATAAAAGTAACATGAAAACAAACCTGTGGAATCGGTGCACGGAACTTCTCATTCCAGCGTAAAACAGCAAGATCTTTTATTGTACCAAACACAGGCTGTTCACATACTGACTGTACAATTCCATCTTCACCGATCACTGCCAGCTCTATTGATGTTTCCTGTGAACAAGCATCCTCAATAAACTAAAAGCCAAGAGGAAAAGGGGCCATTTGAAGAATGCACCATCATGAACACATAACCACTATAAGCAACAGACAATGCTGTATGATATTCAGGTATTAATCTAGCTTAAGGTCATAAAGCCAGGCCAGTGGAATGCCATACATGGACATTCATCTTTGAGCCATTAATAATCCAAGTTGATAATCCATGTTGTTCCCCGAAAAACCAACGCTTATGTTATAGATCTTGTTTTCATCTTTAGTATGATTCATTCACTTGCCTCATCGATGTGTGTGGAACTTGATATAATGTAACATCCGGGGATTCCACTGGTTGTCGTTGGGAACTTGAGATTGGACACAACAGCCAAGTACCAAGGAACAATTGTCGGCTGTGGATCTCCGCACCCTGCTAGACCATGACCACTTAACAAGTTGTAGGACAAATCTGTGGTCATTTATTCATGATGTGGTCATCCTGTGTGAAGGGACTAATCACAAGTCCAGATGGAAAGTCTCCATCGTTGGGCATGACAACAAGTCGATGCGCCGCTGCCTTACACCACACAAGAGTGTAAGTGAACTGTGGAAATAGGCTCCTTGTGATGGACTTGTTGAACCCTTGCATTGGTGGATCAATTCAAGTCTCCAAACCAAGAGACCCATCATACTTGGACTAGATTTACTTGTGAATGTACCGGTATAGCCTAATCCTGAGACCTGAGAACGTGTGAGGAATTCAAGGTCCTAGTGATATGTGCATTGGCTCACTTTAGAAGGTTACATTGGTGGCCAACATGTGGGTGGTGATAGATGCATATGTCAAGGTCCAGTTGAGGCTGACACGATTCAACATGAATCGACTTGTCTACCCGGGACACATTTATGGATTGATCTTGTGGTTTGGGCCGTCCATCAAGCATTTCTAAGCTGACCAACACATGTAATGTTTTCTAACAATTAAGCAAGGTTTTTTAACCATTGAAATTTAGTTTTAACAGTAGATTTGTTTTTAATCAATCTGGATTGACATCCAATGGCTAAGATCTGTTGATCCATCCTTTAGTCCTAAATGGGATATCAGGCCAAGAATGGTGGCAATGAGTGTGGAACAATGTTGTCAAAATTGTTATCGTATCGTAAATCGTAGTAGGGGTTGAATCGTATCATAAATCATAAGATTTTTTACAATTTTCTAAAAAAATTAAAAAATCAAGATATAAATAAATTAAAAAAAAATTTAAAACTCATCAATCTTCCTTTTGCCATTAATGTGCACCAAGTAATATCATGTCATGATAGTGTTAAAGGATTTTTATTCCTTTTATCTTTGTCTTTCAAGAAATTTCCCTTAAAAATCATACAAGGGTCCTTTAATAATTTATGTTCTTGTTACCTTTCTTCAATGTAGAATCAAGGTGGAAAAGCGCCCCTTGATATTGTAGACTGATGTAAAAAGATATTTTGATTTCTATAGATCATTCCATAATATATACAAGTCGGCATGATCGTAACCATCCATAAAAACATTTCGGGTAAGTCATACATCAATTTGGTGTTTCGACCAGTTAAGAAGTAAAAATCACAAAAAAGCTACATGATTTAACATTGAAGAGAATATATATCGTTTAATCTCTTATAAAGAACAACCAAAGTAATTTACCTTTTCCAAACGATTATTGAAGTCCCCGCTGATTTCAAAACATAAAATGAAAGCCAAGTGAAGCTAAAAATATAAGAGAATAAGTATAATTTGAATCGTAAATCAAAGGATTCAAATCACAGAACCGTAGGATTCATATAGAAAGGGATTCGAGGATGGGATTCAAATCATTTTGCTTAACATTCGACTAAAACTGTATATCGTAAATCATAAATTGTAGGATTTTGACAACACTGGTGTAAAAGGATCAAGTCAATATGGGTACATGAATAGGCAGGATAAGAGACTTTAGATGAAGTAAGGCATACCGTAGGGTAATGTAGCCTCGAACTTGGTATCACTCTCTAAAACCATTACTCCTTATATATTGATCATATCCTAGAGGAGGTGAGAGAGAGCCTCAAGCATCCCTACCCCTTGAGGGATCACCACCTTTGAGAGCGAGAGAGAGAACGGATAAAAGGGAGAAAAGAAGAGAAGGAAGGAGATTCTTCTCCTCGCTCCTTCCCTACTATCTAGACGTCTACACGTATGAGGTCCACCTAGTGGATGGCTCTCATTGCAAGCCCTTAGACCTACTGTACGGGTGTGTAGGAGGTTTTCTCCACTTCTCGTCTAGGATAGATCAGGAAAGACTTTTTAATTGTAAGATCAGCATCGGCTGTCAGCTACACACACACACACGCACACACACACACACACACACTTTTAGATTTGATTACATCTAGATGGGGATCCATTAGTCAAATTAAAGTTTTGAGAAGCTTATGCTTCTTTTGTCTTTAAAACCCCAACAGTTGATGCCTAAAAATGCTTATGGGAATGTGATGCAAGCATCAAGGTCCAAACTCACCACGCCGTTAATCGCCAAATACGCCATGAACATGGTCCACGAAAACAACAATTATTTAAGCCCTGCAAGATGGTCATCGTATTTGACATGGGTGGACAGCATATGCCTTTGTTACAGGTCCTAAAAACCTGACATCCAACCATCCAAAACACTGTAAATTCTTGAGAGGGGATGTCCACAATATGGCATCACCACCACTGGGCCACACATCCAAACCATTCAACATGGATGAGAACTGCCATTTTCATGGTGAACAATGACGAGAGAAAAAGGGATTTCTGCGGGCCAGTGATGCAGCAAGACCCTTCACTGGATGGTGGAAATCTCTTCCCACCAGCTAGTTATGCATTTGAGCCAAGATTTGGATGGTGCAGATTCATTTTCCTTCACTCAGCGAGTCACTTATTTCAATGGCGAACCTCTTTGCACAAAGTCATTTGCTTAGTATTAAGGGTTTTTTTACTTGATTGTATGGTTGAGATTAGAAGTAAGAAAGTGGATGCATGGTCTAGATTGATTATGTTTCAAGGCTTAGTATGTATACTTGCTTTGCATTGTAATGAAGTTGTTGAATGAAACAAATTTGAGTTTTTTCTTTGAGAGGAAGGAGAACACGAGGGTGGATTCCCTTCTCTTGTACTTAAGATTGTGTTTGATTGTCACACGAGGATCACCCAATTTCAGAGGGTTTTTGTGTCCGCATGCTTGAGTTGCTTGCCATAACCAAAATTCTTGCTTATAGTTGATTCTGCCATGAATTCATCCAGGCCTACAAAAGTTGGTATGAGAGCAAGTTCGACCACCAGTACATGACGGATTGCTTGATCAGACCCGAGATCACGGAGGAAATTGCAATTTCGATCATTCCATTAGTCGCAAGATCAATGTTGATTTTCTATGAAGGTTGGGTGTTCGGAAAGACGCACGTCGAGTGTTGGATGAGTTACTTGACACACACAAATTTCTACAGAGCTTGGCAAAGTATTGACTATGAACACTGACCATTCAACAAAAAGGTTGGATCATCATCTAAGCTTTTCAAAGGGTTGATTGCAGCCTCGAACAATACATGTTTGATGAATTGCATGAACTAGGTAACCTCTTCCCTCAGAACTTTATATCCATTTTCATTTCCTTTTCCACCAAAACCTACCCTACCATTCGAACTCAAGCCATGTTACCCCTTCTCACAACCAGCGCATCTAATCATCAACCATCCCCATCAAAACTTGTGTTGGTTCCACAAGTTTGATTTCGTCACCATATACTCATGATCCAACAGTCACGGAGATCGAGCTCCTACAACAGCAAGTGTGGCCCAACACAATAAGCTCAACGGGCTACAACGAGCATATGAAACTGCCAAGAGAATCAAGTAACTCGACGCTCAAAGACTTGGTTTTTTTTCCACAGTCCACACCCGTTGATTGATGCGCATAACCGGGTGGGATGTTCTAGCCTCATGGATGACAACCCATTGCTCAAGAGCCGAATTCGAGAAGAATCAGATCTTCAAAGCGGAGCAGAGCCTATCGAGCACTGAGACTTTGTTAGAGACCCAATCTTTGACAAACCTATCAAGTACCAAAACATCGATAGCGATCTGATCCTTGATGAGTAAGTGCCAAGTTTCAGGACATTGTTGGAGAGCCTATTTTCAATGAAGAACATGAAGAAGTCAACGCATCTGAGTTGGTCATGAAGAATCTATCATAGAAGCCAATTTGGTTCGTTAACAGTTTTAACAATGTTGTGGCCAATAAATTTCCATCGCTGATAGATGTGTTTCAATCACAAGTGAACATGAGTGAAGAATTGATGAGGACATCAGGCCCTTTAGGGTTTATCAGCGTAGGAGGTGAGTGACAGCTATATCTTTATGGCTCGATGATGACGGGTCTGGATTGTTTGTGAAGACTTGAGGAGCATTGAAGACCTTACACATGTAGTTCGAGACATTTGAAAAGACCACACATTGGGAAGACATGTGTGAGTTGCTTGGAGGAGATGATCGGACCGTTGGTTCGTCGTGGCCCACTTTCATCACATCACCATTGGAGCGCATTGGACATCTTAGATTTGAGTTTATTTTATGCATTTTTTACTTATTTGAGTTTCGGGTTAGTGTGGGTACGTTTTTTTATGCAAATGTCTTTTTTTTTGAAATTTTGTTAGTAGGGGTATTTTGGTAATTATGCTAATTCCGAATTTTATAAGGGTGTTGCCCTAAACCTTTTTGATTAGTTGTTGATTTATGAAAAAGAGCAAACCTTTGGTTGCCTCCTTCCTCTTTCCCTCTCTCATAGTGCTTCTTCTTCTTTCTTGATCTCATTCTTCTTTTTTCTTCTTGTGCCCCTCCAACTTCTTCTAAGGTAAACTTGTTACTTCCTCTTTCTCTATTTCTATTCTCTCATAACTTCTAGATCCTAGATTTGAGATTTTATCCAAAGTTCCTATTTCTCAAATTCCAAAATCCCTAATCCGAGAAATCCCTCGATCCCTCGGACTAGTGATTCACATTGGGTATTTGGATTAAGACCATGCAAGATCGGGAGGTTCCATCCCTCGCCGGATCCAACCTATGCATTATTTGAATTTCTTACTTCGTGATTGTGATGATGGCCCGCTCCATTGCATGCCTCTTTTATGCTTTTCTTAATTTATGATGATAGGTGATGAATTTTAGATTATTATTGCTATTTATTTCCGCTGGATTACATATGTTCATGAGCATGCATCACGATTAGGGCTGTCCTGCATCAAGAATGGTTACTCTTTAAAGGAGATCAGGCTGTGGCATGAACTACATGTGTGCTAGCAACCACCCATGAGAATGATTGGGGCCGCATGTACTTTGTGGTAGAGCTTAAATGCAATCATAACTCAAGGATAGGATCATCTCGACTGGGGGAGTTGGATGTAGTACACTGGGCCCAAATTCGCCACAGCATTCGCCACAGCATTTATCACCAAGCATATGATCAGTCTGCAAAAACACCGATTTCAAAGCTATGCATGATGGTTCTCAGATTCAACCTAGGTGGACGACATAGGACCTTGTTGCAAGCCATGCGGTCCCAACATCCAACCATCCAAAACACTGGAAGATCCCGAGAGAAGAGTGCCAATGAAGTGGGGCGCATCATTACCATTGCGGCAACGAATCCAAACCGATCAACGTGGGGAACAATTTCCTTTTGTGGGGACCATTGACCACCAAAAAGGGATTTCCGCCGACAAGTGATGTGTTAGGCCAAGATCTGGATGGCAAGGATTCATTTTCTACCACCTAGCAAGTCCCTTGTTTCCTTAGGGAGCCTCTTTACTTAAGAGTGATTTGCTTAGTACTAAGAATACTCTAGTACCTCTACTTTGTATTTATCATTATATGAATAATGGTTGAGATTAGAAGTAGGATTGTTTTATTAAAAACAAAAAACAAAGTAGGATTGTGAATGAATGGTCTAGATTATTTAGATTTTACGGCTTAGTATACATACTTGTTTTGCATTGTAATTAAGGAGTTGCTAGGTGAAATACATTTGAGCCTTCCCTTTCAGAGAAGGAAGAAGAAGAAGAAAAAGAGGGAAGATCCCTTTCTCTTATTCTTGAGATAGGGTCCAACATTACTTGAGTTGCTCGTGGATCACCGATCACCAATCGGACAGTTTTTTGTTCCCCTGCTTGAGTTGCTCATTGGTACCTAGAATTCACACACGCACCCAACCAGTGTCATGGATTCTTTTTTAGGTAACTACTTTCAATGAGAAACCACATCAAAAACCGAGGAAAAGAATACAAAACAATTACAAACCAAAAAAGGTAACAAGGACACAAGCGCCCAAATCCCTAAATCCGGAGGCCTATTCGACCACCCAAGAAACGATCTTCTGAACTACCAAGCCTACAAACCCGGAACTATTCTCAAAACAACGGTTGTTCCTCTCACCCCATATAGCCCATAAAACAGCCATAACCACCAATTGCCACACCACCTTCCCATCTTTACTCACTCCTTTGTTGTGCCATGTTGCCAAAAATTCCGGGATTGAATCCGGCATAGCCCAATGGATATTGAGGTTCAAAATAATGCATACGCACTCCCATATCTTTCTCACAAACAGGCAATGAACGAATAAATGATGCACTGACTAGGCATCCCTCATGCATATGACACATAATGCGGAGCACAAAGGATCTCTTAATGAGATTGTCCATGGTGAGCACTTTCTTTATCCTCGCTAACCACACAAAAGCAGCCTCCATAACCGATAGTTATAACAATTGACAGTCAGTGGAAGATGAGAGAATAAGCAATCTATAAAAGGATTGAACCGAAAACCTCCCCAAATTATGAGTCCACCGCACCACCGAATCTTCCCTCGACTCCCTAGACCTAACAAGCTTTAGGCATTCCAGAAGGCTAATCAACAACTTCCTCGTCACAAAGACCCCTTCGAAAAGGAAGCACCCACACCACCTCCCCGCCAATTCTAGAATAACAACGAGCAACTGGGATATTTCTCTCCGACGTTACAATGACTAAACTAGGAAAGGCCTCCTTAAGAGCACAATCACCCAATCACAAATCTTCCTAGAAGCGGATACGACTTCCATCTCCCACAAAAAAGGACACTCCTTCCATAAACTTAGTGGATATCAAGAAAATAGCCCCCCACAAACAAGTAGTTCTATGTCGCAATGAATCTTTAATCTACCATCCACCCGGACAGGTACCATACCTGCTAGCCATTGCTTTCCTCCAAAGTATCCCATACTTCGTGGCAAACCGCCACATCTACTTCCCTAACAGCGCTTGATTCATGGAGCACAGAATCCTCAACCCTGCCCCCCCTATGGAATTTCTTTCTCGCCTCCGCACCACTCTATAAGAAATCTTGCCTAAGCTTCTCTAGCTTTACAAACACCGATTGGGGGCATCTAAACAAAGTCATGAAGTAAAGAGGCATATTTGAGAAAAGTTGCTCTAATCAATGTCGAGCAACCTCCCAACGACAAGTGACAGTTCTTCCAACTAAAACGCTTTCTTTCAGTTCTTTAAACTTCTTTATCCCAGAGATGTGTGGTAGGCTTACCAATGTACAATGACAAGCCCAGATAAGACGAAGGACAAGACCCCACTCCGCGCCCAAACATCTCCACTAATCGACGCACCCCCCTCCTCCGGCATTTGAACACCAAGCAACTCACACTTCAAAGAATTCACCTTCAGGCCAGAAACAACTTCAAAACAAGCCACAATTTTCTGCAAGTTGTCCACCATCAAAACATCTGCCCCACAAAAAAGGACGGTGCCATTCACAAACTGAAGAATGTAATTACATAAGAATTCAACTACTAAGTAATAACGAGCATGGTTTAAAACTCTTCAAGTGCAGTTGAAAGTCGAAACTCCAGCTCCACAGGATTTCGAATCAGTTTGATAAGAAACTTGTTTATCGAGTTATTTTGATTCTCATCAAGTTTAGTAAAAAACTCAACGAAATCAAGTTGAGTCAATCTTTGTTGGGTTTTTCTGTCAACTTCCTATATTTTTTATTAATCGCATTTTTATATTCTAATATAATTATTAATTATTGAGCTTTTACTTTCGAGTCTAGTCCAGTTTTCGGCCAAGTCTTTGAGTGAACTAGACCCAGTGGACCTCTGAGTCGAGTCGATTATTTTGGGTTCTTGAACCATGATCCAGAGTGACATTGCAACAGAGACTCCGTCATTTCATGATCAGATGGCAAATTTATTAAAGTGTAGGTCTATATCGTGGTTAAAAAGTCAGCTTCTTGCTGGGAAAACAGCAATCTACAAACGATGCAGAATGAATTGACTGACTATGGCTTATAGTGCTGATGAGGACCCCATATCTCAGCACTTTTGAGAAGACTTCATTGGAACAGTTCCTAATGAGTATTTAAGCTGCGTTTGGATGCACGGAAGCAATAAAGAAAATATAATTACCTTCCTTTCAACTCACCAAAAGTAACAAAATTGCAATTTGGAGGAGCCTACTCCCCCAACATAACTGACCACCAATACAGGCAGCTCATTTCCATTTTATTCAATTCATTTCAATGGTGCATTCAAACACAGCACAAGGCTCCACATAGAATTGGATTCTCACACTGCAGTAGCAATACAACAGTTGAGAGATTCAAAAACAACAATACGGTTTGGAAAAATCATTCCTATCAGAACCAATACCGCAACCGTTCTACTTCAATCTTCAGAGATTCAATCAAACGCGCCCCTGAAGAAATCAATTTCCAAACTAACCTGGTATTCTCTATCTATTTGCATATCGATTAAAACCCAAACATTGGAAAAGCAAGTGCAACAAGAAGAGAATAAAGACAGGAATGGTGTTTTGGGGAAATACCTTTCCGAAGACGATGTCGGAGGAGGTTGGAGATCGGAGATGGCCAAAGACGGCCTGAAGAACGACGCTTCCCCTGAGAACGCATTTGGCGAGGAAATGGGCGCCCTTCGAATCTTCCGATTTGGATAAATCGCCCTTCAATTCTTCTTGTGCTTTCCCCATTACGTTTTCAAATCTGATTGCAGATAGAAAAGGGCAGGTTAGCGTTTTCGGACAGCTAGGGCTTTGATCGAGGGCGAGAGAAAATGTCACCTGCTTCCTGTCACCTGTCACCTGTCAGCAATGGAAGGTTTTTCCTTCAGAAAGGATTTTTACGGCAAAACTCCTGCATATTATCTACAGGGTATGAAATTACCAAAATGCCCTTTATTTTTTAATTATTTTTCCTTTACTCCATTCAAGTCGAGAATTGTGGTCCAATTGACTTGTGTATGACATCCAAGGCGCCAAACGGATGCATCTCACTACGATAGGTGATCAGATGAACGAAAAGTACAGTGAATCCGATCATTAAGTAGGCCTAGTAATAAAAAATAACGTACACCACCCAAAAACGTCCAAAATCATTATAATTGGATTAAGATTGCTTTGGCCTTATTTGGCACTGTGTGTTTGGAATACCTTGGATTTGGAGCCCTTTGGGTGTGTGTTGCCTGAATTCCTTTTTGCTCCTCTTCAAAGGTAGCCATGCACTTAAATTATATAATATATTTACAAGAGTTTGATTTTAAGTATTGAATCAACTATAATACACGTAATTAGTGTGTATGTAATGTTTGACACATGATGGTAATAAGTCTATTAAAATATGTATTTTGGTAAAAAATAATGAAATTGCAAGCCTCAGGTGAGCCACAAGTATAGAGTTATAACTGAGTAACTAACCAATGATTTTTTATTTTTATTTTATTGGGTCAGTACACACACCCCACTATTAGTACACCCATTCCACCTGTTAGTCACACTGCAATATTAGCCACCCCCACTCTGGGAATCAATGCTATGACCTTCATTATTGAGATTGTTGGGCTTTGACGCCTCAAATCTTGGAGCATGAAGACCATTGACCAGTCAACCGACCTGTCGATCACGATTGAGCAAGACAGTAAGTTTGCTAAAACTTTTCTGGGCCATCCGGCCTGCCGACCGATCGGTGGGGGGTCTGACCGGTCAGCTGACCGGTCGGCAGTTTCCTTTTTGGACTGGGTTTGTTGCGCGGTTTTGTGCAAGGAATTTCTAATTCCGATTTTTCTCCTATTTAGGGAGATATAATTTGATATTAGTGTTGCCACCAATAGGCCAAGGGATTGAGAGGCTTCTAGGGTAAGAGAAAGAGCTAGGAGGAAGCTTGGAGTTCTCTGAGTTGAGGGAAAGGGATGAGTTTGTCCTCCTCATGTGAGAATTAGCTTCGGATAGCTTGGGATTTCTCTTGTGGGCTGTGATCCAAGGTTTTCTTCTGTAATCTCTTGTAACTTCTGATTCATAATGAATTGGTGTCGCTTTATGCCGTGGATTTTTTACTCGTGAGGGGTTTTTCCACGTAAAAATCGAATTGCCTTCTTGTGTGGTGATGATTTGCTTGTTGATTGCCATTGTAGTGTGTTCCTCACCTACTTTAATTGCTTCCGCTGCGGGGCTCCTAACCCCAACAGAGATGAGGCTATCTTCACTTGGTCTACCACTTGAGCTATGGATTTGGGTGTAACCAATGATTTTTAATCACTGATTTACATAAACAATGTTTGTATCGTTCAAATAATTCTATTGAAGTAATTTTAATGATGCAGTGGATAATATTATTGTTTTGGAATATCATTAGCAAGCCACGTGCCCATTAGATTAGTAACCTAGTGACACATGTTACACATGTGAGTCTCCTATCTTTAAAACTGAGCAAAAAAAAAAAAGAAGTGAAAATTCAAAACAAAAGAACAGAATTACAAAACTCACCAAAAGTGAGGATTTGAAATTGCCTGGATTTGAAATACCTTCTAATCGACGTTGTTAAACAACTAATGGATTTCGAATCCCTTAAATCCTTAGTGTCGAATGACCCCTTAGTTTTGGGCCCATGTATGTGTCATGTCCACTTTGTTCATTCATTTTGCCAAATTATTTTGAAGCATTAAACTAAAAAATTGAAGCAAATACAAAGCTCAAGTAAACCACACCACAAAAAGGTAGTAGGGATTGAACTCCTACCATTAAAAACTTACCGGGTGTTATAGAATTTTTGGATCAAGTTAATATTTGTGTTTTCCTTCTATGAGTGGCCTTATAAACAAGTTAGAAGGCAAATAAACATTATGATGGGCCTTAGGAAGGTTTCAACGATGGAATTTATTGTTTCCATTGCATCATGTGGTGTAGTCTACATTAATTTTACATCTGGGCTGTTTTTGGCCTGCGACCTAAAACATCCTAACAAAGTAGATGCACCATATGGATATAACACATATACTATGATGAGGGCTTACAAAACTTTGCCACCTCAACACGAAGTGGACAATGGGACTCAAGCACAAGTGCCCCTAACTCATCGATGATATGATTTAATAGGATTAACCTACTAAAGTATATGATTTGATAGTAAACATTTTTTTCCCAGTGATGGTGGCATGCGGGTGCATGTTTTAAAAGGGTCGGCGGTGATTTGGGAATAATGTTATCAAATTATATCCATATTTGATATTATTATTACTTTTTACTTTTAAAGTAATGGCAGCCATAATTCTAGACTTTATTAATTTTTAAAGAAAATATAAATAGAGTAATTTTGTAATCCTATCCGTCAAAAGACACAACCCTTCTTTATCAGGAAGCGGACTGCGGAGTGCGTACTGAGTAACTGAGTAGGCTTACGTACTGAGTAAACTCTGTACGGTCTACCTTGATTTATGATTTTCATCCACTCTGTCCTTCCGTTTTCGTTTTAACAGAAAATTTATGATTTGAGCCTGAAAATAAACCTTATCCAAAGCTCAAGTGGACCACACCACATGAAACAGTTTGAATTGAATGTCTACCGTTGAAAATTTCTTGGGGCCACAGAAGTTTTGGGTCAAGATGATATTTGTGTTTCCCTTCATCCATGTCCGTTTGATCTTACGAACAGGTTGGATGACAAATAAACATCACTTTGGACCCTAGGAAGTTTTCAACGGTGAAAATCATCGTGCCCACTGTTTCCTGTGGTATGGTCCACTTGAGCTTTGGATATGCTTCCACTTTGAAATCAACCCCTAAAATAAGATGGATAAACGGGTGGACGGCGTGGATAACCCAAATATATTCAAGGTGGGCCCAACAGAGTTTACTCAGTACGATCCCATTTCTCATTAATTTCGGTCTTTCCAGATGGAAGAGACATGAAGAGGCATCTGGCGGTTCGAAGGGAATGTTATGATACACACGACCTCACCTTCTTACAACACACATGTTCTTTCATTTCTGACATTTGAACCCATTTTTAGAAATCCAGACGGTTGATTTATTGATTGTCACCTTAGATAGATGATTGGATAATTTATAGTGGAACATTTAAAGACTTTTTTTAGTTTGATGTGGACCGTTGTTGTGCTTCTCTGTTAACTGCCTATTTTTTCTCCACAAATCAAACGGTTAATAATGGGCAGAAATAGTGCGTTAGAACCGACCAATCGCATGCATTATAATGGACGGGTGGGCCCCACTTTTTATAGACAGAAATATCTCGAGCACCCACGTGTCGCGAAATTCCTTATTTTGTACAAGGAAGCCGTGTGGCGGTTGGAGACATCGCGATGCTACAAAAACTGACTTTTCCTTTATGACCAAACTGCCCATAGTCATTTTTTAAAATGCCATCGTTCGTAGCTGATGGGATGAAAGAGATTACGTGCTGAGTAAACTCGAACCACATATGATGTATGTGTCTTATCCACGCCGTCCATCCGTTTTAACAGATCATTTTAAGGTCATAAGCAAAAAAATTTAAGCATATCCAGATGTCAAGTGGACCACACCGCAGGAAATAGTGGGAATAATGACGTCAGCAGTTGAAAGCTTCTAAAGGCTAAAAGTGATGTTTATTTGTCATCCAACCGTAATACAAATTTCGGCTTAATCCAAAGCTCATGTGAACCTGGGAAGTTTTTAAGGTAAGCATTCAATTTCCACTGTTCCATGTGGCGTGGTCCACTTAAGCTCTTGCTATGCTTCATTTTTGGGTGGGATGTACGGCGTGGATAAGACACATATATGGCAATGGCCCCGTGAGTTTACTCACTAGGCAGTCAGCTATCCAAATGTCTTGTTTGGATGCGAGTGAATGAGAGGCACTGAAATGTATTGGAAAATTTTAATATATTCACAATAACCTATTTATATCCCAAATTAAATTTAATATTCTAAATTACACACCCTCACACATAGAATAGGTACTTGAACCCATGACCTTGGTGTTGAAACTCTTGCTAAATCATCCTACATATGCGATATTTATTAAAATGTTATAATAAACCCATTGGAATATATACTGTTGGCAAAAGAATAATTTTTTAGCCTCGGGTGGGCCATAAGCATAAGGATCACAAATAAGAAATTTGCCAACATCCATTTAGATGGCTAACCTTTTAATGGTTTGGATCATTCTATTGGTGTGATTTTAGTGATATAGTCAATAATTGAATTATCTTAAAGTATCATTACCGTGCCACGTTTATGGCAGACATGTATGTAGCGGCACCTTTGTTTACTTGTGTGGCTCTACAATGGAGCTCAAAAAGGCATTTTACCTTCACTTACTTTCAAATCCTCTCTATGGGAGAGGATTTCATTTACAAGCTCATTTACTCCCATTTCATTTTCATTTTCATTCATTTACTCCCATGCAAACACACTTCAAGTGTCATTTACCTAGTTTACTCCCAAATCCCCAAATCATTTACCACCACTTACTCCTACCCAAAACGACTCCTAAAAAAAAGAGACTTCCTTTGCTAACAGTAGCTATTTGCTTCATTGAAAGATGCAGGTGAATAGTTTCACGGTTGATCATCTCCATCAATTGGGCCATACATATAAATGTTTATGGTCGTGAGATTGTTACTTAACGAGCGAAAAGAGAGAGGTTGCTTTCGTTAGAAACACATACTACCATCCTTACGACATGAATGCCCCACATAGGTTAAGTCAACCTTACAAAGAGTTCCAATGATAAATGACCTTTGTTGTATGATAGTTGCAACACAAATGAGCAACCCTAGATACCTAAATAAAATAGTTCATTGACTACCATCCAACTTTTAGGCCTAACCCACCTTAGATTGACCTTGGGTTGGAAGATTAGGCCCATGTCTATGCTCGAACTTAAAACTCATTCATGTTTCCTAATCGGATCGAGTGGACTAAGTACTACAGCTTGATCGAGTCCAGTTGACTAGGCCAAATTTGCAATATACACAACATGTAAAAATTCTTATTTACCCTCTCCTTCCCTCTCCCTGACCAGACCAAACTTCGAGTTCAGACTAGGCTTGGGCTTGACTATTTTGGCTGATTGTGGGCCTAAGCTAGGGTTAAAAAGAGCTTGGCATAGACCTAAACCGACCCATTAATACCCCTCCTTGTCATGTTTTGAATTTTGGGTAAGTTCAAAACTATAAAGTTGCATGTGCCATTATTCCATTTGGGCCTATTTAAATTCATGAAAAGCATGAGAAAGTAAATAGTGTTTATTTCCAAGAAACTATGGGAAAAGAAATATAGTTTCCCTCATTTGTTTTTAAATAAGATTCTTGCAGAAATTTATGGCTTATTTTCAAGTTTGTTGTTTGACAAAACAAAGAAAAAAAAATATTGAAAAAAAATTTAAGGAGTTATTAGCATGTCCCAAATTAGCAAATGTGAGATGCTTAGAGATGAACAACAACACATGCGGCATACACGGCATATGTGGTTACTTGAAGCTGAATTGTGGCACGCATGGTACATGTGAGATGCTTGAAGTTGTGCGGTGGCATGTGGCACAAGACACCATTGGCGCATTTAACACGTGGAGTGCTAAAGCTAGATGATAGCTCTTGTGTACATTGGCACCATTGGCACATGGCATATTTGGAGGTTTGAAGATGGATAATAGCACGTGGGGCACATTAGTGCATGTGGGTTGCTTTGCACATGTGAAGCACAAGTAAGATGAATTATGTTATACTTAACAAAATAATACACGTGGGGCACACGAGAAGATGGATGGCAACACGTGTCACATTAGCATATTGGAGTCTCTTTACACGTGGGGCACAATATAAGATGGATGGTGGCACATGTAGCATAGTGGCACGTGTGGGGCATGATCAAAGATGAATAATGTCTTATTTAACATACTGTGGCACATGTGGCACTGTAACGCCTTGGATTGTCACTAATTTGAATTTCAAAATCCTCTGAATTTTTTTGTCACAATTAGTTTATTTTATAATTTAGCAACTTTTAATGCTTGATTCTAAGAAATATGTTAATATTACTAACAAAGAGCAATACCAATTCGATTAGACATCCTTAATGAGTTAACACCCACACCCAATCATTGAAAGATTGAGCCTAATTATGTAATCTACAAATCTAAGGCTAAGATCTAGTGGACCCTGTTATCGATAAATTGACTTAACCAATGTATAATGAACATCTAACTGAGAACAATTCTAATCACCGCTTATATCACACTTATAACCTAACTTAACCGACTTCATGTCTAACTTACAAATCAACACATGAGAGCGAATTGGGCCAAAACACTATTTTTGTTAATTTTAAATCAACTAGACTTAAGACGTATGTAGATTAAACCCTACTTAACATATTTTAGAAATCTCATCCTTAACTCTATTCCCAAAAACTCTAAAAACACCGAATAAAGTCTAGACCAATCGTTAGTGGGTCATCAAACTCGAAACTAAGGAACATCGTCCATGTTGGCGGGCTTGACATCCCGCACGAAATGTTGAGCTAAGACTACGTGCAGGATCACTCAACCTGGAGCTAATAAGGTAGTACATGTGTGTGAATGCTGGAAATCGGCGCCCACGTTCTATGTGTTTGTTTTTTGAGGTTGGAAGGTTGATTTGGATTAATTTAGTAGACTTTCAGTCACCAATAGCCACTTATCTCAAAATATCGCAGTCGGATAAAACCCGCAGAATCGTAAAAGTCAGAGAATCCGGAGACTCTTGCTTTAAATTGACTCTTGATCTGCGACCCGATATTTTGAGTAGGGGACCTTGGTTATAGAGAGGGAAGGTGTTAGGCACCCTCTCTGCCCATACGAATGTACGGTCCCTATTTTGTGTGGTAAGCTAATTTTAAGGGATACTATAATTGAATGCAAACTATAAAAGTGTGACTAGGCCATCTCAAATTTCTGACGTGATAGGGACTGAAATTCCGGCAAGCCATAAAGCATACGCCCAAAGAATGTCTATAAAAGAAAAAGGGTTAAGAGGAGGTGTGATGATGCTAAAATGATATGTAAGAGGATTAGGGTACCATGAGTTTATGATGAGACAGGATTTGGAGCTCCGGCAAGTCACAGAGCATAATTCAATGGTGACCTAGAGAAGCAAGGGGTTGAGAAGGGAGGTGATAATGTGATTGATGAACTATGAATGCTAGTGATGCTAGCATGATCTTTAGCTTGCACTTGAAGTGGCTTGGAGGTTTGGGTGCATCATGGCTGGGAGGGTCGACCCAAGTGGGTGGCTAAGAGAGGGCTGGAGGAGGGCTAAGGGGGCTAAAGAAGATGGGTGCTTGGACACTCATGCACTCTGTCACGCCCTGAAAATCAAGTGTCGGGCAGTCCGCGGCTCCCGACTCTTCCGGGCGGACTGTATTTTGCGGAAGTATATTTTAATGGCACAAATCGATGGCATCAACTCATAAATAGAGATTTAAGCTAAACAGTGTATAATCCAGTTTGAATTTAAAGTGTAAATACATACAATTATCCACACAATCAAGGAATCCACTCAGCTGGGGCTCAATATATACATGCTAAAAAATGAATACAATATAAGTCCAAAGCCACTCCGATAGGCAAGCCAGCAAATCCTACGTCTCACTCATCAAGTAGTAGAAACTCCTGCATCAAAGATAACTGGTTGGTGTTTTAAAACACCCCCCCAGGTGGGAGTGAGTAATCATACTCAGTGTTACCATTTCCTAAGTTAAACATATCATCAACACAATCAAGTACAAGTAGTGAAGCATAACAAATGGTGGGGCTCTCACACCTACCACCCCAGCATCAACAGATAGCATAACCTTACAATCAAGTTCTTATTCTAGTTGAATAATGCATGCAGTCATGATATGCAAATGTTATGTTCCGGAGAAATAAACGGTGGGGTTACCACCCAGCAGCAGCATCGGACCAATGCAAGTGAAAATGTGATGCATGCATGTTTGCCAAGTATTTATTTAATTCCGTATTCAATCAGCAGTATTGGCAAAGCCAGAATACCTCAATCTTATCAAAAGTCTATTAAACAGGAACATGACCGACAGGAACGCAGCCGAACACTGTACAGCGAGGAAAGCCGGACACTGGACAGTGGCCTTACCGAACACTGGACAATGCCAGGTCGGGGTACCCTCTACCAGGCCAGGGCGTCCAATGCCTGGCTCCTGGAATCCCAATTTAGGTCCGTCACCCATCATAACTGAATAATGAATCAAATGGCAAGGGTCGCGATGCCCTAGAATGTCATATGCATGGTAATGGGTCGTCACCCAAGATCAATGATGGTAGGCTCGTCACCTAGCATCAGTGCTCAAGACTCTTGATAAGACCATCAGGATCAATACCGGTCAAAGACAGCACAAGCACAGTTACCCATATACCATGCCTGACCCATGAGCTTCAGTATGTAGGATTCAATGCTCAAGGCTATTGGAGGGCTCATCACCCACACTAGCCTAAGACAGCACAAACACAGTTACCCATATTCTATGTCTGGCTCATGAGACTTGATACGTACAGTTATAAGTGACTGCGTAACAATGGTAATTGTGGTATTCGAGATTCTACAGAATATGTAACAATGATCAAACAAATATGATTAACCCTGAAATTTACTGATTTGGTAGGCCGAGAGAAACATCAACCAAACCGGCGTAGCTAGGGTCGGTCGATCATGTTACTCCCAAGTCGACCAAACAAGTCCGTGACGGCCAAACCCAAGTAGGCAGTCCATAAATTGTGATTTTCAGAGATTAACCACAATCATGTCAATTAAATATTATACTAAGCATGTTGTGAGAAGAATAGAACATCATAGCATTCATTGTCTCAATCAGGCATAAAACCAAACAGTTGATATACGATATACTTCATTTCATATATGGGCGTAAAATCAAACACTTGGCGTGCTATTGCAGGCCAAATTATCAAATTCACAATCAGGCACTAGCCTGGGTGGACGGTAATCCACTTACTCAAGCATATGTGAACTTCTGTTCACTCAGGAATTTCATCAAACACTTGATATGCACAACACATCAAATCTCATATTTTCATAAAATCGATTCAAATAGGCAATCAATCCACACATCGAAGTAAGCATGTAATTAATCAACACATACAGAACATCACTCATAAACATAAATCATTCGGCACTTAACTTTGAATAGAATTCAAGAAAAACCTAATTTTCACTATTTGGAACCCTCATGGGCTGATAATAGCCAACTTAGAAGATAGTCCTCACCTGTGTTGGAGAATTTACACGCTAACAATGTCTAGAACGAAGGATTCAAAAGAACAACTGGAAATCCTACATAGATTCGAAAAGAGATGGATTGGATCAAGAAAGAATCAATTTCAATATCAAATTCAACACTTAGGACGGTATATTACCTATGATAGACGGCCGGCATCGATCACTTGGGAGTGACGACAGCTAGATCGGAAGCTCCAAGCAAATCCCTAAGAAAAACCCTAGAAATCCTCCAAATTTCATCTCAAATGGAATTCTCAAATGGGCTTGGTATTTATAGTTCCAGATAGTCCAAGGTTGAGTGAGTCGCACAACTCACCCTCTCTGGTCATGATCTATGTTGTGCGGTTCAGGATAGAGTGTTGGACATCTGGTGCAGGGGAAAGGTCAAGTCCAATAAGACGATCGATTTCGCGTAGATTCATGATCAACGGCCCACTAACGAACGGTCTATAGCTGTTCTAAGTTTTCGGGACACCAATTGGATGATTTAGAGAACAGAGTTTAGTGAATCCTTTCACTAGGTCATAGTGGGTATAGCTAGGTATATGATGTGATATACGGGGTGCATTTATTTGCAGGTTAAGGGCAGTTAATCTCATTCGTATGGTTTTACATGTCGAAAGGGCTATTTTGTCAAATTGATTTCTAAACTTAAGATAATCGAGATTCAATTCATTGATTAGGATAGTCTAAGGTGGATCTGCATTGTAAGTCAGTTATATAGGTTAATCCATTGTGATTTCAGTAAATCATTAATTGAGATTCATTAATCAACGGATTTGATGTAGGATTAGATAATTAAAAAGGAATATGTAGCTATCCATGATATCTGATAAAGAATGTACGGTTAGATTGATGTGTCTAAATGTCTTACGAAGTTTCGATCAAATAAGATCGTCCAAACTAGGGTTTTCAATACAAATCTCCTAGAGTCTCAGTTCTAAATCGGGCGTCTGCACTCTCAATTGATAATTAAATTAGAAAATTTTCTAGAGGTGCTCGAATACTCTTGAGGCTCGAGGATTGAAATTTCCAGGGCGTTACACACTCCCTTCACTCTCTCTCACTTTCTCTCTTCCTCACTTTCACTTTCACTCTCACCCTCCTCCTTTTCTTTGTTGGTGTCTTTAAATGAAGAGAGGAGAGGGATATTTATAGCCCCTTTCCTGATTTTTCTTGTAATATTTGGGACTATGGAAGATGAAAGTGTAGTATTGACTTGTGATTGGTTGATAGGAGGGAGATGTCACATGGCATTCCCTCGTTTGTGTTAGGGGTGGTAGAGATTGTAATTAAGAAGAAATTCAAGGGCATCTTGTGAGGAAAGTTGACTTTTGGATGTGTTCTCCCTTGGATAAACCTCCCCTTAATGCACCTCTTAGGTTTGGCTTGAATTTAACTTGGCTTGGCTAATGACTCGGCTAATGGTTAAAGCTTGAGTAGTGGCTTGGGTATGGCTAAAGCTTGGAAATGACTTAAGTAATGACTAAGGCTTGGGTAGTGGCTTGGTTGCGGTTTAGGGTTTAGGTTAAGTTAAGGTTAGAGTAACGACTCTTAAGGACTATCTATGTCTCATCAAGTTGCTAGTCTGGGTAGGGTATCTACAATGCGATGTGTGAATCTGTCTAAAAATTGTTTAAAATTTAAGTGAATTCTATCATTCGAACCTACGCAAAGTTGTGGCTTTAAAACCGTTATCTTTTGATGAAACTTAGGACCCTAGTTCCAACTAATTTCTCGCATACATCCTTAAAATCGCGGGCTCAATCGACGATTGGTGACCATAAAATAAACTTGTCATCGTAACTGATACATCCAAACTACAAGTCGACCGCATCCATACATAGATCATCAATAGGGACAACTATTCTACAACTTAGATTGACTTGTATGACTCCTTGAGAGCCTCAATAGATAGAAACAACCACCCATAGGATTATAATAATAAATACCTAGGCTTTTGGACCATCTGTGCCACATCTGGCACTATAAATAGAGCCTGTTCGAGAATTTGTCTCTCAAATCCAAATTCCTAGGTTGAGAGAGAAGGAGAAGGAGAAAAAAGAGGATGAGTGAGTTAGAGTCTTCATTTGATGCGCGGATTAGTGATCATGGTTCTTGCGAGTGCTAGTGCTTCCATTGAATTGCCGCTCCTCCCATTGTCTCAATTTCTCATTGCAATCGAAGGTAAGAAATGCAATTTACCTTTCAATGTAAGCTCTCTTAGTATTAAATCCTATGATTCTCCCTTGAATCCTTCAATTGTTGTAGGCATTACTGATTTTTCTAAAAACCCTAACCCTAGGTGCTCGGAAAATGTTAAACCCTACTTCAAAGGTGCGGACTATACTTATAGGTTTCCTTTTATCAATTCCATACGGTGTTAGTGAATGATTTTCGATGTAGGTATATGATTCATTTGTTATAAATGCTTGTATTACTCTATTTATTGCAACCATTATGACATGCTTGCAAGGTAATACAAGTGTTTGATGAAATGACTTAATGACTTAAATCCTACATGATAGACTTTATCATGACTTGAATCTTGCTTGGCTTAGTAGGTTGTTAACGAATGACTATTATGCTTGAATGATCGCTTTGAGGTGTAGTAATTGTTCATAAATATAATTTACTTGTTTAGATTGGTTAATGGCTTTCAGTAGAGTAAAGATGGCTAACCAAACAAGTATTCAGGTAGCCCGGTTGGGTTGGCTATCTTAGATTGGTTTAATTGACCGAGGGTGAACGTACAGACAACTGATAATAGTTGGATAACGCGAGTCGCTTTACACCAAGTGCTGGTCCGGATAACACTCCCTCGTGTTAATTAGATCAGTTTAATGCATGTCCTAGTTGATTAATAATTGTTATTGAATCACTTCCTACGAAATTCAGAATACCACCGTTGCTAGTAGAGATAAGTCCACTTGTAATCACTAGTGTGATACGATCCCACTAAGGTCTCATGGGCGGGGCATAGTGGTATGGGGCATCATGTCCAAGCAGTTGGCCTACGTTGGGGTGACGAGCCTCCCTGTAGTGTCCATTGAGCAACCATGAGAGTGACGAGCCCTATTGGTGCTAAACTGAAATGGCCGACGAGCCTTTGTTTATGAAAGGAGGAATGAATAAATTGTACAAATTGTGGAAGTCGATATTAAGATTTGTGGGTTATTAGCGATGATTGACGACGCATTGCAGGGAGTCAAATGGTCCGATTTAAAACTTGTGATATGACGATAGTATCTCAGCTTCACAAATTCTGCTGGCCAAGAAAACATTTAATAAAGGCCAAACTAACTATGCATACATGTCATGGGCGTTCTAAGTAAATGTTCGACTGTTAGAAAAGGCCAATGTACCGAAGATCGACCCTCGTGCTTGCATCGTGGGTGCCTTGTCGATTGTTAAAAAGACCAACACACCATTTGATTATATGTTGAACTTTGCTCGGGACATGCATGGTGTGCGATATCATGACATCTATGCACCAAGTCAACTAGCTTACGAGATTGTATGTTTTGTGTGTGGTCATTACCTAAGCCCGATTGATTTGATAACATACTTAGCTTGGAATTATAAAATCATTGAGTTAGCTACTCACTCCCACCTGGGATGATGTTTTAAAACACCAACCAGGCGATCTTATCAATGCAGGTACTATGGGAGTCAATGCACTAGTTGAGGTATAGTTAGAGGCTTGGGTGAGTTGGAGTGAGCAGAGTATTTCGCTACAGACCCATTATTAGAGTTTTGAGCTAAGATTTTAGACCCTTTTTGGTTTCATGTATTTTCTTTGGACATGCGCATTGTAGTTCGTATAATTTTCATTTGGGCAAACGCCACTTATGAAGTTGTACACTTTTGAATTTTTAATTTGCCATATATTCCTGAGCTAGTTATCCTTGCTTAACTTACGATGCCGTTGATTTAAAAGTTATTTTGATTATTAGTTATAATTGAATGTGTAATTAGGACTGTGTGGGAACATGGGGGACTCTTTTGCGTGCATTTTACTAAGTTAACACCTGATAAATCAAAGGTACCCGATTCCTAATTTTTTAGGGCGTTATAGGCACATGTGGGGTGATTGAACATGGATGGTGGCGTATTTAGACTTTTAACCATTTGAGAAACTCATTTTCCTTTCTGTCATAAGAAAATGCATTTATTAGGGATGAAAGTGAGAAACCGACAAAGATAGAAAGTGGGAAATGCCATTTTCCACAAAGAAAGGCTTAACAAACAACGAAAAGTGAGTTTCGTGGAAAACACCATTTCCTTTCCCTTGCTTTACATGAATCCAAATAGGCCCCATGCACTTTTGAAAGATAAAAATAAAAATCAACAATTAAATTAGCCTTTTATAAAAAGAAAAAGATTTATTTTCTAAGGCATTACAAGTGTCCAAATTTTTAAAAACCATTCCCCAAAATCTCTACAATTTTCAAAATTTTCACCATTAACATGAACTTGGACCTCATTTATATCGAGTCAAATCCTTTAGATACATGTGGATTCAATTGGTATTGACACCGAAAGTTAGCTTGACCCATGAGGGGTAAAAAATAGACAAGCTTGAGCCGAAGTTCCATCTATTCACCCACCTCTACACAAAATCCAGGTTGTTCACTAAGGGAGGGGGCATTTGGATCGTAAATTATTCAAGATAAGCTACTTATGCGTCAATTAACTTATCTTAGCTTCTACTTATTAAACTGAAGTGATTAAGTAACTTTTAAGTAAAAAGTTACTTATAATTGATCATAAACCAAACTTACTCATCTCAAATAAGTTACTTATCCACCACTGTAAGTAGAAAAAGTAACTTATTTGGTGTATCCAAACGGGCCCAAGTGTGCTGCACTACACATATTGAAGCCCAAAAAACCAAAAAAAGAAAGAGAAAAAAGAATGGAAAACCTAGTGTTTTTATAGTCAAAATGATCTAAAGGTTTGGCCCACCAGGCAAATGTATGACAATGCACACGGGTGCCTGCATATAAATGAGCAGGTCTTTCTACACAACTGGGCTTAGAAGGCTTCAATTAGAGTTGTCAACGTATAAGGCTTGGTGTTGGCTTTGCCCGGATTTTGATGATTCATGCCAGGCTTATTCAAAATTTTGATTTTGCCCAGCCCATTGATAGCCCTAACCTCGGTGAACAATAGAAGCCAAAGAAGCCCGTGGGCCGCGAAAGCCTCTTGGAAGTGGACCATGGTTTTAAGACCAGGCGACTCAGCATAGTCCTAAATCAAGTTGAGACTCGGCCTAGCCGGACACATTTTTTCAATGCTGATTTGTGGTGCTGAACCTGTTGGAGTCCGCCAAATCCAAGTGGACCCCGAGGAGATATTGGATAGAAATCCAATCAGATTGAGGGTGTCCCGTTAGGTCACATTGGATGGCATATAGTTCTAGGCCTTGGTCCATCCTAAAAACAGGCCTTTTATGCTATTACCTGAGCCATGCATACTCACCTTCTTTTGCCATATAATGCATGACTTAGGTCCTACGTGTGGGCCCGTATCAACCTAACAACTTCATACATATTTTGTATGGGCCCTTTTTTTTACAGCGGCATGTGGACCAATCAAATCACACTATATATCTTGCGTCCCTAGGAATATCCTTGTTGATTTGGCCACTTGGCAAACTGCTTCATTCTCTACAGCCCTTGTTTATACCATTTATGCAACATCTAGAGCACCCAAGCTCTATGGGGCCCACCCTGTTGTATATGTAAAATCCAAGCCATGCATACAAAATATAAACTCAATTAAAAGCTTGTATGCACCCGACCGATGGAAATAATGTAAAATGGTTCTAAACTGCTAAGTTCACATGGTGTGGCACATCAAGCTGATTTTTGTAAATATATTGAGCTAACCTGATTAACGGTTCAGTGAGAGATAGACATCGTGGTGGCCAAGGACAAACCTATGATTGTCATCCACACCGTTGTTTATGTGGTATGTCTCATCTGAGTTGAGGATACAAATGACATTTGGTCTCACGTCTTAACATTGAGGACAGAGCCAGCCAGATAGAGTGAATTTTATACATACAACATGGTGGGCCCCACAGACTTAGGTGTTTGATGAACTGCAAAAAAACATGTAGAGGATTCCCTATGAGAGATTGCTTTAGTACAATCATCTGGATCACCCACACATGGCTAGGTCTCCCTCTCTCATGCAACCAAAACCATGTCTACCACACACACAGTAACTCTCAAACAAATACACGCCTTGAGCCATTCATAACTTCCCATCCCAGCTTCCCTTATGCACCAGCACCACAAAAAAGTTCCGAAATGTCTCGGGCTCGAACTCGGCGATGGAACCGGTCACAAGCAGACTCGGATGGGGTAGCGTAGCGCACAAACCAATGTCTGTACTGTGTCGTGCTGTAAGAGCTTTGTGAGCTCCACCTCGATGAACGTGTTTTATCCGCACTGTCCATTCATTTCTCCAACTCATTTTAAGAAATAAAGCTCAAAATGTGTCAGATCGAAATCTCTGGTGGACCACATTATAAGAAAAAAGTGGTGATTGAACATGCACCATTAAAAACTTCCAAAGCCCACTATAGTGTTTATTTTCCATCCAACCTCAGAACAAGAAGTTTTTAATGGTGTGTGCTCAACCACCACTATTTTCTGCAGTGTGGTCCACCTGAGATTTGACTCTGCCTCAGCTTTGGGCTAATGCCCTAAAATGAGATGGAAAAATGGATGGACAGCGTGGATAAAACAAACACCATGGAAAAGGGCCCACAGAGCTTTCCAGCACAACACAGTACCGACTTTGGTGCTGTGAGCTACACTACGCAATCCGAGCCCGTCATAAGCATTCTTCTCGAGGGGCCCACCTAATGATAGGCTTCGATCTTCCACTAGGATGGTTGTCTACACAAGTAGATGCACCTTTTTCTCTTCTTTGGTTCTCATAGCCGCTACCTGAAAAACAACCAGGTTGGGTCGACTTAAAGACTTGATCAAGTCCTTACATGACTCAGCTCAATATTTTTTAATAATTAAATTAAGATATTAGGAATAGTTATAAATATTTTATGTTGGTAAAATAAAATAGTAAAAAACATATGTACCAACAGTTTTAATATTGACAGTCCATTCCCAACTACACATTTGCCTTTTAATTTTTGAAGTCAAACTTTGACTCAATTTGAGTCATTGCGAGTCACAATGAGTGAACCGATTCTGCAAGTCAACTCGGCGAGACTCCAAAACGTGGTGGATTCAAGCTCAAAAGCGAGCCTCTCACCGGCTTGGCTTGAAATGTCATCGAGTTGAGTTGACACAGTCAGGTAGGGGTTGCCAATTATAAACCAGGATGTAATACCCAATATATAAATTTAAAACCTTACCACACGTTGAATTAGCTTTGGCATTTTCACTGCAAAATTTTTCAAGAACTAACATCTTATTGAATAATACCTTGTCAATTAAAAATTACAAGAATGTGTTTTTTGAGGAATGAAATTATAAAAATGCACCATTCAATGTTTTCTTTAAAAATTAGTGAGAGCCAAGACTTGTGGGGTCCATGTGGTTTGTGTATAACATCCAAGCCATCCAACATATGCACCCCACCATGGTGATTGTACAACTAAGAAAACAGGTTAATCAAATCATCATATGGGCTACACTTGAATTTAGATGTTTTGAGTTGCGTTTATTATGTTTTATGAATTGACCTACCTTGTGATTGGATTTTCCAATAATTTTTAATCGCCTAATAATTATGTTGGTATGCATCTATTGGATACGATGGTTGTCAAACAGGATTCTCCACTTTGTAAAGAGAAAAAATAAATGATGGTAGTAATGTAACAGGCATTATTTGGTAAATCCGAATCATGGAGGTATTTTCTGGTAAAAATCCCACTAGCTTGGTCACGTTATTTGTTGTCTGTCCAATATGATAGGGTCATCAAATTCAAAGAACTAGAATGATAATCAATGCCTCCATTGCCCACGGGCATCAACCGTGGGACCCACTATTTGGAGGAGAATTTAAATGGTTAATATCTGCTCAATGCAACTTTTTGGTTATGCTCCACCCACCTTTGGGTCCAGATTGCCTTACAAGAGTATGCCATGTGTTTGTTTAATATGTCAATGCCATTTAAAAAAATGGTTTCAACCTAACATACCAGTCTAGCTCTAAAATAAATTAGAGGCTCTAAATTGGTTATTTAGTGTAACTGCAAGGCGGGTCGTACAAGTAGACCCTACCCTTTAGTAGAGGGAGAGATGGGATGCGGCGGTTACAAGGTAACCAACTGCTCATTCTTCTGATAGTTTTTAAACTACATATGTAGCTTTCTCTTATGGTTTTAGTAACTAATCTGGTTGCATTTATGTAAAATGTGCCAATGATTCATGACTAGATATAGATGAGAAAAGTGATTTTGAGTACCAATTCGAGTTGCAGAGAGATCAACTATGAAGAAGAAGAAGAAGACGGGTTTCATCACTTCTGTACGATTTATAGGATAATCTTGCATGAAGAAGGGTGTTCTCTTCTTACACTAATGAAAGTGGTGTAATCCTCTTCCAGCGACATGAGACACATTCAGAAACAACCAACATTCGAGCCTTTATCTTCTATTATTGCTGTTGGATCCAAGGAAAAGCTTCGAGGTAGGCAATTCCTAGCATTTATTTTTCTCTACTTTGTGGACAACAAGGGTTCCCTGTGGTCATGATGACTCATCCTCCTTAAATGTAGCACTTAAGCAATTCTCCTTACATGTGGCACTTATGTAGAGATATTAGAACCAATCATCCTATTAACTTGTAAGACAATCACGACCCATTCAAAGCCAACCAAAACATATGGGTGCAAATGGGTCGGGTGATCGAGCAATTCTAATCATACTTTGACCCATGAGCATTGACTGTGGGCTCCACTAGCACCGTACTGTGTTGGGTTGTTTGGTTTGTCACATTGGTTCCCCCGCTCAGTGATCCAAACAAAAGGGTTGGGTTGATCTGTTGGATCATTGGACCCAGCTCACAAATTAGTGGGCCTGGATCTAAAATTTAAACGCTTATGGGGATTTTTGGGCACAATTATTTGGATCCTCTCACCAACTTGACACAATGCAAACCCAGTTTTTAGATGGTCCTAAAAAGCAGAGCTTGATCCAGGCACAGCAAAAAGTAGTTAATTTATGTATTTGGGTTTTTGGCTTTGGTATTCACTAGTTAACATGGAAGGTTCTCTTGAACGGTGGGCCCACCGTAAACAAAACTTAAAAGCTGAATGGCCACCGTACATGAATGGTGGGGCCCATCTAATGAATAATCAAAATCTGGATCTTGTACAAAATGAATAAGTGGGCCTGGCTCAGGCCTTAGTTTGCTTGGCCCAGCCCGTGGACAGCCCTTCCCAACACCAACAGTTTGGAGAGAAAAGCCTGGGAAGCATTAGTACGTGAAGCATTGAAGAGACAATTGCAAGCACGTGCGCCAATGTGGTAGACGTGTTCGATATCAGGGACACTCATCGAGTGGGGCATGCCAAGAATACACCCTAGCACAACCTTGCACTCATTAGGAAGATTAAGATCACACCTGTGTCAAATACAGACCGTTGATCTGTGAGAGGTCGGTCAAGATCTGTGAGCCACGGACGGTATCTTCAAGTAGGGTCCCATTTGATGAATGGCCTGGATATTAGGAACGTGTGCAACATTGTCATATGTGAGTTAAATCACCTCTTAAACCTCTCCCAAAGCTCAATGAGGTCCCTCTCACGATCAGGGATGGGATTGGGCCGGATTGACTCTGTCCAGGCCCATTCTAGAAAGTAAAACCAAGGGCCAAGCCTAGACCGGGCAGATGATGGGCCAAAAGAAAGAGGCTCGAGCCCAGACTACAATAAATATTCACAGCCCAAGCCCGGGACTGACCATCCGATCTGGGTTGTCCATTAAGTGTGACCTACCATACATGATATATGACAAAAATACCCTTGAAACCACAAACAGGATGGACCATCGGTCTGTTTGACATAACCCAAGTCCAGCCCAATTAATAAACGGTCATAAACTTCCGGACTGGTCGGCTCAACAGGGCTAATATTTTAGTCCATGCCTGCCCTGAACCAGGCTAGAACCAATAGCCCGTCGGGCCAGCTCGGTCCACTGAGATTCCTACTCACGAAAAATGTAGGGTCACCAAATTAGACCTGAGTTGGGCCATAGAACTATAAAAATTACGGTGCTCTCATATGCAAAATGACAAGTGTCTTGAACGGTCCATCCGGTTCATCCCACATTTCATGGGCCATCATGAAAATCAAACCCTGTCAATGAATCTAACCATAAAAGCAACATGCCATAAAATGGACGGTTAAAAATGCTACAAAAAAAAGTTAGGCCAATCAAGAATCTGAACCATCCATTTGGAGGGGACCATTATGGATCGTTTATGGTTCCAATGACTCACTTTGACCATTCTAACCACCTCATCCGGACATCTTTGGGATGGATATAGCCACCCATCAGCATGACTTTTACATGGTGGGCCATGGGATGTGGGCTCGCTGGACTTAGGTGGAGTCCCCAGAAGTCACACTCCCTCAAAAGTTGGTATTCAACCCCTGCATTGAAAACTCCACGTCTTTGAATCTAAGCCATCAAGAAAAGCGCGTGCGAAGTGTAAAAACTAGGTCAGTCTTGCTTGGGAGTGAGGGCTAAAACTTGTAGCACAAGCTATTGGTGGGGTACCACAACTATGGAGTCATCTTCACATCCATTGAGGGCATCCAGACAACCTGTCACATCTACAAGTCATCCAATCCGTTGGAAAGGTAGGACCCACTTTGAGGATGATTATGTGGGAAAATTAGGTCCATCCATTCATCTCGTACCCCCTAATCATACATTGGAAAAATCCATCGTCCACTGACCGTCGATTTTTTTTCTATGGATCGGAGCATCTGATGAACGGACCGCCCTGATTTTTGTCTACAGTGATTTTCATTGTGGGACCTGACTTTTCAACGGATCAGATATCGTGTACGTATAACACAATGGCTTTATACCCTCGAATGGATGGCAAGCTTGGTATCCATTGTCACGGATGTGATGCATTTATAAAAAAACAGACATTGAAAGGAATTTTGACCCATGAAAGTTCTTAGAAAGACCACATGAAGCTGTTCAACTCTTGAATACAAGCGGAGTAATTTGATACTCCGGCTGCGAATGAAGCTTGATACGCAGGCACTTAAAAACTGTAAACACGGCATGTACGAACTCAAATTAAACCGATTGAGTCATGTAACTCACTGTCTTTAATCCACAGTCCCAAATTAAAATCACTTCTGATTAGAGGAAACATTTTTAATGAAAAACGACCATTGCATACTTTTCATTTTAACCGTCCAATAAATTTCTACTAATCTGAAATTAAAATAATGACGTAGGGAGGATGTGGTAGGTCGATTACCGTCTCCCTAACCGATAGTTTCTCGAATCCACGAGAAGAAATAGTTTCTCGAATCCACGAGAAGAAATAAAAGATAAAAAGAGAAAATAAATTCCGAATAATTGCTTTATTGATGATTGAATGAATAAAAATAAAATTACAATGCATATAAATAGGAAACTAAATCTTATGTAAAGTATCAGACTCCAACTCCAACTTAAACTCCTAGAAAACATAATTTACTATAAATAGTAAACTTATTATTTATAGAAGTCGTTCAATCCTATTAGAATTTTTGGTTTTCGGCCTAGAAAGTTATCAAACGGTCTCAACCACGTTGTTCTACAAAATATTCTAAGCCATTTTCATGTTGGGTACTAAATCTAAAACCCTACAGATGCAAAGTTATGATCGAATTAAAACTTATTATAAATAGTAAAACTGAAAATAAACTAGACTAATAGCCGTCGATACAGTCGAATCTCGCGATTCCGACTTGGGCAGCCCGGTGTAGCGGAGTTGGTTGGCTAAAGTAGCTCGAACTACCCCAAATTGATATATTATACGTCCCGTAACTCATTCCGGATTGAGAGATACGACCAATTTACGATCTTGACGGTCCAGATCACTTTCGACCTCGACCGGTTTTCTTTTACTTCATCTGGGCCATGAAATAACCAGCGACCCGTTCTACATCTAATAAAATAAGCACAAATTTTGTTCATAATTTGGACAGCTTAATTTAACTTAATTCATTGCTACATATGGAATTTCTAAGTGGCAGTTTATCATTCATCACAGTCTGCCAGAGTATCAAAGTTTTTCTCTAATTCGAAATCTCTTGGACACAGTCGCATGCAGAGTGTAATGTTTCAGGCACCATGCACACGGAAATTGTGCACCTGGCGTGCTTGTACCTCAAAATAAACCGTCAAAACTAGTGGGCCCTGATTTAGATGGGTTATGACCCAAAAATTACGTTAAACCAGTTATCCCAAGTAGCGGATTAGTGGACATCTAATGGAGGGGTTAAATAAAAGAATAAGGTCAGAATAAAAATAAAGGTCCGCTGTAATCAAGGATTAAGATCTTGAATCGTTCTGAACTTGGGACTAAGACCTGGCCATAGATGGCCCAACATTTGGGAAATGTAATTTGAGTTAATATATATGTATGTTGACAGAGGTAGGTGAATATGTGTATGTATGTGGACGGGTACAACTAATGACAGCTGTGTGTCTCGACCATCAAACTTGCCAGAGTATCAAATAACTTAATATGGAAGGGTTGACATAGCTTCTACGAAAACAGTCGGAAAACACGTGAAGGTTGACTTCTCTCTTTCTCCTTCTCTCCTCTTCTTGCAAAGCACGTAGTCCTGTACTTAGTCATGAATTGGAAAAAATGGCACAAAGACTCTCTCTAGCGGAAAGACTCCTCTCCGAATTGGAAAAAAATGGCAGAAAGACTATCCAGCATAAAGACTCCTCGCTCTCTCTCTCTCTCTCTCTCGATGCTTGAAGAGGAAGGAACCCAGTACTTGGTCATGAAGGTGACCAAACGGCACAAAGACTAGAGTGCTTCCAACAAGTCAAGTCAGAAAGAGAGATGGATCGGTCAGGACTGGTGAGGGTCTGCTTGTTATCTTGGAGTCTTCTTGGCCAAGAGCTAGCTGTCTTGTCCAAGAACTGCCTCTCCCACGCGAGTATTTGCGGGTGTTACCTGGGTAACACCTTAGTGGGTGTTACCCTTTCCGTGGGGCCCACCTTGATAAATTTATTGTATATCAAGGCCGTCCATCATTTTTTCCAACCCATTGTAGGACATGGTCCAAAATTTTAAGTAGATCTAAATCTCAGGTGGAGTACACCACAAGAAACAGTTGTGATTGGACGCTTACCATTAAAAACTTCCCAGGGATCACTGTGGGAAAATCTGTAATTTTAATTTTCCATCCAACCCGTTTATAAGGTCAAAAGTACATAGATTAAGGTAAATTATAAATATAAGTTTGATCCAAAACTTATAGGGCTTATAAAAAGATTTTAATGGTTATTCATCACTGTTTATAGTGGTGGAGTCCATTGGAGATTTGGATGTTCCTAATGTTTTAAATAACTTTATGAAATGATCTGAGAAATCGGATGGGCAGCGTGGATATATAGTATATTCATCACGGTGGGCCCCACACGGTAAGGATAACAGCTAATATGCTCTCTGTATTTGCTCCCATGTAACTGTCATGCTAGCGGATGAAGTATCGGATTCCGTAGTCACCCCTCTGGTACCGAGCTCGGTACTGGTCAGTGCCGGAAAAAACTCTGTGATCCCCATTATGTATGTGTTTTATCCATTCCGTACATATATTTTCCAAATCATTTTAGGACACTGTAGTAAAAATTCAGCGAATAAAAATCTTAGGTGTACCACACCAAGACCATGAGATACAGTGATGATTGAACGCCCACCATTATAAACTTCTTTAGGGCCACAAAAAGTTTTGAATCAAGCTAATATTTATGTTTTCCCTTTATCTTGGTCTGTGTGATCTAATAAACAGGTTGGATGACAAGTAAACATTATAGTGAGCCTAAGATGTTTTCAATGGTTAGCATTCAATCGCCACTGTTTCTTGTGATGTGGGTCACCTTAGATTTTTATCTGCCTTATTTTTAGTATCATATGTTAAAATGATTTGAAATTTTGGAAGGACAGCATGGATAAAAAACATACATCGTGGTGGGCCGTGGAGCTTTTCCAGCACCCATCAGTACCGAGCTCGATAACGTAGGGGTCACTACCGTACCCGAGTCCGAGGAAAAGGTCGTTGATATGTAACTGTCATGTCACCCCAGATTGTGAAACGGGCATCTCTCTATACATAAGTCCCATCCAAGTAATAGACACCACACATCCAGAGATCCCCACCACGGATGGGCCACGGTTAAAATCTAAATTACGGTGTCCTGAAAATGGACGGTTACAATTTACAACAAACATTACTAATGGTCTGAAATGATCAGAGCACATTATAAGTTATAGTGCTCCAAGCCTCCAATGTGGGCAGTCCAATCAATCAATCTCGACTATGTGGGCCATTGTGCAAAAATCAGAATGATCGCAAAATCCAATCCATCAAAAGTTGGCCGTCTGTTTGTAACCATCCATTTTCCATGACTTGGAATGGATGCTTAGGTTGGTCTGGTCGAAGTAATTATTCAAATTCATAAACAATCCATGATTGTCCCCACATAACAAATGGTTCAAATAGCTCATCGGACATATTTTTCATGAACAATCTTGTCCGCTCATTCTACAGCCATCGATCGAATGATTAGAACCGTCTAATCACTCTTACTTTGCTCTCAAAATAGAAAGTTCCGATTGATCAATTGGACAGTTCACTAGTTAACATGAAAGTTCATCAGATCAGCACATTTTTTTTTTAACACAAAAGATCTGTAAATCGGATGGTTCAGATTGGGGTATCTTTTCCAACCTAGCCATCCACAAACAGGACTGACCTTATTAACGGCTCTGATCACCATGTTCAAGGCCCGTTTACGTGGAATCTGGCAGCACGCAATGTGGCCTATAGGCATTTAGATGTCTCCTTCAATATCTCCATAACTGGCACGGACCTGCCATGAGATGCACATGCGATGCATGATCAACACAATAATAATCATGGTAGCAAGTCACACGAGAATCCGTGTGAGCATGTCAACGTGGGTGACTTTAGAAGTCGCACAATCTCACCAGGTCCATAACACGGCTATGGAATTTCAAGAACACGTTCCCTACAAGCACGTGACTCGTGTAGGGCATCCATGCCATGAAAACAGTAGGCCCCACCATGAAGATCAAGCATCTCTAAAATCAGGCTCATCCACTCACTGCGTGGGTGACACCGGTATGTTGAGACAAATGTAGGCTGTTCTTTCATTCCTACATTGTGGCCCATCTGATGGGTCGACCGTTGATCTTCATAATTGGCCTACACAATTGGCCTACTGTTTGCTTTCCAAAAATCCATCCATCCATTTGATTTGGCATATTAAATAAGTCTTATGTGGATCATCATTATGGTCCAATTCCTCTATCCCATCTTTATGACCTAATCTTCATTTAACATCTTCTAGCGTGAAGTTAACTTAATCAAACTTATGCATGTGGCTTTAAGAGCTTTAAGTCTATATGCCTAAGCAGTGTCGCCTTAACATTATTTAAACATAGATGATAAAGAAACTTTAACTTATTGGACTAGCATATCTGCACAACAATTGGATTAGAATTGAGCCATCGTTTATAAATAATTAGGCCCATGGTACGTTTGACTCAATTTAGGCTTCGTGAATAATCAAGAGTTCATTTTCTATATGATTAACACATGGATTCATCTGATTAATTAATGAATATTCTCACTGCCATACAAGCTTACACAATCTAATTAGGCATGAAGCTTATTATGCCTGTCTCTCAAAAATCTCACTATCATCATCTTATATATTAGAGTGGTGGTACATCTCATATATATATGCATCTCAATACGCATTGCTATTACTGTGTATATCGGTACAATGGCCTACACAGTGTGAAAAGCGGACCAAGACTTTAATATAAAAAAATGTTAGCAACATCTTATCATAATAGTGAATTTGAATATCTATTAGTACCTCCCTTGTAACGAATAAAACTCCCATACTGTCCTCTTTCAACGGTTGAAAATAGATAATTTCGCCAGCTACACAGGATGTAAAACCGAAAATAAATAAAATTCCTCCCTCTGTAAAATAACTATCAAATATTTTAATGGGAGGAAAAAGACCTATTTTTCTATGTGGCCCATACATGCCACTTGCATATGACATCAATGTCTAATCACGAAATTCAGTTCATTAAACTCATTACATGGGTCTCACTGTATGTCGAGTCAGACCATTGGCCGTCCAATGCTTTGGATGGTGTGGCCGACATGACAGGTGGATTGACCTGATTTTTGTGCCGCCGCTTCATGAACGTCTACCTGCTGTATGGTACTGATGTGTTCCACCACTAGTTTGGCAGGTGATTATTTCTCCTTAAACTAATATGGAATATGCGGCAAATCGTTAGCATACATTGCATGCTTGCTATAGTGTGTTTGGCCCATAACTCCACTGTAGATCATGGCCTAAGTGAAAATGAAACAAGGGCCCTCAGTTTGTACGAGAGAGTCCCACAGTTCAGTGATCCAAACGGTTGGTATGGTGGGTCTCACCATGGATAGCCTATGTTCCAAGAAACCGCGTTGAAAGAAATCCAATCCATGGAATTCTTTCTCAGCCGTCTAATTACTGGCCACCTACAAGAGGGTTGGACTTTTTCAATTAGTAAGATGTTTTGCAAATGGGTTATCCATGGTGAGACCCATCATTTCAACGGTTTAAATGATGGAAACATGAACACGCTTGTACGAACTTAAAGTCCAAACGGTAGCGTACGAACCGTCGGCGCCCGAGTATTAGAGAGACAGAGATAGTTGACTTGTGTACATTAGTAGGTTCTATTAGTTATTACAGAAATCTGATCCATGCATCAGCTGATACTCTGAGATGTGAAACGCTGGCAGAAGGTGACTGCCGGTTGCATGCAAACTGACACCGTACACGTGTTACACACCCACCGACCAATGGAAACTGTCCAATGTGCAGTGGATGTCTAACTGTCCATTTGGAGGCTATATGATGGATGATTAAAATAAAAATTTCAATGGCCCAGATTTCTACAGACAAATTACTGTTGATGGGCGGCTAGGATTGTCCAATTAATCTGATATCATCCTATCTACAGTGCACAAGTGACATTTTTAGTATTATTGATGTAAATATGTTCCAATGTCCAGTGTCCGTTTGCATGTGGTTCTAGATACCGAAACGTATAACAATAGACAGCATCCATGTGCGTACGTACGGATGTTCGTACTCTGGCAGCGTATCAGTATTTGTCTGTCTAAATACAGACGCAACATCGAGGGACAAAGGAGCTATTTTAATACATAAGCTGGAGCCTATGACGGGTTGGAATCCAGATGCAACATCTGTTTTACACAGAACAGATAACAATAAATTTCTGTGGGCCCACCGTGTTTTCTGTGGAACATCCACTCCGTTCATCAGGTGAGCCCCTCGATGATACGTTATTGGTCCAAAAATCATTTAGACTCAACGCTCATGTGGGCCACATCATAGGTAATAATTTAATTGGTACACAAACCATAGGCTTGTGAGTGACGCAACCATGGAATATATATATCTTTCATCAAACCTGTTCATCAGTTGTGACTAACCAGGATGAAGGGAAAATACAAAAGAAATCCTGATCTAAAACTCAGGTGGGCCACACCGTTTGAAATAAGAAGCTTTAGGGGCAGTTTTACATTTTTCTAGTGGTGTGGCCCATGTGAGTTTTTATCAGGCTGATATTTTGGATTTGTGGTGAGCATGGGGTTATCAACTGATGGACAGAGTATTGCACATGCAACATGGTAGGCTCCACAGAGCTTGGGTGTTGTGATACATGTGCTTAGTCCAAACAAATCATGGCCTATTGCTGGCAGGTTATAACCCGAAGATCATCCTGAATAGATGATCAAACCCATCCTACTGGTGACCATGCCCAGTGATCCAAGTTCAACAGAAGCGTCACATCCCAATCACAGTTCTTGATTTTGGACGGCTTGGATCGATACACACGTGTGTCACATGTAGAGCATCGATGTTTCCCTCGCGATGATGGATTCGGAACTGAGGGCAGGGTATAGTCTTCAATGCGCATAGACACCACGACCGGTTTAGATGTAGATGGGCGAACCTCCATCCAAACCAACCAAGTCATGGGTCCCTATATGTTGTTGGAGCTTATCTGCAAAAATATTTGATTAGACATCTCTAATATCGGATTAATGGACATTTGTTTGAGGAATCTAACCAACTGACAGCTTGATCCATAACTCGGGTGGGCCCCACAAAAATGAACGAATAAGGGGATGGTACATCGTAGAAACTTCCAGATGTAATGTGGGGTCCACTGTGTTGTTTATCTGTCATCAAACCCCTTCATCAGGTGCATCCAACCATTACGAAGGGACAGCGAAACTCAAGCAATTCCAAAACTAAGGTGGGCCACAGCAAGTGAAAATATACGTTCTAGGCATGACTGTACATTGCTCCCTGCAGTATGTCCCACCCAAATTGACAATTCTATGAATGTACGATGGTGAAAATGACGAGACGCACGGATGCACGGTTTGGATTCTGTATGAACATCACGGGTGGGCCCCACACAGCTCAAACGCATAGCATTACGATACATTGAAAGGTATGTGATGATTCCCCCAATTAGAATAATTCACATCCGATCAAGGGACATTTGTGAAATTCAGACAGTTGACCGTCTCCATCTAAATTTGGATGGTTGAGATTGAGTTATATGGATGGCGCGTGTACGACGTGCGTGTGAATGGTTACGGATCCTGATGATCTACCCGAGCATCAAGTAGATAAGCTCTAGAAGAGACCGTCCTGAGAGTGGATTAGGTGCTTCCCGAGTAACACCTTAGTCGGTGTTGCCCTTACCATGGGGCCCACCTAGATGATTTTTCGTATATCCAAACGGTCCATCCGTTTTTCCAGCCCAATTTAGGACGTAGATCCAAATCTCAGGTGGGCCAAACTACAGGAAGCGGTGTTGATTGAACGCCCACCATTAAAAACTTCCTAGGCCCAGGGTAATGTTTATTTTCCATAAGGTCAACCAGACCTGGATGGAGGGAAAATATCAAGATCAGCTTGATCCAAAGCTATTGTGGTGTGGTCCACCTGAGATTTGGATATACTTATTTTCTGTGATTACGTCCTCAAATGATCTGAAAAAACGGATGGACGGCGTGGATATACAAAAAGTTCATCAAGGTGGGATCCACACGGTAAGGGTAACACCTACTAAGGTGTTACCCGTCCTCTGGATGCAAATGCAATCTCCGGCTAGCGTCGGTGCTGCAGCTGAAGACGCGTTGGACTTAAAAGGGAGTGAGAAACGTAGGACAGAGTAATTAAAAGGGTTTGGTATGGGCAGATTGGGAAGGGAGACGACCCTGGATAATACAGCTGTTTTTTGTTTCTTTTATTCGCATTCATGTCCCTGCTTTCCAACTACGCTCACTCCTTATATTAATGTCTCAAGATCTACGAAAATGGCTCCATTGTTCCACCTTACTACCACATCGCCACTCATGCACGAATCACTTCTCAGAGAAACTTACGTGAGGTGAGTTATTTGATACTCTGGGGCAGAGTATGGCGCTTGATACTCAGGCATCCAGAAACCTGTACACCTGGCAACGTCTGAAGATTGGAAGCCACAGTCCTAAAATCAGATGGGTTTAGCAATTCCTAGACTTGGATTCGTGGACACTTTTTTTTTTTTTTTTGAAATTGGACCGCTGGATATTTTTAATTTTTAACCGGCCAATGAATGTCCGTGAATCTGATGGTGGATTAATAAAATAAACGTAATATCATGAAGGTTTAAGAAAGAAAAAAAGAAGCATTAATACTCTGGCAGAGGACGGCAGATCCATACCCATGCGCACATGATATGCACATCTGGCACTGATTTACTTAAAACATGCCATTGGAATCGCAGATGCCACTGCAGATGCGTGATAACGCAAGATTCACACAGAAGGGTTGATCTTAAGTAGCTGATTAGTGGATATCTGATGGATGGTTAGATCAGAATAGACGGTGATTGAAAGCTTACAAAGGATGGCCATTATTACTCCATGGTTGGGATCTTTCCAATCAGCCTGATTTTGGGTTACGTCTCGTTTAAAGTCCCATCAATAAAAGGTAGGTGGGTTCCACACCTATTTAACCGATGAGACTTCAGGGCCCGAGTATTGTGCTCCCCCATCTACAGCTGGGGTCCCAACCAAACCCGGCGAGCTCTATCACGTGATAGCTCATCTGGGTCGCTGGCTGATGCGGACTCGGATTCGGTAGTGACGTGCTGACGTCGGTGTGGGTCGGGGTTGTGGGCCCCACCATGGTGTCTGGGTTTTATCTACACTGTCTATCCATTTTTACAACTGGGGACTATTAAAATCTTTTTGGGGGGCCACATAACATCAAGCTGGTGTTTGTCTTTTCCCCATCTAATCAATAGGTTGGATGGCAAATAAATATTAGAGTGAGCCTTAGGAAGTTTTTAATGGTGGATGTTCAATCAATACTGTTTTCCTCTGATGTGGTCCACCAGAGATTTGGATTTGCCCCATTTTTAGGCTTCATGCCCTTAACTTGAGCTGGAAAAATGAATGGACCGAGTGGATAAAACACATCCATCATTGTAGGGCCCACATACCACCAACCAGCACGTATGTTGTTATAAGTAGGGGTCACTACCGAATCCGAGTCCGGCTGATGTGGCAGCGTGAATGATGAGAACCCGAACATTGAGTGGGTCCCATCACTTCGGCCGTGGGTCCCGCCATTCCATCGAATGAGGGCCCGCGGACTACCAAACCGATACTCTTGAAAGACTTTCAGATCAAGTGACGTGCCACTTCCGTAATTTTATGCGTGCTTGGATATCCGGCCGTCCATATGGTCGGCCCTATTGTCCATATACCATGGCCCAGAAAAAGGTCCGGTCAGCCAAAACATGGACAACACGTGCACCGCAAACACGGACGGTTAAAATGACAGCAATACGATCTACAATCAAGGTAATCCCTTGTCCTACCTGATGACAGGACTGGCCTGTGTTTTGAGCCATCAGCTGCGATGGGAGGCCCACTCTACGAAAGGCCAGGATCTCTCACACGTGCAGGGAGATCCAAAAGGGTACCATCCTTATTATTTAAAAAAATGTAACCTAGTGAAATTTAATAAATCGTAGCGTACTTTTTGTAGGTTAGCCGTTGAAAAAACGAAACCAATGGCGATCTTCTTTGTCGATGTTGGTGGGCTGTCGGTCTACAGACCGTCTATTTTCCAGCCATACATGACACGTGTCTATCCAATATCGAGACACGTGGATATGCATCGACTTCGTACGGTCAGCGGTACTGCATGGGGATCTGCAAAGACAGTTGGGAATGACGATGCACTGCCCACACCGCATAGGGTCTGCGTATTATTTTTTGCCAATACAGTACAACCGAAAGTAGCGTCCCTGGTTGACTTTCAATGCATTTCATTGTATAATGTATGGACACGTGGCACTTTTTACCTCGATCTAAACCGTCCAAATCCCTGGATCGGTTACGAGCTTATTGCAGCCACAAGATCACATTGGAAGGATAATTATAAACGTCTGATTTATAGTCATAAATGAACGATTAATATTAAACATGATAAACTCCAAAATGAGTGCATGAATGCCCATCAGATGAAGGTTGTGCTTATGTGATCAATCTGGTTTTGTAATGTGCCAATTCCAAAGAGTCCCATCAACTGGATGGTCTGGATTGAAGAAAAATTTCCACGTGTATAGCGATTGCTTCCGCTTGTATGGATGATCGGGGCATTGCACTTTTCTCATATTGGATAAGACCCATGCACGTGTGTGATTGACGGGATGTACGCCACGTGTATTGCATGTGCGTGCCACCGTAGTATATATGGTTGGACTGGTATCATATCGAACGCGGATTGTGTACCGAGTAACTCATTAGTCACTTACGCAGTAGTGTACTGAGTAAACTCTGTAGGGCCCACTGTAATGTATATGCCTTATCACACCGTCCATCCTTTTTTTTTTTTTTCAGCTCATGTTAGGGCATGAGTCCAGAATTGAAGTATATCCAAAGCTCAAGTGAACCACACTATAAGAAGCGATTGTAATTAAACACCTACATTGAAAACTTCTTAGGTCCACAGATGTTATGGTTCAAGCTGATGTTTGCGTTTTACCTTCATCCATGTTTGTGTGACTATGAACAAGTTGGATGACAAATAAAAATGCCTAGGGGCCTCAGAATTGTTTCAACGGTGGATGCCATTATTCCTACAGTTCTTCCTGTGGTGTGGTGTGATCCACTTTGAGCTTTTGATATGCTTGGATGTTCAATATCTCACGCCATAGAATGACATGGTTGTACGGATGGACACGTGGTCTTCGCATAGTTTTCTCAGCATGCAATGCACGTCATAAGATATTTCATACTCTCGCTGTGCCCCACACTTGATACGCAGGTGTATGCATTAATTCAAATTAAACCGAGTAAACTGTGGAACCCACTGTCCCAAGTTACTGTATAAAAATTACATCGATCCAAAAGTCCTAATCTCTTACCGGTGGACACTTTCTTTTATAATCAGAACATTGAATTTTTTATTTTGAACCTTCTAATAAATGTCCCATCAATCTAATATTTGGACCTATGAAATAAATGTAAATTTGGTTCATGATATACATTGAAGATTGTGTGTAAAATTTGAACGGATTTTTTTGTATTGTTTAAAGCTATGTATGCATTTTCACATTAATGTCCAACTGCGCGAGTATCATGGATCACAGTTAAGTGGTCTCATTTCTTTAAAGATAAGACCATTGATTATGAGAGCAGTTATTTCATATATATACTTATATATGCGCTGGCAAGCATAACACTTAATACACATGCAGCTACCAATGTACACGTGGAATGCATGTATCTCGATCTTACTCGTTGGAATGTAGGTCCACATTGAAGCAGTCTAATCCAAACCAAACTGAATCATTTCTATATAATGAACGGACGATCAAAACAGTGAACTGTCAATGGTCCAAAATCAACAAACAAATGTCCATCAACGAAAGGTCAGGCCTTCGAGACAATTTACCTCGAGTAAATTACTCAAAAGTGGGCCCAATGTTTGAACGGTATAGATTATAATACATGCGTGACAACAGTGGATATTTGCGTGCGTATGGACAACCACACGGAGTCCTTTTGCTTTACAGTCTACGCGGGAGTCACGATCGCTCACTCGCGGGAGTGAATCATTCTTACTTCAGCTACGTGGGACTCACGGAGAGAGCCCAGATTAGGTACTACCCCCACTACTAAGCAGCAGGAGATGGATAGGTATGTAACAGTTCATTGGTGGGGAGCAGGTGGAGCATGTACTTTGGTTTGCTGATTTGATGGAAAATCAATACTTTATCAATATTGAAGAGGTGTAGGCTCCCATCAATGACATGCTAAGTAATATGAGGGTAATACATAATCCAAGGTCGTACAGAGATATTCGTGTGATATCCAATACGTCCATTCATTTTTTCAGCTCATAAAAATGAGACAGATCCATAAGTCAAGTGGGGCCCATAGAACATGAAAAAAGTGGGGATGGAAATGCCCACCGGTCAAACCATCCTTGGCCCACCGTGCTATTTATATGCCATTCATACTGTTCAGAAGGTTAATCCCACTGGGATTAACTGAAAATACATCTAGAACTCCTGTGGCCCCACAAAAGGTTTCTATGGTGAGCGTTTTATCTCCACGGTTTTCCGTGGCATAGCCCACTCGAGTTTTGTTTAGGAACTCATTTCTTAAAATGAGCTTATGAAGCTGATGAACGGAGTGGATATCACACGGGAATTGCAGTGGGCCCCAAATAGCATACACACACAGGAACTAAGTATGCGCTGTACGCATGGTCCCTCTCGAACATCAATCAAGCCAATCCACTCATAAAAGAAGTTCATGCATCTTCAATGTATCTTGACAATTGCTAACTTTCATGTATGGCCTATGTCTTTACCGATCTAATTTATCTACTTGATGAATGGTCCTGATCTCTCACACGTTGTCACGCGTGCCATGAAATACGTAGTTTCCTACGTAAAAGGGTGACGGTGGAGGACGCTGGAAGGACTTTCCGACAGTCCATATAGTTTTTTTTTGTACTCGAGCGGCATGATTTTCCAGTCTTGTACGCGCTTGTACGGTGGCGTTGGGTATACTGCCGTTTTTCTTCTTTCTGCGACGGTGGAGGCAGAGTCAGCAGTTACATTACAGTGGGGCCCACACATTTTGACTAATTGCCAACTGGGGGTGGATTAGGTGTTACACAGGTAACACCTTAGTGAGTGTTCCCTCAACGTGTGGGGCCCTACCTTGATGAATGTGTTGTATATCCACGCAGTCCATCTGCTTCTTCAGCTCATTTTAGGTCGCAATCCCAATACTTAAATAGATCCAAATATTAGGTGGACCACACCACTGGAAACAGTGATTAATGATCATTAAAAACTTTTTATTGACCACAAAAGTGTTGGATCATGCCTATCTTTGTATTTTTCCCTCCATCTAGGTTTGTTTTACATTCTCAATGGTTTGATCTACTTAATTTTTTGGAACACATCCTAAAATGGGATGGAAAAACGGATGGACAGCATGGATACACAAAAAATCATCAGTTGGGCCCCACGGAAGGGTAACACCTCATCTGCTCCCTTGCCAACTGTGCATATCAACAGTCTCTCTTTTGTTAAGTATTTTAGGGCGCGTTTGGCTCATGCGCCAAGAATGCCTTGAATTCCCCCACAAAACATCTTCCAGGCGTTTAATATCCGATCCGTGCAAGAGTTAGGCCGATAAATGAAGATTGTCTTAATGAAAATTAGGCTGATCAATTTATTGAGTGGGTCACGCCAGCCCATTGAGTCTTAGCATTGGTTGTGCATTAACTTCCATGTTGTGTCCTGCTTGATTGTACGGTTGTCCATATTATATATCAGGTGATCATCATGGTGTCGCCCACCTTTTCACATATGGAATATTATACTCAAGTAACATGGTCTTTGTATCTCTGTATCCTATCATTTACCACTACTATGTTGAGCTACAGGTGTGTTTTCGTTTTCTCATTTATTGCGTAATATAAAGTACATGAGCTATCATTATCAGTTCGTGTATTTGCTTAAGAGAGATTTATGACACAAAAATCGCAGTGAAATACACCCTGTGTGAATGATGGTGAACCCTCTAGTGCCAGCTCGATATTGGAAAAGCTCCTTAAGCCCCACTATAATGTATATCCATGCCATCCATTTATGTTGTAAGCTCATTTTAAGGCATGAGCCCTAAGATGAGGCAAATTCATAACTCAAGTGGACCACACTACACGAACCGGTGGGGATAGTGATGATCATTATTGAAACCGTCTTAGGGCCCACCATGGTGTTTATTTGCCATCTAACCTGTTCATAAAGTTACATAAATCTGGATGAAGAGAAAACATACAAATCAGCTTAATTGAAAACTTGTGTGGCCCATAAAAGGTTTTCAATGGTAGTTATTCAATCCCAATGTTTTCTTATATAAGGTGTGGTCCACATGAGATTTGGATGTTCTTCATTTTAGATGATGCACTAAAATGAGATGGCTAAATGGATGAATGGCACGGATAAAACACATACCATAGAATTTCAATTAGTAATTACGAGCATCAAGCTCAGTCTAGGAGGGGTAGGGCTGGTCATGAGTCGAGTCAGCTCGAGAAACTCGATCGACTCGACTCGACTCGCCTCGATTCAATAGAACAAGTCAAGCCAAGCTTCATTTAGGAGCTCGAGTCAGAAATCAAGCCAAGCTCGACCACTGAGTCACTCGACTCGACTCGAAACTCGGCTCGCTTCAAGCTTGACTCGGCTCGACCTCGACTCGACTCGTTTCATATAGATATTTAAAAAAAAAAAAAACTTTAATCTTCTTATTTCTTGTTTCCCGCTCCCCCCCCCACACACACACACACACATTAGGGTCCAAGCTTAGGACATATAAAACCCTCACACGTTGGGGGGTTACTTAATCCTATTATTTTGTTTAGGTAAGAACATTCCTTGTTGAGCAACTACAAAACATGGTGAGCACACAGAGGTTGTGTGTTTTACATGATGCATAAAACAGGTGCTACGGTGAGATCACACACCATACACATCTACAAAACAGGGGCTATGGTAAGACCAAACACCATATGTAGCTATTGATTGCAATTTTACAAGGGAGGTGGTACATCTGATCCATGAATCAGCTGGGCTTCATCATGAAGATGGTCCACACAATAATCAGGGCAGTCCATTCATGTGGTGAGCTATGCATGTACTGTGTTAATCTATGATTCAGGAAAATGTTACTAGTGGTCTGCATTCAATGCATGTGTAGCCTGGCCAAAGAAAAAATTGATCAGAGTTAGGCCATTTAATATTATTCTCCCCTAATATATGTGTGACTTCTTAAACTTAATGTTGTTTACTTTTAATTTGTTTTTTGTAGTAAAAAATATAATAAATTGAGGTGGGAGCAAGCTTGACTTGACTCGAGGTAAGCTCGCCTCGACTCGATCCGCTAGCTCGACTCGAGCTCGCCTCGAAAGTTTTAGCAAACAAGGCAAGCTCTAATGGCAAGCTCGAGGGTGAGCTCGAGCTCGAGCTCGAACTCGAGGAGAGCACAGACGAGCCAAGCCAAGCTTGGCCCACCTCGACTCGACTCGTCTCGATGTACAGCCCTAAGGAGGGGTCACTATGGATTTTGTATCTCTTATTTGTATAGTAAGACTCTTATAAAACAAACAATGATAGAATGAAATGACTATAGTCAAATTTTAGTTATGCATCCACATAATTACATGGATAAGTAATCATTATCCATTTGCAGCGAAAAACCAAACAAGCTCTACAAATGTGGGTTTTTTTTGCTTTTTTTTTTTTAATCTCATATTGAATGTCTATTCACTCAACACCCCTTGGCTCCCTTATTACTATTATTTTTTTTAAATGGGTTAGTTCACACACCCAACTGTTAGTACACCCACCCACCCCTGTTAGTCACATCACAAAGTTAGCTACCCCTACTATTAGAACCGATACCATAACCTCAGTGTTGAAACGAGGTTATCTTCACTCAGTTTGCCACTTGGGCTATGGACCTGGTTGTTGGGTCTCTATCCTTGCCTCGTGGTAGATTCCAAGAGTTTCAACACGAGGTTTGAGTACTCATAGGTGATGAAATCCTATTATGGTGTGAGTGCCGGGTGTGTGTGCTTGGGTGGGTGTGGGGTGTATCTAAAAAATAAAATAAAAATAAATAAAAAATCATTGAACAAACTTAAAGTAAAAATCCAAATTAATCTAAATTTGAATAGGTGCTATGGAATTCATCCCCTGGGAATAACTACAGTTTCCTATTCTTTTATTCTATTTTTCCATCTATCAATGATGACAGTAGGGCCATCCAACTTTACTTTCTGATATTTCAAATTTATCTCATAAATAAATCATCGAGTCAAGAAAGGTTTCTTAACCTGTCCTTAAATCGAAATTGCGTGACGGTGGGCACGGTACCCTATCAACCGCCATAAATTGATTTTCTCCTCTCCTGGACGGTTGGTCCTGCAAAACATGTAGAGCATGCATTGTGAGTTCACCACAATTATTCTTAAATGTAGCAATCATCCTCACACTCCGCACGCATTTACATCAATCAGATCAATAGCCCAAACGGTGGCCGATTACAGATGGAGAATAATCTGAAATTCACAAGAAAAACGAAGTATCCAAGATGGCCCCAGAATTTGCACGGTCTGAAATGACTGAATGTAAAATGATGGCCATAACAACACCGTCTAAATAGCCAGGCGCGGATCATATGGTTACACGGTGGTGACTAGATTCTTGGGACCATTGTAATGTATGTGTTTTATCCACGCCTTTCATCCATTTTGGCGGTTCATTTTATGTAATGAGCCTAAAATTTAAGCATATCTAAAGCTCAAGTAAACTACACAACAAGAAACAGTGGGGACTGAATGCCTACAGTTAAAAGCTTCTTACGACGCTATAGGAATTTTGGATCAAGCTGATACTTGTGTTTTCTCTTCACTGATGTCTGTATGGCTTTATCGACAAGTTGGATTGAATGAAAAAGAAACATAACATAGGCCTAAGAAGGTTTCAACGGTTAATGGCATTTTCCTCACCATTTCCTGTGGTGTGATCTACTCTAGCTTTGGATGCTTCAATTTTGAGCTCATGGCCTAAAATGAGGAGGTCAAATGGATACGACGGTGTGGATAAACACAAGCATCATGGTGGGGCCCCATAGCGTTCTTCCACCACGGAAGTCGAGGGTTGCAGATTTTCCACACGGACCGCGTCGTCTTAAATGGACAGCTGTTTTTTTTTCTGAATCGTCTAGTCAGTTGAGGGGGGAAGCCGTGTCATAAACATATGTTTCGAGAAAACGAATTACGTGACACTTCGCTTGCCCTCCATGCACGTAAGGAGCGGGTCCTCACCTCTGAGAAGTCGGGCCATGTTTCCATATTTCAGACCGTTGATATGTTGTGCATCACCGTGGATGGACCATGCATCAAAGATCTCCTCGATAAGACAATCTAGACCCTTTGATTTGTGGTCAATAGATAGATAGTTATAACAACGGTTGATATTCATCTGAAACTGGTACTATAAGAGCACTATAAGTTACAGTGCTCCTAGTTGCATTGGGACACTTAACCAGTCTAATCCATTGATCTAAGCTATTCATTAGGTCCCACCCATATGTCGTGGGCTACCATGCAAATGCCACACCCATCTGACACAGATTAACCATTTGATCAGTGTCCTTCAGTATAGACGGTCACAATTGTTTGCAAGAATAGGTCCAATCAGCAATTTGCGAAGGACCACCATGTAATTACTTATAAAACTTAAGAATCACTTTCCTTATGCAATCCTAACAAGGATGGCTATATAAATTAAAAAGGTCGGATCGTCTGACAGAATTTTTTTTTTTTGCCAACCACTTGATTGATTAAGCTCGGCGCTGAGGTTGTTAGCACTGCCGTAGAACTAGTGTGGGCGCGGATTTCCTGCGAAAGCCTTGCGCTGAAAGTTTCTGCGTTGAGAACCAAGGTGGGGCCCAAAGTGATGTTTTTTTGATAAATCCATCCCGTCCATCCGTTTTGGGAGCTAATTTTAGAGCATGAGAACAAAAATGAACCGGATCCAAGACTCAAGTGAGCCTCACTGAAGGAAAAGGTGGGTAGGTAAATTACTACCATTGAAACCTCTTTGAGGTCCACAGTGATGTTTATATGACATCCATACCGTTCATAACGTCAATACTACTGGGATGAACTGGAAACACAAATATTATCCTGATTCCAAACTCCTGTGGCTCCACAAATATTTCAACTGTGGACGTTCAATTCTCACGTTTTCGGCCCCACTTGAGTCTTGGATCTGGTTCATTTTTTTTTTTCACATCCTAAAATGAGCTCCCAAAACGGATGGACGGGGTGGATTTATCAAAAAACATCACTTTTGGCCCCACCTTGGTTCTTAGCGCAGGAACTTCCTGGGCAAGGCTTCTAGATTTAAATTAGCAAGGTCAAAGCAAGTATCACTTGCATATTTTGGATGTTAGCCAGTGAAATGTGTTATGAACGTAATGGATGGTTTAGATCAATCGATTGGAGTGCACAAGTTAAACGATACAACTAGGAGCACTATAAAATTTACAATGCTTCTCTCCAAGAAAAATCTAGGACCGTGCTGCAGAGAAAATAGGAAAGCTTATCCTGACAGTTGGAATAAGTCATAAGTCACAAGGGGTTAAGCCGTCCACAAAATACATGGAACTTTCATATGCTTTTTCTCTTGACCCAAGTCCTTGTGGATTTCATTAAAATCTGATTGGGCAGGGTCACTTTCCATCGGTAGAAAGGGTTGGTCTCGTTCGTATGCCTTGACATCATCAGTCCAACCAAACGGGTTACTCTGTTCTTATTCTCTTGATTAGACTCTTATTTAGATAAAATAATTAAATTATAAGCCTAGCAGAAGCTTGCAGGATAAGCTACGGCAGTTGATTTGACACGTCCTACTGCATGTTTTGTTGTACATGGTACACCATACCTTACCTTGCAATAATCATAATAATAATAATAATTAAAATTAAAATATTAGATTATTTTAACTGGGTTGAATCCAACAAAATAGAAACTTACTTAAGAAGTGAGTTCATTCCCAAAGTATTCAGCCATGTCAAACACCCATACATAACCTCTGCTATTGGCTAACGGCATTGCGATCGGGGTCAAGATTCAATAAGTGGGCCTAGCTCCAATCGGTCTTTAATATCAATCAAGTGGACCCCACTTTTTACCACAAGGCTAAATGTGTAGACTGAATAGTGGTATAAAGCAAATGCCTATGCATCATTAATCAAGATTAATCGAATTGGAATTTTAAACATGTACCTTAATGAAGAAACATTTCTGATGTCTTATGAGGTTTTATCTCTCACAACTTACATTTTTTTGAAAACCCCTTAATGAGATTATGATTTTCTATTTATATAGGTTAAAATGACTAAGATCTATATTTATAGAAAAAAAAAATTTAAGAAGTTACTTACCATACTTCTCATCTTTTGAATCTCTACACCATAAACTTTTATATCTATTTGAACAATTGTGTATGGCGACCATAATTCAAGTGCTTCACTCCAAACCTATCTACATTTATCACAATTGTAGTGAAGTTTATTAGATTACTTAATATAAATAATCTAACAATCATATAAAAATTGATAATCATGCATAACCCGCCTAATAAAAGTCTTGCAAAATGATCATGAGTTTGCCACCAACGGAATTTTAATAGGAAAGTTATTTAATAAAGTGTATGTATATCACATATTAAATGAAAGTAAACTGTCCAAATTACTGGACCCACTATAACAGGTTACAACTCCAAGAAACACTGGAGGACAATTGTTTACTGAATCCGGATTATTGGATATTTTCCATTTTGATGGTCCAATAAATGCACACCAATCAGTTAGTTGATGATCAAATCTATGAAAATTCTAGTTTGCCGTCCATCAAAATTGTGGGCCACAATTTCTTAGTGGTTGTGTATCAAGCATTAAACTCGGGTGTCTCAAACTGCATCGTTTGGAACCTAAATATGGTGAAAGTTTGCCTTGTGTTATTAAGTTGTTGCTACTAATCTACCGTCCACCCATGTTGGGCCCTATTTGGATGGACCGTATCCTTAGAATCACAACAATCAAATTATTTTTAAGGGTCTGTTTGAATAGTAAATTATGATTGTACTGAATTATAAAAATATAATTATATTGTAAATTATGATTGTACTGAATTATAAAAATATAATTATAGATTATAAAATCAGTCTCATGGTAGATAGATAATTACTGTATGAAAAATAAGCTAATTCTTTTACAATGATAAAAGTATAACAATGGCACTTTTACATTAAATATTTAAAGAAAAATAAGCTAATTCTTTTCAATGATGGTGAATTCCTTTGTTCTTCTTCATTAGCCCTAAATATCCTACAAAAAGGTAATAATTACTGCCTAAAGTATTCACTACATCTTTATTGAGACTTGATTTGGCTGCCTATTTTTTAGACGTTAAAAGGGAGAACCCTACAAAATATTTGTGATGTCCACTGTGATGTATACCACTTGTCTATGTCGTCCAGTTACTGTGACAGCTGAATTTATGCTATAAAAAAAAAAAATGAGACAGATCCAAAGTTCAAGTGGATCACAACACAGGAAAAAGGAAATAAAAAACTTATGGTTAAAAACATTGTTGGGCCACTTTTTCCTTTAGTGTGAGCCAGTTAAGTGTTAGATCTACATCATTTTTCAGTTTGTTTCAAAATATTCTTTCAAAATGGATGGAGGAAACAAATATATATCATAATAGAACCCATCAATTCAAACTAGTTCTTTTGAGTCAGTTTTCAAAGCAGAAATTCTCATGTATTTTCAAACAAAGTAAAACAGTAATAATTACCCATTTATAAGTATTTAAGTAGGAATTAAAAAAGCAAACAAGCCCTAAATTAAATGTTTAAATAAACACAAAAAAATCACAATGACTATGCTTTTATGTTACTGGGACATCTAAACGGGCCCTTAACCATCTTTGGTGACCCACCAGTTGGATAGTTCTCACTGATCCACGACCAATCACTGTATGACGATTTACAATGTGACCCACAACCTGGAAAGTGTAACCTATTAATAAAAAATAAAAATAAAAACTTTACAAAAAATAAATAAACGAAAACACAGGGGCCGTTGGCTTTCGCCTGTGTGAAACCAGATTCAGCTATAGTCAAATCCACGTGGTTGGAGATGTTGGATCTGCACTTCCCTCCTCTGTCTGTATAGACGCATCTACTCTCTCTCTCGCTCTCCCTACACGCATCTCTATAAATGCATATCCCCCGCTGCATGAGAATAGCGAACAAAACAATACTAACGTTTTTCCTTCATTAGAAAAGCAGAATCTGATAGACAAAACCCCTATTCTCTGCATTTCAAGCATTTCTCAAGCATTCTCATCTTTGAGCTGATCTAGAAACACCCACACAAAAAGGTATAATGCTGCTCTTTGAATTTCACTGAAATGGTTTCTTTTTATTGAGTTTATTCATTTTCTCTAGTTATTAGGAATGGGTTGTGTGTTTTCCTTGGATTTCGTTGATTTTTAGCTGTTATTTGGAGATGGGATTTTTTTTTTTTTTTTGGGTGGGTTTTTAGTTTGGAAATTTCTTTTCTGTATTTTCGTTGGATTTATTGAAATGGGTCTTTTGTAATCTCATCTCTGAGCTGGTCTAGAAGGACCTAGATCGATTTACAATGCTGCTATCTGGAGTTGATTCATATGGGTTTTTTAAATTATTGAATGTATTGATTTTTTAGTAATTGAAAATTATTCTGTGTATTTCTTTGGATTGATTTTCAGGGTTGAATGGAAATGTGTGTATTTTCTTTGAGTTTACCGATTTTATGAAGTTAAATTGAAATGGGTATTGGATGTTTTCTTTGGATTTATTGAACTTGTGCAGTTGGATGGAAATGGGTTTTGTGTGCTTCCATTGAATTTACTGATTTTGAGCTGCCGAATGGAAATGGGTTTTGTGTATTTGCTTTGAATTTATTGACTTTGAGGAGCGAAATAAAATGGGTTTTCTGATGTTTTTGGAATCTGTGCAGATCTTTTCAATACAGATCTTGGGCCCTTCTTGGCAAATTCAAAAAACTACCTCCTTTTGATCGGATGGGAATATCCTTTTCCTGCCCTTTTGCGGATTACGATGATTTGGAAAAGGACTTTGAAACACTTGTTGTTAGATCCATCAGTTTTAAGGGCGACGAATTGGAGACAACATTGCGATCAGTCAGCTTCAATGGCCGAGATTCCGAACCAACCATCATGAAATCTCTTGGGTCTGGAAAGATGATCATTGAAGGGTCTGTGAGTTTCAAAAGTAGGGATTCCGATCCCTTCCACTTGGAAACAATGATTTCGATTAAGACCCCTTCATTGCCCAAGGAGAGTGCATTGAAATCAGCTAGCTTCAAGGGCAGAGAGATTGCCGATCCAAATCCGGCACCAAACACCTCAATGGATGTGATTCCCAATTTTCCTTCATTGAAACCAAGCAGCCCCAAGCACGAAGCTGCGGTGACGTTGCAGAAAGTATACAAAAGCTTCCGAACGAGAAGGAGGCTGGCGGACTGTGCAGTTCTTGTGGAGCAGCGCTGGTAGGCTCACAAGCTCGCATTCTTGTTTGTAATTTATCATTTATTTTCTACTACTACAACATTTTAAATTGTATCTTTTCAATGCACATTGTAGGTGGAAATTGTTAGATTTTGCAGTACTCAAAAGGAGTTCGGTATCCTTTTTCGACATTGAGAAGCCAGAGAGTGCCTTTTCTCGTTGGTCGAGAGCAAGAACCCGGGCTGCTAAGGTAACCGATCGTTTGTTATGATGCTGATGAACTTTTGAAGTAATCTATTTGGGCATCATCCTTTTACACAACTCAATTCTAGACCTCAAAACTTCTTTTCTTCTTCTATTGCAGGTTGGTAAAGGTCTGTCCAAGGATCTGAAGGCTCGGAAACTTGCTTTGCAGCATTGGCTTGAAGCGGTACGTTTTCGATCTGAAGAATTTAGTATGGATTTTTGCACTTGGGTACAAGTTCCTGTTGATGTTGGTTATATGGGTCTAATGCTTAGTTATTCTCTTTGGCAGATTGACCCACGCCACCGTTATGGACATAATCTCCATTTCTATTACGATAGCTGGCTCCATTGCGAGAGTAGGCAACCGTTCTTCTACTGGTAAGTCAAACATCCTTCCCTTCTGATGAATTTATCTACATGTATGTATGTACGCATATATAAATGTGTGTGCCAGTACCAATTAGAACTTAGAAACACAGATTCATGGAACAGAATTTTGAAATTGCAGGTTGGATGTCGGAGAGGGGAAGGAGGTCAATCTGGTGGATCAATGCCCACGATCAAAGCTTCAACAACAGTGCATCAAATATCTCGGCCCGGTGAGCATCTCTCTTCTTGAAGTCCAACCTGTTAGTGTAACTCACGTTTAAGGTGGCCTACACGTATGTTTGCATGATCATAGTAGAGGAATCATAACCGTCCATTCGATTCCATGGAAGTTAACACAACCTACTAGTGATGTAACAGGAAATGATTTTTCTTGGATTTAATGTACTATTGAATCGGATCTGAGTTTCTCAATATGTCAAGGTCTCAGCACTGCCAGGGGCTAAAACTTACTAGCTTTTGACTCTTGTTGCAGAAAGAAAGGGAGACTTTTGAAGTTGTAGTTAAGGACGGGAAGTTCTTCTACAAGCAGGACAATAAGCTCCTCGATACATCTGAAGGACCCAAAAATTCTAAGTGGATCTTTGTTCTAAGCACATCCAAGAACTTATATGTCGGGCAGGTGAAGTTTCCTTCCTGCAACCCAAGCAAATTACATTTTTGCATTTGTCAGCTTGTCGTAAACTAACTTCATTTGTTTTGCTTGCCACTCCTTGCAGAAGAAAAAAGGCACATTTCAGCATTCAAGTTTTTTGGCGGGAGGTGCTACGTCTGCTGCTGGAAGATTAGTAGTAGAAAATGGAATCTTAAAGGTAAAACTCTACTTCCATTTTCAGATTTCCAATAGCTTTATAGGTTGGATATATCATATGATCAAAAGAACACTTTTTTTTTTTTTCCTGATCCATCTATATGGGAATCCACCTTCCAGCAAAATATACAATTGATCTGATGGGTGCCATCATTGGATGGGCCATATCCCAGCATCTCCCACACCAAATGATATTTCCCATCTGATTGAAATGGAAAACTCCTGCCAATGGTTAGGATCATCCAATGGGGAAGATTTTTGGCATATGTCCCATCTACCGCAGGGCTAATCCTTTGAACTAGCTGGAACACCCAAGTTGGGCCATGTGTGTTCAGCTGAGCAGATCCTGAGTAGAACATTGACATTTCCTTGACAGGTTGACTCTGGTCATTAACAAGAATGTGTATTTCACATGTTTGGTGCAGGCAGTCTGGCCACACAGCGGGCATTATCAACCCACTGAAGAAAATTTTCAGGAATTCGTGACCTTTCTCAAGGAACATGATGTGGATCTCACTGATGTCAAGGTTATAATCTTAACTTAGCCATCTACATTCCTACAGTTTGTGCTGTGTATGAGGGTATCTTTGTCACAGTCATGTGCAAGTGATACATATGCAGGGGCATTTTAGTTATTAATATGTGAAATTGTATATGTAGACCCACCTTCTAATCTGATTCTCTGTTTCCATGAAATACAGAATAGCCCAACAGAAGAAGACGATGATTCTTGGAGCCAACACGGGAGCCACCACATAAGAAGCAACTCGTCCCAGCTGGACTTGAGTCCAGAGATATCCAATCTGGCAATAGATAACACCGAGGCCAAACAGGATCTTGATTCAGAGCAATCTCATGTCTCGGAAAATGGGACTTACGACTGTTGCAAACTAAAGCATACAGATTGGCTTGAGATATCCCAGACCGAAGGTCAAGCAATGAGCGATTTCTCATCGGAATCTCAATCAGGCAAGGATGAAACAGTGGAGGAAGAATCATCTGCATCTGAGCAGCATTACATGTTCCACAAGCGGAATTTGTTCGAGGAGGATCATCAGGATGGTGAACAAGAAGCTGTGCCACATGAATCAATCCTTCTTAGGATCAATTCAAGGAAAGGAATGAAGTCATTACAGTTGGGAAAGCAGTTGTCTTTCAAGTGGACCACGGGAGCCGGGCCCCGGATTGGGTGTGTGAGGGACTACCCAACAGAGCTCCAGTTCCGTGCTTTGGAGCAAGTGAACTTGTCTCCGAGGACTGATGGTAATTCTAGGGCTTTTGCTTCCCCTCGAAGCACAGCGAGCCCCCGTCCAAGGACACCAACAGCATCTTTGTTGAAAGAAAACAGTAGCAATTCCAACAACCAATGCTAGATAGGAACCTTAGATTCATTTATTCTTTTGTGTGAGTAGAGAAATAGAATTCATTGTCATTCTTTTTGTAGAATCTTGTATGAAAATTTGTAAATTTTTTGACTGTCCGAAGGCCTCTCAAATAGAAATTTGACAATTTCATTTTTGTTTGGTTTGGTATTGAAAAATCTGCTTTTGGGTTGAGGTTTGTGATTTGAATTAGGCCTTCAAAGTCGAGCATGGAATGCATGGTGCTGCCCACATATGTAGATGATCGCTGAGTCGGCTCTGGCAGGATGGGTTCAAAACTCCCATATGTTGTTGAAATGAATTCTTCTATTCTTGAGAGACTGAAATAACATTCCCTACTACATCCAAAGTCGCTTATTTTTTAATTGAAAAGCATGGAAGCATGCATTAACGTTCAATTTTTTTTCAAAATTTAACCCTTTTAGATCCTCATGTAGATAAAATCATATTCGAAAAAAACACAAAATACATCCAACCCATGCATCAGGTGGACCCAAAAATGACATGGTTGGTTATCGTCTAGGGACTCATGTATGGGAAAAGAATGGGCAGTTTAAGCTTACCAACAGTCCCATTTAATGCACATGTGTTTGCACACCTGACTATCCAACCCACTAAGAGAACCACCTTGCCGCTCGTCTAAGTTAGAATTCTGATTCAAGGTGTAATTTTTAGATAAAATCATCCATAAAAACAAGAAAATGAAAAATGAATGAATGCGACATACTAAGTATTGGCGCTTTCAGGACCGACAACCATGATTCGATGAAGTCAATGATTAGAAGAAGCTGTCCTTGAATTCATGGCATTTGTTAGCGTAATCTCTAAGCTCTAAGCTTGAAAAGAAGAAAATAAAGACTACGCGCCAAATGCGTCACCATGTAGTGGATTTCAAACAGGAAATTTTCCATACAACTGAATTGACATCTGAAAGATCTGGTAGATTACATTGTTGTAGTGTTTATTAGTTTATTTTCTTAATCTCTCTTAGCTTGTAAGCTTTGATTTAAGGCAAGAAAAGCAAGACCCTCCTTGTGTAAAGGAGATGATGTTGATAGCTCATCTCCAACATTTGAAAATGACATGTTGAAAGATTCTTCTTCTATCTTATACTTTCATGTATGACCTTTTCTTGGAGACCAAGTTCAAGAGAGAGAAATTCCTCTGCATTATCTACCATCAGTCGTTACCGGCGATTTGGTGGCATTGAAATAGACTTTCCACCAAATAAATTTTCTTTTTTCCCCTTGTCTTGTAGAACTTAAACAATGGCTGTCATATTCCAAATCAACATACATATACATGAAGAACAAGTGATGCGGCCCAGTTAAGATACGATCTGTGGCACATGTGGGAGATCTAGGACACCCATCAGGTGAGATAGTGGACCTCTGGATGAATGTGAAATGGCATAATCCAAGTATCATATATAGAAGGTTCTTAGTTCTCTATAAAGATGAACTCTTGTCATCTTCTTCTTTATTTTTTTCCCCTAATCCTCAGGGGTTCGTTGTACTCATGTGGCACACCTGAGAAGTGAAACAACCTGATTTTTAGGCCATGGAAGGTTGATGGTGGCCCCCCAATTGGTGAATGGTCCAAACCCAAACCTCTCACAAGTGTGCCACATTGGTGCGAATTGTCATAACATTGGTGGTTATGAAGGGAGATTGGTTGTACCAAAGGGAAAAAAGAATTGCAACCTCCCCCTGACTGGCCTGCTCAGTGGGGTCCACAGACAAGCAACCAAAACATTTTATGTGGTGTGGGTTGGCCTTGCTGTATCCATGCCAGTCTGGGGTGGCTGCACAATGCAGGGTGTATCTTACATCATCCACATTTTTTTTTTTTTTTTTTTTTGAAAGAAATTCCATCATTGATGTATCAAAAACACCAAAAGACATTCAAGTACTGGACCATTGCACCATTAAAAATAATAAATAAATAAATAAAGATCCTAACAATGCAGGGTGTATCTTCCATCATCAACATTGATGTATCAAAAACACCAAAAAGATATTTATGTGCTAGACCGCTGCACCATAAAATAAGACCGACTTGCCTGAGTCAGTTGTGAATCAGCCCAACTCGGCTGAGTCAGGGGCGACTCGTCCATGTGATCATGTTGTTCAACCAAATCGGCAAGTCTGAGTCAACATCAAAATGTTGGACTCATTAACATTGTTTAAAAAAGTCACCGATTCCAAATCCCATCCCTTCCAAAGCTAACCAGCTTTGTGTATGTAAGTTACCTTCTGTTGTCAGGCTTTTGGGCTTGGCCTGCCTAGAAGTGGGTTTGGGTCCATGATCCCAGGTAGGGTTTTTTTAGGTCCAATCTCGAGAAATAGGTGGACCCTTCCCAGGTCCATATTTGATATTTTGATCCCATCATCTATCAGGTCTGGCCTAATACAAATTCAAGATCTGTTTATAGCGATCAGAGACGGGCTGGACGCAGTGGATGCTCTAAATTCAGGTCGGAGCCCAGCAAACTGACAACCATATGATCAGCTCAACTACAAAACTGGAAACTTCCTAGGCCAGGCCAAAAAAACCAATCTTCTTATTTACCCTTGATTTTTCTGTATATACCATTTTTTTTTTTAACACTCACTCCACATGGGCACTTGATCCCATTATCATAATGTTGAAACAGAGTCCGTCTACCACAGCCGTGGAGCCTGACCCAAATATACTAATTCTAACCAAGAAACCTTTAGGATTGATAGCCTGTTTGGATGCACACCCAGAATGAGTAAATGTGGAATGAGGCCTGGATAATGCGTTTGGCAACACCCCCCACAAAATGAGAATGGCCAGACGTGCCCTACAGGCCCACTGGCGAGAAGAGGTCCACAATCGGATTATGATAAATCACTATCATCAGTAGGGCTGTAAATGGGTCAGCGGACCCAATGGGGTACCTAGACCTGACCCAAACCTGATCCGTTTGTTAAATGGTACGGGTCTGAGTCCAAGTCTTTGGTTTCCTTTATGTTAGGCCTGACCCGACTTGAACCCATTTAGCAAATGGTTCGGTTTGGTTTATGTTGCAAGGGACCCATCCAGACCCAATTTTAAACCTGGTAAAAATGCTTACATACCAGACCCAAACCCATTTATAAATGGGTTTGGGTGGTTCTTCCTCTACCAGACTCGTACCCATTTATAAATCGGTCTTATGGGGTTGACTTAGACCCGACCTAGACCCACCCATTTAGTAAAAGGGTATGGATCTAAAATTTGGATCGGTTTTGGCGCTCTAAACCCGAACATTTACAGCCCTAATGATCATATTGTTGGTCTACATGCCTAGAGTATTCCAAACCGCGATTTTGCAGTTTGAACGTACACACATATAAATGAACATGTATACAAGTGCATGCGTGCCGGTATGCACACATCCACACATGACTTTGATAGTTTTCTCATCTAATTCAACCTGAAACCAATGCAACAACACTTCAAAAAAATAAAATAAAATAAAATAAATGCATGGATAAAAGCTACAACTAAACATGAGGAATGATTACATTCATAACCATGTATGCTATGCTTACCATGTGGTACGGTTCTTTCTGTCAAGGTGACGTATGAGGACGGAGATCCCAGCCGTGCAAAAGCTGGAATCATCATGAACACCAATCAGCGAAAGAAACAGGATGACCCCCCACTCATCAGGGAGGCTGCGTCAGATCAATGGCTGCCCATCGGTTACACGATGTGGCACACCTGACAAGTGGATCGGCCTGTTTTTCATGCTAAGTGATATCCAAGATGGGCCCCACATTTTGCACGGATCGGATGTGCTGCGAGTGTGACGCGTTGGCTGGACAAGTGGTGTAGCATGGTTAGCTAGACATGCTGGTGGGCCTGCATGTGATCATTCCCCCAAAACAATACATCAAAGCATAAGTGAAAGATGGTTATTTAATCAGCTTAAAAGCAAATGAAAGCATGTATTGGAACTCAACACAAGGCACGAGTAGAAACCTCATTGAAGTTGCAAACTACAGAGGATGAGAATCAATTGAATTGTATTTCAAGAACTCGTTTGAAGGGTCTTTGAGTGTAATATATAAAGAGAGCACCTTTTTCCCTGAGGAACTAATTATATGGTCCCTATCTTTAAACGGTAGACACGCATTTTCAATTCTGACCAGTGGGGCCTATGATATGACAATCTGGAACATTTGTTTGTTGGGTCCCACTGCAGATGGAGAATGCAGCAAGCATCTTCCAGATAGGAAAATTCCAGTGGCTAATACTAGGACTTTTGTCAGTCGAATGTGGACCATTGTTGTGTTTCTCTTCTTAATTTTCTATCCGTCAGCCACAAATGTATAGGTTGAGATTGTCCGATCAAGGAGATCTTTCAGGCATAGTCCATCTATTATGGGACACAACATAACAATGGTTTCGATCACTGAACCATGGGCCCCACTTGTTGTAAACATGTATCATATAATTCTCTTTTCCCCTTCCCCAAGGACAGGGAGACTTGGGAGCAAAGCAACTGCAACTCTCTTTCTACATTTTGCAACTTCCTATTAGAGCTATGACTTCCTGCGAGTATAGACTTCTGAACCTTACCATCTCAACGGCTGGCAGATGTGGCACACGTGTGCAGAATCCTGGCCATTCGTGAATTGGGCTGCACTTGGGGTATGTGTCATTGGCCGCAAATCAGGCCTATCTCCTTCTCATCATGTGGGCAGACGGTCAGCCAACTTTTAACCGTCCATTTCTTACACACACGTGTCTGATCACCTCACTGACTCACATAAGGTGGGTCCATCAGATGAACAGACCTGATTTCTTACACGCTTGTCACACATGGGGAACATCTGTCTCTCAAGATGGGCCAAGCCTAAATTAAGGCCCAGTAGATAAACGGGCAAGGCTTAAGGTTAGGTTTGACATATGTTCTGTTGAGCCTGCTCCAAAAGTCACCGGCCGAGTATGGGTCTGAGTTTTGAGCCCATAAAGTGGGCCCAAGTTTAAAACCCTAACCATTAAGATATATAGGCCAGGTTTGTCATGCATAAGCCTAGATGAATCCAGGTCATCACATTTTTCCCAGTATGCTATTTTTTAATCTGGTTTTAGAGGAATTCTAAGTTTAGGAGTGAAAAAAGGAAAATAAAAAAAAAGTTAGGGATGGCAAAACTTGACCCAACCCACCAAATTTAGTCGGACCAATCCAACAAGATAGGGTTCGGGTCAACCCATTTCCCATATGGGTTGTGTTTGGCTTGTGTATTGTCAACCCAAAATTAAATAGGTTGGGTTTGAGACCGTGAGGCTTACGAATGTAGTCCCCTCCTTGCCTCTTTGCCAATGTTATATATATCATCTTATAGGAAAGAGTTGGTTGCTAAACCTCAATCTCTCTATTGTTATTTATAATAAAACTCAATAAAATCCAGCCATTGATTTAGGGGCTACAATCATATAAATGCAAACTAACTATGAAGAAAAGATGAGAGCGGTCCACGAGATCAAGGGGGTTCACGTCTTCGATGGATGTGGAGCGGATTTTTCCGCTTCTCCTTCAACACTCCCCCTCAAGCTTATGCTAAAAATGTCAAAAAGGCCAAGCTTAGATGAAATAATCTGATGACGATCTTTTGCTAGTGTTTTGGTAAATATATCAGCAAGTTGGTTGGATGTGTAAACATAAGGAGTAACAATTTCTTAAAAATTGATTTTTTCCCGAATAAAGTGAGAGTCTATCTCGATGTGCTTTGTCCACTCACGGAATATCGGATTACTTAAAATATGAATGGTAGCTTGGTTATTACGCATCATCTGCATTGGAGTAGGAGGAGTGAAACCAAACTCAGTTAAAAAAATTTTAAGCCATAGTAATTCGCATGTGGTATGGGCCTTAGTATGGTATTCAGCTTCGGCACTGGAACGAGCTACCACTGTTTGGTTTTTGCTTTTCCATGTGACGAGATTGCCACCAACAAAAGAACAATAGCCGGTTGTAGATTTTTGGTCATCTTTCGAACCAGCCCAATCAGCATCAAGAAGGCAGAAATATGCGGGTGTCCATGATTAGAATAAAGAAGACATTTGCCAGGAGAACCTTTGAGATAACGAAGAACCCGATATGCAGCATCCAGATGTGAAACGCAAGGTGAATGCATAAACTGACTGAGGACACTCACAACATGAGAAATATCCGGCCGAGTAATCATGAGATAAATAAGTTGCCCTATCAGACGTTGATAAGGATCAGGATCAGAGCGGTCCACGAGATCAGGGGGATGGGCCCTAAGAGTTTTTTGGGGTGCTGCATCACGTGGACGGCTCAAATTTTGGGCTCACATGATGTGTGATGAGCCATGGAAAAATGCTCATGAGTTCTCATGAGAGAAGTGCGCAGGTGCTCTGTGTGTGTGTGTGTGTGTGTGTGTGTAGAGAGAGAGAGAGAGAGAGAGAGAGAGAGAGGAATGCTCACCTCCGAACCATCTCTCACGAGAACTCATGAGAGATTTCTTAGGGCTCATTACATGTGATGTGTTCCTAAAATCTAAGTTATCCATGTGATGCAGCACCCCAAAAAGCTCCCGAGGCCCAACTTTCAACCTGGTTCATAAATCTGGTGGGCCATGGAAAATGGAAATAGTTTTCTCCCTTGATTTGCCTCTCTCTCTTCTATGGCCCACCAGAGTTTTAGATCAGGTTGAAATTTGGGCCACCGGGGTTTTTCAGAGTGCTGCATCACATGGACGACTCAGATTTTTGGAACACATCACGTGTGATGAGCCTTAAGAAATCTCTCACGAGTTCTCGTGAGAGATGGTTCGCAGGTGAGCATTCCTCTCTCTCTCTCTCTCTCTCTCTCTCTCTCCACACACACACACACACACACTCCAGGAGAAGGACATTTTGCCCATGAAATTAGATTTAAGAGAGCTGTGGCCTTTGACATTGAGGGGGCGTTTGGATTGTAAGTTACTTAAGATAAGCTACTTATGCCTCAAGTAGCTTATCTTGATTTATAATTATTAAACTGAAGTGATGAAGTAACTTTAAATAAAAAAAAGTTACTTATATCTCAAATAAGTTACTTATCTAATGTTGTAACTAAAGGTAACTTATTTGGTGGTATCCAAACGGCCCTAAATGAGATTTCCAATTTACATGAGTGGCAATTTTTGGAATTTTGAAAATCTTCATGCGTACAAACAGATGGCTATGATTTTAGCCTTATCAATGACGGCTTGGATTTTACCTAATCTTGCACGGTTAGCCCACTCTCACTTCTCTTTGCATTCATGTGTAGTTTGAACCACGACGAGGGCTCTCAATGGGTCGGATATGGATCGGATCCAGTTGGATCCGGCTCCAAGTCTATATATCTGTTGACAGATTCTGATCGGATTCGGATCCAACTCGGATCCAAAAGGTGATATCCATATCTGATCCATTTATAAATTCTTAGATCCATTTCCCATCCAAAATCCATATAACCATTAGATTCGAGTCGGATCTAGGTCCGAATCCACCCCCATTGCAAATCTAAAAAAATATATAATATATAGTATAATATATTTAATTTAGTAGAAAAATGATGCAAATCCCACTATTTACTGTGGTATGGTTGACGTAAGAGCGACATGTCTCAATTTTGAGACATGGCCTAAAATAATCTATAAAACGGATGGCCATCATGAATATAACATATACAATAAGGTGACAATGAGTCGGATCTTAATCGGATTTGGATTGAACTTGGATATGTTCTTGTGAATCCAAATCCAGTCCATTTAAGTATTTGGACCTGTTTTAAGATCCAAATCCGCATTATACGGATTCGGAGCGAATCGGATCTCAGATCTAACCCGCTCCTTTGAGAGTCCTACGACGAGCCCTTTCTCCCCCATCTCTCTCCACATACATTGCGCGTGCCATTTCTCTAACACATTATAATATAAGCAAGCAACTCTAATATTTTCTATAATGGTTGTAAGGATTATAGTAAGGTATTGACTTTTATATTAATTAAGAGTTTAATAGGTGGTTGATATTTATATTTTTTAATATGACTATTTTTTTTTTTAATTCAATGGGTCAGGTGGGTTAGATTTGGATTAAACCCTTTATAACTGAATTGAGTTGAGTTTGAGATTTTCAACCTGGTTAATAATGAGCTGGAATTGAATTAGAACCATCCCTCATCAGGAGTTGAAACCAACTTGACCTATGGCCACCCCTATGCTAACTACACTTTCTTCGCACTAGCCTCACACATGGTGACATTGCTATTTGCACACCCATGTGAGATACAAGATGAAGTGAAAATACAAAAATCGGCCTGATCAAAATATCAGGCGGGCCATACTTCATGAACATAGGGGAAATGTTAAATTGTTCCCATTGGTGTGGCCCATTGGAATCTTTTATTGGGCTGATCTTTTCAATCTATGGTTCAAACAAGGCTCTTACCTGACGGAGTGGATTCACATATACAAATGATGGGCCCCACAGATATGGGTGTTTTGCGTGGTGAATAAACAGGTGTTATAGATTATTCCTGTCCGAAACAAGTTGTTCGCCCACTTCTTTTTCTTTTTTCTTTCACACCTTTTCTTGAATTTGTCGTGCACACGCACAACATGCACCAAGAGAGCGAGAATCTTAACATGCATTTCGAAAAGGGTGTTTGAAATTCTGACAAGGAAATGCTTGACAGATTCCCATCGTTAATGTTGGAGAGATAATGTGCACACTGATTAGCAGTGCTCACGGTGCTCGTTGAAGTTGTCTCTATAAGCTAATATACTAAAGTCTCATTTTCTCTTGAAAAAAATGCATTTAAGTTATTATATATTCACACACACGCACCAAAAGGATTAAAAAGAACATCTTTCCATTCCATTTCATGTATACACACACAACATGCCGGTTGACCCTCCCCGGTCTCTCTCTCTCTCTCTCTCTCTCTCTCTGTCTCTCTCTCTGTCTCTCTGCAACTTCAAGTTCCTCCTCTTTCTCGCCAACCAAACAAATGCTATTTGATCAAATAAGAGGAAATATTGCATACTCAGCATAGAAGAGATTCCAAATGAACTGATAAAACCGCGAAATGGCTTCCTGCAAAATAAAAAAGAAGAAAAAAAAAACTACAATCAGGAATAACATAAAATATATGGCATGTAACCATATTACTAATGTGATTAAATTATTTGCATGATGAGCTCAAGAGAAATTTTGACCATTGCCTTCTTTTCCAAATTACTAACTTCCTGTGTGTGTGTGTGTGTGTGTGTGTGTGTGTGTGTGTGTGTGTGTTTAACTCTGGTGGGCTGTAGCACAGATAAGCAAATCAAGGGAGAAAACTGTTTCCTTTTGCAATGGCCCACCAAAGTTCTAAATTAGGGTAAAAGTTGGGCCCTGGGGTTTTTTTGGGTGCTACATCATGTGGACGGCTCGAATTTTGGGCTCACATCACGTGTGATGAGTTCTCAAAAAGTGCTCACAAGTTCTCGTGAGAACTATGCGCAGGTGAGCATTCCTCTCTCTCTCTCTATACATGTGTGTGTGTGTGTGTGTGTGTGTGTGTGTGTGTGTGTGTGTGTGACTTCAATGTTGAGATGCACCCTATCTACCATTGAGTGACAGGCTCCAACCCACCCATGTCCTTTCCCAAAGCAATCTTATATAACACAAAAATCCTTTATGACTGTTGAGAGTATAAGCTCAAACATTTTATTGTGTCATGTCTTATGTTTCGTCTTGTGAGTTTAGCCCTACATCGGATACATGTGGGAGAGTAGTGAAAAGGGGCTCAAGTCATCTAGTCTTGAGAGTGGAGTGGGTAAGAGTTCCCCAGCACCTGTTTTAATAATCTCTTGTGTTTTTCTCTTTGTTTAGTTTGTTTAACAAAGACAACTCTAGCTAATAGAAATTGCATGTACGTACGATGAACCTACTGATATAATTCCATGTCTCATATGAAGTCAGCATTTACCTTTGTATAATTTGCTCGTTCTAAAACCCATGCCTGTAACCATACAAAAGCAGATGTTCAGTTATACAATTTACACTGATTAAATCATTTTCAGATATTAAAGGGAATCCCTATAGTGACAGTTATAAAAACAAGTAAAAAGGAAAAGGAATGATGTTTCCCATCCACGCATAAAAGAACATCACATCATCATAGCCTTGACCCAGGTATTTGGGGACAGTAAAACACATACAAAGAACAGATTGTTTAGGGTCAATGGACCTGGAAAGATGATGGAAGGAAGATCTAAAAGGACATGATCAAGGCCTTTGGGTTGATTCTGAAATAGGATTTGTAAAGCCAGCCCAAATAGTGGGGATATCAACACAGGCACGCGCACACAGCAAGTGCACAGGACATCTAAGTTGTGCATCAGGTGGCCCATATCATGAAGGCAATCAATCATACACAAAGATCAGGCCGATCTACTCATGAGGACCATGCATATAGGTTGAATGTGAACCATCGAAAAGTTTCTCTACACTGTCCATTCTTTCCGACTCATGGTCCATCCAATGAGTTAACCAGTCTGATTTTGAACATGGAAAGAGCACTACACACATCTGTGCGAGTGCGTGCAGGTATATTATAGATTTCTTAATCCAAGTTGTTAATGACACTTTCTTTTCTATAGGCAAGCGTATCCTTTGACTCGTGACCTTATCATTGCACATTTGAGGCGATACCGCAAGGTCAAAGGCTCAACTTCATCAACAGCGTCATTTTGGCAATGAATTTTGGACAAAAATGCCCATCATGTCTACAGAAAAGTATTTTTTTTAAAAGAGAGAAATAACAAATTTATTGAAGAAACTCATGAAGCGAGAAAAGAATACAAAGCCCAAAACTACCACACAAAAAGCTAAAGGAGAGGGGCAGTCGGGGCCGCCTTTACAAAAGGCACCCACTCTTTGACTAAGGAAGAAATCCTAGCAATCACAACGTTTACCCCCTCCACATTCCGGAAACATCACCCATTCCTAGAACCCCAAATAGCCCACAAAACGGCCAAGAGAAGTAAACGCCAATAAGATTTAGAAGCCTTCCCGCCCCTCCTCCATGCCACGCCCATAACAAGTTAGTGAACTGACTTTGGCATGCCCCAATCCACTTGAAAAGCAGATAGAAAATAATCCCATATCCTCTTAGCGAAAGGGCAATGAATAAAAAGATGATCAATCGACTCTTCATCCCCCATGCACATGAGACAAATGTTAGGGAGGACCATCGCTCTCCTTTGAAGGTTATCGATGGTGAGAATTTTTTTTCCAGCCCACTAGCCATACAAAGGTTGCCACCCAGGGAGGAGCCCCATAGAACCAATGGTGAAATGGGCCTGAAGAAGAGGGCCCCAAGGAAATGAGAGTATAGAGCAATTTGACCTGAGAACCTTCATTTTCCATCCATAGTCCAAAGGACCCCATCGTCCTCCATTCTCCAATTGAATCTTCTGAAGAAAAGCCAACAAGGCGATGTACTTATTGAGCTTGATATCCATCAAATTCCTGCAGCAAGGAAAGTTCCAAACAACCATCTCTCCAATAACAAAATAATACTGAGACACTGTAACGAATTTGTCTGGGGCTAGAGTCGTGATGGCTGCTTACAAAGTTTGAAGTGACTAAGACCCGCACCAGACGTCTATCCAAAATCTTCGATGTGAACCGCTGCCAATTCCGAAGGATATACCCCTTTTAACCGAACACGGATTGCATCTTGCCCTCGCCTAGACGCATTACCATCCGGGCAAACCTGTGGAGGGGCCCACTTTATCCACTCCATCCATCCATTTTATAAGATCATTTTAAGGTATGACACTAAAAAGAAGGAAGATCCAACGCTCAAGTGGGCAACACCAAATAGTGATGGGAAACTATTGTAGTGATGACGTCACCAAGGTCCGCTCACTACTTGGTGTGGCCCCCTTGATTGTTGGATATGCCTCATTTTTTTGGCCCACATCATAGCATGATCTTATAAAATGGACGGACGGAGTGAATAAATGGATACATCACGGTGGACCCCTCCACAGGTCTACCTGGACGGTAATGCGTTCGGGCGGGGGCAGGACGCAATCTGCGTCCCTTTTACCCTTAGTGTTGCATCGCCATAACTGCTTTCCAAGCCGCCGAAGTTCTATAAAACGAGGAAGCTTTAACAAACCATCCTCCATCTTGAGTACTTAGCCATAATTAATTTTCTCCAAAGGCTATTTTCTTCTTCACAAAATCTCCACATCCATTTCCCCAAGAGCACTAAATTCATCGGACCTAATGATTTTATACCTGCTCCCCCTTCGGCCATGGGTTTGCACACCTCCTCCCATCTTAGCAAGTGGAATTTCCTCCCATCCATCGCTCCATTCCAAAGGAAGTTCCTCCTAAGCTTCTCGATTTTAACCAGCCCCGGTCTCGGGCATCTGAACATAGACATATAATATAGTGGCAAATTGAACATAACAGATTTAATCAACGTAAGACAACCCCCCAAAGATAAAAATCTGCATTGCCAAGAATCTAACCTTTGCTCAAACTTTTGAATGACCTTGTCCCATAAGTGAAGTGTCGGTTTCGTAATGCAAAGCGGCAGGCCAAGGAACTTGGATGGGAAAGATCCTGCATAACAATCGAAAGCCAAAGCAAGCCGACTCAACTCCGTCTAATTTACATGAATGCCAAGAATCTCAAATTTAGTCGCATTGATCTTCAAGCTCGAAACAGCTTCGAAACATCCCAAAATCTTCCACAAGCTTTTGCACTGCGTCCACATTCGCCTTGCAAAAGAGAAGCGTGTCATCCGCATATTGCAAATGAGAAATACTATTTTGAAGACCCGTTATCTGGAAGCCATAGAAAAGCCCATTATCCTCCCCCTTGGTAAGCATTCTACTTAGTGCCTCCATAACCACCACGAATAAGTACGTAGAAAGGGCATCTCCTTGCCTGAGGACTCGAGAAGCTCTAAAAACCCCTTTTGGGGAGTCGTTAACTAGGAACAAGAATGAGGCTGACTGAATACATGATCTAATCCACCCTCTCCACTTCTCGCCACAACCCAACTCATCCAACAGATAATCTAGAAACCCCCAGTCCACATGATCGTAGGCCTTCTCTATATCTAGCTTACAAATCACACCGCTCTTCTTCTTCCGATATCTAACATCGATACATTAATGCGCTATAAGAACGATATCCAGAATTTGCCGACCCAAGACAAGGCCCCCTGACTTTCAGAAATCACTTTGGAGATGATAAGAATCTTGGCCAAGATCTTATACGGGCCTCCAATGAGACTGATGTGCCTGAAGTCTTTCAACTGTTCTGCACCTTTTGTCTTGGGAATTAGAGCAAAAAAGGTAGCTCCCATTTCAACCGCTAAATGACCCCGCTAGAAGAAATCACCCACAAATTCCATAACATCCTCCCCCACTACATTCCAGAACTTTTGAAAGAAAGCAATTGGGAAACCATCTACAAAAAAGATGGAATACGATAGTGTGATTTAGCAGTCATCTTGAAGTTCATAAGGGTTTTTTTTCCCCCCAAAAAAGAAAAGTTAGAAGAAAAAAAAAGAACAAAAAGAAAAGAGCATAGCATTTCTTGTCATATCATGGTTCAACAAGGGCCGTCTCTTAGCCATAGTTTCCATATGCCACACCTGACAACCAGAAGTGATTGCTGGGAGAAATGGATCAAGAAACCACAAAAATGCCGCCCATAACTTAAAGCAACACCCCTGCTTAACAAATTAGGTAACACTTGTATTTTTCTGAATAAAATTTTTGCTTTTTCTCCAAAATCTGTTAACTCTTTTTTTTTTTTGGTCAGTCATGCAACCCACCCACCCAGTCAATCGTGCAACACACCCACCCAGTTAGTCATGCAACACACCCACTGGTGCTGTCAGCAGAGTGGATATTTCACCACTGATGGGTTTCGAAACCAAGACCCCTTGTTGAAACTCCGCAGAGTCTACCAACGAGGCAAGGCCCCGAACCCTCCAAAATCTGTTAACTCACAAGTGAATTTCATCAAAGAAAGTGAAGAGGTTTAGCAGCTTGCATAGATTGCTTCAAAACCAGGATACCCCTTCATTGTTTACCAAGCTCCAGGTGGGAGATTGGAAGAGTTTCAGTTTCCTCAACATTGGTTTGGGCTAAGCTACTATAAATGTAATACCCCAAAAATTTGGACACATGAGTAAGCACACGCATTCGTATTCACACGTAAGAAATTAAATGTCAGGCCGTGTTGTTCACATGCATGCACACACGTGTACACTCTTGTATGTATTCTGACAACTTTTAAGACCTCTGAAAAGTTAGTATACTTGAGTAATAAACTGACCGTTAGAATGATCTGTCATTGATAGACTGGAACATCTAACCGGCCATTTTGATTTTGGACTACGCAATCAACTTAAATCCGTCGTACGGTCTCCATATCGTCTTGTACACATGTCTGTCCATAAATCTGATCCATATACCTTATCCATCATCAGGCATATGCTTAGTTCATTTATTTCCCGGCCCTATGAACCTGTTTAGATATATTTATAACACCCCAAGTTCTTGGAATAATTTAAATCATAATTTAATTAATTATTTAATAACTTAAATAACTCTTAATATTGATAAATTAATAATAAATAATCCGTAGGAATTTAGGGCATGGTCCCTTTATTAAAGTTGCTTAGAATAAGCCCTAGAACAGCATAGAAGTATTAGATTTCAAAAAACTCACAAATTTATAATAATTACGAAAATGCCATTAGTTAAACTTAATTTAGACCGCCATTTTAAAGTTTTATGATTTCTGGCAATCAATTTCACACGAAACTTTATATACGAGTTCTAGGACATAATTTAACTATACACGTTGAAATTCAGCCCTCGAATCATCCTACAAATGTCCTAATTAGAAATCGGGCCATAAGCGAGCCGCCTTAACTTGGATCTGCCTCATTTTTCTCATGGACGGCTAAATTCATGTTATCCACCAGTTGAACGGAGGTGACTACCTCAAACCATTGCAAGTGGGCCCCACATGAAAGTGGAGTACAAATTTGGTAATACGTGCGGCACACATAACAAGTAGTTTAAAAATCTCTCTTCTTCTCCGTTCCTCGCTGCGACAGCGACGCTCGCTGGCGACGTGGACATTCCACACCGTTCATTATTTGGGCCCCAAAACTTTGATCCAAGCCGTTCATGAGGTCGGTAACCTCTCGGAAGTCAGTCCTTTGCAATCTTTCACCCCTTCATCGTTTGCATGGCCCGCACCAAATCACCGTCCAAAGCCAAAGATGATCAAGATCCGCTGATCCACTCCGCATGATTGGTCCAAACTTCACCCAGAGGATAGTGTGGACCCCACCTAGCTTCCCAATGGCCCGCATGTGTAAAGAATCTCCGAAATAGAGTCCTCCAACTCAACTCGAAGACAGCCTGCGCACGCCTGTCTCTAACCAACGGTGATCGGCTATAAAGCCTGTTGTCCGTCCGCTCCTGTTTCTGGCAGGGAATGTTAGAGAGAGAACGTTAGAGAGAAAACGTTTGAAAGACAGAGAGAGAGAGAGAGAGATTGAGAAGGTGCCCCTGCTACTGCTGCTAGGACAGCATCCCAGGCCAAGAGGAGAAGAAGGAAGAAAGAAAGAAAGAAAGAGAAGAAGAAGAAAAGAAGAAAGAGAAAGGAAGAAGAAGAAAGGAAGAAAAAGGAAGAAAGAAGAAAGAAGAAGAAACTTCTTCTCTAAACCGAGTCGACTCGCTGAGCCAACTCAGATTCAAGTTAGGGCTTGTTTGGAGCCTAGAGATCATCATATCAGTGAATGATTCTTCTAATGATCTTTCTATTGAGTTTCCCAATCTTTCTCTTCTAGTTAGTTGAGTATTGAATTAAGTCCTAGCTTCCTAAATTTTTGGTCTTGAGCTCCTTTTTAAATTCTTACATTAAAGAATCCTAGGTAAGGGGATCCATCTCTTGTTTAGTTCTAAAATTCCATATCTCAATGTCTTATTGTATTTCTTTTCCTTAGTCCTTCCTTCATGTAGAGATGAGTTCTCCTTTCTTTAATTTTCCTTCTTGGTTGCACGCATCAAAGTTTTTGGTTGCACGCATCAAAGTTTTAGACAAAACTTAAATTAGGCTTAGATCACGTACATGACATCACCTCTAAAATAACGCTAAAAGTTTACACGTCATTCTCTAGTTTCACGTTTACAACAAACTAAGGTTAGATGAGGAATTACTTGAATAAGAATAATGCATGCATGGTATGATTGGAATTTAATTTTGATATGCATTGTATGCTTGAAATGTGCTCTCATGACTCATAACACTCATATGCATTCTTTTATATAAATGCTTTATTTGTTTTGGACGACGGAACAGGAGCATGGTTGATTTGCCGCATCGTTGTAGTCTGGGTTAGGTGAGCATGGTTGAATACTTGCAATAGGTACCCTAACATCCAGGGGCAGAGGGATCTTTTCGTCAGGCATGGTTGATTTGCCCAAGGCATGGTTGATTTGCCTGGTTGGAGATGTTGAGCATGATTGATTTGCTCGGTTGAAGATGGGGGCATGGTTGATTTGCCCATATATATATTTATTGCATCATGCATTGAACATGCACATCCATGATATCATGATACTCACAAGCATCATTCAAGAATACAACTCATAAAATTATTTAGATGTAACATGAAAATGACCCTCCATATTTAGCATTGTGTAGGATCTTATCTTGAATCAATTGAAATTTCCTTATGTTAAAAATGATCTCATTGGGCTTTTAGCTCACTAAAATCACTACAATTTCTTGCAGGTGTCCAGGAAGAAATAGTCGGGTAGAGAAGAGTACTCAGAGGGTCACATATCACACGAGCGTCGAATGTAATAGATTTGTTTTAGTTTTGTAAAATTTAATGTAATAAGACATTAGTGGAAGAGAAACTTTATATTTGGGACTTATTTTAGTTATGCGATGTATGGAATGAAATCTCAAGGAATCTACGCTCGAATTTTCAATTCACACTCTGAAACTCGGGCTTTGGGTCGTTGTACTTGGGTTCCGATTTTCGGGGCGTGACAGTAAAGATGGCAACCAGTTGCTCTAATATATTTGTTGAGCCCTATCTGTTGTCACGAATGTGTTATAGTGGTTGGGGATTGGGAGCATGGTGTCCCAAAACGGTTACGTATCGGCCGATACGGCCGATACGTAACGGAAACGGTAATGACCGTTACACGTTACGGGGTTAAAACGGCTGTAACGGCCGTTACAGAAAAAACGAGCCGTAACGGCCCCGTATCGGTCCGATACGGCCCCGTATCGGCCCCGTATCGGTCCGTAACGGTCCTATAACAGTTTTTTTTTTTTAAATAAAAAAGGGCCGTATCGGCCGATACGGGGTCCGTAACGGCCGTTACGGCCCATATCGTATCGGTAACGGTGGTGGCTGTTACGGGCACCGTTACCGTTATGGGACACCTTGATTGGGAGTGAAATTCAACTTCAACCAGATGCCACATGAGTCAGAATATGTGCATTTCCAGAACAAAAAAGTCATCTGGGGTATTATCAATCACTCTTGTTTATCATCGTATTGAGGAACACAAATCTTTGGATTTGTCAATGACAGATGTCGCAAGCTGCACCTCAAACAGTATAATTTGGAAGGAAACATACAATGTTCAATTGAGCATTAGCTCAACCAATATATTGGGCATGTCGGGCCACCCTTGGGCGCTCCAAATGGATTGAGTGGGTTCATGGTGGGAGATATCCTCAAATCTCCCCTATTGGATGATCTTAGCCATCCAGTTAGACCCTCATTCATGTGGAACACTGTTTGCAATTGTCCATTTTTCATCAGATGGCAAGGAACATTTAATAGGGGGACACTAAGGCAAGGTCAAACTTATGATGGGGCCCACTAGATCAATGGTTTAGGTTACAGTGGACTGTACCTATAGCACTCCTGGATCGAACAGGAAAAAAAAAGAGTGGTTTCTTTGGATTAAGCATCATAAACCACCTCAGATTTTGGAAGGTATAGTTTTAACGATCAAACTGTCACTGGGAACCTTGGGATTAGAAAGTGCTAATGCATAGAACAACTTGGTTCATCTTGCCAGATGAAAAAGAAGAAAAAGTACATCATTGTTATTGGTTAACAGGATAATCAATGGCGGTAAAACACAATGGAAAATCTTTTTGGTTTTATAAAAGCTTTTGTCATCAAAGAGCACCCTACTTAAACGTGAGACGTTTGAATTGATAGTATGAAGAATATTGGAAGCATATCAACCATTAAAGCCACAGCTTCATTAGAGGGGCATAGTTTTTCGAGGGACGATAACAAACCTGGAAAATCAAACCCAACGCTAAGATGGCATGTGCGGGTATCATCAAGCTGCGCCTGAAAGCCTACAAAATAAGTTCCAACTAATAAATGAGGAAACATCCACAAGGTTCGGCGGTTAAATGCTCCACGTCTGTTTGCAGAACAGTTGGATGAACATTTACAAAAAGATGGGTTCTTATGTCTCATAAAACCAAATAAATTGCTCGAGCCGCAACTTGCAAATAGGAGACAAAAATTGATACATTTCACTTTTGGTCGGTTGGGATTTGATCAAGCAAGACCCAAATATAAGGCTGTGTTTGGATGCACTATTGAACTGATTGCAATAATTGGTTTGATGAAGTGGAAATGACCAAATCACAATCAGTGTTCGAAATATCGGCATCGTGTTATGTATTGCACCCTTGGGATGTGGATACATATCAGTTATTGCACGGGATATATCGGTCATATCGCATAATGTATCGCTGTTGTTGGAAACACAGGGAAACATTGGGAAATTGGTCTAATTTTTCAACGAAACTTCAGCGATAGTTAAAAAAAGACATCAATACACACTTATAAATCAAAATATTACAAAAAAACAAGTGCACATAATAGGTTTTCTTTGTATAGGTTCCTAATCTAAGAGTTGTCTAACTGAATTTGATGCAAGTATATTCAAAGTTTATTTATATAATTTATAAATGTAAGAAGTTGTGTGAAAACACAAGCAATACATTCTAAAACAAAAGAAGAATCACTAGATCAAGTTAAATACATCTTTGATTTTATGTTTGGACACAGATTGCAACCGATTTGCGAGAAATTGAGAAATTTTGATTTTTTTTTTTTTCCAATTTTCCACAACTCAGCCCATCTCCTCCAAATCTTGAAATCGAAGCTCCCAATCATGATTTTTCATGCAGACACGAAAAAGATTTGTAACAATTTGACATTGATTTAACATGATTAAAAAAAAGGATCGAAAATCGAAAATGCTCATCGGATCGAACATGTGGGATATATCCCACTGCTTGAGCGTTTCATATTGCACGGGTGGGATATATCGGCCAATATTGTCAATACTTAAAACACTGATCACAATTACCTCTGCCAGAATTCATATTGAGGGACTAGTCCCCAAACTGCAATTACGTTACATACAAGCTGGATTTAAAAGGAATGTAAACACAACTTGAGGGCTACTTCCTATTTATGAATAGTGAAGATCAAAGAAGGTAACTGCAATTTGGTCAGTTCCTCTCTATTCAACTAATTATTGAGATTCATTTCAATAAGTGCATCCAAACACAATCTAAAGAAACCTAGTCCAAAATGTGTGAACCTAAGACCATGTCATCAACTATAGAAAACAGACATCAACCAGTATAGAAGTGGGGTTCCAACCCATGGCTCAATGGTAGACAGAGTGCGTTTCAACACTAAGGTCATGGGTTCGAGTGCCCATGTGGGGTGCATGAGTGAATGTGTGTGTGTGTGTGTGTGTGTGTGTGTGTGTGTGTGTGTAAAAAGTATAGAAGTGGACTACTACTGCTAGGAAGGTTTTGGGGGAAAAAATCTTTTACCTGAGGCATGTATACTGCTGCAAGGATAGCACCAAGATAATTTGCCAACAAAAGGCCAGAACCTAGAAATGCAATATTCCTAACACCAAGCTTTGTTGCCAACGTTGATATCTGGAACCTACAAAAGGAGCTTATTGAATGAAAAGAGAGCTTGACACAACCAAACAGGACATACATATATAAGCAAGTGAATGAATCAGAGTTGCCTAAATCATCAACCTCCCTACATTTTCCGTTCCGAATCACACTATCCAAAATATGAGTCATTACCATCTCGGTCACTACTTTCTGACCTGAAATTATGGTTCTACACTCTTGATACTGATTAAGTGGTGATTCAAATTTATATTTAGAACGTAGAGATTTATATTTTTGGTTGAGTTCCCACTGTTGGAAGCCCGCGATCCCTGGTCATCCCTTAAGATTTGGTGCACACCACCCAGATTGACTACCAGCACAGATGCATAGAGATTATTAGTTAGATTTTGTGCAATAGCAGGCACATATAGTGTATACCATGCATGCAGGGATTTGCAACAAGATTCACCATTTCATATATAAAGTTCAACTTCAATTTGTATTTGTAACTATACTATGTGTACTGTTTTTTTTAAAACTGAATTTATTAAATTAAAAGAGGGAACTAGAGTTCCCAAAACAAAGGGAAAATGTGTGAGATCCCCACAACAGCTAAAGAGGCTGCTGAGGAGTTGGTGTCAAGGTCCACCAGGGAAACCGAAATGTTTACCCTGGCGGACAAGACTCTTAACCTCCCTGAAAATAATGAAGTACAAAACCTCAAGAAGAACAACCCCTCCTCATATCAGGGTTCAACTCTTCCATGATTACTTCCTGCAGAGAGAAATGGTTATGGGTCAATCTGACCATCTACCTGAGAGCACGTGCACTAGCCTGAAGCAAGCTACCAGCCTTAACAGGCCCTGAAGAGGTCACCACTGTCCCTCCCCCAATCATCCAAAAGGATCCATCCCCACCAACCACCCCACCCCTTCCCTACCCAAGAGCTCCCAGTCATTGCCATTTTCCCTGCTTCTAGTACACCATCAAACCTGAAAAATCCAATTTCCAACCATAGGTTTAGGCCCACTCAACAGCTACAAGAAGAGGCTCCAGCTTATACAATGTAACTGCACACCCGTTTCCATACTGCATAGTGGAGCAACCTGCGATCCAGGCAACCTTGGAATGAACCTACTTAGAATCATTTTCCATTGGTTCCAATAAATGAAATATTTGTTAACCCTTCCATGAAGATCACCTGGAGCAAAAATCAGGTAGTCTATACATTGAATCATATCATTGGTCTGTCTGATTTAAGCCACCCATTTATAGGGTGACTTGACTGATGAATGTGCTGGCCTGATCTTTATGCCAGCTGATCTTCATGGTAGGGCCATCTTATGCACCATCAGATGTCCTTTGCACATGAGACATTAGCATGTGACTGAGGTGAATGCTGAAGTTCACATGCAAACAGTTGTAGGCGATCATTCCTTACGTGTGTATGTGTATGTGCATGTGTGGCAGGTGAATAAGTTTTCTGCAATAAAATTTAATGCTGCATGAGATTCATTTGTGCTTCAAAGATTGTAAATCATCCAATACAATTTAACCTTATATAAGATTCAGAGCCTCCAATCAAAGAAACACAAGGCATTAATGATAACAAAAAAAAAAAAAAAAGCAACACCAAAATGATTTCAATATATCATCTTCATTTGGAGGAGACAAACATATAAGAATCAAAAGCTTCCTGAATAAATGTAAAGCTCCTATCCTGAGCGTCTATGTTTAGAGGTCGTATTCTTACTTGCGGTCTCCCTCTACATCTGGAAGATCTTTGGTTATAGCAATTACCAACGCAAATATTGTCACAAATACTGTGATGAAAGCAACAGGTGAGCTGCATGTAAAAATAGGTTATGTGGGCATTAGATATTATTGAACATGTATAGAACTCACACTTCCACAGTAATGCACATGCATGCATCTACACACCAATCATACTGCAATATGTGTGTACCTGTGTATACATATACATATGAATATATGAATGAAACATAACCCACATACTTGAACATGTGTACACATATACATCTCTCTTTTATCCATGGGGTTTTGATTGGAAGTGGTGCCACCATCTCACAATACTGCCCGGGGTTAGGTTACCACCCCTGGATTGCATCTAAAATGATGGTTGGAACTGCATGTTCTAATTACTACCATCTAGAAGCTATGATCTTATAATCATGCTTCATTGATGATCTTGACCTTTGATTCTTGGATTTGAATAACAGCCATTAACAAATTTACTTTTCAATCTTCCAAATTCATCTACATAGGCAATCATCTGTTAAAACAAAATTTTCTCATAATGGCTTGCGTAGCACAAAGTCTGCAATGCAATCTGGAAATGGAAACCTGCCCCCAACATATCCTATGTGCGCAGTCAATATCATTTTATTGACCTAAAATCTAAATTATGAGCAAATGATTGAAATGCACCTCCACTCGAATGTGAGACCCAAGGCAGCTCTAGTTGCATAATACACACCAAAATTAAGAAGAAAACCTCGTACCTGTCAAATCCAATTTCATAAAGTAACTGAGAAAGGTGTCCAACAATACACATTCAAGGATCAAACCTTTAAGATGTTCAGTTTTCAATGAATTACAAAGAGTCTGAAAAGTCGAAATGAAGTAAAACAAAGAGAGATTCAGAAAACAAACATATAATGAAAAATTAAAAAAGAAGAAATAAGAAATGAAAATTCTTGTAAATCTATTTCCAAAGTGCTTGCGTGAACCACCAGAATACACAGCCACAAGCCATTGAATTTTCCTCTTCAATCTTAAATGTCTCATTTCACACTATCTTTTTCTTTTTTTTTTGTCCTTTTGTGCGCGTGGTTGGGTGTTGCTGGCGTCCCCACCTTCGTAGGGATGTTAGGAACGTCCCCAAAGCTTTTAATTTACACATGAGATGCCCAATCATCAACCCAGACTTTTGTCTTGGGAAAGAAAGCTCGGACATTTAATCCTCAATTACAAACAACTTTTGTCTTGACAAGTATTCAAGGAGTTCATGTCACTAATACTAAACATCATTCTGCCAAGCTACCATGACAATGAATCTCGTTCCAATGACTGGCAAAAGAGAATCCCTAATGCCAACCCCAAATAGCTGATACAAGGCCATAATAGTGATGCTGTTGCTGATCATGATGATGACAAGAGTTCATGTTATTATGAAAATATAATAATTGACACATGAGATGCCCAATCATCAACCCAGACTTTTGTCTTGGGAAAGAAAGTTTCGACATTTAATCCTCAATTACAAACAACTTTTGTCTTGACAAGTATTCAAGGAGTTCATGTCACTAATACTAAACATCATTCTGCCAAGCTAGCATGACAATGAATCTTGTTCCAATGACTAGCAAAAGAGAATCCCTAATGCCAACCCCAAATAGCTGATACAAGGCCATAATAGTGATGCTGTTGCTGATGATGATGATGACAAGAGTTCATATTATTATGGAAATATAATAGTGGTATACGATATTGACCACCTTTTGGGGTTGCCTTTCATACTTAAGTCCAATCAAAAGTGACCTTGAAAACCTAAACGTCATGGATCTGTAGAAGCAACAGTAGTTCAATAATTCATAGCTTGTGAAAGCTGCTTAGAGTCACTTGAGTAGTGCATGAAATATAGAAGGGGTTACGGCCTCGTTGGTAGAAATGAAAATTTCACCCCACTTCTACTTTCCAAACACTCCTAACTCTTTTTCTTTTCTATTTTCTAAGCGTAGTTTCTACTCCCAAGGGGATTTAGGGATATTTCTAAAGAAATTCATGAGAGATAAGTTGGTTTTGAACCAAGAGTCCTAGATTTCATTTTATTACATCTCAGAATGTCTTTGCCAAGAGACTTAAATCCACACAGCCTTGAAACAAAAACCATACTTGGAGTGACGTCAACCACATCACCAACCCATTAATTCATGAAAAAATTCCATTCGCAAACCTTTGGATAAGGCACGATGGACTCATCCTTGGTGCAAAAAGGATGGAAAAGTGGAGGGAGAATAAAAAATGGCCCTGCATATAAAAAGAGAGAGGGAAAAAAAAAAGGACCAAATTAGGATTCTGCATGGAGGATTACTACAAGTTCTCCTTGTAGGGTTTTCACTGTCCAACAACTGTGTTCATCATCATCTAAGCCTTATCCCCACTAATTGGGGTCATGCAGACGAATCCTGTTCTGTCATTCCACTCTATCTAGGACCAGTCCAACAACCATGTTACTAACTTAAATTAAAGGCCTGCTTGAACAGAGGGTAACTCCTGGATTTTTTTGGGGATTTTAATCCGAAAGGATCCGAATCTGAAAATGTCGGCTGTTTCATCCATCCAAAATGTCCCTCGCTAGAAGCAGAAACAATAAAAAGGGCGCAATACTTCAATTCATTCCGTTTCCTCTCCAACAGATTGGCGAATTTAATTCCATTTGATTGGAGTGGCTCGCATGCCAAAGACACTAAAAGGGAAAATAATAATATAGTTGATATATTTGAAAAGTTTGTGTAGATACTGTCCTCATTAGCAAGATTACTAACCAGAGTATATTGTAATTCGAAGTACAAATAAAGAAAAGAAAAGAAAAGGTATAACTTACAGTGGCGATAATAAGAAATGCTGCAACAGGAAATCTCTTGAATCTAAATGGAGGAACAGAGTAGATGGTACCAAGAAAAAGACCCAGACAGTAAAGGGAAGATATGAATGGCCCAAAGTTCAACCCAACAATCAAAAGACCAGAAGCTGCAAAAAACAACACCAAAAACCATGCTGACTGAACTGAAAGGTCCCCTGCAGCTACAGGTAAATAAGGCTTGTTTACCCTGCCAATGAAACAAAGAAAGGCATATTTATGATAAATGCTTAAGAATCTATGCATATTTGTGCATCACACGTGCACTTCTACTAGAACCATTTTTAGGAACCAAATAAGAGCATCGTAAAATAGAACATTCATCTCTGATACCGCTTGTATTTGGTTTGCGGAGAGATTTTCAACACCCTCTAGCTATAAATGGCTAAAAAAATCTACTAGGCAACAGAATGACCAGTTCAAAGATAGTCAAATTAAATTAGGCTGTGTTTGGATGCACAAGTGATTTAATTTCAAAATTAGAGTTTTTATTTTTTTTATTTTTTATTTTTTTTATTTAATGACGAGAGGGTATCCCTGCCCCCTTTTGAGGCGAGACAATCCCTGCGGATGCACGTAATCACCCACAGACCACGTGCATCAGGTAAAACACGGGGAGGGGAATCGAGTTTAATCAAGAAGGGGAAAAAATGATGTTTCATGGACACTAGATTTCATTATGACCTCAAATTGCATATATATATTTTCTCCAAATCCAACTTGAAAGCAATACCATTGCAATTTGAAGCCTAGATCATAAAAATGAATGCTACGGAAAATACAATTTGATTATTTTCCACTTTATTTATTATTTTTTTTTTTTTTGGGGGTTAGTTCACACACCCCATTGTTAGTATACCCACGCACTAGCCACCCCCACTATGGGAATCAATGCCATGACCTTAGTGTTGAAACAAGGCTATCTTCACTCAGCCTGCCACTTGAGCTATGGACCTGGGTGTATTTTTTCTGCTTTCTTATGCTAATAATTTCAATTCAATTTCATAGTGCATCCGAGCACAACATTAAAAATCACTTGGTCCAGAATATAGAGCAAGATAGGAGCTTAACAAAAAAAAAAAACTTGCAACAGCATCAATATATACACATGAAACAGTTAATAATGTAATCAGTATGATTGCTGCTATACGTACTTGTCGATTCCAATATCATATATCTGATTAATGCCCACTATGTAGCCATTCCCACATATAAGTGCAAAAAGTCCACACAGTGCCTTGGGCAGCAACCACCAATTTATCAGATGAGAGTTCTCAATCAAGGCTCTCGCTACCAAAGCTCTGCCAGTAGAAATTATGAAAATCAGATGATGTTGCAACAATCAGGGAGATTTAACTGAAACTGTTAAGCAAGAGTTCGCAAAGAATTTTATAACTTAACGATTAAAAGAGTACTTTAATGGTGAAAGACATTGATGATAAACAATCCCAGACAGCTCATGCTTGAGTGCAACCATGACGTGGATGTTATGAACATGAGGTGTCATGGCTTTTGTATTGTATGCATGCATAGGACTGCAACTTGGGTTTGGGTCACAAATCCAATGGATCCAGTCTGAGTTGGGGTCAGGTTAGGTCAGGGTCCTCGGGTTGGGCTTAGGATTGGAAAACTCCAACCGAGCAGTTCGGGCTCTGAACCTGACTGACCCAACCCGAGTTGGGGTCAGGTTGTCAGGGTCCTTGGTTTGGGTTAGGATTGGAGAACTACAACCCTATTTGAAATTGGGTTGGGTTTGGGTTGAGGAAATTCGGTTTGGTTTAGGTTGGGTTAGAAATAACCCCATGTATTTGGGTCGGTTTAGGGTTGAGAATAGAGGAATTCAGGTTGGGAACCTCGGGTTTGGAATTCAGGTTGGGTCGGATTGTGGGTTGGGCCCTCTTGAGGTAGGCAGGCTCAGGTTGATCCTCAACTTGACCCAAATCACCTGCGTTTCACCCCTAATCATGCATGTGTGTTGTTATCATCATGTTTAAACACCTATTCTATAGTGTAGCTAATGTAATTGCAATATCATCTCCTATGTACAGAGGATGCCGTAAAGGAACACATTTTTTTTTAAAGATCCGTAAATGAATACATACATGAATGAAATGCAATGAACGAGAGAGTTGCCTCTCTTGACTTTTGGATTGAGATTTTTTCTCCCGATCAAGATCAGTATCTACTAGTCAAAACTAAAAGCATTACCGCATTACAGATAAACACTTACGTTGACCCTAGAGTAGTTCCACGGATTGTATGAGGCCTTAGAAATCTCCAGAATGCATCTTTGAACTCTGAAACCTTTTTCAGTAAAGGGTCGGATCCAGCCGCACCAAGTTGAGAACACGCCTGCCCAACATCCGCTTTCACATGAGTGTGACAAACGCAACTCTTAGCAGTGGTGAAATTTACATCTGATGACAATATCCAGAGTTACCAACAAATAATAACAATGATAAAAACCCATCTTAAAAACAAACAAACAAAAATCAAGAGGCCCGATCAATGATATTTTGTTGCAGGTAGATAAAACCTGTAGGTCATGTTCAGTTTTCAAAACACCACTATGAAGAAAATAAATATCCTTTTTTTTTCTCAAGGTTCTATTCCTCAGTTCAAATAATCAAGCTCATGAATTCGACTCTTGTTCCAACACTAGAAACAAATCACAATCCATATTAAGCAATCATTTGGTTGTTTAGGCCCACCCAAGCATATCCATAGTCATAACTTATTTTGAAATAATGGGATAAAACTTAGAAAAGATCAACACATGCATGATTCCCAAAAAGGGTGAAAGTGGCCCACAAAGTAAATAATGATATTTCCAATTCATTTCTTCTTCTTTTTTAAAGGTAGTGATTTTATTAATAGAGGCCAAAGCCGAAAAAATTACAAATCAGACCAAGAAATATCTCCTACCTTTGATGCTAAAGGTCATCCCATAACATGAAATTTAGCCTTTACTAGAAATCTCCACGGCCCTCTCGCTACAGTTCCTGAAAGAGAAATTGTTCCTCACCCCACAAATGAACCAAATTCCACCCAGCAGCAAGAGCCACTTGACTGCCCTCCCAAGCTTCCCCACTCCACCCCCATACCACACAAGCAACAAATTCCAATTCATTTCTCCTTATTGGTGAAACAGGATTTGTGAAGCCAATTCCAAATAGCTGGGATAAGGGTATGATGATGATAATGATGAGCTAAGTTGAACCACCCTCTTAACTGGCCAATCAACCTACCAATCCAGAGGACCCAAATGATACAGCAACACAAGAGAACACATGGAACTTGTACTGTACATAGAAAAGGGTAAAAAAAAAAAAAACAAAAAGACTTGGACCAATGGTAGTTCCATTGCTTAATGAAACAGAGAGGAATGAGGGTCTTGAGGCTCAAGATTCATGCATTTGCTGATGCTTTCAACTCCATGTATGTCAACCCATGGTTTTGTCATCCAGACTGCTGTTGGACCCTACTGAGATTGAGGGATGCCCAAACATCTCTTGCATTCGAAAACCATAACCCTTTTCTTGGCTTTTTAAAAAAAATAAAATTTGTGGACAATTGATATATTACTTTTCTTCGAGTATGTTAGCGGGCAGCCACTGATTGGGGTTAGAAACATCTAATCTGGAAGATCTTTTGGAATCTCAATTCAAGTCTGAGGCCCAAGAGATGAAAAGGTCTAGATCATTGAATCATGGGCCCCACGTGTGAGAAATTGAAAGAATAAAAAATTGCAAATTTTCTCAAGATGGGGGGACCTTATATTCCTCAAGGACAGGAATAACTAAAAGCATAAGAATGACAATATTTCCCAGAAATGGATCAAAGGTGTTCTTTGTTGAAGAAACATAGCATTTCAAGAAGAGAAATTAGAGGATCCTCAACCCAAGGCTTTCCACATTGTACTCGGGTTTTCAGTTGTGACAAGTGGGGCCCATGTTTCAGTAATACAGACAGTCCATGTTCTGTCCGGCCATTGGACAGAACATGACCAAAAATCATCTCAACACAACAGTCCTCACCATTTAATTTGTAGTCTACAGACAGACAGTTAAGACGAGAAGTACATCAACGGTGAATGGTCCACAGTCAAGTTAAAAGAGTCCTGATATCAGTGGGTAGTATCTTCTAATCTGGGAGATTTTCAGCAGACAGTCCATCTGCAGTGGGACATAACAGACCTATGATCTGGATTATCGAACTGTGAGCCCCACAAATCAGACGTGAAAATTCATGGAGAGTTTTGGGTAGGCAATCCTAGACTTCCACTCTCAAAATTCTAGGTTTTTTATGAATAAACAATAGCATACTCTTATTCTAGGTCAAATTGCAGTGGCATAACAGACCAATGGTCTCGATTACCAAACTGTGGGCCGCACCTTTGTATACAAGAATACCATGACATGATTTTTTTTCCCCTCCATTCAATTCTTTAGACTAGAATTGTGCTAGAAACCAAGAAATTCTACTGAGAGACTTCTTTTCCGAAGCTACCCAAATCGATTTGCAGCATTATAAGCTTGAATTCATCAAGAAAAAAAAGATAAAAACCAACATACCCAGATAGCGAAACGTGCCGAGTTCCTGCGAGAAGCGGCTGTGGTGGCGGTGCGGGTTCTGCGGATGACAGCATTCCTTGAAATGGATGGAGAGGATGGAAGACGGTTGGGTTGATAGTGGGTGGAGTGTAAGAGGGAGGAGAAGGGAGATTTGGAGCTGGGTCTGATGATAGGAATCTTGTGATAGTTGGAAGTCGGAAAACTTCGGAGGAGAGAAGAGGAAGGAGTGTATCTGTAGGAAAGATCCATGGAAAGAGAGAGCGTGGAGCAGAAAGAAGTATGTTGATGCTAGTCCACCATTATATTATTTGAACGTGGACCTTCCATTTTTTTACTGTGAACTCAGCTGATAAGATTTGGGGCGCGGATTTCCTGCGAAAGCCTTGTGCAGGAAGCTCCTGCGCTGGGAACTAAGGTGGGGCGCACAGTGATTGTTTTGATAAATCCACCCCGTCCATCCGTTTTGGGAGCTCATTTTAGCGCATGAAAATAAAAATAAACCAGATCCAAGACTCAAGTGGGCCTCACTAAAGGAAAAGGTGGGTAGGTAAATTACTACCGTTGAAACCTCGCTGGGGTCCACAGTGATGTTTATATGACATCTATACCGTTCATAACGTCACAACTACTGGGATGAACTGGAAACACAAATATTATCCTGATTCGAAACTCCTGTGGCTCCACAAATATTTCAACTGTGGACGTTCAATCCTCGCGTTTTCGGCCCACTTGAGTCTTGGATCCGGTTCATTTTTTGGTCTCATGCCCTAAAATGAGCTCCCACAATGGATGGACGGGGTGGATTTATCAAAAAAATCACTTTGGGCCCCACCTTGGTTCCCAGCGCAGGAACTTCCTGTGCGCAAGGCTTTTGCAGGAAATCCGCGCCCTTGGAAGTTACTGCGCTGGGATGCTAGGTGGGGGCCACTGTAATGTTTGTCAGAAATCTACACCGTACATCCGTTTTTAAAGATCCTTTTAGAATATGGAAACGAGGCGGATTCAAAATTCAAGTGGGCCACACGAGAGGAAAAAGTGGGATTCAATGACCACCGTTGAAATATTCATGCGGCTACAAAAGTTTCGTATCAGGGTAAATTTTCCATGATTTCACTTCATTCATGTGGTAAAGACCTTATAAACCGTGAATGGCATATAAACATAAATGTGGAGCCCATGAAGGATCCAACTTATAAACCGTGAATGGCATATAAACATAAATGTGGAGCCCATGAAGGATCCAACGGTAGGAAATTCTTTCCCTGGTTTTACCTCTTGTATGGCCCACTTGAGTTTTGGACCCGCTTCAGTGTTTTAGTCTCGTGTCCTAAAGTGATCTCATAAATGGAACATCACTGTGGCCCTACCCTGGCATCCCACCACAGGTACTTCCTGGAATCCCGCATCCTGCGGAGCGTGAATTGGGTACTACCCCCGCTAGGACCTACCTAGAGACAGACGGTTCTGTGAGGTGATCTGTGGAGCCCACCGTGATGTAAATGTTTTATCCACGCAGTATATCCATTTAGATAAATCATTTTAGGCTTTGATGCAAGAAAAGCGTAATATAGAAGGCTCAAGTGGACCACACCTAAGGAAGCAGTGGGGATTGAAGCTTAGTATTGAAAACTTTGCAGGACACGAAGTTTTGGATCAAGCTATATTTATGTTTTCCTTCATACAAGTCTACGTAATCTTATGAACAGGTTGGATGGCATATAAACATCACGGTGAATTCAATCTTAATTGCTTCCTATTGTGCGGTCCACTTGAGCCTTCATTTTGCCTTTTGTTTGGGCCTATGGCCTAAAATAATCTTTCAATATTGATGGACGACATGGATAAAACAAATACATCACAATGGACCCCACAAATCCCTTGACAGGACTGTCCATCGTCCATCTCCAACTAGGGCTGTACACTGAACTAAATCAAATTGTGTTGGGCCTAGCTCAGCTTGGCTCGACCAGTAGACAACCTTGGCTCGAGCTCGACTCAACTTGGCCTTCGAGCTGGAATGGCATGCTCGGCTTGGTTCAGTCGAGCTTTCGAGCCGAATTCGATCTTAGAAAAAACTAAAATTTAAATAAGTGCAACTCAAAAGTCCATCCTAAAACATTTCAAAATCTTGGCACAAAGGTAGCCCAGGCCCATTGACACCCCCCACTTGCTCTTATAGTGAGTTTTCTCTCTCATTCATTTACTCTCTTTTGATGTGGAGCTAAACAACACCCATTTCCAACTAATTAAGTCAAGCCAAGTCAACACGAACTAAGTTTCAAGTCGAGCTGAATCGAGTCAGGGTAAGCTCGAGTTTGGCTAAAAAATCTTCGAGCTAAAAACAATTGGCTCGACTCTTCGAACTCAGCATCCAAACCGAGGCAAATCGAGCTAGTTCGAATCGAGTCGAGCGAGCCAACTAAGCTCTATCTCCAACTGGGAACGGGCAAGAGCTCCAAGTGGACGTCGTGATGTATGGATTTTATCCACGTCGTCCATCCAATTCTTTGAATTATTTCAGAATACTGGCCCAACATATAGGCAAAGACACGGGTGGAACACACAATGAGGATTAGATTCTCACCGTTGAAAACTTTTGTACTTCTTGAGGGCTACAGAAGTTTTTGATCAAAATGATATTTATGTTTTCCCTTCATCCAGGTCTATGAAACTTTATGAATAGGTTGGATAGCAAATAAACATTACGGTGTACTACGAAAGTTTCAACAGTGAGAATCATTACCACCCATGCTTCATGTGGTGTCGTCCACTTGAGCCTTATGTTTACTTAAATTTTGGTCTTATTCAATAAAATGGCATCACGAATGGATAAACAGTGTGGATAAAATCCATACATCACGGTGGCCACTCAAAGCTACGCAATCTACGTCTAATGTGGAAGTCAATTGCGCCCTACCCCTGTATGATAATCCATCCGGGCAGGGCTCTATGGGACCCACCACGATGTAAGGGTTTTATCCACACCGTTGATTCCTTTTCTCGAATCGTTTTAAGGCCTGAGCCAAAACTGAGGTAGGTCCACATTTCAAGTGGACCACACCAAAGGAAGCAGCGATGATAATGACACCTCATCGTTGGAACCGTTATAGGGGCCACCGTGATGGTTTTTTTTTACCGAATATCAACTTGATCCAAAGCTTCTGCAACTCCCTATAAGTTTTTAATGGTGGGCGTTTAATCCTCACTTTATGGCCCACTTAAGCCTTCGTTCTACCTCATCTTTTTGGGTTTATATTAAAATGATATGTAAATATGGATGGATGGTGTGGATAAAACCCTTACATTATGGTGGGCCCCACGGGGCCTTGCCCGGACAGATTGTCGTCCAAGGCAGGATAGGATGTAATCCACTTTCCCACAATGTTACAGTGAATTTTGACTTGACAAGTAGATGCATAACTTTCCCTCCTATAAATCACTCAAGGAGCATCTGGATTATCAATTATCATTACTTATAAAAGTGTGATGATTACAAATTACAATGATAAAAATAAAAAAGTTCTTATTAACAATTGGATTGTATTGTAAACTTCTAATAACAACCTTATGTGTGTTTAGATGGCATCTTCCCATGTAACTAATGTAAAATTATAACTATTACATTTTCTTTTACATTTCTGTTGAATTATGTGTGTAAAAGAACATCGTAAAATCATAATGGCACTTCTCGACCCATTGTAATAGTAATTGAGAATCCAGACATGATATAAGAATTATTACAAGCACAAGGCTGCCAAAAAAGTATATAAGCCAATGTGTATAACCACAGGAATAAACTTAAGAAATGAAATAAATAAATAAGAGTAAAACAATAACACACCCGTTTGCATGAAAAACATTTTCAACTAAAGAGATAAAAATCGTAGGGTCAACTAAAACTCCATCATGCAATAATGAAAATACAAGCTTCATTTTCAAGTTAACACTTGCTCGAGGATCAACTTCTCATGTATACAAGAAATTCTCTTTTATTATAATATGAAAAAAGATATCTCACTCTTTTATGGTAATCTTATTATATTGTGATTTTTTTTATTATGTTAAAATATGTATATGTCAAGATCTTTTCATATTTATATACATCTCATATCTCTATTATTCTCGTAAAAAAAAGTTGTTGTTTTCAAAATATAATTTATGTGATTTAATATGGTATCAAAGTTAAGGTTTTCAAAACTCTATCATCCTTAAAGTTATGAAAAACTATAATGTAGAAATTATGACTTATTCATTTTTCTAATAATATCAAGAATATGTAAAAGAAAAGAGAGATTTGTAAAGATCTTAAGTTATCATAATAAATATTCATACATCTTAACAAAATAAGAAATATCCTAATATAATAAGATTATTTAAATCTACTATAAAATAGCTCTCTCTAATGGAAATAAAATCTATATAACTAATGTAAGAAGATTTATTATAGTGCAGTGGCAATGTTAGTGTGGTGTGGCCTACAAAGTCAACGTGTTAATCTTAGTCCTTAATTTGATGATCTCGACTGTAGATCATGATGACCACAAGTCTCATATAGACATAATTTGTGTCATGACTAATGTGTGAATATATCTTGAAACACATATGTATGCAAATTGAAAGAGATGAATTCATCTAGTTGTCTTTTAAACTTGAGATTGGGGCATGAAGATTATTGGTAAGGGAGAGTTATGTTTCATTGATCTCAAAGTCATATTTTTTCATGGCCACCTTACAAGTTGTAGGATAAACGTATGGTTACAATTCTTATGTGGCCAGTCTATGTGATGAAATCGAAGACAAATGATAATGAAAGGTCTTCACCATTGGGTTTGACGATGAGTGGGTGTGTGTGTTCTACCCTACATAGGTGTTTAAGTACGCCATAGGAATAGGCTCCTTATTTTGATATATTGGGTATTTACATTGGAAAATCAATTCGAGTTTATAAACTAAAAGACTTATCATGCATAGGTTGTAATCGACTTGTGTATGTACTAGTTTTCTCTAATCTTTTAATCCAAGAACATGTAGGGGTTCAAGACCCTAATGTAATATTTTAGCACATCTTACAAAGTTAATTGTGATGGCTCATACATAAGTACTACTGGGTTCATACACTTAGATGCAGTTGAAGTCCATATGATCCATTGTTTTATTATAAAAAAAATTATGGCTAAAAATTTAGTAGAGTAGACTAACCATCACTGACACCTAAATAATATTTTAAACTTTTTTCTGAGTGTTCTCAATCGTTGATATTTCATTTTAACTATTAAAATATTTTTGTTATATTTTATGACAACTTTGGCTGTTAAGATCTTGTAATTCATCATTTAATTTGCACGATGATTAGATTGATGATGGACGACCATGTTCAGTGGAGGGATGAAGTCAATTTAAGGATGTAATTGATATGATTTCAAATATTAGATGTAGTGAAGCTATACCAAAGTCTTTAAGGTAATAGAGCATTATACTAGTGTTTCTCCTTGAAACCCTAATTCCTTATTATAAATAAAATTCTATCTAGCGAGAGTACATGGAAAAGAAATAAAGAGCCCTGGATGACCTTACTCCCAGGGCGTTGAGAGAGAGAGAGAGATATTGTCTCTCTCCCTTTCTTACTGTTGGAGTCGGTGCCTTAAAAAAATATATTTATGTCCTAATCCGTTGGCTATGTGGATGTGATAAGGTTGATCTCAATTATTGATCTTGATAACCATAGGTTCTCTTAGATATGTGATATATATCTTAGATATAATGTTAGCTTAATCTCATTCTTTATCAGTTGTATGAGATTTACCTAGTATATCCTCGGTCCTTGAAAACTTGAGACATAATGGCCACTGACCAAGGAGAGTTGTGTTTCATGGATCATGGTACCCTAATGAGCCATTACTAATATGTGTTTATGACACATCTACATACATTATTCTTCAAGGTATATAGTCATCCTATGTTAAGGGGATGACTTGGGTCAAGATAGAAGGTCTTCACCATTAGTAACTGACTTGGTGTCGGTCATGCATTTGGCCTTTACCCTACACAGAAGTGTGAGTATGCCATGAATGTGGAATCCTAATATGGACAGTTGGACACTCGCATTTATGGATTGAATTTCAAGTTAATAGTTTAAGGGCTTATTGGCCTGGACTGCGATCATTTAATCTATGACTTTATATGTACATTAATTGATCAATTCTTATACTTGAGGGTGTGTGAGAGTCTTTGATATGTACTAGTGACTTTAACTTACTTTACAGGGTTTTCTAAAGGCCATTAAAAGTGGCTGATGTTACATATGTTCATTAATTCTTGTACAGATCAATAAAGAATTCACTAGGTTTACCACATGACTTGTTAGGGTGAGATCTGATCAAATCAGGAACTCATCGAAATGATTTTTCCACTAAGCCTAGTACTTAAAAAGTTTTAATCATCTTTAAGAATGTTTTCAACCATTAAAGTTTTGTTTTAATCATTAAGACTATTTTAATCGTACTCATTGATGATTTGATGGTCCACTTCATAATTAGTATGTGATCTAAATCCCCTAATTGTGGAGGAATTAGATCGTAGTATGTATATGTGAGGTGGATCAACGAGCTTCCTTCACCAATAAGGTAGACCAAAGTCTGTATGTCATTATGTATGACCTCTAAAACTCTAACCCCTCTTCTATATAGATCATATGTATAGGAGATTTTACATGAGAGAGAGAGAGAGAGAGAGAGCTTAGACATCCTGCCCTTTTGAAAAGAGAAAAAAAAGAAAGAAAATGTGAGAAGTATCTCCCCTTCCATCATCTCATTAGCTCACATCTTTCATTCTTTGTGTAGTTCACTTATGCGAAATGTTAATGTTTCATCGACCTCTATTAAATGTTATATATTTTCATTTAGGTAATTCATTTATTTGTGATAGATTGGGAAAATGCTCATTTGGTTAGAATATCTATATTGTGGAGTTTGTTTACGAGATTTATTGTGTTCAATTATGATCTAACACAGTTTGTACATTTGTTTTTTGTTTAGGAATTTACTATTATTGTGTTCAAATTATTCTTTAGATTTAATCATTTGAAAACAATGAAAAATATATATATCTGTTTTTTTTAGCCAAGGCTGTTAGGAAGAACCGGTAGCGGAAGCGAATCACACAAGGTAAACTACAATGAAAACAATTAAGCAAATCAACAAAGCAAGAGAAGGCAATCCGATTTTAACGTGGAAAAACCCCTCACGGATAAAAATGACTGCGGCACAAAGCGAACAATCCACTATGAATCAAAAGTTGCAAGAGATTACAGAAGAACGACTTACCCAAATTCCAAAGCCCCACAGAGAAATTCAAGCTTTCTCAGAGAAAGACCAACGTAGCCCTTCCTCTCAAGCTAATTCTCTCACACTATAACTCTCTTAACCCACACGAACATGTCTAGGATTCATTATGTTGCCCTAATCCCGTATTACACTCCTCTAAATAAAGAAAAACTGAGATTAGAAACAAATCCTGCGCAAAACTTGCGCAACCAACTTTACAGTTCGCGCATCGTCGGACACCCGGGCCTACCCCGTCGAGTGCCCGACGGATAAAAAAATTGTCCAAAGAGTTCCAACAATAAATTTAGGAAATTTCAGGTGCTCGACAACATCCATCGATCGCCTTACACAGTCATCGGGTGCCTGACCAACAGTTGCCAGGCCCCCTACAGCCCAAAAAAATAGATCCAACAGTTTTATATTTTAAAAGTAGTATTCGGGTGACCTCGGTACGCCTGACCCGAACCCGTCGGGCTCCCGACACCTCCTGGTGTCCAAGATTAAAGACATCCCCAACAAAAGCAACCAATACTTACATCTGCACATGCAGAGTTTATTCTTCGTGCATTTCTGTGGGTTGCTTAACCCTGCTTTATGATCTGTGTAGTCGGCTTTTCTACCCTTATCTACAATGGATTTGAAAGAGAACCATTTACTTTGAAAGCATGACATCAACATTCAAATGATTTTTTATAGTCATTAAAAGATATATTTAAACATAAATATTTAATTTCGAGTTTTTATCTAATAGGCAATCTTTATAATTTAATTAATTAATCAAGAATTTGAAGATTTTTTTAAAAAATTTTGTTGTGTTTTTAAAATTCTAACATATGGGGTTTACATCTCTAGATTGCATCCTTAGATTGATATGAACCATTTTTGTTCTCGATGCTATTATATAGAAGTTATGTTTAATTGATTTGAATTGTTCTGCTCATGTTCTTGACACCACTATATAGAAGCTACATTCTTATAATTATATTTCATTGATTATTATAACATTTCAATCTTGTAGTTAAATATGAGCTATGAGCCATTGAATATTCATCTTTATATAAACCACTTATTCTATTAAATGCTTCTCACTATCATTTAGGTATTGTAGAATTCAGAACATGAGTAGTTCAAATCACTATTTAAAATGCAACCATATGGTTAAAACCCTACATTATACCATATCTCGTAACACTCCCCTGCACGTGAGGGGTGGAACTCCGCACAGGAATATATTGAGCAAAGGTAGAGGGACACTCATAACTCACACCCAGGTGGAGGGATAATCACAACTCACACCATAAACGGCCCCCCGTGGAAGAATATATTACGGGTGGCATATTTGTTACTTCCGAAATTTGAACACAGGACCTTTCGCTCTGATACCATGTCAAACAACCACTTTCTCTAAAAGCTCGAACTGTTAGAGGATGGTATATCAATATTTATTAAGGGACTTTAACAAGACATGATTGGACAACATATATGAGAAATATACAACTCTACCAAAGTGACTCATACATGAAAATAAACATTTTACATAATAAAATTCACCCATCCATCAATTTCACTGGTTGATATTGGAACGACGATCGATGCTGTATCTTTTTTCCTCCATCGTAATGGAAATCACCTTGTGAATGGGTTGGATGGTATGAAGAGTTAGTATTTAATTTGGATATGTGGCCACATATGTAGTGAATGACACTTTTTTTATTATGCATGTGTGACTATGTATTTGTTGGGCATACTAGAGTCATATTCGACTTGAATTGAACAAAACGCCTTCTGATCTCAGCAGTCGAAATAACCAAACCATGATTAAATTTGTGAAGATTGACTCGACTACTCAGCCACTAATTGATGAGGACTCAGGTAATTTATGAAGGGGATGGTTAGTCATTCTAATGGGTTCTTTTTGTATTGAAGATAATAACTTTTATTACAACGGTGGTAACTTAATCGTTCTTGTCATCAAAATAAGTGCTTAAAAAGAATAGGAAATTAAAGTTCAAGTGCTAATTTTATTAATCTGAATATGGATGTAGTATAATTTACAGATAAAGTAAAATAAAGTAGAAATTATTGATGATGGTTTGAGTGGCGAGACGGCTGTGATCGGTTGACAGTCTTCTGAACTTGAATGGTCGTGAGAGGGTTGTGATTTGGTTAGCATGATGTGACCAAATAAATCACTAGGTAAGGACTTGAGGATTTAGGGTATCTGGCGACGAGGTCGTGGATGATTATCTAAATTAAATTCAATTTGCTGTAGCGATGCATTGGAGAAAGTTGAGACTAAACTAAACTACTCTAATTGATCCAAACTTACTACATCATAGTGATTACATAAGTAGAAAAACTAAATCAAGATTATGCTAAGATAAAATAGACGTTCATGAGAGATAAAAAGGTTAATGAAGAGTATTATAATGAAAAAGAGATTATTGTGTTTGGATTAGTGAGAACCTGAAACTCGTTGTTATATATTGATTTCATAGACTTCAGTTAGGCAATAGCCACACGTATGGTCCCTTAGCTTTTGGGATTGATATTCTAATCAGTTAATAGCTTTGACTTGGTATATTTCTACTTTGAGACGGGTCCGTTAACCATTATGTTATCCTGTGTGATTGTATTTATGTTTTTAGATAGCTTTGCCCTATACTACTTAAGAGCCCACAAATGCATATGGCCAATTAAATTCAGCTACATGTTATTAGATATCATCGCATTCATACTGCGTTAAGTTGCGCATGCTCTTTGAGTGCTCCACATACATATAGTCTATGCTTGCTATCCATGAGTCACCGAGAAGAATATCGCTTTTAAAATTTCAATCGTGCGTGCGTCTTTGAGAGTCCTAATCTTTTAGTGAGCATTTTATTATCCTTTCAGTCTTTCTTCCATGCCGTGGAGTCTATTTTTCTTACATTCAAAGAGGTGCGCTGTTAAGTGCTGACATTCTACTCGTTGGATCTAGTTGTGCCAGGTCGATATAAATAATAAAGTCACGATGAGCCCTTCAAATATTTAAATGACTTATGGGTGTTTCCATCCAATTTGTTTCTTACATATGGCCCACTCAAGTCCTAGATTTGCCTTATTTTTTGAGGTCCATCTTAACATGAGTTGGTGAATGATAGATAGGTTGGACTTCCTAGGGCCGGCCACACCATTTGAAATTAACAATCTTGGAGTAATTTTACTCTGTGCTCATTGATGTATTGTATGAGTTTTTAATTGGGCTTATCTTCTTTAGGTACAGAACAATAATCGTTCTCACTTGATGAGCGAAGTGAATTTTACACATACATAATGGGTCATAGTCGTATACTACTCCGGTCCTACATGAGAAGTGGCAGATGTGCGATGTCCCGCTGCACCCAGGAAAGAGAGTTGGCACATTGAAGATATTTGTGGGGCCCATGACATGGGACCGGGAATCGCATTGTTAAAACAATCCTAACCCTTCCACCCATATCTACAACGTAAAGGAAACGGACTACGTACTGAGTAACTCAGTATAGTTAATGAACTTTGTAGGGGACCACTGTGATTTATGCTTTTCATCCATGTCGTCCATCCATTTTACCATTTCATTTTAGTGCATGAACCCAAAATTTAAGCATATCAAAAGCTCAAGGGGATCAAGATGATGCCTACCATTGAAAACTTAGAAGTTTTGCATCAAATTGATATTTATGTCTTCCTTTTGTCATGTCTGTGTGACGTTATTACTAGGTTAGATAACAAAGAAACGCTATTGTTGGCTCTGGGAAGGTTTCAACGGTAGTCATCGTTATTCCCACTGCATCCTCTGGTGTGGTTCATTTGAGCTTTGGATATGATTCAGTTTTGGGATCATGTAATAAAATGATCTGTACAAACAGATGTATGATGTGTATAAGACACATACATCTATGGTGGGCCCTATAGAGTTTACTCAGTATGTAGTTAGCTTCCGTACACAAAAGAGACAGATAAAAAGAGCAAACCATTGGACACACATATCTTTTTCTAATTCGGATCCTTTCTTTGCTTCCTTTTCATTTATCCACGTCATCACATAGGTTTGCAACCACGTCACATCCTCAATGCAACCTAATCACACCTTAGTGCAATTTGATCACACTGATGTCATGCAGTGTGACGTGGACCAATGAAAACGCAGCAAACATGATTCCTTATTTTCTTGCCAACAAAGGATTCATATTCATCTTCCCCTTATGAAAAGTTGTTAGGGGAATACCCTATCCATATCGAGAGTCATTAGATGAATGTTTTCGATTTTTTGATGTGGATTTACTGCAAAAGCCTTTATCAGAAAGTTCCTGCGCTGGGATGGTAGATGCCGCCCACCGTGATGTTTGTGAGAAATCCACCCTGTTCATCCATTTTGTGATAACATTTTAGGACATGAGACAAAAAATGTGGATCCACAACTCAAGTAGGCCACGCCATAGGGAAAACTAGGGAACGAGTTTCCTATCGTTGAAATCTCCCTAGGCTCCACCTTGATATTTATATACCATCCAAACCGTTTGTAAGTTCATTCTCACTGAGATGAAGTGAAAACACAAAAAACCTAGCATGATACACAACTTTTGTAGCTATACAAATGTTTCAACGATGGACACTGAATCCCTACTCTTTCCTCTCATGTAGTCCACTTGAGTTGTGGATCCATCTAATTTTTGTTCATATGTCCTAAAATAAGATTATAAAATGAATATAGGGGGTGGATTTTTCACAAACATCATGGTGGGCCCCACCTAGCATCCGAGCACAGGAACTTCCCGGAGGAAAGCCGCGTCCGTTTTGGATGGAAGCGGATTGCATAGTGAGTTACTCACTATGCCAAGCCTACTGAGTAAACTCTATGGGGCCCATTGTGATTTATGTATTTTATCCGCTATGTACATTTATCTTAAAAGCTAATTTTATCCCTGGAGCTAAAAAATTAAGCATATTAAAAGCACAAGTGGACCAAATCATAGGAAAAGTGTGAACTGAACATCTACCGTTGAAAAATTCTTAAGGGGCCACAAAAGTTTTGGATCAAGTTGATATTTGTGTTTGGATCAAGTTTATATTTATGTTTTTCCTTCATCCATGTCTGTGTGATCTTATAAACAGGTTGGATGACTGTGTTGTTTATTTGTCATCCATTGAAACCTTTGTAGGGCACACAGTGGTGTGTATTTGTCATCCTAACTTGTGCATATGACCACACAGACATGGACAGAGGAAAAACATAAATATCAACTTGATTCAAAACTTCCATGGCCCCTAAGTAAATTTCAATGGTAGTTGTTGGTTCGCACGTTTTCTTGTGGTGTGTAGTCCCTTGAGCTTTTGATATGTTTTTTGGGCTACATCTTTTAAGATGATGTACAAAATAAGGATGCAAATTGCGTCCTTCCTTATTATGGAGGCAAAGCGTTCATACTGAGCTGTGAAGGGCCCACCGTGATGTATCTGTTTATTTGTGCCATCCATCTCTTTTCTATGACTATTTAAGCCATTATACCGAAGAAGGAGGCGGATCCAACGCTCAGGTAGACCACACCAAAGATGACTCTTTGGCTCTGGTAGACAACACCAAAGATGACTCTTGCATTTAATGCAACAAGCTCACTATTTGGTGTGGCTGACGTGAGAGTTGGATCTGCCTCGTTCATTGTTTTATAACAGAAAATGATCATAGAAAATGGATGGACGGCATGGATAAACATATTTACAACGATGGACCCTCCATAGCTCGGCAACTACGCTTTGCCTCATAATCAATAAGGACGCAATCCGAATCCATAAAATACATAAATTATTTAGGACGGGGATTGCGTCCAAACCAAGCTGTGGAGGGGCCCACCTTGATGTATCTGTTCATCCACTCTGTCTATTCTCCATCTAAGATCCGACCACACGAGATCCCGAGGTCCTCCGCACCAAAATGCTGAGCTCGGCTGCATTAAAAGCGCTAAGCAGTTGCATTTAATGCAAGGGTCATCTCTGGTGTGGCCGACCTGAGAGTTGGATCTGCCTTATTCTTTGTCTCATGCCTTCAAAATGATTTTAGAAAAGGAATGGACGGAGTAGATAAACAGATACATCAAAGTGGGTCCCTCCACAGCTCGGTTTGGACGCAATTCGCGTCCAAATCATTACGCTTGTGGGCTCCACTTGCAAAAACTAAAGCCCCGAGTACACAGTCCACATCCTCGGCTCCTCTGAATATAAAATCCCAAACTAGGGTTAATCTCTCTCAGGTCTTGTGCTGAAGAACTCAAAAGGAAAGCAGCAGCTTTGTTCGCGTTCTTCTCTACTTGTCTCTAACGTAACTAAGGTTCGTAACTTCGCCTTCTTCCTCTCTCTAACGTGCCTAGGCGCGTGACTCTTCCTCAAGAATACCAGTCACTGACTATGTTGCATCCATACTTGTATTTTATTTTATAATAATTATACAAAATTTCTTGTCGAAGATTGATTTTCGATCTCTCTAAGGCCCACCATGATGTGCGCATGATATTCAACCCGTCCACCTGGTGTGTCCTTTGAAGTCATCGGTCCAAAAAATCACCCCGATCGGAGACTCAGGTGGGCCACATCACAGGGAACAATTCGGTGGGGACTCCCAATCAGCAAAACCTTCTTTGTGGAGCCCTCCTTGTTGTGCATGTGCCATACAAGCCATTCATCAGATTCCCCCTATTACGATGAAGAGATGCACAAAAAATTAGCCCCATCTCAAAAGTCAGGCGGGCCACACCATGTGATTTTAGAGGTTTTGGGCATGAATTTTACTATGTTCCCTTTTTTGTGGCCCACCTGAGGTTTGGATGGACCTGTTTTTTTGGGCTCACGGGTGAAGCCAAGGGGGTCCACATGGTGGACGGAATGGATGGCTTAATTTGCGGTGAGACCAATAGAGGTTGACACTATAGGAAGCTTCCTCTAGTGTTGATGCTAGATTTTAGGCTGTGTTTGGATGTAAAACTATATTGGAGGATCGGTTTCAGCCACAAAGAAGCATTGAACATGCATGATGGTGTAGTTTGGCTGGGTAATGATCTTGGATCGATTCCCATTGATTATTATGTTTGGTTTCATTGCCATTCTTATGAATATCTGAAAATAGATTGCGAAGGCTACTTGCGGCATTTGATTAGGTGGGCGCCGCCATGTATGTGCCATGGTGTGGAAATTAGTGTTGGTTGGATCATTAGGTGGGCCGGATGCATACAGAAGAAATGGGTGGTTGGGGATGTGTATGTGTGGTCCACCTGGTGAACAGACTGGTCTGGTTTTCGGTCCACAGCATTCTCTGAGTAGGGCCCAGCTGATGCATGGCCCGGGTTTAACTTACGCATGTCTCGTTTGCACGTGTCAATCGTGCTCATGTCAGTAGCTTTGGCAGACTATCCAATGAGCAATTGCAGTATGTTGTTCAGTACGTGGTTGGGTTGCATCCAAATTCCAAACACGCCTGCAATGATTGGAAGGGAATATGTTTTAGGGGAAGGTTTCTTAAAGGCTGTGTTTGAGTGTGCTATTGAATTGGGTCACCCTAATTAGTTTAATAAAGTGGAAGTGATTAAATTGCGGTACACTTTTAAGATGGGCTTGAGTGGAATAGAACTTCGATTTGAGGGCTACTTCCTCATTACAAATCAATGTTAGCTAAATCATTGATTTAAGGGCTACTTCATAATTGCAAATCAATGTTAGCTAAATCACCTATATAAAGTTTTCTAAGGGCCTGTTTGATTTTCAATTCCTAAGGAAATACTCTGAAAATGGGTAATTATTACATTCTCACCCCGTTTGAAAATCCATCTGAATTTCCGATGAAATTCTGCTTTGAAAACCGGTCCCAAAGAATTGATTTGAATTCGCGGGACCCACTTTGGTGTATATGATGTATCCGTACCGTCCATCCATTTTTTTCAGGAACATTTTAAGGTATGTAATAAAAAATAATGCAAACAAAACACTCAACTGGCCCGCACCAGAGGAAACATTGGCCCCAATAAGTTTTTAACGGTACATTTTCCATTCCCTTTTTCTTGTGGTGTGGTCCACTTGAGCTTTGGTTCTGCCTCATATTTTGGCCCATAACATGAAGTCATTTGGCGTAATGGATGGACGGTGTTGATAAGCAACATACATCATGGTGGGCCCCACAAAATTTTGCAGAGTTTCTCGATTCTAGCGTCTAAAAAGTGCGCTGTCAAAACAAGCATTGGAAAAAAACGAAGGAAATACTTGGGTAAGTAATTATTACCCATTTAGAATGCATTTCCTAGAGAATTAGAAAATCAAACACCCTAATCGTAATTGTGCAATCGGATATATGGGTCATATGCGATATAGATCTCTCTCTCTCCCCCCCCTCCCCCCCCACAATAAGTTGTGGTTTTATACTCGATAGTGTTGATTAATTTGCAATATAAGTTTATTTGGAAGTAGGTATTTGAACTTTGATTTCGACAATGGCATGTTTATAGTATAGTACTATGCATGCAGGATCTAGAACAGTAGCATTCATCATTTCATATATAAATTACAATATAAATTCATATGTATAACTACATTGAATATATTTAGTCTGTGAATTCAAGCAATCCACATGATCTTACCTCTAGCGTACTGCATATTGGAGGGAGTAGAGTACCACATGTGTTCGTGCACCACAAAGGGGAGCGACCTGCAATCCAGGCAACCTTGTTTCGAATGCTAAGGGAGATTACAATTCTCTCATTTTCTATTGCAGCATCTAGACATAGCTCAAGTCATGGAGAGGCTATGTCTTGTTAGTTTGGCATAGGTTGTTTGGGGCCTCAGTATCTTTATGGTGGGGCTGGGCTCCCACCTTGTTGGCCATCTTAAGTGCTGTAAATTGAGCATGGTCGGACTGTGGTTAAAAGTTCAAATCCACCATCTTCAACCAGTCTGTTTGGAATCATCAGCGTCCTTTGTGGAAGATGGTTTGTGCTCTGCTGAAATCAGAAATTGTTTTATCTCATCAGTTTGGATGGAAAATCGTAACCTGCATATGTGGTTCTAGTTTCCCGAGCCATCCCAAATGCATAGCATATTATATTGGGTTTGCTGGAAACGTGAAAGCAATCCCAATTTAGAGCTACATCCAAAAGGACCCTTATTTTGTGCTAAACATTAGCGCTAGTCCATCTGTGGGCAGGGCTGTCAATGTGTAATGAGATCCATGGGTACCTTAATATCTGATCAGACCCTGGTCTATATTCTGCACCCAACTGATAGTCAGGTTGGATTTGGGTCCGATGGTTTGGATACAATAAGAAAGCGGGTTGGTTATGGGGTACTCATCAGGTACCCATATATATGGTTTCTGCTTTTGTCCTCTATTTAATTAGAAAGATGCTCCAGTGCTATCAGTTTGCTATAAGTTATAGTGCTCCTAGTTGTATTGGGATTGTAGACTGTCCAATCCATCGATCTGCACTGTTCATTGAGTTCAGGCCACATTTGTGGGCTATCAGGCAAATATCACACCCGTTTGATAAATTTGAACTATTGGATCGATGGTGTTGAATATGGACATTCAAAATAATTTACACAAAAGTTGGTTGAATCAACAATTTGATCCATCTATTTGTTAGGGATTTTTATGGATTGCTTACTGTTCGAAAGAATCACTTTGGTTAAGCAATTGTAACCGGGATACATTGCTTTGAATATGGATGGCTGTGGAAAATAATGCCAAATCCTAGATGGATAAGATAATCTGATCAGCAAGATTTTCATTTGATACCTATGAAATGTGTTTTGGACTTGATGACAATTACGATTGACCGAATAGACTGTCCGAGTGAACCGGTGCAACTAGGGGCAATATAACTTATAGTGCTCTCAGAGCACTGTGGAGCATGTGTCTTTTAATAACCCTAGTAAACAAGCGTTTCTGGTACAGATCTGAATAAAAACCTGGATCTGGACCCTATTTAGGATTCAAACTCCATTTCAATCTTAATTTGTACTTAAAACTGGACCGGACGAGACCCATGGTTGAACTCAGATATGGGCTTACCTCAAACCTGATTGTTGACAGCCCTATGTGTGGTTGGTTCTGTTTGACATTTATTTACTTTACCCATCAGAAATGATACGGAAGGTTTTTCTTGATGATTCTGCAATTGGTAAATGCCATTGAAGTTTAGAAAAGCCTCAAAAGAGAAGGATACCTTTACTGTGTTTTGTCGAAGCTGACTCTTACTGTTTGTTTTTTCTATATCATTTGAGAGCGCTGTAAAGTGAAGTTAGTGTTTTTGTCTATCATTTATGGAGAGTGCTGAAAAGTGAAGGTAGTGTTTTTGTATATCATTTATGGAGAGTGCTGTAAAGTGAAGGTAGTGTTTTTGTATATCATTTGCGGAGAGTGCTGTAAAGTGAAGGTAGGTGGCCCATTGTGTGTTCGGCTGCTCTCCAATTCAAAAGAGGCAATGATAGGATTTGGGTCAGCACCATTTGATCATAATAAGTTACAACTGATCCCTAACTGTGGTTCTGTGCATTTCAAGTTGGATCTGAAATGGTGTAGTTTCAATTTGGGGGTTGGTCCCGTCATTATGAATGGAGTGGGGTATACCTGCTTTGATAATGTCAACTTCATCGAATCAAGCAATTGCAATTCAACTCAATTGAGCATCCAAATGCGCGACTTAGTTGCTTCATGCCTCTTGGTCCATCTAATTGCTGTGGCACAGCAAATTTGTTTGCTCATCACATTATTTTTAGCTTGCTGATCTGAAAGTGACGGTTTTCCTTTATATCTTCTGCAAACCAGTTATTTTAACTAACAGGCAGATTTGTCCTCGTCAGCTTGCAGAATGGATTCTCAAGTAAAGCTTGCAGTGGTGGTGAAGGTGATGGGCCGCACAGGTTCAAGAGGACAAGTGACTCAGGTCAGGGTCAAGTTCCTGGATGACCAGAATCGACTCATCATGAGGAATGTGAAGGGTCCCGTCAGGGAAGGCGACATCCTTACCCTGCTCGAGTCTGAAAGGGAAGCAAGGAGGTTGCGCTGAGCAAGGTTTTGTTCCCTGATGATCCATGGTTTTGTTAGGTTTGTTTTTCATTCATATGTTCTGTTGAGCTTTCTGAAATGCTTTGACATGGGTATGTTAGAGAGAGAGAGAGAGAGAGAGAGAGAGAGAGAGAGAGAGAGAGAGATGGAAAAGCCTAGGATTTGGGATGATATAAGCTAGACTTGTATGCAAGAATGGTTATTTTTACTACTTGGTTCTTATCTTTCACTGTTGAAAGAGTAGGAATGCAGTGCCAACCTTGTGGAAAGGTCACCCGCCTACCAAGTCGTCCCTAAAGCAAGGGACTTGGTTAAGCCAGGCCAATGGGGGTATCTTCCTCTACACTGAGGGTGCTGTTGCTTAGGTGGGCACAATCCTCCTGTGCTTAGCATGACTGCACTTGGTCAGTTTTCGTGGTTTGATATTACTATGTATTGCAGATCCTACGGTGGCACACCGCCGTACTTGGTGGACCATGCAAATAACTTGATACACTTGGTGTCTCTTGGCATGGGAAACAGGACCTGCATCGTCCGAGCCTCTCTTTTCCCTCTTTTTTTCATCCCGAAGTCTGATTGACATTTTAGTGCCTGTTTTGATTGGTGGAATCCTCTGGAAAACTGTGGAAATGAAATTGATTTTGAGGGACGTGATTTTTTCCCATGTTTGTGAAAATAAATGAATTTGTGGAAATGAATCTCTTTTCCTTTTCTATTTTCATTTACATGGGTAGGAGATAACAGCTCTGGCCTTCAGACCATTGACTTTTTAACATTTAAATAAAAAGGTTAGCCTGTAGACTTCTCCACACATTTCCCTTTCATCTGATTCGATTTTCTATGGATTTTTATTTTCCACCAATCCAAACAGGTTATGAATTTGTTTTGAGAGAAAACTAATGAAGAGAATAAGAATTTACGGAGAGGGGGAAATTGATTTCTTTTCCAGTTTAACTCTCGATTGTAGATTTCCATGGTCATGAGAGAACTATGGCTGTTTGATTGTCCACCTCATGGAGAACAGAATTCTCTGTGGTTTTTACATTTCGTTTGGATTGTGAATGCCCAAACATACCCCTAACTTGTTGAGCCAGTTACTTCTACAAGATTGGCTTTACCCTGTAAATTTCCCTGCATTGTTAGAAGCAATAAAAATACCATGGGAGGGGCCTGCCATGTACCGGCAAGAGCTTTGCTCACAATCCCAAGCTCAAGAAATTCTGGAACCTGAGCTTGAGAAATGCAGATGCAGGTGCGGGAGCAATGAACAAGCACACGGTGGGTTGATGATCACACATGTTGATCATGGTAGGTTGGGTTTGTTAAACTGATTACAGGTAGAGTGGGAGAAAGCCAGCAGAAGATGGAGCTGACCTGGCCCACCCCAGAAAGCTCGCTTATGGACCATTGAATCAAAGTGAACTGTGGATGGTCATTGGGATATTGGTTCTGGATCATTGAATCAGTGGGCCATGAATTCTGCGGTTCCTGGGTTTTGCCGATGTTTTGAAGTATCATCTGAAAGCGGTACCCATCACCTGATACAAACGGTTTCGATCTTGATCTTACCTGACACGGGGTCCTGATATGAACCCGACATGGGCTACTGATACGATCCAGCTGGGTACAGGCTTAATACGGTCGATACGATTAAACAGTTTATGGATATATTAATTTAAAAATATTTAAAGAAAATAAATTCTTAGAAATAAAAGAAGTAGAAAGAGGGACAAAATATATAATTGTTGATCAAATAATCATAAACTAGAGGCCTACTTTCTTGTAATCCAAACGGTCATAGACAGTCCATGATTCAAATGCCCCTGTTAGATGGTCTTGTCTTCATTCAATGTTGATTAATTTCCAAGCCATTAATTGAACAGCTAGGATCATCTACTGGATGACATGTTGACGGATGGCACAACGTACCAAATGGACGGCCTTGATTATCCAACGATCAGCTCTGCTGAATTGGGAACCTGCACTGATTCATGATGGAACCGATTGACTGCACATTCCCAAGATCAGAGCTGCTGTTTCCAGTGCAGCCCACTATTGATGTGACTATATCCCACCATCAGGCTGATTGGATAATCCCAACTGCCCTATTTGAAGAAAAAGATGGACCATTTAAAGGCAGCTTTACAAACTGTCCATATTCATTGGTGGCTGTTTGGCAGCGGCAAAAGTTCCAAAACAAGCACTTTGTACATGGATTGTTTACGGCCCATGAGCTTTTTTCTTTCTTTTTTTTTTTTTTTGGTGTTCTTTTTTGTTTTGATACTTACTCATTGGTAGATTCACAAGAGTTTTACCACTAAGGTCATGGGTCGAGTACCCATTGTTTGGTTATGTTACAACCAGGGAATTTCAAATCCCCATTTTTTTTTTGTGAGTTTTATAATTCCTTTCTTTCGTTTGGATTACTAATCCTCTCTCTCTCTTCTTCTTCTTCTTCTTCTTCTTTTCAAATCTATTGTAACATGTGTCACTAAGCTATTAATCTATTGTACACATGGTTCATTAATGATATCTCAAAATAATCAAATTATCAACCACATTATTAAAATTACATCAATAGAATAATATGAATAGTCAAAACATTGGTCATAGAATCAATAGTTCAAAAATGTTGGTTAGTCACTCAGTTGTGATCTTATGCTTGTGGCCCATTTTGAGGTTTGGAATTTCATCATTTTTTTATGAAAGTATATATTTCAACAGACTTTTTATAATTATTACAATCATTGTGCCAAACATCATATGTTTACACTAATTAGGGATATTAAAGTTACTTTAATAATTAAATTCAAACTCTTGAGAACATACTATTGTGGGGGATTCCAAACTGGTCTCACACACATAGCAGAAAGGCCACAGGCCCAAGTATAAATCCTTGACCCTTCCTTCGAGCCGAGGAATTATAGGGCCGAGTAGATAGATTGACGAGCCTCCTAAGCTGAGGGGTAGTTACAGCCAAGCTTCCTATTGTAGTCCTATCAACATCTACAAAACCCAAATTTACACTAAAGGCCATAACCTTGGTCCTCTGCCAAGCAGAGGGGCTGAGCAGTTATCTGAAAGTGCTTCGCTTACTGCACTGATGAGTAGCGACTAATGTTTCGAGCTGGACAAACGAAGGTAAAGATCAACCTTATCTCTCGAGAAAAATCTACAGTCCAGGTGAGAGATCCAAAGGGAAATGGTTCGGGCACCGACCTCCCAATTCCGAGCAAACCATGATGACCATTGCTCGAGAGGCAGCTTGACAAGTTCGGGGCGGTTCCGCTTAACACAGACTAGATAAGGATAACAACTCTATCTCAACCGTGAATCTCTCGTACCGTCACAGGACGAGACTCCCGCCCATTTATGACTCTCCTAAGATGTTCGTGAATAACTCTAACACTTAAACTCTGCATCTTATAAATAGGGCTTCCATTTATAAAACAAGGTACGCAATTTCTAGCCTACGAAACCCCGATGCTTGAGTTCAACTAGTCTGACTTAAGCATCGGAGAGTCTTCAGCGGGCCACCGGCACGTCCCCGCTACCTATTTTTATTTCTTCTTACAGGGCCAGCGATTTAAAATGTGACACCAGCTTGCTTCGCCTTAGACGAGGGTGGAAAAGATTATAGGGCTGGCCTTGACCGATCTTATTTGTTGGCCAAAATCAGGTGACAACATATACTATATAATTTAAACGCATAACTATTTTTGAATTACGTACAATTCTTAGCTAGGGCGCCAAATACAACCTAAGAAATCCGAATTCAAGGTACTTTAATTCTGGGAGATTTTCAATATAGGTAATTCCAAATCCACGGTTATTTCAGGATAAACTAAAGGCTTACCTTTTTCATACAAAAGTTAAAGGCCATATTATCCTTAAAGCAACACTGGCCACCTTTAAGCATCGCAAATGTATCACATGCAATCTTTTGTGCTCCTTGTATGCCACATTTCCTACACGTGCTAAGTTGTATGAAATGTGCACGTCTTATGGCCTATGGGTGGTACTGTAAGTTGTTAATCGCCCTACATATGCGACCACACTTCAAATACCATGAGACATGTCATCGTGTATTTTCAAGCAATACACGTGCTAAGTGTCCTATACACACGTGCCAAATAGTCCTTTTTTTTTTTCTTTCTTTTTTTTCCTTTTTTATTTAAGAAGCTGACAAACATCATGTGAATTGGTCCAAGACAGTATGACCAACGAAGACAAAATCAGGATAGGCTTGGCTTAAGCTTTCAAATGGACGGTTCGTTTAGCTCAACAATTAAAATTGGCAGATGTGCCTGATTTGGAAACTATAGCATTGGTAATGACAGGATTAGGTTTCCTCGGGTTTGTACTGGTGTGGACCATCCAAACTATGGTTCTGATGAGACCCAAATGGATGGACCATTCCCAAAAGTTTTCACAGATAAAAGATATCAATCATGGGCTTTTTCAGTGGAATGTGCACCAGTGATGTTAGTCTATTTTAGCCATTTAATTGTGGCAGTTGATTGAAAGTATGAGATTTTTTATATTTCGGATTCTAATAAAACAGCCAATCCAATCTGAAGACAAGAAAACAACGGTTTGGATTAGTGGAAAAATGGAGTTAGCAGATTGACAATAGAATACATATTTAAGTTCAGTTATCAAAACAAACAAGCGCCTGTAGCTCAGTGGATAGAGCGTCTGTTTCCTAAGCAGAAAGTCGTAGGTTCGACCCCTACCTGGCGCGTTTGTTTTTTTTCTTTTTTCTTTTTTCTTTTTATTTTTTCAACACCCGGGCAAGATAGATGGTTAGGATCTTCTGATCGTCATGATTTTTTTTCGTGGGAATCCAATGCTAGAACGCAGTAATGGACAGTCCTGATTACATGTCGGGAGCAACATATGTACCCCATCTAGGCTAGGGGCAAGATAGATGGTTAGGATCTTCCTATCTTCATGATTTTTTTTTCGTGGAAATCCAACGCTAGAATGCAGTAATGGACAGTCCTGATCACATGTCCGGCGAAACATATGGACCCCATCTAGGCTACCTATGCTGTAAAGTAAACATTCAAAACAACTGTTTATCATGCCGTTATGACGTGTGTACAGAAACAGCTGCCAGATTGGTGCACACAAAACTGACCGTTCTCTTCCAGTGGGCCCTATGCTTGAACCCAAAAGATCACGGTTTCTAAGCAAACGCTCGAGTAAGAATTCATTGTCACTTCCGACGCGGATTGCCTGCAGCCATAAGCTCCGTGGGGCCCACCATGATGTATCCGTTATATGCAATCCATCCATCCTTTTATCAAGCTCATTTTAGGACATGCCGATCCATAGCTCAAGTGGACCACACCACAGGAACAGTGGGAATTGAATGCCAAACTGTTGAAAACTTATTGTGGCCACAACCATGTTTATATGCCATTTAAGTCGTTCATATTGTGACTCTGACTTTCCTGTGGTGTGGCCCACTCAAGCTTTGGATCCACCTCATGTTTGGGGTCATGTCCTGAAATGAGCCAGCAAATGTATGAATGGAGTGGATATTATGGTACATATATATCACGGTTAGCCCCAGAGCTTAGGGCTGCTGCCAATTCCCCTCTTAACTTCTGCCGAAATTGTCAGATACACACGACACAAGGGCTGCAACTTGGGTTCGGGTGGTTGACGGTTGGGCTGTCAAGGTCCTCAGGGTTGGAAAAAACCAACCCGATTTGAATTCGGGTTAACCAAATTTGGGGTTAAGTTGGGTTGGGTTGGTTGAATTTGGGTCAGGTTGGGCACTTGGGATGGAATTCTGGTCCGGGCAAGGTGCAAGTTGAGCCCTCTTGAGATCAGGTTGGGCACTTGGGTTGACCCTTAACTCGACCCAACCCCAACCCCAACCCCCGAAGTTGCAACCCTACAAGGGGCCATCACAGGGTAACAAAACACATCTTGCTGGTGGGTCCCAGTGCATAAATCACTGTGCCAAAAATCAAGCAAGTCTACCTATCTGGGCTGGTGGGCCCCAGTGCATAAATCACTGCAAAAAATCATGCAAGTCTACCTATCTGGGCTGAGCCCAGTGCCTACATTTAATATAGATCGTTAGCCACCTTTTTAAACTGAAAGCTTCCGTTGGACACATGTAGCTCATCCGTAACCTGATTTTTGGGCCACGGAGTCTAAACAGTGGGCCAACATATTGAGCGGTTTGGATCATTTGCAGCTCAATTTTCCTCTACGCAATCATCCAATTAAAATGATAAATGTAGGTAGAGGTGGGCGACGATTCAATTCGAGTCGAATATGGACTAAATCGGATTATTCAGCTGCTTAAGTGGGTGTTTTCGAACAAACACTCGAACAAAGTGGGTCTATTCAAACTTGGTTAGGCCTGGCCAGCCATGTTCAGACATATGGATTTCAGACAATTTTACGAGTTCGCACAAGTTCGAACAATTTCGCTTGAAAATGTTTTCTCTACCACCGAATAGTGAATATAGATTTGTTCACAGATTACATGTTACAAATGACAAATCACAAGGTTTAAAGTTTTTAACTAACAAAAAATGAAGTAAATACAAAGCTCAAGTGAACCACATCACAATAAGCGAGGAGGAGAATGATGTCCACCATTAAAACCTTCCTAAGGCCCACAGTCATGTTTATTTGTCATGCAACCCTCTCTCTCTCTCTCTCTCTCTCTCTCTCTCTATATATATATATATATATATATATATATATATATATATATATATATATATATATATATAACTGAGTCGAACGAACGAGTCATTTTGAGTCAAGTTGAACAAGGCTGTGATTGAAACTGAATTGAATTTTTTTTTTTTTTTTTGGAACAGACCTGGTGTGTTGGAACAAAGTTGGAATATAAAGACTTTCCGTTCAAACAGAGTTTTACCGAGCCAATTTGAGTCAATCCGAATGATCAAACTCAGTTCGTGTCTAAATGTAGGCATGTACAAGAGGGCCAAGAAAATCCCAAATAACAAAATTTGCATAAAAGCAAGTACTGGCTCTCTACATTTTTCTTTTCATATGCCTTAGATACCGTTTGGTTGCACCAAATTTCAAGAAATTTTAATCAGTCTAATTTCATGATATTTGGTGCAACCAAATGCGCCCATCAGCAATGAAATCGAAAAGTATGATGGAATATTCACATCTAGCAGCATATGTACCATAAATCAGTGTATGAAACTAGTGTGTCAAAAGGAGTCCTGGGTTGGCTTCTTTGGCGTGTGGGAATTCCTGCTTGGCAGCTGTTTGGGACAGCTTCTCAGCACCACCACTTTTGATTCGGCTTTTCAATCCTTTACAAGATTTCATGTGGGTGTGTAATTTCTCTGGCTTGAATGCCTTCCCACATTGCCTGCGTTCCATCCACAGAAAGTAACTTCACATTCACATCGTCATGGGATCATTTTAATTTCTGTTTGGATCCAAACAGAAATTTTCAAAACCATGAAAGAATAAAATAAAATAATAAATAAATAACAATCTAACAACCACCATAGCTTTAAATGATAGTTTGTTGTTGTTGATGTTACCTTGTTTTACAGGGCGTATGCTTTGGACCTGTTTGGTCCACAGCTAAAAATAACAGTTTTAGTCGACTGTGATTATCTATTCAGGAATATTTGGTTGCACTGGATTTCATGAAATACCATAAAATTTTGCACCCAATTAGATTGATTAACCATGAAATATCATGAGATCAGTGCTACCAATCGCATCCTCAGAAGTCTACTTCTTTTTTTTCATTAGGATTAAAGACGAGGTCTTAAGTCCAACAGTTCAACCATAAGCCGCCATCCACCTGGCAAATAATGTCCAACCTGTCATTTAATCCATCCAACAGATGGTCCCATCATGAGATCAAGTTGTGCAAAAATCAGCCCCATCACTCATCAAGTGGCCCACACTTGTATTTTGTTATTTATCAGTGGCCATACATTATTTTCTATTGAGTGGATTGATGGGGCTGAATTTTTAACACAATAATCCTCATCATGGGTTCAATTTACTGGAATATCGGATGTCAAACACGCATCGCATGCTGGAAATTGTCCGTGCAGTGGACAAAAGCTTAATGGTCCAACCGCTTGAGTAGGAGACCTAATTAAGACAATGTTGATAACCATCAACAGTCAATTTATTTTCTTTTAAATAAATAATTGTGGTTAGCTAAAATGAGATGAACTAATTTTTTTATTGTCTACCAAACAAGCCCAAGAAATAATTGTGACAGCCTCTCAGCATTAGTTCATCATTCTTTTTTGCTTTTATGGGCCCGCTTAAATGAACCCATTTAAGTGGCACTTGCATATGGATTAGCCGATCCTAAGAGGTGGAGAACCATGATGATGAAAAAAATCAGTCATCATAATGCTTTATTGACTGTTAGTAAGGGCTTAGGTGCTCCACTGGCCACAAACCAGACGTTGCTTGGAGATCATCTCCCACCCAAGGATTAAAAACGGGTTTCAGGGAGCTGCATTAGGCACCACTGAAAGTGATGTGTATCAGCTCGAAAGTAGCCAATCAAAATACTTTTGAAAAATAATATAAAATTAGGGAAATTTAAAAGTACCTTGATGCATCTTCTATAACCAACTTCAACTAATATTTGACCTTAAATTGCAGATTGCAATAATCATCAATACATGGTGCTTATAAATATTAAGTTTCTGAAATAAAAAATAATATTGAAATATTAATTTCGATTTTTTTTTTCCCAAAAAAAATCTCAAAATTGGCTTTTAAAACCTCAAAAAATAGTTATCATAGTAATTTGGAGCTTAAAAAGTGAGAAGAAATAAGAGAAAATGAGTGAGAAATAAAATGGAAGAAAGGGGGCATTGTGGTCATTATCAGTGATGATATTTTATATTCTATATTTCATTTTCCTCTGAGAAAACCTTATAATACATGTTTGTTTTTTATATAATAAAAAAAGACCTTGATTATGTAATATGTTCTAAGTTGGACCTTTGATTGTACGTATAGGGATGGAAAGATCATCCTCTTTAATGCATTTTAAGTCAAAAAAAAAAAAAAAAAAGGCAAGAAAAAGGGACTAGGGCAAATGGGACTTTTCACTGTCCTTGTGGTGGGGCCAACCTATCGGAAGGGTTGGATGTGCACTTAATAAGTTGGATTTCACCGGAGGACTCATTAAAAATAATCTTAATACCAACTATAACCTCGAACACTAATTAAAAATAATCTTCATACCAACCATAATAATCTCTAATACTAATTATGATTTGCTAATTGAGAATGGATTCCGTGTCCCCCAAGGCATGAATTTTTGCTACTTCACTCCTAGCATCATCAGTTGAATTTGCCGTTGAAAAGAGGAGCGTAGGTGGATTCATTTAGGATCCCTACTCATATATGGTAGACTTTGGGTTTCAACACTAAAGTGACGGGTTCTAGTGCCCATGTGGTGTGTGTGGGCGTGAGTGTGTAAAAGAAAAAAATGGAGTCATTTAAGCCATCTCTCAGCCGAACTAAACATGGGTCCATCTGATGGCTGAAATTTCACCCATGAAAGTGAATTAACAGTCACATATGTGCCACTAGACAGAAGATAAAACCCATTGTTTAGCTTCTATCAGACATGGCCTTTTATCATTTTAGCATTTTTCTTTTTCTACTTGCGAGAATTAAAATCAGTTCACTCACGAGCAATTAGGCTCAGCAACAGGTTTAAAAGTTGAAGAAACCGTTTTCTGGTCCACGTCGCTTGTCTGCTTGCAACCTTTCATGCCGCTATAGCTTTTCCTGGAAAAAGAAAATCAAGAACGAATGGAAGAGAAATCAGAATCCAAGTCACGCAAAGCTTCGGGCCACACAGTGAATGGGGGCATAGATTGAATTCAGCAATGACGATGATCTCCACGGTCCAACTCCAGGCCATAAAATGGACAGTAAAGAGAAAATGAATAGCTGATCCAATGGGCAAAATCAAATGTTTAAGATTTGACCCATCCAGGTAATTTTCAGGAAAACTGCAAACTCAGGGCTACAATACTAGTAGCATCCTCACAACAAAAGCTGGATATGGTTGAAGCTTGAGACTTATCGCCGTTCAACCAAGATATTGAGGTAACTACTAAGTGGGCCCTACTTAATCACTTCTAGAAAGTTGCATCCCCACCATTAAGTTGGATAGCAAGCAGCAGTCCTGTCATTTTTTGAATATTAAGGGGAAAGATGCCATTGCAAGTAATGAAAATTTGGACCTTCTAGAATTGAGTCAGATCCTTGGGTATCCATTGATTTTGGTGTTGCGTCCCACCAAACGAATGGATGGGTCTCATTCTCGCATCCTACATGTGATGTGACATTTGGCTCGCATGGGACCATAATCTTCTACGACAGGCCCCAAGTTATGTGGGCCAACATGTTTTCTTTGTGAAATCCTCTGTCCAGAAAATGAACTTGTCAAATTCTCACATAAGTCTGCAACCTGATCACGATCAGTGTGATGTGGACCAATAAAAAGCTCCAAGCATGGTTTTCCTGCTTGGAAGCCAACAGAAGCCAACAGAGGATCCGGACTCACGGACGTGACATCGTTGCAGCCCCGGAAAATGTCCCCAAACATGTGTATATTTTAACCATATGTGTCCGTTATCCAGACCGTTGATCTGGTGGGACCGTGCCTTGGTAGGATTTGGCATTTTACCTGCTATTATGCTGCTGAAGATTATCACCATTCCAAGACCCACCTAGAATCTTCTGGGACCCACACAATCTCTCGGCCTTACAAATCTCCCCTTTACTCGACGGCTTGCCACGCCGATCTATCGGCAACATCGCCGAGTCGTTCGTCTCCACGGCGCCGCACGAAAGCAGGTTGCGGAACACAAGAGAAGCCCCGGCCGAGTGGCTTTTGCTCCTCGTAAACGATGAACCGGACGACCGTCTGCTCTTCTCCTTCTTCGCAGAAGAATCCAAAACCCCTACCTCTTTCGACTCCTCTTCAACCCCTTCCGAACCCTTCTCATCTCCTCCTTCCACCTTGAATTCCACCGTACGTCTAAACGAACTGTCCCTCTGTCCGTCGGTTTGGGACGGCTTGCACGAAATATCGGTCTTCGTATCAGGTATCTCCTCATTGTGATAGGATTCGTCCTCGGCCGGATCGGGCTTCTGAATCGGTGTCGTCTTTTCAGAGCGAGCGCACAAATCTGTCAGCAGATTTTGTTTTAACTAATTAATTGATTAATTATCGTTAATGAAGATTGAGAGAGAGAGAGAGAGAGAGAGAGAGAGAGAGAGAGAGGTTTTGGGGATATGGATGGGATTCTTGGTTTTGGTGGATTACCGAATGGGAATGAAGAGATTTCGGAGCCCTTGAGGACGTACTCGTTATCTGCGATGGGAGTAATGAGGTCGTCGTCCAGCAAGTCTTGCCAAACATAGCCCGTTTTATATCGCCTGCAATTCAATTCCATTCATTACGGTTTCCACAACAAGTGGCGATGGGTCAGTGGATTCCGGCACACGCAAGGGATCTGGACCACTCATCACGTGGGGCCCACCATAGTCATTGTCTCTGGCTAATGTCAATCAGGAGAGAGGGACGCGATGGGGCCCACTTTGTTGTCTGTTTGAAACCCTACTCCCGTCTATCAGTTTTGCCCGCTCCTGTTAGGATGAGAACCACAGATCCAATACTCAAGTGGGCCGCACCACAAGAAGCCCATTGGGGTTTGAAGGCCCACCACCGAAACCTTCCCTTCATCCTGGTGGAAGTTTTCATCTCCACTGTTTCCTGAGGTGTGGCCCACTTGAGTCTTGAATCTGACTCATTTTGGACTCTCAACCGAACATGATCTGGCAGAACTGGTGAACGGAGTGGATTTTACATGATCAAAGCTCTTTGGGGCCACCATGTTGTATATGTGAAATCCACTCCTTTCATAGGTGGGCTATGTTAGAAACAATATAAAACTAAGCCTAAAAGCTCCATGTTCATGATGTGTGACCCCTCCTGTGTTTTGAATAAGGTTTATTTTTGTATCTTTCTTTCTCCCTTGTGAGCTACCGTGTATTGTTTGTTGGTTCACACAAACCTATGTTTGGCATCTCATCCCCATTTTTCTCTATGGTGAGAGAAATCTGAGCTGTCTGTATGAATGATTTTTGACCCAGAGCCTGGTATTGAGGAACGCGCCAGATGGAATGAATAAATGCCATAAAGATAACATGGTGGGCCCACAGGGCCCAGGTTGTTTTGGGCGCTGTAGAAGATTCCGGTCACGGGGTCGATAATACGGTGGAGCAGCTGGAGCTGGAGGAAGAACCATGGTCGTGCAGGGACATGTAAGACATGGCAGAGTGATGATCAAATCAGGTCCGCACATATCCAGCCTCAGGATGGATGCCTTATGTCTCAAAAATCGCTTCTATTCCTATCCCTTACGTTTATCTACTGTTTGTACCACTGTAATTTGACCATTTAACCGTTTGTGATTTCCACCGTCAGATGAATGGCATCGAGTGATTTCGGAGACAGAAAACCATCTATCCTAAAAACCTGCATATTAGCTGACCTGATCATCAGATCACAGTTCCACGTGTCCTGTGGAGAGAGAGAGAGCTGTACGCTGTACCATATTACATTCCTCCAGCTCCACCGTATCATCTCCCATAAATTAGGCCGGCACGCTCATCAGGGGAGCCCCACGTGAGTTACAGAAAATCACAAGTGGGCAACAACCACTGCACACGTGTTGCCCAGCTGATGAGTAACGCACTTTTCTTGGCCATTCCCTTGGGCCCCACCTGATGAATAGGCATAACGTCGCACGATTGTTCGACGTTAGCACGGGTGCTTTGATTCATCTCTTCAATTTTTCTTCTCACATCACCAAAACGTCCTTACTCGGATGTCTAACGTGCGCTGGGGGTGGAGATTACGAACCTCTTGTAAGACCAAGCAAAAGAATCGGGCATGTCCTTTCCCCGCAATTCCGAAAGCCATCGCTTCACATCTACACCGAAAAATGAGAGAGAACAGAAAGTTCAGAAAAAGGGAAAAATAGAGAGAATTTTCAGAAGCAATTGGAAAATAAATAAATAAAGAAAAACCTCGCAAACGGACACCCGTCCGATTCAAGTGATGGACACGGATTAGATGAGGATGTTCGATTCTTCCCATCCGACTCAGGAAATACACGACGTGAACTCGCCTCACTTCTCCGCCTTTAGCTTCCATTCTCCTTCTGAGAAAAAAAACGCGCCTTCTTCTCAAACAGATCGCCATGAACTTAAAATTCAGAATTAAAAGAGGAAAATAAGAAATATAAAAATCGCTGTGAGGACGAAAAGATGGATCGAGAATAGGAAATACCTGAATTTGTTTTTTCTGGAATTCGATTTTCTCGTTGGCGGAAGGAAGAGGAGAGCGATTTGCAGGAGAAAAGGGCAAATGGCGAGCGGATTCGAACCTATTTATACGCGGGCTGGGTATTCGGAACTCCTAATTTCTCCGCGAGTTGATTCCCGCGATATTTTGAATGAGATTTTTTTTTTTTTACTCTAGCAGAGTGGGAAGTATGTTACTCAGGCACTGAGATGCTACTTACATATTGTACATTTTTCATACAGTTAGTTCAAATTAAACCGTCCAAATTATGTGTAACAGTTTAAATGTATCATGGGCGAAAAATTAATCTTGTTTAATAGTATAATTATCAGATTGGTGGACATTTATTGGACGGTTAATAGTGAAAATATCCAAGGGTCTTATTTCAACAGACAATTGTCCACAAATCAAAGGTCAGGATTGTTCATCTGATCTGATTTTTTGAGTTAATGTATGTCACGTGTATGAAGCGTGTACGCAGCCAGAGTATCAAATAAATTACCATTTCGAATTGCTTACGTGGTTCAATTACTGAAATCTCCCTACTTTGGCAGATAATCGACCAGAGATCCGAATGCCATAACTCCTGCATTTGTCAACGTAAATGCGATTATAAGGGGGTACTTCGGTAATTTAATCCTTAGTTTGGGGTCAAATTTTTGGGGAAATAGGTCGATTCTCTGGCAGGGTGTAATGCATGCATACTCAGGCGCTTAGAAATTGCATATAACTAATTTTAATCTAAACCGTTCAAATTATGGATACCGGTTTAGATGTCTCATCAACGAAATTATTATCTAACTATCAGATTGGTGGACATTTACTGGACGGTTAAAAACATAAGAATATTCAATGGCCCCCTTTCAACAAACAAGTAGCAAGAATTAGAGGTTGGGACTGCGACACCAATATGACTTTGCGACTGAGACACGAGTCTTTAATTTGAATTTATGTATGCTCCATCTACATTCTTATGAGTGCCTGCGTGTCAAGCATCATACAGTGCCAGAGTACCAAATAACTTCTCTTTTATGATTTATCCTGGCTTTTGTAATGAACAGAAGCGGACTGCCTACTGAGTAAATTTTGTGTGGCCCACCCTAGATTATGTGTCTTATCCATGCCGTCCATATGTTTTCCCAGATCATTTTAGGACATGAGCCCATAATTGAAGGATATGCAAATCTCAAGTGGACCACACCACAGGAAACAGTAGCAATTGAACCCGTACCATTGAAACTTCTTTGAGGCCACTTAATTTTTCGATCAAGATGATATTTTTGTTTTCCCTTCATCCATGTCTGCGTCACCTTATGAACAGGTTGGATGACAAATAAACATCACCGTGGGCCCTAGAAAGTATTCAACGGTGGACGTCATTATACCCATTGTAGTCCACTTGAAATTTGGATATCCTTCCATTTTGGGCGCGTGCCCTAAAATGATCTGGGAAAACGGATGGACGGCGTGGATAAGACACTTACATCTACGTGGGGCCCACGGAGTTTACTCAGTACACTGGAGCACACTGAGTTACTCCGTACGCAATCGGCTTCCGTAATGAACGGCCCTTGGTCCATTCCCTTCATATAGTGGGAAGTATGCATGTACCGGATCAACGGCATACTAATTGTAGATCTGGGCCGTTCCATCAGGACCCTGGTGAGATGGCCAAAATTCATGCCATTCCACGCATCAGCTGGGCCACGGCGGTTAGAAATGGAGCATGAGTTTTTTTTTTTTAATGTCTGTGTTCCATTTGAAGCTGACAGATCGGTTAGTTACAATTGCCGGTTTGGTGGGGATTTTAAATGATGGGCCATTCAGTGTACGTCCTGCCTGATGGACGATCAGGATCCACCAAGCAGTACACCCTATTGAACGATGGTGAGTGGATATGGAACGCTAACAAAAACATTTGGAATCATTTTAGTTAACTAACACACCGAGAAATGACTAAAATACCCCTAGCCGCCTTCCATAAAGACATTGTTTTTCAGACGTAAACTAGGGACATTTTTGTAATTAAAATTGTATTTAGACCGATTGGAAAGAACTTCAGATGGTGGTCTTTGTCAGTTCGGTATGAAATAGGAGAGGTTTGGGTAACCTAATCCTTTTATTTCAATTTTTCTAATCCTTATTTTTCATTCCAAAAAGCCAATTGACTAAAATAACCTTGTACCGTTATGCCCTCGACAGGTGTCCCGCGAATGGAAAGAAAATAAAGGGTAATTTCGTCAACTAAATAAAAAGCCGGTAAGTGACTTATTATGGGATTGCCGATATATCGCGACATTTTTCGGATGAAGAACGTTTGAGAAAGACGTTTAACACTCGTGGAGAGCGTGACAAGCCATGCGCATGCGTCCAGCCCGCTGGACACTTGGCATGCATGTAACTCATTATAAACTGTCCATATCGTGGGACCCACTGCAGATGAGTCATAAGCCAATAATTACAGTGATCTGATCATCTGAAATGGCCCATCTGTAGGTTACTAATGGGCGGTCAAAATGAGAAATAAACAACAGTCACGTGTCCAGGAAACATGAGCTGTGATAGCTCAATAGATATGTTTTCGGGCCATTGTCTGTGGGGTCCACCATTAGGACGGTATGGATTTATTTACTTATGTTCCACTTGTAGAATGGGAATGTGCATGTGTGTATCAAATAACTGTCATTTTTTTTTAATTTTTTTTTTATGGTAGAGGTTGCGATTAGTACAGAATGGCTAACCACCAAAACGACGACCCGGGAAAAAACGTCTTGACCTTTTCAGGTGATGATCACAGTCCTCCATCATCAAGGCAATCTAGTCCGTTGAGTCATGTAATAAAAATCAACCAATCTGAAAGTCCGATAATCAAATAACTGTAATTTTGGTTCATAACACATCTAGATTAGGACCCATGCAATTTCTAAGTCCCTGTGTATCATCCATCATACTGCACCGGAGTATCAATGAAAGAAAGAGATCCCCTCACACGTGGAAGCAAGGAAGGCGTGTCCAATATCTGATCTAAGGTGATCCCTATTAGTTAGATGGCATGTCTAAGGAGTTGTTCTGTTATTATCATCCGATGGGCCACAAGAGTACCCAACGGTCCACATTCACTGTACACGTGTAGTCCACTGATCAGAACACCTCTCATCGTGTACATATGTTCTTCGTTTTCACCTCTTGTGCAGGTACCATTTCTCAGTAGAAAGCATCCAGATTGAAATGGTTTGTCTGAGGCGATACGCTAGGGACGACGCAGATTAGCTTTACCCCCGGAACCAGCAATGTGGGAGGGACCCTGACAGTGGGCCCACCTCGATATATGCATTGTATATCCACGCCGTCCATCCATTTTTCCAGATTATTTTATAGCATGGTCCAATGAACGAAGTAGATACAAATTTCAGGTGGACCTCACTACAAGAAACAGAATCTTTGAAATCCCACCAATAAAACTTCTGAGGATCCACCGTAATGTTTATTTTCCATCCAACATGTTTATAAGGGCATACAGACATGGATGAAGGTGAAACACAAATATCGGCGTGATCCAAGACTTTTCTGCCCCACAAAAAGTATTTAATGGTCACTGAACACTGTTTCCTGTGGTGTGGTCCACTCGAGATTTTTATCTGCTTCATTTTTGGGACCATGTCATAAAATAATCTGAAAAATGGACGGACGGTGTGGATATACAATGCATACATTGAGGTGGGCCCATGGTTAGGATCCCGCCCAAATCACTAGTTACCAAGTCCAAGCTGATCCGCTTTCACTGGAGAAGAGCTGGAAAGAGGTGATTTGCAGCAAACGCATGACGGAACCTGGCTACTCATCTAGCAGTGGCCACCGTGAACACACGCTGGTCCAGAACTAAAGGAGGGTCCACCCATCACATGGGCCATCAATCATCTTTTCTCTAGTCTTCCATCTTGCTCACTCACGTGTGGCACACCTGAAAAGTGAATAGGAGGTCATGTTCAGAGAGGCCTCCACCTGTTGAATGGCTCAGATCTTCAACATGCCATTCTATTTTAGAGCATATGCTAAAAAATGAGGCAGAGCCAAAGCTCAAGTGAACCACACCACGAAAAGCAATAGAGATTTAACATCTATAATTGAAAACTTCTTGAGGGCTACAAAAGTTTTAGATTGAGTTGATGTTTGTGTTTTCCCTTCATCCAGGTTTGGTGACCCTATGAACAGGTTGAATGGCAAATAAGCATCATGGTGCGCCTGAGGAAGGTTTCAATGGTGGACGTCATTGCAAAACTTCATTATGTGGTATGGTCCCCTCGAGCTTTTGGATTGCCTCATTTTTGGGCCCCAAAATGGATGGGCGGTGTTGATATAACACATACAGCATGGTGGGCCCCACAGAACTTGGTGACCTCAACACAAGGGGCACACCACGCAATCTGATTACATTAAGATATACAATCGCTCGAAAGTATGGTGTATGGAAAGATTGCCATGGATATGATGATGGAAATGTACAGCTAGTAATTAATTTCTGCCACTCTTAGTTACTTGTGCTGCATTTATACGCTTTTGTCTTGAGAGCGAGGAAAGGCAGGGGAGTTGGTGATGATCCAAACTGTTTATCCAACACTCTAACGTGGACGGCCTGTATAGCTCGAGGCTTGTCCTTGTCGGTTGATCCAAACCGTCTGATTAATGGACATTTTACCAATCGAATATGGACCATTTCCCAGTTCCACTTTCATCTGTCCGTTTGCAAGCATTCACAGGCTACAAATCACATTGGTAGAATTATCTGATTGTTGTGTCTGTCCAGGTATAACTATTCGCTTGAGGACCACATGATGAATGGCCCAGATCACTATGTTTGTGCCGCTTGTACTGCTATGGCAACAGTGGATGCCTGTGAATACCATAGAATTCCTAATAGAAAAATCCTGCTCATGTCCTTCTTAAGCATACCAAAATCCAGACCGTAGAAACCTCCATGGCCCACTTTCTTAAGCCCCGGTTGGAACGTACACGTCTAGTGACGGATATGTAGCTGACCTCTCGACAGCGTTTGTGACGGTTACCGTTAGTCGTTTGTCCGATTGGGTATTTCTCACCTAATGTCCATTGCACGTTTGGCTACACGATCAACCCAGCCCAACGATCTCTATTTTGTATTTGTATAAACCCCAGATTAGTCAAAACGTGAATGAAGTGAAAATGCACTCTCCTCATATGCAGAAGCCATGAACACATTTGCAAGATCGGAGCCGCTCATCAGCTGATCCCTTACTGGGTAGATTCTGTATCTCAAGATTCAGCCAGATATGACCATCAGGTGGACCGCGCATGAACAAAATAAATGAACATCCTGAATACCAGCTCCACCTGACTGTGGTGAGCGAATCTAATGAACGGATCTGATTTTGCACACGTGTTCATCATTGGCACGCGTGAAGGGGTGCACTCGAGCAATTGCAATTGGCATTTTGAATCTTTGATCCTTAGAAGAATGATACTCGGCCTGCTTCTGTTTGGCTTTTCTCAAATCGAAGTTCGGATTTTTCTGCTGGGAGAGTTAGTGACAGTCCGTGGCTTCAAATCGAAGATGCTCCTATGGTATGATGGATACATGCCTTTAGATGTAGGAAGGTCTCAAGTCCAACCGACTGGACCACAAGTTATGCTCCACCCAGAAAATAATTTCCAAAGTGCTAAGTTCATGTGTCATCTAAACCTTCCAATATATTATATACACTATGATATTCTCCTATGGAAAAAATAAATAATAAATACTCACTAAAGGGCCACATCATAGTAGAAAATTTCTATCCATTTAAAAATAGAAAATTTAAAGTATGCCAGTAGATAGAGTGAATATAGCTGGTTTTTGTATAGTTTAATCCTCGTGGTGGGGCGAACCTTTTTGATGGGTTGGATTTATGATGCACTTCATCAGCTGGAAGTTATTGACTGGGTGGACCTTAGCTTGTGGTCTAACCGGTGGTAATTGAGACCTTCTAATATTATCGATTTTTGCTAAGCCCACGCGCGTGTACAATAAAGCTCATGTACATGCCACACATGTGCTTGCATGGCACATGTGGACAAGATCCAATCCATCCATCAACTTGGTATGACCTCATATATGATTTTACAAAAATAAATCTGGCCCATTCATGGGCTTCAATATTGGAAACAGCTAGATGGGTTGGAAAAGTTCAGCCAAGTTTTTATAAGCCGTACATTTGTTTTGCTAACTGTGGCCCACCTGGGTCAACCTAATTCTTGGGCTCGTACATCAATTTATAAGTGTCCTTTTGATGGATGGATTGTATCTTGGAAATATTTAGGCATGTTGACACGTGTGGCATTTATATGAGCTTTATTCCAAGGGCATGTGAGCTTAGCAAAGCTCCAGAGTATATTTGGGATTTTGAGATGTGTACCCCAATCTTTTGATCTATTTTCATAAAAGCCCTTCCTCTATTACTATTGGCAAATAAACCTGTCTTTTTTAAATAGGTTCGAAATTCTACTTTGGCTGATAGAAAAGTGATGACCCACTGTGATGTCTATATGACATCCACTCCGTCCATTTTTTCCGCCAGCATGTGTAAGGATGTCAGCTACAAAATCAAACAAATTCACAGCTTATGAGCTAAACAGAAACAAATAGTGGAGATTGAATGACTATCGTTGAAACCTTATTTGTGCATATAAAAGGTTTCGATTGGGCTTTTGTTTGTGTATTTCCTTCGTAGTGAAAACGACCTTAGGAAGAGGTCAATCGCACACAAATGAAATTGGAATTATGATCGTGTACAAAATGCCAATAAGACATGGTGTGACATTTTTGTCATGTTGTATATATATATATATATATATATATATATATATATATATATATATATATATATATAAAGAAGAGCTTTTGCCATACTAGTACCTAACTTTTGGGCTATAGATGGATCAACACCTACTTTTTAAACTTATTCCAAATTAGTACCTAAGGATTGCAATATACTGGCGTTTTACTACTTTGTTGACATTCATTGACAGGAAAGGACGCATTTACAAAAGTAACGTAGACATTCATTTTGTTACAAAAGGACGCATTTACCCCTGATTATATGTAATGACGATTTTGCCCCTCTATGATTTTTAGCCTAAGGCAGACAGATTAAAGTAAGGTTATTGCATTATTGTGGGCCCCACCATGATGTACATGTTGTATCTACACCATTCATGACTAAACTGATAAAGCCAAGGTTTGAATTACGTGTGGCCCACTTGATTGAAAAAAAAAAAAAAGTAAAACAAAAACAGGGAGAGGTGCTTGCTGGACAGACAGCTCGTCTAAAGGACGCTGTTGTCCAGCGTTAGCAAGGGCCGAAGCCCTTTTGAACGGTAATGTGGGCCCCACAATGATACATGTGTTTCATCCACGCCGTCCATTTATTTTGTTAGATTATTTTAGGGCCAAGGCCTGAAAATCAGCATGATCCGAGTCTTAAGTGGAACACACCGAAGGGAACAGTGGGGCTAGTTCTCTGCCCCCCTTGTGGCAGCTGTCCGATGGCCACTCGTGGGCTCCACCATGATGTATATGTTAGATCCACGCAGTCTATTTGTTTCTCCATATTATTTTAGGTCATGGATCTGAAAATGGAGAAGATCGAGATCTCAAGTGGGCCATACCAAAGAGATTAATTTCTACCGTTGAAACCTTCTTAGGCGCACTGTGATTTTTTATACTGTCTATTATGTCCAAACCAGATCTCTTTGGGCAAGCCATGAGTTGACCAATTTGATGGACGGATTAGATTTTTCATGTGGACCCACCTTGTTGGGAAAGCACAAAAAAATAATGATATTAAAAAAAAGGGGTCGCTGGAACAGGCAGCATCTAGAGGACGCGGACGGCCCTACTGGGCATGATCTAAGGGCCCACCATGATGTTTATGTTTTATCCACACCATCCATCCTTGTTGCCAGATCATTTTAGGCCATGTGCCAAACTTGAACCAGATCCAAATTGTAGGTGGGCCACACCATAGAAAAAAGTGGGGATAGTGACGTCCACCTATTAAGACTTTCCTATGGCCCACCATGCTGTTTAATTACTGTCCAACTTAGATAAGGTCACAGTGTGACCTGTACCCTGGCCATGTGTGGCCAGGATAAAGGGAAAAATACAATTATCAACTTGATCAAAGCTTCTTGGGGACCACACATGTGGACCAATTGCATGGCAGCGTGCCTTGGCAAACTAACCAGTAGGGGCCCACCTTGAAGTATGTGGTTAATCTACACCGTCCCTTTAGTTTTCAGATCATTTTAAGCCATGGGCCCAAGAAGAAGGATGATCCAGATATCAGGTGGACCTCCTTGCAGGAAACAGTAGTGATAATGATGCCCATTGTTGAAACTATCCTATGACCCACCTTGATGTATACGTTTCATCTATGCCGCCCACCCTTGTTTCCAGTTCATTTTAGTACTTGGGGTAGATCCAAATCTCAGTTGGTAATGATGCCCACCTTTGAAGCCGTTCAAAGGCTCACTATGATGTTTGCCATCGACTAAAGCCAATGTCCCTACCACTCTCGAACTGGACTGAGAGTGAGAGAAGGAGAGGGTTTGTGATAGAAAATGGAAAGTTGGGATTATTACGGGTGATAGAGAGGTTAGCTTAGTTGTATTTTAGTGGTTCTAAATCTGTGGAGGCCATCTTGTTGCTATGTCGTATATCCACATCGTCTATCCATTTTCTATATTAAACTTAAGGGATGAGCCTAAAAATGAAGCAGATCCAAATCAGTCAGTGGACCACGGTATACAAAACAGTGGTGGCTCAATAAAGGTTTAAACAGTGTACATTTGAGATCTTACAGTTCATGCTGTATGGTTCACTTAATTAAGTTTTTTTCATTTATTAGAATCTTTTGATGAATATAAATGGATAACGGAGTGGATTTGTCTAGGTCATTTATGTGGGCCCTACATAGCTTCCGATCACAATTCAAGGATCATACACATGTACCTGTCTGTTTGTGACTAAAAGAAGGGATAATATTGTCTTTTAAGAAATAATGTATAGCTTTGTATCATATACATAAAAAAAAAAAAAAAAAGACGGTGGGTACCATTATGACTAATGTTTGCATTCATCAGGTATTGATTTGAAATAAGTTTAAAAGTAGGTACTAATCCACCTATTGGCCCAATAAAAGATGCATGTGAGAGAACTTCTTGCAAGCTAGGTGGGGCCTACTTTGATGTTTATGGGAAATTTAACCCGTCCATCCAATTTTTTTCAAAGCATGTGAGGACATGGGCTAAAAAATGACATAAATTGAAAACTCAAGTGGGCAGCACCACAAAGGAGTGAACGTCCACCATTGAAACATTCGTGGGCCCACAAAAGTTTTGGATCTAAGTTAATTTTTGTGTTTTCAGTTAATCCAGTAAGACTGATCTTATTAACGGTATAAACATCATCACCGTCGACCCCAAGGAGGTTTCAAGTGATAAGCATTTACCTACTCACATTTAGTATCGTGTGGCCCACTTAAGTTTTGGATTTGCATCATATTTTGGAACATGTCCTAACATAATATGTAAAAATGGATGGATGGAGTGGATTTCCCACAAACATCACGGTGGACACCACCTAGCTTCCCATTACAGGAAGTTCCTTTCCCTGGGAATCTGCGTTCGCATGGCTAACTAATAGGGGAGACTTTTTTTAACAAATGTCATAAGAGGCAGTGTTTTATTGTAGAATATTAATAAATGAAGGGTTTTTATGATAATAGATAATTAAAAAATAGGAGTCTTATCCTGTTAAAATTTCTCTCTTTGTATGATCAATTGATTATTATATACTCCAGGCTCCAAAGTTTGGGTCAATATGAACTTTTCCTGGAGAGCCATGAACGGTGCACGGTTAACAACACAAAAGTGCATTCTCATCACACACGAAACGATTTACATGTGTGTGATGGGACCCATCATCAAGTGATCCACAATATATATAAAATTGGGGGAAAATATGATTATCAGATGGGCCATACATGTATTTGCAAATTGAACCATCGGTCTACGAGTATCCTACTATGATCGCATAGGTCTCATCTTTTAGATATGGGATCTAAATTGTAAGGATTGACTGTTGAACGGTGCTGATCTGGCACACGTGTCCTTTGTTTGCTCGTGTGAGGCGACTGAACTTTCACACTATGAACTCGAAGGAGTGCAACATTGTGGATGTTCTCTCCTAACGTGCATGTATACGTCTACGGACGTGGACATGCATGGTCTTATGGTTAGAGAAGGGACGGTCAGCAAACTCTGATTAAATATTTTCGGGAGAAAGAATCTAGCATGTGCATGGTCCATGTCGCTATCTGGACCATCCGTTATCAAATTGATGGTCTATGAACGATTTTGTCAACCCATGCCGATTAATTGAAGGTTCGGATCATCCTATCTGTATGACTCTTTTTCAAGGCGGCCTCTCACGTGTGGGCGCGAATTGGGTACTGTCCCCACCGGTACCTAGCTAGAAACGGACGGTTCTATGAGGGCCTCTGTGGGGCCTCGCGTGATATATATATATGTTTTATCGAATCTGTTCATCCATTTTGAAAGATCATTTTAGGTCATGATCCAAAAAATGAGGCAGATCGAAGGTTCGAATGGACCACACCGTAGGCAATAGTGGTGACAATGACCCACACCGTTGAAAGCCTTCTAGGGCCCACCGTAATGTTTATTTATCATCCAACCAGTTCATAAGGTCACATATATCTGGATGAAGAAAAATAAATAAATATCAGAGGTCTCAGCGGTAGGCATTCAATCCCAATGTTTCCTGTGGTGTAGTCCACCTGAGAATTTGATCTACCTAATTATTGGGACGAACCCCTAAAATCACTTGTGAAAATGGATGGACGGCTTGGATAAAACATATACATCATGGTGGGCCCCACAGATCCCCTTACAGGACGGTCCGTCTCTAGCCCATCAAGTCGGTTCCAATAGGTTCCCTGTTATCCGGCTGATCTACTCCTTAGCTGGTGCAAATGCATTTTGAAATCCTAATTATTCGACCAATGGATCTAAGTCGCAAACATCTAGATCAACGGCTGGGGATAACTAAAGAGAGATCTTAATTATGAACCGTTAGATCTTGAGAAAACATGTGGTGAATCAGTAAATGTACAAGATGATGTGTTTACAATGGTAGGACGCTTCATATCCAGAAGTGGATATCCCAAACGACGAAATATGGGACTACATGCTGATGCACCAGGGGAACTAGATGGACGGTCCCAAATCACAGATCACACTGACACGGGTAACATCTTAGACGGACATTCAGATTTATACCAGTTCTTCGGTATCTCCCATCTCAGCAAAGAGTAAGAGCATTGCAAATCGGTGCTTTGGCTTGATTAGAAGGACGTTGTAATTTTCCAGTAGGGCTGTCAACGGTCTGGGCTGAGGTCTGTCCAAGCCCAGCCCATATCTTAAATCTCAGGCCCAAGCCCTGGACCTGGGCCCGTGAGGGCCAAAATAAACAACCCCGAGTCCGATTCTGGCACCCACTTTTGTGCAGGATCTGGGATGTTTCTTTAGTGGCCCCATCATGCATTATACATAACAAAATTGCTTTTGAAACCCTAAATAGGATGGGCCAGGTTGGCTTGGGCTCAACTGTCAGGCTCTTAGACATAGGGCTGTCAACACATCAGTTTGATGTCGGGTTTGGTTCGGATCTTTTCGGGTCCTCGGTCTCATTCTTGAAAATGCATTTGGTCCATGTCAGATAGCCATCAGGTCTTTGGATCTAGGTTTGAGTTGGATTAGGGACAAATAAGAGCATTTATGTAATTGGGCCCACCAGGTGGATGGATTAGATTTCACACACGTGTCCACTTTGACAAATGCAGTGTATGTAAACAGGCTCCTTTACATGCGTGTGACTTATAATCAATTATATGCTTAATATATATAATTCTCCTATTTAAACAAACTGCACCTGACCCGACCTGATTTGAATCGGGTTGAAGTTGATGGACCTGACCCAAACTTGAGACCAGATTTTAACCGTGTACAAAAAGTGAGACCTTTGCCCAACCCAATTTTTCTCAAATGGGACAGGAACCGTTAAAATCGGGCTGGCCCCAGCCCATGAGAGACAATGGACTTGTTTTGGCCGGACCCACTAGCTAAATACAATGGAAGGTATTTTCAGAAAAGGGTGGCTAAGGTAGGCCAGCAGTGGCTTTTGGCATTTCCACGTTAGGTAGTGGGCCTCAAAATCATGTGTGAACCAACATGAGGGCTTTCATACCCAACTGTAACTCGCCCAAAACGTGCTGGACTTGAGCTCAGGACATGCCTCTGCATTCCAGTTGTAACGTTATTGGATGCAAGTAGACTGTGTTTGTCAGGCCATGCGCGACCGGTTGCGCTTCCGACTGGGTTCTGGTTTGGACTCAAGGCCCATTGTCTGGCCCTGGGCTTTTGTTTTAGTTCATGGGCCAGACTCAGAGGAGAGAGAGAATTTAGGAAATGCGCCATGCACTAGCCTCACAAGTAGAAATGATGAACACGTGTGAAAGATCAGAGCCGCTCATCAGGTTATCTCTATTGGGTACATTCCATGCTACTAGTTCCGCACGAGTGAAGCAATTGCAATTGAAGGATAAGCCATTGAAGAAGCTAAAGGGCGTTTCTAGCATTCCTTCTCGGGCTTTTAGTTGGTATAAATAAGACCCATGCTTTAGTCATCCAAACTATAGTTATGATGGGACCCACCATGGATGGCCCATGCACCAAAAGTACAAATATGGGAAAAGTTTTAACCGTTCCACAAGAAAATACATCAATGGTTCAGAGTCAACAGAAAAAAGGCCAAACATTTCACGGGAAGGGTCTTTTACTCTGGGGATGGTTGATTCAGGGGCCATCCCCCGGTGAGACCCATCATACCAACGGCTTGGATCGTTGATTCATTGGCCCCACTTACATAAATACTGGTGTGTCTCTTGCTAGACTTAAATTGTGAATTAAAAAAAAAAAAAAAAAATCTTCATTAGCGATCCGTGGAAATCAAAATTTGGATTTGCTGGGATTACCATTCACCACCAATGGACGGTGTGAGATGTTCCGTACCCAATGTCAGGTGTGGCCATTGGATCACATGCGTTGTGCTCGTTTGTTTATTGGAGAAGACGAAGGTGTGCGTTTTGAACCCCTTTTTCATGGAACTGCACCAGCCGACCTGCACCAAAAGCCACGTGGGTGGAACTTTCATGAGATCCACCCCGTCCATCAGGTACTTTGTATCACGTATACTTTGAAACCTTAAAATCATGGCCATCGAGAACTCAGGTAGGCCACACCCTCGGGGGGAAAATGGCATGGGATGTCCACCGTTAGTTTTGTGGTGGGTCCACAGTGGTGTTTATATGCAATCCAATTCATTCATCTGATCTGCCTCATCATAATGAAAGAATTATCCAAAAATCACACTATTACAAAACTTGAGTGGAGCATACCACGTGAATTTATACACTTTTTTTAGATAATTTTATGGGGTGACCCACCTGAATATTGAATCATTTTGATTTTTTGGATCAAGACCATAAAGGGTGTGATCTACCTGATGGACGGTGTGGATTTAATTCCTCCATGTTAGAGAAAGTGACCCAGTGGGTAACTAGGTCCGGTAAGAGAAGGGTTTTCCTTTTATATCTGGTGCATAACGCACACCTCTGTCTCCTTCATCCTGTTAGCAAGTCGTTGCTTATCTACTCCCCCAGCTGGCATCGGACTCCCCCAAAATCGATTCCATTTCTATCGGTACCGTACATCAGGTTTATCAAGATTAGGGTCCACTTGCGGAGACAGTCCAACGATCAGCACCGTGCATATTATGGGAATTACTACAGATGGATGACAGTCCGAAAATCATGGTGAAAATTTTGTTATGACCGTTGATATATTCAATTGAATTGAACCGTTCAAAAGGTAAATTCTTAGATAGTTTAATTCAATTCCACAAATCAATGATTAAGATCATCTTTTAACCGTGATTATTGGATCGTGGCCCATCCACAGTAGAAGCAATCCGGACGTTGCCAACTAGCCGACCATGCCTGCCTGTGGGCCAGGGCTACGAAAGTCGGTGGGAGTATACAAGCAGACATTGAATGTATACACGCAAATAATACCCACGTGAGCATTTACAAACCTTATCATGAATGTGAGATGTATATGAATGTCAACCCTAGCTGTTCGAATTAGAGGCCCCACTTTAGGTAGAAACAGCCCAAAAAATCATAGGACGTCTCATTTCACCCTTTGGAATCAGGTCAGTGACTATTTCTTCTGGAGACATGGATGCACATGAGACGATCATGATCCGGTCATCAGGATGTGACTGAGATCCGATGATAGAGTCATAGATATTTAACTTAATTAAATTTGATTTGATACAATAATGCGCTGGACAGAAGTGGAGAACTAAACCTAAGTTATGCTAATTGATTTATATTTACGGTAGTGTGGTAGTAGACAGAAGTGTAGATACTAAAACAAGCTAAGCTATATTAAGATAGACATCCATGAAGAATGAATAATTGATAGGCAGTGTTGAGTTGAAAAGAATTATTTTATTGGATTGATAAAGGCTTAAAGTTTTTCATTTTCTGCTACTTTTTTTTTTTTTTTTTACTTGGAGAGGCTGTGGCCATGCCTATGGTATCTTGACCTTTCATATTAATGTTCTATTAGTGGCCTTGGTTTGGTATACTGTTATTCTAAGATGGGTTCAACTAACCGTTACGTTGCAGTGCATGGTAGTATTTTTATTTTAATTTGGTCTTCTACTCTTATTGAATTATTTAGTGATTCACGGGTACACAAGACCAATTGAATTTGGATCACTTAGTGATTCACGGCACACTAAGGCCACTTGAATTTGGCCATGTCTCATTATGTATCACTTCTTCTGCATTATGGTGTGTTACGCATACTCCCCAAGTGTTTTGCATATGTGTACTCTATACTTGCTCATTGTTGGAATGATACCACTTCTAAAGTTTTGGTTGTGTGTATATCTCTAAGTATCCTTACCTTTACCACACGATATAAGTTTTTGAAGAGGTATTTAGGGCGTGTTTGGCGCACGGGATTAGGTGGGATTACGTGGGATGGAAGTCTTTTTAAGGTAATCATTACATTTTGGTGGGATTGGTTTTAATCCCGTGGGATGGTGCATCCAGCGGTAGCCATGTTTGGAAGGGCGATTACAACATGGCATTTGGCATAAATCCCTCCCAGATGTGTTTGGAAAGAGAAGTGAGTTGGTGCCATGGACTGTCATGCAACAGCCTGGTTTGTTTGGAAACGTGGTGACTGTGGAGTGCTTGGACGAGGATTGGAAGGCAAGGGCTGCTGTCAAAGCTGTGTGGGCCCCATCATGATGTACTTGTTCAATCCACGCTGGACATCCATTTTTCCACCTCATTTTAGGGCATGGGCCCAAATATGAGGCAGAAACAAATCTCAGGTGGACCACACCATGGGATACAGTGGTTATGGAACTTCCACCGTTGAAAACTTCTTGGAGGCCACGAAAGTTTTGGATCAAGCTGATATTTGCGTCTTCACTTCATCCAGGTCTGTGTGACCTTATGAACAGGTTGGATCGCAAATAAACTTCACGGTGGGCCCACTTAAGTTTTTAAGGGTGGGCGATCAATCAACACTATTTTGTTGTCATGTGGTCCACCTGAGATCTGTCCACCGTCCGATTGGTGCTATCGAATTAAATGGTTAAAAACAGATTAATCAGTGGGCTAACTCAGCTGGAAAGATCAGATGGATAAGGTTCTTCTTATGAGTATGAATGGTTGGCTGTGATCTCTCCATAGTGGGTCCCACCTGACCATCCGGATAGCTGTACATATTCTCGTGAGAAATCCACTCCGTCCATCAGTTTCTAAATATCACAATTAGGACAGAGGGACAATAAATACACAGATCCAAAACTCATTTGAGCCATAAGACGGGAACCAGTGAGAGAATGGAAACGTGCACCGTTGAAATCTTCTTCGATCCGACCATGATATTTATATGCCATCCAAACGGTTGATATGGTTATTAACGCTGGGATTAGCTGTAGGCACAAATATCGTTCTGATCCAAAACTTCTGTGGCCCTCATAATGTTTCCAATGGCTGTAATTTAATCCAGGGCGTGGTCCACCTACGTTTTGGATCCTACTGCATTTTTTATTTGTAATCTATTTTAAGCTTAAGAAACATATGAACGGAGTGGATTTATCACGAAATTCTACGTGGGCCCCACCTAGCTTCCGACCACAGGAACTTTCTGCTCCTCCTGTGGCGGGGTCACTATTCCAGTTCCCCCACATAAGAAAGCGTTTGCCTCATAAGGGCCCGAGTATTGGAAACAGGTAGAAACCATACATTTACTTTTCTTATTTGTAGCTAATCTGACCATCAGATCAAATTTTAATTTTTTATAGAGCATCAATATAATATTTTCCCTTTAATGGATGGATTAGATCTTGTACCTAATTTCCACGAATGGAAATATGTGGCGTGTAAATGAGCTGTACCATGACGTATTTGTTCAATCCACGCTGGACATCCATTTTTCCACCTCATTTTAGGGCATGGGCCCAAATATGAGGCAAATACAAATCTTCGCACACATCAGCAAATGATCCAAATCTAAGGTAGACTACACCACGGCAAATAGTGGCTAATTTTTCGCAATAGTGTGCAGACAGTTAAACAAGAAAGGAGATATTAGTCTTAACACAATATAGATATCTATTACAGAAAGAAATAAATAAAAAAACAAAATAAACGATAACAACCTGTCTAATTGACTTGCCGGAGATGTCACCACCATTTTTAACTTTTCCTTACAGCTACTTTGACGTCCACATCGTCTATTTGTATATGAAACTTACTTAGACGATTTTCTATATCATGAACATTTCGAACCGCATCAAGTTCTTTCTTTGTTATTTGTAGTTCCTTCTTAACAATCTGTAACTCTTTCTTCATCAATTCATGCTCTTTTTCCTCCAATTCTCTCGCCTTTTGTACCAGGACATTTTGATCAGCCGTCATTGTCGTTTCCATGGATTCTGCCATAAATTCATCAACCCAACAAAAATATTGGCAATCTCTTTTCCCCTGCACATATATTAAATAACAATATCACAACAAAATATCCAGAACGCTGTTAATTTGAATCCGCTTTAAACAAATGTATTATAAATGTAAATACTGACCTTCATTGGACATCTGTAGAACCATCTCCCCGGATTTTTAGACGTGTTTGATCTGTAGATACTGCACCTCCCTTGATTGCATATGCAATTTATTGTCTTAATAGAATTTCTCTCCATACTGTATGTATTTTATTCCGAATAAATCATGACCTTGAATTGGATTTTGTGAGACACTAGTAAACAACTACTACTTCATATTGATATTGCAATCATCATAATTGAATTAAAATTACCCATAACCTAGCGTCATAAAAGCATCATAATAAACAAATCTTATCATAAAAACCAATCCAGCAATGATAGAGTGAACATGTAAGTAGCGGTGCATACTATGAAAGAAGTTCTAGTAACGTAGGTGTAGTGATATCGTCATAGTACCACACATCAAACAGTCTATAATTAAGTACATGTCCTTCTTATAAAGAAAATAAAGATAAAAGCGAAACAAGAAAGAGTGTTAACCTTTTCAATAGAAGGTTCAAAAAACCGTCAATCACATCCCTATGAATAGGGATCAACTAGAACCACCTGTGCCAGACTCTGGCCAATCACTGAGAGTTTGTTTCAACCACGTGATACGACGTTCCGATCTAAGACTGACAAAGAAGGATGCGAGCTTCTCGTCTCGACTGAGGAGCTGACCAACATTGATGAACTCATTGTTAGTCAACCCCTGAACCTCTTCTAAAATATCCAGTACTTTACTGGTCCTGTTAACCTCCTTCCCTAGTCCAAAATCACGCATTGCATCAGCTATTTTGTTCAGAGATTATGCAAGTACATCACATGGACGAGAGGGTCGCATCCTCTTATTAGAATTATTACCGAAACGATTAGTGTCGGAGTCCGTTGCAAGGAAATAAGGGTTGCCCTGAGGTTGGCTATCAGTGGAAAATCGGTGTCCGCTCGTTGAGTCGTTTAGGTTTTCATCCGACAGGTTAACAGTATCTTCATTTTCATATTCCGGTTCAGTCCATTCTTCATTCAAATCCCGCCGAATGCGAGATGAGGAAGAAGCCATGCCACGACTCCCTTGAACATATCGTCCTGTGGCTTGATCATCACCACATATCACCGCCAAATCATCCATCCTTTCGATCCTCTTTCCTCGAAGTCGTTGGGATCGCAGGTGTGACTACATTAAACAATTAATGATAGTCAGTACAGTAATTGTTGCTACTAACATAAATAATCTTAATACTAGAAAATGTGAAATATTATTACCCTCAAATATTCTTCCCATACTTCGTCAGGAGCTGTCACAACCATCCGCTCGATGTCCCAGCCGAATCCACTTGCGGCCAACATGTCCTTCACATCTGTATGCTCTCGCTTCCAATATCTCCAACGGTTTTGGACGTGTTGCCAAGTCACGTCCACGTGCACTCCTTTCTTTACCTCATTTGCAACAGCTTTGTATGCTTCCCGTTTAAAGCCGTTGTCTGCTTTCAGGCCTAACGCCACTTGCTCAAGTAGAGTATCAAACAGTACTTGATCCATGGGCGCAGTCCACTTCATCTTTGGTGCACGGGACGAAGGTTCAGCAAGTGATCCAATGGGTGGCATATCACGTGGCGATGAACGAGTGGGGAGAACAGGTGTCCTGTCACCCGACGATTGTCTTGGCGTCGAAGCTGGACTTAGCCACATTTCAGTGATAGTACCTATGAATAGGACAACATTAATGATGTTAGGTAATACTAGACAGTGAATAGAAGAAGTAAAAAGCGGTTGAGAAGGTTAAACTATAAGACGCTAGGATATGGATTAACAAAAACTTCATAAATTTTCCAAAGGAGATTGTTAAACATGTTCTTTCATTAACAAATTCAGCTAGAATATGCCTATCTGTTCGTACTATTGGTCTGGGCGTCTGCCCACATGTGCTCTGCAATCTGATCCCGCACTCTCGTCCACGCTTCTTTCTCATGTTGGGTGGCCCGCACCAACCACTGCCGCTCGTCAATTGAGGAAACCTCATAGGGTGTTGGGTTGCTCTCTATATCCACCACCGGTATATCAGCGTCACGTAAATCTTCGTCCAAATCATTTCCCCCTCTGATAAAATTATGCAGCACACTGCATGCAACTACAACCTTGACTTGTGTTTCGATTGGATACTGCACAGTTGCCTTTAATACCGGAAAACGACCTTTCATTATCCCAAATGTGCGCTCAATTGCGTTCCTCAACTGCGAATGTCGATAGTTGAAAAGCTCTTTCATGTTGGCAGGAGCTCTTCCACTTCGATACTCCTGTAAGTGATACCTCACACCATGGTAGGGAGCCATGAAACCCGGTGAATGGGCATATCCAGCGTCTACAACATAGTACTTTCCTACATATTTCACGTTACTATTAATATATTGTAACGTTGTTAGGCATATGCAGATACAGGTAGAATGTTATTCGATTGTAACAATGACATTAACGATTACCGTGTGGAACTATGAGTGGATCATCACTCCTTGTAAGAGCGTTATGAAGAACCCTAGCATCAGACGCTGAACCTTCCCAACCAGCTAAGACATATAATATGTTCATATCGAAAGAACATGCTGCGAGAACATTTTGAGATAAGAACCCTTTCCTGTTGCGAAATGCGGCATGGTTCGCAGATTGTATGTAGGCAGGTATGTGTGTGCCATCAATTGCCCCCACGCAATCCTAAATTTCAATTATAGAAATTCAATTTATGTCTTAGCGATAGCAATAAAGTAAAAGACATATATATGAACATGTACAGAAAGCAGAATATACCTGGAAGTATGTGGCCCAATGAGAATTTCTTTCAATTTCTACCGGAGTTTCTGCACGAGCTTGTTTAACATATTGAGGGTAGAGGGACACTATTGCATCTAGAACTCGGTGAAAGTGGCGGCTAATAGTCTCACCTGAACGTATGAATCGGTGTCCAAGCACCCGATTTCTAACATTATGTCCCACGGTGTGTAGAAAAAGTACTACCTGCTCTTCTAAACTTACGTTACGACTATCGCGCAAGTTTGTATTATGCCTAAGAACGTCACACAGTTGGAAAAAAGCCTGTCGAGTCATCCTTAATTGGTGGACACAATCCCTATCACTGCTACGGATGATAGAATTGATGAACTTCGCCCGCTCATCATCTCCTTGTCGTGGCGGTTCCCTGAGCATGTACACCCTACAATATTCGCCAACTGCAGCTACAGAAGCTAAGGCTACAAGAGATACGATGCACTCCGTCATCTCTTCCTCATCCATGTTTTCCATCTCTTCGACTTGTCCTACACTTATGCATAAAAAGGAATCACATATTTAATTTTTCGATAATTACGTGTTCGTGCACACTTGACATCGAACTCTAATTGGCTAACATGAAAATACGAAGCTGAGCATTACAGTCGACCCTACATTGCCTGAGACTGCACGAGTTCAATCACTAGTGTATCATGTCCTGTGGTCCATCTTCCATTTGACGCAGCCAATTTTTTTTAGTTCGAATCCAATCTTCGCACACATCACTAAAGCTGCCTGGGGTGAGATCCCAAGAGGAGTGCATATGGCATCCAACCCGGGAATTACGTAAGCCACGTCACTAAAGCTGGACCCCGAGAAAATCAGGCTAGTCCATCCTCCACGCAGGTGGCCTCTCGAATTTGATGGTTTTTGGATGGTTGTCCATTGATTTTCTTGGGTGGTACCCACCTTTTTGTGTATATTCCATCCAACCCGTTCACAACGGGAATCCCGCCATTATGACGGTTTGAACCAAAAATCATGAATGTACGATCATTAGTTGAGCCACACTATAGAAAACAATTGAACGCAATATATGAAACTGTAAACTCATTCGTCGGTGGTCCGCATGATGGTCGGATTGCTAGGAATTTTTGGGTGTCCAACTTCCACTGAAGGATAGGTTGGACCTCATACACTCGGCCAGATCGGCCCCACGCGGACTCCTCGTGGAAGAACCGACTTCCCAAACGCTTCGACTGTGTTCACATACATAAATAACTACTATGGTAGTCCAAAGCGGACCCGAAATCGGTAGTGATCCCTCGATCACCAAAGTGTCCGTACTGGTCGGCACTGTGGGCTCCGGGCGCGGATTAGGTACTTCCCTCGCCTGTCCCGAGCTCGAGACAGGCTAGGGCTCCGAGGGCCACCGTGATGTATGGATTTTATCCACACCGTCCATTCAGTTTTCTATGTCATTTCAGGTCATGAGACCAAAAATGGGGCAGATCCAAGCTCAATTGGACCATTAAATAAGTATTAAAGGAAGACCGTTGAAAACTTCTTGGCTGCCACAGGAAGTTTTGGATCAAGCTGATATTTGTGTTTTACCTTCATCCAGATATCTATGATCTTATGAACAGATTGGATAGAAAATAAACATCACGGTGGGCCCTAGGAAGGTTTCAACGGTAAAAATCATTAGCACCACTGCTTACTGTGGTGTGGCCTAGTTAAACCATAGATCTGCCTAATTTTTGGTAATACATCCTAAAATGACATGGAAAAATTCATGGATGGTGTGGATAAAATATATACATCACGGTGGCCCTCAGAGCCCTAGCCAGTCTCGAGCTCGGAACAGGCGGGGGAAGTACCTAATCCGCGCCCTGTGGGCTCCAGCGTGACGTATGTGTTTTCTCCACGCCGTCCGTCCAATTTTCCAGCTCATTTTACCGCACGAGCCCACACATTTGAAGCAGCCAATTTACCTACCCACCTTTTCCTTTAGTGAGGCCCACTTGAGTCTTGGATCCGGTTCATTTTTGTCGTAATGTCCTAACAGGAGCTCCCAAAACGGATGGACGGGGTGGATTTATCAAAAACCATCACTGTCCGCCCCACCACAGAAAACAGCGTGGACGGTGACATCCACCGTTGAAAACTTCTTAGGCCCACCATGAGTTTTATTTCAGATCCAACCGGTTAATAAGTTGCAAAAGACATGGAGAAAGGGAAGACACAAATATTAAGTCGATCAAAAATCTGTGCCCACCATGGACCAGCTCAACGGTGGATGTCACTGTCCCCACTGTTTTCTGTGGTGGCGTCCACTAGAGATATTGATCTGCCTCGTTCTTTGAGGTCATGCCTTGAAATGAAGCTGTCCAAATCCACTGAACGGTGTGGATACAACAGATACATCACCGTGGGGCCCACAGAACAGGTGACATCACTTCAGTACCATGATTCGCTACTCAACCCAACCTGCAGTAGCTAATCCGCGTCCGTCACTGCCAATCCGGACTGCGTACTGAGTTACTCCGCACGCTTCTGGGAAGTGTAAGATCTGTGGGGCCCACAGTGAGTTACGTATTTTATCCACTCCGTCCATCCATCTTAACACAAAATTTTAGGTATGGTGCATGAAAATGCAGCATATCAAAATCTAAAGTGGACCACACCACAAGAAATGTGTGTACTTCATTTCTACCATTGAAAAATTATCGGAGGACACGGAAGTTTCTGATCAAGCTGATATTTGTGTTGTCCCTTCATCTATATCCATGTTAGGTTATGAACAGGTTGGATGACAAATAAACAGCACTGTAGGGCCTGGGATGGTTTCACCAGTGGAAATCATTATTCCCACTTTAGCCCGTGGCATGGTCCACTTTAGATTTGGTTATGCTTAAATTTTGGGCCCAACCACTAAAATGAGCTCAAAAAACATATTGACGGAATAGATCAAGCACATACATTCTAGGTGGGCCCAAATGAGTTTACCACGCACGATACGAGCGTGCGGAGTTACTCCGCATGCAATCCGAATTCGATCTTGGGTCTAATACTGAAAATACGTAGAAATTTGGGGGAGCGGAATGGTGGTCACATAGGTACCGAGGTTACATGCTTGTATGCATGGCTTTGTGGGCCCCACCGAGAGAACGTATGAGAAATCCAGACCGTCCATATGTTTTAGAGTACCACTTTTGGACAGGTATTATACGAATCGGCCACTGCAGGAATGGGAGGATCAAGATGCGTACCTGTAAGCCTCTTATTAGAATTGTATCTGTTGTATGCTTCTCTCTCACAGTCCGTTGTGTGGGCCCCACCTGGAAAACCTACATAAAATACCAAACCAAATCGGCCATGAGAGTTCGACCATTCTCTCAGCGACCAACTGAAGCTGCATGATCCATTAGAAAAAAAACAGACTTACAAACCTATTGGATCTTCAATGTTGGGATACTGGAATGGATCTTCACATAGATCAATATAAATGAAAAACATTTCGTGAGTTGCTGGTGGACTTCAATGGAGGGAAGATACGCAATCCTCTCGAACGGCTCCAACGACTGACCGGACATGTCTATCCGACCGTTGATGGCCATTACAATCAAAGAGACCGTTGTTATCGACGGTGTGAGATGGAAGATATGGCTCTCATAGCTGACGAGAGATGTGGTGTTGAGAGAGGATCGTAGGGTCATCTCATCTCACTGCCGCTATGGATGGGAGGGATGGCGCTGTGGATGGGAGGGAAGCTGATTAGCCAGTGAACCCTACACCAGTGTAGGGTACGTGGAGCACGCAGAAGGCGGTGTCAGTCCTCGAGCACCATAATTGTACGAACGGTCCAAAGAGGAAGCGGATTGGCTGGTGCACCCTACACCAAAGAGGTTGCTGGTGTAGTGACCTCATCAAGTTCTGTGGGTCCCACCATGAAGTAATTGTTATATCCAAACCGTCTGACCATCTTTTGGGATCATTTTAAGGCTTGAACCAAAAACTAAGATAGATCCAAGGATCCAGTGGACCACACTGCAGAAAGCAGTGGGAGATTGAACGTATTTAGTCTTAACCTTTTTGGAGGTCCCATAAGTTTTGGATCAGTATGATATTTATCTTTACTCTTCATCCAGGTCCGTGTGACCTTATGAACAGTTTGGATGACAAGTAAACATCATGGTGGACCACGATTGTGTTTTAACGGTGAGAATCATTGTCCCCACTCTCTTTATTAGTGTGGTCCACTTGAGTTTTGGATATGACTCATTTTAAGTAGCATGCACTAAAATGATCTCTCCAAATGGATGGACGGTCTAGATGTAGTAAATACATCATTGTGGGGTCCACAACACCTTAATCTTATCTCAACTGTTCGTACGAACACGTTGCTCGAGGACTGCGCACTATATCTCTGCGTCCTCCACGTTCCCCAGAGCGGATTAGGTGAGACCCCAGCCTCACCCAAGACGGTGCGGCCCTGACCGTAGGGCCCACCTTGATGTACGTATTACGTATCCATGCCGTCCATCCATTTTTCCAGATCATTTTAAGGGATTATACCATAAAGGAGGCAGATCCAATCATCAGGTGGACCATAACATAAGAAAAAGTGGTGATTGAACGTTAATGGGCCACAGAAGTTTTGAATGAAGCTTATATTATTTTTTAACCTTCATCCAGGCTCATATGACCTTATCAACAGATTGGATGGTAAATAAACACTATGTGAACATGAAGCTGAGCCCTGAGAATTTTTTTAATGGTAGGATGGTTAGTCACCACTATTTCTTATGGTATGATCCACCTGATAATTGTATCTGCTTCATTTTTTGAACAATACCCTAAGATAATCTGGAAAAATGGATGGACGGAGTGGATACAGAATACATACATGAAGGTGGGCCCCACGGTAATCCCATGGTAAGGGCCGCACCGTCTTGGCTGAGCCCGGGGTCTCACCTAATCCGCTCTCCACGTTCCCACACCAGCAACGTAGCTGGTGTAGGGTGCACCAGCCAATCCGTTTCTCTCCATAGAAGGCCACGGTTCTGTGGGCCCGACGAGGATGTTTATTTGCCATCCAAACTGTTCATAAGGTCACAAGGACCTAGATGACGGGTAAAAATAAATATCAGATTGATCAAAGACTTCTGTGACCGCCAAGAATGTTTCAATGGTAGACGGTCAATCTCACTTGCTTTTTGCTAATGTGGCCCACTTGAAATTTGAATCCATCTCATTTTTGGTATAAATCCTTACAAAGACCATGAAAAATGAGTAGACGGTTTGGATATGATACATACCTACAAGTGGGGCCCACAAAACTTGCTGATTTCAATACCGCTTCCAAGTCAATGAAGTACGGTTCGCCAGTCAATCCGCCAATGGATGGGAGTGGTGATTTACTCCGGTCGAGGATTGCATGGGAAAGCCTTGCGCAAGAAGGTATCTATCTGGGAACTAGGGTGGGCCCACATTGATTTGTTCATATTAATCCACCCCGTCCATCCGTTTTGGGAGCTCATTATAGGACATGAAAAAAAAAAAGAACCGGATCCAAGAGTCAAGTGGGCCTCATTAAAGGAAAAGGTGGTTAGGTAAATTCCTACCGTTGAAACCTCCTTGGGTCCACAGTGATGTTTATATGACATCCATACCGTTCATAAAGTCACTACTACTGGGATGAATGGGAAAAACAAGTATTATCCTGATTCGAAACTCCTGTTGCTCCACAAATATTTCAACTGTGGACGTTCAAATGTTACGTTTCCGGCCCACTTGATTGTTCGATCCTGTTCATTTTTGTTTTCATATCCTAAAGTGAGCTCTGAAAACTGACTGACGGTGTGGATTTATCTATGGAACATCACTGTTGGCCCACCAAAGTTCCCAGCGTAGAAAATTATCTCTACGCAAGTACGTTGGAAATCCGCGCCCGTGTACTCCTGCTATGCAATGGATTCCCACGCAATGGATTCCCACGCCCGCGGTATTGCTGCTCAGGGCACGAGATGGTTTTGAGAAATCCCACAATTACGGCCGGTGTTCCAGCACGAGATTCGATGTGGTATTTTAAACATAAATCCCCTCTATCCAAACAGACGTATGGAATTTGGACGGTGGGATTTCGTAATTCCATCCCACGTAATCCCGCCTACTCCCGTGCGCCAAACACGCCCTTAGTATCTTTACAATCCCCTTTGAGATCTATGAATATCTTTATTTGCTTCCGTACAATATGCCAACACGCGGCGTGGCAGCATCCTACACAATAAATTTGGTGCGACAAATCAATTGTAAACAACTTCAACCACAACGAGGCCTACAATTTGAGCAGTTTGATATTGCATGCCTTTAACAGGTTGTTTGATAGGCAGTATTTGAGTGGATTTGACAGTATTTAAAATCCAACATACACCTTTTTGTGTTTGGCAGCGAAACTGGAGAGGAGGATTTGGAATCCAATGCAATCCAAATCTCCCCAAATCCATGATTTGAAATCCTATCAAATTGTTGAGATTTGAGGTTAACCGTCTCCAACGAGCATCTTTCCCACTGGTGGGAGAATCTCACGACAGAGCCTCTCTCCCCACAGTGCTACCTGGTATGATGGTAATTAAGAAAGGGATTAGGTTAGTATATATGTCCACCATGACATTTATGTGCAATTCACTACGGCCATCAGGTGCTTCACCTCATGTTAAGCTCAATAACAAAAAAATCAACCCTATTCTTGATTTAGGTAGACCACGATTGGAATCAATTTACAGTAAAATGGGAACCTTCTAAACTATTTTCCCTATTATGGCCCACATCAATCACGAACAAGCTTGATTTTTGGCACCCAGGCTTAAAATTTTGCATAACATCTAATGATTTGAGTGGATTTCACATGATCATCACGGTAGGCCTTGTAATCATCATAGTGGGTCCCAGAAAGTTTTTAACTGTGGCTATTCAATCACTACTATTTCCAGAGATGTGGTCCACTTGAGATTTGAAATCGGCTTAATTTTTGTACCATGACCTAAAACAAGCTTGAAAATTTGATGGATGGCGTGGGTATACAACACATACATTAAGGTGGGCATCGTAAAAATCAAGAGTGGACATTTCTCTCCCAATTGCTTTCTTTAGTGGGGCCCGCTTGAATTTTTTACCCTAAGTATAACATTGGATGACCCATTTAATGGTGGGAGTAGATAGATTTCAGGTACACATCACTAGGGCCTTTACATGATTGTCTTTTGACCTAAAACTTATGAAACCTATTAAAAAGTAAACTTTTGTATGTTTGTGGCCCACGCAAGGCTTGAAATAACCTCAAGTTTTTCCCAAAATGTATGTCTTGATGGATTTATTCCAATGACCATTTACAATGTTATACATGTATACCATTTTCGAATTTTATAGATTATTTAGTTAATCAAATTCAACTTCCTTAAATATAATATGAGATTTCAATTCTTTCATAATATATGCTGCCAAACAAAAACCTTTCAATGTATTCCAATTATAGAATGCTGAACATAATTAAGGATTTCAAATACATTGGATTCTAATGTATTTAGGATTTGGAATCTAAATCATCCCAAATACAAGCAACCAAACGAGCCCTAAAAAAATGCGGATTACCAGCTAAAGTCTTTCTCGAGAACTTCCTTAGACGGGAAGATAAGTGGGGCCCACCACTACGCTTGTGAGAAATTCACTCCGTCCATTTGTTTTCCCCAGATCATGTTAGGACATGAGCCCAAAAATAAAGGAGACCCAAAGCTCAAGTGGGCCACATGACAACAAAAGTAGGTAGGGAAATGCCTACCGTTGAAACCTCCCTGGATTTCACCATTATGTTTGTATGCCATGGCCACTTCATAAGTTCATTCCTGCTAGGATGAATAGGAAAAACAAAAATATTAATCTGATTCAAAACTTTTGTGGCCCACGATGTTCAATCCTCACTATTTCTAGTTGTGCAATTCACTTGAATTTTGAATCTGCCTCAATTTTAGACCCATGTCCTAATATGATCCGGCAAAACAGATAAATGAGGTGGATTTCTCACTAACATCACGGTGGGGCCACCTAGCTTCCCGTCGCAAGAAGGTGCTTCGCAGCGATCAGCGACCCTTTAAATGGGGAATCCAGATCCTCTGCTTTACCCGAGCAGAGGAATCCTGTTTTCCTCCTCTGTGATTGGTCCAGCTCGGACGGCTTGTGTACCAGCTCTGACACCATCAGTCAGAGCTGGACCACTTACAGAGGCACAAGCAGAGGTTCCCTGTTCGGGAAAAACAGAGGATCCGGACTCTTAAATGGGTCGGAACCTTCTTATTCACTGGAAATAGCTTTCTTAGAAAGCTACCATACAACACTCCTTAAGAGAACATATCGCCAATAGCATGGATGCATGCTAATTTAATACTCCTTCTTGTTTTTTTCCTGCTAACGTGTCATGTAAGTAGGAGATCTGATCCGTGCAAATGCTGGGCCCTACCATGAAGATCACCTTCCTGGGAAATCAGGCTGAACCACTGATTATATTGGGCAGGTACGAAAATTGACTCAGACAATCTGCCATCCATTTAACTCAATGGACCGTCGTGGTTATTCTGCTGGGTGATCTTCGAGGTGGGACCCACCATTTGCATTGTTGGCGGGAAACACAGCATGTATTAATAGTTCAAATCAATCTTCACATCACAATATTTACATCTATAACCAAACAAACGGCTCTCAAACTTCGTCCCCACTCCAATTGCTCTTCATCTTGGGCCCAGTGGGCCCTTCCTCCCCAAACACTTCCTTTGGGATTTCATCAACCAAACTCTCCACTGCAGTCTTGAGCTCCCCAGGAAGCAATCCCACCACCCTTTCGATCTCGGCATCGTAGTCGTAGCTGATCTTCGGGCCCCACTTCCTTGCGTAATCGAGCCACGGCGGTCCAACCACCGAATCCAAGTGGTCCGCCGCAACTATAACGAACGCTGAGCCCGTGTCCATGCTATATGGACCCTTCGCAGTGTCATTCCTTATGCCAATACCAAGCTGGCTAAGCCCTTGTAGAACCAGCCCTGGCTTTGAATAGAATGCATGGCCATACCTTGAGGCATAAGTAATGGCCTTGTTCCCACCTTGAAATTCCAGCTCTGATGCATCCACCCATTCTCCTTTGCTATGCTCTGAGAAGTAAATCCTCCAAAGCTCCCCATTGAAATTGCTTATTCTTAGTGTCACATGCTCCCAATCTCCCACATGCTCACCTATCTTCCCAAGGTCCACATTTATAGATCCCACTTTCGCCCTCCCAGGCCCGTTGAATGGATAAAAAACCCAGATGGCTATATCGGTAAATGTCGCGCCTAGCATTGGTTTTATGTGTAGATATGTCTCTGCACTTTGTAATTCGCCTTGCATGACCTTCTCTTTGGCACTGTCGTCGACGGGGAGATCCAACCAGTAAGTGTCATCGTTCGAGCCACCCTGAGGAAGGTTCGAGCCGTTGGGATCGATGGCAGACGGTGTCGACTCGCCTTGTTTGTAGAGAAGGGCTCCATTGCTGAAAAACCAGCTGACAGATGAAGGAAGGTATGTTTCATCAGTATAGAAGTAGACCCATGGAGAGTATGTTCTTAACAGTTCCTCTATTTGGCTGAGGTTAGGCATAGAAGAGAAATTGCTGTCTTTGTTCTTTAAACAAGCAATAGATGGAGCTGCATCATCCCCTTTCATGTATGCCATGAATGTGCCCACATAAACACCAAGTGCTTGGAACCCCCTAGTGGTGGGCCTCACACTATAGACATTGAAATCACTCGAACTGCTGGCTGTATTGGTGCCCCATATCCATGCATCGTTCTCGCATGTGTCGGTGAGGTCGGAACGGACGCATCGGATTTCATCGAGAGGAGGCTTCTCCGGCGAGTTGGTGACTGTGAGACCGACTGCCGCATAGCCTTCTGGTGGCACCGGTAGCCAAATGTAGCCATTGCCATCTTGCTTAGTGGACATGGACTCACTGCTCCACACAAGTGTGTAATCAACCGGCTCTGCAAGCGCGTCGCTGCCATTGCTGCCGCCTTTCCCAACTAGGACCCACCCAAAGAGAGTCTTATTATTGGGCTGGCAATAGCAACCCAACATGGAAAATCCTGATGGTATTGGTGAAGGTTTGAAAAATGTGGCACCAAGGTTATCCTGGCCCCCTTCTTGTGTAGCCCAAACCTTAGTGAATGTGGAGACCTGGCCCACCTCCAGCCCTCCCAGATTGATACTTCCATTTGCAAATCCCCCACCTACAAAATCAAAATCCAAACCAATAAATATTATTGTCCCAAAAATCAGGCCAATTCATGACTCAGGTGGGTCACACGAGAGGAATAGTTGGGAGGGGGCTGCCCACCGTTGATTTAAGTTGGACCCCACAAAGTTTCAGAATGACATTATTTTTTAAGCGTGCCATCATCAGGGAAAATGTTTCATGTGGATGGATGTGATGGCATATACACTACACGTTAGATCCTCCATGCAAATCAAGGGTGGGCGTTCCGTCTCAACTGTTCTGCTCATGTGTGGCCACCAGAGTTATTTTTGGGCCCATGGGCATGCAAGATGGCCGGAATGTCATTAATTAACACATCATGTGTGGGGCCTACAGCACTCATTTGCACCACAATGCAGCAAAACGTTTGCACTTGATAATTTTCCAAAGGAAAACACCAAAATGAAAAGGAAAGATAAAATACCCACATGAGAAAGGTCATGGTTGGGTGTTGTGACTCACCAGATGGCCATGATGGTAGTGGAGATGGAAACTTGAAGGTTGTTTCAATGGCTGAAATCTCTCTTTTCTTAGAGCTCGCCATGTCAGGAAGAGGAATGCAATTCCCCATATAAAAGAAGAGATTGTATGGGAGTAGGAAGAGATGGGGTTGTAGGATATTCTTTTATGGGGACAATGAGATTCCACGCATATGTGCTTGCAATCTGGTAGATCTGAAATGTCAGTGGATACAAATCGCTTGAGGTTTGAGTGCTTAAATGTAGAAAAGAGCCGTATCGTTTTTTACGTGAAGGAAATAGGCTACAAAACGTGGGAATGCTTATAGGGTCCTCGACCAGAGGATACTCGGGTTTTAGTTTTCGAGAGGTTTTCCAGATTCCAGACCTTTGGACCGTTGGGCCTCGCCATGGAAATGGTCATATCCAATACAAGTGTCTAGGCTCAGCAGAAAGTGAAGTTTGGGGCCCACCGGGATGTTTTAATGATATCCAATACGTTCATCATGTGCAACCCCTATTTGGATTTCAAAAATCAGGTTGACCCAAAAGTCAGGTGATCCACACCATGTAAAATCATGCCTAAAACCTTTAAAAACATCTATTGTGGCCGCTCAGTTTTGGGATGGGGCTGATTTTTCGCGTGCTTGTTCATTCTGGTCAGATGCATCCTGAATGGGTCCAGGTAGAATATATAAAACACAATGGGCCCCACATCCAATTTGAAAGTTTTTTTAATGGTGGGAGCCCCCTTACATCTGAGTTTTAGATTAGCCTACTGCTCTTTGAGATCGGATTAGGTACTACTTAGCCTGTCCCAGACAGGCCCCACGTGTCACATTTGTATTGGTGAAGGGCATATTGTCAGAAGAGACCTGCCACATCAGCAAGCATGACACAATCATGTCAGGGTGCGGATTTCCAGCGAATAGCTGAGAGCCAAGCTGGGCACAAAGTGATGTTTCTTTATAAATCCAACCCAACCAAGGTGGGCCCAAAGTGATGTTTTTTTTTTATAAATCCACCCCGTCCATCCGTTTTGGGAGCTCATTTTATATATGATTTTTTGGGAGGGGGCTGCCCACCGTTGATTTACGTTGGACCCCACAAAGTTTCAGAATGACATGATTTTTTAAGCGTGCCATCATCAGGGGAAAATGTTTAATGTGGATGGATGTGATGGCACACACACTACACGTTGGATCCTCTATGCAAATCAAGGGTGGGCGTTCCGTCTCAACTGTTCCTGCTCATGTGTGGCCACCAGAGTTATTTTTGGTCCATGGCTAAGCAAGGGAGGGCATGCAAGATGGCCGAAATGTCATTAATTAACACATCATGTGTGATAAAAAACCCACATGAGAAAGGACTTGGTTGTGACTCACCAGCTGGCCATGATGGTAGTGGAGATGGAAGCTTGAAGGTTGTTTCAATGGCTGAAATCTCTCTTTTCTCAGAGCTCGCCATGCTTTTACGGGGAGAATGAGATTCCACGCACATGGGCTTGCAATATGGTACATGTGAAATATAAGTGGATACAAATCGCTTGTGGTTGAGTGCTTAAATGTAGAACGAATCACTTGTTGTTGAGTGCTTAAGTGTAGAAAAGAGCCGTATCCTTTTTGGGCACGGATTTACAGCGAAAGCCTTGAGCAGGAATTTCCTGTGTTGAGAACCAAGTGAGGCCCAAAGTAAATTTTTTGATAAATCCACCCCGGTCCAACCGTTTTGGGAGCTCATTTTAGGACATGAGAACAAAAATTAACTGGATCCAAGACTCAAGTGGGCTGAGAACGTGAGGATTGGACGTCCACAGTTGAAATGTTTGTGGAGCCAAAGGAGTTTCGAATCAGGATAATATTTGTGTTTCCAGTTCATCCCAGTAGCAGTGACGTTATGAACGGTATGGATGTCATATAAACATCACTGTGGACTCCAGCGCGGTTTCAGCGGTAGTAATTTGCCTACCCACCTTTTCCTTTAGTGAGGCCCACTTGAGTCTTAAATCCGGTTTATTTTTGTTCTCACGTCTTAAAATGAGCTCCCGAAACAGATGGACGAGGTAGATTTATCAACAAACATCACTATGGCCCCCACCTTGATTCCCAGGAGAGAAACTTTCTGCGCGAGTCTTTCACAGGCAATTCGCGCCCATCGTTTTTGGGCGTAGATTTACTGGGAAAGCCTTGCGCCAGTAAATTCATGCGCTGGGTACTAAGGTGGGGCCATAGTGATTTTTTTTTTATAAATCTACCCTGTTCATCCATTTTGGGAGCTCATTTTAAGACATGAGAACAAAAATGAATCGGATCCAAGACTCAAGTGGGCCGAAAACGTGAGGATTGAACGTCCACAGTTGAAATATATGTGAAGCCACAGGAGTTTCGAATCAGGATAATATTTTAGTTTCCAGTTCATCCCAGTAGTAGTGACGTTATGAACGGTATGGATGTCATATAAATATCACTATGGACCCAGGGAGGTTTCAACGGTAGTAATTTACCTAACCACCTTTTCCTTTAGTGAGGCCCACTTGAATCTTGGATCCGGTTTATTTTTGTTTTCGTGTCCTAAAATAGGCTCCCAAAACAGATGGACGGGGTAAATTTATCAAAAAAATTACTTTGGCCCTACCTTAGTTCCAGCCGAGGAGCTTCTTGCGCAAGGCTTTCCCAGGAAATCCGCGCCCATCGTTTTTTATATGCAAGAAGTAGGCTGCAAAACGTGGGAATGCTTATAGGGTCCTCGACCATATGATACTCGGGTTTTAGTTTTCGAGAAGTAGGGCCCATGGCTCGGTTTTGCACCTTTGGACCGTTGGGCCTCGCCATGGAAATGGTCATACCCAATACAAGTGTCCTAGGCTCAGCACAAAGTGAAGTTTGGGGCCCACCGGGATGTTTTAATGATATCCAACACACCCATAATGTGCAACCCATCTTATTCCATTTGGATTTCAAAAATCAGGTTGACCCAAAAATCAGGTGATCCACACCATGTAAAATCACGCCTAAAACCTTTAAAAACATCTATCGTGGCCACTGAGCTCTGGAATGGGGTGATTTTTCGCGTGCTTGTTCATTCTGGTCGGATGCATCCTGAATGGATCCAGGTAGAATATATAAAACACAATGGGTCCCACATCCAATTTGGAAGTTTTTTTTAATGGTGGGAGCCCCTTACACCTGAGTTTTAGGTAAGCCTACTGCTTTGCAGGCGCCAAGGAGAAAATTAGGGGGGCAAAAATGATGGACCGATTGGATTGTCATTAAAACATCATGGTGGACCCACACATTGATTGCATAGTAAACTGACCTAAAAACATTTGTGGATCCAGCCTCATCCCATAAACCATTCAACCTTTTACCTTGTTCTCTACCTAAATGCGGATCGGTGCTGCCTTTATTTTATCAACCATCCATTTGATGGATATAAAATTTAAAGGTTGGGAACATCCTATTGAGGGGATTTTCAGGGAACGGTGTGGACCTAATGTACCAATGGTCAGGATCATTAGACCATGGACACCGTGAGTTTATAATGGGACACATGATCAAGTAGTACCCTCTTCAAACACTCAACTACCAACCGTCCTTGCAGAGAAAGTTGGGTGCCACACGAAAATCATTTCATTTTAAAACTGCACCAATCCATCCAGGTTGTTAGGAAAGCAACGTGGTCCGTCTTTTTCACTTAATTTTTTTTTTTAAAAGTCCAAAGAGGCTTTCCATCTTCCACCTCTCTTCGTTTGGTAACAAGTCTACCTCATCTTACACGTGTCAACTGGTAATAAGTATGCAAGATGGAGACCGCACATGTTCCAACTGTCATGGAAATACGTTGAAAGTGCTATGTCCAAAATATCCAAACTACCATTAATGTAGGTGAGTAGGGCTGTTCAAAAAACCGACCCAACCGATAAAATCGATCGAATCGGACTGAACTGATCGATTTCGGTCAGTTTTCGAATCTATTTTGGGTTGGGTCGATTTTTTAATATAAAAAACTGAGAGTGTCGGTTCGGTTGTCGGTTTGTAAAAATTATAAACCGTTTTCAACCGAACCGAACCGATATGTGTGTGTGTGTGTGTGTGTGTGAGAGAGAGAGAGAGAGAGAGAGAGAGAGAAGTTGAGGTTGGCCCCACTTCAATATTTACATAAAATCCACTCTAACCAGTAAGGGTGCCACCCCAAGTTAGGCCCAAGACTGAAATATCATCTTTATCTGTAATTCAAGTGGGCAACACCAAGAAAAAGAGTTTGGAGGGTAATATGGCCTGTACACTATTTCCAATTGTGTGGCCCACCTGTATCAAAGATGACGCTGGTTTTTCATATTTAGGCTTAAAATTGGGTTAGTCACCTGCTAGTTGGAGTGGATTTTTAAAATGCATGATAGTGGGGCCTTTTTAAACTACATTACCAATTACCTCATGTCAAGTAAAAGAATTTTACGTAGACACCGACTTTGCAGCACAGTGAGGGTGCGAATTAGGGTAACAGTTCAGTGCGTGTTATCCTAACTATGTGGAATCACCTTGATGTATGTTTTGTATATGTTATAGGCTAAATGATGGAGATAAGATTTCACGCGGAAATGCCCAAAACGTCCATTCGACTCTCGAGATTACCTGATCGAGAGTCGAATGTTGGATAGGTACGAGACGCCCATTCGACTCTCGAGATTATCTGATCGAGAGTCGAATGTTTGATAGGTGCGAGACGCCCATTCGACTCTCGAGATTATCTGATCGAGAGTCGAATGTTTGATAGGTGCGGGACGTCCATTCGACTTTCGAGATCACCTGATCAAGAGTCATAGATTGAAAAATACGGAGCAGCTATTCGCAAGTCCCGAGTCTTCATAACCGATAGTCAAATACGGCAAAGCTCGATCCGCGAGCAGACCTTCTCACAAGTCGTTGAAAGACATTACACCCAAAATATGTACTGGGACTCGCGACCACATTTTAACCTGCGAGCAGCTTTACTACGTGCGTCTCCTTCCTTTTCGGAGGCTATGACTCTAACTATGGCTTCCGGCCGGACCCAGCCGGATTTCTAGGGATTACCATCTAGGGGCGTGATTGTTGGAATAAATCATTGGGTTGGATCTGACTAAGAAAATAGGATCTTATCCCATGAAATCAGCGGATTCTCAGTATCGTATGCGACATCAACGGGATTTCGACATCTCACGTAACAGATTGGATTGTTTCAGATCTATATAAGGGGATGGCTCCCTTGAAGAGGAGGTACGTACTCATCATTCAATCTTGGTCCCGTTTTGCTTGGCTTCTCTTCTGTGGCCTAACTTAAGCGTCGGAGGGCTAACGGCTGGTCTCCAGCCACCCTTATTCGCTGTCTTGCTTCAGGTCTGGTGGTGGAAATCCCTCCTGGAGCGAAGGAGAAAAGCCGGAGGATCTCGTTACAAAATCTGACATTAACAGTATATCCATTCCATTCATCTGTTTTCATCTATCGTTTTAGGACATGGTTCCAAACCTCGAGAAGATCCAAATCTCAAGTAAACAATACGATTGGAAACAATGATGAATAACTATTAGAAGCATTTTATGGGCCACAAAAGTTTTAGATTGAGGCCCAAACCGATAAAACCGACAAAACCGAACCGACCCGAGTTTATCCGGTTTGGATTGGTTGGTGATGATTCATCGGTTTGATTCGGTTGTTAAATATTCAAAACCGACTTAGTCGGTTCGGTTGGATATTTTCCCTCAAAACTGAACCGACCGAACCGTGCACGGCCCTATAGGTAAGGCAAAAGAGTTATGCATATCCGGTTGTTCGCAACTTAATTACCTACACACGTGGAGAAATGGTCACGTGGGAACCCATTTGCATGAACTGATGAGTATTTTTTGACACGTGATTATGTGGGCACATAATCTGAACGGTCCACTAATTAAGTTACCTTATGAAATCTCCATGATTTAAAAGTTAGCCTGATCCAAATTACTTGATTTGCCTTCTCACTAGACTGTGGCCCACTAGATTTTTAAATCATGCTAACCTTTGATTCCTGGGGGATTCAAGAGATGACTCATGGAGTGGACCATTGAGATTTTGCAACCATCATGTGTGAAATATGGTTACAAGTTTCCATGAGAATTGGTCCTAAATGAACATTTCTCCACACGTGCGTGTATTCATATGCTCACCTACCATAGCTTTTTGAGAACTCATCTCACGTGAGGTGACCCCAAAATCTGGATGGTCCATGTGATGCAGCACCTCATGAAATCCCTAGGGCCCAACTTTTACCCTGAGTTAAAGCCTTAGACTGCCATAATAAAAGGAAACAGTTTCCTTCCTTTATTTACTCCTCTTTTTTATATATCCACCAAAGTTTTGTATCAAGTTGAAAGTTGGGCCTAGAAGTTTCATAGGATGCTGCATCACATGAGCATTTCAAAGTTTAGGCGCATAACACGTGTGCAAAGGTGCACAAAGCTAAAAAGGCATTATTGCATGGCTCTTGGTATTAGGTGATCTGTTCTCTTCATAACAGTCTTTCAGTTTTCACCATGCATGGCACATCGCTTAGGCACATCGTTTAACAGTCAATTCACCTGTACCCCATGGATGCTGTTTTACTTAATCATACTTATGTATTAAAGATTATATTTCTTTCTAATAAGGATAAAACTTATTTTGATAATAATATTTTTTTCTCTAATACATATTAATTAATGTTAGAGCAAACTAGAATAATTATGCTTAGATTAGATTTTTTTTAAAATATTTTTATATTTGTTAGAATCTCTGCAAATGTCATAGAGGTAGTGGCATCCAAACAGGCCTAAAAGGAATTTCAGAATTTTGCAGAAAGGTGAGAAAAAAAAAAATATATTTTTATCCTTGTTATAATCTCTGCAAATGTCATAGAGGTAGTGGCATCCAAACATTTCTTTCTTTTATCTATATATATATATTTCAGAATTTTGCAGAAAGGTCATGCACAACGCACCTACTGATGCGGTGAGCAGCGTGGATTTTCACCGCTAATGGGCTTTAAGACCCCTTAGTTGAAACTCCGCTACAGTTAATTTGGGCTGGAACTCGTTTCACTGACTGGGGGTCAGCTGGACCAACAACAGTGTACTAACTACAAGAAGCTGCCACGCTGCCACCCAATGTGCCAATGTGGCACACGTGTGAGTGAATCCTGCCATGTGGGTCGAAAATCAGGCCAATCCATTCATCCAACAGGCCAGTGTTAGAAACCACGTAGCTAACCTTGTTTAAATTATTCTGACCATCCATTTGTTTTGTAAACTGTAGATCCACCAATCAGTTAATTGACCTATTTTTGGTCAATGGCAGCTGCATCGTGGGACCCATTTGCATGGCTTGGATCTAAAAAATGAGCTACTACCGCACGTGAGACGGGCTATGGATGGGCTCCTTTGTACACGCGTGTGGGTTTGTTAAACCTCCACACATCTGGAAGGCTACAGAGTATGGTGCATCTATTATAGATGCCAGAAGTGGCATTCGTGCGCTCCATCGAGAGCTCTGAAAGTATGGGCCAATTTTCAATCAACAGTAGGACACACAATTTGGACGGTCTTGATGGAGCATATGTTGGCCACACGTGTATTTGTAAATGTGTGTATGCGTGCGATAGATGGGGTATGATAAGCTTGAAGGCGGATTACGTCCTACCCTGCCGTCTCCAGCTGGGAATGGCTAGGGGCTCCGAGTGGCCACCGTGATGTATTAGTTTTATCCACACCGTCCATCCATTTTGCAGTGGAATTTTATGGAATGGAACCAAAACTTAGGAAGATTCAAGGGTCAAATAGACCACACTACAGGAATCAGCGGTGATAATGGTAATCACCGTTGAAATTTCCTATCGCCCACCATGATGTTTATTGCCATCCGACTTATCCATAAAGTTATATAGACCTGAACGAAGGAAAAACACAAATATCAGCTTCATGCAAAACATCTGTGGCCCCAAGAAGATTTCGACGGTAAGAGTTTAATCACCTCTGTGTAGTCCACTTGTGTCTTGGATATGTCTCAGTTTTGGTCTATATTCTGAAATGATAAGGAAAAAATGGATGAACGGTGTGGATAAAGCCCTTACTTGACGGGGACCTCTCGGGGCCCAGCCCGTTCCGACCTGGTGACGGACAGGGTAGGACGCAATCCGCGTTCGGTAAGCATATCTTTAAATTAGTTAGGTTAGGTATGGTCGGCAGGGTCGAGTATAGTTGCGATAGGGTCGAGTAAAGTTGTTATCAGGAGTCAGGACAGCAGATCAAGACTCAGGGCACATGTTTCAGGCATGACATATAGGCCGGTATACGATGCGTGGCCCGCCTATTTAACAGTATGCACGGGTTCTCAATTATGATTATTTGGACCGGTGATTTCGTAATCCAGACCATTGATAAATTATTTCCTACTCTCGATGAATTATTTCTTGAAAATAAATTTGATTGGATTTCTATAACCTTTTTTTTTTTTTTTTTTTGAGGTCTTCATATATACGGTTAATAGTCCAGATTTAACTGAGAAACGTTGGTAGGATCTTCTGATATCGAAGATTTTTATTCCTTGTGTGAAGAAACATACCAACGGCTATGATTATTCTAACATGGCCCCACTTATCAGAATTTGAACCTGAAGTGTACAGTACAAAGATGGGCAGGCTTCTCATATGATTCCGTGTCGAGTAAAAGGTCGTCGGATGATGCTGATTTCCTTCCCGTGATGATAAGATCGAGCCGGGAGCTCATTAGGTGAGACCCTGGCCTCGTGGTCCTTCCCGTGGGGCCCACCTTGACGTCCAACGCTGTACATCTGTTTTGACAGATCATTTTAGGCATAAGCGTTTTTTCTTTTACACACGCACCCCCACACCCACCCATGCACACACACCGGTGCTCACGCCATAACGGGATTTCACTGCTTGTCGGAACTCCAATCCCAGACCCTTGTTGAAACTCCTGGGAGTCTACCACTAAGACAAAGAATGATTAAATCAAACAGAACCAAATCATCCAATTACTATTAAAACTTTTTATGGGCTACAAAAATTTTGGATTAACCAGGCAATTGTTTTTTTTTTTTTTTTTTCCTACCTTATCAATAAGTTGACATTATGAAAATACCGCAGTGAGCCTTAGAAAGTTTTTAATGGTGGGTATTCAATCACAATTGTTTCCTATAATATTATCCACCTATGGTTTGGATTTGCTTCAATTTTTGTCTCATGCTCTAAATTGATACAACAAAACTAATAAATGGTGTAGACATGCATTAAGGTGGGCCCCACAGTAAGAACCACATCATCTTAGGAGAGGCGGGGTCTCACCTAATCTACTTTGGGACGAGCCAGGAAGACAGGATGTGGATAGAGGACATAGGGGCTAGCAGCTTTTGGGTCAAGCCGTGATCATGGGCCCACCTCAATGTATAAGTTGTATATAGATGTTGTCCATATGTTTTTCCAACTTATTTTAGGGCATGGTCTCAAAATAAGGTAAATCCAAATCTCGAGTAGGACTTAAATTCCTATACTTAAAGCTTCTTAGGAGCTGCGAAAGTTGATGGGGTTTTCCTCCTTATGAGTTGGGAGAGATTTGCTTGAACAAAGTCATCAATTAATTGACCATCTTGGTCAGGCAACTGACAAAAATCGAAAATTCACAATAAGCTCTTTAGGATTTTTTGGACAGTTTCAGGGCTACCGAAGGACCGGTTGCGCGATGTCGATCGATCGATCGACTGATCAACCGACGGGTTGCATAGTTTAACGCATTTTCTGTGTTTTGTTTCTAATTCGGACTTAAGTGATATATAAACACTTGTTTACAGAATTAGGGTTAACCTAAGACATTCTAGAGAAAGAAAGTTTGGAGAAAGAGAGAGGAAGTCCAAAATTCATGAGAGAGAGAGAGATAGAAGAAGAAGTCCAGATTTGTGAAGTTCATACACGTGGTTAGCCTAAGTTCATAGCCCCTTCAAGGACAGTTTCTAAGGATTTGTTAATCCTCGGTAGCGAGATCTCCTGTTACTCATTCTCTTTGATTGTAATCCGCCCTATGGGTGAAGATATTGGATCTGAATGTTGAAATAAACTCGTGATTGTTGTATAATACATTTTACATAGTGGATTTGTTGATTGGACCGGGTCCCGTGGTTTTTACCTCTATTATTAGAGGGTTTTCCACGCAAAAAATCGTTGTGTAATGTATGGTAATTGTGTTTATTCATCTTAAATATTTGAGATTATTTCATACAACTCAAATATTTCATAATTTTGTGTGTTGAGGATTGCGAGATCTAAAGACTTGTGCACCGTGCCCCAACAAAAGTTTTAGATGAAGCTGGTTTTTGTTTTTTCCCTTTATTCAATCCCTGCTTGTGGAAATATAAGGGGAGAAGCTGGTTTTTGTTTTTTCCCTTTATTCAATCCCTGCTTGTGGAAATATAAGGGGAGATTAGGTATAACTGGGCAACATGTTAGTGAGTCTCACCCTGATTGTAGACCCATTTTGATGCATGTGTTATATATCTATACTCTCTCAGTGTTTCAAATTCATTTTAAGGCATGGTCCAAAAAATGAAACAAGTCCAAATCTCAAGTGACCACACAGTAGTAATTGAATAACCACTATTAAAAACTTTTCTTAAGAGCCACAAAAGTTTTAGAGCCACAAAAGTTTTAGATTAAGCTGATATTTGTGTTTTCCCTTCATCCAAGTCCCTGTGACCTTATCAGCAAACTGGATCGCAAATCGACATTACAATGGCCTATAGAAAGTTTTTAATGGTGGGTGTTCAATCACCACTATTTTCCTGTGGTGTGGCCCACCTGAGATTTGGATCTATTTCATTTCTGGGACCCTTGCTCTAAAGTGAGCTGAAAAAAATGGACGGAGGGCGTGGATATGCAAGATATACATGACGGTAGGCTCCACGGTTAAGGCTTCACCCACTAAGCCGTTACCTCAGCCTCACCCAATCACTGCTCGAGGAAAAATGGGACCGAGGTAACACATTAAAGGTGAATTCCTTTCTTTTTTTTTAAACAGACCACACGGTTAGTCACACGATGCACCCACCCACCATAGAATCATCAAATACCCGAACTTTTGTGGCGGTGTGGGGTCCAAGGTTTCTGTCTGGCGTGGCTCTTCTTGGGCTTTCCTTAAGATATATAAGATCTATATAAATGAAAGGTTCAAGATTTTTCACATGAAAGCACTAGCACGATACACCAGCTCATTTTAAGAAATGGTCCCAACAAAAGATTTAAAATTTAAAAAAAAAATGGAGAGATAGAAGGAGACGGCCTAGAGTCCGTATCCAAAAAGTCACTTTCTTTTTATATAATAAGACAGTTTTGCTTAATTATTGCGTGTATATATTCGGTTGAAACCAAAAGAAAAGACAGATGAGTTCCCTCAATCCCCTCTTCAGCGTTTTGGCTTCTTGTCTACTATAGTTGGGTATGGGACGTGTGGTGCATGTGAAGGTGGTTGGATAGACCGGAGAGAGGTTGAAGTGACTGTAAAAGGGTGTCAAGTACGGCACATGATACACATGCATTTAGAACTTAAACATGTGCCATGTATTACTTTGTTTAACTGTCCATATTCAAAAACTCGCGGATCATAATTCAAAATGATATTCCTAACCTCTAATTAACACATGTTATTCAGACAAGCATAATATTTTCATTGAATCATCAATCATCCTTATATGTCAATATATTAGCTATCTATGAAATCATGTTGCAGGAAAATCACCCACGGGCAATTTATGCAAACAATGCAAAATCATAAAAAAAAAAAAAAAGAGGCCAAATCAATACCTAAAAGGGAATAAACAAAAAAAAAAGAAATAAAAGGATCAAAGATTTATGTATTTCAACAATACGTCTACTCCACGATTTAACAACATAGTTTTCTTTTCATTAAAACAGACACTAGGAAAGGTATGAAGAGTAAGATCACCATTTACTTAAGTAGACAAAACCTTGAATCCACAAGATGAAAAAGAAATTCAAAATTTTATTATTTAATAATTCTTAGGCTTTTCGATTACATTAATTATAAAAGTAAAAAAATTAAACTCTAATTAAGAGTCCTAATTCAATTAAAATAGAATTTACCTAAAATAATAAATCTTAGCAAAAATAAAAAGTAATAAATTAATCATGTTGGATGAGTCCTAGCATGATTAGGAACAACTTCTAAGAAGTCTGGCTACTCTAAAATTCTAAAATGAAGGAGATGTCAAAATAAAAAATTACTAGAAAGAGTAATTTTTTTCCAAAATTGAGATTTTGAATCAAAATGAAGCATTTTCTCACAAAACAAGCCTACGTGACCTGTTATGTTGACCTCAGATGACCTATTATAATAAAGATTGATAGTTATTGTATTATGGCTAATTTACGATTCACACTTTGAATAACAACTTCTCTCAATCTGGAATAAATTACTTCAAACCGAATGTGCCGAAAAATACAAAAGTTACCTTTCAGTCCATCTATGTCAAAAATATTTGTGCAGCCCACTCTACATAGAAAAGCAAGAAATACAAGAGTAACCTCTTTTTCACTCTTCCTTTGTGGGTGAACTTTTCACTAAATAATACCTTAGAAAATTATACAATGGAATACCTTTTTAACCAATGATGCTCCTTATACAGACCACAGCCGAGCGCATGTGCCAAATCCTAAGAAAATTAGGCTTCGATCTCATACGCACGTATGCAAGGATGGACAAAAAATAGATTGGTTGGAGGTATCATAATATGTGATTAATGACATTGACACCCCCCTTTACACCCTAGGTTCTATGCCTCCCAATGGGCCATGGTTGAATGATCCACACCATTGATCTGATGCAGCTGCGTCGAATACGTAAATATCTTAGCCATCAATCTCGGGCCCTTTCTTCAGTTGGAGTGTGGATGCTCATCGTACCTCTCTTCTCAACCATTTATTTTCAGGCAGCTGGGATTGTAGATATGGGGCACCGGTGCAACCAATGTAGGGCCCACCAGATCAATGGTATAAATAATAATTTTTAGCAAGCAGCTGGGCCAGGACTGAGCTGGGTTTTTAGCTCAGTGCCCAGGCTTGGACAAGCTTCCACACAGCCCATTTACACCTCGTTTGCCACAGGTGGCAATGAGTTGGCCAGGTCCGGTCCATCTACTCGATGGGCTAAGACGTCAAACCCAAGCTCTACCTATTTATGTGGACCATCAAATTCGAGATGAATTGTCAGGTCGGAACCCACTCAACTCCGCTTGTTTAGTTGGCAAATTTCATTTTGAAGCTCATTAATATCGAATGGGGGCCATCAATAACCACCCATTATTTTAATCAGGTCTCATATTTTCTGGCACAACTACAACCGCACATCATGTGGCCCAAACCCATCCAAGATGTAGTCCCGGCCAGCTGGCCAGCAGGCCCAGTTTACCATACCACTTGTAAAGTCCGTTCAATCTCAGCCATTGGTGTCACAATATCGCTTTCGAAAACAGCATAGCGTTTCTTGCGACTGGATAAAACAAAAATAGGAAGAAAAAAAAAATCCTCCTTTGGCACTATGCAATTTAATAATAGGTATTTTAAAATGCTTGGCCGAGATATGGTGGTTTAGTGATGCAAACCGTCGATATGTGGACCTTACTCTGGATGCCTTCTATTTTCTAACCTTCTTTTTGTTGGGACACCTATTGAAGGGTTAGGATGTTCTTTGTGGTGCATGGGCCATCCACGGAGGAGCCTTAATGATTTGGATCACTGAGCCACAGGCTCCACTACAAGTGGAGCAAATGGTTCATGATCGATTGAAACTGTTGAGATGATGCACCTGTCACTGCATGGCTTGTCTTTCTTAATCTTGTTGGACCATCTGTTGAAGGGTTAGGATGTTTCCGTCTGGGAGATCTTTGGTGCGTGGGCCATCTACAGTGGGGCCATCATTTGTGATGCAAGAGTAGACGTGGTGAGATTGACCACCGTCACTCTCACGGATGAATATTTCGAATCTACGGAACGTCCTAAAATCCTAAATCGGATGTTTTTTAATCCATGAAGAAGAAGAAAAAAAACTAAAGTTTTATTGAATAATGTAAGATGGATCGTTAACAATGAAATAAACAAGTTTAAATAGACTAAAAAAATCTTAATTACACAAATAGGAGAGTCATGATCAAAATGGGAAAGAAATCTATAAAATTCGTGCAAATCAACGCATTTTGTCGACCTGTCAGCCCGACCCATCGGCCGGTCGAAGTTGGGGTCGACCGGCCAAACTAGGCCCAAACTGTCCAGTGATATTTCAACAAAATTTGACTGATCGACAATTCTCGACTGCTCAGATCCATCGGGAATTTGAAATCTGCTGAATTTTTTACCTTTTTTCGAAAGAAAAAAATTGGATGGTTGGGCTTATGTTCTCAGTGAAGGTTTTTTATGGTTATGCTCCATCTGTGGTTGGGTCAGGCTATTCCAAAAGTCTAGATTTCCATAATGTATGCCATGCATGCGTTGAAGAGTCACCAACGTCTCTGAAATAGTGCAAAACTAACATAGGAGTTTAGCGCCGAATATATTAATAAATCCAACTTATACAATCGCACCATTTCAACTATATGGATTCTGGTTTGTACTTTATTTTCTCTTTCAGCTGACTATTTGTAGGACCACTGAATCACTTTAAAAGTTTTTGGTAGGTTTTCTGTTTCCACAGAGATCACACGCATGCCACCATAGAGTACGGCATTCTATCGCGACTCCATTTCAAAATAACAGGATTCTTACCGCAAGTTTTGGAATTGTTGGGATAATATTTGAACATCAATAGTGTGTTGGAATCGTGATAGTAGTTGTCGTTTCATCCAGTACATGAACACATTGGCGCTTTCAACTCTTGCATTCGTTAATTTCGGAGTTGCTCCCACCAAGCCGAACCGTCCTCCTTCAACTTTAATGCTACGTACCGAACATTTTTCTCCTCAAGCATTTGCACGTAGTTGAAGAAGCGTCCAACTTCAAAGAGTCAGCCGTTTATGCGACTCCAGCCATCAAAGCTAGGAAGATCTATCATCCTCTTGTAGGACCGATCTTTTCTATTCATCCGATCATACAATTTAGCAGACCTCGAAAACAGATTATCACCACGAGTAACAACTCAATCTAGTTTCTTTATGATATGGTCGAATCCAGCTTACAGCTCTTGCATGACTTGATGATTCTCCTGCTAATAAGTCTCACGCATCGTCTCGAAAGCATGTCGCTGTGAGAGGAGTAGATCCCTTGATCACTATCAATGATATTTTTGTCCGTACTTTTGTAAAGAGACATCAGTTCGATGGTATTCTTCGCTCTGATACCACTTAGCGCAGGCGTAAACGTGATGAGATAGATTACTGTCTCTCTCACAGATAAATATTCTGAATCCACGGAGCGTCTGGGAATCATCAATCGGATATCTTCGAATCCACGAAGAAGAAGAAAAAACTTAAGTTTTATTGAATAATATAATTTGGATCCTTAACAACGAAATAAACAAGTTTAAATAAACTAAGAAAATCTTAATTTCACAAATAAAAGAGTCCTGATCAAAATAAGAAAGAAATCTGCAAAATCTACAGTATCCTATCAACTTGTCGGCCAATCGATGTTGGAAGTCAGTTATTTAAAGTTGGGGGTCGGCCAGGCCGAAATAGGCCCAAACTGTCCAGTACTATTTTAGCAAAATTCAGTCGGTCAACAATATCCGACAGCCCGGGATATCAGGACATTGCTAAAACATTGTGTTGCAGCATTGTCTCACATAGTATAAGCCACAACAAAGGCTGACTAACGTCTACAAAATGCTCAGCCGGCAGTGTCCTGATATCTCGAATCCAACGGCAGAACTTGGATTAAAGAAATAAAAAAACCCAAATCCCGAATCCAAATGTAATCAATCAACACATCCAGGCCATTAAAATAACAATACATCTTGAAATGGACTAACTCCAACTCACGTAAAATCAAACACAAGAAGCCAAACACAACCCAACACATAAGAACCAACACTCCCTCGCTAGATATATGACTCCCCCAACATGGCTCAAACCAACGACTGTAGAAACACACCAATATGGGTGACCACAACAAAACCATCTTTGTCCTCCTCATCTTAGCCTTCCTCTTCTCTCCAATCTCATCCCTACAACCCAAAATCAACGTCTGGCCAATGCCCCGTACAATCAAATGGCCCAGTCCACAAGCCACCCAGCTCTCACCCTCCTTCCACATCATCTCCCCCACCCACAAATACCTACTCAGCGCCGCGAACCGTTACCTCCACTTGATCATCTCCGAGCACTACCAGCCCATCCGTGGCCCACCCGTCAACGTAACTGGCTCGCCCCATTTAGAAGCATTAAAGATCTTCGTCACCGACCTGTCCGTCCCTCTCCAGCACGGCGTCGACGAGTCATACTCGTTATCGATCCCCACATCTGGCGATGCTAATCTAACAGCTGGGACTGCATGGGGCGCAATGCGGGGCCTAGAAACGTTCTCCCAGCTAGTTTGGGAGGACAGTTCATTGAACGTCCCGATCGGGCTGTATATATGGGACGCACCGATGTTCCCACACAGAGGTGTAATGCTCGATACATCGAGGAATTACTATGGTGTTAAGGATATAATGAGGACGATTAGTGCAATGAGCGCGAACAAAATGAATGTGTTTCATTGGCACATAACCGACTCGCATTCATTCCCGTTGGTGCTGCCATCGGAGCCAGACCTAGCAATGAAGGGATCGTATGGACCCAGCATGCAGTATTCGCCGTTGGATGTGCAGAGCGTGGTCGAATTTGGGATGGAGAATGGTGTGAGAGTCATGCCCGAAATCGACTCTCCAGGTGAGTGCATCTCTTAGTGCCACTACTTGCTATTTTGGACATGTTTTGTTGCATTGCATTTGAGAGAAATGATCATATTTATTCGAACCCATGGTACTTACCATATGTTCAAGCTGTTTTGGGGCCCACCCATGATGTGCGTATAGAATCCATCCAGCGTAGGCCTCCTCATGTCTTTTTTTTTTTTTTTACCAATATTGGAAAAAAAAAAAAAACCACCCTTTTTTTCTGTTAGTCATGCAACGTACCCACCCTCTTACGGGGACAACACACCCGCTCGGTTAGTCACACAATGCACTCACTGGTGAGGTTAGTGTATCTCGTTAGCACTCGAACCTAAGACCCGATGTTGAAATGCCCGAAGCATCTTCCAGCTAGCTAGGCTACCAGGCCAGAGACAAAAAAAAAAAGAAAAAGAAAACTACATTAGTTTCTCTTACCTATCTCACATTCTCAAGTGCATACGTTCCCGTATGATATTATATAACCTAACATCTTCTCAAACTAGGGTTGTTTGGATGCCCTTATAAATGGGGAATGGTGTAAATGATTTACAAATAAATCATTTACACACTACGTTTGGATGATCTTTTTAACCTGTGAATCATTTACAGCCTGCAAATGACTTATAGCATTTACCACATTTCATTTACAAGCAAAAAGGTGGTATTTTATTTACAGGCTCTCCATTTACACACTAATGGCTATATTTTCAAACATTAGCTCCTATTCATAGAGTTTAAACAATTTACAGGCTATCCATACACAGACAATCATCTAACTATGAATCATTTACAGCTTACAGCCAAATAGGCTTGCATAAATCATTTACAACTTAAACCATCTACATATATCCAAATTACCCCCAAGAGAATTAGACTTATCTCAGGTTTCTTAATCCAACTTAAATAATAATTATCCTATTAAGATATTTAAGACTCGGGACCTCAAAATGACTCTATAAGATTATATTTCAATTGGGTTTAGTTAAAAAAAATTTAAAAGAAATGTTTTATTAAAATCCATACACATATGCTTTTTCTTCACTTTAATTAAAAAATGTTCGAATTGTTGGGTTTGTCCCACATTGGCTAGAGGTTAGGGAGATTGTTAGGCTATACATTAGGAAGAGGCCCTTCAATAATGACTAGCCATTTTGAAGTGGAATCTGCCCCCACACGAATTTCACTTTTACAAGAGGGGGGTTAATAATACTATAAGAATAATGTATTAAATACGCGATTCAGAGCATGGTTTGAAGTTTGTTTGAAGATTCAGAGATGTATGCTGAGCTCGCTATCAGAGTTGTACCATGATGTATGTGTTTTATCTATGCCGTTAATCCATTTTGCTAGATCATCTTAGGGCATGAGCTGAAAACGAGGCAGATCCAAATCTCAGATGGACCACACCATGACCAATCCACTCCGTCCATCTGTTTTGCAAGATCACAATAGGGAGGGAGTTGTGTGCCTACAATTTATCTGATTGGTAATAACCCTATGAACGGTTTGGATGGAATATAAACATCATGGTCAGCTTCAGGAAGGTTTCAGTGGTGGAAGTTTCAATCCCCACTGTTTCTTTCGTGTGGCCCATCTGAGTTTTAGATCTGCCTATTTTTAAGAGCCGTGTCCTATTGTGGTCTTTGAAAATAGATGGGCGGAGTGGATTTGTTACGTCCATCTTTGTGGACCCCACAAGCCCCCGGGCACAGGTATATATCTCTGTGAGCGGGGTCACATACGATGAACCTTCTCATAATTCTAATCTGAATGATGGGCTGACATGGATGCCCCTATGCCCTGGAAGATCCTAACCGCTCGATCTTCTGCTTCTATATCATTGAATGTGGGCCATTGATCCAGATCGAAGTACATGGATGCCACTTGAATTGTTGATGGATTAGCACCGTTTAAATACGGCCATGATCTGGCTCTTTTGCATTTTTAATTCTAAGACGTTGGATTGCAGGACACACAGGATCATGGGCCGAGGCGTACCCTGAGATTGTCACGTGTGCAAACATGTTCTGGTTACCGGGCGAGTCGCCCGACCGGCTCGCAGCTGAACCGGGAACCGGCCATCTCAACCCCCTAAGCCCCAAGACCTATCAAGTCCTCAAGAACGTCATCCGTGATGCCACGTCACTATTCCCAGAATCCTTCTACCATGGAGGCGCTGATGAGGTCGTCCCTGGCTGCTGGAAGACAGATCCAACGGTCCAAAAGTTCCTTTCCAACGGTGGGACCCTCAGCCAGCTCCTCGAGATCTTCATCAACACCACTCACCCTTTCATCGTCTCCCTTAACCGTACTGCTGTGTACTGGGAAGATGTACTGCTAGACTCCACCGTGAAGGTGGACCCCACAATGCTCCTACCGAGACAACCATACTACAATCGTGGAACAACGGTCCAAACAACACCAAGCGCATCGTGGCCGCTGGCTACCGTGCGATCGTCTCATCCTCCGATTTCTACTACTTGGATTGCGGCCACGGTGATTTCCTTGGCAACGATAGCCGCTACGATCGACAGACCGGCGACGAACCAGGAGTGCCGTTCAATTACAACGGTGGCAGCGGCGGATCATGGTGCGGCCCATTCAAGACGTGGCAGAGGGTGTACGACTACGATATAACGTATGGGCTGACTGAGGAAGAGGCCAAGTTGGTATTGGGTGGAGAGGTGGCCCTGTGGTCAGAGCAGGCAGATCCAACGGTGTTGGATGCTAGGATATGGCCAAGGGCATCAGCAATGGCTGAGACGATGTGGTCAGGGAATAGGGACGAGACTGGGAAGAAGAGATATGCTGAGGCGACCGATCGGTTGAACGAATGGCGATATAGGATGGTCGGGAGGGGAATTGGGGCTGAGCCCATTCAGCCACTATGGTGCTTGACCCGCCCTGGCATGTGTAATCTGGTCCAGTGATTTTGCTAGTGCTTATATAGTATCAATGCACCTCATTGTATTGATTATATTCATTATGAATTTTGCAATTGAAGATTCTTAGATTTTGTGTGGAGGTTACCGCAATGTAGTGAACTTTGCTTGTGCTACTGCCTCTATATTTATGTGATATGGCCCGCATGAATTTTGAAATGGCTTTGCTTTTCCGGGTGTGCGTTGGAGGACCTGGCACAATTTGGAAGTTTGTAGTGGTGGGAATCCCCATACCAACTGTTCCCTGTGGTGTGGCCCACTTGAATTTGATACAAGTTGGCAGACCTGTGGACACAGTTAGGGCTGTAAATGGTAGGGTAGACCCACCCATTTAGTAAATAAGTCAGGGCCCAAATTTTAGACTCAAATCCTTTTACTAAATGGACTAGGACTGGGTTGACTCTGAGTCAACCCCATCTGAGGGAGATCCACCCATATCCATTTATAAATGAGTCAGGTCTAAGTCACCTTGATTTTGTCTCAAAATTAATCAATCACCTCATTTTTGTCTCATGTCCCAAACTGAGCTGGCAAAATAAATAGACAGGGTAGATTTCTCACAAACATCACAGTGGGCCCCACTAAGCATTCCGGCGTAGAAACTTCTTGCAAAAGCCTTTCACATGCAATCTGCATACACCCTAATTCACTATTCCCACTATCTTTGATTCAGATTTTGTGGTACCCCATTTTCTCAGCCAAACCCAAACATGGAGTGGATTTCTCATTTTTCCTATGTTACTTGTCAAGGTATGCAAGCATTTTTACTGGTTTTAGACCCTTGCAATACATACCAGACCCACACATTTACTAAATGAGTTATGGCTGGGCCTAATATAAAGGAAACCAGATCTAGACTCGTGTAGCAATTGAGTCTGTTCTTGAGCCTAGAACCGTACCATTTAACAAACAGGTCGGGTCTCGGTACCCCATCAGTCCACTAGCCCATTCACAGCCCTAGACACGGTGATACATGTTCAACTGAAAAGGGGCCCAAAATTCAAATGGTGAGGATGTCTTATTCTGGGATATTTTTGGGGCACAGTGGATTCGTTATAGGTGGGATCAGGACAACCGTCTGAATCACTGAACAATAGGCCCACATTTACAAAATAAATCTATAGCGCACACCCAGAATGTGCAGGATCCTATAATTCTGGTCCTTCTGCACCAATGTTCTCTTCCTGGATTCCAAATAATCTCAAGGGAAGACAAGCGTACTTTGTTGTGTTGCTCTCTTCTTGTGATTCTCCTATAGCCCTCAAAACACAGCCCTGTTATACATTCAAAATTTACAGCAATGGGAGAGATTCCAGCTTGAGGTGTCTAACCCTAACCCAATCCAAGTACCTCTATGCTCAACCCTAAATCACCTTGATCCAAATACATGTGATTGTCCCCAACATGACCTAACCTTGCCGGAACCAGATACGTGTGATTATTCCCAACACAAATTTGCTCAGCTGGAACCCTACCCGATTTCAAATGAGGTGGAGTTTTCCAACCCCAACGTGACCCAATTTCAATTGGGGTTGGGAGTTTTCCAACCTTAACCCGAGGACCTTGACAACCAGACCCAACCCAACTGGAACTCAGGTTGGATCAATCAGGTTCAGGTTGTCCCAAACCTGAGTTGCAGCCCTACATGCATTGAGTGTCACATAAAAATTGTATACAGTTCTCTCTTCAAGTTGCAAATGCCTCCTAACATATGCTGATCTGGTGGGTTCCTGCGAGGATGAGTTAGGTCAAAAATCACAAGTTGCAAACCTCCATTTGATTCTCAAGCATGATGATGCATGAGACAAGTCTAAAAAGAATGTGCTGTAATAAATAGAATCTCAATCCAACAATCTATTTTGATGCTAACCTGATGAAAAACACAGATCTCACACAGCTCGTGCCAGCAGGTAGAATTCAAGATCCTCCCTCTAGAGGGGCCTTCACGTTTCTTCTTTGTAAAGTACAGGAGACAGCCAGCAGACACATCTGGTGTACAGGATGAGGCGAAACAATTGCTAATATCCCATCAATCAGTGCCTCAGGCGCGATGCTTTCCTACTGATTGACTGACGTAACATCTCATTAATTTAATATGAGAACAAATAGATATGATTACATCTACTCGGTGGTGGTCGACGTCTGCCTTGCAAGCACAAGAAGGAAACGCATGAGAGACTTCTTTGTGCGAATCAAGGTAGCATCATCTTCTTCACCCTTTTCAGTCTGCAAGCTGACATTCCTGCATAGACTGTACTCTCCGAACCAGTTTTCGTAACTCCTAATAGGATAGAACATCGCATTAGTAAAGGCACAAGATGGCAATAGCACCAAACATGAAACCTTGAATTCAAAGATGTACCAAGATGTCTCTTGAAATAATGAAAATTCCAGGTGGTTGTCAAAATCAAACAAGATTAACATAGCATCAGGAAAATGATAGGGTGGAGCTGGATCCAAAATATGGCAGAGCCCTCCCTTCATATTACATGTGGCAGGGCGATGAACCATCTGGGACTGTCCATCTAAAGGGTGGTCCTGATTGGTATGTCTCTCTTCCACATGTTCAATAGAGAGGGAACCATATTCTCTATGCTATCACTTTCATAGCATCAGATGCCATAAAAAACAAAGCACACTTTTTTTTCCTCAAAACTTTTTGCTGGACAACCGTGAGAACTCCTGTTTTGAATGAATGTTGATGAGCAATGAAACAAGATTCATAAAGCCAGACCCAAATAGCTTGGACAAGGCGATGATTATTATGTAAGCAACAACTGCCCTAAAATGAAATAGATGATTCTAACTTAGAGGATAGAAGCTGCATTTCTGATATGTGCAAATACAGAGATATTTATACAAACATTCAGATAGGATCAAAGTTATGTAAAGGTATATATTAGATGATGTGGTATGTATCATCCATGTCATGGTGAAACGTTACTTGATACATCCAATTTTCATACCACATTGTTTGGATCTTGCAGGCATGTGAGTAATGTTGGTAAATATGTGTAACCTACTATTTTGTGCAGCCAACTTCTCAGGAATAACTTGCATGTGTGTAGGTAATGGGTATGCACTTAGTGGTTAACCTGGGAACTACCTCGAGAATGGGTACAAGGTTCCCTGGATACCCAAAAGAATCCAACCTAATTTAATAAAATCTGCGTCCAGATTTCAGCATCGATTAATAATCAGATCGGGTTAGGGTCCATGGGTCCAGATCAAATCGGGTTGATTTGGATACCTATAGGTACCCAAATATATGATCTTTCTAATTTTATCCTTTATTTATTATTATTGAAAACCAAGAGGCATGTTTCTACCATGGACCCATATCTGGGGTCAGGACTGAACAAACATGAATTTAAACCTAATTCTAGATCCAATTCCAGGTCTAAACCCCATTCCTTATTCTAATCCATGCTTACCCCAATATGATCAAATTCAGATACGGTACCTCATATACTGATATACAGTACCTTTATACAAATCTGAAGGGACCCATATCTGATTGCCCTAGTCCGTGAAGGATACAAGCAAACTAGTAGCTGACTCAATCCAACCTGTCGATAGCCTAACTGCCCCTCATGATCCGGCTTTGCTTGCTCGCCCTTTGGTGTATGCATTTAATGGTTGGGCTGGTGGTCACTATTAGGTGGGACTCTGCAGCATGTGAAGTGGCATCAATGGGAGTCTCTTGTATGATCAGTTACAAGAGCCCAAATAAAACAGAAGATTGATGTCTGGTTGGTGATGCAATTGCACCCCATCCCACATGTTCCACACATGTGCACAAACAGAGGCCCAAATGGGGACCCACTTGATCATATATATGGCAACATTCAAAGGCCAGTTTCAATTTTTATTTTTCCACATATATGGAAATGTTACTATGAGATCGAGTTGTGTGGGCCCCACTGTGATCTGACATCCACGCCATGCATTTGGTGGGACCCCTCTAGGTTATGGGATATCCCCAAAATCAGCCATATCAGGAACTCAAGTGGGTCACACCATCAGAAACTGTGTGAAACCATGCCTAAAATATCTAAAAGCACTTGGTGGGGCCCGCCTAAGTTTTGGATATGGTTGAAACTTTGTGTGACCCCTCATCCAAGTGGGACACACACAATGGATGGGTTGGATGTCTGAACCACATCTCAGTGGGTCCTATAAACGATCATGAAGGTTTCAATGGGTGGATATCCACTCTCAACTGTTGTTTGTGGTGTGGCCCACCTAAGTCATGGATTGGCCTGATTTTTAGGCCCATGGCTCACCATGGAGTGTGTGTGTGTGTGTGTGTGTGTGTGTGGTGGTGGGGGGGGGGGATGTGAAATCCTTACCTACGCACGAGAACTTTTTGAGAACTCATCTCACATGATATAAGCCCAAAACCTGAACGGTCCACGTGATGCAGCACCCCATGAAACCCCCAAGGCCCAACTTTTACCCTGATCCAAAACTTTGGTGGGCCATGGCAAAAGGAAACAGTTTCCTCCCTTGATTTGCCTCTCTTTGCTACGGCCCACCAGAGTTTTGGATCAGGTTGAAAGTTGGGCCCTAGGGCATGAGGTGCCGCATCACATGGATCGTTCGGATTTTGGGCCCATGACATGTGTGCAAAGGTGTGCAGGTTTCGATCTATGGTCATTGAGGCCTCCAACGGGTTTTGGTCCCATTACTCAAGAGGTTTGAATCTTTCTGTCCCAGTCTCCCAAACTGATTCTATCAGAACAGAGATTGTTTTCTTTTCTTTAATAATCCTCTGTTTATGGGCATAGCCTGCTGCCAACATGGAATACTAGCTGCCTGTGCAAAGCTAGCAGCAGAGATTGTGGTTCCATACTCGAATTGATATGCATCCCATACACTACCTTGATCAGAATCCATTTCAAAACCACATGTTCCACCGCTTGTGCAGGCCCCCGTCAATTCCTTTGAGTTTCAGCCTTGCAACCGCTCTCTCCAAGCAGAGTGTTTCACGCATTCCCCACTCCCTCTTTTTCTATATATGCAGTGGCAGGCTCTACGCTCTATATGACTTGTGGTGGGTTACCAGAGGAGGGAACAACTTCTTTCTCCCTTGCCTTGCTCAATCTTCCTTTTCTGATTGAAAGTAGAAAAATTGATTCATGAAGGTTTAATTACCTGAATCACTTCCCAATGATATGTTCCAGGTTCATTTAGATAATGAATTGAAGCAAATCCTATAGACTGTTAAGCTTATGACAATGATCCTGTTGATTCAGTCGAAGAAACCAAATCCATCAGTACCGATAGTCACTTAAGTCGATCCAGTGGCACAAGTAGCAAAGGTAGCAAGGGTAGCAGGTCCATCAATTGGAAAACCCAAATCCCTAACCATAAAGAAAGCGCTAAAAGGGTTGACTCCCACCCTAGTCCAGGTTGGGTGGGAATAAGTGTGCAAGTGTGCGTGTCCGTGTGCATGTGTGTGTGTGTTATTGTTCTTATTGTAGGAAATATATGTTATCAGGATTTCCTATTTCTTATTTAAAAATCTTTATGTTATGATGGAGATCTTTGCTATCAAGGAATTCTATTTTTAGATCCTCTAGATTGTGTTGGGGATTTTTCTCAAGAAGGAAACCTTGTAAGCTTCTCCTTATAAAATAAGGCACAGGCCGAGCATAATAAGAAAATGAATGATATTTTTCTTTGAGCAAAAAATTCTTTGTTCTCCATGGTAGTACTGTTTGGGAGGGATTTGTGATCTCTAGTACAAGACTATAGGGCTGTTGAGCTTGCTCACAGTCATTGCTTCTTTTCTCTAATTGCTACTTGTGGATCTTCCCACGTGTGTGATTTGAACGTCAATCTGGTTTTTTTTTTTTTTTTTAATTGCAACTAGTTTCTTCTTGATTTAGCTCCGTTATTTTTTGTATCAAAGCAAGTTCTGCTCTTGGGAGGATTTCTTTTCTATTCTTCTTTCTTTTTCATTTCTCCTTCCCTTAGTACCAAAATCTGTCACAAACTTCAACTGAAACCTGTCCTCTGAATTGTCCCCTAAACCAGCCTGTTTTTTCAACCATTCACAATGGACCATTACAGCCTCCATCTCACCTAAACTATCATCCTATTTTCTACTTCAAAATAGTGCCAAAATCCGTCCACTGCGCAGCCAGTAAACAACCTATCTGCTGTCTTTAATCAGCCCCTAAAACCTGCTCCTAATCTGTCCTTTATTTGTCCAATTCCAGGCTCCCCTGCACTTAACTGTCCATTTAATTGTCCTAAAATTTCAGCCAAATTCTGTCCCAAATTTCAGCCAAAAGAATCTGTCCAACCCAAAATCTATCCAAACCCAGCCCTCAAAAATTCATCCCATCCTATATACCCAAACAATCCCCAAAACTGTTCCCCTTACCTGCTTCCAAAACAGCCCATAGCTTTCATTCATTGCTGAGATGGCAAGGGGAGGATGATCTCGCAATCCATACTAATTACTACTCCTATTCAGGTTCTGTTACAATTGTCCGTACCATTCAAGCAATTCATATCCAGGGTACACTGGTCATCACCCTCGTCCACCAACCACCTATGTGAATATTATGATGATATGTATCGACCACCACCTCCCTACTATCAAAGTGCACAATGATATAATGGTCACTTAGACATGCACTGTAATACAAAAGCATATGAGGAAGGAGAGAAGATTATGAGGACAGAGTGAGAAGTGTGGGAGATGAAGTGATCACTGAAAATTTGGAGTGAAGAGCTAGATAACTCAGACAAGATGTACACGCAATTCGTGCATTGGTCCAAGTCTAAATAGACCGCCTCTTTAAAAGCAAAAAACCAAAAGAATGACATGTCTAAAGAGAGTGAAGTGATCCAAGGTGAATCCATCATTGGGTTAATCAATGGATCTGCAGATTGTGTTATTGATGGATCATCTGGATAAGAAGATCTAATAGATAAACCAATAAATGGAGCTAATGGATAGAGGGCTTCTAGGTGACAAAAAGAAGAGCCATTTAACAATCATGCCAAAGAATTCTATGGTAAATATCAGAGTACAGATGGGCATGTTGGTCCCATCTCAACATCAATTAGAGCGCATAGAGTGAAGCCAAGAAATAACAAAGACGACACCACAAGCAAATCCATTGTTGCAAAAGATGTGGAAGCCGACACTCAAGATGTAGAGAACAAAGAACAAGCAAAAGAAATTGCATGATCTACAATACCTATAGGAAGCGTAAGATAATGTATAAGGAAGAATCTGTCAATCATCTTTTTATTCATTGCTGGTGGCAAAGAAAATATGTGCTTTCTTGTTATCAAGCTTTGGAGTTCAGTGGGTGTTCAATGGATCCATTGGAAATATGGCTCTTGAGTGGGCCAAGGTGCCATTCAAAGGTTGAAAGAAGATCTAGTGGACCCTTTTTCTTTGGCATTTTGTTGGGGATGAAGGAGAGGGACCGCAGGATATATTCAAGGACAATTTCGCTTTATGTGCAATTAAAAAAGGAATATCTCAGCCATGGCCATTAGCTGGCTCTAGTGAGGTCTGAGTTCCGTGGTTGCTCTTGGGATGGGGACTTTAGAGATTCTTAATAATGCTTTGGTCCAGAGAGAGTCTATTTTCTTGTGCTGCTTTGTTTTTTGCATTGGTTTTTGTTCTTTATCCCAAGGATGGTGATGAGAGTAGAGAAATGAAAGAAAGAAATAATGGAAGAGAGAGATGAAAGAGAAGGAACGGTTGTGTGTTGTCTTAGGTCAAAAGAAACGGTTGTGTGTTGTGTTAGGTCAAAAGACCAACACACACACACACACACACACACACACACTACACACACATTACTTAAATTGAAAAGTTATAGTACTCCGCTAGGTACATAAAAACGTACACACATACATACATAAATACACATACTTCCACATCTCCCCCTCAAGCTGGAGCATGTATATTGATCATGCTAAAGCTTGGAATACATACAAGCTGAAATACATATAAAAAAATGAGCATGGAAATGGCTCTCCCTCAAATACAACATGGCAAGGCATTGACTAAAACTTGGACTTCCTTCAACCGTAGAGTCTTCTCTTCAAGAACATGGCCACAACAAATCTTGACAACAATCGAGTCAATAACTTGTCATCCACATACAAATTCTCTCACAAACAATAACAATGAGTGTGCACCACGTGCAACACTCGAGAGAACACACACAATAGCTATGGAGACTTGTGTGCATCACGTGCAACACACTCACAACAAACAATAACAACAACAAGGTGGAGGTACAGTCACACCATAAAAAAGAGGCCTAATAGAAGGAAGAGAAGATGAAGGAAGAAGGGAATATCTAACAATAGCAACTTGGAGAGAGAGGAGGAACGACTGTGTCTTGTGTTAGGTCAAAAGACCAACACACACACACACACACACGAACACATTACTTGAAGGGAAAAGTTGCAGTACTTCGCTGGGTACATAAAAACGTACACACGCACACATATATACTTCCACAATGAGAGGATCACCTCCTCCAATGTATTGCCATTTTCATGTTTTTGGGGTCAATGAATGTTACTCATCTTTCAAAAAGGAGGAGGAAAAGAAAAGAACTAGTACCGTAAACTTTAAAGTCAGACCATTCTGTGGCAATACCTGATGGGTGGGGATCACTGCATAGCGACCAGCTTAAATGACGCTAATGGGGCAACCAAAATTTCTTGGGGATTATGGGAAGTCTTAGAAATTGTTAAGAATAATATGCTTTAACAATAACAAACATGTTTCAACACTAGGCATGAGATTAAAGTGATAGACGTCTTAACAACTGAGCAATGACATATTTTGAGACCCTAGATCTCATACATCTCTTGAGATCTTATGAAATTCATGTATACTCAGATTTCTCTACCCCCCATTTCTGCAGAGGCCAATTGTGGAGGCAACTGGCTAGTGCTTTGGCCACAACACAGAAGAGGTGTTGGCATAGGCAGTTTGACATTGCCTGCCATTAAATTAGCTGAATTTTCTTGCCACTTTATAGCTCTGCAAGGAGCTAATTAAAATTTCCCTATTCTTTGTCTCAATAGTTCTCATCTAGAACATGCTACTCGACAAAGGGATCTTTCACAAATTCACTTGATGTGCATAATCTTGATGAATCAACAGTACACAGAAGGTCACTAAGAATAGAAAGTTAGAACAGACAATCACCTATATTCTACAATATTAGAAGGAAAGCTTGGTGCAGGTTAGCGCCTCCAAAGCCTAATACAATGATAGGCATCAACAATAAACAAGGGCAGAGTAGAATTCAGAAATTAAGCAACTCACAAATAAAAAATATTGTTCATCTGCAATTCTTCTCTTTTCTTTTTCTTTCTGTCATGCATCTATCAGAAAATTTCATGATGAAAGCCAACATATGAAGAGAAGAGAGAGAGCGAGAGAGAGAGAGAGAGAGAGAGAGAGAGAGAGAGAGTCCCTTCTCATGAGTGATTATCACCATTAATATTGAAACACTTATATTCAACATACCTGCCGATCAAATTCAACGTTGTGAACTGAATATACTTCACTTGTAATTGATGAATCCCTGTCAACTAGGCCATCAAACCATCTTGTTGCAACATTAACATAGCCATGAGATACCTGGAAGAAATTTCGGCAACTCAGAATTAAATCTTCTCAGAGATTTTAATCAGACATTCTTATAAACCCAACAAAGGATTTGCGCAGTCCAGCAAGAGGAAGTTAGTGAATAGAAATTCATGCAATTCATGTCTAGCATTGTCAAATGGCATATGCAATCCCATGTGACCCAAGTGGGCTGTGTGCTTATGCGATGGCATAATAGCACATGCAATGGCACAGCCCCCCAAACATTTTTTTTAAATAAAAAAATGGAATGTTCAAGGAAAAATGAACACACACACACACACACTAAAATTACTACAAGTGTAGGGAATTGTTTTTTCAATAGTTTTATTAGGGGTCATTTGGCAATGCGGATTTGAGGGTATTCCAAATCCATCGGTCATTTGGCAGGGTGGTTTAGAGGGTATTCCAAATCCACGGGATTTCAAATCCTCACTTTTGGTGAATTCCTCTCTTTTGCTTGGATTACCAATCCTCTCCTTTTTTCTTTTTTTTTTTTTGCTCATTTTTAAAGGTAGTAGAGTTGCATGTGTAACATGTGTCACTAGGCTTCTAATATGTTGTACACGTAGCCGGTTGATGATATCTTAAAACAATCATATTATCAATTGCATCACTAAAATTACATCAATAGAATGATCTAAGCAATCCAAACACTGGCCATGCAAATCAACAGTTAAAAAAGTTGCTTAGTCACTCAGTTGTGATCCTATACTAGTGGCCCATCCGAGGCTTGGAATTTCATCATTTTTTGTCAAAGCATATATTTCAATGGGCTTGTTACAATCATTGTGTCAAACATCACATACTTACACTAATTAGAGATATTAAATTCGATTTAGTAATTAAATTCAATCTCCTGTAAATATACTACATAATTTAAGTGCATAGGTATTTTTGATTACAGGGGATTCTAAATCAAGGATGTGCCAAACATGACCGGAGAATTCCGAATCCAGGGTATTTCAAATCCAAGGGATTTCCAATCCAAGTATTCCGAATCCACGATACCAAACTGAGGCTTTAGACTATTGAACTATAACAAGTCAACTAACAACTACTCAAATGAATCATATACTCAATGTATTTTTATTTTATTTTTTTGTTAGTCATGCAACGCACCCACCCTGTTAGTTGCGCAACACACCCACACGGTTAGTCACACGATGCACCCGCCCACTGGTGGGGTTAGTGTGACTCCTTAGCATTTCGAACCTGAGACCTGCTGTTGAAATGCCTAGGCAGTCTTCCAGCTGGGCTAGCAAGGTGAGACACAACAACATATGTATTTTATCAATGTCATTTTAAGAGAGAATAAGAGTAATAGAGTGCTAGAGAGAGTAAGGGAGTAAGAGAGTTAAGAGAGTAGAGAGATTGGGAGATGAGAGTATTACAGTGAGAGAGAGAGAGAGAGAGAGAGAGAGAGAGAGAGAGAGAGAGAGTTGTGAAAATAAGGGGGTGGAACCGTGGAAGTGCCTATCCATAGGCAAAAAGTGAGAGAAAATGAAGTAAAATCGATAGAGAATTAAGTATAAAAATAAGTCCCAACAGTCAGAAATCTAATCGTTAGGAGGTCATGCCGTCTCATACTGTCTACACGATGGAATAACCGCATATTTATGGCTTATGTAGTCACATACTTCTCTGTGTGACCGCATAAGTCCCAATGGCACAATAACCGCATATGACACCATGGCATATGCGGTCCACTAGTCTAAAATGACATGCAATTGCATAATCACTTATGCGAATGCATGCGAGTTGTGACAAAACTGTTCATGTCTAATGCTAGAGCGATATACAGAAACTGTAGCAAACCTCTTCCTCCTTGTCATATTCAGTTTCCTCTCCCTCATCCTCCTCTATGGTCCACATCTCTTGACCAGATAAATTCTGCAGCTTCTTTTCATCACCATCTTTCCAGGCCTGGATTAGAGAATCCATCAACTCAGGTTGAACGTTCCGCAGCAATCTTCCTAACATGCATTGGGATAATTATACATCACGATCAAATGCATCATAAGACAAAATAAAAATAAAAAGACATGTAAGCTCGAACTTATCTAAACTTAACAAAAGTTTTACTAAATGTATACTGTATATAGGGTACAAAACCTAAAAGGATGTGCCATAACAAAGCATCACACACACACACACACACACACACACACACACACACACACACACACACACACACGCAAGTACATATAAATTTGAAGGAAAGTTTACAAAAAAAAAAAAAAAAAGTGCCAAAAATTGGTCGGCCAGCTGAGTTTCTGAAAAACTCATCAACTAAGAGAAGTTTACCCTGAAGATGGTTAAAATGCCTCCCTGTACCCTATATGAACAGGAAAAGTCAAAGAAACTTAGGGCCAGCTTGGATAAGAGAATTCCATGATGAAAGAAATAAATTCTCCAATGATTACAATTTCCTCTTCCACCTTGTAGGACATGTCCTTGATTCCCTTTTCCCTGGAATCCAGCATCTTGCATGCAATCCAAACAGAGGAGAATTGTAATCATATCACTTGGGGTTTGATTTACCACAGAAATCTCTTTATCCAATCTTATTACCTGTTTGGATAAGAGAATTCCTTGGTAAAATAAATCAATGCAATGATTACAATTTCCTTTTTCAATGATAAAATAAATCATTCTGCAAGTACAATTTACTTTTTCACCATGTAGGAAATGCCCTGAATTCCCTTTCCTGGAATCCAGAATATTGATTGCAATACAAACAGAGAAGAATTGTAATCATCACCATTGTGATTTGATTTACCGCAGAAATCTCTTATACAAACTGGCCCTTATCTTCATTTGCCTATAAAGGAAATGAAACCTTATAAAAACATGAAACCTTATCGATGACAGAGATAAAGGATAAGAGATTCTGAGGCCCCACAACAATTAATCCCATCATCCCGGCAATCCACATATTTTGAAGGTCCACCCAATGAGAGAGTTGAAGAGCTTAGTTTACAAGATATACGAAGTTAATGTTTCCATGGAGCTTATCGTTCTTTTCTTGTTCTTCTTCTTCCCTTTTTGTGTGTGTGTGTGTGTGTGTGTGTGTGTGTGTGTGTGATAGACAACATCAATTTTACTAAGGAAAAAGAGAAAAAAATAAACATCCTTCAAGCAACTCCCATTCTCAATCACTATATTGGAAATCAAACAAATTCTCTAGATACACTTAACAAAAATCTTATTGTGCAATGTATACGAAGGACATTATGAAACATCAAAATAAATGTAAATTTGAAGTGTTGTTTCTAAAAAAAATAGGTGTGCCAGAAATTGGTCAATCAGCTCAGCTGAGTTTCTAAAAACTCATCAAATAAGAGAATTTTTTTTTAATTCAAAGATGATTAAAATGCCTCCTTGTACCCTATATAAAAGGGAAAAGTGAAACTTATCTTCACTTGCCTATAAAGAAACTGAGACCTTATCCACATAGGAAAGATAAGGTTAGGAGATCTGAGGACCCACAACAATTGATCCCATCTTTCCACAAAATCTTTACATATAGAAGAACCACTTGATTAAAGAATTCAAGGACCTAGTTTACATGATAACCCTGAATATCGGTGATAATGTCACCATTTATCACTAAGTATCGGCGATATCGCGAGATATCAACGTTTTCTTGTAAAGGTCTTTATTAAGTATTAACGACATCTGTCAATATCTACATATATCGTCAATGCTTCATAGGAAACACACACTGCCCTAAAAAAAAAACTCCCAAAACGATTTTTTTTTTCCATTTTTCTTCAGATTTTTCCTTCCTAAGCTGTTAGTGGGCGGATTCCGGTCCATCCTTTGCTTGGATTTGGGAGAAAACCCCACATTCGATATCAGAATCAAGATTTTCTTCCATTTGGCGCCATTTCTCATTCGGCAAGTAATTTTGCATTTTGATCCGGGTTTTTTTTAATCATATAAAATGATTGTGAAATAATAAGAAATCATTGATTCTTCACAAAGATGAAATCAATGATTTCAACCTTTGATTTCGATATTTAAGCGTAGGTGGCCCGATTTGAGGAAATTTGGGAGAAATTCGAAATTTCCCCAATTTCTCCCAAATTGCTTGCAATGTTGCACTCCAAACATGAAATCAAGCATGTATGAGGCCTGATCTACTGAATTGTTAAGTCCTTGTCAAACTTCCGAAAATAAAATTATTTTTTTAATTCAAAAATAATAAAATATTATTAAAATATTAATTTTTTTTTCAAAACTTTCCTTCAACCAGCTGTCAATTGAGACTAATTTCGAAGTATTTAGAAGTGTTTGAATAAATTGGTTGACTTTTCATACTTGTCCTTCTTACATTTATAAATGTTATGAATTCAATTTTAATATAGTTGCATCAGTTCATCAGACAGCACATAGCTTAAGACCCTATGCAAAGGAAACTGATTGTGTGCACTTTTTTTTAAGATGTTATGATTTAAAAGTGTGTATCAAGGTCTTTTTTAACAATCCCTGAAGTTTCATGGAAAAATTCAACCAATTTCCCAATGTTTCCCCATGTTTCTCAAAAAGTATGATAAATTACCCGATACAAACTATACATCTCATGCGATAACCACCGATACGCAGATGGAGGTAGTAAGAGAAGACTTGATGACCTACTGTTTAATTGAGAATATGATCCGCAATAAAGTGGAATTGCGAAAAGGATTATGTAGCTGACCCCAATTAGTTGGAATAAGGCTTAGACGATGATGGTGATGATATAAATAAATGGAAATATGTAGCCGAAACTAACCTATATAATTGAACTGTCGCCGTTTCCCTTCTCGGACATCTGGACCCAATCTCTACAAAACATGAATCAAATTCCAAGCTGCGTGAAATTTGAAATTAAAAATAAAAGGAAATGGAAGGGAATGAGAAAGAGAAAGGGAGAAAAAAGTTCAGCACCTTCACTAACATGAGTGCATCAAAAACCTCCCTCTCAAGAGAAGCCACCCTGACCAATTCCCAGATTCAAAATGTAAGAACATCTGATGAGAAAAATATATAACTCTTAGTCTGAATTAGCCGCATCTTCATCTGGGCCAGAAAACCGTACAATGGGGGCCACCTATGAGTGATCCAGACCATCTTCTGGTGTGGCACTGCAGTGGACAGGCAATACTGCAGAGACCGCCCCAATCAAATGGGCCGTATGTGACTGCAAATCTTCCAAACGCGGTCCTGGGTCCACCACGCACCAATCGCCCCACCGGATGAACGGCCTAGATCACTGAAAGGAGATCCCCCCAAACGGATTCGGCGATTCACCTGAGAATGCGTTTGATCTGAGGAGGGGAGAAGTTGGCTAGCTCCATTCCCCAGCGGACAGCGCGCTGAGCCTCACGCTTCTTCTCGTTGCGGCTCTTCTTGTTGGGCAGGTCATCATCGGAGTGGGGGTATTGATCTTCAAGGAGGTCTGGTGATGATTCGGGCAATCTGAGGCCATTGGATCGGGGATGGATGGCGCGAGATGAAAAAGGAGAGATGGAGACAGGAAAAGAAGAAGGGTCGGTTTTGGAAGATAGGAGATGACGAAAAATGGCTTTCGTTGTGGGTGTTGTTGTAGTTGTCGTGATTGGATAACCTATGAGTCTGGGACACTGCCTCAGAAGAGCAGCAGCCTGCACCATCTTCCCTCACTGTCGACTCACACAAAATCACCGGTTGTTGAACAGGTGCACCTTCATCTCCCGAGTAGGGCTGTCAACGGGCCGGGCCTGGGGTAGGTATCGGCCCGGAATTTGAACTGTTTCATTCCGGGCCTTCGGGCTGGACGTATTCAAAATTCTGATTCTCCTGGCCCGATACCGGCCCATTGACACCCCAACTCCTGAGTGTAGTAATATGATATTTGAGTCCCGCCTAAGATCTCAACAAAGATCTATATCTAAGATTTCTGTTGATTATAGAGAATATTGAGGATCGGTACGTGTGGATGCAGCCATTGTACATGTGAAATGCATCTGGCTCAATCCAAACCATCCAAATTGTAGCCCCTGTTTTAGATGGAGTTCAGTGAGAGGATTATATTGATCGGATGTTCATAAGTCTTAACAATTGATTAATGGACATTTTGTTGCTGATTTGAACTAGTAGTTATTCTGTGTGTGACAATTTGGTAGCTACCAATTGGATGGTTAAGATCTCCAGTTCAGTGTATTTTTTTGGGTTATGCTACAACAAGGGCCAGGATTTGGATGGCTTGGATTGAGATACGTGTCTCCATGTCGTTGGCCATAACATCCATGTGCATTTTTTTTCTTTACTCGCACTACATCGGCTTTTCTATACCACAATGGGTTGGATTGAGATACATGTCTCCATATCCCTGCCCATAACATCCATGCGTCTTTTTATTTTTATTTTGCAAACATAGTCACACCCCTCAACCACCCATGCACTCAAATCAAAATGGCTTTTTTATACCTCGATGTGTTGAGTTGAGATACGTGTCTCCATGTCCCTGGCCATAACATTCATGTGTATTTTATATATTTTATCTTTACCCGTGCTCCTACAACACAATGGCCTTTTTATACCTCGTGTTGAAACTCTTGTGAGTCTACCACTAAGGCATGAATCAGGACCCTTTATGGGTATTTATCATGGTATGGGTTTGAGTGAGTGTCATAAGCATTGTACAAACAACACAAATAGGAACAATGTAAGTTTACTCACCCTAAGTTTGTGAGCCACGTAAGTTTTGGATGTAATTGATGTTTGTATCTCCCCCTTCATCATGGTGATTCATGCTTGATAAATGGGTTCAATGAAAGAGACGCACCATCGCATACAGCCCCAACACGAACCTATGGTTGGGGTCCCATTCTCACTGTCCCTTGTGGTGTGGCCCACCTGAGTTGTGCATCAGTTGGACCCAAGGCCCAACATCAAGGAACACATTTGCTAGACGAAGTACAATTTACATATATAATGTGGTGGATGTTATGGGTAAATCTTGCAAGGTCTCTGATCATGGGCAAGAAAATGTAGAACCGTCAATATGAGGCCCACTAAGGCTAGATCATCACACGTGTCACAAAAGAATCCAAACTTGTTAAGGCGAATGAGTCCACGGCTTCAGCATGAAACCATGAGTATAATTCTGAAGCCTTGAGTTCCGCCTCAAATAGCAAATGCAGTCCCGAGGCCTTGGGATCAACCTCAGGTAATACACATAGTTCTGAGAGCTTGGCTTCATTCTCATATAGTAGAATTAGACCTGAGGCTTTAAGCTCGACCTCAGATAACAAACCTGCAGCTAACAACTCAATTGAGGATGTTAAACATTCTTGAATTTGAGCATGTTACGCACCGCCATACAAAATAACCAATAGCATCGGGATGCATAGGATCCAGATATGATAAGAATAATATCCTATAATCTAGAGACATGTCCTGAATGGGATCTAATATAGCAACATACCATACGCTAGATTTACGAATCCACCACCATTGGATATAGATCGTCATCTATAAATGATCCCTTCTGCATCTCTCCAAGGGATGCACTATGGATTCATATGCAAAAAACCCTAAAGCTCTTACACTTAGATTATCTTCATTACCGACCTAAGCATCAGAGGGTCCTCCACTGGCATGGAAGGTTCCTCCCGATCCTTTTTTTTGTGATCTCAGGTCGCATGATCTACACCATTCATATGTGTCCACACCAAACAAGAAAGATCTACCGTTGATCCTTGATTAATATTTGTTAGTTCAATTTTGGACATTAACAGTGGGCACGAAGGAGCTTGGGTTTCGTGTCCTGGGATGCTAAGTACTAGATTCTTAACTTGCTAAAACTTAGCCGTCGTACCATTTGAGCCAGCTATGGTATTGATTGTTGTACAAGTATTTCATGTGTACGGTAGAAGAGTCACTATCATTTAGGAAACTTTTCCTGCTTGAGCAAATGGCAACGGTTGATATGCAGGCATGAAAAAATTATGTTGTTGGCATACAGTAACTCAACTATTTAAATTGCTATCTATAACTCGATGGACCATGTTCTAAAACATTATACTCATTTAATTACCTAAATAGCTTATTAGTGGACCTATAATGGATGATTCACTGAAAAGTATCCAATGGTCCGAAATTACCAGACATCCATGCTCTAATAAAAGGTAAGGTTGTTCACGTGTATCAAGTGTCCTGTTCCGGACGAGAATAAAACTAACTCCCATTTTTCAATTGTTTCTCCGCCTCTCCTCAACGCTATGCAACCCCATCCTCTTTCCACACATCCCATCTGCTAGTAATGAGATTGGTACCCTTCTAATTGTAATAACGATACTTGATATTTTAATAATTAAGTTTATTAGATTTAACCCATTTAAATTGTTGAAAAAATAATAAGTAAATTGGTTAAAATACCAAAACAACTCACGATTAGTTGTGGGGTGCAATGGCAGCATGTTGTGGGTTTGATGTTGCCTTCTTTTTTTATTTCTTTAAAAGGGAAAAGTTAGTTGACTGGGTTAGTGAATCGATTGAGTCCTGTGAGACCTATCACGTTGGCTGAGTTTTTGAGCTGACTCGACCAGTTTTGTTGGGACTTGGCCAAGTTCTAACAATTAGTGAGCTCCTATTAAATTTAGCATTTTTTTTAACACATGCACTCATACCCTCCACACACCCACGTACTCACACCACAGTGGATTTTTATATCACAATGGGTACTTGAACTCATGACATTGGGTTTACTTACACCCCCCATACACCCATGTACTCACGCTACAGTGGCTTTTTTTTTTATATCACAATGGGTACTCGAACACGTGAGATTGGGTTGAAACTAGAGCTGGACACGAACTGAGTTTAACCGTTTGGATCGACTCGGATCGACTCAGTAAAACCCTGTTCGAACAGAAAGTCTTATTGTTCGAACTTTGTTCGAACACACATGATGTGTTCGAAAAAAAATTCAATTCAATTTCAAACATAGTCCTGTTTGACTCGACTTGAACTCGAACTCGACTCGAATATTGATTGACTCAACTCGACTCGTTTGTTCAACTCGATTATATATATATATATATATATATATATATATATATATATATATATATATATATATATATATATATATATATATATAGAGAGAGAGAGAGAGAGAGAGAGAGAGAGAGAGAGAGAGGGTGGATGACGAATAAACGTGACTGTGAGTCCAGGAAGGTTTCAATGGTGGACATCATTCTCCTCATTGTTTCTTGTGGTGTGGTCCATTTGAGTTTTGTATCTGCCTCATTTCTTATTTAATGCCTTAAAATAAGCTGTACAAATAGATGGACGAAGTGGATAAAACAAATACATCATGGTGGGACACACATAACGAAAAAATCGGTATTTACTATTCAGTAGTAGAAAAATATTTTCAAGCGAAAAAAACGAAATTGTTCGAACTTGTTCAAACTCGTAAAAATTGTTCGAAATTCATATGTTCGAACATGATTGGGCTAGACCAAATTGAATTCGATCAGAGCCATCATGTTCGAATGTTTGTTCGAACATTGTTCGAACACACCCACTCAAGCAGCTGAACAATCCGATCTGGTCCATGTTCGACTCGGATCGGATCGTTGTCCACCACTAGTTGAAACTCTTGTGAGTCAAGTTAACTCACCTGAGTTTCAAGTCCACCGATCGAGTATTAGAGTTAATAGCTTTTAGTGCTTGCACCTTTTTTTATTGTGCAAAATGCATACCACATCTTGCCTCTCTAATAATGTTTATACATTTTATACGTGAGAAATGCACTCATAATCTCACATTATAAGTTAATTGTGCTTCTAGTATTATGTAGTTGAATTGGGGCACTTGAACAATCCAATCCATTGATCTAGATCATTAATTAAGTCCAAAGAACATTTCATGGATGCAAGAACCATATCAATCTGACAAATATTAAGCATTCAATCAATGGTCTTTGATTATGATGATCAAGATCATTTACATAAAAATTGGTCCAATCAACAAATTTCATCCATCTTTTTGTTAAAGACCATTGATTGCTTAGAATTCTATTAAATTAGTTTCATTAGGCAATCATAGCTTTTGCATCCATGGTTTGGGAAAAGGATAGCTATGGAAAAACAGTCCAAAGTAAGATGAACTGGATAATCCAATCAATGTATTTTTTGCATGTTGGCTTGACAGATTTCTGAACTAATTGGACAGCTCACATTGAACTATGTAATAGAACTTGGGCAACTTCTCTCTCTCTCTCTCTCTCTCTCTCTCTCTCTCTGTATATATATATATATATATATATATATATATATATATATATCTCTATATATATATATAGAGAGAGAGAGAGAGATAATATAGAGAGAGAGAGAGGAGAGAGAGAGAAGATGCTCACCCGCGGACTCTTACAAGAACTCGTGAGAACTTTTTGAGAACTCATCTCATGTGATATGAGCCTAAAATTTGAATCGTCCACATGATGTAGCACCCCAAGGAAATCCCAAGCCTCAACTTTTATCCTTATTCAGAACTTTGGTTAGTCATCTCTGCAAAGAGAGAATCAGATCAAGGGAAGAAATAGTTTCCTTTTGTGGAGATGGCCTACTAAAATTTTAAATTAAGGTAAAAGTTGAGCATTAAGAGCTTCTTGAGGTGTTGCATCATATGGATGGTTCAAATTTTAGGCTCATGTGAGTTTTTAAAAAGTGCTTACGAGTTCTCGTGAGAATTAGTATGTAGCCGAGTATCCCCCACACACCAAGCGACGAAGACCTATTATTGATCTCTGATCAACATTTGTTAGCCCAATTTTAAATGTTGATAAAATAGCTTAAAAAGGAAAAAAAAATAAAATGATGAAAAATTCAAATTTCAGCAAACATGGCAGAAGATTATCCTTAATTAAATATTTTCGAAAATGAATGCCTCCTGAATAACTTAGAGCGCTTTTATCATATTTGTGGTTTATCCACGCTGTCCATCTGTATTACCAGCTCATACCACATGACACAGTGAGAATGTTGATTTCAATGGATGAAACCTTCCTAAAGTCGACAATAATGTTTAATTGTCTCCAACATATTCATAAGATCCACGGACATGGACGCAGGGAAAGCACAAATATCAGTTTGATCCAATTAAAAAAGAAAAGAAAAAAAAAAAAGGATGGATGATCACGTCGACGGGCCCCACCGCGTTGCAATTGTCAGATCCACTCTAGCAAATGGGAATTCATGCGTTCGCTGTACAATCACTTCTAAAATCTCTAGGTTTACGTGGTGGAGCCCTTTTATATTTTAGATCAACCTGACGTTTGTAGTCTAATTATCACAGTGAAGCTCGCCAGATGAACTAGATTGATAGGATATAAAACATCACGGTGGGTCGACACACAGACCCATGGCTGGCATCCCCTCCACATTGTTCCATGTGGTGTGGCTCATCAGAGATGTTGATTGCTCTGATTTTAAAACCACGGGGCGTAATATCAAGTGGTGCGCATGATGGACGGACTGGATACTATACACCCATGACTCGGTGGGCACACCGAGCTCGAGTATTATGTGTGTTGCAAGAGGATTCCCGTTCCGTCTTGGATAAGGGGGTGGACCCCACCCGCACCGTCGCACAATTTGCACGTGTGGCCCGTGTAAAGTCGAGTGTGAGTTCAGGAAAGTTCAGTTCTCGATTGCTAAGGATTGTGTGCAAGTGTTGGGCCACGCTACGGTATCCGGCCGAGGATTTCTTCCCGCCCGGTTACTGGGAGCCCCTGTAACCCAAAGCTCTGTGGGGCCCACCATGATGTATGTTTTATATCTACTCCTTCAATTCGTTGTTTCAGTTTATTTGAGGACATAATCCAAAAAATGAAGCAAATTCATAATTCAAGTGGGCCACAACAGAAGAAACATTGGGAATTGGATGCCTACCACTGAAACCTCCTTGGGACCTACAGAAATTTTGAATGAGTCTGATATTTGTGTTTTCCCATCATCCTCGTGGGAGTCACCTCATGAACGGGTTGGATTGTATATTTTCATCACAGTCCGCCCCACGAGGCAGGTTTAAATTATGAGCGTTGCCATCCCCACTGTTTCCGTGGCGTGGCTCACTTGAGTTTTGGACGTATGTCATTTTTGGACCAATGTCCTATAGAAACTGATGGACGGAGTGGACCAGGCAACTAACGTTGTAGGAAATTCACGCCGTCGGCATCCAGAGCATGGATCCGTTGTTGTCTGGTCACGTAGAAGGGGGAAGCGGACTGTATACTAAGGGTGCATTTGGTAAAACTTAATTCTATGACTTATTACTGAAAAATGATACTTTCAATAATTTTAGTAATTCAGACCGTTTGGTAACTAAAAAAATTTAAATGCTTAATTGAAAAAATCACTTAAATTAAGTGGAATATTTTGAGTCATGCCAACTTGACTTAAAATTTATAGCTGAATGCGGTAAGTGGTTTCTCTTTAAATCTTTAGATAAAAATTGACAAAAGTATCCCTATTAACATTTAAAAATGGCAAGATTACCCATCTTTGTTTACTTTCCCATCAATGAAATCGCCTCACGCAAATACTTAAAGTCACCAAATTATATAAACCCCAACATAATGTATGTATTATATCTACATGGTTTATCCATTTGGAGAGATGATTTTAAGGCACGAGCCCAAAAATGAGACAGTTCTAAACCTCAGGTGGACCATACCATTGAAAGCAATGGGGAAAATGATGCCCACCATTGAAACCTTACTAGGGCCCACCATGATGTTTATTTACCATCAACCCTGTTCATCATAACACAAAGACCTGAATTAAGGGAAAACACAAATATTAGCTTGATCTGAAACTTTTGTGGCCATGATAATTTTTCAATGGTAGTTTTCAGATAAATTACTAAACAAATTTTTCAGTTCTCATAAGTACTTAAATTTAGCATTTTAAGTTCTCAGTATTTAAATTAATTTTCGGACTTAATTTTTCAGTTTACCAAACAACACCTAAGTCACTCATTACCTACTGAGTAAACTCTGTGGGGTCTATCTTGATTTATGTGTTTTATCCACTCCATCCATCCATTTTACTCAGCACGATAAAAACGTACTGAGTAACTAGTACGCAATTCGATTTCGTGGAAGGGAAGCACCGTTATGTACAAGTGGACCCACTCTTCTGAAATTATCAACAGATTTAATGGCAAATAAACATAACAATGGACCCTAGGAACTTTTTAATGATAGGCATTCAATCACCACTATTTCCTCTGATGTGGTCCATCTGAGATTTATATTTGGGTCATTTTTTTTTGCCTATTTCAATAAAATAAGCAGGGAAAACAGATGGAAGGCGTGGATATTAAACAAATACATTAAGGTGGGCCCACAGTCCCGGATCCACCGAGCAGAGTCCGGCCCATGCGTACCCGAGATCTTGGGCGGCAGCACGGTAATTTCCCCGGAAAACAAGGGTGTTTTCGTAATCTAACATCCCTCGCGGCCCTTATTAGGGTTTTGGTTGTAATAGGAGAGGCCTCTTCCACAAGAGAGAGAGAGAGAGAGAGAGAGAGAGGCACTTTTAGGGTTTTCGCAGTAGCAGCAGCAGCAGCAGCAGAAAGTAATGGCAACGACACCGACAACGGCAACGGCAACGGCACGGCAACGGCAGCTCCGCCCGAAGTGAAGCTATTCAACAGATGGTCCTTTGAAGAAGTCGAGGTCTCCTCTCCCTCTCCCTCTCCCTCTCCTCTATGTATCTACCTGCTTCTTAGCAATTTATGTTTTTTGTTTGGCGTGATTTCAAATAGAAAATCGTTCTGAGTGGAATGTTACTATCCATGTTTGGATGCCATGATGTTACGATTTGGATTGCTTCTCTTTTTATCTTCTTCTGGATTTTACTAGCACAGTGGTCTGCCATTGTCTTTGTTTCTGATGAAAATCCGATTTTCCTCCGTTTGGAATTCTCGTTAACTGTATTACAGTGAAAATTAGTATGTGGGGGACGATGCAATCAGATCTCTTATAGAATAGCTTGTTTTTCTTGATTCCTAATATAGTTTGGATATTTGAAGGAATTGGCTTTTTCTTTTTCCCCTTCTTCTAGAAAAGAGCTTTTAGTTGTTTGTAAGTTAGATATGATAGGAAAAGGTTACTATGAGGTCGATCTCATGGGAGCTTTCCATAAAGTCAAGTTCTTTGGGCCCCACCTTGATGTCTGCCAGACGCATGAACCGTGCATCTGGTGTGTCCTCTCAAGAATATGGGATGTCCCAAAAATCAGCCGTATGCAGAAGTTGAGTGGGCCACATTATTTGGAATCGTGTGAAATCATGCCTAAAGCATCTAAAATCACTTGGGTGAGGCCTGCCTGAGTTTTGGAATCACATGAGATGCGTTGTGATACTCTCGCCCAGGTTGGAGACATGATGGATAGTCGGATGTCTGAACCACATCTCCATGGGCCCCACAAACAATCGGGTAGGTTTTAATGAGCGAGCCGTTCACTGTCAACTGCATGGACCAACTAAGTCATCGGTTGGCCTGATTTTTGGGCCTGTGGCTGACCATGGAGAAACAGGATTCATAAAGCTGAACCCAGATTGATGATTGGAGAAACAGGATTCATAAAGCTGACCCCAAATAGATGGAACAAAGCTATGAAGTTTCTGGTGATCATGGTGAAGATGAATATATGTGTATGCATGCATGCGTGCGAGAGTTTTGCTAAGCCCACCCACATGTATCTGTCAGCTAATACACACACCACCATATATTCCTGCGTGGCAGACAGTTATAATATCCATTCCGTCCATCTAGTCCACCTCACCATTTTGATGTTATTGCCTGAAGATAAAGGTGGTCCATCCAGTAGGTGTGCCATGATTCAGCTTTTTCTTCTTTTCATAACCATACATTTGTTCAGTTAATTATGGCCCACCTGACTAGTAGACTGACCTGATTCTTGGATAGGAAATCTAGATAGCAGTACCCTTCTGATGGATGGCTTAGATATTTCAACTGTCCGCCACTTTAGCATATGTGGTGGCGTGTGCATTAGCTGACTTGTACATGCGTGTGGATTAGCAGAGCTCTATATGTCTGTCCATTGAATGCCAATGAAAACTATGGTGATTACAATACAATATTCGTCAAGACAATAAGTAAGAACCACTGCTGGATGATAGTTTCCCATTTATTATATGGCTCAACCCAACTTCTATTTTGGCAATGAAAACTCAAAAACATTTTTGGGATGTGTGTTGTGATTTTTTGCTTTATTCATCTTTGCTAAATAGGAGGGTTTATATTTTATTTATTTTGCTTTATACATGTCTTGATATCTGCTAGTATCTTTATTGGTTGTTTTAAGCGATAGTACTCTGCATATAGAAAGTGACAAGCTTTATTTGTATTAAATCCATTTTCTTGAACGATATTTGTAATAAATCCATGATGATAGGATTTTTCCAGCCTCGTTCTCATTGGATGATGAATGGTTACGATGGCATTTGGTTTGTTGTTTTCTTTGACCAGCATTGATGTTTAAAAAAGTATGGTTATAGGCCACAAGAAAAATCAATCTTTGCTTCTCATTGTATGAGAAATTTTATGGAACCCCTTGCAAGGGTGCTTACTAATATTGTCATGCCAAATTCCTCAAGGACTTGAGAGGTTATGCATAATATGTTGCATTGCAAGAATACTCAAGCAGGTTGTTACCCTTTTCTGTCAGTCATTATTACAATTTGGAGTATAGAATCCTCCACTTCCCTTTTGTGCATGTGGGTGCCCACTATGAACTGTTGTCTATATGCTTGTTAATCAATACGTCTTCATCATTTGAATTGTTCCTACAGGTTGGTGACATATCTTTGGCTGATTATATCGGTGTGTCTGCATCCAAGCATGCCACCTATGTCCCGCATACTGCTGGAAGATACTCCGTTAAAAGGTTTCGCAAGGCCCAATGCCCTATTGTTGAAAGGTTGACAAATTCGCTGATGATGCACGGCCGGAACAATGGAAAGAAGCTGATGGCTGTCCGGATTATCAAGCATGCAATGGAAATTATCCATCTGCTCACGGACCTCAACCCCATTCAAGTTATTGTGGATGCAGTGATCAACAGGTAAGTGGGTTTTCATTCTTTTGTATTGTAGAAACATGGATAATACCGGGACTGTCCATTTGCCATCACCATCCCCAAGGATCAATACTACTCCACATGGATTTCTGTACCTCTTCCAAGTTTTTTCTTCTTTGCTCTATTATAGATTCAGAATTGGAAAAATCCAACATCTCCTCCCTGATTTTGTGACTTTTGATGCCTATTTAGTGTTATAGGGTTTTCAGCACCTCATTGCCTTCGAGTTAATTTGCCAAAGACAAAAGGTTCTACATGTTGCTGATTCATGCATGTGGACCCCAGCCTCTCCACATGCCGCTAGTACCAATCTGGTAGTTGTGTGGAACATCTGTGCAGCCCATCTGTTGGCCTCACAGTATGTGCCCGAGAATCAAGCTGGGCCACTAATCAGATAGTCCATAGTGTAAAATAAATGGATAGCTAAAAAACAATGGTTGGGTTCTTTTATCTTTCCCCATTTTTTGATACGCTGAATCACATGCTGAGTTGGCCAGGCTTGTTTTGGCATCTAACACTTCACATGATGGGCAGCTCTGGCAGCATGTAGAGGTGTGTGGATCCACCCACACGTGTGTATTAAAGTACTCTGTTTTGTTCCCTCCAGACAGACTATTCCCGCATAGGCCAGGGCATCCAATGCTTCCGCCTTAGAATGGTTGTCGAAACAACATATGTTTAGGGCCCGTTTGGTACCATGGATTTGGGGGGATTTGAGGGGGTTTCAAATCCCGTTGTGTGTTTGGCACAAAAAGCAACAATGAGGGGGTTTGTAATCCAAGGAAGAAGCTTGGATTACATCTAAAATCTTTCCAAGAGTCACATATGTAATATGTGTGTCACTAGGCTACTAATCTATTGGGCACATGGCTCACTGATGATATCCCAAAACAATTAGATCATCAACTTCATCACCAAAATTACTTTAATAGGATGATCTGTGCCATCCAAACATTGTCCATGGAAATCAACGGTTAACATTCGTAGGTTAGTCACTTGGATGTGATCCTGCGCTTGTGGCCTATCCAAGACTTGGAATTTCATCATTTTCGGCCAAAGTATATATTCAAATGGGCTTATTACAACCATTGTGTCAAACATTACATACATATTCTAATTAGGGATATTAAAGTTAATTTAATAATTAAATTTAAACCCTTGCAAATATCATACTTTTGAATGATGGGATTCCAAATTTAGGGTGCCAAACATAACCAGGGAGTTTCAAATCCGGGGGGCTCCAAATCCAGGGGGTTCCAAATCCATGCTTCAAACAGGCCCTTAGTGCTTTTGTTTTGTAGGTTTCCTTGTTATTTTCTTCTTCGTTGGACTTCAGCCCTATAAACTTGTCATCTTGCTAAAATAAAATAAAATAAAATGAAATAAAATAAAAAGAAGAAGAAGAAGAAGAAGAAGAAGAAGAAAAGAAAAAGAAAAGAAAAGAAACACACACACACACACACACACATGTTTGGACGGCTCCCAAAATATCCGGAAGAAGGATATGATGATGATCATCTTGTGAGCACCATTCATGTTATAGGAACAATCCTGAAGGGAGTTACATGATCCTTGGGCTGAGGATCCACCATTGATCAGTGGGATGCGAGGGCACCGTGAATTTCCATGCTCCACTAAATGGTGGATCACTTAATTTCCTTGTGTCACTAACTATATAACAGTATAGGAGGCTGTCTCAATAAAGTGATTGTCTTAGCAAATGGCTATCTATATCTCTTTCTCATTCGCATTTGTCCATTGTAGTGGGCCGAGAGAAGATGCGACCCGTATCGGTTCTGCCGGTGTTGTAAGGCGTCAAGCAGTCGATATCTCTCCTCTTAGACGTGTTAACCAGGCAATATACCTTCTTACAACTGGTGCTCGTGAGAGTGCTTTTAGGAATATCAAGACCATAGCAGAGTGCTTGGCAGATGAGCTCATCAATGCAGCAAAGGGGTCCTCGAACAGGTAATGGGAATTATCCCCATCTTCCTTGCTAAAGATAATACGATTATCTGTTAGCTACTCATGCATTTTATTTTATTTTTTATTTTTTTAACAGCTACGCCATCAAGAAGAAAGATGAGATTGAGCGGGTTGCCAAGGCGAATCGTTGAGAGATCATGCTTGACATGCTTTTTTCCAGAAGGGAACTCCAGAGATGAGAGATTTTTGTCTGTGCTTCTCCTTTTTTATCATTTGGGTAGGTGAGTCTGAATTATTCAACTACTGTAGGAATTATTTACTGCTATGTTAGGGTGATTATCTTTCATTCATGTTCTTAGAAGTAACTCAAATAGACGTTGAGTTATTGTGTTCGTAGAAATGCTAGCTGCCGTTGAATTATGTTTATGTTTGGAGAATGGTTTGTCATAAAAGCAATAGTTGCAGTTAGAGGAACTTGACCATGACGTCCTGTGTGTGCACCTTAACATCTTACTTTAATAATAGTAATTGCGAATGGTGATCAAGGCCGGTGATTTTTGGGGGTCCCCATTAAGGTGGTTTTGTTTCCAAAAGCCAAGGAGATTGGACTATGGGGTAGCCAATCTCTTTGTGGCCCGAGGAGATGGGTGGATCTAATAAAGCATTGATCCACATTCGATGTCACAATTGAGTCATCATTTTTGTCAAGTCAATGTTTGAGCCCACTGCCCATAGGTATGGTTAAACCACCTGTTGAACAACCCTGACTATCTTGTCTGCTGCATCCGCTGTCAATCACACATCATAGCATCTCTTGCCATGATTGTAAAAAAGAGAATAAGGATGGGGTTGTCTGTGTGGGTGATCAAAGCCACGAATCAGATTAGACCCCTTTTAGATGACTTGGCCTGGAAATCAAGCTAATGCTCAACCTGTAGCCCGCTTATCCTGAATATGAACTGGTTCACTAGATGATAAACTGACCTACATCTGCATGGCAGGACCTGCCTGATGAGCAGCTTGTATCTTGTGTGCCAGTGAGTTGCAACGTTCCAATGTTGCTCCAAAAATAGAAAATCAGATTTGGATTCAGATTTTGGATGTGGTTGAGGTCCACCAGATTCTTACCTGATTTGGTGGGGTCAGGTACTCAAAACACGCAATTTGATATAAATTTCTTACTTTTATCTTTTATTTAATTATGTTTATTATTTAAAAAGCATATGAAGTAATGCAGGTTTCTGATACCAAATCAAATGTAGATATGAACCTGAGCATCAATCTTACCTCATTCGTGTTCTCAGTTCCATTGTTAGAGCTGCCAGGTCCTAAATGTCTGGATGGCCGTTCCAGAGCTTCAGGCATCTGAGCCAGACAGGATCAAAATCCCATCTTCATGGTTGGAGACAGATACAGGTAGACCAGTATCCCACCCGGACCAAAACTCACGCACCCTGCTGTATGTCAGGTTGCATGTGAACCAGTCTCCTTGTCAAGTATCAATGGTCTTGGGATAATAACAAGTTTCACCTTAATTATTTACTACAGAGGAATCGTTGTCCTCCCACAGATGAATTAACACACACCAATCCATGTATTGGATTGCATCTCAATTGTATGTATTGGCGTGCATCAATGATAATGCAATGCAATTTTTGTAGTTTCTGCTACACCAACCACCCTATTAAGATACATGCCTTTTCAACCCATTGCCCAATGAATTTATCACGATTGTACTAGATAATTCAATATTTTTAATTGAATTTTATTGTAAAAATTGGATGTAATCAAAGAGGAAATGGCAATTGATGTCCATGAGGGAGGAGTCCATGGTGTGGAAATGGAGGAGGGCTTATTTGGATTTGTTGAAATATAAATGGAGAAAGCGTCATTTTCATAAAAATGGTGTTTACAATGTTTGTTTGGTAAATTTCTTAAAAGTATCTTTTTTATTTCCATCACATATTTTGCAAAATGGTTCTTTTTCTTTTCGCCAACCAGACTTGGAAACTTTATTCGGAAGGCATTGAGGGTAATAAGAGAAATTACCGTTCTTTTTTATACGGAGCCATCTTCTAAGTGTTGTGCATGTGCAATCATCCACCTTTTATTGAGCCGCATAGGTAACATATACCACACATGAGCCATTGTGCCACAAGTCATTCTATAATTATTTAAAGCCATTGCGTCGAGATGACTGATTGAATTTCAGAGTTTGCTCGATGAGAAACTCATTTCGTATGTCTTTTCTTGGATCTTTTTGTAGTTATCCTCGTCAAGTTGACTATAAAACCTGATGTATTCGGGTACCCTCTCTCTATGGACGAAGAAGTTACCTCAATTGGAAGCTAGCTGGACCCACAGTGATGTTTGTGAGATGTCCAAACTGTCCATCTGTGACATTAGCCCAAAAATGAGGCATATCCAGATCTTAAGTGGGCCACACGACAGGAAAAAGGGAAAAGTGGGGAGGGAAATACCCACCGTTGAAACCTTCCCAGGTCCACCGTGATTTTTATATGACATCCAAACATTTCACAAGGTCATTCCCACTGGGATGAACTGAAAACACAAATATTAGCCTGATCCAAAACCTCTGTGGCCTCAAAAACAACTGTGGGCATTCAATCCCCTGTCGTGTGGCCCAATCAAGTTTTGAATCTGCCTCATTTTCAGGCTCGTGTCCTAATATTAGCTGGAAAAACGGATGGACAGGGTGGATTTCTCACAAACTTCATGGTGGGCCCCACCTAGCTTCCGACCTCAGGAAAGTCCTCCCGCCGGGTGTTGCTGGCAATCCGCGTCCGTTTTCTATTATTTTTTCATATTTTTATTAATATTATTCATTTTATAATACACTTATTACATAATTATTAGTTATTCAGGCAAATCGTGTTTATTAAATAAAGGGGCTCGCTAGGGAGGGAGCGGATTAGGTGAGACCCCGGCCTCACCTACGACGGTGCGGCCCTTACCGTGGGGTTACCGTGGGGCCCACCTTGATGTATGTATTATGTATCCACTCCGTCCATCCATTTTCTCAGATCATTTTAGGGGATTATACCAGAAAGGAAGCAGATCCAATCATCAGGTGGACCATAACATAAGAAACGTGGTGACTGACCATCCTACCATTAAAAAATTATCAGGACGTACCTTCACGTTTCCATAGTGTTGATTTACCATCCAATCTGTTGATAAGGTCACATGATCCGGAATTAAGGGAAAAAAACAAATGTCAGCTTCATCCAAAACTTTTGTGGGCCATTAATGGTCAATAATCACTATTTCCTATTTTATGGTCCACCTGATGATTGGATCTGCTTTCTTTCTGGTGTAATCCCCTAAAATGATCTGAAAAAATGAATGGACGACGTGGATACATAATACATACATCAAGGTGGGCCCCACAGTAACCCACGGTAAGGGGCCGTACCGTCTTGGCTGAGGCCGGGGTCTCACCTAATCTGCTCTCTGCTAGGGATGGGGCGCGGATTTCCTGCGAAAGGCCTTGCGCAGGAAGTTCCTGCGCTGGGAACCAAGGTGGGGCCCGCATTGATTTTTTGATAAATCCATCCCGTCCAGACGTTTTGGGAGCTCATTTTAGGACATTAGAATAAAAATGAACCGGATCCAAGACTCAAGTGAGCCGAAAACATGAGGATTCAACGTGCACAGTTGAAATATTTGTGGAGCCATAGGAGTTTCGAATCAGGATAATATTTATGTTTCCAGTTCATCCGAGTAGTAGTGACGTTATGAACGGTATGGATGTCATATAAACATCACTGTGGACCCCAGGGAGGTTTCAACGGTAGTAATTTACCTACCTACCTTTTCCTTTAGTGAGGCCCACTTGAGTCTTGGATCCAGTTCATTTTTGTTCTAATATCCTAAAATGAGCTCCCAAAACGGATGGACAGGGTGGATTTATCAAAAAAATCACTGTGGGCCCAAAACGGATGGACAGGGTGGATTTATCAAAAAAATCACTGTGGGCCCACCTTACAGGAACTTCCTGCACAAGGCTTGAAATCCGCGCCGAACTTCCTTCCTCTGCTTTAACCATCGTGTTTATTACATAAAGAGGCTTGGTAGGGATGCTTCCTTCCTCTGCTTTAACCATGTGATGATCCAGACCGTTTATCCGGTAGGTCCAATCGAGGATTACCTGTAAGAGAACCCATTGCTTAGAGATTGGTTTAGTTGTGGAAGGGATAGGCTGAAAACCGAATTGATCTGACAATCCTAACTATCGGATTTGCGGACATCATTGAATGGCCAGTAAAGAAGAAGATGGTCAGCTGGGGCAGAATGAGGGAAAAGGGCTTGGGATTTAAGGGCTTGGTCAGGTAGGAAGAGACAAAGATGGGTAAATGAAAGTGGTATTTATATCACTTGATAAAAATTGAGTCGAAACGAATCGAATTCGAGCTATATTTCGAGTTGAGTTGAGCAGGCCCTTGCTCATTAATGGCTCGAACATCTTTCGAGTTTAGAAATTTGACTTGTAGTCGACTCAAACCTCATCTGAGTCGATTCAAGTCGTTTTTCAAGCATACTCGACTCATGTACAGCCCTAGTAGTAGCAGTGCGCAATATTCTATCCGTTCATTGGATGGGTCACACTTGTGCATCAAATGCGAACAATATCAAATTTCCACCCACCCATTTCTTCACGCATTTCCTGAGCCACGATAATTACATTTGGGACCCACCTGATGGATGGCAGGAATCTTGGGTGCGGCTTGGGTGGATCCCCGAATCCACCAAGGTGGGTGGGACCCCTGACTTTGGAGCCCACCGTGATGCATGTGACTACATCCACGCCGTCCATCCGTATTGAAAGCTCGTATTAGGGCATGACCAAAAAACGAAGCAGATGCAAATCTCAGATCGACCATAGTACAGGAAACAGTGGTAATTGACCATTAAAAACTTCTTGTGGGCCTCAAAAGCTTTTGGATCAGGATAATATTTGTGTGGTCTCTTCATCTCATCAACAGGTTGGATGGCAGATAAACATTCCAGGCAGTTTTTAATGGTGAGGATTCAATCACGACTGTTGCCGGTGGTGTGGTCCACCTAATATTTGGGTCAACTTCATTGTGGCATCATGCCCTAAAATGGCTGTCAAAATGGTTGGACGGTAGTGGATTTAAGGCACATACATCACTGTGAGCCCCACAGCCAGGGGCCCACAGCAATCCACATTGGCACGTGTGGGGGTAGATGGGCCCGAAATCTTGCGCTCACGTGCATCTACGCATGTAACTACCCAATGGGCTTTAACTCCCATCCAACTACTAGAATGACAAAAATACCCTTGAAAAGGTTTGGTCAGACACCCACGGAGAAGGGTTGGTCCAGCTAAGATGTGGTTCGGAATGTTTGGTTTGCACGGGTCACTTGGGGACCATTGTGGGCGCAGATTAGGTAAGGCAAGTGGTAACAGCTTAGAGGGCGAGGTCCCGAAAGTGGGACCCACCTTGATGTATATGTTGCATATCTACACCGTCCATTCGTTTTTCCAGCTCATTTATGGGCATGGTCCCAGAAATGAGGGAAATCTAAATCTCAGGTGGACCACACAGTAGGGATTGAATTTGCACCATTATAAATTTCTTGGGGGCCACAAATGTTTTGGATCAAGCTGCTATTTGTGCTTTCCCTTCATCTAGGTCTGTGTGACCTTATCAACAGGTTGGATGGCAAATAAACATTACAGTGGGCCTTAGGAAGCTTTCAGTGGTGGGCATTCAATCATCAATGTTTCATGTGGTGTGGTCCACCTGATATTTGGATCTGCCTCATTTCTGGGAACATGCCCTTAAATGAGCTCGCAAAACGGATGGATGGCATGGATATACAACAGATACATCAAGGTAGGCCTCACCCGCTAAGCTGTTACCCCTACCTCACCTAATCCGCACCCTTGCAGGGAACTTACATTAGACAAAACTAACAGTCAATCCATGCAAACAACATGCATCCAACGGCCATTAAACCTCCTTAACGTTTATATACATGTCCACCTACACACGTACCGTCCATCCCACGTAAGCATAAAATATGGCCGCAAAACCTGTTGAATTGCATACTCGTTTTTCTTCCATCTCCTCTGCCTATATTTTATTTTATTTTACCACTGCCGAAGATTTCCACAACCCCATCAAGCTGCGAGGTCGCCACAATTTTTTGAGGTCAGTCGTCCACACTCATTATCTCTTGACTCGAATTATACATTTTCCTTGAAATTTACATTTTATTCTTCTTTTTCGTTTTTCCTTGAATTGCAATCATCATGCATTTTCATGAAATGTTGTGTTCATGTTTTGTGGATTGATGGGCGTCTAGTACTTAGTCTAAATTCTGGCAAATTAGACTTTGCTTAGGTTCTATTGAGATTGAAATTCAATGCGTGGAGTTTGTATTTGGCCCACTGCATCACTGCCATTAGAGTGCGTGGCCTGGGTTTTTCGTGAACGGTGTGATCAACTAGAATCATGTGGTTGTGGTTGTATGGTAGTCGAAATGTGAAATGTGGACCGTCTTGTGGTTAATCGATCTGTTATTATATTGGCGATTAGTGTTAGATAATTAGATTTGTGAACACCGTCGATTTGGTTTTAAATGTGAGAATGCATATGTGCGATATGGGCATTTCCATCTGATTAGCGTTTAATGTTCGGGAATGCAGCAGATCTAAGCTACAAGCCTACAAGCAGTTGTATGGTACAGCTCATTTCAATTTTTACATTATATTTGTTTTGGAGTTCAAAATGCTTGTAAAATCGGGTTGTAGCTGAAGTTAACCTACAACTGGGTTGTAGGTCATTAGTCCTATCTCTATACTCTCTTGGTTTGCAAATTGTGGGGAATGGTTAGCGTGGCCTGCCAGCCTCTTAAATGGATGGATGGGCTTCATGGCACATGTGCCACCGCAAATGTGTGTTAGCGCCTGCGTGATCATCAAGGGGTTTCAGCAAGTGTCTCCCCTGCTAGCCCAAGTGGAAGATACTTAAGCGTTTTAATAGCAGGTCTCAAGTTCAAGTGCTAAGGAGGCACACTAACTCCACCAGTAGGTGGGTGCATTGTATGACTGATCAAGTGGGTGTGTTGTCAAGCAAACAGGGTGGGTGCGTTGCATGACTAAATTTAAAAAAAAATAAAAGGGTTCATACTGGCCCAAAAATCAGCACAATCGATAGGTAGTTGTGGGCCATTGGCCTGGTTTCTTTCATCGTGTGTCTATTAATTTTTTTTGGGAACGTGAGAATTAGTTTGTGGGAATATAAGTATCTATTATTCTGTACGTGTGTGGCCCACCTAATAATCAGACAAGCCTGTTGTTTTGAGTCAGTGAATCCGAAGAGAGGCGCCCCACCTGATTAGCAGCTTTGCATGCCACATTGCCACGTGTGACAGGCGAGTGTAAAAAGGTGTACTCGCTCGAGTTGACAACGCATTCCTCGCAAAAGATTGATACTCCGTGGGAGTATGGGACTATGTATAGGCCTCTGGCATGGGCAGAAATGAGAAAACAAGCTTTAGGAATGGCTCAGCGCACTACACGTGCCAAAGTGGAACACGTGTGAGATCAGAACCCCTTAAAAGGAGGCACACTCCTTGGAGATGTGAATTGTCCCGAAATCAGGCAGATCTAACCTTCAGGTGGGCGAAAGATACGTAATAAATTTGGATCATTGGTAAATTTCTCCTGACCCGTCCATTTATTTGTATACATGTGGTCCACCTGTTCATCATATTGCGCTCAGTTTTGAAGAAAAGGCATTGTAACTGTGAATTTTGTGTGAATGAACGGATTGGATCTTTCACACGTATGAGACATTCTCATGCTTGAAAGGCGAGCGCCAGTAAGAAGGGGCTCCCTCGAGTGCACTTTGCTATCCTCAAGCAACCCGGAAGGGTGTCAATGGGCCGGGTTAGGGCAGGGCCGGCCAAGCTCTGTCCAAACCCAGCTCGCCTCCCTCAACACATGCCCAAACACGGCCCAAGCCCATGACAAGCCACGTTAATGTAGCCCGAGCCCGGACCAAGATGCAAAAGTAGGAACCGGCCCAAATCCGACCCAGCTTGAGCCCAGCCTTTCATATAAAGAGAGAGTATTCTTTAATCTTATACTTCGGCCATATATGAAAAAATTCATCAACATTATCAAGAATAAAAGGAATTTTAAGAGGGAGATTGAATTTTTTTTGAGGAATTTATATAAAATTTAAATTTTGAAATGAGAAAAAATATTTTAATTTAATTTTTAAATTAAAAAAATATTTAGGTCAGAACAGACTAACGAGCTTTTAACGGCCTAGTCCAAGTCTAACTCATTTAAAAAACGGGCTTATGGTTTATGCCAAACCCAACCCGTGAGCCTGATACTGTAATCTAAGCCCGGCTCAAGGTGGGCCAGACCCATCGAGCCAACCCGGTCCATTGACAGCCCTGCACGGAACAGGTGGAGACTGGATGGTAATGCTAATGTACCGATCATATCAGATGGACGGGAGGCTTCACGGCACGTCGGTACGCATAAGCGTGCAAGATCCAGACCATTAATTAGGAAAATCGCATGATGGTCATATACTAGGCCGAAAATCATCTTACTCTACAAATCGTTTGGGCCACATTTAAACGTTAAATATAGACCGTTCGTCTCTTTTGTATAACCGTTCATCTTGTATGGCACACCTAATAAGTTGATCAGTCGTAATTTTAGACCAGTACCTGCTCACAATGGTAGCTACCTGATGAATGGCCCAATCCGGCCACACGTGTGCCATGTTTCCGTTTGCCGCCAAGCCCTTATGACACTAGGGTACCGTTATAGGATAATTCTCACAATCCAATCAAATAACCTTTAAAATGAACGGTCAGATCGTTTATATAGAATGGGAACAACAAGCAATTTCAGCCATCTACTTGTTGAATCTAATCATGGATAGTTTATGGTTCCAAACGATCACTTCTATCAGGAGATCTTAGCCATCCCATCCGTGGCTTGGAAATGGATGGTTATAGAAAACAAGACCAAATTGCAGACGAATCGTATCATCCATTACTGTGATGTTTTTATATGCGGACCAAAATAAATATGGTGGACCTAATGAACAGTCTAGATCGACCAATTGGATTGCACAGGTGTCTCGATGAAAGTAGGAGCACGATAACTGTCGTTGTGGTCTAGCGACTCAACCAACGGACAAGATCCTAAGGAAAAGAGACGCCAACGGACAAGAAAAACCCCTGCCCACGAGGGGTAGTTTGGTCATTTCAGGCGGACCGGAGAATCGTCTACATCACCCGTTTTTCAAAGCGCGTAAATCACCCAAGCTCTTTTGACCCTTCATGTTGTGCGGGTGAAATCCAATCCGTCCATCGGGTGATAACCACTGTATTAACCGTACATACGAAATATCAGATGGTCCAGATCCATAGGAACAATGAAATACTGTGTCTAAAAATCTCTAAGTTCATCCGTTGTGACCCAGCCTAAGTTTTGGATCAAGCTGAACTTTTTTTCTATTCCATCCATCCTGGTCAATCACACCTGATGAACGGGTTCGAATCGTTCGATAAAAGATTCAAACCATGGTTTTCCCAGACACAAACTTATGGTTCTCGTCCAATCCTCATTGTTCCTTGTAGTGTGGCCCTCCTGAACTCTGCATCTGTATGATTTTGTTTCCAGGCCTCGATTAGAGTTCACCTGGTCGACCGAGTGGATTTTATATATACAACATTTTGGACCCATTCAACGGTGTGGATTTTATATATACAACATCGTGGGCCCACCAGAAACAGGTCAGCTTCCGCTGCCCATTCAACGGATTTCCACGAGCTTTTAAACTCAGCGTCATTGTGGGCCTGTGGCTAACACGTGATGATTAGGTATTAACAGCCTAGTGGGTGCTACCCTTACCGTAGGGCCCACCTTGATGATATTCTGTACATCCACTCCGTCCATTCGTTTTTCCATCTCATTTTACCAACGTTCAAGAAATTAAGCACATAAAAATATCAGGTAGAGCACACCACAAGAAACAGTGATGATTGAACACTCACCATTAAAAACTTCCCAAGGCCCACTTTAAGAAGATCCGTAAAGTTTATTTGCCATCGAACCCGTTGATAAGGTTAAACAGAACTCGATGAACGGAAATACAAAGATTGGCTTCATCCAAAACTTTTCTGGCCTATAAAAAATAATCTTGTAATGGTCATTCATCACTTTATCTAGTGGTGTGGCCCACTAGAGATTTGGATCTTCTTAAGTTTTGGGAAATCCTACTTAAATGAGCTGAAAAGACGGATGGGCGGCGTGGATACGAAACCAATTCATCAAGGTAGGCCCCACACGGTAAGGGTAACACCCACTAAGCTTTTACCCGCGTAACTGCTAATCCGCTCCCCAAATCCGTGACGCTGGTATGCGTGTAAAAATAAAAATTCATGATGTAGCTCAGGATTTGGACGGGTAGATAAATCACAGGTGTGCCACCTGTACAGTGATTGTGGGAGCGGATTAGGTGAGACCCCGGATCCACCGAGGTGGGTGGGACCCTTGACTGTGGAGCTCACAGTGATGTGTATGTGCCTTAAATTCATACCGTCCAACCATTTTGAAAGCTCGTTTTATGGCATGATCCCAAAAAATAAAGCTGACCCAAATCTTAGGCGGACCCCACCACAGGAAACAGTCGTGATTGAATCCCCAAAATTAAAAAACTTCATGGATTCCACCGGAAAGTTAATTTGCCGTCCAACCTGTTGATAAGGTATTAAGGTAGCAAACACCTAAATGAAGATACCACGCAAATATCATCTTGATCGAAATCTTCTGTGGCCCAAAAGAAGTTTTTAATGGTCAATCGCCGCTGTTTCCTTTTTCATAAACAAGCATTGACTAATCTAGACTCTTGGTCTGCTGGGGCCCACCGGGATGGACCATGTAGCAAAAATATTAAGACCATCTGACCTTCCAAGTTGTGCCCTATTAAGAAGGAATGCCTCAGCGGTCCGGTCCACAGTGAACTGAGAAAGGCCCAAGATTAGGTGCTGCGATATTCGAATTTTCGACAATGGCCCATCTGCCGACGGGTCAGACATGCCAACGGTCCTTATGACTGAACCGTTGCCCCCATCTCTACAAGCTGAAAACGCGAGTGATTCTTCTTTACGGTTCTGTGTGTGTAGCACGTGCCAACGTCGCGATCGTGTATCAGATCTGAGCAAATCACTAAACAGGGTCGGCGATGTGCATTACGTGGCCCTTATGTCACATGAATCAACTCACCAGATGGGCCACACACGTATGTTGAAATATGGACGATCAGAAAGAAAATCGCCAACGATATTGAACATCCATCCATCTCCCAGACGTGATAAGCGGATCGACCTAGGTTTGTAGAAGCGCATCTTAACACGGAGTCCCACGTGGTACATGGTTCAGATCTCACACAAGTGCACCTCATTGGCACGTGTGGCATAATTATCTCTTCCTTGCATGAATTGCCCTAGCGCCTGTCTCTCACGGTCTCTCTTCCATTCAAATTCAACCCCACCCTCACATCCCATACGTGCAAGTTATCTGGACCGTTCACTTGTTAGGCCCTTCTGTATGTTGGCCGTAACGCAAAATTCACGTGGTAAACATCCAGCCACTGGCTCATCTCTGTGCATTTGGAACGGTCGTTCAGCTGTTCAAACTCCTTGCAATCTTTATGTCGTAGTTGGGGTTGCACCCACGTGATCATGAATCCGTTCCCAAATCCCAACTAACTCATCATGGCAACTGTAGGTGAATTTGGGCCTTCCATCAGGTAGTTGATCCAGACCATCCATGTTTGTGGATCATGTCTGCGTACACCTACGGACAATATTCCCAGCCATCCAAATTTTGTCCTTCTAACAATGATAAAGAATGGAAATGGCTGACAGTCATTCAAGAGGTGCCCTACAATCAGGCCAGTTCACTCATCAGGTGGGCCACACGTGTATGAGAAAAATGGGAGGTCAGGCCAAGGCCAGGCCAGACCTATAAGTTAAAGACAAGTTACATGTATGCTACTACGTGTAAAATTCTACACAATTAGTGAATGCTTGTTTATGAAGTATTATGCTATTCCGGAGTGTATTAATATGGTAATTCTGTCTCACACATGTCAATTAAGATCATTTATAAGCTCAGTATATATTCCATCCGATCATCTAGCATACATGCATGAACTTAAATGTGTGCTTTAATATTTTTCATATCATCTAAACTGAGTCTACAATTTGGACCGCCTATAAGTTACTACATATCATCGGTCATACTCCATCAAAGTATTAAAGCTCTTCATGTTACCATATACATTGGTCACCAATATTTATACTAAAATTTAAAATACTAATACATTGTATTGTATAGCATTTTAGACACCCTACCTCAGGTTGACAAGCTCATCAAGTTAGATGGAGTCTACCCAATCAACCCAATCAAACCTAATTAGTTTTCCTCAAGCCCTTAGCCTAAACCTTAAGCCATTAACCTTACCTAACCTGAACCCCTAAACCTAAACCTTAACCATAGAAACCTAAACCCTATAAATCTTGAAACTTGGCTCGTCAAGTCAACTCTCTGAATCAACTCACTGAGTCAACTCACCTAGTGAACCCATCCAGTCAAGTCAAGCCCAAAATCCAAATAAGACAGCCTAAATGTAAAGCCCATAGAGAAAAATTCGGAGATGTGGCAACATACCACCCAGAGAACTGGAGCTCCCCCACACTTAGGGGTGCCCACTTGCTAAAGCCGGGAGACACGTGGCTCTGACAACACCCTGGGTGCCACTGACCGCGTGGCAGACCCCTTGCTTTGGCAAGAGAGGCCCAATGCAAGTGGGGTTCTCCTTGGTTCGAGGTTCAAGCATGTGAAACTATGAAGTGACCTCAGTGTTAGTGCACTTTTTTGTGGCATACTAGTGCACCTTGTTTGTCAATTACTTAGGTCAGTGAGTCTAGTGTCGGTTGAGCTTAATGAAGACGAAGACCAAAGACTCAAGATGGACCGGCTGCATCAAGAAAGGAGAAACAGGTAAATGTGATGCCTTTGTGTGCCTTGCCTTGACCAAAACCTAACCCATAACCTCTTAGATGACTTGGACCAATTAGGTATACCTTTAGTCATCATCATTAGTCTTAAAACTCCATGAAAAACATGATAAGTTAGACTAATTTAAGAGGTGGAAGCTGCTGTAAACAAAACAGCTCAAAACAGCAGTTTCCGATTGATCTCCGATCAATCAGGACGTTGGCTCCGATAGGACTCCGATCAATCGGACAGAATCTCCGATCAATCGGAAATTTTTCCAGCAACCTTGAAAATCCACTGGACATATTTCCGATCAATCGGACAGTCTTCCGATCCATCGGAATGGGTCCGTCCGATCAATCGGACAGTGTTCTGATCAATCGGAATATCTTCCAGAGACTTCACTGGATAGATTTCCGATCAATCGGACTTGTCTCCGATCAATCGGACAGGTCTCCGATCCATCGGACCTTCTTCCGATCAATCGGAGATGCGCGAATCTGCCCGTTTTTTTACCATTGGAAGAAAATCTATTTAAGATGGGGGATTCATTTTTTGAGCTAAGAGAGGGAATTTTGAGGAGATAGAAGCCACCATTGCTAAAGATCATTAGAGGCTCTATCACAAACCTAAAGCAAGTCATTCTCCTTGTGTTTTCATCACAAGCTTGGGCCATTCAATGGCATCTTGAGAATGGACTTGTTCCCTCTTGATTCCTAGGGTTTAGACACCTTAATGATAGTTAAATCCTTTGTCTAAACACTACCTAGGAGTCCATTTAGGTGCATTCCTCTAGGAAACCCATTTCCTACCATTTGTAGAGGTTTCACCATTCCCTAGCACCTTGGGCATCTCCAATGGAGCATCACATGCAAGGTAGCTGATCTTGGAGCTGAAGCCTTGGCAAAGCGGCGGCGTCAAAGATCGAGGGAGCACAAGGGGAGCTGATTCAAGCACGGGAGAGCGAGAAGAAGCAACCCAAGACGGCGCAACAAGGGGCTCAATCCGACAAGTAAGGTTGTCTTGTTAAGAGTCCATCTACTCAATTCCCTGTGGGAGTTGAGTGTAGAGTTTGTTTGACAAACTCGCCCCGGGGTCGTTAGCCGATCCTTGGCCTATTAGTTGGGCCTAAAATCTAGGGACGTCAGCCGTTCCTTGACACGTTAGTCGCGCCTAAAACAAAGTCTCCAAGGGGGAGCCACCAACACGGGTGCAAACGTGTAGGTTGGGAGGAACCTGTAAACTCCCCGGTTGGGTGGATCCGATTTAAAACACCTTAGTTGGGAGGAACCAGATTTAAACTCCCTAGTGAATGCCGGTGTGCTCAAAGGGGTTGAGTACTTGAACCGGGAGTGGAGTAGACAAGTAGTCGAATCACTATACATCCTTGTGTTTGTGATTGATCTTGAGCACATTTCTCTTTAATGCATTGAGTTTAATTGGTTAATTATGAATGCTTAGTTAAGAATGTATGCTAGGCACTTGATAGGCACATCCACACTCACAAGATGTACTTTCACTACCTCAAGTAGACTTGAACTTCTTGATCCATCCTCACTCAAGTCTATTTGAGTAGCATAGATTAGGTTCTTCATTAGCTTAATCATTTAATTGATCTATGCTTGTTTAGACTAGGTTGTTTATAGCTTTTATCATATGCTAGTCTTTTAATTGGACCCACTTAGGCTTGGAAGCCGAAGTGTTAATCGCTTACGTAGTATAATTTGTTGAATTTGTTAAGTAGGCGAAAAGATTTTGAAGAAGGTCCTATTCACCCCCCTCCTATAGGTTCAGCCATAATTCTAGTTGCTCATTAAGCTTCCGCACGCGTATGCGTAGGGTGTCGTGTTAGGCTACCCGATGCAATTTCACTCAGTACCCCTCCCCTTAGCCAAAATCACACTTTTACCAGTCAATCCAATCGTCCAAATCATGCCACGTGGAAATCTTCAATCCATGCCTTTCTTCCTCTTTTTAACCTTAGACTTTTCACAAATTGCAGAAAATTGAATTTAGAGGCTATAAATAGCCCAATCCCTTTCTCATTTCAAGCATCCCAGAAGCATCAAAGAACCTTGAGAGCATCTTTTAAGCCATCTCAGCCCATCCATACCTCCACCAAGGAGAAGTGAGAGTGATAGAAAAGAGTTCAACCCAGGTTATCCTAGTCCAACCAAACTGCCCCCAAGCCACCAAGACCTTAATCCTAACAGCTCAACCCAACCCTTGCAACACTCCCATCCATCCTGTCATCTAACTTTCAATTAGCTTCGTGTCTCTCATACGTTAGCATTGCGCAGTGCTCATTCCATCCTTAACCCCCTGCTCATCTCCTACATCTTCATTTCATTCCATAGCGCGCATTATGCACCTTATTGACTCGAGCGTATGCTCTGCGGCCTGCAGATATAGTCGGATCCTACACATCAAAAACTTTAGTCAATTAGTTTATGCTTCAGTGAGTGGGAGAGTCAATGCGGATTTATCCAACCGAGTCAACACTCAGTCATAGGCATTGTATCCAACACCGCATCACACACATAACATTACTTACATAACTTCATATGTACTACATTACATACATAACACTTACCACCCAATCTACTAAACATATGCTCTGTACCCTGCTGGCATAGTCAGATCTTACCTAAAAAAAATTTAGGTTGATTGGTTAATCATTTTAGCAAGTGAAAGAGTCAATGTGGATTTATCCAGCCAAAACTATAGCTTATCATATGCATTGCATTTAACACAGCATTGCACACACTTTGCGTTATTGGTGCGTAAGAACTAGTCTTAATCCTCAGTAATTCAGAAGATCTTGTGAAGTATAGACTGTATATTTATACGAGTGGAGTCAGTGCCTAACACCTCCCCTCTCTATAACCATGGTCCTTTATTTAGAATCTCCAGTTGCGGATCAATGAGTTATTTTAGGATTGTGATCTTTATAAGACTCACTCCTAATGTTTCTACAGAGTCTAGCCGACTATGGGAATGAAGTAATTGGCTAGTGGCGACTTCAGTCATATATAACGAAAAACCAACCCGTGAGCGTGATCTAACGTCCACAAGTATACACTGGGGCAATGGGTCCGACATGTTAGGCTATGTGTCATTGGGCCAAGATTTTAAGCATGAGCCAATCTTGGTTCAAATTTAATGGCCCTAAGCCTTAGCCCTTCAGGACTAGATCATCCAAGCCAGGTCGGCTGGCCCATTACCATGCCCATGATGTACGTATATATACATATGTAAGTATCTATTAATGGAATTGGGTAGGACGTAACTTTAACATCACATTTCATTGAAGAACCTAATTTGACCTATTGTTAGGTTAAGTTGGGCTTAGTGATCAAAACGATCCCTCCTCTCTAGGCCTAGCAAAATTCCACACGGCCTGTTAACCCGGATGAAACCCGCAGGAAAAAACCAGTGTTCGGATCCAGCCTTATTGTGTTGAGTCACTAACGGGTTGACCCGTTAAGACCCGTTAACATAACGGGTCGGGTCAGTGTTTCACCCGCGAACTCGTTTAACTGTTTAACATAATGGTCTAGATCACAAAACCATGGCCCACGTATGAACCTTGGCACTCCATCATATGCAATATTGCAATGTAAAAGTGATTCCTCCTCGTCTCACTAGTGAATCCTATTGTTTCTGGTGATAGACTAGGCTCACTTGGTGGACCACAACTGTATGTTAGGTCAAACTTTCAATTGTCCTCATCAACGGTGTGGCCATTTGATGAGTAGACTAGCCTAACGGGTTAAACGGGTCGGGTTATGGGTAACTCGTTAAATTAACAAATGGGTTTGGGTTTCTAGATTTTGACCCATTAGTTAACGGGCCGGGTTTGGGTGAGCAAATTTTTGACATGACATAAACACGATTCAACGCGACCCATTGCCAGGCATACTCCTCTCTCAACACCGTTTAAACTTTATGATCTCTCTATCAATTGCGGGGATTACCCAGGCACTACGAAATTTAGGGCACACCTATGTAAGGGCCCAATTGATGAAAGGTCTCTTATCTTGTCCACTCCTTTCATGAATAAGAATGCTTAAAATGCTTTAACAATAACTTAAAATAAAAAATATGCTGGTAGGATTTCAATCTATCTCCTCTAATGGGAGATTCTTCTTCTAATCCATAACCATAGGATTTGTTAAAATCATGTCATTTACACAGATAATGATAGGATGTCGCGATGCACAAGCAAATTGAACTGTGAATGGTCAAGAAGGAACCTATTTTCAACTATAGATAGAATGGGCAAAGTGAGTGTGACACTCCAATATGCCCCCGAAAATTTTCATTTTCAACTGGAAACTATTTCAAGGAGTAGTGCAAGTCGATGCAAGATTACAAACAAAGGGCATTCAGCTTCCTTCAAAATGTGTTTGCTACAGGCTGGAAAAGGTTCCAGAGCAGGAGACCATCGACCACCTTTCACGTCAGATGAGATAGCCTCAAAGGTTTGAAGGTAGTTCAACTCTTTTTTCAAGTTATCCTATATTCTAGGCTAATTAGTGTTTGGGAGAGCGTCTCAGTGGTGGCAAGCAGCCTCTCCTAGGGACTATTTCTTGCCCAACATCATAGTCTGTAAATTTTAGAAGGAAATAAAAGGAGAGCAGTTTGAGGGTTGGTCCACTGATGTGGGTTGAACGGTCTTGGGGATTAAAACGTGGATCAATCTCCTTGGCCCAACTCTTCCTCCACCTAAAGAGAGCTCCCTTTCAAGATGTCAAACCTTACTGGAGTTGGGTTTTAGCCCCAAACCTCAATATACTAAAGCTGTATCCATATTTAAATGGGTTAGACCGACAATGGGCTGGGTTAAAATTAATGTCGACGGTTCTTCGCGTGGCAATCCAGGGGATTTTGGCGGTGGGGAGCTTGTAGGGGATCCAAAGGCGAGCTCCTTTTCACCTTTTCTAACAACTATGGGCAAGGATCCAATGTTCGAGTAGAGGAGCGAGCAATTGTGGAGGGGCTGATTTTGTGCGTGGAGAGGGGCTTTGCTAAAATCCAAATTGAAAGTGATTCCAAAATCGTTGTAGCCATGCTCAAGTCAGAGGGAAACTCCAACTGGAGCTTGTGGTATATTGGAGGGCCCGCATCGAGTCTCTCAATCAACGCATGGAGGTTGACATTCACTTTGTCTCGAGAGAAGTCAACGGGGTTGCAGATGCTTTGGCTAAGTTCGGTAGCTTGACTCAAGAACGTAGGATTTATGAAGGAGAATCCACTCTCCCTTACCCCATCTGGGGTTTAATTTTCTTAGATTGGGTGGGGCTGAGCACAATTATGGATAGATTCGAGTTTCCTTAGATTTTCTTTTATTTTTGTAGTTTCTCTCACATTAGGCGGCTGAGGCATCTTTTTGGGCGAACGGGTCGCCTGAAATGATCTTTTCTCTATACAACCCTTTTTCAGTGAATGAAATCTTATTTTCTAAAAAAAAAAGGAAGGGAATGATGTTTCCTAATACTCACAATGGCTATAATGGTTGATGGGTGTTATCTTTATTAGTTAATCGGGGGTATAGCATGTGCAAGGCATGTGGAGAGAGTAAAGAAGAGAAAAAAAAGGGGAGGAAGATGAAGAAAAAGGAAAAACCCTGGCGTAACATACATGAGATCCAGACCATTCATCAGGAATGCCACCTAATGTTTGGCCTTGAACCTCAACATTATAATGATTCAAAACTCAAGTGGGTCTCACCATAAGAAACAGAGTAGAATCATGCCTAAAACCTTGTGTACCCACTTGAGTTTTCCCTTCATCCAAGTGATTTGCATCAGATGAACAAATTGTATGGTTTATATAAACCAGGGTGGGCCGCACTCTCAATTAGTGATGAGTTTTCCATTCCAACTCTTCCCTACGATGTGGACAACCTAAGTTTCTAACTGACCTAATTTTTGGGTTCCAAGGTGAATATAAGGTAACTAGCTAGATGGATGGGGTGGATCCACCCCTCATCTACTATCTAGCTATCGAACTACATGGTAAAGAAAAATGATTATCCTTCTTGTTTTCCCATCAAACAAATACAACTCTCATAGCTTGGACTCTTTATGTGGACGCTCGCCTTTTCGCGTTCTCAGCCCTCCCTTTCTAAAAGGGGATATGCACAAATCGCCGTTGTGCCATTGGCTTACCTCTTTCTCGAGGGCTTTTTCGGTTGTCGTGTTATCATTGGGTTAAACTGGATGTGTTTGGATGAGTTCGTATAAGACGAGAGTCGCCACTAGCCAGTTACTTCGAATCTACAGTCGGCTAGACCCCGTAGAAACGTTAGAGAAGGGAATCTGGAGATTCCTTCCTTTAAGATGACTCCTTTTGATCTGCGGTCAGAGATTCGAGGTAAGGGATCACGGTCACAGGTTGGGAAGGTGTTAGGCACCCACTCTGCCCGTATCGAGGTACGGTCTTTTCTTCACAGAATCAAACTAGTACTTGAAAGTCTGATTTAATCCTCGTACATTCTCATGAATGATATGATGCATGAATGTAAGTTTGAACAGTAAGAGTTTCTGATGGGTAAGTTTCCATTAATAGGTAAGCCTAGAGCATACGTTCGAATTGACAAGTGCTTTATGCGAGATGCATGCTGTGTGTTTGATAGGTCAAAGTTTCTGATGAATGAATTCCGGGCAAACTGGCAAACTTCAGAACATATGCTAAGACCGGATCAAGTGTTTGTAGTGAAATGATAAGCAGGGGGGTTGGAAGAATAATAAATGTTGCACTTAGACTAGATGAGATGAGATGATGCTGATATAAAAGTAGCTGGATGGACGAAGGTATCACAAGGGTTTGCTTCAAGCAGCTAAGATTGGGACTTAGGTAACTTGAGAGGCTTGCACCAGAGTCAGGGTGGGCTGGACCAAGGATGGACTCTTCTCACTCGGGCTCTCCTTGGTGGAGGAATGGGCTAAGGGAAGTAGAGATTGACTCAAAATTGGCGGGTTTTCTGGGATGTTGAGGGATGTTGAATACGAATGGGGAATGGGGTATTTATAGTTGCGAGCAGTGGCAGCTCTTATAAATAGGGACAGGCGGCTATCAGATGACCCCCTGTACGGCCATCTTGCTTTAGCTTAGGAGTGAACTTGCTCCGAAATTGAAGCAGAAAATGGTCGGAGGTCTAGGTTCGAAGCTGCTCTGAAGCTGCGTCTCGGAATTAGGTGAGTCAACTGGGTTTGAAAAATGGGTTTTGACAAGGTGAGTCGACTGGGTGTGTGGGCTGGACTGACTTAGTAGGTTGACTCGGTGATTTGACTCAGTGGGTTGACTCGAAAAGGTTGACTTTTTTGAGATTTTTGGACTTGTTTTTTCTATGGATGGTTTTTCGAGCTGATGTTTAGGGGTGAGTTGACTGGGTTCAGGATTGAATTGGTTATGGATTGGGGCTTACAAGGATGAGTTTGGCTGGTTTTGGACATGGGGTTTGGGGGTATAGACCTCCATCCATTCAGCTATCTCAATCACCACTGTAGCCGAAAGTGGGGGTCTACACTTTGTAAATAAGACTCTTATCTAACAACTCTCCTAATATAACTTAGACTTTATCTATGGTAATATAGATCTATATAGGACTCTTATTTAAGAACTCTCCTAACATAGTTTGAACTCTATCTAACAACTAAGTAAGTCTAAGAGAACTGAGAGGTGGTATTGGACATCGTAACAACTGTAAATGTCCCACGTGGCATCTTCTTCTCGTAAACTTTCCTATTGCACAATGACTGTAATAATTGCTTGATTCTTATGTTTAAAAATTCATCGACTATGTATCTTGCATAAAGTTTACATAGTAGCACCAAGATTAGAAATTGTAGGAAGTGTAATCAGAGAAGGGACATTCGTATCGAATTTCTTTTTAAGGATAGACGCATGAAACACTGGATGAATCTTGTACTATAGCAGTAATACAAGTTTATAAGCAACCAGTCTTACACATGCTACGACTTAAAAAGGGTCATAAAATCGAGAAAATAATTTATGTGACCCAATGATCTCTCACAAAGCATTATTAATAGTGTTGGAGAGGTATAAATACCCAATCGTCAATATCAAAACTACGCTTTATCCGCTGACGATCTATATATATCTTCATGTAATTTTGAGCTAATTGCATATTATCTTTGAGTACCTATAGGATATGGTCATGATCATACAAGGCAGAGTTTACATCATGCACACACACGAAGCCTAACACATAAGTTTCAATGCGTGAAAGAGGGCGTCCATATATTGCCTGAAATGGTGACATTTTAATGGAGCTATGCAAGAAAGTATTGTACCAAAACTTCGTCCAATGAGGTCATTGAACCCAGTGATGTGGGCAATGACTAGCAAAACATCAAAAGTATTGTTCAACGGATCTATTGACTACTTCGGTCTAGCTATTTGAATGAGGATGCACTGCAGCATAATTGAGTGCCCCGTTGAGTAAAAATGTGCCGCATAATTGATTGATGAAGTGGGGTCCTCATCATTGATGATGGACCATGGCATTCCATGCTACTTTACCACGTCATGAACAAAAATATCTAAACCGTATAAGAAGCAGTGCATAGGTGAGCAAGTGTCAAGAAATGAGCGTATTTTCATAAGACGAGAGAGTGTCAACTACACTATTTTCCATATCGGGATTGTAGACCATCTCATAGTTGCATCCAATCAATTTGGCAAGCCACTTTGGCTGCTCCAAGGTTGTTAATCGTTGCTTAATAAAATACTTAAGGGTCTGATGATCCATATGAATTTTGAAATGGTGCCCCGATAAGTATGACCTCCACTTTGAAGTGACAAATATGATAGTCAACATCTTTTTGTCATAAACGGATAAGGTGAGATGGCGACGTAATAATGCTTTGTTGAGATAAGCCAGAGGACGACCATTTTGCATAAGAAAGACTTCGTTGCTAGAATCTGAGGCATCACACTCAAGAACGAATTCTTTATAGAAATTCAAAAAAGCTACAAGGGGGGTGGTGGTAAGCGCTTGTTTAAGAGTTTCGAAAAAAGTCTTAACCTCGGATAAGAAGTGTTGGCGTCCTACAATATCCGACCCGTTAAGACAAAATCTCATGAAATACCGGGGGCCGCACCTAGAAAGCCGGTCCAAAATACCTCCAAAATTACACCAAAGACACCTACAATTCAGGCCAAATCAGAGATAAAAGAGTGAGATTCAAAGACCTTTGATGCACCCAGAAATTAGGTCTAGCGCACCCTTAAATTCAAGAAAAATTACAAGGTGCGCTAGATCGCACTTTAGCCCCAAAATGACCTTTGGTGGGCCCCACATCGCCCGATGATCAAATCATTTTCAAAATTGGGTCATGTGCAGATAGATGGACCACTAGAAAGGGTGCATGACCACTCATCATCAAGCGGGCCCCACAAACCCGAGATAGATAACATTCAAAGTAAGAAATGCAATACAATGGCTGTCGGCGCACCCAAAAATAGGTCCGGCGCACCCAGAAAATACGTGATTTTCAAACTTACCATATTTATTTCACAAAAGTCTGGCGCGCCTATAAAATAGGTCTAGCGCACCAAAAAAATATGTGATTTTCGGACTTGCATATTTACTTAACAAAAGTTTGGCGCACCTAGAAAATAGGTCTGGTGTACCCAATAAATATAGCATTGCAAAACTCCACGAAACTCAAACCAAATAGTCTAGCGCACCCAGAAAATAGGTCTGGCACACCCTAAAAAAGGCAAACTACAAACTCCATTTTTTCATATTTTCAGGGTGCTCTAGGTCTAGCGCACCCTAAAAATCAGACATTTTACAAACTTCATTGTTCAAAATATTCAAGGTGTGCCAAACATTGTCGAGTGCGCCACACTAAAAATAAGTCATTTCCAGGATACGCTTGACGTGTCGCATGATAATTGGCTCATCATTTGAGATTTTCGGGTATAAATACCCCTCCGCACTGTTCATTTGTACGGGCATACTAAGAGAGAGATAGTTATTACCCTTTGGATATCCGAAACCCTTGTCGGAAACCCTGTCGGAATACATTTTAACCATCGAAATCCCTTTCCAACCACCGAAATCCCATTTCGAGCGTACGAAATACTTTTTCGATCATCAGAATCCTACGCTGGAAACCTACTTCCGATCACCATAGGTCCAGCATAAAACCAACAAAAAAATGAGATCTTTCAAAATTGCTTAAGTACTCCAGCGCACCCATAAAATGGTCTGGAGCACTCGAAAAAATCAACATTTTCTACTTAACCATTTTCAGGATACTCCAACTCCAGCACATCCGAAAAATCAACATTTTCTACTTAACCATTTTCAGGGTGCTCCAACTCCAGCGCACCCGAAAAAATAGTCTGGCGCACCCTAAAAAATCAATACCAGATACTTCATATTTTCAGAGTGCTCCAACTCTAGCGCATCCGAAAAATATGTCTGGCGCACCCTAAAAATCAGGATTTTTCAGACTTTGTTCAGGGTGCGCCAGAACCCATTTTGAGCATTTTTAGACTATATTTAGACCTATTTTAGCTATTTCGGACATTCCAAATGCAACGGAATGATCAAATGACCCTTTTGGGATACCCGATAAGCAAAATATAAGCCTCTATAGGTCAACCTGATCCAGTAAGATGAACGTGATGAATAAAATAACTTCTCAAAAAGAAACCGCCAGCATCCAGAACTATACAAACGTATTATTATCACATTGGGGCTGGGTTAGGTCGGGTTGGGTCAGTTGGGTCGGGTAGGTCCTTGGGGTAGGTTAGGTGGGTTGGGTCAATGAGTCGGGTTGTGTCGGGCAAGTCAGTGTGTCTGGTTCTACACTTATAATATTATACATTTAAAATTATATTTACATTTTCATTTTTCAAAATGAAAAAAAAAAAATAGACAAAGCTCGGCTCGACTCACCTTAGCTCAACACAACTCACTCGGCTCCAACAGTAAAGCCGAGCTGAGCTAACGATTTGAGCTCGAGGGTTGAGCCGAGCTAAGCTTAAGCTGAGGTACTCATGGGAATGAGCCGAGCCGAGAAGGGCAGAGCTCGGCTCGATGTACAGTTCGACTGGCAACCCAAACTCCTTTTTATAATCCTGTCCAAAATAGGAGGGGAGAGAGAGCCTTGGACATACACACCTCCCCTTTGTGATGGACTTCCCAACCCAAAATACAAAGAGAGAGAGGACCACACCCAAGCCCTCTCTGCTCTCACGTCCACACAATTGTATGGGGTACACTTATAAGATGGCTCAAATGTCAGATCTGCCCCTACCAAGATTTTGATAGTAACTTTCTACCTTTTTCATCTGGTTAATTAAATTAGTTTGATCTTTTAGAGACACAAGCTGGTTTAAGATGGAGATCTTGTTATATAATCAATTGAATTTTTCAAAAATCCTTTTTCTTCAACAGGCATTCCTAGCAAACCTCATTAGTGTCATTGTTCTCGTTAGAAGACGTGTCATGGCAATTTTCTAGCACATTGAACTAACTTGAAAGAGGTGTAAGGGAAAGCGGCCTAATTATTGGAATTCCAATCTTGAAGATGATATGTATTTGTGTAGATTCCTACGTAAGTTACAACATTAAATCCACCTATGCTGAATAGGACTCCTTTCAAGAAAGAAAGAAAGAAAAAAAAAATCACAAAATCAGGCTTATGCCTAACTCTTGTATATATTATCGTTAGGGATAATGTCCATTATTAGGAAAACCCAATATTTTTTACATACTATTTTTAGGAAAACCCTGGAGTTCCAACACGAGGTCTGGGGGTCGAGTTCTCATAGGTGGTGAAATCTCACTACAGCGTGTGTGGGGTGTGTAAGAAAAAATAACAATAATAATTCACATTAATTAGAAATCTGTTAGTTAATTTTAGAGCCCAGTCTGAACCTCTCTCATAACAATGTCATTTAAATTTTAATTTGAATATCAATCATCTATTTGCCAAAGAAGGCCCTTTACATGGAACATACTCCTCTTAAATGAAATTTTAGTGATTCACCTATATGGTATTATTGCAATTTGCATCTACTACCCAATATCAGAGTATGTGATGGTCATAACGAAGAACTACGATTTACAAATAATTTGAAGCATGAAAAAATCAATTACTTTTTTTTTTCTTTTTGTTGAATATCTAGTATCATATGCTGAGGGTTATGGTTATTTCTCCTAGTGGGTATGGCACGGGCAACGCAAGTGAAGAAGGGAGAGAGAGATCAGTAAAGAGATCTGGAGTGGAAGGGTGCAGGCTACACACAAATAAACAAAGAGGGTGAAGGCTACAAGCAAGGAGAGAAAGAGAGGATGAGGTTGCAGGCTGCATTTGTATTGTATGTGGATACGGCTGTATGCGTATAGTATGTGGGAGACAGGGCACGTGGGACTCGCATGAAAAATTTTCAAATGCCATGAGTAGGCTAAAATTCTCACTACTCATGATGGGGAGCCAGTGCAGTTAGAACCGTAGGTTGATAAGAGTGCAAAATTTTCCAACTCACACAATTTCAATATCCCTTCTAATGTCCTTCTAAATATCAAATTTTATGAACTCTCTTATACCTAATTGCATGGGTAAAATAGTCTGTGGCTACTTACATTACATGTACTAGAGATGTCAATCAAAGCAAGAACTCTTTGTGGATTTTAAAATAATAGTTTTTTTTATTGTTTTGTTTGAGAAAATAACCTTCAATTAGCCCTACATTTTTCCTTGTGGAAAATTTATATTTACACATGGAAAGTTTACAAGAGGTGTAGATGGGTGTCTGAGTTTATTCCAAGAAGTTTCAATAGTGCTTTGTAGTTTACTTCTTCTTCTTCTTTTTTTTTACACACGCACTCCCCACACACACACCATAGTGAGATTTCACCACCTATGGGTACTCGAACTGAGACCTTGTGTTGAAACTCCTAGGAGTCTACCGCTGAGGCAAGGATAAGGACCAGCTTTGTTGTTTACTTGCTTCTCATTAGTTGATGGTTTAAAAAGTCACTTGCCATTGGGTAACTGACTTTAGGATATATCTCATTGGTTAGATTAATTGGGATTGGGATTACATCTATTGCTTGCTATACAGTGTAGTTTAAGGATTGGAAGCATAATAAAGTGCCGTCCGCCCTAGCGAAAGGGGACTTCTCCAAGTTAGCTTAAACGCTAAATAAAGGTAGCAACTGAAGAATGATCCCAATCATCTATTACTTATAATTATAACTATTTCAACAAAATATATCTTATTTTTATGATAGTTGTATATGACTCTATAGTGAACAAGCCATAAACAATATTGTAATTACATGATCTTAAACTTATTGAATGATAACTCAATAAGCTTTCAAATGGGCCTACTTTCACATTGTTATGACATCATTTGATACCTTAAAAATGGGAGGATCAAGTGACAAAAATTCTGAGAGACACTGACTGTATGTATGGAACTAAAAACTAAGAGTAAATCTCTCTACCTACATTGAGTTGGGAGTCTCTCACCTAGAGAAATCTTCATGTGGCCGAAAATACGGGGCTCTCAAGGTCCTGATCACAGGTTGCTCGATGATCAATAGTGAAGAAAATTTTAACCTTGATGCAACCTGCATCAAACACGTCGATTTAAAAAATTTGCCCTTGAGTTTTGTTCCAAGGGCAGGAAGACATTTGTTATGTTGCTTTACTCACCACCATCTCATTGTGTGGTTGCTGAGCTATATTGACTGGCAGGGATGGAAGCCGATTGCCTGGTGATTGAATCATCAGGTATATCCCTGGTGACCTAATGCAGTGGGATTTAATTGGTTCACATACCATTGTCACAGACGGACCTAGTAGAGTATGTATTCGATCGAACAACTTTAGAACATATTTTCATAGGCTCTATCTCTGACAGTGGCCTAATCAAATCCCGCCACAGCAGGTCACCAGGATATCCTTGGTGATTCGGTCAGCAGGCAGTCCCCGTCCAGCAGGAAAAGTCGGATGCATCATCAACATCATGACACTCGTCATCATTGATGGTCATGTCACCTTTATCACGTTTCTCATGCGCTGCATCATGATCAATTTTGGGTGGTTGTGGAGTATTGGACCATTGTCAAAATCTAGAATTTTTTACACTCCCTTTGCTCTTCTTCATTGTAGCTAGATCTCATCAATAGTCTATATACTACTCGATGTGTTTCTCTTCACCCAAGATTGGTTCTTTATCAAGGTCTTAATCTCTATCGTAGGTTGATTCCCTCTCATGTTTATGGTTTTCATGGTCAGTCGAAGGAACTTCGTATTGTGGTGAAATTCCGCTGCGGTGTGAGTGCGTGAGTGTGGTGGGGTGTGAGTCCGTGTGTGAAAAAAAAAAAAAGGAACTTCGTATTGCACAATGTGCCTTTTCAAAGTCTCAACTTGCCTATGTAGAAGCTGGATCGCGATGTACTTGCTCAGAGTGGAGTTGTGGTTTGAGGAGTTCAACTTCCTTGTTCTTATTGTAATCTGGTTGTTCTACATATGAAGTATTTTTAGCACCTTGTTCACAGCATCAAACTCTTAGGGCCATGATTGGATGATTGGATTATGACCGACTGATGCTTATTAGGAGAAGAAAGCGAAAAAGGAAAGAATTGGGAACTGTACCTGGATCCGATGCTGGGAATAATTCTACTCTGATTCCAACTGATCATTCAATTCGTGTCAAGGCAATGGCGGATCTGTAACTTGGTGATTATGTTGGTAACAAATCAAGGAAAAGTCCATCAATGGAAAACCTACAATAATGTCAGCAAGGTTTATATATACCATGGTTTTAGGACTCAGACGAGTTGCATGTGACTTGGTCGGTTGGGCTCAATCCGGTTTGACACCACAAGTCACACCCGAGTTGGTCGAGACTCACTTATTCACCCCCGACTTGAGCAAGTACCTAGTCCAGACTCAACTAGAGACCGAACAAGTCCATCCAAGTCTTTTAACTGGGTCTATTCATCAAACTCAAATCAATGAATCGGTCGAATTCCTTCAGTTAATGTAATTAAAATCAATGACATGAACTCAAACTAAAAGAAACAACATTAAGTCCATATGTTTCAAAATTAAGGAATTATATGTATATATTAAACTAGGTAACTTGTTTCGAAGTTAGCAAAGAAAAAAGAAAACCTAATGAAATCATAACAATCTATTACTTTTACTTCTAACCATCTAGGCCCACAAAATATTAAAAATGACAAAAACACCACTTAATCCCATCACAAACGTATAGGCCTTGGGTAAATCAACTTAATTAAACTATATCGAAATTATATGATCTTAAGCTTGTTGGACAGTTAATTATAACTTAAGACAGGAAGAAAGATCAAGTCATTTCCAAGTTATGTTGGGCTTTTTAATGGGTAACCTTAGTACATCCATCAACTGTAACACTTCTGTCACTGAACACATTGTTTTTCTATCACTCAAGCATGTGCATGTGCAAACCATTTGTAAACCATTTACAATGAGTAACATCATCTACTACACACTTCCTTCCACATGGGATAAGTTTTTTTTGTTTTTTTTTCCTTCTAATCAAGGGTTTCCACTACGAGAGATGTAATTTTAATGACTTGCGATGTGTTATGCTGGGATTGGGAATGCATTATCCCTCAAAACTAAGTTAATGACTCCTAAGGGGAAAATCTGTGCAAATGATCTTGTACCTTGATTTCTTTACATAATTTATTTCAATCATTCGTTTAAAAACTAAAAAAGTAGACTCAGCTAGTTTTTTTCTAGGTTTTTTTTTTCTGTCTTGAAAATAATTAATATTTAAAATAAATGATATATGAGTGTTGTTTAGTGTCCACAAGAATCAGGAATCCAGGGAGTGCTCTTAGTTTTAGTTTGCTCTGCAAGTATATGACAGTCGGACCTCTCCCCTTTTTTGTGTTGTGGGGTCCCTGCCGAATCTCCCGTATATTGGGTAGTTTTTTTCCTTTCTTCAATGAATCTGCCCCTCTTCTTTGAAATAAAAAAAAGTGTCCACAGGTGTTAGGCTATGATTTCAATACATGAAATTTGGTTGGAAAGGCTCATAAAGGATGGCTTCCCCAGTGTACATTCTTGTCTATCAATGCAAATCAGATTTTGTTATATATATATATATATATATATATATATATATATATATATATATATAAACTAAATACCTAAACTACACCATGGCCTGTTACGTCTGCAAGTGTTAGGTCTCTAATTTCATCTTTGCAAGCAGCATGAACTATCTCAAAGAAAGTGACCCAGATCAAGGCTCGTCCCAGGAAAACACAAGATTCATGTTTAATCAGTCAAGTGCACTATCCATTTGGCATAATCAGGTGACGTTCTTATTTATTTTGAGGATTAGACTGATTAATCATGAAATTCAATGATATTTGGTGCAACCAAACACACCCTTAGTCGTGTACTTCCCAAACCATGAAAACCAAAGGAATCCACCTGCTCGAAGTTCAGTTACACTATATATATAAAGCTGCAAGAGTTAGAGAAGCAATACTAGAAGTTCTTAACATCACAAGAATGAATTTTGATATGATTAGAAAGTCACGAGAACATGAAAATATGAATGAACTGAACTAACAGAATGTGAAAAGACGCAACCAAACACACCCTTAGTCGTGTACTTCCCAAACCATGAAAACCAAAGGAATCCACCTGCTCGAAGTTCAGTTACACTATATAAATAAATAAAGCTGCAAGAGTTAGAGAAGCAATACTAGAAGTTCTTAACATCACAAGAATGAATTTTGATATGATTAGAAAGTCACGAGAACATGAAAATATGAATGAACTGAACTAACAGAATGTGAAAAGACGTTGGATCACGAAACTTGTATGATTGTATTATGGTCTGAAATCAAACCCAGGAGTAGATATGATCTCGGATAATGGTTTCTTCAAATCAGTTCTTATTCCTACAAACATTTTTTTTTCTTTAGGCTACTCATATTATCTTTTACTAAAGATAACACAAAGAAGAAGAAGAATAAAGATTAGATAACATACTTATATGGACCATAACTGCATGAAATCAATCCCAAGAGTACGTATATATGATCTTAGAAGTTCAAATGATCTACCTAGTTTCCAGGATAGCAGCATGAGAGAATCCTCGAACCGACCTAGGGTTTCAATAACATTTCTTGGAGCCACTTATCCGGTGCCTTGGTTTCTGCTGGCTTGTATTCTCCTTCTCAATCAAACAACAAAAAGAACTGCAAAAAACTGATCAAGGTTGTTGTATTCCAATAGAAACCATTTGTTTCCCTCTTATCGATCTTCTTCAGATGTAAGTATGGAATCATGTGAAAACTCTCAATTGATTGATAGGGATGAAATGAAAAAACTTGTAAAGAAGTGAAACAACAGAATAGATAGAGCATGCTATTACAAATCCATTAAAACCCAAGTATGAAAACAACGTCCTTTCTAATTCTCATTCATTAAAAGCTGAATGAGCAAACCCTAAAAACGAAAAGTTGTAGTTCCACAAACAAACAATAAATACAAATACACACAAAAAAAGATACAAATACAAATACAAATACACACAATGCATTCTATTTTGACTTTCTTATTCCTATTCAATCTACATCTTAGCAGCATCAACAGCTAGTGAAACAACATGAAGAAATAACATACACCAAAATCATGGCATAATTTCCATTTAGTTTTTTTATATTTTCTAACCGTTTATCCACGTTGGCCCATGGTGAATCAGAAACGCTTGTCGATGGTATCTGAGAACCGTCCACTTTCATCTTCATTATTTATACCTGCAGATGAAAAATAGGCAGCTTCTGGAATGAAAGAAACTTGAGGATCGGAAGGCACAATCACATTCTGCATTTGCTGCTGCTGCGGTAGGAACATGTCTTCATTCATTAGCGAATTCAAGAACGACGAGAAGATGTCATCAGTGCAGTAATCGATATCATCATCTTCCTTACTATTCCCATGGACCATCAGCAGCCCATCGAAATTGTGACAGCTTTTGTTGATGGCGTGATCAGCACCAACGATGCCATTCCTATCCAGGTAACTCCCTGGGAGATACTCATTGCCGTGATTGTTATCAACGACATTTGCACCGACACAGAGACCCGTATCTTCTAAAATAGAAGAACTAGGGTTAGGGTTAGGGTTAGGTTCAGGTGGTGCAAGTGGTGCCTGAGAATTAGGGTTAGGGTTTAAAGGCTTGTGGGTTCGCGGATCGATTCCTTGACTGATCAGCTTCTTGCTGAGGTGGGTGTTCCAGTAGTTCTTGATCTCATTATCAGTGCGACCTGGAATTCTCCCGGCGATCAGTGACCACCTGCGACCGTGAAGACAATAAGAAAAAAATCAAAATCAGATTCAACCCAATAAAAACCATTGCTGCATCAAACCTACCATGTTCTCGCACGAACATGCAGATAGAGAAGTAATCAAAACGGTAAGATAGTTGCACCGGACATCCATGTTTTCATAGCATACATGAAGATCCAACGGTAAAAAGATGGTGGTGGTGATTACCGATTGCCAAGGAGGCGGTGGAGTCGAAGGATGAGATCTTCCTCGTCGGGCATGATGTGACCACGCTTGACGGAAGGGCGCAGGTAATTCATCCAGCGGAGCCGGCAGCTCTTGCCGCATCGGAGGAGCCCCGCTCGCTTTGGGAGGGTCCGCCACCGGCCCTCACCCTCCCGGTTTATATAATTTGAGAGCAGCTTGTCTTCCTCCGGCGTCCATGGCCCTCTCTTCAGCCCCACCTTGGTACAACATGGCGTTGTCTTGTTTGAAGATGATGACAACGACGGATTCCTCATCTCTTTTTCTTCCTCTTCTTCTTCTTCTTCTTCTTCTTCCTGTTTGGTTTTTCTCTTTGAATGGTTTCAAGGGTGCAATGAGTAAATGAGAAAGTGAGGGGAGACTTGCGGAAAGAGTGGTGATGGTTTGTATTTTTATATGCCATGGATGGAATGATTTGAGAGGATGAGACCAGATCCAACACATTCATAATTTCTAGGATAAAATTCACCTGCAAATCGAAGTGTGGGGCCCACCATGATGTTTTAACGACATCCAATCCGCCCATCATGTGAGGCCCATAATTTTACTTTTGGGAGCACTAAAAATACAGATAATCCAAAAATCAGGTGAGCCACACCATAGGATACAATTAGGATGTGAACGCCCACCATTAAAAACCTTCCAAATTGTATGTGGAGCCCGCCATCTTTTGTATATCCCATCTAATCCGCTCAGAAGGTGCATCGGACGAGGATAAATGGACAAGCCAAAAATCAATACATTCCAAACTCAGGTGGGGCCACAGCACATGATTTTACATGATCAGGTCCAACTGAGTTTTGGATAAAACTGCGTTTTGGGGCCGAGGAGAATAAGAGGGCGGCCACATGATGGGGAGCTGGATGTCATTAAAACATCATGGCCGACTCCACACGTCGATTTGTACTTTAAGCTTAACCTAAAATGTTTATCCTGGATCCTGCCTCGTGAGAAATGTGGGCCCACCCATCTTCAAGCTCCTGATACGAACGCACCACACGTGCCAACTTGGCACTTTTGTGCGGTATCCGTCGTGTTGATCAGAGGATCCTAATGTGATTTCTGCCAATCGTAAATTAGGTGAGCCACCTTAGCACGACGGATGTCGACCGTTGGCTACTGTTTTTATTACCGTCTATTTATTCGTACATGTGTGACCCAATGGATTAATGGGAGAGATGAACTTTGCGTGGGGAACACCGTATCAACGACCCATATCAGTTGTGCATTGGCCTTCGGCCGTTTGAAAGTAGGGTCCCTCGCCTCTGCCTAGGTGAATCATAATCGTTCACATGGTAGAGGGCGATTCATCATGGTTCTCCCCAAAGGTGGGACCCACAAGGGCCTCTGCTGTTTGTAATTAAGAACCTCATCCGGTCCGGTTTCTGTCTTTCTTACGTACGTCTGTAAAAATGAGAAATTAGGTCGGATTGGAAAAATGCTTAGAAGAGTATTGAATGATGAAGTGGCAGACTATGGAAATCCATACACATGCATCCATCCTCTTACATGTGTCATAAGATTAGCATAAATCTAATCCGTTCATATTACATGTCAGTTATTTATCAATCATTATTTTAAATTCATAATGTATCAAATTGCTGCTATGATGTGTGTGTGGACATGCCAGAATTGAATTTCACGACTCGATTTGAACAGAACGATGATGATCCCGAGCATCAAGAAAGACAAATACGTCATGATTGACCGTATATGACCAAGATCTGTAGAGATCGGTCGCTTAATTAGCCACTCGCTCAGTTATTTTAAAGAAATGAAAAGAAGAATTGATTTTCTTTAGCAATAAAAAATATAATCATAAAAAATGAAACTTTACTGATTAAAAAGTTCTTGCTACAGATTTGCTGCTATGAAATGTAATCTCAAGAGTTACACTATGGAACATAAGCAATGCAATTAGGCTAAGGAAAGTAAATAAACTGATTACACTAAGGAACGTAAACAAAAGGATAAGGAACATGATAAGCTTGAAATTGAACTGTTGATTTGGTTTGGTTGATGCTGGACCCCTTGCAATGCTAAAATCATCCTTCTTTTATAGCTTTAATCAACCATCTAGATACTTCCCTTGATGGACGGTTACAATAACCACTAGCTCATCCATTACTAGCCTTCCAAATCTCTCTTCACCCACTAGTTTGCTATAACTGCTTGGTGACTTGACCACATCTATTCATCAACGTTAGTGTTGTGGCATTACAGATGCCAACTATATCATTAGTAATTTCACCGTAACTTCATGTAACTCACGGCTACTTACCAACATGCCTTTTTATGATTGGCTCTTATCTAACATTGTAGGAATAAGGTACAACACTGATGGTTTTATTTTCGTATTGAAGGTTGTTAAATGAACGGTTAACGTGAAAATGTAAAAAGTCATCGGTTATATTTTAAAAAACAAACCTTAATAATACAAAGGTGGAAATCTACGGTGAAACCCATAATTTTTACAGTTTGTGTTGATGTACACGTATGATTAAAAATCTAGGTTACAAGCCTGAAAATAAGACAGTTCCAAGGTTCAAGTAGTCCATATTGTGGGGATTAAAAATCTACCGCTTGAAGACTTTTTGGTGGCCACAGAAGTTTTGGATTGTTTTCCCTTCATCCTGGTCTATGTGACCTCGTGAACAGGTTGGACTGCAATTAACCATCACGATCGGCCATAGGAAGGTTTCAACGGTGGCTATCATTATGACCACTGCTTCATGTGGTGTATTTGACCGTTGAAATTGCCTCACTTTTGGGCTTGTACCCTAAAATGATATATAAAAAAATGGATGGACGGTGCGGATAAAACCCATAAGTCACGGTGGCCCCTCAGAGCCGCTGTCATTCCTAGGCAGGGCAGTTCCCAATCTGCCTCCTGTTTTACTGTTAAATTGTTCATTCGAATGAGGTTAGGATTCTTCAACTTCTCTTGATATTTCGGAATTCTGACTTGACGAGAGTTAGTTCGGTTTAACTTGAGTTATTGAATGGCACATCCTTGGTGCCTGAGTATCAAGCGTCTTACGTGGACAGAGTATCAAATAACTACCCAGAGAATGTTGGGAAAAAAAGATAAGAAAATGTTTAATATTGCTTATCGAAGTTATAGTACACGTGAGGGTAAGGGCAGTGCATCTGGACTGTCCACCTGATGGCCGTCCGGATGGCCCATAGAACGAAAACACACTCACCGGATAATCCTAGCCAAGCAAGCTTTAGCTTTCAATTCAATATTTAAAAAACTAAAATCATCAGCCCCAACAGATGGACGGTACAGATGTCTGCATGTACGATCGCGATGTGCGTTAAAAGTCACAAAATCGTCTCAAAACGTTCAAAAACAAATACAAGTGGCATACCGGATTAAGGAAAACGCGGGCGTGACTGCGCGTAATTAGGCAGGAATGTCACTACAACTTCTGTGGGGCGAGCGACTTCATCTGCATTAGATCCACACCGTTCATCAGCTGCGCCACCTCATGTTTGACCTTTAAGAGAACATCAAGCCGACCAAAACTAGCGTAGACCTCACCATAAGAGACTGTAAAATCATGTCTAAAACCTCTAATTTTCGTGGTGTAGACCATCGAAGTTTCAGAACATCGTTATTGTTGGAAATTCCATTCATTCTAGTTATTTGCATCAGATGAACGGATTGGATGTCATATATAAATCACGGTGAATACACCATACTCAACTAATGGTGAGAGTCTCATCCGAAATCTTCCCCGGCGAGTGGCCAACCTGAGTTTTTGAACGGCCTGATTTTTGGATTCCATGTTGAACATGAGTAAGGATAAGTGATGGCTATGGTCGTTTGATGAGTACGATTTTTTTTGAAACATGGGTCATCCACAACGTGGGCCCCTAGTTGGACGGTTCAAATTGATGGATGACAAGGCCACGTGTAATGTAGAGAGATGGTTCTACCCTATCCGGATTATTCGAGCTCTACTGTATCATCTCTCCTCTCTCACATTGTTTTGCATGGGGGAGGGAACGAAAGACCCCCTCAAGTGGTGGTCTGTTCTTGTCACAAACGGACACAGATCATACTTCTCACTCGACCGTCCATCGCCGATTAGGGCCATGGACTGATTTTTGCATCAGCCGAACTGTCCCAATGGTCCGATGGAATGAAAGGTTAAAAAGGCACGTAACTAAAATAATTATATATTCAAAGGCAGAAGTCCATTTGACCCAACGATGTGTAGTTTTTATAGGTTGGTAGCCCACCTAAAGTTAGGTCCACTGAATTACCAGTTTTGATTACCATTTAACGGCTAATTGTATGTGAACATTGGGGCAATTCCAATCTTTACCCTTCAAATGTTGGAAATGAAACTGCTTTTAATGTCGAGAGATGCTCACATATGCTTAATTTAAATTTAACGACAGTCATGAGCCAAAGGAGAGTTATGGTCCATGAATCTCACTACCTGTTTACATATATTCTAATCTTTTCATGTGGACCAATGAAGCGTCTTCACTACGTGCAAATGGAGAAAACTTTTGTTACACCCACGAGTTAGCTACGCTAGCTACACCGGGTGTAGCAATGACCCACCATGATGTATGTGTTGTTTCCACGCAGGCCATCCATTGCTTGAGATAATTTTAGGGCATGACACCAAAAAATGAGGCAGATCAAAAGCTCAAGTGGACCCAGCAAAGAAACTAGTGGGGATTGAACGCCAACCATTAAAAACTTATTGGGGGCCACTTGAGGTTCATATCTACCTCATTTTTGGTGTCATGGCCTAAAATGATGTCACTGAACGATGAACGGCGTGGATCCAACACATGCATCATGGTGGGGTCATCACTAGTGTAGCTAGCGTAGCTAACTCGTGGGTGTAGCAAAAATTTTCTCGTGCAAATGATAGACGAAATCTCACACGCACTTTAAGAATATTTTTACCCCATGTTCCTTGGTGGCACATCACCTGGTAAAAGCAAAACGGCACAAAGTCATATGCACATCTACAAATAAGATAGTGGGACAAGTGACATATAACTCTATGGCATGTGTGGTTGAAGCAGCATGCTCGACAAGTTTACAGAGAGCTGCTGAGATAAGGATCCTATTGCAATCGAGATGTGCTCGGCATGGCTATCTTATACAATCTTGCCAAAATAGGCAATCTTCCTAGAGGTGATTGGTGCTTTTATGTCGATTATGAAGGTTTAAGAAGCATGCATATTCTTTTTAAAATTGAAGAAAATCAGAAAATATCATGAGGAATCCGAATCCAGCAAGATTGATCCTATAAGGCGTTCATGAAATTCTCAAGTCATGCTAATGAGGAGATCTGAGAATGGTTTGATACCATAACCTTTAGAGAGCCCGTAATTGTCAAGGATCCCAAATCATCAATGAAACCAAAAAGGGTTTGTCACCTTCCAAGCTATATAAAGAGTACACGAGAAAGAGCTCGGGACCCCAAGACAAACACAATCTCTCTACACAATGCACCGTTGTTTATCTTAGTTTAGCTTTAGATTTCTCAATTTCATCGGATCCTCAAGCAACTAAGTCTTTACTTGGAAGATCACACTCCGGTCATATCATGTACGTTGACCATCTGCTTCGATTGTTTCTCCTTACAGGCGATTATAGGTATTTATCTTTTATTTATTTCTCTACTTATTTTGTTTATATGTTGATTGTACTAAGCTTCAAATACAAATCAATAAAATTGGCATTATTAGCCTTTTATTAGTTTTAATCTTTTTCATATATTATTACACTATTACGAAATAAAAGCCTTGCACTCACTATTGAAAGAAAGTCCTTAAAGCAAAGCAAAAGGTTTCCATTTTGAATAACTGACCCCTCCCCTTTTAAATCGCATGATCGCTTATAACAATCAATGGCTAAGAGGGCAGCTGATCTTTACAGATCTATTCTTAATCAGTTTATCTCAGCATATGGGGTCGCAAGCATTCAATCGAACTCGAGTTGAGTACGACTCTGGGACGCCAGCACTATCCCAACCGCACACGTTTGATTGAATGCGGGCCTTCATTAACACGTGTATACTCGTGTTTGATTGAATAATGAATAATGCCAAATTATCTGTGACCATCAAGTCTTAGGGCAAGCCTACGAGCGCGCATCACATGATAAAAGGTATGGCCATCCCCTGTGAGGGCTGACTTGGGTCAAGCTGAAAAGTCTCCACCATGGGCCTAACTTGGCATCGATGTGCCTTCTCTCTACTCGACATGGAAGTGTAAGTGCATCATGAATACAAGATCTTGTGGGACCTAATAAGCACTTGCATTAATGGATTGAGATCTAAGTCACCAAACCTAGAGTTATTTGCCTACATTATATCATACTTATGTAAGACTTCTTAAGGTGGGCCTATATGATCAATGGTTTGGATCTACCTAAAGATGGATAATTCCAATTGAGCATATCGATGGACCCCACTAAAGTCGTGGTCACATTGACATTGTAAACATGTTTGAGGTGGGATGATTCGTTACATCACATTAATAGACTTGGAGGATTAAGTGTAGAGTCATGAACGAAGGGGAGTTTCGATGGGTTTTTTAATAAATAAAGTAAAAAACTCCCATATACGATTTGTTATATATAAATAGCGACTGGGTCCCACACCTACATACAATTATGGACACAAACTTTCTCATCCCTTATGGTCCTCTAAAGTTGTAAGGTGTGAAAGATCTGATTCATCCAACTCGTCTTATGACTTCTCAAATATGTACGCAACTTCGGAACTGATTATTTCAATTTGTACAATTGATGCATAGATCAATCTTTTATTCAACATTTCAAATCACAATTTAATGGTGCATTAGAACTAAATTAATCCTTAAACCTAAGAACACGTGAGGTTAGGATCTTGATCATATGTGCTTTGACTTACTTTACAAGACAACCACGTGGTCAATTAAAGTATGTATGATTGAGTGCATCCATCAAGGTTCGTTGATCATTGCATCAGTTAATAAGAGATCTACCAATTTCCTAGGAACATGTATATGGTGGAGATCTAATAGATGATCAAAGACTTATTACATAATTTTTCTACCAAAGCCGGTACTTAAAAGATTTTAAACAACTTCACGAAAGCTTTCAACCGTACATTGAAGTTTTATGTTAAATTAAAACTGTAATTTTAATCACACTTAATATTTATCTAATAATTTAAATATGATGGTCTACCATTTGACTAGCATGGGCATAACGTATTTGATGAATGACCATGACAATGAGAGCATTAAATTAGATGAACATGCAGGGACAAAGTAAGTTCCCATTCATGTATAAAAACTATGAAAAGCGTTGTCATAGTATTATAAGGCATGTTTGATTTCCAAATTACAATGCAAATTTTTTTATACAATCCATTTGAATTGTGGATTTGCTTCAATTTTTTTATCCATGCCTTAAAATGAGCTTGTAAAAGGGATGAATGGCATGGATACAATATATTCATTACGGTTGACTATTGATACAAAAACACATAGAATTCATTTGAAGTTGACATGACTACCGATGAAGTAATTACACTAGAAACCAAACCGGTGAAAAAAAGTAATAATGCTCTATTTACATGCTATTTACCTGTAAATACTAAAATCAAACAAGCTATAACTGATACTTTCCTAAAACCCTAGTAAATAAGATCCTAAAGAAACTAGAGAAAGCCATTGATCAGAGACGAGATCGTTTCTTTCTCATCTTACACAGATGTAAGCATGTGAGGTCCAGTTGAATGGACGTGTGCGAGTGTTACTCAAACCCAACCCTGGGGCTGATGTATGGCTGTACCAATCTACCTCCATCTAGGTAAATCGGGAAGAGACTTCTTTATGTGAACAAATCATCATCAAGATGCTCAAACTTCTGTAGTTCACGCATTCCAATAAGGTAACTCTAAACAGTGAATCATAGATTTTCGAGTTCTAAAAGTTTATGATATTAGGGATCTTAGTGGAATTCTTGAAATCCAACATACCCACAATGAAGAGCACCTGACCAAAAACCAAGCAGACCCACTCATCTGATGGACCTCACCATAGAAAATAATGGACAGCCACCAATCTAGTGCAAAGAGTGGCCCACCTGATGAGTGGATTAGGCTATTTTTTCAACAAGTGAACTTCATGCCAGCATCAACCAAGCATATCCCTCGTTTTCAACTTTATTTTATACGTTTATCCGGCTACGCCAAGTTAGTGCAAGCACGCTCCGTGGTCAGGCAGACATGTATGACCTAAAACCGGGCGACGGATTTCCTGGTAAAGCCTTGCGCAGGAAGTTCCTGCGCTGGGAACCAAGGTGGGGCCCACAGTGATGTTTTTTTTCATACATCCACCCGTCCATCCGTTTTGGGAGCTCATTTTAGACATCGAAACAAAAATGAACTGGATCCAAGACTCAAGTGGGCCTGGCTAAAGGGAAAAAGTGGGTAGGTAAATTACTACCGTTGAAACCTCCCTGGGGTCCACAGTGATGTTTATATGACATCCATACCGTTCATAACGTCACTACTACTGGGATGAACTGGAAACACAAATATTATCCTGATTCGAAACTCCTTTAGCTCCACAAATATTTCAACTGTGGACGTTCAATCATCACATTTTCGGCCCACTTGAGTTTTGGATCCGGTTCATTTTTGTTTTCATGTCCTAAAATGAGCTCCCAAAACGGATGGACGGAGTGGAGCTATCAAAAAACATCACTTTGGGGCCCACCTTGGTTCCCAGCGCAGGAATTTCCTGCGCAAGGCTTTCGCAGGAAATCCGCGCCCAAAAACCTTGCCAAGTTGGAAAGTCCCAGGACTGTCGTTGTATTTTACTCTTAGCCGTACATGCCAATATGCGATTGATCCAAGGGTTAGGAACCTCTGATATCGGAAATTTTAACGTGGTTTCCTATCTACGGTGGGAGCCATCAGATCAACGGTCTTTATTACCAAACGGTGGACCCCATTTGCCAACTCTGGCAATTCTGAATTTAGAGTGGGGAACGTAGCTTCGAAGAGAAGCTATTTAGACCACCATTACTTTCAGGTACTCCATCCATTATCCTAAAGTCACTTTATTAAATGAATTTCATGATCGCAATCGATTTTTTGTTGAATCCGAACTGTTGATTTTTCAGGTAGACCATCCATTAAATCTCAGCTAATCGACCAGTTAAGGTATCATTAAAGTGTATTTCTCGTTTTATAAAACATCTTAAGTGGGCCCCACTATGTGAACGGTTTAATTTGAATTAAGAATATGCCACGTGTGAAAAGTGTGAGTGACTGAGTATCATCCACCAAACCCACCCGTAGTATCAAAGGTTGCTCTTAACCTTTACGGAATCCGTCCAAAAGTTCGTTATCATGACGTTTCTTCGCTCTTAAGAAAAATGAGCTAAACGGACAAGTGTACCATCGTGGATGAATTTAGAACAATGAGAATAAAATTTCAATGGTTCAATTTCAACTCTACGTATCGATGGTGAGGATCATTTTTATACCGTTATTATGATTTAATAGACTATTTATAGTAATAAAAAATAATATGACAGTTCAATTATCTGATCATTTCATCATGTGGGCCCCAGTGGATGGCGATAGACGTGCTTTCTTAGTCGCGACAGAGGCAAAAAGATCTTACAAAAAGTGCCCAGGTTCAGCGAACAAACGTCCCAGAAAGAGGATTCGCAAGATACATGGCCGGCATCTTTACAAGTACAATTTTGGCCAATACTCTAGTAATCTAGACCATTGTTATTTCTAGGCCCACTTTAGATTGAATAATACTTTAAAATATACTAAACTAAATAATTATAGAAACAATATCAATACATTTTTCAGTTGAGCCTCTTTTTAACCGTCTATCTATAGGCCTCAAAATCGAAAGTTAAAATTGTCCCATAGAGAAGTTTTTTCTTATCAAGATCATCTTAATTTTGGATAAAACGTATTAAACGGCCTGGATTTTCTAAACATTTCCCATTTATACGAATTGAAAACCTGGTAATACCGTGCAAAGATGCGAGCCATGCATCGCACTTACCTCACGCAGGGAAGGACCCACTCCCGAAACCAAGGGCGCGAATTAGGTGTTACCCCGGGAACAGCTTAGTGGGTGTTAACCTTAATTGTATGGCCCACATGGATGATATTTTGTATATCCACTCCGTCCATCCGTTTCTACAAACCATTTTAGGATGAGGTTCCAAAAATTATACAGATTAAAATCTCAAGTGCACCATACCACTAGAAAGAGTTTGATTGAGTGCTTCACCATTAAAAATTCTAAAGAGACCATCATAAGGTTTTGGTAATTTTTATTTGAAATCCAAGCTATTGATAATGTTAATAAGGTCTTGATGAAGGAAAATAAAAAATATCAGATTGATCCAAAACTTTTGTGGTCCACAAAACGTTTTTAATAGTTATTCATCACTGTTTCTAGTGGTATGATCCACATGAGATGTAGATATTCTTAGAGTTTTGGATCACATCCTAAAATAATATGAAAACACAGATAGACGGTATAGATATATAAAAAAGACCTCAAGATGGACCACAGACCGTTAGAGTAACACCCACTAAGCTGTTCCGGGGGTAACACCTAATTCGCGCCCAACCCAAGGTCTTGACTTCTGGGATTGTTCGCCGCCTATCTTTTAGTGTCGGTGACTCATCCACCGCACACGGGGCATAGATGTACAGCAATCCAGGCCGTCCAAATGGTGGGTCCCATTGTAGGTGGAGCATAGTCCAAAATCACGTAAATTAGGAAATCGGATTGCATCCTAAGTTACTCAGTACGCTCTTATCGTACTTATCGTACTGAGTAACTCAGTTGTGCCCACTGTAAATGTATGTAGTTTATCTGGACAGTCCATCCGCTTTTCCAGATCATTTAAAGGGTGGAAACTTAAATTGAACCATATCCAAAACTCAGGTGGACCATAACACAAGAAACAGTGGGTATAATGATTTCCACGGTTGAAACCTTTCTAAGGCCTGCAGTGATGTTATTTATCCTCCAAATCTGTTCACAATATAACACAGACATTGATGAAGGGTAAAAATAAATATTAGCTTCATACAAAACTTCTGGGCCCTTAAGGAATTTTTCAATAGTACAAGTTCAATCTATATTGCTTCGTGTGGTGTGGCCTACTTAAGAATTTTATATGCTTTATTTTTTACCTATTAAAATGGATGAACAGAGTGAATGAAATACATAAATCACGGTGTACCTCACAGAGTTTACTCATATGCTAAGCGTACTAAGTTACTCAGTACGCATTCCGCTTCCGTAAATGGGAGGGTCTTAACCATTTAAGTTTTACGATTGAAACATTTTAAACATTCATTTGAAAGTCGCTGACTGGATAACGTGGGTAGTTTGACATGTTTCAAGTTATGCCCTGTCCACAATGAGACGTATAACTTCGACGGCCTAGATTCACCCAAATACAAAAAGGAATTATAATGTCCTGACTAGTTGGATTTTCGGGGGTTCTATAGTTCAACTATCTAAACCGTTGAACGAGGCCTTTTAAAGCCCGTTTGGATCGTAAGTTGGTTAAGATGAGTTACTTATGTTATAACTAGCTTATCTTAATTTTTACTTATTAAGAAAATAAGAACGTTTGGCAAACAACATACCTATTAGCTTTTTCCCTCTTTCATCTCTCCGGAAAAGTTAAAATGATTGTATACTTAAAAAAGTTACTTATTACTAATCGTAAAGCAAACTTACTTATATGAAGTAAGTTACGTATCTACTATTGTAAGTAGAAAAAGTAACTTATTTGGTGGTATTGAAACGGGCCTTAGGGCCCTTAGTGGGACATGGATTCTCTGCCAAAGCCTTTCGCATGAACTGTGATATTCGTGAGAAATCCACTCGTACATGCATTTTTCCAGATATCATGTCTAGGCTAAATAATGAAGTAGATCAAAAACTCAGGTGGGCCTCATGACAATAAAAAAAAAGTGAGTAGGGAAATGCTGTTGTTCAAACCTCCTTGGGTCCACCCTGATGTTTATATACAATCCATGCTGTTCAGAAGGTCATTCCTAATGGGATGAACTGAAACTACTAAAACATTAGCGTTATCCAGAACTTTTGTGGCCCAAGGAATGTTTCAACTGTGGATGTCCAATCTTCACAGTTTGCTGTTGTGTGTCCCACTTAAGTGTTGGATTTGCCTTATTTTTAAGACCATGTCCCTAACATGACTTAGAGAAACAGATGGACGGAATAAATTTCTCACAAACATTACAGTGGGCCACACCTAGCTTCACATCCCAGGAAGTTCATGCGAAAGGCATTGGCAGGGAATCCGCGTGCAAGGCACTCGCTGCTTGCTGTTATTTTATGCATAAGGGTAGTTTTTGTAAAGATAAGGTAACTTTATAAGACATGCGTGGACGAAGGGAAAACAAGGGGACGGATTTCCTGCGAACGGTGAATTCCTCGACTAAGAAGCTAGTTGGGGCCCCGTGATGTTTGTGAGAAAGTCATCCCATCCAATCTGTATTTACAAATCATTTTATAGGACATGAGAGAAAAAATTACGTGGATCCAAGACCTAATGACCGGAACGAGATGGAAAACTGGTGAAAGAAATGTCTACTTTGAAACCTTATTTGTTGGTCCACGTTGATGTTTATATGCCATCCAAACTGATTATAAAGTCATTCCTACTGGGATGAGGTGAAAACACAAAAACTTTAGCCTGATACAAAACTTTTGTGGCCATATGAATGTTTCAACGATGGTCATTCAACCCCTCTTATTTCCTCTCGTGTGGCCCACTTTACCTTTAGATCCACCTAATTTTTTGTCAAATGTCCTGAAATGAGCTTGGAAAACAGATGGACGGGTAGATTTTTCACAAGTATCACAGTGGGTGGGCCCCACCTAGCTTCCCAAGGAATTTTTCTTATAGACAAACAAAAGAAAGAAATCACTTCAATGATTGGAAAATAATTGTTTCTCTATTTAAATGACAAAATTAAAAACAAAAAATGAAATGATTTTCTAAGTTTATGTTTAAGCCCACTTTCAGTGCCCTAACATGATGAATGGAAAGCAGCCACATGTTGATACCATAGGCTCAGTATTGACAGAAATTCTACTCGCATCCAAAAATATGTTCATCTTCCCTTCGGCACCCCTAATCGCATGCAAAACAAAATTGGTTGAAATGAGGAAGGGAAAGAGTTTTCTTCCCCTTCAATTTACCAACTTAAAAGGCATTACAATGCAAAACCTCAAGTGTGGTACTAATTTATAATATCTTTTTATCAAGAAATTTTAACCACAACTACCTACCATCAGCTTATCCGACACAGAATATTCAAGGAATATGTGGAATAGAGGGTACTAGGGAGGTATGTGTAATTGTTAAGTAACTGAGGGTGAGGAAGAGGTATATGCAATTAAGCCGAGTTATATATACTCGACATGGGCTAGGTGGTTCTCTGATCCAGACCATTGAAATGTTGTATCCCACCTAGGATGGACCACGCCCAGAAAATCTTCTTACTGGAAGAACCTAAGCCAACAATTTTGGGCTTCTTTTCAGCTGAATGTCGACCATTGCTGTAATTGTCTTTTGAAGGCCTGTTTACAGACCAGAATTTGAAAGATCAGGACTTTCGGATCAAGCTTATTTTCAGGCCATGGTCCATCCACAGTGATGTTGAACAGACCAATGGCCTGGATCACCAAACTACGCTGGCACATTGGTTCAAAGGACATTGAAGCCCTGAATATACGGTGCAAATACTCGGGTCCAGCTCTTATAATCCATCTCTTATTTTCTTTTTTTCTGGGCCTGCTCGGTTCATGTGATTAAATGGTATAGAATTGTATTAGATGAAATTAACACTATTATTGCACAATGATTACACGTATGGAAATACCATGGTATTTTGACCGTCCAATCCCACATTCAGGATCAACTTCATTCTTTGAGAAAAACATTGTATTAAGCGAAACCTAACGCTGGCAGTGCGCATACATTTTTCAGCAGGCTTTTCAGCATTTGGTGGACCATGAAATTCACAACTGATTTCAGTCACCGGTCACCTATACAAATATGCAACTCAAATGTCATGTGTAAAGGCCACATGTGGATGGATCAATGTGGATAAAACACATACACCAATGTCAGGCACACAGATGTAGTGGATTTCAAAACCCAGTAGAAATCAATGTCAGGCACACAAATGTAATGGATTTCAAAACCCAGTAGAGATCAATGTCGGGCACACAAATGTCGTGGATTTCAAAACCCAGTAGAAACCTTGCAATATCTACTTTTGGGATTGGATGACATGATACCTTGATTAAACTAATCCTTCGCGTTATTTCCAAATGCCAGGTGGAATTTACATAGGACCAAATGAAATTTCATACCACCTAATCCCACATTCCAAACAGGGAATGGATTTCCATTTACCCAATTACCTGATATATCCAACCTAAGAAAATAAGATATGGTTATGGGATTTTTATCCACTTCAAAAAAATAATAATGATGGTGGGTTATCCGCTCTATCCTATGGGTGTAGGACTTTTATCCAATTCAAAAAGATTTATTCCATTATCCAACTACCTGACTTCTAAGTGGGTTTGCTCAGTATCCGCTAACCCGACACAATTATCATAATTTACTCTATTATAATATTTTAACTAAAATATTAAATACTAATATATAATATATTATAACAATATGGTGTGGATTGACATTGACATGAATAATGAGGTTGATGAAATGAATGTTGCTATAAATTGGCTTCATTCATTTTTAAATGATTTAGGATTTGTAGCTTGATATTAACTAATAACGATATATGAAAATTATTTTTTCTATTTTAGATATGTTGTTAATTTTTTTGGTATTTAAGATACTTTTCATTTTTTTTAATTAGATATTAATCAGACATCCAATTATCTTACCATCTGATTTACATCAGACTTTTTTGGAAAATATCCATATCCGACATATATCCATTGACAAGATATTGCTGACGTTAGCATAAAAGAATAATGTTAAAAAGGGAGGAAGATTTCGGAACTTCCTAAATAAAATTAGCGAAAGAAGAAGAATTTCGGAACATCCTGTCTAACACGGTTGAAGAAGGCAGCCCACTACACGCCACACCATGCCAACGTAGCCATGAGATCCAGGGCTCCATCAGGTGGGACCCACACCATGTAGAAATGCAGTGATACAAAAACCAGGCTAGCCCAATCAACAAGTGAGACACGGGTTTGGCTAAGCCTTTTTATAAGCCCTGGCCTATTCTTGGTGCCCACACCATCCTTAACATTCGCACGCATAGTGTCATGTAGCACATCTGGGCTTGGGCCACAAGCGATGGCCCATATTTGGGCAGGGGCATCTCTTGGGCCCCACCTCATACTCATCCATCACTGGCACGTGTGGGGTCATATATAGCACATTCAGAACTAGCAAACCACCCAAACCAGAAAATTGTGATTGTTGTTAAGGCCTCCTATAGAAAACGCCCGGCACGGATCGGCCCATTAAAAGCCCTAGTGCCGAGGACGTAGGTCATTGGAAAAGATACAACAGGCCCAGCCCCAATCTTACCTACAACCGAAGGGAAGCGGATTGTGTGTGTAGGTAACTCAGTGCGCTAAACTATGTGGGGCCCACTGTGATTTATTTATTTTATCCACTCCTTCCATCCATTTTAACAGATAATTTTAGGGCTTGAACCCAAAAATAAAGCATATGAAAACCTCAAGTAGAACACACCACAGGAAACAGTGAATTGAACCTCTACCATTGAAAAATTCTTGGAGGCCACAGAAGTTTTGGATCAAGCTGATATTTATGTTTTCCCTTCATCCATGTCTTTGTAATATTTATGTGGGCCCTAGGAAGGTTTCAACGGTGAAAGTCATTATTCCCACTTTTTCGTGTAGTATGGTCCACTTGAGCTTTGAATATGCTTCAATTTTGGGCTCAAACCCTAAAATGATTGGGAAAAACGGATGGACGGTGTGGCAAATACTAGAAAATTAGTGCCTGTTTGGCGTTGCTCCCCCCTCTTTGTTTTAACTCAGGACCTATCCATAAATCATAGAAGTACTTGAAATTAGAGCATGTTTGGCATTAACTCAAGACCACTTAATTAACAGGTACGACATGTTTGATTAGAGCAAACACTAACTGTTCATAGTTTGCCTGTATAGCACATGGCATCAAGTATGGTATGCTCTTGGTTTCATTCAAAAGATTTTCCAAACTAAACCAGGCATGTTAGGGGCCCCACAGTGGATAGCATATACCCTGAAAATCTGCCTTGGAAGATGCTATCCCTTCCATCAAAGGCCTACTGATGGAAGGTTAAGAAGAAAATATAGCAAAATTCCACATTTGATAAAAAAAAAAATAGACTAAGATCAAGAGTGGGGATCTTCAGATCTGGAAAATTTCAGAAAATCTCCATCTACTGTGGTGCCCATCAGATTAATGATCTAGATTACCCAACAGTTCGCCCCTGCAGAGTCCCAGGCATCTCCAACGGTATTTGCTGTGATCTTCCATTCGTCATGGGCACATGATCTCCCTTGCTGCTTCTTTTTGCTTGGATAAGAGGATTGTTGTGTGCTGGGGCTTTTTTCCATGTTTTGCATACGCTCTCTGGTGAATCAGTAGATGGCCTTGTGATATTGACCAAAATTCAATTCTGCAGAGACCTGATGTGTGCGTGCTTGTACTTTTGTTCCATATTGAAGCATCTAGCGCTCTCTGTCAACCCTTTGGATATGAGGAGCTTCAACGCATTGACCCCTTCTTGCAAAGCAGCATCGATCTTTTGTCCAAACAGCACAAATCATTAGAAGGGAGGATTACAATGAACAGACCAACTGTTCCCAGTTTCAAAAGAGAACTGATACGACAACATCCATAAGACAGAATTCGATCAAAGCAAGAGCTGGTACATTCAGGTATTCATGGATCCCAAGGTTGACAGGATGTGCTACCATCAAATCGTGGTTAACCATCAAAAACACGATTCAGCATGGAGGAAAGTGTGAAAAAGTTGGCCTGCTTTGTGTGGTTTGCATTTTCTGCAACATCCCAAACACCAAGCACATTGAGTTGCCATCGGGCTCAGGCCAACCATGACTTTGCCATGGACCCAAATGCTACCAAACATATTGGCATGCTAAGACGCATTATATTGCAACACAATATCAAAAAAATATATATATATTATTATTATATGAATCAGTAATTTTCCTAGAAATTGGAAGTAGAAAAAATAATAATTCTCATAAATTAGACAAAATCTGTTGCCATTCAACTGGTTAAAAACGATAGGTAGGAACTTACTCGCTCCCGACTGGTTGCATTGAAGTTTTGAAGCAAAAAGGCTTTGGGATCCATTTGGCCTGGTGGTCTTCCTATACCTTAAAAAGGAAAAGCCAAAGAAGTTTAGGCCATTAACAACCGGCAATTGTGCAGCTAAAAGGCGGCATTTTGAAAGTCAAAACCAACCAATTCTTAATCGAGCAAAGTCACTGTTCCCTCGGAAATGATAGATCACACTCTTCAGCCTGAAAAGGTCATGAGAAACTGTTATATGCTGAAGCTTCAAATGGTATCTATATAGAGACAGCAGCAGGAAATATTAGAACCGGACTGAAGCAACATGCAGCTTATGTTTAGTGATGTTCCATTTCAATTTTTGCATAACCAGCAGCCTGAAATTTGGGAAAATATCCCTTTATAAACCAAAAGAAGAACTATTTGCCTCTTTGAAATCAGCTTCTGAAACTAAACAATTGACATTTATGAAGGATGAATAAAATCAGTGACAGGTTATTCAAATCACTTAAAACACCTAGTTTTGTTTTCTAAATCACTAAAACAACCCATGAAAAGAATTCATCCAATCTTTGACAAATTCATTTAAAACTGCATAACTTCTCTTTCGTGTATTAGTTTTTGTTATCGATCGCATGGAGAAGAGTTTTTGAGAGAGACAGAGGGTTTTATAGAGAATAGAATCGACTCCACGACCTAATATTAATTATTATTACAGCTTTGCTGAGCCCACACATGTGTGCAGTAAAGCTCATGTACATGTCACAAATGTGCTGGCATGGCATGACTAGGTTCAAGATCCAATCCATCCATCAGAATATCACCACTATATTTGATGCCCTGGCACAACAATCAGGTTGATCCACTGGTCAGGTGGGCCACAGTTTGCAAAAAAATATATATTGCCCGGAAAAACTTGGCTGGAGTTTTCTAATCCATCCACCCGCTTCCAACATAGGGGCCCACATGCTGATTGGATTAGATTTTATTTTTGGGAAAACATGTACAAGGTAGGACGGACCTGATGGATGGATTAGATCTTGGATGTATGTGTCATGCTGGCACGTGCGATGTGTACACGAGCTTTATTGCACACCCGTGTGGACTTAACAAAGGTCTTATTATTAACCCTAATAATATAAAGAAATGGTATTCAGAGGAAGCACCAAAACAAAATACACACAGCCATATAAATGGGACTTCTAGACATGCATCTATACCCAAAGGCACACATGCGCATGCTCACTACTCCTAGACTGCCATTCAAGCTGGAGAAAAGATGTCACACGTGCCCAGCCTGCTCATAATTGTTTGAAGATGAGAAGGATTTATAGCTTTGAGAAGAATGTCTGCTAGCTGATAGTTGTACCAAACATGAGTACAAAGCAATCCAGACGAAATCTTCTCATGAACAAAGTGACAATCCTTTTGGTAGATGCGTAAAAATGAGTTCCATCTCATGTTAGGTAATCGTAATTATGTATTAGAGATCATACTTATTTTCGTTAGTGATTAAAAATAATCTTGATGACCAATCATCATGATTAACTAAAATGAGAAGAACTCATTTTCTGGCATCTACCGAACAAACCCTTAAAGTGTAAATCCCTTAAGATACACACAGAGCCAAGGGAAGGGAAGATGTTCAATGCAAGCTGCCAGTGAATGTAGGAAAATCTACTGATATGAGAAAAAGCAGTAGTTCAAGAATCATTTTGGAAGCTTCATGATTATTACCCATTATGCCCCCCATGTCCTCCTCCTTGGTGTAGACGGAGCACCCCGCATGGCAGGTTCATGTCATCAAAGATCTAAAATCCGTAGGATGAACATGAAAGCTTCAGCAACTTGACATTGATTTAGCTTTAAGATGAAATAAAATAGAACTGTCATAATCGAGAAGCGGATCTACCAAGACCACACGATTGAGTGGTAGCTTATAATATGCTGCAAGTGGTCCAGCCTGCAGTAAATGCAGCCAAACACAAAATAGCACATAATGTTATTTCATAACCAAAGACACTCAGATGATCGAAGAACTATTTCAAAAGTGCATATATTTGATATAGGAGATTCTAAGGAGAGTTTGATTCAAAGTTGCAACTAGAATTTCAAAAGCAGCAATTCTAATATATTTCTTCAGAAAGAGAAATGAACGCATGAGAATAAACACGCTTCATTTTTTATTCAAAGTTGTGACTCCCTCCCTCCCTCAAACACAATAGAATAAACAAGCTTCATTTTTTATTCAAAGTTGCAACTCCCTCCCTCCCTCCCTCCAAGAGAACTAAATTTTATTGAAGCCAAAAAGGTAAAAAACTACACAGCAAACATCCTATTCAAAGAAATAGGATCATAAGATTTCATACATAATGCCCATCCCAACACCTCAATCTTAGCCCTCCTAAACACATCCCCTGCCAACCCACTTTTGATTTACTATTCCCAGACCAGGTTTCCAACTTCAAGGAGGCGAACATGATTACTTACAAATAAAGCCAAAGCACAAACATTTGCTTTGATATGTGAATTGAGTGATTATCTGAGTACAGAAACTGATTACATATTGATATAACTAACCAACCGATATATCGTTCTGCTTTCTAGTTCCCAAATGGGTCATGTGGCATTGTCAACAATGCCAAAAGGAAGTGGAAATTCAAAGAGAAAAAAGGGGAGCATCATACAACACAACAGGGAGACCCTGCCATAAACTGGACAGAAAGGAAAAAAAAAGAAAAAAAGCACTACCCAACCCCTCAAGAAACAGGACTAATCCTCCCTCATAATCTTAATAACGACACCAGTTTTATCCACTCCCTATGTATCCAAAACCCACCTATTGCAATCTCTGACCTCTTCTACCGCATCAGTGTCAGTGAAAGTTTCTTACAAAAAGAGCTCCTAGCCTCTAAAAGACTACTAGGTCTTTGGAAAGAAGTGTGCAGATCGATTTGTTTATAATGAAGACCCGCTGAAATAACAAAACGTGGAATGAAAAGGGCTTCATTGATCTTCTTACTAATATGTTGAGGAGAAAATACACAAACTTGCTGATGACCTTAATTTTAAATTTCTTTAGATGGTCCTTGAGGTTAGAAATGCATGAATAATCACTTCCAGTCGCTACCATGTTATCAACATGTAGTAGAGATAAAACATTTCCCTTATGTACTTTGATAGGGTATGTTCTTTCTACCCTTGACTAGAGTGCATTGCCTCTGAGAGTGTTGTAAACCATGTTCTTGGAACTTGATGCGGGGCTTCTTTTGCTATCTTCTTTGTGAGAAACTTGCAGAAAGGATATTAATCTTATTCAGCTCACTTATTTGATGTCCCAACCCCTCTTTTATTGGGTTGGGTTGGAGGATTACCTTCTTCATCGTGTAGCAGCAGAGATCATACTCGTAGTGCACTCTTATAGATTTGCAACACTAAATCAGAAATTTGTATCTTCATGCTAACTAACATGAACCATCGTGTGTTTCTTCTTTAGTTAAATTTCCAACTGTTAAAAGAAGAAACACAATCACTCAATAGACTGTGCAAGGCCAAGGGGCCCCTGAACAGGTGCCTGCCATATACCCCAATTGAAGTGGTTGAATTAACAGTTAATGGAGTACTTTTCATTCTCAAGAAAAAATGACATTATGTCCGCATGGTATGACAGTTTTTTTTTTTTTTTTTTGAAAAAACGAAATATGACAGATTTTAGCATTTTAGATCTACTAATTTCCCCCCTCTTATTTGCATTTGTCATAACACCCATGCCTCCAAACCTTCATAGCTAACTACTTAGCACCAGGTTACCTCAACCATTCAAGGAAGTCTCTAGTAAGGAATTTCTAGTTTTTCTATATAGCCTGGACCACAAGTGTTCCGTCTCCAATCCGAGTCAGTTGCCTGTCCTAATGATCTGAATATATGTCGGGCAAATGTTTCTGCCTTTCAAATGTTTCCACATCTAACCTTTGATTTAGTCGTCTCCCACTCGTTAGATGAGCTGGTAGAGACAATATAGTGTGTGTGAGTGATCTAGGGTTCAATCCCTGGTAGTGTTACCTTTCAAAAAAAAAAAAAACCCTTTGATTTAGTCTATACAAATATCATAACACAATTCTTGTGCGATATACCACACAACTAATACCACATCATCATCATCATCTAAACCTTATCCCAACTAATTATGGTCGGCTACACAAATCCTACTCTGCCATTCCACTCTTTCAAGGACCATATCCCTAGTTAAACCATAAGTCATCAACTCTTTTCTTACTATCTGCATCCATGTCCTTTTGGGCCTTATTCTTATAGAGCCTTCAACTTGAGCCCACAACTCATTCCTAACCAGTGCACTTCTTGGTCTATGTTGCACATGGCCAAACCATCCAACTCTACTTTCCCACATCTTATTGCCGGTTGGTGCTATTCCCAAGTTCCATCAAACTCTGGCAGTTGGAATTTTGCACTCCCATTGCCAGTCCCAAGCCCGTAAAAGAAAAAGGGTCGAATCAGGTTGGCAGCCAGTGTCAAACTTTGGCCACAACTTTTTCTCACGAATCCTGACAATTTGACATCACTAATGCTACATCGATTTAGATTTTGAATGACAACACCCAGGGCTTACAAATCTAAGTTTCTGTGCACTTGAAATGCAGCCAGCAACGGGAGAAAAGACTATCTGCATATGCTTCCAAGTTCCAAGCCACAGTTTGTTGCTAACTTCCAGAGGTCTCTCTCTGTGATGGCTTAAGAAATTTCAAGACGAGATTTCTTTATCAGTTCCTATAAAGCACTTTTCAATCTACTTGATTCGCACCAATATGACAAGCATCGGCACTCCTTTACTTGATTCGCATCAGTTTGATAAGCATCAGCACTCTATCCATGGGTATCAGATTTTGCTAATTCCACTTGCATCTACACATGCAGGTGCACATGCAAATGAGCAGAACATACGCAAGATCCAAGCGAGTAATTAGGCAGGCCCTTCTGTGCAGAAAAGTCAGCCAAGAGATCTGGCCGGTTCACCACCAGGTGTTCCGCACAAGTACAAAAACAGTAAATGGTTAAGGAAGACGTCAACTGTCCACATTCCATATAAAAAGTGGGCCACCACATGAGTAGACCAGCCAGAATTTTCAGCAACAGGACCCACCTTATTAGAATTGATGCAAAACCAGTGCCTTGATTTCGATTCGTATTTCTTTCTCTTCTATCAATAAAGAAGAATCAATTCCTTTGAGGTAATCTAACTACCATAGTTTCTTAGTTATCTCTTTTGGAACAGATTCTTTTGAGGAAATGAAAATGCAATAATAACAGAAACAAGTTTGATCAGTAGTTACCGATTCGCCACTCAAATTCATGTAAGTCTGCGGCTTTGCAAGGAAAACTGGAACATCTCTGACCATACCTGGATGAAGAAATCCCAAAGCCATAATGATCACTTGAAAACTGAAAAAAAAAAAAAAAAAAAAAAAAAAAAAAAAAAAAAAAGAGGAAAGGAATGAAAAGTGAATTCGTTTGGATTGGAAAGAATCAAACTGACATTGTCCGAAGAGAGCCTTGCAATGCACCGTCTCCATTGAAACCCCTTGCGATTCGGCAAATACATCGATCATGTTGAAACCCACCTGCTTCAAATACAAGGCAGGGAGCAATGAAAAATGGAGACACACACAACACACACAAAGAGGGGGGGAGGGGGAGGGAGCGTGCGTTTAGATGCACCATCGAATTGAGTTGTAATAGTTGAGAGAGAGGGAGAAAGAGCGTTTGGATGCACTATCGAATCAAATTGCAATCATGGAGAGAGAGCATTTGGACGCACTATCGACTAGAATTGCAATGGTTGAGAGAGAAAGAGAGAGCGTTTGGACATTGCAATTACTGGTATAATAACCAAATCGTAGTTAGGGAAAGAGCAGAAATTGAAGCTGTATTACTATCAGGTTGGATTTGAAAATAACTCAACCGCGATTCAATTCGCTTGTGCATCAAAACGCAGCAAAAGCGAGGAAGAAATGCAGGATTACGTTATGTCTGGTTGCTTGGTACTTCTGCCCAGGGTTGCCGAGGCCCACGAAGAGCCATGGCCTTGGAGAAGAACTACCGCAAAACCCACGCCTTGATAACGCGCCACGTATCATCTACACCAGCCGTCGGATCACATACTAGGACTCTCCCGACTGTTTATTCGTCGCTGCTTGCAGCTTTTGTTTATCCTCTCTTCTGTCCCTGTAAGCAAGTTCTCCTCCGTCGTCGTCGTTCTCTCGTTAGGTTTTGGGGAGTCATTTGCGCCGCCGTTTGGCTAGTGACCCAACACCAGCCAGATCGCTGATGTCAAAGCTCTGTGGGGTCCACCATGATGTACGTGGTTTATCCACGCTGTCCATCCATTTTTCCAGATCATTTTAGGGGCATGGTCCCAGAACCAGAACCAGAACCAGAACCAGAACCAGATCTCAGGTGAACTATACCACAAGAAACAGTGGAAGTTGAATGCTTACCGTTGAAATTTTCTTTTGGGCCACAGAAGTTTTGGATCAAGCTGATATTTGTGATTTCTCTTCATCAAGGGAATCAACACTGTTTTCCAGTGGTATGGTCTATCTGAGATCTGAGATTTGGATCTACTTTTAATTTCCAACAAAACACTAGTCAACTAATCAAATAAAAATATGGTCATTTTTCATTTAATGTGTGAATCAATAGAATTAACAATACATAAAAGGTTTAATAGATGATAATCACATTTTTTTAGTCATGCAATGCACCCACCTTGGAAGCTGCACAACGCACCTACATGGTTAGTCACACATTCGGTGGGGTTAGTGTGTCTCCTAGGCATTTCGAACCTAAGACCTGCTATTGCCTAGGTTTCTTCCAACTGAGCTAGCAGGCAAGACACAGATGATAAACACTTACAACATGAGAAAGCAAATTATTAAACATGCAAATTGTAAGAGATTTTTTTTTTTTTTTTTTTTTTTTTTTTTTTTTTTTTTTGCTCACATGAAAACACTTTTGATGTGATTATAATAAAAATAATGAAAGTACATAAGAACTCTCTTGATATCCCAAACTACATCATTAAAGGTGGATAACAGACAACAATAAAAGAACAATTTTTTCACAACCATGGATTGAAAATAAAATAAATAACACAACTTATTGCAAATCTTCTAATATTCTATTTAGCTTATCACATTGAACATTGTTAGTGTTGACCCTTATTGCAACTCTATCACAACATCTACTTATCTACTTGCCATTCAAATTTCATCTCTAAAAACTACATAAATTCTAATCATGTCATCATGGACATTGTCTCATCATGACCAGTGCAAATATGGTAAGTGTGGATAAATTCTTCTCCACACCATAAAAGTTGCACAACCATGGATTGAAAATAAAATAAATAACACAACTTATTGCAAATCTTCTAATATTCTATTTAGCTTATTACATTGAACATTGTTAGTGTTGACCCTTATTGCAACTCTACCACAACATCTACTTATCTACTTGCCATTCAAATTTCATCTCTAAAAACTACATAAATTCTAATCATGTCATCATGGACATTGTCTCATCATAACCAGTGCAAATATGGTAAGTGTAGATAAATTCTTCTCCACACCATAAAAGTTGCACTAACATGCGTATTGCGGTTTGCTTAGACCCCCAATCCAAGTCCCTCACAAATAATGTATTAAGCCTCATATGCATGGATATGCTAATGTCATGTGACGTATAGGACATTAATTGCCTTATCCATGAAGATCTTATTTAAAATTGTCCTGTGCTTTAGGTAGTACACGTGTGAGGATTTTGTGTAACCAATGACTTCCATTAAACGGATTGCTTCATCTTTGAGTAATCCGGACTTATGAATTCACAACAGTATATGGGGCTAACCTAGCAGGGTTAACATGTTAAATCATGAGATTTGTAGGGAATGCTCATAAGTCTCGTATAAGAGACATACTCATACACTCTTTTCCATAATCAATTCTTAGATATTTAACTTTCTTTTCCTGGTGATTTTCAACAAATGCTTAAAACTTCATAAAATATGAGAAAATGTCACTCTTTTATTCCAACATGTAAACTCATTCATTTATGAAAAATCATCAATACAAGAAATAAAATATTTTAAACCTCTCAAAGATTTGACAGAAACCTCTCAAGTATCAAAATGAATTAAATTTAAAACATCATTACTCTTGGTAGTGGATGAGAGAAAATGAGCTCTATGAAACTCTCCAAACAAGCAATCCTCACAAAAATCTAAACTATTAGACGTTAAACTATGAAATAAATTTCAATCAAGAAATACCTATAGTCCTTGTTTATTCATGTGGCCTAACCGCCTATGTCAGATAGTAACAGATCAATTATTACATTGGCAATAATAACATCATCAACTTATGGTATCTCCAATCAAACAATATAAACCATCTATTAACTTTCTTTTACCACCACCATCGTCATTTTATAATCTTCAATCAACTATTTTTACTAAAAAAAACTTATAACCATCTTCATTAAATTTTCAAAAGATAGAAGAGTCTTTTGTGGGTCTAATATGTGCTGCATCCTATAAATTATACGTGTGATGCCATTAAACATAATAATTTTGACATTTTCAATTTCCACAATTTTATACGTGTCATCATCACCTAAATAAATTGTGTCGTTATCAACAATTGATATGTGTAAAATTAATCTCTATGTAGAGTCTTATGGAGTGAATAGTCCAAATCTAAGATCTATTGATGGTTTAGATTTTTTCGTAGAATCACTGCATACAACATTTTCTCATCCTCGGATAAATTATCTTTCTCAACTAAATTTGTTTGAAAACCTTTTGAATCTAATACCTGATCATGTGAATTAGGTTTATAATTTTTTTTATTTGCTTTATTTAGTCTATAATTTTTACACAAGCAACCATTCTTTCCGCAATTCTAACACTTACCTGTTTTGTGTCCTTTGACTTGGATCTCGTCTAATATCTCCCATTGGTACCATTTTTAATAGATCTTCCTATAACCATCATAGCATCACCAACATATTCTCCATGCATTTTCTGTGAGACTTTTTGGTACACAATGTGGACACGACTAAATCTATGGTGAGATCTGGACTGTTTCTAAGATTCATAATAAAACCATCCCACAAATTTGATATTGAACAAAGTAAGAGTGCAACATTTTCTTCATCATTAACTTTCACTTCAACCACCACCAATATGCTAATTAGGGTATTAAACTCATTAAGGCGTTCTTGCAAAGATGATCATTCCTCCATCTCTAAGTTGTACAATTGTCGTCAAATAAAGATTTTATTTAACATCGACTTTCTTTTATATAAGTTTAGCAATTTATCCCACAAATCTTTGCAGTGATTTGATCAGGCACATTGAGCAAAACCAAATTAGTAAGCGCAATAAAAAAGCCCACTATAGTTTATTGATTTTTCTCTTTAAATACCCTATATTTCATCTCTATAGGCTTATTTTCTTTTATTTGAATCGCAATTGTACATCATTCATTCACCAATATTGCATTCATCTTCAAAATACATAATTGGATGCATTAAACTTCGGCACCTTGAAACTAATAAAACTCGATCTAGTTATCTACACAATTACAAAACAAACACCAACACCAATCTTGTGCTAAAATGTTTTTTAATATTTAGCTCTAATAGCAATTGTTGTGGAAAACACTTGCACATAATCAACATATGATAGGCCAAAACACAAAAGAAATGGTCAAACAAAAGGCTGAAAAGGCCAAATCAAAGACAAAAGGCATAAGGATTTATGTGGTTTAGTTATATACATACTCCACAAGCAGCAACATATAGCTTTATTTTTCATTAGAAATAAGAAAAACTGAAAATACAAGGCTTACTTCTCCCCCACTCATACAAGAAATCCCACACGAAGAATGCCCTATAAGATAAATTGATAGAATACCTCTTTCCAACTGTAGCCCCCTATTTATAGACTACACCAATGGAGATAGCAATCCCTAAAACTTAAGGAAATAGGCTTCACCTCACGTATGTAACCATATGTACGGACATAAGTGTGTGTGTGTGTGTGTGTGTGTGTGTGAGAGAGAGAGAGAGAGAGAGACTCTCACTAAGGGATGGCTCCATATCTCCATTGCCACAATACTTAGTGGGTTCTACTCTCAGGGCTGTCGTGGCTTGAAGATTAAAAGCTTGAAAGAAAAAAAACCATGTTAATAAAGAGTTGTGCTTAAACATGATGAGATTTTCCTCCTCTGGGTATGGTCGGGCGCCCGGACCAACTGTCGCCAGACGATCGAAATTCCTCTAGATGAGGCTCATGTTGCTTGACTGTTTTTCAAAGAGTCAGGCGCCCGGTGGTCTGGTGACCGGGCACCCGACCATGTTGGTCCGGGCGCCCAATATTCACTTTTTCTTCAGTTTTCTCTGCTGGACGTTTTTGGGCTTGGGCTGGCACCCAACCCCGCGCGGACTGCTTGTACGCAATTTCCTATTTGGGCTCTAATTCCTCTGGTTTCCTACTTAAGGAGTTCCAAATTAAGATTAGGGCATCCCATTAGTGTGTTTGCACGTCCAAGGTGAGAGAGAGAAAAAAAAAGAGGAAGAGAGAAAGAGAAAAGAGAGAAAGAGGAAGCTTGTAGAATGAAGAAGTTGCTTGAAGAGGAGTTCTTTTGCGCAACCGTCGTCTCAGCGCTTCTACGTCCTCGAGATCGGTGAGATTGCTCTATTCTTATTATTCTCTTGTTGTTTATCCATCCCTACGTGGGTGAAGAAGTCTGATCCAAGCTGTGTGTGCTTGTGATCGGTTGTAACAGCTCCCTGAGATAGTGGATTGTTGATCTGGACTAGGTCCCATGGTTTTTACCTCCTTCGAGGGTTTTCCACGTAAAAACTTCTTATGTCGTGTGGTTGAATGTTTATTCCTGATCATTACATTATCATAGTTCACAATTCTAGTGCATTGGGGGGCTGAGATCCAAAGGTTTGTGTGAAACGTACCCAACAAAGCGGTATCAAAGAGTTCAGGTTGATTGAACGAAGTGGGATCGGTTCTGAATTATGGAAGATGGACTCATTAAAGATGATCAGCCTCAATAGGTTCTAACTGGACCATATGGAAGTCTAAAATGGATGACTTGCTCTATTGCAAGGACCTATATGCTCCGATCTTAGGCATATCAGTAAAGATCAAGGAAATGCCTGACGATGATTGGAATAAGTTGGACCGGAAAGCGGTGGGGTTTATTAGACAATGGTTGGATGACTCTGTATTCCACCATGTGTCTACGAAAACCTCAGTCGCTAGCCTATGGCAGAAATTACAAGGGCTGTATGAGAGGAAGACAGCCAGGCAATAAGATATTTCTGATAAGACGACTTGTGAATCTTAAGTTCAAATATGGTGGTTATGTGGCTGAACACATGAATGAGGTCAGCAACATACTGAACCAGCTCTCCGCCATGAAGATGGTCCTGGATGATAAACTTCAGGCTTTGCTACTGCTTAGCTCATTGCCTAACAGTTGGGAGACATTGATGGTGTCTCTGAGTAACTCTATGCCAGACGGAAAGGTATCCATGGAACAGGTAACAAGCTGTCTCTTCAATGAGGAGACAAGGAGGAAGTTTCTGGGGCCTGCTCAACGAGAGGCCCTTGTGACACAAGATAAGGGGAGAGAAAAGAACAGAAAGGGCGGAAAGGCTCGAGATAAATCAAGAGGCAAGTCAGTTGTTAGGAAAGATGTTGAAGGCTAGAATTGTGGCAAGAATGGGCCACTATAAGCATGAATGTCACAAGAAGAAAAGTGACAAGAAGGGTAAAGGAAAGGAGAAGGAAGATGAATCGGATTCTACTGCGATCGCCTCAAATGGTAACGTTGTTGTTATTCTTTCGGCAGATCATGATATTTGTCTCATGACTTCGAGTCAGGACACCGACTGGGTGATAGACTCGGGAGCCTCTTTTCATACGACTCCACGTAGGGATTTCTTCATAGGCTACAAGTCAGGTGACTATAGGACTGTGAAGATGGAAAATTCTGGTGTTTCGAAGATCGTAGGGGTCGGTGATATTTGTTTGAAGACCGATGTGGGCTGCACATTGGTTCTCAGGGATGTGAGACACATTCCAGACCTTCGTCTCGACTTGATGTCGACGACAAAGCTGGATGATGATGGGTATGAAAGCCGGTTTAGTCGCTCGCCTCGTGCCTCGCCTTCCCCTTACCGTAAACAGGGGGAAGGCTCGTCTACTCTCTCGGCTCGCTTGCTTCCTAATAACTTACATCAATAGATAGGAATTCTTCAATCTTTCTAATCAAAGAAAAGAATGAGGCGTCACGTAATTTATACAGAACCTCCGACGCTCCTCCTTATTATCAAAGGATATATAGAAAGGAGAATGTTTTTGTTAATTGGGGAACACGACTTTTACTAAAATGGCTGCTTTCCCAAGAGCTAACACAACTCTTGGATTTTATGGTACTTCCTGGTAAAGCTCTCTTCGTGGTAAGTGAAGCGCGTACCGTACCGCATCATGAAAATGCAATAGATGCAAATAAAGCCGATCCCTTCCAGGAAAGCCTCTTGGGGAACCATTCCCTGGTTCCTGCACTGAGGTCACCTTAGGTCCTTCCTTCAAACTCTCTTGGATCACAAGAAATGATCCTATCCCGAACTTGGTGGGCGCTGGAAGCTCATCAAGGGTTCGTTAATTGCTGCCAGAGGAAAGAAGTGTTGCACCCTTTACAAGGCAAGTGTCAATGTATGTAAGGGTGGATTGAATGCATCGGAAGATTCAGCTACTGATGTGTGGCACAGGTGTCTAGGCCACATAAGTGAAAAAGGGCTTCAGCTACTAGCGAAGAAGTGGCTCCTTCCAGACGTGACAGGTATACCTCTCAAAACCTGTATTGATTGTTTATCTGGGAAACAGTATAGAATTTCTTTTGTTAAAACCTCATATTAATAAAGTACCTTGCATTAGATTTGGTTTATTCTGATGTTTGTGGTCCTATGAGGACAAAAACCTTGGGTGGGGCATTGTATTTTGTCACTTTTATAGATGATGCATCTAGGAAGGTTTGGGTTTATCCTTTGAAATCCAAGGACGAGGTCTTTGGTATGTTTAAATTATTTCATGCTATGATCGAGAGAGAGATAGACAGATCATTGAAGTGTATCCACACTAACAATGGTGGTGAATACATAGGTGACTTCCATGAGTATTGCAAGTCACTGGGTATATGACATGAACAGACGATTCCCAAGACCCCCCAGCATAATGGTGTGGCTGAGCAAATGAATCGCACCATTGGAGAGAGAATCAGATGCATGTTATCCCATACAAAATTGCCCAAGATGTTCTGGGGAGAAGTAATGCACACAGGCGGTGTATTTGTTAAATAGGTCTCCATCAGCCCCGTTGAATGGAGAAGTACTGAGAAAGTGTGGACTGGACATGATCCATCGTACAGTCATCTCAGGGTGTTTGGATGCAGAGCATCCGTTCAAGTACCAAAGGACAAGAGGTCCAAGCTCGATATGAAGATCAAGCAGTGCGTGTTCTTAGGGTACGGTGATGAAAAGTTTGATTACAGGTTGTGGGATCCGACCGAGAAGAAGCTTGTCAGGAGCAGAGATGTGGTTTTCATTGAAGATAAATGTATAAAAGACATTGAAAAGCCAGAGAAAACCCAACCCAGTTCAGGTGAACCTAGAAGGCATGGATCCGATTACTCCTCCCGTTGTGCCTGATGACGGGGGAGTACAGCAAGGTGCAGAGGATGAGGGAGTTCCTACAGAAGATGGGTCGGGGGAGCAGCCCCCACTTAATCCACTTGTTGAGCCATAGGTGAGGAGGACATCAAGGGACATCCATCGATCCAAAAAGTACTCACCGCATGAGTACATTATGCTCACTGATGAGGGAGAGCCAGAAGACTATTCTGAGGCCCTAGCCGACGAGCATAAGGGGGAGTGGTTGAAAGCTATGCAAGAGGAGATAGAATCCTCGCATAAGAACCACACCTATGATATGGTGAAATTGCCTAAGGGCAATAAAGCTCTGAGCAACAAATGAGTATTCAGAAAGAAGAATGAGCAAAAGAATTCACAAACAAGATACAAGGCCATATTTGTGGTGAAAGGGGTTTGGTCAGAGAAAATGAATACACTTCGAGGAGATATTCTCACCAGTGGTGAAGATGACATCCATAAGGGTGTTGCTTGGGTTAGCGGCTAACATGGATCTGAAGATAGAACAATTAGATGTCAAAACTACTTTCCTCCATGGTGACCTGGAAGAAGAGATCTACATTCGCCAATCAGAGGGGTTCGAAGTCAAGGGTAAAGAGCATATAATGTGTAAGCTTAGGAAGAGCTTGTATGGGCTAAAACAAGCTCCTAGGCAATGGTACAAGAAGTTCGACTCGTTCATGTTAAAGCATGGATATGACAGAACGGAGTCGGACCACTGTGTGTTCACTCGCAGGTTCTCAGATGGTGATTTCTTAGTTCTACTATTGTACGTTGATGACATGCTCATCATGGGAAAAGACATCAAGAAGATTGACAGGCTGAAACAGGAGTTGGGCAAGTCAGTTTGCAATGAAAGACTTAGTCCCGGCAAAACAGATCATAGGAATGAAGATAACCTATGATAGAAGCAGCAGAAAGCTTTGGCTGTCACAAGAGCGGTATATTGAGAAAGTCCTAGAGCGATTCAACATGAATGCATCGAGGCTGGTCAGTACTCCACTAGATTGTCACTTCAAATTGAGCGACAAGCAGTGTCCCAAGACGAAGGCGAAAGTAGAAGAGATGCGGAAGATACCCTACGCATCAGCGGTAGGACGTTTGATGTATGCTATGGTGTGTACGTGCCCAGACATAGCATATGCGGTTGGTGTTGTCAGCCGGTATCTTGTCAATCCTGGCAAAGAACATTGAGCAGCGATGAAGTGGATACTACGGTATCTGAGAGGCACATCCAGGTTGAGTCTATGCTATGGTGACGGAAAACCTGTGTTAGAAGGCTACACAGATACAGATATGGCAAGTGACATAGACTTCAGGAAGTCTACATCGGGGTTCATGTTCACGTTTGCAGGGGGAGCGGTCTCTTGGCAGAGCAAGCTACAGAAGGTCTTAGCATTGTCGACGACAGAGGCCGAGTACATTGCGGTCACAGAGGCATGTAAAGAGATACTTTGGATGAAGAGATTCCTACAGGAACTCAATCTGAAGCAGGAAGAGCACGTGGTCTATTGCGATAGCCAAAGTGTTATACAATTGAGCAAGAATTCAAGTCAGCATTCTAAGTCGAAGCACATAGAGATTCGGTATCACTGGATCAGGGATACTTTGGAACAGAAAGTGCTTACAGCTTGAAAAGGTCCATATGGACGATAATGGGTCAGACATGATGACCAAGGCTTTGCTCAAGGGCAAGTTTGAGGTTTGTAGGAACCTAGCTGGCTTGAAGAAGGCGAATTTCTCCTGAGTCAGACAGGGGGAAATTTGATGGGATTTTCCTCCTCTGAGTATGGTCGGGCGCCCAAACCAAATGTGGCGGGGCAACCGAAATTCCTCCAAATGAGGCTCATGTTGCTAGACTGTTTTTCAAACAGTCGGGTGCTCGGCGGTCTGGTGACCAGGCGCCCGGTGCCCTGGGCGGGCGCCCGACCATGTTGGTCCGGGTGCTCGATATTCACTTTTTCTTCAGTTTTCTCCACCTGGACGTTTTTGGGCTTGGGCGGGCACCCGGCGGTCTAGTGACCGGGCGTCCGACCCCTAGCGGACTGCTTGTACGCAATTTCCTATTTGGGCTCTAATTCCTCTGGTTTCCTACTTAAGGAGTTTCAAATCAGGATAAGGGCATCCCATTAGTGTGTTTGCACGTCCAATGTGAGAGAGAAAAAAAAGAGGAAGAGAGAAAGAAAAAAGAGAGAAAGAGGAAGCTTGTAGAAGGGAGAAGTTGCTTAAATAGGAGTTTTTCTGTGCAACCGTCGTCTCAGCACTTCTACGTCCTCAGGATCGATGAGATCGCTCTACTCTTGTTATTCTCTTGTTGTTTATCCATCCTTGCGTCGATAAAGAAGTTTGATCCAAGCGATGTATGCTTGTGATCGGTTGTAACAGTTCCCTGAGATAGTGGATTGTTGATCTGGACTAGGTCCTATGGTTTTTACCTCCTTCGAGGGTTTTCCACGTAAAAACTCCTTGTGTCATATGGTTGAATGTTTATTTTTATCATTACATTATTATAGTCCATAATTCTAATGCATTGGGGGGCGAGATCCTGAAGGTTTGTGTGAAATGCACCCAACAAAACATTCTCCTTTCCTTTATTCTTTTATATTCCTTGTTGCAGTTGATTGAACTTGACCCTACGCGGCGGACATGTAATACATGAGTTGAAAACTCAATAGGGATTTATTCATTTCTATAATAACATTTGAATTGCCTGCCTAGAGTCTTCGTCTCCTGACATTTGATTCCTCTTAACACAACCACGATGTGATAGATCCATGCTTGTTTCTAAGAGGTGCATCATACTGTAATTGTTCATTCGACCACAATGGATTTTCAGATGGGGTACTCATTTCCAATCTGATATGGTCGTGGTGTCGGCCTTCCGGCACTCTTTAAATCCATAACCTGTCATCAACCCTTCTTGCGGCTAAGAGGGCTACTTGCACGCGTACTCATCAAGAACACCTGAGCATCCCCAGTGTAAGGTCAGGAATATACAGGAATCAACCACCTGAGCAGGGTCGAGCCGATCAAGACTCGATGAGCAACAGCTGACCACCGTAGATCAACACGTGATGGAGAGCCTTTCATGTTGTGGACATGAGCAGGATTGAGATCTGTCAGCTTAGGTGATGGGAAGTGCGCCGTTCATTGAGTGACCATCATTTCTGCCTAATTGCACTAAAAATAATATTTTGGCAGACTATTGTTTTATGTATAGTTATAATTTTTAATGCATACCTTTATCAAAAACAATTTTTTTTTTTTTTTTAAACTTTTCTTATACAAGATCTAAGCCGCACCTCTGGTTAGCCCCATCAAAGATCAATTAGCCCAGTACCAGGCTGGTCTGCTCATTAGGTGTTCCAAACACCTAAAAAAGGAAAAAGAAAAGGACACTTTACAGAAATTGTTGGAGGTCAATGTTCAAAGTAAACATGTGACCCACTTGACGTGTGCACTGGCTCGAGCTTTGGACCGAGGCGTGCTTATGGTAGGCCACACGTGGCAAAGGTAAAGAAGACGTGTACAAGCAGGAGCCTTAAAGCTGGTACAGTGCTTGGCACGCTGTATTTTTTAGAGGAAAGATAAGAGAAAAAGGCCGCACTCAGATACCTTTTTCGGGTTTTAAATCCGAGTAAAGGTGAGACCTGTCGGGCCCACTCTAGTCTTGAGACACAGACCTAGAGATGTGATTTGAGTGCGTAAATGAGAGGAGAGATGTTGAGTTAACTCACTGGGAGCGAATTAGTGTGTTACCCGGGGAACAGCTTAGTGGGTGTTACCCTGACTGTGTTGGGGCCCTTTTGATGTATTTTTTTATATATCCACGCCGTTCATCTGTTTTTTAATCTCATTTAAGGACTGTTATACCAAAATCTAAGAAGATCAAAATCTAAGGTGGACCATACCACTAGAAACAGTGATGAATGACCATTAAAAGCTTTTTGTGAGTCAGGAAAGTTTTTTATTGAGCTTATATTTATATTTTCCCTTAAGCCTGATATTATTGACATTATCAACAGGTTGGATTTCAAATAAACATTACTAAAACCACTAAAATCCTAGGATGGGCTCTTTGCAAATTTTAATGGCGAGGCACTAATCAACACTGTTTTCAGTGGTGTGGTCCACCTGAGATTCGGATCTGCACGATTTTTCTGAACAACTTCCAAAAAAGGGCTGTAGGAACGGATGGACGGACTGGATATACAAAATATTACCCATGTGGGCCACAAGGCAGGGGTAACACCCACTAAGCTGTTCCCAGGTTAACACCTGATTCGCTCCCTCAGTCACCTCACATGTCGAGACGATGCACACGTGCATGATATTGTGGCTGCTCATTATTCTGTCCGTGCCTGAAAATCAGGCGAGGCACGTGTGTCCTAGCTGATTATCACATCATCCTCATCTTTTTTTTTAGAAATAGCATCTATATGGTGGGGATGGTAATCCTATGGACTATGGACGCGGATTGCGTCCGACCAGTAACCTTTAAGCGTCGGACCAGATCTTTATCCACGCCATCCATCCATTTTAGAAGATCGTGGTAGGAGATGGGCCCAAAAACGAGGAAGATCCAACACTCAAGTAGGCCACAGCAAATATTGAGCGTGCTACTGTAGTGATGACTTCACCAAGTTCCGCTCAATATTTGGTGTGGCCCACTTGAGCGTTAAATCTTCCTCATTTTTATGGTTATACCTTAAAATTATATTAGAAAATGGATGGACGGCATGCATAAACGGATACATTACGGTGGGCCCCACACGGATCTGGTAGAACGCTTAAAGGTCCGACCTAGTGGTCGGACGCAATCCGCGTCCATGGAGGAGTTTTTCTCTCAGAGGAGCGGATTAGGTGTTACCGGAAAGCGATTGGCAGGAGGTTCCTGCGCTGGAAATCTAGGTGGGGGCCACCTTGATGTTTGTGAGGAATCCACGCCGTCCATCCGTTTTGTGAGTTCAATTTAGGACATGCGACCAAAATGACCCGGATCCAAGACTCAAGTGGGCCGAACGAGAGATAAAGGTAGGTAGGGAAATTCCTATAGTTGAAAATTACCTGGGTCCACAGTGATATTTATATGCCATCTATACCGTTCATAATGTCAATCGTACTGGGATGAACTGAAAACACAAATATCAGCCACATTAAAACTTCTGTGGCCCCATGAATATTTCAACTGTGGACGTTCATTTCTGACATTTTCGGTCCATTTGAGTCTTGAATCCAGATTATTTTTGGTTGGATGTCTTAAAATGAGGTCACTAAACGGATGGACGGCTTGAATTTCTCACAAACATCACGGTGGGCCCCACTTAGATTCCGAAGTAACTTGGCTTTTTAGCAGGAAATCCGCGGCCGGTGTTACCCGGGTAACACCATACCGTGGGCCCACCTTGATTATTTGTTGTATATCCATGCTGTCCATCTTCATCTTCGGGCTGTTTTAAGAAGTGGTCCCGAAAATGAAGCACATACAGATTCCAAATGGACCACACCACAGGAAAAGGTGGTGTTTGAGTGTCTTACCATTAAAAAATTGAAAGGGCCATAGTAAGGTTTTCATAATGTTTATTTACTATCTAACCTGTTCATAATGTCAAGAAGACTTAGATGAAGGTAAAATACAAAGATCAGCTTGATCCATAAATTTGGTCACCCATAAAAAGCTTTTAATGGTTATTAGCCACTGTTTCTAGTGGTGTGCTCCATTTTAGATTTAGATCTTTGGGATCTCATACTAAAATGATATGAAAAAACAGATCAAACCGGTGGATATACAAAAATTATATTAGATTGGGATCCACGTGGTTAAGGTAACACTGACTAAGGTGTTAACGCCTATTTCTAGGTTTGCACATCTATCGGGTTAATTTGACTGGCCTGCTTGATCCGGTCCGGTCCCAGGTGAATGTAGTTGAACCATTTTTAATTTAGGTACGGTTTAGAATACATGTCATACTTGATCAACCTGACCCATACCCGACTTGTGTTTACCCTACCCGTTCTGCCTGACCGAAACCGCCTCAAGTTTTGTTAGAGTATTCTAAAAAAAATCTTCAAGTTCGAGCATGGCAAGGTGGTAAACATGCCTAACTGTTTCCACCCTTGCTGTGGGGGTATTTTTTCATGAGGCTTGATAGGAAACTCTAGTTCATTTCTATGGCGCCCATGGTTGGGTTATCCAAGCCATTGACATGATGCCCCATTAGAAGCACACCATCCCTCCAAAAAAATTCTCCATCACAAGTACACTCGATCCGACGTGACCGAGTTCAGCATATAGGGTCGGGTAGAGTTAAGGTTGAACCTTTTACAAGTAAGGTAGGATTAGGATTAGGGCTGGGCTATGATCACAACCTGGACCGTAACCCAAACCTTTAAAATATGTTTAGAGCCTATTTGGCGCCATGTATTTGGGGGGATTTGAGGGAGTTTCAAATCTCCTAGTGTGTTTGGCACATAAAGCATTTTGGGGTTTCAAATCCCCTCGATGAGGGGGTTTGCAATCCATGGTAGAAGCTTAAATTACATTTAAAATCCTTCCAGGAGTCACATATGTAACATGTGTGTCACTAGGCTATTAATCTATTGGGCACATGGCCCACTGATGATACTCCAAAATAATTAGATTATCAACTACATCACTAAAATTACTTTCATATGATGATTCGCGCCGTCCAAACATTGTCCAAGGAAATCAACGATTAAAATTCGTAAGTTAGTCACTTGGATGTGATCCTGTGCTTGTGGCCCATCCGAGACTTGGAATTTCATCATTTTTGGCCAAAGTATATATTTCAACAGGCTTATTACAAACATTGTGTCGAATGTTATATGATTACACCAATTAAGGATATTAATGTTGATTTATTAATTAAATTCAAACCCTCGTAAATATCATACTTTTGGACTATAGGAGATTTCAAATGTAGGGTACAAATACCACATGGGGGTTTCAAATCCAGGGGGTTCAAAATCCAGGGGTTCCAAAACGGGCCTTAGGTTTGATAAATATGTTTAGGTTCGGTAAAGAATTTGGCCAAACCGGACCCTAACCCGACCCGTGTGTAGGCTTAGCTAATCCGCTCCCCCCTACAAAAATCCACCAAAAAGGTTCATTTTGGTTTTCAAATCTACGGGTTTAATAAGGTACGGTGCTCCTGTACCACATTATTGAACGGGGCAGTTTCTGGCCCGGAGTGCATCTGATCATAACCGTTCATGGCCTGAGTTCTATGCTATGGGCGCCATAATAAGAAACGTTTGTTGTAAATAAAGATGGGTATTTAATGGATCACATTCAAAGCCAAGATTCAAAGATCAGGATCATCAGTGAAGATGATTACAAGGCTATAACTTTTATACAATAACTATGAGAACGTGTATGGTCCAGATCAACTAAGGATGTACTCTGTGGTGGAAACTGGCCCCGTACTGTGCCGTGTACACCGCACCTTGTCAAAACACGGCCGGCTGCCAGATCACCGAATTAATTTGTACGATGAGTTGTACAATAAGAGCCCGAATTTCTGGACGGTGTACCTGAGTTTTCAGCTCTGGGAAGTGTGCCATGGACCATCGTTTGCTAGTCAAGACCAACGGTCCATTGGGTTTCAAAGTGCACGGAGCATATATCAAAGATAGATTATTTGATACTCTGGCAGAGTATGATAGTTGATACGCAGGTAGTTAGAAATGACGGAGAAATTCCATGCATGGAATACAAGCATTTCTAACGATTTGGATGGACGAGCATTGCGTGCTGCCCCCGCCTGGACGCATTACCGTCCTGGCAGACTTGTGGATGGGCCCACCGTGATGTATCCGTTTATCCACTCCGTGCATTCATTTTACGAGATCATGTTAGCCTATGGGACTGAAAACGAGGTAGATCCAACGATCAAGTAGGCCACATCAAACAGCGAGCGGACCCTGGTGACGTCATCCCTACATTACATTACATCACTAGGTTTCATTACTATTTGGTGTGGCCCACTTGAGCGTTTGATCTTCCTCCTTTTTAAATTCGTTGCTTAAAATAATCTTATAAAATGGATGGACGGAGTGGATAAACGGATACATCACAGTGGGCCCTCCACATGTCTGCTTGACAGTAATGCGTCCGGGCCGGGCAGGACGCAATCCGCGTCCGCGTCGGAATTGGATACAGTTTATATATGCGCATCATCAATAAAAGTAAAAAATGAGAAATATGGACACGGATTGTCTACTGATAGCTAAGTAGCTACTGAAAGGCGCCGTGTGGACCCACCATGATGTATGTGTTTTCTCTATTCATTTTTTAAGATCATAAAATGGGGTGAGCTAAAAAATGAGACAGATCCTGAACATCACTTAAGGAAAGAGTGGTGACAACAAAAGTTTTGGATGGAGTTTCAATCCCTTCATCCGGTGTAAACTGATCAGCAGGTTGGATGGCAAATAATCATTACGGTGGGCCTTTGAAAGTTTTTAAACGTGAGCATTCAATCACTACTGTGTTCTTATGGTATAGTCCATTTGAGATTTGGATTTGTCTCATTTTTTTTTTGGACTTATGCTCCAAAATGATCTGAAAAATAAATAGTTGGTGTGGATAAAACACAAATATTATGATATATTTGGGCTACAGAGTACGGTACGATTGCCAGCTCGCTACGGGCAGGGTCAGTGGGAAATCCGTGTCTGAAAAATAACCAATGCTGCTATTTGGGTGAAAAAAACAATGACTGCCCACGAATCAAAAGTTATGATTTTTTAACCCATCTGATTTTAGAATATAACTCATGGACAGACACCATAGTTTAGTTAGTTTAACCTGAAATAATAAATTACCCGTGACATTTCTAAGGGGAGCAGTTTAGATGTTACCGGGTAACACCACAGTGGTGTTACCCTTATCGTGGGGCCCTTCTTGATGATATGTCACGTCGTCCGTTTGTTTCTCAACCCCATTCCAAAAATTAAGCAGGTCCAAATCTCATGTGGACCATACTACAGGAAAAAGTGGTGACTGGGTGTCTTACTATTAAAATTTCCAAAGGACCTGTAATGTCTATTTGCCATCCAAATCTATCAATAATTCAAGAAGACCTGGATGAAGGAAAAATACAAAGATAAGCTTGATCCAAAACTTCCGTGGTGTACAAAGAGCTTTTAATGGTCATTCATCATTGTTTCTCGTTGAATGGCCCAATTGAGATTTGAATCTTCTTAAGGTTTGGAATCATATCCTAAAATGAGTTGGAGAAATGGATGGATGGTGTGGATATACAACAAATGCATCAATGTGTGGGCCCCCATTGATATGGACATATTAGAGGTCACGCACCCCCGGTGAGGAGTCGTCTCAGACATGAGACCTCCCACTCTATACCACTTTAACGCAGGATGACTAGTCACTTTCTCTAAAAGCTTGAACTGATAGAGTGTGGCAAATCAATCTCTTTATCTCATAACCCAAACTCCTGTTTCACATAAGTCAGGTTCTTGGCCGAACCCTCATTCATAAGTCCCACATCGCATGAGTTCGCATCACACTAACCACCTGGCTCACACGGGCCGCCCGCCCTGAATGTGCCCTTGTATCACACAGACCATCCCACTCAAGCCCGATGTGAAAATACTCACGCATTAGTTAGTTACACTTCAATGTTAGCTACCCCCACATTGGGATTTGATACTAGGACCTCAATGTTGAGACGAGGTTATCTCCACTCAATCTACCACTGTCCCAAAGGTGTTGGTGTAAAAGCGGTTGAGCTTGAACCCTAGTGTGAATCAAGAGATAAATGAACTAGCACTATTGGATCTTCATAGTCCAAACCACTGAGCCATTTGCAAGAATGAGAGTTAGATGATAATCATGCAGGGACACAGAATGCACACTAACTCACTACATTAGTAAATTATGTGGGGCCCTTCATAATGTGCATGTCTTATGCCACACTATTGCGCCTCCCTTTTATCAGCTCATCTTAGTGAATGAGCCCAAAATTGAAGCATATCCAAAGCTCAAGTGGACCACACCATAAAAGGAAATGGCCAAGAAAATGACATCCACCATTGAAACCTTCCTACCACCCACACTAATATTTATTTGTCATCCAACTTATTTATAAGATCATATAAACATAGATGAAGGGAAACATAAGCATCGACTTTATCCAAAACTTGTGAACTGCAGTAAGTTTTCAATGCTAGGCACTCAAATTCCACTACTTCTTATAGCATGGTTCACGCACGCTTCGGATATGCTTGGATATGCTTTAATTTTGGGCTGATTTGGAAAATGAATGGATGGCATGGACAAAGCACATACATCTCGATGGGCCCCAAAGAGTTTACGCAACAGGTGTCCCCTACGAAAGCCTCTATTTACCCAATCAAACTTTTGATTTATGGACACTCGTAGAAATAGGATAACTGGATTTATTTATTTTTCCCATTTCTAATCGTCCAATAGATATCTGACTATCCGGTGGGGTTCGATGATAAAGCAAGTTCATTTTTTTTGCACCATAATTAGATGGTTTGATTTAACTTGTTTATAGCATCTTCTAATTAATATATAGATGCGTCTGTATTATCCGTTACACTCTGCCAGACTATCAAAATTTCTCATGTAAGCATTGAATTGTTGGAACTCTAAAGGGACATCCTTTTGTCACGTGCCTCTGTTTCACAGCAACTAAGCAAGCGGCGGTGCTAAAGATCAGTGGTTGTCGACACCTGATGGATGCCCTATCTGAAAAAATCGGCTGATTTGATGATCATGTACGTCACAAAGAGTAAGTGAGACGATTGGTTGCTATTCTCTTAGCCATCCATCTAGTACGCCCAGCTGATGTCGATCCACTTAATTTTTTTTCCAAGACATCTACATAGTAGGGTTTTTCTGATGAATGGTATTGATCAGTCATCAGTGTGTGAGGCGAGGTTTCTACTCATGGCTCAGTAGTGGACACTGTTTCATCCCTGCTCGAGTTTACTTATTTAATCAGCATGGGGTGTCAATAGGCCTAGGTTGCTTAGATTTTGAATTGTTTTAGGCCGAATTTTTTTGTTGAGCTTATTTAAATTTTAATTTTTTTAGGTTCAAAAGCTTAATATAACTGAGCCGAGCATGCCATTCCAGCTCGAAGGCCTAGCCGAGTTCAAGCTAAGGTTGTCTGCTAGTCAAGCTAAGCTAAGCTAGGGCCTAGTTTGATTCGGTTCGGCTCATTGTACAACTCTACTTTAGGGCATGATCTAAAAAAGAGTCAAATCCAAGGCCCAAGTGGACCACACCACAAGCAGAAGTAGAGATAATGACTCCCAACATTGAAACCTTCCCAAGGTCCACCATCATGTTTATTTGCCATCCAACCTATTTAAGGTCGCATTGACTTGGATGAAGAGAAAAACACAAATGTCAACTTTATTCAAAACTTTTGTGGCCCCAACAAGTTTTTAGTGGTGGGCCGTCAATCCATACTATGTCCACTTGAGCCTTAGATCTATTTCATTTTTATGCTCATGTCTTAAAATGAAATGAAAAAAAAAAAAAAAACACACACACGAAAGACATGGATGAAATCCAAACATTATGGTGGCCCAATAGAGCCCTTGCTCCGAATTCTATATCCATGGTCTATATGTGTGTGTGTGTGTGTGTGTGTGTGTGTAGGTATGTATTCTATCTATTTTTTTTTAATGAACTAAATCAAAGCCTCAAGTGGACAGTATTGTTATGGGTAAATTTGAGTTGTCCCCAATTTGATTACAGAACCGATGATGAAACCCGATCTTGAGTATGGGCTTCTTCGGTGTTTGTTACGTTCCAGGCATTTTCGGCCGATCGACACCCTTACTGTCTCCGTGATATTGCGCCAAGACTTTCATACTAAAGAATGTCCAGCTTTGGGTAGGCGCTCGACTACATATTAAGGATGAGCGCCTTTTTTTCGAATATGCGTCCAGTCCTCGATAATACCCGAACGATCCTTGACGAACAGTATCTAACTTCTGCTTGGGTTTTTACCGAGTGCTTGCCAGATCCACGTGTCTGCACTGGTTGTCATATCCTGAATGATTAGGATTCGAGTAACATCCTCCGCAAGTTACGGGATCCAGTTTCGAGAAGCTACCATGCGAGATATCCATCGTGCGCAAAAAATCTCATGAACTGCCTTAAAGACAATCATAGTATCTGTCCACGATTACAACCCACTTACGCAAGAAATCGTATCTCTATGCAATTAGAATCCTAGCCTTATACAGTAAGGTAAAGTACTATAAAAAAAAACCTCCATGCTACGAACTAAGGTACGCTCTACACAATACATTTATATACTTAGCTTTTATAAGCTTTATCCATAATTACTGAATTAAGCATCGGAGGGCCATCAATCAGGGCCCCTGGCCATCCTAACCCTTGATGGTGTTTGCAGGCCTCATCGAATCAGTCCACTCATCTCTTATCGTAGATCAGACGGCGTAGATTCAACTTGGTCTCTGATCAATATTTGTTGACGCGTTTTAGTGTTAACAAGTATCGTTGATGCAAAAAATTGGTCAACAGATGAGATGACGTGACCTCCAACGGGCCAACAGATGAGATTACGTGACCTCCACCATTGCGTGAATTGCTGCCTCTAATCTCCTAAGATGAGTGGACTGGATCCGGATTAGAAGATCTCCTGGGCCTTACGAATCACCAGAGAAAGCTAAGAGGGGTGGCCGGGTTCAACCGTTAGCCCTCCCATGCTTAAGTTAGGCTAAAGGTTTGATAATCGTAGAGGCAAAGTGCTTGGGGGAGATTGCTCATACTCCTATTTATAGGATAATTGGAGAGTTATAGAAGGCATTGAATGTGGCCATTATGCTTGTAATGGTTGGTGTGATTTCCGACGGCGTAGGTAATGCCCTTAACTCCCGGAGACGTCTCCGGTTTATTAGCCCTAATGAGCCAGGTTAGACAGGTCGACCTTGGACTAGTTGGCCTGGAACAGATTGTCTTAAGTGATCTCAAGCATGTCAAACAGGTCGGCCTGGGATAGGTCAACCTTAGACATCAGGTCGGCCTTGGATAGGTCGACTTGAGTGACCTCAAGCAGGTCGACCTTGGACAAGTCAGCCTCCGACATCAGGTCGGCCTCGGACAAGTCAACTTGAGTGACCTCAGGTCGGTCTTTCAACATTGGACAATAGTTCGGTGCATGAAGTTGAGGACCTACACCTAGGCCTATGGGACAATGATCTTTCCTTATAACCCAACCTCGAATTTATCCACAACAAGTACTATATGAAAACTATTGTAATTAACCATTAAAAGCTTCATGTGAGCCACAAAAGTTTTGAATAAGTTGATATTTATTCTTTCATTTCATTAGGTTTTTTAGATCTTATCTACAGGTTGGATGACAAATATATATTACGAAGACATTACACTGAGAGCAAGGGAGTTTTTAATGACAAGGCATTCAATCTCCACTTATATAACATGGTCTACGTAAGACTTCGTATTGCCTCATTTTTTGACTTATGCCCTAAAATCATTTAGCAAAATAGATGAACGGTGCATATATAAGATACATACGTCGAGGTAGCGCATAGTAAGGGCCTCAGCTACATCTACCTCCACCATTTGCATACAAGTGGAAATTTAGTTACCGCCCGCCGAAGTTGGCAACCAAATTAAAATGAATCCGGATCTTCCGCTGTGCCCAAACAAGAAAACTTTGTTTGGCTCAAGGTAATGGATCCACATCAGCTCTGATTGCATTCAATGGCCTAGAACTAGTGCTGACAATATCAGTGCTGAGGTGGATCAACCAACTTGGTGCCAAAGAGAGTTTCCTGTGTGGTCCGTGCAGAGGATACGGACAATTAAAATACACATGGACCCATTCTCTGGGAAGTAAAAAATACTATAAAAATAGAAATCCATTTATGGATAAACATTTGCAGATGCAATTTATAGAGGATTCCCTCCCCTTGTATGGTCACTGCTATTTTTGAAGCATCATACATGCACGATTTACAACATGAGATGGATGGACGATGTTGATACATTAACTTGCCAGCTGTACCGTAGAGAGATGGATCTACAGTATTCCAGTCTCACATCTCTACCGCATCGTCTCCTGGTGCCACGTACCATAAACAGGTGGCACCTATCATACGCGACCAGATGTGCCCTGAATCCTCATAACAGCTGTTTCATACGGCGCGCATAAAGCACCTAAGGTGTTACTCGGGTAACACCTGGATGATTTGTTGTATATGCGCGCTGTCCGTCCGTTTCTTCATACTATTTGAGGATGTTGAACTAAGTCCCAGGTGGACCACACCACACCACAGGAAACAATGGTGACCTAAGTGCCTCACCATTAAAAATTCCAAAGGGGTCATCTTACGGTTTAAGTGATTTTAATTTCCATCCAACCTTTTGATAATGTCAAGAAGATCTGCATGAAGTTAAAATAAAAAGATCAAATTGATCCAAGAGTATTATGGCCACAAAAAGTTTTTAATGGTCATTCATCACTGTTTCTAGTGGTGTGGTTCACCTGATATTTTTATCTTCTTAAGGTTTGGGATTGCGTCATAAAATGAGGATAGAAAAATAGATAGGACGGCGTAGATATAAAAAAAATACATCAAGGTGTTCCCACACGGTTAGGGTAACACCTACCCTGCTCCCGTTCTTTAGGCCACCGGGTTTTATACGTGAAATCTACTCTTTTCATCAAGTGGGCTCATCGATTTTGGTCCTGGGTCCAAAAATCATTCAGATCCATTGCTAAGGTGGGCCACAACAAAGGAACAATGGGTGGTTTGTATCTTTCATCAGATGCGACTCAGCAGGATGAAGGAATAGTACCTCGCTTTGCCGCAACATGTGAACTTGTCCTTAAACGTAATTTTACACTTGTTCTCGTATAATGTTTTTTATTTGACTGATATTACCCTAATGGACGGAGTAGATTTTATATATACAACATGGTGGGCCCTAAAGAGCCTGGGTGTTTTTGGTGCTACAGTCAATTGGGTGCTGTAGTGTTGTAGACTATTCCGATTCCACCGCTGGACGTTGCGGAGACGACAGATCACGCGGAGAAGTGGAAGGAAATTTAGAGCGAGCACTGTCCCAGTAATTACCACTCATCAGTAGACATGCAACTAATGTGTGCAAGATCCAAGCCGTTTGTAGGATGGGCCCCTTTACCAATGCCTTCTCTCGAAGAAAGTCCAGTCAGATCAGTGGAGATCAACACGTGTACAGAATAAACTGAGGGTCGAGAGAAATCGACGACCGTCCAAATCAGCAGACTTTTGGCCCTTCATAATCAGACCGCCTTGATTTTTTATAGAAGACATCTACAAAGTGGGGCCTGCATGATGAGCTTCTGGATCTTGTACACGTGTGATGATGTCCACGTGTGAGAGGTAAGCGTCCAAAGATTCATCTGCTTGCCGGAGTGCACCGAGCATTCTGGATTTTAAACCACAGCACGTGACTCACGCCTCTTGTGCCAGCTCTATCCTGGCATATTCCTCCAAGCGATTTGTTCGAATCCATTCGGACGTACTGCAATTAGATACGTCCGGACCTTAGCCTTTGAATCTGGGGTCATCTTCTAATAATCTGAATTGTTTATATGATGTGTTACACCTTGTATGGTGGATATACAACAAATAAAATTTGACTTTGATTGTTTCAATCCTTCGATAATCTGGCTCTTGTGTTTGGATTTGGACTGGTTACCGTGGCATCTGTACAATCGAAGTGTTGAAATATTCGGGACGCGAGTTTCCTTTTCAGCCATCTCCAATCTAAAGGTAGCCCTATCATAGGAACAGTTTGGGTCATTGAAAAAGAATCATGTGTCTTAATCCAGTTGAATGTTATCCAGTAGCCTTCTTACTATGGGGCCCTTACCCGGGGCCCACCTTGATTGATGTATTCTATATCCACGCCGTCCATCCATTTTTCGTACCATTTTAGGGCATTAATCCAAGAATGAAGCATATCCAAATCTCAGGTAGATCATACTATTGCTGCTGAAAAATGAACAATTGATGCGACGGCCAGATCTCCATCGCCAACGTAGAGGGACAATGTCTGAATTGGATGGGGTGTTTGACTGTAGCCATCCGATGCCTAAATCAGTTGGAGGGAAGAGGAGTAAGAGATTGGTCAGGTGTCCTAGAGTGTATAGGCGAGGACTCTTACCAGCGCACTGACCCGATGGGATAGGCAAGTCGGTATGACATCTCCTATTATAATGACCATCATCGTGGCTAGGGGAGCCATGCCTACTCCCCTTACTGCGTTTATGTGGGTTGGTGCAGGCATCATTATGTCTGATTGTCTATATTTATTGGAGAGTTGTACTTTCGTATTACCACCTTATCTAGGTCGGGTCAACCATCAAAGTTGGGTTGGGCTAGGCCCGACCTGTAGTGATGAGGTCGGGATGGAGGCCGGAGTTTGGTGCTACGTAGAGCTCCCTACTGGCCTGAGCTCTAGGATGTCCACCGATCGAGATGTCCATTGTATTAGGCCAGACAATCCAATGACCTTGTGTCAATTCGATCAAGATGTCCATCATATTAGGCCGAGTTGTCTAGCCATGTGTAGAGATCGCGATGTGAGGTCGGTATAGGGCTAAGTCTTCTATAGTCTGACCCTTAGCTTAGCTTGGAATACCCCCAACAACACATACAATATGAATAGTGGTGATTGACAATTATAACTTTTTGTGGGCTACGAAAGATATTTTCCCCCCTTAATCCATGTTTTTGTTACCTCATCAACAGGTCTGGTGCTTTTAGTCCGCTTAGGATTTGAATCTGCTTGTTTTTTGGACTAGTGCCCTAAAATGATTTGGGAAAATGGATGGTTGCAGTGGATATAGAAGAAATACATCAAGGTGGACCCCACGGTAAGGGTTGCACCGTCTTGGGTGAGGTTGGACTGCACCTAATCCTCACCCTGAGAGAGATTACAAATCCCCGCTGTCCCAAAACACACCGCTCTAGGACCATGCATGAGTCGGGCTTGGATCGGGAATTGCCCCCATCAGGATGCAGCTGGAGACAGACAGGTATGTATCACTTCTACATTGGTGGAGAGCAGGTAGGACTTACACCTTGGTAATAGCGGAGAGCCGACAAATCTATCACATCAGCCAGGTCCCACCTGCTCTCCACAAATGCGGAGGTGACACATACCCGTCCCTCTCCAGCTGCTGTCCTGGTGGGGGTACTAAGCCTGCATGAGTCTTACATCACAGCCCCACTTCAGATAACGTTATCAAAATTGGTAACGTAATGTAGTCAAAAGAAATCGAATTGCATGCAGAGTTACTCAATACACTCTTATGACGCTGAGTAAATTCTGTTAGGCCCACTCCGAATGCATGTAGTTTATCCACGCCATCCACCCGTTTTTTTAAGACCTTCATATGGCCCACAGTGATGTTTATTTTTCATCCAACCTCTTCATAAGATCACACATATATGGATAAAGGGAAAACACAAATATTAGCTTGATCCAAAACTTCCATGGACCCAATAATTTTTCAATGGTAGAGATTCAGTTCATACTTTTCCTATAATGTGGTCCACTTGAGATTTTGACATGTTTCATTTTTGTGATCCAAGCCTGCGTAAATTACAGTGGACCAGAATTTACTCAATGCTCTAGGCATACCGAGTAACTCACCATGCAAACCGCTTCCCCAAAATGGCCCATCTGACATGGAACAACATGGACCTACTGATTAGTTTTCCATTATTATCTACGCTCATCTGGCTCAGACGATGACCTGACTGGCCTAGTTTTCGCGGCATACCTTTGGCACTGCTGCTACATTGGCACGTGTGGTAGACGGCTTCTACTCTCCTATGGCGATCGCATTTCTCTTCGTCACCTCTCTCCCCTTTCCTTCCCAAAATATCACTAATCCCGATGTCTGTTATGATGCATCCCGATGTACTGTAATATGACATACGGTACTTTAGTATTTGGATCTATGACAATATATCAATGATCCAAGCCGTTTACATGATGGGCCTCACTTTGAAATCGGGATAGGATAGGAAGACAAAATATTTTAATTATTTTTCGCTTTTCCTTTAAGAATGGACGGTCTTTTTAACTTTTAAAATAATCAAATGGTTGAAAACATTTTAACCTAAGATATTTATGGATCTATCCCATCCAATGTGAGATCCATCATATAAACGGTTCAGATCATTAAAAATGACCCCGATCTAATGACTAAAGTCCGGTTGTAACCATTGCAATAATTGGAACGTATTCCACCAGAACTCCATTAATCCGTTCGCAAATTACACGTTAACCAACACCCGATTACTCGCGATCGTGCCTTCCTTCTCTACGAGGAGATGATCCGGTAGAGTTGGAAGAACCGAAATATGGTAGAACATTATCTCCACCTTACACGTTGATGGATTATCCATCAATCTGAACTGTCCAACTAGTGGTCCTCATTATGTACATATCATATGTAGCAGTAGACCATAAGAATCTGTTATCTTTACTGTCCGGCATTTAATAATGATAATTGACTGCTTTTTTCCAGCCGTTGATTTGAAGGCCACTGTTGGATGGATAGAGTCATCAGATCTTTGTGCATCTCGAAGAAATTTACATTCATAGTGGGCCCCACTAGATGTATAACTCTACCATGTGCAATTTAGCAGTCTGGCTCTACCATATTCTTCTAGCTCTTCTCCCATTTCCCAATCCGCTTCATCCGCCGAGCACGGACAGACAAATGATTCGTACGCTAATCAGCAGTCCACCCTGCACAGTAACCGAGGATACATCAATACGTAGGCGTAGAGCAAGGTGGCGGATTGCGTCCGACCCCTGGTCGGACATTTAAGCGTCCGACCAGATCTGTGCGAGGGCCCACCATGATGTATCGGTTTATCCACGCCGTCCAATCATTTTCTGATATCATTTTAAGGTAAGAGGCCAAAAATGAGATTGATCCAATAGTGTTATGGACCACACTAGTGACGAATGTTGCATTTAATGCAACTTGAATTCATGAGCCGTGCATTTAATGCAACCCAAGCTTACTATTTGGTGTGGTCGATTAAAGCGTTGGACCGAACTCATTGTTGGGATCATAAGAGGGATGGATGGCTTAGATAAACTGATACATCACATTGGGTCCCCAAACAGTTCTGATCGGACACTTGAAGGTCCGACTAAGGTCGGACGCAATCTGCGTACGTAGAGCAACGTCCAACTGAGAGATTATATGGTCGTGCCAGCAAACTCGGAATACGGTAGAGCCATATCTCGGCACTGCAAGTGGAGGGGTAAGGCTTCAATCAGGTCCGTCAATACGGTAGGCGATGTCTTGGATAGTCTCTGCCTCGAGGTAGGTTTTTAGTGCATGGTCCATCCTCAGTGGGACCATGAGATCAACGGTCTAGATAAGTGAATCATGGTCCCCACTTGTGCATCTGAATGCCGGTGGCATTTTTAATATCGTTACCATCATCGTGTTTTCAACTTGCATATGTAGGGCAACAAATTCACTTATCCGGGCCGTTGATTCTGTGGCCCTACTATTAATAACAGCGGCCCAAAGATCTTTGGGATCGGGAGACCTTGTCCATTCAATCTTTGGCATTTGTTTAAGTATCATTGAATGTCGAACGTTAACCATCCATATCTAGGCCACACTAACAAGGGTTGGGATTGTCGGGTCGATGAGATCTCTTCTCGATGGTCTCTCAACTCAGATCAGATCCACTGGCTAGATACCACTGCCAAACAAAGACATTTACATCCTATAACGTAGTACCCTTGGATCCAGAGTCGTACAAATTGCTAGCGTATCGAAGCTTGGTGCGCGGCTTCGGTGTATATGGGGATCCACCAAGGTGGGTGGGTTGTTGACTGTGGGGCTCATAATGATGTATATAACTTAAATCAACACCGTATAACCATATTTACAGATCATTTTATGTCATGATCCCAAAAATGAGTCTGACCCAAGTCATAGGTGGACCACAACACAAGAAACAGTCGTGATTGAATCTCCACCATTAAAAAAATTGGGGATTTCACAGTAATGTTTATTTTCCATCCAACCTGTTGATAAGGCTACAAAGACCTAGATGAAGATTCCACATAAATATCATCTTAAGCCAAAGCCTTTGTGGCCCATAAGAAGTTTTTAATGGTCAGATGCCACTGTTTCCTGTACTGTGGTTCATATGAGATTTGGATCTTCTTCAGTTTTTGGATTAAGACTGTAAAATGAGCTTTCAATACGGATGGATGGCGTGGATTTAGTCACATACATCAAAGTGGGCCCCACATTCAGGGTCCCACCCACTGCAGTAGATCTGAGATCCACCGAAACCGCGCCCTCAAAGCTTGAACGTATCCCCCGGATCAATCATTGCGCACTACCAGAGTATCAAAGCTCTTCTCACCCGAAAAAACACTACCCTCATCGGAGTCATTGGACTAATCCTTAAATCGGTAAAATAGACGGTTAAAAAAGAAAGTGCATTAAATTAAATGAAAAATGAATTAAATGGAAAAAAAAATGGCCACGGATGGATTGGTAAACCCATGGTAAACCATGGCGGGGCCATCATATCAACGGTTTAGATTAGCAAACTGACGGCCCAACTTGTACAAACAGAGGGCCTAATGATATATAAAATCTGGTCCACCGATCATACGATTCCTCATCTTCAATCACTGAGATTTTTTATCACGGCCGATTCCCATGGTGGGACAAACCATACAGACGGTCCGGATCCCGCCACGCGTATCACACATGTCAAACCAAATGTAGAGCGTGGATACTTTATATGCATACGCGTTGGATAGACGATAAAAAACATCCCCCACAATTAGCCTTAACCATTCTCAGATTAAACTAATCTTAACCTAACCTTAACCCTAACCCTAACCCTAACCCAGAAAAACCCACCCATACAAAACCCTCTCCTTCTCCTTCTTTACCTCCTCTTTCGTTTCACGGAGGCAGCAACAGCAGAGAGAGCGAAAAACCAAAGGAAACGCCTCCATCCCCCAAAACCAGAATCCAACCGGTCGTGACTCGATTTTTGACCATGGATTCGGACTCTGCCATCCAATCGATCTTGGGCCCCGATCCCGCCCCCTTCGAAACTCTCGTCTCCCACCTCATGTCGACGGCCAACGACCAGCGCTCAAGCGCCGAGTCTGTCTTCAATCACCTCAAGCAGACTCATCCCGATACACTCGCCCTCAAACTCGCTCACCTCCTCCATTCCTCTCCGTCCGTCGAGCTCCGCGCCATGTCCGCCATCCTCCTCCGCAAGCTCCTCACCCGGGATGACTCTTACCTCTGGCCCCGACTGTCAGGCCCTACCCAATCCAACCTCAAATCCATCCTCCTGTCGTCCGTCCATCGTGAGGATTCCAAATCCATCTCAAAGAAGCTCTGTGACACCATCTCCGAGCTTGCCTCCAATCTTCTCCCTGACAACGCCTGGCCGGAGCTCCTCCCCTTCATGTTCCAGTCTGTCACTTCCGATTCTGTCCGCCTCCAAGAATCCGCCCTCCTGATCTTTGCCCAGCTCTCACAATTCACTGCCGAAACCCTGATCCCCCATCTCGCCACCCTCCATTCCGTCTTCCTCCAATGCATGTCAACCTCGTCGTCGTCCGATGTCCGGATTGCCGCCCTTGGTGCGGCCATCAACTTTATCCAGTGCCTCTCATCTCCATCCGACCGTGACCGCTTCCAGGACCTCCTCCCGCCCATGATGCGGACCCTCACAGAGGCGCTCAACTCCGGGCAGGAGGCGACGGCTCAAGAAGCGCTCGAGCTCCTCATCGAGCTCGCTGGCACTGAACCCAAGTTCTTGCGGCGCCAGCTGGTGGATGTTGTCGGTGCCATGCTGCAGATTGCCGAGGCTGATGGGCTTGAGGAGGGAACGCGCCACCTGGCGATTGAGTTTGTGATCACCCTTGCTGAGGCCAGGGAGCGGGCTCCTGGGATGATGCGCAAGCTGCCTCAGTTTATTGGGCGGCTTTTTGCAATTTTGATGAAGATGCTGCTGGATATTGAGGACGATCCTGCGTGGCATAATGCCGAGAGTGAGGATGAGGATGCAGGGGAGACGAGTAATTACAGTGTTGGGCAGGAGTGTTTGGATAGGTTGTCTATTGCTTTGGGTGGGAATACGATCATTCCAGTTGCATCGGAGCTGTTGCCTGCGTATTTGGCCGCACCAGAGTGGCAGAAGCATCATGCTGCGCTCATCACGCTTGCTCAGATTGCAGAGGGATGCTCAAAGGTATAAATGGCATAATTACGCTTATGTGATTGAATTCTGTTGGAAAAGCTCCCAATTCATTAGAATCTTATTTGATAGATAGTGGAATTTGATAGGTAATGTGTAGAGTTCATTGACTGTTACTGGGTTCCAACTTCAAAAGTTTGTTTCGTCTTATGGTTAGATAATGAAATAAAATGGAATTGTAGGGAAAGTTAGAATACTGGCACTGAATTCTTTCTACTATCTGATTGGTTTAGATGCTTTACGGGGTCCCCCCCCCCCTGGTTCACTGCATTCACTGTAATCCTGGTTCACTTAGACTTGGAAAAATGGGTTGATGCAAGTATCTCTCAAGTCCCATATGCTTACCCCACTAGATCACAAGTGCAAGTCCCATATGGTCACACGTGATGACATGAACCAAACATGGGGTCCACATGAAGGGGCATGTGTTTTTTTTTTTTTTGCCTTAAAATTAATGTAAAAGGCCAAAACTATCTGCACTTAAGGGCTGATGGGATTGGTGCTATTTAGTCTTTTCCTCCAATTAGTGTTTTCATTGTTGCTAGGTTATAAATAAGTCCCTTAGGTGACATGTGTCTTCCTACAGCTTGAATATTGTGAAAAGTTGAGAAAGTTTCTTCTTTTTGTGTGAATTGCAATGGTGGCTTGTGTTACCTTCTTGAGTCTTCGCATGTGTGGCTCACTGTCTTTGTTTTTTTCTTCTCCTACTCTTTGCATGTGGATCCTCCTACACACTTAATTGTGATGTTTTGATCATTCAAATCTGGTACGTAGAATTTGTTCTGGCAATTAATTTTGTTCTTTGAATCTACTAGCATTAATTGGTATCGGAGCAACTTCTATCCCTTGGGAAGTTTGGAAAAAAAGGCACTTTCATTAATCTTGCCTTACGTCCCCAGTGCAAACCCATCAAAATTGCATGTCTCCATTACATCCTAAGCCTCTTTAAATCCTATTGCGCCCGCTCCCATTCCAAATCCATAAATAAAAAAATTGTAGTAGTCCCTAATTCCTAAATTCAACAAGCCCATCCAAGAAACCTAACCCTAATAGTATCTCTTTTCCACCTTCCCTAAAACTTTAAATCTATAGCCCTAGGTCCCTAACTCTTTAAGTTTATCCCCATCAACCCCAATCAATCAAAGTTGTAGTCCTACTAATCCACAGATCCATCCCCTTTGATTAAAACAATGGTCGGATCTATATTGCAATCAGATTTGTGTGCCTGCACCATTAAATGGACTGGTTCATTGATTGCAATGCATCGTATACTCTATTCTTCATCTCAGAATTTCATGCTCACAAGAAGCAAGGCTTCATACATTCCTAGAATGGCAAGAGAAGGCTAGACTAACACGTTGCAACCAAGCTATTAAAAAACAGTTATGGAACAGTCATTACGTAAAAAATGGCCTGTAATTGCTGTTACAACGGCTGATACTTTTTTTTAGATGGCCGTAATGGCTGTTAAGGTCCCCATAATGGCCGTTACGGCCTGTATCCTAATGGTAATTACCGTTATTGAATACCTTGGTTCCAACAAATTCTACAACAATGGAGACAAATAAATGTCCCATTGCCATCATTGAGGATGAACGACGCAAGACGAGCACTCAAGTGATCACTTTAGAGTTTAATGGTAAGAGAGATATTATAAAGCTCCTGCTAATGGCAATAAAGAGTTAGGAGATTGGTCTCCTTAGCAGTTAGCTTACAGATGACGGTGTAGAGGTGATTTGAATCACATTTATGAACATGAGAGCCGGTGTAAGTTGGGTGTGTTGGGTGATTTTGAGGGTCAACCCAACCGCAACCTAACCTCAAGAGGAGTCGACCCAAGGCCCAACCAACCCTAGACCATTGATATGAATATTGATATCGTATCGGCCGATATGGCCGTATCGTATTTGTATCGGCATGAGACGATATGCGATACGGGGTCGGCTGATACGCCCATAAAACCCCAATTTTAATTTTTAAATTTTTTTTTAAAATTTCACTCACTTCTCCTCTTCTTTATTTCATTTAAATCATGGAAGAGGCTTAAAAACTCATTTTAACTAGATCTAGACTCATTTTGGGGATCAAAACAAATGATTTGAATGGAATTCAATAACTTGAAGTCAAGTGGACCATTATGGAAAAAATCGGAAAGAAGAGTAAACCTTCACTTTCTTTTTGATATTTTCATCTTCTTTTTGTTGTGTTTCAATGTAATGGGCCCTAGTTCACCAAATCATGCTTGATTTGTGTTCAATTAGGGCCCATTTAGTTGTCCGTTAACAAGTCAAACTGACAAACAACATTCTTACCGAATGGTCTGATACACCATTGAATAAATGGTTAAAACATACACACCAAAAAAGATAGATTCTTGGATATCTTAGTTTTTCCTAATTTTCTAATATTTTTTGCTTTAAAAAAAATTCTTATCGATACGGGTTAATACGGCCCCAATACTATTACGCGACGCCGTATTGTATCATTTTTCTGCCAGGCTGATATGCCAACCAATACTGACATTTAGAACCATGCGCTAGACCTAACCCAATCCAAGATATTGAATACTCGACCCCATCAGAATTTGGGTTGGGTTAGGTTAGCTGAGTCGGGTTGACACTTGTAGCTAGTAAACTAACACATAAAATAAAACATCTAACTAGTGTTTTTAGAATCGTATATGATTCATATTGTATCGTATGGGTGTATGATTAAGAATCATACACCCAAATTGCAAATCATAAATAATCGTTGACTGTGCAGATGGGCCGAAAAATTACTTAAAAATTGTTTTTTTCTTGTTCAATTTTTTTCGTTCTTTCTTTATACCCTTTTGCTTATAAAGCGTGAAAAACCCCTATTGAAAATATCCTCGTTCTTTTTCATTTGAGACCAAAAGGAAAGAGAGAGTTCGGGGATTTTGATATTAAAAAACCCAAAACAAAGAAATCAAGATATCTTTTTATTCACAATGGAATTGAATGCCATTTTGTAAACATGGTTCTACATTGAAGAAAGGTACAAATGAACAAAATTAATAAAGGAGTCTTGCATGTTTTTTAAGGCAATTTTTTTGAAAGACAACAAAAGAAAACCAAGGAAAATGACAAGAATCCTTTATTATCATAATTTGTATACCATATGCATTTTCTCATTGATAATACCATGATATGTATTACTTTTTTGGTACATGTAGATGGGAAATGGATGATTGATGAGTTTTTAATCTTTTTTTATTTGCTTATATTTTTTTCATGTCTTTTATTTTTTTAAGAATTAAGAAAAAAATATTACGATTTACGATACAATTCGCAATTTAATATGATTCAACCCTTGCTACTATTTGCAAAACGACAACGATTTTGACAACATCGCATCGAGCCATCAAATAACATCACTACGGTAATGCATATAACAACGGAAATAACGCTTGCAAAATAAATTCTATAATCACCACTCATAAATAAATAAAATTAAAGAAATGGACAGAGTAGATGCCACATATTCGACACGGTGAGCCCCATATAGCTTGGGTGTTTTGTGGACTACGTAAAACGAGTTGTAGATGATTCCAACCTTTCTAGCAGATTCATGATTGGTGAATTGTGAGTCATGAATATTCAACGAAGAGCCCCTGATGTGAGGGGGGTGAACACGTGTGAAAGATCATGACACGTCAAAGATCTGTGCGATTCATCAAATAGTGATCAATGTGAAAATGCTTGCCAAAAATAATGGGAGTTATCTTTAAAAAAGAGAAAAAAGGGAGTTCGTTAATCATGCAGGTCAAACTTGCATGACTCTCTTTTCTATTTGTGCCATGATTTTACATTTATATCATGTATACTAGTCATAACCCACATGTATATATATTGCATTTGAGGTCAGGTCAGGTTGCCCAAGGCCTCAAGCCAATCCCAACGTAGGTTAGGTTGAGGATTTTCATCCGAAGCCCAACCCAATCTCAACCCAACACGGCCCAAAGTTTGGGTTGGGCCAATCGGGTTCAGGTTGACCAAGCCTAAGTCGCACCCCTAATGAGAGCTATAGAGGGCATCTGCAACTCTAGTGCCGTAGGCAAGGATCTTGGATACCTGCAGGCCAATGACTCATTGTTATGATAATCCTAAGTATGTCCAACATCCTTGTGCTGAAGATCCAACAAAGCGCGTGAAAGTGCTGATTGGAGAGTTCAATGGTAGCAAAACCCAAACGTTCTCCACGATTAGATAGAATCATTGAAAATTACTTGGAATGGTTTCTGGTGGTCGAAGAAGCTAAGATATGGTTTTATGTGCTAAAAGTAATGGGACCGGCCATGAAATGGTGGAACTTGGTAATTAGAGATCTGTGGTGTTGTGGCCTCCCACATATTTCAAGTTGTAGATAAATGAAGGCCAAGACGAAGTAAAAATTCCTTTACGTTATGAATTTAAAATGTGTGGGGAACTTTCAGATCTGCAATAAGATATCCCAACTGTTGAGGAGTACACCCAGTAATATTTTGATATGAGGCTGATGTCTGATTGAAATCATTGAATGGAATTGGAAGTGGTAGCTCGTTATGGTAGAAAGATCAGAAAGAATATTCAAATGATATGATAGAGGTTCAACTGGAGAGTGGAAGTGTATCAGATTGCATTGCGCGCGCACGCACGAGAAGCATAGATGGACGACAGATAAACACGACAATTATCAATCTGGAGGGTATTTATTATCTGGAATTGCTGGCGTCTGTCCATGATCTCTCATGATCACCATAGGCAGCAACCAAAGTACCCCACACCATAATAGTCATAAGGGGGAAAAGGAAACAAGAGATACATCAAAGGGAGATTGTAATAATGCCACCTGCTACAAGTGTGAAGGCAAGGGTCTGTGTTCCTGACGTAGAATCTCAACCTTTGTGAATGACTATTAATGAGGAAGACTCATAAGAGGAAACAGGTTCAGATAATATTGAATTAACACTTGATGGTCCACAGGAAAGTCCCATTTCTTCTTTCGTTAAGCATATCTGGGCAGTTCCTAAGGACGAAGAAGATGAACTGATGAAGACTGGTTGTGTCTCAATGTCTTCCACCCACGGGGTGTATGTGAGGAAAACCTAAGGTCAACATTGACAATGGAAGTAGCTTGAACCTCATTTCATAGAGGATGATGGATCAATTGCAGTCGCAAGCAGAAAGTACCCACAATCCCATTGGGTTGTTGGAATAAGCAATGAGCTCATGCGAGTGTCCATCAACACCTGGTTACTTACTCTGTATGGCAATATTACATTGAGGTGGTATGAGATGATATTGCCCCAATAAGATCTTGTCACCTTCTACTTGGCTACATATGGTTGTTGTGTGAAATGTTATGGGTTCACAAATGCCTTACTTTTCTTTGTGATCAGAAAATCACTCTCAAGCCAATGACGAATGTTGCTCATTGAATGGATGAAGACATTAAGACTGATTCTGCGACGACCAAGGGCATTCCAAGCAATGTCAAGTGATGTGGTGACAAGCAAGAAGGCAGTGCTTGACCCAAGAAGTGTGAGCATGAAGGAAGGCGCCATTACCTGTGAAGAAGGATAACTATCGAGAACCAATTCATGTTCTAGGACGCAAAAAGAGGAAGTGAAGGCATTTTCCATTGTAGAAGATCCCCGCCAACCAAGGACCTACCAACAGTGGCCATAGCCAAGGAAGAAGAATCACGATAACAAGGTTGAATCTTGGAAGTTCCCTCTTGATCGTGCAACTCGATGTCAAGTTATTCCCCACTGAATCACAAGTTTGTGTCCCACAAAATCACATGTATGCGCTACCTCTATCTATGTAAGGCCGACTGGAATGATGCTTAAAGAAGGGGTATTTTAGTCTAGAACACTTTCACTTTGGGGTTTTAATTGTTGCTAAATAAGTCCCCTATGGGACATGTGACTTCCTTGGAGCTTGAATATTGCAAAAAGTCGAGAAAGTTTCTTAACTTTGCATGAATTACAATGGTGTCATGTGTTGCCTCTTGCGTCTTTACATGTATTGTTCACAGTCTCTGTTGTTTTTCTTCTCCTACTTGCTGTGTGAATCCTCCTACACTCCTAATTGCGATGTTTTGTTCATTCAAATCTGGTAGTAGAATTCTGTTTTGGCAATTAATTTCATTCTTACAGTCTAAGTTGTGGTAGGGTACTTCATAAACGGATGATCCTAGTGAATGGATTTGTGTCCATTAAATGAACAGTTAACGATGAATACACACAGTTCCAAGTTCAATGGGATCGTCCAAGCAATCTAATTTTCAAGCTACACCCATGGGGTCTACCAGTTAGATGGTTTGTATTAAGGTACATCATACATGTATGCTCCTATATGGTGGATCCATGCTATTGCATACAAAACCATACTTTGTGTGAGTGTCAATGTTTCTCAAATATCTCTCGCGTTGGTCCTTTTGTGGGTTCTCTCTGTGTGTGCGCGCGCCTGTGTGTCCAGATCCTATAGTGCTGACCTGTGTGGGCCCCACTATGACCTGTGTATGACAGGATTTCCACTCTGTTCATTGTTGTACTCCCTCATTACAACTTGGAGCCTAGACATCAGCCTGATCCAAAACTCACATTGGCCCCACAAGAGGGAACACTGTAAGATCGTGCCTAAAACCCCTAAAATTGTGTGTGGCCCACTTGAGTCTTGGGATGGCCTATGTGACACAACTGTAAGTTATGATAGTGTTGAGCTTTGTTGGTACCACCGTGCTGAGTGTACGAAATCCACTTCTTACTTAATGTGTGCCCCTTCATGTTCACCATACAGCCTAAAAATCAGCTAATCCAAAAACCAGGTGGGTCTCAGCAGAGTGAACAACATGAATCTTGCCTAACTTAAGGGCTTATTTTTGGCATGTTGCTTAATTTGGATTGGATGGAATTTATATACCATGGTGGGACCCACACAATCTGGAGGTTTTAATGGGTGGACGGCCCGTCCCAACTGTTTCTTGTGGTGTGGCCCACAGCCCACCTGAGAATTAGATCAGCCTGAGTTTGTGCTCAAGGCCAAGCTTGGGAGGGCCCACCTGAAGGTTTGAGTGGATGTCATGTAGCATCATGGGGGACCCATTATGCTTGACACTAATGTAGCTTATGGTGGTGTAAAAACTATGTAATCTTCTGCAGCAATCTATCAGAGGGCTGTTTCTGTTTTCCACATCAATCTATCAATTTAGAATTCAGTAATTTATATGAACCAGATCATATTACTTGCCCTGCATTTTAGTAGTTGATCTGGGAGCTTTTACTTTGCTGATTCCAAATAGCTGGGACAAGGTTATGATGATGATGGTAGGAGCATCCTATTTTATTAGCATGTTTCTTTGGTGCGTTTGTTGAGATTGTACAGTTGATGAAGGATTTCCTTTGTTTCTTTCCTTTTCTTTTTCCTTCTGATGATGCGGCTTCTAGCTAGGCCTTAAACCATACTTGTCACACTGTCATCATGTATGTTAGATGATCAAACTGTTTCTTATTTATATTGGTGTTCCTTCCTTTCTTACATCATTCAGGTGATGCTAAAAAATCTGGAGCAAGTGGTGACAATGGTTTTGAACTCATTTCAAGATCCACATCCTCGTGTGCGCTGGGCAGCTATTAATGCAATTGGGCAATTGTCTACGGATTTGGGTCCAGATCTACAAGTGCAGTTTCATCAGCGGGTGCTGCCCGCATTAGCCTCGGCTATGGATGATTTCCAGAATCCTCGAGTACAGGTAGGTGGACTTCTGCCATTGTGGCTTCCAGCACAACATTTAATCATCTCCTTGCTCTTTAGCAACAATGGATTTCTTTTAAACACACAATTGCAAATGACATCTTTGGAAACTGAAACCATGACCAGTTCATGACATTGATTCTCTTATATGCAAGTTTGATGATCTTGTTGTCTGCATTGGTAGTTGCTACTGTCATGTGATGAAAGTTTGATTCTTGGTTACACTGGCTCTTTGTAGCGCCTTTGATTTTAGAGAGAGAGCATGCTGAATATAGTTATTCCTCTATAAAGACTGAGTGTTGAATTGACCATATGTCAATTGGCACTAAGAATGGATGTGATAATTCTACTAAGATGCAGGTTATGATAAGTAAGGCTTCTTTATAGTAAAAGAATTTGGTGCCTTGTAACTAGTTACTTTTGGTGCAAGTGGTCCAATGAAGTATTAGGAATTCATGAAATTTCAAGTCACAAGTGAAACTTTCTAAGACCAGCTATATCCTGATTTTCCAAATGAGTTTCTGTAATCATTGAAGATACGATGTTTTTTTTAAAGAGTGAAATAATGTCATTTTATTAAGTAAATGCTGAAAAACAGCAAGAATGCAACCCATGCAACTTTCTTTATAGAGAGCCCTAAAGAGACTAGATTCACAAAATGATTAAACTTGTAGAGCCTATAATCAAAACATAGATGCAACAAAATCCACATTTATGTCCTGATTCTCATCAGCCCACTCTAAAATCTCCCTCTTTGATTCCTTAACAATTTGATCATGTGGACTTTGTTTGTTGAGGAAGCATCTCCGATTTCGTTCTTGCCAAGTGCGTCCATACCATTGCTAGCAAAACAAGCTGCCGTGTTGCTTTCTTCTCTTTCGGTGATACACTTCCATGCCACGCCCAGAGTAGATCAACCACCGACTGTGTCATCACCCATGAGACCTCGAAACATGATACCAAGGAGACCCATATTTTTTGTACGAACGGGCAAATGGATGAATAGATGTTCAACTGATTCAGCATCTTCTATGCATAACAAACATACATTCGGGAGTATCGTAGATTGTTTTTGGAGATTGTCTACGGTTAAGATACAATTGCTTCCAACTAGCCATAGAAAGGAGGCCACCTTAGGAGGTGCCCCATAGCAACATAATGTATGGAAGAATTCTATCCTTCTTGTTTCCCCAGGATCCGATAGCAATTTATAGAACGATTTAACTGAGAATGAGCCCAAAGGAGAAGCCTTCCACACCATAGAATCCTCCAGTGCCGGCATCAAATGAAAGTTATAGAGTCGATTTAATAATAGCGTTATCTGCCGCTTCCTCATTTGTTAGAGCTCTTCTAAAAGGGGCCACCACACTCTAGATCCACCTACAAGTGAATAATATGTGGAGAACTAAGATATTCTTTGAGGTTGATAGAGATGCCAAGGAAGGGAAATCTTGCTCCAAGGATCTATCTCCGCACCATGCATTCTCCCAAAAATGGAGGCGATTCCTCCTGCCTAGAGAAAATGCCAGTCCTTGATTGAATAGCGGGCCAATCGAAACTATATCTCTACATATTCCGGAAGCACGATAATGTGAAGTTTTTTTTTTTTGGGTCTCCCACCCCCCCTCCTAAATGCCGTACTCGAACGCTACAACTTCCCTCCAAAGTCTTCCTTCTTCCATACCGAACCTCCATTGCCATTTACCAAGAAGTTTATGGACTCTTAACACTTTTGATTCCCACTCCCCCATCCGCTTCTGGCTTACATACCTCTTTCCATTTTATTAAATGAAATTTTTGTTTAACCCCCCACCCCCCCCCCCCCCCCCGGCGCGCCTTAAGAGGTCACTTAACTTTTCCAACTTATTTAACATTGCCTTTGGACATTTATATGAAGGCATGAAATAGACGGGAAGGTTTGTGAGGGCTGTTTAATTGCCATGATTCTCCCAAACTAACAAAAGGTGACGAGTTTTCCATCGAGACAACGAATCGCTCAATTACCCTATTCCATAGGTGTTGTTTAGCTGGTTTGTCCATACACAATGGAAGACCCAAATAGGTAGAGGGGAATGATCCAACTACCCAACCTAACGTAGTCTCATACAATGGAAGCTCTTCTTTAGAAATCCCGATTCCAAGCATCTCAGTTTTCCTTACATTTATCTTCAATCTCGACACTGCTTGAAAGCAACCCAAAATTTTCCTTAGGTTATCCACCCTTGATATCTTTGCTTCACGAAATGGGATTGTGTGATCCGCAATTGCAAGTGTGATACCCCGCCTTCCTTCATGCGCTCCTTTAAAACCATGGACGAGTCCCTTTTGTTGTCCTTTTGCCAACATTCTACTCAGAGCGTCCGTAAATACCACAAATACAAATGGGGAGAGGATTCCCTTGCCTTATCCCTCTATATGCTTTAAAGTAACCTTTTGGAGAGCCGTTTACCAACAAGAAAGATGCGTAGTAACATTCTCACATCCAAGCAATCTCATTTGTTTCCACACCCTACTCTTCTCAACATATATTCCAAAAACCCCTAGTTGATATGGTCATAGGCCTTCTCGATATCTGGTTTACACACCACACGCTTGTTTCCTTCATTGTGTCTTGAATCTATCCATTCGTGGGCTAGAAGCAGTGTTCGCATCGTCAGTATCGCTACAAGTTTCGCTGGCCGGAGATAAAGATATAATATCGTTATCGTCGATAATATCGTCGATAACCGGAAATGTGGGGAAGAAGGGGGAAACATGAGGAAAACGGTGGAATTTTTCAATGAAACTCCAGGAAATGCCTAAATACACACATTTGCATATTCGGGAATAAAAAAATTACAAAAAGAATGCATTAAATGATAAGTTTTTATTTAATGGGGCTTAAGGATGACTGTAGGGCCCACCTCAATGTATGCATTGTATGTCCAAAAAACATACAAAACAGTGGTCATTGACCGTTAAAATCCTTTTATGGGCCACAAAAATATTGGATCAAGCTGATATTTGTTTTTTCTCCTTTCATCCAAGTCTGTATGAACTTAGCAACAGGTTAGATGGTCAATGAACATTATACGACCTCAGGTAAAACATAATATTTTTTCCCCTTCATCCAATTGCCACTGTTTACTATGGGATGATCCACCTGATAACTGGATCTACTTTGTCTTTGGGATAATGCCCTAAAATGATATGGAAAATTGGATGGACTGCGTGGATATAGAATAAATATAAAAAAGTGGGCCCCACAGTTAGGTCCGTACTGTCTTGTGTGGGCTACCGTGGTCACTAATCATTCCCATGAAAGGGACGCGGTTTGGGTAGTAACATTGCCATGCCAGTAGCAATGGGCAAGTGGCTACTGGTCACCGCTCTGTGGGCCCTACCATGATGTATTTGTTTCATCCACGTGGCCCATCAATTTTCTAATATTATTTTATGATATGATACCAAAAAAGAGGTAGATTGAAATCTCGAGTGGACCACATCATTTGAAAGTATTGATTGAACACCCACCATTAAAAACTTCGTGGGGGCCACAAAAGTTTTGGATCAAGCTGATATTTGTTTTCTACCTTCATCTAGGTCGATATGACCTAATCATCAGGTTGGATGTCAAATAAACATTACGGTGGACCCTAGACTCGAGTGGGCTGAAAACCTGAGAATTGAACGTCCACAGTTGAAATATTCGTGGGGCCACAGAAGGTTTTAATCAGGCTAATATTTGTGTTTTCAGTTCATCCAAGTAGGAATGACATTACGGACGGTATGGATGGCATATAAACATCACTGTGGACCCCAGGGATGTTTCAACGGTAGGAATTTCCCTACCCACCTTTTCCTTTAGTGCGGCCCACTTGAGTCTTGGATCTGGATCATTTTTGGTCATACATCCTAAAATGATCTCAAAAAACAGATCAACAGTGTGGTTATACAAAAAATTCATTAAGGTGAACCCCACATTGTAAGGGTAACACCCACTATGGTGTTAGCCGAGTAACACCAAATCCACTTAAATCAGATTGCTTCGTACCGACTAATCGGTATATGTTTTCATAATAAGCAAACTGTTTTGGGCCTACTTTGGATGTACATGTCTTATCCACACCGTCCATACATTTTTTCCACTCATTTTATTGGTTCAGACAAAAATTTTATCACAAAAAAATCTTATGTGGATCCACACCACCTGAAACAGTGGGATTAATGATGTCCACTATTGAAACGTTCCTAGGACCCAAAATGATATTTCTCATCCAATCCGTTCATAAGGTTAAAAATATATGGATGAAGGTAAATCATAAATATAATCTTCATCCAAAACTTGTGTGGACCCCAATTAGTTTTCAACGGTATACATTCAATTCACACTGATTCCTGTAGTGTAGTTCACTGTCTGCATGAGCTTTGGATATAGTTGAATTTTGGCATGCCTAGAATGATATGGAAAAACGGATGGACGGCATGTATATGACACATACATTTATGTGGGCCCCACAGAGTTTAGTCAGTACATTGAGGGTGCTGCGCTCGTACGCACGCAAGTTCTCCCTCAATCCGCTCCCTTATTAAGGGTTAAAACAGAACCTATTTCCCCCAACCCCGAAAAGCTCTCCCTCCTATCCCTAAAAATCGAAATTTCCTCCCATCCCCGGATTTTCGTAGCCATAACGCCACGTTCCGAGGCTGGCAACGCGGAGAAGTTGCCATCGGAGGATTTTTCGACGAAAAGTCCAAACTATTTTGGGGTTTGATTCATACCTCTTCAAGAATGGTTGCCGATCTGCAATCCAACGACTGTGGGGAGCTGAAATATTCTTCCTCAAATAGATGCCGGAGAAAAAAACGGGTATTTTCTTTTTTCTTAGATATTTCTATATTTCACGATTTTATCGCTGAAAATGTCGCCTTTTTATTGCAAAAAAAAAAAAAGGTAGTTAGCTACAGTGGTTGGTGGGAACAGGGAATTATCAGTGTTTTTTAAGGAAATTTTAAAAAACCGAAAATATCGGCGAGAAATCGGCGAAGCGAGGCGAAAAAATGGGTTATAGTTTTCGATTACCCAGCGACACCGATAATATCGGCGATATTATCGATTTTTCGCCGATAATGCGAACACTGGCTAGAAGAGCACTATCTAGAATCTGTTTGTTTGCAACAAAGGCTCCTTGATTCTCTGAAAGAACTGAAGCTAACACTAACCTGAATCTGGATGCCAAAATCTAGGCCAAGATTTTGTATGGGCTACCAATAAGACTTAATCGGTCTAAAGTCTTTAAGTGATTTGGCCCCATACTTTTTCAGTTCTAGGGCTATGAAAGTTGCTCCCATCCATTTAGATTATTGCCCTGACATCCAAAATTCCTCCACAAAGTCCACGTCCTTTTTTACCAGGTTTCAAAAAGTTTAATAGAAAGTCAAAGGGAATACATCGGGCCCTGGGGCCTTGTCTTTGCCCAAGGAATCAACAACCCTGTTGATGTCTTCATCCGATAGCGGCATTTCAAGGGACTCCCTTTTCAGACTTGATAGGCAATCAAATGAGAGATGATCTAATAGAGGTCTTCACCCCTCTTCTTTTGATAGTAGCTTGAAAAAAAGAGCACAATAGCTGAACATACTTGGTTCTTCTCCTCTAATCTCTGTCCTTCTATCAATAAACTGCTTATCCGATTGTTTCGCGCTCTTGCACTAGCTATGCTATGAAAAAATATATATTCTTGTCGCCTTCCTTTAACCACGATGCCTCAATCTTTGATGCCATTTGATTTCTTCTCCTTTCAAGTGCTTTGAGTACTCCAAAGACAACAATGAATGTCTCTGGTTCTCTTCCTCAGTTAAGTCACCCCCATCTTCCTTAATCTCTAGTTCGTGAATTTCACTAAGGAGTTCTTACACAGCCTTATTCCTATTGTTTAGGAATTCCCTTTTCCACTTATTTAGTTTGGCTTTCATTAACTTGAGCTTTCGCAGCAACCGGTACCCAGCTGGACCTTCTATTTTGAAGTTCTGCTACCAGTTCTTAACCAAATTATAGAAACCATCTATTTCCAACCACTTGAGTTCAAAGCGGAATGGTTTTGTACCCTAACTCTCCTCAAGCGGAATGATAGGATGATTGTATGCTACTGTCAGAATTTTGTGATCCTCACATTGAGTGACTTGTATGTCTTTAAACAAAATGAATGACTTGTGTTGATAAATTCTTTTGGGGTTTGAAAAGAGTTTAGTTGGAGGGCAGTGATATGGTTTAGAAGTATGTTCACATAATTGGAGTGCATTCTTTATCAGTTTTCAGGGGTTTAACAGTAGATATAGTTTCGGTTGTTCAGCAAAATTAAGGAATACTCTGTGGGATATCATGCGAGCAAAGGGGAAGCTCATTGATAGAATGGAGTGTGGTTTTCAAACCTACAAAAGTGATGCCTGTCAGATTTTGCTGCCAGGATTTTGGCATTGTTGCTTGGAGGTTTTCTTGGTATTTTGTGTTCAAGTATCTCTTGGTTATATCGTTCAAAAAAAAAAAAAAACTCTTGGTTATGCATGAGCAACCATATCATATAGAAAAACAAAAAGAAAAGAGAAAGAGGGTCCCTTACTGATGTAGGATGCCCTAATTATGATGCATGCATATGATCATAAGATAATTCAGCAGAATAACAAAGCAATAACAGTAAGAGGTTCAGCATTCACCATCATAATCTAAGAAAAATCAGAAGGACACATGCAATAATGTGGGCTATCATCACAACCACGTAGTAAGGATTTCAAGTATCGCGTGGATTGGATTTGGCGAGGGATGAAACCTCCCGATCTTGCATGGTTATGATCCAAATGTGCAATGAGATTCACTAGTTTGGGGAATCAAAGGATTTCTCGGATTATATGATCAAAATCTGAGAATTAGGGTTTTGTGACCAAATCTCAGATTTTAGGATTGTAGAGAATGAGGGAAAGTAGGGTTAGAAGAAAGAGGGAAGAATACTAAATTATCTTGAAGAAAGTTGGAAGGATGGGAAGAAGAAAGAAGAAAAAAGAAGAAGATTGGAGAAGAAGATGAAGATTCATAGAGAGAAGGAGAGGAGGAAGAGGAGCCACCAAGCTTTTCTTAATCAATAATCAACTAAATTTATGTTTAGGGCTTAATCCCTTTAAATAAACATTAACAAAGAAGGAAAAGTCCAAACTACCCCTGAAACTTAAATAAAAACAAACTAAAAAAATGACTTGCGCGGTCGTCGGTCGGGCGCCCGATGAGGGCCAAAACAATCCAGCGACTAATTTCAAAATTAGATGCATTTCGGGCGCCCGAAGATAGTGAAAACTGTCCAGAGAGTATATCTTCAAAACGGGCGAATTTCGGGCGCCCGTCGACCTCCAGTCAGGTCTCCTTTCTTCCTACACATGTGTCTTCCCATTATGGGGTCTTTTACGTGCCAAATCACATGTGTATGGTCTTCAATGCTCCTCAACAGTCGTCTAGTCACAAGGAAGATGCTTGAGGCGCTCGCTTCCTTCTTTGATATACCTTGAAGGGTCTGATGTCCTCATCACTTACTCCCTTTACCTCTTAGCCAGTGAAGCTTAAATGTGTGTCATATAGGAAGATACAGGAGTCAAACTTTAGTTCTTTGATGAACTTACAATATCCAAGTTCGTTTTAGCTCTTTTGTGTACTTTTTGCAAGAGTAGTTAGGTGTGTAATCTTAGAGTTGCTTTGTTCTTAACCTTCTAAGTTCTCTTGGACTAACTGGAGGTTTGTTTTGCCTTCTGGTTTGTAGGACTTCTTTTACTGGGCATGTTTTTATTTTTATTTTTATTTTTTAATAATATGATCATGAGCACCCAAGATCCAAAGATTTATTAGCAAGATTCCTTTAGAGAGCTTATTTGGTTTCTATTTCTTTGATATAGACTTTGATTATTTACATTCTTGGGATGGTGAATCTTGAGTTGATAATTAGTCTATGAAGTTGTTGATACTTTCTTTTATCTTAGCTTCCCGAGCAAGTTTCATGTTCTCCGATCTCCCCATACCATATTATCAAGCTTTGATGGTTGGATCCTCTGACATATACAAGATTACACTTGTCAATGTGACATGTGTGGTGCGGATCAACCTTATTCTAGGTCCGGAAGGAGCTAAGTCTTGTTCATGTGATATGAAATGGGAGTTGCAATTGCAATTCATAAGTGACATTAGCTTATGTATTTTTGAGGAAGTGGTTGCGAAGGTTTGGGGAGGAAGAGGAAGGATTGTGTAAACAAGTCATTGCCCATAAATATGGGCAAGGGAATCTGCCTTACCAGAGCTTTGTCGCAATACAAAGCTTTGGATATTTGGATTTTGGGAGGTTGGTTGATATGGGGAAAACAATAATGGCGTGAGTTTACCAAGCTGTATGACCCGATGCTGGAGGATGTCAAGAATAGAGCTTGACTGGAACAATGAATCCAAAGAATTTTCAATTATGAAGAAACTGAGGATTTCTTGGGTCTCTTGGAACGTCTCCTTTGGTCAAGTCTGCCAATGTCAGGAAAGGATAGGTGGCAATGGAAGTTTGGATCCAAGGGTCCGTTTGGGAATGACAAAAACTTTGTAAAAGAAATCAATTTCTAGGGAGGATAAGTACTTCCTATTTGAGAGAAAAAAAAATATGCATGGAAATCGATTTCCATTTCCAAGGTTTTACTAAAAAATTATGGATCTTGATTTCTTTCAAAAAACCTGTTTAATGTCAAGATTATGAGGAATCATGAAAAAAAAAAAATGAATCGATGATCTACTCACAGGAGAACCTTTTCCCGCAACAGGCACTAATCTATTTTTAACGTCTAATTAGATCGGGTAATCATTCGAATTATGAACCGAGCTCGTTGCTTTCGGTTTCCTTATAATTGGAGCCATTAGGCCTCTATCCATTTCTAGTAAAACATGGCAATTATAAATATAAAGAAATTATACGAATATGTATGAAAATATGTATGCGTAAGGAAATGAGTTCAATTTCTAGGGATACGTACTTCCTATTCGAGAGAAAAGTAGGAATGGAAATCGATTTCCATTTCCAATGTTTTACTAAAAGAACATGGATCTTGATTTCTTTTGAAAAACCTGTTAAATGTGAAGACTATGAGAGACAACTCTCACCTTTTGACCGTTGATGTTTCAAAATTTTCATGGGATATTGCACTCGAAAGCAAACAACGAAATGAATGTTGGATTTCACAATTTTCAATTATGAGGAGTCCATTGGAAACACTTTCACCCCTTTGTCCACTCTGTATAGAGCATCGGGGATATGGAAGACAATGATTGGAAGGTTGAAGAGTTTGAGAAAGGGATGATAAGACATTTCAAGTTGGTGATGGTGTGGGGAGGATGCTTGATGTGGTGATTGTTTGTTGTGTGAAACCTTCCCCTCTTCCCTATCTAGGTGGTACTGTATCTCAATGTTTTAGTTTGGTGTGGAGTGATGGTTTATTCCCCTAATCTTGTAGATGGAGAACTTGAGGAATTCATCTGCATGCAAGATCATGTAAGTCATATGATTTGTGTCAGTTAGCATTGGAAATTTGATTCAAGCCAAAATTTCTTGGTAAAATCTTATTATTAATTGCTTTAGGGAGGTGATCCTGATAAGTGATTGCTTCAAAAGGAAGGAATTTGGAGCAAGCTGTTCTGTATCTATTACGATACGGCCTTAAGGGCTGATATGTATAGGCAACGGCTGTGACCGTTACGCGATACGGGGGGTGAAACAGGGTAGTTGGTTTTTTAGACCATATCAGCCGTTACGGGGCATAACGATCGTTACCCCTGTAACGGTCGAAAAACGACCACTTTTTTTTCTATTTAAATCCATTTCTTCTTATTTTCCACTTTTCTCATTTCAAAAACTCTTCTAGATCATTGCGCAGCAGATTCCGGCCACTCTTACTATAGTTTTTAGGATTAAAACTATAGATTGAAGTGATTTGAGCGAATAGAAGCTCCTAGTGCTATTTTTCAAAAAATTGAAAAAGTGGTATTTATGCCTCTCTCTCTCTCTCTCTCTCTTTCGATTTCTAGTTCTAATGCTGATTGTTATGTGTAAACATTAGAGACCCAAGGTATTCCGTAATGGTAATGCTGGCCGTAACGGCCATTATCGTTACCTTTATGGTGCGGGCTATAACGACCTCTCTTTCTTATTAAAAGAAAAACGTAAAAAACTTGTATCGGCCTCGTAATGTTCCGTTACATGACCATTACGACCTTTATTAAGGTTGGGATGGCCGTTATAGGGGCTGTAATGGCCATTTCGAGTCATTTTTTCAGTAACAACTGTTACGGCCCCGTAACGTGTAACGGTTGCCACTATTACCTTTACGTAACGGTCTTTACGGCCTTGAAATGACCATTACAACACACCATGTTAGAGACATAGCCGTGTTCATAAATTCACTAGACAGTCCTACAACACACACACACACTATAGAGTGGACTGTTGCGCTACCATAAACATGTTCAAAAAAAAAAAAGAATACATATTTGGAATATTTACATTATTTTGGATTTTCTAGATATTTTTTCAGAATTTTTTGGGCAAAAAAAAAAAAAAAAAAACCTGTTATGGGGGTCGTAATGGTTGTTATGTCCCTGTATCAGCCGTTACGGCTAATGCCCGTATCCGTAATGGTGGTGACCATTACGGCCACTGTTACCGATGCAGAGTACCTTGATTTGGAGATATATGGGCCTTTCGAGGATCATTGCATTAGATGGTCAAAAACAAAGTTCTGACCATTGACCACCTATGTAAAAGGAATGTGATGATCACACACGAATTTATTATGTGACTGAAGTACACATAATCTGTCTATCATCTCTTCGCACATTTGAGTTTGCCTCCATGGTTTGGCGTAGGCTGTTGACTCCATTGAAATGAAATGGGCAATGCCTGATTGACGCTGGATCTGCTTCAAACATGTCACGGTGGTGTGTGGAAAAAAGAAAAGAAAAAAGAAAAAAGAAAAAACTCCACAGTTTCTTTCGTTTCTGGTGGCGCTGTGGTCAGGTCAACATGGATAGAGCAAAATAAAGGGACTTTCAACAATAAATCCTGGTGGTGGTGCTGTGGTCAGTATAGAAAGAGCAAAATAACAGGACTTTCAACAACAGACAAATCTTTGGCATTTGTATTTCAAAGGGTGAAGAGTAGAGTCATGTCTTGAGCTGTATAATGCCCCCTTTCATGGGATGTAACAGAGAACTTCTGTGAGGCGATTGGGGTCTTCATTCATGATTGGCCTTTACCAGTGGCAATTTGGGAAATGGATGATCTCCCACCATCTCCATTCTTTTAGTGCATAACTTGTATGCTCATTCATAAAAGAAAAGGAAAAAAGAAAGTGAAAAAGAAAGAGAAAAACTTGGAAGATGCTGGAGGGAGCCAAACTCTGGCCCACAAGAAGTAAAAGGAGTTGTGATTACAGGCCAGCTTTATTGCCCAATGAGAAATGGGCTTATCAAACATTACCTCTCATGTAACTGTTCTTACAATCTATGGTGTCGATCTTTGTTTCTCCCACTTATTTTGTTTCATTAGTACCTTCACTTTTCTGCTTGCATACAAAGTCATATAATCTTTAACATTCATGTTGTCTGTTCATTCACTCCACAAGAAATACTCTCCTTCTCTCTCACGTTCTTTTCTTCTTCAATAGGCACATGCTGCTTCAGCAGTACTCAACTTCAGTGAAAACTGCACCCCAGATATCTTAACACCTTATTTGGATCGAATAGTGGGCAAATTGCTTGTACTCTTACAGGTATGATCATATTTGTTTTGGCTTTATGGTTTCTTTTTTATTCTTCTCTTTTTTGGAGGGTGAGGTTGGTAATGGTGATGGGTTGTAATGCTGCTATTTTATGTGAAATCCAGAATGGGAAGCAGATGGTCCAAGAGGGGGCTTTGACAGCTTTAGCATCCGTTGCAGATTCATCTCAGGTACTTTAAGAAGAGTAAATTCTATTTATTCACCTGTTTCATGGATTATTTTTTTTAAACAACATATCTGACATAAGAAATATCTTACGCAGGAACACTTTCAAAAATATTATGATGCTGTCATGCCTTACCTCAAAGTTATCTTAGTGAAGGCAACTGATAAGTCCAATCGCATGCTACGTGCGAAATCCATGGAGTGCATTAGTTTGGTTGGAATGGCTGTAGGCAAGGACAAGTTCAGGGAAGATGCTAAACAGGTAGTTATTGAACCTTGTGTTTTTCTTTGTAAATAGTAATGATGGATGTTTGAATTTCTGAACGGTGCCATCATTAAAGTTTTGTTTTCCCCTGATGGTTTCATTATATTGTGAGCTTTTAATTCATTGGCAGCAATGTTTCTGTACTCTTGACTCATTTCATAAAAATGAGCTCAAGATACTTTTTTTTTTGTTAAAATAAAATGTTAATAGATGTTGATGTTTGTTCACAGCAGATATTTGCTTTTCTGCTCTGCTTTGTGGATTATTTCCATGAATCATTAGGTCTGCCTGCTTTATCCTCACAGTATTTCTTGGTAGGTCATGGAAGTGCTTATGACACTGCAAGGATCTCCCACTGAGGCAGATGATCCAACAACAAGCTACATGCTACAAGTATGTTTTATTGTTTGCACTTTCTAACTTTACCAGGGGACCATGCACAGAGCTTGCGCTGCTTGATTTCTTTGTTGAATCAATTAACTTCCAAATTCATCTTGTAGGCATGGGCCAGACTCTGCAAGTGTCTTGGACAGGATTTCCTCCCTTACATGAGTGTTGTGATGCCCCCATTGCTTCAGTCTGCTCAACTTAAACCAGATGTGACCATTACATCTGCAGATTCAGATGATGATATAGATGAGTCAGATGATGAAAGGTTTGCCTTTTCTTCCTCAAAATTTTGAACCACATGCTGTTTTCAATATCTTATGTGAGCTTTATTATTTCCTATTATGTGACATCAATATATGATTGCTGAATAATTTTAAATTAATTTTGCTTCTTTAGCGTAATTTAGGTTTAGACATCATCCTTGGGTTCTCCTTCAAAGCATTTTCATAAGTGTGGTGTCCTCCTTGCAATGTGTCTTGTATTTCCTTCTGTTCATCATGGAAATGTGTACCTTTCAAGCACATGGTTGCTGAAGAATGTTAAATTGATTTAGCTTCTTTGGATTAATTTAGGTTTAGACATCATCCCTGGATTCCTTGAAAGCATTTTCAGAAACACAGTAGCCCCCTTGCCATATATTGATCATGGAAATGTGTGAGCTACAAAGTTTTTGTGCATGTACCATGCTGAAGTTTTGGTTGATTTAACTGATTCTATTTGAGTTGCAAATCAACCTACTTGAGCCTGCTCAAGCCGCTTGAATCTGAGGCTCCCTGCTGATATTTGTCGATACAGATTTCCTTGCAATTAATTCACCATTAGTCTTTATTTTAACTTGCTAGGTTAGGGCGTTGTCTCTATTTCCTAATTGATGTTCTGCTACTGTTTGACTGTTCTGTTCCGTTCTCTGGCTACTTTCTTGACTTCTGAATTGATTCTCTACACCTCCCTTGTGCCTGTGCTTGTCCTTATTATTATTATTTTTTTTTTGAAAGACCATGCACATTTTTTTTTTTTTTTTGAGAGGAAACAGCAATTTATTAAGAAGCCCGCAAAGTGGGAAAAGAATACAAAGACAAAAGGAACAAAAGCACAGCACTAGCTGCTACCACAAGACAACCAATCCAATAAAAGGTTGTTAACATTCCCTATAAAAAAGGCGGCTGTATTGCTTATTCCCTGAAAGCACTGATCGTTCCCCTCCTTCCAAATTGTCCAGAACACTGCCATGATGAGCAACCACCACGCTTTCTTTCCATGTTTCGAAGTGCCACTCCCATGCCAAACCTAGAGAAGAGCATCGACCAACTTCAGCATAACCCGAGGAACATGCAAAACTGAAAAAAAGAAATCCCACACCTCCCGAACAAGATGACAACCCAAGATGATGCACATAGTTAAAGCTGAAAGGCCAAGAAAAAGAAAAAAAAAAGGAAAATTGCAAATAGAAGCAACATAAATGTAAATGGTTATGAATCACGTTCTCTTTGATAGTTGTAAATGGGTCGGATATTGCAATATCCACATCCAATATCGATATGGACTCGGCATATTATCCCAAGAAGTTAGATATATGTTGGATACGGATATTTGACTGATAGTCAGGTAATCGGGTATCTGACTAATACCTAATTCATCACCATCACCATCACCATCACCATCTAAGCCTTATCCCAACTAATGGTGCTTGGCTTGACTGATACCTCTCTCTTTTTTTTGGACTAATACCTCATTTAAAAACTAAACTAAAATTAGCAAAAACACCCAAGATAGAAAAGAAACTGTCACCATAGATTAATACCTAATTAACAAGAAAAAAAAAATCGATTTCAATAGCATGATTACTTAATATCTTTTCTTTGAAATTATAGCCCAAGCAGAAAATAAAGATTGCAATCTTCAAGGGCCTTTAAACAAAAAGTCCATCCCACCACATCAAGCCTAAACCCTTTTAATCGCCTCCATCTCCAAGCCAATTTTTTTGGGAAGCTCTAATCGTTCCTTTCTCCTCACCTCTCCATATAAAAAAAAAGTTCCTTCTCCTTAGATAGTCCATAGAACTACCATTAGAACCAGTCGTCATGCCATTTGACCTTGCTTACTTATCCCGCCTTCATGCCAAACCATAATAAGATCTTCAATTGGCCCCAGCATAACCCAATGCACTTGAAAATAAGCGAGTAATTTACCATATCTTTTGAGCAAAAGAGCAATGGATGAAGAGATGATCATTCGATTCTGCATTTCTCATGCACATCACACATGTTAGGATGCTCCAAGGATCTTTTTTGAAGATTGTTAGCATTCTCTTCCTCCTTGCTAACAACGCAAAAGCCCCTACCTTAGGGGGTGCCCTGTAAGACAGCACTTTGGAAGTGGAGCCACGACTTCCCCCACCGAAGATCTTTTGATCCCCATGTAAAAAGACTGAACTGAGAATTAACCCGAGCTATCCATTTTCCAAACCATCTATTTCTCGCCTGAGGATGGAATGCAATTTTGGAGACCAACTTAGAGCCTTATGAGCATCTAAATAAACTTACAACTTACTATCAAGCTACAAATCCTAAAAGATCTAAATAAGAAACACACAACCTTTGACAACAATCATCAGCAATGATCACCATATCAACTTCATCATCTTTGTCAATGTCAGTCAACACCACACAATCCAAGTCCCACCTAATCCAGGCCCTAAAATAGTTGTACACGAGGCATGTGTTAACTCAAAATTAACCAATTAAATTACGGGACTGTTGTTGCCAAGTCACAATCCCAAAATCAAATTGTTTGAATGATTTTAACCGTTAATTTGCGGACACTTATTTTTTGAAATAGGACATTTTGATTTTTTCATTCTTCACCGTCCGATAAATGTCCATGGATCCATTAGTGGGATAAGTGCCAAAGTTGTTACATAAGGTATTGAAGTCCTAGTTGGTTTAGCTTGTTACATGAGTTATTGAAGTCCTAGGTTTAGTTTATTCATGTTCTTTTATTAGTAGTTGTGCGATGAGGATTAATATGTACTATATATAAACATGAAGGCCATAATGGATGAAAAAAAGTTTCTGAAATATTCCTAGATTTGGAATTTCTTTTCTGGTGAGTGGACTCTCTCTCTCTCTCTCTCTCTCTCTCTCTCTCTCTCTCTCTCTCTCATACTAATCACCATTTGACGATTCGTGTGGATGGTTTTGCTACCTGTCTTGTTAACTTTCCTTCTTTGCCATGATGGCTTTTAAGAAATCCTAGCACTATGCTTTACTGTGTTGCAAAGTAATGCTTTTGTTTAATCATTTTCTTGCAAGGTGATCATTATTTCACTTCTGTTTATGTCTCTATATTTAACGCAGCATTGAAACCATTACTCTTGGGGATAAAAGGATAGGGATCAAGACTAGTGTTTTGGAGGAGAAAGCTACAGCTTGCAACATGCTCTGTTGTTACGCTGATGAGCTGAAGGAGGGGTTCTACCCATGGATTGATCAGGTTGGTTATGATGCGGATCTTCGAATCATGGTTTTTGACCCAGCAGCTTGGACTATATCTTAGTGGACTTGCTAAAATGTATAACATTGATCATATGTGGTTACAAATTGTGCAGGTTGCACCTACTTTAGTTCCACTTCTTAAATTTTATTTCCATGAAGAAGTTAGGAAGGCTGCTGTTTCAGGTATTAAATACATCCTTAGTTTTAAGCATTTTTATTGTTTGTTTTAGATTTCCCTAGGTGTCTGATATGGTCGATATATTTATACCCAGCCATGCCGGAGCTATTACTCTCAGCGAAGTTAGCTGTAGAGAAGGGGCAAGCACAAGGTCGTGATGAGTCCTACGTCAAGCAGTTATCGGATTACATAATTCCTTCTCTAGTTGAAGCTTTACATAAGGTAATCCTCACATTTACAGCTACTCAAAGTCTTTAGTTCTGTATTTTGTGTTCATTGTCTAATATATAATGATATCCAATCTTTCATGGTTACTGAACTATATATTCCATGGACTGCAACTGGCATGCAGGAGCCCGAGACCGAGATTTGTGCGAGCATGTTGGATTCATTAAATGAATGTATACAGGTTTGTAATTTCGTTTGCTGCATTATGCATTTTATTTCTTTTGTTGCATTATGCATTTTGTTGTAATTTCTTTTGGGATTTGGTTATTTGCTTTTATAAAGTGAATAGAAAAATTATTTAGGTGCCAAGAAAGTAGCAATGCAAGAGGGAGGGAGGGAGATTCCTAGCTAGTCAAAGAAAAAAAAAAAAAGAAGAAGGGGGATTCCTTGTATCCTTAGAAGCATTTGGCATTTGGTTTCGTCATACCTAGCTGGTAAATAGGGGGGTTCCTTTGATCCTCACAAGCATTTGGCATTTGGCTTCATCATCGCTAGCTGGAAAAAAAAAAGACTGATTCCTTTGATACTTCCAAGCAATGTCGTCAAATCGCATATGCAATTGTGTGCGACCGCATGAATTTTTTTATTTTTTATTTTTTGAAAAATTAAAAAACATTAATACATGTTTAGTGTTGTATTTAGCATATCATACCTAGCTGGTAAATAGGGGGATTCCTTTGATACTTACAAGCATTTGGCATTTGGCTTCATCATCGCTACCTGGAAAAAAAAATACTGATTCCTTTGATCCTTCCAAGCAATGTTGTCAAATCAAATATGCAATTTTGTGCGACCGCATATGCCTGTCCGTATATGTGATCGCACAATCACATATGCGACCACGTATTTATTTTTTTTGAAAAATTAAAAACATTAATACACACTGTTGTATTTACTTATATCTACGAATTGGATGATAGGATGGGACTTGGTTCATCTCACAATTGTTTTGGATGAATGATATTGTTTTTTTATGAATGATGACATTTTATTAAGAAACAAGAAAGATTTACACATACAATTACGGGGCAATGAGTTTCATATGGCAAGTGACCCTCTGGTCCCTCTGTCTACACAGTTCTCATTCGACGTTCTTGGAAATACAACAAATGATAATTATAGATTGGATAGCTATAAGTTCTATAACAGTGAAGGATATCTGCCATTTTTCCAGGTTCACTATGGAAGTCTATCTAATGATGTTATGGAAATTGCCTTTCCACAATTAAAGAGTCCGAGAATGATGATCTGAAAATATGAAGGCCTTATGGTTATGGGAGAAATCCCATAACAATTATTCCCTAGTATATCACTCCAAAACTTTCTGTTATGTAATGTGAGCCATGTGAAAGCCAAAGTCATCAAGGCTCTATAGGATTTCATAATGAACAATATCATTGCTATTTAAATATGCTTTTATTAGTTCCATGAATATGAATAAATTGGAACAACTATGGAGGTGTTAAGGTTACTAGTATGGTTGATGTGGCCTAAATTGGATTGAGCCAGAATAGATATGGAACTCCTAGTTGATGCGTTTTCAGGCTACCCAACTATTCATCCATCCAAGAGGTGGTCCCATGATAGGATTTCATAATGAACAATATCATTGCTATTTAAATATGTTTTTATTAGTTCCATGAATATGAATAAATTGGAACAACTATGGTGGTGGAAAGGTTACTAGTATGGTTGCTGTGGCCTAAATTGGATTGAGCCAGAATAGATATGAAACTCCTAGTTGATTCGTTTTCGGGCTACTTGACTATTCATCCATCCAAGAGGTGGTCCCATGATATAGATCCATTGCAAAGTGCATCAAGGGTTTGTTGGGTGATTCAATGCATACTGGATCCTAAAACCTTAAAGGATACATCATAAAGAAAATGTGTCTACAATTTAAGCTTCGAAGCACTGTTTTTAATATTATCTGAAACTGAGTCGATGTGGTATAGTTGGGAAACTAGACAAGTCATTGGGAGTAACACTCCGAAACCAAACTGAGTTGGACAGAGGCTGGCGAGTCATGCTCGTTTCAATATTTAGGCGAGCCATACTCTGTCTTGCTATTTAAATTCATGCTTTAAACTCAGTCATGCTCTTAATTGTGTCAACCTCATTTTCAATATTAATAAATGGAATGCCCTAAGGTTTCTTCTAGGGATCAAGAGGTTGGAGGCAGGTAGGCACTCTCTTCTCCTTTCTATTTGTGGTCATGGTGTAGGTGTTTAGTGGAATGCATAATGGTAGAATTTCAGGAGGTATTGTCAATGCACTCAAAGTAGATAGGTTTGATCTTTGGGTTTGTCATCTCCACTTTTCATGATATGTTACCATTTGTGAGTTTTCAAGGGAAGCAGTGCGATCTAGTTGTAGAAAGAGTGGAGAAAGGTTATTTGTCTAGAAAAGCAAGTACTTGTTTGGCGTGTGGATCACTTCATCTAATTGCCCTATCCAATATACCCACTATTGATATCAATTTGGATTGGATATAAATATTGAGTCGGGGATCACATTCATTATCATTCATTCACAAGACACAAAACATTCTCATAACATAATCGCATTCATACAAAAGAGACAAAAGCGCATATAGCTAGAAGGCTTTCTTCATTATCTAGGTTCTCATTACATTCCAAGCCGTTATATATCACAGACCCTTAATTACATTCTGGGGTATAACCCTTGATTCTAAGGTAAAACCAGTGTTTTAAATAGCGTGTAGCGTAGCCTTCACCCCTCTGAAGCGTGAGGCGTAAGCTACACGCCACGTAGATTTTTAATCAAGTTTGCACTTGGTTGCACTAAATTAGATGATTAATAATAAAATTTAACAAATTTTCATGATATTTGATGCAACCAAATGCAATCTAAAGTAATGGCAAGGGGTGATTATTAAGTATGAAAGTGAAGAAAGAGCGACAAAACTGATTTAAAATTGGTTCTTATATTATTTTACTAAAAGCATTGAAAAGACTTATGAATTTTCATTGAAATAGAAAAATGTAACAAATCATTAAAAACATTGTTGATTTTAAATTTATAGTGAAAAATGACTTGTAATGTGAGCTATGTAGCATGGAGCATAGTCTATTTAGCATGTAGTATATCCAAATTAATCATGTAGCGTAGGCTACATGCAACTTAAGCTATTTTCATGAGCTACGTAGCGTTTAGGCTAAGCTACACGCTACATAGTATAGCCATTTAAAACACTGGGTAAAACATAAATAAAGTAATAAAGGTCTGCGATGCATGAATAAATAAATAAGTGCAAGGCACTTAAACATTTCAGGAATGCATTAATAAATAACTGAAATTAACTTACTAATTGCAAGGAATTGAAACAGTCCAAATGCATAAAGGGTCGATGAGCCTGTATCAGGTAATGTCAAAGTGGGCTCACCTAATACGGACGATAAGACCACCAAAGAAGAGGGTGAAACCAATATTCATAGGACAGGGATTTACGTGGTTCAGCAATATGCTTACGTCCATGGGGTAACAACACGAAGCTTTCAATGAAGAAAATCAAGAGTATAAATATTTTTTTATCCATGGATTGGCTTTGTGATCATTGCTTTGGACTCTTTGGCCTTCTCACATGGTGAGATGTCAAGGTATGAGTATCCTTCTTAATGTTCTTATTTGATGGTCTTTCATTTGATGAATGTCAGTAAGCAATAACTTAGTCATAAGAGTTCCTATAGAAGCATAGTGATTAAATAGGTGGCGTCGTACTAAAGTCAAAGTTAACTCTGAGCAAATAGTAAGCATTATGATGCATATGAAACACATTATGATCAAATCACAAACATTGATATCAATTAGCTAGCATGCATAGTAATTAGACAACTATACTATCAAATAGGGTAGCTACTACCATAGCAATTAGATATCAACTATGTTAATTAAGACAATAGCTATGTTAAATGAATAATTATAATAGATAGCTATTTGGACAACTAATTATCTAGTTGGACAACTGCTTATCTAGTTGGAAAGCTACTCAGCTAGTTTGACGGCTACTTTGCTAGTTAAATGAACATCAAGTTTAACAATGTGGGGGATGTTGGATTTAAAAGAATGACCATCTTCGATTTCTTGGGTTGATAATTCATGAAATCCAAGAGGTTGAGGGGGATGTTGCTCATAGAATTCAAGCCGAGTGATTGAGAGAGATGTTGATCATAGAATTTAAGCTGAGAGATTGAGGGGGATGTTGCTCATAGAATTCATGCCGGGCGGAAAGAGTGGAGATGTACCACTGGAGTTATTTGATTGTCACATACCAATCAAACTGATCAGGAACTTTTATAATACAGTTATACGACTAGTCATGCTTTATGGGACAGAATGTTGGGCAATGATGGAACAACATGTTCTTAGGATGAGTGTTAGCAGAACTGAAGATTTTGAGATGGATCATTGGCGGTATGAGGAAGGATATAAGTAGCAATGAATGCATTTGAGGGAACTTAAGAGTAGCACTGATAGGTAATAAGATGAGGGAAAGTAGACTTGAATGGTTTGGCTATGTGCAACTGGTACCAAGAACTGCACTACTTAGGAGTGAGTGAGTTTAAGTTGAAGGCTGTAGAATGGCAAGGGGAAGGCCCAAGAGGACATGGGTGGAGATGGTAAGAAAAGACAAGATGACCTATGGTTTAACTGAGGATATGTTCTGTGATAGAATGGTATGGTGAAACAGGATTCATGTAGCTGACTTCAGTTTCTTGGGATAAACCTCTGATGATGATGATGAACCGTGAGAGAAAGGGCCAACGCCCTTAGCTTCATCAGATCACAGAACTAAGAATGGGAAGCACATGTTTATGTAATGAACTCGTCTGCGTAATGAACTTGTCTACATATTTGAGCAAGTGTTCAAGTCATCATTGTCATCTGTACCTTGAGACATTTATATTTTTATCCTTTCTTCTTGCTGTTGTATTCAGAAGCTTAATTTGCTTCTTCTTCTTCTTCTTCTTCTTCTTCTTCTTTTAACCTTTTGGTTTCTAAACTTGTTGTTCAATACTTAAGTTTATCAAATCATGAACCATTGTTGTATAGTTGTTGATTGGGGCTTGTTAACTTGAGAAACAGACATTTGAAACCTCTATTGCTAGGAGAATGTTACATTTTTTATTCTGCAATGTCATTCTTGAAGAAGTCTGTGAATACTAAGTACCACCCTTACTATACTTCTTCCTTTCAGATATCCGGACCGCTTCTGGATGAAAGCCAGGTGCGATCCATTGTGGATGAGATTAAGCAGGTGATCACTGCCAGTTCAACTAGAAGAAGAGAACGAGCAGAGAGGACCAAAGCAGAAGACTTCGATGCTGAGGAAGGGGAATTACTTAAGGAAGAAAATGAGCAAGAGGAAGAAGTTTTTGATCAAGTCCGTCTTTAAAAAAATTATCCTTTTATTTTGAATTTTTGCTAGTGCTGGAATTTGTTCAGTTCTTTTATAATTGTAATTGTTACATTATTATCCAAAAATTTCCTTATAGCCTCCTGATATTTGTCTAAATGCAGGTTGGTGATTGCTTGGGCACTTTGATCAAAACATATAAAGCTTCTTTCCTGCCTTTCTTCGATGAGCTTTCTTCATATATAACGCCTATGTTGGTAAGTTGTCTCATACATATGTGAATGTGATTGGCATGTTGGAAGATGGTCATGTTTATTTCCTTAGCTTCTGCGTGTTGTCATCAAGGTGATTAGAGAAATATTATATAAAAAAATCATTTCATTGGTCAAAATGAATTCTAGAAAATAGATAAGCATCACAAAAACCCTGCAAGCTAAAACACCAAAAGATTTCATAGCGTCGCATAGGCAATGATTATTGAAGTTCCATTCGAACTGTTGATAGAATTTGAGCAACTTCATAGTTACGCTGGAGACTTTGCTATTTCTTAGTTCCCTGCGTAAATAGGAGATTTACCAGTGAAGTGTGCAACTATGTTGCATGAATTTTGAAATAGAGCCTTCTTTTGGAACCTGCTTTCTTTATATCAGTATAGTCCAGGCATTTTCCTAGGCTTGTGGATGATCTCATAAACTGCGCGGAACTCCATCCTTGGATATAATGAGTCTGGTTGATTGTTGCACGAAGAATGAAGGGGAGAAACAATAGGTTCAGATGCGGGAGCAGGGAGCGGGGAAGTGTCTATTTCAAAAGATTAGCAAGTTTAAACAACTAGAAAGCAGGAGCAGGAACACAAGTCAGAAGTGCGATTCAAAATTGGAGCATTACCTGGTTTGAAGGGATCGTGCAACTGACTCTGGTCATCTATGGCAATCACAAACTCATCAACTTCACCACACAGCACCAATCCCCAATGAGTGCATAGGCCGAGCATAACAAAATAGTCTTGTCCTAACAGACTTTCTAGTTGGTAAGATTCAGGCCCCAGAACAAATGTCAACATAATGAAATCACTTAATCCATATTATATTTCCATAATCATGTATTAATTTAAATAGAAAAACAAATAACAACATAGAATCATCATGGATTGCAATTGTGAAATGTAATTTTACTGGATGCTTGGTTGGGGATTGGCGTTAACATTTCCCTATGGTTGATCACTATACCACTGGTAGTGCTGGCAATGGGCTTGATTAATCATTGGGCCTAAAACTCAGATGCAGGTCCCTGCAGTTCAGCAGTTGGGATTGTGATTTCAGGCCCATGCCTGCCCATGAACATTATAAGCAGGTCTGTTCCTAAGCTCATGTCAGGCTGTGATAGAAACTTCTGCAAAACCTAAACCAGGCGCCCCCTGCTTATCAATTGGACTACAAAATTTGCTCCATACCCGACCCTGTCCTCTATTACAATTTACAGGCCTGAGCCATACCCTAAGTGGCTGGCCTTGAAACCAGTAAGGAAAGGGGCCTATTGCCAGCCCTTGTGTCCGGAAGCTTTAATCTACATTCTTGTTAAATGATCTTAATTGCTGATCGTCTACATTTTATAATGAACACCCATCTTTATTTTTTTTTTAAATAAATGAAGATCACAACAAGGGCACAGATTACCCAACAACAAGATCTGTTCCATCAATTAACCAATGAGTTGGCCTCCTGCTTAGCATCTCTTGGGAGTGGGACTCGAGAAAGGGTGATGTGGGAGCATCTTGGTGCGGACATCCAAGGATGCTCCGTATCCTCACACTGCGGGTGGGGTGGCCCACGTGGTGGGGCCCGTGAGATGCACAATGGCCACGAGGTGGGACCCATTGTGGGACTGTGCAATTCGAGGACCCGTACGACGTGGGGGTTGCCCACGGGGAGGACTCGCCTAGTTTTGCGTAGGAGAGCCAGAATATAGGGATAAATCGGTACTTCCCCAACAGCTCTGGAGCTTTTGGTGTGTTGGCTGGTTGTCTGCTATCAAAGTGATATACTATAAGAGCAGGAGCTCAGGAATTGAGTCTCCTCACCGGTGTGGGTGGATGATGTAGGAGTATCTTGGTGCTGACATCCAAGGATGCTCCATATCTCCACACTGGGGGTGGGGTGGTCCACGAGGTGGGGCTTGTGAGATGTAGGATGGCCATGAGGTGGGACCCATTGTGGAGGTTGCCCACAGGGATGACTCTCTTGTGTTTGCCTGGGAGAGCTAGAATATAGGAATAAATTGGTACTTCACCAACAGCTCTGGAGCTTTTGGTGTGTTGGCCGGTTGTCCACTGCACTATCAAAGGGTAACATTTAAGAATTGCTAAATCTAATTTCATCAATTATGAATGCCAAGCATCCCTGTTCCAACTTCTTATTCATGGTCTTCACCACTTGATAACATTCGCCCAATTGAGTTCAGTTGAGATCCACAATTGAAATGACTTCTTACAATGCTTCAGGCCATAATTAATGCTGAAATTATCCTGTAAACTTTGTTGCTATACTTGAGACTGGCTATTATCTTTGATTGGTAATCTCCATTTTCATTTGGAATGGATGTGTGATCTTTTAATTTTGTGAGGAGATGGATGAGATAGCTGTGGCACTTGTGTATATGTTTGCTTTCTAAAGAAGGGACATGGAACTGTTATCCCGTTCCCAGCAGACTCTCTTACCCCCGTGGTGCAAACATAAGAGAGAGCAATTTTTCATTTGAATAATATGCAAAATTCACTCTTACCATTAAAAAAAGTAAGCGAAAACCATTTCCTACCTGTGGAATTATAGTTTTCTCTAGTGTCTGGCCACTGCTTTGTCAACATCAGATATTTTCAATAATTTTAACTACAATTCTTTGGCAAGATTTTCTCTGTAGACAGCTATGGGCATTTCTTTTTGTATTTTTTGGATTTTTGAGGCTTTTGATTTTCAGGGTAAGGATAAAACAGCTGAAGAAAGACGGATTGCCATCTGTATTTTCGATGATGTTGCAGAACAATGTCGAGAAGCAGCTCTTAAGTATGCATGTCCCCTTAAAATGTTTGAACTGATTATATGCAATCTGTTTAATGCCTTTGAAATGTTAAAACTATGAATTTGTATTCTGACTGTGTGATGTCTTACCTTTTTTTTTGGTACTGTTTTTAAACAGATATTATGATACCTTTGTACCATTTTTACTGGATGCTTGCAATGATGAGAGCCCTGATGTTCGACAGGTCCACACTTGGACCATTGAGTTTTCTTGTGGTTGTATTTTATATAGATTTCTTGGATCAGATATAACTAAATTTTTTAATTTATTTTCAGGCTGCCGTTTATGGAATTGGAGTTTGTGCAGAGTTCGGCGGATCTATGTTTAAACCTCTTGTGGGAGGTATCTTTCTTTTCCTACCTTTGAGGAATTATGCCTTTTTAATACCATCAACCAACACCTGCCTTTTATTGGCTGCAGAGGCTCTTTCCAGGCTAAATTTTGTAATAAGGCAACCTAATGCACTCCATTCTGATAATGTGATGGCATATGACAATGCTGTCTCAGCTCTGGGGAAAATATGCCAATTCCATCGTGACAGTATAGATGCAGCTCAGGTAGTTCTGCTTTCTGTCTTCTATTTTGTGCTTTAAATTGTAATTTTTGTACCTTGTGGCAACTGAATGAGCATCGACACATTTTGTTTTTCTCGGCTTATAGAGTTCCCTCTTATCACCACTATACATATTGGTTATCTTTTGTAGAGCTGAACACGAGCCAAGCTAGCTCAGTTAGCTCGCTCAATTCTGCTCGGTTCGAAGGTTGGGTTCGAAACAAGCTGAGCCCTTTTTCCAAGCTCGAAAGGATTTTGGAGCCGAGCTTGAGATGACCCAAGCTTGATTCGGCTCGACTTGGTTATATATATAAGTTTGTGAAAACAGTACATTTTTTTTCCAAGATCGACCCTAAGCTCGAAAAGCTTGAGCTCGAACTTGGCTCGAAAGCTCGACCGAACCAAGCCGAGCCTGCCAATTCAGCTCAAAGGCCGAGCTGCTTGAGCTAGGGTTGCCTGCAGGACGAGCCGAGCTAGGCCCAGCTCGATTCGGTTCGGCTCGGTGTACAGCTCTAATCTTTTGTATTAAAGGAAAATTAACTTTGACAGTATCTCTAGTTTGCTATCTGATAAAAGATCATAGCTTATGATTAGAAATTGTGTTGTTAGCTTTTTTCTCCAGAGTGTGGGGAACTTTGAGAAACAGCCAGTTCTGCCCTCACAGGATTCTATGCATGATTATATCGCCAATTGGATGCCAAAACACATTAGCTAGTGCTCCATAATTTCACACATTGTTTTGTTCTTCAATAATATTTTTCACTACCAAAGTCTAAAAATTGCCTCACAATTCTATTCAATTATTGCTTAACGCATCTTGATCCTCTCAGAGCAAACATGGAAATTTGCTTGTGCTGTCAATGAACTTGTGATTCTCAAAACCTGTTGCTACCATCTCATCTGATTCCACTCAGCAAGGCTGGGATTGGTTCACCTGATTAGCGGATTGGCCGTGCTTTTGGGCCGGGGCATCTACATGTTGGGACTCACCTTATAAACAACTTCAATTTCATGCCAGTGTGCTACACAGGCTTATTTATTAAGTGTCAAGATGGCTTCAAGCTTCCACTAGCATGCCACATTAGCACATGGATTAGCATTTTCTTCAGAAACATTTTAATAGGCATATTAAATAAAGAAAGACAATATAAAAGGGATCAAGGTATCCCAAAACGGTTATGTATCGTCCGTATCGGCCGATACGTAACGGAAACAGTCATAACCGTTATGCGTTACGAGGTCAAAATGGTCGTTACAGAAAAAACAGGCCGTAACAGCCCGTATTGGACCGTAACAGCCCCGTAACGGTCTCATAACAGTATTTTCAGAAAATAAAAAAGGGCCGTATCGGCCGATACGGGGTCCGTAACGGCCGTTACGCCCCGTATCGTAACAGTAACGGTGGTGGCCGTTACGGCCACCGTTACTGTTATGGAACACCTTGAATGGGATCCATCAATGGAATCAATAAGACGCTATGCATAAAGAAGGACAATTGACTCAGCAAGTGTATTAGCAAAACCAATGAACTGTCTTTTACCTATTGTTTGATTGGTTTAGCAAATAAAGGAACCTTCCTAATCTTTTAAGAAAATGAACCTTGCTATTGGGGATCTGTATGGGTGACCCCATGTAATTGGTATGAGGTGATGATGATGATGAACGTCACTGTTGAAAATGACAGAAATTGCTTGGAATTTTAAATTTGTCGGAAAGAATCCTAAGGCATGTTTAAGAACCTGCGTGGATTGAGGGTAAACTAGAAGTATTCGCTTTTGAGTCGAAACGTTTGCTCTTACTTGGGAAGCAGAGGATACTGTGGCAAACTGTTTGCTTTTGCCTTTCCCAAGATTAACTGTTAATGTTTTCTGGGGCTGATTTGTCAATGTAAAAAATAAAGTTTGGGACAACCTTACTGGTTTTGGACTATTTTGAAAAATTATTTGCATTTTTAAAGTTTTATGTCCAGTTTTTGTTCCTTTCTGCGTGTCCTTTTTTTTTTTTTTTTTAATTCCTATTTTCAGTTAATTCTGCCACACAAAATGGTGTCTCATCAAATTCGCTGTCTCAGATTGATGAATTCAATATTTTGCTTGTTTGTGTCAATTTTACCTACTGCAATCAGGACAAACTGGTTAGCCTGTTAGTTTCAGTCATTTTGAAGCCTTGGTCCTTGGCAGTGTTTAAATAGCTACACTATGTAGCGTGTAGCTTACGCTACGTAGCGTAGCTTAGTCTAAACGCTACGTAGCTCATGAAAATAGCTTAAGTAGTGTGTAGCCTACACTATATGATTAATTTGGATACGTGAATTGCTTCATAGACTACGCTACATGCTACATAGCTCACACTAAAAGTCATTTTTCACTATAAAATCAATAATGTTTTTAATGATTTGTTACATTTTTCTATTTCAATGAAAATTCATTAGTCTTTTCAATGCTTTTAGTAAAATAATATAAGAAATAGTTTTAAATCAGTTTTGTTGCTCTTTCTTCACTTTTGTACTTAATCATTACCCATTGCTATTACCTTAGGTTGCATTTGGTTGCACCAAATGTCATGAAATTTTGTTAAATTTTATTATTAATCATCTAATTTGGTACAACCAAGTGCAACCTTGATTAAAAATCTAAGTAGTGTTTAGCTTACGCTGCACGCTATGTGGCTTACGCCTCACGCTTCAGATGGGTGAAGGCTATGCTACACGCTATTCGCTATTTAAAACATTGGTCCTTGGTGATATATTCCGGGGAAGCTGTATCCTTGAAGGATTATTCCCTCCTGAGTACCATTCCAGAAAATGTTAGGGCTTGTATTTTGGCCAATTTTGTAGCTTATTAATTGAGTACCTTCGAAACTTCTTCTAATTGGATCCACTCACGTTGTTACAATAACCAGTGACATCATACTTGCAAACTGACGGAACCAGAGCGTCTCATTGCTTTCCTTAACAAATTATTATTACCAATCAATAAATTTGTCTCATATTGTAGCTCCATTCTTTTGTTTGCCAGGTTGTTCCTGCTTGGTTAAGCTGCTTGCCAATTAAAGGTGATCTGATTGAAGCTAAAGTTGTACATGACCAGCTTTGCTCAATGGTCGAAAGGTAAAAAGGGTTTGGATTTTTGTTACATGCATGACACATGTTATGAATCCCCTTTGAGCAGTCATTTCTGATGTGCTTTTCGTTTCTTGTAGTTGCATTATGCATTAGAATAGTTGAATGATCAGCATTCAATAGTTTTTTTAAAATATTTTGTTGTCCATATGCAGGTCTGATATGGAGCTTTTGGGTCCTAACAATCAATATCTTCCAAAGATTGTTGCTGTTTTTGCTGAGGTAAGACTGTGTTTGTGGTTTCCTTATCGTGTTCCCCAGTCATTCCCTGTAGAATTGTGTTTTGAGGCCACTGCTCCCATTAGGGTAGGTGCCATTTTGCTGTATGGTACCTTTTCGGCAGTTCGTCATGTTTATTATTAAAGTATCCCTACCTTCAGGGAAATCCAGAATGGAATCATACTATTTTCCTTCAGTTCCTTCCCCCAAAGATTGGAAAGTTGTAGACTTTCAAATGAATTGCCCACAGGGCAACAATCAAGGAGACGGTAGAATTTCATGGTTGAGTATCTTCCATCGATGGTGAATCCATCTTGTAAACTGTTTGGATCACCAAACCACTCACAGGCTCTAGTCCTGAGTGTCGCGATTTATTCTAGCAAACCTTGTGGCACGCCTTAATCTTGTACTTTTTTGCCTTGATTTAATATAATTTTGTTGCTATGTAAAGGGCTGAAAGAAGATCTTCAGGCCAGTTATTGTGGCAGTAGATTCTCTCAATTGGGTGTGTAGTGGATACTCCGAGAATTGGATTTTGACCTTTCATTTTTTATGAAATATGTGCATATGACACTTTTGACCCATTGATTTCAGCCTTAATTTTCAAAGAAATCCTTTTGTGGGGGCACACTGAGGTTCCATTTTCTGTGAAACATGCAACTTCTAGCTTAAGAGTTTTGTTTACCCATGTGGGGAGGTGATTTTTGGATGAAATGAGTGTCCCTAGGGCCTAATATCTCTTTTTTTATCAGGGTCTCTAAGGATCTTTGTATCTAGAAGCCATTCCCGTTAATGGTGATGTAGCTTTGAGTTCCTTTTAGTAAAGCTGTTATTTCTCAAAAAAGTAAAAAGACTGTCCAGCTTTCACTTGAATGTTCTTTTGTAGGAAAAACCTAAAGTAAAAAACCTAGGGCCCATTTGGATGTTTGATGCCTGAACGCTGTTTTGAGCAACCCCTTTTCATGTTGTGTCTATCAAGTATGCCAGAATTTTGTATGGTTTAGTTGTTTAGCCTGGTATTGCCGTTTCATATTTAGCCTCTGATCTTTTGTTTAACTTCAGTCAACGTTAGTTACCCTTTGTTTTATATTTTGCCGTTTCATATTTTGCCGCTTAAGGACTTGGTAAGAACCTTGTAATTTGTTGTGCATGCCCTTCTATGAGAGTTTCCTTTATTGCAGGATTGGTAGTTATGAAGATGGTATGAAGTTTTTTGTTAAAATTTTATTTATCAAATTTCTAATTGGGAATGTTTTCTGATGTCATTCGGGCAATTCGATGTAGGTTATATGTGCGGGCAAGGATCTGGCTACTGAACAAACTGCGGGCCGGATGATTAATCTCCTGAGGCAGCTTCAGCAGACATTGCCACCTTCGGCCCTTGCATCGACCTGGTCTTCCTTGCAGCCCCAGCAGCAGCTTGCGTTGCAATCCATCCTGTCATCCTAAGGATCTTGTCTTGGAACTGGCTGGTTGGTTTGTCTATTATCTGTTCATTACCCATTCTTTATATATGCATCTCTTCCTTGCGTGGTCCTGCAATGTGGTTGTTGAGGCATGAAAGCTGTGCAAGGTGTAGATGTGGTTCCGGTGTAGAATGTGTATATTACATGCGATAAAAGCCTATTCGTTATCTCTGCCGCATCTGAGAAGATTTAAAAAAAAAAAGTGGCAGGTTTGGGTTGGAGATTCTTGGTCATGGGGATGGGGAAAAAAAAGTACTTTTTTAAGTTATGGAGGCCATTCTTGTAGCAGTTTTGGGGCTTGGGATTTTTTTTCTTTTCCTTTGTTTTTGTGAAAGTGAGAAATATTTTGAGTCATGAACTTGCATATGTTTGCTTCCTATATCTTGTCGCTCTGTTGTTTCATAGATGATATCAGATGAGATGGTGTTTCAAGAAGTGAAGGCATTTCTAGCGTTATTCATAATTTTTCTTTATGAAAGTGAGAGACTTTTTGAGTCATGAACTTGTGTTTGCTTCCCGCTACTGTTTCATTGATGACCTCATGTGGGATGATGTTTGGTTTGAAGTATCCTATCAATGTCTTGATTAATGGCTCACCAAAATGATTCCTTGCGGGCCCAAGAAGGCTAAAGACAAGGAGACCATCCCATTCTTGGTAAAAAGTTGAACAGAAAAAAAAAAAAATGAAAGGTTTGATAAAGGGAATTAAGGTGGAAAAACCAAATTTTCAGGATTCCTACATTCAATATGTGGATGACTCTCTACGAAGTTGACAATTTAAAGGCCTTTGTTTGTTTTGAAGCTGTATCCTATCAGAAAATGAGTATCCTTGAAGTGAGGTCCTAGGTGTTAGATGGACTCGGAGGAAGTCACTTGTCTTTCTGGTGGTGTTTGGTTGGCAAGCAAACATCTGTCACCTTATCTGGGCCTATGTGTATGGGGTAACCATTGAAGCTTTTTGGTGAGATTAAGGTTTATTGAGATGATGTGATGGAAAGAATAGAAAAGAAACTATGGAAGAATTGGGGGAGATCAAGGTTTTGTGAGATGATGTGATAGAAAGAATAGAAAAGAAACTCTCGTGTGGAAGAGCACATTTTTCTCTTGGGGGAGGTAGGATTAGCTTAATTAGATTCGATGCCGCGTGTTTGGATGCCGCTTTGCGAACCTATATCTCATTTCCCAACTGACAAAGTAGGTGTGAAAAGGCCTACTTGGAGGAATTGCGTCGAAATGAAGTTTTTGCGTTGTCTACTGAAAAAGCAGTGAAACCTCCCTTTTTGGAGGAATTGCGTCGAAATGAAGCCTAAAGTTGCCATGTCCAATGTTCCAAGCTCTACTAACAGAGAAAATTGCAAGTGATTATTTCCTTTTATGAGGAAGGAATAAAAGAAACAGGAAGGAATTTTCATCTTTAAGCGTGGGGGAAGCGTGTGGAAGATGAGGTGGGGTAGGTATCATCAATTGTTTGAAATTTCGGGGTGTTGGAAACCGGAGCTGTTTCTGATACTGTTACTTTCCCACTAATAGCCATTTCCTTCTCCCTACCATGTTTACCTAATATAATTCCCGATCCATGCAAAAGGCAGACGTGCGAGGATAATAAGTTGGGATATCACCAGCTTGTGTCCGCTCACTGGGTGGTATGAACTGATGGACGTATAGGTGTGGTCCATCAAATCTCTCTCCAGAGATTTATTACAGTTTTGGGCCTCTCCTCCATTGGGAAACGTTAAGAGGCCTTAAAAGGAATCTGTACCAAATGAAAATGACGCCCTACCCAAAATTCATGTGGAGCATAGGAAACAATGTAATATCACTCTTTAAAACCTCAAAAATTCACGTGGTATGGCCCATGTTGGTTGGTGTATCCTTTCATCCTGGTAGGGTGTGCTGGTGAATGAATGGGTTTTGACAGCGTATGCATTTCTGGGCTCCACACATCATCCAGAGGTTTCTACGGTGGATGTCCCATCCCCATTGTTCCCTTTGGTTTGGCCCACTTGAGTTTTGTGAGGGCTCTCAACTCGACATTATGGGCCTCGTATTTATATATAATCAGTTTGTGCGACTAATTGGATCTTGTACACATATATACATCAGAAAGCACCATCAGAATAAATCAGGTTTTAGGTTCCCTTCTTCCCTGCTTTAGTCAAACAACCACAAGTACTTTTTTTCTAGAGACCCACAATAATGCATGTGTGTGGATCATGCCTAGCTGAATGGTAGGCGTGTAGACGTGTTAGCTTGTTGGGTCCCACCGACGCAATACATGTATATGCAACTTGTAAGTTAAAACACCTTGTTTAGAATCTTATTAATTGGAAAATTAATATTATAATAGGCTTAGTGAAAACCTTGCATGCAAACTAAGAAAGGTCATGACACCCTTTTAATTTTTTTATGAAAGTCGGCGTGAAAAACAGTCGTCTTACTATAATCTATGGTCATAAACCAGCCTACAAAACACACACATAAAGACAAAAAAGGATATTGAACTATAGACCCCTTTCTGTAAAAAAAATCCCCACAGTGGGGTATGGGGCTCACTGTGGCATGTGCATTGCATCTAGCCCATCCAATATGGTTGACCCTCCATGATGATCCAACCATCAGGTGGGTCACACCATGGAAGATAATGGACAACCAACCGAGACATGAATAAATTTTTTGGGCATATGAGTAAGTGTAGCACAAACATGAATCAGTGGCTAAGCTTAATCTACAACCGATCCAACCTACCGATAAGAACCACCTCATTATTAATTTAATAATGCTATTATGTGATTAACTACGTTTAGGATGTTATTATTGGACGCGGATTGCGTCCGACCCCTGGTCGGACCTTTATCTGTGTGGGGCCACCATGATGAATCTGTTTATTCCCACCGTCCATCCCTTTTCTAAGATCAAGTTCATGCATGGACCAAAACGTAGGCAGATCCAACGCTCCAGTGGACCACACCAGAGATGATTCTTGCATTTAATGCAACATGGATTTAATGCTTTGTGCATTTAATGTTCATTAATACAACTAAGCTTACTATTTGGTGTGATCTACTGGACCGTTGGATCTGCTTATGTTTTGGGTCCATAGATTAACTTGACTTTAAAAAGGAGATGGACGGTTCGGATTAACAGATCTATCACGGTGGAACTCACACAGATCTGGTGTGACGCTTAAAAGTCCGACCGGGGGTCGGACACAATCCGCTTCCGGTATTATCAAGCTAACGAACGTAGCGTGCAAGTTGCTTTGGATGGATGCATCCCGTCCGCTAGCATCGGTCCATCGTATGCTTCCAAGTGGCGCATGGACATGCCTCCATGTAAAAGAAAAATAAAATATTAGAACATTTATAACAATATTCTTGCATTTTTTTTCCCTAAAATGGCCTTACTTACGAAGACTGATAGCTATGCCCCTGAAAGATTAATCTCCAACTTTTTTATCTCTTTACTTGGGAGGTTACGAAAAAATCTTTAATAGTCTCATCAATTCATAGTATGACCATTCCGCTGGTTTTTTCTTTCTTTTATTATTATTATTATTATTATTTTTTTCATTTTGAACAATTGCATTAAAGTTGTAAATTCCGTGTGTATGGAAAGATTGGAATATTCAGAATTTTTTTACCATTTCCAAAGCCTGGAACTGAATTAACTGGAAACGTGTCATGTACTTTCCTTCTTGTTTTAAATTTGGGCTAGCTATTTAAATTTGTTATCTCGTGTTTGCAGACTTCTTTTTTCTTTTAAGTTTGGGCTAGCTATTTAAAATTTTAGTAAAAACACTCAGATTTGTTATGTTATGTTTGTGTACTTTTCCTTTAAATTTGGGCTAGCTATACACATACACACTCACACTCCACACACACACACACACACTCTCGTGCACTCACACCACAGTGGGATTTCCCTACAATGGGTACTCAAACCCATGATATATTGTTGAAACTCATGAGGCTAGCTATTAAAAATCTTAGTAAGTCACTTGATTTGCTATCTCATGTTTGCTTACTTTTCTCAAACCCATGAGTGCAAGACACACACACACACACACACACACACACTCTCATGCACTCACACCACAATGGGATTTCACTACAATAGATACTCAAAGTCATGACCTCGTGTTGAAACTCACGAGGCTAGCTATCTAAAACCTTAGTAAAACACTCAATTTGTTATTTCATGTTAGTTTTTTGTGTCAAAAGACTAAACAAAGAGTAGAATTTTTTTAAAGAACAATGTGCCCACATTGCATAACATATAAAACCTTGAAAATGAACAAGTAAAAATAAAGACAGAGATGTGTTGAAGTGGGAGTCCATGTACTTTAGATTGTCCTATCTTTTCTCATATAGTTTATTAATATGAATTGGAGAGAGGGGTGAGTGCTAATCCCAATCTCTCAAATTAACCTTAATCATGTTTATATGATATCTAGCCCTCCTGTCACCGCTGATCCATCCACCACCGGAGACCCAACCCTCTCTTTACCTTCTTCTTTATCCTCGTCACGCCATTGCTCTACGACCACCACCAGCTACCCTCTCTCTTCTTCTCCATTCCTGCCATCCCTTGCGAACCTGCACCCCACCGCGAACCCCTTCCCTGACCTGACACTACACCCCACTGCAACCCCATGCCCTTCATTGATCCCACAACCAGCCATGACCCCCTTCATTACCCCTGACACCACACACTTGACATGCCCCGTCACTACACTCTTCTGTGACCTCCTTTCCCTTGTCCTTCATGCTAACACATCACCTCTACAATGACTAGTAGATTAGGTCACTTTTTTTGGCGTCTTTAAAACTTTTAATTCCTTCTTTATCTTCAGTCAATTCAATTAATTATAAGGCATGCCAATTCTACAAACATCATCATTCATCCTTTATTCCAAGACATGATATTAAATGTTCTATTCCATTTCACTTGGTACACTATGATATGGAGGGTTTTGTTAAGATCCCAAGTTTAAATAATTTTCAATATTTTATTACATTTATTGATTATTACTCACAAATGACTTGGGTGCATCTGATAAAAAATCGGTCTGAAGTTTTATACATATATTTTTTATTATTTCACCATGAAGTTCAAAACCAATATATATATATATATATATATATATATATATATATATATATATATATATATATATATATATATATATATATATCAGTCTGATAATGCACTGAAATATTTGTTCACTTCATTATATGCATACTTGGCTTCATTTGATATTTTACACTAGCTTCTTGTGCATACACCTCACAATAAAATGGGATGGTTAAAAAGAAAAATTAGCATATGTTAGAGGTGGCTAGATCTCTTCTCACTCATATGCATATTCCCAAACGGTTTTGGGGGTATGTTATTCTCACTGCATATTACCGCATTAATTGAATGCCTCATGAGTGTCAAGTGTGTGTTCCTTAAATATCTTCGTACAAAAAAGAGTATAGGTATTATGACCTCATTGCTCATCATTTATATGTGAGTGTTGATGTCACGTTGTTTGAGGATTCTCCTTACTTCACCCTAATTGATGGTAAGGATGAGATACCTTCCACAAATGTTTTGTCTGCAGTCCCTCGTCTAATGGTTGATCTTTTAGGATTGACCAACTCTGTCGCATCACAACCAACATCTACTAACGAAAAGTTGATCCTCCTAATTCAAGCACCTCTCCATCTCCATATTTACTTGTGGGTCTATCCTCCTCTCTTGTTGATTTGGAACTACCAATTGCATTTAGAAAAAAGGTATTCGCTCTTACACCCAACATCCTATATCTCACTTTATTTCTTATTATCGATTAAGTCAATCTTTTCATGCCTCTACTATGTCTCTGTCACATGTATCTAAACCCACTAGTTACCATGATACACTAGCACAAATTAGTTGGCATAAGGTTATGGAGGATAAGATGGTTCCTATGTACCAGATTCATACGTGGGAGTTAGTTGCCTAATGAAAAAAGGGTAGTAGGATATCAATGGGTTTATACCATTAAGTATTGCCCAAATGGATCTATTGAGTGACTAAAAGCCCGTTTGGTTGCCAAAGGCTATACACAGACCTAAGGACTTGATCATGAAGATATGTTTTTCCCTATAACCAAGCTTAGCTATGTTCAAGTATTGATTTTTATTGTGGATACTAAGGAATGAGCTCTTTACTAACTTGAGCATCTTCGTTGGTGTAAGGCCATCGAGGATGATATGGGTACTGTGTACCAGACTTATATGTAGGAATTAGCTATTTACTTGGTAGAAAAAATGCAACAAGGCATCGATGAGTTTACAACATCAAGTATCGCCCAGATGAAACCATTGAGTAATTGAAAGCCATTTGGTTGCCAAAGACTACACGTAGATCCAATGACTTGATTATGAAGAGATGATTTTCCCTGTGGCCAAGCTCAACTTTGTTCAAGTATTGATTTCTATTGCGGCTACTAAGGAATGACCTCTTTACCAACTGGATGTCAAGAATACATTCCTTCATGAAAACTTAGCTGAATGGAAAGTCTATATGGAGCAACCTCCAAGATTTGTTGCTGATGGACAGTCCGAAAGAGGAAGTAGACTTCAAAGAGTAATTTACAGCCTAAAGCAGTCTGCAAGGACGTGATTTTACAAGTTTAGTAAGGTGATTATGCCCTATCGAAGTAAAGTTAATCACGCAGTCTTTATGAAGCATAGTGATAAGTGTATGATAATATTGGTTGTACATATCAATGATATTGTCATTATAGAACGTAATAATCTGGCATCGAAGAGCTTAAGAAGCATCTTTAGAGGCATTTTTAGGCTAAGGATTTAGGGTTGCTTTACTATCTTTTAGTTATTGAAGTCATCGGATCAAAGTTGGGTATTAACCTTTTTCAGAGGAAGTATGTTCTTAATTTATTGAAGAAGGTTGGCATACTTGGGTATAGACTGATTGATACGCCTATGGAGACTAGTGAAAAGTTATTGGATGACCAGATAGAGTTGTTTGGTGACTCAGGTAGATATAGAAAAATGGTTAGCAAGTTGATAAAAATCTTACAATCACTCGATTAGATATTGCATTCATCGTCAGCATTGTTTGATGACTCAGGTAGATATAGAAAAATGGTTAGCAAGTTGATAAAAATCTTACAATCACTCGATTAGATATTGCATTCATCGTCAGCATTGTGAGTACATGCACTAACTGAGAGTTCCACATTGGATTTCAGTTCTCAAGATTCTTAGATATTTACAAAAACATTTAGATCGGGGATCTTATATCGAGCTGATGATCATTTTCAAATAGAGGCATTCATTGATGTTGATTGAACAGGCTCCATCATAGATAGATGATCTATTTTATGATATTATACTTTTATTTGGAAAATTTTAGTTATTTGAAAGAGTAAGAAGCAAAATTTGGTGGCATGTTCCAGCACCGAAGTAAAGTACAGAGCAATGGCTCATACCATATGTAAACTGTTATGGCTCAATGTTTTATTGCAACAATCAAGCAATGACCCACATCACAAATAATCCAATCTTCCATAAGAGAATTAAGTATATTAAAATTGACTGTCATTTCATCCAAGAGAAGATTGTTTCCAACGAGATAATTATAGCCTATATTTAGTTTGATTCTTCACTAAGTTCTTACCATACACACAATTTTCTACATTATTCAAATTTGGGCATGACATATATTTATGTTCCAGCGCGAGGCATTGAAGTGGGAGTCTTTATACTTTGGATAGTCCTACATATCTTTTCTCATATAGTATATTAATATAAATGGGAGAGATGGGTGAGTGGTAACCCTAATCTCTCAAATTAACCTTAATCATGAATAACTCTACCTTCGCAGTCCTCACACAATAACCAAAGAAACAAAACAGTGGGAACACACAAAAAAAAAAAAAAACACTTTTCGTTGAGAAAGTACATGGGTTCTATTCAGCGTCCTGTGGGAGACTCAGCCATCGATAAATGCTTTCAATTCCCATTAGCAACCAAACAAAGAGATAAAAACGAGCTATCCATTCCCATGGTACCAATGTGTTCTATTCAACGTCCTGTGGGAGACTCAGCCATCCATAAATGCTTTCAATTCCCATTAGCAACCAAACAAGGAGATAAAAACGCGCTATCCATTCCCATGGTACCAATGGGTTCTATTCAACGTCCTGTGGGAGACTCAGCCATCCATAAATGCTTCCAATTCCCATTAGCAACCAAACAAAGAGAAAAAACAAGCTATCCATTCCCATGGTACCAATAAAACGTCTCTCTCTCTCTCTCTCTCTCTCTCTCTCTCTCTCACACACACACACACACACACACGCACACCATTAAATTCTTCCAAGCGCTTCTTCCATGGAACTGCAGTTCCAAGAACAACCACAACAACAGAATCTGGTAACTAAAGGCAGCAGATTCAAAGGAAGAAGCAGAAGTAGCAGCAATACCAACAGGTTTGTTGGTGTGAGGCAGAGACCTTCAGGGAGATGGGTGGCTGAGATCAAGGGCACAACACAAAATATAAGAATGTGGCTGGGCACATTCGAGACCGCGGAAGAGGCTGCCCAAGCCTACGACGAGGCCGCATGCCTCCTTCGAGGATCGAACACCCGCACCAACTTCATCACCCATGTCCCCTCCAACTCCCCTCTTGCTTCCCGAATTCGCAATCTTCTTGATGGGAAAATGCCTGTAAAACAGAAACATCTCCCTGCTAGTAATACTAGTGCTGGTGCCAGTACAAGTAGTTTCCCTCTTTCTAATGACATGAGTGCAGAGTCCCAACTGACTGATGATGATTATAAGCCTAATATAAGCAATTTTAGCGAGGGATTTGAATTGGGTTCTTCACGATCAGACCCCTCGTGGGTCTTAGAACCGGGGTTTGAATGGTATCCCTTTGAGCACGACAGGGACCAGCCCTTCTTGCCAGAGAACATTGGTTCGGATACAGAGGAATTGGAACAAACGAAGGTAGAAACAGGGGCTTTGGCATCACGTCACCCCATAAATGGTGTTCATGAGTACTTGGAAACTGTTCATGATCCTGTAGATGCTCTGTGGGATCTGCCTCCTCTCTGTAAATCGTTCTGCCATACCTGATACCTCTCTCTCTCTCTCTCTTTGTGTGTGATGATATGACCTGCTGGAATTATAGAGATTGGTGAGTCTCTCTCACTGCATTTGTTTTTTCTCACATTACTGGGTCTTGCTTAATATTTTGGTTGCGTTTGGATGACCGAGTGAATTGAATTGTAAGTTGTAAACACTGTGAAGAAACGAATAAAAATTCCAGTTTGGTTGTTTCAAGTCCCACTCAAAACCAAGATAATTGCAATTTGGCGCCCAAACAGTATGAATACTAACGAGAGCTACAATTTTCATTAGACAACCAATCATAATTCAATTCTACAGTGCATCGAACGCACGTTTGGGTGTAAATCGGTGAAAGTTATACGTCCAAAAAAGTCCACGCCACCGTTTAGGATTGTAAAAGCCAACATGAGCTTTGTCTCAATGCATGCACATGCCCTGAGAGATGCACCCCCCAGAAAAGGATCTCAATTTGAAACCACCATGTAACGTTAGTCGGGATAGAAATTTTGTACCGTTCATCTTGTGGGTCCCGCGGGTACGGGCCATAGCCCAGAAATCCAACTGATTGGACGAGCTTAAGATTCTTAACACCGCACATAAGAACATGTGCTTACTCCTTTGGCAACCTCGAATTGGGGACGCGGTTTGGCTGGTGACCCGAACACCAGCCAGCTAGCTGATGTCAAAGCTCTGTGAGCTCCACCATGATGTATGTGTTTTATCCACGCCATACATCCATTTTCCAGCTCATTTAGGGTATGAACCGAAAAAATGAGGCAGATCCAAGGCTCAAGTGGACCACACCACAGGAAACGGTGAGGAGAATGATGTCCACCGTTGAAACCTTCCTATGACCCACAGTGATGTTTGTTAGTCATCCAACCTGTTCATAAGGTCACACAGACCTGGACGAAGGGAAAACACAAATATCAGCTTGATCCAAAACTTTTGTGGGCCCGAAGAAGTGTTCAATGGTTAGCATTCAATCCTCAATGTTTCCTGTCGTGTAGTCCACTTGAGCTTTGGATCTGCTTTATTTTGAGCTTGTGCTCTGAAATTGCAGGCAAAATGGATAAAAAAACACGCATCATTGTGGGGCCCACAGCTTTGTATGGACGGCATGGATAAACACATACATCAAGGTGGGACCAACAGCTTTGACAACAGCTAGCTGGCTGGTGTAGCGGAGCAAACCACGGGCGCGGATCTCCTGCGAAAGCATTGCGCAGGAAGTTCCTGGGAACCAAGGTGGGGCCCACAGTGATGTTTTTGATAAATTCACCCTGTCCATCCGTTTTGGGATCTCATTTTAGGCCATGAAAACAAAAATTAAATCGATCCAAGACTCAAGTGGGCCGAAAACGTGAGGATTGAACGTTCACAGTTGAAATCTTTGTGGAGCCACAGGAGTTTCGAATCAGGATAATATTTGTGTTTCCAGTTCAGCCCATTAGTAGTGACGTTATGAACGGTATGGATGTCATATAAACATCAATGTGGACCCCTAGGACGTTTCAACAGTACTAATTTACCTACCCACCTTTTCCTTTAGTGAGGCCCACTTGAGTCTTGAATCCGGTTCATTTTTGTTTTCATGGCCTAAAATGAGCTCCCAAAACGGATGGACGGGGTTGATTTATCAAAAAAACATCACTGTGCGCCCCACCATGGTTCCCAGGAACTTCCTGCCCAAGGCTTTAGCAGGAAATCCGCGCCGCGAAAGCCTTGTGAAGGAATTTCCTGCGCTGGAACCACGGTGGGGCCCACAGTGATGTTTTTTCATAAATCCGGCAGATCATTTTAAGACATGAAAGCAAAAATGAACCGGATCTGGGCCGAAAACGTGAGATTTGCACGTCCACAGTTGAAATATTTGTGGAGCCAGAGGAGTTTCGAATCAGGATAATATTTGTTTTTCCAGTTCATCCCAGTAGTAGTGACGTTATGAACGGTATGGATGTCATATAAACATCACTGTAGACCCAGGGAGATTCCAACAGTAGTAATTTACCTACCCACCTTTTCCTTTAGTGAGGCCCACTTGAGTCTTGGATCCGATTCATTTTTGCTTTCATGTCCTAAAATGATCTCCCAAAAAGGATGGACGGATGGATTTATGAAAAAACATTACTGTGGGCCCCACCTTGGTTCGCAGGAAATTCGCGCCCAGAAAAATCGTGCTTTCCACCTCTGTAATTGATCCAGCTCATCCTGACACTGAGCCAGCAGCAGAGGTTCTCTGCTCGGTAAAAGCAGACGATCCGGATTCTTAATAATACTACTACTGGCACTCGATTTGATCTTTTGAAATACTGAGCAAGATACTTGTCATGAATCACCTGTTACAGCCCTGATGTGGTCAGGCAGATGTAGAGCAGTAGAGGCATCAATTGATGCCATTATGGCACAGAACCGTGCCAGCTTCAGATGCGTGCTAGTGTGTACGAACGGTATAAAAAAGATTAAGGTTCTGTAGACCCCACAATGATGCATTAAGTATATATCCACACCGTCCATCCATTTGACGAGATCATTTTAGGCATGATACCCAAAATGAATCATATCCAAAGCTCAAGTGGACCACACCATAAAAAGGCAGTGGAGACGATGATTCTCACCTGTTAAAATATCCCTAGGGCCTATCATGATGTTTATTTGCCATCCAAACTGTTCATAAAGTCACATGGACCTGGATGAAGTGTGGAAACAAATATCAGATTGAAAAAAACCCTTGGTGACCCCAAGAAGATTTCAATGGTAGAGACGTTCACTCTCAACTGCTTTCTGCAGTATGAACTTTGGATCCATGTCATTTTTTGTATAGAGCCAAAAAAAAAAAAAAAACCATTTGAACTTTGGATCCCTCTCATTTTTTTGTATAAAGCCAAAACACAGTCTGGCAAAATGAAAAGAGGGTTTGGATATAACACATACCTCTTGGTGGGGCCCACAGAACTTGCCCACATCAATACACCATCCAAGTTTCCGCACAAAAGGGCCTAGTGGTTGGAATTGTCATGAGAACCACCCCATCCATCACCATCAGGTGTGCTGTCTCACGTTTACCTTGGAACACACAACAACAACAACAAACCATACAGAACTCAGGCAGATCACCCAATCCATTCATCTGATGTGCCTCATAAGGAAGAAAGAATTACCCAGAAATCAGAGTAGTCCAAAACTCAGGTGGGCTATGCAACATGGTTTTTGAGGTTTTTGGGCATAATTTTATGGGGTGGTCCCCCCTAGGCATTCTTTTAACGGTGATGCGCCTTATGGACAGTGAATTTAATGCACATTCTTTTCTCCTACATTAGAAAAAGTGACCCCAGTAAGCACCCCACAGCAGGGTTGGTAAGAACTTTCATAAGGTAGATATGATGATGCGGCTAGAGCTACATCTATCATTAACGTGCCATTAAAACCCCCATCTAATATGGTGAGCTAGACGTAATGCACGTAAACAGCTTCACTGTTTTTCTTTCATCCATTGATTTATCATCATATGTGGATCCCACCCTAAGAGGGCGTGGATCTAATGCGTGCCATGCTAGCACATGTGGGTGGGCAGTACTTGCAGAGTGCAAAGAAGCCTTCATCCAATTAACATGGGATATATAGTTCGAAAAAGAAGCAAAAAGACTGTGGCTGGCTGTAAAAACTGGTAGAGAAGGGGCTGAAAAACATCAGTAGCATAAAAACCCATTCACTACATAACCAGAAAAGATAGCATGGGAAACTGATGAGGACACACAGAGATACAGAAGGCAGATGTTCCCAACTGCCACAAAGATGGTTCTCAAAATGAATGAGGTCATCTTGGTTCAATAGTCTTCGCCCTCGTCTTCAGCATCATCGACCCCCTCGGCCCCCACTTCCTCATAGTCCTTCTCGAGAGCAGCCAAATCCTCACGGGCCTCTGAGAACTCCCCCTCCTCCATCCCTTCCCCAACATACCAATGAACAAAAGCACGCTTGGCGTACATGAGGTCGAACTTGTGGTCAATGCGAGAGAACACTTCAGCCACCGCAGTGTTGTTGCTGATCATGCAGACGGCACGCTGGACCTTGGCTAGATCACCACCCGGGACGACTGTTGGTGGCTGATAATTGATCCCGCACTTGAAACCAGTGGGGCACCTGCATTTTCCACCATGCTTTTGTGAAACTCAAATAGACAGTGAAAAGGAAAAAATAAACAAGAAGGCAGTAGTTTGGCATTAGACTTCCCCACTTTGTAGTTCTTGATATGTAGAGCAACCAATGTAGCAGATTGCTTCTAAGAATGACAATGCAGTATGTTTTTAGCTACTTAATTACATGCATGTTTGCTACAGGCTAACACACCATCCACTGATAAGAGATAATGATTCTAGTAATGGATACATTTAGGGCCCGTTTGGATACCACCAAATAAGTTACTTTTTCTACTTACAGCAGTAGATAAGTTACTTATTTGAGACAAGTTTGGTTTATGATCAATGAGAAGTAGCTTTTTTATTTAAAGTTACTTCATCACTTCAGCTTAATAAGTAGATATCAAGATAAGCTACTTAAGGCATAAGTAGCTTATCTTAAGTAACTTGAGATCCAAACGCCCCCTTAGCAACATCACTCACAAACCAGTCGCCGATTCAAATAAACCACAGACACCTTGTGTGTAGAATAGAACCTGACAACCACAGACTCTGCTAAGAATCATGTGCAACAAAACAAAACAAATTCAAGAAAAATGAACCGAAGCACAACTACAAGCCACATCGACGGGCAAAATGCAAGCAAGTGAATCCACTATTTTCAGGAAGAAATGACAACTTAGCATAGAGATATAAGCATGCATCAATTCGATAACATAAATGTGAATCACCTCCCCTTGCACCCCCAATGCAACCACAAACAAAGACAACCCCTCTTTCACGCTGTCAAAAAGCACCCCAATCTACCAGTTGAGAAATACGATGTGGCTTCTATAAGTTGAAGGAATCGAAGCCCTTGAAGTGTCTCCAACTTCTGAAATGTCACCCTAAAGGGGAAAGAAAAAAAACATTTTCTTTCTTCTCTCTAAACCCCTTTCTTTTCGCTCTACTCTAACATGAGAAACCCAATTTCTTTCTTCTCTCTAAATCCCTTTCTTTTCGCTCTACTCTAACATGAGAAACCCAAATTTGTTTTTAAACCGTTTAGCCCAATATAAGTTGCCCTACAACCCAACAAGTAATGAATAGAGTCTAAAATATGCAGACTTCTACTCCATGACTATATTACAAGTCATAACCCACAAAAATGGCTAAAATGGTGACATTGAGTTTGGAATCACACACTAACGATGCATGCAGAAACCCTAGCAGCAACTGCTATCCATTTATATCAAACCCACCACATGCATGCAGCCACCGTGGTTGGATTATGCATGCATTAAAAGATGCTAATATGGACTAATTACCGTGCATATGGCTTTTCCTTTTCTTTTTTAACTGCTTCATTTTTATAACCCTTGAATACAGATTTGTGATGGGGCAGAAGGGGCATTGGATGGGGTAGGTGTTGATAAAAATAAAAATGCAGTACAAATAAGATTTGGAAAAAGATATGTCTTCAGGTGTATCCCATGTTCAATTTTAGTACCCTATAACATAAATATTTTAACCTAAAGTATCCACCCAGCTCATTGATCACATGTTGAAATTGTCTACCAATGTTTTAGAATAAGATGCTCACCAGTCAACAAACTGAACAGTTCGCTTGGTTTTGATAGTGGAAACAGCAGCATTCACGTCCTTGGGCACCACATCTCCACGGTACATTAAACAGCAGGCCATGTACTTCCCATGCCTTGGATCGCATTTCGCCATCATGCTTGAGGGTTCAAATACTGCATTCGTGATCTCAGGAATAGAAAGCTGTTCATGGTATGCTTTCTCAGCAGAGATAACCGGGGCATACGAGGAGAGCATGAAATGGATTCGGGGATATGGCACGAGATTGGTCTGAAACTCTGTAATGTCGACATTGATTGCTCCATCGAACCTTAGTGAAGTAGTCAAAGACGATATAATCTGAGATATCAACCTATTCAGATTGGTGTAAGTTGGCCTCTCAATATCTAGGGATCTCCGGCAAATATCGTAAATAGCTTCATTGTCCAAAAGAACTGAAACATCTGTGTGCTCGAGAAGAGAATGAGTGGAAAGTACACTATTATAAGGCTCCACAACTGCTGTTGATACCTGCAGTCCAGTACAATACCACAAATAAGCTGGAATTCACCCTGATCAGCTCATGGCCTACTCTCCTTACTAAGAACAATAAAATAAATAAGAAGACTGCCAAAAGTATGTCCACAGGTACATAAGAGCATATCCAGAGGTGCCTTGGGAATCAGGGTTGAGCAGACAGATTTTCCAGAAATTGATAGCTCATTTCAACTACTTGAAATGAGCAAAATCATATTTCCCAGCAAGAAAGCAGAACATTCGCAACCCACCCAGGCGGGTTTTCATCTTCCACACTACCCCAAACACTAGATAAGTTCAGAACAAAGTCACCTCACGGGAATATTTAACTAAATTTTGACTACGGAGCAGTTCCAGATGCATTTCATATATTTCAACATAAACCCAAAGTCACCTGTGGGGAAGGATAAATGGTGAACCCTAGCTTTGACTTTTTCCCAGTAATCCACAGACAAGCGTTCTAGTAGTAAAGAACCCAAGCCAGATCCAGTACCACCGCCAACAGCACTGAAAACCAAAAACCCTTGCAAACCAGTGCAATTGTCTGCTAATTTTCTCACCCGGTCGAGGCATAGATCAACAATTTCCTTTCCAACTGCAAATTCAAAACCACAGACCAGTTTAAACCCAAAAGTGAAAACAGAAATTCTACAAGAATTAGAACCCCAGTAGATAAAAAGGAGGAGGAGGAGGAGGAGGAGGAGGAGAAGAAGAAGAAGAAGAACTTTTACCGGTATAATGCCCCCTGGCAAAATTATTTGCAGCATCTTCCTTTCCAGAAATAAGCTGCTCCGGATGGAAAAGTTGCCTGTAAGTCCCAGTTCTAACTTCATCGATGACGGTAGGTTCCAGATCAACAAATATCGCTCTGGGCACATGCTTGCCAGCACCAGTCTCACTGAAGAAGGTATTAAAAGCATCGTGTCCACCTCCTACAGAAGTGTCGCTACAGAAAGGAAACAGCTTATGAGGTTCCCTTCTCAAATATCACCTCATCTATGCAAGTTCCAACACAAAGGAAAGAAGAGAAGAAACAATGGACAACCCAAGTCTTACATATCCCATCAAATGTGGACATTTCCAACTGAGTGGAATGTACACACACAAAGAATGAAAACATTTGCAAATTACTTCAGAATTCCAAATCATGTGGACCAAAGAGAGATCCTTCTAAACCATGTAAATTTGCCCGGCATAAAGCCTGAAGAAAAACAGCATAAGACCAAAAAAATAAAATATCGATTCAAAAGTCAAAGATCCCCTCACATTATGACCACCAATAGAAAAGTAATCACCAGAATCACAAAAGATTCCCCAAGAACAGGAAACAATTGTCTACTTCAAGCCAAAAGATCATGAAAAGAACAAGAATCATAAAAGAAAAACTCAAACAACTTCATCGATTTTCACCTAAAAATCCAGCATAGGATACACAAAAAAATAAAAACACAAAATCCTACTGTACTGAAACAGATTGTCAAATAATAATGTTAAAACAATGCCAAAGAAAAGAAAAATCTGCTGCATTTCAATTTTCACCAAGAAATCATCCTGCAAACCAGATAATGACAACAAAAACAGAAAAAGGTCATGAATACAATACAGGTTTAAATGCCCCTTGAGGATTGAAAAAAGAAAAGATAGAAAACTTGCACAAGAAACACAAATTCTTCTAAATCGCCATAAATTGAACTACTAATAATTCAATAACAAACAGCATATGAAACAAGGAAGTCCCATAAAATTTCAGATCATGCAAATACAGAATTCCAACCCCTCCCTCTCTCCCTCCTCATGTCAATTGTCACCAAGAAATAATCCTGCAAACAGATAATGACACATCGCCATAAATTGAACAACTAATAATTCAATAACGAACAGCATATGAAAGAAGAAGAAGAAGAAGAAGAAGAAGAAGAAGAAGAAGAAGAATTGCAAGACCAAAAACCAGAATAAGGTTTAATTCATCCTCTTATGTTCTAAGAAAGATTTACCATCTGCAAAGAGAAATAAAACAGAGACTTTGGCTAAAGAAATGCATTGAGACATGGCAAGATGTATAGAACCTTCCAATGAAATGGTGTTTTTTCAAATCTCTCAAAATAGGAAAAACTAAAGCAATCACAACAAGGACAATGCTCTTCCCAATAGATAAGCATTTCACTTAAATGTGTAAAAACCATACTGAGGGCATAAACCCTTTAGATTGCTGACAGTGGAAAAAGTTCCAACGAGATAAATGCTAAAATTATCCAATCAATCAGGAAACAACAAAATCATTCATATATTTGTTTGAACCGAATCAAACTAATTCAACTCTACAACAATGGAAAACAAAAGAGAAACTCCCAAACTTCCTTACAATTCATAAAACTATCTAATTCAGGACTCGAACCACAATCATCTATGCTATATGTAACGTGAAAAGTTAGTGGACTTTTTCTACCCCTGCAATTAGTTTCTGCATGGTAGAGAACTTGGAACATTCAAGGGAAATTGTAGGACATTTCAAAAGATTTTAAGGATATTGGGTGGGTTGGGGGGGGGGGGGGGGGGAGATAAAAGCATGGCTGCTATCCGACCAATGACTCAGATTTTGCCTGTGAAAGGCAAGCAATGGCTTTTATCTCCCCTGTATTTCTCTCTCCCCTCCTTTCTCCATGTTCGTTCAGTGCCTCACCCCCTAGTATACAGACAATAGGATTTCAAGGAAAGAAGAAAAAAGAAGGATCCTCCACATTTATGTTTCAACCGGTGCACAAACACCTGAAAGGTGCAGATTCAGTGCCTCACCCCTATATACAGACAATAGGATTTCAAGGAAAGAAGAAAAAAGAAGGATCCTCCTCATTTACATTTCAACCGGTGCACAAACACATGAAAGGTGCAGATCCTTCCAAATCGCTGCATTTGAAATTTTACCCAAGAGAGAAAGGTAGAAAAACATGTCGACAACAACAATAACACCAAACAAAACCAACATTCCCTACAGTCATCCAGAAATCCAATTCAAGACACCTTTATAATTCGTCCTATCAAAAAACCCACAGAAGCCGCACACAAAAAGGAAAGAAATAAAGAAAAAGAAACTGCCAGATAACCGCAAGAGAGGACTGCCAATATAATCTAAGTCGGTTATCAGGCAAGGTTCAAAATATTGTTTGAACACATCATATCTATGTGTGAGTTTTTCGTTATACATTCACAAAGCTGAACAATACATTCCTTCCTTCTTACAGCACAATGTACCCAACTTGGTACGATATTAAATTCCGCTAAAATTATCCACGGAGAATGCACCGATTTTCGATAATAGGCATTTTGTATCGGACCGTGCCATTGATACAAACCAACTGACACAAACACGACACTTTCAATACATTCCAGTATCAAAATGAGGATGTTTGTATCATATAGTCAGATGAGTTGCTACAAATGGATTCTTCCAAATTTCTATGAATGGATCAACGTCCCACTCACTTATCCATTAGATTCAATTCAAAACTCAATAATACAGGACAAAATATAATAAAAGTAACTCAAAAATCTACAAAATTGCCACAAATCGAACAACTTCCATTTCATTGCATCTAAGAATTCCACTTCCACACTTCCTACAATGGTGCCAAACGACATAAGAAAAACGTCTAAACAGATCATAAAATCATGCAAATCGCCTCTAAATTCATCCAGCAAACCTAATACAAGGGAGCAAAACAGAAAGACCCTTGATATTGATAAAATCGGCTCAGATCAGGGGGAAAAAGGCTTCGGATTCAATTTAAAAAATCTAATTCCAGATATGAATGCAAAACAACTTATAAAAGCAACTAAAAACCCAAAAATCCATAAAAAGGAGGGAAATGCAGACCTGGGCATGATTCCATCCGGTTGAATTCCATGCTCGAGGCAATACAGCTCCCAACACGAATTTCCGACCTGAATACCTGCTTGCCCAATGTGAACGCTGATAATCTCTCTCATCTCTTTCCTTCTCTCTAAAAACCCTAACCCTAGATTTTCCTCTCTTGCCGCAAAAAAAAGAATATATCAGATGATCTTTTTCGCCGCTAGCTTTTAAATAAGAAACGAAAAAAGAAAGAAGGGTTTCTTTCTTTGAGAGGAGACGGCCTTCGACTTAATCAGATAATATAGATCCTTGGAGTCCGGCATGGGGCCCGCACGAACCATACATTTGGCGACAGATCGATAGGCGCGAATTAGGTGTTACCCCCGGAACAGTTTAGTGGGTGTTACCCTACCGTATGGCCCACATGGATGATATTTTGTATATCCATTTCGTCCATCCGTTTCTAAATCCCATTTTAGGAAGAGGTTCCAAAAATTATATAGATCCAAATCTCAAGTGGACTATTCCGCTAGAAAAAGTGTGATTGAGTGACCCACAATTAAATTTTCCAAAGAGCCCATCGTAAGGTTTTTGATAGTGTTTATTTGAAATCCAAGCTCTTTATAATGTGAATAAGGTCATGATGAAGGGAAAATATAAATATCAGATTGATACAAAACTTTTGTGACCCACAAAACGTTTTTAATTGTTATCCATCACTCTTTCTATTGGTATAGTCCACCGGAGATTTGGATCTTCTTAGGGTTTTGAATCACATTCTAAAATGATATGAAAAAACAGATAGACGGATTCGATATCTAGAAAATACATCACTATGGGCCCCACACGTTTAGGGTAACACCCACTAAGCTGTTCCCGGGGTAACACCTAATTCGCGGCCCAGATCTATTGTCTCTGTTGATAAGAAACTGCCGGCCGCATGAGATGACGAAGATAGCCTTTTCGATTAGGAGCGAAACGGCTTAGGCTCGAGGGTAGCATCGTCATTGTGGGGCACTGCTGGAATCCGTTCGACGACCGGGCGACCACGTCGGTTTCGGCCACGTGATGAGGCGGACGGTTTGCTGGATGCTAATGCTAGCTGTTTTACGCGGATTTTCCAGAAATGCCCATGTTTTTTCGACTATTTAATAAGCGGGAGTTATATGAACCTCGGGCCGAGGATGTAAAATACAGTATCCTCGAGCCAGCAATCTTTGGACAGGAAGAGTTCTACGATACACGGCCCTAGGTTTGTAGATAATACGCGGATTTTGATTCTGACAAGTACAGCCCGTGCTTTGGGAATCCAGACTGCCTCTTTGCTGCGACCCGATTTGGATGGAACCATGCGCAAAAATCCCCACGATAAAGACATCTTGACCGTTTCTTTTTGTGGCATACAAATGGACGGTTAGGAAAAGATAGAAATGGTCAACGGTGGGATGGTCGGTTCGAGGCTCTGTGCGAGTTCTAAATTCTGACAAGTGGGTCTCAGATAACGTGGATCGCTCTGATGCTTCCCATCTGGGTACGATCTCCATTGCGGACGCGGATTTCATGCGAAAGCCCAACTGTGATGTTTGTAAGAAATCCACCCGGTCCATCCGTTTTACGGTATCATTTTAGAACAGGTGACCGAAAATGATCCGGATCCAATACTCAAATGGGCCGCGCTAAAAGGAAAAGTTGGGTATGGAAATTCCTACCGTTGAAACCTCCCTAGGTCCGCAGTCATATTTATATAACATCCATACCGTTCATAGAGTCATTCCTTCTGGGATGAATTGAAAACACAAATATAAGCCTGATTCAAAACTTCTGTGGCCCCACGAATACTTCAACTATGTTAGTTAAATCCTCACGTTTTTGGCCTACTTGAGTCTTGGATCCGACTCTTCTTTGGTCACATGTCCTAAAATAAGCTCACAAAACGGATGGACGGGGTGGATTTCTCACAAACATCATGGTAAGCTCCACCTAGGTTCCGCACGGAAACTTCATGGAAAGCCTTCCGCAGGAAATCCACGTCCCTCCATTGCCCTCGGGACCGTGGGAGATGATCCGGTGGAGTTCGAACAGCCGGGATACGGTACAGCCATCTCCAGTTACTATAGTACACGAGCAGGGTGCATTACAATTGGGGTCCGCTATGCGCAGGTAACGGGCGTGGATGGTCAAGTCTCAAAAACCACCTTTGATGTTGGTTCATCCATCAAGTGGGCCCCGCCGTTGATGTGTGCAGTACATCTTGTGGGGGCCACCTTGGATGTGAGCCATTTGCACTGTTCTTTATGCAGGGCACACCTTTGATGTTGACCATTCATTAAGTGGGCCCACTATCAATATCCATTGCCCATCATGTAGAGCCACTTTTGATGTGGATCATCCCAAATGTGGGGCCCACCTCTAATGTTGTAGTTCATCATGTAGGGCCCACCTTGGATTTTGGTCACTCATCATTAGGGTCAACCAATGGTGGACGTCAATGACCACTGTTTTTTGAGTTGCAGCCTATTTGAAATTGGATTTTGTTTCATTTTTGAGTTGGACCAACAAGGGTGAACAGTGTGGATTTAATGTGTACAGCATATGGTCCCATTACCTAATGGGCCACTCAAAACTAGTTGGAAAAACAAATAAATGAGACGAGTAAAACACATCGCTGGCCATCAATAAATGATCATTAATTATTAACCAAACTAACTTATTTCAAATAAGTTACTTATCTGCTACCATTAGCAAGAAAAAACAACTTATTTAGAGGTGTCTTAATGGGCCCTAACGTGCTTGTTGGAAACAAAATAAATTAGCTGACGGTCAAATGTGCAGTTGAATAAACGATCTATTTTTAGACAATCCCATCCATCTTACCTACTCTTATTTTATGCTTATTTGGATACAACCAAATAAGTTATTTTTTGAACTTATAGTAGTAGAGAAGTAACTTATTTGGGACAAGTTTAGTTTATGATCAATTACAAGTAGTTTTTTTTATTTAAAGTTACTTAATCACTTTAATTTAATTTAATCAAGATAAGCTACTTAAGACCTAAGTAGCTTATCTTAAGTAATTGATGATCTAAACACTCCCTAAGCCATAGTAGAAAACAAAAACAATTAACAGGCAAATAAAAAATGGATGAAATTATCCCATAAACCTTAATTTTAAAATATAAGTCATCTAGCAAGTGCTAATATATGGTGGATTACATCCATTAACCACCCTAAAAGTGTCCTGTGGGGGACGGCTATACGGTGCCTCGGCTCTTCCATATCGTCTCCTTAGGGCTTTTTGGTTTAAAGTGGACCATTATTATATTGGCATTTTTAAAGTAAAATTTCTAGAAATTCTCGTTTCATAAACTAATGCCTCATAGCTGGCCGGCAAATTTTATCTAAAGGAGAGAATTACCAAAACGCCTTTATTACTTTTTCTCTAGAAAACAACAATAGGCCCACATGATCTGGGTATGACGTCCAAGACATCTAATATACTCACTCAAACAAAAATTAGGTGGTGTATATTATTTTTTACACTATAATCATTACCTAAATTAAAAAAATTAAGCCCATCAAATCATTAGATGGATTACAAGTGAATTTGAAGATCTTTAGGTGCTGTGAATTATTTTTGTATGGTGTGGCCCACTAAATGACTACATCCTTCGTATTTCCCATTCACCCTTCATATTCTCGACTTTAACGCTTTCTAAGAAAAAAAAATACATTTTAACAATTTCACACCTTCAAAATTACAACTTGATTCCTAATTGTGGAGGTAATATTAGTAAAATCTGAATTAGTGAGGAATTTTACTATAAAAGTTCTTATTATTTTGCTTTTTTAACCGGCAATTTTGAAGCCATGAATGGAACGGTTGGGATCGTTCCAGCTGGAGGAAATATTTTTAGGGCATTGTCCATCCAATGTGGGGAACAACAGACGTATGGCTTGGATTACAGAACTCAACATCCATCGCTTTCGTAGATGAAATTCAAAGTATGCAAGCAAGCCTTGGTTGAGGAAGATGTAGTTCATCGTCCTCGGGTCGAGCCTAGGTTGGCATTGGCCCGAATTTTGAATTCTTCAGGCGCGGCTTATTCAAATATTTCATTTAGTCGGGCGCGGTTTGCCTACTGACTACTTCGGTAGCAAAAATGCTACTGAGTGACATGTTTGACTTTTAATTGCTGGAGAATGAATTGCCCGGACGTGGGTTAGCTACTGGCAGGTTAAGGAGCCAATATAGCTACTGAAGTGACGTCATCATGCTCTTTGGGCCTTAGCATGATGTATATGTTGTATCCAAACCGTCCATTCATTGGGAGAGATCATTTTAAGGCATGAATCAAAGAATGAGGCAGCTCCAAACCTTAAGTGGACCCACCACAGAAAATAGTGGGGAAGTGACATCCACCATTGAAAACTTCTTAGGGCCACAGAAGTTTTAGATCAATCTGATATTTGCGTTTTCCCTTCCTCTGTATCTATGTGAACATATAAACAGGTTGGATCTCAAATAAACATCATGATGGGCCTAGGAAGTTTTCAACCGTGGATGCCACTGTCCCACTGTTTTCTGTGGTGGGGTCCACTTGACATTTGTATCTGCCTCGTTCTTTGATTTCTACCTTAAAATGGTCTCTCCAAATGGATGGACAGTGGATACAACACATGCATCATGGTGAGGCCCACGTAACATGGTGACGTCACTTCAGTAGCGGCTATTCAACCTCTCATAGCTGTGCGCGACTTGGGCGAGACCCCGGAGCCAGCGATGTGGGTGGGATTCTGAACATAGGGCCCACCTCTATGTATGAATTGTATATCCATTCCGTTCATCTTATTTTAAGAATTATTTTATGCTATGAAACCAAAAATAAAGAAGATAAATAATTTTTGTGGACCACACCATTAGAAACACTGGTTAATGGACATTAAAAACCTTTTGTGGGCCACAAGTTTTCTATCGACCCAATATTTATTTTTCCCTTTCATCCCTGTCTACGTGACCTTATCAACAGATTGGATGGTCAGTAAACATTATGGTGGACTCCAGGAAGTTTTTAATCGTAGGCGTTCAATTAGCATTGCTTCCAGTGGTGTGGTCTACTTAAAATTTTCATGCACTTCAATTTTGGATCTAGTCCTAAAATGATCTGAAGAAACAGGTGGACGGCATGGATATGCAACGAATGCATCCATGTGAGCCTTAGGTTCGGGGTCCCAGACACATCGCTGGTTCCGGGGTCTTACCCAAGTCGCGCCTAGTCCGCGTCCAAAAAGTCCCACTAGCGCATTTAATGCCTCGTGTCAGCAACTCAAACAGCGTTAGATGCGTGTTTCACTGGATGAGAGAACGTCTCTCGTGAGAGTGGATTTGATGAGACCAAAGTGGCGCGACTTGGCTGTTACCCATACTGTAGGGCCCACCTTGATGAATTATTGTATATCCACGCCATCCATCCTTTTTTACATATCATTTTAAGATTAAATATATCTAAATCTTCGGTGGACTAGAACACAGTAAACCGTGGTGATTGAGTGCCTCACCATTAAAAATTCCAAAGGACCCATAGTAAGTTTTTCGTAATGTTTATTTTTCATCGACTCATTGATAATTTCAAAAAGATTTAGATGAAGAAAAAATACAAATATCAACTTCATCCAAAACTACTGTGGCCCATAAAAAGCTTTTAATGAACATTTATCATTGTTTCTAATGGTATGGTCCATCTGGGATTTGTACCTTCTTAGTGTTTAGAATCTTGCCCTAAAATGACATAATAAAATAGAAGAACTACATGAAGGCACAAAAAATACATATGTCAAGATGGCCCTTATCGTGGATTACCATGGGCCATCTCTAGGTATGTATTATGTATTCAGGCTGTTCATCTCCAAATATGTATTATGTATTTCCAGATCATTTGAAGGGGATATCCAAAAAAATGAAGCAAATCCAATTAACAAGTGGACCATAATAGAGGAAACAATGTTGATTGGCTATTAATGGGCCACAAAAGTTTTTGATCAAGCTGATATTTGTTTTTTCCATTTATCCGGCTTGTGTGAACTTATCAACAAAAATCAGATCTTCTACTTAGATTCAATAGGATTTTCCTAATTGCCGATGGTTGATTGGTCCAACTCAGCATACGTCATTATTGACTGCATTAAATGCAGCAAGGCCAACAACGTCAGTGCTTAGCTGGACCAATCAGGTGGTCAGCAAATAGAAAAATCCTACTCAAGCCAAGTAGACGATCTGAACTCCATCAATAGATTGGATGATAAACAAACACTACATAAACAATAAGGTACGTCCTAAGAAGTTTTTAATGGTAAGATAGTCAGTTTCTTATGATATGGTCCACTTGACAATTGTATTTGCTTCAAGTTTTGGATAATTCCCTAAAATAAAATGATACGAGAAAACTTATGAATGAAGTTGATATATTATTCATACATCAAGGTGGGCCCATGGTAACCCCATGGTAAGGGCTCACCATCTTAGGGTGGGGGAGGGAATGAGTTGTTGCCCGGATAATGGCATAGTGGGTGTTACCCTAATCGTGTGGGGCCCACCTTGATGTATTTTTTTACATCCATGTAATCTATCTGTTTTACTATATAATTTTAGAAAAGATTCCAAACCCTAAGAAGATCCAAGTCTCACGTGAACAGCACTACTACAAACAATGATAAATGGCAATAAAAAACTTTTTATGGGCCACAAAAGTTTTAGACCAAGCTGATATTTGTATTTTCCCTTCATCTAGGTCTTTTCGGCATTATCAATAGGTTGGATGGAAAATAAATATTATGAAAACTACTATGGGCCTTTTGGAATTTTTAATGGTGAGACACTCGATCACTACTGTTTATTATGTTATTGTACACCTAAGTTTAGATATGCTTAACTTTTGAGACTCCGTCCTAAATGATATGTAGAAGTGGATGAACAGATTAGATATACAATAAATCATCAAGGTGGGCCCTACAGTAGGGTGTAAGACCCACTTGAGTAACAGCCAGCGTCCATCAAGGTCTCACCAAATCCTCTCTTACGGGAGCACCAAATCCGCTCTCACAAGAGAGAAATTTCTTTCTCGTCCAGTAAGAATACACGGGCCTAACTCCGTTTGAATTGCTAACGGAAGAGGCATTAAATGATCCAGTGGGACTCCTCATTCTCTACCAACAAAAGTCGAATGCGTCAGTTCAGTAGCATTTTTGCGACTGAAGTAGTCAGTAGCCAAACCGCGCCCCATTTAGCCGGGCCGAGTGGGGCCCATTGACAGCGCTTATTCGTGGTGCAGAATATATGCTCGGGCGGAGGAAGGATGGGATCCTCCAACGAGGCTTTGCATGCGTCAAGCCATTTTCCATTTAGAACTTGTGGGGCCCACATCTCATTAATCAATACCATTGGTCCGCATGTGACGTTGCATGAACGAAGGAACCGTGCCCAAAAATATTACCAGATTGGAAGGCCACCAATCTTGCAGCTTTCTTCAGCTGGAAGTGGACTTGCGGCGTGTGTAAACAACAAATCCAAAGGCTACTATTTTCAGGGAATTTTCCACCCACAGGGAGATACAATTAACCAATGGCCTGGATTACTAAAACATGGTCCCAGTTGATAGAACTGAAAACTCAAGTACATAGTATCCAAAGCCTTGGGTGGCGGATCATATGCTTCCTCTTCAGCCAAAGGCCCGAAACTGAGGGAGCGGATTGCCTGTGACCCCGATCTGTGGGCCATAGAGATGTCAGTGATAAATCTACTCTATTCGTATGTTTTTAAAGGCCACAATAGGACAGGATTTTAAAAGACAGGCAGATCCAAAATTCATGTGGGTCATACCATACCAAATAGTGGAGATTGAACACCGGGTGGGGACAGAAGCTTTTTATCTGGATGATATTTGTTCATACAGTTTATCTGAGTGGTAATAATTCTATGAACGGTTTGGATGGCATATAAACATCATGGTCAGCTCCAGAAAGATTTCAACTATGTATGTTGTTGTTCCCGCTATTTTAATAGTGTCCCACCTAAGTTTTGAATATGCATGATTTTTAGAATTCTATCTTATTGTTGTCTTTAAAAACAGATGAACCGAATGGTTTTTTCACGGACATATATGTGAACCCCACGCAGCCTCGGGTCACAGGCAAACCGCTCTCCAAAACAGGCGCGTCCTTCTGGCTTCTCGGGACGCGGATCACCTGTGAGAGGCTTTGGCAGGAAGGTCCTCGGCCTGGGATGCTACGTGGGTCCACCTAGCATCCCAGCGCAGGCCTTTAGCAGAAAATCCGCGTCCGGCTTCTCATACTTGGGCAAATCGTCACCATCCAATCAAGATTAGATAGCGATGGAAAGTGGGCCCCTCTTGTATTTCATGATTAGTAAAGGGTGGGGTCAAAGAAAGCAGTATGTTGTGGGAAGAATACGAGATGACCTCTGCGCCATCAGAAAGAGAATACGAGCTGACCCGAAGGTCGATCCAGTTCAGCTCGCACAGTTTATAGTCGATCTGATTCGAGGATGGAGTAGCTCTTACGGGTCTGACCGATCCGACCTAAAGTAGAGAAGCAGCCGTCAGAAACGACCTCACCAGGTCGACCGCCTTACGACCTGACTCTGTTTCCGCAAGCTTCTGAGTGTGCGCGTAATAAGGGGAAGAAAATCTGGGAGATCTTTATCCGACCGCCGAAAGATCCTCGAAGATCTCGGGACAGCTCCGAAAATCCCAAAGATCCGAGAATCCCTCCCCGGAGATCATGGCTTCGAAAGGGAGTACAACTCTGCAATCTAGGTCTATAAATAGACAGGTCTTCTTCTTTACTGAGGTACGAAAAAACCAAGACTGAGAAAAAGCAGAATTTCAATCTTTCGAGATATCGCTAACTTAAGCATCGGAGGGCTAACGGCTGAACCCCAGCCACCCCCCTTAGTTTCTCTTTTGTTCTACAGGATCCGACCCTTTGTGAAGAAGGAGATCAGCGGCATCCATCCATCAGTGTCAAAGAGTCTTCACCATCATCTGTTGGCGAATTTACAGCATCAACAGATTGGCGCCGTCTGTGGGAAAAAATTTTTTCGCAGAGTCCTTTAAGTAGGAAAGCCGTGTTCTCACCCAATCACTGAAGACGATTTCAACTTCACCCTTCCTTTTTCACTATGGTCGGGAAAAGAAAATACAAAGGGAAAGCCCCCGCGATCGATGGACCTTCAGACGACCAGATATCGGAAAATGAAGGATCGTTTCCCGAAATTCCGGCTATCCAGCTCGGTGGAAACTCTCCTCTTTCTGCCCAACAGGGGAGACAACAGAGACCCCGTAACCGAGGGGTCAGGTTGTCTCTTCTAGAAGAACAGGTAGGGGGGGTAAACCAAAAACTAGGGGGAGTCGACGAACGATTGGGCTATGTAGACCAGCGACTGGACGAAATTAAAGCTTTGCTAACTGGCCTAGCTCACCCAACCGTGTTGAACGATAAAGACCGTGAGGGATCTCGGCATACCCATTCTCGGCCGCAACAAACCTTGCACTCCCACCAGGTTCGACCGTCGCAGCGTTCTCAACACCCCACTCCGATGGAAGAAGATGAGGTCGCCAGCCGAGCAACCGAGGCTGGACCTCGACCAACGACAAGCTTGCCCGCCACCGACCTGCGACACAGGCTCGAGGAACGGAGAACAGCTCGTCTCGCACACGAACGAGCCGATCGTGAAGCCAGCAACAGGATTGACGACAACTTGGGCCCACTGGAGGCCGAGCTGAAGGAACTGCGAGAACAAATGGGCGATCTCCAGAGAGCACAACGGGCCCGAGCCCCAATCGCCGTAGATGCACTGGTCGATTCATCTGAATCACCATTCACCGACGAGATTCGTGAGGAACCCCTTCCCAAAGGGTTTAAAGTTCCCCAGTTGAAGCAATACTCTGGAATTGGAGATCCGGCGGAGCACTTAGAGAACTTCAAAGTCCGCATGGATCTCCTCGGGGCCAATGGGCATATCATGTGCAAGGCCTTTCCGTTGTCCTTAACAAGCTCGGCATGGACTTGGTTCCGCAACCTAAAACCCCGTACGATCAGTTCATTCTCTCAGCTAAGCCGAGCCTTCGCTACTCAGTTCATTGGGAGCACTGACCCGAGGAAGCATTCAACTCATCTCGCTGCGATCAAACAAAAGGAAGATGAGTCCCTGAAAGATTACTTCGCACGCTTCAATTCCGAAGCTGTACAAATTGAAAACCTCTCGCAAGATGTACTGTTGCACACCATGATCGGAGGATTACGAGACCGAAAGTTCCTTTGGTCTGTCGGGGAAGAACCGCCTCAGTCCGTGGCAGAACTTTTAGATCGGGCAGCAAAACACATCAACGCCGAAGAACTGGTCAATGCTCATCGACCGGTGACCAAAAATAAGGATCGGCCGGATAGCAGCAACTCGAAAAGACACAGGTCGGAACGAAAGTCCGAACAAAGATCGCCAACCCGGAACAGGCCCGCTCGCCGAACGAAATCACCCGCGCCACGGTTCGATAAGTACACTCCGCTCAACAAAACCATCGAGCAAGTGTATTTAGCGGAGAAAGGAAAATACAATTTCGAACGACCTGCAAAAATAAAGACCGACCCCAATAGGAGGTCGAAATCGAGGTACTGTTTGTATCACAAAGACCACGGTCACAACACCGTGGACTGCTTTGATTTGAAGCGACAGATAGAAGCCCTGATCCAGCAAGGCTTCTTGAAGGATTACATTGCTCAGCGTTCAGAGGGCCGAAGAGATGAAGGTCGAGTCGCCGACTTGACAGAGGAACAAAGCAACAACCCTGTGGAAGAAATCCACATGATTTTCGGAGGGCCGACCACTGGAGACACCGGAAACTCTCGCAAAAGCTACGTACGGCAAGGAAGGACGTCCTTACCGAAGTCTTCTGTCAACATCACCAGCCGACCTACAAAGGTCGCGAAGGTAACCTCACAAACAATATCCTTCACCGAAGAAGACGCCCGAGGAGTCATACATCCACATGACGACTCCCTTGTCGTCGCGTTGATGGTCGCCAATAAAAAACTCCACAGGATGATGGTCGACACAGGCAGTTCAGCCGATATCCTATACGCATCGGCATTCGAAAAAATGAAGATCGACCGATCTCGACTGAGACCAGTCAAGACAGCATTAACTGGGTTCACGGGGGATAGCATTATGCCCGAAGGAGAGATAAGTCTACCAGTCACCGCAGGAGAAGAACCAAACCAGAAAATAATAATGGTCGACTTCCTTGTCGTAAATACCCCATCTGCTTATAACGCCATTATTGGCCGTCCTATCCTGCGAGCTCTCAAAGCCGCCGTTTCCATCTATCACCTTGCAATGAAATTCAAAACCGACGAAGGAATCGGCGTGGCCAGGGGAGATCAGCAGGAAGCCCGCCGTTGCTATGAGCTTTCCCTACGAGGGAAAAATAAAAGTACAGTATCAACCGTTTCTCATGCGACCTCTCCTGATCCCAGAGAGGAAGCAAAGGAGCGCGGGTCGCCCGCAGAAGAGCTGGTCGACATTCCGTTGTCTGATACCGACCCGACTAGAACTATCAAGATCGGATCGTGTTTAGAAGGCAAGGTACGAGAGGACCTGATCACCTTCTTGACGGAGTATGCGGACGTTTTTGCATGGTCCCATGAAGAGATGCCTGGAATTTGTCCAGGAGTGATGGTCCATCGGTTAAACGTCGACCCAACCACTAAGCCAATCCGTCAGAAAAGGCGTTCTTTCAATGCAGAAAGGTACATGATCATCGAAGAGGAAGTACAGAAACTGCGCAAGGCCGGATTCATCCAAGAAATATGCTACCCAGAATGGCTCGCAAACGTGGTCCTCGTCAAAAAGAATAACGGGAAATGGAGAGTCTGTGTAGACTACACTGACCTGAACAAGGCCTGTCCCAAAGACAGTTTCCCTCTGCCACGAATAGATCAGCTCGTCGACGCGACCGCCGGGCACGAGCTACTCAGCTTCATGGACGCTTACTCTGGATATAATCAGATCCAAATGCACGCTCCCGACAGGCAAAAGACAGCATTCATTACGGATCGGGGACTCTACTGTTATAAGGTCATGCCCTTCGGGCTAAAGAATGCCGGAGCAACTTATCAGCGACTAGTAAATAAGATGTTCGCAGACCAACTTGGTAGAACTATGGAGGTGTACGTAGATGATATGCTCGTGAAGAGCAAACGATCAGAGGACCATGTCAGCGACCTCTGCACTGCGTTCAGAATATTACGAAAATATCAAATGAAGCTTAACCCCAGCAAATGTGCCTTTGGGGTAAGTTCGGGAAAATTCCTTGGTTTCATTGTAAACCAGCGAGGAATTGAAGCCAACCCTGAAAAAATTCAGGCACTCCTCGACATGAGCTCGCCTCGCACAATGAAGGATATCCAGCGACTCACAGGAAGAATTGCGGCACTCAACAGATTCGTCTCAAAGGCTACAGATCGATGCCTCCCCTTCTTCAAGCAACTGCGTAAGTGCAAGGAGATGATTTGGACCTCAGACTGCGAGCAAGCTTTCTGCGAATTGAAGGCATACCTCGGCTCTCCGCCACTATTGTCTAAACCAGCCCACAAAGAAGAACTACTCCTGTACTTAGCTGTCTCTCCAGCGGCGGTCAGCTCAGCATTAGTCCGAGACGACAAAGGAACCCAAAGGCCTGTCTACTACGTCAGCAAAGCCCTGCTCGATCCCGAAACCCGATACCCGACAATAGAGAAGCTAGCTTTGGCTCTAATCACCTCAGCACGGAAATTGAGACCGTACTTTCAAGCGCACCCGATAGCTGTGCTGACTGATCAACCATTGCGGCAGGTATTACAGAACCCAGAAACCTCAGGCCGTCTCGTTAAATGGGCCGTCGAGCTCGGTGAATTCGACATCAAGTTTCGGCCGCGAACTGCGATCAAAGGGCAGGCCATCGCCGACTTCATCGTCGAATTAACTGAACCTCTCGAAATGAAAGACGACAGCAAATCTGAGCCTCCACAAGAAAGTAATTACTGCACTCCGACCTGGTTATTACACGTTGATGGATCTTCCAATTCACGAGGCAGCGGGGCCGGTCTCGTCCTGACAGCACCGGACGGCATCCAAATTCAATATGCTCTCCGGTTCGGGTTTCGAGCCTCAAACAACGAAGCTGAGTATGAAGCGCTTCTAGCCGGCCTCCGCCTCGCCTCTGCAGTAGGGATCCGATCTATAAAAATACATAGTGACTCTCAATTGGTGGTCGGACAAGTGACAGCAGAATACCAGGCGAAAGGGGGGAAAATGTTAGCATACCTAACAAAAACTCAAGAACTGCTGTCACGGTTTGATCAGTATGAAATTGTTCAGGTCCCGAGAAGCAAAAATATGAATGCCGATTCTCTCGCGAAACTCGCCTCATCAGACGACGACGACCTCGGCAGGATGGTTCCCATCGAGTTCCTCCCTCAACGAAGCATATCGTCAAACGAGACAGCAGAAGTTTTTCCAGTAACAGCAACCCCTGATTGGAGGGACCCTATTGTTCGGTTTTTACAGACGGGCGAATTGCCCAACGACCAGAAAGAAGCTCGACGCATTCGCTACAGATCGGCTCGGTACGCCATGATCGATGGGATCCTCTACAAGAGAGGATTTTCTTTTCCATGTTTGCGTTGTTTGGGAGCCAAGGAAGCTGATTACGTGTTGCGTGAAATCCATTTTGGTTGTTGCGGCAATCATTCTGGTGCTCGATCACTAGCACAGAAGGTGATCAGGCAAGGATATTATTGGCCTACCATCCAGCACGACGCCCGGGAAACTGTTAAAAGATGCGACGGGTCCCAACGATTTGCCCCAATTCCTCACTTGCCACCCGAGGAGCTTACTCCCATGTCTGGACCATGGCCATTCGCTCAATGGGGAGTTGACATCATTGGCCCTCTTCCGACGGGGAAGGGACAGGTGAAATACGCAATCGTTGCCGTCGATTATTTCACGAAGTGGGCAGAAGCAGAACCATTGGCGACCATTACCGAGAAGAAAACAACAGATTTTATTTGGAAATCAATCGTGTGCCGATTCGGAATTCCGAATACAATAGTCACTGATAATGGGCGACAGTTTGACAACGAAAGGTTCCGGCATTTCTGCAAAGGTCTGGGTATCAAGAATGTGTATTCCTCTCCCCACCACCCGCAAGCCAACGGTCAGGTCGAGGCAGTTAACAAGATTATCAAAAACCATCTCAAAACAAAACTTGGGGAGAAGAAAGGCGCCTGGGCTGACGAACTTCCTGAAGTACTTTGGGCCTATCGGACAACAGCTCGGTCCACCACCGGGGAAACACCCTTCTCTTTAGCTTTTGGAGCAGAAGCTGTTGTCCCAGTAGAGGTCGGTATACCCACGAGTAGGACAAGCCAACACCGACCTGACAGAAACGAAGAACAATTACGGATAAACTTGGACCTACTCGACGAAGTTCGCGAAGCATCCCAAATACGATTGGCGGCCTACCAGCAACGGATTAGGCGATACTACAATTCCCGAGTAAAGGAGCGGCGGTTCCGAGCTGGCGATTTGGTTCTCAAAAAGGTCAGTACCAAAGAAAAAATCGCTGCCTTCAGTCCCAACTGGGAAGGGCCTTATAGGGTACTCGGCTCACGCCGTCCTGGTACTTATTGGCTCGAAGACATGGACAGCCGGCCCCTTTCCCACCCCTGGAATGCTGACCACCTGAAAATCTACTATCCATGAAGAAGTGGGACCTCGTCTGAAACTTATGTTCCGAGGTGATGGTTCAGTATCAGAAAAAATTGTTTCAAATTTTCCTAAGTGTTGTGAACAACAGATCGGCCTAGCAGTGGTAACATTCCAAACTGAAATTTGCTCTACTATCAAAGCCCTACAACTGTTCTAATATAATGGCCGAGTTTATGACAATGAGCTCAGTCACTTCGAGACTTGTGTATGCATGAAAAAGAAAAAAAAAAATGAAGTACACAGCGTTTAAATAAAATGCCTCTGAGGGCTTGCATTGAAGTGAAAAGTTTCCTTTACATTGTTAAAAAAAAAAAAAAAAAAAGGGAAAATACACATTCAGCCTTCGGTAGCGTCGGATGGCCCGGCTGCAGCCCCCTTTGAAGGTCCCTCCCTCGCGACTTCGTCCTCATCTTCATCGTTGTCGACTGGAGTCAGGTCGAGATTGGGAAAATGCTTGATAACGAGCCGCCTGCAATCCTGGAAGCCATGATTGTACAGCTCTTCAGAAATTGCATTCAGCCTCTCAAACTTGGCTTCTGCGTCCTTTGCATCAGCCAAAGCCTTCATCTGGACCTCCTTCAAGAGCCGGGCCAGGTCCACCTTCTCCTCCTCAGCCGTCTTGAGAGCGGCCTCCAGCGACTCGACCTTGTTACCCTCAGACTGGGCCTTGGCTGAGGTCTCCCTCATCGCCTCCTCCAGAGACTGGACTTGTACTTGAGATACTTCCAGCTCGGATTGGGCCACCTTCAGCTCGGACTGAGCTGTCTGCAGTTCAGCTTGGGCTGTCTGCAATTCCGTCTGAGCCGTTGCCAACTCAGACAGCTTCTTCTTCAGCTCGGCCTTCATCGCCTCAGTCTTATTCTTCCAGGAAGAGGCAGCAACCAGAGCTTTTTGCATCTGGTGTGTCCGCTCAGCCATCTTCTGGCGAATCATAATCAGCAAGGCCGAGTCCTACAAAAACGAGCTACAACAGTTAGTAATGCGATGGTGGAACGAGTGAAGGAAAAGAAGAAGAGAAAGGGACAGTCAACTTACCCTGAGACTGCTCTCGATGGCAACACCGACCATCTGATCAGGATCTGATGTCGCAAGAGAATTCAGATCCTGAGGGATGCTCTGGTTAACGTCCATATAGGCGTTAACCCCCTCTTTCCAGGTCGCAAAATGCTCCGTTACCGGAGGCATGTCGACCTGATCCTCGCGCTGCTCGGCCCCAGGAGCGGCAGCAGGGCGAGAGGCCCGGGGTGCTGGGGGAGGTCGCGACGACCCGACCTCAGCAGGGGTGCGGGCGGGCCCCACTGAAGTCGATGCTGTCGGAGTGCCAGACGAACTGGCACGAGTCGTGGGGCGACCAGCCGACGGCTCGGCTCGGGAGTCCGAGGTATCCGGCACGTTGACGACCGGAACCCCAGGAGCAGGAGGCTGGGCAGCCAAAGTTTCACCCCCTGCGGGAGATGAACCCTGAGGCTGACCAGACCCGCATACGAAGGACCGAGGCAACCTTTGTTGCCCCTGAGCCTCCGTGGCCATCCTCTTGCTCGGAGGTTCCACCGAGCTCTCCCCACGCTCCAGGAGCCGAGCAGGGATCCGGCGGGACTTAGAGACCGCCTTCGGAGCCATGCCTGTCCAAAGTACGAGGCAGAATGTCAGAGCACGTTACTTAGAAAATTGATAACGTAAAGCGTGAATATCTATATTACCGACCTGATTCAAGGACGGATTCTACAGTGATTAGGCTGCGAAAGTTCCTTTCAACAGGCGGATACTCCCGTGCAGCTCGGATCTGCCTCTCTTGAACTACAGATAGAGCTACTCTGATGGCCACCGAGGCTGCATAGATAAGGAAATGCACGTCAGAATGAAAGAAAGTGGGGGTAAGAGAGAAACATTAATCGAAAAATTTTCTAAGTATGGCTCGACCTGGCAGAGCAAAATCAGCTCGGACCCGATGCTCCAAAGGGCGAAGCTCGTCCGACGAAGCCTCCCAATCCCCCGACGCGAAGAACCATTTCCTCTTCCAGATTCTTGTCGAGGATGGCAGGCCGGTCACTATCGAGCCCCCATGGCCCGGATGGGAAGAGAGGTAATAAAGACCATGACCTCCTAAAGACTTGAGGCTGTACATGGAAAACAGCTCGTTCGAAGTCAGGTCTTTATTCCCTACTCTCTGCCACAGTATGTAGCATCCCACCATACACCTCCAGCCATTAGGTTGAAGCTGGCTCGGTGCGAGGCCTAGGGTGTTAAGAACCTCTCGTACAAAGGGGTGCAGGGGTAACCTGAGTCCGGCCTCTAGGTGCATTAGGGAGATAACGGTTTCTCCCCGGCGAGGTCGGCTCGGTCTGTCAGTCCGGCCCGGAATCCTAAGACCAACGGACTCCGGGATCCCGTATGTCCTTCTCGCATTGTCAAGGTCTCTCTGATTAATTCGCGAGACCACCCCGTCCAGCTCGAAGGTATCTCCCTGAGCCGTTCCCCCAACTCCTGGCTCAGGAACCTCAGATTCCTCTTCATTCACAGGATCTGCTGTCCTGGAATGAGATTCTCTGGGATCGATCTCCTGATGCTCTGGTAGAGGAGGGTCCGATTCGGAATCTCCAAACCTCACCATCGGAATAGCATCAGAGCAGGAAGACTCCGACATTTTGAAAATCACAAAAAGGAAGATCTCCTAAGAAGATGAGAAGAGCGTACCCTAAAGTAACTGGTACGCCGGCCGGAGGAGAGGTGACAGAGAATGGAGAAGGAGAACCCGAAAAGAGAAAGAGGGAGGAAAGCAGGATCAGAGAAGAAAGGAATTTTTCAGAAATCCGCTAACTCTCGAGTTTTATACCCGAAGGATTATTCGGCATTTAATGCGAAGATCCCGCATGGCGGCTCTTGGTTGAAGCGTACAAAAAGTATCGCGCCACTTCAGACACGTGGCATCACCCCGTTAGATAATATTCTGTTGAGCGCTGATACGCCGTACAAGCGAATGATGACGCCTCGATTTTTTGAACGACGCATTAAATACCGCTTTCCCGCCCGTTGAGATGACGGCGCGGCAACACGACAGCTGTGAAACATTAAGAGTAGCTAGATCGACGTATCTTCTCTATCAAGCTACTCCCGAGACAGACGAGCTAGACTCGGGAGTGGGGGGACTTCTGTTGTGGGAAGAATACGAGATGACCTCTGCGCCATCAGAAAGAGAATACGAGCTGACCCGAAGGTCGATCCAGTTCAGCTCGCACAGTTTATAGTCGATCTGATTCGAGGATGGAGTAGCTCTTACGGGTCTGACCGATCCGACCTAAAGTAGAGAAGCAGCCGTCAGAAACGACCTCACCAGGTCGACCGCCTTACGACCTGACTCTGTTTCCGCAAGCTTCTGAGTGTGCGCGTAATAAGGGGAAGAAAATCTGGGAGATCTTTATCCGACCGCCGAAAGATCCTCGAAGATCTCGGGACAGCTCCGAAAATCCCAAAGATCCGAGAATCCCTCCCCGGAGATCATGGCTTCGAAAGGGAGTACAACTCTGCAATCTAGGTCTATAAATAGACAGGTCTTCTTCTTTACTGAGGTACGAAAAAACCAAGACTGAGAAAAAGCAGAATTTCAATCTTTCGAGATATCGCTAACTTAAGCATCGGAGGGCTAACGGCTGAACCCCAGCCACCCCCCTTAGTTTCTCTTTTGTTCTACAGGATCCGACCCTTTGTGAAGAAGGAGATCAGCGGCATCCATCCATCAGTGTCAAAGAGTCTTCACCATCATCTGTTGGCGAATTTACAGCATCAACACAGTACTTCCCACCACCGTCGGATCTTAAATGAACCGCGATAACAGTCACCGACACCAGGTGTCATCATTGGTTTTTATTTTTTATTTTTTATTTTTAATGCCAAATCAAATAGGATTTCCCAGTTCTTTTTTTCTTTCTTCGCAACGAAATTCAGAGACGAGCTTAATTACATGTTGGCTTTGCACGCGAGCCGGAAAGAGTGTCCCCATCATCCCACTCGCATCGGACGGTGAGACAGGGCCATCTTCCCTTCACTGCGCGACAAAAAACATAGCAGGCCATGAGATGCGTGGCCCACAACCCGTCATTCATTGATGGTGAGACCTCCAATTCATGATCGATTGGGATGTTTGCAGGGTACGCGGTTTGGCCAGTGACGATGGCTATTGGTTGGTGCTCTGTGGGCCCCACCATGATGTATGTGTTTTATCCACGCCGTCCATCCATTTTTCCATATCATTTTATGGTTTTTTCCTAAAAATGAGGCAGATCTAATTCTCATGTGGAAAACAGTAGTGATTGAATGACCACCATTAAAATCTTCTTGGGGCCCACGTAATTTTTTATTTGACATTCAACCTGTTAATTAGGTCACTGGATGAAGGGAAAAGAAAAAAAAAACAAATACCAGCTTGATTCAAAACTTCTGTGGCCCAAGAAGTTTTTAATGGTGAGAGTTCAATCAACACTATTTTCTATGATGTGGTCCACTTGAGATTTGAATCTATCTCAATTTTGAGAACATACCATAAAATGATCTGGAAAAATGAATGGATGGCGTGGATGAAACACGTACATCACGTTGGGGCCCACAGACCATCGACCACTAGCCTTTTGGCTAGTGGCAGGGTCACTCCGTTTGCAAGCGAATGAAATTGGAGGTTTGCTCGTTCCACACGGCAAACGAGTCCTGCCACGTTACAGCAGGCACACGTGTCAAAACATGGGATGTCTGCGTGATCAAATCCTTCCATTGGGTGGGCTAAACTAACAAATTCTATCTTTCGAGTTTTGACCTAAAAGTTAGGTCATTAGGGGTAGAAAATAAATGAATGGCTATTTTGCATTTATAAATTGTGGCCCACCAACTGTGTGATAAAGCTTAAGTTTAAGCAGGAGATTTGAGCATTGTTTTCCCCCAACTAGAAAGCTCAGATTCCTCGCATTTGGGTGGGCAGGAATCCGCACACACATTTCCAAGACATGAGAACGTGAATTTAATCAATTCATGGATTTTGATTGTATTTAGATTTTACAAATTTCGCAAGTCCATCTTAGAATGAAAGTACAAAACTATAAATTTAAGAGTATGTATTGCAATCGTAGTATGTATATTGCTGGGAAATACTATATGCCCGACATACAAACTCTTGATGAAATACTTCCAGCTAGTTGGATGTGTACCAAGGGGTATTTATCGTGACAAGGTTGTCTTATTATGAAAATAAGATGCCCAAAACTCATGCCCGACCAATCATTATATAGACGATGTGGTGGGAAACGATGCACAGCCAACGAAAATCATTGAGATTCACATAATGGCTAGCTTGAAGTTATTAGATTAGCCTGGCTTCAAGGGCATCCAGTTTTTATTATAAGCAAACTATAAACCTTAGTGTGAAAAAAAACATTCCATATAGAGATTAAATAAACTAAATAAAGGTATACTTTATTGAAAAGACATTGCAATCTGCAAAATGGATCATCAAAATCTTTTGCACCTTGCAGGCTTGCACCCTTTAAAAACTACCAAGATGGTAAAACAACTTTACTCGTATGTAGGTTTGAGGGCTCAACTTTGCTTAAATAGTTGCAGGAGAACACCACTCCTTGCACAAATTTAAACTAATCATAACTTTAGTAGGGTCTATTAGTATGCCTGATCACAATATTCAAACTTAATATAGATTTAGATTATTGATCAATTAAACTCACCTTATAAAAGTCTTACAATCATGCTAGACCAATTGGATGCCATACATACACTACCATGAAGCTGACACCCTTAAGTAGCTGCACCTGAGCCATTTTTATAAACATTCTTTGCTTTCAAAAGTCTTTAAGAAGTTTGTTTTTGTTTTTGTTTTTTTTTTGTTCTTTTTTAATTTAGAATTCCACCAAAAAATTAGCAAATCTCCAATAGATCCAAATAAAGGAGCTTCCAAAATTCATAGATTTCACTAGTCCCTGCCCTAAATGCCCAGCACCAACCAACCCCAAATGAAATAACATGTAACAACACATCTTGAGTACTCATTGAAAGCCAAAGTACTAAGCACCTCATTTGGTAACAAATTACATGCAAGCATTATTTGACTAGGAAGGTGGTGATCCCAACACCTCACACCTATTTGATTAAATCAATTAAAAGAAAAATTATCTCTTATAGCTTGAGTCCTACACCCATCGCCTGTGACCCTATAGCTCAATGGTAGACTTCAAGAGTTTTAACACGAGCACCCATTGTGTTGTGAGTGTGTGGGCATGTGTGAGGCGTGGGACTAGCATGTGAAAAAAAAAAAAAAGAAGTTAAATATCCAATAGATAGATTGTTTTTTTAGCAACAAATACCTAGTGCTTCAGCTTGAGGGAGAATCATTTCACCTAGAAATTTGATTTTTCCTAACTTTCTATTATTTTGCCTTGGTGAAAAGGACAGCCAAGGGTTTTAAACAAGTATGACCGAGTATCTCTATCCACAAAAGAAGGGCTAGAGCCTCAGCATAATTTACCACCATTATGCACTCACCCAACCCACTAGGCGAGTTACGGTGTCTCCTTGCATTTTAAACCCGGGACCTACTGTTGAAACGCCTAAGCCTCTTCCAGCTGGGCTAGCAGGCTAGACATTGAATTTGCTTAACCTGATTTCAAATTGGCCAGTGGTTTTCAACTCAAGGAGGACCTTCTCAATCCGACCCAACCCAACTAAACTCCAACCCGGGTTGGGTCAATCCGGTTCAACCCAAGCTGCAGCTCTATTCTCCCCCCATTCGCAAACCACTTTTCTCCTCACGTGGTTGCACTTGTTAGCTTTACTAGTTTTCGTAATTTTAAACAAGAATGTGGGTTTCTTAGAACGGGTACACGGTGGCACTGAAGGAGATCAGGACTGAAGGAGCACGTGATAGGATAAGGGTGTGGCCCAGTATTAAATGTGTAGGTAATCAATTTCCATACTACCCTGTTTAAATGCGTCATGTTTCTTAACATGACATCATCAACATATCCCGCGTGAGATAACTTACACGGTCGTGTACATCAACGCGCGAATAATGCCTCACTCTGTAAATGTAGGGCCCATGATTATAAACCACGACCGTTGATCTGAAAAACCTCACAACGGATGGGAGATTTATTAAAAATTTCCCCAGATCAGATGATTCTAACCCTTGGCTCAGGGTCATTAAAATGAACGGTTCAATAGCAGACAAAACTAACCATGGTGCAAATTAACTACCATAGATACGGTAGATAGAAGCATCTGATCTGGAGATTTTTTGGGACATCCGGTATTGTCGGTGAGGAGAATATAAAAAATCTGGATCACAAATCCATAGGCCCCATTCTAAAAATTAATGCACGAAGACACTGTCCACGTAATAGTATGCTGGACAATTTTTTTTTTTTTAGGGTAAGATATGTTGGACTGTCCAATTGCTAAGCTGTCTCTTTCTGGAAACCCTGTTATTTGGTCGTATGATCGTATCCACAGAAGCTAGTAACTTTATAAGGAAAATTCCTTTAATACTCTGGCAGAGGGAGATGTTCCATACACGCCCCAAAAATTATATGCTTTGCAGTAAATTTTAACCGTCTACGATGCCGGGCCCAATTTAAGTTGTTATAAACTGAAAATTAATAGATTAATTGATTGTAATTCTGATTAATGGGCATCTGTTTGTCTACATCGGATCGGTGATTAGTTATTCATCTTAACCGTCTGTTAGATGTCGACTGATTGACCTTGTTTTAGTAAAATTTTAGAACAGTGGCCCATTTAAAGTGAAGCCTTTAGTTGAAAATGTTTCATTTGAGTGATATATATGTACGTGGCATGTAAAATTTCTGAGTGCATGCGTATGATCCATCGTACTCCGCCAGAGTTTCTAAGTTTTTCTCCCCAGACTCCCACGAGAGCGGATTGCCTGTGACCCCGGGCACAGAGATATCTCTGTGCCCGGAGCTGTGTGGGACCCATAAAGATGTCCATTACAAATCCACTCCGTTCATATGTTTTGAAAGACCACAATAGTGCAGGATTATAAAAATCACACAGATCCAATACTCAGGTGGGCCATACCACACGAATGCTTGGGTATTGAACACTTAGCGGTGACAAAAGTTTTGCATCATGATGATATTTTTTCCTACAGTTTATCTGAGTGTTAATAATTTTTTGAACGGTTTGGATGGCATATAAACATCATGGTCAGTTCCAGAAAAGTTTCAATGGTGGACGTTGGTGTTCCCACTGTTTTGTTGGTGTGGCCCACCTGAGGTTTGGATCTATCTGATTTTTCGAATCCCGTCCTATAGTGGTATTTCAAAATATATGGACGGAGTGGATTTGTAATGGACATCTCTATGGGCCCCACACAGCTCCGGGCACAGAGATATCTCTGTGCCCGGGGTCACAGGCAATCCGCTCTCGACTCCCACAACGTTCATTGTCCCATTGTTGTGGAGAGCGGTTTGCATGTGCACAGGGAACAGAGTCATACAGGGGACCTGTGTGGGTCCCACAGAGATGGATCAAACTCACATGGATAGATCAATTTCAAATTCAGATTGATGATCGTAGCCTCTGATTAATGTACATTTGTTTGCCCAAATGGACCTATGACTAAATTTCATTTTTGTCCATCCATTCTCTGCCTCAGAATCATCCAGCCAGAATACATCGTGTGTACAATGTTTTCCTTATGACCCATCTAAAATGAGGCCCACCAATTGAACGGTTTAATTTTAGCGACAAGCATGCTACAGTCCAATTTACGAAGGCATGCATTTGAACTATCATGCTGAGAGAAAGTACAGAAATTTTCTCTAATGCAGCGGTGGAAATACCTTCCATGGTCGGGTGTTGTCCTGACAAGAAAAGCTGCCAACTCAGAGCATGAGGCTGGCATTTGGAGACGAGAATATTCCTCATAGCTATCAAAATGTGCATGTTAGTCTAAAGTAGTTTAGTTTTCAGTAATGCAAGTTGCGCACGTGCCCTGCTCTATCAAATTCATGTGAAACTTAGTGCGGCTGCACCAGTAGTGAGAAAATGATGCTCCATATGTGAGTTTGTGATAACTTCTCTCCACCGCTTGGGCTGCTATATAGGCTGTACATTCGACTAGGGGTGCAACTGTGCCGCGTCTTTTTTCTTCTCACACACACACACACCACAATGGGTATTGGAACCCATGACCTCAGGTTGAAACTCTTGTAAGTCCATCACTGAGCCAACTGAGCCACATCTAGTCATTTGAGAAAAGTTACACATCCATGTTATTGGGAATGTAGATTTAACGTTCAGCTCAGGACTTAAATTGTTTTTTTTTTTTTTTTTTCCACTCTCTTATTAGTCCAAGCTTAAATAAAAGAGAGAGGTTGTGTTAAAGTTGAAAGCTAACAATAAACTTTTGCTACAACTTTTATTATAAATTCTGCTAAGTTGACGTTTTAAGTTTAAATGGGAATAGAAAAGAATAAAAAATACAAAATTTTCTCATTGAGATAGTTCAAAAGAGAAAATGATTTTTTTGCTTCGCTTACCTTCCCGATCTTTCATCACTTTTCCTCTTATATCAGTAACTCAATGATAATAGAATTTTCTAATTAAAATCATTCCTTTTGGAATTCTTTACTTTTTTTTAAAATGCTAGACTTTTAAATTCTCATAGGGCCCTTAAGGTTTATGGACTCTAAATGTTTCCAGAAAAATACATCGATCTTGTAGAAACTATTAGAGGGTTTCAACCCATCCCTTTTGGAGAATTAGATGGTATTCTCGTGTAGGCATTTTATTTGGCAGATGACGGATTAAATACAATTTGATTGTTATGAGCAAATTTTAAAAAAATTGTATATCAAATCAACGAATCATGGAGTGAGGCTTAAATGATGGTGGTGGCAGCAGCATTGATGTTGATCAAATTTTCCACTGTATGAGGATGTATCATAGTGGTAGGGTCTAGGTTAAAGTCCAAAGTTAGCTCTAGGTCAGACCTAGCCTAAGGTTATAGTCACAAAAGTTTAGCTCAAGACAATCTATCATTTTATTTGTCCAAGTCATGTTATCTTGGATTAATTATACTCATGGCATTTGTCAAACACTTCAAATAAGGATTACTTGATATGAGCAACGTGCATGTGCATCAAAAGCCAAGCACAATTACACATGACCAGGTGTGAGTTTTTATGCCCCATAGTATTTGGGCTAAAGGGGTTGCATGGACGCCCGGTAAGCAGCCTCGATGGGCCTGGTATTTGTATTAAACGAGTTTTTATAACAGATTACTTGGTCCAGAGCTGGGCCGGACCAGATTCGGGTCCTTGATGATGGGTCGGATCTGGATGTGCTTGGACTTAGCCTGGCCCAATTGCAGCCCTAACAACGCTCAACTGGAATCCTCTACAACACCTGTTTTAGGCAGCTCTTGTGGAACCCACCACGTCCCTGTAATGAGATTTCCGCTCTGTTGTTGTTGGGGCTCATTTTGGCAGCTTGAACGTTGGCACTCTATTTTGGATGGACAATCCAAATTGCCCAACTAGTGGCCATCAGATGGATGGTTAAAAAATGGCCAGTGGGCCCGTTTAGTAAATTATGGCAAGTATATTTTGTTCAATTGAGACACGCACCTGTGGCACAGGCCTGTGGAATTTGGGACATCCTTAGGGTGGGCCCGGCGGTGCATGCATCATATATAAATGATCTGGCTGACCCACCTATTGGTAACAGATGCATGTTGAATAGAAATATAGTTGGTCTTGATCTCGGAGATAGGAACAATTCACCATAGAAACTAGCATATGAACGTCGTGGGTCCTCTACTCTTAACCCATGTTGGCATGTGTGGGGCACCCATCGGGCATGTGGGGGCTCTTACATGGTCGGTTCCATAGCTCAGATAAAACAGGGAAGTTGCATGTATGGTGGGATTCATCCCACCGGTCCCCCCCCCCCCTTGTGTGCATGTGCGTGTGTGAATAAGCAATGGACCAGCTTCTCCACTTCTCTGCTTAATTTCTAATTTCTAAGTGTGACCAGCTTCTCCACTTCTCTGATTAATTTCTAATTTCTAAGTGTGACCAGCTTCTCCACACCTCTAATTAATTTCTAAGTGTGGACACTGGTTCTTGAGAATCAAGCATTGAAATCATATGAGCAACCATGTCAAAGAAAGATAACACTCATTTCTCAGTTTTTGTACGTCCATCAAACTATAGTTTTGACCCCTCTTTTCATTTTTGGGCTTATGATTAGATCTTGAAGCCATCTAAGGACCATGGACCACCCACTCCTTTTGATTTCTCAAACAGAGGAAATGGTCAGATTAGGGGAATTCATATTCTTTACCACAGTTTTTTAGGGCTATCTCTAAGCAAACGGGTAAAATTCCCTGACAATTTCCTCAAAGACCATGAAACATCACAACATCACGCGATACGTGTCATATCTCCTGATGGTTCCCATGATGTTTCCGTATCCCAGGGGTGCGATACATATTGCAATACCAATAATTTGTTCTTCATAAGACTAACAATAAATGCATCTATCTCAAACGTGGAGAATCCATTTCTGTTCTATCTGGGCATGCATGCCTGGTTGAGACAAAAAATTTCAGAAACATGCAGGAAGGCACAAGATGAAAAGCACATCCAGTAAATACTGCAGTTGATGGATACTCACTCATTGGGTGTTAAGTTTCAATACCAAATCCATTAATAGTGTTGGATGGTTGGTACAGAATGGAATGCCAAAAGAACAACAAGGATCAGCACAGTTCAAAGCATTAATACTTAATAAGCATTCATTACATTTGAGGGGGCAGGAGACTCCTCTATCCCCTCAACCATGTGTTTCTATATGATGAATTATCACGTAGAGAAGCGTTGTGAGCCTTATATTCCATCAGATAGCTATGTGGAAGCTTCAGTTGCCGCTTAATTGCATCTCGCAATGCCATCACAGCCTGAAATCAAAATAAAATATGATCGATTAGTAGTGTTGCCGATTGTTGAATGTCCCAGGCCAGTATTTTGAACTAGAGGTTTTGGGCATATTGGGCCATGCCTATTCAAACTTGTCATTTGCAAACATGGCCCCAGCCCAGCCAGTTGCCAAGCCTCAATGCAGTAAGTGCAGTTTGGATGGAAAGGGAGATGCATTGGTAATGATGTTGAATGTGCTTGATACTAACCTGGTGGTCTGATGCATTGCGGTTCCAGACACTCAGAATGTCCTCGTTGAAACGAATGCTTAGCACTGCCCCACAAATGTTGTCCCCATAATCAAGTTGATCACCCACTAATGCTAGAACCTATCCAGACATGTTGCAATGGAAATAAGTATTGATCCCATGATTTTCAGGCTAGAAATTGCATTTTAATTATTTCATGGTGAGATTCTCATGTTCGGAACTGCAGAAAAAAGACAACAGACATGACTCCAAAGATAGCATACACTTCAAAATTGAAAGATAACATACATTTCAAAAAAGATAACAGGCTTGTCGAGACTCATGTCTATGACAGCACTTCAAAATTGAATTTTCAAAAGGCCATTTTGAAATGTATGTCAAGGTTCCCACCACCATGTATGGATAGCTTCAGATATGAGTTCACTGACTCTCGGTTAACACTTGCCACATGCAATCTTTTCCCAGAAAAAAAGAAGAAGAAACATATATATGATCGTATCATCAAAACAAAACATTAGAACATATTAAAAATAAATAATTAGATCAGATAAAAGCACATTGATTACTAAAAAACCATCAATAGTCTTTGCTTTGTAATAAAGCAATACAATAACAGAAAAGGATTCCCATGCATGATTTTGGGACATTATTTCTTGGATTCAAGGACAACCAAACAAGTCTACGGTGTGCACTTTTTTCTCATAATCTGCCACACAGTATCTTCATCGCCAGCATTCATCATAATAACCTTGTCCCAGTCAATCTGAGATTGGCTTTACAAATCCAGTTTCAACACAAATGCTTGGTGAAAGATCTGCAGCTGCCTGCCTGCCTGACATCAACCCTCCTTTATTCGAGAAGGGGGACCCGCTGACGCATTGCTACCAGGTGGAATTAAGTTGTTACAACTTACAGGGTATGCTCCAATGAAAAAGTCCTCTGAGCAAGCTCCTAACCCAAAACCTAGATCCCTTTTTCATGTCCTATTTTTCCAAAAAAACCTAAATTTTGAAACTCGAAATATAAGACTTTTTGTCAACCTGTAAGGTATAAAAGCTTCTCTTTGTATGGCTATCACAGGAAATATTAGTGCTTATAGCCATTCCAATGGACCTGTTCCATAAATAGACTGAAGAGTTAGGATTAACTGTCAGCTTCCTTTTATGAACTAAAGAAGATAACCTTAACGTAATCAGATGGAACTGTGAGGCTCCCTCCTCTCCTCTTGGTGCCCCAAGGCCCCAACTAAGTTCCTGATAAAATCTTTGATCTTTTCCTGGCTTTTTCAAGAGATAAGGAAATTTTATTAGAGGAGAATGCAGAAGACAATTCCAATACAAAGAGATAATATCACCATCCCTCAGCAAGACTGTCAGCATATCTTATTAAGCTTTTCCCTTGACACACGATGAAGAGAAACATCTAGAGTGGGTCACCGACTACATTATTTCATTAACAAGGATAGACAATCTCCAAGGTTCCAAGCCACTTGCCTCCATGCAATGCATCTTTTATTCCCATTCCAGGCTAATTGGGCAGGAAGACCTTTTTTTCCCTGTATTTTGCCCGTCTTCGATGTTTGTCGAGAGATTAAATGTGCATAAGAGGTATGTAGTGGCATATGGGTCAACGCATGCAAACGTGCATTCCAGTCATTGTTATGATTTGAGGGGCTGCTACTTTAGCATGGTATTGCTCTTTTGTTAATGAAGTGTTTATCATTTCTAATGGTGTTCAAAGACTAGGGAGGTGGACAAGGAATTTGGTTGAGTCAACTCAACTATGCACTCATCTGAATGCCAAGTTGCAAAAAAATCATTGGGACACAACAAAAGTACAAAAACTAGAGAGAAGTGTGTGATGTAAAGAGACTTCAAGGATCTCGCAAACAAGTATCTAGAAGAAACTACTGGCTTCCTCTACCTTATTGTTTACTGGCTTCTTCAATTTTATGGAGTTTGAGATACACACCTTACCAACCCTTCTCAAGCCCTAGCCATCCATTCCTCCATAACATGTGTTTAGATCTTCTGATACCTTTGTAATGCCAAGACCAGTAGCAAATTCAGCCATCTGAATTCTCAAAAGGTACATCATTCCCCTCGGTGGAAAGGAACTCATCCTTGAGTTTGAAAAAATGTCTACCCTCGAACTTAACGTAGCTCCATGGCTAGTCTTTCATCGCATCAGTGGAAGTTGATGGTGAAGTCCTCAATGTCAACTAGGCATCAAGGTTTTAGGACAAAAACACACCCTGTGCAACTCGTTCAAGTCAACTTGGACAGACACAATCTGGTTCGACAACATGGGTCAGAACTGAAAATAGAGGTGATTCAACCAAGCTCGGCCAAGCTGTGACTCGACACAGGATCAACTAGTCTCTCCAAGTCACCAAGTCTTAAAACCATGCTATATATATCGTTGATCGGATCGTGTTCTCACTTTATCTTGCGTTTTCCGGTATGTGTCTTCTCTTGGGAGATCTCCTCGATGAATATTGCATTGGTTGGTTTGGGTGTTCGCCCATCACCTGGCACCCTTGCCACCATTGCACTCCAATCAGTGTGGTCACTGTCTTCAATATGATCCTGCATTGCAACAAATACCTTCGTCTTGTTATCTTCCAATGTTGTTGCAATGGTTTCTATCTTGTTGCCACCATCTAATCCAAGCCAGAGTGAACACAAGAAGCAGACGATGAAGATGTGGCCACCAAAAGCCTAATTTCCTACAACTAGCTTCTTTGACTAGTTGTTAAAACCATCCTAGGTATGGTGTCCTGCATGGAATGCAAGACAAAGCAACCAAGTCACCGAGTCCTAAAATCAAGCTAGGCATATCGTTGATCGGATTGTGTTTTTGCTTTATCTTGCATCCGCGGGTACATCTGTCTTCTCTTGGGAAATCTGCTCAAAGATTATTGCATTGGTTTCTCTAGGTGTTCGCCCATCACCTGGCACCCTCACTAACGTCACGCTCGGATCAGTTTGGTAACTTTCTTCAACATGCTCCTTTTTTTTTCTTTTCTTTTTTTTATACACATGCACTCACACCACAGTGGGATTTCACCACAATGAATACTCAAACCCATGACTTTGTGTTGAAACTCTTGTGAGTCTACCACCGAGGCATGAGTAAGGACCCGTCCTCAATATGCTCATGTTTTACAGCAACTGCCTTCATCTTGGTAACTTCCAGCATCACAGCCAATGTTGTCAAAATCATTATCGTATCACAAATCGTAATAGGGGTTGAATCGTATAGAATCGCAAATCATATCGTAAATCGTAAGATTTTTTATGATCTTCTTAAAAATATGAAAAATATAAATAAATCAGAAAAAAAAACAAAAAAAAAAAACCCAGCAATCATCCTTTTGCCATCAATATGCACCGAGTAATACCATGTCATGAAAAGGATTCTTATCTTTAAGCCTTTCAAGAAATTTTCCTTAAAACATACAAGGATCCTTTAATAATTTAGGTTCTTGTTAACTTTCTTGAATGTAGAATCATATTAGAAAAGTGGCATTTGATTTTAAAGACCGACAAAAAAGGATATTTTGATTTCTAACCATCATTCCACAATACATATAAGTCGACATGATCTCAACCATCCATAAAAACATTCCAAATAAGTCGTACATCAATTTGGTGTTTTACTAGTTAAGAAGTAAAAAATCATTATAAAATAAAAAATCTAAGCTCTACAATTTAACATTGAAGAGAATATATATCATTTCATCTCTTATAAAGAACAAAAAATAATAATTTATCTTTTCTAAACAATTCTTTTTTTTTTCTTCTTCTTTTTTTAAAAGGTTTTTTTCTAAATGATTCTTAAAGCCAAGTGAAGCTTAAAATAGAAGAGAACAAGTATAATTTGAATTGTAAATCATAGGATTCAAATCATAAAATCACAAGATTCATATAAAATGGGATTCAAATCATTTTGCTTAAGATTCGACTCAAATCGTAAATCGTAGGATTTTGACAACACTGGTTGCAACAATGGCTTCTATCTAATCACCTCCTACTATAATGCAAGCCGGAATGAACATAAGAAGCATCTGATGAAGATGTGGCCCCAAAATCCTAACCTGTGGGGTCCTATAACCAGTCTAGTGGGCCCTCTTCTTTTTTTTAAGGTAACAAAACTTTATTAAAAGAGAATTCCAATGCAGCATTATCCAATCTGCCTCTATACTACATCTCTTTCCAAACGCCCAACATCTGTCTTGCGTAGCTTAGAAAGATTGAGGGATTTCCTGTCCTAGGCATGGAAGTTAATGTGGTTGCTGGAATGCATTCATGGCTTCACTCCTTCCCTCGGGGTTACCGATTCAATGGTATGGTATTTAAAGAAATCTGGCCGCTTTTCGATCCGCTCCTTCTACAGCATGCTCGCCAATTCCCAGTTGGAAAGATTGAGGGATTTCCTGTGCAGGGGGTTGGAGAGAAGCAAAAAGTTTCATCTCTTTAAATGGGATGAAGTATGCAAGCTGTATCGGGATGGGAGGATCGGGGGTTAGGTCTTTGAGGTTAATGAATTCAACGCTTCTGCAGAAATGGTTGTAAGGGTTTGGCACATAGGAAGGAAGAGAGAAGACGGTGGTTATAGCTAGTAAATATGGAGTGCGGGAAGGGGATTGGTGGGTAAAGGGATCATCGAATATAAGGCGTCAAGTTTTGTGGAAAGCGATCGTTGGGCTAACAAAGAAATTTAAGGGGTCTGTTTTTCTTGTGATGATGGTAAGAGAATCAGATTCTTGGAAGATGTATGGATAGGGGAGAGACCTCTTCACGATGACTTTCCAAGACTTGCTAGTCTGGATCCGGACATAGGCGTAACATCGTATGGATGTTTTTCTTCCTCAAGCAGTATGACAGTGTGTGCCCCACAATGTAGAAGAAATATGGCAAATGAGGATGCGGGCATGCAAGTTTATGTGGATGCTGGAATGCATTATTCATGGCTTCACTCCCTCCCCGGGGATATTCGAAGAAGTTCGATCACTTTTTGATCCGTTCTTCTACAACATGATGGGTAGTTCCCAGTTGGTTGCTAGCACCGCCCGGTGGTTGGTGGGGGGAATCGGATGCTAAAAATTGATAATGTCTAAAAGAGATCAATGATGTTGTGTAATTGTCATATGATGTGTATGCTGGAAGTGAAGACGATGGACCATTTGTTTATTCATTGCTCCTCTCAAAGGGTGTCGAAGAGTCTTGTTGGCTTTGGGAATGTCATGGGCCATGTCGGGGACCATCGCAAGCCTCTTCTTTGCATGGGACGGGGGAAGGGATGGGAAGAAGGCGAGAGAGGCTGGAGGTTAGCCCTTTTGGCGATCATTTGGGCTATATGGGGAGAAAGGAATAACAGAGTTTCCCTAACAAATGTGGGTCGGAACAGGATGCCTATAAGAGAGCTGGACTCAATGTAATTCATTGGGCTTCATGTCTTAGGGAATTTGGCCAAGAAGATTGACCCTTGGTTTTTGGCCTTTAGTTGTATGGATATTTTGGGCTTTTGCTCCTATTAAATAAAAGTGTGTCATCTTAAAAATAAAATTTAAAAAAAAAGGCAAAAACTATGCCAAAAACGACAAGTACAACCTAACAAAGAAAATAAATTATAAACATCAACGGCCTATAAACAAGAGGCCCATCCCATTACATCTAACTTAAACCTTTCTGGCAACCTCTACCATCAACCCACTCATATTCCAAAAGCAACGGTTAATCATTCCCTCACAAATAGTCCATAAAACTGCCATTAAGATCAGCTACCACACCACCCTTCCTTCCCAACCCCTCTACCGTGCCAAGCCAAGAGAAGATCTTCAATAGACCTCAACATCACCCTTCCTTTTGGACAAAAAGGCAATGAATAGTGGGCCCTCAGTATTAAGTTGTGTTTGGAGATTTTTAAGAGATAGGGATCCTCTTTGTGGTTTTAGCTTGATTCTTTTTAGAAAATATCTTGAGGATTTTATTAGGAGTCTAATATTAGGTCTCTTTGGTTTTCTTTAGTAATAATTCCAAGTATAAGGAGCCCTCAGCCTTATGAGCCACTGTCATTAGTAGTTTCCATTTATGGAGATTGGTGTCTTGAGAGATCTTTAATGGGATATTAAGTCATTACTGGTTTTCTATTTAAGAGATTTGTGTCTTGAAAGATCTTTGATAAGATAAATTAATATCTTTGGTGATCTTTATTAGGATAAAAAGAGATAAGCATAAGAAGATTTAGGCCCATATATGTGTTGTATTTTAGAATTATTTTCTTAATTTTGAATAATTAAGTTTATATACATGTCCTTGTAGACACCATAAGGTAATGAGATTGAAATAAATAAATTTAAAAAAAAAAAGTATGAGTTTTAGGAGAAATTATTCTCTGGCATAGAGAGAAAACCTTAATAAATCAACTGTGTGCAAAAATCCGAAATTCTCTTCTTTTCTTCTCTCTCACCCACTTTACGTCATCCTACAATACCTTAAATGCTTTGGTTGGAGATGAAGGGTCTTTAGAGACTAACACATACACCATGTTGTCTACCGCTCGTTAGATGTGTTGGTAGAGAGAAACAATGTAGTGTGTGTTAGTGATCCAGGGTTTTACCCCTGGTTGTGTTACCTTTCAAAAAAAAAAAAAAACACATACACCATGTGATTCTCTATCATGAACTGTTGGGCCATTAGGAATTGTGTTCTGTCATGAATTGTTGGCCCACTAGGAATTGTGAATTTGTTCTTTGTTCATTTTGCTCCTCTGAAAATATTTTCATAGGCAAGAGTGTAATCGGAACACCATCCTTGGTAAGGGAATAGGTATTGGGACTCGCTCGATGCATTATATCATGACCGTATAACCACGGGTGCTCCAATTGCATATGGCATGCATCCATTGGTGCTACATCACACCAAACTTCAACCTTATATCATTTCCCAATTGGAAAAGATACAAAGCATCTAGTCCTTATAGGAACTTCTCCACCTTTCTCGAACCACTGAATTTGGAACAGTCATGGATGGCATCACTCCTTCAGCTGCAATTTATCTACCATCTCATTTGACACAATTCTGACCATCGCTTCCATCAATTAAGATGGTGCAAATCTTCCCACTTTATGTAAAAGTGGTGCAGAATTTATTGTGATGCAACCACCCATCATCTCCTTGCTTCGGAGTTGTCAACATTGCACGTTGGATAACCATGGCCTCACCCACCCCGACCACCTTCAACTTCTTCATTTCCCCATCCTAGAAACATGGATCCGAAAGGGTTGCAACGATAGCACGAGCTTATTCTATATACTCTCCTATAACGTCAATCGAATCTTCTTCCGTAAGGGCAATTGGTTTTCCAAAAGCTTTTGTTTGCATTGGGAGGCAATATGCCCCAATCGATCCCCCCCCCCCCCCCCCAACACACACACACACACACACACACACGGGGAAAAAAAAAAGTGGGGTTTGCCTTTGTTCCTTTACCAAGTACGCCTCTTCACATATTGGGATTTGAAACTATTGCTGAGTTTGTTTACCATGCTTTAAGGGGGATGAAGGACTGGTTTGGTATAGTTTGACGAATTCCAGCTTGTTGGCCCACCGCTTGCATTGATGCTTTAAATGATCTAAGCCTCTTTGCCACATTATTCACACTCTTCAGCTTTCAAAGCATGCTGGCATGCTTGATAATTGGATTCAGATTTCTTGGCGTAATCCATAAAGATATCTTTTTATAGCAATTTCATCAGTCTCTAAGTCACAACAAGATGAAAGAACATACAATTCCTCTCAATATTCCTCGACAATCTTCACACCTTGTCAAAGGTCTTGAAGTTTGTCAAAAAAATCCTAACCATAGTTGATCAGAATAAATTTGACCTTCATCACTTCTTTCATCTCCCCTGAGTTAATCAGTTCACATGGGGCATTTGGAAAGAAAGAAAGGGAGGGAGGATGCTTCTTTCAATACACCTGTGGAGGTGGAGACTGTTCCCATTTGATATCACATGGAGTGTGTGAAAAAGAGAAAAGTGAGGATACGTGATAGTAAAATTTTCATTTTTGAAATCTTTAAAGAGAACAAATTGCTTATGTGATGGATTCAACAATGGTGAGACCTGAATTTGAGGCGTCAAGCCGGAAACTCCTTCAAGACTGGAGTTCCGTGTCAAGTGGCGGTGAGGCTCTAACCTATTGTAGTGTAAGGCATTCCTCTTCCATTTGTGGTCTTGGTCTCCCTTGGGTTAGTAATAGTTTTCTTCTTCTTTTTGAGTGGTTCTCTTGGGGTATTGAACAATGTAGGAGAGACAAGAGGATCACTCTTTCTTTCTTTCTTGTTTTTTTGGCCTCCAAGCAACTCCCCCCGTTTTTGTTTCTCTTTTTCTTTGTTTTAATAAATTTGTGGTTATCATTCAAACAACATACGTCGACATAGAAAATAAAACAAAAGCAATGCCTTTGAAGGTTTTCCAAATCCCTTACCAGGTCCTCCCAAAAGCGGCCTGAAACAGCCTTTTTGAATCGTACAATCCACTTTCCCCCGTTGCAATTTGCAGAATCCTGGTCAAATGGCAACTAATTGTGAGCCGATAGCAACAATGCAATTCACTTCTGCCATCCGCCCAAAAATTTTGCATTGAACAAAAAATAACAAAATTAACAAAAACAGTCAACCAGAACTATCATTGCAGAAATTGTTTACCTCCCATAGAGGCCGAATGCCCTCCTTGAAAAGATGCAAGTCTGTGGGAACCGGCAAAGTGGAAGGGCGAGCAAGATGGCAATAGCAGACCCAAAAACCTTCGACCTACAAATTATCACATTCAAAAGCATCTCTTGTTAAAGAAAAGTTCTAAATCTTAGTTCTAAGGGAGTGCCTCACCCAACACTGCCATAGTAAATCAATGAAACCAAGTCATTAACAATCAAAATAAATACCAAATTCTAAGAATCCAAACATCATTCCGATACAAAACTGAAAAATGGAAAAGGAACATAATAATAAAAAGTACAGAAACGTATGCTATTTAACAAATCATACCAACGTTTAGGAGGCATTATATCATCATAAAAAATCTAACCTTGTATGTAATGCATAACCAAGCGTGTATGTGACTTTGCCGAAAGTTGAAATGGAAGGAGACCGAGTGTAACAACCAAAATGGGATGGGCCCGTGCATGCAGTATGTGTTTCATCGTTCTACGGATAGTTTCTACTCAGATTCAGAAGAAACTGAGTCGATTCTTCCAATTCAACTCGGTTACCATGAGTTTGTTAGCCTTGTTGCAAAGCTACAATAGTATACCAAATTGTAACCGAAGAGATCAGCTTCAACCTCCCATGTTTGTAATCATTGTATCACATATGATGGTTCAGAAGAAAAGCTTACCGTACTAAATTCAACAATTTTCTTTATGTTGTCCTCGTACGATGTTTGTGACCGCACTCCTGGTGTTCGGCGAGTGTACCAAAACACGAACTTGTTCTGATATTTTAATTTTTTTAAAAAAAAAAAGAAAGGTATAAGTCCAATTTCCTAAAAATTAGTCATCAAAACCACCATGCTATCCAGTGTCATCAAATTCACCATAGATATCAAGCTGTATTTGGATGTACAATTGAATTGAATTGTTAACTTTTGAGTTCAATAAATTCGAAGAGAATGGCCATAAAGTATTAATATTTCCAAGCATTTGCAACAAAGAACTAGCCTCCACATTGCAGGCGCATTCCCTTCAATTATTGTTCAATACGAAACACCCAAACACCCATTATATCATTTGTTTAAAAGGTTATGGGCTCACTATCGCCAATTTCTTGTGGGTCCCACCTACTTCCACTGCAACACGGCATGTATAACGCATTAACCGTAATGCCCATTATATGCAAGGTTGTAACCCCGTGATAAATTTCAGTGAATATTGAGGAAAGTAATCAAGCTTTGATAACTTCCATTTTATCAAGCTAGTTATTGCAATTCCTTTCAATTGGGCATCCAAACACAGCTTTAATTGACAGCACCGATCAGTCTAGGGTTTTGAAAGCAGATGAAAGCATATCGCAAATGCAAGCAACTTAAGGGAGGAAAAGGGTATCTTCAAACCCTAAAAGTCGATTTCACAGCAAAAATGGAATTGGTAAAAAAATAATAAATAAAGTAGATCGAGAGAAAAGGAGATAAGAGGGAGAAGAAGAACCTTTAAGAGATGAAGTCCAGCTTTCAGCTCGCGCTCTTGCCTCTCTTTTTCAGATGCTGCAGCATCGGCGACAGGGAGAGGATTCAAACCCTTGCTCTCTGCTATCTCCATGCTTCTGCTCCGCAAATATTCTAAAAAATTCTGATAAAGAGCTTCGTTCGACTCCCGCACCAGAAACAGACTTTGTTTACCGTTTTCTGAATGGGTATTCGTTGAGGAACGATCACAATATGAAGATGGATTTGTCTATACTGTATTCATCTTCCTGGGCGGCGGTGGGCGTGGAATGGGTACTACTACCTCCACCCCACATAAGAGACGGACGGTCGAGTGAGGGCTCTGTGGGGTCCATCATGATGTATATGTTTTATCCACGCCGTCCATCCATTTTTAAAGGTCGGTTTGGATTATAAGCCTAAAAATGAGGTAGTTTTCAACACTGCCGCCAATCCCGAGACTGTTTCTTGTGGTGTGGTCCACTTGAGACTTCAATGTGCCTCCTTTTGGATCGTGCCCTAAGATCTTTAAATATGGATGAACGATGAACAGTGTGGATAAGACGCGTACATAGCGGTGTGCCCACAGGACCTTATCAGGACCGTCCGTCTCTAGCTAGTCCTGGGGTTAGCACCCAATCAGCGTCCGCTCCTCCGGGCGCAGCTTCGGTAGATCCCTGTGTGTCAAGCCCACCTGTTTACACCACGAGTCGGATCCTCTGTTGGCTTCATTGGTCCAACATCACACCACAAGTCAGATCCTCCTAGCAGGAAATCCTGCTTGGAGCCTTTTCATTGGTCAACATCATTACATAGGTCTATAACCCTGTCACATCATCAATGCAACCTGGTCATATCTCAGTGTAACCTAGTCACACGACATCATGCAGTGGACCAGTAAAAAGGCTCCTAGCAAGGAATCCCTCTTGGAAGCCAACAGAGGACTGCACTCTTACACCACACCAGCAAACCAATAAAATACTACCATATGTTAGCATTGTGTACTAGCGATGAATGAAATCTTACTAAAGGTAGACTCAAACTGAGTTAACTCAGTTAGCTTGCTCAACTTCTCTCAGTTAAGCTCGATTTGGCTCAACTTGAAAGTTGGGTTCAGGCTGAATTAAGCTCTTTTTAAGGTCGAAAGAATTGAGCTGAGTTGAACTCGGCTCAAAGCTAGCCCAAGCTTGTTTGGCTCAACTCGACTCAACTTAATTTTATATATATTATAATTATATTATATATATACATATAAGATGAAAAAAAAAGCCCACCCATATTAAGGAAAAAATAACTCACCCACCTCCTTTTTACTTTTCTTCACAAGCTGGAGCTTTTATTTGAATCAAGTTAGCTAATATGGCTCGAGGACTGAGTTGAGTTGAACTCAATCTGACGTAGGCTGCGAGCTGAATCGAGCGGAGCTGTACTAAGCTTGACTCGATTCAACTCGGTGTCCAACTTTAAATCCTACTCTCACGATTGCACCTTCGAGATATATTTTGCCTAATATCCTTTAGCGACACATCGTCATCAGCCAAAAGCAAAATGGCTCGGAGTCATGCACGTGCTCACATACACGGCACTACGATGAAGGTCACAGCCCTCACACGAGTGACATGTGTAGCCAGAGTAGCATACTCGACAGATTTATAAAGACCCACCAAGATATGAAGTCCATCACAATCCAAATATGTTCAGCAAAGCCGTCTCACGCAATACTACTAAAATGGGGATCCCTCCAAAGACTATCAATGTTTTCATGAAAACTACAGGGCTTTATAAGTCAATTTCTCCCTAAACGAAAGGAAATTAAAGGACACAACAAGGAATACGAGTTCAACTAGCATACAAAACGATCTCGATGCTCATAACCTTTGAGGATCTATATAGATAAGTTGGCAAAGAGAATTGAAAGCGGTTTCATTCCATAACCTTCAAGTATCCGGGACCAACAGGGAAACCCAACAAGGGTTGCCACTTCCTGAGCTATATAAGTAGCATGTGATGAAGAGTTCGGGGCCCATGCCAAACACACTTTCTTTATATAGCGCAACGCTAGTTCACTCACTTCTATCCAGCTCTGTTGTAGAATGTCCAGAGTTTAAGATAGCTTGAATTGTTATTGTCCAGTGTGTTGTGGTACACTTAGGAGTAGCATAAATATTCACGGCCTACCATCGTTGAATACCTAATCAACCACGTCCTTATGTGGTAGACTACACCCAATCACATCCATTAACTATCTGCCTCAATTGTTTGCCCATGCAAGTGATTGTATGTATTTATCTTTTATACATTTCTTTGCTTATTTTGTTTACTCGTCAATTGTATTGAGCTTCAACCATAAATCAATAAATTTAGCATTTTAACACCTAGTTTTAAGTATTTTTATCAATTACTGCACTATGGAGAGAAACCCAATGCCTATGATTACAATTGGGGGGTAAAAAAAATAGTCATTAGCTCAAGGCAAAAAGTTCTCATTCAACTACGGATGCTGGTTAGATAGTTAAGTCAACCTTCACAAGTTCTATCTTACAACTAAACTAATCTGACACCTGGGATTGCAAGCATTCAATCAAGCTTGAGTTGGGCATGACTCCGGCACATTCATACTATCTTAACCGCACATATTTGACCAAATGCAACTTGTTCATTGATATGCATGGCCTTATGTTTGATTCAATGGCGAATATGACGTGTGTGCGCCTTACATCCATGTCGTCCATTCATTATGAAAGCTCATTTCAAGACATGATAAAAAAAAAAATGGAAGCATATCCAAATCTCAAGTGGACCACAGTACAAGAATGACAATTGGCCATTAAAAACTTCATGTGGGCCACGAAAGTTTTGGATCAGTTGATATTTGTGCAATCTTTTCATCCAAGTATCCCTGGCCTTATCAAACAGAGTTGGATGGCAAATAAACATTCAAGTGGCCCTCATGAAAATTTTAATTGTTGTTTTAAATCAAGACCGTTTCCTGTATCATGGTCCTCCTGGGTTTTGGATCCATTTTGGGATCACACCCTGAAATGAGTTTTTTCAAAACAGGTGGACAGCATGGATGTAAGTTGCATACATCATAGTGGGCCCACAGTTAGGGATCCACCCACCTAGGTGGATTAGGGGATCCACCATAGCCTTGCCGCTCCATGGGCGGTGAGGTGGCGGTGGTGGGACCCACTGTTTGGTAGAGCGGAATAGGTGTAGCCCTGGTCTCACCCACAACGGCGTGGCCCTTAGGGTGGCACCTACTTAGAAGTGTGTGCTGTATATCCAGGATGTCCATCTGCTTTTAGACATCATTTTAGGGCACTGAGCCCAAAAACGAAATTCAGATCCAAGTCCACCTGGGACCACTAGTGGTTGAACACTCTACCACTAAAAACACCTTAAGGCCCACCGTAATGTTTATTTGTCATCCGTCCTATTGGTCAGGTCACATAAACCTGGATGGACGGAAAAAAAACAAATATCAAAATTATCCAAAACTCCCGTGGCTCATAAGAAGGTACAATTGGTCAATTACCGCTCTTTCCGATGGTTTGGTCCACCTGAGATTTGAATATACATCATTTTTTTGCTTATGCACTTAAATGAATTGGAAAAACAGATGAAGGGCATAGATATACAATACATACCCAAGGTGGGACCCACGGTAAGGACCACACCGTCTTGGGTGAGGCCAAGGCGGCACCTCCGCGTACCTTAAGTGCGAGGCAGGGTAGATCCCTAACCATGGGGCCCATGGCGATGCATTTTCCTTACATCTATATGGTCCATCTCTTTTTACATCTCATTTTATGGCACAATGCCTAAAATGAAGCTGATTCAAATAAAAGGTGGACCACACCACAAGAAACAGTGGTGAATGACCATTAAAAACTTTTTGCAGGCCACGAAAGTTTTGGATCAAGCTGATATTTGTGTGGTCCCTTCATCCAGGTATTTGTGACCTAGTTAGAAGGTTGAACGGCAAATAACCATTCTAATGGCCCAAAGAAGTTCTTAATTGTGGATACTCGATCACCACTCTTTCCTATGATGTGGTCCTATGATGTGGTGCTCCACAGTTAGGGGGCATGGACTAGGTACTACGTGGGGGCGCGGATTTCCTGCGAAAGCGTTGCGCAGAGATTACCTGCGCTGGGAACCACAGTGGAGCCCACAGGGATTTTTTTTTTTTATAAATCCACACCGTCCATCCGTTTTGGGAGCTCATTTTAGGACACGAAAACAAAAATAAACTGGATCCAAGACTCAAGTGGGCCTCACTAAAGGAAAAGGTGGGTAGCTAAATTACTACCGTTGAAACCTCCCTGGGGTCCACAGTGATGTTTATATGACATCCATACCGTTCATAACGTCACTACTACTGGGATGAACTGGAAAACAAATATTATCCTGATTCGAAACTCCTGTGGCTCCACAAATATTTCAACTGTGGACGTTCAAATCTCACGTTTTTGGCCCACTTGAGTCTTGGATCCGGTTCATTTTTATTTTCATATTGTAAAATGAGCTCCCAAAACGTATGGACGGTGTGGATTTATCAAAAAAAATCCATGTGGGCCTACCTTGGTTCCCAGCGCAGGAAATTCCTGTGCTTTCGCAGGAAATCGGCGCCCTAACATCATCGCTACGGATGCGGATGCAGACATGACAGCACGTGCCACATTGAGCCTGTCTTGAGCTGTGCACAGGCTCAGGTAGTACCTAATCTGCATCCACAGTCAAGGATCCACCCAAGCCGAAGCGGAGACCAATCAGTATGACCAGCTGATGCCCACTGGAGCAGGCTTGAGACAGCCCAAACTTAAAATAAACGGCTCCGCACGGTCTAATTTTAGGACGAAGATCAGTGGGCCCCTCTCTGCCCACGATTCCATACATCCGTGGACCATCCTGACGCATATTTCCTGTAGCCCGTCCAACAAAAAAACTCTATGCAGCCCACCATGACATGTGCTACAGCCGCTCGTGTTAGGACGTGATAGGAAAAATTAGACCAATCCAAAGCTCGAGCATGCAACACCACTGGAAAAATGGTGGAATGGGACACCCCCTTTCGAATCCTTCCTCGGACTCTGATGATTATATGCCATTTAGCTCGTTCATGACTTGGACCCATCAGAATAAACCAACGGATCCAAATTGTAGGTCCTATGGTCCAAGTGGTAGGCATTTCTGCACTCACTCTCCATTTGATGTGGCTCACTCGAGTCTTGAATTTTGTTAGGCTTTATTTTTTTTAGCTCATGTCCCGGCGTAAATGACGAAAAGAGTGGACGTGTGCCTGCAATGTCCGTGTCAGTGACCAAGAGAGCTTTGCTCCGTATAACCATTGCTGTGGGAAGTACAGAAACAGATATCGTCCCCTCAATGGTCCAAAAAGTAAAATATAAATGATAAACAGAGGATCGACGACTCAATGGTCCAATAAAAGAGACTGTTACTCCAACATAATTAAAAACCAGGACTTTGAATGTGTTGGTGATTTATTACAGGCATTTGAAGCTTTGGAAGGTACGCATGGGTTAAATGCGACGCGCCTGAAAGCTCGCACATTGTAAGGGCGCTATATTGGGAGTGGATTGCCTGAGAACTCGGGCACAGATATATACCTGTGACCGGGGCTGTGTGGGGCTTCAAGAGATGTCCGTGAAAAATCCACTCCGTCCATCTGTTATAAAAGACCATAATACTGAGGGATGATAAAAATCAGGCATACCAAATTCAGGTGGGCCACACCACACGAAACAATGGAAATTGAATGCCTAGGGTGACAGAAGTTTTAAATCAGTATGATATTTGTGCCTTCATTTTATCTGAGTGGTAATAACCCTATAAACGGTTTGGATGGCATATAAACATCATGATCATCTCCAGGAAGGTTTCAACGGTGGACGTTTCTTTTCCTGTGCTTCATTTGGTATGGGCCACCTGAATTTTGTATCTTCCTAATTGGTATAATTATTTCCTATTGTGATCTTTTAGAACAGATGGACGGAGTGGATTTGTCACTGAATCCATATAGGACTCACACAGCCCCGGGCACAGGGATATCTCTGCACCCCAGGTCACAGGCAATCCGCTCCCAGCTATATTGGCTTGTGTTCCAGAGGGAGTTTTTGGTACTCTAATAGAAGTTGATGGTTGATACACGTGCAGTTAAAAGAAGTTAAGCCATGTACACGCAAAAGTCAAAGTTAAACCGTCCAGATCGTGAAAACAACTTTAGATGGATTATAATCCCAAAATTGAACAGGCTTCGCATCTGATTAAGGGGCATTTGTTAGTCAACATCTTACTGTTGGCTGTTCTTCATTTGGCCATACTGGTAGGACTACTTCTCAGTCTATTTTCGTAGTTAATTCAAGCACGCATGTCGAATTGTACATGCATACCACACACATAATTTATGAAAGCATGTGTATGAAGTATCATATTCTGCCGGAGTATTTAAAGCTTTTCTCTGTTTTGAATGTATACGCCACGAAACATGCACTAAAGCGCAAATTGCGCTGCACTGGCTATCATTGCATGTTTGTGATACACTCGCATGTATGGAAACGCCCGTGCACCTACATGGAGAGAGAGAGAGAGAGAGGGAGAGAGAGAGAGTTCACGTGCATGTGTACACCTTCACCATCCAACGGCTGGTGTTTTAGCTAGCAAAAGTTCAAGAACTCCTCGACTTTCTTCCATACCTTCTGGCCCCTTTTACACATGATTTCAACAACTCCCGACTTTTTAAGGCCCCACATGTTGCAAAATGAAGACAGTAGAATTGGACTTTTTCAAGGCCCCCAGCTCACATTAGCTAGCTACAGTGCCAGAAGAGAAGACTGCAAACAGGCCCAGCTTACCATACTTCTTTTGTTGCCATGGCTGATCACGGTGGTGATTTGACAATTTTAATGGAGGCCGTGGTACTTTAAACTGGCCATGAAAAGATTGTATCAATTAGGGTATTTATGAGAGCTAAATACGAGTGAGAATGGCTGTCCACAAGGAGCTAGTGTCCATGTCCATCCAGGATTTGAAGCTAGCCCACCGTAATGGGCCACACCCCGATGATCTCCTGGATTTGAGGAACCCGACCGCCAATCCAGACCTTTTCTTTAGTCCTGTGTGAACTCTTAATTGCCAATTTGCGGACCTCAGAGTGAAAGGTTACGACTGTCCACCTAAGTCGTTTGTTGTTTTCTTCTCCTCCTTCGTCCTTTCTTTTTCAAGGAGTGATGGGATGGCTCACCCGAAGTAGGTCCCAATGCAACAATTGTTTGGATCGGTGAACCATGGACTACGATTGCTAGCTCGTAATGAAAAGTCCAAGTTCTACACATAACCGTACTGTCCCTGGTGCTCCTCGCCGAGCAGTAACTTTCAAAGTAACAAGAAGTCTAGACTTGTTAGAACCGTGGGTTTTCCAGGGAAGGAATGTCCGTGTCTGATTAATTCAGAGACCATCATGGTTAGAAAACATCAGCCAAAAATAGATAAATAAATAGGTATCTCATGGCTTAAAAATCTCTAAGGGGGTGTTTGGATCTTAAGGTAATTAAGCTACTTATGCCTTAAGTAGCTTATCTTCATCTGTACTTACTAAATTGAAGTGATTAGATAACTTTAAATTAAAAAGCTACTTATGATTAAGCATAAACCTAACTTATTTATCTCAAATAAGTTACTTATCTACTACTTAAGTAGAAAAAGCAATTTATCTAGTAGTATCTAAACGGGCTATAAGTTAAAAAAAAAAAAAAAAAAAAAAAAAAAAAATCAGCTCAAGGAGATTGCAAGTTTGCAACTATCCTGCAATTTCTTGATTTCTCAAAATCATTATACCCTTTTGATTGATTTTTTTTTTTTAACACACTCAGGCACACCACAATGGATACTCGAGCCAATGACCATTGTGTTGAAACTCTTGTGAGTCTACCAAGGAGGCATGAGTCAGGACCCTTTGATTGATTCACACCAACTAAAACACCCTGCGGATAAATGATGCCACACATGCATCTACTCTATTTCTACGTCATGAGTTGCTTGCCTATGTCATTTGAAGGGTGTGTCTCCGCTCTGTTCCTCGTGTGAGGTTGGCTTTACAGTCCTCCTGTTGCCTGTCTGATGCAACAGGAATTTAAATCTGAATGGGCCATCCAAGATACGTAGCCCGTGGTGGCTCTAATTCATAATTTTTCATAATTAGTAATTGCATTGATGCTATCTATGCTAATGCACATGGTGTGCTAAAACATGTAATGTACTATTTTACCAAGGCGCACATTATTGGATGTAGCTGGTACACACATATCACATGAAAACATATACCATATATGCCACCGTCAACATTCAAGCACCCACATATGTTCGCATGTTAAAGTTAATGTGAAAGCATGCACATATGCCGGCTTTCATTTTTAAGTGTCCCACATGTAACAACCCAACATCTCTCTCGGGTCCCCAACATTTGCCACCATTACTCCACATGCAGCCAACATGTGCCACCTATACTAATATTACCAATGCGCATGTGCCACATACATGTACTAGATAATCTCTCTTTAGGGCATTTGACAAATAACATGCATGACAAGGTATCCAAATGTGTTGTATGGGATAGTATCTAGGATAAACGGTTAATGATAGCTCATCCGTTACAAAACTTTCATTGCATTCAATTGGATGTTGTAATTATTACTGGTGAAGATTATTGGTGCAACGTAGATGGGTGAGATCGTTCACTGTCTCTCTCACAAGATACTTACTCCAAATCTACTAACAGGGACTCTTCAACCAGTCTTCCTCAAATTCACGAGGGATATCTTAAATTCATGAGACCAATCTTCGAATTCACGAAGAAAAGATGAAGACAAAGCTTTATTGAAGATAATAATAAAGAATAATTTCTCAAAATGAAAATAAAACAATCTTATATACTTCCTAACATAAGAAAAAATCCTAAAAAATCATAATATAAAGAGTTCAAATAAAAAAGAAAAAATTAGAAGCTTCCGTGTAACTCTCTATGCAAGTTCGGCCGCCCAAGGCAAAACGGTCGGCCGCCTAATGATAGCAGTTCAGTCACAGTTCGGGTGACCGAACTGGGCCAAAATCGTCCAAAGAGTTTAACCCTCTATTAGCCGGAGATCGGACAGTTGACAAAGGGTGGTCTGGCGCTCAAGCTCTACTGCTCCTTTTGACTTCCTTCCTTTAGCTCTTTTTCATCCACGATCCGGGGGCACCCTCACTACATTAGTCTCCCCCACTTGAAAGAAGCTCACCCTTGAGCTTCGCTTCGACCTTGGATAACAAACCACAATCATTGACTTCATCAATTTTGTTGCAACATAGTGTCCTTATGACATGTAAAGTGCTTGCTGCCCTTGTTTCTGTTTCTATACTCTCCCAACACCGCGTATTGCCAGGAAAGATTGCCCCTCCACTTTAGAAGTTTTTGGGTTCTCTTTCAGAATCATAGGAGCGAGAACAATCCTCGTTTCGTCCTTGACGAATGCGATAGTGCTGTCTCGTCCATGATGAGTGGCATCTCAATCAAATTGTCATGGTAGTCCAAGTATCATCTGGTAGGCGTACATATCTATGACGTCACACAACACTTAGTCCTTGTATGTCTTGCCGATTGAAAAGGACATAAGGCGTTGGTTTTAACCGTTGACACACTGTCCTTTTCAATCCAGCCAATCATATACAGCGATGGATGCAGCATAGTCTTAAGCTTTAGCTTCTCCACCATTGTCTGTGGCATAATGTTTTCATGACTACCACCATCAATGATTACATTGCAGATCTTTCCACCCATTGTGCACCTTGTGCTAAAAAGAGATTGTGGTGTTGGGGGGTTGTTATCTATCTCAGGTGTGTATGCCTTCCTCTGTACAATCAGTGACACACCTTGATCTCCAGGAAGCCATTCAGTTTATTCCTCATCATTTTCAGTATGCTCAGCATTGTTATTTTATTGATCTTCCCGTACTTCAACTTCATCTTTAGTGATGGATAGGCTAGTTGCCAGTCTCTGTGTGATGTGTTTGAGAGGTGGCCTGGATGTTCACACCTGAAGCAATGGTCGGGGCTATGACAGCGGTAGGGATTTAGAAATTTACTCGAGCCCAACACAACCGCTGCACGTTGTGGTTTTGAGGGACCACTGCCCAATGTATGGGCGGCTAGATTCTTGAGCAAAACCTCTTTTAGAGTGAGATTGCGTGGGGGTACTTGAAACACCCTTCCCAACAAAACACGCTCCCCCCCCCCCCCAAACGGCCAAACGTGGTAACCCACCACTGAACTAAAAAAATAGCAACATTTAAGACTCGGGTGGGTCGACGATGATGCATGCGTTTGTGTCCATGTCATCCATCCACTTTTACATATATTTTAGGGCATTATCCCCAAAACGAAGTAGATCCAATAATTAGGTGGGTCATATCTTAGGAAGCAGTGATTATTTAACATCCTACCATTAAAAACTTTGTAAGGCACACCTTAATGTTTGCCTAGTGTTTATTTGTCGTCCAATCTTTTAATAAGTTCATATTAGCCTGCGTGAAGATAGCCTCATTTCAACATTGAGGTCATGGTATTGATTCCCATAGTAGCTCAAGTGGTAGACTGAGTGAAGATAGCCTCGTTTCAACACTGAGGTCATGGTATGGATTCACATAGTGGGGGTGGATAACATTGTGATGTGACTAACAGGGGTGAGTGGGTGCATTAACAATGGTGTGCGTGAACTAACTAGCCTGGATGAAGTGTAAAAATAAATATCAGCTTTATCTAAAACTTTTTGGCCCATTAATGGACAATCACCACAATTTCAATGGTAGACATTGAATTCCCACTGTTTACTCTTGTATGGCCACCTTGAGTTTTGGTCTCTTGTCCTAAAATGATCTAGAAAAATGGATGGACATAGTGGATTTCTCACAAACACCATAGTGGGCCCCACCTAGCATCCCAGTGAAGGAACTGCTCTGTAACTTCTGCATCATTCGAGGAAATTGGTGTCCGCATCATTTGAGGTTGTGCGTGAGTAGCGAGATTTGCTGATGAAGTGATGTCACCAGGCTCTATGGGCCCCACCATAATATATACGTTGTATCTACGTTGTCCATCCATCTAGAGAGATCATTTTAGGGCATGAGCCAAAGAACAAGGTACATACAAAGCTCAAGTAGACCCCAACACAGAAAACAATGGGGATTGAATGCCTATGTTGAAAACCTCTTGGGGGTACAGAAGTTTCTATAATGATGAATGACCTACATCCAAGGCAAGCCTACATGATGGATGGTCGACATTGAAGGTAGGGCCCACACAATGAACAATTCACATTAAATGTGGGGCCCACACAATAGGTCCACGTAAAGGTGGGCTTTGTAGGATGGATGATTCACAACAAGGTGGGCCCCACATGATGGACGGTCCGCATTAAAGCTCGCCCCTGATGAGGAGTGGCTCACATCAAGTCAAGCCCTGCATGATGGATGGCCCGCATCAAAGATGGGGCCCATATGATGGACGGTCTACAGGATGGGCGGTGGATATCGAAGGTGGACCCCACGTGATGGACAATAACATTGATGGTGGGCCTCGCATGATGGATGAGCAACGATAGAGGTGCGCAATACATAATGGATGGTGCGCAATACATAATGGATGGTGCACATTAAAGGTGGGCCCCTCATGATGAATGACTCGCATCCAAGGTGGGCCCTACATGGTAGATGACCCACACCAAAGGTGGGGCCCACACAATAAATAGTCTACATCAAAGGTTGGCCTCATGTGATGGACAATGAATATGAGAGTGGACCAAACAAACTCGAGGGACAAATGCTTATATCGCAATGGAAACAAAAATATGCTTTTCTACTTTTTAGGTAACAAGTATGTCGTCCGCCAAGCAAGCTTGTTTGCATGGTAAATAAAAACTAAGGGCCTGTTTGGTAAAACTTATTTTTAGTACTTGTCACTGAAGTAAGGTATTTTCAGTAATTTTTCTTATTCAGATTATTTGGTAAATTATAGAAATTAAGTGCTTAATCTGTATTTTCACTGAAAAATGTGGTATTTTTTGAAGTTCCCTTCTCCTGACTTAAAACTTAAGACTAAATGTGGTAAGTGCTTTTCATTAAAAAAATTGGTCATTTTTTTACAAAAATGTCCTTAAATAATGTTTTTACAAATGACAAGTTTACTCATTTTAAAGAATTTCATTTTAGCTTTGGAATGACATAGAATGGGGAACACTTGGCAAAGTTTCCTGGGCCCCTTTATAATGTATAATGTATGTGTTATATCCACATGGTCCATCCATTCTTTTAGATTAGTTTGGGTCATGAGCCCAAAATTGAGACAGATATAAAGCTGAAGTGGACCAAAGCACAAAAGGCAGTGGGGATCGTGACATCCACCATGGAAACATTCCCAGGGATCACTATGATGGTTATTTACCATCCAACCTGCTCATAAGGCCACACAGACTTTGATGAGGGGAAAAGACAAATATCAGCTTAATTTTTATCACACAGACAAAACTTGTGTGGCTTTTGAGAAGTTTTCAATGATAAGCGTTCAATCCCCACTGTCTTCTATAGTGTGGTCCACTTGGGTTCTTGATCTTCCTCATTTTTAGGCTCCTGCCCTAAAATGAACTGACCAAATGAATGGACAGTGTGGACATAAAACATGCATCATGATGGTTACGTAAAAAATTGCCATGTTAATATAGTTCTGGACCTGACAGAGTGAATTAAGACGGGACTTGATGTAAAAGCCTTTGCAGGTAGTTCCTGCGCTGGAATGCTAGGTGGGCCCACTATGATGTTTGTGAGAAATCCACCATGTCCATCCATTTTACAAGATCGTTTTAGGACTTGCATTAAAAAGACAAGGTGGATGAAAAACTTAAGTCAACCACACGAGAGGAAGTAGGGTATTCGACAACCACCGTTGAAACATTTATAGGGCCACAAAAGTTTTGTATCAAGCTAAGTTTTTAGTTTTTTCACTTCATCTAGGTGAAAATAACCTTGTAAATGGTCTGGATAGCATATAAACATAAAGGTGGAGCATGGGATAGTTTCAACGGCAGCATTTCTTTTCTAAATTTGTAGATTTTTTTTTGTATTTGACTCATTTTTAGCAGGAAATCCACGGATTAGGTGTTACCCAATGGATGTTAGTGGGTAACACCCTAACCGTGGCACCTAACCTTGGCACTAACCTTGATGCATGTGTTGTATGTCCATGCAGTCCATCAGTTTTTTTAAATCATTTTATTTTATGGTGCCAAAAATAAAGCAAATCCAAATCTCCAATGGACCACATGGTGGGGATTGAATGCCACCATTAAAAACTTCCTGAGGGCCACGGAAGTTTTGCATCATGCTGATATTTGTGTTTTCCCTTCATCCAAGCCTATGTAACCCTATCAATAGGTTGGATGGCAAATACACATTAAAGTGGGCTTAGGAAGTGTTTATTGGTGGATGTTCCATGACCACCATTTTCTATGGTATGATCCGCTTAAAATTTGGATCGACTTCATTTTTGCTACCATGCCCTAAAATGAATTGGGAAAACTAATAGGTGGCATGGATATGCTACATGTCAAGGGCCCAACAGCTTGGATGGAAAATAAACATAATAATGGGTCCTAAAAAGTTTTTAAAGATGAGTGTTTAATTTTATCTACTCGGCTTTATTTATTAGGGGAAATATTAAATTTTTATTAGATTGGGCATAGGTTTGCCAAATTTGAAGACATGACAATAACAAGTTTCACTTATACTCTACAAAAGATAAAAATTGACAGTACGGGCAATTATGACAAATTGCCAATTTTCAGACGTTTCTAATTTATGTTTATCAAACAAGTTTTTGTGAAAAAAGTATTTATTTTCAGATATTATGACTTTTTTTCAACCAAATTACAAAACAATTTTCTCAGTACTTGTAAGTACTAAAATTCAGCACTTTCAAGCTTACAGCACTTAAATTAATTTTCAGACCTTATTTTCAATTTACCAAACAACACCTAAGATGAGTTATTTAAAGCATAAGCAGCTTATCTAAAGTAACTTACAATCCAAACACCCTTTAAGAGTGAGCATCTGAAATTCAATTAAGACACTATCAGTCAATAAATCCTCATTCAATATGGTTTAGGCCGACCTGCAATTACACCACAACACAACACATCAGAATGCACAATGACTAAATACAACTTTTAAGTGTCGAACGTTGAAACAGATACTAGACACCGTGCACATAATCTACCGCCTCAATTGTGAGTTTTGAGGAAGGAGATGGTTGGATGTGGATGAACACTTTCATGTGTTTGAAATGGTCACGTGTCTTCTTGTTTGCAAACATCCACATCTTGCTGTCTTCAACAGCCAGTGGGAGCTATGCATGTTATTCGCAGCGATGAATCATGGGAGAAATGGACACAATGAATGATTGGCATGTATCAAGAGCAATGCTCCAAGAAGATGACAAACACCTCGCATGCATTTTTGGGCTTTATTCTGAAGAACCGCCAATTACTGCCTAGATATCAGGATCGACCGAGAATGTTAATAAACGGGCTAGGTCAAGTTGAAATAGATTGATCTATTTAACTAATCCAATTGACATGTAATGTCTACATCAAGCATGTTTTTTCACATACGGAATTTAGACTGATGCTGAAATGTTTTATACCCCAGGCCATGTTGAGACGAGAAATACATCATGCCCCTTGTGATATTTTTCTATATTATTGGAAAAAGATACACGCAAGGTGTGATTTATGAAAGCTGCAACACCTTATTAGTCAAGGGATGAAAATGATTTTCTAAGTTGTATATGAGAATCATGCTAGCATGATTTAAACTAGGCTGAATTTACGGCTGCCACAGCTGTGCTTTGAAAACTCGGTTGTCTTGTGGGTCTGTGGTGCCTATATCGGGACCAAGGCATATTTGGCGCAAGGACTTAAGGTAGAATCCCACCCATCGCAGGTTCTGTCTCATTTAAGATCCCATGTATATAATAAACAAAGGAACATGCTGTCGCTCTTCTCACATTTCATACTATCACTGCAATATGGGACCCACCAACATGTAGGGTTTTTGTCAGGTATCCGTTGGACTTGGCCCAATTTCAACAGGTCAAGATCCCATCTTGCTTAAAAAAGGGTTCCAAGTCCTTTTTTAAACCTGGTAAGAGATGAAGACAGGTCCAGGTCTTCCCTTTTGGACCTAGTTAAAATCGAGCTTCATGGGTCGGATCCATTTTGTTCAATGGTATCATTAGCCCACTTGCTTACTTGATGGGGTTGGCTTTTGTAACATGTGAACTTCATGGTGAGACCAGCATATTGGAAGGGTTAGATGTCACATGAACTCATTGGAAGTTTTTATTTATTTATATATTTTTAACACACGTAGACCCTTCCTTACACACTTGCACCACAATGGTACCACTAAGGCATGAGTAAGAACCCGGGTTGGGAATTATATGCTAGGCAAATCATAGCCGGCGGTCCAACCAATTAAAGTAGAGGCATTTTATTCCATTAAATATAAATTGATTATTCTAACAAAAAACAAGTTTCTAAACCATAAACACAGTAGAGAGCCATTTTGGTTCATATAAGAATACCATTTTTCTTTAAGATCTTTTTCAAGATTTTCAGGCATTACCCGAAAATACCATTTCCTTTTTTACTTGGTTTCTTCACCATCATGAAATCCCAAATCATAGTCCAAAAGAGATTCTCATGTTCCAAAATCTCACCCGAAAGTGGGACTTAACCACGGGGAATCAAATCTCTCAAACTTTTCCCCCTTTACAACCAATCAAAGTTTCAGGGACTATTGCCGCCCCTATCAAAATCACTGAACGAATGAATACTGATAGGGCAGTAACCCAGAAGGATCTTGCTCCTATAGTTGAACAGAACAACTATACGAATCTATTCCTTCATACGCTTGGAGAACAAATGAATTTACAAAAGAATTTATCTTCTCAAGCTTTCTCTTCTTATTCTGCTGAAACTCCAAATCAAACTTCAGCGTTCTTCCTACCCAAAGAACCCGTCAAACCTGCCTTTCCAAATCCAAATAAGATTAACTCAGAATTTATTTCTCAGTTAATTAAAGAAGTTGACAAAGCCAAGAATCCCTCTGTCAATGTTCTTTCCAAAAACAACTCAACACTTGCAGAAAATATAGCTGCTCTTCATATCTCATATTCAGAATATGAAGCTGAAGAGGATTCTGAAGAGTCTGATCCTGAGATTGAACTCTCCAGGAATCAATTCTTAGGATCTCAACTCTCCCCTCATATTCAAAGTATCGTTAGACCTTCTTCGTCTAAACCATACTACCAAAGACCGACTCCTGTTGATCTTCAGATTGAAGAGCAACAAGCTTTCTCTCGCCTTCATTTTGATGGCAAACATTTTTATGAATGGAACCTTGACGGTATGACAGAATATCAAATTCTTCAACTCTGTAATCAAATGCTTATTTACCAAAGTGCTTGCCTGATCAATGGCCACACTCCTGGTAATATCGCTGGTGCTATTACCCAAGGTTTTACGGGACAATTGTATGGTTGGTGGAATGATTTCCTCCGACCCATCCAGCGTGAGGAGATACTCACCGCCATTAAACTTGATATCGATGGCAATCCTCTTCTTGATGCCGCTGGGAATGAAATCGGAGATCAAGTTACCTATTTGCTGGTAAACATTATTCAACATTTTGTTAGATCAATTGAGAGCATATATGAGAAAAACAAAGAACAATTGATGAATCTCAGATGCCGTTCTCTTACTGACTTCAGTTGGTACAAGGATGTTTTTCTCTCCAAACTTTACAAGACTACCTCTTGTAATGACGTCATTTGGAAAGAAAAATTCATCTCAGGCCTTCCTCCTCTCTTTGCTGAAAAGATCAAAGCAAAAATCAAAGATTCAAATAACGGGATATTAAATTATCACCGTTATACTTTTGGAGCTTTAATTCAAACCGTATGCCAAGTTGGATTAGGCATTTGCAACGAAATGAAACTCCAAAAACAGCTGAAACGAGAACAATTCAGTGGCAGAAAAGAATTAGGAACTTTCTGCTATCAATTTGGATATGATCCTATCATAAATCATTCCAAAAGAAAAGTTCAAAAATCTAGATCTCTTCCTCGTTATGCTAATCAGCGACTAAGATACAAGTCCCAAAAGACATTTTCCAAACCAAAACCTCGCTTTACTAAGAAGAAAGCTTCTTCTTCTTCTGTCAAATGCTACAAATGTGGTCTCCCAGGTCACTATGCCAATAGATGCTTCAAAAATACTCCAAAACATAAAATTCGTGAAATTGCTGCCGAACAGCAATCATCTTCCTCAGACACAGAAGTTTCTGTGGAGAAAAAACAGGTATGTACCTGTAAATTCTCCTCTAACTCTGAAGAATCCGATTATTCTTCAACTTCAGATTTCAAACCCACTATTTCTGTCCTCGCCTCTAAAGAACAATTAATTCTTGAACTTATAAATCAAGTTCAGGACCCTGAGGATAAAGCCAAATACCTAAATAAAGCCCTTGAAAATGCTTTACAAAATGCTTCGACAGGAACCTCCCAAATTTCTCAAAATTTTCCTTTTCAAAAACCCATAACTCAGACCTCTATGCAAGATGTATACCAACGTCTACAACATAAGTCTTTTTCTCAAGTCTCTTTGCAAGATCTTTATAGAGAAGTTAATCTCCTTAAAACTGAGGTTAAGACTCTCAAAAGAAAAGTAGAACTTCTACAGCTTGCAAATCTTGATACTGACCTCTCAGGACATATTGATGATTATCTTAACCCAGGTATCGTCAACGCCCTGACTACGTATCAGTTCCAGAAATGGTATACCCCTATTACCATTTCTACCCCAAATTTTCAAAAGGAAGTCACTGCCCTAATTGATACTGGCGCTGACTTAAATTGCCTTCGAGAAGGGTTAATCCCTACTCATTTCTGTGAAAAGACTAATAACACCATTTATACTGCCAATAGTCAAGAGTCTCACATCGAGTATAAATTACCAAATGTGCATGTTTGCAAAAATGGAGAATGTATTCCACTCTCATTATAATTGTTAAAAATTTGCAACATGATGCCATCCTTGGTACTCCTTTTATACTCAAAATCCAACCCTTTACTACAACAAATAAAGGAATTCAAACCAAAGTTAACTCTGTTGATATCTTCTTCGAATTCATTAAACCACCGCAAACAGGTTTAATCTCTGAAGTTATCAATAGCGTTTCTCATAAAGAAACTCAAATTAGCTTCTTGAGAAATGAAATTTCTCATCTCAAAATTCAAAAACAACTTCAGCATCCAAACTTTCAGCACCAACTGAAAGCTTTTCAAAAAACTCTTCAAAAGCTTTGCTCCGAAATCCCAAATGCTTTCTGGCACAGAAAGACTCATATCGTCTCTCTACCGTATGTAGAGGACTTTGATGAAAATTAAATCCCTACTAAGGCTCATCCTTCCTAAATGGATTCTCGTCTTCTTCATCTTTGTGATGAAGAAATCAAAACTCTTCTCCAAAAAGGTCTTATTCGCCCCTCTAAATCCCAATGGAGTTGTGCAGCCTTTTATGTTGAAAATGCTGTTGAACTTGAAAGAGGAGTCCCGAGACTTGTAATAAACTACAAGCCTCTCAATCAGGTCCTAAAAACCATTAGATACCCAATCCCAAATAAAAAGGATTTGCTGAATAGATTACACAAAGCTAATCTTTTCTCCAAATTTGATCTTAAATATGGATTCTGGCAAATTCAAATTCATCTCAGAGATCAGTACAAAACAGCTTTCACAGTTCCTTTCGGTCACTTCGAGTGGATTGTAATGCCTTTTGGACTAAAAAATGCTCCCTCTGAATTCCAAAAAATTATGAATGATATCTTTAATCCTTTTAAAGATTTTGTTCTTACCTACATAGATGATATTCTCATCTATTCTCTAAATATAGATCAACATTGGAAATATTTAGAAAATTTTAAATCTGTCATTGAGAAAAATGGTTTAGTTCTCTCCTTACGAAAGATTAAACTTTTTCAAACAGAAATTCAATTTCTAGGTTTCAAAATTTTTCAAAACACCTTAACACCAATCCAAAGAGTCATTAGTTTTGCAGACAAATTTCCTGACAAAATTACTGACAAAAAACAGCTTCAAAGATTTCTTGGATGTTTAAATTACATCTCTGAGTTTTACAAAGATTTAGCCAAAGACAGAGCCCTTTTACAAAATCTTTTGTCAAAAAATTCAAAATCTCCTTGGTCTGATGATCATTCCAAAGCCCTACAAAATATTAAGAACAAAGTTAGACATCTTCCTTATCTTAATCTTTCAAATCCTGATTTTCCAAAATCATTCAAACAGATGCTTCTGATTTAAGTTTTGGAGGCATTCTCTTGCAAAAAACTCCCAAAAATGTAGAACAACTTGTTTGTTTTACTTCTGGATCTTGGAATCCTACTCAAAAAAAATATTTCGCAATCAAAAAGGAAATTTTGTCGATGGTTTCTTGTATTCAAAAATTCCAAAGTGACATTTTAAACCAAAAGTTTACACTTCGTGTTGATTGCCAAGCTGCTAAAGAAGTTTTGAAAAAAGATGTTAAAAACCTTGCTTCAAGACAAATTTTTGCTCGTTGGCAAGCGATTTTATCAATCTTTAATTTCAACATCGAGTTTATTCCGGGAAAACGAAATTCTTTACCTGATTTTCTCTCTCGCGAATTTCTACAGGGTAAAGCAGTGAGTGATTCCTTCCCAACTACCAAAAATGCCACAAAAAAAGGACAAAGGAAAACAAAAAATGGAAATAGAAATTTCCAATACCTTCTTCCCCCTTCTCCAAACCCCAGAAAAGAAATATCAAAATCCTTCAAAATCCCAACAACAAAATCCTCAAAAATAAAAATTCCAAAGTTCTCCCATTCAGCCAACCATGGAAGATTACCACCCGAAAGGAAAACATAGGGTTTTAACCCTAGACCATGAACTTTCTAAACTCTCTGAAGATCTTCTCATTCCAAAGCTATTTCTCCCCAATAATCACTTTCAGACAAAAAATCCAAACCTCAGAAGAAAATTCTATGAAGAAATTCTTGTCCAAACCAACAGTGTCTACATTGACCATCGTGTCAACAATGACCAATTTGAAATTTCTTTCTCCAAAATGAAAATCCTCCATATAATCACCCAAAGTGAATGGGGCCAATCCCTATCTGAAAGCCAAAACATCAAAGGTCCTAAAGGTGAACCAGTTTCTTTCACCTACTGGGATTACATGGTGGCATGGAAAAACGTCATCCTCTTCCAAAATTCGTCCAAAGGTCATTCTTGGTTTTTGAACTTCCAAACAGGATACACCAAAGCAATCTCTCCTTGGTTTTTCTCTCAATGGTGGACTCTTTTTAGTGCTCAGTCTTACATTCTTCCTGATGTTCTTCTTCAACATCTTTCTAAAGAAACCAAAACAAAACTCAGTTACCTATCCAAAGATGAAAAGCAGAAATCTCCTGAATATCCTGCACACACTTTCATGTTATACTGCGCCACATATGGACTTCCTTGGATCCTCCGTTGGAATTATGAAATCCTTCCTTCAGATATCCAAGATGCCAAAGCCTTGTTCCAATCCACCTACATCAAATGGTGGAACAAATTTGATTGCTCTCGTGTAATCAATTGTGTGCCAAATGTGCCAGTCTTCAGGCAGCTGCCAAAATCCTTCAAAGATGCTGCCACCTCCAAAGTTGATGAAAATGCCAAACTCAAGCAAGAACTAGCCGAACTAAAGTCTGCTTTCATTGCTCTCCAAGACCAAGTTACCAGCCAGCATGGATCCACTTATGTTGAATCAGAAGGTTCTTCTACCGGTGATCCCGACTATTATTCAGACGGTCAAGATCCTGACTACCGTTTCTGAATAGTAAAAAACAAAGTTAAAGCCAAAATCTCCAAAAGCCAAGCTAAAAGTCCTCCGGACGCCAAAATTCTCTCCAAAGCTCTCCAAAGTTTCCGCCGACACCTCTCCAAGCGCCATTATCAGAAAAAGCCAAAAAGTCTACTGTAGCGAATCTACTGCAGCAACAAAACGCCAAAATACTGTTGCAGTTACTGTTGACTTTTACTGTAGCACATAGTAAAACTAAATAGTAAAACCGCACACTCTCCAAATCTGGGTACTGTTCGCCCATGATTTCACCAAAACTTGAAACTATTGGCCCACGGTTTTTACCCACTGTTTTGAAATAGTGCTTGTATATCTCTCTATATAAAGAGATCTTTTCTTTTGTTTAAGGCAGAGTTGGATTAGCCAACATTTGTTTAGTCCTATGTAAGAGCTTGAATAGCAAGTCAGAGTGTTCGCTTTCTGCATACAAGCCAAGAGATGAAGACAGGTCCAGGTCTTCCCTTTGGGACCTAGTTAAAATCGAGCTTCATGGGTCGGATCCATTTTGTTCAATGGTATCATTAGCCCACTTGCTTACTTGATGGGGTTGGCTTTTGTAACATGTGAACTTCATGGTGAGACCAGTATATTGGAAGGGTTAGATGTCACATGAACTCATTGGAAGTTTTTATTTATTTATATATTTTTAACACACGTAGACCCTTCCTTACACACTTGCACCACAATGATACCACTAAGGCATGAGTAAGAACTCGGGTTGGAAATTATATGCTAGGCAAATCATAGCCGGCGGTCCAACCAATTAAAGTAGAGGAATTTTATTCCATTAAATATAAATTGATTATTCTAACAAAAAACAAGTTTCTAAACTATAAACACAGTAGAGAGCCATTTTACATAGCATGGGTAAAACTAGGACATGCATGTGCAATCTAATCCATCAATCAGATGGCCCCGGCCATGTATATGCTCTCACTATTCCAAACCCAAGTCAAAGATTAAATCCAAAGACCCATGAAAACCCGGACCTGATTAGATCCGGATCCGGGTTTTCAAGAACAAGACCCAGGACTAAAAGAACGGACCTGGCAAAAGCCGAGCCCGATTAAGACGATATGAGCACAGTAGAACCCGGCACAAACCCAACCCGGTGATCAACGCACAAATCTTGCCAGCGACGAAACTATGGCTCACTAATCTGGCCAACCAGCGGACCCATGGTTTTTAGGTCAACGAGGATTGAAGACTTTGCGTGTTCTTCGGTCATCGCGACTGGTCATTGCTATCTGTGGCTAGGATCTTCCACGATGGATCCAACTAACAACATCGTGCGGTCGAGGTTCAACCATTCTTTCTTGATTGAACCAGTTTTATTCTCTTCTCACTCTCACTAATGAAGTACGGAAAATTATTTAAGCAGACACCAAGAAAGGAGGAAAGCGCAGTTGCACGCAAAACTATCTTCATCTCGCGATAAAGAGGCTCGTCTCATCGACAACACTACAGTCTACAGCCAGCTTTGCTTTTTATATCTTCTCGACAATTCAATTTCTCAGCAGACGAGAAAATCTTATGCGGACTATGTATAGTGTACGTTTCTTACCGTTTATTAATCAAAGCTACCCATCTATCATCCAAGTGACACGCATGTAAATCAATATGGACCGTCCAAACCGTGGAAGACACTGCTCATGGAATATCAGATGATAGTAACTATCAATTGAGAGGCCATCAAATGAACAGTATAAATGAAATGGACAAGCATTTAGAATTCATTTGCTGAAATCAAATAGTTAAGATCATCATATCCACTTTCCTTTTATGTATGTTCACTATCCAGAATTGATCTCATTGTTTGGACGGTCCGGATCGACACACACGAATGCTACCTGCATGGTGGATATACTGCAAATGGCCCACAAACGGTGATTAACGCACAAAGCAGCAGAACTCTGCAAGGGAGCTCTTTTCTCTACCGTTTTAGAGCTCTTAAAAATTCCAATGCTTTTCAATACGGGAAATACGGGAAAAGGCAGGCACGAAGCATGAACACCAACTTCTCACATTTAGATAACGTATGTATTTGATCGGAGCCGTTCAAAAGGTGTCCCTCACACTATGTAAGCGATGAGAAAGATAACTCGCCCTAGAAACGACCATAACCATTGGAAAAAAGAGAAACTAAAAGTCAAGTCAACTAATGCTAGATTCAACTCGAGTCGTGAGGATCGATCTCACAGAGATTTATCTTCGTCAGGAACTAGCAGCAGAGCGTCACATCTTTTGAACGGTTGGGATCATCTCTCTATTGGGGAAACACAATTTCAACGGTGCTCCCGACGTGTAGCTGCTGATCGTCTCTATAATCTCTTTCTTTTTTTTCTTCCCCTTTTATCTCTTTTATCATTTCCCTACTGAGATTCGCTGTGTTCTGGGGTGTGTTTGCGCTTCTCTCTCTCACACAGAGACTGTATATATAGGGTTTCCAGCTTCCTTCTTCTATCGAACTGAAAGTAGAAAGGGGAAGAAGAAGAAGCAAAACCCTAGTTCCCCTTTTCTCACTCCTCAGCAAAAACCCTAACCAAAGTTCCTTTGATTCGATGCCATTTCTCATTCCCAGCTGAAATCCATTTCTCCACTGTCCTAATCCATGGAAAATCCGTCTTTCGTTTTTTTCGGCGGTTAAAACGCCGTCCACTAGAAGGTAATTGGATTTCATTTACTTTTTCCTTTCAGGTGTTCTTTTTTCCCCCAGCTCAAATCAGCGCCACTTTAGGGTTTGAAATGTGCTTTTCTGGTGATTAGGGTTTTGATCTTTGCAGAAAGGGCGCTTTGGTTATCTGGATTTCGTCTTCTTCTTCTTCTTCTTCTCATGCATGGTTTGAGTTGAAAGAGAAGGGGAAGAAGAGCAATGGAAGGAGACGAGCGTCATGTTATGATAGCTTGTGTTGTTTCGGCGACGCTTTTCTCCGTTCTGAGTTCTTTATCTGTTTCCATACTCTGGGCTGTGAATTGGCGCCCATGGCGGATTTACAGGTACAATCCCCCCCCTGGCGTGCACACATATTCCAGTTCATCCACGCGATTATGTGTGTATTTTGTTTAAGTCATACTTGATTCGTGTCTATTTGCATTGGCCAAATGCGGAATGCTGACGATCTTCATGACCTGTTTTGTTATTGCTGCTTCGGAGGCAATAGTTTTCCCCCTCTTAATTCTAGCTCAATTTCAGTGGCTGAGTGTGTAATTTTTAAGATCTATGTGCCCAGCGACACCACTTGTGATATTGAGAGAGATATCTTGCGTGATTTCTGCTCAACTGCAATGACAGAATGTGTAATTTTGGATGTATTAGGACCCGGAATTGCTGTCGGTGACGAGAAGGTGACATGGTATCCCAAGTTGTCAGCATTCCTCATCTTAGGGAGACTATCCTAAACGCTTACATAAATGTCATGCATTCATGTTTCCTGGCCTGGTCTATTTGTGTGGTGTTTTTAGTTGAATAAGGACAGTGTTTTTAATGGCCGTTTTAGGAGAGCACACAGATTAAATCTCCAGGTTCCTGTTGGGATGAAAGCGTTTTGTTTGTGTTATCATTCTGCACATGCATGAAGATATTGCTTGAACATCCTCTTGAAGTATGATGTTTATGCCAAAACTGCATACTCGTATGCCTCAAGTCCTTGCATGGCCATCCTATCACAGATACTTGCTGGTTGATACACGTTTGACCTGATGGAAATTAGTTATGTTGGATTTGAATGCCACTGAAGCTTTGACGTTTTTGGTGGGGGAAAAAGCTGATGTTACGATTCCTCTTCACCTTATTCGACAGTGGGTGGGAATGTGCATGGATGATGCTTAGGATACAAACGTGTGCCTGCCAAATGGAGAAGAGGTTGGCCTCTACATTGGGAATGACTGAAGGGCACTTTATGGATTTGGGAATAAAGTGAAAGGGTATATGATAGGCAACATGGTTACCTTATTAGATCGAGAATAAGAATAATCCGTCCTCTGTGAGAAAAGAAGTTTAGGTTCCAATATATCGGACCAAGGAGCTCCATGGAGTTTTCATGTTAGGTCCTTCTGCACGCTTCTAGTGGGAGGTATTTTGACAGATGGGATTGGGATTATCTAGTCTTTCCCTCTCTTTGGGTGCCCAATGTTTAAGCACGAGTTTTTACGGATCAGCAGTTAAGCAGAAGGGGGGCTCTCTCTAGTATGAAATTGCCTCTTTCATTGTGACTGGAATCCGTCATTGCTTTGTCCAAACACCTGGTTATTTTCCAGCCTGTCCAGTCTCTGCTACTGAGACCTGGTGGATCTTTTTCTTGTGCCTGAGCTGGAAATTGATGCAAGGTTATTGGAGAGGAAAGATCTCATGCTTACTAGCTCTTATTGCCACTATTGCAATTGCAGGGGTGCACAATTGCAGGGCCCATCAGGGAAGATTGTCCTGTTCATGGCATTGTAATGTGTGTTATGCAGAGGCCTTGCTACTGCTAGGCTTTAGGGATGCCTTTTTTCTACTCCTGATGACAATTCTGGATTGGATGTATGATGTTATACGCAATCTGGGTTGGTTTTGTTGTAATTACTGTTGAAGATGGATGGGATTCATGGAAACTTCACAGGTTTCCTAACCTCAAGTTATATGGTAGCATTTGAGGAATCTGAGATTGCTGATTCTACTGTTACTAGATGGTGGTTCTGGCCTTGAGCTGCTCGTGGTTTTAGATGCATTTATTGTGGAGATGGAGGTGTGCAATTTCTACCAAAGTTTCTTTGATCCTTTCAAATGGACCCTATTTGTGTCTAGCGCTTCGTTGTGGCACATTAGAGCTGACTTTTGAGACTAGCTCCGTGGTCATGCTGTACTCGTTCAGTGTAGCTTTTGCTGTGAAATCTTGTTGGTGTTTTGTTCCTGAAGGCATTTTGATCACTCGACCAGCTTTGAGGCTTCAGCTTGTTTGAGATAACTTTCACTATTAATGCCTTGTCTCATTACTTATCAACCCAAGGTGGACATAGTTCATAGGAACTGAACTGCATGACAGACAATTTTCTAATGGGAAATATTGCCAGTGCAAGTGTTCAGTTTTCCTTGATGACTCATCAGTCTTATATAAATTTTTTTATAGCTTGATTTAGTTTTCACATTATTCAATAGTTGATATTTGACAAATAAAGCATAATTTGCTTATTTTCTCTAACTAACTGTCCTCTAACGTAAGTTCTCAAAAGTTTTATGAGCTATCTAGGTGTAGTCAACCATTTACATGAGAAATTTGGCGGTGCAAATCATATTTTGCATTTGTTATTGCATTGTCTATTCTCTTAGTGACAAGGAGCAACAACTGTTTCCATTTTGATTTTTGTTTGATTGGTCATGTAAACTGCCATCTTCTTGAAGTTCGTACTAAATCTTCCAGTGTCAAAATAATAAGGAAGAGCCATATCCAGTTCTCTGCTTGACCTTTACACTGAATGAAAATTGCACATGCATGTTTCATCAAGATTCTTTTTCAGAGATGAAAAAGTTTTCAACCTGTAGAAATTGGGGAAGATAAGGGAGGAGAGTATGTCTATTTTTTCCTCTTCTAGAATTCTTTTATTTATAATCTCTTCATTATAAAGATAATCTTCTATTTGCCGAGAGATAATTACCAGAGCAAATCAAATCGCCGAAAGGTATCTAAAATGGCATCTCTCAATGGACAGAGCTAGACCCATTGAAAGGGAACCTGTAGGGTTGCTCTTCCGAGAGGGAGAGGAAGTAGTAGTCGTTCCGGTACATCTTGGTCAAAGCTCAATGATTATGGTTCCGTCAATTTTAGGCATCTAGCTAGCGTTCTTTCTGAGCTAGGATAACTAAATGATAATAACTAAGAGATATACATCAACATGGTGGTTGTCAGGAAACACACGAGATTGGGTACATCATCATTATGATGTTCTGTGGGTACACGCAGAGCTGCATACTCAACCAAACTTAATTGCCAAGAATTTGTGTGGCAAGATGGTGTTGGATGTGCATAATTGTTTGCTTCCCCACTTTAGTTGTTTAGAGGGAGATTTCCTGATACAGTATGACATATCCTCAATCCCTTCTTTTTTGTCAGCTGGTAAATAGATTTCTGTGATTCTTTTTTTCGAGACTTCTAATTCAAGTGGCCATGGAATGGGCATGAGTTGACAAGTTTATCTATTTATTTATTTCCCAATGAATTGGATATGGTCATTCTACTCTCTAGCTGATTTGGGGTTTGGGTATAGTTCTCATTTGACAACCTTTAAAAGGTCTCTGGTTTCTTGCCCACTTTATCTTACATACCTTCTGTTACTTATAAAGTGATTGATCCTGCAGTTACTATTTGTTAAATTCTGTGGTTCTTTCTTGGTGCTTACCCTATGTTTTCTGTGCTGTGTTTTTGCATACCCACAGTTGGATATTTGCCAGGAAATGGCCAGATATTCTCCAAGGCCCTCAGTTAAGTACCCTATGCAGTTTTCTATCTCTTTCTGCATGGATGATTGTCCTTTCCCCAATTGCAATGCTTATTATTTGGGGGTCCTGGTTGATTGCAATCTTGGATCGGGATATAATTGGACTGGCTGTCATAATGGCTGGTACAGCTCTTCTGCTGGCATTCTATTCTATCATGCTTTGGTGGAGGACACAATGGCAAAGCTCAAGTATGTACCTTCTCTTTCTTTCATATTTAGAACAATTCATGTTGTACGTGCATGTTCAGCATTTCACTACTTATCACATGGTGGGTGGATGGTGCTGTCATGTTCTGTACCACGCCATGCAGTTTGACAATTTTATTATCACTGAACATGTTACTGCCTTGGACATATGGCCTACCGTTGGCTGTTCTTGACAACAAACAGATTTCTAAAATGTCTGTTGTGCTTAATGTTGAATTTCCAAGATGGCATGCAAAGACCATTTGTGTCATGTTGATTATGATGGCTCTTACCAACATTCTGTTGTACTTCCATGCCAATTCATAGCATGCCTGCAAATGCGAAATTGGTAATGGACTGCGTTGGAGGAATTTCTTTAGAACTGACGATAAATAAAGAGATGCAACCATAGTTGTTTGAATAATGGTAAAGAAGTGCACTGTTTTGCACCATAAAAAACTAATCTTCAGCAAATGCATTAATGGTAAGCCGGACTGTGCTATGGGATAGACTGGCTGGGTTCTACTGCTTACATAGTAAGAAATTAGTGGGATTTTTAAGAGATCCTGATGGTAGCTAACATGTTCTGTAGGGCCACCATAACTTCACCATTCAGACTGCACTACAGCTAGGAAATCGCTTTCCTTTTGGGCTTAAGATGACCCAAAATGACAATGCTTTGCCCGATAGAGATTAAAGGTTTTCATGCCATAAAGCTTAATAATCACTACGAACACTATTGGTGCATCCAATCATTTCTCTGAAATGTCTTAACTTGTTTGATCTTTTATGCATTGGGAGATCACTACCATAGCAATTTTCTTGGTTATGTCGTCAATTTGGATGCTGCCATGGCTTTGTTTCCTTCAGAAATTGCAGAAGAGTACCACCTTCCCTTTGGTCTTTTTTGGCAGCTTTTTTATTTTCTTCTCTTCTTAGTAAAGCTTTCATTTATCACATCATAAATTTGCTTGATTGAAGCCATTTGCTGAATTGCTGAGCCATATGGAACTTAGCGCAAACCTTCTGTTTTTATTTTGAACACTGCTATCTTCAAAAGTTTATGGGCTTGAAAGTCTATTGTTGCTTTATTGTCAAACTTACATACTTCTTTTTCTTTCCTTTCACAGGAGCTGTTGCTATTCTTCTACTTCTGGCTGTGGCCCTCCTCTGTGCATACGAACTTTGTGCTGTGTATGTCACAGCAGGTTCAAGTGCCTCTCAGCGATATTCGCCTTCTGGTTTTTTCTTTGGTGTGTCAGCGGTAGCACTAGCAATCAACATGCTCTTTATTTGCAGAATGGTTTTCAATGGTAATCACTTTTTTACATTGATTCTGCTTCACTTGGATTCTGATTATGGAGCAAAATATCAACTTACTTGCTTATGGGATTGGACTATATTACAGATTACTAGCTGCTAATGCTGGCATGCGTTTTAAATATTAATGGTGCAGGAACTGGCTTAGATGTAGACGAATATGTGCGAAGGTCATATAAATTTGCTTATTCTGATTGCATTGAAGTGGGCCCTGTGGCTTGCTTACCAGAACCACCAGATCCCAATGAACTATATGCTCGGAAGTCTAGCAGGCAAGTCCTTGCATTTGTTCCGTGGTCTCCTTTAATTTATTGTGTATTTCTTGATCCCATCTCATTTGGTTAGCATTTGATGCTGACTTTGATTTGCCATTTGTTATATTGAACTTTGTCTAGTGATCTTGTTATTTCTTATCTTAGCTGTGAAAGAGGTTTTTAAAGGCATGAGGCCTAGTTGAGGCGGCCCACCCCTATGAGGCGAGGCTTATGCCTTGATGCGTGCTGAGGCATAAGCCTAATTTTTTTTTTTCCTGAAAAAATCCTCAAAAACAACCTTTTTCCAGAAAAATCCTTTATTATTTTAAATTTTCCAATAGAGTCTTTGACTGATTTGGCTCTGTTTCTATAGGGTTTCACATCTTGTATTTCTTTACCTTGGATCATTGGTGGTACTTCTTGCATACTCCATCTTATATGGTTTGACAGCAAAAGAGGCACATTGGCTTGGGGCCATCACATCGGCTGCTGTTGTTATTCTTGGTACATTTTCTGTTCAGTGTTCCATTAACATTGGCTTGTGGTTATTACTTTCTTATGTGGGCATGTTTTCGTTGACCCATTTATGTCAATTATGCTTACCTTCTCACAGACTGGAACATGGGTGTATGCTTGTTTGGTTTTGAGCTACTCAAGAGTCGAGTTGCAGCATTGTTTGTTGCTGGTACATCCAGAGTTTTTCTCATCTGCTTCGGGGTGCATTACTGGTTTGTTCATGCTTTCTTGACATCCCACTGATCTTTTTGTACGCTATTTTACCTGATTGGAATTTATCAGCATGACTGTGTCACTTTTATTTATTATTCTATTTTCTTCAGGTATTTGGGGCATTGTATTAGTTACGCTGTTGTGGCATCTGTGCTGTTAGGAGCTGCTGTTTGTCGTCATCTATCTGTTGTGAATCCATTAGCTGCAAGAAGGGATGCTTTAAAGAGTACAGTTGTTCGCTTAAGAGAGGGATTTAGGCGAAGAGGACAAAACAGTTCATCTAGCTCTTCTGAAGGTTGTGGTTCAAGTGCAAAACGTAGTAGTAGTGTTGAAGCAGGTCAACTTGGTAATGGTATTGAAGCTATGTGTAGAAGTACTGTGCCTTGTACAGGTGATGGTAATAACTGGAATAATTTGGTTTTAGGTGGTGCTAACAGTTCCCACGAAGGTGTGAATAGTGATAAGAGCATAGATAGTGGAAGGCCAAGTTTAGCTTTGCGTAGCAGTTCTTGTCGTTCGGTTGTTCAGGAATCAGAAGGGGGGATGGCATTTGCTGAGAAGAATTTTGATCATAATAACCCTTTTGTGCATTGCTCTAGTAGTGGCCTGGAAAGCCAAGGCTGTGAGTCAAGCACATCAGGCACAACTTCAGCAAATCAACAAGCATTGGATTTGAATTTAGCCCTTGTTTTCCAGGAAAGATTGAATGATCCTAGGGTTACATCCATGTTAAAAAGAAAGGCGAGACAAGGAGACCGTGAATTGGCTAGTTTACTACAAGATAAAGGCCTAGATCCTAATTTTGCTGTGATGTTGAAGGAGAAGGGCTTGGATCCAACTATTTTAGCATTACTGCAGAGAAGTAGTCTAGATGCTGATAGAGATCATCGGGATAATACAGATGTTGCTGTCACTGATTCAAATAGCTTAGACAATGCCATACCCATTCAAATATCTTTGTCAGAAGAACTGAGGCGTCAGGGATTAGAGAAGTGGCTTGAATTTTCAAGAGTCGTTTTCCATCAAATAGCAGGTACACCGGAGCGAGCATGGGTTCTTTTCAGTTTTATCTTCATACTCGAAACGGTTATCGTGGCAATTTTTCGTCCAAAGAAAATTAAAGTGATCAACGCTACACATGAACAGGTGAGACCGGGGCTTTGCATTCAGTCATTGCAGTCACAGTATCAAGAGCAATTCCTACCAGTATGTTGGTCTTGATATGTCGCTAATCAGTCCACGTTTTCTTTTAATTGTTGGAAAATTTTGCATTTGCAGTTTGAATTTGGCTTCTCAGTGCTTCTTTTATCCCCGGTTGTTTGTTCAATTATGGCCTTCCTTCGGTCACTTCAAGCTGAGGAAATGGCCATGACATCCAGACCCCGAAAGGTACATTATACAGATTCACGAATACGTGAACCCTTTTGGTTATTGGAAATTGCGGTTGATAGCATTTCAAAAGATTCGTGGTGTTTTCAAATTTGTTTGCCCATTTTATTTTCGGACCACAATATTTATGAAGGGATTTGCATACAATTGTTAGTAGAGACTTCGTTTGTTCCCACTATATTTTATTTGTGATAAGCTTTGAAGTATATATGCGAAGATTTGAAGTATATGCGGAGATTGAATGGGAATACATATTCTTGTGTTAAGTATGAAACTCATCATGAAATGGTTCAAGCAAACAAAAATTCAAACATCCAGAATGTGGCCAATGAAGATCGAAGTCCAAACATTTTCTTGAATTCGGGTTAATTCTTGGTTGTGACCTTGCTGATAAGTTTATAGTTAACTGCGATAAATTTAGATAGTATATATTTGGTTGCTGCTCAGTTTCTTTCTGATATGCTTTCACTTGAATTAGAACACCATGCATTTTCAATCTTTCTCAATTGTTGAAATTTCCAATTGGTGTTATTTTTGGCTAATACAGTTATTGGTGTGGTTCTTAATTTTCAGTATGGTTTCATTGCATGGCTGTTGAGCACATGTGTGGGTTTGCTGCTATCTTTCTTGAGGTATGCTATTTCTTGTCACTTCTGGTCATCCATCATCGTACCAATTTTTGGATAACTCTCTGACTTACTATAGGCTGATCTCTGATTAGGAAAGAATTTCAAGTTCATGCTATCAAGATTGCTGTTGCCATTCTATCTCATAGTATAGTGGTAACAACTAGCAAGGGCATTAGGTCATTGATCACTTAAGGAAGCTGTTGGTTGTGATAGCTAATGATGTTCTTCGCCATCTTTGTCATTAAATTTCACCACTTAGTGCTCTGCTCGAACTGCATTTTGTGAAAAATTTAGAGGGATGAATTTTGAAACTAGCATTCAGTCATCCCAGCGATCCTTAACTGTTGAAAGAATGCACTTACAATAGATTTGAATAACCGTAAATGGGCTCGGGCCCAACCCATGGCCCAAGACCCCTCACACGGTACCGTCCGACTAGCAACTGAAGTGTTGAAAAACACTTTTATAAGCATGTTCGTATTGTAATAATGCGTGTCATCAACACAAAAACACACAGAGACAATATATGATCATGAGTCTGCCAACAAAAAGAAGAAGAAGAAGAAGAAGAAGGAGATGATGAAGAAAACGCCTACAATCAGTTCCAGGCACCATTGAAATAAGATTTTGAACAGGTTCTAATGGAGACATGGCACATAAGTCAGTGAATCATCTCTTGGATGCTAATTAATAGCTTGTAGATGTTATCTATCATGTGAACTGCACGTATCCTTCAATAGGTTCATTCCCCATATGGCCATATCTACTTCTGTTGCTGCGCTGTTTAATTAATTAATTTATCTTTTCTAAACTATAAGGTTTTGTATGGCACTTCCCTACGTAAATAGCATCCCAGTTGTTGAAAGTGAACTGATTATGTACCAAAAATACATTTTAAAACTCAGGCTTGATTCAAAATATGCATAGGGCCTGTTTGAGTCAACTTAGCCATGTTGAATGAGTGCTCAGCTTAGACAAGTCAATGGATCTCCTTAAAAGAAGATAGGAAAATAAAAAGAAGAGATGAAATAATAAAACAGATGACATGAAATGATAGCGTGCCGTATTAAGATTTGGGTAAAAATGGCGCACATTTGACTGATTGTCAGTGTTGCCATGGTTTTGCTATGTTATGTGCGGCTGATTGTCAGTGTTGCCTTGATTTTGGGGTACGTTAATTTCTTACTAATCTAGAATTTGGGTAATGATGTGTTCAATCTTGCAATAAAATACAAATGCATAGATTTCACATTGAAATTGAATAAAAATGCTTATTTACTTATAATGAATCAACAAACAAATGAAGATTAATGCTTAGCAGAAGAAAGTTAGAATTGTAATCCAGATGGTGATTATATTTTAATCAAAATTAAGAGATAATGTTTGTGATAACTGCTGTTCATTTTAAAGAAGATGCATGTTCGTTAGATGCATCTAAGACCTAATAATTGTCAGTGTAGATCATAGCCACTATCTGAATATTCAAATGCAGTCAGCTAGGATTGTAACACCTCTGTGTGACCAGTACCATGGCTATTAGATACCTCACATATCAAAGGCATCAATGTGTTTTGCTACATACATCACAGGCAGAACCAATCTCTTTACCAGTAAACTGATGGATGCCCCAACAACATTGTCATGAGTGGTGTTGTTAGACTCGTCCACAGCAGGTCCACTTTTGTGGTTATTGCCTGCATGGCTGTGGTCTTCGTGCCTGTAATGATGAATTCCAACACCAGACTCATCGTCTCCAGAATTCATAATTGTCACAATCGCTATCCAAATTGTGATGAATGCTTAACTTTTTATTTTAAAGGGGAAATAAGATACAAGCGGATGAATGGAGAATAATGTAGAGTAAAAGAAGAAGAAATTGCACGGATCAATTGGAATGGGTTGCCTTATTCGTATCAAAACCTGTTGTTGAATCTATCATCAAAAGGGAGCCTGCACATCTTCAAGGTTGTGGGCTCAGTAGGGAATTTTTTCAACCCTTGGGACAAATAGTCAGGCAAATGCAAGCGCGTTGGATTTGTTTGCAAGAACTTGAAGGAATACACTTTTAAAGGTAGTAGCAGAGATAAATGGAATCAATTTGGGGGTGGGGGGAGGAGGGTTGCTTCACTTTAAGTCCAATTAGGCCCGGAGGACTGCAAATAACAGGAGGAAGACCCTATGCAGTGGAAGCAGATAAGCACCTGACAAAGGGTCCTATACTAGAATCTCTATCCATGCACTAATCCATTGGCTACTCTGTAATGCGTAGAAATAATGCGGTTGTTGTCGTGCTAGTTAAGGAGGGCAAAAAGGACATGTGGGTTGTGGAGGGGGGAGTCAAGGCAGTGGGGATTGGAGAGTATCATGGTGGAAGCAAGCAAGAGGATGAAGACCAATGTTATTGGTTCTTTATGGACAGATGCATGCCAATTTGTAAGCTGGAGGAGTGGATCGAGGAGGAGTGGGGGATCTAGTGGGCCAAGGTAAGGTATTTGGGGCACACCAAGGTATGGATCTGACTATCCAATCTTGGAGATTTTGCAATGATGATGAGAGGGATTCATGAAAACCATAGGTCATCCCCAATCTTGAGGATGATCAGGTGTTCGAATGTGCTGGAAGGTCTTAGCCATGGCATGTGGGCCAGGTTTTCAACCTTCCACTCATGGCTTGGGATGGGGAAGCACTGGCTGCACTGGAAAATGCTTTAGGGAGGTGTTGGAGTTTGATTTGTGCTCCCTATCCATGGAGAATGTTAAGTGGGCTAGCGTGAAGTTAAAAAAATCTGTAGAGATGGGGGGAAAGGAAAGCCATCAAGCTTTGGATGGAGAATATATTTGTGGAGGTATAAGTTGGAAGTTTCTTTGAAATCAGTGTGAGATTATCGTAGGGAACCCATCGGCAAATTCTGATTTCTGTAGGAGACAACAAACCTAGAAGAGAAGGTGTGTATCACGGCGGTGGAGCACAGGTAGGATGTTGTAGGATTGCAGATCCAAGGGAGGAGGCAGCTACGACGAAGGCATTTTGGCTATCACCGTTTGGTGTTGGGTAAGTTGCAAAACTGCATGGCAGGAGGGAAAAGTTTGAGTATGAGATTCAATGTTTTGCAATCCACTAGTTAGAATGCATGATAAGTGGCGGGTTTGTATCAGTGATAAGAACTCTCTCGAAGGAGATTTTGAATTTGAACTAGTTTCTATATCTCATGAGGGGATGGGTGTGCAAACACCATTGGGTCACATGGCGTACTCCATCCTGAAATCGAAAAGGTCTATTTAATAGAAGGGACTGGGCCAATAAGTCTCAATGAGGTAGTGAGAACTCTACCAAGGCAGGCAGGGTGCAACATGTGTGAGGAAGAGAGGGATTTAGATCGTTCATCTCGACAATTGACTTCAATTAGGAGAGGGTGGAGGATGAGTCCCTTCAATTGTGAAGGGTCCCTTCACGTGAGACAACCTCCCTTTTACAAATCCTTGGGCATACCTACTGTAAAAGTGGCGGGCCTTGTCTTCTTGAACCCATATTTATAAGGGGATGTCGGTTTGAGTTGGATTAAAGCCCCACCCTAGCCCTTCTTCTTCAGAAAATGGAGAGGGGAAATGGTCATATCCAAGCTCAGGAAGATCAGCGGGAGCATGGGTGGGGTGATCGGTGTCGTCAAAGGAGTCTAATCATCAAAGTCCTTTGAAGGGAGGTCCTTCGTATTGGCCTATTGTAGTTAGTTAGTGGTAAAAGATGAAGAGTGGCTGATAGGGGAGGAATCTACAGGAAGCCTGATCAAAGTTACACTGACAGTGGTTTGTGGCTTAGCGGAATCTTCTTTGTAGGCGACATGGGGAGCAGGTTATGATATCTCGACTCAAGGCTAGGAAGGGTGGTGTCTCATGCTGCATTTCTCATAGCAAAGTTGATCCGATTTAGGACAAACAAAATTAAGGAGTGGGTTTGTGAGACAACGCAACAGGTTGAGCGCATGGTGGGCATATCTTTCGGTGGCAGCAAAGATGATCTAAAACATTATTTATCATGATGGAAGGGATAGAATCTTTAGGGAATCTCAAGGGCAAGGATAGGGCAAGAGTGGGAAGAAAGGCAAAAGGGAAAATGGTATCATATCATGAAATAGCTATTGGGATATGACTTTGGTAAATTAGTTGGAGCGGAAGTAGGTGCGAATGGGTAGTGAAGGATGCACTTGGGCTTCGGGTGGCATTCTAGTGGCATGGGATTTAAGAAAGTTGGTCATGGAAGATTGGTAGTTAGGGGAATTCTCCATTTCTATCCTATTTAGAAGTGTGGATAAAAGCATTCAATGGGTCTTCACGACTGTGCATGGCCTAATGACCCTAGTCAAAGGCAGAAGCTGTGAGATGATCCTGACGATATTAGGAGCAGATAGAAATAGAATTAACCCTGGCGTGTTAGCGCATGGATTTTAACTCGATCAAATATCCCCACGAGAAGTTGAATGGGCTATATTCCAATAGAAGTGTGCGACAGCTCTCATCGTGGGTGGAAGAAAATCAACTAATAGATTTTCCACTCAATGGATGCAAATTCATGTGGTCAAATCTCCAAGATTTGCCTTGATTGCTTCCTTCCTTCAGGCTGGGAAGAGTGCTTCCCTGGAATTATCCTGAGGGGTTTGGCCCGGGCATTCTTTGACCATAACCCAATTATTTAGAGTCACGTGGGGACTCTTGGGGACTGAAACTGTTTAGAATTGATTCTTCGGGTTTGGAAGACAAGGAGTTTACTCTGAAAGTGAAAGAATGGTGGGTTGGTCTTCAAGTATTTGGTTGGGTATGCCACAAAATTATGCTGAAACTGTAAGTTGAAAGGGAAGAGTAAAGATTGGGTTAAGTCCAGAAGGGGAAGAGGGGGGAAGAAAAAGTGAGATTGCTTGATGACATTTAATGCATTGACAATAAGGAGGATTTCGGCTCTCTGCAGGATGATGATTTGTTTGGATATAAAGTCGCGAAACCAAGCATTACTTGTAAGGTGGACTTGGCAAAGGCCTGTGGTCATGTGGAGGGGGCTTCTTTCGCTACATTTGGGCCGTATGGGGTTCGACTCCAAATGGAGTAGGTGGCTTTGGGAATGCATTAGCTTAGCTCACTTCTTTGGTGAACGACTCCCCAAATGGATTCTTTAGAAGCTTTAAAGGGTTGTGGGAAAGAGACCCATTATCTCCCTTTCTGTTTGTGGTTAAGGCTCTTAGTAGGATGTTGGATCAAGCTAGTCAATAGGATATCAGAGGCTTTGAGGCTGAGCAAGTTGATATTAGTATTCCGCATTTGTGGTTTGCCGATGATACTATTTGATTTTGTGAGAACTATGATTTATGTTGATAAACGCTGTAAGATTCTGTGATGTTTTGAGGTGGTTTTGGGGCTTAAAATAAATATTAAAAAAAGCTAGTTATTGCGAGTATGCTTGAATGAAGATGGGGTCCTTTGCCACTGCCTTTGGGTTCAAACCAAGGAGCTTCCCATCCTCTTATTTAGGCCTTCCACTTTGCATTGTGAAGCGAACCAAGCACCATTGGGATATGGTATTGAATATAATGGAACAATGGCTGTCAGGATGGAAGAGCTGTTATCTTTCTCTGAGAGGGAGAATCACATTGATCAAGTTAGCCCTTGCGAGCATGACGATATATTTCATGTCGCATTTCCAATACCTGACGAGTGTTATTTGAAGATCGGAAAAGATTTAGAGGGACTTTCTATGGCAGGGCTCAAAAAGTGAAGAAGTTTAATATGGTGAGTTGGGGTGAAGATTTGCAAATCAAAAGGAAATGGTGGCTTGGGAATCGGAGATCTTAAATATTTGAATGCCACTCTTTTTGGTAATGGTTTGGGTGGTTTATAGAGGAGGAAGGTTGTCTTTGGAATTAGGTTATTTGTTATAGATATGGGATGAGGATGGTGGGTGGTTTCCTTGTTTGATGGCCCAGCATAGAGTTCCGGTGCTATGGAAAGCAGTTTTGAAAATAGCGCATTCTTTCAGAAGGGAGATCTCCTTGAGGCCTAGCATGGGGTCTAAGATCCGGTTTTGGTTGGACTGGTGTTGTGGGGATTGTCCTATTTATTTGGCCTTTCCTAGACTGTTTAGTCTTCCTGTGGAGAGAGAAGGCCCAATCTCATTATGTGCAGGCAACGTGGTGTGGGTCTTGATATTTTACACGAAGAGATAGTAGAACTCTCCATTCTTATGAGCATCTTACATAATTAATGGATTGTGCTTACTAATCTGGATTCTTGGGCTCGGAATGCTGACAAATTAGGTTGATTCTTGGTTAAATCTTTCTACTTGGTTGTTGCTAACCACTCTCATCCAGGCATTCCAGGCCCCATCTCTAGTGTGTGGAAATTTGTGGGCCCTCCTCGAGCCAATGCTTTCACTTTGTAAAAACAAGGCGCTTAAGATGGATAATCTTAGGAAGAGAAGAATGATTATCACAAATGAGTGCCTATGCCTGAACGATGCAAAATTAACTTACCATTTGTTCATCCACTGCGGCACTGCCCCCTCATGCAAATCACTTGGTGGAACTAAAGTTTCTCCACCTCCTTTGGGCGGCGTGGGTGATGCCATTTTCCGTGGGGATCTATTCACAGCTTGGCATGGGGGTAGGGAGGTTAGCAAGAGGAAAATGAATGTTCGGCGCCTGTCTTTTCTTGCCATCCTATGGGTGGTATGACATGAATGGAATAACTGCATGTTCCCTGATTGTTTGTTCACTCCGGAAATCGTCTTTCTCAAAGCTAAGTGCTATATAAGTGAATGGGCTTGTGCTTCTAAGGTTTTTGATAACAAGTGTTGGGTTTTTCGAGGGATCGCTGAGGTGTTTATTACCCTTGTATCTGGTATGGTGTCTTTTCATCTACTGTTTCATTTTAATCAAGTTCTGTTATCCTTCACAAAAAAGAAAAAAAAAGAAAAAAGAAGAAGTGATGAATGCTTTCTTCCACAGTTTCTTAGTAGCCAGGTAGGCATCCTCATCAACCCGCGCCCCCCCCCCCCCCCACCGGCAAAAGGTGGGGGCACGCCACCTAATTTTATTACTCACCAAACCCTAAGCAAAAGAAGTAAAAAAAAAGGAACAAAAGAGACTGTTGTCTTCAAACCAGGGACAAACTATGGTCTGACTGTATAAATCTGACCTATAATTTGCAAAAAAACACAAGAAGGTTCACAAGTCCTTCAAACCAGAATTATTAATGGAGAATGAAAATTATCTCTCTCTCTCTCAAAAAAAAAAAAAAAAAGGGTGGAGATTAACTTAAGCATTAGTTTACCTCTAGAATTTGAATGTAATCCTCAGAAATAAAAAAACACTCCCACATAAGATTCCAGCAAAAGAAGATAACTGAGAAAAATGTCTCCTTTACGTCCTTCTTTAATATCCCAAAGAAGTAGATATCGTTTAAATTTTTTGTGGATAACTCTAAACTTTATTAGAAAAAAGGAGAAAGAAACAGAGAAAAATAAACTACAAACAGCACGCCCTCCTACATCCAAGAAGAGAAAACATACAGCTCAGCTTACCCAAAGCAGACATTGAGCTTCACACTCCGTATATCATATCTACAACAAGGAGAGAGCCTCTAACAGCCCCCTCTTTAGCAGACTGTCTGCTTTGGATTGGTCTCTTGATGCATGTTAGAGAAACCCTGGAATTAATTTTACCCGTTATGTAAACTAATCTCTGCTCTCAATCCTATATAGAAACAGAGCTGTGATAATCTCACTACTTTCCTGATTTAATTAGAAATCTGAAGTAGCCCTAAAAGGTCTAAAACCTTACTGCTTAACTCCTATGCAAGCAGAAAGAAAGTCCCAAATGACATTTTCTCCCAGAGGCCAGAATATAATGACCCTAGAGACCAACCTTTCCCTAAAACTGTAGATCTCCAAAAATGCACCAAAACTGGATATGGTGAATAAAAATGGCCATCTGCAATTTATTTGTAAACTAGCCCACTCAATGGATGGTTTGCATGAGGTATTGATTGGCAAGGTGAGTTATATAAGACAAACACAGGAATTTATGAAATCATGTTATGGTGAAATGTGATGTCCTTTCTGCCCAAAGCTGGATTGACACAACCAAAATCTGAGTTGATTCATGGGTTCTTTAACAGAGATACAAACAACATAGAGGATCAATGATGAGATATTCTGTGACTTGCTACCATGGTGTTTTCTTTCCAATCCACATCATCCTTTTACCAGTCATGGTGATTACTAAATTAGTCTTTCATTTATAAATGGACTATCAGTTAGTGTTTGGAATCATGATAGTAGCTAGCTTTTCCCATGTGGTTGATGAGAAAGTGTTAGGGATGTTACTTTACCGCCTGAAAGTTAATCATTCTCTTTAGGGGTGTTTGGATGTTCACGCATTTTCTGGTGGATGGGGTGGTCTCCACCAAAATTGTCCGTGTGATGAGTTGCTGGGAACTGTTCTTATCTCACAGAAATTTGTAAAAAGACAGCTGGGGATGGAACCTAATGTGGTTTCTGTTTTCAGATGCTCGGTCATTCCATCAGAACAGGGGACAAATTCTGGCTTGTGTACATAAAGATTGGTCTTGTATGTGTTTTTTCAATATAGAGAGATTTTATTAAGCAGATAACAAACTGATTATGACAAGGGAAAATCACCCCCAAAAGCAAAGGACATTCTAAACACCTGCACTGTGCTAAGATATCCGCCTCAGCATTTCTTGCCCAAAAAATATGGGAGATGTTATGTTGTGGCTTTTTATTATTCTAATGCATTTGTTCTAGGTTTTACCTGCATTCTTTTCCCTGTTCTGACTGCGTTTTTTGTGCAGCAAATCTTCTGTTTTACTTGGCTTGGCTTTGACTGTTCCACTCCTGGTGGCATGTCTTTCTGTTGCCATTCCAATATGGATCCGTAATGGCTACCGGTTTTGGGTTCCACGAGGAGACTGTGTGACACAGGGAAACAACCATCGGACTCCTGGAACTAAGGAGGTTTGTCCTGCAACTGTCTGTCAGTTTCCTTTTCTAGTTATATCCATGCATTGAATGCGTAGTTGCATAAACATGTTAATGCATGCTTGCACCATTTGTACATTCATACTAATATTGCACCCTTGTCGGTGCATATGCACGTCTGAACTCTGAAGCCATATGCGCTCCCAATCTGCTCTGCTGTTTCTTTAGTGCTTACTATGATTCCAATTAGGTTGTAGTTTTGTGTCCTATTGGTGTACATGTGCAACGGTCTTTAGGTGTGGCATGGGCTCGTTATCTTCTTGTATCTTTCTCATCTGCCATTTTTGGCTGAGGCTTGATGTTTATTACCAGAACTCTGTTTGCTGAAGGGGGGAAGAAACTTTACCTCCATGGTGGACTGTCCCATTGTCATGATACTGTTTGACAGTTTCCCATATTGTGGTCATTTAGGTCTTTTACATTCACAATTGAGTCTAATAGTGCTACAGATTATTTGGGTGACCAGGTTCAATTTGAAGGGCACTGATGGTTTTGCGTTATATTCCTATTGTTTTGATCTTCTTTGGAATCATTACCTCGCCAGACCTTTTTGTAGACTGCAGTTGAAATAGCGTCTTGCTGTTTAACTTCAACAAGGAGAAAGAATGAGAAATTTCATTTTGAATGTTGGTATTTATTTTCCAGATTCCATTAAACATCTTCTCTTATACAGCTGCAAGGCATAATGGCTTCTTGCAATGGGCTTCCCTCTTGATTTTGCAGACAGTTGCACTACATTTGGTGCTTCTCATTGTCGTTTGTCCCTAATTTCATGTCATGAAGTGTCCTACAAATTGCCTTCTTCTCATATCAGCATCGTTCTTTTTTAAGTTGCATGAGATCTTTTAGCAAGTTCTGATTAAATTGTCTGACAGCTGCTGTTTGTGCTGGATAATTTGCTTGATTGGCAAACAGCTATTTTCTGACCTTTTTTAATGACTCCTTTAGAATTTGAAATCCTTGCAGACTTAAAGTTACTGGAAACGTAGATTGGTTTCCTCGCCGATTGCTATGGGTTGTTTTGCTTGTTTTTATTCAACATGTTTTCTTTGTTCTTGGTGTTTCTTTTTCTAGCAACACCATCTGGTTGGAGCTGCAAAGTATGCAAATTTGGTTAGTGTTTGGAAATTGATTCTCAGTGTGTCCAAATCTGGAAAGTTTGTCACTGGTTCCACTCTTAGAACTTCACATTGTTGGAACTTCCATCAGATTTTCTTCTCTCCAGATTGAATGAAATATCTCGTCATTATAAAAAGAAAACTTGTATTGACCATAAATAAAAAAAATTGTTTATTTTGTTGCTTCTAGCTCCAACTAAAAGCATGTGTGGAGTTTATTCTTTTCCGCTTTCTGTAGTGGCTATTTAATAAACAGTTTTTGTTATCCTCAAAAAGAAAGAAAGAAGCATGTGTGGTCTTATGGTGCCCCCGGAAAGTCGCGGCCTTTGGGTGGTTAGTTGGAAGAGAAAGGGTATTGACTGTTGACAATCTCCAAAAACAGTCAATGATGATTCCAAATGTTCTTCTCATGTGCACGGTGAGTGCCGAATCAGTCGATCACCTTTTTATTCATTGCACTGTTGCGTGGAAGGTGTGGAATGGTTTTCTTAGGTGCTTCAATGTCTTGGATGATGCCGATCTCAACTGGAGATCTCTTCATGGCTTGGCATAGAGTGAAGCTCAGGAAGGTAGTGTGGAGGTTGAGTTTGTCGGCTGCCCTCTGGGCGATATGGGGGGAAAGGAATGGGAGATGCTTTCGGAATGGGAGCAATGAAGTGGAACGGGTCTCTAGTAGGGCGAGGCTGTATGTTGTGGGATGGGCCTCTTGTATAGATGCTTTGAAGGATTGTAATTTTCCTTTCTTTGGGTTGTAGCTTTTCTTTCTGTGGTACCATTTCTGCTTCTTTTGATAAATTGCAATTACCTTTTAAAAAAATATAAAACCCCCTAAAACATCATGATAACTTCCTGGAATTAGTAACTCCAGTTGTATGTGTGCATGCGTGGGTGTTGTGGTATGTTGTAACTAGTAATCCGCTGCAGCATTTATTTATACATGAATGCATGTGTTTTGTGTGCATGAAGGTGCTGTGGTGTGTTGTTTATAAATCTGATGCCTTGTTTATTTGTGCATGCACACATGTAGTGTGATGTGTTGTGCTGTATAGAGTCTGATGCTTTGTTTAGTCTTGGTGATTTCTGTCTCAAATAGTTGGCGAAATGCTCTTTGATTCATGTGTCTTTTTGAGAAGAAGAGATTTAACAAGCACAATGTTATAGGCTTTTTTATGATTAGCCTAATGACAAAAGAAACCTCAACAATGGCTGCCGCGAATCAGCTGTGAGAGGAAAACTGGTTTATGATATTAAATCAGATAAATGTTTTTGATGGCAGTCTGATTTTTGTATTTCATTGTTGCGTCTGTTTCAGGGTATTGTTCTTGCAATCTGCATATCAATATTTATTGGATCCGTTTTAGCTCTAGGTGCAATAGTCTCTGCGAAGCCTTTAGATGATTTAGGCTACAAGGGATGGAGTGGAGATCAAGAAAGTAATAGCTCTCCTTATGCATCATCTGTGTACCTCGGGTGGGCAATAACGTCAGTAATTGCTTTGTTAGTTACCGGTGTGCTGCCAATTGTATCCTGGTTTGCAACGTACCGATTCTCACTTTCCTCTGCTATATGCGTTGGAATATTTGCAAGTAAGTTATATACTTATGCTTTCACGTCATTGGTGCCCAGACATTCTTTATCAGTTCATGAGATTGCTCTGTGCTTGTCTTTTGGTGTAGTTGTCCTTGTAGTATTTTGTGGTGCATCTTATCTGGAGGTGGTGAATTCTCGGGATGATCAAGTTCCCATGAAGGCTGATTTCCTTGCTGCTTTACTTCCCTTGGTGTGTATTCCAGCTGTGCTATCGCTTTGTTCCGGTCTGCATAAATGGTGAGGAAGATTGCTATCATCTGGTGTAGGTTTATAACAAGGATAGGTTTAGGTTCTTAAGGTAGCCATGAAATGTTTGCAGGAAAGATGATGATTGGAAGCTCTCTCGAGGTGTTTATGTATTTGTTGGCATTGGACTTCTTCTTTTGCTCGGCGCAATATCTGCTCTGATAGCTATAATTAAACCTTGGACGGTGGGTGAGGCTTATGTTGGATTTCTTAATTATTTTGGTGCATATTAACGGCTTTGTCTGTGGCATTTGTTATTTCTTTACCACATTAGATTATACCTAACTCTTTACAGTTTTTCCTTGTTATTGCGACAGATCGGGGTTGCATTTCTTTTAGTTCTCCTTCTCATTGTCCTTGCTATTGGTGTAATCCACTATTGGGCTTCAAACAACTTTTATTTGACCAGGACACAAATGTTCTTGGTTTGCTTGCTTGCATTTGTCCTGGCATTGGCTGCATTTGTTCTTGGGCTATTGGAAGGTGACAATGGCTATAGTCCCAGTCATTTCATTTGTTTGATCATGCGCTATTCTTTCACGAGAAAGTTCACTTTCCAGCTGAAAATTATTACTCAGCCCGTGGAGCTAAACAAATTTTTTTTTTTTGGTGTGTGCAGATAAGCCCTTTGTTGGTGCATCTGTTGGTTACTTCTCATTCCTTTTTCTTCTTGCTGGGAGAGCATTGACTGTGAGTCATATCTTATTTCCTGTACTGCGTTTTAAATCTGTTATTAGGTTCTGTTTAGTGCTAAATTCTCACATGACAAATTACTTCTTTTCTCAGGTGCTTCTTTCACCTCCCATTGTCGTCTATTCTCCTAGAGTTCTACCGGTGTATGTTTATGACGCTCATGCTGATTGTGCCAAAAATGTCAGGTATGCCAAGATTGGTATTCTACATGTGATTATGTATGCCTGCTTGTGAGGAAATCCAGGTTTAATTTGTAATGATTATCTGCATCTCATTTTATCATGTGCAATCCTGTTCCAGTGCATAAAGTTGAAAATTGTTTGTGTTGCTTATGCCTTAAATACTTGCTAAATTCATCATTTTGACAGTGCTGCGTTCCTCGTTCTATATGGCATTGCTTTGGCAACTGAGGGATGGGGTGTTGTTGCTAGTTTGAAAATATATCCACCTTTCGCTGGTGCTGCTGTATCAGCAATTACTCTTGTTGTGGCCTTTGGGTTTGCTGTATCTCGTCCATGCCTGACACTTAAGGTTGGTGCCTGAGTGATTTTATTTGGCAAGAAGCAATAAATTCTTGCTTTGATGCTTATCTTGTTTTGATTTTCTTGTATCCTGATTGTCTAGTGCATGTTACTGTCCTCATTTCTTTTTAACTGGATTAGATTTATATTTTATTGCCAGATGATGGAAGACGCTGTGCATTTTCTCAGTAAGGAAACTGTTGTTCAGGCAATTGCTCGGTCTGCCACTAAAGTGAGTTTGCTTCTGCCTTGAAATGACTTCTTAGCTATTATGTTTCTCTTCGTACTCTTAGATCTTTTCCCGAATGGAACTGTCTGTTGTGTTTGATTTTTGAAATTTCAATTCCATCTCATCTGTATGATGTCTTCAGCATGGGCATGTTTCTGTTATTAACCGGTTTTGATTAGCATTCGCATTTCTAACTGCAGTAAGTGATGCATAAATATTTAAGTTAGATTCTCTTTGCATTTTCGTATTTATCTTTTACTTGGCTTTGTTTCTTTCATGTTCTCTGTCTCTGATATGGCTTGTGAGGGAAGCATAAGGAGACCAAACCACGTTTGCTTCATACAATGAACTGGAAGTTTCTTCCATACTTTTAATGCACTTCAACTTAGGAGAGGCAATAAATTTCTCTCTTCCTTGCTGGTCAGGTGACGGATGCGGGTCTACTTCCTTTTTTTGGTCCTAAGGAGCCCCTCCTAAGGTTGTGGTGGTTGCTTGGTTAGCTGAAGGAACCGAGTGCTTACAATGATAACTTGCACAAAAGAGCGTTGGTGATCCCTAATTGTTGTACTATGTGTATGGAGAACGCAGTCTCGGTGAACCACTTGTTCATTCATTGTGCACTTGCTCGAGTGGTGTGGGATGGATACCTTGCTATGTTTAATATGTGTTGGGTGATTCTAGGGTTTATTTCCTCCCTCCTCCTGGCATGGCATGGGGGTTGGAGATGGTAGAGTGGCTTGGAGATTGGTTCTATTGGTGGTTTTGTGGGTGATTTGGGGAGAGAAACAATAGGATCTTTTGGGAAAAAAATGGGTTGGTGGCGAATTTTGTAAAAAGGGTAAAAGTTGGATGTTCTTGAACGGGTTAATTGCTTCCTAGCCTCCAACCTCAGTGAGTGGGTTGAGTTGGCCAGGTTGTGATTTTCTCACCGTTTGTATTTCTTAACAAAAGTTGCATTACCTTTCTCATAAAAAAGAAAAAAAAAAGAAAAAGAAAAAAAAAGAAAAAGAAAGAAGAAGAAGAAAAGACTCTTTGCTGGCGTCTCTTCTGATTTGATTTTTTATTTTTCAATTTTTGTTTTTATCTTCCTAAGGCTGAGGCCATGGTCAAGCTTGAATGTTTTGAAAACTTGATGGGTTTGACCAACAACTTGCTTCTATTAATATTTCAGAGCGAACATCTGATCTAGGCCTCTTAGCCAATACAACTCGAGGCACACTCTACTACCATTGCTTGTTAGGATGATGATTGAGCTTATGAGTTGATTTAGAATGCTTTCTCCTCACAGAAATACCATAATGGCTATGTTGGATGCATTGTTTACATTTTAAGTTTTAATGGTGTGCTTCATGCCAAAAATCAAGACATTACTTTTTGAGGCCTAAATGCAGGCAAGGTTTTATTGACCCCACAACTTGGTGTTGATAGACATATGATAAAAAAAAATGCACTCCTTTCTAGCTAGGCATCCTTTGTGTATGTTGCCTGCATTTTCTGTTGCCAATTTCTGAGTTGGGAGGTGAGTAATATAAATTCTAGTCTAGAAAGTTCAAATAGCTTATATTGAGCGGTAAGGTTAGCAATTTGGATAGCCTTTTGAATAAAGTAGCTTTCATGATCATCTGTTTCATTCATGTTTCACAATGGAATTAGCTCTGGGTGGATGAAGTGGCAATGTACTCCTGGAGTATTTTATGATTGTTGCATGCAAATGGAACTCAATTGAAACTTTTACGAGATTGCTATCTGATCGGCTAAAGCTGGATGGGCCTCCATTGGGCAACTAGGAAGTAACATGAGCAAAGACTGAGATGAAGGATGTTGAGGTGGATGTGTGAGCAGATAAGTGCAGAATCAAGAATGGGATCATACAAATCAGCCTCATAGGAGCCTCAATAGGAGATAAATGACGGAGTGTAGATTGAGATGGTTCAAACATGTTTAGCCTGATTGAGATTGTTCAAAGCATTCACTTGGTTAGCCTGTTGGACAAGATCCTCACGCTTGACCATCTGAGCATACAGGCATACAAGTTGTTTGATGCCTAACAGGTGCTTGTTCTGCTGCTCCTGCGAGGAAACAGCGGGGCATTTGCAGAACTTGACGAAACGGTGGGGCATTTGCTGCTGTACTTCGTGTTTTCCTCGGGTGTTTGGGGTGGGGTCCTGGTGATGCTTAACATGTCCTAGGTTTTCCCATAATCAGTGTTGGAGTTCACCAGCAGCCGAAAAGCATCAGCCTGGGGCTCATGCAGGAAGGCCTGATGTAGGATGATTGTTATTGCCATTCTATGATTCTTTTGGAAGGAGTGGAACATGGATTTTCGGAGCATCATTGTCAATGGAAGATTGTTTGATGCACAAGATCTTGGCACTGGTGATTAGGCGGGCTCCAGTGTTGCCATCCTTTAGGGGTCTTTCTGTTCCTATTATGATCAGAAACTGGGATGAGATCTTGGCATGCAGCCCGGCCCCAAATGCAACTGGCCACCGATGGAAGCCTCCTGAGCCAGGCATGTATAGAGCTAATTGCGACGGGAACTCGTTTGGGAATCCTGGGGCAGTGAGTGTAGGTGGTCTAATGTGAGATCAAAATGGGAATTATAAGTGTAGTTTCTCGGCCAATTGGCATTGCAATCCAAACAAGGCTGAAGGTGTCACCCTTCTTAATATGATCAGGCTAGTGTCTCGCCTCGATTTTTTCCTGGCTATTAATCAGTGGGAATCATCGAACGTGATTGCATGGGCCAAAGGTGGGTTCTATCTGTGGAGACTTGCAGATATTATTGAAGTCCGGGGTTTGTGTGAGGGTCTTTAGATCATATTTGAGGTCATCCCAAGAGAAAGAGAACATTGATGCAGACTTGCTCTCCAAACAAGGTGTTTTCTACTTGGAATTCTCAATTATAGAAATGCGCGAAGGGTGGTTTTGGGCCATGTGGTCTTGGAATTTTTTTCAGCTCTTTGTATTGGGGGGCTTCTATGCCTGTCTTCACCTTTTGATTGTATACTTTTTTTCTTTTTCTTTCCTCAATAAACATTTTCATTATCCATAAAAAAAGATGGTTCAATCACGTGTTACGAAAACTAGAGATGGATCTGTAAGGAGGGGAACTTTGAATTAGGTTAAAGAGCCTGAAAAGAGATTGAAAGGAAGACCTAAAGTAGGATGTCAATAGGTCGGGCTTGGGTCGGATACTGGTTTACTCGTATTCAGGCCCAATTAAGGGAATCAGATCTAGGCCTTGTCAGATTCTGATATGGGTTACCTAATGAGATACCATATCCAGTGTTGTCATATGTGATCACATTAGCGCCTATGCCTCCGCATATGCCATTTTGGACCAATGGACTGCATATGCCATGATGGCATAAGCAGTTATTGTGTTGTTGGGTCTTGTGCAATCGCTTAGAGAAGTGTGACCGCATAAGCCATAGTTATGCGTTTATGCCATCGCGTACACATTATACGATGGCATAACCTCGCAACGACAAGATTTATGGTCATTGAGACTTTTTTTATTTTTCATTTTTTATTTTACTTCATTTTCTCTCACTTCTTTCCCATAAATAAGCATTCCGGTTAATTCCAATGGTAACCGGTGCGGAGCAGTTAAAGGATTTCAGGCCAATCAATTTGATTGGTGGCCCGTACAAGATCTTATCTAGAGTTCTAGCAACAAGATTGAAATCGGTTCTTGAAACAATCATCTCCTATAATCAAAGTGCGTTCATGCCGAGAAGGCAAATTATTGATTGTGCTCTTGTAGCTCATGAATGTTCGGATTCTAGATATAGATCGAGAGATAAAGGCATAATATGCAAACTCGATTTAGAAAAGGCCTATGATCATGTCGACTGGGATTTCCTTCAGTATATGCTTCTTAGATGTGGATTTGGGGTGAGATGGAGAAAGTGGATGGGGGAGTGTCTGAGTTCTGCTCACTTCTCCATCTTACTCAATGGATCCCCTAAAGGATTCTTTAAAAGTTCTAGGGGGTTGCAGTAGGGCGACCCGTTGTCGCCTTTTCTCTTCATTATAGTTGGTGAAGCCCTCTCAAAGATGTTGAAAAAAGGGCAGGAAGCAGGCTTATTCTCCGGTTTTAAAATAGAAGGAATGGTAACGCCGATTTCCCATATTTAGTTTGCCGACGACACGCTTCTATTTTGCGACGCTGATCCAGAACAGGTGAGTAATTTGAGAACAATTGTTCGATGCTTTGAGGCAGTTTCTCGGCTAAGGGTAAACATGGCCAAGAGCAAATTTATTGGTGTAAACGTGGATGAGGGAGAGGTGAAAGGGCTGGCAGATTCGTTCGGTTATGCAATGGGAACTCTTCCGACATCCTTCTTGGGCTTGCCCCTTTATATAGGTAAGCCTCCAAAGCATTTGTGGGATAAGGTGATAGAAAGATTCGAAATGTACTTAGCAAGATGGAAGTGTAGATTCTTATCCTTTGGTGGACGCATTACTCTTATAAAGGCATCTCTCTCTAATCTTCCTCTATACTTTGTCTCTGTTCAAGTGCCCTGCTTCGATTTTGGCTAAGTTGGAGAAGGTAAGGCGCGACTTTCTATGGCATGGGACAAAAGATAAGAAAAAGTTTCACCTCATGGACTGGAAGGAGGTTTGTAAGCATATTCAGGAAGGGGGGACTGGTATTAAAGACCTCAAAAACATGAACCGGGCTTTGATAGGCAAGTGGATCTGGAGATTGGGAACAGAGAATGGGGCTCTTTGGAACCAGATAATCAAAAGCAAGTACGGGACATCGGAGGGAGGTTGGTGGACTAGGGATTCTTCCATGTACAGATACTCAGCCCTTTGGTAAGGAGTGTTTTCCATGAAATTGGATGTCTTGAAAGGAGTCGCCTTCTCTATCGGAAATGGTGAAAATACTCGGTTTTGGGAAGATATATGGGTGGGAGACTCTCTGCAGAAGGAGGAATTTCCGCGAATCTTCAGGATTGCTCTGGATCCATCCATTGTGGTAGTTGATTGCTGGACCCTTTCAGGGAATGTGGTGGTGTGGGAACCGCCTTGTAGAAGGTTTCTCCGGGACGAGGAGGTCGACGAATTCATGGCACCACGTAATCGCATTCATCCTTGTAAACCGGATCCCTCATAGCTGGATACTTTACTTTGGAGATTGACAATTCAAGAGTTTTTTTGGTCAAGTCTTTCTATGAATTCCTAAACAAAAATCAGACTTCTTCAGAGAATGCAACTATAGAGTTAGTTTGGAAATATATAGTTCCGCCAAAGATTGCAGCGTTCGGTTGGTTAGTTGGCAAGAAAAAGATGTTAACAGTGGACAATCTTCGTAAAAAGGGGAATGATTATTCCGAATGTCTGTCTCTGTTGTATGCGAGATGAGGAATCGGTGAACCACCTGTTTGTGCATTGTAATTTCATCAACAGGATATGGTCAGATATTTTAGCGCGCTTCAGTGTGTCATGGGTAATTCCAAATTCAGTGGGCGATCTATTATTGGCTTGGCATGACATCAAAATGGGCAAGCAGAGGACGACTTTATGGAGAATGTCTACTTGGCAGTTTGGTGGGCAATGTGGGAAGAAAGGAGCGGTAGATGCTTTCGGGGTGAAAGCAAGCTGCTGCAGGCTCTCTCTCTAAGGGCAAGGAGTTTAGTTATTGAGTGGGCTTCCAATGTCAATTACCTTCAGGGATGTAACCTTGTGTTTCTTGGGGTTTAGCTGGGCCGCTATCCCAGCGGTTTGGCCTTTTTCTTAGCCTTTTGCTTTTAATAAATTTTCATCGTCTTTCAAAAAAAAAAAAAAAAAAGGCACTCCCACCCTCCTATTTTCACAACTCTGTTACTTTCTCTCTCTCACTGTAATATTCTCATCTCTCAATCTCTCTCGTCTCTTAACTCTCTTTCTTCCTCACACTCTATTACTCTCATTCTTTAAAATGACATCAATAAGGTTTATAAGTTGTTTTTTTCACAATTTTGAGTATACACATTCAATGAGTAGTTGTTAGTTGACTTGATATAGTCTAATAGTCTAATAAAACTATTAAAAAAAAAAAATCCCTTTCCTTGTATTATTTTCGCATAATTTTTCCCATTTTCCTTCACGTTGTTCGTTTTTATTTACCAAAAAAATAAAAAATAAAAATTGGGTGCCTGTGCCATCGATGGCATAAGCACACAATCCCCTTGTGTTGTATGGGATCGCTTATGCCATTTGACAATATTGACTGTATCTGATTAGGCTTGGGTATGCCAATGGATCCTGTTGGATATGCTTTGAATGGTTTCAAGCATGAATTAGCTTTCAAAATGGAGTTTGGATCCAGAATCAGGTTTGGATTCATGTCCGGTTCTGGATCCACATTCAGGTCCATACCAGAACACACCTTTTGAAATGTGGTGTGATCTCTCCCACGTAGAAGGAACTTATTGGATGAGGAGCTCGGGGAACTTATGGATTTACTTCAACATCTAAATCAGGTTAATCCTTCTCTTCATGACGAGGATTCGATGGTTTGGAATGAGCATAGGTCGGGTCTCTTGGGCTATACCAAAATCATCTGCTGACCTATTATGGGCTTGGCACAGGAGCAGGTTGGGAGAGGATATAAGTGTGATGTGGAGGTTGGTGGCAATGGGAATCATTTGGCTTATTTGGAATGATCGGTGTTTTGAGAACAACGTTTCCTTGGTGGAATGGATAATTTGTAGAGTCAAATGTACGGTGGTGGAGTGGGCTGCTTATGTTGAAGCAGCAAAGTGTGTGGATCTTTCCACCTTTTTTGTGTAGTTTTGGGTTGTATTTTTTCCCCGCCTTGCTGGGGGTCTTTAAATAAAATTTCATGTTCTCTCTCTCTCAAAAAAAAAAAGAAAGAGAGAGAGAGTGAAAAGGGTAAAACTAAAAACAAAAACACATACATTTGGGTATCAGGTAGCTGAATCAGGTACCTGATCCAATCCGATTTCTAATTGGATTTGAGTTGCTGGACCCATATCTGTTTGAATGGGAACTGGATTCTTGGGCATTCATGGATTTGGTTACAGCCCTAACCTAAAGGTGCTTGAATTTAGGTGGTGAGAAGGAATGTAAGGCTTGTTCACTTAATGAGTTATATAGGGACAGGAATGCTGAGCAAAAAGGTTTTATAAATCCAGCCCCAAATATCTGGACAGGGCTATTTGTAGATAGAAGTGATGATGTTGATGGTGGCGGCGGCAATCTGTTTCACTTGGGCTATAATTTCTGTGCTCTATATTCTTTTGAAAGCTGTATGCTCAAGTTCCTAAACCTTAGAAGTGGAAGCATTAGGTACAGGGTGATTGTGCAATGGCTGTTGTTGCCTTGTTGGTGCAATGATTGCCGTGCATTGTGCAAATGCTGTTCTGTCATTTTTTTTTTTTTTTAATTATTACCTACATCCATTCAAAAGCTTTTTAGTACATTCTGCTTGTATTTCTATAGTTAATTTCTTAGCATTTCTTTGTATGACTTTTGATTAAATCCTGACTGTTGTACTCGCCCGCAGATATTCTCTCCTACTGTTTGTCTTAAGAATTTGCAAAGCTAAAGTCAACCCCCCCCCTCTTCTTTTCTTTCCCTTCTTATGTTTTGAATATCACTGCCTGAGAAACTGCAATACTGACTTTTCATTTGATATTCCAGACCAGAAATGCCCTCTCTGGAACTTACTCTGCGCCACAGAGATCTGCTAGTTCAGCTGCTCTTTTAGTCGGAGACCCTACTATTACACGAGATAGGGCAGGAAATTTTGTGCTTCCCAGAGCTGATGTCATGAAACTGAGAGATCGCCTAAGAAATGAAGAGTTCGCTGCAGGGTTATTCTTTTGTAGACTGAGAAATGGATTGGCATATCGGCATGAATCTTCTGCTGATGCCAGTCACAGGAGAGAAATGTGTGCCCATGCACGTATTCTGGCATTAGAAGAGGCAATTGATACCGAATGGGTGTATATGTGGGACAAATTTGGTGGTTATTTGCTTCTTTTGCTTGGTTTGACTGCCAAGGCTGAACGAGTGCAGGTGAGCAGGAAAGGTTGTTGAGCTAGTGTCCTTTTTTCCATAAAATTTACCTGCCATAATGATTGTAATTGACTATTATGATATGGCAGGATGAAGTTCGTTTGAGGCTTTTCCTCGATAGTATAGGTTTCTCAGACCTGAGTGCCAAGAAAATTAAGAAATGGATGCCTGAAGATCGAAGGCAGTTCGAACTTAATCAGGAAAGGTTGGTAACAATTCTTTAAAACCTTTCCTTGGGAGTTTTTTAGTTTACTTCCTGATCTTCTTAAAGGTAATTATACTTAGTTGTGTTTCTGACTTTGATTTCAATAACGACATGTAGTTATATAAGAGAAAAAGAGATGGAGGAGGAAATCTTGATGCAGAGACGTGAGGAGGAGGGAAAGGGAAAAGAAAGAAGAAAAGCATTATTGGAGAAAGAAGAACGTAAATGGAAGGAGATAGAGGCTTCTCTCATATCCTCTATTCCAAATGTGGGGAGCAGAGAAGCTGCAGCAATGGCAGCTGCGGTGAGAGCTGTTGGTGGTGATTCCGTTTTGGACGACTCTTTTGCTCGGGAGCGGGTTTCAAGCATTGCCCATCGCATCCGCTCAGATCAGTTGGCTCGTCGAGCTCACCAGGTGTGATTACACTTCTGTACTTTTACCTGTGCTAGAAGCCTAGATCTGCTTTTCAAAGGGGAGGGATGAGGGAAGGTATCTGTCCTTGTTATCTGCATGCCATACATCTGGGATCTAAATCTTCTGTTTATCAAATTAATAATTTTTTAATGTCACAAACATTCTTCTGGTCCAGGGCTGCTTAAAAATTGAGGCTGAACATTGTTCAACTATGCTGTGTTGAACTTGAAACCCTGTTGCTGGCTTTGGCATCTTTAGATTGCTTTCTTGTTGATACTGTAACAAGAGAAATGGGTGTAGCGCCACACACTTGAATATTAGGCATGTCAATCATATTCTTGGGACTGGTAAAAGGATTCATTGAGGACAAAAGGCACTAGAAACGATGAAGCATAAAAGGGATCCAGTAGTTCCTTAACTGCTAAAGATGAGGGATCCAAGTTTATTTAAACATGGTTGGTAATCTACGCACATGAATCCCCAGCTGACAACCCAAAGTTTGGCCTGTTGTTGAATTTGAGAATTCCTTTTTCTTTTGTGATAAGCAATTAGGTAGATGCTAGATCAGAACCTTTTGAGCCTTTGTAAGCTCCAAATTATCCACTACATTTGGGGGAACCCTACTGAAAGATTACATACAAAGTGATTGATGGTATGAAGCCTCGCAAGTCATATTAACTACCACTTGTTCAACTTCAACATATAGTTGCATCATGCATGAAGTGTGAAGCGAAACCATAACAGATTCTGGTGTGTGAGTGTGGCAGAGGCAGCACAATTTTCAAAATTTTAGCATGTATAAATAGTAAGGAAGTGGGAGCATTAGTCCGAAGTGTGATCTGGAGTGGTAGCGGCACCTATGCAGCTATGGTTCAACATTATTAGAATATGAGACTTCAGAAGTTTCCCCTTCCATAGGAGGTTGGTTCCTCTGTTTTAAGCTTTCAATTGCTAAGAGTGACCATTGCTCTTTCTGAGTTCCCGTTGTTACATCCCTCAAATTGGAATTTCTTGTTGTGCTTGTGAACCAAAGAGTCTTTCTTTGACATTTCTACATTAGGAGGACAATGTTCATAAATGGGTGTGTATTTGTTATTCAGTCCCCTATAATACTTTTTCATATATGAACAGCTACAATCCACATAGTTATGGAAAGAAAAAGTTTCCATCCATGTGTTCCTCCTGCTTAATAGTTGCTGGATCCTTTTAACTCGGTGCTACTCTTGCTTCGAATCCCCACTTCGGACTCCTGCTACCCACTTCAGACTCCTGCTAGGCTGTGCCGCTTCCTACCTATTTATATTTGTTTACATTTCGAAAGTGATGCTTCCCCTCTCCCACACCTGAATTTGCTGTTGCTTCCCTTCACTCTTTGCGTGACTATACTTACTACATCTGCTAATCAATTAACTGAAATTCAAAATGTGTCAACCTTTCGAAGTGACTATGTTTCCACTGTTAAAAAGTTAAACTGACTTTTTGGTCTGCTTCAACTAGAAAATGTCCATCTTACAGTAAATATCGTGGACAAAACCTCATCTGAGAGCAAATTAAAACTCCTCATCTGCATCAACTAGAAAGTATCCATCTTACAGTAAAGATCATGGAGAAAAACTCATCTGCGTCAACTAGAAAACATCCGTCTTACAGTAAAGATCATGGAGAAAAACTCCTCAATTGAGAGCAAATGAACAATGATGGGGCATGTAGTTTATGAATTCAGATGCTGAAACGTGTATGGGGACATCTGGTAGGAATCAATCCCTGGCATCGACATGGTCTAAGATTACATTCTCATCGTATGATGTTATCTATTAGTTATTTCTTGGGCTAGGATCAAACCATAAAAAGTAATAGCTAGGATCGCAACTTGGCTGGGTCAGCCCAAGCCTGGCTTGTTGTGAGACTGCTTAGGCCAGGGCGCAGTGAGGTGTTGGGGCCCTGGATTGGGCTTGTGCCTGAATTTCAAGCTCAGGATCCTGGGCCAGCTTGACCCAGATGAGATTTAGGCACCTTTATTTCATGTCTTATGCTTATGTAAAAAAAAAAATAGTTGCAGGAAACTTCTACTCAGGTGCCACTCCTGCTTCGAACTTGCAATCCAACATTTAGAGCTGCTCATTTTTGAAGGAGGGTCTCTATCTTGCAGCTGCTTCTCCACATGTTTTGTGTAACTTAGGGACAAATTACCCTTCAATTGCTGTGTTTGGTTGAGGTCCTCACGGTGTGCATTATCTGGCAGCCAGTTAATGGCCATGTGAATGTGGGTTCTGGTTAGCTGTCCATTTAGCAGCCATAAGGCCACAAGTAATGCTAATTCCAGACACTCCATTTTCAACCGCTGGACACAAACACGTGTCAATGCGGCCCAAGTGTGTGTGTGTGGATGTTGATACTTGATAGGGAGTTCTCCAAGGTTGTGTTTGGATGGCTGACTTCCACAGTAATGCAGTGTAATGTGATGTAAATGGGTAATGATTATCACTACCAAAGTAGTCCAAAGTAAAGCTGTATGAATACCAACACTACTCTCGCAGCTTCAATTTTTTGATATACATGTAATGTACTCACGTGATTAGATACATGTGGATATAACTTGCCTAATATGTGTTACGTCCACACCGTCTATCCATTTTGCAATGTCATTTTAGGGCATGATCCCAAATATCAGCTTCATCCAACACTTCTGTGGGCCGCAGGAAGTTTTTAATGGCAGGCGTTCAATCCCAATTGCTTTCTGTGGTGTGGTCAATTTCTGTTTTGGATGTGCCTCATTTTTTGTTTCCTTCCATAAAATGATATCGCAAGATGAATGGACGGTGTGGATATAAAACATACATCTTGATGGGGCCCACGAAACTATGCCACGTCAACACAACTCTGCCCATCCAAGTTGGTGGTGATTCCGACGGATTACTATGATTTGACAGCTTGCTTTATCCAATTGGCTACAAGGTGTAATGATGTGAGTTTTACACCCCATTACTGTGGAAGTCAGCCATCCCAACATGCCCCAAAGTGTATGTTCATTATCTCTAAATCATTTGAATCAAATGCCCTGACCCAGACATCAGGCTGTTCTATTCATCTGGTGGGCCAGTTTACAGAACAAATGGATGGAGAAAAGGAACTTGTTTTATCCACCCATTTCGTTTGGTGCATTGATCCACATAATGAATGGATCAGTCTATTTCTGGGTATGTTCAGTGAGGCCTACCTGATGGATGGATCAGATCTTGCACACATTTGCCAGCTCAGCATGTCTGCTAGCAGACCTTTTCTTTTACTGCTAGATTTACCATGCTAAGGGAAAAAGCCATATCTGTATCCGCTATAGCAGTTTCTCAGAAAATGTATTTTTTTTCTTTCAATGATAACCGACTTTACTAAAGCAAAAGAAAGAAAAATACATCGCAGTGCGAGAAAAAAAAGAGCAAACCCTATCGTCACTCCAGAATCAGGACCCCTAAATGCAAAATTCAGCAACAGTGATCATGAAGCTGACCCGTAGCAATCCAGCTTACATCTACAGCTGAGGACCGCTACCCATGGACAAGTCTCCCTTCGAAAGTGTTGTACCTTGTTAATGTGCCAAGTCTCAAGACACAGGACATTTTTTTAAGGATGCTTCATGAGTGATACAAGTTGGTACCACTTATATCACTCAACGTTGCACTCTGTTACTTGTGTCACTCTTTATCTTCTTCCTTCCCCAGTAGATAGCGATGCTTTTTCCTCACATTTCGTAGAGATTTTTGCACTACCACTTCTGCTTAGTCATTGCACCATTAATTATTTTATTTGACCATATTGGGAGTAATGACTTCTGTTCTCAGGTAATTAACTTCTCACTTGAGTTTCCTGGCTGTTGACTTCTTGGCAGACTGGGGTCCCAGGTGCAGTATGTATTCTTGATGATGAAGCAAGGACAGGGGGTAGACATTGTGGTCAGATAGATCCAAGTGTTTGTCAAAGTCGAAAGGTTAGCTTCTCCATTGCAGTTATGATTCAGCCAGAGTCTGGGCCTGTGTGTCTTTTGGGAACTGAGTTTCAGAAGAAAGTTTGTTGGGAAATTCTGGTGGCTGGGGCGGAGCAAGGGATTGAAGCTGGACAGGTTGGGCTGAGATTAGTTACAAAAGGGGATCGGCAGACTACTGTTGCTAAAGAGTGGAGTATTGGGGCCTCAAGTATTGCAGATGGAAGGTTTGTGCTCATGTCAAATTGTTGTCAAATTGTAGATTATTTTCTTTGAGGATTTTGGGATCAACAATACTTCTGCTGCTTTCTATCTTCTTTCTTGTTAAATTACTCAGTGTTGTCAGGGGGAGTTTGTGAATGGGTTTTAACATGAATATAGTTTGCTTGGTTTCCTACCTTGCTCACAGTGTCAATTTGACCATTTCTGGTTCAACTTCTTTGCAGGTGGCATATTGTGACAGTGACAATTGATGCTGAACTAGGTGAGGCAACTTCCTATCTGGATGGAGGTTTTGATGGATACCAAAGTGTATTGCCACTACGTACGGGTAATGGCATCTGGGAGCCTGGAACAGATGTTTGGATTGGGATCAGACCACCTACAGATTTGGATGCGTTTGGGAGGTCAGATAGTGAAGGAGCTGATTCAAAGATGCATATAATGGATGCTTTCTTATGGGGAAGGTGTTTAACTGAAGATGAGATTGCAGCTGTTCATACTGCTACAAGCTCATCTCAGTACAGCATGATTGATCTCCCTGAGGATGGGTGGCACTGGGGTGATTCCCCATCTAGGGTATGCGTCTATTACTGTATTATTTGATAGCCTTTTTAATGGTCTTTTTTGAACTAAGTTTAATCTTTTAATTTTGCAACATCTGGGAAAAATGTGTGGCTTTTAATTTTACACATTTTATTGGTTGCTTTGGTTCACTGATTTGCCACTTATTTTTTCCTTAGGTGGATGACTGGGACAGTGACCCTGCAGATGTCGATTTGTATGATAGGGATGATGTTGATTGGGACGGTCAATATTCTAGTGGTAGAAAAAGAAGGTCAGAACGTGAGGCAGTGGCAATCGATATGGATTCTTTTGCTAGGAAGTTGAGGAAACCTAGGCTAGAAACACAAGAGGAAATAAATCAGCGGATGCTGTCGGTTGAAATAGCTGTTAAGGAAGCTCTCTCTGCGAGAGGGGAAAGACATTTCACTGACCAGGAGTTCCCTCCCAATGACAACTCATTGTTTGTGGATCCAGAAAATGCCCCTTTAAAATTGCAGGTAGGTTTCTTTGACTAGTGTCTTGCTATATAATGATTATTAATCTGCTTGTTGTTAATGCTTGGGTTACTGGCCCAGGTTGTTTCTGAGTGGATGAGGCCAACTGAAATCGTAAAGGAGAGCTGTGTGGATTGTCACCCATGCTTGTTTTCTGGTTGTGCAAATCCTTCTGATGTCTGTCAGGTATGTACATTCCTTTCAGTACCATGTTGAAATCTTTTCTTGGATTCTCCACAGAGGTATGTATCTTAGGTTTCTATTAAAGTGGCTGCAAAAATGATGTTGAATCTATGTCTAATTGTTGTTGTAACTTTTATGACAAACATCTTTCTGCAGGGTCGACTAGGTGATTGCTGGTTCTTGAGTGCAGTTGCTGTTCTAACTGAGGTCTCACGAATATCAGAAGTGATAATTACACCAGAATTCAATGAGGAAGGAATTTATACTGTGCGCTTCTGTATTCAGGTAACAAGTCTCCAGCTTGACTTCTAGTACTTACACTCTCTGAGAATTCATTCATATTAGAAAAATAATGGTTTGATTTCTTTGATTGGTTTATTTAGATATTTGGTTTAGCTTAACTGCTTGGATGAGCATTTCAACATTAAGTGCTCCATGGTTGAAGAGGATTTCATGAAGTTGTTTGTTTGATAGCTTAGAATACTTTGTGAGGTCAACAAGGGAGAAAATGGGTGTTCGAAAGAGGTGCTCTTATCCAAATGATTCAAAATTCTGATACTCTCATATTGTAGTTTTTCATTGTATGCAAGGGTCAACAAGTTTGATAGTCAATTTCTAGTTGCATGAACAGGAAATTGAAGTGTCAACAAGAGGGATCACACAGGAAGTCTATGTTAAAAACTATATAAAAGTAAATGTATGCTAATCCAATGAAATATAATAATTTCCTTTATGATTGCTTTTGTGGATGCTAGGCAAATACTATGAATGTCCAACTGCAAAATTTCAACATTTGAGAAGGTGAAGTTGGACCTGTTGGACTCTGCATTTTTTCATTGGCATGAATGGGAATGGATTTGGTTGTTATAGTGAATTCATAAGACTTGTCCAACATTGCTTGGGAATTTTCCACTCAAACTTCCATTTTTCTGTTTTAATGATTAAAAAAAGAATCTTATTGAAGAGAAGGGAGGTTGGTGGCTTTTGCCTGGTTGGCGGGTAGGATTAGGGTGCTTACAATTGATAATCTTTAGAAGAGGTTGATAGTTATTCCTAACTTCTGTGTAATGTGCATGCAGAACATGGAATCGGTAAGTCATTTGTTCACCGGTTGTCCTCTTGCTCAGGAGGTGTGGAAGAGATTTTTCACCCTTTTCAAGGTGTCGTGGGTGATGCCAGTTTCCATAGAGGGCCTTTTTTTTTAGCTGGCACGGGGGCGGGATTGGTAAATAAGTTAGGGTGGTTTGGAGGTTAGCCATGTGGGTGGTCATTTGGGCTCATTGGAGGAACAACCAGTGCTTCTGGAAACAAAGTGGGTTGGTGCTGGAAGTCTTTAGAAAGGCAAAGCTAGATACTTTGGGATGAGCTTCTTGCTTTAAAGGTTTTGATGAGTGTACTTTTTTTTCGTTCGGGTTTTAGCTGTTTTATTTGCTGCTGAGGCCTTCTTGGTGCTCTTTCTCTAATAAAATTTTTCATTACCTTTCAAAATGAAGAAGAAGAAGAAAAAGAGAAGGGAGGCTCTATCCATTAAGGCAATGGATAAGAGTACCAACCAGCAACGAATGCCTACTCACACTGGATTTTGCTATGTCATCCACCAGATTTAGCTTCATGAGGGACTAACATTTTGCTCTATCTTTATTAGAATGACATCTTGCTGAAGTTCTCAATTTCAATCATCGATTGTTATCAGTAGAATATTTGTAGGCATTATTTCCTTAGAACTTGCAGTACTAGTACCAATTTCAGTCCTTTATCTACCTTATGTCCTCACTCATTTTTCTCCATGTAAGGTGCATTGCTGCAGAGTGCAGGCACATTCATTATTTTCTATGATGTTGTTAGTCCATAAGCATTTGGGTAACCCCTTATAGATCATGGTTTTGAAATTGGTTACAATATGGTTGTATTGCAACTTTACGCCCACCCGCATTACATGATAGGGGGTGAACAGTCTGTTAAAAGAAAGAGGGCTGTGACTTAAATTGGCCGATACACCTTGTATCGGCAACAATATGGGGTCAATACCGCCATTAAGGGCCCATTTCAAAATTTCTTTCCAAACTTTTCAATAATTTTTGCTTGTTTCTTCATTTCAACCATGGAGGAAGCTTAAAAACTCATTTTATACTAGATCTGTGCTTATTTTGGGGATCAAAACACGAGATATGAATTGATGAGTAGAAGAAAAATGAACCATTTTGTGAAAAAAAATTGGAAGAAGAGGAATTCTCATTTAAAATTTGTTTAAATTTTTTTTTTAATCTTCTTTTTGTTGTATTTCAATATTATGTGCAGTAATCTATGAAGCATGCTTGATCTGTATTTGATTAGGATCTATTCAGTTGACTTTCAGTAGGTTGATCTTGCAGAAAACAGTCTTGTCAATGAATGGTATGATACAGCATTAGATACATGTTAAAAAATATTAAAAATGATGGATTCTGGCATTTTATGTGATTGTTGTGTACCACTCAAACTGAAAGGAAAATTTTAAAGGATAGCTATATGACTAGCCATGCTTTATGGAACACAATGTTGGGCAATTAAAGAACAACATGTTCATAGGATGCGTAGCGGAATTAAGGATGTTGAGATGGATGAGTGGCAAGACAACGAAGGATAGAATTATTAGCGACGGGGGAATTTAGGAGGCAGCACCAACAATTAATAAAATGAGGGAAAGTAGACAGATGGTTTGGTCATGTGCAACAGAGACCAAGAATTGTGTCGGTTAGGAGTGAGTTGGTACAAGTTGAAGGGTCTAAAAGGGCAAGGGGAAGGTCCAAAAGGACGGGGTGGAGGCAGTGAGAAAAGACTTAATAATCTATGGTTTGACTGTAGTTATGGCCCTTGATAGTGGAATGGTGGTACCAGATTCATGTGGTGACTGGTGACCCCAATTAATTAGGACAAGGCTTAAGTGTGCGTGCACGGGTGTCAATTTATTAGAAGTGTGCTGAGAAAGCACAATGAATTACAACCTAATAAAAAAAAAGTCTTGTAAAGAATTTATACAAGAAGCCCATTCCACTACAGGACCTTTGGGTTTAAAGACTACGTCCACCGCTTTGGCTGATTCATTCAAGAAGCATTTTCCATTCCTTTTCCCCTAAATAGACCATAAAGCAGCTAACAAAGGCAATCTCCAAAGATCCCAAGTTTTCCTCTTAAGTTGAATGCCGTGCCGAAGGAGGAGCTCCTTGACAGAATCCAGCATATCCCATGAGATATTGAAAAGATCAAGGATGGAACTCCATATCCGACTTACAAACAGACAATGAATGAAAAGATGATTTATCAACTCATCATTCACCATACACATAACGTGCACATTTGGGAGAACCATAGACCTGTTTTGAAGATTATTGATGGTTAGAACCTTTCCTCTACCAATGAGCCATCTGAATATTTGGAGAAAAGTCTCTCCAGCGCACACATCCTCCTATAATTTTATCCCTTCCTCATTTCTAACCACAAAGCATATTCCTCCATTCTACTTGGGCTTGATCCTAGCCATTCCTTTCCATATCCATGATGCTTCATAAAGAGAAGAGGCTTTAACTCCCCAAGCTCCGGCCTGAATTCCATACTTTCCCGCAATAACCTCAGGCCGCAAGGTATTATCTTTAGTCTCGAACTGCCACAGCTGCTTCCCTAAAAGGGCGAAGTTACCCCCCCCCCCCCTCCCCCCCCGCACACCATATGGCCTACAATCGTCCTTCCAGCCCATAAATTGAAATCTTTGCCCTTCCTCCTGTCCTTGCCATAGGAAGTCCTATCTCAACTTTCCCAACTTTGGCCATACCGACAAAGGGCATTTGAATAAGGACATAGTATTAGGGGGAGATTCGACAAGACTACTTTAATGAGCATAATCCAACCGCCAATATAATGATACACCGACCTTTCCACTTTTGATAATTTTCTTTTGAACCTCTCCACTACTAACACCCCATAAGTGCTTAGCCAGCTTCCCAATGCAAAGGGGAAGGCCCAGATAGGTCGAGGGGAAAGTCCTCGCCATTCTCTCTATTTCTTCCTTTGAGATATGCACCCCTAGCATCCCACTTGTAGCCCTAGACCGCTTGAAGTATCACCCTCAAATTATAAGTGCAAAAGTGGAGGAATTTCCTTCTTCACTTGAAAGCCCGTAATGATGCCTGCATCTTGGCCCTTCACAAACATTCTACTTCGAGCTTCCGCTCTATAATTGACAAGAAGGGGGATAGAGGATCACCTTGTTGAATTCCCCTCGATGATTAAAAACTTTAGAGCCTGTTTGTTTTTCCATTTACCATGGTGGTGGTAAATGGGTAATTATTATTTACCACGGTAAATTCATGCAAGCCGCCCTTTATGATGTTGGCAACTACACTAAAACCAAGAGGAGAAACACGAGATGTGCAAAATCTGTGGGGTCCACTGTAATGTATGTGTCTGATCCATGCCTCCATCTATTTTACCAACTCATTTTAGGGCTCACAATCTACCTCATTTTTGGGTGATGTGGATCGGGCACATACATCATGGTGGGACCCACAAATTTTATGTAGGCAATCCTGTCTGATGCAAACTTGGTTCTTGAGGCATAATTACTCCACCTCTTCCAAATGGCTATCAGAAGTAATCATTCTTTCTTTACCACCATTTACCGTGGTAAATGGAAAAACAAACTGGCCCTTAGGGGATCCGTTCACAAGCATTGAAATTCTAGCTGATGCATTCTCCCATCCATCTTATCAACTTTTGAACACATCCTATACGGCCCAATAAATGCTCCAAAAAATCCTAATCGACATGATCGTATGCCTTTTCAATGTCTATTTTACAAACCACTCTAGTACCTTGAACCTCGAGTCAATACACTCATTGGCAATTAGACCACTGTCTAGAAGCTGTCTTCCCTTAATGAAAGCCCCCTGATTCTTAGAAATAACGGTAGCCCGACACTGCTCTGAATCTGCTTGCCAAAGTGTTAGCAAGAATCGTATATGGACCACTCATTAAACTAATCGGCCTACCCCCCCCCCCCCCCCCCCCATAAAATCCATTAGATTGCCCTTAATTACCTCCCATAAAACCTGGTAGAAGGCCAATAGGAATCCGTCCGGCCCCGGAGCCTTCTCTTCCCAACGAATTCACTGTTGCTTTTACTTCTGTTGACGAGAAAGGCTTCTCAGGAGAGAGACTCTTCTTCTGATAGGCTAGTAAAGCTTAGATTGTATGATCCCTCCTGTCATCAGTGAGAAGAGACTTTTAAAAATTAACCACCTCCTTGCAGACCTTATCCTTATCCTCCACCCTCCTTTCCCCCACTACAATACTCCCAATTTTGTTGTTTCTGGACGGTTGGATAGGACTGATTTGTAGTTTGGCGCTTGGATGAGCTTGATCTACAATCACTTGGTCTTAATCACACAATCAGCCATATCTGGGCTTTGAATGGAATGATGAGTTGACCTGGGTTCTCCTATTTGCCGTCTTGGAGGTAACTCCTCGCTGAGTTTGTAGCTGGTGTTGCTCCATTGCCACGATCTGCCTTTTTGTCTTGGCTTCTTTGCAGCATTGATGATGTATTCCTATCTGTTGGATATGAGTTTCTTACATGGGACAACGTTGTGCTTGTTTTTACATACTCGTTCCATCCTTATCAATGATGACGTCTTTCACTTCTTGAATGGTGAAGATGCTTGGCCTGAAGTCTCATTCACGGACTATGGTTCATCCTTGTGCTATTGATTGTTAGCCTCGATTTGTTACAATATGAGAGCGAGGGGAGCTTAAGCTTTGATAGCATCTTTTTCTTTGACTGTTAGCCTCAATAAGAATGCCTTTGTTTTTAATGTATTGATTATTTCTATGAAGATTTCACATCCATGAAATGAAAAGAATGTGTTAGATGTCTTTGGTAGGATATTATATAATGTTCTAATCCTTGTGTCCTAATTAAACTTGGCATAGTTGTTAGACAGAAAAACATCGCAACTGATTTGCAGAGCATTGGAAACATAGTTGATTGACATTCTTGCAAGACTCACCTAATGAGATGATGATTAGATAATTGATGGAGGTTTGCTTGAAGATACTGTTCAGCACTATCATAACTACATTGATGTTTTAGGGGTCTGCTTCATTTTGGTCAACGTAACCTTGACCTTTCAGTGCTTATTTGCCTGAGTAGGCACAGTTTGCTATCATACAGGTGCTGGGAACATTAATACTCGTTCATGGTTCCTATTTGTACAAATAATAGGCATATATGCCGATTGTAGTAGCTATAGCTTTCCTGCCAAAGATGCCACATTCCTGATATTCCCTGGTTGTGTGTCTTATGTTTTGTGATGTTCTTGCAGGGTGAGTGGGTCCCTGTTGTCGTCGACGATTGGATTCCCTGTGAATCACCTGGCAAACCAGCATTTGCTACCAGTAGGAAGAAAAATGAACTCTGGGTTTCTATTTTGGAGAAGGCTTATGCCAAGTTGCATGGCTCTTTCGAGGCACTGGAAGGTGGGCTTGTCCAAGATGCCCTTGTAGACCTCACTGGAGGGGCTGGCGAGGAGATTGACATGAGGAGTGCACAGGCACAGATCGATCTTGCAAGTGGAAGATTATGGTCTCAATTACTGCGCTTCAAACAAGAGGGCTTTCTACTCGGTGCTGGGAGTCCATCAGGTTCGGATGTACACATTTCTTCCAGTGGAATTGTTCAAGGGCATGCTTACTCATTGCTGCAGGTATAAATAGACCATCTTACTTGAGTTTATCAAACTGTTATTTATTTATAGTGTGAGTTTATTAGTCTGTTATCCTCTAAGAGAAGAGATTCTCGTGGATTTTTTTATTCCTTGAAGGAATTCTTGTGGAAACTAGCTTATCAATTTTTCTTATTAAACTGTAATAATTCAGGTGAGGGAGGTAGATGGCCACAAGCTTGTTCAGATTCGAAATCCGTGGGCAAACGAAGTGGAGTGGAATGGCCCTTGGTCTGATTCATCACCGGAATGGACTGATCGGATGAAGCACAAGCTCAAGCATGTTCCCCAGGTGCCTGTTCTGCTTGAATTTATCCTCTTTAGAATATGGAAATTTAGCATCTGAAATCTGTCAGTGCTGGCTGTGAAACTAATAAATTGTCCAGGGCATATTATATTTTATATTTTCTTTTATTTTGCCAATCTCCTGTTTCGTTGTGACTGATTGTTTTTTGTTGAGCAGTCAAAGGATGGAATATTCTGGATGTCCTGGCAAGACTTCCAGATTCACTTCCGGTCAATATATGTCTGCCGAGTCTACCCACCTGAGATGCGTTATTCTGTCCATGGGCAATGGCGCGGTTACAGTGCTGGTGGCTGCCAAGACTATGACACATGGCACCAAAACCCTCAGTATCGACTTAGAGCAACTGGTCCAGAGGCATCATTCCCAATTCATGTGTTTATTACATTAACTCAGGTATGCTTGAGCCTTTGCTTTGCTTTGCTTTGTGTGTGTGTGTGTGTGTGTGTGTATCCATTCTCCTTGCCATCTCATTCATGTCCCATCCTGTATTGCTTGGTTAGGGCGTGAGTTTCTCCAGAAAGACAGCTGGCCTGAGGAATTACCAGTCCAGCCATGATTCGCTGATGTTCTACATCGGAATGAGAATACTCAAGACGCGTGGCCGTCGTGCTGCATATAACATTTATTTGCATGAATCAGTTGGTGGGACAGATTATGTCAACTCTCGAGAAATATCGTGTGAAATGGTTTTGGAACCTGATCCCAAGGGATATACAATTGTGCCTACAACTATCCACCCTGGAGAAGAAGCACCTTTTGTTCTCTCTGTTTTTACCAAAGCAGCCATAACTCTTGAAGCTTTGTAGTCCACAATTGTGCGCTTTCAGTGGTTGGTTTTGTAGCACCGAGGGTTGAGGGCACTTCTGCGAGTTTTGGATTTTGCTTGGGCTGTCCTTGGACCGTGCAGACCTGCAGGCGAGTTGAACGAACCACAAATGGGTACAATACTGCAACTCGGTATGTTATCTTCTCTAATCTTTAGCTGGGATTACCATCCCCTTTCTTGGAGTGGCTTGTGATGTTGAGATTTCACATTTTTATGGAGGCTTTCTGATGTATTTGTAAATGTTGATGCGATTTTCTAAATGATAGCTTTCTTATACCCGATGATTTCCCTTATCGAAGCGGGTATTCACCTTCTTTGCAAATCCATGTACTGAGCATTTATAGTCTTTTATGGATGAGTTTAAGTGGTGTTTTGGCTCTTGTTGAACAACATTAGCTGCCTGTCTGCATTATTATTATTATTATTTTTTTTTTCTCTTTCAAAGAACGGATGTTTTGATCTATCTACTCTTTTGCTATATGATTTGCCGTTTTTCTTGGAGCATGGATTCCTGGGTTATACTTTCTGGCCAACCTCTCTAATTTATTGAAAGATTACCATTCTAATTACTGCTTATGCATCTCTCTCTAACAGGTACTGTGTAATGTGGTTCTGATCTCTGTGGCATGAACGGCCTCCGGGGAAACAACTCAAAAGCACGGGCAGAAGGACTCTTCTTATGGCCATCTTCCCCCAACACCCGCCCATATTTTTCATGTGAGCATCAGCGCCATAACATGCAAGCATGGATGCAGCACACAAGCCATTTATCCTTGAAGAGCGGGAGATGATTCTTCAGTCCAGCTCCAGCATATATATGATGCATTCAGCAAAGGAGAAAATGCGTCTGGATGGAGTTGAGTGGCTCTCTCAGCCCTCCCTCAAATCTTCATCAGGCTGCCTGATTCTCGATCCAATCTGTAAATAGCGGGTGCTGTGCTGGGTATAGGCGCTGTGAAGTAAATCTTGTAAAGAAAACAAGAAAAGAAGAGGAAAAAAAATAAATAGGTATGGGTTTTTTTTTTTTTTTTTTTTTTTGTAACTTTAATTTTTTGGGGGGCATTAAGAAAAGGGCCTTGTAGCTGGAAAGAAAGGGGTTTCAGCTGCAGTTTTGAGATGCCCACAACAAAGAGTGGTAATTTGTATGACAGCTTCTTTTGGGATGTCATTTCCCCTTTGCTAATGTTTTAGTGAGGAGGGCCCATTTTGTTATCATTTTCTCTCATTTTGTATGCCCTGCGCTGATCATTCGCTGCCATTAATTAATGTGTTTCTTAATGAAATCATTTACTGGTATTTGATTTCGCAATGAGAAATGCTTCTGTGATTTACATGATAGACCAAGATTAATCGACCCACAGATGATTCACTGTTGCGCCAGTGGTGTCCATGTGAGATCCGGAACAGTGAACAAGTGTGCCCACCATGTTCATCTGCCCAAGACCCAGTCTGCTTGGGTTGTCAGGTGGGCCATGTCGAACCTGTATGTTAAATACAGAGACTGTTGGTCACCTGTTTTCTAACCATCCTTATTTCTCCTAGAGTGTGACCCCCACTTGGTGAGTAAATTGACTTGAGATATACTATGTCCTTGGAGGACCCACCTGATGGCCGGACTGGATCTCGTTCATGTGTGCTATGTTCCCAGTGTTTCTATTTGCCCCCTTCAATCTAGAGATGATTATGGAAGATGAAGAGTGACAGCTGCTTATTGAACAATGCAGCAGGTTTTAACTGGCTTGGAGGTCAGCCGTTGTCTTTGCTCCGAGCTGACACCAAGTTACTCGGCCCAGCAAAGGTTTACTTGCACGGATATTGGTCCACGTATTTCGTGGTCACTTTGTAGACCGCCAATGATCCGACCGTTGTTGTGATTGGTGGGCGCATTTTTTTGGGAAATTGCCAACTCATGTGGGATCCGCATGGCCTTGTGAATGGTCTCAAACATCAATATTCTGCCCATCCTTCACTTGTATAAGCTTGCCTTGAATAACAATTTTGTTCCTTAACGTGATAAATGGCACGCATGGCCTATAATTAGTAGACCTGGATACCTTGTGCTACCCGATGGACCCAGGTAAATTTTTGTAAGTCTGGGAACAATTTTTTTAACCCAATTAGAAATCTGGTGGGGTCCGGTCCTCCATTTTGGATCCGGGTTTGGGTTGGCTCCATTGCCTTGGACCCAGTGAAAATCAGGTTGGGTCAGGTCAATCCACTGGTAATATTAATGGAGCGAGGTTTTATAAGCTAGACACATGTAAGAGTGCTCACATACATACCACACATGTCAAAGGGCAATGTCTTGGCCATTGATCCATCCATTGGATAATCCCCACCATGTAAATGTCCTTATTTGTACTGGGATCTCATTTGAAACCAAGGTCTAAATACCGGATGGGTATCTGACAATGGCTGAAGCCCGATTGAATCTGCCCAAGGTCCAGTTGCAAATAGTCACAAAGAAAGCAGGGGTTTCTGCGGACTTCAGTCCTAAAGGAGACTGCTATAGTTTTAGAAATTGAGAGTTCTGCAATAAAATACTGTGAAACGTTTGAATATTTTTCTTAAATAATATCATAATACAATAGCCTAAATTGCATCTTCGTCGATATGTCCGAGTGGTTAAGGAGACAGACTCGAAATCTGTTGGGCTTTGCCTGCGCAGGTTCGAATCCTGCTGTCGACGTTTTTTGTTATCATTCTTTTTCTCCATGGCCTCCATTTTATATATCTATAGGCCCACTTCCCATCTCATTAGCTTTCGGAGGTCCTTCCTGGTGAGCCCGCAATATATCTAGAGGCCCAAAGCTCAGGTCCGTTGGGTCCACATCTAGGATACAGCTAAAATATAGAAAATGGACGACCTAAAAAAAAAGGGTACAGCTAGGATTTCAGGATGCCTTGATGGTCGTTTCCAATCATTCACACGTTTTCCTCAGTTCCACATGTGAGGCCAATGCAAGCGTGGTCGTTCAGCAGTCCTCATTCCTCATTGAGGCGGTCGATATGCATGGCCATCGGCTCCTTGATACACTAGCGAACTTTGGCCCGCAAGATTATCTGAATGTGCTGTAAACCTCAATAGGTTTGTTTTCAATCCCATGTTATTTGACTAGTAGCATACAGACCCATCTAAGACGTATATGTTCTGTGGGTGCAAATAAATTTGTTTTGGATGGATTTATTCCACGCGTAAGTGGTAAACCCCACATGATGTTTATAGATCTGGGTCCACCATTTTTTATCCAATTTAAAATTGGGTCCATCAAGTTTGACTTGGGTCCACCTTGGACCCAGTTTAAATCCGGTCTGGTTGGGTCCAATTGATTTTCTTCTAATTTCTCATTGACTTATGTATTAAATATATTTTAATTACTCATTAGCAATAGTGAGACTAGGTTTCCAATACGTGCCATATTTTACTTCTAGTGTTAAATTGCATTACGGCATTGCACGATTGTATAAGTTGGTCTTTGGGGTATGGTATTAGATGGAATTAGATGGGCTGGAGGTGCATTTGGTTCCGTGTAAATTTCATATGATGTTTGAGGAGGATGGGGGGCTTCGGATTAGGTGGGATGGAATTTCACTTGATCCTATGTAGGATTTCCTTGGGATTTCAAAATCCTGCACACATGGCCCCACATTGATGCATGTTTTTTATCCATGCTGTCCATCTGTATAAGTCCTTTATACATGATACTATGGTTATGTACATGTTCAAGTGACGGACATCTGTTGTGAATTTGGTCTGATTGCAATTCCATAGTCCACCAAATGGGATTTTGCTTAATCCAATGATTTTCCATGTTTAGTATTTGATCCCAAACATGAAACATGGGATTGGATATGAAAATACCATGAATTACCAGACATATAATCATTGTGCAATAAATGATGTTAATCCCACCTAATACCATTCCATCCCTTCTAATACCATGCGCCAAACACGCCCTAAAGGAGTTGAACTATGGAATCAAGTGGTCCACTCAAATAAACTAAATATAGGAAGGTAAATCAATTCACCTCCACACCATCCATTTATTTTGTCAGCCCATTTCAGGGATGTGGCAAAAAAATGAGGTAGGTTTAAATCTCATGCTAACTCAAAAACAAAAAATAATAGTCAGTGATGTTTATTTGCCATCACAAATAAAGGACAAGATAGGCAGGGAAATTACTACGGTTGAAACTTCAGTGGGTCCACAGTGATGTTTATATGCCATCATACTGTTCTTAACGTCACTCCTAATGGGATGAACTGAAAACATTCAAAACTTCTGTGGCGCCACTAATATTTCAACCGTGGACGTTCAATCTTCACATTTTTGGCCTACTTGAGTATTAGATCCAGCTCATTTTCGATCCTATGTCCTAAAATGAGCTCACAAAACGGATGGACGGAGTGGATTTCTCACAAACATCACGGTTGACCTCACCCGAACCCACCCACTGCGGTTACTCTGAGGACCCGAACCCGGTCTGTTGAAGGTGTTATTTACAACTCAGGGTGCCACGTCCATGCCATCCATTAGTTGCTTCCCAATGAAATCATTCCTTGAACCAAAAAATCAGGACTGTTCCATCAGGTAGCGCGTACAAGTACGATGGACACGGACCTTTTCTCATTTTATTCCAACCGCCCGTTTTTTCTCATATACGTGTGGCCATATGTGTAGTCCTCTTAATGAAGATGCAAGATTTAATGTTCATAAGTGAAACTTCATGTTGGGTCCCACCAGATGAATGTCTTAGATCTCAAAAAGTTTTTCCTAGTTAACATTTTTGACGCGAAGAAAACCTCAAACTCAAGCGACCGCGAATACTTTCTTTTTGGTATTCTATGTGCCCGTGACTGCTACGGTCCGTTGGAAGTCTATGTACTCCGGCGGCTTTAGTTTTCTGACGAGTCAAACGGACAGATGATAAGGTAGAGCGCGTAGAATCGGATCTATGGTAGATCCATATTTCTGCGGTACAATTGGAAGAATAACGAATTAATCTGATCCGTTTATCGAGTTTCCTGTGATATGGATGAATTATATTTTTAAATTAAAAGATATCTGACCGTTTTATACCTTGAAAAGATAGCATTCATAGGGACGGTTTGAGATGAAAATATTTAACGGCCAAAATTCTTCATAGGAAATTGGAGAAATGTAGTGGGCAGGATTGGCTAGTGTAGTGTGATTTTTTAATATATCCACTAGATGGACGGTTCCGATTGATACATGCCCCTGCCACGTGTACTATGGAGAGATGGCTCTACCATAATCCAATTTTGCCAGCTGTGATCTAGATGGGTCAGGATTGGCGTGCGGATTGAACAGTGTCATATCCACCCTCCATAATTTAATGTGTGGGATTTTATGGACACGTGATCGAGAACCATGCACATGGAATCAAATGAAAAGATCTGGACCACTCATCAGGTGGGCCCCACCACGGAAGGTAGACGACTGGAAATTCCATCTTTAGGAGGATCCTAACCATCTGATCAATCTGATAGCCAGGATCTCGTCCAATCTGTGTGAATTCAGGATTATGTATATTGAAAAATGGGACCAACTTGATGAACGGTCCTGATGTCATCCCTGCATACCCACGCGTATGACTTCGGATCCAGGACAGTTTTCTCTGCATTGAAATATATAGACCGTCCATATTGAATTGGTTCCAACGGGGTAACTTGGACCGTCCAATAAGTATAAGGTTAGGACTATGGGCCTTCACAGTAGGACTCACTTCACATTTTCTGGTTTTTTGGTAAGGCCCGTAAGGGGTCTTGTTCTGGGAATATATTCAGGGGCTTTTCTATTTGGTACTCTGGCGATAGTTCATATACTGACACCAAAAAATCGTAAACTTGGCATACATATAAACAAATTAAATTGCTCCCTACCGTTGGTTCCACAGTCTATGGGTCATCACCCGAAAATCAGACTGAATGGACAATCCTAAGATATAAGCATCCCAACAATCAGATGATCCTGACCATCTGATGATCAATCACGAACTGGACAGTGAAGATCAAACGGAGAAGAATACGTCCAACCAACAACTTTAAACATATCTTCTGTGGAAATGGTTTGGTCAGCTGACGGTAACCATTCCATCTACCGTAATAAATTGCACACCAACATTGTAAGGGTAAGTATCATCTGATTGACATGACTTTTGCATCATGACCTGCCAGCTGTTGTACAGCATCATGAATCTACGGTCCAGATCAATTATTGGACAGTCCAACGTGTGCAAACAACTAGTTGTATTGAAGCCTACCATGCAACTGGTTATAGTAGACATTTCCCGGCAATGAATTAATCTACGAATTGTGTTTATTTCAACTCATTCTTTGCCTATGTCCTAAACACGGTGGGTCCCACTTATTGTGCGGTTCTAAGCTTCCGATGATCCATACGCGTGGCCCATTGAACTACAAAATCCAGTCTCGAGTGCCCAGGTGTGGTGTGCTCGGGTCTTCTTTCTGTACACTGGACAACGTATTTCAACCATCCAAACCGCTGATAAGATGGCCCCCACTATGAAAATGCCATGCACACAAAATTTCCACCGATAGAAAAATTCTAACCGTTCAATTAGTGCCAATCAAACAGACGGTTGAAATCTAAGAAAGAAGATACAGCAACATTCACATCCCCACCAAGACTATCCAAGCATTTGATGGAGATATTCCAACTTGGGGCATTCCGGTGCATGAGCCCTCCATGAAGGGGCCCACTGGATTAATGGTTCAGATCACTAAATTAGTGTACCATAAGGCCTCATTTGCACAAACAGAAAATCGTGGGCGCACTGTAAAGTGTAAACCGTCGGATTGTATAGAAGTATTCTTCTATTTTCTATTTTCTCTGTTTATAACGGTTTATTGTAGATAATATGAAAGAAAAAGGCTGGCATATTCTACAGCAACACTCTAATCATGGTTCTTGAGCTTTTCACCCTATATGGGCGTTTTCCATGGATGATCGAAACCATCCATTCGATGGAAACTGGTATCTATAATCAACAGAAAGAAGTTCTCACTGATTTATTTATCCACTGGACCCACAAAGGTTGTAAACTGTATGGTGAAATAAAAAGATATAATGCCCCATTCAAACGGCAAGAAATGTTCATTGATTTTATTTATTCATTTTTTGAGCATTGATGGTATCTAAAGTGGGGTCCACCTGATGATATCTCTGACCTACCCTTCTACAGTAGAGGTATGGCGAACTACAACTTCTATAGTCCCTCGAACTATTAAAACGGTCAATGGATAATGATCCTCGATGCAAAGTCGTTTAAGGTGAATGAATTAAAACGAATTAAAATGAGTTGTCTGTGTAGTCGCTGGCCTTGGATGGACGGATGACTTCGTCGAACACGTATTTTGTTTTAAAGATATGTAAGATCTGATCCGTTCATCACGCATATCACTCTATTATAATGCTTCATAAAAAGAATTATATTGGGAAACTGATCAGAATAACTGAAATCTAACGAGAAAAATGTGCAATAGAGAATGACCAACATTCCAAATGTTTTATGTGAAATAGTATCCATCCTATGAATGGAAATTACTATTTATTAAATTTATTTTTAACACTTTTATATAACTTATGAACGGAAAGGATTTAACACAAGTACGTGTTTATGGCACATGTGTCGTGATAATCCACGTTCATCTCACGCGCTCGAATACCAAAATTTTCTTATAAGCACAGTTATATACGCGCCGCTGGTCGCGCTGCGAAAAGTGGCTTTGGAGAGGTTGGGAGAGAGAGAGAGAGAGAGAGAGAGAGAGAGAGATTATCTCCTTATCTCTCCCTTTTATCTCCTTCCCTTTGGTATTTCGATGGCAGATTCTGTAGCTTTCCAGCTTCTCTTTATCTCAGCCATTTTAGTGGTTCGATCTGTCTCAGCTTCCTCTCTCTGCCCTCTTCAATCCGCTCTCTTCCTCAGCACTCTCCAATCTCAATGCCCACTATCCTTCCTCACAGCCGCGCCTGCCGAGGTACGGTTTCTCCCCTTCTGTTCGTTCGGTTTTTTAGTTATCTTTGGTTTTCTTGATTTGATTGTTTGGATATGGACTTTGCTAGAAATCTTGTTTGGTTAGCGTTTTTGGGTGTGAATTGAGATGGGTGGATTCCATTTTCATTGGTTGTTCGACAGAGGTCATGTTAACGTTGAAACGGAAAGAGAACGATTGCATTTTGGATGTTCGGGATCTTCTGATTGTTTTTGGTGTTGGGAATGGTGCAATTGGATGTTTTGGTTTCTGGGGTTCTTTCTTTGATTTGTGTTGTATTGAGAAGTTTTGCTTTTCAATTTGGGTTCTGAATTCTGTGCAATGAATTCATGGTTTTACATCTACAAGTGTTTGTTATGATTTATCTTTAGGTGAGAGAATTAAAGTAATTTACTTGCGTGGATACCATACAACCCACAATTCCTTTTATGTTTGATTCATGATGTGTGAATGCCAATCTTCAAAACAAGAAAAAAATGAAAAAACAAACAAGAAAAAAAGATGTTAGAACACCCGTAGTTTGAATTTTTCAAGCGCTTTGAAATCAATGCAGGAAAATGGATATTGGGTTTGATGAAGTATATAGAGTTTCATTTCATTTCTTTTTGTCGAATTCAAACTGCTTGAATTTTCAAAGAGCAGTCAAAAGGCAACGGACTGGTCATAGAATTCATATTTTGATTGTTCCAGAAGATTTGAATTCAACTCCATATATGTGTTGGTATGTCCTTTTTGTTTCTTGCAAATTGGGGATTTTGGATTCCATGGGTCTATCAAGCTTCTTGGAATTTTATTTGTTATATGAGGAGCGAAGCTGTTGTGCTGAACAGAATGAGCCTGAGAATTATTAAACATGCAGAAAATTGAGAATCATCGTGACGAACATCCTTTATATGATGCGTTGTTTTATGGATTTCCGGTAGCAGTTTATGCATTTGTCCACAACTGTCAGCTTTTCTCTTGTTGTTTCTGGCCTTCTTTATCTGTATCCCGCTAATCCTTTTTAGTCTTGCACTATTTTCATCATTTTTCTCATGTAATCAAGGATGACTTGGCTTTTTAGGGAGGCCTCAGACAGGGCTTAGGGACCATGGTGCTTCCTCTGGTTTTTACTCCATCTCTGAAATCCTTCACCAACATGATGAAAAGAGGGAGCCACCGTAAACCACGTTCCTTCCCTTCCCAATGGAACAAAAGTATGGGGTGCTCTTGGGCATCCAAAATTTCAGCCTTTTGTTGGGCATAACCTTAACTTGTGATCATGTAATGAGAAATCCAACTAGCAAATTGTGCTTTCTGTAGATGAATGGTGAAGCTGGTCCACCGTTCACCATCTTCTCATTCCTTAATCAGTGATAAGAACACGTTGGAGTTGCTCTTTTCATTGTTGATGGGCTTTTTGCCAAAGGTAGAGGATCTTCTAAGTGGTTGGGCCTTTAAAGGGGAAAAAGAAGTCTTTGGAAATTGTTTACTTATGCTAGTTGCTATATTATGTGCTATTTAGGATGAAAGAGACTAACTACCCTCTAGTAGCGACACGCTAGTTAGTTCCAAGCCCAGTGAAGGAGGGTTGACATGGGCATCCGATCATCAAACCTTTGCCCGATAAATCACGAGAAGCTACCCCAACTAGTTGGGATGATGAGGACGGCAGCCACTGATAATGATTTTGGCATGAAAGAGTCAATCGAATCTTTGGGGACAAAATTTTGATCATTTTGATATGTCATAGAAAATAGAAATGAATATGGATACAAGAATCATTATTCATTGGGCTCTATGGAGGAAAGAGTTTTGGGGTGTGCATTTTCTTGACTCAAGTTGAGTAGGAAGGTAGCAAAAAGAAAAGAAAAACTGATGGAGGCTATTTAAAGGGAGAATTGACTATCTAGAGCCGCCTGTTGTATGCTGTGGCCTATTTTTATGCCTTCAGAATTTTTTTTTCCACCTCGCACTTAGAATGTCATCTATTCTCAAGGGGCAAAAAAAGTTGTGAAAGTGGGTTTTAGGTTAAGTTAATCTATGGTCGGTTGTAGGTATCAGTCATTTAAAGAACACATCATTAAAAGTTAGCTGCCCCATTGATCAGTGCCACTGAATTGAACTTCGTTGGTAACTTGGAGTGGGCGATTATTGGTGTTTTGTGCGTAGGGACGAGAGAGCAGTTAAAACTTGCCTTTTCCGGTTCTCTTGTAGTAAAAGTTTTTAATGAGGCAGGCATTAAAATGTTATAACAAGGCTTGAAGTTTTTCATTGATTCGCTGGGGTTTGCCTAATTGTGGAGTGGCATCAGGCATATGCTATCTCGTGGATGTCAGAGAGAAATCTGGGTGTGCAGTGGCTTGTGTGTGCTATCATGAAACTAAGGATCTTGCTTTTGTTATGAATTAGAATTTTTACTGTTCAAAACGAAAAATATCAAGAAGAATTTAAGTTATCTTTTTCCATGAGGCAAATGATGGACAGTTTCATTAAAGAATGTCTACTTTATAGATACAAAACCTCTGCCCCTCAATCTGTGGACTCTCTACTACTCCTTTCTTATGTTTAATAAAGCCAGTAATTTATTGAAAATGAATGGACATGTAATACCTTATCTTATGAGGCAGTTCCTTTCTTCAAGGTTCTGAAGAATGAAAATGAGGCTCTTTGCATTTCAGTTGGTGCTTGTAAGCACAATATTATCCTTTAATTGTTGCCTCATATGAGATTTACATCCAATAGGCTTGATTTTGAAAGAACCTTCTGAAATTGCGGTATAAGTTCAAGTGCCGCTGCTTAAGGAGGTAGAAACTATGTTTAAGTCCTTGGGGGGGAGGATGTGAATAGGACCCTTTTAAATTTCAGCAAAATTTAAACCTTAACAATCTATTCTTATAAATTCTAACATGTGCATGTTAAATCAATTAAACAGGATATCTAAGGTGAATAGCAATCTAAATCATGTGACAAAGAAATTCATATAGGCATTCATTCAAACATGTAGATTGCATAATATCTAAGCATTCATAGTCATTCAACACACGGGCACACACATAGATAAATTGCATTCATCTTATTGCACACGATGTATAGTGGCTCGATTACTTGTCTACTCCACTCCCGGTTGTCCCACTCTCTCCACGAGTGTACCAGATTTCACTATCACTATGGTTTTAAATTAGGTTCACCATAAACCTTTATAACCTACACAAGGTCTTCACGTTTTGCACCCGTCGGTGGCCTACACAAGGTCATATCAAGTTTGGGTCTTCAAAGTCTGAAACCCAAATCTACACAAGAAATAGTTTTAATAAATGGACTCTAAACTAGACCTATCTAACTGGATGAGCCCCATGAAAGCGCCTTGGTTGAAGAAGCTTCGTCTTGCATGAACATGTTCCTTCTTCAGCTCCCTTGGACAACGACCTTGAATCGGATACACCTTTGTAGTGCCAAGGTGAGGGAAAAGGGTTTTGGTGAAACCTTCTACAAGATATGACTTTGAAGGTAAGTGAATGATCTACCTAAGTTAGCATTTAATGGCCTTAATGACAAGTGATATGCCTATTTTAGATTAGGTCAAAGGCTATTAATGAATGCTTGAGTTCATTATTCAATCCGAACTTTGAATGCTAATTAATGTTCTCATAACAATAAGGATTGAATGATGAACGTAAGAAATTAAAGCTTGCGATGGATGTTTTTGGCTAGGGAAATTACTCTTGCAAGGCTCTAAAGGATTCTCATCAAAGTGCTAAAAAACCCGAATGAATGACTTTATAGATTGTTCACAACGTGCAAAAAAGGGCAGAAAACGGCTAGGCTTGGTCAATCGGACGATAGTTTGGTTAATCGAGCTTGGGAGACATTCAAAATAAAAAAGCCCGCCGAGCACCTTTGATCGACCAAACTTGACTAGTCGGTTGATCGGAATTCAAAGATTTTAAACTCAAAGTTAGCTGGACTGTTTTTGTCCATGGTCGGTCGATCGACCTTGCCTGGTCGATCGATCAAAAATCATCATATTGCAGGCTAAGCTTGCTGGAAGAATTTGGCTAGCCTCGAGCGACCGAGATTGGTCGATTGACTTCGACCAAGACTATCTTCAGTCGATTGACGAGCGGCGCCTGACGAGTGCCCAAAGTTGTGCATTTTACATTGTTTTCAATCAAATCTTTCATGCACAATCTTGCTTGAGTCCAAGCTGTTCTATTGGACCTAAACTCTAGATAGGAGGCTAAGGGGTATTCCTAAAGGGAGTCAAGCCATCTAGAGGGTTTTGGGGTTGGGTTTACAAGGCTATGGGTTTTGGAATGACCAAGGCATTACAAGTTGACCCGTCTTTCTGATGCTTTGGTCGTTGTAGAGCTTCGAGTCTTCAATTCTTCTTCAACCTTGGGGCTCACCGGACTCAATGACTCAAGACTCACGCTAATTGACAAAACTTGCATTTACACCTTCAAATGGATTAAGAATCTGGCAATGTGACATACAAAACTTCTAGTGTCTTTTTTCTTCTTCTACTGTCTTTGGTTGAGTGAGATCCTCTTTTTTTCTAAATTATAAGCCATCCTTGTTATCTTCTTCTTCTTCTTCTTCAAGTGAGGTCTTTGGTTGAGTAAGTTCCCTTTTTCTAAATTAATTTCCTTGTTATCCTTCTTCTTCTTCTTGAAGTGAGGTCTTTGGTTGAGTAAGTTCCATTTTTTTTTTTCTAAACTATGAGCTATCCTTGTTATCTTCTTCTTCTTCTTCTTCTTCTTTAAGTGAGGTTTTTGGTTGAGTAAGTTCCCTTTTTTTTTTTTTTTTTTTTTACCGTGTCTCGCTTGCTAGCCCAGCTGGAAGACGCTTAGGCAGTTTCAACAGCAAGTCTCAAGTTCGAGTGCTAAGGAGACGCACTAACCCCACTGGTGGGTGGGTGCATTGTGTGACTAACTGAGTGGGTGCGTTGCATGACTAACAAAAAAATAAGTTCCATTTTTTTTTTTTTTTTCTAAATTATAAGCCATCCTTGTTATCTTCTTCTTCTTCTTCTTCTTCTTCTTTAAGTGAGGTCTTTGGTTGAGTAAGTTCCCTTTTTCTAAATTAATTGTTCTTATTATCTTCATCATTCTTCTTCGCTCTTCTTCTTCTTTTTATGTATTTGGTTGAGTGAGATCTCTCTCTCTCTCAAATTATAAGCCATGCTTGTTATCTTCCTCTTCTTCTCCATATTTTTCTAGTGAGGGTCTCTTTCTCTAAATTATAAACCATGTTTGTTATCTTCTTCTTGTTCTTCTTTGCTCCTCCTCTTCACTCCCCCTTTTTCTAAATTATAACCCATGCTTGTTTACTCCTTCTTCCTCCTTGAGCGATGTCTTTGGTCGAGTGAGTTCCCTTTTTCTAAATTATAAACCATGCTTGTTATCTTCTTCTTCTTCTTCTTCGCTCCTCCTCCTCCTCATTCCTTTGCAGTGTTTTAAATAGCTATGCTATGTAGCTTGTAGCTTACGCAACATACCATAGCTTAGCCTTAATGCTATGTAGCTCATGAAAATAGCTTAAATCACGTGTAGCGTACATTATATGATAATTTGCATATGTTACATGCTATAAAGACTACGCTACACGTTATATAGCTCACATTATAAGTTATTTTTCACTACAACTTTAAAACCAATTAATGTTTTCAATGATTTGTTACATTTTTCTATTTTCAATAAAAATAGTTAATCTTTTCAATAGTTTTAATAAAATAATATAAGTAACAATATTAAATATGTTCCGTTGCTCTTTCTTTACCTTTATAATTAATCATTGCCATTCCCCATTACTTTCAAGTTGCGTTTGGTTGCACTAAATATCATGAAATTGGTGCAACCAAGAGCATCTTGATTAAAAATCTAGAATTGGCATGTAGCTTAAGATACGCGCTATGTAGCTTATGCCCCACACTTTCGAGGGGTGAACGCTACGCTAAACGCTATTTAAAACATTGTTCCTTCGAACTCCTGAGTCCTGAGGAAGTGATTCCCAAATGGTATATACTCTTTAATCCATAGTCCTGAGGAAGTGATTCCCAAATGGTATATACTCTTTAATCCATAGTCCTGAGGAAGTGATTCCCAAATGGTATATACTCTTTAATCCATAATGGCATATACTCTTTGTAGATTGGTATAGAGATTGAAAAAGAGAAAGAAAGAGAAAAGAAGAGAGGAGAGAGAAGAAAAGATGAAGGGAAAAAGTAATAGGTTAGGGTTTCATGTCCCCACCTCCTTTTCTCTTTTATTAAAGTAATAAAAAGGAAATATGACAAAAATACCCCTGTACAATAAACTTTATGTCCAACATATCCTAAAACTAAAAGCACTAAGAAACTTGTGGACCATAGGCCCATAACCAAAACCAAGAGGGCCATGGGCCCATACCCTATTGTTAACACACCCCTCAAGCTGGAGCATAGATGTCTTGCATGTCTAGCTTGGAAATATGTTTGTCGAATTGAGATTTTCCAAGAGCCGTGGTGAATAAATCTGCGATTTGATTATGTGGTGAAATATAAGGTGTGTAGATTTGTCCCCGAGATATCTTGTCTCGAATGAAATGGCAATTAATTTTTATATGCTTCATTCTCTCATGAAAACAGGGTTATTGGCAATATGTATCGCAACTTGATTGTCGCAATGACATTAGAATCTGAACTTCGAAACCCAATTCTTCGAGATGAGATTTTGACCACATAAGTTCACAAGTCGCATCTGCCATTAACCTATATTTAGCTTTATCACTTGATCTGGCAACCACATTCTGTTTCATACTATTCCAAGTAACCACATTACCGCTTAGCAAGGTGCAATAACTTGTAGTTGACCTTCTATCATGTCTCGACCTTGTATAATCTGCATTTGAATAACCGGCTACTAGAAGGTGACCATAAGCTCTAGATATGATACCCTTCCCTAGGGAACATTTCAAATACCTGAGGATCCTCATAATTGTTGTTAGGTGTGGTGCCCTCGGACTTTGGATGAACTGACTCACCACACTGGCTAGAAAGGCAATATCAGGCCTGGTGATGGTCAAATAGATGAGTTGCTAATAAGTTTTCTGTACATAGCAGGATCTTCTAACAATTTTCCTTCTTCAACTTCTAGTTTAAGAAAAGGGTCCATTGGAGTATTAGCCAGTTTGGCTCCTAACATCCCTACATCCCTGTCTCTTTTAACAAGTCACAAGTCTATTTTCTCTGACATAGATTTATTCCAAATTTCGATCTTGCCATTTCAATGCCTAGAAAATATCGAAGAAGACCAAGATCTTTGATGAAACTGAGTTTGAAGATATGCCTTCAACCTTTTAATACCCTCAAAGTCATCACCAGTCACTATAATATCATCGACATATACATTCATAAGAATGTAGCCAGAGGTTGAGTGCTTTGAGAAGATTGAGTGATGTACTTTACTCCTTAAAAACGATACAACTACACTACTGAACTTCTCAAACCAAGCCGCTGGTGATTGCTTCAACCCATATATTGAGTTATTTAACTCGCATACTTTAGACAACTCTTCCTGAGCAACATATCCCAAAGGTAGCTCCATATAAACTTCTTTGTGTAAGTCTTCCATTCAAGAGTGTGTTCTTCACATCCAATTGAAAGAGGCCAATCATGATTCACAACGAGTGATATAACACCCCGAATTGAATTAAGCTTAGTCATTGGGAAAAATGTATCTACATAATGTACCTCATAAATTTGAGTATATCCTTTAGCAACCAACCTGGCTTTATAATGATCAATTGACCCATCTAGCAGGAACTTAACTGTGTACACCCATCTACACTTGACTGGAGTCTTACCTGAAGGAAGATCAGTCAGCTTCCAAGTATCATTGGGGTACATGGCTTTCATCTCTTCATCCATAGTTTGCTTCTAGTTTTCTTGGATAATGCCTCCTGGATTGACTTAGGAATGGATATGACAGATAGGTTAAGGGCAAACTTACGATAATTTGTGGACAAATGGATAAAAGTGACAAAGTTGGAAATAGGATGAGCAATGTAAGAATGTTTACCTTTTTGGACTGTAATAGGAAGATCATTTGCAGCTTCAGGAGACTCGGAAGAACTAAGAACCTCAGTAGGTGCAGTAGCCAACTATGCAGATTGAAGAGGAATAGTCTGTAATGCTTGGTTTTTTTTTTTTATTTTTTTATTTTTTTTATTTTTTTTTTATAGAATAAGTTTGTATGAAATGCGTATAAGGCCACGAAGGTATCTCAACATCAAATTATGAAGGAAATTCCTTTGGCAAGGGAGCTTCCATAAATTTGGCGTCGACAATATGATAATCTTTCATGTAGACTAGAATATCTTCAAAGAAGGCTGATTGCTTCTTAAGAATTGGGGAATAGTACCAATAGCCCTTTTGATTACGTGAATATTCTAGAAAAATGCATCTAGTTGAACGAGATGAGTTTATGTCGACTTGATCCAAATATATAAGCAAAACAAGTACAACCAAACACTTTTGGAGGAATAGTAAAAGTTATTTGATAGGGAAACAACATAGAGAATTGTGTTTTGCCATCTAAAACTGATGAAGGCATTCTATTGATCAAATGACATATAATAAGAATTGCATCACCTAAGAAGATTTGTGGAACATTCATTCCTAGTAACAAGGCTTGAGTCACTTTCACCCGATGTCTATTCTTGCGTTCAGCCACCCCATTTTGTTGGGGTGTATAAGCATAAGAGGTTTGGTGAATAATGCCCTGACTTTGTAAATAGGTTTGAAAATCCTTAGAAACCAATTCCAGGGCATTATCTGACCTAAACATGTACAATTTTGCACCCAATTGATTATTTATTTCATTATAAAAATGTTGAATACATGATAGATTTTCGACCTATGCTTTATTAGATAGAACCACGTCATTCTACAGTAATCATCAATAAAGATAACAAAGTATCTAAAATCTAAGAAACTTGGGACTTAAGCTGGTCCCCACACATCACTATGAACTAATTTAAATGGAATATCACTTCTTAAATTAATTCTAAACGGAAAATGAACTTTATGATGTTTACTCAGGTCGTATGCTTCACACTCCAACTTCGACATCTTAAGAAGAGATGGGATGAGAGTCTATAGATTCTGGAGAGATGGATGTCCCAAACGACGATGCTACTGAATTGCCGAATCCGAAGGAAGCACTGTTGCCCCTACTGGTTCTCTCTCCAAGTAATAGGGATCATTCCTCTCACGACCTCCATTAATTTTCCTGCTTGTCTCGAGGTCTTGAAATACACAATAAGAAGGAAGGAAGGGCATAGAACAATTTAAGAACCTTGTTAGTTTACTTAGAGATAAAAGGCTAAATGGAAACCTATGTGCACTTAGAATTGATGATAGAGATTGATGCATTAGGTTGAGCGGTATCAACTCCAACAACATTAGACAATGTACCATCAACTAAAGTAACCGACGTATTTGACGAAACACAATCAAAAGAAGAAAATGGACTATGATTACCAGAAATATGGTCGAATGCCCGAGAGTTGATGATCCAAGAGGAGGCAAAAGATGATAAAGGATATACTTTACGTGATTGAGCCAAAGTAGTTGTAAAGGTGGAGGTAGCATTATTGTTGGATGTAGAGCCATTAGAAGATAGAAAATCCGCATATTCCTCTCGTGATAAGGAAACACTGATTTGTTCACCACTAGGATCAGACGAATCGAGAGTAGTGGGATCTACCATCGGAAGAAGCATCCTCTACCATAAGGGCTTGATTAGTCCTAGAGGTTTTTCATGAAGATCCTAGTAAAAGTTTCCATTATGATTTATCAGGCCATAATGAGTACATGTACGATCTCCTTGACCACCACATCCACCTCTACCTTCTCATGGAAATCTAACACCTCTTCCACCACAGAGAGCACTATGTCCAATACGTCTATCATGGCCTCCATGTGAACTAAAATAACTAGAAGAAGAGGCCCATGCAATTTTATAACATTATTAAATTCGCTTGCTAAGGAGACTCTAAAGCCTTGCATAAACCTTTGCTATTGAAGAAATAGAAGTTCATCCCAAAATCTAATCCTTTGCCGATTGGTACTCTTTTGGCAGTCTTGATACAAGTTTCACTACTTCCATATCTTCCCGTTGCTTCTTTATGAGGGTGACGTCAGACGTAATGGGATGATATATGGAAAGCTCTTCCCACGTACCAGTCAACTTTGCAAAGTATTCCCCAAGGGGTTTATCCTCTTTTGGAAAGAGAATGTCTCCTCATATAATTGATACACACCAGATATATTTTGTACTGAAGAGGACATCCTCCTCACATTATCCTAGACGTCTAATTTGCCGTGTTTAAGAACACCAAATTAGAGCTCACTTTAGAGTCCATGCTATTCCATAACCAAGATCAAATCTGGGCATCCTCACGCATCCATTGTCTATATTAAGAGTTAGATTCCTCCAGTTTAGGATTTGTGGGATATTGATCCTTTTCGCCGGCTAAGAGAAAGACCTTGACAGACTTGGCCCATAGTAGATAATTCTTCCCGTTCAACTTGACAAATGTTATTGAGGCATTGAAGAAGGGACCTTGCATTTCCTCAACAGACGAGGGACCATCAACTACACTTCTGGGCTTCCATATACATTTCACAATAAACTTCATTACCAATAAAGAACCCTAATTTTAAACGCTAGATCCACACACAACTATATGTCCAAAATCACAAAATACAGAAATTTCTGGCCCAAAATGCTAAAACAGTTTCCACTTCACATACGACTTTCCGCATAGGAATATTCAACCAAAAATTGTTTCTACATAATGAAACTAACATAAAAGAGCAACTTTAAACATCACCTCATGAAAAATCAGCAAGCCTTCATTATCTGTCGAGTCGTCTACGCTCTTTTTTTAGTGCGTTTTTCTTTTTATTTGAAGAATTACATGACATGTTTTCTGCACAAAAATAGTAACTTGGTTTCCCTTAAAGCCCGATTAGTCCCCTACATTTATGAAAGACCTCCAAAGTTAAATCCAACAACTTGGGGATGGATGGGAGAAGATTGTGGGGCTTGAACCACCCCTAAGGGGGCTCTGATACCATGTAGATTGGTACAGAGATTGAAAAAGAGAAGAAAGAAAGAGAAAGAAGAGAGAGAAGAAAAGATAAAGGAAGAAAGGAATAGGTTAGGGTTTCACGTCCCCTCCCCCTTCTCTTTTATTAAAGTAATTTTTTTGAAAGATGATATTTTATTAAAAGAAGAAAGCACAAAAACAGAGAAAAGGAAAAGAAAACAGAAGCCAACAACAAGAAAAACAAGAAAAAAGACAGACACTACCAAAAAAAACAGCGAAGCAAATACAAAACGCAGTCCCACAGCTGATGCCCAACCCAGCCTAAAGGACCCTACGGGGCCCAGTCCCTACAGAGGACTAGGACTTTGAAGAGACCCCAGCCGCAGAGATACTATTGGACCACAGTCCTTACAATAAAAAAGTTCTTTTGTACAATAAAAAATTAAATATGACAAAAATACCCCTTACAATAAACTTTATGTCCTGCATATCCCAAGACTAAAAACACTAAGAGACTTGTGGACGATATTCCCATAACCAAAACCAAGACGGCCATGGGCCCATACCCAACCATTAACACTCTTCAATCTGAAGCCATTCTGCAAGTGGGTGTAGAAGATAATTGCACATGTTGTAAACTTCATCTGCTTCTCTCAAATGCATTTTTGCTGCTACAAATTGTCTGATCACACATTTACCATTTGATGATATCCCTATAGCTTCTGTATGTTGACACGAAATGTTCTTTGGGATAAATCAGACGGCTATAAATGCTTTGTTTAGCGTTCTTGATAACGTTAGACTATATGTCTCATTTCAGATTGCACTCATTTGCTGTCTCTTATGTGCATGCTTGAGGCAAGGAGGAAGCCTTGGGGTGAGGCAGAATGAAGAGGCTTAAGCCTCAAGGCGAGGCCAAACAAAAAAGCTTCTAGGCTGTTCCTAGGCTTTAGTTGAGGCTTAAGCCTCATATAGCTGAACATCTCGGCCTCACACAGTGCAACCTGATCAGTTCGGGAAAAGTGGCTTTTTGATTTTTTATTTCTTTGATTTCTTGGATACTTTTGCCCTCAGTTCCTTGCATGGGTGGAAACTAGTTGGGCTGGCCAGAAATGATCCGTGTCACTGGTGAACCCAACTATGAGAGCATGTACATGCGTGTTTCCATCTTTCCATAAGCATGCAGATTAAAAATTGAGAGTTTGCTTCCTTCTGACTCGTAAGGAAAACCCAAACAGTTGAAAGGAAAAGTTCTATGCCATGTAGGCTTGTTATGTGGGTTCTCCTTGAAGTATGATGGTTACATCTTATTTCTTCATATTGCAAGCTGTTCTATTTCACCATGAATCTTGGGATGACTTTCTTTCGAATGGTTGGATGACCATCTCTCTTGTTTTCCTGCGGGACTTATACAACTTTCTTTCGAACGGTCGCTTCCTTCAAATGTTGTCACAAAAGATGAGCGCTACAGTAGATCATTTTTCTTCATGGACTTGGGTTATTTGCTAACCAGGGTCTGGAGTCTGGATGTGGCTGTTGGGTACAGATCTGGGTTTGACCCCTAGGGGATGTAGCTATATATTTGTTATTTTATCACTATTGTTGTAAATATATTTCTTGTTTACATAATTTTAAGTATTTTAATATAAAATATTTATTTTGATTGGCTATTTAAATATAAAACGTTTGTTCCGATCTATACTAAATTTGACACGGATCACATGCATGTACCCATGTTATGCATAATGTCTGAGATAGATATCCTGGGGAATTGAAGGATCTGGTTATTGAAGTTTTTCTGTACAGTAAAATGAATACCGATTGTAATCAGCTCGATAGTGACTGACTGAAAATTTAGTTTAAAAGTCACTCATTTGTGTTGTTGTGGTATGACCAAGCCACAGTTCCGGCATCAGTTATCAGACACATCTCTCTGTTTGTCTATCTTAACAATAGAATATCCAAATATTGAAAGGGATGGTATCGGTCTGCACTTTTTTCATAGTTATGGAGTAGAATAGGAAATCTAACATTGTATTTCTGTTTGAAGGTGGATGGAGAATCCCTCGACAAAGTTTTGAGCTCCACTCAGATGAATGGATATACCTCTGTGCTCTTCTATGCTTCTTGGTGCCCATTCTCATGCAATGCTCGATCTTCCTTTGATGTTCTCAATTCCATGTTTCCTCAAATCACGCATTTGGCAGTTGAAGAATCTTCAGTCATGCCAGCGTAAGGATGATCAAGCATAATCTCTATCCATTTGTTGACACTTGATTTCCGAGGAATGCTACTGTGATGTGGAATCATCATGGTTCCATGAAGGTGCACTGAAACATCTCTACCATGCATGTGACATTTGGGTATGGTGATCTGAAATGTTGATTTGGTGGGTTACCATATGGATTAGCAATAGTTCAAAGGGAAGGTGACTGGACTATGTTCACCATCCGATCTGCGGCCTCTCAAAATGGATGGTGAACTAAAAAATGAGTGATGGTAACACTCAGATGGAAAAGCTCAATACAATATGATGGTCAGAGTTGTCCGATCATTACAGTTTGTGGTCCATCCGTGGCACATCGACTTAGTGGCGCACCAGATCAGCCATCCCAATCGCCATATGTATTTGCCATCTGTGTGATGGGGAATGCATCTCAAAGAATGTCTGTGACACAGGCATCATACTAGCATTTCTCTTAATATCTTGATGACTGTATCAAAAACCACTCGCCTCTCTCTTTGCCGTATTTTCAGCATACTATCAAGATACGGGGTTCATAGCTTTCCTACCATATTTATAGCAAACCGGACATCAAAGATGCGCCATTATGGTTCGAAGGATCTAAGCTCCCTCAGACTCTTCTATAAAAGAATTACAGGTAACTTCCCTAAGCCAGTATATCTTTTCTTAGCCCGCTCTAGTTTAAAATATCAGCATGTCATTGACTGTTTCAGATGCAGGTCTCCAGCCGGTTGAGTTTTCCACCGAGGATCAGCCCAGCAGCTTGGGAAGTGAAAAATCAACCCATGTTTGGGATAGTTCACCAAGGGAAATATTAACAAGAGAACCATACCTAGTGTTTTCTCTCCTCTTCCTTTGCTTGAAGGCATTCATCTATTTCTTCCCTGATATGTTATCTCACTTGAAAGCCATATGGGTCACGTACAGTTGGCATCTGAGCTTAGGTTTCTTCGGGGATACAAGTCAGCTGTTGGAGCACGTTCTCCATGTTATCAACGTGAAGTGCAAGACTGGGAACTTTCAGAATGGAGCAAAAAATGCCCGTGTCTGGGCATCTTCATTGGCGTCTGTATCCTTGGGCGAGTCATCTTCAACAAGATCATTCCTGTTGGACTCATGATTCTACGTTGTTCCTTGCCTCAACAACTCCACTGTTAGTGATGAAAGAGAGGAAGCAGCTTCATGGGCGGATAGAGAGCAGTGATTTTCAAGGTTAGGTAGTTTTTGTTTTCCTCTTTGTCCTCTCTTTATTTTGTATTTGCTTGGAAACTGTGTTGGAGTGTGAAGTTCCCTGATATACATTGATACACCATCCTCTAGATACTTCCGCCCTCGCAGCATTCATTTCAGCATGTGAAACATCCATGGCCCCTCCTGTCCTCTGCCGCTTGTCAAGGCAACCCGTATCAGAAGGCAAAGTTTCAGGTAGCATAGGAGATCCCTATGGGCTTTGCTCGGCCGAGCTACCTTCCATGTCCTTCTTCAGATCTCTCTCTCATGTCCTGCCATGTCCATCTTCAGAGATTGAGAGAGATCTGAAGCCATTTGGAGTGAGAAAAAGAGAGAGAGAGATTGAGAGAGATATCAATTTATATCAAGGGATTTAACACTCCAACAAAGTGAAGCTGCTTTCTTCACGGGTTTGGGCAGATGGGGAGCATGTAATTTCTGAATCTCTTCTGTATTTATGTTTGTGAGCACAGATATCCTACAGGCAGTGGCACCAGAAATTGTGGCGCTGTCCCATGCGGCCAAGATATCACTTGTGTAGGACATTCATACTATGAAAACAACAGGTCTGCACAGATAACTCAGTACAAAAAAAAATATGGCCAACACTGCTTATCAGATGGGCCACACCGTTGAAATCAATGGACAACTGATGGTCTGATGCAACATGCATGTGTACCTAGTGAGTTGATCAGCCTGATTTTTGATGAGGTTGATCTTCATGGTGGAGTCTACAGTTTTCATGGTGAGGATGTACTACACAAATGGCATGTTAGCGCCCTAGCGGCAAAGATTGCATGGCATGGTATCACAGGTTGTGGAGCCCTTGCTTGTAAGGGTGTTCAGCTCTCTTATATTGTTTGGCATCTGTACCACTTGTTATCCATGTGGGGCAGCTTCAATTTGGAAGGGGACCCAGAAGTACACCCTTGGGTGGTGGTTTCTTACATATTTCTTTTCCCTATATATGTGAATGAGGATTTTACAAGGACGTTTTCTCCATTTCATATCAGTTCCATCAATGCTGCTTTTATTTATTTCATATGAGTTCCCTATTTATTTCTATTAAAGGGTTTGGACTATCCCCATGTGGGGAATTTTGGTGTATGGCCCATCAGCCGAAATTGGGTCCCATCATATCATTCCTTGAGCTCTCACTTGTACAAACTGAAAATTCAAAACTACCGGCCGTGGCGTTGAGCATCATATACGATACACCTCTTATCAACTATCACTATATTTGTTAATGCGGTTGGTCGCTTAGTAATCGAGAAATGGGTACATGTCCTCTTGAATTCCCATGCAGGAGGAAGATGAATGCTATGGCGTAGTGTAAAAAAAAATGTTTGATGCTCGGGACCATTGATTTGGTGGGCCACCAGCTCTTTGGTTTTGTAAATTCCACGGGTCTGGATCCTCTGTTGGCTTGCCTTTTTATTGGTCCACGTCATCACATAGGTCTGCAACCATGTCACATCCTCAGTGCAACTTGATCACACTGACATCATGCAGTGTGACGTGGACCAATGAAAAGGCTCCAAGCAGGGCAGCCAACAGAGGATCCGGCTTCAAATTCCACATGCTGGCTCGGCAAGTTTATTGGTTAGTTGGATGGGCAGTCGGCCGAGTAGCTAAAAAGGCCACCATATAATTAAATTCGACTGTACGAAATATTGATCCAGTTTGGATGTATCATGAACCAAAAATCACGCATGTTTGGTTATCTCGCTATCGGTTTGGTGGACGTTCATGGACGGTTTAAAATAAATAAATAAATAAATCCAATGGTCCCATTTCAACGATAAGTGTCCACAAATCAGAGGTGAAACAGTGGCTCAATCGATCTGATTTGACCGTGACAGAGCGAAAGTGGGCTCAATGGATCATGTAAATCCCCACCCTTTTTCTTTTATCTTTAGTCCCAAAAATTGGACGTACTGGATTCATCAATTTGTACAGCCACACACTTTGCCTTTTGCTTTAGTAGTATTTTATTTATTTATTTATTTTTTGTGATGACGAATCGAACGAAGCAATATTGAAGACGTGAATGGTGTGGTACACGTCAACGTGGCAAGCGTGTAATAAATCAGGGACAATCATTAGGTGAGGGATCAGGTAAATCCAATCATAACGGTCCTCATGGTCCACAGTGGATGTTCCAGGGTCCAAAATTAGAACCAAAACGAGGGTCCGGATCATCTGATTTGTGGCAAAAGTAAATGAATGAATGCACATTCAAATTGCAAAATCAACGGAAGAGATCTTCGGGCCGTGGCCGTGGCCGTGGCCGTGGCCCATCCAGGATAAGACCCTTCCAGAAGAACAGCTGTACTTGTACGCGGAGCAGTGGATGTTGCATCGTTTTCCATGCAGCTGTGTTGCGTGACGAAATGCTTTCTATTTCTGTAGTTTTCTAGGTCCCCACGGATTCCTCTGCACATGCACCACTGCATGCCCATCACATCGGGTCTGAGTGAGGAGGTGGGCCTCTCGGAGAAGATGAAAGGAAGAAAAAAAAAAAAAGACAGTCGCTATATACATTGACAACCGGAGAGCTTTTTGAGCCGTCCGTTCTTATTGCATAGAGGTAGCCGAACCTACACCATTCATATGTCTTGCACACACACTCGCCTATTCCAGCTCATTTCAGGGCACGAGCCCAAAAATGAAGCAGATCCAAGTCTCAACTGGACCATACCACAGGAAACAGTGGTGATTGACCATTAAAAACTTCTTTTGGGCCACAACAGTTTTGGATGAAGGGAACACCTTATCAACAGGTTAAAAGGCAAATAAACATTACGGTGTGCATTACGGGAAAGTTTTTAATGGTGGGCATTCAAATCAACACTGTTTCCTATGGTGTAGTCCACCTAAGTTTTGGATCTGCTTCATTTTTGGGCTCATGTCCTAAAATAAGCTGGGAAAACAGATGGACATCATGGATATACAATACATACATCAAAGTGGGCCCCGCAGTCAGGGCCGAACCGTGTTGGGTAAGGCCGGGGCCGCACCTAATCCGTTCCCAAATAACCCGAACCTCTGATTCGTTCACATATTTCTGTTGAAATAATACTCGCTCTATATTTTATTTTTAATTGTCCAATATGTCCACCAATCGGATCTTCATATAATTAAATAAGTGTAAATTATCGTCAATGATACTTGTAAACCGTCCACCAATCCGAACCTGAGTATCATCTGTCACACTCTGCCAGAGTGTGTGGGACATCTGCTTGGGTCCCACCGTGAGGACCAACATATGCAAAAATCAGCTGGCCCAGTCATCAGAAATAATGGATGGCTCAGAAAAAAGCCAGCACTGGACACTCACCATACACCTTTGGGGTTATCTTCACTGTGTGGGCACCTTATGCACGGATCAGATGTCCCGATGCCTCCGATGCTGAATGTAAAAATGCTTGAAGGGTTACATACTTCTGAAATCATACTTCTGCCATCTTCAACATATTTGAAGATCTGGAATTTATGAAGATCCAGCGTTTTCGGCGTTGAAGTTGGCGGAATTTCAGTTCTATATCAATTCATGCTGCATATGAATCGGATACGCCAATGACATCCACACCATTAATCAGTTGGGATCAACCATGGAAGGCCAACGGCTAAAACTCACACTCATCACATGATCTTAGTTGTCCCATCAGAGATAGGACCCACGTGATTTATGATATATGATTGGACAGTTTCTGATATAATTAATATGGATCATTCATCTCCCTGACAATTGATTGGACTGTTAGGATCATCAGATCAAAGTGATTTATTTGAGAGATGGGCAATCAAGGGTGGGAATCACGGGATGGATGGTCTAGATGGATGATGATGATCAGTCCTTTTATGGTATAAAAATATCAATCCGTAGCCATTAAGATTAGTATCATCCAACCAAAGTGACTTTTTAAAGAGGGATGGATGGACAACTAGAGGTGGGGCCCACGTGAACAGTTGTTAAAATCAATGGTGGATCCGCGCATAGTGACAACTCTCGTTCTCAGCAATGTCTCTCTTCTCAGGAGATTTTTTTTTTTTTTTTTAATTTAAAGTTTTTCTTGGAATATTATTAAAAAAATTTCACCAAAAATAAAAAGTATAAATTTAAAACGTAAAATTATATAAATATAATAATTTCCTTTATAATTTTGCTATTTTTCAGGTTAACATTGCTATAAAAACGTGATATTTCAAAAACAACCAAAGATTTTGAAAATCTTGTTTCTCACACTGACCATGTTTTAACATGATCTTCCAAGTGGGATGGACGGCGTGGATAAATAGATATATCAAGGTAGGCTCCCACACAGATCTGGTCGGACGCAATCGGCGTCCAGGAAGGTAATGGGTTGTGGGTCCAGCTCAAGCTGATTTCGTAAATGGATTGGGCTTGGGCTGATCTCGACTAGGTTTTTTATGAACCGCCTTAGTGAAAACGACCTGATTTTTTAATAGAAGAGCAAATGAATGTGGTCCATGGTTTATCAAGTACCAGAAATGCTATTCTTTCTTTATTACTCGTGATCTTTATGATTCCGTTTTCAAAGGGTACTTATTCAACACCATATCTCCAGCATCATACACACAAGCATGGCCCACCAGTAGAGACTTTTAAACTACATGACCACTCCTTCACCCAAGTAAAAAATAATACACACAAGCATGGCATGGCCCACCATCATAGACTTTATTAGACATGGTCACTCCACTCAAATAACATCGTACAAGTTCTTAGGTTCCAGTATTAGAGCCGAGTCTTTGCCTTTTCAAATGCCGAAGATGCCCATTTTACATCTGGGCCTGTCACTTGGACAATCTAGTGGGCCACACATGAACTTCCACATACACATCCACCGTTCGCATCCTATAACAGGAAATATATGGTCCAAAAAATAAGATCCATACATCTCCACGCAGTGGGCCAACTGAGAGCATGGAGGGTCAGGCAAATGTCATTATAACTACTTGGGTGGGTCCATCAGATTATTAGATGGGCCCACAACTAAACAAATTAAAACAAGAAGGAAAAAAATAAATAATAAGATGGTATATTTCAACACTAGCTGTAGGATATTGACCAATAAAGGAGTCTTATTTTCAACGTTCTTTCCAAACTCTTCTCTTGTCACCCTCAAAGGCCGGTTTCTCTACAGGTCATTGTACAATAAGCTTACTCTACAAGTCATCGCATGGGGTCCACAGGGGCGTGTGTATGACATCCAACCTGCACATCAGGGCTGTCTCACCATGGATGTTGGACAAGCAAAAAATCAGGCCAATCCAACCACCACATGGGCCAGCACGGGAATTCATGGTTTTTGAAGGGTTTGATCGATTTTTCTAATATTTCGCCATAAACTGTTTGTGTATATATCATCTGATCCGTGAATTATGTGGAACCCATAAAGATGACGTGATTAACCAAAAATAAGTCCTATAGAATAACTGTGTAAGACACACTATAGAAAAAATCGAAAACTATACAAAAACCTCCAAGTTCGTAAGGTGGTCCACATGATGGTTCGATCGGCCTGATTTTTGAGGATCTAACTTGAATGGTAGGGATACACTTATAGACAGGTTGGATTCCATACGAAGGATATGTGGGCCCCACGTAGAGCACTTGTATTATAAAGCTTATTCAACCATGAAAAAATAAAAAATAATAATAATAAAAAAATCCTAGGACTCGTAGAGCAACCGGCCTCATCGAAAACCATTCCAATCCAGAAACGCAAAAAACGCAACCGACGCTTATTTTAGTAGTTTGCAAAATGGAATGAGAAGCGCGAATTGCACGCGCTTCAGTGCACCTCGCACGTGGACATCATACGTGTGTAAGGACGAACAGGATCATCAGGAAATCCTAGCTGTGGAGATTCCATCTTTCCAGAATTATGCAAATGTGATCATCAAGTGGGCTACATATGTACAAAAAATCTGAACCATTGGTCAATTTCTACGAACCGTTCATTTGTTTTCTACAGTTGTTTCCAACCTGATGATCGTGTATAGACGTGGCTGTCTGGGCACAGCATCTACATCATCATAGGCATTTCCTGACGAGCGGCTCTTGTATAAAACACGTGTGCATCTGGTTTTCACGTGTGAGGCAACTGAGCCTTGAGCGAATGCGATTAGCATTCCTCAAAATGGAATTCATAGCTGTCATCCTTTTTTTATTATTTTTATTTTATTTCTGGGGGTTGTTTGATACTCCGGAAGAGTATCATGGATGATAAACAGGCACCCAAACCTTTTACATCTGGCATATAATAACTCAATCTAAACCGCTCAATTGTTGTCAGTCTAGGACTCGAATTTTAAACATACATAAATGGAGAGATTCTAATTATTATTAATGAACATGATTTGGTTGAATCTGAGCCGTTGATTACTTTACATGTCAACCATCCATTAAATATGCACTAATCGAACAGTAAAAAAAATAAATCAGTGTAATTTTTTGTTTATAAGATCATCTACATATTTGAAGACGATTTGGACGGCTAAAGTTTCTTGGATTTCACTTTTAGAAATTTTCGTTTCTGAGTATCAATTTTACTCTCCAGAGAATCAAAGTTTCTCTCTTTACTTTTAATTAATTTCCTTTTTCACCTTTCTTTTAACTTCTACGCAGCAGAGCAAGTGGACCGTCAAAGATGCAATCTGATCGCTTCCATGCATGCAATGTAGGATAGCCTGCTGTATGCGTTTCTTACCATTTATGAAGTGGTCACAGCTCACGATTCATCCACCACAACACGTGGCATATATAGCACACATGCACCTCAATCCAGACCGTCCAAATACTTGGCCTCACATTAGATGGATCATAAGCCCAAAGCTAGCACGGATCAGGCTTACAAAACTACCTCATATCCACCACAAAATATGAACAATAACCACGACACCATTCCGATAATTAGAATAATCCAATCAGGACGGTCTGGATCAACACACAGATGCCCCACACGCGTGGTAGTTGCATTCACCACCATTTAAGAAAAGATTGGAAAACAAACATGGCAGCAAATCCATACAAAATAAAATTCAAATGCAATAGACAATAGAAAAGAAATATCTAGCAACCTGATGAAAGTGGGCCACTGTAATTGATGGCGGGGCCCACTGGGGGCCCATACATTTGTCATGTTAAGGAAGGATAACCTCCGATCTAGTTGATTGTGTTTGACAATCTTCCCTCCAAGAGGAAGAAGACACATGGAAGAAATATCACCAATGACTCCCTACATCCACTGAAAATTACCTCTCCCATTCCTCCAATAATTCAACACTCTTGTTGGAAGATCTCAAAACCACCCAATCTCTCTTAAAATTCCATACCCCAATTCAGAAAGTCTCATGTGAGATGGATTTGGATGACTGGGAAGTCTTATCTGATGATGGATTCCTTGATTTCAAGCATGAAGATGGCATGGAATTGTTCTCAAGGGATTTGGGTTTTGATCGGAAAGGCGGCATCGTCGATCGGAAAGGCGGTGGCGGCATCGTCGATGTGAATTACTTCATATGCCCATCGCCGCCACCGCCGATGCCGATGCCGCCTTCTTCTCACCATCGTTCTCTGCCTGATGACTCGAGTGCTCCGAGAGGCCGGAACCGGATAATTCCGGTGCCGATCCAATTGGAACCGACAGTGGGAAAGAACCCAGGTCGGGAGTTGGCGAAAGTGAAAGACATCGTCGAAGTCCCGATGATTGACATTAGCGTCGTGCCACTGGCTGATCTGGATGTGATTAAGGATCCCAATCTGGCTGTGGCCGATCAGGTCTTCTTCAAGAAAATGAAGGAGAATGAATTCGTCGACATGAAAGTGGACTCCCCAAGGTCCAGTAGTAGTAGTAGGGGGCTCAAGCCTCAAATTGAGGTGGGCCCGATCCAGTTCGAAGATAAAGAGGAGGTATATGAAGGCAAGGATTCTGAATTTAGGCCTTCTAAAATGGGAATTGAGGAAGAGAATGGGAAGAATTACGTGGGTGCGGAGATTGAAGATAAGGGGTGTTGGGAAGGTGGTGGATTGAACATCTGGAAGTGGAGGGTTACAGGAATTGGTGCTCTTTGCTCTCTGGGAGTGGCTGCTGCTACCGTATGCATTTTTGTTTTCAGCGGCCACCAACAGCACAAGCAACAGGATCGGAACCAGAAGCTTCGGTTTCAGATCTACACCGATGACCAGGTTTGCAAATTTCTTCACAGACCCATTTTCTGGATTCGTGAAATTTTCAATTTGCACTTACCTAGGGGTAGTTTGGATGCCTGTAAATGGGGCTAACTGTAAATGATTTACAGGTAAATGGTTTAAAGTCTCTGTTTGGATGCTGAAAATTGTAGGTAAATTTGCAGGTTGTATATCATTCACAGATTTCAGCCCCACTCGATTTACAGGCAAAAAGATGTGATTTCATTTACAGTCTCTCCATTTACAGCCTAGCAGCTATAAATGTTAAAATTGGCTCTCCATTTACAGGACTTGAGCAATTTACAGGCTATCCAAACATAGACAATCATTTACCACTTAAACCATTTACAGGCATCCAAACGACCCCTAATTCAAAATTCTTGGTAGGAAAAACCTATCATGTTGCCGCTTATTACATCGAAGCTAGGTACCAATGACACTTCGGATATGTTGCGCGCGCGCGCATACACACACTCACGAGATCTGATCCATTCATGTGCTAAATCCTATTGTGAAATAACACCGGTCGGATGATCCTGGATACCATTTGGACTGTGGAAGACAAGGAATTGAAGGTTAGGGAAGATCCAACCAACAGTCGATGTTTAATGTGAAAAAGTCCAATCCCATGATATGTGATCAAACCGATGCGGCATTTGGGGTACACAACGGATGAATGGTCTGGATCTTGTACAAGTGTGCCCCATTTAACTTTGTTATATGCTGTTAATATCATAGTCTACATGTTCTTGGGTAGTTATCAATAAGTACCCATCATTTTTGCTAACAAGGATTCATATTTTTACCGAATCCGTGCAACCCGCATCCCATATTCTCAAATTTCAAATACCAAATTGGAATTGAGTGAATTCTGCTAACAGATTTGGTTGCTGTCTTTCTAACTGTGGTCGCAGAGGATTAAGCATATGGTTCACCATGCTACCAGACTGAACCAGGCATTCACGGCTGCAAGAGTCCCTCTTCCGAGAGCGCAAATAACATTCGGAGGTTACTATGATGGTCTTTGAGCACTGGATCCATGAATCTATAAAAGACAGAATGTATATGTTGCGACCGATCGTGATCTGTCCTCTTATTTATTCAGAAGAGTTCCGTAAGACCTTTACATTTGTAAATAGAAATGTGATATGATGCATAGATACATTATATAGCATTCAGAAGTTGCTATGACAGTCTTTGAGCTCCGACTTCGAGCCATGAATCTGTTCGAGAAGCTCGAATATATAAATATGCTGCCGTTGATCATGATCAACACTAGTATTTATTCAGTATATTTGTAGATGATATCTACATTTGTACATAGAAATATGATATGAGTTGGTTGATTAGATATGTAAGTCACAGTAGGATTTCCATATTTCAAATGTTTAGATTTTTAGTTTATATGAAGAGAATGGGACTGCTTGATGATATGTTGGTTGGTTAGTTGAAATGATTGCATACTCTTTAAAACAGTCTAGATGAAATGGAATGCAATTTCGAGGAATGATAGCAACATAACATAAACAAGTTATCGGTACGCACTAACAAAAGTGTAACGTCATCAAAGAGAGGATTAGACCTGTGAAAACAAACTTCATCATTATCACCAACAGCATTGAATGGATAAGAGAGATCAGATGGGAAATCCATTTTCAGACAGTTGGAAAAACTGTTCGGTGATTAATATAAGCTGTACCTCATCCAAGTAGTGGCCTTACTGTTTAATTCATGTTTCAAGTGTGGCCCATCAAATCTGAGTCAATGGGGACACATGCGGTTAGATGTTGGCGATGGTATCTATTGGACTATCCGCATCTTGAATGGTAGAGATGGTTTTGAAACAGAGTTTGACATTTTACAGCCCATTTCTAATTCATTTCCTTCCAACATCATCATTTTGCTACATTGGGAAAACTTAAAAAAAGCATTTGGCCGATATCTCCACAAACCCAATCACAAATTCTGAAATTTTCACATAGCCAATTAAAATTCTTAAAACTCTGTTGATGTGGCCACTAGCTCTAAGATGGAATTTAAAGATCAGAGGTTTGACATCAACGGTATTTATGCATTGAATTTTCTGAGGAAGATCTAGCACCAAGCGGCATTAGTCGTAATCTTTACTGTGATATTGACCTGTGGATTCTCTGGTGTTAGTTCATAATATAGATGCCAGACAGGCAAAGCTTGATACACACTGAAAGCTGTGAATATTTAAACTTATCTAATGTGTTTTGTGATGTGTTCTAAGCAAAACCAAAGAAAATGTCATCTAGAAAGTTTCAGATTTGGATCGGTCAATTAAAATATTTATCTTCCTATAGTGATTGTGATATTAGAAATGGAATTTCAAGAAACATGATGAAGCAATTGCATCATAAAGAGTACTAAAGTGTTGTACTTAATACAAAAAAATAAAAATAAAAATAAAAAATCATTGTGTCGATTAGAAATATCTAAGGCGTGTTTGGATGCATTATCAAATTGAATTGACATATCTAAGGTGTGTTTGGATGCATTATTGAATTGAATTGCAGCTATTAGTCTAACAAAGTGGAAATTAACCAAATTGTGACTTCCTCACAACCGTTTGGCCTCCAAATTGCGGTCATTTTAATTCTTAGTTGGACATGAAGGAAAATAACTAATAATTTTGATGGCTGCTTCCTCATCGTGAATATTAGAAAACGCTGATAATTTTTACCCTTTCCTATTGATTAATAAAGTGAAATTTCACAATTAACTTTGTGCATCCAAACACATCCCCAATTGTGTGATTTTTACGTTTTTTAACCTATCGTAGAGGTAACCCGTAATCCATTGACTGGACAATCGGAGTCGGTGAGGATGTTGATTGGATGGTATATATATATATAGCTGACGAACAGGATCATTTCTATTTCCTACACATTTACACTTTGATATTCAAATAACCAATGAGTCAGAAAGGCCCATTGTTTGGTGATCCAGGCCGTTGAGACGAGTTCCCATCATGGATAGACCATGCTCTCCCTAGCAAAGATCCTAACCACCCTCCGTCTGACCTTTTTTTCACTGAATGTGGACCATTGTTATATTCTTCCTGACCATCTATTTTCCAGAAACTGATTGAAGGTTTGAGATTGCCCACGTGGTGAGATTTTTTTGTTCACCAACAGCACGGCCACCAGATCAATGGTCTGGATTACTGAGCATTAGATCAAGGTTCTACCACTTTTTGGATTCAAGACCGAGGACCCTATATATATCTTTAGTCATCGGACGGTAGACGGTAGAGATGATTTGTGCACTTTAGTTGAATTTTATAACTAATATGCAGGATCATTAGAATTTAGAATGCAGTAAAAATTGGTAGATAGAACATCTTCCCCATGAGCCCCATCCAGTTATTGTTTTTGGCTGTCTATCTATTTGTGGGCCACCAGTTGAAGGGTTAGGATTGTCCCAATGGGTGATTTTTGTGGCATGGTCCATCAGATGGACAGCAAGGATGTCCAAGCTTCACTGGCTTTTTTCAATAGGTTTGTGTATTCTCATGCCGAGTCCCATAGTTTTCTCTTTCCTTCTTCTCTCTTGTGAATGAGTCATTATCTTTGTGTGTACCAATTACGTCCAGTTTCAGTCTCACCCTTCATTCATGATGGGCCGGGATTCCCGCTAACCACAAATGCATGGGTGGAACCGTTCGGTTTACGATCTGTACCACTGTCTTAAGTAAAAGGCAGTCCTGGACACCTTTTCTGGAGTGGGTTGTGGCATTAATGGACCAGGCCAGGTCGAGTTCATTCGGGCCTTGAATGGCCCAGTTTTTTTTATCAGGAGCAAATCAGACCTGGTCCGGTCCTGGCCCATTCGTAATCAGCCCTTCAAATTCATGCTTGAAGCCATTGAGCCGTCCCTTACAGTTCTAAACGGACATGATCCGATCTTGGGGTGGACCTTAAAAGGGTTTTACAAAACTAGGCCACAACCCAACCTTGGCATGATATTGATAGAATCGAAGTCTTTTGTGTTCAAAACACTTCAAGACTTGCAAGGGGAATGATCACTTACGATTCGAGCTGTGTGGGACCCGTTGTGATGCGTAAATTTCATCCAACCCGTCTATTAGATGAATCCCCACATGTTAGACCTGGATCCCAAAATCCAGCCTGATCTGTAACTCAGGTGGGCCACAGAAAAGGGAACAATGGGGGACACTGGGGAGGAAGGTGCACATCATAAAACTCCCAGATGGAATGTGGGTCCATAGTGTTTTTCATATGCTATCAACCTCGCCATCAGATGCTCCCCACCAGGATAGAGGGACACATCAAAACTCAGATAATTCCAAAACATAGGTGGGCTACACCACGTGAGTAGAGATACATTTTAGGCATGATGATGCATTGCACGGTGTGGATTCTACATACACATCACGGGGTGGGATCTCAATTTTGATAAATGCAGCCTATGGTTGGGAAATCTAGATCGTTGGTCCGTTACATTCCACCGCTATGCCTCAGAAAAGCTTATCTGTAGCACAATCTTAACCTTTGGATTTGAGGTCTACAGCTAAACGGTGAAGAAGTGAGATGCAACAATAGCCCATGTTCAACTGAAAAAATAAAATAAAAAATCCCATGATTGGGCCTGAGATCTTCTAATAAGGGAGAGTTTCTGGGCGTGGTCCGCCCCAGTGGATCAGGATTACCAAAACCAAAGGCCCCACCCACTTTTTTTTGGTCTTTGTGGTTCCAATCTCTTTGTTAGAGGAGATCTACTTTGTACCAGACAACTCCTGTTTTTCAGTTGGTACAACAAGCGCCCATGGTTCAGTGATATAAGTAATCTTAACCCTTCAATAGGTGCCCCGCAAGTGCATGCTTAATAAGGCAAAAGCAAGGATTTTTCATGTTCGACCGAAAAGAAAAGAAAAGAAAAAGATCAAAATATTCCATGGGTCTGATCTTCCTATTGTACCTTGTTTCTTACCCGGTTCACAAAGACGGATGGGATGGTGACTCTTGGTGTTGCAGATGAATGGTGCAGGCAGGAGTGCAAGATTTAATGAAGCAAGCAGGTTTTTTTAAGTGACTAGTGACCGGTTATCATTGAGGCACGTCAATAAGAGAAGAAAGCGGTTAAGGCAGAGGGGACTAAGAGAGAGTGATGGAAGACCTGTAGTGTTGCAAGAAAGATGAAGAATCTAAAAAATGTTTAAGAATCTGGAATCATAATAGTCAGAGTTAATTAGGAATTTAGATAGTTCTGTTTAAATATGAGGTAGTTGACAGAAAAAGGAGTCTCAGTACCAAATCAAATAACAAATTTTATTTGTTTTTCCTTGGCTTATCCTTAGAATAATACTTAGTTGTAATCGCTCGTCCATGATCACTAGGCAATTTAATTATAATCGCTCGTCACGCTTGCTGGGCAACCTATCTGATCAATACAGTCAATTCTATTTTTGTAGAATTCTTTGTTTGAGCATCGATCGTTCGGTCACTTGCTGCTGAGCATCGATTAGTAGTTGGAGAAAAATACTTTCTATTGAAAGGCAAGGTGCAACTCATTTTTGGAGAACGAACCCTACCATCTATCAATTGCCTGATCCATTTGAATCCACTAAGAGAGTGGTTGAGTAGGCGACCAACCTTTTCAGGTCTCGATCATATACGGTTGAAGTGCGGCATATTTGCCTATTTTGACACTTAAGATCGAAGTTGTAACCAGTTAGAATCGAGCTGCATAGTCGGTTCTAACAGGCTCGTGCACAACTCACACGACATGCATGCAAGAGGCGTTGATTCGATCAAAGACCAACATTTCCATTCTGGGTTTTCTGGTGATTATGCCATCTGCTGTGAGTGACCTCATATCAATGGTTGATATCACTGAAACATGGAGTCCACTTGGTCCAGTTGTACAAACTGAAATCTAATCACACTCTACAAAACTTTCGGCTCAAAACAATACACTAGTTTTCAGACAATACAAGTGGGGCCGAAGTTTAGAGATCCGAGCCATTGACATGATGGGGTCCCATTGCTGATCTCTGATGAACTAAAATCCTAAAATTGTAAGATCCTTATTCATGGAATCTCTTGTTGGGAAAACTGGCAGCTGAAGTGGAACGCCAAACACGTGAAGCAATGCGAAATCAAACAAGAAAATAAGATGCGATCAATCACACATAAGCATTCACCACAAGAGACTCCGAATTTACGTGGAAAAACCCCTCAACGAGTAAAAAACCACGGCACAAAACGATCCACTATGAATATCAGAAGATTATAGAGATTAACAGCCCACAAGTAAGGAAAAACAGAGAAAACCCCAAGTTCTCTCTCACACACACCTCTCCCCTCTTCCTAATACGATTAGGAAACCTTAGACACCTTAGGATACCATCTAAGACGGGATTGCACCTCCTTAAATAGGCAAAACTCCTAAAATAGACACACCCTTGCGCAGTACTACAAGCTGCGCAAGAAACCCGCGCGAGAAACCCGCGCGCAAAGTCAACCGGTCGCACCTCACACAAAAAAGGTCCAGGGGAAACACACGCCATCCTGCCTCACAATCGACCGGTCGGAACCCCCTGACGACTGGTTGGCTGACGGTCTGGGGCACCACAGAAATTGTTGCCTTCCTCGCTGTGCATCTGGCTGCAAACGTCAGACCGGTCTGAGCATCCAATCCGTGCACTACTCGTTTGAAGGCTCTCCAACAATCTCCACCGAGGCTTCAAACGACGAAACAAACACATCCTTGCAACGTCATCTCATCTTCAATCATAGCTCCACCGCTTCTCGTGCCACCATCGACCCTAACCTTGCAAATTCACACCATTTACCGCTCTTCTCATGTGGCCCTTGGGCACTTGCCATATACGAGCAACCGTGGATCTCGGTACCTTTCCCGCAGCTCCACCGTGAATTGTGCTCCCGATCAACATGTAAAGATGACCACACCTCCGTGCCTTCATATACACGAGTGCCTCCTTCATCACTTTACAACAACTGATCGCGGCCGATAAACACGCACCATTTCGTCCTCTAGTGCACCAAGAGAAATCACATTCATCTTCATCTTAATAACGTGCTTCATATCTTCCAGGAACTCGTTCGACCCCATCGAACATCCTGATGCACACAGTACCAATATCCACAACCTTTTGAGCAAGTCCATCGCCCACAAACACCGATTCTCCACCATACTCCCTAGTATGTCGTGAATGAACTTCGGTCAGGACATACATGACATGAAGCCCCTGAATCTAGGATCCACTCACTACCGTGAGATCCATTGACAGAAACAATCAATACTTCACACAGATCGCCACCGTCCTCTACGGTATTAGCTCCCTTTCCATAAGAATTTCATACCTCTCTTGCTTCAACCTGGAATTTTGAAAATCCCCTCTCATGTGACCCTCCTGGCCACAATTCCAGCACTTCACCTTAGCCTTCCCTTTGCCCTTAGCCATAGATCCCGATTTTGAATATCCTCCATACTCAGAACTTTCTTCCCCTCACAACCAGTGCCTCTGACGAATAACGAGAAGCCACATCACCACTTTTATTTCTTATCGCCTTCGACTGGAGGGCTGAGATAACGGCCTCGACGCTTATGGTTTTCCTCTCTGCGTACATAGAGTCCCTGAACGACTCATATGAATTTGGAAGAGAATTCAACAAGATGCATGCTTGGTATTCTTCCTTCATCGGTTCATCGATCTCCACCAACTTGCAAACCAGCCTATTGAACGTGCTTAGGTGGTCCTCCACTTCAGTTCCCTTAGTCATACTTAAGGTGAACAACTGCATCAACACATACATGCGATTCTCTAGAGATTTCTTGGCATAAACCTTCTCTAGCTTCGCCATCGTTTCAGCCGCAGTTTTCTCCTTCATGACATGATAGAGAACATCATCTATAAGGTTTAACAGGATTGAGGTTCTAACCTTCTTGTCGAGCCTGGTCCACTTATCGTCTTTCATAGCCTTGGGTCGCTTTCCAAGAGCTCCATCAAGCCCTTGCTGAACCAAGAATGATTCAATCTTTACTTCCATAGCTCAAAGTTATTTTTTTCGGAGAACTTCTCTATATCGAACCCTGCGCTCGATCCTATCTTCTCGTCTCAGATTCGAATCTACTCCACCCCAACTTTAGCTCTAATACCGCTTGTTGGGAAAACCGGCAACGGAAGCGAAACGCCGAACACGTGAAGCAATGCGAAATCAAACAAGAAAATAAGATGCAATCAATCACACACAAGCATTCACCACAAGAGACTCTGAATTTACATAGAAAAACACCTCAACAGGTAAAAAACCACGGCACAAAACGATCCACTATGAATATCAGAAGATTATAGAGATTGATAGCCCACAAGCAAGGAAAAACAGAGAAAATCTCAAGTTCTCTCTCACACACACCTCTCCCCTCTTCCTAATACGATTAGGAAACCTTGGACACCTTAGGATACCATCTAAGATAAGGTTGCACTTCCTTAAATAGGTAAAACTCCCGAAATATAAACACCTTATGCAATACTACAAGCTGCGCAAAAAATCTGAGCGCACAGCTGACCGGTCGCCCGATCGGTCGCACCTCACACAGAAAACGTCCAAGGGAAACACACACCGTCCCTGCCTCACAGCCGACCAGTCGGAGCCCCCTGACGATTGGTTGGCTGACCAGTCTGGGGCACCACATAAATTACTGCCTTCCTCGCTGTGCATCTGACTGCAAACGTTAGACCGGTCCGGGTGATCTGAGCACCCAATCTGTGCACTACTCGTTTGAAGGCTTTCCAACATCTCTGGCCTTGCTTTGGTTGATCATGAACTGCCCAATCTGTGCACTACTCGTTTGAAGGCTCTCCAACATCAGTGGCCTTGTTTTGGTTGAACATGAACTGTCGCCGTATTTTCTTTAGTAGCTGACCTTTTACTGCACTGAAGGAAGTTAGGATTTTCCATCACCAAGACATTAGGTGTATGGGCCATCCAAAGTTTGTCAATTACGTCTAGGTTCTGATCATTGAACCATGGGCCCCACTGCTGCAAAGATCGAAGGGAAAGCTTTGTTACTCTGGCAGAGTGTGATGGATGATACACAGGCACTTAGAAATTACTCCAGCAATTATAGTTCAAAAACTCGGCGAATCAACTTAGAACTTATCCAAATCAAATTGACTCGGCTAAATTCTGTACACCGAAACCGATTTGCAAACATTGGTTTTTATTGTTCTCGCGCCCGATTCACACATGACTCGGCTTTGACTCACTGTTGACTCGTTTGAGTCACAGGGACTCGTGCCCTGTCACTCACAGAATCGTGCTGAAAGTAAGATGGCCTGCTCAAGGGTAGTCAGTGCTGTCAATTGAGAATCAGAACGGTCTAGTCGGCCACATATTTCCAACAGTAGGGACCATACCTTGGACGGTCTGGATTGATATGCGTGTGTGCCGAATGCCACGTGTTACGGTTACATGGTAACAACCGCACACCATAGTTCGGAAATGAGCTCCTTAAATTAGTACCTCGAATGTGACTCGTGCGCGTGAGATGGAATAAGTTCTTTGCTGAACACATGCCAGATATGACACGTGTGCACGATATCTATTCTACACCGTTCATCAGGTGGGGCTCACTCTGGAGATTCCATGGACTAAAATATAGTCCAGTCTCTTCATCTGGTGGATGGCACTTGTAGGTTGAATATGGACAGGTTGCCATCTTCTACATATCCAATCTTCTCATAATGTGGGCCCACACTTCATCCGTTGATTGGGCTGATTTTCAGGTAAAAAGATCCAACCGGATGGATGGTACGGTATCATTCCACTCAAATTAATGCCATCAAAGAGGGGTTGCTATTGCTCAAATGAGATTGGCTATGCCCACACGCGTGTACAAGTAAGCTAATCAACACGCCTCAACATATGCCAGCGGTGCAGACGTGTAAAACATCCAAGCCATCCATTAGATGAACCTCACCATTTTGTTCCATTTTGTTGAGGTGGAACTAATGTTTAGCCATCTGGATGGTTGATCACATGAGCCTCATCTTGGATGGAAGATAGCCCAAAATGCTCTGATTTTCGAAGGTCCTAATTCTTCAATGAGAGGCTCAAAATAAATGGTTATAATTTTTTTTTTAAAAAACCAAAGGTTGGATAAAAGAATTTGTAAGACCCATCTAGGGTGAGGATCAAGTCTATGCTATAGATTCATGAACCATGGGCCCCATTTGCACAAAATGAGCACATAAAATTTGGGACATTATGTCACAATCCACCATCCAGTTTAAACTGAAACATCTCTCATAGAGATTTTATTATTGTTTGGACTTTTTAGATTTTTTTAGATTTTTTTTAAGTGATGTTAGAGAGAGATATTCAATATAAAACATTTTTAATGGAGTGAAATCATTTTATCCATTGCTCATTGTGATGTGTTGATGACATCTGACCTAACTATATATTAAATGCGCAATGACCGGCCCAAAAATAAATTTGATTGAAAACTAAGGTGGGCCATTAGAAGGGAAGAGGTCATGGGAGATGCTTATTATTATTAATCTCCAATGAGATCCATCAGAGTGTCAAAAAGATTTACTGCCATTGGATCCTTTTATTTGGGGTAGATGCTTCAGGTGAATGAGTTAGATGACACATACGCAATGAAGCGAGCCCTCAATAAAATTAAGAGTGGCTAGTTGGGCATCCACTCTAACTGGTTCTTTTATTTCTCGTTGTATTGTCCATTGAGTCATGGATGGTTGTGATTTTTGGGTCCTAACACAAACCAAGGGCCATGAATATAAAGGTGGGGGTGAACGTCATAAACAGCATATAATAGGGCCATAAATGACTTGATGGAAATGTTTTAGCTGTAACTTTGGAAAAAATGCTTGCATTGAATATTCAAAAGACCATGCATATTAGGAGGGTGACACGTCCAATCAAGCTAGATTGTACTCAATTGAATTCGAGTTGAGTTGCATCCTACTTGGATGAGTGGTCAATCCATCCAAGTAGTCAATCCCCCCTGAGGGACACAGTTTGGCTAGTGACCCCACCACTAGCAATTTAGTTCGAATCAAAGTGTTGTGGGCTTCCACCATGATGTATGTGTTTTATCCATGCTGTCCGTCCCTTTTGCTATTTAATTTTAGGGAATGAGCCTAAAAAAGAGGCAAATCTAAATCTCAAGTGGACCACACTTCATGAAATAGTGGAGATTAAATGCATACTATTAAAAGCTTTTTAGAGGCTATAATAGTTTTGGATCAAACTGATGTATGTGTTTTCCCTTCATTCAGGTCATTGTGACCTTATTAACAGGTTGAATGGCCAAATAAACATTATAGTAAGCCCTTGGGAAATTTTAATGGTGAATGTCCAATCAATATTGTTTTCCATGTGGTTTGGTTTACTTGTCTGCCTCATTTTTTAGATCATGTCCTAAAATAATTAGTTGAAAAAAAATGAATGAACAGGACTAGGGCTGAAAGTTGGGCGGGTTCAATCCGACCAATCCATGATCGACCCGACATTGGGTTAGGCTTGGGCAGGAAGTATCGGACCGATCTTGAGCTTGGGCTATGCAAACACCAACCCGATAAAGCTTGGGTCGGGCTTGGGTTGAGGTCTCAGGTTGCCCGACCCAACCCGAACCTGATCTATATACAAGTTACTTAGAATTTTACCATACATTAGTTAAGCAAACTTATTAGTTTATATTAATTTAGTAAGTAAATTTATAATGTACGAAATTTGATATGTGTTAAAGGAATAATTATTGTATATTTTAGCTTATTTGTTTAGAAAAAGTGAAATGCTTTACAATAAATAACTACATATATATTAATAAAGTCATAGGTACAAAAAATAAGACATGTATTGAAACATATTAAACTTACTGATCAACCTGCTTGGGTCGAGCTTGAGTTGAGAATTCTCAACCTGAGGTTGGGTTGGGTTAGCTTAGAGTTGAGGTATAAGAACCTTGAGTTGGGTTAGGGTTGAGCACCAACCCAACCCAACCAACTTTCAGCCCTAAACAGTATAGATATAAGTTAACACACATAGGAGGGATTCATAGAGCTTTGGCACCAGTTAGCTGGCGAGTGCTTGGATCACGGGCCAAACCGTGTCCTGAAGGGGCTTTTGGAGTAAGAAGAACAAATGGGATCCCGATTGCCAGCAAAACCTGCATTAGGAATCGATGTGGGGTTATCATGATTTTTTTTTAGAAATCCACGCTGCATCTATTTTTTTCTACTCATATTAAGACATTAAGACATAACCACCCAAAAAAAAAAAAAAAAAAAAAAAAAAAAAAAAAAAAAAAAAAAAAAAAAAAAAAAAAAAAAAGGAGGAGATACAAAACTCAAGTGGCTATAGACTACAGGAGCAGTGGGGATTGGATGTCCACTGCCGCACATAAGTTTTGGTTCAGGCTAATATTTTTGTATTTTCAGCTCATCCAGGTGAGAATTAGCTCATGAACGGTTTGGATGACATATAAACATCAAGCAGGCCTCAGGAAGGTTTCAACGGTGAGTATTTTCCTCTCCACTTTATCCTGTCGTGTGGCCCACTTGAGTTTTAGGTCTGTCTCATTTTTGAAGTCATATCCTATCATAAGTTGGGAAAAATGATGGACGGAGTGGATTTCTCAAGAACATTACGGAGGGCTACACCTAGCCTCCGACAGCGGGTTGCAGGCAAATGTGGTTCAAAGGTAGAGCTGTAATTTTTGAACTTCGTGGGGGCAATTTGGTCTCTTTGTTTGATAATTGGAGGAAGAAACAAAGTAACATGGGGAACACTAATTGATGGGACCCACGTCCCTCGGACCTATTCGTTGCTGACAAAGGCAATCCAACGACCCTGACTCAGATACTGTCCTAGGCCATGTGCTTTGATGATGACTCTGATGGTGCCTTTTCTTTTTCGCTACCCTCTTAAAGAAAAGAGGCGCTAGCTAGATTCCCCTGTTAGTTTTGCACCGTTTAAAAAGAGCTGGTAACTCATCCTCCTCACCTGGTGGTATTAATGAACGGCTATCCGTGCCATCCATATTGTGGGTCCAACTGTGGATGGAGTGCATCTGTAAAATCACACTGATCGAGAAATCCTAACCTTCCAATTAGTGTGGCTATCAAAGAGATGACTGAAAGTAAAATAGCGAGTTTCTAAAGGGAAAGAAAATCAGATGGTTACCGTTAATTATTCTCAGTGCAGCTTTTCGGTTATGCTCGTTGGTTCAGAGATCCAGTCGGTCCGGATTGCCGTACAACTATGCTATTTGTACTGGTAAGGCTTGTGGATTGCTGACCATCCGTTCACACACATGCAAATAAGGCACGCGTGTGAGAGATCTGAGCTCTCTGCTAGATGGATCACACTCTATGGAACTTCTGGTCTAAAATCAGGTTGCCTCACTCAGCAGGTGAGCCAAGTGTACAAAACAAAGGAACGGTTAAATTTTTATTTATTTATTTATTGCTGCTACAAAACAAAGGAACCGTTTTTCTGTACATTACGGCCTACTGGAGAGTGAAGGGGTCTGATTTCTTACTAAAAGATCTGAGCAGGGTGGCCCACCTGATGAAAAAACTCATATATTGCTTACATATATTATATTAGCATGCGTGTTTACTTGTGTATTGATTTAGGGGACTGGTTGATCACCATTTTTCTCCTAAGATAACTATCTTAAATCCACAAGGTTTTTAGAATTCTTCAACTAGATTTTCTCAAATCCAAAAAAAAAAAAAGGTAAAAATTAAAATTTTATTGAATAATAATGAGAGATTACATAAAAATAAAATAAAATAAAATTTAACAACTTTATATATTCTTAAACAAACCCTACTTCGTACTTACTAAAAATAGTAAATTTCTAATTAAATACTAATATTAAATAGAGTCTTTCTAAAACTCATTATTCAGCAAATGTACAAAGTTCTAAATAAACAAAAACTCTAAAAAGAAGAAAATACACTAAAAATCGAAATTACTAAAAATAATATTTTTTCTAAAATTCAATTTTTCTGCTCGCACGTTTTTTTGCAAAATGGACGAACACTTTCAGTTCACCACAACGTAATTTTAGTAGGAATCCATATACTATATGTCTCGTAACTCCTCCTGAATCAAAAGTTATAGCCGATTTACGGTCCACCTTCTTTTGGTCCATCCATGCAAAGAAGGTACTTGATTCGTCCTACATAAGGGGGTTCTTGTTCTACATTAGACCCCTCCACTTCAAAATAACTGGTCATTGAGTTATGCGTTGAACCCGGGCCATGATGCACACTCAACTTCAAACGCCTTTGTTTACTCGCCTCTTCATTGTACATTGGAGAAAGTGTCATCGATGACATCACATGATTAAACACAATAATCTAAAATTCTGACAATCCTGACACTAGATCTTCGGTAATATACAGGGGATCCACATCCACTGTTTGCTTGACTAAGGCCTCGATCATCTCTGTCTTAATTTCATCTCCCTTAATCGCCAATGGTATGAAAATTTCAACAGTGGGGCTATTTGAACTTGAATCATCATTTAGATTGACAACCTTCTCATCGATTTGTGGCAGCACCAAATCTGCATTAGAGATCTGATTGACAACATGTTTGTTCTCCTCTATGATTAAGGTATTGACCTCCCTCACCTCTTCAGAATTGTGACCAACCTCTGAGATGACGGTGGACTATATTTTAAAGACCTCGTTTGAACTTACATTGCCCCCATCTAAAACCGATACATCATCTTCAGTTTCTTGGAGAAATTCTGGATGGTTATGGAAGACTGCCCATCCACATTAAAAGTTTCGGATAGGGTTTTCGTTTACACAGATACCACACGCATGCCCACGTGGAATCTTATGTCCTAGTCATAACTTCGTAGAAAAAAAAAAAAACAAAATTCCTACCACAAGTTATTGGATTGTTGGGACAACACCTATTCATAATCTCTAGGAAGGAATCGAGATCAAAGAAGTTGTCTCATCCGTGGCCATGATCAGATGTTCAACTTATTCTGACGGGTACGGGTGAGCTGCAACTGCTCCCACCTATGCAGAGGCAACCAATTTCAACTTGTTCGCAAGTAACTTAACTTGCTTATCTTCTGAAACGTCTATATAATCAAAATAACGTTCAACTTCTGTATGCCAATCGAGAAAATCTTTTATGTACAATAAGTCACTAAAATTAGGAAGTTCAGCTTTACCTCGAAAGTCTCTTTTAGCATGACCCCCACGATCATTCCCATGTACAGGCAGTCATAAAATAATGTCTTCGACCACCTTATCGTTGGGTTTTGAATTGTCTGGTGTAGCCCTGCGATTGACCACCTGGGGGCACTCTACGGAATATGAGGTTGTTCCATACAGTGGTCACTAGTAGTTACTCGTCGCCTTGGGCTTAAGGTGGAGTTAACGCCGCTGCGATGCGGTCGATGGTTGCCTATATACCTTGCACGATCAACCAGTTCTCCTACTACGCCGCATCGAAAGCTGCCGCTATAAGATAATCCTTTGAAGCATCGTCTGCAGGAATGAGAATCCAACCCTTCATTAGAAGCCATCGTCCCGAGGTAGATCCTCACTTTGATACCACTTGATGTAAGGGGGCTGTGATGAGGTCGATTACTATCTTCCTCACGGGATAACTACCTTGAATTTACAATGCTTTTGGACTCCTCAACTGGACTTTCTCAAATCCACGAGAGAAACTTAGTAAAAACTAAAATTTTATTAAATAATAATGAGAGATTACATTAAAAATAAATTTTACAACCTTATATATTCTTAAATAAACTTTAATTTGTATTTATAAAAAAATAGTAAGTTTCTAGAAATAAAAAGTTATTAAAAATAATAAACTCTTATTTAAAAACTACTACTAAGTAGAGTTTTTCTAAAACTCATTATTTAGCAAAAGTATAAACTCCTAAATAAACAAAAACTCTAAAAGAAATGAAATACATTAAAAATCAAAATTACTTAAAATAATAATTTTTTTTTCTAAAATTTCATTTTTCTGCTATAATCGCATGTTTTCTAGCGAAACGGACGCACATTGGTTCACCACAAAACATAATTTCAATAAGAATTCATATGTTGTGCGTCCCGTAACTCATCTCAAATCAAAAGTTATGGCCGAGTTTGAAGACGGTACTTGATCAACGTCCTACGTCATAAGGTTCTTGTTCTACATCTTGTAGTAATTGACCACACCATAGTGTGGTGGGTTAACTCCATGGAGTTGACAATAATATTTGTGTTTTATCCATGCTGCCCATCAGCTTTTCCATCTCATTTGAGAGCATGATACTAAAATTAAAGCATATCCAATGCTTAAGTGAGCCACACCATAGGTAGCATTGGGAATTAATTTGTGTTTTTCTGTGATATTAAGGACTCCGTTGTCCCATTTGTTTTTATATACGGTTGGAACGGAAAAATGATGCTTTTTTTTTTCTTATTCATTTTCTTTTTTCCCACGCGCTTACACACTCCGCAATGGGTGCTCGAACGCATGACGTCTTGTTGGAACTCCTGTTATGCTAGAAGTAATCTAATCCTTCTCATCCGGATGTAATTTGCAGGGGGGAATGCAATGGCCCTGAAAAACCAGATGGGCTGAGTGGATGATGACAAGTATAACACTATGGGCCTCAAATTTTACGTGGTGAGTTAGTCCCATCCAAGGGAGTCCGCTGCGTCAGGATCTGGATCTCACTCTTCGAAAAATTTCGAATTTTTTGAAATGACAGCGGAGATTCCCATCCGTTTCCGGGAAATACGTGAGCAGCGAGTTTCGGTGCAAACAAAAAATTTATCCGTAAATCCACTCCGTCCATTAAGTGAGATCCGTTATTTTAACCGTACATGAAAAATATCAATCCATACCAATCTTAGGAAGCACTCGTACAAACTCGACACGTCGATCACAGCACTGCAATTCATTGAATCATAAAAACTCACAGAAACTGAACGCTCAGAGTCATCCACGTTTTTGCCTGTAGCCCCCTACAAAAGGTGGGTAACCAGATCAACGGTCCCGACTGCCTCGTGCAACTTGAGGAGGGAACCATTATCCAACTTTAAAAGAGGCCCGTTGTGGTAGTCCGCGGGCTACCGGAGTGAATTCGTGATCTACAAGATGGGCCATGTTCATGAATGATCAGAACCATTCAAGACGGAGAAATAACCATGAATGATCCACGGGAAAGGTTTTAACTTCCCCGCAGACGAGTCTAGCCATCTGATCTATGGACAGAAAGATCACACTAGGAGAATGTACATCAGGTCCGCTCACTACCTTCTTGCTGTGGCTCTTACACTGATCCACGTGGCAGCGCTGACGGACGATGATGTCATGCCATCTATACTGCACTGCACATCTGACTATCAATGTGCCTATGGAGCACGAGACGTGGAATGCACATATCTCCAACCATCTTAAGACAGTTGTCCGAAATGGACTCGAATTGTGTCCTGCCCCCGCCTGGACGGATTACCGTCCGGACAGATCTGTGGAGGGGCCACCGTAATTTATCGGTTTATCCACGCCGTCCATCCATTTTATCGGATCATTTTAAGCTAAGATTCCAAAAATCAGGCAGATCGACCTCTCAAGTAGACCACAACACAAATGAATCTTGCATTTAATGCAACTCATTACTATTGGGTGTGGTCCACTTGAGCGTTGGATCTTCCTGATTCTTGGATTTATTACTTAAAATCATCCTAGAAAATGGATGGACGGCGTGGATAAACTGATAAATCATGGTGGCCTCTTGAAATTATGATACTCAGGCAGCGGATGACGCTTGATGCACAGGCAACTTCACACGTGGTATATGCTGACTCCAACAGACTGGCGTGACTTGCGTAGTAGACGGGTGGCGTGACATTCGCTTCGTGGATGGAACGTTTTCTTTGGGATGATATCCGTCCATCCCAAGCTGTGTTTGGGCTGGGACCAAAAATCAGGCCGATAGAAATCCATGTGCCCTGTGTTTATGGTTAGTGAGATTGGGACAACCACCGTTGAAATTGTAAAAGTTGTGTGAGGTCCACCATTCTGTATATATCTAATCTATTCATCTGACGCGACCAACAATCAATTGGGCTACACCATGTAAATTGAGTGGTTTTAAGCATGATTTTACTACTAATTTAGGTGTGGCCCACCTAAGTATGAGATTCGAATATTGTTTTGATCTGATGGTCGGGATGGATCTGATGCATGTTAAAATAGGAAAAAAAAAATTTCGATAGTTTAATTCGACTTTCTATGCTACGCACCCTACTGGGAAAGGACACGTGTATGAAATCCACCCCGTCCATCAGGTGCATAGCTCCTGTTTCGCTTTTTTTCCAAAAATCAGGCTGATTCAAAACTCTGATGGGTCCCCGCATTAAATTCTATAAATACTGGGAAAGGGCACGTGTACGAAATCCAACCCGTCCATCAGGTGCATAGCTCTTGTTTCGTATGGCCCACTTGGATGGTACGTAAACGCCATGGTGGGCTCTACACACAGCTAAATGGTAGGCGTCCCATCCAACTCTCTCAAACGGAGTGGCCTACCTGAGTACTGGATGGTCATGATCTCTGGATTCGACGGCGAACATGAGCAAGTATACCTGGTGGACGGGCGGCTCTCATGAAAGTCACACCATTCTTGAGGGTGAATCTCAGCCTTTGCATTATGAAAAGACACAAGTAAAAGCTGTCAATTATTTGAACCATTCAATAATTCGGCTCTTTTGCTTCGAACATGAACGGTCACCAAATAAAGGATTCATAGCATTTAATAGGGGACCAAAATCCAACGGCTACAGCCTGGAATATGTATATTTAAAACGGACCAAATCCAACGGCTAGAGTCCCTACGTATCTTGTGATCTGCCAAGTCCACAAACAGAGGCAGGTCACCACAACCAACACAGAGGACAGGTCACCACAACCAACACTCTGATTGCCCATAGGGGCAATCTTGTCATTTGCTTGAGAAAAATGTCCACAAAATCACGCCCATCGACACAGAGGACACGTCACCAACCAATGTTCCGATTACTTGCTGCCCACGCACTCTCTATCCGACAAAAGACACTAACCCCTATCGTCCACCGCAAACTATCTACACACGTGACCCATTATTCACCGTCCGATTGAAACATCATCATTGGCCATCAGAAGCCTTGTGCTCCGCCATTATCATCACGTTGCGTCATTATTCAAAAACAAAATCTAGGGACCACCCGATTAACTAGTCATATGGACCACCGAACCGTACCAACAGAGATGCCACTACTCAAGAGGGAAACCGTAAACACAGCTATGCGTTTAACACTGTTTTATCATTGGGCACTAACAAAAATTAAGCAAAATATCAATACATACTCCTTTAATGTTACAAGTGTAGCAAACGCACATACATTAAAAACAAACAAACAAATAAAACTCAGTAATCACCACCATCTAAAAAAATTCAAATATGATAATCCATCCCCATTATCTTCAACAATCCCTCCTCAATTACAATAAAAACACATCACCCAAACCCATCACAAACAACCCAACATCGAAATTATATTAAAAAAATCAAATAAAATAAACACCCACAAAATAAAAAAAATCAAATCCAACCCATCTCAGTACATGTCTCCATAGAGAGAAAGATAGAGATTCCTCATGGAATGTGATTCTTCTAACAGAGGAAGTATCCGAAGAGAAGGGCGAAGAAAGAAGCGAACAAGGTGGGGGAGAAGACAGTGGCGTCGGAGGCGGGGCTCGGCGCCGGAGCATCAGCTGCGGCGGCCATGTCGAGAGAGGCGACGATGAAAGCCAACACAAAGAATGCGAAGACTCTAACGTTCAAAGACTCCATTGCTGGGATTTGAATGAGGAAATGAAGGAATTAGGGCTTTTTTTTTTCTCTCTACGATTCCTCTGTGGAATTTCGGGCAAAGAGGAAAAGTAGGGAAGCGTGGAGAGAGCGGAGGATTTGGCAAGGGTTGGGATCGGGTTTTATAACAGGTGGGGAAGGTTTGCCGGGCAGGCTGCCCGTCCTGACCGTCCAACGACATCCTCCATTCGGAGGCTGCCCGTTATTTACAGGGTGGCAGGCGTTAGGTGCCATACAGCTGGCAGAAGGAGTGTGGTGGTCCCCTCGCTTGGCTGTCCTTCTTAACTGCTCCCTAATTTTAAGGTTTTGTGTTATAAACTAATAAGGGGAGCTTTGTTGTAAATATCGCGATATTATTGCGTCAAATTCATCCAATGATAATATCGCCGGGAGTTTTAAATTTTCGTAATTTACGGTGGAATTATAGAAAATTTAAAAAAGACAAATGTTTCAAATTTTAAATTGTTTCTTCACTCAAGATAAATATTAAAATATTTTAATTTTATCGAGATTTTCCGGATAATATGGCTAGAAAAACCTCAAAATCTTAAAATCTCCTGATAAATACCAATGTCGATAAATTGCCGTGAACGAGATTTGCTAGGGTGTTCGGTTCTTATCTGTCGCGAATCATGGGCATGTGTTTGTCGACGCAATCTGGGGCCCACTTCGGGAGTTTTATGGTGATATCAACCGTCTATGTTGTGGATTTTATGGAATAAGGACCGCAGAGAAAAAAATTACGACGTTTCTGTTTTTAGATGAGCGTAGAAATATGAAAAGATAATTTTCAATGGCTCTAAATAAACTCTAAAAATCGAAGGATAGGATCATCGATTAAGAGGGATGTGGAAGCTTAGTTACAATAACAATGAGAATATGGACGATTCAAATTACCGGAGGATCCCTGCATGTCTGCCCGGGTTTGTGGCGACACATGCTAATTCCTCAGTCGCGACAGAGGCAATGCGGAAATCAAATACCTGTATGTTAGTTTAGCACCGTTTTAAATTTCATGGGGATTGCGGACTCTTATTTACAGCTATATCCGGACCATCCAAATTGGGAGTACCATCTTGGATGGTTAAAAGTAAAACAGTGGGTGGTTCAAATTCGAAAGGAGAATCACAATAATCATACATTATCTTTTCGGTTTAATTCTTTTTATATGCTCCATCACTAGATGTGTCAGAGGTGGACGGTCCGGATCACTTTGAAAGTTGAAACCATGCGATGTGTACGGTTGAAAAGTGACCACCATTTTTTAAATGGTGGAAAACGTCAGCAGCTGGAAGTGGCGTTACAGGTACCTTGATTATTTTAGACCGACCGAGACTGACTTTGATAGGCAGGGCAGGGTCTACACGTGGCATAATAACAGCTCAAATTAAACGGTCTTGATCGTGGGCCCCAATTAGACAGATGATATCTAAGCAGTGGTTCATTTCTTTCAATGGTTGTTTTATTAGATTTTTTTTTTTTTTTTGAGCAGAATAAAAATTACTTAAAAAGATCATACTATTATATTAAGTTTAAAGATTTCCCTTTTTATAATTCATATTTTGAGAAGCAACTTAAAGGTCTTCGAAATAATTCCCTACCTTAATACAGCAACAGCTCTATCTTTGTTGTGGATGATCTTCCAAAATAGTGATCCATTTCTTCTTAAAATGGATAAACGTGTAATTTTCGAAAGTTCAGATTATCGAAGTAAGTCTAAGGATTATTTTTTTGCTAATTTCATATTTCAAAAAATGCAAAAATCTACCGCACAATTTCATACTTGAAATATAATGTTTTTCCAAAGTGCAAAAAATGCAAAAATCGTTGTCGATCTTCCGAGTAGAAAGTTTTTCATTGAATCATCTCATACATAGGAGAGGCAATGAGCTAACAAGCCAATCCTTTGGTGAGAACCTAACTTAGAGTTATCCCAATGGGGGTGAATGGTGTGTGTAGAGGTAACTTTCTCACATATTTAAGGATAAGATCTATTTACTAGGTGATCCAAAAGATGAACCACTTAGGATGCTCTACTATGCTATAGGCTTTGGCATATCCTACCATAACGAAAGTCTGTTAACCTGCCTTTAACTAGGCTTGGCAAAATTCCACACGACCGGCCAACCCTCACGAAATTTGCACAAAAACAAATGAGTGTTCAGGTTTGGCCTTATTGTGTCGGGTCACTAATAGGTTGGCCCTTCAAGACCCGTTAAGATAATGGGTTGGGTCAATGTTTCACCTGCGAAACTCATTTAACCTGTTAGTGAGGGTATTTTGGTAATTATTTTTAGTGTGGTGATAAATTCTTAAGAAGCTAAGATAGCTAATAAGATTCTCTCTCTCACACACTTGGGAGTTTTCTCCATCTTTCCGCCTATAACTCCACACGGCCATACTCCAAAATCTCTGTCGAATCGAGCTCCTTTCCCATTTTTCTACCCATGAAAGCACGACGATTTATTTAATGGGTTAAACGGGTCGGGTTGTGGGTTACCCGTTAAATTAACGATTGAGTTTGGGTTTCTAGATTTTGACCTGTTAGCTAATGGGTTAGGTTTGGGTGAGGGCAATTTTGATACAACATGAATACAACAAGACACGAACACGTTCAACATGATCCGGTGCCAAGCCTACCTTTAACCATGCACTTTTTATTTATTTATTTTATTTTTGGGTTAGTACACACATCCCACTGTTAGTACACAGCACCCACACTGCTAGTCACCATCCAATGCGAGTCACCCCCATGTTGGGATTTCAACCATACACCTTCATTGTCAAAATCTCTACACTTTTTCTGGTCACCATGCTTAGGTAACACCCACGTTAGCCTAAGGAATGAATCAAAAGATGTCCGTTAAAGCATAATTTAAAATAAACAACCAGTTAATATTAGAAGTTAATGATTGAAAACTTAAAATTAACTTAAGATGTGCTAGCAAATCTTTAAAACACTTGATAAATGGTTTAAACCATAAGATTATCCACTAATAATATATATGTAGATAGACCAAGTAGATTCCTATTGAAATGTATAGACTTTACTAATGGTGATGAATGTAAACAATACAATCATTTTTTATTGGCCATGTAGTAACCACATAAAGGTGGGTTATAACCACGTCTCAACACTGAGGTCCTGGTATCGAATTCCAACATGGGGGTGGCTAACATTGAAGTGTGACTAACAGTATGGGTGGGTTATGACACATTTAATCAATACTTATTTAGCCATACATCCTTGGGTCTAAGACCTTAACGGAGCTAGTAAATCTACAAGGCTTTTTATAACCGTGTCAAACTAAAGATTCCACCAAGGTATTATATCCATCGCACGCTCAAACTCTCGAACGGAATAGGGCTAAGCTACATCGATTCGAGGTCTGGCTTGATAATTGAGATTGTCCATTCCGATACCAAGTCCACCTCTCATACACAATGACCATACCTGCATATTACGGGCTTGTAATAAAACGTATGTGGTTATGACCATGGCCATGGCATAGAGATTCATAGATTACCCCCTCTTCCTCACGCAATGACCATTGTGTCAAATTTCAAGTGCCCAAAGACAACGAACAAAATTCCTCTCAAACCCATGTGAATAACTATATTATTAATTAATGTTGCCAATGAATAAACGTATTACATATAATCCAAGAAGAAGGTATTGTGTCATTGGTTTTTCAGTGTACAACCCCAACTTGGTTCCCATTAAATAGAGAGCTGAAATTAAAACTAGTCAATGGACGTAATTCATGGCCTAGTGCTAGAGTGTGGACCATCAAACTCAGAGTATCAAATAACTCGTCCCAGAGCCAGTTGGATGATATGCTGAATTTGGACCGTTGGACATTTTCCCTTTTTACCGTCCAGTATGTATCCAATCATACATTATTTCTGCCATGTACTGTGTGGGCCAGACTATAAAGGAGATGGAAATTATTGTCTGATTGATAAAGATTTTAAACAGTGACCTTCTAACGTATGGCCCACTATTGGGCGGCCCTGATCCATCTTCCCCCCTGCGACGTTCAAAGTATATATGAGGTTGGAATTTCCATACAAACGAGGGACTTGTATCATTTTGAGAGGAAACAATGATACCTCTCTCTTCACAGCAAGAGATATTCTGGGCAATCACCATATAGTGGATACGCTGTATTTAGAACAGGACGAGTGGGGCCCACCACGCCCTTCGGTTTAGATTACTTGGTGGTGAGTACCTCACTCGTCACAATCAAACGGATGCAGACGAGTGCTAATTCGTAGGTGGTATAAGAGCTTGAATCCACCCAAATGATAATTGAGGTCCGATCAGTTTGAGGTGGGCCCCACAACTTCTCGACCAATGGGGAGCAGGGAGCCCACTTTTGTTCCTACCCGTTATTTGTAATTATTTAAATAGGGCTGGCAACGGGCCGTATTCTCGATCTGAGAAAAAGAGGCAATATTTGAATGGTAGGGAGGAAAAGCACGCCATAGGACCCAAAGTCTTTTCTGGGCTCTACGATCGCCGCCTCTAATAATTGAGGATTGCAAACGGTCAGGGCAGGGTTTTGATTGGGCTGGGGCCCTAGGGCTATCTTTTGAACGGCCTAAGATGAGCCTATTCGCCAGGGCTCAGCTAAACGGATCCATAGGAAGGTGGGATCCGATACGAATGTTTGTGGAAAGTGAGTCCACCATTGTGTGCGCTGAAAAAGATCTGGAATTTTGGTATTGGAAACCCAGCACTAGAGGATTCAGGCCCAAATATCCTTAGCCTGTCCACTGGCTATGATTTTTTCGCCCAGTAAATAAGTAGCTCCCATCTGTCTGAGGCATTTATGGTACACGGAGATGTAAGTCATTCTTGTTGGTTCTAATTTAAAGAGATACAGTAGAAATCGAAATTAATAACCAGAAAAAGAACAGAGTAAGTTGGAGAGCTGAGGCATGTTACATTTTGTGTCTTAAAGATAAATTTGCCCTCATAGGAAGACGGTCCTGATGTATTAGTCCCAACAAATCTGTCCTTGAGATACAACAGTTCTCCTCCATAAAATGGATGGCTTAGATCTGATGCACTCTTCAACAAAACGAATTCATGAAACTCGAATGGACTTGCCCAACAAAAAAGTTGCAAAGAGAAAACTAGAGGAGAAGATATATTTTTAGATGATATTTAAAACAAAGAAGATGCATTTATAAAGGCAAAGCAGGCTACTAACTACATTAATTAGATAGGTGTGCAACAGTTTTCTTGTCCTCACATCAAGAAAATGACAAAAACATATGCTGAGAAATTCAAAATTGTTCGAACATAGACACACCACATCGCATCGCGCCATGCCCACGATTGCAGCTTTCGCTTGCGAGGTTGCTCCCATGACATACCCTTACTTTCCAATACAAAGGATTAGAGAAGGGTTTTAATATAAAGACTTAATTTTTCAAATATTTTTCCAATGTGGGACTATACTAAACCCAATTAAGGAAAGTGAGTTAACAAAGGCAAAAACTAATTTTTTAAGATTTTTCAAATATGATATTTTAAATCATTTTAAACTATACAACTGACTTGATCCATGCTCTATGGGGGCTAAAACCATGGTTCACAAACTCAGGAATCAATGTTCAACTAGGTCGAGTTGGCTTAAAGACTCAGACGACTATTTACTTGTTAGACTATAAATGTAATAATCAATTTAAGAGTTTTTATATTTTCTCTTCTGATTTTGGTTGAGCTTTGATAAAATTATCATTAGACAATTTGAGGACCAGTGAAAATCTGATCTATCAAATGGGCATAAATCTCGGCACGTCATGAGAACAATCGATGGACCTGATTGACAGATATAGAAACTAACAAACTAAATTCTGACTGATCATTCAAACCCTCTGAAAACTCCGATTAGCACCCTAAAATCGTCTCTATCCTACCCATAAAGCATTACAAATTCAAACGGGTTGCATGTTAAGGGTCTACAGCACCTCTCAGAAACAATTAATGGATTAGATTGACAAAATAAAATCGTAGGCTTGTGGCAAGTCAACGGTGACATTAGCATCTCTACTTCTATTTTTTCGAACTAACAGGTGTTAAGGAGCTTATCTTGTCAAATAAAATGGTTCCATGAGGACCATTGGCTCACCACAAGCCGACGACCACATGTCGTACTTTTTAGCAACCCAAAGAGCATATTCGAACCTTGTAGATGCCACAATCACAGAATAGTGGCACGTATCCTTTGTCAGCTCACCATGAGATAATGGTCTCCATTTATAAATTCAACACAAAAATGGCCATTCTAAGGGGGCCAAGGACATGAAGAGACAAGGATGGATAATGAGAGAAACTGAAAGAGCTGTTAGGTGGGTTTTGCTCTTCGAAGACATCGGAGATTTTCTAGTTGACATCGAGGGCCTTGCCTAACTCAGGAGGCCAGCCTTGGAGAAAACAGTCTACAAAAGAAGCTGGTAAAGTCAAAGAGTAGGATTAGAATCGCGGATATCTAACCATCCATTTTATATTAAAAATTGATATTTGATATTTCATTTTCCTTCTCATATCTTAATCAAGCTCAAATTGCATTCTGCTTCACACATTTTAAATATATTTGCATCATCAACCCACATTTCACTTTCTTTCTTTTGCACATTTTTTCTTTATTGTATTTGCTTATCCGCAATCATTTGACTCTGTAAAGTAAGGTTATGATCTTTTCATTTTTGCCTGCCCACCCCATCATGGGTTATGCAGAGCACAACTAGATATATATGTTGGGGCAAATGCGCAAAACCTCAGGATCTCACACCCCAATTACCGTGAATTATGGGATATAGCAATGCGGAAATGCAAATAAACAATCAATCACCATGACACATAAGAATTTTTATGTAAAAAGCTCTCAAAAGAGGTAAAAACCACGAGACCTCATCTAGACAAACAAATCTACAATGTAAGAACATATTGCACAGTGATCACAAGTTTCACATGCTTAGATTTAGTTTTCTTCACCCTCAAGGGTAGATTAGAATAAAAGAGAATGAAACTATAAAGATCTTATCAATCCGATAATGTAGAAGAGGCTTGGAATATGTCGATGATATGGATGAATCATCACGAGTTCGACTTCTCCTTTCTTTGATCTTTCTCTCAATCTTCCCCCCCCACCCCCCCACCCCCTCTCTTAAAACGTGAAGTCTTTGTTTTGATACCCTAATCCCAATTAGAAAGTGATTATATAGCACTTTGCAATAGTTAGAGCCATAACAGAAAACTAAGTAATGCAGTTCGCGTGGTCGTCGGTCGTTCGACCTGACACTGTCGGGTGCTCGATAATGGCCCAAACTTTCTAGAAAGCAAACTGAGAAAAACGCCGAGTTTGGGCTGCCCGAACTCCCACTTTTGGGCGCCTAATATAGGCCTTGGCCTCCCAATCACCAAACCGTCAGTCGCCCGAGACTGTCCTAAACAGTCCAGCAACTAACTGCCTCATTCGAGGTAGTTTTGATCGCCCGATCTTGTTTGGTCCGGCGCCCAATGTTCCTCAAGCTGCATTCTCTCCTCTATTCCTCTCTCTCCTCTATTCCTGAGGAGGAACACCCCATCAATATGATGCCAAAATTTTGTTGTATCCCCTTAAAAGTCTTAATATCTCGTAGGGTAAAACTGTACATTGGGCCGACAAAAGAGGGTGCCTAACCCCTTCTTATTCTGCCATTGAGACCTTTGTTCAGAATCAACAATTGCAGATTAATCACCTAAGTCCCTTGAGTTGAAAATTTTCGTAATTCTCTGACCTGTAAGTAATTTTATGATTTTTAGTCGGCCATAAATTTTAAACTTTATTTGGCTAGTGACAACTCTAAAAGAAAATCAAATGCATCTTTATACTCGAATTAACTTTCACACCCCATTTGCACAATTAATAAGTAGAAGTAAAAGCGACCGCATCTACGCAGGCAACGTTCATAATGTGAAATCTGAATTTTGGCATGTTATGAGTTTAACATAAGTGATGAGTTTGTCAAATATATTTTACATGTGAGTTTAGGTGAGATTGACAAATACAGCTCATACATTAGTTCAGATGGCAATGCCAACTGTAGCAGTTGATTTGATAATAGGGAAGCTATTGTTTTTCAAGTTCAAAGAGGAAGAGGTAAATAAGTTTACAAGATTGCTAATAATTTAAGGTCCCATGGACATGAAAAATTTACTATTTCATCACTGAAGTAAATAAAATCAACATCAATTTACAAACGAAAATATATATCTCATTGAATAGTGATTGTATTGGCCCAACATTCAGCCAACATCACACAAGTATTATGCACATAGCTCATACTTATTGTTTTAACATATGCTCTTTTGATTATTGACCGTTCCTTCAATTTCTAAGTTGAGCATTGTTATGTAGGAATATACCCATCCATTCCATAGGTACTACTGATGGGAGAAAGAAAAATTTTTCATGGGTTAGTTACAGCAAAGAATAGCCTGTGATTTTCATCTAATCTGTGCAGAAAGTCTTGAATGACTGGATTCTCCTTATCAAGGTATTAGTTTGATTGTGAGTCTTGAAGTATATCAACTCCTTTGGATTTATGTACAAAAATAAACTAATCTCAGCGTGTAAATACTTGACTGCTGATTTTTTTTATACCAACAGTATATGTACATACTATTTAAGAAAAAAAAATAGCCCATTTTACATCCTATGATCACAATAGCTTTTTATAAACTTTAAGGCAGAAAATTTTTATTACTTGTGAAATGGGACAAAGTTAAGATGGTTGTTAGAGTAGTTTGTGTTTGAGCTTATTGATAGGATTAGAATAGTTGTATTGCTTTTAACAAGTTTTTATGTAACGATTATGAAATAGTTGTTACTTGCTTTTTTAACAAGTTTTATGTGAGCTGGATTTAGAGTGAGTTGTATTACTTTAGAAAGATTATAAATGAGAGAGAGTGAGAGAGATAGAGAAAGTGAGTTGTGTTACTTTAGAAAATATAATGAGAAGAGAGAGAGAGAGAGAGCAAATTTATCTCTTGTCGCAGCAAATTTAGAAGATAACTTTTCATAGCCTACAAATGTTAATTTGTTTCTCAATGTAGTAACCATGGTTCTGCAATTTGTATTTGATCGTATCAATGTGATTAGGTTTGTCTTAAATCAATTAATTTGTATTTTTTTTTTCAATTTTTATGATTTCAGGCTATCCATTTGTATATTTGTATTTGTCCAATTTTGGGGTTACAAACCATGCATTCGTAACCTATGGTTTGGACCATTTGTAATTGATCCATTGAGAATCTAACTCATTCCACATGCCCCACCATGTGATTGGTCCCACTAAATGCTCAATCCCCCTCTCGAAATTTCTTTCCCTTCACTACGTGTGAGTTGCATGTGCCATTCCCCTAGTTTTTATTTAAAAAAATAATAATAAAAGATTTCCATGTGACTCGGTTCAAGTGGCGTCGAGTTGGCAGGATCGACTCTGGTTCAAGTAATGTCTAGTTGACAGAGTTGACTCAATGAGTCATGCCAATTTTTGAATGATGCCTAAAACATTCGGAATGGCCCCTGTTTGTGGGCCTATATAAAGTCTGGCCCAAAGAAGGCTAGGCTCAACTAGGCTTGAGTTACACGGTCCAATTTTAAACCATGCTGCAGGCAAATATCCAATTCCAAACATCAGTTAGTTAACACATGTTTATTTCTTTATGTATGCATGTATTCACACCCCTCCTGATGGACGGACGGATTAGGAACATTCAACCTTGGAAATAAAGATTTCATTCATTTTGGGCCCGGATCAGACCCAACTATTTTGGGCCTGTCTTCGATCTTCTGTGTAAGGCCCATGACGGGTTCAGGGTGGGCCCAGCCAAAAACCTACAGGCAGGCCTCTCATATAGATTCAACGGCTAGAGTCCCCCCAATACCTCCACATACATTCAAACCTAAATATTTCCCTGCAGTGGTGGAAACTGGCTGGCTACCAGACCGATTTGGATGAGAAATTGGCACTCTCCCAGACTTAGAAGGCACGCGTGTGAGATATTTGGGGCCGTTCGTTTGATTACCTGTTTTCTGGTTGTCAGGTCTCAAAAGTTGACCATTTGACGTCAGATCGGAGGCAGAATTTGGACCGTTAAAATAAGAAGTCCGTTAGTATTTTTCAAAAATACTTGTATAATTGAGTTAATGATTAGAATCTGCGTATTTCAAAAGATAAGGGTATATAAAATAATAATAATAATAATAATAATAATAATAATAAACTCATCCTTTTGGCAAATCAATTTAAACACCTTTTTTTTTTTTTATCAAAAATAAAAAATGCATTTTATTCAAAAACAAATCTTGTGGAGCCTATATAAAAGTAGATATTGGCGGCCAACATCATTGAGACAATTATATAAATGGCCTTAATATTTTTTTAGTAGAGATGGATGGTTAAGGGCCTGTTTGGACTGTAAGTTTCTTAAGATAAGCTACTTGTCAGATAAGTAACTTATCTTGGTTTCTACTTAATTAGTAAATAAGTATGTTTGGTAAACAACATGCTTACCAACCAAAGGGAGAAAAGCATGTTTGTTTCCAACATCATTCCTCAAGTCTATTTGATCCCTGCACATACACCATCCATAATTTGGGGCCAACCTTTGGTGTGGATTGTTCATTGTGTGGGCCCCACCTTGATGTGGGCAGTCCATCATGTGGGGCTCACCTTGTATGTGGGTCATTTGTACAATTCTTTATGTAGGGCCCACCATCAATATCCATTGCCTATCTGTGGAGCCACCTTTAATGTGGATCATCCCACATGTGGGGCCCACCTCTAATGTGGGCTGTCTATTATACAGGGTCTGCCTTGGATATGGGCCACTCGTCATTAGGGCCGACCAATGGTTTGCGTCAATGGCCACTGTTTCCTAAGGTGTGGTCTATTTGAGATTGGATTCTGTTTCATTTTTGGGATGAACCAATAAGGTTGGACGGTGTGAATTTTATGTGCACAGCATGTGGCCCCACTACCTAGTGGTTGGAAAAACAGATGAATGACATGAGTAAAACACATCACGTTGGGCCAGGGAGGTTTCAACGGTGTCATCATTATCATTGTTGCTTCCTGATGTGGGGTCCACCTGAGGTTTAGATCTGCCTCACATGCTAGCCCTTCTCACATCCAAAGTAGATGGACCACCCGGATCAAACATATCATAGTGGGCTGGGCGGTTGCCACGAAAATCAGCACTTTTACAAGCAAAGTAAAAATGTTGAAATACTTAACTGATTTTCAACAAATAAGTAATGATCATTATTTATTAACCAAACTAACTTGTCTCAAATAAATCACTTAACTGCTACCGTCGACAAGAAAAACAACTTATTTCATGGTATCCAAAGGAGCTCAGTTTGGATCTTAAGTTGCTTAAGATAAGTTACTTATGCCACAAGTAGCTTATCTTAGTTTCTACTTATTAAGAAAATAAATATGTTTGGTAAACAACATACTTATAAGCCTTTCCCCTATTTCATCTCTTAAGAAAAGTTAAAAAGTTAAAAAAATTAGCTGAAGTGATTATGTACTTCTAAATAAAAAAGTTACTTATTACTAATCATAAATCAAACTTACTCATTTGAAATAAGTTACTTATCTACTGCGGTAAGTAGAAAAAGTAACTTATTTGGTAGCATCCAAACAAGCCCTAAATGAAATACTTGAAAAGGAAGGATTTAAGAAAGGAAAAGGATAATCTATTCCACTACTAGATTATCTTCACATATAATTGTGTATACATATATAATTAAATTTAATTATTTTAATTGAAGTTTTTATCAAAACACACACACACACACGCACACACATATATGGGAAATGGTTCAATGAGGTCGACCTCATGGGAACTTCCCATGAGGTTGAGCTGTGTGGGCCCCACCATGATGTGGATCGAACATCTACTCCTTCGGTCAGATGCACCATTTTGTGGTGGGCCAAGGTCTTAAAAATCAAGTCAATCCATGACTTAGGTGGGCCACACCACAGACAACAGTTGGGAGGGGTTATTCACCCATTAAAACCTTCATGATCTTTGATTGGGCCCACCGAGATGTGGTTCACAAATCCAGACCATCTATTATGTGTGTTCCACTTGTACGAGGGGTCATACCATGTTTCAGGCACATCGAAAAGTCGGGTGGGCCCCACCAAGTGATTCTATATATTTTAGGCATGTCTTCACATGATTTTAGATGTTATGGCCCACATGAGTTTCCCATACGGCTGATTTTTGGGGTATCCTATAACCTCAAGGGGACCCATCAAATGCACGGAGTAGATGTTCGAAACACATCACGGTGGGGCCCACACAGCTCGACCTCATAGTACCATTTCCCTATATATATATATATATATATATATATATATATATATATATATATATATATATATATAAACTTCATTTTAACTTTTGCCCAGTGATGTAGGCACAAAATCAAGACTTTTCATTCCCTCTGTTTTTATGTTTTTAATTTCTTTTATTGAATTTTTAACTATCTTGTTAACAATTGAGACTGAATTAAACCCAAGCATTTTTTGTGTCTTATTTTCTCTACAAATCATTTTACTGACCATGAGCTTGATTGCGCCTAGTCATATAGGGCATGAGTCTAGATCCTCTATTGGCTCAAGTAGGAAAACCTTACTTGGAGCCTTTTCATTGGTCCACATCATCACATAGGTCTGCAACCATGTCACATCCTCAGTGCAAGTTGGTCACACATAAGTAATGTCATGCAGTGTGACGCAGTCCAAATAAAAGGCTTTCCCTGCTTGGAGGCCAACAGAAGATCCGGATTCATAGGGCATGGGTTTGGTTGCAACTAACCAAAGCACCACATGGGGGGAGAATGTGCATGAGATCCACACCATCCATCAGTTGTGCCGCTACATTTTCACCTTGAAAATTGAACATATTATCACAATTGCCTCCTCCGAATGGATGGTCAGTTTGAGTTCAAATTGTTTGAATTTCAAAGCCAGTTAAATATCTGTTATAACTATCTTATCCTTATTTTCCTTGTACATGTTTACATATAGCAATGGAACTCTCGAGTCGTCCAGTGCAGATTATTTTATCTATGGTATCAGATTGTTGAGAGATTTTCTCTCTCAATCCTGCATCAAAAACCTAAAAGAGATTTTTTTTTCTCTCTCTTTTATCAGTAGTTGCTATTCCTTCAAAGAGTATCTCTCTTTTATCAGTAGTTGCTATTCGTTCAAAGAGAATCAGCACTCTTTGATATTCCATCACTGTGGGCCTCGTCATCTGTTAGTTTCGTTCGTTATCATCAGCTTGTCCATTTGTTTTCCATCGCGGGGCCTACATTTTTTTTTGTTAGTCATGCAATGCACCCACACAGTCACCAGTGGGGTTAGTGTGTCTCCTTAGCACTTGAATCTGAGACCTGCTATTGAAACGCAGAGGCGTCTTCCAGCTGGGCTAGCAGGTGAGACACCAGTGGGCCTCTACCTCGCAACCCAACCAACTCGATTGAGTCGGCTATCCTTTGTAACCCAATTGACACGACTCATTGCCCAACCAACTCAACCGAACGACTCAGTCCATAGAGTCGATTGACTCAGAATCGACTCAGTGCATATAGGCGGTCGAATCAGACGTCTTGCTGATTCGGCATTTGCCGTCGCCAATCGGATCACAACTGTCTCCCCCCAACGGATAGTCGGTTTGAATTTCAAAGCCAGTCAAATATCTTTTGTAACCATCTTATTCTTATCTATTTGTAGATGTGTGTATATATGCCAGTCAATTGGGATGAAGGTACTTTAACAAAGATTGTATTGTTTTGAAAATCACCTGGACCACACTGAATTTAGAGGTTTTAGACAGATTTTACACTATTTCCTTAACCGTTGATTTCTCTTTAACAAACATGGCCTACTTGATGATCATATGGGGCATTCTTAGTTGCCTGTGGACCGCTTGTAAAATGATCATTGTGGTTTGTACTTAATTAGAAACTTTTGAAATTATAGGGAATGCCCAAAAGAAAATATAGTTCAACGACGTGCAGGATTGACCGTTGATCTGTTGGACCCGTAATACATTGGGATTCTCTGAAAGTCTTCTATGTTGGGACTCTTATTAACCCTTCAATAAATGGCCTAAAAGATTAGGGTTAAGGAGAAAATATTGCATGTCATGATATGTGGCCAATTCATGGTGGATCCCACCGGATCCATGGTCTGAATCATCAAAACTTGAGACTAAGATGAGGATTATGTCATTGCTCGATTTTGGCTATACCTTTATCTGCCGTCCATTTGCTACAAACTGAGAGGATGGTTAATTATCATGACCTTCGTGATTTCTTCTCTATGACCCATCCACATGATGGTCCAACAAATCAACGGCTATGATCACAACAAACAAGTGAGCCACAGCTGTCTCGCCTGCCAGCCCAGCTAGAAGACGCTAGGCGTTTCAACAACAGGTCTCAGGTTCAAATGCTAATAGACACACATTAACCCCAGCTGGTGGGTGGGTGCATCGTGTAACTAACCGAGTGGGCACATTGCCCACCTAACAAGGTGGGTACAATCCTGACGGTCCATTGGCTCATTTCAATTGGACATAGATCATCACTATACTTTAGATCTGGCAATTGTGCAGTTAGCGGGCCTGACAAGGAGGCCCCAAATTTACTTTAGTAATTAAATAACTTTAAATAATAAATAACTTTAATAATAAACTTTAGTAATTAAATAACTTTAAATAATAAACTTTAGTGATTTTAAACCAAATTTACTTTTCTCAAATGGTTTTCTTGACTACTTATGTAAGTAGAAAAAGTAACTTATTTGGTGGTATCCAAATGCCCCTAAATGAAATTTGTTATATATAATTCTTTTTTACTGTTTTTCTTTAAATACGTAAACATGTACCTTTCAACGTCTTTTCAAGTTACACTGAAATTTTTTTATTTTTTTCTCAATTCTATTTATAATATTTCTCTTAGGTAGTCAAGAAGTAGATTGCATCCTACCCGGTCCGTCTCTAGCCACCAATGGACAGATCTGTTTTTAATATTTCTCTTAGTTAGGCAAGAAGCAGATTGCATCCCACCCTGTCCGTCTCTAGCCACCACTGGACAGATCTGTGTGGGCCCCACCGTGATGTATCTGTTTATCCTTGCCATCCATCCTTTTTTCATATCATTTAAAGGTATGAGCCCAAAAAGAAGGCAAGCTCAAGGGGACCACGCCACAGATGACTCTTGTATTTAATGCAACCCAACCATACTATTTGGTGTGGTCCACTTGAGGGTTGGATCTGCCTCATATTTGGGCTCATACCTTCAAATGATACGAGAAAAGGGATGGATGGCATGGATAAATAGATACATCACAAAGGGCCCCCACATAGGTATGCCCATTCGTGGCTAGAGACAGGCGGAGGTAGTACTCAATCCGCTTCCAGTTGAGTCCGGATCCTCCGCTTGGCTTCAACAGGATTTTCCTATTTGTTGACCATCTGATTGGTCCAGCTCAGCACTCAGGCATCAGCAGAAAATCCTGGGATTCGTCTGCTGAGTTCATTCCTACAAAATATTTATTTATTAAATTTTTAAGTGAGTAAAGTCAGTCTTATGCTTGGAAACTTGAGGTCATGAGTCCCGGTACCCATTGTGGTGAATCCCATTGTGGTGTAAGTCTGTGAGCATGCGTGGAGTGTGAGTGCATGTGTTAAATGTCTAACTCTCTCTCTCTTGTCCCTTGTTTGAGTCGAGTCCATATCATGCAAGGCACATGTTGCGCTTGGCCCTTTGGATCTTAAGTGCCGAATAGGGCCTGAGCCTAGCTGACCAAATTTGACAAAATGCCACTCCTAATTATGGGATTGTCCGGTAACTCAGATCGAGTTCGATGAAAAAGCACTACATGTGTGTTTCAATGTGAGTATGCTATGAAAAGTAGAGATTGCCCAACACGATTTCATTGGCCACATTAAGGGCCAATTTGGATGGTAAGTTACTTATGACAAGCTACTTATATAATAACTTATCTTGGTTTCTACTTAATTAGCAAATAAGTATGTTTGGTAAACATGCTTATCAACAAAAAAGTAGAAAAAGCATGTTTGTTTCCAACATCATTCCTCAAATTGTTTGGTCCCTGTGCATCCACCATCCATCATTTGGAGCCAACCTTTGGTGTGGATTGTTCATTGTGTAGGCCCCGCCTTTAATGTGGGCAGTCCATCATGTGAGGCCCACCTTGGATGTGGGCCACTTGCACTGTTCTTTATGTGGGGCCCAACTTTGATGTTGGTCATCCATTAAGGGGGCCCACTATCAATATCCTCTGCCTATCATGTGGAGCCACCTTTAATGTGGATTGTCCTAAATGTGGGGCTCACCTCTAATGTGAGTCGTCCATTATGCAGGGCTCGTCTTGGATATGAGCCACTCATCATTAGGGCCGACCAATGGTGGGCGTCAATGACCACTGTTTCCTGAGGTGCGGTCTATTTGAGATTGGATTCTATTTCATTTTTGGGATTGACCGACAAGGGTGGACGGTGTGGATTTCATGTGCACAACACGTGGCCCCACTAACCAGTGGGCTACTTAAAACTAGTTGGAAAACAGATGAATGGCATGAGTAAAACACATCACGCTGGGCCCAGGGAGGTTTCAATGATGTCATCGTTACCACTGTTGCTTCTTGATGTGGGGTCCACCTAAGGTTTAGATCTGCCTCACATGCTAGTAGGAGTGGTTAATGAGTCAAACTATTCGTGAATGATTTGAGTTCATTTCAATTAAAGTTCGTTTGATTAGTAAACAAGCCAAACTCAAACCTTGTTTTTTAGGTTCAATTAGTAATTAAACTAAACTCAAACAGGCATGAGTTCAGATCGGTTAGGCACGATAGGGTTCGTTTATAGTTAAAAAATCATTGTTTCCTATGATATGGTCAACCTGAGATTTGGATCTACTTCATTTTTTAGATCCTGCCATGAAATGATTGGATGAAATGTATGAACAGAGTGGATATGGAATATATGTATTAAGGCAGGCCCTACAGTAAGAGCCTCACCGTCTTGACTTTTTTGGATGTGGAATATATATTACAAGGTGGGCCCCACAGTAAGCCTATCTAGAGCTTAAGTGGACCATACCAAGTCGTTCAACTTACAATGAATTTTGAGGTGCAATATCTCATTTACACAAGCATTTAAAGTGGAGTGGTTAATGAACCAAATTATTCTTGAACGGTTTAAGTTTAGTTCGATTAAAGCTCGTTTGAGTTCGTTTGATTAGTAAACAAACCAAACCTAAACTTAAAATCAAACTTAAGTTTTGGTTATCAAATCGAAACCAAACACGATGGTATTCGGTTCGGTTCATTTACACCCCTACATGTTAGTCCCACTCACATCCAAATCAGATAGACAACCTGGATCAAATATATCGCAATGGACCCAGCAAGCTGGATGGTCAACGTGGGCTGGGCAGTTACTACGAAAATCAGCACTTTTACAGCCATGGATGAGCACCTCTTGTTTCAGTCAGGGGTGGAAAAATAGAAAAGCAAAATAAAAATGCTGAAATACTTAACTGAATTTCAGCAAATAAGCAATAATCATTATTTATTAACCAAACTAACTTATCTCAAATAAGTTAATTATATGCTGCCATCAGCAAGAAAAACAACTTATTCGGTGGTATCCAGATGGGCCCTAAGGGTACAAGACATCCCAATTACCGACAATTTGCTTTTCAAACGTAGGGAATGTCTACTTGAGGATGCCCCGAGCCATTTGAGATGTCAGGTCCAAACCATTTAGCAACCTAAAATCCGGTCCCATGATGCATCCATAAGGTTGTGTATGAAAACCGTACATGCATCTAGCTGCATTTAAATTGTAAGTATCTGCTTCACCTATTTGGACCATCCATTAGGTTCGCCATACCCTTTGTACACTACCCCGCCAAAATTACAGCAATCTGATGGTCCTAAAATTCCGTGACAGGACATATCTTCTGAGAGTGATCTTGTCCATCCATTTCTTCAGGCCACTGACTTTGTCATCTGGTATGGACCCATCTTCTGAGATCATCTGGTAAGCATGCATCTTTCAAGGCAGCCTAAGAAGAGTCCTCTGGATGTAATGGACGACGTTCATATAGGTGACGAGGACTGCGAGTAAGTTCATAAATGCACCTTGGTATGAATTATCATCTATACACATCACCACATTAATCGTACACGTGGCATGCATCTAAATCAATATGGAACGTTCAAATGCTGAGCCAAATTTGTGGCCATCAAATAGATGGCTCCCACAAAAAGGAGAAGCACTCAACCACCCAAATTCAATAACGAATAATCTACATTGATGGTTGAGTGCCCGCATGGCGGACGGTTTGGATCATGATTTATATTACACGTGTAAAGCATATAGAGCATGAGTACCGATAATCTCAGGGAAAAGTGTGTGTTTTTTTTTTTTTATGGACGCGGTTTGGATAGTGACCCGAACACCAGCCAGCTAGCTGGTATCAAAGCTCTGTGGGCCCACCATGATACATGTGTTTTTATCCACGCCGGCCATCAATATTTCCAGCTTATTTTAGAGCATGAGCCCAAGAATGAGACAGATACAAATATCAGGCGGACCATACCACAGGAAACAGAAGGATTGAACACTTGCCATTAAAAACTTTTTTGGGTGCCACAGAAGCTTTGGATGAAGCTGATATTTGTTTTTTTTCCCTTCATCCAGTTCTACGTGAACTTATCAACAGATTGGATGGAAAATAAACAGTACAGTGGACACTAGGAATTTTTTAAGGGTGGACGTTCAATCAACACTGTTTTCTTGTAGTGTGGTTCACATTAGATTTGGATCTGCCTCATTTTCAGGATCGTGCCTTAAAATAAGATGAAAAAAAAAATGGATGGACGGTGTGGATAAAACACCTATATCATGGTGGGGCCCACAGACTGGTGTTCGGGTCACTAGCCAAACCGCGTCCGCTTTTTCGTCACTCTCGTTTATTAAACTTTCGTCCGAAGTCCAAAACATGCTTGACCAATGGTCACGTGAGGTCACATGAGCGCCCAAACCCACCCTGCCGTGGGAGATAATACGGTGGAGCCGGAAGGACCAGAACATGGTAGAGCCATCTCTCTACAGCTCACGTGGCAGGGTTATCTGTAAATCAGGTCCACTCATATGCAGCGACCCAGAATGGATGGTTTATATACCAAAAATCGTCCATATTAGAAAAATCCTACCCACATGATCTGGGGCCATTAAATGGACGGTGGTAAACAAAAAAGGTACACGGTCCAATATGCAATGGGGGTACGGAAGTGGACCCGACTGTACCGTGGAGATGTGTCCATGGTTCTTCCGGCTCTCTATCGTATCATCTCAACCCTTGCGGAGTTCAAGCAAGGGGGTCTATTGGAGGGAGGCGAATCTGACCGTCTAATCTAGAATTCAACGGTTACTGTCATTCCTTGTTATCACCTGTATAAGTGAATGAAGGGAGGCGAGTAGGTGTAAACAGAAGAAAGAAAACCAGAAGGGGGGGAGAAAACTGATGCTGAGAGAGAGAGAGAGAGAGAGAGAGAGAGTTGCAAGAGAGAGCAAGAAATTAGAAAATCGATTTGGGTTTTCTTCGTTTCGAAGAGATTTTTCTTATTTTCTGTGAGAAAAACTGTAATTTCTCGACGTTTTTGCTGGTCTTTAATGGAGTTTTGTCTGTGAGTTTCCTTCTTCCATTTCTTTCCTCTTTTATCTTTTTCTTCTGAATAAATCGTAGTTTTCTCGTGAGATTTTTCATGGGTATTCTGCAAATCGTTCGATTCCAGGAAATTTTGAGGTGGATTGCTTTTCTTTCTGGGTTTTTTTCTGCAACTGGCGTAGATCTTGAGGTAAAAGATGTTTTCCTTCCAGATTGGGCGGTTTTTTCATCTTTCTGGAAATGGGTTTTTGATCTTTTCGTTGTTTTGGGCAGAAATGGAGAAGGAAGGGAAGAACCAAGGAAATCTGGAAACGGATTTTCTCTTACAGTGGGGCAGTCGAAAGCGGCTCCGATGTGCTAAGGTGAAAGGAAACGGAATTTTAGAGAAATCCGACGGTACGATTAGGAAGAGAAATGCCTCTCGCGTAGACCACCCCATCATCGGATGGGAGAAGGAAACCCCCTCTGTTGACAGCAACTGTTTCAACAGGTAAAAAGGGGGAAAACCCCATCACAGAATCTCAAGAGAATGGGATTCTGATTCTGATTCTGAATTTGTTTTTTAGTTTTTTTTTTCAGGAATTCCGATATGGCGACAACACTTCGATTGAGCGAGAGTCGGAAACCTCAAGCAGCTGGTTCGCCGGAGGGGGAGGAGGATCGATACTACTACCCAACGAGGGGGTCGGGATTGGAAGATGTAGGGAAGATATTTGGGGAAGGAATGGATTTTGTATGGCCCAAGTTCTTCATATCTCTATCGTGTAAAGAGAAAGAAGAGGATTTCATGGCCATGAAAGGGTGTAAATTACCTCAAAGGCCCAAGAAGAGGGCTAAGTTCATCCAAAAGTGCTTACAGGCAAGTCTCGTGAATTCCCACAAACAGAAAGGACAAATGAGGAAAAAGCTTTTTAAAAAAAGACCCTTCAATATTTTCCTCTTTTTTCCTTTTTCTTCTTATTCTTCTTCTTCTTCTTCTTCTTTTTTTTTTTTTTTTTTAATTTTAAGATACCATTCGATTTTTTCTTGGGTGTTCTTTTTTTTTTTTTATATTTTATTTTCTAAAAGAATTATAGATGGTGGTGTAGATGGTGAGTCCTGGGGCGTGGTTGCCTGAGCTTTCTCAAGAGAGATATGAAGTTAGGGAGAAGAAGAATTCTAAAAAGGTATTGATTTTTTTTTAAAATCTATTTTATTTTTCCTTTTTGGGTTTGGTTTGTTATGATTTTTTAATTTTTTTCTTCTTTTGAAATGCAGAGACCCAGAGGTTTGAAGGCTATGGGAAGTCTAGAAAGTGATTCGGAATGAGAAAGAGGCAGAAGAAAGAGAGAGAGAGAGAGGCGCGAAAAATACCCGGCTCTGTTTTTCTTTGTAAATACATGTTGTTTTCCGTTTGGACGCCTTGCCTTGAAAAGGAAATTTTATTTTTCTCTCCGTAAGATGATTGATTCCCCCCCTTCTTTTTCGTAGCACAGCAGGGTTGTGGAAAGAGGAAGTATCCGTGAAGCAAAGAGGCCGGTTCCTCTGCAAGTCCTTGTAGAATAACCTTACACTACGAGTGCTGCTCCTGTGGATGGAATCAGTGGGGTTGCCTCACCAACAAAGTTGGACGGCTAAAAAATTCCACCGATCCAACCATCGTTGGCCCCGATGTGGACTTTTAAAGGTTTTTGGATGGTTGTCGCCGACCGCACCGTATCGTGTATATGTCATCCTACTCGTGTTTTACGATGATGGGGTGCTCCAGAACTCGAGCCGATGACAATTTGGTGGGTCACTCAGCATCGAATGCAATAGGCAACCATCCAAAAGCCCCAAAACTGAGGAACTGGCTTCGGCAGTCACAGGTCATGATTTCAAAATAGCTGACTGGGATCATGTTAATGGACGGTTCATATGTAATCCAATGGTCAAGATTCAGGGAACGTGATAATGTAATCCAATTTTTTTTAGATGTACGGATAGAATGCATGACTACATGCGTATCAAGCATCACCCTCTGCCCGTCGTATCAAGTAACTCCTTGGTTTCCGTAAAGAGATGGATTGTTGCCCAAGCCAGGCCATTCCAGAAATCTTGTCGGCCACGCCATGTCGATTTAAGAGCTTTTTATGCATGATTATATTTTGTTTAATATGGTGTGGCCCACCTGAGTTTTAGATCGGCCCAAATCCATCGGCCCAAATCCAAGGATCAATGGTGAAAATGAGGTGTTGCACCTGATTGGACGGGGTGGATCTGATGGCGGAGTATTTTTTACTTGGGACCTAATCTTAACTCGACCCATATTATAATGTATATTGAGTCTCCATCAGGAAACAGGCCTGATTATTGGACGGGTACGGTCCACCCGTAAAAATAAATAACAGGGCTTATGTCTACTGCACGAGCGGACGTGATTTCTTTGAAGTTGGCCCTCTCTCTGTCTCGCTCTCACTCACTCACTCACAATGGTCGATCAGCAGCAATACAGGTTGTCATTTTAGTGGGGGTGACGGGCGCAAGTAGTTAAACCAGACTCGGGAGCGTACATCTCTCACGGGCTAGTAGTTGCACTTGGGATGCATGCCAACGTATAACATATGGAAGATCCGGGCTAATTCATCAGGTGGAGCCCACCGTTATGAACACCCAAAGATCAGTTCTGTTAACCCATTGAATGGGCACACCTGTATAAGAAAAATGGACAGTTCAAAGAAAATGAGCTACCAACGGTCTATATTCGGCGTAGGCACGTTGTCCATCTTATGAGTGGACCAGCCTCATTTCTAGACCAGGGGCATCATCATATGATAACGGCCTATACCCGCACGTCTGTGCCTAGTGCGCACGTGTCCTTTGGGGAGACACGAGGGAAGATATAATACTATATGATAACAGAGTTTTAGATCCCAACTAGTGGGCACATGTTGACCTTTCCTGGGACCAAAAGATGCCAGACACTCATTAGGTAGGCCACACGAGTGGCCTTTTAATTATTTGTAACCGTTTAATTTTCTCATATAAATTTGGCCCTCTTTACGAATGGAACAGTCTGATTTTTGGGCAAGGCCATGCTCAAAGGCAGGAAGCCCTACCTGATGACTGGCCAGGATGTCACACAGGTGCCATGTTCCCATGCGCATTGCAAAGCCCCTTGTGCTCTAATTCCTCAGCTTAAACCTGCAGTGGAACCCAAACCTGACTGTGAGTGCCATTTCTCTACTCTGGCAATGCTTGACAGCCTATGACGACAATAGGAGGTTTTGTAAGATCTAGAGATTTTAGGCAAAGGGTGTACCCACGTCTCTACTTGATCTGACCTGTTTTTTTTTTTTTTTTTTTTTTTATACCCGCACTCCACACCCACCCACGCACACATGCCCCGCACTCATGCCGCATTGGGTTTTCACCACCTATGGGAACTTGAACCCCAAACCTTGTGTTGAAACTCTTGGGAGGATCTGACCTGTTCATATGCAGGCCCTTGTGTATATGCTCTCCGCTGTCTAAAATATAAGGCCAGTGTACTCATCAGGCGGGCCAGACATACACATTTGTCCCAGGATGGCTGGCTTATATTTTTAGCTGCTCAGTTTTTCATGTGCAGCCCACCCAATCAGCCTGCAGGCCTGAGTTTTTGGGTTAGCGCATGGTGAGCGGGACTGCAAAGGGTACCGGCACATCTCTTCCCACATCCTGTACTTGTGCATCCATGCAAGATCATGGCTATTCATCGAGCAAACCCCAACAGGTGTTTCTGCTCACCATGCAGGCACACAGATCAGATGAAAAATGCAGGGCCACAAATTTTGAGCAATGATCCTCAAACATGCAGGGCCCTTGGCAGTCAGAGCCATAACATTTTTCAACGAGGGGAGACAGTACATTCTGCCAGTAGAGCTATACCAATATCCAGACCATTTCTCGTAAGGAAAATCTTGGAAATTTGGAATTTTCTTATCCTCCCATTCTTCTCATCAGTGGCTCGTAAATCAACAAATTTTGGTTGTGCCATTCATGGCCTTCCATTTATTATATATAGCTTCCCTATCTGCGGTTCAAAGAAAAGAATGGAATTCCAAAACCAAGTGAATAATACTGACTCCACAAGTTCTTGGATAATGTGAATTCATTGATTGGAATTAGGTCTTTGAGTCACATCTCTTATATCAGAATGTGGAGAAGACATTGGTGTTTTGGTATTTGAGTTACCTGGGCTCTATATGTATGTATAAGATTCAGCTGAGATTGAGAAGTGCACGAGCCTTTTCAACACTGCAAGGGTTCCACCTGCAATGGAGGATGTGGTAACAAGAGCGGTATAAACGGTCCTGCTGGATGATACACACTCCTGTATTGAGTAAAGAAAATCAATCACGTAAAAAATAAAAATAGGAAGAAGAGATTGGTTAAAGAAAATGAAAACATTTTGGCCATATGAAATTTCTTGAACGAATATTATGGTAGACTAAGGATGAATTTGGATGTGCAAGAATGTCTCATCCACAACTAGTTGTAGATGGAAAAGTTGGTGCAACTAGTCAAGTGTGGGACCTATTGGCATAAATCATTATGGATGTTTCAGCAGACAACAATATGTAAGTGTAACTAACAGACTTTCAGTACAACATTACAGGGAAAGAAAGGCCAAGCATCAGTGGGTGTGAGTTGCAGCTATGAAGAATACCAACAGCAAGATTCTTTAGTTTTATAATAGAAAAAAGGTAAAATATCACTGGAAAATTAAGAAGTAAATGTATAAAAGAAAATCACAAAAAGCACCTTGTCATTGCTTATAATAGCTGTCTTTAAGAACTGGAGGCCTTCGCAGTTTGAAGCATTTCTACTATGAGAGTCTTCACATCCCTAAGGGAAAAAACATGAACATATGAGTTGTTGAAATCTAAAGCCGTCAAACTGAATTTAAATTACCAACAAGTCCCTAGGCCTACCACATAGACAATCCAGTTGGCTCATTTCAATCAATAGAAATAACATATCTCTATTTGAAATACTCCATTGTTTAGCATGCCTATGTAGTCATTTATTTATTCTTTTCCTCAATCTAATCTCAGCCATTGGGCATTGGTGGTGCCATGAGATCCGAATTTCAAGATGTTTCAGCACACAACTATTTAGCCACAGAAAATCGTCCTGATAAAATGTTATAGCAGCTCTCTTTTATCCATCTAACCACACAAAATGGCCCTCGAATAGTTGCTTCTCATGCATGTCTGTGCAAAATATATAAGACTTCTAAGTTTCATGGTGCAAAACATCATGTTAGTTCTTGCAAAAAATGTGCAGTAAGTTTGTTTCTTGTTCACATGTATCTGGAAATGATAGTGAACATCCTTACATACTCAGTGATGGTTTGAATCACATGACGGAAAAGAGAAATTTTCTTTCTAAAAGTTGTGGAGAAAAAAGATGTGGAGTTTATGCCGATTATTCAACGAGGAAGTTACAGATGAAACCAAGGCATTGTCTATTGCAAATGATGAATAATATGCTTATGGAAGGTCAAAATCAACAATACAGTTAAAGCCACTTCATAAAGAAGAAAACCAGGGAAATGAAAAAAGATCATTATGTAGTGTCCTATGATGGCATGTAATTTATAAAAATTAAAAAAAGAAAGAAAGAAAGAAACAAGATCAGTATGCATTCCCTATGGACACCCAAGAACCGATGAGTGATAGTCTACCGGATTGTATGGACTTCATAACTCATAAGTAACAAAAAGGACTTCACTAATTCTTTGCTAATGGTTTTGAGAGGGCTTACTTCCTGTCCTCTGCGCATCTGGGGAATGGAATCCGGAGCTTGAGACTTTTCCCTTGATAACCAACCTGAATCACATCATGAGAAAACCCATGCTTTATACTTATTATAATGAGCTTTATTAAACCACTTCCAACATCAATGCTTTAGGGCACATTTTTGTTTGTTGAAACCATTTCGTGGATATGGAAAATGGACACGTGAGCAGGAAATGGAAAACTTGCATTCCATAGGGAGATCTGTGTATTTGGTTTCAGTGCAGTTTTTCATGGTTCATGTAGAAATGTGAAAGGTCAACAGTCAAATCATCACTTTTTTTTCCTTCCTATCAATATTTTTTGGGAGATTGGTTTCTCTGTTTTTTGCAGATTAGGTTGGAAAAGGAAAATGGGTCCTATGCTATTTTTGGTTTCACAAGCAGCGTCGACGTAGGATTTTGCAGATGTCATTTTCATTTCAACAAAGATGCTGCTAGTTTCTTCTGCATAATAAGAGAATTGGGCTTTCTAGCTCTCGCTTGAGCTCTAAATGCTAGAGCTTGTATCAGCCATTTCACTGCAACCAGAACAATTTAGATGTTTCTGAAACTTTCCTGAGGAAGCAACACTAGGCAATTTTTTGGTCTTCAGAAATTCGGCACTAGGACAGAGACTAATCTGTATGTAACCTAGACCTTTGTTATTTCCTTCTTTATGTAACCTAACATTTTTTGTCTGTTTTCTTCTTTTCAGATCCGTTGAGTGGTTTTTCATATTTGATTCTTTAATATTGTAACAATATCCCAAAAGCAGTAGCAATCTCACAATTTTATTAGATTCACCCCCTATGATTTTAGGGGTCATTTTGGATGTGTGGAAGTTCTGCTTAAGACATAAGAGAGAGGTCTAGTGTTGGCCACATTATTGTCCAGGAACAAGGGCTTCCGTTTGGATGGAACTGCCCACAAATTTGAATATTGTGCTCTCCACGGGTTGGCTGGAATGCAGCTGCCTTCGAAATTGAATATTGTGCTGTCCATGGGGGAGGCTGAAATGCAGCCGGCTTAAAAATTGAATATTGTGGTGTCCAAGGGGGAGGCTGGAATGTAGCTGGCCAGTCGACAAAAGGCTTCCATAAAAAAACACTCCAATCTGCATGCCTACTGCAACTGTACTCTAGCGGATGCAATCATGCAACCCAACAGTACATGGCCCAGATTTCAGGAGAGAGCATACTCACATTTAAGCACTCATTTATTACAAGGCCTGGAATCCGTGCACCTATATGCCATACCTCACCTCTTCGATATATGCTCCTGCAGTACACTCTTTAGGAAGGACTTGTGAGATGTCAATTGTCATCCAAAGGCAAATCTCAAGATCCATGGATGTACGGTGCAATTCGGGCAGGTTGGGGTCGGGTTAAGGGTTAACCTGAGCCCAACCTGACCTCAACAAGACCCAACGTGCAACCTAACCCAACCTGAATTCCAACCCAGAATGCCCAACCTGACCCAAGTACATGTGATTATTCCCAACCTGACCTAGTCTTACCTGAATTCGCTCAACTTGAACCCAATCTGATTTCAGATCGAGTTGGAGTTTTCCAACCCTAACCTGGCCCAAGGACCCTGATAACCTGATCCAAACTCGAGTTGTGTCAGTTGGGTTTGGTTGACCTGAACTACTGAACCTGAACCCAAGTTGCAGCCCTACATGGATGCCCCTATCCATGCATCCATACAAACATCTTGACATCCATGTCCAAGATTTAAATTTTGAAAGACACCTTTGTCAGCTTACCACACATCCAAATGACCCCTTACGTTTCAGTTTGATTACGAAAATATTGATTGACATGCATTTCAGTACAGATCAACAACCTATACAGCCACAGTAAATGCTTGGAGTAAAATACACAAATGTATCGACGTTATCGCCCTGATATATCTTGTATCCCACCTGTGTGATACAAAATGCGCAGGTAGTACTGATATATCCCCACATGTTCGATCCAGTGAGCATTTTCAATTTCTGATCCTCTTTTTTTTTTTTTTTTTGAAATTATGTTAAATCAGTGTCAAATGGTTAAAAATCCATTGGTTCTTCATGTTTTGCATGAAAAATCATGGAGTTGGAGCTTTGATTTCGATATCCATTGGTGCTACAAGTTCTCCATGTTTTTTTTTTTCCCGAAATTTGAGTGTAGGTGGTCCGATTTGGGGTAAATTCAAAATTTCCTCAATTTCTTGCAATGTTGCACTCCAAATATGAAATCAAGCATGTATGAAAGTTGATTTACTGATTTGTTAATTCCTTGTCAATTTTTGTAAAATAAAAATCATTTTTTAATTAAAAATTAATAAAACATTATTAAAATAATATTTTTTCTCGAAATTTCCCTTCAACCAACTGTCAATTAAGACTAATTTCAAAGTATTTAGGAGTGTTTGATGAAATGTTCATCACATACACTCTAAATGCTATGCATTCAATTTGAATATAGTTGCATTAGTTCAGTCAGACAACGCATAGCTTAGGATCGTATACAAAGGAAACCTATTATGTACACTTCTTTTTTGAGATGTTATGATTTAAAATGTATTAAGGTCTTTTTTAACAATCCTTGAAGTTTCATTGAAAAATTCAACCGTTTTCCCAATGTTTCCCTATGTTTCCCAAAAAGTGCGATAAATTACCTGATTCAAACGATATATCTCGTGCGATAACTAATACGTATCTGTATCCAAAGGGTGCGATATATAACGCGATACCGATATCGAACACTGAAATTCATTAGTGAAATACAAAAGAGAAAGAAGTGGCAAGAAAGAAACGTGGAAAATAATAATTATAAAAATAAAAAAAAATCATATGATACAAGGGTGGCAATGGATGGAGTAGCCCACTGGACCCAACGAGCCCAACCTTGCTTTGGGCTGGGCTTGGGCCTTGCATGCATGGCCTGATCAATTTTCAAGTTGGTATTGGGCTCAGGTCATCTTAGCCTGACTTGAACCGACCTGACTTTACATGTGCACATCTTATATCCTACAAATATGCCATTCTAATCTTAGGCAAGCATCTATCTTGAATGTAGAATGTTGGTTTAATTCCTCTAAAATGTTTATTTCTTTGTGCATGTGGCTCCACTTGATAAACAAATAGATTAAAAAAATTCACGGGGAAAGCAAGGATTTTATTAATTTTCGGGCCGGGTTGGGTCAGCTCAGGGCGGGCCCAGTCCCAGGCCCAACCAAATTTTTTGGGGTTGGGCCTTGGGTCTTAAGTGTCGTGTTGGGCCCAGGCCTAGCTGGCCTGGTCCCTTGCCATCCCTAGATACAAGCATGGGAATAACCTTACATTTTATCAGAAAGTAGGAATCACCTTAACATTGAAACCAAGGCTGTCCAAGTCCAGCATGTGAGCAAAGTCCACCTGAAAAATATTCTCAGCAAATCAAGATGTGCAATCATATAGAATTACAATGTCTTGAAGAACATTGATTATTATGAGTCAGCCAAATTTTTGCAACAAGAACATCTTTCTGCAGGAAATTGATCCGTAAGCATGTTTGAACATTTCCACATTGATTCCATGACAAAACCTTTTCAATCAGATTTAATCAAGGTTTAAAATCAGTGTATCGGGTATTGTATTACTCACCACTGATATGGCCCCATATTGCCCTGTATCAGGCTGTTTCAGGCCAATACAGCAGTATCATTCATGGGCGATACTGGTACTGATTGGGGGATCAGATTCAGACAATACTTTAAACCTTGGTTTTAATAATGGAATCGATCCTTTTTGTTTTTTTTTTAGTTTTTTTTAAGATCAATTCTTTTATCATTATTATTATAAGAAAGCAATTATCGGTGCTTTGTTTAAGAGGAATGATCCAATACATCTCCACTTCATCATATATGATGATGCAACTAATCCTACCATGTACATGGACAGTCCATCCATTAATCTAAAGATTCTGGAACTTCTACACATGGTATGCCCCAACTTGGATTGCTACTTGCCTAAAAACGGCTTTCGATTGGATGATTTCCAAACCATCCAATCAATGAACTTTTTGTCATTCAATGTGAAACATCACCCTTATTTTTCAACCATCCACATGCAGGCTTTTGATAAGATGATTAGGATCATGCCATGGTGGAAACAGTTTCTTTATTGAAAACAACATGGTTGTCCAGAATGATTAGGATCTCCAGTGGAGTCCTCCACAGTCAACATATATAGGATGAGTTGTACCATGATATGATGAGAAAGAGATATATAGGACCATTCCATTTCTATAGAAAAAGGACATTTTCATAATTTTGCATCAAAGATAAAAGGGGTCCAAATGTGTGGAGAAATTTGTCTGGTAGAAAACCTAAAAATGTTTCCATCAATTTCTCCAGCTGCTGGGAAACTTGTTACCAGCCTACTTGTGGGGTAGCGCTGGCAGCAGAATCCAAGAAACACTGCCACAAGCATGTCACACACTCCATGTTAAATATCAAATCACCATATCAGAATGGCATGCATACCCTTTTCACCAACATTAATATGAAAATGAGATAATAGAGAAATATCATGAGTTACCTTAACTGACGTCGAGTGTTGCACAATAGCTTTCGTATCATTGGCATGATCCTTATTCATGTGAGACTACAAAAAGAGACCGAGTTAAGCTCAAGAGAACAAAGCAAACTTAAACCAAAAAGCATACAGGAATTCACTAAAATGGTAAGGATACCGCGACAGGGCCAGAAAACTGAGCTATTGGATCTACTTTTGCAGATTTGAATTCCTCCTTGTCAAATTCTGGAAGAAAAACAGACGATCATGAGAAGATGAAAGCATAAGAAAACATATAAAACTTTTTTCAGGTATCTCAAACCATCAGAATTAAGAAGCAATAAAGCACTAAGAATTAGGAAGGCACAAAATGTAAGTTGACTTGAATATAAGTGAAAAAGCGCAGCAGTGTCAAACCCTTCTGCAGTTAAGAGAAGGAATTGGGCAGGCTTCTCTAAGCTCATTAAATATTCAAATAAAGCTGATAGAGACTATTGGAGTATTGGTCTCAAAACTCTTATCAGGGATTCTACCAAATACTTAAATGGGAGAGAAAAGAATTGCTAAAATAAATTCCTTAGCGGCTTCTGTACCTCCTGACCCCAATAAAGCAGTAGCAACCCCAGATACATATCGGACAGCTTTTGGTTCAATACGCATGAATTGGAAGTCACCAAAGTCAACCTACGAATTGGAAAGTATCTTTCATAATTCACCTAAAGCACAGATTAAAAACATACCACAAAAGATGAAAATGCTTAAGGAGAAGAGAAATTACCCAGAAGGCGTCGGGATGCCTTCTTAAATATGCAGTACGTATGGCCTCTCTATCCTTCTCAGAAACCTAGATTACCATCAATATAAGAAACAGGTAAATCCACATTTGAAGCCAAAAGAAATTTCATGCTATTTAAAGGAGATCAATTTGGTAGGAGAAAAAGGCACTGCTTGCAAGAGAGAGGAACATATATAATAGGGAATCCCGCAATGTAATTTCAGATGTTGAAGTGTAAATATGACGGAAGTACCAAAGATCATCATCATCATCATCTAAGCCTTACCCAACTAATTGGGGTTGGCTACATGAATCCTTTTCTGCCATTCAACTTTATCAAGTGCCATAACTTATTAAGACCATTGGTAAACAAGTTTATCCTTACTACCTACACCCACATCCTTTTGGGCCTTCCCCTTGCCCTTTTAGAGGCTTCAATTTGTACCAAAGATAATTAAAAAAGGAACATGAACTGAATAACTCCACTTACAGAACAAAACTACTAAAATTAGTTTCCGAAGTAAAGACATCTTTATGACAAAGTAGAAGCACATGGTTCACAAATCATTATGGACAATGCTTGCCTTGTAAATATATCTTACAATGCATGCATAGAGAAACAAATGAAGTTGCAACACTATAGAACTGAAGAGAGGGTACCGACATTGACTACGCCAAGATCGGATGTGGCAGATCATCAAAGCCCAAAACACGAAAGATACAGGTACAAAAAGATTGGTTACAGCACATAATAATCACATTAAAATATTTCACCAAAATTATTCACACGAAGAACTTGTAACCCAATCAGTACTGTTCCCTCTAAATTCTAAGGCAACTAGTGCGTCTAAAGTTTATAAGTGTTTCCGGTCACAGAAGGGAAATCCTTTGTCAGAATACCTGAGATCCAACCTGGATACTTCTGTCTTCTGAAGGATTTGAGTATCATGGGCTGGCATGAACTAGCATTCAAGGTCAATGGCATGCCCAGGTATCTTGCATACGCAAGCACTAAAAAGGATCCAGAAATGCGTAGAACTTTAGCAAGTGTCTGTATGAGCTCACGAACCAGAAAAATTAAATCCTTGTCAACAGTTAAGATAGTCACATTTCCCCTAGTCTTAGGCAACGCAATCAATCTGATTGAGAAGCAGTGATGCAGACATGCACGGACACCAAAGGCTAAGTTGTTGCAAAAAAATAATTGTCAAGGGAGGTGGGGAGATCAGCAAACCTCACAAAGGATGCTGTGAAGCATGTAACTGCAATCTAAAGATATTAACAATTAGTCATGTGGAAGCTACTGAAATGAAATGAGAGTCTTCAACATTTGTTATCCAGAATTCCAGATAACTCGAGCTGTCCAAATACTCCAAATATGCAAACATGATTACAATTTTTGAATGCCGTTAAAGAATAATCAAACAGATAAGAGGAGCTTGAACATACAGAAACAGCATCTCCGTGCACAGTGATTACTAGATCAGTCTTATCTTCAGGATCTTTCGCAACAAGCAATGAGCATTTAGGATTCGCTAAAAGGTCCTGCATACACCAGAAATTCCTCACATAACCACAGGTCTTTAGGACACCAGACAATCACAACGAAATAAAAGAAGGCACAATGGTGAGTACCAATATAAAACCCTAATAAGACTATAACCCATACAAATAAAAACCAGTAACCAGCAATATACTATAAGGAGAAGGGGAAAAAAAGTAAAAGAAAAGAAGGGGGACAAAAAACTGAGAAGCAAACCTTTGTGTGAACAGCTAAACTACTGACAGCTAATATTGGAGATCCATCCTCATCGCACGCAAAATCAACCATTGATCCCGATGGATAACCCTCATGCTTCTGTATATGGAGAGAGACGACTGAATAAGACAAGCACGAAGGAGTATAGCTGTTTGGTGATTGCAGACACTTACATGAACGAGTAGTGAAAAATCAAAGGCCAAGAACTTATATATATCCAAAAGTTTGTACATTTTGAAAGGGCTTTTTATTGATCATATAGAATAATCTACTTCAACCAACCTTAGGCATGGACATAACATTTAAAGCATTATCTAAATGACATCTATTATTGATCTTCAAAAGCACTACAAAAACCATGCACGGATAGCAGACAACCAGAATTTTCATCAGAAGAAAACTGAATGTGCTTCCTGAAGAACAGCTAAACAAACTCTGAATACGATACCACATGGTGGGACTAGACTCTGAGTGTGTGTTAGCTGCACTGTGTTAAATGGTGGGAACTACAAACTACGAATTCAAACAAATACATTTTCATACATTGAAATACAAATTGCGAGTTCAATTAACATAACTATGGTATGGATAACTCACACCAGATTCTAGCCCCACATTACAAATGGGACTTTAAACAGGACAAACATTGGCCCCAAGATAAAACAAGCAGGCAAATATAACTGCACAACATCTAAAGCTGTGAAAGACGGAATTAAAAACCGGTTCTGACGTATGATTCACCTGGGTACCAAAACCCTATCAACCCGCATATGTTTCCTTTCATGGTGGGAGGATGACAAAGTTTGTCTCATTTGATACCGGTTCATAGCAAGTTTTGATTCCATGGCGAAAGAATGACTTCTTTTATAATATTAATTTTTATCTGTATTCAACATAATCTCATTACACTTTTTTTTTTTTAAGAAGTAACTTTAATTTATTAAAAGATGCTGAAGCACAAAGAATACATGCCCAACACCTACATACCCTAAAAAAAAAAAAAAATGAAAGGCAACCTAAGTCGCCTTAACATACAGAGCCCATTCGGCCACAAGCCTTTCAATCCTACATATCAGTTCGTTCTCCCCCTCGATGATTTTTCGGAAACATCGCCCATTCCTAGATATCCCCAAATGACTCAAAGGATAGCCATACACAGAAGACGCCAAGCCACTTTCCGAGTCTTCCCCCCACTCCCCCTGTGAATCTCATTACACTCCTCAATTATAGAGTAGCCAAAGCAGAAACCCATTTATCTAAAACTGAATTAACTGCTGATTGTGGATTTCACCTTGGCTATAAACCTCCTTGATTACATGCAAAGCTCATCCAATACCCTTTTTTTTGGGAAATCATACCCACCCAAGTCCAAGTACATCAACATAATAAAGATAGTGATAAACACAAAAGAATATCTCTAAATGCGACATTGGTGTAAATTTTTTAAAACTAGATAACTTGTAAAGGCATCTGTATCTTTCCACGAACAATACCTGAGAAAAAGTAGAAAGCATGCCCCGGATGCTAAGGTCAAGAACTGTCCGAACTTCTTCAACTGGGGAAAGCCGAGATGCTGCTGCCTAACATAGAGGAAGAACAAGAAGTTCAGATGACCCATTCAGTTAAGCCTAAAATTTCTTGCATGGAAATTCAAATAGGTAATATAGTACCTGATGAGCCTGAATCACTTGGAAGAAATCCGCCTCACTATTGACATCTCCAGGTGCCACAGTCTGAATGACAATGACAATTTTTAATTTAGAATTAAAAGACCACCCATAAATCAAATTAACCATTTAAAAATTGCAGGTGCTAGATTCATTGAAAAACTATATGATCCTTGACCCTAGGATGTGCATAGTGCATTTGAATTCTCAGTTTGTAAAAGTGTGGCCCCTGGTTAAGTGATCTAGACCATTCCTCAGTGGGGAGCCTGTCCCCAGAATATCCCCAATTTAACAATCTTAACTTTATTTTTCAATTACTGGATGGATGTAACAAACAAAAAAGGGTATGTAAATTGGCAATTAAGAAAAGAAATTCAGCAGCAGTCCACATTCAGCTGAAAAAAAGGCCTGAGATTTGCAGACATCGTCATCCACTCTTGGAGCTTTTCAGGGCATTGCCCATTCCTAGTGGGGCCCATTAGAAGGATGGTTTGGATTACTGAACCACAGGCTCTACTTGGACAAACTGAGACAACCATCATGATCATCAGTCATTACCGTCATCTAAGCCTAAGTCCAACTAAATTGGGTCAGCTACACAGATCCTGTTAAGCCATTCCACCCTATCATAGACTATATCCTCAATTAAATGATAGGAACTCAAGCCTTTTCTTACCACTTCTTGCCATGTCCTTTTGGGCCTCAGACCTGCCCTTTTAGAGCCTTCAACTTGAACCAACTCACTCCTATCTCTGTTGCACATGTCCAAACCACTTAAGTCTACTTGCCCTCATCTTATTACCTATTGTTCCTCCTCCTAAGTTCCCTCAAATGCATTCAGTCCTAATTTTATGCTCCATCCTCTAGCCGCTCATCCATGCCAACATCCTCATCTCCATTAAATTCATCCACACAGCTCTAACTCTATGAGCAACATCTTTGTCAGTCTCTCCACTCTCCTCAAGTATTGACCCAAGATATAAAAAATGGTCATTTTCAGATACCTTGTTTTTTTTAGAGGAAACAACAATTTATTGAAAAAATCGCAAAGCGGAAAAGAATACAACACAAAAAAAAAAAAAAGAACAAGCAGCGAAAGCTGCTACCCACAAGCTCCCAACCCCAGAGTTACTGAGGGACCCAGTCGAATATTAAAAAACTCTATAATACCGTCGACGGGAGAGCATCTACTCTTAAAGCATTGCTCGTTCCGCTCTTACCAAATAACCCAGAAAACTGCCAAAATCAGCAAATATCGAGCCTTCTTCCCACCTTTCGGCCCAATGGCACCATACCAAGCCCACAGAAGAGAATTTAGCACCGACGCTTCATCTTAAGTGCTTCGCTACCGAGGCTCAGCATAAAGTCCGCTCCGCACCGACGCTTCGTTCCGCTTCGCTAACGCTCGGCTAAGTCTTGAACCTTCGCGCTGACCGTTCGCTTTCTCAGTAGCGAAAGCGCTTCTCTTTGCTCAGTGTGAATTTCCCGGTTGTCTTTAATTGATGGGGAAAAACTTTAGCGGTCTGCAAAACAGAAGATGAAAATACCTTTTGCTTAGACATCCCGACTTCGGCATCACCTAATCAACACCCGAACTAGCTAGAAAGAAATCCCAGATTGATCGAGCGACCGAGCAGTGGATGAACAAATGATCAATGGACTCCGCGTCCCTCATGCACATGAGGCAAATATTGGGCAGGATTAAGGATCTCCGCTGCAGGTTATCAATCGTCAAAATTCTTTTTCTCCCCACTAACCAAACAAACACCGCCACTCTAGGTGGAGCCCCATAAAACCAGTGGTGAAATGGGTGAAGCGACCTTGAGGAAGGATTTGAGATGTATATCTCATGGAATAGAGATCAGACCGAGAATCTCCCAGAAGAATGGCCTTTCCAAATCATGCTATCAACATTCGAAGAAGGGATCATCGGCTTCAACAAGTCTAGGAAAGTGATAAAGTTTGTAGTCTCAACATCAATCAGATTTCTATGAAATGAGGCTCCACACAATTGCATTACCCACAGCTGAGAAACATCTAGCCACTGAAACCTAACAATCCGGGGCAAGGAGAGCCATTCTAGGAAAAAATTCCTAAAGAGGCACATCACCACACCAAATATCCACCCAGAATCGAATGCAAGCCCCATTGTCAAGAGCAAACGTGACCCTGCTACGAACTAGGTGTAGGGTTGACGCAATCCCTTTCCAAATGCGGGAAGCACAATAAAGAGACGATTGCCTTACAAACCAACCGCCATCATCCACCCCATATTTACAAGCTACAACCTCCCTCCACAGACTTCCCTCTTCGGTTCCGAATCTCCAATGCCATTTACCAAGAAGAGCTTCATTCATACCTCGTAAAGATTTGATCCCTGCACCTCCCTCACACACCGGTTTGCAGACCTCTTCCCACTTAAGAAGATGTAACTTATTCCCCTCACTAGCTCCTTTCCGAAAAAAGTCCCTTCTAAGCTTTTCAAGCCTATCAACAACCTTGGTCGGGTATTTGAAGAGCAACATAAAGTAGATTGGCATATTAAAAAACGCTGCCTTAATCAGATAAGTCTTCCCCCATAAGAAATGTATCTACCTTGCCACATGGAAAGCTTATAGTAGATCCTTTCAATAACCTTATCCCATAAGTGAATCAGAGTCTTTCCAATACATAAAGGAAGACCTAAGTAAGCGGAAGGAATGGAGCCCCTTTTGCAACCGAAGATAGATGCAAAGTGAAGAATATCATCTTGAAGGACATGAATCCCAAGCATCTCGCTTTTGTCGACATTAACTCTCATACCATAACAAAAAACGAAGCAATCTGAATGCACACACATATCCATGTCCTCCACCTATCTCCAAAACCTAGCCGATGTAACATATAATCCAGAAAACCCCAATCGAGGTGACCATACGCTTTCTCCAGATCGAGCTTACAAACCACACCCAACCTCTACTGCCCATGTCTAAAATCAATGCATTCATTCACTATAAGCGCATTCGCTATAAGCGCGCTATCCAGAATTTGCCTACGCAGCACAAATGGCCCCTAATCCGTTGAAATGACCGTCGACAGCACACGACAAAAGTGCAGAGAAAGCACTTTAGCAAGGATCTTATAGGGCTCCCCTATAAGACCAATCGGCCTAAAATCTTTTAGCTACTCGGCACAATCGGTCTTGGGAATGAGAACAATAAACGACGCACCCAACTCAACAGACAACCTACTACGCTTGTGGAACTCGGCCAAGAAGTCCATAATGTCTTGCTTGAGGATGTGCCAAAAAGACTAGAAGAAAGTCATGGGAAAATCACCCGGGCCCGGCGATTTAGCTCCGCACATAGAGTCAAGCACTGCCTTTACTTCTTTGACCGAGAAGGGAGTTTCAAGAGATGTTGCTTCTACTTCCGATATGGAGTCGAACTTTAAATTGTCGAGACGCGGTCTCTTCCAACTGTCTACCGACAGCAACGATCTATAGAAGGAGACGACAAAATCGCAAAATTTCCTTTTGTTAGAAGTTCTAACACCATCAATCACAAAACTGGAAATTATGTTGAATCTTGCTCTAACACTGGCCATGCTATGAAAGTACTGCGTGTTTTTATCCCTCTCCTTGAGCCAAGTTTGTCTAGATCTCTGCCTCCATTTGATTTCATCTTCCTTGGCTTTGCTAGCATAGGACTGGGATAGGGATTCCCTTCTCGATCTTTCTTCCTTGGATAGACTGCCCGCTTCCTCTGCCAAGTCTAACTCAAGGATTTGATTAGCCATCTCATCGAACTCGGCCTCTCTTGCCCCCCAAGGACCTCCTTTTTCCACAAGTGAAGCTTATCTTTAAGCATTTTTAACTTTTTAAAGAAGCGGAATCTAACAAAACCCTCTGCCTCAAACGATCTCCACGAATCAGCTATCAACTCTTTAAAAACCCCTATCTCCAACCATGCCAATTCAAACCTGAACGGTGTAGGGCCCCGATTCTCAGGCGAAACTTCTAAAACAATGGGTCTGTGGTCCGAGACCATGCGAGGCAATCCTTGTTGAGCCACTAAAGGGAATTTATCAATCAACTCCAGGGACACTAGAAATCTGTCCAATCGGGATAGAATAGTGCTTTGCTACCTCTTGCTCAACAATTTTAACTAATTCCACATTTTCACTCCTATTGTTACAAAAATTACGTTCCATATACTTTGTTTTTGTCCGACTAATTCTAAAACCTTTAGATTCTAAAGCATCCCTCCATTGTTCTAGTTCTGCGTTTCTCATCAATCAAAACTATGTCATTTGCAAATGAAATAAACCATGGGATCTCTTCCTTTCAATGCCACGTTAACTCGTCAATAACCAATTCAAAGATGCATGAGCTCAATGCCGACCCTTGGTGCAAGCCTACGGTAATTGGAAACTCCCATTTCTCTCCACTAGTAGTCTCCACATTTGTGACCGCTCCCTCAAACATATGCTTAATCATCTTAATATATCCTCTTGAAAGTCCTTTCTGTCCCAGCACCCACAAGATTAACTCTCTAGGGACTTGTGTTTTTCTCAAGTAAATAAACACCATAGGGAGATCCTTCCTCCTCTCCTTGTATGTCTCTATCAATTGTCTAAGTAGGAAAATAGCCTCGGTGGCTAACCTTCCTAGCATGGAAACAAACTGATTTGTTGATACATTTATTTCATGCCTTAATCTTTGTCAACCACCCTCACCCAAAGTTTCACAGTGCAGCTCTATATGTCTCCTTTATTCTTATAAATAGGTACCATGGATGATACTTTACCTCCATTTGTCTGGCATTTTCTTTGATCTTGCAATCTTGTTAAACAACTCTGTCAACCAAAATAAACCAACATCTCCCATGTACTTCCAAGCCTTGGTATACCATCTGGTCCAAGGGCCTTCATTGACTTCATCTTTCTCAAAGCTTCTTTCACTTAAAAGATCACCACCCTCATTTGAGTTAATGATTCCTTCTATCCCTAAGCTCTCAGAGTGATCATAATTTAACAAGATTTGGAAATAGCTTCTCCACCTCCCATTGAACAAACTGAGACAAGGACAATGCATAATCTTGGGACAAGGATCATATAATTCATCTGATATTGCTAAGGTGATTTAAGGCATGAATAGTAGACCTGAGCGATTGATCCAAAGTGGGACACCATGAACATATTTCCCTCGGCCAAAAATCAGACTGGTCCATGCATAGGATGGGGCACACATGTAATATAAACTGCATATCATTTTTCATACCCACCCATTGTTCTCAAAGCAGATATCAGTGTGGTCGATGTTTTGAGCAGAGACCAGCCTAATCTTCAGGCCAGAGCATTTTCATTGTGGGCCCCACCCGATGACATGGATGTCGTGCAAGTGTGCCCGACTGATAATAGGCCCGTATGTTGTGACAGGTGCACTGAACTGGATGCGGATTTCTCCATCCGTTCATATTCATTTCCCTTATACACACTAGAGCTCATGTTCCCTCCATCGCGAGTCAGGTTCTAGCATGTGCTGCCGTGCACTGGGCCCACATGCAGGGTGGCCCACAGATCAGAACTGTCCATGTTTTGGACTCCAAGCTATACAGACTAACGCGGAACAGATGATCGTGACTGGCCATCACTATCTGTAGTTGAATTTATAACAACGAAAGGAAAATTATCAATTGATCGCATTCAACTCTAAAAATCAAAAGGAAGGGATCATTCCAGAAACGTGATCATGGGACAATGGCTTTTATAGGATAGTACTTGTAACTAGAATATCGACGGTTCAAATCATCGGGCCATCTTAGCATGCGGGCCCCAGTGGATGGAGACACACAGAATCAGAATTAGAACAGAGGAATTTCTTGATGTGATATGTTGTAGGGATTGGAAATTAATAGAAATTGGGAGAATAATAAAAAGATTAAAAAAGAAGAGGAAGGAAATACCTGAGAAGATGAAAGGGCAGAGGCCATGGGGTAGAGAGGATGAAGCTTTTTCAAGGGGCGAGGATGAGAGAAATTGGGTTTGAGGGGAAGACGCGTTTGGATGGGAATCGAATTTTTAATAAAAACGCCATTTAAGATAGAGAAATGAGAAGTTGGTGTGCGAATTGACGGCATCCCTATTACAGCCTTCATGCTGACGCCTCTCTCTCTCTCTCTCTCTCTCTCTCTGCTCTTTTGTCAATGGGAGAGGTTGCTACAATCTTAAATTGGGAGCGAGAATTGTCTTCCACGTGGCAGTTTTTGCAGCCGTCCAATTGCGATCGTGATGATGTGAAGTGGGCAAAGCTTGCTTGTACTCGGACTGCGTTCTGAGTGACTCAATACGCTATAGGATACTGAGTAAACTCTGTGGAGCCCACTGTGATGTATGTCTTATCCATGCCATCCATCTATTTTTTTCAGCTCATTTTAGGGCAGGAGACCAAAATTGAAGCATATCTAAATCTCAAGTAGACCACACCACAGGAAACAGGGGTAACTGAGTGCCTACTGTTGAAAATTTCTTGGGGACCACAGAAGTTTTGGATCGAGTTGATATTGATGTTTTCTCTTCACCTATGTCTACGTGACCTTATGAACAGGTTAGATGACAAACAAAAATCACTGCAGGCCCTATGAAGGTTTCAATGGTGAAAATCATTATTCCCACCTTTTCCTCCTGTGTGATCTACTTAAAATTTAGATATACTTCAATTTTGGTTTTCTGCGCTAAAATGAGCTGAAAAAACGGATGGACGGTGTGGATAAGACACATACATCACGGTCGGCTCCACAGAATTTATAGCGTACTTAGTTACTCCGTAGGCAATCCGCATCCTGTTGTCGGCCACTGTTTACTGTTATTATGTGCGTGTGAAATCTACTAGTTACTCCTACCTCATTTGCTTCGCACATGATCCAATTCTTAGGTGGGCCATATACCACAGTAACAACGTCAAATCACACTTAAAACATCTAAACTCAGTCTGTTGATGGCGGTGGAGATCACCTGATTAACGGGTTAGATAGCTTATAAACATCACGGTGGCCCCAAGAAGGTTTCTATAGTGAGAGTCCCCATCCCACTTTTCCCTGTAGTGTGGCCCACCTAAGTTTTGGGTTGGCATGATTTCTGGGCTCAGGCACTAACATGAAGTGGTGCAGCCGATGGACGGAGGGGATGTTACAAAAACATCAAGACTAGCCACAGATTTCCGGTGTTGAAAACTCTCCGTACAGTAACAACCGTTGACTCCTCTGGTAGCGTGGAACCAATTGTAAAATGGTGGTGACTCATTAACCGCACATTGTTAAGTGTATGTCTATTCAGGCTGTCCACATCGCATCTGGGCCGCTCAATATTTTAATAACAACAATCCATTTGAAAGCCATTAATTGGGTGGATATGCTTTCTTTATCAGCGTGATATTATGCATACAGAATTTGGATGGTCTGGATAGCTGTAAATCAGTGCCAAATGTGACGGGACGATGATGAGTCACCACCATTTTTTAAATGGTGTAGAAATGGTATGTACTGGGCGTGCGGCGTACTTCATTTCAGTACACGATCGTCCTTGCGCATGCACATGTATGTAACTCCGAGTTTGACCGTCCAAATCTTTGGGTCCCAATCTACATGTGACATAGGCTGAAAAAAAAAAATCGATTTGAGAATATAACTTCTGATTAGTAGACATTAGTTTCTTGAATTTGGAGGTTGGACCGTTATCTTTCATATCAGCCATCCATTCGAGGGGCCACCAATCTCATAGTTGTAAACCTAGGAGTTCCTACATTTGAACGGTTTGGATGGAGGTGCACGTATGGCACGTACAGGGTGGCTGGGTTCACTTAGCATTGGGAGTCATACACCGTCAGGGTATCTGTGTTCCACATGAAACGCGCGTTTCGTGGAGCTACACGAAAGGTATCGTGGCTTTTGACACGCGAACGCGTTGCTTGATCTGGTGGGCCACCATGTATATGGGCCACTTGGGGGTGTTGGACCTTGCCAGTACTTGCTGAATCTCAAACCCAAGCCCAAGCCCAAGCCCAAGCCCATCCAACAAGCTGCTCACGTCTCACACCATCTGTAGGGCGCGGATTAAGTGAGCCTGCCAGCCCGGGGTAACAGCTTAGCGGGTGAGTCCCTGACCTTGATGTATGTCTTGTGGACTAGATGTATGTGTTGTATATCCACACCGTCCATAAGTTTTGCGAGTTTATTTTAGTTCATGTGCTCCAAAATCAAGCAGATCCAAATCTCAGGTGGACCACACCACAGGAATTAGTGGTGATTGACCATTAAAAACTTCTTTTTTGGGTCAAAAAATTTGTATCAAACTGATATTTGTGTTTTCCCTTCATCTGTGTGACCTTATCAACAAGTTGGATGGCAAATAAACTTTACAGTAGACCTTAGGAAGTTTTTAATGGTGGGCATTGAATGACCATTCTTTCCTGTGACAGGTGCGGTCCACCTTAGTTTTTTTTTTTTTTTTATCTGCTTCAATTTTGATACCATACCATAAAATGAGCTGGAAAAATGGATGGACGAAGTAGATATACAACACATACATCCAGGTGGCCCCACGTTAAGGGACTCGCCCACTAATCTGTTACCCTGACTCACTTAATCCGCGCCCCATCTGCAGACCACCGCAGCGTCAGTGGCAGCCACGTGTAACACTCAAGCTGTCCATCAGGTGGGTCCGACCATTTAGCTTTTCTAAAAAAATCATATTGGTCTACTCATCAGGTAGGCTACGATGTTAGAACCAGGTGCCGCAGATAAGAAACTTGGGCTAAGTTAATTTTAGCTATGTTTAGTAAAATTATGGCCCGCGTGACTGTTTGGTCAAAGAAGACCTTAAAATCTGCATCGGTGTCGGACCTTTTGATGTATCAATATCAGCTGCCAGGCTAGCTATGTGGGACCACCCAATAGAACACATGTGATGGTTTACACTAGGAAATGGGAAATGATGGTAGTTGATTATTGGTGAAAGATGATTAGAGGTCAAGATCCTTAGCTGAGGTCCTCTCAAAGGGTTCTAACAGGTATCATAAGGGACTATGGTTAGAGATAGCTATAGCAGCATTACCGCTAACCCCCTATTATTGCTGAGGCTGTCAATGGCTCAAGCAGTAGCCTATGTCAGCCGGAGGGCTGCGTCTATGCTAAAAGGTTACAAAATTTTCTATTCAATGCCGGGCAAACCAAGGCCCATTTCATCTGTCATGAGCCAGGTTTGGGCTGAAAATTCAGGCCCGGGCCTAAATTTCATGCCAGAACTCTAAATGAGCTGGGGTCGGGCTTGCATCCTGCCATTTTAAGGGACTTCACTGATTTTGGGATGCAAGTCTAAGTTCCTAAGCTTAATCTCCAGGAAGGGTCCGGCCCAGCTCCATGAGTCAGTGGTAGACAGTCTCTATTTCAACACTTAGATCATGGGATGGAGTGCCCATGTGGTGTGAGTGTGTCTGGAAAAGAGTAAAAAATAAAGTTGAACAAAGTCATATTGTTTGGAGAATCCTAATCTTCTGATCAGTGGACACTTGTTTTAAAAAAATAAAACCATTGGAAATTTTCCATTGACCGTCCAATAAAATGCCCATCAATCTAAGACTTAGATAACCAAATAAATATATTTTGTTTAAGCTGGTACCCATAGTTTGGACAGTTTATTTTCAACTACTTTATGCCACGTATGCAATTTCTTAATAATTTCTAATTGCTTGCCCCTGGTAATTCTTGAGAGAAAAAGGTTGGTGTTCGTGATGCTTCAATAAGAAAGAAAGAAAAAAAATGGCATGAAATGCTCTACCTGTACAAATACAAACAGTCACAGTCACAGTCGCAGCCTTTTATCAAGAGGTTGAGCTTGAAACAAACAGAGACGGGAATCATGGCATGAATCTACCCCCAGATCTTAGGCCAGTCATATGACCCATTTAATAGTGCCTCAAAAGGAGGTGGGTGAAAGTGCACCACATGAAGAGGTGGCAGATTCAAAGTAGTTTCGTGGTTCACATGCTCATCTCTTCTTAAATATCCCTTTTCACAAAGTGCTGCTGGCTCCACATTCTCCTCACAGTTCAAAAGGCACCAACCTTTATCCACTGATAGTAGATTGGGCTTCATCACCATGTGCTTTTTACACCATTTCTTAAATTAGCAACCCACCCAATGTACAATTGCATGTGTAATACATCAATTTTAGGCTCCAAAATGGGCGTAGCACAGATCCTGAAAATCACACAATTGCACCCATCAGACAACCCCAACCAACCCTTTTGGCTGATGTAAAATGGACGGTGAAAAATAAATTTGTGAGTGGTCCAAATTCAGATTGGTTAAGATCATCTGACCGGTGTTTCTAGCTCATCAGTCACCCACATTGTGGGCCATAATTTGGACGGCCTGGATTGGCATGATCCAAATCGTAGTAAGAAATGGAGACTCATCAAATCACATTCATATTGTTAGTGGCAAAAAAACAACCCCGCTCAAAACTCAATACCCAACACAATCTCATCCATCCATTAACAACTGAAGAAATCACTCCAAGAAGGGAGCAAAGACAAACAAATACATCATCATACAGAAGACAAGGGCCTGTTCTTAGCTTAAGAAACTTGGCCTCTCCCCAACCTTTTACATGGAGAGTAGTAAGTAGAAACATCAGTCAAAACATCTAAAAAGTAGAAGGAAACAAAAAAAAGGAAGTGAACATGCACATGTTACTACTCCCTGGAAGACCAAAAAGTAGAAAAAGACTGTATAAAGAGAAGGAAAAGCAACCTTAGGCTACATTGAATGGTACACGGAGTGAAAAAGATGAGCAATGGGAGTTTCTATGGGCAATTGGAGTTTTTGCCTGGCCCACCATAGTAAAAGTAGTTGCCCCATTCACCATTGTTGCCATTTTGGACATCATAGCAGTTGGATTGCTCTGTGAATGTGCCAACCCCTTTAGGGGCCTTTAGATTATTGGACCCGTCAACTATCTGAATATTCCTGAAGTAGCTAGACTTGCCAAAACCTTCCTCAGGAAAATGCCCACTTCCCATTTGGGTGGATGTGTGCTCCCCATCTGGTTCTGAGTTCACCACCTCTCCTCCCCATTCAATCATGCTAGCACTGTCCGCCAAGTATGAGAAGAGGAAAGAAGGCCAATACCCCAAAACATAGTCATTCCCAAATTGCATCCACCAATTCCCCTCTTTTGGGTCCTGCCCAGAAACAATGATAAATGAATAACAATGAAATTGGATGCATGGAAAGAAGGGAGCTACTATCACAGCCCCACTTTTGATGCAATAATGCAATACACCACTGTTTTGCTTCAGTACTAGAATAGCACTTTTTTGGTACTATTGTATTACAAAAGTAGCCATAATAGAGCCATAGATAACATCCAAAGTTTTTTTTTTTTTTTTTTGAATGGCCATCACTGAAGAAATTTATAATAAGAGGGGGGAAATGGGAAAGGACGTGTGTGTTAGGAGCCGCCCCTCACCTAGTGCTTACCCTAGTGGGGGGTAGATCTAGCAAATTTCTGGGGATGGAAATAACAATTCCCAGTAAGAAATAACAAATGCATGAATGACTATTGAGTGGCCAGGCGTCAGAGATTCTCTTCCATCTATGTTTTTTTATATATTTTTCTCATCTGGGTGTTTTTGTTTTTACCTTCCAAACAAGTATGCTGATATCATACTGGGAGCCGCGGTAGCCAGAGACAGGGAAGATGCTGGCCCCCATTGCAATTTCACTGTTTACTTGGATGAAACCTGAGCATAGGAGGTTGTAGCAGCCTGTGGCTTGATAAGCGTCGCTCTGTTATTTTTCAGTGCCAAAGAAAATTTTCCGAAAGGGGGGAAAAACAGAGAAAAGATCAGTGTCAAATAAGACTAAAAAAATCTAGAAAAAAAGAAAAGAAAGGAAAAAGAATTGTGTAAAGAACAAGATCTCAAAGAAATCCATCTTATTTGTACTCTTATGATTTTATAATACAGGCTGAAGCCACATACAAGACAAACTAAAAAAATAAAAGGGAAATAAACAAAAAAAAAAAAATCCAAAGGAACCATGTCATTTGATTCATTTCAGACTTCTGTACATTGAAAAATCCCGATGCATCAAAATTGGGCCCATGGTTCATTGATGCAGACCATGTATCTGAAAGGCAGCCTGGCCAGCCAGATGAAGCCCCAAACCCCCAAGAACAGCCTCTCTTTGCCATCCGATCTTTGGCCTTTTTACAGCACCCTTGTTGCACTTCTCCCCTAACCATGCATTTGTAGGCCACTGATCAACAGGTTCGGGCTTAAGATTTGGCAGACTTTTGGGGCAGCGCCCATCCTCTGTGGGGCTCACCAGATCAATTGTCTGGATCACTGAAATATGGAACCCCACTTGATCGGGGGAAAGGATATTACTTATGCCCTGATACATCAGGAGCTCATAAGTAAAAAAGTAAAAGCAAATAAATAAACTTACAGTCCAGTATGTAAAGAGCCTGGTATTGTTATCTCCATACAGATCTGGGCTGACCTGTTTTTTTTATTTTTTTTCAAATAAAAAGCATTAGAAGAGAGGAAATAACTGCAAGAAGTGTGTGTGTGTGTGTTTTGCAATGTAATAATACCTGCCAGCCAGCTTCAATGCTGTTAAGATCTTCCCCAAACGAACCCCCCAAAATCCACAGTTGAGACAAGCTGAACTCATTGGGCTGTTGAATGTTTGGTTGCCATACATTGATGGTAGCCTTTGCTCCATAGTACTTATCCCCTTCCACATAAGCAATCGCATGCTACTCCAAAAAAAAATCAAGAAGATATAAAAAAGGAAAACAGGAAAGAAAATAAAGTAGCTGAAGAGAGCATTTATTTATTCTTTTTAATTTTTTTGGAACGCACAATCACCCATTCTGTATTTAACGCTTCCAATATTTGATAATACACTCCTTTCTTTCTCTTAAACCAAATCCATCCCACGTATTACAAAATTACAATGTGTCTGCATGGGGGTGTAGGTATCAAAAGGAGGGGTGTATATATGCACAAGTAATTGCATGCTCCTCCAAAATAAATAAATAAAATCCCCAAAGTAAACAAGAAAGAAGGGGAAAAAATAAAGTAGCTGAAAAGAGTTTCGATTTTTTTTGGGAAATCCAATATACATTTATACCACCTAATATTTGATAGAAAACCCCCTTTTTTCTCTTATCACTGCAATTGTACCAACTACAAAGTGCTATACATGGGGTGTGAGTATCAAAAGCAGGGCTGTAGATATACATAAGAAATTGCATGCTAATCCAAAATATTATTAAAAAAACGCTCAAGATGTGATTTTACTTTCGGGAAACTCAATTTCAGATTTAATACCCCCTAAATTTGATAGTATACCCCTCTTTCTCTTCAGTGACAAGGTGCATGACAATCATTACTCTAGAAAGTCTCTGCATGGGAGTGTAGGTACCAAAAACAAGGGTGTATCATTTCAATTACCTGATGGCCATTTTGATTAACCAGGTCAGGATCTGCAGACCTGGGCTGAGGAATGGTTCTGTGTTTCTTCCTTCCATATCTTTTAACTGAGCTTGCTCTTAGAATATCATCTCTCTTTGTTCTTCTGACGGGTATAGTGTCTTCTGGGCACCTTCCATTCAAATGCCAAAGCTGGGAAATTTTCGAATCTGAAGAAGCTACTTTGCTTTCATCAAAAAGCCCTTCTGGATGGAAAGTAGGCCTCATCTGGAAAAGAAAAGAAAAAAAAAACCATTAAGATTCAAACGCAGGGGAAAAGAAAAAAGAAGAATGCAGAATCCCGGAAAACCAGAAACCGACCTGGATTTTATGGTCTTTGAGGAATGGGTGATCAAAGGCAGGTTGATGAGAGACATGGACGCAGTCGATTATATCCCCATCTGGACTCTGATTTTTTTTTTTTTCCCATAAGAATAACGGAAATGATTAGCCATGTCATTGAGAAAAATACCCACAAAATGATTGGAAGGGAAAAAAAAAAAGATAGAGAAACGAAGTTGGAAAAGAAGAAAATAGAAAAAAAATATATATAATCAAACCCATACAAGAAAAAAACATAAAAATAAAAATAAAATGAGATTTTTCCAATTTTTCTACAACCCATTTCAGAGAGAGAGAGAGATTTACACACTGAAATGTAGAAAAATAAAATAAAATAAAAAAAAACCAAAAAAGAAAAACAGGGAAAAATCGCTAGAAAGGAAATAACGATAGGCTAAAAAAGCATCTTTTCGGAGAAAAACCCAAAAGATTTAAAAAGAACAAGAAAAAATCTCCGGAAATAAAGAGAAAAAAAACCCACTTTCATAAAGAAAAAAGAAGATATATCTAGAAATGTAAAAGGAAAATCTTAAAAAAGAAAAAAAGGGGGAAAATGCAACCTGAATACTCTTCATAGCGGGTTTATTTAACCGTTTCAACTGCTTCCGAACCTCCAATCTCTGTCTCGTAAGAGGCATACCCCCTGCGCACGATAACATCACCAAGGCCAGAATCACCATCGTTGCCCTCCTCAAGCTGCTGCTAACCTCCGCAGCCATTGTCGACGACAATAGCATCCAGCGACTCTCTCTCTCTCTCTCTCTCTCTCAGAGAAGGGCGTTCTTCACCATGCGGCGCTCTTCAACTCTGATAGCACTACTGTGCGCCTCCCTCTTAGCTCAGGGATTTCAAGGAGATGATGTGGTGTGAAATCAGCTGCAGAAAAATCCAATGGAACTGCCCTTTCGTGTCATTTGACGGTGGAGATTATTTGTTTCCCCCCACTCTCTGTCCCTCTTCTTCTACCTTCCTCTTTTTACCACGACGGAGGGTAAAATGGGCAGAAAAATATGGTAGTGGGAAATACACCTCGTCGATTTCCGGCGTTTGTCGTTTTGGGGATGGATGGGATGGTGATGTGTTCTTCTTCGACTCCAGCTCTTATCTGATGCGAAATTACATAACTACCCTCTTCCTCGTTTTAAATGACTAAAATACCCCTTCATCACGTGATCCCTATTCCTGCCCTTTCCGAGTTATTTGATACTCTGGTGGTGTGTGGTAGATGATACTCAGGCACTTAGGATTTGTATACGTTGGATAATGAAACTAAAGTTTAAACTGTCCGGATTGTGGGAACCTTTCTAGATGGACCATATTCCGGAAATCATACTGTTTTGGAAATACTAATCTCTGATTCGCGGAAACTTATATCTGAAGTAGAGCCCGTGTCTATTTTCATCACGCCGTCCAATGAATGTCCACCAATCCATTACCTAAATAATGAAATTAGTGTAAATTTTGGCTGATCATGCATTGGAAAATGGGCCTTACCATTTGGACAGTTCGTTTTTATTTATTTATATTCCAATTGTACAATTTCTTAGTGCCTGCGTATCAATCATCATAGTCTGCCAGAGTATAAAAGTTTTTTTTCCACTCTCTGTGGTAACACGTGCACGAAACACAGACCGCTTATCTTGTGAACAGCGGACGAAATAATGGATGGTTAAGAATGACAATGCCGACATTCAACGGACGCAATTGCGTCCTTCCTCAGTATGACGCAGATCTGTGAAGGGGGCCCACCGTTATGTATCTGTTTATCCAGGCCGTCCATCCATTTTCTAAGATCATTTTAAGGTATGATCTGCGTCTTCACAGATACATCACGGTGGGCCCCTTCACAGATGTGCGTCATACTGAGGAAGGACGCAATTCGCGTCCCATTCAACGTACCTGTTTGGCGCACGGAGTGGCCTCGGTGATAGTAGCAGAAGTCGTATAGGGCTGCCTGATGAGCGAATTGGATGATGTACACGTGTCTCATGTAAGGACACGTGAGGGTTGATGACCATACAAAGTTACTGGAGCCCGTGCACCACCTTCAGTGACGTAATCCAGTTTCCTCGGGTAAAGACTCAGTACGTCATTGCATGTGATGCTCTCCAGGTCGTTCATCTAGAAGGCTCCACTGCAAATGGGCCACCTGAGAATATCTCACAGACCAGAGATCGTAGCCGTCGACACAAATGATTTTTATCCCCATGTAGGATAGGAGTTAGCTTTATACTCTGGCAGAGTATGACTATTGATATGCAGGAACTTCGAAACGGTCCAAGCGGCAAACATTAACTCCGATTAAACGTTCCAGATTGTGGGGGCCATTTTAGGTAAGCAATCATCCAAAAGTAAGATTGATTGAACAATACAAAGCTATGATTCATGAGCATTTCTTTGTTGAATCTGGACCGTCGAAAGCTTTCCATGTTGACCGTTCCTAGTCACCTAGTTAAAAATAATCAGGATAAAAAATGCAATTTGGACGGTTCAGTGTCAGTTAAGGCCCAGCTTATGTCTGTAACAAGCATGGAACTTCTTATTGTGCATTGAGTTTGTACACGTTTGTTAATCTAAGCCGTTGATTTGATGACCCCTCCATCGATGGATCATGCACAAAAAAAATCTCTCAAATCAGAAGATCCTGCATTCTGGACAATGGGTCTTTTCTGTGGTTGGCCGGTGTTTTCTTCTTAGCCTTGTATTTGCATGACAAGTACGTCAGAGAAGCTCGAGTTAACCCATGAAGGAGATTGTTTGGGCATGGTCCATCAGATCAATGGCTCGAATAAACCCGCCATGGCCCCACACATGTCGGTCACAAACGGGGAACTGAGCCTCACAGGCGGTGGCGTTAATCCATTTACATGTGTGGACCATGCTATGTGATCGAGACCATTGATCTGACGTTGCCGGTGGTGGATTGATCATGCTAAAAAAACCCAAACTGGAAGATCACTACAAAGGTACTGTTATTGTACGTTTTCTCAAACATCAATTTGTGGATTAAAAATCTAATGGCTAGGATCGTCCAACCTAAGATATTTTTAAGGGCTTGCTTAATCCAAAATGGGAACATTGGATTAATGGTTTGGACTGCATAGGCATGGGCACAAGTATGTACAAACTCCATGCACATTTGAAACAAGTTAATGGGAATGACAGGTTACTGTTCATTATACCTGAAATCTGAACCGTATAAACAGTGGGCCCAATGTGGATAGATTATAAACAAAAAATTACAAGTAAAAAATGAGCCTATCTGACTGATTGGTTGAAATCCAATGGACGGTAAAAAAAAAAAATGAAAAGCAGTGAATGGTCTGAATTCATCAAACGCATGACTACTAATCAAAGGTGGAGATCATATAGCAATCCCTATTGTGGGGTACGATCAACCTACAGCGTGGCCTACTGTCTACTATTTAGGTGTTGGGATGAACGGTACATACGACTTGTACAGTAAATGAGGTCCAACACCGCAGTTATGGTACTGCGTTCTCAATCATACCATGTGTAGGGCCCATGCGCCCGTCTTCCATTTGCATGGAAATTGAAAGGGTAGGTCGGGAATATTGAAGTGAAATTGCATTGCATCGCACACTCTACGATGGTTTTCATTTCATGCAAGTGGGACCCGTAGCTCTGTAATCCAGACCATTGGTCTGTTGACTCAAATCTCGTAGATAGAAAGACACGGAGACCAACGTAAGTGCCACTTTCATTTGAATGTGGACCGTTCTGGCTCCTCTTCTTAACAGTGTGGGCCGCAACACAAAAGGTTAAAATTGTCCTTAAAAGGAGTCTTTTCATGAACAAAAACAAATGGTCTAGATTAGAAAAGTGGACCCCACTTGTCAGAATTGAAAACCATATGTATTGAGGGAAAAAAAAATGACATGGATCGTCCGTATGCAAGCTTGAACCACGAGCTATAAAAATCTGTACGGGTCTGGCATTTCTTTTCCGGATAAGTTACACTACAGCAGCTGTACCACTGCAGCCAGCCGCCCATACAGAAGTTCAAACTTCAAAGGGATGTGATACTCACAAGTTCATGACACTTGATACTCAGGCACTCAGAAATTGCACATGTAGGGTTCAATACAAAGTTAAACCGACTGAACCGTGGAGCCCACTGTCAGTAAGCCACAAGCTCAAAATCAGATTGGTCAGAAAATCCTAACCTTTGATTCCTGGACACTTGTTTGTTGAAATTGAACCATTGGATAAATTTCAATTTTAATCCTCCAATGAACGTCCACTAATCCAATGGTCGGATGAGATCTAATCTGGGAACCATTTGGGAAGTTTAACTTTAATTAGTCTCATGCCACGTCTGTAATTTCAAAGTAATTTTCAAGTGCGTGCGTATCAGCGATCACGGTCCTCCAGAGTATCAAATTGTTTTCTCAAACAATGCGGGGGCATTTTCGTCATTCACAGGGTTTTGAGTGCATGCACGTGTTCTCTTGTCAGCTGAGTCGTTAATACCAAGGCGGAGAATCGCAACGGTACACCGTTACTCCGGTATAACGACGCTATAACGGAGCAATGGCGAAGGGAGAAAATCAAGGGAGATGGATGAGAGAGAAAAGCATCCAAAGCGCCGAAGATTAATGCAATCATATCATCAAATTAGAAAACGGGACAGGAAATCCGGAATCGTCCCCCATCATATGCATCCAACAGCCAATCTGTGGGGCCCACTATGTAGTATGCGTGACATCGACTCCGTCCATCAGGTTCGTACCCTTATATAAACCCTACATCCAAAATATTATCAGGAGGAAAAACTGTGGGGGCAGTGTAAACTACCCCTGAAAACCTCTAAATTCATGAGCTCTGGCCCGCCTGAGTTTTGTACCAGGTTGATTTTTGTATTTTAACCTCCTCCTGGTGGGTTACACCTTCTGATCGGGTCTGATGAAATAAATACACCATGGTGGCCCACAGAAACCTATGGTTGACTTCTCGTCCATATTGTTTCCTGTGGTGTGGCCCATCTGACTTGTTGATTGGTATGAATTTTTCCAAGAAGTCCTATCACCCAAGGATGCACCTGATTGACGGAATGGATGCAACAAGTACAATACGGAGAGGCATTGTTGCAGGCGTCAAGGACTCCTGTGGTAGAAACTGAAAGTAAAAAAAAAAAAATGGGAACTTCCACACACGACCGCATCTTTCCCACTAATATGTCACGTGCAGGAAATCTCATTCACCCAAAATGTGGGCCCCACCATGAGATCACCTGGAACTAAAATCAGGCCGGTCCACTCATTACCTGGGCCACAGATGTAAATTGACTAAAACCATTGGCCTTTACATTGACTTGGATGGGAAAGCCCAACCAATGAGTGGGCCAAAATGATTGCCTCACCAGGTAATCTTCATGGTGTGGCCCACCTTTTGCACGGCTGTGATATCCAGCACATGGGACACAGATCTGCATGTGAAAGTTCACATAGGGTGGTTGTATGTGATCATTTCTGGACGGGAAAAAATTGCTGATTTTGCTCTCTTTTCTTCTCACAAGGAGCACTCCACATGGAAATAATAATCTTGGAGCGTAGATGGGCCAATTAAAAAAAGGCCCACCTTACAAGGAATTTCTGTCCGTTGAATGAATCACCACCCTTCTATTTTACTCCATCGTGACATCCTACCCTTTTCTTTAATTAAAACATAGATTTCATTTTCCATATTAACCGGGATACGGATTCCCCATATATTTCCACTCTAATGTATATAGATTGAGTTAGATAAATGTCCAATGTGTCATTAATGGATCATCCGTGTCTGAATAGTAGGCGATTTTTTCAGAGTCATGTGTAACAAAAAGCTCTGTGGGGACCACCATGATGTGTGTGTGTGCGTGCGCGTGATGTCCATTCCAACCATCAGTTAAGCTGTCTCGTGTTAGTGCGGGGGACCTGAAGTCCAGGTCCATACAAGTGGCCCACACCGCACGGGACAGTGGAGGATCGGGACACCCATCATCGAAACCTTTCCTGGGGACCAGATTGAAGGGAATCTGATCGAAAACTTCAGTGGGCCCCAAGAGGGTTTCACCAGTAGCCATCTCCAATCCTCGGTTTTTTCCCTGTGGTATGGCTCACTTGAATCTTGGATCCGCCTCATTTTTTTGGTACCCGTCCTAATATAAGCTGAAAGAAAAGATGGACGGAGTGGATCTCACGTACAAATCACAGTGGGCCCCACGGAGAATTTCGTTACACAGTAGGAAGTTCGCTTGGGTCTGAATGAATAGACAGGTAACCTCCACGGTAGGGCCCGTTTTCCCATCTTTTGCACGGCTGGGATGTTCTACACGGTGCAGCAAATACAGGGCCGTCAGTGATCATTTCTCCGTGAGTCACGGACCCACACGGTTGGTAATGGTCTTCTTTTTTTTCGGTCTTTTCGGTGGAGATAGAAAGTGAAGAAAAACACTTCCTTTCTAAAAGAGTCAAATACCACCTCTAAAATCTACTTTAAAAATCTTTCAGTTTCTTTAGAAAAGCCATCTAATCCTGTTGTTGTAGTGATATGGGCCCCTTACATCATCATGACCACACACATTGATCGCGGAATTTGGTGCGTCCGATCAATAGATCAGCCCACCTGTCCACTTCGACTTGTGGCCACTACATTGTTAAACGGCAACGATAACCGGCCCATTCCAAATGGACGCTGTTCATTCGTTGGATCTTGATAACTTGTGTTTTGATTGGCCGATGGTGACCAGATAAACGACGTGCCACTACCGTTTCCTCACTGTCAAGCTACCACTGGTCGGTGTCCAGTGAAAGCTACCAAATGCATACAACTTCAGATCCATACAAAATTAGTTATTAGCCGTTCATTATGGAGGTTGGGTATGGGACAATTGGACAAAATCCCAGTAGCTAGTAGAACAGATGTGGCTTTATTTGTGTACACTAAGGGCCAAAGTAAGGTGGCCCAGGGACATAGAAAAGGCTGTGGGACCAGTGTCATCACACCCAAAGAAAAAAAAAAAAAGAAGAGAGGAAAAAAAAGAAGCATCTGAACCTGGATTCAATGCAAAAGATCCTATTGTAAATTCTGGTAGTCCACTGACAATTAAAAAGAAAAGGGCTGGTACTATTTCTTTAAACCTTCACATGGTCTGAAACATAGAGATTTATGTTGATAGTTCACCACCACTTTCTGAAAGGGAGCTTAGGACAGCGCGTGCAGCAGCTGCAGTCCCTGTTGCTCATTTGATAGAGCGCACATCCATATTTATATTCGTACTTATGTTGGGCCTGAAATGACATTTATACCTGCACCCTTTAAGATGCTTGGGTACTCATTTATAATTTTAAATTAAAAAATACATATATATGGTGTTAGAAAATAATTAAATCTTATATCAAAAAATTAAAGAAAAACTACATTTTTTTAGTTTGTACACCCACCCTCTCAGATAGTCACACCTACATGTTAGCCACTCTACTTGGGAATTGATACCTAGGACCTCAGTGTTAAAGTGAGGTTATCTTCACTCATACTACCACTTGAGCTATAGATTAGGGCGTGGAAGGGTAAGAACTTACATCTCTAGATATTTATGTTAAATAGATAGTTGATAAGTCTGAACTTCTTTTTTTTTTTGGGTTAGTCACGTATTGCACACACCCTGTTAGATGTGTAACGCACCCACTCAGTCAGTCACACAATGCTCCCACCCACTGGTGGGGTCAGTGGATTTGAAACTCGACGACAGCAGTTGAAAAGTTCATTTATGAAATGCTCCCACCCACATATATTATTTATTTACACACATGGAATTCCAATATAGGTTGGGGCATACCCACACCCTACTCATTTATGAATCATACTAGGAAATATACCCAATATACCCAAAACCGGGAGCAGATTAGGTGCGACCCCGGACTCACGCAAGACGGTGCGGCCCTTAAGTAGGTTCACCGTGGGGTCCACCTTGATGTATATATTATGTATCCACACCGTCCAAATGGTTATACACATGATGTTATTGCATTAAACCAAATATCATGCATATCCAATTATCAGGTGGACCATAGCATAAGAAACAGTGGTGATTGACCATTAATGGGCCACGAGAACTTTGGATCAATCTGATATTTGTTTTTTACCTTAATCCAGTCTCATTTAACCTTATCCACAGATTGGATGGTAAATAAACACTACATAAATATTAAGGAGTGCCCTGAGAAGTTTTTAATGGTAGGACGGGCAATCACCACTCTTTCTCATGGTATGGTTCACCTGATAATTGGATCTGCTTAATTTTGGCAGAATGCCTTCAAATGATGTGAAAAAACGGATGGACGGCATGGATACATAATACATACATCAAGGTGGGCCCCACAGCAAACTCACGATCAGGGCCGCACCCTCTTAGGTGAGGCCGGGGTCTCACCTAATCCGCTCTCCCCAAAACCCACATCCGCACCCGTTGAGCTACACCAATACCCAAATCATGTAAGGCCAACCTCTGGTATCCATTGAGTGCACCCAGCCCATCAAACACCCCTACCTACAATATGAAAGAGGTCTCAGGTGTAACCCGGTCGACCATAAGTCACTATTCTCTCAACAGATAACTTCCAACTTTTCATGTCCGCAGGACATCCAACCAGTCCATTAGGTTGTCCTTATGATGAGGATAACCCTATCAAAAAATCAGCCATATCCACTAACCAAGTGGACCACACTAGTATTTTGTTACTTATCAATAGCTATAAAAAAAAATTATGGTGTGGCCTAACCTGATGAGTGAATGGGGTTGATTTTTACACATGGTGATCCTCATGGTGGGATCAATCTATTGGACGGTTTGGATGTAAAACATACATTGCATGTTGAAAATCATCCACTTGGGGGAGCATAATTTACAGTCCAATCCGGTTGGATGTGAACATTTCTCAGGTCGGGGTATGTATCTTTATACTTTTTAAGAAGTGTATACACATGTTGTCTGTGTGTGAGTGGGATCCTTTCCTCCTTTTAGGGGCTATGATTGTGCTATCCAATTCTCTGAAATATTCCTTATAAAAGTGCATACACGATACCCCAAATGTATTTACTTACTTTTAAATACATGTTAATGTCATACACTCAAAGATGTCAAGATCCCTAAAAAGAAAACTCCATTTTTCTTCAAGTGAAAGAGGCCCACCCTTTCCATTTAAATACTCTTACCTTAAATAATTGAGGGAAAGATTCAGGCCCCACCATCACATACCTAGAACCTAGTAAGAATCCAAAGATGATAAGGCTATTGATAAGGTTACGTTGATAGTTCAATGCCTATTTTTAAGTTGTGGTGTCTCATCTAAGGTGCTAATTATGTGTGGGAAATCACAGGGATTGAATGATCCGAAACATTCAATCAGTGGCTGCCGAAATGAACCGTAAAAATGAAATGGCTAGTGGTCCATATTCAACAAGGGAAATGAGATACCAGGCTCAGGCCTTGGGTTTTATACTGTCGGGCCGGATCTGGCCCATTGTCACCCCTAAAATGGTGGAAGACACATTGCAACTTGGGAAATGGTGGTGAACTATCCCCATAACTAGCCTGTTTAAAATCCATCTTTAAACGAGTTTTGGTAAATACATAGAGGTCCAACACACTGGAATATGGTGAAGGAAGCAGATTGCCTCCAGCACCCACCACCAGGGATATCCATGGTGGCACGACGTGGCCCAAGCTCTGTGGGATCCACTGTGACGTATGTGTTTCATCCACGCCGGCCAGCTGTTTTGCCAGCTCATTTTAGGGCATGAGCCCAAAAAGGAGGAAGATCCAAAGCCCATGCGGACCACCCCACAGGAAACAGTGGGGATTGAACGCCCACCGTTGAAAACTTCTTAGGGGCAAACAGAAGTTTTGGATCAAGCTTACATTTGTTGAACCACGCCGTGCCACCAGGGATATCCCTAGTGGCGGGTGCTGCAGACAATCCGGCTTCCGGTGGTTTAGTCATCTCTCTATAGTCTATGGTACACCGGTCAAGGTGATGTGCCCATCGGGACTCTCCATCTAGTGGGCCTGGTTATGGATGGCATATGTTTCAGAAACTACACTGATCAGACGATCATCATATCTATCACTTCTCTACACTTTATGCCACCTAATGCTGACCATTAACCAGTTTTCTTCACTACTTTTGCTTTAGACGTCACTTTTCTGATGACTAGGGTCATCTAGCCTAACTGTTTCTGGAACAATCCGTCATCCATAGTATGGCCCACCAGACGGACAGCCCTGATTGACACATCAACCTACCATGACTTCTGTAGCAGGATTTCCCATTCTTCCAAACTACCATGTTAGTTTTGCACAGTAACTACTGGGCCATACTAAAATGGTATATCCTCACATGTAGCTACTGATGTATGTCTATTCAGATCACCCAAATAGTGGGTCCCATTGTAGATGGAGAAATCTCTAAAATCACCACTGTCAAGCAATCCTAACCATCCAATTGATAGTTATCAAATGGATAGTTAAAAGTAAAATATAGAAAGGGGTCCAAATGTGTCTCGCCTGCTAGCCCAGGCCCAAACAGTCGCAAATCCAGGCCTAAGACAGCCGTAGGCCCACCCCATCAACGGTTGGTGGCTAATCATCATTTGCATTTGACTTAACTTGTTAAGACTCGAAGCAACCGACCGAAAATCTTGATAAAATTGGAAGGAATCAACGCAGTTGGTGTCCATTGGTCTAAAACCGTAGATATGACATGTGTATGCGATCTAGACTGTTCAATCATTGCACCCAACATGGATGGGCCTGGCCACAAAATCACATTGGTTGGATGATCCTAACCATCCTACCTCAGGGCTTTTGCCTATTGAATGAGGCTCGTTTACAACTTTTTTTTATCCTTTGGCTTGTACCAAACGAACAGTCAGGATTGTTTGATTAGATCACTCCTTAAGCTACCGACATCTCCAAGGTGGGGTAGTTAAATGGTCAGACACTTCTGACCAAGTACACTTGGTAGGCTCCACAAATAGAGGCCCACCCCTTTATTTCTCTCTTTCAAGTCTGTACATCCCATCCCTCTCACAGCTAACTTGTCAGTGTCCCATTTGGTTTGGATATTTTCAAAGTTGGTTGTCCAACGATAGTCAGCAGTGTTATAATATCTCCTATTTTTTCTTCAGTGGATCGAGCTATAATTGCACGAGGTGACAGATTCAGATGCGTAGCTGGGATGCATCTATTTTAAAATATTTTCTAAGTACAAACAGGAAGTGGGAGAGTGAGTGAATCCAAACGTCATTCAAAGCAGGGGACAGAACCTGGTTTAGATGGATCGTGCAACCTATCCTACAAGTGGTAGAATTTATGGCGCTCCATACTTTGAAAACTCACTGAGCCTGACTCAAAACTCAGTCGAGTCAACTTGACTCGGTGGGAAACTCGGTACTGATCCTGACTGGACTCGACAGACTCATTGAGCTCGACACAACTCGGTGACACAAACTCGGCATCAGATGAGCCGAGTCACTTGCCTCTTGAGGTGGTATTTTATGAAATATAAAGGTGGGAATGGGAATTGATCCCTCATCATGTTGTTGTTGATGCTGTTCAAGTCATGTTCTACATTAATTATAATAAATTTAACTATTTTAAATATCTATTTACATTCCTAATATTTCGATTTAGGAGTCAAGTTACGGTTGAGTTTTTGAGTCAACCCAACCGGGGGTGCACCAGGTCCATACAGTACTGCAGCTACAAGGGAAATGCTCGAGAACCCCAGCAGTAACCCAAACCCACCTGAACATTGAGTTGAGTCGAGTCAAGTTTTTGGGCATTAGAACTATCCTGTCCTTCCTTTCCAAAATAATAATAATAAAAAAAAAGCAACTACCCAACTTTTCCAACACTGTTCTTGACTCGTTTTGTAACCAAAACATCAAGCATCACCAAACAAACGAAAGAGTGACATTTCTTGCACCTAACCTAGCTTCAGTATCAGCAACCTTAACCCTAGCTTCAGTTCAAGCAACTGATTGATCAAATGCATCAATTGCCGTTCACATGCGCTTTGGTAACTACTATGGATGAACATTCTTCACATGCACCATATATTTCTCTCTTTTAAATCTGAGTTCTGCAATGGGGGGCCTCATTAAGTATTCATGGGTACCTATTGAACTCGTGATGGAAGTGATGCTTCAATCAAAGAGCCCATAGTCAACTGATGGGCATTGGTTATGATTGCAAGGATTGAAATACTCTTTGCAGATTTCATAGACCAAACATTTTGAGAAGGCCCTTGCCAGCTGATAAAAGAATCAAATACCTCCTTATTTTCATGCACCTGACCTAACCCCTTCAATAAAATTACCAACAAACATAAGCATCACAAGAGGAATTCTATCCTACTGCTTCACAAGATGCTTAATGACAGCAGCCTTGTTGTTTCAAACGACAGTGTGGTTGTTTTGTTCAAAGGACAAACCAACAATGACACCTTCTTGGAATGGGAGAAATGGTGATAGTACTAGGGACCAATGTTTAGGCTTGGAGTCGGTGAGGGCCTGAGTTTGAGTTCGCATGGTGAGGACAGGAATCTCTCCAGGTTCTGTTATATCTTCACTTCATTATCTTAGTTTCACAAACATCACGTAACTGTTTTGCATATATCATATTCATCTTCATCCCCTTGTGGATATATTCCTCCCAGCTATGGTTTAGGCTGCCACCATTAAGTGAAAAAAATCCTCAACAAACAATCTTTCACTAATCTTCTTGAAAATATAAAAATATATTCACATGGCACTCAACTTCAGTAGTGAATTTTAATACCAAATATCGCTTCTTTCCTTTCCTTTCCTTCTTTCTTTTTTCTTCGTTCTCCTGCTTCTTTCCTTTCCTTTCCATTCTTTCTTTCTTTCATTTTTCTTTGTTCCCTTCTATGTTGCGTCTCATAGATTTGCAGAATTCAGTGATTATCACTTGCAACCAGTCCAAAAAGACGCTACATATTTCTAGAGTAAGATGAAGAGAACATTCTTTACCAGGGGAATCACACTCTTCAGTCTCACATAGTATAACCCAAGATGACTCCCAACGATTCAACCAAGTGCATTCTTATTGAGCTATCACATCACTTAGAAAGCATGTAATGTACATGCATTTGTAAGGTAAAAACATTAATGATTTCGATTCATGTAGAACTTCTTTCAAATGCAGAATTAACTGGGAGATTAATGGCACATGCAAGCACATGTTGATCAGTAAATGAACATTATTATGTTTGATTTCTTGAGCATGTACTTGAACCCCATTAAGCACTTTCACTAACAAGAGTTTCTATGCCATGAAATACCACTAGATCCCAACAGTTTCTTGTCTCTCAGGGGCTATTTGGATTGGTTGAATCCTCTGGAAAACCGAGGAAATAAAACCGATTTCCACAGATTTGATGTTTTCTCCTGTTTGTGAAAACAGATTTATCTGTGGAAATTGATTTCCGCTTCCCACAGCTTTCCTAGAAAAAATAGTGATTTCAATTTCCTCAAAAAACTTGTTAAAACTAGATTTCCACATTTGTGAGAGAACTTTTGCTCTCTCTCTCTCTCTCTCTCTCTCTCTCTCTCTCTTTTTTTTTTTTTTTTTTTTTTTTTTTTTTTTTTTTTTTTTTTTTTTTTTTTTTTTTTTACTGTTGGCCTTCTAACATTTTCATTGAAACCACATACGAAAACTATAGTTGCATGAAATATGATGCGAACAACAACAGATACGGGTATGGAAGCGGAAAGTGTCTGTTTCAAAATGTTTTCAAGTATAAACTGGTAGGAAGTGGGAGCGGATGAGCGAGTCCAAAGTGTAATTCGAAGTGGGAGCAGCACCTAGTTGAAGGGATTGAGAAACTAACGCTAAAACAAACAAGTTAATATAGATTCCCTTTCCTCTTATGTGGGTTTGGTTTTCCATATCCACTGTAGACGGATTGAGAAAGGAGAAAAGAGAAGAAAGGAGAGAGAATGAGAGAGTGAGGATTAAGGTTCGCACATCCTCCTCACCTCCTTCAAGTCTATTAACATAGCATTCAACACTTACAAAAATGCCACTAGCAACAAAAGTAAAAATACCCATTACATCCTAAACCTAGATGGGCGTAAGAATGGGCCATATAACAACCCACATTCACATTCGATAACATCCACGTTTTGGTTTCCACCTTCGATAACATCCACGTTTTGGTTTCCACCAATCCTAGAAGGCTAGATTGTCTCCTATCATCCTTACAACCACAACCAAATCAGCATCAGTTATGTTTTATTTTATTTTAGTTTTTTTAAGAATTATCATATAAGCTTTTAATATTTTCAAAGGAAGATGAAGAGGAGCATGCCTTGGACAGGAGATATAATGACATATCTCAAGATTCTCCCATCAGCAAAGGATCTACCATCTTGCACAAATTGACTAATTAGGCTCAGCAAATGGGATTGTAGTGAGATAAAAGAGGGATGCCTAGTAATTGCTTGCAATGAGATGACACCATCAAATCACTTCCTTTTTAGCATATACTTGCAATTTAAGGTGAATTTATAATACCCAGATATATGATGGATACTCGATGGACATGGAAGGAATCCAGTGCAAGTGCAGATTTTACACATAAAGCTAAATTATCGGACACAATATGATATGGACACTTAATCTACTTTTTAGTATATGTGTCTTGTAGAGGTGAATTAACATGTCCAATTTGAATTCCATCAACATCCAAGATATGAAATCATTATTCAGGGGTTGCTGCATGAGATTTCTGCAGTAAGAGTACATACCAATAGATATATGACATTTGGGACTGCGGATAATTCAGTGTACCCCGTGAAGCACGTGGGTGACCTTGCAATCCCACCCATGAAAGGGAGTTCAAAAGTCTTGGAGAATGTGTATCATGTTCCAGGATTGAAAAAGAACCTAGTGTCAGTGCCACAGATTACAGCAGCTGGGCACTACATTCTCTTCCGGCCTTCAGATGTCAAAGTTCTGGCAAATGCCAAAGTTCGTGGCCAAGTGCTCATGGAAGGGCAGAAGGTGAAGATGCTAGTGTTTTAAATAGCTACGCTATGTTGCATATAGCTTATGCTACGTAGCGTAGCTTAGCCTTAATGCTACGTCTATGCTACGTAGCTCAGCTACATGATAATTTGCATACTCTACACACTACGTAGCTCACATTACAAGTTACTTTTCACTACAACATTAAAATCAATTAATGTATCCAATTATTTGTTACATTTTTCTATTTTCAATTAAAATTAGTTAATCTTTACAATACTTTTAGAAAATAATATCAGTAATATTATTAAATCAGTTTCATTGCATTTTCTTTACCTTACACTTAATCATTGCCCTTTCCTATTACTTTAGGTTGTCTCAAATATCATGAAATTCTGTTAAGTTTTATTACTAATCAGTCCAATTTAGTGCAAAATATCGTAAAATTGGTTCAACCAAGCACAACCTTGATTAAAAATCTAGAAGTAGCGTGTAGCTTACGTTACACATTATGTAGCTTACGCTGGAGGGGTGAATGCTACGCTGACAAACTATTCGCTATTTAAAACACTTATATGACATAATGTCTTACACTCTTACTTACTTGAGAATGTTCTTCAGTACAAGGATCTCAACAATTCTTGTTTCAGTGTTGCCTCTTCTCTAGGAGACTAGATTACACTAACCTTTACAGAAAGAAACATCATTTAGTGCCTACCTAATACACAACACTTTTCTATCCAACGTGCATGTCAATGGGTAGATGGACATTAAGGGTCTGTTTGTTTCACCAATTTTTATGGTAATGTAAAGGAAATGTGCCATGATTACAAATTCCTTTACCTATCTCCTGATAACATCTACATTTGACTGCCGATTCCCGTGTTTGGGTTATCGGCTCTAAAATTGTAATGATGACATTTTCCCACTATTTTAATGTCAAATCATCACATCCATACATTGATTTCGCTGTTTGGATTTGAGATTTTCACTGTAATGCCATGAAAAAGTGCAATGATTACAAATTCCTTGTCTCCTGAAAATATCTTCATTTGACTGGTGATTTCTGTGTTTGGTTGGGCAGTAGTAAAATCATAGTGATGATGCTTTTCCTTTACATTATTGGGATAATTGGAGAAATAAACAAGCCCTAAGTTCTTTAAATATATTCAGATACTCATCTTAAATACAGAATCTCAATAGTGCACTTACTTTGTCTAGTAAGAAACAAGTAGACAACCTGCGCTACCCCCTCCAGCCGTCCTTAGGATTCTCACACTAACCCGTTAATGGTAAATCCCCTGATCAACCCTCGGGGGAGCAAACCCTAGATACCACAGACATTCCCGCCAAAGAGCCATTTAAGGCAGCTGGTGCACGGGGCGCCTACCCAAGTTTCGTCCTAATTGTGATTGGCCTCCTCTCATTTGTAGAACCGACCTACTTAGCACAAAAAAGCTTCCAGTTTTTAGAGATCATTCTCTACCAAGGGACCCTATGATGCAAGTCTAAGATCTTCATAACTGCAATCTCATATCCTATGGGCCTGTTTAGATTACCAATTGGCAGATTTTACCACCACCAAACCAAATAATAGTTGGTCAGATGCAGATGTTTTCAGGAAACGGGTAAAGGAATTTGTAATCACTGCACTTTTTCATGGCATTACCATGGAAATCTTGAATCCAAACAATAACATCAATGTACGAATATGATGATTTGGCATTAAAGTAATGGGAAAATGCCATTACTAAGATTTTACAGCCAATAAACTAAATGCGGTAATGGACAGTTACATGCAGATGTTGTTAGGAGAAAGGTAAGAGTTTGTAATTGTTGCACTTTTCCTTTACATTACCATGGCAATTGGTAATCCAAATAGGCCCTAAAGATCATTGTAACTGCATTCAAGGGATCCTCGCTTTTTCTTGCATGAACTGACTAGTTAGATGAACCACATGGGAGATGGGTGCAAGGAAAAATACAAGTTTCATTTCATAAATTGGAAACCTAAAAAGTGAAGAGCAAATGGGGGAATAGGCATAGCAAGGATAGGCAAAAGCAACTAGGCTCTTGTTAAAATGGTTGTGGTTGCGGAGATTTGGCATGAAAAGGGTGGCTTTGTGGAGGAAGGTGGCAGTGTCAAAATATGGCGAGAAATGTAGATGTTGGGAGGATGGGATCATAATCAGGGGGAAATGTTCCCTTGTGTGGAAAGCTGTCTTAAAGTTCGGCAACTCCTCTAAAGTCATTGGCAATGTTCTTTACAAGACCACAAGATCCAAAGTAGGCAAGAGTGGAAGGTTTTGTTTCTTGGAAGATCTGTGGATCAGTGACACCACCTTGGCTAATACTTTTCTGAGGCTATATGATGAGGACATCCATGCACGATCACCTACTGTTCCAGTGTACGAGAGGAGGCGGAGGAGAGCACATGTATTGTTGTGGATGGACGAGCCATATATGGGGCCCACTAGGCCCGGATTGAGAGTACTTATCAAGGATGGCATTGGACCATGTTTTGACATTTTGATCATTGGATCGTGATCGAGCGACAATCCGTTTTTGGCGGGCCATCATCGGACCGTTGGATCATCATCAGATCACGACCATGGCCCATGTGGGCCCGATGGACATCATTGTGACCACTTGATGGTCTAGGATTAGTTTGGGAATTATAATGTGGTTTGTTTAGTGTTTATGGTAGTTTATGAGAGCTTATTTACGTTTAAGTAGTTATGGGTGATATTTAATAAATAGTCATAATAAGGGAGGGGGTTTACTTGTAACTCTTCAATTTCTTAAAACTATAAAACAAGAGGAGGGGTGTGTAACCCTACGATGGTGGAAATAAGATTTTTTTTTTTTTTTTTTATTTGAGAGAGAGAGAGAGAGAGAAAACCTTCTCTTCTTCTTCTACTTCTTCATGAGACTTGAAGAAAATCTTCCATGTGATTTGGAAGAGAGAGATCGGTGTGAGGCCTTTCTCCCATTATCGAGAGTGTGAGATTCTCATGCATCCGTTTGTCTTCTTCTCACCATCAAGGTACGTTTGAGATTTTCCCCATCCTTCTTCTACCCTACAACCATATAACATCCCAACCCTCTTCTCCTTCATCTCCAAACCCCATTTGTCACTTTGCCCGCATGTGGGACCCACCTTAGCCCCACACCCGTTGCACATGTGACCGTACGGCCACACGTGTGGGCCCCCATGGACTGACCGTTTGGTCCCACCTTGATTCCCTTGGCTTCTCTCCTCTCTTAACCCAAGACCCTCAATCCTTTAACCCTAACCCTAACCCTAATCGTAAAATCCCCAAATTTCCCAATTTCCCCCAAAACCTTAGATTTGTCCACTCCCAAAATTTCGAAACCCTAACTAGTGCTACCCCTCTTCCCTTTGATCTAGGCCCTTCCTATGCTATGTGGATGTTCTCACATCCATGAGATCCTAGCTTTGGGGTATTTGATGGTTTTATGGGGCGTGCATGTGATTTAGTGCTTGAAAGATTCATGGTGCTTCATTTTGGAAATTGATGTGTGTGATGATTTTAGCATACTTTGTGGTTTTTAATTGTTTATATTAATTTGTCAATTGATCTTCGCTCATCATTTAGTTGCATGCATCGGTCCTACATCACTATATTCCATAGCTGTCCAAAAAATGTCATAAAAATGCCAATGAAGTGGTGGATGATAATGTAGTCTGGTTGTTGCAATTTTGTAGGAATATGTGGGACTTAGAAATTGAGATGTTGCCTAATCAGTTGGAATTATTGAATAAGGCGATCCTCTTCCAATATGTTGAATACAAGGAAGTATGAGCACCATTGAGGGGTTCCCTTCTAAGTCCTTTGAAACCATATGCTTCACAGATATGAATAGACACTTGTGGCAAAGGTGTGGAGTTCCTTCAACCTGACCTGCATCTATGCTTTTTGTTGGACACCCACAACCGACAAAATTCTAAAACTCAACAATCTCAAGAAAAGGAATCGGTCATTAGCAAATATGTGCACTATATGTGGGAAGAGTGAAGAATCAGTCGACCAGCTTTTTTATCCATTGCAATGAGGCATGCAGATTTTAGACAGGATTTTTTAAAAATCTATTTGACGAGGAATGTGTTATGCTGGGCACATTGGGGGAATTGATGAACGAGTGGAGTGGGGACCATGGGAGGCCTTTTAAATCCAGACTAGACGCAAAATTCTCTCGAGGATGCTTCCTCTAGTGATAATGTCAGAGGTGTGGAAGGAAAGGAATAGAATAATCATTGAAGATTCTCTTTCTAAGGCATGAATACATGATCACATTTCTTGGAAAATCAAAAGAGATTGACAAATTGGGGTAATGCCTCCCTAGAATTTCCCAGTGTATCCTTACAATCATCCTCCATAACTAGAGGGAGATGATCAATGACTCAGAAATGCCATCCCGTAAAACAGACTTTTGGGTCCCACCCTCTCCAAGATCATGGAAATCAAATATTGGTGGCTGTTGGCCTGGTAGTCTTGGTCCATCTGGGGTAGGTGTTCTCCAAGATGGATGATCTTGGTTCTTTCATCCTTATATTCCCAGGCCCAGTTGGGGAAGGATCTTCAAATAGCACGGAGCTTCTAGCTATTAAGGGGAATCATTTCCATTGCCTTGATGGAGCTTGTTTCCTTTTCCCCCTTCGGGGTTTTTTTAATGTAAATTTTGTTTTTGTTGAGTGCAAAAAGACTGACTACTGAAAAGACAATACGTAGACAATCTTAAAGCATTAAAATGTTTCTAGTACAGCGTATAGGAAGGAGTAGGGCTGTCAACGGATGGGGTTCGGGTTGGATCCTATAGCTACCTATACCGGGCTTGGGACTTGCCGAGTTCTGGTCTCGTTCTTGAAGACCTAGACCCAGATCCAGGTACCTTTTGGGTACCCATCAGGTCTTTAGATCTAGGTTTCTAGTTGGTTTGGGTCAAATAATAGCATTTACCTGGTCAAGCCACTTGATGGATGGCTTTAGATCACACATGCATTTGCCACTTTGACTCATGTGTGGTCTGTAAGTGGGCTCCCTTACATGCCCATGGCTTGGGAAACCTAATTCTAATGCTAGAATAACCAATATCTGTTAACATACATAATATCACCCATAAAACTAACTGGACCCAAACCCGAACCTAACTTGACCTGACCTGATTTTAACCAAGTGCCAGTTAATGGACCCAACCCGAACCCCATTGGAACCAAATTTAACCAGATCTCAAGAGCTAAGATCAGAACCCGACCCAATTACTTGACGGGTCCAAAAAGTTTGAACTGGACCTGTTAAGATCAGGTCAGATCCATCAGGTACCCATTAACAACCCTAGGAAGGAGATCACAGGTTTAAAACCCGCTCAATGCATTTTATCTATTAAAAAATATGGCTGGCAAGTTCAACCCCCCAGTTGAGAAGCTGGGCAATTGACCCAAGCAGTCTGAACATTTTCTCGCCAAAAAATGGGCCTAGTCCTGACCCCTGATCCAATATGTGTTTGGTTGAAGTCTAAAACAGTCCGAAATTTTGGCCCAGGCAGATTTGAACACTTTGTTTGCATGATACAGATCATGAGTAAGAATTGAAAAGAACAGAAAATTGTATATAATCAAGGAATAACGTGTTAATAGGATGAGTAGCTAAAATGAAGATTTTGAGATGGATGAGTGGCAAGACGGGGAAGGATAGAATTAAAAATGAATGCATTCGAGGGAACTTAGGAGTAGTAGCAATGGGTAATAAGATGAAGGTACACATACTTAGATGGTTTGGCAATGTGAAGTGGATACCAATAACTGCGCTAGTTGTGAGATGGTTCAAGTTGAAGGCTCTAAAAAGGATAAGGGGAAAGCCCAAGAGGATGTAGATGGGGGTAGTAAGAAAAGATTTGATGACCTATGTTTTAACTGAGGATATGGTCCTCGCTAGAGTGGAATGGTAAAACAACTAGCTGAACCCAACTAGTTGGGATAATGGTTAGATGACGATGATAATGACGCAACTTTGTATTGGGTCCAGGTTCTTAATAAAAACATAGATATGAAAGTGACTTGGTCCATGAAGAGTCCCTGAAATAAGAAGAGATCTGATCTTCTTTGATATTGGGTGGAAATCTCTACCTCCTAGGGAGCTATGAAATCCAACTTCAATGGTTACTCGAAGAGGAATGTGGGTGACGCAACCAAATGGCCACACAAGCTGATTGATCAAGATTTGAAGAATCCACCCATTCAAATTGTCTTGATTGATGATATGACCAAATCAATGGTCTAATAATCAATTGGATGGGATCAATGGTCAACTTAAATTGTGGGGCCTATTGGATCAATACAATAATGACTGATCTTTATGTTAGGAAATAAGTAATCTTACATTTTTCTTGCTCAATTGCTTTCTTATTTTAGAGATTATAGGTTCAGAAATAAGCCTTATTAGAATTCTTTAAAGATTTTTCCTATTTTGGAGATCTTTACGAGCTAGGAATCCTACTTTTAGGGGTTGTTTGGCACCATGGAATTGGTGGTAAAGGGTGGTAATGGGTGGTAATGGGTGGTAAATGCATAAAGTAGGTTGTTTGGCACCATGGAATTGGTGCCTTTCAACCGTTTTGAATTCTTTGCCAAAAGCTATGTTTCCAAATCCCTTTACCACCAACTACAATGGATGATGTCATCATGAGAATGACTTTAATTAGTTTCAAGAATTATTATATCCCCACCTTAATATTTATGAGCATCCACTCCGATCACTAGGTGTGCCACTCCATTTTAGTGGTAAGGACCAAAAGCTAGCCCGATTTGTGATTTAGGTAGGCCACACGAAGTGAAACAATTGTGAAAGATATCACTTGTATGTTGTTTCTAATCATATGGTTCAACCTACATCACATGCCGAGTTGAGGTTTGGGACCTACGGTTAATGATATACTTGATGATCGGGGTGGATTTCACATAAACTTTATGGCGGGCCACCGTTAAAAAATTTAGTGAAGTGCGTATCATACATGGAAAAAGGTGACAAGCAAAAATTTTGAATTCACATGGAATCCATATGCATGGTGCCAAACACAACCTAGGATTTGAATTACCATGGATTCCATGGTAATTGTGAATTGGATTCCAATTCACATGGAATCCATGCTACCAAAAAACCCCTTAGATTCCATAGATCATGTTGAAGATTGTAAGGGCCTATTCGGGAGCGTGGATTTGAAACCCCCTAGGATTGCAAACCCCCTGGATTTGGAATACCCTAGTTATGTTTGGCACCCTGGATTCAGAATCCCCTGCAATCCAAAAGTAGCTATGCATACTTTGAATTTAATTACTAGATCAACTTTTATATCCCTAATTAGTGTGCATATGTAATGTTTGGCACAATGATTGTAATAGGCCCTGTTAAAATATATACTTTGGCCAAAAATGATGAAATTCAAAGTCTTGGATGGGTTACAGCATAGGATCACAACTGAACGACTACCCAACGATTTTTAACCTGTTGATTTATATGGACAATGTTTGGACTGTGAAGATCATCCTATTCAAGTAATTTTAGTGATACAGTCAATAATCTAATTGTTTTGGGAAATCATCATTGGGCCACGTGCCCAATAGATTAGTAGCCTAGTGACACTATGTATTACACATGCGACTCATGAGAGGATTTTAGATGTAATCCTAGCTTCCAGGATTTCAAACCCTCTCTTTGAGGGGATTTGAAACCCCCAGTTGCTTTATGGTGCCGAAGAGAACGGGATTTGAAATCCCCTCAAATCCCCCCAAATCCATGGTGCCAAACAACCCCTAAGCACTCATTATAAATATGGCTTAGACTTATGCAATAAGACATAGTTGAATGGTGTTCTCTTTGAGCAAATTCTCTTGTTTCTTTATGGTAGTTGTTGAAGGTGGGGAAGTTATATCTAGTACAAAAGTAGAGGACTGATAAGCTTGTTCAACGTCATTGCATTCTTCTCTCTTTTGTGATTTGAACTTCAATCTAGCACGTTGAATCTTATTGCAAATAGTTTCTTTCTTGATCTAAGTTGCATTAGTGGGGCTAGAGGAGGTTTGGGCATTAGTTTCTACTGATCCTTTTTTTCTTCAGGAGGGTGCTAGTACAGTTGGTTCAGATGATTCCTCCCCATTGGTTATTCTTTCCCCTTTTTAAATATATTTTTTGTTTCTTAACAGTTCTTTCTCATTGTTTGGAATACAAGAGTAAGCAGCATCTTGATAATTTCTTGCTGCTAATATTTGGCTAGAAGATTCAAAACATAAGACAATTGCTCTTTGACATTTCAACTTCCACCCCAGTGAAAGATTACAAACTCCCTAGTCCGCAGTGCAAGGACCCCACTTGGTTTCTAAAACCTAATACAATGAGCCTTCTTCAGCCTATGCAGTGCTCCTGCTCAAAGGCTATTGCTTATGCTAGAAGCATGAAACCTTGAAGAGTGTATAGTTCATGTAGATCCCAATTACAAAAGGATTCTTCTATAAGGCGTTCTGTTCTGTTCGATGCGAAACACCCATAGCAGAAGTTCATCAGGGGTTATTCTTATCACCATCTAATCGAGATCAAACAGTGAAATGAACCATTTTCAAGCAATCAAACAAAACATTCCTTTACGCTTAGGCTGCATTCAAGTATTCCTGCTTCATGGGGCGGATTGGATGCATTGCCCCCAATATCCATCCAGATAACTCCACAGCCGACTCAAACTTATCCATATAACAATCTGAGGCAGAAATCTGCCTGATCCAGATGCGGATCCAAAAAATGGCACCGCCCCAGGAGCATTACAGACTTTATCTACACACCAAATTTCAATGTGAAATACATCCAACCGCAGCCTAAGCCCTTGACTCATACTTCAGCAAAATCATACACTGAGTTCCACTAACATATTCATCCAGTTCAATCCACACCATCCGCCACGAAACTCCTCTCAACACCCAATCCTCAATCCAATCCATCCTTCATTTAAAACTCCAGAAGCAAAAGAAAAATGAATAACGAAAAAAAAAAAAAAAAAAACAATTCCAGACATCAAAGAAATGGAACATATATTAAAACTAACCGAATCATCGCTGAATTCAACTCAGTCCGGAAAGAAAAGAAAAACCCATATCAAGAAATCCACTAAAAACAACACCAACGATGCAACGAATCCAAAAAAGAAAAAAGAAAGAAGATAATTACAACAAAGAAGAGAAAGGAGGAATACTATACAGAGAGATAAGAGAATCAGTCGGAATGAGAATCGTCGGAGTCGTAGTCCGAATCGGAAGAGGAATCGGAAGAGGAGAAGGAGTAGGACTCGATTGTGGGAGGGAAACAGAAGAAGGAGCAGAGGCAGAGAGCAAGGCGGCCGAGCTGTTGGAGAGGGAGACAACAGACGAGCTGTAAAACGTCTCGGCTGCTGAGACGTTGGGGATTGCAAGCGATGTATTGGCAGAGATCTGCTGAGAGGTTGGCCACCGTCACCACCAAAAGACTGTTGAAAACCATCTCTCCTTTTTGGATTCTTCCTTCCTTTTTTCTCTTTTCTACGAAAGAAAGGAGAGAAGGTGCGTTTTTTGTTTGTAACGGATTGGAATGGCTGTTTCCTTTTCTTTTCTCTTATGTGCTTATTTGGACGAATGGGAAGATAGTTGAGAAGTTTTCATCTGAGCCGTCCATTGTGTATGACCCAGAAACCGGTCAACTAGGATTTTCTTTTTCAGCCAAGTTTATGGCCCACCTCAAGTTCAACGGTTTGATTTGAGTCACCAAATGCGCAATTTTGTTGGTGAATTTTTATTGGAGAGAGTAATGGTAGGGCGATCCGCTCAGTGGCGATTCCCCGACCGATAAGCCGTTTTACAGCCACATGTCCTCTCCTCCCAGCCCGGCCAACATCAATCTCCAGTTGTGGAGCCCGCATGATGATGTATAGACATCCAATCCGTCCATCACCTGAGTCAGATCATTTTAGGAGGTCAACCTGAAAATCATACTGGTAAAAAACTCAAGTGAGTCACATCATTGGCAAACGTGGAAATAGAGACTTCCACCTTTGAAATCTTCCACGGACCATTGTGATGTTTATACGACATCCAATCCATTCATAAATAAATATATGGAGAGTGAAGGAAGTGGATTGCGTGGTGTGCCACACACCACTGACCTCAGTGGTGTGTTGACGTCACCAAGTTACTGTGGGCCCCACCATGATGTAGGCGTAATATCCACATCGTCCATCCATTTTGAGAGATCACTTAAGGGCATGAGCCTAAATATGTGGAAGATCCAAACTTCAAGTAGACCACACCATAGAAAGCAGTGGGGGATTGAACGCTTACCATTGAAAACTTGTTGCAGGCCACGGGAAGTTTTGGATCAAGCTGATATTTGTGCTTTCCCTTCATCCATGACTGTGTGGCCTTATGAATAGGTTGGATGGCAAATAAACATCATGGTAGGCTCTAGGAAGGTTTCAATGGTGGACATCACTGTCCCCACTTTTTTCTGTGGTGTAGTTTATTTGACGGTTGGATCTGCCTTATTTTTTGGCTCATACACTAAAATAATCATGCAAAATGGATGAACGGTGTGGATATAACAAATACATCAAAATGAGGCCCATGGTTAAGTCAACACACCACCGAGGTCATATGAGAATGAGAAAGAGGGAAAACTCAAATATCTGCTTTACTGACAACTGTGAGTCCCGATAAGATTTCAATAGTGTGTCCTATCTAAATGTTCCCTGTAGTGTGGCCCACAAATGATGAATGGAGTGGATTTTATTAAAACATCACCATTGCCATCATTGGTATCTATGTCGCACCGGCTGCCTCCATACATGGAGCAGGGGAAGCCTGTTTGTATAATAGGGTGAATGGCTAGGGCAATTCCCCTCCCGGGGCGGAGTAGGTGTCTGTTACCCGTGCTGTGGGGTCCACCTTGATGATGTGTTGTATATCCACGCCGTCCATCTGTTTTTACAGAACATTTTAGGACATGGTCCCAAAAAATAAGCTGATACAAATTTCAGGTGGGCCACACCACAGGAAACAGGGGTGATTAAGTGCCTCACCATTAAAACGTCCAAAGGCTCATCTTAAGGTTTTCATAATGTTTATTTTCCATCCAACCATTTTATAATGTCAAGTAGATCTGGATAAAGGGGGAAAAAATATCAGCTTGATCCAAAACTTATGTGGCTCACAAAAAGCTTCTAATGATCAATCACCACCGTTTCCGACGGTATGGCCCACCTGAAATTTAAATCTTCTTCATTTTTTGAGTTGATGCCCTAAACGGATCTTTCAAAACGGACGGACATCGTGGATATACGATGCATACATCATGGTAGGCTCCATGGTAAGGATGGCACCGTATTGGGTGAGGCCGGGACCACACCTAATCGGCTCCCATAGAAAACTTTGATACTCTAGCGTGGTGGATGATACGCAAGTGAATTATTTTAAAATTGTATACCTTTGCATACAAGTTAAATTAAACTTTTCAAATTTTGGTTCGGAGAGTAGATGCGTCTTTAGTTAAAAATTGCGCAATTAGATTGGTGGACATTTAGTGGACGGCTAAAATAAAATATAAAAAAATCCAATGACACTATTTCAATAAACAAGTTTTCATGAATAAGAGGTTAGCCTAGAAGTTCACGCAACCACGAATTTTGAGGGACCCGAATCCTCTATAATGCACCATTATACATTGCACTCTGTAGTATGTGTGAAATCAAATTCATCCATTAGGTTCTTTCCTTGATTTTTAGTACCCGGGGTGAAATAAAATCCTGAATTTATGAATCAAGTGGGCTACTCTAAATTGAACAATGGGAATGAGAGGAGAGCGGATTATCTGTTACCCAAAGTAACACATTAGTGTGTTACCCTTACCATGTGGCCTACCTTGATGATGTGTTGTATATCTACGCTGTCCATCCATTTCTCCAGCCCATTTTAGGAGGTGGTCCCAACAATTAAGCATATCCAAATCTCAAGTGGACCACACCACATGAAACAGTGGTGATTGAGTGCCTCGCTTATCAACTTGTTCATAATGTCAATAGGAACTTGGATGAAGGGAAAATACAAAGATCAACTTAATCCAAAACTTTTGTGGCCCACAAAAAGTTTTTAATGGTCATTCATCACTTTTTCTAGTAATATGTTCAATCTGTGATTTAGATATATACATCAATGTGGGCCCTACAAAGTTAGGGTAACACCCACTAAGGTGTTACCTAGGTAACAGCTAATCCACTCTCAATGTCAAAACTATATAAGTTTTGTATGGGGCCACTCATGAAATGAATTTATAAAATCGGCCTGATAAAAAATCAAGCTGATAGAATATGCAACTATAATTTTAATTTTTTTTTTTTCCATTAATGTTGTTGAGGTTGTGCCTCACAAAAGGAGGTACTGACATCGCCTACAAGGAGAAGTCTCCTCTCTCCATCCCTTGTAAAATTTTATATGATGGAAGTCTAGTTTCAAAAGGCTTTTATCCATGATCTCTCTAATGACATAGTCGATATAAGGAGGAACATAGGTAAAGAGAGTTAGTCCTGTATCATTTTTTGGGTTATTTCTTGATGGAAGAGCTTGTACAGAGGAAGAATGGAAAGGGTAAGTCTTGTACTTAAAATATTATTTATTTTAATGAAGAAAAAATCTCTATGTTGTTGCCTTATGGAGTAGACATATTATCGAATCACTTAAATCCTTGTGCCACTTATCTCTCTCTCTCTCTCTCTCTCTCTCTCTCTCTCTCTATACCTTTTAACTTTTTGTTTAACCTTTTCCTTTGTGGTTTTGACTTGGATTGCATTAATCATATGCGGATGCTTTTCCACAACAATTAGTATTAAAGCCAAAAGTTGATAAGCATTTTAGCATAAGATCTCTGTTGGCATTTTTATTGTAATTGTTTTCCAGATTGCTAGATTAAGTTCTACTAGATTCGAGGCACTAAACTTCAACAAATTCAATTACATATTGTGAAAATTGAAGATGAATGCAGTGTTGGTGAAGGAAGAATGTATAATTGCGATAGATGAAAAACGAAAGAAGTTTATAAAAATAAAAGATTAGGTATTTAAGAAAAAAAAAAATCAATTAGATATAGTAGATCTTTTTCTTACGTTGGATGATTTGATTTTGTTCAACGTGTTTAATCAAACTACTACAAAAGTTTATAGAATAATTTATAAAGCCTATATGAAGGGAAATCAATATCAAAAAAGATATTTCTCCGATGACAATTGTACAACTTAAAGATAAAGGAAGGGTCTTTTTTGCAAGAAAACTTGAATGGATTTAATACATTAATTAACAAATTACTAGTGGTCGATGTAAAAATAGATGATAAAGTAAACGTTGTACTTATACTTTGTTTTATGTCATATTCTTGGGATAGTTTTATTATAAATCTTAGGGACAATTCAGATTTCAATATGAAGTTGACCTGTCTACTTTGCTTACCAAAGAGTCCCATAGAAAAACACATGAGGAATTTGTTAGTAATGTTATAAAGGCCAGAGAAAGATTTGGTGAGAAAAGTATCAGTGAGAGAGATTTGACGAGATCCAAGTTAAAAGAGCAGAAAACAAAAAAGTGTTGGAATTGTAAAATAAATTAATGACATCTTTTAAGAAAATTATAAACTTAGATAAGCAAATTAAGAAAATTACAAACTCGATTCGCATGATGGAGCATTGAATTCAAAAGATTCTCAAAAAAACCTATTTAAGAAAGATAATTCATTCGAAGACAGGGAAGTATTGTCGATAGTGATTATACGAGAGAATGTGAGCCATCAATGGATTTAGATCTTATATTTGATACTTTATTTTATATAATTCCTTATAAATATTGTTTCTATACATATTGGCTATGTGATAACAGCATAATTTATAAAAGCGATGATAGCACACATAAAATTGTAGGGATTGATAATGTCAAAATTACTATGTTTAGTATTATCATGCGTATAATTTTTTTGTGGCATATAAAGTGTATTTTTTCACTATAGTTAGCAACGCTATTGTTGCCAATGTCTTAACAAACTTTACTACAATCTAGCACAGATGGTTGGGTTGCATAAGTAAACAATGCCTAAAGGTACTTCTTGATCGAAATTTATTCTCTAGTTTAAAGTTTATTAATTTAGATTTTTTGTGATGATTATTTATTTGGAAAGCTCCATGAAGCTTATTTTCTTTCATCCACTATTAAAAATAATGATGTTTTAAATCTAATTTATTCTAATACTGCAAATGTTCCTATTGAATCATTAGGGGTTAAAAGTATTTTGTTTATTTTATTAATGATTTTTTCAGAAAAGTATGGGCTTATATGTTGGAAAGGAAGAATGATGCTTTTGCTTATTTTATTATGTTTAAAATATTAGCCGAAAATTAAAAAAGAAAAAAGATTAAGTATCTAAGAACCAATAATGGAGAAGAATATATATCAAAAGAATTCAAGAAATTTTGTAATAAGTATGACACTGAGAGGCACTGCATGGTCTCTGGTACTTCATAAAACAAAGTCGTAAAATATATGAATCGTAAGTTTATTGATCATACTAGAAGTATGCTGAGTTTACTTAGGCTCAAGAAATGTTTTATTTTGGATGAAACCACTAATATGACTTGTTAGTCAGTAAATCATTCTCCTACGACTACACTAGATTAGAAAATTTTTCAAGAGGTATGATTTGAAAATTTTATTAATTATTCATTCCCTTATACTTTTAGTTATAACACTTATGTGTGTATTATTAAAGAGCAAATGACTAAGCTATAAGTGAGGTCTAGAAAATGTATTTTTCTTTGTTATATAAATGGAACAAAAGAGTACAGATTGTGGGACCTTACTGCTTACAAATTAATGATTAGCTGAGATGTGCTTTTTAATGAAGATTCGATACAAAAAGATAATAAACTATCAAGCTCAGAGTTACGAGAGATAATTGAATTGAAATCTTTGAATGACATTCAAAATAAGTCCACTGGTTAATAAGATCAACAAGTTGATGATATTATTGAAAAAGTAGCTAATAAAGAGTATACAAATGAGATAACGAGTGTTGAAATTTAAAGTAATCAAGGTTGACGTTTGCATGACAAAAAAGCACGGATCTTATACTGAAAGATACGTGAATCTGCAAATGCTAGTCAATGAAAAGTGTCCACGGAGGAGGAGATAAAACTTTATATAAAAATAAAACTTAATAATTAATTATTTTATCTAAAGAGCGAAATACTATTTGTTGCAAATGGATTTAAAGTTAAAGAAAGATATTAGTGAGAATATTGAATTATATAAAGCTCGATTAATTGTAGAAGAATATACTAAAAAATAAGTATTGACTTAATGAAAATTTCTTTCTTATTGTTTGACTGAGTATTATTTATATTGTGTTGAGTATGGTAGTAATGCTTGACTTGGAGCTCGAGCAATTAGATGAAAAATTACTTTTGCACAAGAATCTTAATAAAGAAATTTATATAACTCAATTCGAAGGCTTTATTGAAGAAAATAAAAAGAATTTTATTTTTTTGTTGAACAAATCGCTTTATTGTTCAAGTAGGTATAAAGATGTTAGTATAATATGTTTGATTTTTTCATTGTGAGTTGAGATTTCAAACATGTGTGGCAAATCATTATGTTTTTGTTTGTGACTATGGTAATAGTGACTTTATTATCTTATTATCTTATATGGATGGTATGCTGGTTATAGGTATTAGTAGAGATATTATTATAGCATTAAAAGCTCGTTTGGATAGAAAATTTGACATGAAAGATTTGGGTGCCGTTAATCAAATTCTTGAGATAAATGTATTTAGAAACAGGAAAAACAGAAAAGTCTGGATAATTCAAAAGTGTTATGTTAAAAGAATTTTGCACTGCTTCAATATGCAAAATTATAACCCAATCAGTACTCAATTTCTTATTGTTGCAAATTATCTTCAGATCAATGTCCTACTACAGAAGCGGAGAAGTTAGATATATCTTAATTACAATATTCATCAATGGTAGAGATCATGATATTTGCCAGAGTGTGCACTAAGTCAAACATTGCGCAAGTAGTGGAAGCATTTAGTAAGTATATGATGAACTCGGGTAAAAATCATTAGACTGTTGTGAAGTGATTAATTTAATACTTAAATGGTACTTTTGATGCAACTATTTATTATAGTAACAAAAATATATAATTGGTTGAGTTTGTGAGTGTAGATTATATAGGAGATTGTAATAAAAGAAGATCTATTATATGTTATATTTCTCTTTAGCTCGTGATATGATTAGTTGGATGTCAAGATTGCAGTTAGTGGCAGCCTTGTCTACTATAAAAGCACAGTACATATCAGTTACACAAGTATATAGAGAAGATACTTGGTTAAAGAGGTTGTTCGAAGAATTAAAATTTAAGCAGAAAGTGGTGGTGATTCATTGTAACAGTTAAAGTACACTATACTTGTCTAAAAATCCTATATTTTATGCTGAGACTAAGAACATATCACTTTATCTGTGATATCGTGGAAAGTGGATGTATATCATTATACAAATTTTATAATGACGACAACGTAATGAATATGTTGGCAAAACATATTATACGAGAGAAGTTTGTTTAATGTAAGACTTCTCTTGAGCTTTTTGTTAACTAACAATTAGTGATGTTTGTGCAGCTGTAACGTTTTTTAGACTATTAGAGAAATTAGTCTTCATGTGGGGAGAATGTTGAGGCGATGTCTTGTGTATGGAGGTAATGACGTCTCCTACAAGGAGATATCTTCTCTCTCCATCCCTTATAAAGCTTTGTCCGATGAAGCCTAGTTTCAAAAGGCTTTTATGCATGCTCTCTCTTGTGGTGTGATCTATATAAGGAGAAGCACAAGTAGATAGGGTATTCCTGTATCATCTTTTGGGGTATTTCTTAGTGAAAGTTCTTGTATATAAGAAGAATATGAGAGGAATGTGAACGCTCTCCACTACGAGCTGTTGATTTCACTTCTGCTTCTAATTACACAGATGAAGTATAGAATTGACTCGGATATAAAAATGTATTTGAATTTTTAAAATTGCTAGCCCAGTGAAGCTTAGAATCTACAGCTGGCTACAAATCGTAGAATTAATTACAGGTAAGGGAATTATGAATTTTTCCAACTTAAGTTAATCTTGTGGTTGATTTGTAACCATAGATTTTGAGTAGGGGTCTCGGTGATAGAAGAGGAAGGGGTTAGGCACCTTCTTCTACCCGCACAGTGTGCAATCTCTACTTTGTACGATTTTATGATTTTAGGAGTATTCAATAGAATTTAAACATCATATATCTGGTCATGCTTTGTATAACCCATGTAGGGCTGAGCATGAAAGAATAAAAAGATCATAACATTACTTCGTAGAGTCATTTTCGGGTAAGCGAATGTAATAAAGGAAAAGAGATGCAAAAGAAAAAAAATGAAATTGCAAGTTGATGATGCGGATATATTGGGAATATAAAGCAAAATGAGATATGGGGTTGATTGAGATGTGAGAAAAAAAATGGAGAGATCATATGCCCTTTTATGTGTAAAATGAATGGTTGGATATCCCTGATCCCAACCCTACTCTTTGACTTTATTGACTTTTTTATAGACTATGTTGCTTAGAGTTGGCCCCCTGAGTCAGGCAGGGCTTCAACATTAGTCAAGAATCTCTGAAATCTTCGAAGAAGAAGAGGAACCCAATGTCTCTCTCATTGACCCTTCTCTATTTCTTTGTGTCCCTAGGCCCCTAAGATGTAAACTACGTGACTAAATTTATATATTGAGATTATTGGCCCGTGGTGAGTTGATAATGTGACACTTGTTCATTCCTTGTGATTTTAGCATCTGTCAGGGAAGTAATCTTGGTTAGGTAAAAAGAATATTAAGTGGTCATCGACTTGTAGCGGGCCCACGGTCTACTTGTCACTATTTTGTTCGGCAAAATAAGTTCATTGACATATGTGGAAGCGAACAACAAAAGTAGGGATAATGACATAACCCTCAACTAGTTGCGACCCTACAGTTTTATTTCACTGATCGAGTTAATTGTTAAAGATATTAGGGACCCTTAATATGTGATATGTTTAGATTTACAGTGCTTTACGGATAAGATATAGACAACTTTTATCAAAATAAACCGTAAACATGGTCTCTGGAGAGTTTAGATGATCGACAATGATCTCATTCGTTAGGTTTCAGATATGTCGATCAGGTCTGTCAATCATTTATGTCACGCGTTAAGAACCTTACCCCTTTGGGTGAAGCTTAGAATCTATGGCTGGTTACAAATTGTAGAATTGCTTACAGGTAAGGGAATTGTGAAATTTCTCAACCTAAGTGATTCCTGTGGTTGATCTGCAATCGTAAATTCTGAGTAAGGGTCTCGATGATAAAATAGGAAGGAGTTAGACACCCTCTTCTATTCGCACAACGTGCAGTCTCTACTTTGTAGGAATTTATGATTTTGGGGTATTCAACAGAATCTCAACATCATATATCTGGTAATGCTTTGTATAACACATATGGGGCCGGGCATGCAAGAATAAAAATATCCTAACATTACTTCGTAGAGTCAACTTCGGATAAGCGAATATAATAAAGGAAAAGAGATGTAAAAGAAAGAATAAAATTGCAAGTTGATGATGCGGATATATTGGCAATGTAAAGCGAAATGAGATCTGGACTTGATTGAAATGTAAGAAAAAAAAGGGGAGATCATACGCCATTTTATGTGTAAAATGAATGGTTGGATATCCTTGATCCCAACTCCACTCTTTGACTTTGCTGGCTTTTTTTTTGTGGACTATGTTTCTTAAAGTTGATCCCCTAAGTTAACTAGGGCTTCAACATTAGTTAAGAATATTTGAAATCTTCGGAGAAGAGGAACCCAATATCTCTTTCTTATTGACCCTCCCTGTCTCTTTGTGTCTTTTGGCTCTTAGGATGATAACTACGCGGTTAGATTTATAGATTGAGAATATTAGCCCGTGGTGAGCTAATAGTGTGACACCTGTCCCTTGTGATTTTAACATCTGGGAGGGGAGTAATCTTGGTTAGTTAAAAAGTATGTTAGGTGGTCATCGGTTTGCAGTGGACCCACGGTCCATTTGTCACTATATTTGTTCGGCAAAATAGCTGGGTTCATTGACACTTGTGAAAGCGATCAACAAAAGTAAGGATAATGACATCACTGTCAACTCGCTACGATCTTACAATTTTATTTTACTGATCGGGTTAGTTATTTCCAAAAGATATTAAGGACCCTTAATATGTGGCATGTTTGAATTTGTAGTAATGTACAGATAAGATACAAACAACTTTTATCGAAATAAAGCATAAATAGGGTCTCTAAAGAGTTTAGATGATCGAAAAGGATCTTATTCATTGGGTTTCAGAAATGCCGATCATGTATGTCAATCATTCCTGTCACGCATTAAGAACCCTACCTCTTTAATCGATTGGATTTTCTATAGTTCTTAAATTGCCCATGAATAGTTTTATCCAAGCTCAACCGAAGTATGAAGAGTAATTTAGTCTCATTTTAAATGTGATGTCTACAGGGGTAAGTCTTATACTTCAAATATTTATTATTTTAGTGAAGAAGAATGATTTGTGTTACTACCCCGTTGACTTGGCATATTGCTGAACCACGTAAATCCTTGTGCCTTCTGTCTCTTATTGTTTGTGGTTTAAGCTTATCCTACATCAATCATGCGCAAGTATATTTTTCGCAATAAATGTAGGCCATATGATTTTTTATGAGGCCAATCGGATATGAGTTTCTTGCAATACCTATTATAGGGAGTTCTGCAACATAAATGCCCTATGAATCTATGTGATATTGGTGTAAAATTCACAAAGTCTTAATTTTACCAGGCTATATCATGAGAGCTAAAAATTAAATCAAATCAAAGACTCTAAGTGTGCCACGTCACGAGAAATAGTGAGGAGTAAACACCTACGATTGAAACCTTACTAGGGCTAACAAAGTCCTATTAGACAAAGTTAATATTTATATTTTCTCTTCATAGATAATATCATCTTATGAATTATTTAGATGGTATTTAAATATCACAGTGAGTTCAAATGTCACAGTGATATTTGTATTTTTCCTTTTACCCACATCACGAGAAGATTTTGGGTGTTTCCATCATCTTTTGTCTTAGACCTGCTGCCTTTTATCTCTTATCCTAACATGAACTTGTTGTGTTTGTGTAATTTAATCAAACATAAGATCACATGTGTGATCAATGACCTGTATTTAGATTTTATGTGCAATTATGAAGTGCGAGCATTGTAGAGTTATACTCGACTCAATGTTTGATTAAATACTGGTGACCCCTACGCTGAAATTACTACGTTTGACTGGATTTAAAAATCCAACTATTGAGTTAGCCACCAATTGTGATCAACGATTAGGCGATTTACAAAAGGGTAGGGGTGAGTTTTTCTACGACTTTAGAACTTCTTTCACCATTATTTGCGATCAATATATACTTCTCAAAAGAGTGAAGATGAATAGATAAACTAAAAAGACCTAAACAATGCTGATTTTTATTTATATGTAAATGTGACTCATTAAAATTGAAAAAGTAAAATAATTAGAAATAGAAAGATTAATACCTAATTTCTTCGTGGGAACAGATGATTAAAGGCGAATAGTTAGTAGGATGTGATTAGAAAGATGATCGCCTAAATATGAACTCAGTTGATCAGGATCCAACAACTTAAGATTATGGATATTTAATTTAATCCTATGATACTGTAGCGATGCTTTGGATAATAGCGATCTATGCTAAGACTAGGCTATGTTAAGATAAACGCAAAAATAAATGTAATGTAAAAGAAGATAGATTGTGTTTGGCGTGGGCCTGAAGTTCTTTATCGCGTGCTCCGTTTATAGGTTTTTAGAAGGCAGTTACCTTGCTTAGTATTCAACATCGTGAAGAATTTGGATAATCAGTTGTGGAAATCTCCTTGATTCTTTTACATCAAAATAGTCTATCGCGTGCGACCATGTGTATAATAGAGAGATTCTCACTTCTTCAAATGATGTGTTGGCTGGAGTCTTCTGTCACTAGAGTCCTGCATAGTAGGGTTATTTGAGTCATCGTCACTTGGCTTTGACATTTATAGAGAGTTCTTTTGGCATGACTCTAACATTTAATGTTAGATAAAGATATGTGTTGATAAGATTTTAGCATCTAATGCTAAAAAAGAGATTTGCTTTAATGAAAATATTACTTTTGCAGAGATTATTTTTTATAGAACTCTAGCATTTAATGCCCTCTCATGTATAAGTCTCTAACTCCTCTTAAAGTTGATCTACACCATATATGACATGACTTTCATATGATGTCTTTTAAATCGTTTGATCTAGCTAGGCCAGGACAAGTGTAAACAATATTCTCAGTACACGAGTAAGATTTCGTCCATTATTTAACACGTATGCCGACTCATGGTGACATTTCATTAGTCCATGAGGGTGTGCCAAAAACGGGTGTAAATAAGATGATGTTCGACATTTTATTTGTATTGCAGAAATTCTATCATATAATTTCCAATGATTGAAAATAGAATCGAAAATATTTCATCTAAGTCGTTTGTCATTGTATGTCCTAGAAACCATTCAATTGGATTTTTCAATTAATTGTTAATTTAAAACTCATCTGAAAAAACACAAGATCAACGTTTTGATTTGAGTTAGAAGTATGACATATGAGCAATTTGTTGGTGAATATGTATTGAGTATTAAACTTTGTTAAAATACAGAATTTTCGAATTTAGCCGTCTTCTTTTGTTGTTTTATCTATCATTCGTGAGATTATGCTTCATGAGCAGTCCATTTAGTTCAATATACTCCACCATGAATGGCCATCTTGTAAAAATCAAACGAAAATGAACGTTCATAAAGGTTCTTGAGATTATCAATCAATTGTCTAAGCATGCGGGAGCAAGACCAAGCCGATGATCGGAATCATTTATACCTAAATTAAGGGGAATCTGGTTGGATCACCAGCAGGTCCCATAGCGACCTGCAATAAATGATTAACTTGATTTAGCAACTGTTCATTCTTTACATGTAAAACCCTTAAAAGATCATCGGGGCTGTAAATGATTTTTATTCGTGATAATCGGTGATGGCCCATGAGACTAATGGTTTTGATCACTAAGGTGGGCACCACGCACATAGGCAACGAAGGAATACTATGATTTCAGCTGGCGCGCGTGGACTACACTTTTGATATGGTGCAACAATACGCCTTGTAGCTATAGTTAGGATGGTCCCTACTCATGCCTCGGTGGTAGATTCACAAGAGTTTTAACACTAGGTTATGGGTTCAAGTGCCCATAGTGGTGAAATCCTATTGTGGTGTGAGTGTATGCGTGTGTTGGGGGTGTGAGTGCTTGTGTAAAAAAATGAAGCCAGTTGCGTCATGCCTCTTCTTAGACAATAATCTATCCAGGGGTTATGTGGAGCCTATCATGATGTATGTATTTTATCCACATCACCCATCCATCTTTTCAGATCATTTTAGGCTATGAGCTAAAAATGAGGCAGATCCAAAGCACAAGTGGACCATAGCATAGGAAGTAGCATTGATAATGACACCCACGGTTGAAACCTTTATAAAGGGTCACCGTGATGTTTATTTTCCATCCAACCTGTTCATAAGGTCATATAGACCTGGATGAAGGGAAAAAAAATGAAAACAAATATCAGTTTGATCTAAAACTACTATGACTCCTAAGAAGTTTTTAATTATGAGCGTCCAATCCCTACTGTGTGGTCCATTTGAGCCTTGGATCTACTTTATTTTTGGGTTTGTAACCTAAAATGATATGGAAAGATGGATGGACGGATGACATGGATAAAATCCATGCATTACGGTGGGCCCCACGTAGCCCCTGCCTAGACGAAGAATTGTTGTCAACACGGGGCAAGACGCAATCTGCTTCCTCAAATCGTAACCGCAACCACTATATCCATTCCATCCATTTATTTTGTCAGATCATTTTAGGGCGTGTTTGGATCCAGGGATTCCACCATAATGTGAAGTAAAACTCACATCATTATTTATTTCCTTTGATTGGATATTATCGACTCTTAAATCACTAGAATCTTTGGAATCACCGCATGACATAAAATTGGCATGGGTTAACATGACATAGTTTCATGGGCCCACCATGATGTATGTGTTATATCCACACGGTTTAGCCATCTTGTGCGATCATTTTATGTAATGAAACAAAAAAATGAGGCAGATGCAAATTTGAAATGGACCACACCACACTTAACAGCAGGAATTGGAAATTTGCCACAGTAAACTTCTTGAGGTCCTTAGAAGTGTTGGATCTTCCACATTTTTTGGGAGATGCCTTAAAATGATATTGTAAAATAGATAGACGGTGTGGATATAACACAATTGAACAAAATTACATCCAAGTATATTTAACCAAGAGGAGTATTGCATATGGACACTAATCCGTTTTACATCTCAATATGGCAGTCACGTGATTATTGCTTTTTTACTGCACATTACACTTCTTTTTTGTGATTTGAAATGATAAAAAATGCCCTTACAGAATGAACCCATAAATGAAATGAGTCCAGATCGTCTACTCGGCTCCAACAGGATTTTCTTGTTTGCCGACCACCTAATTAGTCCAGCTTAGCACTGACGTTGTCAGCACTACTGCAATTAATGCAGTCAATGTTGATGTATGTTGAGCAGGACCAATCAAGCGTTGGCAAACTAAAAAATTCTATTGAAGCTGAGTAGACGATCCATATTCAAATGAAATAGATCCAAAGTTCGGTAAGCCATTCCATAAGAAACGGTTGTGATTGAACATCTAGTAGTAAAAACTTCCTAGGGCCCACTTTAATGCCTACCATAATGTTTATTTTCCATCTAACGGGTCACACAGACGTGGCTGAAGTTAAAAAAACAAAAGAAATATCAGCTTAAGTGAAAACTTTTTGTGGACCCACAAATTTTTTTTGGGTTCAAGTCCAGAATGATCTGTCAAAACGGATGGACGGTGTGGATATACAATATATACATCAAGGTGGGCCCCACGGTTAGGGACTCACTGTGTTGAGTGAGGCTAGGCCACCCCTAATTTGCTCCTAAACTGTTCTATTCATGGTAATTGCCATGTGTACGACCCATATGGGTGTTGTACCAGAACCCTTCCCTGCAGCACGTTGACATGCACATGTCAGGAGTGGCAGGAGAACTTTTCATGCCCGCATGTAATAGCTAGGGGTGTCAATGGGCCAGGTTAGGGCTGGGCCAAGCTCTGTTCAAGCTCGGACCGCCTCTCTCAACTTTTGCCTAAACCCAGCCCGAACCTATGACAGGCCACAATAGTCTAGCCCAAGCTCAACCCAAGATACAAATGCAAGGTATGGCCCGAATCCAGCCCTAGCCTGAGCCCGACCTTTCACATAAAGAAAGAAATTATCCTTTAATCTCGCACTTTTCCATATATAAAATAAATCATCAACACGGTAGAGAATAAAAAGAGTTTTAAGAGGCAGATGAATTTTTAGAAAAACTTTGTGTAAAATTTAAATTTTAAAAGGAGGGAAAATATTTTAATTAAAAAATAAATTTGGGTTGGGCCGAGTTGTCGGGCTTTTGAACAACCTAGTCCACGTCTGGCCCATTTGAAAAAGGGGCTTATCCTTTAGGCCCGAACCTGATTTGCGGGCCTGGTACTCTAGTCCAAGCCCAGCCCAATGCGGGCCAGGCCCGAAAGCCCGTCGGGCTAACCCGGTCCATTGACAGCCCTAGTAATAGCGCACATCCTCCACGGGAGCGGATTAGGTGAGACCCCGGATCCACCGAGGTGGGTGGGACCCTTGACGGTGGGGCTCATAATGATGTATGTGTCTTAAATAGACACCATCCAACCATTTTGAAAAATCATTTTAGGGTATGATACCAAAAATGAAGCTGACTCAAATCTTAGGTGGACCACACAATAGAAACAGTCGTGATTGAATTTCTACCATTGAAAACTTCATGGATTTCACGGCAATGTTTATTTGCCATTATTTTTCATCCAACCTGTTGTTAAAGTCACAAACATCTAGATGAAGAGACCACATAAATATCATCTTAATCAAAAGCTTTTGTGGCCCACATGAAGTTTTTAATGGTCAATCAGCACTATTTCCTGTACTATGGCACATCTGTGATTTGGAACCAATTCATTTTTTGATCATGCCCTAAAATAAACTTTCAATATGGATGGACTATATGGATGCAGTCACATACATCACAGTGGCCCCACAATGAGGGGTCCCACCCACCTGGGTGGATCCGGGGTCTCACCTAATCCGCTCTCATCCTCCACTAACTGGATTCAAGCGGGCCTCACTTTCCCGCATACACAGAAATTATTAAAAATCTAGAGGAGGGCCATGTGAAAGAGCGCAAATTAGGTGTCACCTGCGTAACAACTTCATGGGTGTACCCTTATCGTGGGGCCACCTTGATGATATTTTCTACATCCAATCTATTCATCTGTTTTTCCATCCCATTTTAGGATAGGGTCCCAAATATGACGTTTTATACACAGGCACTCATAAATGATACATGTGTCAGAAAATAACTCAAATCAAGCCGACTAAGTTGTGGATCGCCAAGTCGCAGATATAAAATCAAACGAGTCGAACAATCTCATTACCTGACTCGTCGACAATTGTTTGTTGAAATACGACTTACCATCTTAATGTCCACCAATCCAATAATCAAATGATCTTAATTTATGGACCCGTAATTTGGACAGCTTAGGGCCCGTTTGGATACTACCAAATAAGTAACTTTTTCTACTTACAGCAGTAGATAAGTAACTTATTTCATATAAGTAAGTTTGGTTTATGATTAGTAATAAGTAACTTTTTAACTTAAAAGTACATAATCACTTCAGCTAATTTTTTTAGCTTTTTAACTTTTTTGGAGAGATGAAAGAGAGGAAAAGCTGATAAGTATGTTGTTTACCAAACATACTTATTTTCTTAATAAGTAGAAACTAAGATAAGCTACTTATGGCATAAGTAACTTATCTTAAGCAACTTACGATCCAAACGGGCCTTTAAGATAATATTTCTCGCCTGCCATGTGTGCAATTTTAAAGTGTCTGCATATCTTCGGCTTGGCTGTGTTTCTATAAGTAGACCTGCTTATTAAGGGCCCGTTTGGATGATAAGTTGCTTAAAATAAGTTACTTATGCCATAAGTAGTTTATCTTAGTTTCTACTTAATAAGAAAATAAGTATGTTTGATAAATAACATACTTATCAGTTTTTCCTCCGTTTCATCTCTCAAAAAAGTTAAAAAGCTAAAAAAAAATAGTTAAAGTAATTATGTACTTTTAAGTAAAAAAGTTCTTTATTACCGATCATAAACCAAACTTACTTATATAAAATAAGTTACTTATCTACTGCTGTAAGTAGAAAAAGTATCTTATTTGTTTGTATCCAAACATGCCCTAATTGACCGAGACAAAATGACATGCGGCCTACTATACTCATAAACGGCCCATGGACCAAAAACCATCCATAGCTACCGGAATATCTTCCCTTGTGGAATATCATCCATAGCTAAACATACCTATTACACAAATCGTGGTTGTTAGTATACTTTTACCAACTAATGCATGTGTTTAGGTAAAGATGTAAATTGTTAGACTTTCTACTGATTTGGCTAATCATATGTTTGGAAGGGAAAAATTAGGCATGTGGGACCCACATTAATGAATGGACGGCTCAGATATACAATGCAGACATCGAAGTGGACCATAAGGTTAGGGTGCCACCCAAATCGCTTGTTCTGGTGTACCAAGTTGCGTTGTAGTGAGATGTTTTTGGTATGGGATATCTTTGATTAAGCTGATGTAATGTTAAGTGAAATCTATGGGTTTGAATTTTTGTTTTTCATTTTTGCCAAACACATTTAAAGTAAAATTAAGGATGAAATTCTCCATATTTGCTATGATGTAACCGTATCGAAATTGGTCCTAATTTCTTTCATAACCAACTATATGCAGGTGGAAAATAAAAGAGTTTGGATTTTTCCCATCTAGAAGTTTTTAAGGTACAGAGGCCCAACCAAACGGGGTTCTGCAATATCAACGGCTTCGATCATTGGACCATGGGCCCCACTTGAAAGAAAATGAAACTGTATGGTCCTGTACAAACTAACATGTAGGGTAGCTATAAGTGGGCAACTGTTTTCATGGTTCGTTTGGATATGTACCACCAAGTTACTTTTCTACTTACAGTAGTAGTATATAAGTGACTTATATTCAGATAAGTAAGTTTGGTTTATGATTAATCATGAGTAACTTTTTTACTTAAAAAAGTACATAATCACTTCATTTTTTTCTTTTAACTTTCTTAGTTTTCATAAGTTGTTGAAGAGAGGAATCAAGAGAGATGAAAGAGAGGAGAAGCTCATAAGCATGTTGTGTACCATTCATTTCATCGATTGTTACTTGGGAATGTTTTACCTATGAGAGTCATTATCTCCACTAATTCCTAGAGTGGAGTCCACCTGCTGGACCCCAAGAGGCTCACAATGATGGGTCTCATTAGGGATCTGGTTCCACTTCATTTTTTTTACTCATGCTTTAATGGGGTTGGCCAAACAAATGGACGGGTGGATAGAATATGTACATCAGTGGGTCTCACCCACTAGATGAATGGTGTGGATGTGAGATACATACATCATAGTGATGAGTCTCACCCACTGGATGGACAACATGGGTCTAAGACATATGCTATCGTGGGTCCCAGGGAGGTTTCCAAGGTAGGCATGTCCCCACCGTTTTTTGTGGTGGGGCCCACATCAATTTAGAACCAGGCTAATATTTGTTCATTCCCTACATCCAAGTCTTGTGTGCCTAATCAACAGGGTGGAGGCAATTAAACATCACGGTGGGCCACCTAATCTGGTTCAATGTCCACTGTCTACACAGTGGGGTCCACAACGGCTAGATCAAGTCGATATTTGCGTTTTATTTTCATCCTAATCAATGCAACCACGTGAACAGGTTGCATGACAGGTAAACATCAAGGCGGGCCCCACATGAATGGACAGTGTGGGTGTGCACGATGGGTCCACATGATGGGTAGTGTATATTGAAGGTTGGCCCCACATGATGGATAATAACTTTGACGGTGGGCCTTACTTGATAGATGACCAACATCAAAGCTAGCCCTACATAATGAATGATGTATATTAAAGGTCAAGCCATAATGATGAATTGCTCACATCTAAGGTGGGCCCTGCATGATTGATGGCCTACACAATGAATGGTCCACATCAAAGGTTGGCTCCACATTAAAGGTGGGGTCCACATGATGGACAGTCCACATTAAAGGTGGACTCCACATGATGGGCAATTAATAATGATGGGCTCCACATGATGGATGGTCCACATCAAGGTGGGCCTCACATGATGGACAATCCACATTAAAGGTTGGGATAATGAGAATTGCCCCTATCCAGGGCGGACTCGCATGATGGACGGCCCACATGGGAGGTGTGTCCACATGATGGGTGGTCCACATCAAAGGTGGGCACCACATGATGGGCGGTGGATATTGAAGATGGGCCCCATGTGATGGACAATAACAATGATGGTGGGCCCCACGTGATGGATGACCAACATCAAAGGTGGGCCCTATCTAATGAATGATGCACATTAAAGATTGGACCCTGATGCTAAATGGCCCACATCCAAGGTGGGCCCACATGATGGATGGCTTACATTTGTGAGGCCACATAATGAACGATCCACATCAAAGGTTGGGCCCACATGATGGACACTGGATGTGAGGGATACCAAATAGACTCGAGGGATGATTACTTGTGATGTTGGAAACTAAACCGCTTTTCTACTTTTTGGATGATATGTATGTTGTTTACCAAACATGCTTGTCTGCAGATCAATTAGAAACCAAGATAAGTTACTCATTTGATAAGTAGCTTAAGCAACTTACAATCCAAACGGGCTCTTAAGGAGCAAATGTCATTTTAAATTGGAAGGTACCATCTTCTGATCATTAGACTGTGGACCATCGATGCGGGAGACCACAGAAAACCTTCACAATTTCAATTGGTTCTCCATAGTGCCAAGCAGGTCCGTGGCCAAATTAGATAATTAATTTTCAACCACTTGAGCTCAAGGAAACGTGTCTGCATGTGTGATGTCCAGCCCATTCATGATGAAAGCCCCATCATGTAAAATGCCTTGGCCAAAACTAAACAGATCATAAGAGAGAGAGAGAGAGAGAGAGAGAGAGAGAGAGAGAGATTATTAATTGATTATCAGTGCCTTCCTGGAAAATGACATCGACGATTAATGCCCTGCAAACATCAATTAGGTCCCCGCAAACATCGATTTTGGTTTATGAACACTTTTTTTTTTTAATTTTATTTATTTTTTTGGGGTTATTCATGTAACGCACCCACCCAGTCAGTCGCGCAAAACACCCATCCAGTCAGTCATGCAACGCACCCACTGGGGCTGTCAGCAGCGTGATTTTCACCACTAATGAGTTTCGAGACTGAGACCCCTTGTTGAAACTCCGCAGAGTCTACCAATGAGGCAAGGACCTGAAAACATATAAGTAACTTTTTTATTTAAAGTTACTTAATCACTTCAGTTTAATAAGTGCAAAATCAAGATAAGCTACTTCAGGCATAAGTAACTTATGATCCAAACACCCCCTTAGTGACGGTGAGCAAGTTTTCTTGGTGAAAGCCGCATTCTAATAAAAAGATTGAGCGATGCAAGGATTGCTTAGTTGTCTAAGAGTATAGACAGAATATGATGTTGACTGTGAAGACACATTTGCTTTAATTGTTAAAATATCACCATCTACTCAATCAGTATGATTTCTGCAATTAATTAGTGGACTCTCTTTGAAATGGATTGAAGAGCATATGTACTCCTCTACCTAATATTATATATATTGGCAAATCAATAGTGTGTTATTTAAAGAAGTCTTTGTATGAACAAAAACAAGCTCTATTATCATTTTTAATGTCTTCATCATATCGTTCTTTAACTTCGGGTGGAAACAAAATGTTCATGACTACTTTCTCTTTGCCCATTGCAATGAAAAGGGAACACTCTGCTTCTACTCTTATGTATCTGAAATTCTCACCATTAGTGATGACTTTGAAAATATTTAGAGACTAGAGTAGCTTATTAGTATTTTTTTTAAGATGAAGGATTTGAGTCCTGTCGCATACTTCCTCAGGTTGAAGTTTCATATGGTCTTTGACGAATATGTTGTTCATCAACAAAAAATATACTCATGACTTGATCAGAATATTACAAACATAAGAAATGTGAAACAGGTGACTATTTCGAAGAAAATAAAGCCAAAGATAAGAAAGATCATGAGGAAGTCTTAGTGAGTCCGCTAACTATTGATAATTGATTAATGCCATTATTTATTTAACCTTGACATGGCTAGATGTATTGCGAGCCTACATAATATTGGCTGGGCTAAATGCCCAGGTACTCATTGCTTAACCATTGGATGGTATGTGCTCCACGACTCGATTAGGATGCGGAGTGTTTTCTCCGACCTTCACATATTCTAATGCATTGCACCTGTATTGAATCCATACCATCACACCATTCCCTTACTCATAGACCTAGCCCATCGATTCTTCAAGTGGGCAATAATAGTGGCATAAATATTAAGAAACTGTTTGATTAGGGGAAATCTATGGTGTGGAAATGCATAATCCTAATATTTATTTATTAATTAATTCAATCTACATGCATTGTTGAAAAATGATGTTTAATTTTTGGGCCTGTTTGCTACACAAGTGAAAAATTAAGTATTTTTAGACAATAGCCACCTGGTATCCTATAAAAGAAAATTGTTCTTTTGAAAAAAGTTACTGATTGCTTGGCAGAATCTATCATTTCCTTTGCAAACCAAACAACTAGAAAATGTCATATATATATATATATATATATATATATATATATATATATATATATATATATATATATATATATTCTCTACGATTTGATTACCTCTACTCAAACGACCATATTTGCCAACATTGTCTTTTATTAATGAACTAGAATGATTTTTTTTTTTTTTTGTTTAAGTATTTGATCCAAAACACATAAGCTAAGAACCCACGAGCGCCATACAGTCAAGCACAGCTTATATGATGAGCTCCAAAAGAAGCATTATTTCAACAACAATACAACTCAAATGGAACTCTGTTCCCATTTGAATATGGGTGACTAGGATGTGTGAGTTGCAAAAGTTTCATGACATTTTACATATGGATTCTTCTAAGTAGGAGAAAGGAAGTAGCCCAACAAGTGATCATGACCGTCCCTTGGATGCTGCCAGAAAATCCCCATGCCCGTTTATCTGCTCAAAAGCATAAAAAATTAGTGAATATAAATGCACATTCAAGTAGCAATCCAATCGTTAGTGAGATACAATTGTCAAAGGGCTGGGCTTAAGCAAATAGTCAGTCATTGAACTTTTGCTAAGCAATTATGAGAACTCCTATTTCAATCTAAATAGATGAATAGGATGTCAGCCCCAAGAGTCCGGATCATCTGCTCTGTTTAAACAGGATTTTCTTGTTTGCCAACCACCTGATTGGTCCAGCTCAGCATTGACAATGCAGCAGTGCCGACATTGTCAGTGCTGAGCTGGACCAATCAGGTGTTGGCAAACATGAAAATCCTATTGAAGATTAGCAGACAATCTGGATTCCAGCCCCAAATAGCTGGGATAACACAACGATAATGATGATGATAGCGATATACATCAGCCTCGGGTGGAACAGAAAATACATGTAGATGTTATGATTACATCCGGCGATTTAAAATACAAAGCAGTAGAATATGAAATCCATAAATGTCGCCCAAACGACCATGTTCATTGAAGATTTTTTTTTTTTTTTACCAGTCTCTGATTTGGCCTGCGTTTTTCTATGGGTCATCGATGTCGATGCAACGGCCGCCGCAATCCTTAAGGCAGAAATTATTGTTACCGCAATTCTTCATGCAATTGCGAAAACATTCAGCTCGGACGGCAGGGATGGCCAACAGCAACAGCGTGCATATGATCAAGAACAATGCAACAATGAGGTTTGCTTTGGCCATTTCTTTCTTCTTTCTTCTTCTTACTCCCTCTTTAGAACAAATGGAAAGACAGATGTGGCTAAAAGATGGAGAGGGAAGCGGTATTTATAGAGAGAGAGAGAGAGAGAGAGAGAGAGAGAGAGGCAGTTGCTGGCATGGCCCACCTCAGTCTCAATGTCATCTTGTGGCTATTATTAAATCAAGGTAGAGGGAGAACCGGTCATATACTCTTATTAGATGTAGAACCGGCCTTAGTGCTAATTTTGTAGGATTTGGAAAGACCGTTTCGTGTTCCAGTAGAAAGGTAATAAGGTTGGTATCCTTGGGAGGAGAACGGATTTGGTGAGGTCGTGATCGTGGGGCCCACCTTGATGTATGTGTATATATCCACACCGTCCATCATCCGTTTTGCCAGTTCATTTTAGGACACATGAGCCCAAACATGAAGCAGATTCAAATCTCAGGCGGACCACACCACAGTAAACAGTGGTGATTGAATGCCCACCAGTAAAAACTTCTTGTGGGCCACGTTACGAGGTAGGTTCAGTTTAACCTACTAAGAGGCCCTCTAAAACAACATGGACCGTTAGATCAAAAGTGACAAAGAGTACAAAATGGATAGATGCTTGTGGGCCGTTTGATTCTCATGCCCGTGACCCAAGTAATCTATGGGCCGGGCCACTTGATAAAGCGAGTGGCCTTACAAGGAGGAGCCCATTTAAGTAGGGTTCGTCTTTGGAATTGTTTCATGGCCCAAACATAAGCCGGTTCGATCATCAGGCGGCCGGCAGCGAGTGTATGTTGAATGTGGACAGTTAATTGCGTGATTTTAGCCATCCGATAACAAGTGCGGTCCACCTAACATCAGTGTAATTGTTACGGATACCAAGCACATCTTTTCTGGGTCACATGCATTCTCATCATGTGTTTGAGTTGTGTGGGGCACACATGTTGATGTTTGTGTGGAATCCGAACCGTGCATCTGGTGTCCCTCCTTGCCGCCTCACACACCAAGAATGATCTATACCTATAAAAAATTCAGGTGGAATACACCACTGGGAGCAATCTACAATCAAGCTTAAAACATATATATTCACTTCTGTGGCCCACCTAAAGTTTGGAATGGCTTGAATGTTGGTATGTCCCTTAATCCTGGTGGGTTGGTGGACCCCATATTCCATCTGGAATTTTCCACGGTGGACAGTCTTTCCCTTGTTGTTCCCTTTGTTGCGGCCAACCTGAATCATCGATCATGCTGGATTTTGGTATATAGGACTAACATTGGGGGTACATGTAATGGATGTGTTGGATGCCACTCACACATATCTTCCACTGCATGCGATCATCCCCTTAAATAAAGTAAGACTCGTTCTACTTATACACTGATTTAATAACAGCCACAAGACGAGATGCTGGCTGATCTCTCCATTAATTCCACTTCCCTCTCCATGTTTTACCCACGTCTATCTGTCTATCTATCTTCAGCTTTTTGAGATTAAGAAGATCTGAAAGAAGAAAAAGAAAGAAATGGCGAGTGCAAAGCTAATCGTTGGGTTGTTCCTTATATCAATGCTGGTGGTAGGGGCCATCCCTGTAGCTCACGCTTCTTGTTTGGACACCTGCCTTCGGCAATGTGGATCCACTCCCTCTTGTGTTAAGGATTGCAGTAGAGGTTGTGTCGGGATCGGTGGTATTGGGGCGGCAGAGGCGGACAATCGCATGTAGACACACAAAATAAATAATAAAAATAAAATAAAGGTTCTGCTCCATCCACATATGCCCTATCATTTGGATGGTAGTCTTATTGTTGAAACATAGGATTACAACCCCATAACTTGCATTATAACTATTATAGCAATACTTAATTTATATGGTTTTGTATCTTTGGTGATCTTTGGAGTATGTTTGTGCAGATGGAGATGGGATCATCAATGGTGGCGATGCTCTCGGTTATTCAATGACCTCCTTCTTCCTCTCTCTTTACTTCCTTTGATGGCAAATGCTACATACGTCGATGTTTCTGTGGACGGGAGTTCTGTTGAAGTTCACATCAATGTTTGTTTGTAATCATGCGTTTTAAGTTACCAATTATTCTATGTTGATTGTTAGGAAGGGAATGAATAATAAAATAATAAATGTTTTTAGTTACCACCAAATCTATTTATTTTCACTAAGGGATGAATGTGTGCACCAATAATCTAATTGCCTGGCATGATATTACAATAAAGGCCTGTTTCAAAGCAAGAAAAATTCTATCCGGGGCAGTCTATTTTGGACGTTTTGTTCAGGATAGTCCATCTTAGTTGGTTTCTCACCTGAAATAAGGAGAAGAAAATGGATGATAGCACATGTACATGTGCGGAGGTTGAAGATGGAGCAGACATGGTTCATGCACATGATGGCACATTCGGTTGCTTGAAGATTGATGGTTGAACGTAGGGGCTTTAAAAGATGGATGGAGCACATGCGCAGTGCACCTTAAATGCGTCCTGGCAATAGAACGAACAGGAAATTTGCAGCATATGTGTAAGATGTAGGGAATGTATGAGGCGGTCCACCTTAAATGCTTCCTGGCTCGAAAAGAGTCAGTTGCAGATGCTCAAGAGACAGCGGAATTAAAGTACTAACCGTTGCAAGCACACATATTTGTTATTTAAGGGGCTGTTTGGATTTGGTGAAATGGTGGATAATATATATATATATATATATATATATATATATATATATATATATATATATATATTATCCGGAAACTCTCTTTCCATCGTTTGTGAAGGCCGACTTCATCCGAAAGAGTTAGAAATCATCACATTTCCCACATAGGAAATTTTCCTCCAAGACTGCTCATTTAATTTCGCATGCATGTCTTAAGAAACTGAGTTTCCTTTTCCTCTTCAGATGGAGAAATGCTCGTACAATAGCAGTGTGATGGATGAAGCATAAACACTTGCATAAATTCCATACAAGCAATTCAAATTAAACCATCTAACCTATGCGTACAGTTAAAACATGAAACAAAAATTCTGCTTATTTTATCATCTATCAGGTTGGACATTTATTGGACGGTTAACAATGAAATTTGTCCAGTGATCTTAATTCAACAAAAAAAAAGTGTCCACTGATCAAAGGTTAGGATTGTTCAGTCAATTTGGGTTTTGGATTGTAACTTACCAACAGTGGGTCCTACCATTTAGTCGGTTTAATTTATGTTTTTATAGGATAATACTATTCTATTTGTAGGTGATTGTGGTGTCTCAGCCTGCTAGCTTAGCTGGAAGATGCCTAGGCGTTTCAACAGCAGGTCTCAGGTTGAGTGCCAAGGAGAAACACTAACATCACTGGTGGGTGGGTGCATCATGTGATTAACCATGTGGGTGCGTTGCATGACTAAAAAAAGTTGCATGAAAAGTTATACTCTGCAAGAGTGTCAAGGACGTCTGAAGAGGCATGTGTACGTAGGAATCGGATTCAGTGACGCCAGGGTACCACCGACTTAGTGCAGTCCCGGCGTTGAAGGCTCCCGTTCATCTAGCCCACTTGTGACATCGAGCTAAGCCTGAACCACCGTCCTTTGTATAGAAAATCCACTGTTTATGAGGTGCCTCCATGCATCCATGTTACACACTAGGGCTGAAAATGAGCCTGATACACAATTCACATGAGCCACGCTACTTTTTAGCTCAACTTCGGTCGTATATGTGCGTTGGGCGTGCCAGAGCCAAATGCAGCTCAATTTGAACCGGACTCCTTTTGACCCTCTTACTGATATAGGCAATTATAAGACTAGATCTATAAAGATTGACTATCTATCAGCCAACAATCATATGAGATGAAGCGATTTGCATAGGGCAGAGATCAGTCCTTGAATGTTGCTGAGTGCCTCAACCCAAAAGGAGGCTAGCGGTATTCTTTAGAAAGTGGATTCCACCGGGCCTTGGAGGCCATCGAGAGCATGCGAAAAAAATTGTAGGCCAATGAATATATAGGCTTTAGTGTGTTTTATACAAAATGAAAAGACAAAATTTCATCAAACTGGCAAGACGTTGCTCTAGATGGGGAGTGAGGATTGCCATAAGCCCCGGAATAAGAAGCGATAGTAAATCTAAGTATATGAGTTGATAACAGAACAAAGAACCCCAACTGTCATAGATGAATCAATAAGGTTGGTATCATTTCAAATGTTGTTTTCTTTTCACAATATCAAAATGCGAGTTTCAATGAGCCTACATTTTGATAAAAGAGATTCTTGGATGCCAATTTTTCTTATGTTTTAGTTGAAAGGACTTCAATATTTATATAATTGTATTGGTAATTCAATGGCAAAACAATAGAGAAGGAAAATATAACTAGACAAAAGTTAAAACTATTTTATTAATAATATCACAATATAGACACTCACCATTGGCTTGAGAACAATGATCTATTCGTCGTCTAGCGTGGACCGAGTTTTATAGCAGGATAATTGTGATGTGTGAGATGGTCGTCTATTTCTTACTAAGTCAAAAATCAGGCTTTGTGGCAAGACGATTGATGGAGGATGGTTATTCAACAATCTGCTCGTCACTCGATCAAAATGGGGCTTCGTAGTGAGATGGGCTAGTGGGGTGACAGTTTGTTCAAAGATTTAATAAGAACCAAGTATGTAGCAAAACAATTATGATTCAACTATCTATTTGTTGTTTGGTATGAACCAAACTTCGTAATGAGATGGCCGATAGAATCATCTAACACATAATACAAAAGCCTCGCAGCCTTCGTTCAAAACTAAGCGATCTTCCTTATGATCCAGCGGGATGCCATGAATGAAGGATGGAGAGGTAAACTAAGAATAAAAACTACGATCTCATGCTATAAGTAATGTTATGCTGACGAGTGATGGAAAGCTAAACTAGAATAAAATAAAGTGATAAGCATCCATGAGGAACGGATAGATAAATAGCGTTACACTTGGTTTGGTTGTCTTGGTGTTTAGCTTAGAGCTCTTTGTTTTGTATGCTTTATTTATAGATTTGAGAGGCAATGACCTTGAAAGGTCTTCAGGAGCATTAGAGATTGGGTTAGCTGGCTATGTAAATTTCTTGAACTTCTAAGTGTAGCCTATCACATTAAGCCAAGTGTAAAAGAGATATCAAGTTTCCAATAAGCAGTGTAATATGCTTTCATCTTGATATTTCAGCCTTGCAATACCTATATGAGGCTTTGTGGGAGAGTCTTCACATTACTGCACTCTTACATTTGTAGAGAATTACTTTTGTTAATATCTACTGTTTAAAACCTGTTGGAGAGTTACTTTTGTAGGATTTTAGAATATAATGATTCTCATATATATACATCTCTAGTTCCTCCCTTTGAAGTTCATCTACTCCATGTGGAGCATGTCTACCACATGACATCTTTTGAGCCATCTAATGTAACTATGATAGGTCGATTGTAAACAACTATTAATAATAATAAAGAGAAAATGTCTATCATAGTTTTGTGTGGAGTCCATTAATGCTTAAAATATATCCAATCTATTTAACCGTATGTCATGAGGATAAATAGAAAAATCAACCCCATCCTAAGCTTAGGAGGGCCTCACCATGTGAACTTCAGTTTTATGTATGATTTTTTTAACGATGTTGTGAATTTTAGATAAAGTGATTAAGCTAAATTTTGGGTTGTACAATAAACATTAGTAGCATGCAGCACTAGATGGATGAAGTAGATGTAATAGTTGAGAAAGTAATACTTTGTCAATTTATTCAGAAACAAACTTAAATTTCTTAAAAAATATTGATGATAAACAAACGGAAAATGATGTTTCCTTTCCCATACTTTCTTGGAATAGGCTTTCTTAGAAAATAATATATCTTTTTCCACACTTTCCACCCATCCAAATAGGCCTAAATGAACAATGTTGATAGTAAACCCTACCACACGCATGGCCTCGGCCTCACAACATCTTAATATATAAAATTGACTCCTGAAACATGCTCAATTGATGTATGATGTGGCATAGATACATTCCTAGCATGACTAGACCAAAAGAAGGCCAAATGAAAGTAAAGGTAATATGTCAGATCCGGGTCTAATCCTACATACGTAATTGAGTTCCAGGTACGTCTGATTCAAAGAAATTCGATTTAGATAGGAAGAAATTGTCATTCAAAGAATGAACCATAAATCGACAATAACTTTTTATCCAGTTATCCTTATGGGACGAACGAATTATCAATCTTTACTATAATGGGGCCATACAGGGTCAACTAACCACAAAGTGGGTTGTGTCCATATATTTTGAGAGAAAACGTATGCTTACATTAAAAATTGGGATTTTAGAAAAAAATTTACTATTTTTAGTAATTTTAATTTTTTTTCATATTTATTTTTAAACTTTTAGACTTTTTTTTTTTTAGACATTGATTATAATCATGTTGAAATCCTTCGGTAACCTTCTATTTTTAAAACACTTACTATTTCGAGTAAGTTCTATTTTAGTTGAATTAGGAATTTCATTAGGTTATAATTTTACTATTTTTTATAATTATAATTTAAGGTTTTATTTTTTTTATTTATAAGTGGTATAATTGAGAAATCATACACACTTAGACATTATTGAATAAAAGTTTTTGAGTTCTCTCTCTCTCTCTCTCTCTCTCTCTTTTTGGTACATTCCAGAAACTACCTTATATATTCAAGTCCTTTATTACCTGATCTTCCTCTTCACGTTTTTCATAGTCTTCCCTCTCCATATTTTACGTTTTCTAGGGCTGTTTGTACACACACCATTTTGGATCTAAATGCCATTTTGACTTTGAACCCATCCAAACTGCAAGACGAGGGGAGGACAGTAGAGCAGAGAAAGCTGAAATAGGAAAGAATCCTCTTTTTATCACAGATGTAAATCCAGACCGTCCATTGGGGGTCACGGATGGTCATCTTATTCACACATCCCGAATTTTGATTATATGTATAGGATACCCTGATTTGTGGAGATTGAATCGTTTACCATCACAGTAGGGACATTTCAATTGACAGCGACTTGCCAATATCATTAAGACTCGGTCTACTACTACCTTGATTTAATAACAGCCACAAGACGAGATGCTGGCTCTCTCCATAAATTCCACTTCGCTCTCCATGTTTTACCCACATCTATCCGTCTATCTATCTTCAGCTTTTTGAGATTAAGAAGATCTAAAAGAAGAAAAAGAAAGAAATGGCGAGTGCAAAGCTAATCGTTGGGTTGTTCCTTATATCAATGCTGGTGGTGGGGGCCATTCCTGTAGCTCACGCTACTTGTTTGGACACCTGCCTTCGTCAATGTGGATCCACTCCCTCTTGCGTTAAGGATTGCAGTAGAGGTTGTGTCGGCGTAGGTGGTATTGGGGCGGCAGAAGCGGACACACAAAATAAATAATAAAAATAAAATAAAGGTTCTCCTCCATCCCCATTTATACCCCATGATTTGGATGGTTTGGATTAGCATACATGCATGGCACATGTTCAGGCCATAGTCTTGTTGTTGAAACATAGGCTTAGGAGCCCATAACTTGCATTATAATAATTAAATAAATACTTAATTTATTTGGTCTTGTATCTTTGCTAATCTTTGTTGTATATATGTTTGTGCAGATTGAGATAGGGAAAGCAAAGTTTCGCCATCAATGGCTGTGGTGCTCTCGATTATTCAATTGACATCATCCTTCCTTTCTTTCTTTCTCTCTACGTCCTTTGATGGCAAAATGCTAGATAAATAAGGAATATGGTCAATGTGCTTGAATTTTATTCGCATATGATCATGTCCGTGGATGTTTCTGTGGACGAGAATTCTGTTGAAGTTTGCAGGATGTTTTTTTGTAATTATACATTTTTAGTTCCCAACTATCTATATAATAATTTATATGTCCTCTAGAAAAATATCATTAAACTTTTGGCAAATAAAAGCTGGAAATTTAATATTAATATGATATGCATAATATGATGTCGCGTTGAGGATATGACTTCCATTGCTGATGATGAAAATATCATATTCCTGTAGACACTGAAATATGAACACAACCTTTAAGAAAAGATCACCTACAACCGGTTGGAGGCTGCAACTTATTTTTGATGCCTTCATAACATCTGATTCTGCACACACAAGGCTTTCAATGGCAAAATGTTTGAAAAGAAACAGAGTGCCGAAGATTAGTTTTGAAAACTATTTTTATAGCTTCGAGAAAAACTTCGTTCAACTTTTGTCAAGCAATATATATATATCAAGGATAAGCTAATTACTGCATACTTTGTCGTGGTTGCAGTGTCAGTGAATCAGATTTGTCTATTTGGTCGCTACTATTGTAGATGGGTCATCTGGCAGTCCGACTGGTTGTCCAGGAAAAGTACTAAAGATTGCAAAAGGATCGTAGAATGGCCATGGCAAGGAGAGACTTAAGGGGTAGTTGGTGGCAGATGTGCTAAATGGTGGCAAGATCTGGACCCTTTATCAGCTTGGTAGTTCCGTAAACATGTCCTCTCCCAAAAAATAGGCTGCTCCGCTTATCATGTGAGCACATGCGTGAGAAAGATGGTTTGAAAACAGATAACCGAGAGTCTACATTCAAAAATGCACGTGGTCCATCTGATAAGTGGAATCTCTTGATTTTTTTGGCAATGGTGACGACCACCGATATGTTCTTGGACGACTTGCATTGATATTTCTGAGCAATAGAACGAACAGGCAATTTGCAGCATAATGAGTGGGGCTCTGAGTGGCCACCGTGATGAATGTGTTTTAATCACACCATTCATCCATTTTGTCATATCATTTTAGGGTGTAAGCCCAAAAAATGAGGCAGTTCCAAGCTCAACTGAACCACATGCCTACCATTGAAAACTTCTTGGGAGCCACGGAAGTTTTGGATCTAAGCTGATATTTCTGTTTTCCCTTCATCCAGGTTTATGTGGCCTTATGAACTGGTTGGATGGCATATAATGGTCATGGTTGGCCCTAGGAAGGTTTCAATAATGGCATCATTATCACCCTGCTTCTATGATGTGGTCCACTTGAGCCTTGGTTCTGCCTCATTTTTGAGCTTATAACCTAGAATGATATGGCAAAATGGATGGACAGTGGATAAAACTCATACACAACTGCTCAGAGGCCCTGCCTTTGCCTAGCTGGGGACAGGCAGGGGTGGTACCCAACCGTCCAAAATGCACATACTCGTTCTTTAATAGAGAATGTTGACAGTGAAACCTACCACATGCATGGCCTCGATTTCACACACATTTGATAAAATCAACCCCTTGAAAGTTCAGATGTAAAACGACTGAAACATGCTCAATGTTTTCCCTTGCAAAAGAAGATTTGTGGGAAGGAGTTGCCGGAAAAATGATTCTTAGCCAGAAGCGCATTACGTACTACCCTGCCTGTCTCTAGCCACGAATTGGCAGATCTTTGCAGGGGCCCACCTTGATGTATTTGTTTATCCACGCTATCCATCCCTTTTTAGCGCCTATTTTGCCACACTAAAGACGACCGGAGGCGTTTGAATAGTGTCTTGGTCTCAAACCCTTTTACATAGGGTGCGACTTTTATCGCAAGATTTTGTCCATTACAGTACGAGACGGGGAGGCGACAGTAGAGCAGAGGGAGCCGGAATATTATCCGAACGCTCCGTTTCTCACGGATATAAATCTAGGAGGTCATGGATGGGCATATTCCAATATTCACACACATCGGATTTCTCCGCACCCAATTTTGACCATATGCAGAAGGATACCCTGATTTGTGCATCTTGGATAGTTTACCATCACAGTAGGGGCATTTGATCAATTAAAATGATCACGAGTGCCCAAAATAACCAACAAAATGTTGCGACGGTCCAATGCTTTTGGAATTTCTGCTAACAATATTATCTAAGCTACCCCTCAAGCATTCAATCTATGCATGTGTTATACACGAATAGCAGATCTTGACCCCCCACCATCTGTACGGTCTGATTGAGGACAATGGGTACCGCAAAAATCACACCAGTCGTGAGCATCAAGTAGCCGATTGGATGATTCCTGAGGGCTTACAAACGGGCGGTTAGAGAAGTTCACAAGGTTGGCGTCGAATGGGTAGAAAATCCTCTTTATGAGTGACTGCAGGCATCCGACTCTCAGTGATTGGAAGAATACGTCCACTGTAGGAATAATGGATGGACAGTCCAGATGATCTTGTACAGTGGATCCACAAATTAAGGTCACAGGTTCCATAATGGCCTGTTCAGTAAATCAAACAAATAGCTTTTTCTAGGTCCACACGCATGTACAAGGCAACTATGTGCCAGCGTGACTGCTAGGAAAAAAATCCAAGCAATTGTATCAGGAGGGTCCAGTTGTGTAAGATGTTCTTGTCCAAAAACAAATCTGTTCCCCTCAATAGTTGGGCCCTGATATTAAAAATAGGTAGATGTGTTAGAAAACGTTGGCCAAGTTATTCACAGCTGCACATTTATTTCAACAAGTGCAGGCCCATCTAACTAATGGACAGACCTGATTCTTGGCCAAGACACCCACAGTGTTATCCCTAGAATGGATGTATTGGACATGCACCTATGTGCTAAGGTGGCACATGTGTGGTGTCATGAGCTGCCAAGTTACTTGATGCAATAAACTTCTGAAACAATCTCTTGCTGGCAGTCGAACCCAAACCTGAGTTGCGTTATTAAAATCTCACCACAAATGATGATAAATCACGTCGCCCAGAAGAAAATAAGGTTCTAAAACAGATTACACAAAGCACTAAGCTTTCATTGTTCATCATGAGATCTTACCAGAATCCCACACCTTAATCCTCAAAGAGTTACAGACCCAGGCAGCAAATTGCAGCAATGCAATCAGGGGATAGTGCGCTGATACAGAGGCAATGCTCCCAATGCCTCGCGTTCTGCTCTCTCCTTCTTTACCTGCAACAACACCAGATACAGACCATTCTCAAATTTGAGTTCAAGGCCCCTGCCCCGCATGTCACCTAAAAGCTCAAAGAGTCCAAAAGGTTTTCGTAACCATATAAAAATTGAGTCCGGCCATGACATTACTTCGTCAAATGAAGAATCCTAGAGGAGAGTGGTCTCTTGGACAATGTAGAACAAATAAAACCTTATTCCATCAGAAGGCCGGCTTTTGAGTTTAAGGTATAAAAAAAAAAAAAAATCTTCAGAGTTACAACTCAACAGGAAAATTCTTGGAAATGAGTCCAAGACTTGAAAAGCACTTTGGCATCATCCTCTGAGTAGACAGCTTCGGAATTTTCCACAGAACAGTAACACCGCATGGCAAGAAAACACTTGTTTACATCATCACACAGTCCATTTTTGGTAGTTATAATGAATCTAAGATCGTCTAATCCCCTTGTTTTACTATGCAGTTAACATAAAAGAAAAGGAAAAGGAAACTATCTATAAAAGTGAACAGTGAAGAATTTACAGATTCTCCCAGGTCAAACCATCTTTTGCTAATTTTAGACAAATTGGCAGCAAATGAAGATATGAATGGTATACTCAGTCCCTTAAGGTTCTAAATAATGGTTAGGCTTTTCTTTCTGTGAGCGGTTTCTTTTTTCTGTCTTTTTTGTTTTTGGCCAATCTAATTCATGCATAGGTTGCATTTAGAATTTTGTAAGACGGCTCGGTTCCCTTTTAGTGTTGGTGTTGAAGAGAGACTTGCAAGGAGCCGAACCTAATACAAGAGGACTGGGTTGGGAGAACCTAGGTACTGCAGGCTGTCATGTCAATAGCAGTGCCGAAGCACTCTCATGAGAAGGGGAGTGGGAAAACAGGGGGACAGAAGGGCCTTTCTGAAGTAGCACGGACAGATGAGGAAGGGTTGGAAATAAGGACAAGGTAACCCAGGTTGTATTCTCGTTGGCTGCCTATTTTTATCATTCAAAAAAAAGAAAGAGAGATGCACTCAAGAGGTCTGGCAAGGCAAGGAATGAGGCATAAGCCTAACAAAAATTTTCAATATTTCAGTTACAATATTAAAGAAAAATCATTACAAGTAGAAAATTATGGGGAAAGAAGAAATAAACTTAGAAACAAGAAAATTTCCCTTCTTCAATTACAACTTAAGGAAACCCCCTCTTTCATTACCACCTAAAAACAGGGAAAATACCTATTGACTCTAAATTGTGGTGGTTGCTTGTAGCATGTAGTGGCAGCAACACACACCAAGCAACATATGGCGAGCAGTGGTTTGCTTGCCATATGCACCATGGATAAATTACCACAATTAAGTAACCATAAATTTATAATAAAAAAAAACAAAGAAACAAAACAAAACAAAAAAACAAAAAAACAAAACAAAAAAAAGAAGAAGAAGAAGAAGACAGCTCTCATGCATCAAAGAAACGCAAGTTAGCAAATTCAAAACCCAGGCCTTAGAGACCCTTTGAAAGATAATCTGCAAAGGAATTGGCCTCTCTAAACATGTCAAAACAAACCCCTTTTGATGTGTTAAGAAGAAGAAGAAGAAGAAAAATCTGTCAAACCTGAGTGTCCAACAATACCCTCAACCATTCAACAAAAATCAACAAGTCCTTCAGAAAAAATCTTTAAAGAACTAGAAGAAGAATTTCCAGCAACATCTTCAATTAGACAGAAGAAAAATCGGCGATGGCTTCAAATCCAGCAACCCATGATTTAAAATCCTAAAAAAATAAATTCCAACTGCAAGCCACCCTCCTCTCACGAATCACAACAAGTCAGTGAGGGAAAGGCCACGACTCTCAAAACAGAAGAATGAAGAAGAAGAAGAAGAAGAAACCTTAGGAACACTTAGGTTCTGATACTATGTTAAGAAGGAGCAGAGAATTTGAGAGAAAGAGGACATATGAGGCTAGGATGTCCACCCCTCTTATTTATAATTACAGAAGGAAAATTACACATATACCCTTATATGAATGAAAAATTAAAGGAAAGCTACGGAACAAATAAGGAAAGCAAGAAACAAAGATAAAAGGCTGAAAATTAAGGACAAAGGGCCAAAGGTCCATAACATACAAGATCTAGGTGGATGTACCTATAGGCCCACATGCACATACACCGACATGGTGAAATCCCCATTAGTGGATTTTCAATTCCACATTAACTTAGCTAATAATGTCTCCCTAACACCCAATCCCTTTCCCTAAACACATAATTTTCTTGTGTTCACGTTACTTAGCTAATAAGCCTCCCTGACACCCATTCCCTTTCCCTAAAGGCAAACTCTAGTGTTCGCATTACTCCATAAAGGCCTTAAGCTCACTTCCAAAGTGTCACTGCCACTTGGAAGGTCCCATCCAATGATACAAAAATTTAGGAGGATGGCCGTGCTATGGCAGAGGCATTATCTTGTTTGTAAAGATATCCCATTTATAATAGCCACCACCACTTAGATTTCCAGCCCCTACCACATCTTTGTCATTCTTCCTGAACTTGAAGTCACTAAAACCATTCCCACTCTCAAATTCAGAGAGAATGAGATGCATCACTTTATGACACCAGCACTATTGCCAACCAAACAACTTAATATGCCGCTTCATTACCAATTGAACAATCAAGGGAGAAAAAAAAAACATGCATAGCTCCTCAAGCTAGGAGTACAACTGGTCACACACACACACACGCACACACACACAAGGAGGGAGGGAGGGGGGGAGATGCATCACTTCATGACACCAGTACTATTGCCAACCAAACGACTTAATATGCCTCTTCATTACCAATTGAACGATTAAGAAAAAAACCTCTTTATTACCAATTGAACAATCAAGAAAAAAATACATAGCTCCTCGAGCTAGGAATACAACTGGTCAAAGAGAGAGAGAGAGAGAGAGAGAGAGAGAGAGAGACGCATCACTTCACGACACTAGTGCTATTGCCAACCAAACAACTTAATATGCCTCTTAGAGAGAGAGAGAGAAAGAGAGAGATAGAAACTATTGCATGGTGTGCCGTAAAGGCTGTTATAGGGCTGTAAAGGCCGTTACGTAAAGTTAACGTGGCAGCCATTACACGTTACGGGGTCGTAAAGGCTGTTATGGAAAAAAGGACCCGTAATGGCCATTACAGCCCCCGTATAATGGCCTGTTACACCCCCCGTAAAGGCCTCGTAACGGTCCATTCCGGGGCCGATACAGGTTTCTCGAATTTTTGTCCAATGAAAAAAAAAAAACCATAGAGGCCATTACACCCCATATCGCAAAGGTAACGGTGGCCGTTATGGAATACCTTGGACTATTGCCAACCCAACAACCACATGGGAACCCCCTCAAGCTAGGAAAACAACAAGTCATATCACATAATCAGCTTTTTATTTGTCTATCCTCAACAAGGGGACTTACTAAAATCCAAGCTGCGTATCTATAAGTTCCATCATCTTCAATTCCCCAATGGCCATGAAAGAATCTCAAGATAATTTATGAGAAGACTAAGAAACAATCCAACTATAGGATAAAGTAGGGTAAGTGGCATGGGATTTGGGTACGGAAGTGGGCAGCGCCAATTTCAAATTTTAGCAAGTATAGCAGTTAAAGAGTGGGAGAGTGACTGCAGGTCCAAACAACGATTCAACAGTGGCAACAGGATAGAAGGCTCTTCATCATCATCTAAGCCTTATACCAATTAATTGGGGCAGAAGGTTCTTGAAATAAAAAAGAAGAAAAAAAGAACCAATTACCAAAACAGCATGGTCCAATTTGACCACAACAGATGGCCAGAAGTTAAATGTCATGCAGAATGCTTTAGTTAGACTAAATAAAGTATGTAACATTTGATTGCAAGAAGCACTTACGAGAGCCAACATGTCTTGGAGGTAGCTCCTGAATGGTGTCTGCAAAGCCTGTAAAGAATAACAAAACAAAAGCAGTTGATTATGGTGGTTAAGTGGGTGATACAATTATGGATTAGTGGATTTGCTGTATAAATTTATGGATTAGTTATATTTTCTCATTTTTCACAAAATATTTAAAGCAGCAAAAATAGGCACCATAATATGCACATGCATGTACTTGCACATCCATTTTGCAAGTTAATAATTTACTAGCAGTTATTAAAGACAATAGGAAGATGGGCATAAAGACTAGAATCTGTAATAAAATAAAATTACAGCAATCGTTGCAAACTGAGAGAGAGAGAGAGAGAGAGAGAGAGAGAGAGAGAGTGATCAATAACATTGAAGAACATAAACATATATACGGAAAAGTGTGATAATTTGAACTTGGAATTTGCATATGAATCAACAAGGAGCACCCCTATGGTTGTAGCTGTATTGAATCAATAACAAATGAGCAAAACCACAAATGACAAGTAAATTTTTTATGTCAAGGGATAGCAGACTGAGATTTTTTAGCACATATTCTAGATTAACAAGACCCCTACTTAGCCTAAAAAAGAAAACAATCCAAAAGATAATGCAATATTGAGATATTTATCAGATAAAAGTCTAAACTTTGAATTTTTCTATTTGGTGACAGTACAATATGCTACTCATTGTGAGGTCCTCCAAAAGTTGGACTTAACATCAGTCCAGCAACTCAGACAGTTCATCTGCCAAGCCCATAGATGACCTGTTTTTCCCATCAGACGATTTAGGGACAGTTTGTATGGAAATTCCGGTCAAAAAACCTGAAAGTGTGCTGGAACTTGCAATGCCAGCTTGGCTCCCCCTTTTCAAATGCAGATTTTGTAGATTTCCAAAACCAGGCCTTGCTTTATCTGATTGATAACCTTCAAACAGATGGTGAAAGGAATATTTCACACCCTCCTAATTCAATAGAAGAATATCACCGGAATCTACCATTTTCTGATTCATGTGTATGTCAGATCAAAGTCCCTCATCATGTCCCATCAGATGAAAGGTCCGCATCACCAAAATGATATGCCACGTGTCCATTTTTTAGCAAAATGGTTGGTTCATTTATCATGCATCCAATGGACCCCAACTTAGGGTGCATTCAGATGCATCATCAGAGAAACATGCATTGTCACTTATCACGCATCCAAGGACCCCAACTTAAGGTGCATTCAGATGCACCATCAGAGAAAAATGCATTTTATAGTCCAAAGAAGTTGAAATAACCAAATCGTAATCTCCTTCCTTAGCATTGCACTGAAGATCTGTGGTACAAATAATATCAAGTTGAATTTAAAAGAAATGTAAGTGCAATTTGAGGCCTCAGTCCAAATTATGATACTCAGAAACATCACCATTTTTTTCCATTCGTTTTGTGTAATCTAAACCTTCTCAATTTGATTCAACTGTGCTTTCAAAGACAGCCTTAGCTAACCTCACTCATGTTTGCAATCAAAAGGCTGTAATAACAAGTGAGAAAATCAAAACCCAAACAGACAACAGGTTTGGCATTTGACATGTTGGCAATATCAAGATTCCACGCAAGCTACAGGTTTGAGCCGTTTGGCATTTGATCGACAGCACGTAAGGTACCAAAGCATCACATGATCAAATTCAAAAAAAAGAAAAAAAAGATTGATGTAAACTCTACAGATTCAATCATTTGCACCTCGTTTCATAACCTACAGTAATACACAGAATATGAAAAAATCGATCGAACAGATGGACGGAGGATATGAAGAGCGAGAAGGACCTGGAGATCTTCGGGGAGATATGCGTGCTTCATGGAGAGATCCATTGCGCGCTTGAGGCGCTGGTTCCTGGCGTCGACGATCTCACGAGGCAGGCGGGCTAGGGCTTCCTTGATGTCCAGATCGTACATCGGATCGTAGAGATCGTCGTATCTGAGCCCTGATATGCCGAAAGAGAGAGGGATCAGAAACCCTAACAGAGAGAGAGAGACAGAGAGAGAGAGAGAGAGAGAGAGAGAGAAGAGGGTAAAAATACAAACCGTATCTGCGTAGGCGTTTGGAGATGGCCTTGCAGTGGATACGAGCGAGAAAATTGCGAGAGGGTGAGATGAAGGATTGCAACAGCGACGATGCCATCTCTCCTTCCTTTCCTTTATCTTCTCCTAACCTCTGTTTTTGCCTTTCGTTTTTAAAGGCTTCCTTAGAAAAAGCAGACAAGCTTTTGCCTTCAAGGAACGCGCGCGCGTGAGATGAATGGGGGTTTTGTGGCACACGTGCACATCTTACTACACATTGTGCTAGATCCGGACCATGAATTACGGACCTGGCCCAAAGACAGACAATCAACTTTACCGCAAGTTCATGGCGAGAGATTCTGTTTTGGGCGAGGAACTGAAGGGCTGTCAACGGGCCGGGCCTGGGGTAGGTCTCCGCTCCGATTTTGAACTATTTCGGGCCTGGTCTATTCAAAATTCTGAATTTTCAAGCCCGAGCCCGGACCCATTGACACCCTCGGACTGAAGACCTGATAAGCGAGTGCCTACATGGCGCTAGAGCTATAGTTACATCCTAGCCATCCGTAGGGCTTGACGAGGAACAGCGCTCCCCGGCTCATAAAAAAAGGCCCATCTGCTGATTAGGCGGGCCGCAGATGCGTGTTTAATGTAGACCGTTGCTTTATTTTTTCTTCTAACGTTTGCTAAGCCCCACACGGTGTATAAGTCACAGTTCATCTACACCCGACCACATGTGCAAATGAGGCAGACATGCGTGAGATCTAAGACGTTGGTCAAGTGGGTCCCACCGTATAGATTCCCCCACACAAGAAATCATGCACGTGCTTGGGCTTATTCCCGCGACGACTTCCAAGAACATTCCGGAAGAAAGAGGCTGCTGCGCACGTACGCGATTCTCCCCCAATGCTACGACTATCAGACTCCGGTTTTCCATGCACATGTGGTGCTCATGTTTCGACGATCCGTTCACCATAGCTGTGTTGCGTCCTAGTGTGGATTGATAGTGCCCTTAGAGCATCTTCCATATCTGAAGATCCTAGCCGTCGATCTTGAGACCCTTATTACGAACCATGGATCCCACTTGTCCTAAGCGTATGGTTCTACCCCCTGCATGATTTTCGAAATCCATAATTTCAAAAAATTCTGTTTGCGAGTCTGAATTTAAACTCTTGAATTCTTGAAATTTATTTCCCATATGTTCACAGGAGCAATATAAAATCATCATTGGGTCTCTACTCATGGCTTAGCGGCTGACTCACAAGAGACACAGGGTTATGGGTTCCTGTACCCGTTGTGGTGTGTGAGAGTGCGCGCCTGCATCATGTGAACCGTTTATATTTTGGGCTCACATCAAGTGAGTTAGTTCTCAAAAAAGTTCACACAAGTTCTCTTCAGAAACTGATGCATATATATATATATATATATATATATAGAGAGAGAGAGAGAGAGAGAGAGGGGAATGTCACCTGCGCACTTCTCTCACGAAAACTCATGAGCACTTTTTCATGGCTCATCACACATGACGTGAGCTTAAAATCTGAGCCATCCTCGTGATGTAGCACCCCAAAAAACCCGAAGGGCTCATCTTGCCCTAAACTTATTATAAGATTACCCTGTAAATTTCAAGCTTCTAGTTGCCTATTAAATTGGACCACATTGAAGCAAAATTATATATTTAATTTTAGATTATTGTCATGACATGGTAAATATAAGCAAAAAAAACTTCCAATGGTGTGAATTAACATAACTGCCTAGAGACAAAGATGGTTGAAGGTTGAAGACGACCCTCAAATTCTAAATTTTGCAAGTTAAGAGCCTCCATTTCAATTCAAAAGGGTGAAAATTTTAGATTTTGAATTATCTTATAATTGAAATTCAGGATTTTCAGGTGTGCCAAACAACCTCACTTTTACAAATCATGCTTCCACCCAAGCAACCCTTAGAATATAAGGTCCCATATAAACGTGGAACATATGGGTGTCCACCAAAATTCAATGATCAACAAGCGGCCTTGCTGTGGATGGATATCACTCCAAGATGGCATTGGTCCATCAATCCCAACCCTTTCGATCAGTGGTGCATAGAAATAGAAATTGACAGCAGTCCACAAAAAATACATGAAAGTTCATAGACCGGACCATGTCTGACATTTCTGGCCTCTAGCTCACCAATGATGGGTCCCACATTTTCACTGCTAAAGCCTAAAGTGGAATCCGATCTTGGGCTCACATAGGCATAATTAACCTATTCGCCTAGTAATTCCAACTATCTGCGTTTGTGTACGAAGCCCAACTGCTGATGTTTCCGAGAGCAAGCTCGTTTGAGATGGGCTTTTATAGTTGCAGCAGATGCCAATCATACAAACCAACTAAGCCCAGCAAGGACATTTCCATTCCTCAACTAGGAGTGCCAAAGTCCAAAAGAAAAATCACGCCAGAGCCTGTGACAGGTGAAAGCAAACAGGACCGAACCCAGCCTGTGATGATTATGCACGGTGCAGGACAAATCTGGCCCAGGCTGTTCATTAGATGTGTTCAATCATGCATGATACAGACACAAATTCTCTTGAAATCTTAGATAAGCCCGGCCAGCTTGAGGTCTAAGCCCAGCCCAAATGGAGCCAAGCCCAAAAGTCCAACAGACTAGCCCAACACATTGACAGCCTTACATAGGAATCCTTTTGGAAAGACGATGTTTATTATTTCTTGCAAGAGAATACGCAGTAAAAAATGGTTTGACTTAGGAGTCAAGATGAGTCAATGCATCGAGTCAGCAAATTTAACTCAGCCCGAACACCAAACAATCGCTTTCCTGAATTCCCAGCCTAACTCATATCAGTCGATCATCAACTCGCCTCCAGTCAGCACGATACTTGACAGAAACAACAAGAGCACCACTCAGCTTGGTGAGTCACCTAGCATTTGACTCAGGTCAAGCACTCGGTGGAGTCTTAACTCAGTCATTTTTTAAACAATCCACATCTACTTCCATGAGATAATCAAACCAATGTTAACAAAAGAATCAGTGCATGATTACAAATTTCCCTGAGGTAGAGAAATGAGTAAATCAATTTATTGAAACTGCATACAAGTACTGAAACAAATGGGCCCCACAACTCATGGCCATGTTTATTTGCGTTTACAAAGAGAAAGAACAGCTTCACCTTAGAGATGGAAAGAATGTAAGTGGATGCATGGTTGATAGCTACTCTTGCAGAAAGCCCTTCTCCTCCAAGAAAGATACAATCTGTTCTGCCATGGCACCTGGAGTAGGACAAACCCCATCTTTCTGTTTTATCTCTACCTGAGAAAAACCAAGTTGAATGCTTGAGTTCGACAGGGTATGCATGCAACCACACATGCTAATCTGGCAGGATTGCAGACCATTCGAGCTGTGAATCAAGTGGCCTCGAGTCATCAGGTGGGTCGTTGCACGTGTACAAATGATAAAGGGTTTAGAATGATTGACAACACATCTGCATTAAATGATACACATGCTTCCCCCCTGATGTGTGGACCAGCCTGATTATTGGTCCATGGTCTACACAGTGGTCACAGCTCAGACGTCAAACATGAGGCATGTTTGGCCATTATGGTGAGCAGTCCAGATGACCCATGCATGCAGCACATGGGGCTGAATGTAAAGATTCATGTCTGCTTAGCCAAACTCGATTTACTAAGACATTTATATTTCAAATGGGATCAGCGGTACAGAAACCTATGATACCACAAATGCATGGGAGTGCCTTTTAGATTCATATACCTCACAATTCATGGGAGGCTCATATGGATCATCTATCCCCGTAAAACCTGCAATGTGTATATGAAAATTAGGAATATGAAACAAACTGGTGCAAGGTATGTTGAAAACAGCATCTTCTGCTTCTGCCAAAACAAATTAAATAAAGGGGGAGGGGGAGGGAACCATCTTCCATCAAGGTACTTTAGGCTGCAGGGATGCTCTAATGAATTGAATTGCAATAGTACAATCCAATCATATGTCAATGGCCAAAGTGGGGCAGGCGCCATTCCACTTATAATGAAGCACTAATGCCCAAATAGCAAATCAGATCCATTCTAGTCCAACTTGACATACACGGAATTGCAACACGTCATCATTATGAACTAAAATAATCCCACTTCCAGTTGGGCCTTTTCTCTTTTATATTAATTGATTATTGCTTAATGAAATTGTCAATTTTCCCAAAAAAAAAAAAACGAAAAACAAGAAAAAAATATTATTGCCAGTTTTACATTGAGAACTAATTTTAGTGTCATATTCATGCTAGCTGAGTAATTTTACCACATCAGCAAGGCCCACACTCCCTTCAAGGGAAGTAAATTGCACAGCAACAAAATCAACAAGGAAATCCGCTAATCTACAATGTGAGAGGTGCAAATGGCAGAAATAAAGTCATTGAGTCAGCAAGCATATAATAAATGCCAATAGAATTTAACCATCATCGTCATCATCTAATCAAAATTAATTAGGGTCAGCCACACAAATCCTGTTTTGACATTCCACTCTATCACAGATCATGTCCTTGGTTAAACAGAAGTCCTCATGTTTTTCTTACTACCTCCTCCACCCACATGCTTTTCAGGCCTTCCCTTTGATCTTTTAGAACCTTCAACTTGAATTACCTATTGGTATTACCAAGTTCTCTTGAATGCATTCATTTCTTATTCTATCCTTCCTCATCTTGCCATGCATCCATCTCAACATCCTCATTTCAGATACCAATAGCAATTAATCAGAGCTGTCACAAGATAGCTATCTAACCAGCCATGCTATATGGGCAGAGTGTTAGATGGTTTAGAAAGCAGCACGAGGAGAGACTTGAGTGTTGCAGAAATGACGAAGTTGAGATGGATGCGTGGGAAGGCTAGGAAGGACAGGATTAAGAATATGGTCATATGAAGCAGCCTAGGAGTAGTCTCAATAAAAGTTTGAGATAAAGTGAGCGTATTTTTGTTTGGTCATGTTCAACAAAGACCAAAGACAACTATGGTAAGAACGGGAACATCAATATGAGTTGAAGGACCTAAAAAAGAGGTGAGGAAAACCTAAACGGACTTGGATTTAGGTGATGGGAAGGGATACGAAGGCTTATCGATGCAGGCTGAACTAGGCCCAAGATACATGGGCCAGGTCCCATCAATAAGGAGGCCCAACCCTCCTAATTAGGCAGCTAGTTAGGCAAAATCAATCAGCTAAATCTTCTTAAATTCATTATATTATCCCTTAAGCATCTTTTTATTATTTTTCCATTATTATAATAAGTCATTGGTAGTCGATGACATAATGACATTATAAACTCACCTTCTTTATATGTCTAGGGAGCCTATTTAAGGGCCTTACATGAGTAGTCTCAAGGCACCTTTAAATTGAATAAAATTTCTGAATTTTTGCTTTCTACTTTGTTTATGGTTCTCGTACTTAGATTAGAGGTGCCTACGTCTGGACGAATTCTTTCCATCAATTGGCTGCACCAGTTTGGTATCAGAGCAAGTTCCAGTGGCTAAATCGAAGTCATGTATCAACGACAATCTCGATATTCTATATTTTGGTTCTTTAATATAAAAAATTCTGCATCTTTCCTTTCTTCTCTACATTGCATCTATCGCTCCTAAGGCCCTCAAAAAAAAAAAAAAAAAAAAATTATTTCTTTCCTTCATAAAGCCCAAACGTCCAATTGACAAGGGGAAACTTTGTTAAAATTTTGGCAGCCAAAAAATCAGTCATATTCCTGGAAACCAGCCCTATTCCAATCCAAATCCAGCCCCTATCCTAGCCCATTAAAAGCTCGAAATCCAACCTATTAACAGTCCAAATCCAGCCCTCGTTCCAACTAATTAAAACCTACAATCTCAGCCCATTAGCATTAATCTGTTCTAAACCAGAAACCATTCTATATTTTGACGATTACTTTGTCAATGGTGCTCCCTTGGTACAATGTCTACCCGTAGTAGTCACATCTATCAAGGAAGGCTTACTGATCAACAATGAGACAATTGCATCACTGAGCTATTCGCAAGGGTAGCCAACTTGGAAGCCGTTGTTGATCAGCTGCGTGGAGAACAACATGGAGAGCAACTTGATTCTATCAAAGATCCTGATGATAACCCAAATCTGCAATTAGGGTTCCAGTCAAACACTTCGGCGAATCAACAGGGCATTGATCCTCCGGAGTCTGTTTATGACTTCATATAACAACTCTTTGCAGAGAGAGCTCATGACGCCTCAATAGAGACGCTTAAGAATGATGATATAACCAACAAAGTACGAGTTGAAGTTCCAAACTTCACAAGTCGTCATGATGCAAAGGCTTTTGTCGATTGGATTATAGTGCTTGAAGATTATTTTGTGTAATATGACATGGATGATGCCCAACAAGTGGCCTTCATCAGGATCGAGCTAAAGGGCCCAACAAGAATTTGGTAGCGAAGCATTGATGACAATAATCTCATTATATGTTGGATTTTAAGCGGGAATAGGGCTGATTTTTAGGGCTTTTAATGAGCTATAATAGGGGCTGGATTTGGAATAGAATATAGGTTGATTTTTTTTACTTTTAATTGCCTTTTTTTTAATGGGTTGGAATAGGGGCTCGATTGAGGGTAGATGGCTGTCAAAATTTCAGTGGTCTCTCCTTGTTAATTGGACATTTGGTTTTGTAAAGAAAATGGGAAAAAATAAAAATAAAATTGGAGAGGGTGGTGGGAGGGATAGATGCAATGAAGAGAATGAAAGGAAAATGAAGAATTTATGATTAAAAAACTTGAAAACAAAATATCGAGAATGTTGTTGATCCAGGACTTCAATCCAACTGTTGGAACCCGCTCTGATATTAAGCTAGCGCAGTTGGCAAATGAGAAAAACCTGCTTCAACGTAGACACCTTCAATCTAAGCACGAGAACCATTAACAAGGTAGAAAGCAAAAAAAAAACAAATTCAGAAATTTTATTCAATTCAAAGGTAGCTTTAGACCACTCATGTAAGGCCCTTAAATAAGCTCCTTAGACATACGAAGAAGGTAAGTTCATAATATCATTAACAACCAATGACTTATTACAAAAATGAAAAAGTAATAATAAAATCCTTAAGGGATAAGAATGAATTTAAGAATATTTAGCTAATTGATTTTGCATAACTAGTTGCCTAATTAGGAGATTTGGGCTCCTTATTGATGGACCAACTTTGGGGCTTGGGCTAAGGGCCTAATGGGCTTAGTAGGCCTGGCCAATGGATCTTAGGCCTAGTTCAGCCTGCTGATGCTACTGTTGTTGTTGCAACCTGCTACTACTACTACTAATAATAATAATCATTATCCCTTTTTTTGGCTTTATGAACCCCATTTTGTAAATCAATCCTATCGAAAGCCCTAAGGGCTCAGTTTAGATACACCCTCAAAAGAGGCATTTAACTCCAAACTGCTATTTTAAGCCAAAACCAAGTTTGCTTGTGTGTTTGAATGCACTTTGGCAAACTAACATATAATCCCCTGCTTGACGAAAGAAGCATTAAAAAACCCACTCATTGCAAATTAAATGGATTGGTTTTCCACAAGTCAATAAAATTACAACGAACCCCCTTTTATAGGAGTTGCATCTGAACGGGCCCTAAGTGAAGAAGTAACGCAGGTTGAACTAGACCTAAGATTTATGGCCAAGGCCCAGGCCATTAGGCCCAAGCCTCCTAATTAGGCAACTATTTATGCAAAACCAATCAGTCAAATCTTCTTAAATTCATATTCTTATTCCTTAAGTAACTTTTTATTACTTTTTCATTTTTGTAATAAGCCATTGGTTGTCGATAAGATTATGAACCTACGTCGTTGTACGTCTAATGAGCCTATTAAGGGGATTTACATAAGTAGTCTCAAGGCACCTTTGAATTGAATAAAATTTCTGGATTTTTTTCCCTTTCTACTTTGTTTATAGTTCTTGTGCTTTAGATTGAAGGTACTTATGTTTGGGTGAATCCTTCCCAGTCCCATCAACCGGCTGCGCCACAAACTTTGATTGATACCACCTTGAATGCAAGTGAGTTTGCTGTCAAAGAGTTGTCATGCAATCCTTGACAAATTCTTAAGTGGAATTCCCCTGAAAATAGCATTAATGATGAAAATATAACTATAAATAAAGATTACTACTCCCTTGGATATATATGTTCCTTGGACCATTTGAATTTACGTTGCATTAACTAGTAATTGACAATTGCCATTTCAGATGTGTAGTTCATGGCATGTAATGTTGTATTATAAATTTTGAAGTTGTGAATCTTGTGATCCTTGTAATTAATGGTGTGTCTTTTAGAACATTCTACATCACGATGTGGATAATATGTATAATGCATAATTGACACTGACAACGTTTAAAGATAAAACTAATGAACATAGTGCATGATGTCTAGTAATAACTTCAATTCAAAACTGTACTTTCTAGTACTAGGGAAAGCATACATGTGCATAAGCACATGCAAGTCAAGCAAGCATCCACCTTGAGAGGGAAGCATGTGTGTGGGGGAAGGGGAATAGTCTACAATACCTGTTTTATGCAGCATGTAAAACCCCCAAGCTTTGTGGCGCTGGCCATGGTGTATATGCAAAACCCACAGTGTCTATCAAGTGAGAACACTTTTGTTTGCTGTACATGCTAGATATCAGCTGGATAAAAAACTCATTTGGGCCACCAATGCAAACAATGTAAAATTGTGAGTAAAAGCTGTAAGTTCACGTTTTGTGGCACACTGTCCGCATGAGTTTTGGATCAGGCTGATTTTTGTATCTTGCCTTCATCCCTGTGAGCAATGTTGTCAAAATCGTTATCATATCGCAAATCGTACTAGGGGTTGAATCATATTGAATCGCAAATCGTATTGTAAATCGTAAGATTTTTTATTATTTTCTTTAAAAAAAATTGAAAAATATAAATAAATCAGATTTTTTTTTTTTTTAACTCATCAATCTTCCTCTTGCCATCAATGTGAGTAATACCATGTCATGATAGTGTTAAAGGAATCTTATTCATTTATTTTGTTTTTATTTTTGTCTTTCAAGAAATTTTCTTTACAAAATCTATACAAGGGTCCTTTAATAACTTATGTTCTTTTTTTTCTAATAATAATAATTTATGTTCTTATTACCTTTCTAGAATGTAGAATCATGGTGGAAAAGCGGCCTTTGATACTGAGAACAATGAGAAAAGATATTTTGATTTTTAAATATCTTTCCATAATACATATAAGTCCACAAAATCGTAACCATCCATAATAATTAATAGGCAAGTCATACATCAATTTGGTATTTTGACCAATTAAGAAGTAAGAAATCACAAAAAAAGCTACATAATTTAATGTTGAAGAGAATATATATCATTTAATATCTTACAAAGAACGAACAAAATAATTTACCTTTTCTAAACGATTCTTAAAGCCCCCACCAATTTAAAAACATAAAATGAAAGCCAAGTAAAGGTTAAAATAAAAGAGAACAAGTATAATTTGAATCGTAAATTGGGATTTGAATCGTAAATTGTAGGATTCAAATCATATAATCGTAGGATTCATACAAAAAGGGATCCAAGGTTGGGATTCAAATCGTTTTGCTTAAGATTCGACTAAAATCGTATATCATAAATCGTAAATCGTAGGATTTTGACAACACTGCCTGCGAGCCACACCTTATCAACGGGTTTGATCATACACATGATGTTGGGTCCACATGCAAAACTATGGTGAGCATCCCATCACTGTCTCCATGGTGTGCCCACCTAAGTTGTCTATCTGGATGATTTTTGGTTCCATGGGATAGCATTGATGGACGCACCTGATGGACGGAGTGGATGTCGCATAGATAACACGGTGGGCCGCTTGGACATTTTAGGCATTGCGTAAAATAAGTGTGGTAGAGGATTCCAATCCATGTGCCTGTAGAGCAACACATGTAAACACTGGTCCACGTGGCAGCGTAGCACAAGGCAGGCAACTCCTGGCTGTCAAAACAAATGAGTCAGATCAACTCATCGGATGGTCCATTCTTTTCTTTTTCTCTTTCTTTTTTTCCTTTCGTGACAAAGGGACAAATGGGAACAGTCTGCTTAGATTATGGATGCTCGTTATGGGTGGATTCCCACTTTCCGTGACCTACAACATCCATAAAGCGAGGCCATATTCCTCCATGGGGTATGGTGGCACATCCAGCAGCAAGCACATGAGTATGCAGCCAAACTGTCCGGATGACACGTACACATTGAATGGGCATGCTAGAAGGCAGCCAACCATCCAGACCTAGGTCCACTGTCAGCAGTCTCTCCATCAAATAGTCCCATCAGATGATGCAACTTTGGTACTCAATATAGACAAGCGCTCAATTCTTGCACCCCCACAGTGTTCCAATTCTTGCAATGTCTTGAGTGAGAAAACACAATGACATCAGATACTCCACGTGAGTTATAATGTGCGCAAAGTCCCATGGCAACACAAAATTTCACCAAAAGGTGAAACTCTCGTTTTATGTCGCGTGGATTCAAACCATCCAGACATAGGTCCCACTGTCCAAGAAGTCTCTCCAAATAAATCAAACTAGTCCACTCATCAGATGATGCAAACTTTGTGTACTCAATATAAGAACAATGCGCTCAAATTCTTGCACCCCTCACATGTGGGTTTCCCAAATTTCTTTGGCAAGATGTCCTTGAAGTGCAGAAAACACAATAAGTGGCTCAGATGACTCGCACTTGTAGTCTCATAATGTGCATGACAAAGTCCCAATACTGGCCAACACAAAATTTCACCAAAAGGTGAAACTCTCGTTTATGTCGCGTGGATAAATTTATTATCATAGTACCTTCACAACCATATACATGCTAGTCTAGTTTATAGTATTTTAGTACAAATTTGCAATGCTAGTTCAAAAAACAAAAACAAAAAACAACAAATAAATAAATAAATAAATAAACAAAAGAGATTGTGACTTCCTCCATTATGCCTATTAGTTGTGTGTCTTGTTTCCAAAAAAAAAAGATACGTTTTTATGATATCCCTGCAAGACTCTACATCAAGAATACCGAGTTAAAACATGCAGGCTTCTGCGGTCACACGTTCTCCCATTTGATTTACAAGTTCATCATATACAACGGGCAAGATGATAATAAGTAATACCACCACAATATTCATTATATTTCTAATAAAAGAACAGGAATCTACATATAACCCAGCACCTATTGTTTCAAATGGGATGGACCTGGCTTAGTATGGACCTGATTTTGAACTGATTAGCGTGGGCCTGTCAGGCTGGGACCTAACAAAAAAAATTATATTCTTCTACTGGGACAAAGCCATTTGCTAGCTGACATTAAAAAGGCTATTGTGCATTTTGGTGTGCTTCAATGACAAAAATGAAGTGCTTTCCCAGCTATGAGGCAGCTCTTGTCAGTTTCCTTCATTAGCAGCCATGTCCTTATCAAGATGAAATAAGCTCCAAAAACATACCTTTGATCTTTCCTGCACGTGCAAGTTTGTACAGTCCTTTTGAGTCCCTTGCCTCGCACACTTCTAGAGGTATGTTCATGAAAACCTGTAAAGTAGGCTTAAGTCCACATCTAAACTTAAAACTCTGTTTTGGGGGGTGTGATAAAAAAAATACACTATGAGAATCACCGACCTCAATAAAATTTCCTTCCGGCAGCATAGCACGGCAAGCATCCCGATCTCTTTTATATGGAGATATCAAACTAGTAATACAGATCAAACCAGCATCCGCAAAGAGCTTGGCCACTTCCCCTTAAGTTGAAGACTACGCACTTTAGAAATGAATGAAACAAAAGATAGTATCACACAGGTTGCTATCCAGAACACATGAGGCAGCCAATCTACACACCGAGACATGAACCATTGTGTCACATGGTTGCGAGATCCAAGCCATTCATCAGGTGGGGATAACCTAGTAGATGCCCTAGCCTAGAAATCATGCCAGCCCACTCACCAGGTGGGCCACAGTTTATAAAGAAAATGTGCAGCTTGAGAAAAATCACTCCATGTATTTACACAGTGGGACCCACCACGTGGCAGATTGGATCTTGTACCAATTTGCAAGTTACCAAATTTAGTGGTGTATGGATGGATTGCCTACTACATGCGTGTGGTATAGCAAACCTTGAATCAGACAACACACCTTTCCCACCCCAAATGGTACTTCTGGGGTCATAGAATGGTATGAATTATTGATCCTTTGTTGCAGAAACGTCAGTTTGGAGTTATTTGATAACTTAGTTTCCATGCAAACTTGGATTGAATAAAACAATCAAGCTTTACGGAACTGTACATACCAACCCGGCGTATATTTTCCGCACGGTCTTCTGCTTTAAATCCGAGGTTTTTGTTTAGCCCGTGCCTAAGGTTGTCACCATCAAGGATGTACGAGAGATTCCCTTTAGAATGCAATTCTCGACTTAACATGCATGCCAGCGTGCTTTTCCCTGTGCAGTACAACAACTATGTTAAAAAAATAATAATACTTACCAAATATATTAGCATGTTCATCATATGATCATATCAATGCTGCGGTTGTACGGACTTCTACATGACACGTTGAGTTCATCTCCTTTTACCAACAAAGAAAGGAACCCCTAACTAGAAGAAAATGAATAAAACAAAAAGAGCAGCAACACTGATACAGACTTTGGCTCATCTTGACCTACTGATAAGATGGTTCACCTACCTGCCAGACATAGGTATTCACCATTCTGAGCACATGAGTAACTTTCGAGCACAGGAAAGTGAAGCAAAGCTCAACAGTTTCATTAAATAATGTAAAAAAGGTGACCAATAGGAAGTTGTCAGGCGACACCCAATTTGACTGCTTACCAACTAATGCTGTGACAGGCCTCTAGTCTATAGTTCTGATACGACGAAATGACAAGCAACAAAAATGAAGAATGAAAGAAAAAGAAAGAAAAAAAAGCATTATGAAGGTTGTGAAGCTTTTGAGAAAATAATCTCAAAGGCCCTTGATAGAGTGGAATGGCAGAACGAGATCCGTGTAGCAAACCCCAATTACTTGGGATCACCAATTGGTATCGTTACATGTACCACTGACCGGGGATATGGAAGAGGGAAACATGGGGAAAAAGGTGGAATTTTTTAGTGAAACTTTAGGAGATGCTAAAAGACACGTGTTTACATATTTAGAAATAAAAAATTTGCAAAAAGGAACCATACATAATAAGTTTCCATTTAATAGGGGCCTAAAGCATGCGTTGTCGTAAAAAACCTATGCAATAGCCAATAGTAACCAAAATGAGTTCATATCATGCAAATGCAGATAACAGACAATAACTAAGATATCGAACAACTAAAGGAAATAAAAAACATACAAATCTGGCTACCCCTCAAACCCACATGGAGTTGCAAGGCGGCTCGAAATCGTCATCTCCGTCCAACCATACATACATCCATCCATACATACACACATTAATACATCCATCCATCCATGTATGCACGCATTCACTAATACATCCATCCATCCATCCATCCATGCATAAACTAATCCATCTATCCATCCATGCACACATGCATACAAACATACAAATCCGGCTACCCCTCAAACCCACATGGAGTTGCAAGGCGGCTCGAAATCGTCATCTCTGTCCAACCATACATACATCCATCCATACATACATACATTAATACATCCATCCATCCATGTATGCACGCATTCACTAATACATCCATCCATCCATGCATACACTAATCCATCCATCCATCCATGCACACATGCATACAAACATACACCAGTCATCCATGCATATATACGCACATACATGATCTATCCATCCATCCATTCATGCATATATTGATAAATACATGCAAACATGTCTATCCATCCATCTATAAATACATACATACATTACTGCATCTATTCATCAATCCATGCAAACATGATGCCTTAATACATCCATCTATCCATGCATACATGCATACAAACATCCATCCATCCATGCATACATAAATATGAGCTACATACATGATTCAGCCATCCAACCATCCATCCATCGACACACACATGCATAAACACACACACATACATAAATGCATTATGCATACATTACATGCAAACATGCATGCATCCCTCAAAAAATGCACCTATCCACACATAAATACATCATAGAACCATACATCCATGGAAAAATAATTTTTGAAATGAACAAATAATTATTTTAAATAAACAGATTCTTTATTTTAGTATATTTTCAAAATATTTGAAAATGTAATATGCTTCTCAAGAAATGGCCCTATCAATCATCAACATCCAATCATAAATAAAAACGATATAAAATAAACAAGATCTCTAAGAAAAATAGGTTGAAACTCGAAACTGATTTTCCAAATAAAAAAAGACTTTTTAATTAATTTTTAAAGTTTTAAATAATTAAAAAATCTGAAAAGTCAAAGAAATCGATAGATCAGCCAACTATCATCAACATATTAAAATTTAGGCCCTTAATTAGTTATTTTAGGGGATAAAATGGGAAATTTTTGGAATTTTTCAATTTTCCCCTACTTCCCCAATTTTGACCCACAAACATTTAGATTTTTCAACTCAAATTCAAGTCAATACATGAAAAACATGCATAGACATGGATTTCAGTGGAAATTGAAGCTTAAATGTTTCAAGAAATGATCTTTTATGAAAAAAAAAAAAAAATCTCACCTTTTTCTATCTGGCCCACCATCCCTCTCCTTGCCTGAATCTCCCCCAAATCGAGTCTTCTTCCCAGATAAATCAAATGGGAATGGTCGAAATCCAATTTCGAATTGATTAAAAATAGAACTGGTGTCAGTGATAATAGCGCCTTATTGCCAACACTACGAATTTATAGTAATGCACACATGGCGATATTTCCCTGTATCGACACTATAGCGATATTTTTGCCAGTACCTAGGAATTTCGCAGATTCTGGTGGTTTCAGTATTGTCAGGCTAGTGATATCGATAATATTGGCGATATTACAAAAAATATTTGCGATATTATTGATAATATCATTGATATTTGTAACACTGGTTGGGATGAGGCTCTAGATGGATGATGATGATCAAAATCATCTTAAAGACACCTTTCAATTTCAAGAAAAAAAAAATCTTAAAGACTGAAAGGCAACTAATGAAGAACATAAAAAATCAAAGTTCCCTAATTAAATTCAATCTCCATGTTTTGTTGCATTTTGAACTAAGAGTCCATTTCTAACATGATGCAAAAGAAGTATTTCTCTCATGTACAGTTCAGGTTACAGGTAAAGGTTTCACATATTTTACAAAAAGGGAAAGAAGAAGAAGAAGAAGAAGAAGAAGAGCTTTTAATCATATTTAGCAACTCATTATGAACTAGCTCAGCCGTGTAATTCAACACAATGCAAAAACTACTAAAGTTGATAAGCAATAGGAATAAAGGCATAAAAATCAAGCCTGGTTCTATTTAAATAACAAGACAAGACAGTAATAATACATTTAACGTACTCGAACACCTCAAATGCTAAGCAACAATTTTACCAACATGCAAAATGTTACTGGTATTTTAGGAAGAAGGTACCACGCTTAGGCCCGGTAAAATCAATTTGAATAGGCTTAGCCTAAAGACCTGGCCCAATCACAGCCCATTGCCAATCCTATAAACAAACAAGCTTTCTACTACCTTGTTTAGTTCAGTGCCTAGATCAATCAATTTTATTTTTATTTTATTTTATTTGCGGTGTTTTAAATGGTGAATAGTGCATACTATAGCATGCACCCTGCTGAATCATAGGAAAAAGCTACATAGCATGTAGCACATGCCACACACTACTTTCAGATTTTTAATTAAGGTTGCAGTAGGTTGCACCAATTATCATGAAATTTCATGATAGTTTACACCAAAATAGACTGATTAATAATGAAATTTCACGATGGTTGTGCAACAAAAGACAACCTAAAATAATAGAAAAATACGGCAAAGATTACATATAAAGATAAAGAAATTGCAATGGAACTGATTTGATACTCGTATTATTTTAATAAACCATTGAAAAGATTTTTTTCTTTGAAAATAAAAAATGTAACAAATCATTGAAAATATTTAATTGATTTTAATGTTTTAGCAAAAAATAACTTGTAGTGTAAGCTACATAGCGTGTAGTGTATGCTAATTCGCTTGTAGAGTAGGCTCCATGTGATTGAAGCTACTTTCATGAGCTGCATAGCGTGAAGGCTAAGCTAAGAGACATGCAGTATAAGCTACATGCTTCGAAGCGTAAGCTATTTAAAACACTGTTTTTGAGTGAGTTCTTTACTAAGTATGAATATTCTAATATGTTCACATGTGATGATTCTGAATTTCTAATAAAAACAGGATGATAATGTTATATCCTGAAATGTGGCGAAAATGCAAAGCTTAACAACAATCTAATCTTGGATGTGTATGATGACTATTAGCTGACATGAGTTTCATTACCAAACCTGATCCACTGAGCCCTGTAATCCATACAACACATCCCTTCTGCTTTAGTAACTTTTGCCTCTCAAGTTTTCCGACTGAACATTCTTGCCAGAAAATGTTTGTAGATTTCCCCACAGTAGACATCAGGAAGTGGTGTTTATCCTGATCAACACATGGAGCAGCTCTCATTCAAATTGCAATACTGCAAAACCCATGATACACAATATAGTTCTTTCAATTCATGAATTAGTGAAAAGCTGTGTAGCTCAAGCCCATTACGCGTGTAGGCGTGGATTTGTACTTGCATTTACAAATGACTAGGGCCTCTTTGGCTGACACCTTTTTATCATTTTTATCACTTCTATGTGCACAATTGCACTCTGTAAAATAGTTCTTAGCTTATTTGCACAAAAATGATTTAGGGAGGCATGTTTTACAACCAACCCACACATGTGCCAATGCATTTGACATGTGCTGGATCGAAACTGTTGATTAGGGGTACCATCATGCGACCATACCCTCACTGAAAATCATGCCCACCCATTCATCAGGTGGGCCACTATAGAGGGGTAACTCTGAAGTCTAAACGATAGGCCGACCTTTCCTTTTGACACATCTATCACACCCGTTGAGCAGAAATGAGTTGGAATGGATTTTTCGCTCTCATCCAAACCAACCCTTAAATTGCATAAGAGCACTAATCACCTACACAAGGACTAAGATGAAAATGTGGAATTAATCTACTCACGGGAATTTCTTCCACCCATGAATTTGAAATATCAATGCCCCCCAAACCCAAATTCTGAAAATGCAATTAACATCAAAAGGAAATCTTTTCCATCAGCCGTTCATCAAAAATCAATGACTCCACCAAAAAGACTTCTACAAATAGTGATTTGTTATTGCAACATGAAAAACTAAATGACAGCTACCCATGATATTCATGTGATTATAAATAAGTGTGTTCAGTTGCACCAAAATATCATGAAATTTCATGATATTTTGCACCAAATTAGACTGATCGGTCATGAAATTTCATGAGATTTGGTGCAACCAAACGCACCCCAAGAGTTTATTTATTTGATGCACCATTTACCAGTGCTCCTTAGGGGTTGTTTGGATGCCTGTAAATGGGGCAAGTCCTAAATGATTTACAGGGAAATCATTTACACTCTGCATTTGGATGACCCTTTTTTGCCTGTAAATGATTTACAGCATTTACCCCCATCTCACTTACAGGCAAAAAGGTGGGATTTCATTTAAATGCTCTCCATTTACATCCTAATGGCTATATTTTCAAAGATTGGCTCTCCATTTACAGGACTTCAACAATTTACAGGCTATCCAAACACAAACAATCCTTTACCTGTGCGTCATTTACAGCTTACAACCAAACAGGACCGGCTGTAAATGGTTTACACCTGTAAATCATTTACCACTAAAACCATTTACAGGCATCCAAACAACCCCTTACTGTGAGCTCCCACAAAAAATTGGTCAAGCAGCAAAACGATCCATAATCAAGACCATTCATCAGGTCACTTGGACAGTCCGGCCAAGGTAGAAAGACTCTAATGATCAGGTGATTTCAACCATCCAATCTGACCTACAAATGGATGGTAAAAAAAATAGCTGTAACGATCACCATCGAAAGGGTAAAGATCCAAATCAGATGGGAAGGATCGTCCAACCCCATGTTGTTTCCTGACAACATTTCATCCAGGCAGGACCCAGATAACGGACGGTCCAAAAAAAAAAAATATGTAACGCCATGCTGCATGTCCAATTCGAAGAAACCAGTGCCCTGCACTCGAGTTAGATCATGGTAGGCATGCAATGATCTACAAAAAAGCCATGAACAATCTACAGAACTATAACGAGAACACCTATCAAATTATTCTTGCAGATCATTAGATGTCAACGGAAATCCATTCATTTCAATGGGCATTTGATTCAAATACAACTGAGATTTTTTCTTTCTTTTTAAATTTTTTTTTTGTCATGCAATGTTCGGCATTTCCGCAAAAACTTTAAGAAATCAGATTTCAGATTTGATAGAAATTGAGAAAAAATTGATACCTGGAAACGACGGAATGGGAATCGGAGATTTCAGGAAGAATTCAGATGTGCCTCTGCTTTCTTCTTCTGTCATGAGATTTTATTTCAGATGGAGATAATTTCGGTGGCGTTTGGGGATAAATCCCGCAGAAACCGACCGACCCAAACCACATTTTAGAGTGGAAGAAGGGCGGGCTTGCGTTCCAAACGGACCCTTGCATGGTTCCTATTTCTCATCCGACGGGTCGGAATCCGATCGGATCGGTCCTTCCTGTATCCAACTCGGACGCGCATTTTTTCAGTCCGTACAAGGAGGCCCATAACACAGGAAAAATGAAGTATGTGCCTTACATCCACACCGCCTATCTATTTTTACAGCGCATTTTAGGCTATGATCCAAAAAACGAAGCAGATCCAAATGTTAGGTGGACCATACCACAGGAAACAGTCATGATTGAATCCCCATCATTAAAAACTTTATTGGGGCCACCGGAATGTTTATTTTCCATCCAACTTGTTGATAAGATCACAAAGAGCTCTATGAAGAGACTACACAAATATCAGCTTGATCCAAAACTTTTGTGGCCTACCAGAAGTTTTTAATGGTCGATTGATGAGTTTTCGAAATGGATGGACGTAGTGGATATAAGTCACATTCATCAAGGTGGGGCCATGGTCAGGGATTTCGGATCATGTCCAAACCGAGCTGTGGAGGGGCCACCGTGATATATCTATTTATCTACTCTGGCCATTCATTTTCTAAGATCATTTTAAGGCATAATACTAAGAATGAGCAAATCCAACGCTAAGGTCAACCACATCATACCCTTGCATTTAATGAAGCCGAGCTCAGTATTTTGGTGTGGCCAGCCTCAACGTTGGATCTGCCTCATTCTTGGTCTCATTTGGTCGGCCTAATCTTAGACTTGGAATTGATGGAGTGGATAAACAGATATATCACAGCGGGCCCCTCCACATCCCGGTACTGAGTTTGGACGCAATCCGTGTCCAGGGATTCCATTGGGAGATCCTGTCCACAGATGTTTGGGCATTTTTTAGTTGTGTGATTTGTGAGCTGTTGTTGAATTTTCTTTCTTAACCATGTATATGATGGGCCACCTATTGGACGACGAGGATTTCTCCGCGCATGTGCGTGAGTTTTATGCATTCTCCATCTAGAGTAGGGCTCATAACATCAATGGTTTGGACCACTGAACCATGGGAAGTCAGAGATCAAATGGAGGGAAGGCCTCTCTCCCTTTGCCCAAATCACCAACATCGAACTCTGGCTTGTCTCAAATACCCTGTCGAGATACACGACCGCTGATATATATCAATGGTTATAAACTAAAAGCCAGTATCAAATCCTCATTTCACATATTAAGGGTGTGTTTGGATGCCACATGTTTTTCATTTTGCATCAACTCTCTCACACGTGTTCATATGTGCCACATGTTCAAAATTTTAAAATTCAGTATGATGGAAAACCACATTCTAATGTAATTATACCACTGGTATGTTTCCAATAGGTGACGATGCTTGTTGGGATTTAAAATTCATTCTCGATGGCACCCAAACATGCCCTCATATCGGCAATGATCTTTGCATGGGTGGTCAATTTTTTAGACACGCTTTTGAGCTGCATTTGGGATATGCTACACTGGTAATGGGTTGAGCTCTCGATGAAGTACATATTTATATCGACCTCTCGTATAAGTCTTTAATGGTATTGTTGTCTGGATTTGACCAACAAATAAGATCGAGCTAAGTCGGCCTTATGTAACGATTCGAGATTTTTGACTCTCGTGTATAACACAATGGCCGAATTCCCAAGTAACTTATGGAATAACTAATTTGTCAAATAATGAAATATAGCATTCAAACACAATGGCAGAACCAATTATCACCTTATTCTATCAAACTTACTACATCATCATCAATGTTTAAATAAGGAAACCAACCAATATCCATATTAATTAATCAAAATATCAAACCATGTCTTCTCTGAAAGACTTATTACAATTTCATAAATGTATCAACTACTCAAAAGAAACATTTAATAAATGAAAACATCAACTAAGTTTCTCTAACATCGCCATCCGCCATGTGATCATACGAACCATCGAACTCTTATCCTTAAAAATCGGGTTCAGTACCTAGATCTTCACTTACATCATCTAAATTGTATTTGGGATAACGTTAAACGCTATCATAGCGGAAAATATTCCCTCCATGACAATTAAGAATAATAATAACGGTACAGAGTAAACGCAAGTAGGATATTATCATTTAATCAAATCAAAACAACCAAGTAAAAATGTTTGTTAATACGATGCATGGAATGCATGCTCTAGCTAAGGTACCTTGGGTAGAATCACAATACATGAAGTGGAAGACTCCCTGTTACGACTTCACGCTAGCCACTAGTTACCAGAGGTCCCTGGGATGCACAAGCCCATAATTTTGCCAACCACGTGAGAAACGGGACGCTCATAACCTAAATCTACACGTGACAGTGTACAGGAGAAGTAAGACACTCTAGCCTATTCACAATTCCGTACACCTACATGAAGCCAAGTGAATGCATGACTTTAGTTTCACATTTATTTAAATAATTTCACATCCAACTATATTGAAAGAACTTAATGGTCACTATGGGGAGTTGTAAACAACCCAGCATAGACCAACAGTTTAGGCTTAGTGTCCATGGCACCAACCCCGACTTATGAGAATTTATATACCATTTGTGTCCACTCATTGTTCCATTTTATGATTCCATCATGTTCCAAGAAGCCAATCTTGTACATTATGGCCAAAGTCATTAAAACACTCATGTAATGTATATAGATCCAACCAAGTATCATGTACATATAAGGATCTCTTGACAAACAATTATTACATTCTCTTAGTTAAGTCAAGACATATATTTTCATCATAGACACCCCTCACGGGTTCCATCTCTCTATATCAAATGATTTTACCAACTTAAGGATAACGAATGCACATTAATGAAATTTCCACATAATGATTTTACACACATATTGCATATAACAACATGAAAGCCAATATCGCTTGTAGAACATAAATCAAGATAATTAATGCATAACTTTTACAAAAATAAATAACAAAAATACACATGCTTCTTAGTTAAAAATCCAAACACAGAATTACATCATTATTTAATGATAATCATTATAAATCCTACGTTAATCTTCATGTTATATGGATCAATAATTCAAAACAAAATAATATCATATGTCACAAAAGGAACTTAGGATAATCGTATCATTATTAATGAAAGGCTTGAAGGAAAATCATCTCCTTAAAGATCAATTAATTTGGAAGCCGTAGATGCTAAGAACGTCGCTGGAAAAACAGAGACACTCAACCGAGAATCTCTCTCTCTCTCTCTCTCTCTCTCTCTCTCTCTCTAAATTCGTGCATTATGGCTCCCTTGCTAAGAGAAGGCTTTAATTAGGTTAGGAGGATCGGATTCTAAGGTTATAAGAGGGTATGCACGGCTATATGCGGGCGGTTACGATAAAAAGTGGTTTAAAGCGAGACTTCAGGTCGGATTTGGAAAGTGTATACACAACGAATGGAAATAAGGTTTTGGACATGAGCTATGATGGGTATGGGACACAAAATAGATGTGGTAGATTTTAAAATGGGGTCCACACGCGATCGAACGGTCGGCGTGAGATTTTAAGGAAAGAAAAGGGAAGAAAATAGAAATTTACAAACAGACGGTTTATCTGTCAATCTGACACCTAAGATAGGTTTAGATTAGTTCATTTAGGTAGGTAGGGTCCACAATCTAAGCTCCACAACCGTTTAATTGGTCTCTTACACATGTGAAAGATTTGGAGGATTATTCTTCAAGAGGATGAAAATTTCCATTCTCAACGTGATTTGGGATGTTGGTTAGCTAAGAGGGATTCTTTGGATCCTATAGATGGATTCCTAACTCCTCATGTGAAGAAAATTCCCGGATTAAAAGATCTTGTAACACAAGGCTTAGTTTAGGCGTTGAGATCGGGTTGGATTTATAATGAAATGGGAAGATATTACATGCAGGGGGTTTTGGATGATAAATAAGAGGATGGACGGTTTAGATCTGCAAATAGGGGTCCACATGATGGATTGTGGATGGTTCAGTAGTGGCAACGGACGCACACTGTGTGCGTTGTATAGAACGCCACCAGGCCTGACGTGGGCCAGTCTCGGGCCGACTAGCCCAGATAGGGGTTTGGCCACGGTGGGTCCCATTGTGATGTATATATAAAATCTACTCCATCCAGCAGGTCGGCTACTTAAAATTAGGCTTTGACACAAAAATTGGGACATATTCGAGATCGGGTGGCCCACTTATGATCCATTTTCTGATTAAGGTATTTGTAGGATGGTCGGAGGGCTAAAATTCGACGTGTACGGTTAAAATGTGTCTAAATGCTAAAGTTTGGAGTTTTACGTCTTAGTAATTTCTACAAACTAGCATACTTAAAAACGGCAGGTTAACTTAAATTTAACTAATGGCATTTTCGTAATTATCATAAATTTTTGAGTTTTGTATAATCTACCCCTTCTACATTGTTAATGGGGTTATTCTAAGCAACTTTAATAAAAGGTACCTTATCAGATCTCCTACGGATGGTCCGTTATTCTTGAAACAAGGGTAAATGTATGATAATTAATTAAAATAAAAATTAAAATGAATTAAAAAAATTTTCAAATAAATCTAAAAAATCTGGGGCGTTACACCTTATAATCTTTTTCACCATCTTTTTTTAAGACAAAGTAAGCTCATGATGTCCTTTGATCGTTATTCCTGTAAGAGAGTATAAATAGATAGTAGGGGGTACGTCGGTGGTCGGCTGTAGACCCTCAAACGCCTAAGTGAAGCTTGTAGAGCTTGAATATATGGGTTATGAAAGCTAAAATTGTCATATCTTGGTTTGAAAATCGAAGTCATATTTATAGGATGTAAGAAAGGTTCTAGATACAGGAGTCTCACTAGAATACGTTAGGAGAGTTCTAATTAGGCAAGAGTCTTATCCCTGACTGTAGACACCTCACCTTCGGCTAAAATTTCGTTGAGATAAATGAATGAATGGAGGTCCATATCTCCAAACCCTATATCCAAAACCAGCCAAACTTACCCTTGCAAGCCTCAATCCATAGCCCAACTCAAGCCTAAACCCAGTCAACTCACTCCTAAACATCAGCTCGAAAAACCTTCATAAAAAAAAAATCAGTCCAAAAATCCTAAAAAGGTCAAACTTGATGAGTCAACCCATTGAGTCAAATCACTGGGTCAACTCACTGGGTCAGTCCAGCCCTTGCACCTAGTTAACTCACCTTGTCAGTCCATCTTTCAAACCCAGTCAACTCACCTAGTTTCGAACCACAGCTTTGGAGCAACTCCAAACCTCGAACCTATAGCTTTTTTGCTTCAGATTCAGAGTCTGTACGATCCAAAGTTAAAGTAGAGTGTCCGTATGGGTGGCCCCACCAAACTTATTTACGGGAACTGTCATCCCTTGCAGCTATAAATACTCACACTCATTCTCATTTATAGCACCCACTTTCCCTCTCTTCAGTTTGAGAGTTTCGAGTCAATCTCTACCCTCCTTAGCCCATTCCTCCACCAAGGAGAGTCCGAGTGAGTGAAAAGTCTAGCCCTGGTCCAGCCCAGCCTGAACCTGATTCAAGCCTCTCAAGCTACCCAAGTCTAGATCTCAGTCACTCGAAGCAAACCTTTGCAATACCTCCGTTCATCCAGCTATACCTTTACCAGCATCATCTCATTCGCATTTAGCATAAGTGTAACATTTATTTTTCTTCCAACCCCTTACTTGTCATTCCACCACGAGCACTTGATTAGGTCACAGCGTATGCTTTAAGGCTTGCCGGTTTGCTCGGAACTTACTCATCAGAAACTCTGACCGATCAAACACGTAATGCATCTCGCATAAAGTACCTATCAGTTCAAGCGTATGCTCTGGGCTTGCTTGTTTTATTGGAATTGCAGATCAGAAACTCTTACTGTTCAGACTCATATTCATGCATTATATCATTTATGAGAATGTATGAGGATTAATTCAGACTTTCAAGTATTAGTTCGATTCTGTGAAGTAAAGACTATACTTCAGTACAGGCAGAGTGGATGCCTAACACCTTCCCACTCTGTCACCGTGATCCCTTACCTCGAATCTTTGGCCACAGATTAAAAAAAGTTATTTTAAAGGAAATAATCTTCGGATTTTCTTCTCTAATGTTTTACGGGGTCTACCCGACTGTAGATTCGAAGTAACTGGCTAATGACGACTCTGGTCTAATATGAACTCATCCAAACATATCCAATTTAACTCAACGATAACACAACAACTAAAAAAGCCCTCGGAGAAAAAGGTGAGCCAGTGACAACAACGATTCGAAACCCCTTTTCAAAAGGAGGGTGGAAGCGCGGAAAGGCAAGCGTCCACACTAACTTATAGGAGAGATCTACGGTTGAGATGAAAATGAGTCTCTATCTCGTCCAGAATTGGCGAATCTGCCCCGAACTCGTCGTACCGCTTCTCTGGCGGTGGTCGGCCTAGTCTGCTCGAGATGTGGAGCTTGGCGCCCAAGCTCCACCCCTATGGGCTTCTTGCGCGGATTGTAGATCTTTCTTGGGTGGACGAGTCCAAGCGCAGTCTCTATTGCCTGAGTAATCGCTCACTCAGATAGTCTCCCTACTCGAACCATCAGTCAATACTCCTCAGCTCGAAGGGTTGATCAACCTATCTGCTCAGCCCTACCCAACCCTTCGTTCGAAGGGTTGATGACTTATAGTTGGGCCTTCTAGGCCTGTGGGCCTTTTTTCTGTGTGAAGGACCAATTTGGAATCCCCCACAACAAATGGGAGGATTGTCAACTGGTCTAATCAAGCTCAATTGACTTGACTTGCTTTTGAGCCTACTTTTGAGCTGTGGAAAATAGGCAACAGGTTCACCCCGGTGGAACCCTAGTAGGGGTGTCAATGTGCCCAGTTAGGGCTGGGTGAAGCTTTATCTAAGTCCACCTACACTGTTCAGCATAGGCCCAGTCCTGTAACGAGCCAAGATAGTCAAGCCTGGCCTAGGAGCGCGAGTGTTTCTTAAGTAGATCACAGGCTACAAAACAAAGATGAACCGTGCAACAGAGTATATGGCGACTTTTACAAATTCAGTACATTATAAAATTGTCGTTGCAAACCGTAATGAACCAATCTGGACTCAGGCCAAACTGACTGGCTGTTGTATGCTGTCCAAACCCAGCCCAATTAAGAAATGGACCTGAATTTTAAGTCTAGGCTTGGCCCTTAGGCCTAATACTCAGACTGGCCAGCGGCCTATTGACAGCTCAAGACCGACTCATGCGGTTCTGAGATGAGTCACAACTCAGCCAACTCACCACATTCTCAAAGCCGACTCGGGGTGCCAAACTGGACATTATCAATCTGTAGGCCACTGGTCAAGGACCAAGGACCAAGATCTACTTAGCCAGGAGATTCTCGTGTCATTCCCATTCACCATCAGAACAATGGTCGAGAATAACCGAACCATGAGCATATTAACCCCATCTGCTCATCATGCGAGCCACGCATTCATGGTAGCAATGAACGGCCAGGCGGAGGCTAACGTGTCCAAAATAAATTGGACGAAATTAACCTCAATTTTGATTCCCTAAAAAAAAAAAGAAGCAAACTGCAAAATCAATCCGTTGAGAGGGATAAAAGCGTAAAAATCTCCAATTTCTTTCAACTCTACAGGAAAAAAAAAAAAAAAAAAAATCTCAGTTGAGAGAAAGGTATCTTTGTCATGACCATCTTCTCACAGGCTGCCGATGGGACGTCTCATAACTGTTTGATAATCTCTCTATTAAATTTGCTGCAATTGTCCATTTACAGGCTGCCAATCGGATGGCACGTATTGCTTGTAGAAGAGACACTGGGGCTTACTCAATCCGAGATGGACCCACCAGATCAATAGCTTACACTACTGAGAGGTGGACCCCACCTGTGCCATCACTGGGTCAAACAGAAGATACCGTTTCCTTCAATTGAGCATCTTATATAATGGGTACCGTTTAATGTTCTTGATATTTTAGTTGTTTTTTCTCAAATGTCATATATCCAAGCAAGGTTTAAAATCAGTACATCAGGTATTGTATCCAAAACCATTGACACAGACGACACCTTGAGATTGGCCAAATTGGGCTAGGTGGGGGCTCTAACAGACCCAATGGTCGGGCTGGGTCTAAAAGATTGCTGTCTACGGCCCAACCCAATCGTATTTTGATTGACACATACACGTAGAGCATTAATGTTTTTTTTAGAGAGCATCTTCTAATGGGAACCGGTCCTCATGGGAATTTGTGAGCATTTTTTGACATATGATGCGGGCAAAAAATCCGAGCGGTCCACTAAATGAGTCATTTCATGAAACACCATCTGAGTTAACATCGTCTATGAAACGTCTCATGTTCAGGTTCTTCATGGGGCAACCTATAGAAAGGGCAACTTAGGTAAGAGTGAGAGATGCCATAGGAAGGAATACCCAGACATGGGTTAAGAGTACTGAGTGCCGTCGCAGAGTAGGGCACTGCACACTTGAAACTGACCCGTGAAAAGGACGACTTAGACCAAAGTGCAAGCCGCCCACAAAGTGAAAAAGACTACCTGAACATAAGCCAGGATGTGTGCTACTTGAGAATGGGTCGCCACAGACGTCTGCTGCAGAGCATAATAGAATGGTTCACGCCCATCCATTTGTTGGCCGCCAGTTCATATGAAATTCAGGACCATCGATGGTTGATTGGTTCACGCCCTATTCGTCAGATGACCACCGATCCGTCGGCCTGGATTAGTCATTCAAGTCACTATTGTAAATCAAAAATAAAATAAAAGTGCAAAATGCACAACTGATGATAGGATCAATGAAATTATAATTTTACAGAGGCGAATCCAAAGTAATCTTCGGTGATTACTAAGGGGATCTTATTCAACCGTTGGTATGCCCATAAGGTGTTTGGTTTATGTTGGAAACTGTCTTCAACAAGATGCTAAGATGGTGACATAAGCATTTGAAGTTTTTATTTTATTTTATTTTTATTTATTTTAGTTTGATCATGTGAAGCACATGACCATACATATGCAGCATGCAGTCGCTGCACGTGGTAGAGACCGTTGACATAATGGGACGAAGGCATAGTACAGAAGATTACAATAAACAAAAGGATCCTGACTCTCCATCTTGTGGCCCACTTAAAAAGAGATGGTAGAAGTGACAAATGGTGACCAACATATAGATATATCTACTATAATCAATCCCATGTTGTGGATATTCCACGTCTAGATGGAAACTACCAGTGGGACGGCTAGGATGTATGCCACGTGTACATAGGTGATGTTTGCATGCTTACGGGTAAACAAATTGAGCCGAGAGTCAATACATAGGTTGCTTGCTTTCAAGGTTGAATTCAACAAAGGAGCCGACCCCTCATCAAAAGACACTTGGAAAAAAGAAAAATAAAGAAAATAAATAAAAAGAAAAAAGAAAAAAGAAAAAAGAAAAAGTGGCAAGAATCTGTCCACACGTTCTCCATGGTTGCAATTAAAATCACTTTTTCGACCACCTTTCTTTCTCGCGCATCTGAATCGTCGACCATGGTAGGGCCTGGACTGCTGTGATAGTTCACCACCATTTATCAAAGTAGTGGTGGTCCACAATAATAAAAAAATGTGGCACACATGCACACCAATCCTAATGTTGATGCGTTGTTGGTAGACCATATATGGCCTAAAAACTCACATTTATTTCAGCATCTTAACCATTCATTTTGTTAGGATTCATCTTATAGACACCAGCTGGATGGTTAGGATCGCCCAACCAATATGATCTTCAGAAAATGATCAATTATTGGCCCCTCAATTCAGACAATTCAAAGAAAAGGGTCATTATTACAATTTTACTACCACTGTCAAACTAAATAAGAGAATCGCCAATTAAATATGATAGATAATCATTACACTTTTTCATAATATTATTATAAAAAAAAATCATCAATTATTATTATGATTTACTGCAGATAAATCATAAATATACTACATGTGCACAGAGCATCGTGTTTCCCTGGTATTGCACCTTTTAGGGATAATGATTCATCTACACAAGTGGGTTAGTTAAGCCAAGGACAACTTGTATTCCTCGGACAGCCTGTACAAGCCCACTTCCAAACAGCCACCTACCTCACAAACGAGACTTTGTATTTAGAAAATGATGGTGAACGATCACCCTATTGTTGTCCGCAGAGAAGTGCTTGTACCAACATTTGTAATGTGAGAGAAAAAAATGGAAAAGCTTCAATCATTCGAAAGAGACGTCCCTTCCATCACCCATTATTCCTATAAAGAATTTCACTTTAATTATAAAACTAATCATTCAAAGAAAACTGCAATTTCACACTCATTTGTCACCTTTTCTATCATTATTAAAGATTGGGCTTTCATGTGTCACTCTCTCCATTTCCACCCTCCTACAATGCATGGAATTATATGACAACTTTGCCCACCACAGATTCCTTTTATCTGTAAAACCAACCCTTTCACAACCACACCTGAAATGACATCAAGTGGGGCCCATCATGGTTGGCCCCACAATGGATAATGTGCATGTAGAGGATGGTTGAGATACTGAGAAAGACCTCTTTTAGGCAACCAGTCCTGACATGCCGACCATTAGGCCTTGTCACAATCAAATGTTCATTATGTTAATGAGGAATCATATGATCTATTATCCTCACTCGGTTTGCCGAGGTGGGAACCATGGTAGGGTGATTGGGTGATCTGGATTGTTGATCTAATGTCCCGCAATGGATGGATCATGACCAAAAGATGATCTCGAGGCATTTTGCATTCCGGTCAACTTGTATCATTGATTGGTAGTTAGGACAAAAGTTATCGTCCAAGTTTGTCACTCCATTAAACCTAGGTACTTATGGACAGGTAGAGGTGACCACGAGCCGAGCTGAGCCATGTTCGAGCTAGGCTCAGTCACTAAATAGCCTGACTTGTGTTTGGCTCAGCTCGGCTCGGCTTTCGAGCTGGACTTTTATGGTCAAGCTGGCTCAGCCGAGTTCAAGTCGAATTCGAGCTCGAGCCTTTCGAACTAAATTCGAGCCGAGAGACGAGCTTGGACATAATTTTTATGTGTTCAAATTTTTTTAAAGAGAAATAGAGAGATTGAGAGACGACCGAACGACACCTGTCACCGGACGGACGGGGGAGAGAGAGGGAGAGAGCTGTTACCAACTCATCGCCTCGCCAGACGGATTTGAGGGAGAGAGAGAGAGAGAGAGAGAGAGAGAGAGAGAGAGAGGTGGCCGGTGGGTGACTAGCCAAGCAGCGGTGGCCAGTTGGACGGAATTAGGGTTTTGGAGAGGGAAGGGGGCGCTCGTTCGAAATAGGGATAATTGTAGAGTTTTAGACTTCTAGGTTTTAAGTTATGAAAAAAAATTTATATAATATATATATATATATATATATATATATATATATATATATATATACACACACACACACATCGAGCCGACTTGAGCGAACCGAATCGAGCTACGAACGAGCCAAGCTTCGAGCCGAATCGAGTCGAGCTTGGGCATGCTTGTGTGCGGCTCAAACTATGAAACGAGCCAGGGAAATCTGCTCAGCTCTCTTTGAACCAAGGTGTCCCGTAGCGGTATCGGTGGGCATAACGGTGCCCACCATTTCCGATACGGATACGGGCTGTATCGGCCGATACACCCTCCGTAACAGTCCTTTTTTTTTTTTTTTTGCCAAAAAATTCTAAAAAAATATGGATTAAATCCAGAAAATTCCAAACATCCCAAATATGCATTCATTTATAATTTTGAACATGTTTATGGTGGTGAAGCGGTCTACTCTTTGGTGAAAAAGCTATATCGGGCTGTCTGATGAATTTATGAAGCTGATAACCTTGAATTAACTGCAAAACTTATAAATTCAAATTTCTAACTGTCTATTATAAGTAACACATATTATCCAACCTTTAAACCAGAATTTTATTTTGAAAAAAATGATTTTCCCTAATTTTTAAAATTATTCCGAAATTAAAAAAATACCAAAAAAAATAACAAACCATGTGCATAATCTGTAAAATGCACATGATTATATTCTATTATAAGTAATACATACTATCCAACCTTTAAACACATATTAGAAGATACACATCGGTTATATCGCGGAATGTATCGCACTTTTTGGGAAACATGGGGAAAACATTGGAAAATTGATTGAATTTTTCAATGAAACTTCAGGAATTGTTAAAATGGACCTTAATACACACATTTAAATCATAATATGTATAAAAAAAAAAAAGTCCACATAATGGAGTTCCTTTGTAAAAGGATCCTAAGCTATGCATTATTTGACTGAATTGATGCAACTATTGTTTACATTGATTCCATAATATATACAAATGTAACAAGACATTAATGTAAATACAACCAATGCATTGACAAAGTAAAACAAGCAAGAGAGTTGAGAAATATTCTAGTTTTGACTGAATGAGTATCCTCCAAATGCAGTTTTGACTATTGAACTTCAACGCAATGCAGGCTATCCTATATGGCCTAGATCTATATGAGGATTCAATAAAATCTAGAAAATAGCTAACTGGACTCAACAAACTATGACCCCTACGCAGAGTCGGAACGCGGGTCGAGCTGACCGCGGTCAGCTCGCCGGGGGTGCAGGGGGTGGCGCGCCCCTGCCCGGGGTTCGGGGCGGAGAGCCCGAAAGCCCAACGGTTTTTTTTTTTTTTTTTTCTTTTTTTTTCTTTTTTTTTTTTTTTTAGGGAAGAGAAACTAGAAGATAATCGAAAAAAAAGTCATTTTTTTTCTACAAAATATGAACTCTTGTGTGTGTAACCGATATAGTAAAATAGCCCGATTTGCAAACACTGGTTTTTAGCAAAAGAATAGATCAGAAAAAAAATGGAGGAAGAAAAGTGTGAAAAAAAAAAAAAATCAGATATATATATATATATATATATATATATATATATATATATATATATATATATATATATAAACTACCCGTTTTCCGACCGTTATGGGAGGCGTAACGGCCATTACGCCCCCCCGTAACGGCCGTTACGGGTCAAAATTTTGGGGGTCCCCGTTTTGAACCCCGTATCGCGTAACGGCGTCAGCCGTTTCTGTGTGTGTAACCGTTTTGGCACACCTTGCTTTGAACCCTTCCTCCAAATCAAGCCGAATTGAGCTAGAACGAGCTGAATCGAGCGAGCTAACTGAGCCGGCTTGAATCGTGCTCAGCTCTATGGACAGGTAGTGGGTGTTAAATTAAGGACTTCACGAAAAGATTACTCCTATTCATGTACATGCGTAGGATGTTCCAAATGTGTTGTGTGTGCACATAAAGATCACTCCCATCCATGTACATGCATTAGATGTTCCAAATGTGTCATGCGTGCAAGTAAAGATCACTCCCATCCATATACATGCATGCTCCAAATGTGAGCACACACCACATGTGCATGTGCCACCATCAATCTTAAGCACTAAAAAATGTGTGGCATGAGTGATAAGGCACACACGTCTCAAATGTGTACATGCACTTGTGTCAATATGCCACCATTCATAATAAGCTCCCTACATGTGCTGGCATCCATCCTCACTCTCTCATCCCCAGTATCTAACAAACAAAGAACTAGTGACAACAGTATATCCGTGAACAACTACTCCCAACAGCATTCCCATGGACAGCCTGTTGCGACACAAAATTACTTTAATCCAAGTGAGCCCCATGCCTGCAGCCTGTGAATAGATAACCAAGAAAAGAAATACAGCAACAAAATTCAACTAAAAGGAGGTCAGGATTGACAGCAAGGATCCTCCACTCTGGGATATTTTTAGGGCATGATTCATCCATGGTATGTCCCCTTCAATCAATCACTTGGATTACTGAACCATCAGCCCCACCCCTGCAAACTAAAAGCCCACTCTGTAAAATCCATCTCGCATTTGCACACACATCATCACATGCATTATGTACTACCAATGTATCATGTAATCGTAACCTTGCAGATACGATGTGGGCCACGAAGGCTAGTATGGCAATCAAGTTTGGGCACATTCATGCCCAAATGCGTTACTAAAATCAAAATTCCCACGTGCGAAAAATGACACACTTGTAAATCAGACAAAACAATGTTCATGTGCTTTGATGAGGACCATGAAGGCTGGGAATGTGGTGGAAATTTATCTAGTCATTTTCTTCTCTTTTTGGTAAGATGTGAAAGCAATATACATGAAATGGGAGAGAGTCAGTTCATCTAAAAAGATAACTCTTCTACATATCCTACAAGATGTAAAAATGCTACACATTTTCATGATTTCACATACCAATATCACCCTCTCATCCATTTCACTTCTCAATGGAGGCAAATACAACTAGAAGAATTGAAGGTGAAGGAAATGTATGATTTGTGTGAGTTTGATGGGGGGAAGTTTCAAAGAGCCTTACTGATTTTTAAACATCAACAGCATCAACCGGGAGAGATTTTGTCCTGTGAAGATGCTGTGGAAGCAAAGCTCCAGTGTAGAAACTCTTGGCAGTGAACATGTAATCCAGGCTGTGCTCTTGGGTCGCCTTGCAATGTCGAGCCCTTTGGGTCTCGGAACCGGGGCTGCTGTTTGTGGGAGCCAAGTCTCTGCTGTCATTGGCGGGGAAATAGGAAGAAAAATGCATCCCTGAAGTGAAGGATTTCAATAGTAGCTCATCGTTCTCCTCTTGTGACGGTATCCAGACGGAAGAAGCTGTGGGACCATTCTTGGTCCTGTTTTTCCTATGGCTGGTAGCACTTGATGGGCCCAAAGCTTTTGGTGATCCTCCAAGCCGTTGGTTTCTGACGTCCCTCAATTCCATCTGATACTTGGCTTTGAGCCATCTCAGTTCCTGCCTGATCTCCTTATCATATTCATCAGGTCCACCGTAAGTTGATGGAGGAACATGCAAGGAAGAGCAATCGGTCGATTCAGTATGGTTGAGAATACTACAGGATGGTTGGTTTACAGATCTTCTTGCATTGGATTGTATGTGATTGTCCATATGTTTTATAGTCTCTTCCTTGGCCATGGCTGGTTGATCTGCTTTTTTGCATTCTTCATCTGAATGGGCCTGTCCTGATTCTCCCAAGCTCAAATAGGGAGCTTCATATTGGGTGGAAGCATCTGCATGCAGACCGTCTGATTGACTTGAGACCATAGGTGGAACATTGATGGCACATTGCTCAGACCCCTCAACTTGGTATGTGATCTCTTCAAATCGACCATGCATGGCGGTACATCCTAGGTGAGGACAGTGAATGCCATGGATGTTCTTGCTGTCAGGATTGCCGGAGGGAAGGAAGTCAAGAAGGGAACTGCTGGAGGAACCCTTGGATGTGCAATGGTGACAGAAGCCCAGTGCTGAGTAGGCAGGGGCTTCTTCTATGCCAGGCCCTGGCTTCCACCCTGGCACTAAGGAAGATATCTCATTGTCGATCATTTCTGCTATTTTTGTTACATCCTGATCAGTTATATCTAGCTCCGCAACCATTTCAGTTGCGACGCTCAAGGCAGTATCAGTTTCGATGTCAAATGGGAAGTAGATGTTCCGAACGTGGCCTGCAGAAGAATTTTCAGCAATGGATTGCCTAGTATCAGATAATTCGACATAAAAAATAAGAACAGCCCAAGAGAAATATGGATCTTAAAGCTGTGTTTGTATGCATTCATAGCGAACTACTAGCCCCCAAATTGCCATCATGACCATTTGAAATCCAAATTGAAACATATGAATTGCAATGACAGGTTTGGTTACCATTATGGATTAAAATGGTGCCACCTTCATTTTGGTATACTCTAATATTGAATTAAATCATTGCAATTCGATGAAATCCAAATATGCCATAACAGAAAATTTTCGATCACTGACCTTCTTTATCTGCAATCCTGAGCCTTAGAAAGATGCCCTCATCATCTCCCATCTTTCCCTTAATGGTGATGTCCACATTTGCCAAATGCTCATCCTCATGGTTATGGAAATATTCGATTCCATGGGGCCTGATCACGTCGGCTTCATAATCCCATCCATTCTCAGTATTCTGAGAGAGATGATTGGAGTAACCATGGATCAAGGAGCTTCCGTTGTGATAATGTTCCAACAGAGGCTGCCTCCAAAGGGGGCTCATTTCATCGATGTCTCCCCAACAATCAACTAGCCTCGAATCGGAACTGCAATTGTCGATTTGTAGAAATGGGTCTTCCAAAAGCTCCCTCGCAGGAAGCCTTCGAGACACCGTCACCAAGCACTTCTCCACGAATTGTCTCAATTCGGGATCCTTGACTTTGTACAAAGCGTCTGGCTTTTTCCCCTTTTATCAAAATAACAAACAGTTAGAAAAGCAATGCCTGATTTGGCTGAAATGCAAATGGCAAGGGACAGACATGGAAAGCTTAAAAATCAGGCAAAATGGCAAGACGAGGCTCTTACAGAGATAACTTTCTTGTAGATCTGAGCAGGATGCGTACACTCACTGTAGGGATATTCAAAGGTGACCATCTCCAAGATACACATCCCAAAAGAGTAGATGTCAACCAATTCATTGTATTCCTCTTCATAAACCTCTGGAGCCATGAACTCTGGTGTCCCTGAAAAGAAACCACCAAGACATCCAATAAGCAGATTGCCACCACATGATTGGCGGCACCCCATTGGAAACTATGATTTCGGTCAAATCCTAAAAAAACAGGATTCAGTTGGGTTCCACTCACCGACGCAGTGAGCGGCATGGGATTTCCGGAGGATTGCAGCAAGGCCAAGGTCACCAATCTTCACCTCCCCCTGGTTCCCATTGACAAAAATGTTGTCACACTTGAGATCCCTATGAATTACAGGTGGGTCATGGCTGTGGAGGTATAGAAGCCCCTTCAATATCTGCCTACACCAATGCTTTACAGCCCTTATGTTAACCCTCTTGTGCTTTTGCCTATACCTAACCCACCCAAAAAACAAAAAAAAAAACAGACAGGACACCAGCAAAATGGAAAAATCTCAATAGAAAGAAATGAATCATGAAAACACCCACATCGGTTACTATCTGAGAGGGGGGGAAAACAAATAACAAAACACAGAAAAATGGCAAAATCTCAATAGACAGAAATGAATAATGAAAAACACACATCACTTACTGCCTGAGGGTGCCTGAAGTGAACATTTCAGTCACAAAATTTATATTCCTTTTGGCAGTATCAACCCAAGAAGTGTAGAATTTCATGATGTTCTTGTGTTTGAGGGTCTTCAAGAGATGGATTTCACAATAGAGTCTCTCAAGATCTTGAGGGCTCTGAAGGAAGTCATACAGTTTGACCTGGTTCCAAGCAACCTCAATACCTTCATATTCATCAAAAGCTCTATACCTGCAAAAAAAAACCACCCCAAAAAAAGGGACCCACATGAGGAAAACCTCACAGTTTCCTGAAATATGAAAAAAGGGTTGTTGGATAACTTGAGGAGAAGGCCATACACTGTCTTGGAAGCTCCTTTGCCAAGGATTTCATTGTACTGTATCAACAAGAGAAATTTCTCAACCCAAAAGACAGAAAGAAAAAGGACTGAAATTAACAGAAACCTAAAATCTAAAAACATAACAATACCCTTCCGTATCTTCCAGTGGGATCAACTTCAACAAACTCGGAGTAATCTGGTTCAGGTGGTGTACTAAGACCTATCATCCTCTTCCTCTTTTGTTTTCTAGAAAATCATTTACAAATTAAAAACCCATGAAGAATACCAGAAGAAGGGAGATACCACTGCAGATTTAGAGAGAGAGAGAGAGAGAGAGAGTAGAGGGAGAGGGAGAGATGGGTTATCAAAAGACAAGGCTTTCCAACTCATATACAATGCAAAAGGTTTGAGACGGGTACGGAGCATCACACCGCGACAAAATTAGGACAAGAACAAGGAAATCCTCCTTCCTCTCTCTCTCTCTCCCTCTCTCTATCTGACCTTGTTTTCCACCATTTCCATGACAGACTCTCTCTCTCTCTACTGGATGTTCTCTACTGGATGTTTGTAACAGAGGCCGGGATTCGGGAATCATGAGCGATTTTCTCTAATAAAGTTTAAGTGGAAATAATATCTATTTTCTTCGTACAAACCTGAGGAAGGTCGTACCCTGCTGGGCCGGTTGGATTTAGGCGTGGTAACTGATCGGGTCTGGATCTTGTGGAGTCCGCCCGAGCCCAACGCGTTTACTACAGGCCCACAATTCCTACCCAAACTTGACCCAAGAGTCATACCTATAGGCTTATAAGCCTGTAGCCCGACCGGACCCACTTAAAATTCGTCAAACCCAGGCTGAACCTGACCTGATCAACTTCATTGTAATCGGGTGAGGTCCAGCCTACCCCAACTGGCAAACAACTGTATGCTTTAAGAATGTAACATGCTATTAATTCTACTGGGGAAATTGTCATGTGCAATGCATGCTGAGATTGAGAAATGCTGAGGCAAATGCTTGTGGAGGAGAGAAAACAAATGAAAGGAAAGAATGTAACTACACGCAAACAATGAAAGAGAAGGTCATATCGGTTGGCAATCTATCAACACTTTTTCCCATTTTGTGGATCACTTATGTTTTAGATATGCCTCCCTCTTTGGGTTGATGTACAAACATGATGTAATGCAACATGTGTACATATGAATGTTACATGGTAATTATAGTGGGCCCTACATCTCTGTGAATGCAGAGGGGTGGTAATGGGTTACTAGAAATGAAGATATGAGCGAGGAGAAGCGGTTAAAATTCAAGCTGGCAATTGGCAAGGCTAAATTTAAGTTATCTCTTATAAGCATACAAATTTTCAAAATTCATGAAATACCACTTACCTATATTGAAAAAGCTCATTTAGTGTCCTATAGAGTTTCAAAGGCTTCTACTCTCTTAAAAATAATTGCATGGGCAAAAATGTCCTTGTTCCTTGTGTTATATATAATAGAGATGTCTAGACAATGAATACATACAATAATATATTAATCATGTGTATGTATATATCTATGTCTTATATAACCTGAGTAGGTCTGGACATTCTCCCTTGCAATTAGTACCCTAGTATAGAAAACTTTGAATCTTCAAAGGCCATGAAAAGACATTTTAAATAAAGTTGAATATTTTGGGGGGAAAATTATAGTTATAAGTATATGATTTACATTTCACTCACAAAGCAACTTTAATTTTACACTCATATTTTATGTTCTTTGATATAAGTAGCCGCTCAAACTTATCCTCTTTGCATATAATCAGTTGGGAGACCATGTAAAAAATGCTTTGTGAGACCCATTATGATGACTATGTGAAATTTATATGGGATATCCGTTATGCCAACTCATGTGTAAACATCTCACCTAAAATGAGATTAAACTACTCTTCTGACTTCAGTGGAACTTCGATAAAATTATTCCTAAGCAATTCAAGCATTGTTGAAAATTCAATCGGTTAAGTGGGCAGGACTCTTGGCAAATCATGAAAATAACTGATGGACTTAATTGGTAGATTCAGAAATTGACAAATCAAATCCCAACCGATCATTTAAATGCTCTGGAAACCCTTATTACCATATTAAAAATTGTCTTCTCTATCCAACTCGTAAAACACCATAAATCCAAACGAGTCGCACATTTAGGGTTCTCGGCACTTCTTTGACTCAACAAACAGACCAAATTAACAAAATAAAACCACAGGCTAGTGGTTGGCCAACAGTGACGTCATCATCCCTGCTTTCGTTTTTGCTCCTACAGGTGTCAATGGGCCCATTTTATAGTGTCATGTGGACCGTCGGCTAACTGTTAGTTAACGGACACCTGGTACCTCATTTGCACTAGCTAAAGATTTAGATACATTATAACACATCTTACATGGAAAATTTTTACCGAAGTGTCCACCGTTGGCCAACCGCTAGGTGACAATTTTTGCCTATAAATTCTGCCCCAACACCCAGCTCAAGGAGGACCAGTAACAGAAAAAGACAGAGAGAGAGAGAGATGAAAAGAGTTAAGAGAGTCATTGAGTGGGTCCTCTTTTGCAAAGACTTTGGATATTCCGGCTGACACCGAGTCTATACTCAAGCTAAGAGGCTAGTTCTGAGAAAAACGATCTACTACAAAAGCTAACAAAGTCAAAGAGTATGATTAAAATCGGGAACATCCAACCATCGGTTTTATATAAAATGTTTCCCCTTTTATGGCAAAGTCAAAGTGTCGGATCTCCCCTTTTCGTTAACACATCTCGAATCAACTTACATTCTAGTTTACACCTTCCAGATATATAAAAAACATGCACTTACATTTATTTATTTATTTTTATTTATTTTACCTACTGTAGGTCTTAAACCCTGTGAAATAGGACTAGATGTTGTTTATTCTATTTTTCATTGCCCAGAGTCTTAAACTTTGTGAAGCATGGTTAGATGCAATGACATCGAAATTTTCCTAAATCCTCTAAAAAATTATTAGATCCTGTAAGGTAAAGACTACACATCGTGTGAGAGAAAAAATGTGCACATTTATTTTTCGTAACTGAGGCCCTTATTCAAAATCTACAGTCACAGACCAATGGTAGATGTTACTTGAGTTAGAAAATATCACAATTTCTCGATTTTTCGATCCCTAAGTGATTCTACAATTTCTAGCCTGTCGTAGATTCTAAAATTCTTTTGCCTAGTGACAACTCCAAAATATAAAAAATAAAAATCAAATATATTTCTATCTTTGAGTTAATTTCAAACTCCATTTGCACAATTGATAAGTAGAAGTAAAACTGACCATAGCTTACGTGACAGGCAGCGATCACAGCTGTGGACCCTCGCAGTTTCTGCGCTCCCACACGACGTTCTCGTCCCTTTCCTTTCGGGAAAAAAAGGAGAGGATGCGTGAGTGCGAATCGCCGTTTGTGCCACTGGCTTGCCTCGTTCTCAAGGGCTTTGTTTGGTTGTCATGTTAAGCTGGATGTGTTTAAATGAGTTTATATAAGACTAGAGTCGCCACTAGCCAGTTACTTCGAATCTACAGTCGGCTAGACCCTGTAGAAACGTTAGAGAAGGGGATCCGAAGATTCCTTCCTCTAAAATGACTGCTATTGATCTGCGGCCAGAGATTCGAGGTAAGGGATTACGGTTACAAGGTGGGAAGAGGTTAAGCACCCCACACACTGCCCGTACGAAGTACGGTCTCTACTTCACAGAATCGAACTAACACTTGAAAGTCTATTTTAATCCTCGTATATTCTCATAGATGACATGATGCATGAATGCAGGTCTGAACAGTAAGAGTTTCTGATGGGCAGGTTCCACTAACAGGAAAGCCCAGAGCATACGCTCGAACTGACAGGTGCTTTATGCGAGATGATGCATGCCGTGTATTTGAATATTTAAAGTGCTTGTAGTGATATGTACATGAATGCAGGTTTGAACAGTAAGAGTTTCTGATGGGCAGGTTCCACTAACAGGCAAGCCCAGAGCATACGCTCGAACTGACAGGTGCTTTATGCAAGATGCATGTAGTGTGTTTGAACAATCAAAGTGCTTGCAGTGAAGCAGGGGGGTTGGAAGAAAAGTAAATGTTGCACTTATGCTAGATGCAAATGAGATGATGCTGGAAAAAGAGTAGCTGGATGGACGGAGGTGTCGCAAGGGTTGGCTTCGAGTGGCTGGATCAAGACTTAGATGGCTTGGGAGACTTGGACCAGTGGTCAGGCTGGGCTGGACCAGGGATAGGATCTCCTCACTCGGGCTCTCCTTGGTGGAGGAATAGGCTAAAGGATGGAGAGGTGGATTCAAAGCTCTCGGACTGAAGAGAGGGAAGTGGATTGTGAAATGAGAAGGGGAGGGGGGTATTTATAGCAGCGGGCAGTGGCAGAACCCGTAAATATTTTTGGGCGGCCCGTTGTGGGCCGCCCGTACAGACGTTCCTCGGTTTCCAGCGCGTGGTACGGTCATTTCTCGGGGCTGCTGTTTTGACTCGGTGGGTTAACTCGGTGAGTTGACTCAGCGGGTTGACTCAATGGGTTGACTCAGTGGGTTGACTCAGTGAGTTTGACTTTTTAAGGATTTTTTGACTGGCTTTTCTTATGGGGGGTTTTTCAGGCTGATGTTTAGGAGTGGGTTGACTGAGTTCAGGCTTGAGTTGGGCTATGGATTGGGGCTTACAAGAGTGAGTTTGGCTAAGTTTAGACTTGGGATTTGTGGGTATGGTCCTCCATTCATCCAGCTATCTCTACCAACAGTGTAGTCGAAGGTGGGGTGTCTACAACAGTATGTTAGGATATTAATATAAAATCGATATGAATTTAAAACTTGAATGGGCCACAACATAGAAAAACATAGAGTAGATCACTTGCCATTAAAACCATGAGTGCCCTTCTCTCTCTCTTTACATGTAACTTTCACCTTTTCTACAATTTCTCCATTTTCTCTTCCTTTTCCTATTTTTCCTTCTCTCTCTCTCTCTCTCTCTCTTTCTCATGAACGCTTTTAAAAAATAAAAGTTAAATTTTAGAGTCTTGTTTGGATAGCATATGAAATTATTGGATTCATCCAACAACAGTCAACTAGTTATTGAGCTAAAGAATCCTAATTATGGATAAGTGTAATGGCTCAATTAGCAGTTTGTATTTGGAATGCAGAATATTCAAATCACAAATACAATGAAATGGAAGTGATTTACAATCCTCAATTGTGTTTGGCAAAATGTAATTGAAATTATACGAAATCCAAAAATTGTACTTGACAACTTCAATTTGGAATGTATTAGATTCTATAGTATATTTACATAAGCTTGAATTTGATTTTGTAAATCATCTACATTACTCTAAAATAGTGTACATGTGCAATGTTATGGATAATCATCATAATAAGCGATTTGATATACACTTTGGGTAACAATGGGCTAATTTTGGAGAGAGAGAGAGAGAGAGAGAGAGAGAGCATGACTCTTGTTCAGAGGTATGGAGAGCATGACTCTTGTTCAGAGGTATGGAGTAATTTTTTGGACTTAATCCTAGAAAGATACCAAGGTAGTCCATGCCGCAAAATGATGAGTGTTCGCTATTGGTTTACGTAGATCAAGGGTCAGCTAACGCGTGAAACACTTTGTCTGCATATTACAGTCACCATATCGAAAACGAATTAATGGGGTCTGCACGAGCAGTAGAGCATGTAGTTTAATTTGATACAACGTTACCTCAACGTCTCTTTTTGAGTGAGAGGCTTTCCCGTCGTAAACAACAGTACACAGTTGATGGTACTACTGCCGGAATCAATGCCACTGCTTGAATTAACAGGGCTTATGCCAACGTGCATCGATGGAATCAAGGGTGGGTTCAACCCATTAAGCTATACATGTAGGTTGGCTTGGCTTGGGTTGAGTTGGACATGTGCTGGGTCAACCCTAGACGGGTGCATGTTCTAACCTGTCCAGCCCACCACCCATTTGTTGATGATTCTCATTTACACACTTTGCAGAGGAATCGAACTCATACTATATTGGGTTCATATAGAAATGAAATTAATTGCTCGGTAAGTCGGATTAGGGTAATTTAAATAGGAAGCTGATCTGTTTCCCCTGCAGCAGTGTAGGCACCGACGTTTGGTGCTACCTACCAGTGGCGCATGTGTGATATGTAAGTTGTTCCTAACTAGGCATTGATCGGCTACTGAGAGATAGGAATCGAACTCATACTATATCACTGAATGTGAGCCGTTAGTTAGGACTTGTTCAACAAGCGTGAGTTTTGAGTCATGGGCCAGTTACCATTCGACCTACCAAATGAACGGTCAGGATCCACTCCACGGATGCCATGGCACTTCCCATGCCTCCGGGTGCACTGATCCGGTGCGCTCATTCGAGTGCCTTTTATTTAGGCATTCGACTACCGTACGTGCCAACTGGCACACGTAAAGATCCAAGCTGCTGATCACGTGGGACAGCCGACAAGATGATAGGTCCGGTACATTGGGTCCCACTGATGTGTGGCTTTGATGTTGTTATTGGCACGTGTAAGTGGCAGGTACTGTAGAAGTGCTTAGTGAACTGCGAATGGCCTACCTCGATGTATGTGTTATATATCCATGCCGTCTATCCATTTTGCCAGCTCATTTTAGTATATTGTCCCAAAAATGAGGCAGATCTAAATCTCAGGTGGACCACACCACTGTAAAATAGTGGAGATTGAAAACGGATGGACAGCGTGGACATACAAACATACATCGAGGGTGGGCCCCACGGTCAGGGCCTAACCCACAAAGCTGTTACCTCTGCCTCACCTAATCCCCGCCCGTTTATCGCGGGCAAAGATTGCTGTGCGTGAAACTCATTGCTTTGATGTTGTGGGTCCGCCAAGTCCATCACCAGATAGAATATTAGAGTAGGTGAGCCCCAGACATATTACTGTGCATCAGCAAGATTCATGCTGGAAAACGATTGCCCGCGATTTTAAAAAAAAAAAAAAAAACCATGTCCAGCTGGCACACTTAATAATTGCTCATGTAATATCGGAATTGATCAGGACTCTAACCCATCGAATAATCTATGTTGAATTGGTGGGGCCTTTTTTATAAAAATTTCTGGTAGCTGGCCATGACAGGAGGTGGCCCATTGATTTGATGATCAATATGGAACAGGATCTGCACGAATCGGACGGCATGATCATAATGCAGTTAAAGATATCTGCTAGTATGCAGCGGGCGGTGTGTAGAAGCTCCACCTACCGTCCTAAGTACACGTGGCAAATATCCGGTGGTGATCGAGACTTTTGATCTGGTGGGGTAGCGTGTGGATGGGCTATTGGCCAAAAATTATAGTGATTGTAAGAGTTCGACGACCTGATTGCTGTGAGTTTTGATGGTCCGATGTGAACCGCTGCTCTAACCGTTCTTTTGGGGCTCGGATTGCCCGAGCACCTATTTGCGTATTGTGTGATACTCGAAAATCGGTGTAGGCACCAAGATGCATATGTCTTATCCATGCCGTCCATCCATTTTCTTAGCTTATTTTAGCGCATGAATCAAAACATGAGGCAAATACAAACCTTCGATTGACCACATCACAGGAAGCAGTGGTGATTCAATGCCCACCGTTAGAAATTTTCAGGTGCTACAAAAGTTTTGATCAAGCTGGTGGGAAATAAACACTTTAAAAAGTTTTTAACTGTGGGCGTCCATACACCATAGAGCTTTTACAGCCGCACAAATCACGACGTCGGTGCGGCATGTTACACTACGCAATGCGAGTCCGTTCTTTTCGCACGTCACTCGGAAGTGGATTGCGAACGGAGTTACTCGGGACGCTTAGCGTAATTAGTAAACTCTGTGGGTTCTACCATGATTTATTTATTTTATCCAATCCGTCAATCCATTTTAACATATAATTTTAGAGCTTAAAAAATGAAATTAAGCATATCCAAAGCTCAAGTGGCACACACCAGGAAACAGTGTGAATTGAACCTGTACCATTGAAAATTTCTTGAAGGTCACAAAAGTTTTTGATCAAGCTGATATTTGTTTTTTCCCTTCATCCATGTTTTTGTGATCTTATGAACAGGTTGGATGACAAATAAACATCACTGTGGGCCTTATGAAAGTTTCAACGGTGGAAATCATTACTCCCACTGTTTCCTATGGTATGATCCACTTGAGATTTGTATATGCTTCAAGTTTGGGCTTAACTGCTATTATGAGCTGGAAAAAGGGATGGATGGTGTAAATAAGATACATACATTCACATTGGCCCAACTAAATTTACCCAAGACGATAAGAGCGTCCTGAGTAACTCCGTTCGCAATCCGATTTCCATTTCACCAGCATAACTGTCACGAAAACTCTGATCACCTTATGATGCCACGTATACCACAATGGAGGAACTGCCACGATGGATCACTCAAAATAAGGTTTAGCGGATTAGGTGCGGTCCCGGCCTCACCCAACGGGCGCGACTTAGGTGAGACCCCGGAACCAGCGAAGTCGGTGGGATCCTGACGTGGCGGATTAGGATTGGTCCACTTGGGCGGGCGCGTGTGAGAGAGCCACACGTGAGGGACGGCATCAATTAACGGCCGTTACCTGGCTCCGCCTCTCCCTCTTATTTCTCTCTCCGCTCGTTGGCCGCCTCTTCCTGTCGCTCTCCACGTACCTCTCGTGAGAATGGAGAGATCCTGTCCGGACGCGGATTAGCTACTGACAGGTTGAGTAGCGATCTAGCTACTGAAGTGAAGTCACCAACTTCTGTGGGCCCCACCATGATGTATATGTTGTATCCACACCATCCATACATTTGGAGAGTTTATTTTAGGACATGAGATAAAGAATTAGTCAGATCCAACACTCAAGTGGACCCCACCAAAGAAAACAGTGGGGCTTGATCTCCTACAATTAAAATCTTCTTGGGGACACAGAAGTTTTTGATCAAGTTGATATTTATGTTTTCCCTTCTTCAATGTCTGTGTGAACTTTTGAACAGGTTGGATCTCAAATAAACATCATGGTGGGCCCTAGGAAGGTTTTCAAAGGTCGTGTACTGTCCCCACAGTTTTCTTTAGTGGGGTCCACTTGAGCTTTGGATCTGTCTCGTTCTTTAGCTCATGCCCTAAAATGATCTCTCCACATGAATGGACGGTGTGGATACAACACATACATCATGGTGGGCCCCACAGTAGTTGGTGACGTCACTTCAGTAGCCGGATAGCTACTCAACTCAACGTGTCAGTAGCTAATCCGCGTCCCTCTTGTCCTCTCTCTCTCTCCAATAATGGCAGCGGGAGCACCCCAACCCAGTTTTTTTTTTTTTTTTTCCGATTAACTGGGCCTACTGTAAATGCATGTGGTTTATCTACATCGTCCATCTGTTTTTCCAGCTCATATAAGGAGTTGAAACCAAAATTCAAGCATATCGAAATTTCAGGTGGACCATATCACAGGAAACAGTGGGTATAATGATTCCCACCGTTGAAACCTTTCGAGGGCCCGTAGTGATGTTTCTTTGTCATCCAATCTGTTCACAAGATCACGGAAACATTGATGATGGCAAAAAACAAATATCAACTGGATCCAAAACTTCCGTGGCCCTCAAGAATTTTTCAATGGTACACATTCAATTCACACTTTTTCCTGTGGTGTGGTCCGCTTAAGAAATTTAAATGCTTCATTTTTTGTCTCAAGCCATAAAATTATCTGTTAAAGGGGATGAACAGATTAGATAAAATAGATAAATCACGGTGGACCACATCTAGTTTAATGCAAGGGTATTGAGTTCGTACACAATCCGCTTCCTTTGCGAGGGAGATGAAGAGACGCATGGAGAGAGAAAACGGAGAAAACGGCAGTTAAACGATGCCGTCTCACGTGTAAATGCCTAGCATATATGCCGCTTGGTGGACCAATGCGGCTCCGCCACGTCAGGATCCCACCGACTTCGCTGGTTCTGGGGTCTCACCTAAGTCGCGCCCTCACCCAACACGCTGCGGCCCTGATTGTGAGGCCCACCTTTATGTATGTGTAAGTATATTCACGCCATCCATCCTCTTTTCATATCATATCATTTTAGTCACGAGACTAAACATGAAATAGATTCAAATTTCAGGTGGACCACACTACTGAAAATAATGGTAGTTGAACACCTACCATTAAAAACTTCCTACGTTCATACGTAGACTGGGAATGTGTGGTAGGGCTGAAAGTCGGGCGGGTTGGGTTGGGTTGGGTTGGGTTGGGTCGGGTTGGTGCTGAACCCTAACCCAACCCAAGGTTCCTATACCTTAACCCTAACCCAACCCAACCCAACCTCGGGTTGGGAATTTTCAACCCAAGCCCAACCCAAGCGGGCTCGGTCGGGTTGATCAGGTTGGTTGAGTTGATACATGCTAATATTTTCGTTATTACATTAGTTTATTATGTTTCAATACACACCTTATTTTTGGTACCTATGGCTTTATTAATTATATATGTACTTATTTATGTAAAGAACTTCACTTTTCCTAAACAAATAAGTTAAAATACAAGTAAACATTATAAGTTTACTTCACTAAAGTATAATAAAAGTATAAGTAACTTATGTATAGATCGGGTTCGGGTTGGGTCGGGCAACCCGAGACCTCAACCCAAGCCCAACCCAAACTTCATCGGGTTGATGTTTTCATAGCCCAAGCTCGAGATCGGGTTCGATACTTCTTGCCCAAGCCCAACCCAATGTCGGGTCGGTCACGAGTCGGTCGGGTTGAACCCGCCCAACTTTCAGCCCTAATGTGTAGACCGGGATGAAAGGAAAACAAATATCAGCTTGATCCAAAGTTTCTAACGATCACACACCACACCACTGTTCCCTCTAGTATAGTCTACCTGAGATTTGTATCTGCTTCATTTTTTTCTCTCGTATCCTAAAATCATATGAAAAAATGGACAGACGGCCTTGATATATTACGAATCATCTGAACAAGGTCAGGGCCGCACCATCTTGGTTAAGGCCAGGGACGCACCTGTAAGCAAATAAGCAGTACGGGGACAAGAAGGTGAGTCGTCATACGTTTTTAACGGTAGGATGGTCAATCAGCCTTGTTTCTTATGGTATGATCCACCTGATAATTATCTCTACTTCATTTTTGAGATAATATCCTAAGATAATCTAAAAAAATGGATGAACAAAGTGATACATAATACATGCATCAAGGTGGGCCCCATGGTAACCTCGTGGTAAGGGACCTGCACCATCTTAGGTGAGCCTGGGTCTCACCCTAGGCTCACCTAAGACGGTGCGGTCCTTACCATGGGTTACTGTGGGACCACATTGATGTATTTATTATGTATCACGCATTCCATCCATATTTTCAGATCATTTTAGGGGTTTATAATAAAAAAAAGAATATCTAATCATCATGTGGACCATAATATAAGAAATAATGGAAATTGACCATTAATGAGCCACGTAAGTTTTGGATGTAGCTGTTATTTAATTTTTCCCTTCATCCAGGCTCATGTGACCTTATCAACAGATTGGATGGTAAATAAACAGCATGGAAACATGAAGGTGAGTCTTAAGAAGTTTTTAATGGTAGGATGGTCAATCAGCACGGTTTCTTATGGTATGGTCCACCTGATAATTATCTCTACTTCATTTTTGTGATAATGCCAAACGGATGGGCGGAGTGGATGCATAATACATACATCTAGGTGGGCCCACGGTAACCCCACGGTAAGGGCCGCACTGTCTTAGGTGAGCCCGTGGTCTCACCTAATCCGCTCTCCTTTTGAATGATTGAATCGCGGAAAGATGACGCCACGTGTACGTCTCCCCACTGAACAAATCATCTCGCGGAGAAAACTTTGATTCTCTGACAGAGCATGATGGTTCATACGTCTGCACTCAAAATTGTACACGTGAAATGCATGCGGCCCAAAAGAAGCCGTCAAAATCTTGGATCTACTCTAGACGGCTAAGAAAAATGTTTTTTTCATTGGTCGGTTGATTGAACATCTAACGAACTTGAAAAATAGATCAATGGTCCGGATTCAACAAACAATGTCAACTAATCACCGTTGATTGTTCACTCAATCTACTATGGATTATCACTTATCCGTAGTGCGTCTCACGATTTGAATGGTTCACTTGAGCTAAGCACATTCTACACGTGCAATATATAAGTGCAAGCGTGTGAAACAATCGCACTCCGTCGGAGTATCAAGGAACTGACACTAACCGATGAAGACAGTTCTCGGGCCACGTGGCCAGAAGTCAGTACAAACCGTTCTGGTTTCAGTACGTACAGGTGGGTCCCAGGCTTCAATGATCCAAACGGTTGGTATCGTTAGGTGCACCTGAGGAAGGCGTTACAGATCTAAGAAGAAGTCCTAATCGCTCAGTAGGTGTCCATAAAATATACGGCTAAAAACAATCACCGCGCCATTCCATACATAGAATGGGCGCAGCTTCGCTGTATCCCCGGATCCACCAAGGTGGGTATAGTCCTTACCGTGCCGTCCGCTGTGTGATATGTGTATTACATCCATGTGGTACATTCATTTTGAAAACTAATTTTAGAACATAAGTTTAAAAATAAACTAGATTCAAATATCAGGTGGACCATAATGCGATAAAAAATGGTATTCAACCATTAAAAGCTCCCCGTGGTTCACAAAAGTTTTGGGTCAGGCTGATTTTTTTTACATCTTCATTAAGGTGTTTGTGACCTCTTCAACAGGTTGAATGGAAAATAAACATTCAAGTGGCCCCAATGAAGGTTTTAATGGTGTGGATTCAATCACTGCCGTATTTCCCGCCGTATGGTCCACATAAGATTTGGATCTGCTTCATTTTTGGGATAATGACTAAAATGGGCTTTCAAAATGCATGGACGGTACATCTACACCCATCACAGTGGCCCCACAGCTGGTAGATTGTACAGTACCACTCGGGATTTCCACGTGATGTATGCGTTTTGTCAAAAAAAAAAAAAAATAAAATAGCAAGGCTAAGTGGAACCACCAGAGGAAGCACCGGTGGAAAGCCGATTAGGTGGGAACCCGGGCTCACCTAAGACGGTGCGGCCCTTACCATGGGGTTACCGCGGGGCCTTCCTTCATGTATGTATTATGTATCCACGCCGTCTATCCGTTTTTACAGATCATTTCAGGGCATCATCTAAAAATGAAGCAAAGACAATTATCCGGTGGACCTTACCATGAGAAACAGTGGTGATTGACCATTCTACCGTTAAAAACTTCTTAGGACTCACCTTAATGTTTCTGTAGTGTTTATTTACCATCCAATCTGTTGGTAAGGTCATGTGAGCCTGGATGAAGGGAAAAAACAAATATCAGCTTAATCCAAAACTTTTGTGGCCATTATTGCTCAATTACTACTGTTTTCTATGTTATGGTCCACCAGATAATTGGATCTGCTTCGATTTTAGGAGAATCTGCTAAACTGATATGAAAAAATGGATGGACGGCGTGGATCCATAATAAATACACGACGGTGGGACCCACGGTAACCCCACGGCAAGGGCCCCATTGTCTTGGGTGAGGCCGGTGTCTCACCTAATCCGCTCTTGCAGTGGTGATAACGACACCTACCGTTGAAACCCTCCTAGTGCCGACCGCGATGGTTAACTGCCATTCAAACCTTTCATAAGTCCATATAGACCAAATATTTGCTTGATCCATAATTCTATGTCCAAAAATGTTTTCAATGGTCGATGTTTCATCTCTATTGTGTGATCGACTTGAGCCTTGGATCTGCCTCATTTTTGAGCTCGTACCTTAAAATAATATGGCAAATTGGATGGACGGTGTGGATAAAACCCATACATCATGGTGGCCCCTCAGACCCCCTATGACGTGGGGTAGTACCCAATCCTCGTCCTTCTATTTTTAAGAAGTGAGGTCCACTGCTCAGTGATCCAGACTGTTGATTTAGGACGTGGGATCAAGGAGTACTGGGGTCTACTGCTCAGTGATCCATACGTGGATTGCCTCTCATGTGACAGGTCTTGCATAACGTTTCTGTGGTCAGAAGCTAGGTGGGGTCCACCATGATCTTTGTGAGCAATCTGATTCATCCATCTTTTTTTTTGCCAGCTCATGTGGGCCATACGACTGTAAATGGTGACGATTGAATGTCCACCGTCAAAACATTCATGGGCCACACAAGTTTTGGATCAGGAAAATATTTTTGTGTTTTTAATTCATCCCAGTAGGAATGACGTTATGAATGGTTTGGATGATATATAAACATCATGGCCAAGTGGCCTAGGAATGTTTCAAAGGTGGTCATTTTCCTGCAACTCCCAGTCGCAGGCAATCTACATCCGTTGATTTATTGCTCGTTCCATTTTTCATGCTCGAAATATCTTTGGAAAACTCTATATCTTTCCATAGGTGACCACGGTTCTCATTCAACTGATAAAAAGCCAAATATTATACGGCTAGGATATTCGAAGCCATCCAAGGTGAGGCCTGCCTTACCAACGTTTGGATGTTTGGACCATGGGCTCCATTTGTACAAGGTTAAAGCCCCAGCGCTTACAATAACTTGGATATTCTCCTCTAGCGGAATCTTTGTTCATGGGCCATCCATGTATGTGCCGAGTGAACCCGACAGTATCTAGTCTCGCTACTGAAGTGAGGTCACCACCTTCTGTGGGTCCCACCATGATGTATGTGCTGTATCCACACCATCCACCCATTTGCATAGATAATTTTATGGGGTGAGCCAAAGAATGAGGTAGATCCAAAGTTTAAGTGGACCCCACCACAAAAAAAAACATTGGGGACAGTGATACCCACCGTTGAAACCTTCATAGGTCCCACCATGGTGTTTATTTGAGATACAACCTGTTTATAAGTCAACACATATGGAATAAGGTAAAAAACTATTATCAGATTGATTGAAAACTTTTGTGGCTCAGACAAGTTTTTAATGGTAGGCGTTCAATCCCCACTATTTTCTGTGGTGGGATCCACTTGGAGTAATATTTCCATCTGGTACCTGATATTTTCTCATCAGAGGCCGTATTTCACAAGGACTCTTTAAAATCCAATGAGAATGATCCACCATATGGGTTCAACAATTTGACCATGTACAAGTCATGATCTCTGACGTTTGATCAATGGACATGCCAACAGATCCAAACCATCCAATTGCTGTATCTCTTGGACCCGTCATAGATGTTCTTACATTTGATCAGTCTTCTATTTGGATTAGCCGTTGGTCACATATGCAACTGGTCAAACATATACTTGTTCCAAAATTCAATTAATTAAAGAGTGTGACAATTTGGACCATGTGAACCGTCCATTCTTGTCTTAACATAGTTCTAAAACTCGGTGGGTCAACTCAAAACTTGGCTGAGCCAACTCGCCCACTATGCCCAACATCCAACCCACCCAACACGTTCGCCCCACCATGAAGATCACCCAAAGCAAAAAATCAGGTCAATCCAATCATCAGATGGGCCACACCACATAAAAAAATTATGGATGACCACGCACACACCTTAAATAATGGGCCTTATCATGTTTTTATATTTAATAAAATGTTTTTATATTTAATAAACCTTGTTACCAGAAGGATGGTAATGCAGCAATCGTTTATATTTTGGTTATACAAACGTTGAAAGTAGGTGGATTTATCAATCAGGATGCCCGGCCATCACAAAAAGCTGGGCCATGTGGATCCAGCTTACGACCCATTTGAGGAGGCAGGTCACCTAACGGATAGGCCATGCATGGATGGTCCTCTTTTTCCATAAGGATGATCCAAACCATTCTAAAAATAGACTTGAATATGAACGTCAACCATTTATATGCTTTTCTCTGACCATGGACCAAATGGCTAGAATCTTTTTTGGCAAGTACTCATGCTTTGGCATATTCATGGTAGAATCCTACCTCTTGAACGGTTCTGATCATCCATATACATGGCCCAGCAAGCAAACTAGGAATCCACTTTGCTAGTATGCGAACCACAAGAAGGAGCCTGTTAGATCGATGAGAAAAGGGGAGAGCATGTGAGTGATGAAAGGATGACATGAGGAGTTGTTAATAGTCACTTGGGTGACGTGTGGTCCACCCAATGACGCCTTGTTTCAACCGCAATCCTTGACATTGATTGGTAATTCGTCGCGTAGCACCCACGTGTCACGATTACATCTGCTCTCCTGCGAAGTCTAGCCCAGAGAAGCATGCAACGTGGTCATGAAAACGCATGCCTTGCTTGAAATGGGCACGGAGTAGGTGTTACCCTTACCTTAGGGCTCACCTTGATGATATGTTGTAGAGTTCGCAATGGGTCGGGTCCGGTCATTTCTAACTCAACCCTAACCCGAACCGAATTGAATTCGGGTTAAATTTGTTTAACCCTTATCCAACCAAAATTAAACTGGGTCAGGTCGAGTTAACCCGCATTTTAATAATCAAGTGACTAATTTGTAGATCAAGCTAGATGCATATAGCACTAACATTCAATTGAAAACTAAACCATCTATGTTTAAACTAAGGCTTTTTTATAGAATATTTCTATTACGCAAGTACTAAAGAGAAAAATAAATTGATAGAATAGAGTGTAAATTTAAAGCATACATCTTTAAGCATCAACATCATTAGAGTGATGGGATGATGCTTTAGACACGTCGATACTTATCCCCTCATCAATATCATCATATCTTTGCAACATGTGGTTAAGGTTTTTGAAAGAAAGAATTTATAATAATTTTTTTAAATGCATTGACAAAGAAGGGTGTTTAATACTCTTGCACGTAAAACTTTTTAAAATTAACATTTAATATTTCATCATAACCATCCAATTAATGTCCAGCAATTCTATTTTTATTTTTTTACAGTTGGATCAAATAAACAAACACCATTAGATATTTAATTTTTTAAATAGTTAAATTGTAGACACAATTATTAATCCTTTCAATATATAATAGCCTACTTAACCAAAACCAATTAGCGGTACCTCAATTGGTGAGGACCTTCTGCCTCAATAAGCAAAGAAGTCTTGAGTTCAAGTCCCCTCATTGGCCACCTCTCATTAACTCACCTTGTGCAAGTGTAGTTTGGAAGATTTGCATGTGCCCCAGAGACCTCAAAGGGTACTCCCTTTGAAGACCTAGTTGAGGATCTAGTTAGGTGTTCTAAGAAGCCTTGATACCTCAGATATTTAAAAAAAAAAAAAAAATAGTGTACTTAACTCCTATATGATTCTAATCGGGTCAGGTCGGGTCAACACAAAATTTAATTTGGGTCAAAATTTCCAACCCAAAACTGAAAAAAAAAAAAAAAAAAACTGCATCAAGTTGAATTTTGCGAGGTCTAACATGTTGTATATCCACTTTGTTGATTTGTTTTTCAGTCCATTTGAGGACATAGTCTCAAAAATTAAGTATATCCAAATCTCAGGTGGACCACACCATAAGAAACAATGATGATTGATCCCTCACCATTAAAACCTTCTTAAGGCCCACTGTAAGCACATGCGTAATGTTTATTTGCCATAAAACTCTTAGATAAGGTAAAAAAGAAATGGATGAATGGAAATTATAATTATTAGCTTGATCAAAAAACTTTTATGGCCTAGAAAAAGCTTTTAATGGTTATATATTCACCACTTTTTCCAGCGTAAGTTTTAGGATAACATCGTTAACCTGGTATGAAACACATTCAGATATGCGTAGGGGCCACTATAATGTGTAGGGGCCACTATAATGTATCGGTTCATCCACACAGTCCATCTCTTTTCCAAGATCATGCTAATGTATGAGCCCGAAAATAAGGCAGATCGAACCCAAAGTGTGGTCCACTAGAGCATTGGATCTACCTCATTTTTGAGCCCATAATCTTAGGAGGATCTTGGTGTGGTCCACTAGAGCGTTGGATCTGCCTCATTTTTAGGCCCATAATCTAAGTATGATCTCAGAAAAGAGATGGATGGCATGGATAAACAAATACATCATAGTGGGCCCCTACACAGATATGGTCGGAAACATCCACCAAATAGCTAATCCACTCCTGCTTGAAATATGTCCTTGTCGTGGAACTATAAAGACCCAAGACACGTTAAAAGCTAGAACGCTGGTGCTTTCTAGCCTAGTCAGAAGGAGATGTTAGGGTAAAGCTCCCTAGACAAGAAAATAATACCATCTAGCTGGTTAAACCTTAGTAAAGTGTCAATTTTCGATTGATATATATTACATGACATTTCTAATTTTTTTAATTATTATTTGCCTTATTATAGTTTAACTGACTCAATGGCTCTACTGGATGGTTTCCACTCATTATAATACGCTTGCGGGGGTAATGAATCCAATCAAGGCTATTCATTTGCTAAGACGAATAGATGACTATAATCTGTTTCAAAAGTAGTACCCACCTTACTAGTTTGGCCTTTTGAGATATCCAGTCAGGCTAACCTATGCCCCACCTAACCCAAGACCCAACCTAATATGCCATATCCTCTACTTTAAGCTATTTTGGGGGCGTGGATTAGGTACTACCCCTATTAGAACCTAGCTAGAGACAAATGGTCCTGGCGAGGGTTTTTTGGGCGCCACACCTTAATGTATGTGTTTTATGCCATGCCATTCATTTATTTTGAAAGATCATTTTACCACATGAGCCCAAAAGAGAGGCAAGTGGAAGGCTCAAGCGGACTGTTGGATCACATCAAAAGAAGGATCTTCCGGACCTCGTCCAGCCCGAGAAAATCTTTGAATTTGGAAAACTCGGAACAGCAAGACCAATTGCTTGCACAAAATTTGACAAGATTATCTCATTTCAATCATATAAATATTCTTTGTATAAATCTATAAATTGTAAACAATACCTCAATAAAAATTGTGGTCAAGAAATCCTTTTTAACATTATCTGTTGCAATCCTTCATGGTATCATTGAACATCCGATCCAACAATCTCTTTCTCCGAACGGTTCATCCGACGCATCTCAAACACCCAACTTCCCCATTCCCACCTTTGTTCAGTCCAACACCATCACCATCGTTTCTGACACATACCTGCAGCCGTTGTAGTAGATCCTCTATCACCCTCAGCTAACAACCACCACCGCCCGCAATCACCTGAAGCCATTGTAGCAAATCCACCATCACCTGCAGCCAACAACCGCTGCCACCCACAACCACGGCATCATAGGAAACAGTGGGGATTGAACACTTAACTGTTGAAAACCTCTAAGGGGGCATAAAAGTTTTGGATCAATTTAATGTTGGATAACCAAGTAGCATATCTAAGATCTACACTAGCATCAATCTGGGACATTGAAATTAGTTGCATACTTTGATCGGCCATCATTCTGTCCGTAGAGACTGTTGAAGAAGGTGATTGCATGTCGGTCTTTTGCCTCCCACACACTCACAGATGTAGGCTCTCTAATGTGGAGAAGAATGCGCGTGTAAAAGTGTGGATTTGTAGACCAACCATGCAATATAAATAGATTGGTTGTGGGAGGGAGTCCACCCATGGTATGACTATCCCTTTAGCCTACGTCTCAATACAACTCTATACAGAGTTGCCTATTGCACTTCATGCGTAATAACCATGTATACCCATTAACAATGCAGGTCCCACCTTGATCATGTGACCGATCCCTACCAATCATTGCATTGCCAAATGGAATTATGCCATGTATGGCCCACAATTCCAACAACTAATATTTGTTTATTCCCTTTCATCCATGTCCGTTTGACCTTATGAACAGGTTTGATGAAAAATAAACATCACTGTGGGCCCTAGCAAGGTTTCAATGGTGGGTGTTATTTTCACCATTACTTCTTGTGGGGTGGTCCACTCAAGCCTTCCATCTGCCTCCATTTTGGCCTATCACCTTAAATGATATGTCAAAATAGATAAACGGCGTTGATAAAACACATACATCATGGGGGCCCCACATAGGCCCCTGTCAAAACCGTGCCTCTCTACCTAGGTCCTGTTCGGTTGGTAGCCAGTCCTTTTCCAATTCCGCGGTGGGTCAAAGATTAGCATCTCACTCTACATTCATAATTATTAAATGTAACAATTCATACTATGAAAGTAATATAGGGTATGGTTGCCTAAGAAGTCAACCCAAGCCCAACTCGGCTAAGGTCAGGTTGAAGATTTCAACGTCAATTAGCTTGACCTCAACCCGGCCAAACTCAACCAATTTTTTTTTTTTTTGAGTTGGGCTAGTTAGGTTTGGGTTGTGCCTGACCCAAGTTGCACTCCTACCTTATATGCATTGGATCTAATAGTTGGGTTGGGGTCAACAATAGGTGGGGCCTTGCTAGCATGCAAATAATCTTAATGTGACCCTCTGCCCCAGCAGGTTCTAACTTGTAAGAGTTTAGGCAAGTGAGGGAGGTTGATGTAGTATGGGCTGTCGGTCGCACAACTTCTCCCAATCTACCCTTTAAAAGCCAACCTCAGATTGCTGAGAGGAAGGCTAGACTGTGATGAAGAAAATGATGATGGTGGCCTAAGTTCCTGCAAAGACGGGAAGTTGTTATTGTTTTGGAATCCCCGTTAGATTATTTTTCTTTTTCCTAATTTTGACCATTGTATTTACAAAGGTGAAAGAAAGGTGTATCCACTAAAAAAAGGAGGATGTAGATAGTTTCTCCTCAAAGACATATCAGGTAGGCTTGTCTGGTCCTATCGCATTTTCTTTCTTTCATTCTCTGTCTCTCTCTCCTTTTTTTTATTTTTTATTTTTTTTTATTTTTTAAATTAAGGCTTTTTGCCAACACTGACATGGAGTGTAGGTGGGTCCCTAATTATGGCTTAGTGGTAGGTCTTGTGGGTTTCAACACTGAGGTCATGGGTTTGTTTACCCATGTGATGTATGTGGGTGTGAGGGTGTGTGTAAAACAAAAAATAACAAAAAACAAAAAAAGAAAAAAAAAAAAGAATAAGAAGACATGGTGTGTAGGAAGTAAAGATGCATCTATCAATTCTACTTAAATGGATGATTTTCATGGACATAAATAAAGTGAACATGGACCGTCGTGGTAACTTCTTGGGTCAATTGGAGTTATCTCTAATAAATTATAGATAGATCATGCAGACCCAAATCATGTTGACCTGAGTATAAACCATGAACTTTGGGGACCACCACCTGTAAACCGTTCATGTGTGGACCACCATCCACGGCCATGTCTACATGATCAGAGACGTGGAACATGTGTTTTCGTAAGTCTAACTAGGGAATAAGGATCATTTCTTTCAATCCATCTAGTTTTATTTTTTTATGGGTTAACTTCCATGATAAGTCTGCACCTTTTTAAAAATGGTGCCTACTCTTCCATCATGCATACAGCATAATTGTACAATAATCCACGCCGTCCAAATTGCTAACCTAATTGTAGATTGAGTACCCCTGAGAATATGGTCATAACCGTATGATTTTTTTCCCTTGGAATTTGGACCACACACCATTATTTGTTTAACCATCCATCCTATAGCCATCAATTGGATGGTTAGGATTTCTTGATCAATGTGAACTTAGAGATGTGTTCCAGCACAATGTCTCCAACAATTTGGATGGTCTGGATAGCTGTAAATGAGTGATACGTGTGAGTAGGATGAGTCAGCACCATTTACAAAAAATGGTGGTAAACTATCAGTGAAATCAAAGCCAGATTCGATTTCATCAGTGTCTTGTTTGGACAGAACATGAATTTGGATTGCCAGACCTAAAGATGCATCTATTCTAAGAAGGCATCTTTCAACATCAGGAAGCCTTCCCCTATAAACACATCGCGTACACGTGCATGTGACTCGCCTTTATTAAAGATGGAATCAGATGGTGGAAATTTCTAGCGTCTCCCTGATTGGCCCCAATCAATGGTGGCCCACATGCAGACAACACACGTGGAATGATGGTGGTGGGTCCCAATGAAAGGACAACATACGTAAGCTAGCGTTTGGTACAGTGGCACCATTCCAATTGAAATCATTTTTGGGAGCTGAAAAGCATTTCCTGGGATTTTGGGGTTGAAACTATACAAAAGTCTCATTATTGGAAAATTTCAAATGCGAGCATTGTCATTTATGACATTGTCAGAACGTTTTGAGAGAGATAAAAAGATTTGATACTCCGATAGACTATGATGAATGATAAATAAGCACTTAAAATGCGACGCATGTTTGGACCGCAAGATTAAATGGTATGGGGTTGCATTAGGTGAAATTAACACAACTATTGCACGATGATTATATGTCTGAAATATCATGCTATTTTTATAGTCCAATCTCAAGATCAAATTCTTCCTATGAGGAAAATACTATTAAGTGAAACTTATGTTTGGTAAATCATAGAATTGTAATTAATGGACTAGATTTCACAATTGATACTGGTCACTTATATTCATTTGCAACTCAACTGTTACATGTGAATGGTGCATATCAATGGAAGGTGTGGACAAAACAAAAGTGTCAATGTGAGGCCCACAGATGTAATGGATTTCGAAATCAATAGAAAATCCCACTGTATTTTCTGCTGAGACTGGATGATATGACACTTGGATTAATCCAATCCTTTCAGTTTACATTGAACCAAATGCAATTCCATACTACCTAATCCATATTCTAAACATGCTAGTTGTCTAAATTATACATCCCAATTTAAATGTGTCATTAATAAAAAAATATGCTTATTGGACTATTTGACTGTCGGATATCAGTGTACATTTATTGAAGAGTTGTTAATGAAGAAAATCCAGCAGTCCGATTTCAACAAACAGGCGTCCATGAATCAGAGATAAGATTACTCATTGAATCTAAATTTGGAACTGTGACTTAACAATCAGTGGATTTTACAATTTAGTCGGTGTAATTTGAATTAATGCATGCCAGGCATAGAATTTGAGTTCTGGGCATCAATTACATATTATGCCAGAGTATCAAATAAGTCCGAATACACCATAGGTGTACTCACCCCTAATTGAGCACGCTACATGTGGAAAACAGCATGAAATCCCACCAACATCAATTTGGTCTGCTGCCTCATATATACCCTGGAGTCCAAAAATCATGCTGATCCAAAACTCAGGTGGGCCACACCACAAGGAAATGTTGGGATAGGAACACCCACGCTTAATTGTGTTTGGGGCTCATTGCGGTGTTTATCTTCCATCCAAAATATTCATTTAAAGCACTTCATCAATGCAAAGGAATGCAACAAAATGCACACTATTTCAAAATAAAGAAGTGGATAACCCTCTGGTGTGGCCTACTTGTAGGGTCGTCAACGGGCCAGGTTGGGCTTGGGCCAAGGTCAATCCAAGCACCGCAGCATGGTAGAACTTAAGCCGAAGCCCCACCTAGGCTCGTGACAAGTCAAAATGGGGAGGCTGAGCCTGGCCTTGTAAGTTAATAATCAGCCAAGTCCAATTCCCAGTCTATTTACTACCTTTGGAATTGAAATAATCAATATCATATAGAATATGGAAGAATGTTAATTACTATTAAAATTGAAATAGAAATATAGAAAAATATTAATTGCTAATAATAAATTGTTTAATTTGAATTAACTATTAATTATTTTAAAATATATTAAAAATTAAAAAAATTAATATGCTCTTGAAAACCATAAACGAGCGAGTTAAACTGGTCCACAAATTGTACAAGCCTAACCCATATAGTAAAACTTAAGCCCAAGCTCTACCAAGGCCTATGACAAGCTAAAATAGGTAGCCCAAGTCTGGCCTTAAAAGTTAATAGTAACTAATCAAGTCCAAGCCTAAATATGAGTCTAGTTACTGTCTTTGGAATTGGAACAGTCATTTAAATACTAATAATTTTGTTATCTAGGAGAATATTAATTGGTATTAAAATTGAATAATCATGTAGGATAATATTAATTGCTGTTAATAAATTATTTAATATAAATTAGCCTTAAATATTTTAAAAAGTATATTGAAAAAAAAAAACTCACCAATATACTCTTGAACACCATAAAAGGGATGGGTCGATGAGCATTTATACATAACCCAAGCCCAATGTAACTAATAAATAGGCTTCACTTTTAGGCTCGGATATAGCTCTTGAGCTATTAGGGTTGTAAATGGGTTAGCGGGCCCATGAGGTACTCAAATCTGATCCGTTCGTTAAATGGTATAGCTATGGGGCCAAGAACTGCCCTAGTTGCTAAATGAGTTTGGATCTAGTTTCCTTTATATTAACCTTGACCCATTAAGTAAATGGGTGGATTTGGTCCATGTGACAAGGGACTCATTTAGATCGAGACTTGTCCAAACTCGATTTTAAAACCAATTAAAATGCTTACACAATCTGACAAGTAATATGGGAAAACAAGAAATCTACCCCATGTTTGGCGAAAAATATGGGGTACCATGAAATCCAAATCAACACGCCAAAGATGATGGGATTAGTGAATTAGGATGTACGTGGATTGCATGTGAAAGGCTTTTGCAGGAAGTTTCTATGCTAGGATGCTAAGTGGGGCTCACCATGATGTTTGTGAGAAATCCACCCTGTCCATCTATTTTGCCAGCTTAGTTTAGGACATGAGACAAAAAATGAGGTGAATAAAAAATGCAAGTGGGCCATGCGAGAGGAAACAGTGGGCATTGAATGACCACCGTTGAAATATTTGTATGACCACAAAAGTTTTATTAGTGGGTCTGGTTCAAGATTTGGATATCCCTTCACCAAACCCGTTATACCATACTCATTTATGAATGGAGGTGGATCTGCCTCTACTAGTCTGATGGGGTTGACACAGATTCGACCCAAACCCACTCATTTAGTATAAGGGTCTGGTTCTAAAATTTGGACCTAAGTCCATTTAGTAAATTAGCAGGTCTAGTTTTGTCTAAACTCATCCCAAACCCAACCATTTACAACCCTAGAGCTATATGTGCCATCCCAAGTCCAACTAGAAGTGAGTCAAGCCTGGGAGCCCGATGAGCAAACCCAGCCCATTGACAACCCTAGCTACTTGAGTTTGAATCTTCTAGAATTTTGGGCCACTGGATGGACCTTGTGGGCCACGCCGATGAAACCATTTCTTACCAAAAAGTGTCCGAACATCTAATGTGCAATCTCACACACCCCCAAAAAAAAAATGTTACCCTTGCCATGGTCCTACCATACATCTATCTGATACCATAAAGATAATCTAAAGGTTGGGAGTTTTGATCTTCTTAGATTGCATCAGTCATGGTGCATTGCACGTACTTGTAATCCTCGAACGAATAAAAATAATCACTAGCCACATAGACAATGGTTCCAGAACTAAATTAAACTATGCTAAGTTGTCCACCTACCTACTATTTTTCATGGATATTATATTCTTAACCATGGATTGTTTGCCAGCTGCAGATATTGCTAATGAAGGGATGGGATCTCATCATAAAGCGATCTTGCAGTTTAGGTCCTGTAATTGAACGAATAATATCTGAAGATAGTGCAATGGTTGGCACTTTCAACTCCACATATCTTTCTGTGGGCACTTGTCCTGTTGTGAAGCCTAGATCACTTAGAAACCGTACACGTGGCCATGCGTTAACTATAAATAAACCGTCAAAATTGTGGGCCCCACTGTGGACAAGTCATCATCCCAAAATTAGGTTGGCTGAACAAATTTCACATCTGATTGGCGGGCACTAATTCGGTGAATCTTCATGGTTGATAATTTAAATGCCAGCCAATCAGCTAGCTAAATAATCAAACTAGTTTTATATTTGCTTTATGATTCATCTAAACCCTTGCTAACCATTTGGACGGTTTAATTTGAGTTACTTATATGCCACGTGTACAATTTTTTAGTGGCTGTGTATTAACCATCACACTCTGCTGGAGTAGCAGAGTTTTTTTTTTTCTAATTATAGATATTTGGTGAACAGCCGATGGAAGTGGCACTGCCGTGCTAACAAAAAAAGTAGCCTCGCAGTAGGCAAAGATAGTGAAGGTGGGGGATGATTCCACAAAATTTAAATTAAAAAAAGAAGAAGAAGACCAAACCCAGCATCTAGACCGTTGATGGGCTTGATGGGCCGGGTCTATTATCATTCGGCTTATAACTTAGGATTCAAACTCGCCCATTGGCTTAAAATTGGTAGAAGCCTGGCCCACGATTTTCGTGAATGGGGCTAAATACAGGTTCAGTTAGCTTTACAAATGGGTCCATGCCAACCCTTTTATTTGTGGAGAGAGAAAATAGGATAGGCTCAATCTGTGGGCCTAAAGTTGATTCGGGCCTACGACTCTGATGAGCCGAGAATTGAATAATATAACATAGGAAAATCTTTTGTCCATACTGAATTCAAAATTGAATTCCTTATGCAATCAAGAATCACTAACATACAAGATCAAATCTACTACCAATGTGAATGCATAGCACAGTCGATGCTTTGATACTAATATTCCTTTGCTAAGAATTGCAATAATTTAAGTACGTTGGGCCCACATCTTATACTAAGTCATTTCTCCAGCAGTGGGCCCCACATAACCAACTGTTGTCTCGTTGTGGGCATTGGGTTGAGCCTTATGTCCTATTGGTTAGGACCCACTGTTGCAAAGTTGAGGTAATGGGTCGCATGTTCAAAGAAATGGAGAAAGAAATTGCTAGTCTGTACTATAGTTCAGAAAACCGGAGATCCCAAAATCGAGTCAATGTTCAGCTGGGTCGAGTTGACTCGAAGACTTGACCCAACTCAGCTTGATAATTAATAATTATGAATTTAAAAAAATTAAGGATAGTATTAAATATTTATCATAATTAAAATAAATGTAAATAATATATATATATATATATATATATATATATATATATATATATATATATATATATATATATATATATATAACATTATCATCAAACTACTCAATGATATGTTGGTTTATTTCATCTTTCTTGCAATCAATTTTGTCAAGTGGAAAAACGGATCCGCTCTGTATTTTGTATTATGTATTGCTCGTGTGCCACTGTAACATGATTTAATTTTTTTTTTTTGTATTTTGCCGGGAAAAAATAGGCTGCTGCTTTTCGAAAGTGGATTTGATACGCGCCATTTTGCCAACTCGAACAATCGCACCAAGCGAATGACATGAAATTGACATAATCTTACTAAAAATACAATCCTAGACTCAGATGGGCCACACTATTCAAGTGAATCATTATTCTTTGTGACGTGACCGACAAGCTGTAGCTGACTGCTACATTAGTGGTTGTCTGCTAAAAGTGCGTTCGGTCAACTTTTTAACTGACACCCAAATAATCCCCCACAATATGCTATAGTGAATCAGATCTGTGGGACGTTGATTGTTGTGCTAATAAATAGATGGACACAATCAAAGGGCTCAAATTGGATCACAGGTGGGATTCACAAGACCCTGGGCAAGTATGATCAAATGATTCAAAATATGTCACCCATGCCAGTGTGCTTATGTATGATTAATTATAAATTTCCTCTAATTTTAATAGAATAAAAAGACTAATGGTATGGACGAATTTATATCTATGTATTCTAAACTCTTTTACTCTTTCAATTTCACAAATAAACCTAACTTAAGGCATGCATGAGAGAGAGAGATGTAATGGATGGAAAACTTTTCTATTGTCCATGGAGTTAGTACAAGTGGGGCCCATGGTTTCGTGAATTTGACATAAGTAGTGGCCCCTTAATGAATGGACTGTGTCCAAAGAATCTGGTTGACCAGATAACTCAGAACCTTTCAATAGTTTGGGTACAAATACATCACACCAACCATCCACATTTATTGGAATGGAAGGCCAAAAGTTGGTGGCTAGAATATTCCTATTTTATCAGTCGATACCAATCACACATGGGCCGAATGAAATGATACCTAAAAGATTTAAATCTGAGGGATATTTCAACCTGCTATTCATGAAATTCCTAAGGGGCCCTATTTGATTTGATGGAATCCATGGCATGAGAAAGCAAATCATAATCATTATTTAGTAAGCTTCTGCATTGGTACTATTCAACAATGGAATCCATCTTTGAAGGTTTGTTTGTTTAGAAATCAAAATCTCAATTTTGTTAAGATAATGGTCATCTTATTTATCCTATTCGAGAAACATAAGTATGGAAAAGGCTAATTATTATTTTATAGAATTCATGATTTTCTTTGCACATTAAACATGTGAAAGTATTTGATCAAATGAGAATTCTTTCTCCTCCTCCCTACCAAACAGACCTTAAATTCTGGCGCTAAGGTGGGATTCTTAGAGATTAAGCTATAGTTTCAACTATCTTCATGCAAGGATACAGCTATTCTCTTTGTAGTTGTTTCCCATGCCATAGGAAAGTGGAGTAGGGTTTTTTTTATACAAATGGGGGCCCCCCATGCCATAAGAATCCTAATCCTAATATCAGATGGGATACGTTTGAGATCTAGGCCATTCATCAAGTGATCAATGCATTGGACATGCCTTGTAATGTTTCTCCATGGATTAGGCAGGTCAAAACTAGTGTGAGAAAAAATGAGCCACGGTCCAAATTCAATGTACTTCACTGGCTCAATAGATGAGTGTGCTACCCTGCTTTTGGTACATGGCATGTTCACAGGGAGCTTTACCTAATTAATGGTCCCCATTGGCAACTCATGTGCCGTTTTCCATGGAACCTGTCATGTGGCACCCCACATTCTATCAAATCCAAATTAGAGAATCAACTAGCAGGCAATAAGCATCACAAAATTGAAAAATCATATATCGAGACCGTGAAACATGCCCAGATGACGAGGGAGCTGTCTTCATATTCGTTATGGCAAGATTCTTCCTTAGCGTAGGTGATTTACTTGGATTTTTCATTCTTTTCTCTTAAGTCTTGTACTGGGGTTGTTAATCCCTTATTATAAATTCCTAAGACCCCAGTCCTCCTATAATTGTCAAATCATCAACTTTCTTAGGATGAAATGACCCTCTCATTTGAAAATGTTAACCTTCTCTTAATCTTATTTTTTAACAGTTCAAAAACAATTTTGGAAATAAACAACTATAACAACATAGATTCGACCATATTAGAAGCTTTATTGACCAGTTGATGTGAGGATTACCAGGAATCTCCACCCTGAATAACTAGCATCAAGAGAACTTCGTGGTCATTGAACCAACAAAAATATGACTCGACTAGGCCCTTAAACTAGAAGATGATGATACGCCAACTCATCGTGATTGAATGGTGAGTGACTCTCGACTAGGCCCTTAAACTAGAAGATGAATGATCTGAATGATCACTCTACTTGCTCAAGTGTAGATACTCTTGGCTCACTTTCTCTCCAATTCTATTATCTTTATGTTATAAATGGTAACCCCTCATGTTGTTTAGCTTGGTTACAGAGGGAACTGGAGTCTATTTATAGATCTTAGTTTCCATCTCTCATCACGGAAATTTAATCTCACAAGGACTGATTTTCTTTACCTTATGCTAGCCTTATTGGGTAGATTCCTATTGTGATTGGGTTTTGAGTAACTCATGTTGGTCTTTATTTTGCTACATGTGTATAAGGGCATTTTGGTCTTTTAGCCAAGCAACTAAGATATGAGAAAAAAGGGTCTTTTCATAAAGTAAGTTAGAGTAAGATTGGGTTTTTCTTTCTTGGAGAAAAGAGATGAAAGAGAAGAGAAAAAAAGAAAGTTTTGTAAGATAAGAAGGACAAGAGAGTTTGTTATGCCCCATTTATAATATTGATTTTTTCAATTGTCTTTTCTAAGAGTTGTGCTTTACAATCCCTAGCTAGTGAGAAGTTCCTTTATTTCATGTTGCTTATAATATACTTTTAGGTGATGTAGTTTAGGTATTCAAGAGAGGTCGCTTGATGATAGTACTTCCATTATTATTATTATTTTAGTGGATTTGTGTTGGACTAGGTTACATGATTTTTCTACTCACATCGGAGGGCTTTCCACGTAAAAAATATTGGTATCACTTACGTCCTATATATTTGATGATTTGCTTGTTTGGGTTCGAAGTGATTTTCATCCATTAAATATTTTATATTGTTAATCTCATTGATTTGCACATAAAAGGAAAAGGTGCGTTGTTTCCCAACAACTAAAAGCCCAACCAAGAAATCTTACATGTGTGCATGCCCGTGGGCCACCCTTGCATGGATGGTTCTAATAGCAAAACTATACTTTTAATATGATAATCCTAATGCAAAGTCAAAAGATTCAAGAGTGTAAGGTTGGGGCTTTTGGACCATGGTAGGTCTCTATGTTGCAACTTTTAAGGAGCTCCTTCGATACATTGAATTAGATTGCTTGGAAAGGAGTTAACTTCATGAAAAGACAATATTTGCAAAGAAATTATCTTTATCATGTTTGAGTGATAAGTTTGACATTACATGAAGGATGAGCTAATTTTTTAATAGAAATTTTCTAGAATTCAGCATTCACACCAAAGGAGGTGAATCATGCCATCTAAACAAACATGGCATGTGTAATTTTAGTTCATTCCTCTAATGACTTTCTTCGCGAGATGCCATGTACTCATCAAACCTAATATAGAGCCTATGGAGAGGAAAATGAATCTGTGCTTGCAGCAAAGAATCCCAAAGAAAAATTCACAGAAAAAGAATCTGCGGAAGAGCAACTTCACGTGTTCTTGAGCAGTGACTTTATATATCCATATAAAGCTATCATTCGGGCGTGCTCATTGCCTAAGATTCAATAGCTGGTTTCAATCTAGTTTATCTATAACGATCCACTGACTATAAATGTCTGGCATCAGGTTCTTGGGCGGTGCCAAACACACATACTTCACTTTTCCACGGAAAGCTTTTCCATTAGTCATCATCTGGACCCTGCCAAACAACACATCAAAGCCAGATTCCAAAATTTATTTGTAAACGTGTTTGATGGATGCTTTTATTATTCTGGACACAGAATCACGTCATGCTTTCCTCGCCATTTTCAACGGAATATTATTCATTATATGGACACACACCAAACACATTGTATAGGGACTTGGGCTTGATGAGCTCGAGGATTGGACGCCTCTTCCTGTAATGTAACATGGGTTACAAGCATCAGATTTGTGGGGCCCACCGCATTGTCTGTGTTTTATTCTCTTTGTGCATCCTTTTCTGAGCTCATTTTAGGGCACGAGCCTAAAAATGATTGAAACCTTTCTGGGTCCATGGTGATGTTTATATGCACAAAGCTCCCCCTGGCTCCGAGAAGGCATCAACGGTGGGGATTCAATCCCCATTGTTCCCTCGGTATGTGGCCCACTTGAGTTTTGGATTTGCTCATTTTGTAGCTCATTGCCTAAAATATACTGGTGAAACGTATGGACGGGGTTGATATAACACAGACATCACAGTGGACACCACACAGCTTAGGGTTATGAGGGATTTTCTGTAAATGGGCTGCCTAAGCCCAGTTGAAAGCCCATGCAGGACTTTATGGAATCCAGCCGTCAATTTACCTTTTATATTGTGGCCCACACGAAGAATGAAATTGTCTGTATTTTTAGGCAGAAAAATCTAAGCATTATTCCCGAACGGAAAAGCTCAATGCCACGTACGTGTTTTATATTTGCACATGTGCCTGCATGTGGATGTGTATGGCTCATCTCTACTCATGTTTTCATCTTAAAAATAGAGCCCACGATTAGTGAAATACAGATGGGGCCCACCTTGGATGGGACCGTGCCCCAGAAACCTTTTTGAAAGACAATCCTAGCCTTTCAATTTGTGAACTGCAAATAACTGTTGACAAGAGGAATACATCAATGGTCCACGTTCAGTTACTAATTACATTGTCAATATTGGTGGCAGAGATCCTTCAAATTGAGGTATTTTAGGATCATGGTCCATCGATGGAAGGTCGCATCAAAGTGAGGGTCTGGATCGCCAAAACCTGGCCCGTATCGTACAAACTGGAAGCACAAGTATACTGCCGAGGTAGAGAATAGAGTGTACGCTATACGGTACACGACCGAATGAACGGAGAGGGCGTCTTGTTTTTCAGTTTGTACCTGTGGGCCCATGGTTAACTGATCTAAGCCATTGATGTGATGGGACTTGCTGTGGCTAGTCATGAACAAATATTCTTCCAGATGGAACGGGCCTAACCATCCTATTCTTCCCCTTTTCTTGCTTGGACATGGATCGTTGATTTCTTTCTCTCTTGACCGTCTAGTTCCTGATGACATATTGAAGGGTTCCAATTTTTCCATCTGGGAAATTTCTGTGCATGGGCTATCCAAAATGGATTAACAATACCAATGGTTTGGATATATAAAAAATGACCCCACTTGTACCAACTAAAATTTGGATCATACTAGAATTAGGGTTGCAAATGGGCCAGAATGGTATGGCCATAGCATCTCCAAATCCAAGCTGATAGCTAAGGACCTGAGTCTAGGCCCAGGACATCCGGCCCAATTCCCAAATCAGGGTGGGACCATCCAAAGGGTCGATCCAAGCTATCCATCTGGTGGTTCCCAACGTGTAGATTCAGGGGCCTGAAAGTCCATTCATCACATGACAGATTATTAGAAACAAATGGACAGTTTAGGGGGGAAAAAAAAGATGGCCTATTTTTAACCGTCCATTCATCTCATAGACCGTGGGGCCAGCTGATGAGAAATCAGCTTGATTTTTCGCTCAGGGAAAGATCATGGTGGGACCTCCTGATGGTTGGATCTCATACCCATGTGCCATGTCACCATGTGTTATGGCGTGCACAGGGACTGCCTTTGTCTAGATTAGGGCTGTAAATGGTCGGGTTCGGGGCGGGTTTAGCCAAAATTAGACCCGCCCATTTACTAAACGGGTTTGGGTCCAAATTTTAGACCCAGTCCCTTTTACTAAATAGGCAGGTCCGGGTTGGGTCTGAGTCAGCCCATCAGACCCATTTATAAATGGGTCCGGGTCTGGTAGAGGGAGATCCACCCAGACCCATTTATAAATGGGCCAGGTCTAATGGGTCCGGGTCTGGATCAAGTATGCAAGCATTTTACAAGGCTTAAAACCGGGTCTGGACGGGTCTGGGCTGAATGGGTCCCTTGTAACATAGACCAAACCTGCCCACTTACTAAATGGGTTTGGGTCGAGTCGGGCCTACTATAAAGGAAACCAGACCCAAACCCGTTTAACAAATGGGTCTATTCTTGGACCCAGACCCGTACCATTTAACAAATGGGTCGGGTCTAAATGGATTGGGTCTGGGTACCCCATCGGGTCCACTGACCCATTTACAGCCCTAGTCTAGATTGCCTATGTAATGACCCGAGAAATTCTTGTCTTTTAAAATTTTTGTAATGATAGAAAATTGAGTTAAATGAATTAATTTTTTATTAATGAACAAAAAGAAAAGATAGACTAGTTGGTTAAAGCCCTCTTAAGAGACAAGGAAGACTTCGGATCGAGTCTATTACTAACAAGAATTTAATTTTCTTTTTTTACTCTAAATACGAATTTTGAAATTCTGCTAAATCAAGTAGGAGCTCTTTCTATTTCATTTAAGTAGGCCAGATCTAGCCAATGAACGGGTCGGATTGTCCGTCCCTTCATTGTACGAATCTAGGGATCTTATGTTTATCTTAACTCTTGAATATGTGATCGTGATTAATGGGGACCATTTGGGTGGGACAGGAATCGATCTGGACGGGTCATAATGACCATAAGGCCAAAATGTACAAGGGCCACAAAATTCAGATCGAATGGACTTTCAGATAGGCCACATCGATTGGATGAATAATAGCCTTTATAATTCTTTTATTATTGTTTTATTTCATTATTAAATCAACTATGATGAATATATAATGTTTCAAAATTTTATTGGGCCCACAATGAGGTGGCTGACACAATGGTCGGACCAGATCTCTCGTAGACCCCACATACAACTTCTAATAAAATAATAATAATAATAATAATAATAATAATAATAATAATAATAAAAGAAAAAAAAAAGAGAAAAAAAAAGGTGGCACGTCCAGCGTCCAGAGACGCTGGAACGTCAAGCGTTGGACTTCTAAAAAGGTGACGTGGGGCCCCACTCATGGGACCCACCTTGATGTATTTTGTACATCTACTCCGCCCATTTATTTCTCTATCTCATTTTAGGACGAGTGTCCGAATTTGGATCCAAACTGAGGTCCGAGTGGGCCACACCACTTGAAACAAACTAATTGTGAAAAATTATAAAATAAAAATGAAATTTAAAAAGATAGAAACTCTGGGCGTGGACAGCAGTCCACTCGTGAGCACCAGTGTGATGAAATCAGTAGATCCAAGCCGACCATATGTTGTATTATAATGTTTTACAACTTGGGTCAAAAATTCAGATAAATCCGAATCTCAGGTGGCCCACACCACTTAAAATAGTAATGATAACAACATACATGGTTGAGGCACTCCGATTTTGGATTGCTATTCACTTTTGGGACCCATTTGATGACATTTTGAAAAATCTAATCCGTCCAATATTTTAATAAATAAGTTTTCTGGTTAAGGACAAAAAATGGCCCATATAGGATATTCCAGTGGGCCATACCAAGACAAACAGTGGGGACAACACCTGTCCACTGGTTGGGAGCTTGTGGGCCCCACTGTGTAGTTTTTGGAAAATCCGATCCACCCAATCTCTGGAGTAATGAATTATTAGTTTTGTGACAAAAAATCAGCCCAATCAGAATTCCAGGTGGGCCATGCCAAGTGAAATAGTGGGGAGGTACGGCATGGATTCTCATAAATGGATCATTTTAGGATATCCTACGACAAAATCCTTGTAAAATCTAATCAATCATATTTGGTAGTGTACCATTGGGGAACTTGTGACCAAGTATAGGATGACCCACCAGTTAAGTGGGCCGTACCATTAGAAAAATAGTAAAATGGCAATTCCTTTTGAAAAAGTGGGTCACAATAATTGAATCTAGACCGTTCATTAAGGAACCAAACCTCAATAAATTATAATTCAAATTGAAAATAAGTATATTTAAGGCTAGATTGGTGATGAATAAATATGAATTACATTTATTGTAGATTTAGGATCGATTCTACTCAGGATGTGACAGAATTAACAAAGTAACGACCACTATCAACAGGTGACTAAATCCAACATGTTTCCTATTCATTTGAATAAAGTAGGTTGTTGTGGTGTGATGCTATGCTTGGGGTGACTTGTGTTGATTATGATAGTGTTATGCACATATTGTCACGCCCCGAAATTCGAGATTCGAGTACAACAACCCAAAGCCTGAGTTCCAATGTGTGAATTGAAAATTTGAGCGTAGATTCCATGAGATTCCATTCCACACATCGCATAACTAAAATAAATTCCAAATATAAAGTTTTTTTTCACTAATATTTTATTACATTGAATTTTACAAGATAAAATAGATCAACTACAGTTGGCGTTTGAGTAACACGTGACTATCTGAATACTCTGCTCTGTCTACGTCTTTTCCTTCCTGAAAACCTGCAAGAACTGTGGTGATTTTGGTGAGCTAAAAGCCCAGTGAGGTCATTTCCATCACAGGTAATATTCCAATTAATAAAAGATAGGACGTGAATCATCAACTGATAGAATTGTATGAAATATACAAGGATAAGGTTATGATTGATACACTTTATGATTTATTATCAATAGAACATGATTATCATGATGTCATGTATGTCATGATACGTGTGAGAGCAATAAACGTCTAAGAACTCGCTGCCACTGAACATTAGGAACCTGTCGCAAATCAACCATGCTCACCTAACCGGTACAGCGATGCGGCAAATCAACCATACACGCCAGTGGGCAAATCAACCATACACCACTGATCCAACCGAGCAAATCAACCATGCTCAATAAGTGAAACGACTAGAACTCGCTGCCACTGAACATTAGGAACCTATCGCAAATCAACCATGCTCACCTAACCGGTACAGCGAGGCGGCAAATCAACTATGCACGCCAGGAGTCAAATAAACCATGCTCTTGTTCTGTAGCAGTGTATAAATGTATGTATGTTATGAGTTATAGAAGCACTCTTCAAGCATATAATGCATATCAACTCAATTCCAATCACACCATGCATATGTTATTTTCATTCAGATAGTTAATTCTTTATCTAATTTTAGTTATCGTTGATCGAGGGATTTGAGAAGATCATCGTGTAAGGTTTAATACGTTAGCGCTTAGCTAAGGTTGTTCCAAGAGCTATGTATTGCATATTATTTAAGCCTAAGTTGTTATCGATCAGTAAATTTAAGAATAATGTCACGTGGAATCTTGAGAATACCACGGGCATTTAGGGTTGATTGTTGATGACATCATATGTAAGAAATCTTGAATCGAATTGTCGTAACATTCGGACACGTGTATTAAAAAGGAAAACTTGAGAAAATTATCTCAATAAGAAAAGGATAATTAACATAAGAGCTTTCAAGGATACAGAGATAGGAGATGGATGGATCTCTTACCTACGATTCCATGATACGGAAGAAAACATAAAAGCATGCCTAAAATCCTAACTAGAGAATGAGACTTTATAAATTAAACGTAAACAGATGAGAACACTAAAGAAAAATTAATGAAGAAAGTTACGTGAGATGAATCACTCACATCATATAACGACATGTTTCATGCTTCTAAAATAGTCCCGGTTCAAGTCTGAATTGACTCAGCGGGTTGGGTCGGCTCTCTCTCTCTCTCCCTCCTCCTTCCTCTTTTTTTTTTTCCTTTCTCCTTCTTTCCTTTTTTTTTCTTTTCTTTTCTTTTTTTCTTCTTTCTTCTTTTCTTCTTCTTCTTCTTCTTCATCTCTTTCTTCCTTTCTTCTTCTTCCTTTCTCTTTCTTCTTTTCTTCTTCTTCTTCTTCTTCTTCTTCTTCTTCTTCTCTTTCTTCCTTCCTTCTTCTTCTTCTTCTTCTTCTTTTTTTTTTACTAGGATTCTGCCCCAACAACAGCAGCGGCGTGGGAGCTACTCTCTCACGTCCTCTCTCTCGTTTCTCTCTCTCTCTCGTTTCTCTCTCTCTAAGCTTTCTGAAGAGGCAGGGACGAACATCTAGGGCCTAAAATAAAAGCCAAGGTTGGTGTATAGGCAGTGGTGCAGCGGGAGAAGGTTCCTGTTGGGTCCGAGTTTGAGTAGAATAGGGAAAAGATTAAGAATTTGGATCTCCCTCTACATCAGCACTTGACAGCTTTTGAACCGATCAAATAATAGGTGGGGTCCATGAAAAGAATCCCTTAAATTTTCAAGAACCCATGCGGAGGATCGGTCCTGATCTTGACCGTTTTGTTTTGTTAAGCTCCGGAGATAAAAGAACTATGCGGTCCACTCGAGCTTCTTCTTACAAAAATAGTTTCGTCCCTTAGTTGTCCTAAGAGGGGGCTACTTAATGGACGGGGTGGATTTACAATTGGGGCCCACCCTGATGAACGCAAGGTGGCCCAAAGTTGCCAGCGGACGGACGCTGTTACCGCTGTAACAGCGTTGGATTCGGGGAGATAAGAGTTTGGTTTCTTATACGGGTACCGTGCGTCGCACGTACATGTACACTACCCAACCTTCTTCGCAAGTGGGATCTACCCTGGTAGATCAAACCCATTTCCTCCATCCAATAGGTGGACAACATAAAGTCATTTGAGTTGGGGTGGGCCACTTATGGCCCGATTTCTGATTAGGGCATTTGTGGGATGATTGGACGATTGAAATTTGACATGTACGGTTAAATTATGTCCTAAAACTGGCGTATGAAGTTTCTTGTGAAAGTGATTACAAAAAATTATAAAACTTAAAAATGGTGGTATAACTTAAGTTTAACTAATGGCATTTTTGTAATTATCGTAAATTTATGATTTTTGTGAAATCTATCACTTCTATGCTGTTCTAGGGTTTATTATAAGCAACTTTAATAAAGGGACCATATAATAATTCCCCACGAATGATTTATTATTAATTTATTAATATTTTCAGTTATTTAATTTGTTGAATAATTAACTAAATTATAATTTAAATTATTTTAAAATCTTATGGTGTTATCAATACACCCGAGAAAGCTCATAGGGTCAAGAAATCACTGGTCTAAGCATATGCCTAGTAACAGACACGATATACGGATCAGATTTATGAACAAACATGTGTACAGGATGATGTATAGCGAGTTTATATTGATTGCGTAATTCGAAATCGAAGTGGACGGTTAGATCTTCTAGTCTAGTAACGACAGATTATTCTAACGGTCGGTCTATCGACTTAACTAAGTACACTAAGTTTTTCAGAGGCCTGACAAGTTGTCTGGACACGTATAAAATGTATACGTGTGTGTATGCGTGTGAACAATACAGCGTAGAATTTAATTTCTCACATGTGAACACGCACTCGTGTACTTACTCGTGCGCCCAAATTTTTGGGGTATTACACATATGCTAATGCATTTTATTACTTATACATGTTGAATGAAAGGAATGACAAATAATATGTATGTACCTTTCAAAATGAGAGATGACAGGAATGATATGTGCCTCTCAAAAGGAGGGATGATTGACTAATATATATGTGCCTCTCAAAAGGAGGAATGATTGACTAATATATATGTGCCTCTCAAAAGGAGAGATGAATGAATTATCTGTTACCTCTCAATGGGGAGATAATTATTGAATACGACATGCCATACGCTTCATACATTCATACATTGTTATCCTAGAGCATCGCTCTGGAAGACCGGTAGGTACTTAAGTACCCGGTTACCCAGGGACCATCCTGGAAGGCCACTAATATGTGGAAGTCCGCCCTATAAGGAAGGGGGAGCCGATTGATGGGAGCCGAAGCAAGTGGAAGACTGAGTAATGCCCACTTGATGCATCATATCATCTTGCATAACATTATTACATCCATAGTGTAAATTTAATTGTAAGGTTGTATTTGGATGTATTACTTATTTGAACGGGTGTGAACCATGATGGGTTTATTCACTGGACTTCCCCGCTGACGGAAGTAAATATATACAGATGGCACATATGATATACATGAGCAGGAACCTGAACAAGTGGAAGAACCACCAAGTATCTTAACAAATGAAGAAGTGGCGGCTATGAATCATGACATTTAGATTGTTTCTATCACTTTTCTATTTTATTTTCGTTTGATAACATTATTAATAAATTCCAAATGGGTGGACCATTGTGTATGAATTGTATTTTTATTTAATTGTTGTCAAATGATAATTTGAGCTTAGTACATATATGATCTCATGCCTCTATAATAGTTTGACTTTGAATTAAGTGCTTTTGGTGCACAAGTCATACCCCATAACCTGGGCTTGAGGGTGCACACTCTGTGTCCAGATTTCGGGGTGTGACAGCATATGTTATTGTTGTATGAGAAATGATGGTTTTTTTTTTTATTATTTATTTATTTTTAAAGTTAGTCATGCAACGCACCCACCCTTGTTAGATGGGCAACACACCCACTTGGTTACCCACCAGTGGAGTTGGAGTTAGTGTGCCTACTTAGCACTCGAACCTGAGACCTGCTGTATGAGAAGTTGATTTCAATTGTACATCCAACATGACGTGGGGCCACTAATTCGAATCATATTGCCGAGCCATTTACATTGTTGGTCATTGATTGGGACCATCCATCAGATAGGTCACCTTGATTTCAAGTCGCTCAAAGGACATTCTAATGGGTCAATCCTCACCGTCCATCCTGACCACCCAATTGATGGCACTTAACAGGCAGAAACATCTGTTGCAATTGGGGCATGGCGACTTACTGGACCTGGGCTTAGGCAGAGCCCGTTTATATGCCAGACACGAAAATAGACCCAGTGAGCCAAAAAACTAGTCACAAAGGCGAACGGCCACTGTTCCTTGATAGTGCCATGTTTGGGGATAGGCACCAATGATGAGAAGGGGCCCACCCGGGATGAGGGATGCCCAAAAACTTCTATCTTTAAGATTATTTTTCTAAGACCATTCCCGTATTTTTCCATGCCAATGATGAATGGCCCCACCTGGCTGAGGCACCAAAATATAGAATGGTATTGCAAGAAAGTGTGAGATTCAGTCCATCCATCTTAAACTTCACTCCATATGCATGCTTTATCTCAAAAGTGAGGTTGGTGCTGTGGCCCCAGCATGATGTATGAGTTTTATCCACTCCGTTGATCCATTTTACCAGCTCATTTTAGGGGATGAGACAAAAAATGAGGCAGATCTAAATCTCAGGTGGATCCCACCACGGGAAACAGTGGTGATTGAATGGATACCATTAAAAACTTCCTGGGGCCCACTGTAGTGTTTATTTTCCATCCAACCTGTTAATTAGGTCACAGACCTGGATAAAGGGAAACATAAATATCAGCTTGATCAAAAACTTTTGTGGCCCCAAGAAGTTTTTAATGGTGGGTGTTCAATGACCACTGTTTCTTGTGGTGTGGTCCACCTGACATTTGGATCTCTCTCGTTTTGTGTATCATAGCGTAAAATGAGGTGGGAAAATGGATGGACGGATTGGATAAAACACATACATCATGGTGGGCGCACAGAGCTTTTCCAGCATCGGCTTGGATGCTGTAGGGGTCACTACCGAATCAGGATCCCGTAAACGGATGAAAGTAGATGGCAGATAGGTGGGACGACCCCATCTGAGCCACATGCCACTAGTGAGAAGGCTCGATATGGGATATGTTTGCCGCGCCAGACCTAAGCATGTCCCAGTCCAGACCATGATCCACGGACCCGTATCCAAGCCCAGCCCATGAGCTAGGGAATCGGGCTCTGAACAGGCTAGGTTCACCATCCAATACTCAGCCCAAATCAGTTTTAGAAAAATTGAGCCACTCCGGCCTAGTGGATGGTTCTTGAGGCCAACGGCAGTTAATAATTGGGACTAAAACTCAAGCCCAGGTCCAATGAGGCCCAGCCAGAAAGGGATTTAAGTGGACTCGAGTTCAGTTGGGGCAGCGTCAGTGCATCCCATCTGTCTGTAGACACCCCGCCTTGGTAGAGAGCCAGGGAAACCACCGGTCATATGAGAACCGGCGGCGGTTCTCTTAGGGCTGCTAGTTGCACCATCCTCGAGACTGCCACTCCCCTGACTAGCTATGAGCTCATTGATGTGCCGAACTCGCACACGCGTGCTTGCCAAGAGGAGTATCTGATTTCCTCTCTTCACTCTATCTCTTCAGAACCACACATTTCAATCTCTATCATCAGGCAATTCTGTGGTCTCTAATCAACCATAGAATTCAGAGCCATTTCTCGGCTAGTGGCTATTTCATACGGCCCATAGGCCATTTTTACCACCTTACTAAAGGTTTTGAACAACTAAGACAGTCAAATCTATTTTAACTGTAATCACATACATCTGTCATGCTAAACATAAAAATTGTGATGACCGCCACGTGGGCATCCTAATCCTTTCATCTCACCTCATGCCGGGACAGGAGGAACCTTTAAGGGCATTGCGCCACATGTTGGGAGGGCCTTTACACTGTTGTAGATAGAAACTTTGATGCTATGGTAGTGTGATTCTTGATACGCAGGCTCGCATTTAGAACGTACAAATTGCTTAAAGGAGTAAATAGTAAGATTAAATTGTCCAAACTATGCTTCTCAACTTTGATAAATCATGTGTTAGATTTTTGAGTTAAAACACAATGAAATAAAATGGATTTTTCAAAATTCCAATTTAATAGATTGAATTAAGGTTCCTTGTTGTAGCAATTTCAGATTTCATACTTACTCTACACATATTTTAATAAAAAAAATCATGTCTGATATCAAAGAAAAGATGAAATTTGATCTTTACATCATTTTAAAAATTTATAATATAGACGAGGGTCAAACATTAGAGTAGTTTAATCCATCACAACTATTTCTTCAAATTCTTAACACTATAATAAAGCACATATAAGTTTAAGAGCATCACCCCTTATACTAATCTAATCACTATTGATCCTATTAATATGCTTAGTTCATATAATCCAACAATCGAATCTAAACCGTTGATCATGTGTGACACCTATCTAACAAAAGCCTTATATCATGAACCAAATTAAGCTTATTTAATTATCTGACTATTAGATTGATGAATATTATTGAACGGTTTAAAGTGAAGGATATCCAATGTCCAATTTCAACAAACAAGTGTACCCGATTTAAAGGTTAGAACTATCCAACCACTGTACTTTTAGGGCTCTTGACTTTTAGCTCCAATGACTTCCACAATTTAGCTTGTTCAACTTGAGTTAATACATGGTGCCTGAGTATAAAGCGTTGCATGGGTATCATATGATTCCCTTCTACAATAGAATGATGCAAATGTCGAATGGCGTTGGCTATAAGCTAAGTCAAGCCCATTTATAAATCAGGTCGAACTCAAGCGTCATCTTATTCAAAGTATTTTTATAATATATCAATTTATGATTAATAAATTAAGCCTATTAAATGTTTTTGGATTTTGGTTAGTTTTCTCTCACATTTTTTTCATTATTAACAACCTTATTTGGCATTTCACGGTTGATTTTGCAAGCGAAAGCGATGCTGGAATCTCGTACAAATTTCCAACACCCAAACTCTGGGCCACCAAAATGCTTGTGATGTTTGTGTGACATCCACTCCATCAATCAGTTGTGGCACCTTACGTTAAGAACCAAGCTCAATATTCACACCGCAGTGCTTGAAGGCAATGGGACAGCCACCCACCATGAGTCACCTAAAACTCGAAACTTAAATTGAATCAAAAGGTAGATAGGCTATTTCTTGTGGCCTCCTGTGTAGGTTATATTCCATCCAAACCAGTCATTATGTGAGCTCGAACATCAAGCCATCCAAAACTCAGCTTGACTCAAATCTCAGGTAGCCATAATGAGAGTTTAGAGGTTTTCTAGTTATGATTTACATTGTTTTGAAGGTGGGGCCTACTTAAGCCTCGGATAAAGATTGTTTTTCTTATATATGGTGAAGAACAGGGATTGGATGCCTCTACTCTTCACGCATGAAGACCACCGACCGGTCGGCCGGTCGGCCAGTCGGTCACGTCGGATCAAGACAACAGGTTTGCTGGAACCTTTTCTGGGCCATCCGGCCGGCCGAACGACCGGTCGGCAATTTACTTTTTGGACTGGGTTTCTTTCACGGTTTTGCACAAGGAGTTTCTAATTTTGGTTTTTCTTATTTAAGGGGATGTAATCCGAAATTAGGGTTGTTGCCAATGGGCCAAGGGATTGAGAGGGTTCTAGGGTGAGAAAAAGAGCTAGGGAGGAAGCTTGGAGTTCTCTGGGTTGAGGGAAAGGGATGGGTTTGTCCTCCTCATGTTAGAATTAGCTTCGGGTAGCTTAGGATTTCTCTTGTGGGTTGTGATCCAAAGTTTTCTTATGTAATATCTTGTAACTTCTGATTCATAGTGGATTGGTGTTGCTTTGTGCCGTGGTTTTTTACCCTTGAGGGGTTTTTCCATGTAAAAATCGGATTGCCTTCTTGTGTGTAATGATTTGCTTGTTGATTGCCATTGTGGTGTTCCTCGCCTGCTTTGATTGCCTCCGTTGCGGGGCTCCTAACCCCAATAAGTGGTATCAGAGATAAAAGTTGGGAAGGAGGCAAAGAGAATCTGAGGCGAGGCATCAATGACGCCTTCCAGCATGAGATTCGTTATGGAGAAGGATTCCGTGAAAGAAAAACATAGAAAGCGATTGGCATCTATGAAAGAAGCAGAGTTGAAGAAGGTGGATCGGTATGCCAAGATCTCAATCAAGTTTGTTGACTGCGATCGGGTTTAATCGGGAGCACTATTCATGGTGGAGCTGCGGGATTCGCAGCGGAATCCACTATTGCTCATGTGTGGTGTGCTGCAAGGGCCACATGAGCGACTAGGTGGTGAAGTTGCAAAGATGAAGTTGATGAGGCATGAGAAGTGGTGGAGCTATGATGATGACGGAGTAGAGATTGAAGATGGTGCGTGGCAAGGTGTTGCATGAAGATTAGAGTCGTGGTGGAGTTTGTTGGGATTGGACGCCTCTACTCTTCACGCAAGAAGACCACCGACCAGTCGGCCGGCCAGTCGGTCACTTTGGATCAAGATAGTAGATTTGCTGGAACCTTTTCTAGGCCATCCGGCCAGCCGGACGACTGGTCGGCAGTTTCCCTTTTGGACTGGGTTTCTTTCGCGATTTTGCGTAAGAAGTTTCTAATTTCGGTTTTTCCTATTTAAGGGGATGTAATCCAAGATTAGGGTTGCAGCCAATGGGTCAAGGGATTGAGAGGGTTCTAGGGTGAGAGAAAGAGTTAAGGAGGAAGCTTGGAGTTCTCTGGGTTGAGGGAAAGGGATGGGTTTGTCCTCCTCATATTAGAATTAGCTTCGGGTTGTGGGCTGTGATCCACGATTTTCTTCTGTAATCTCTTGTAACTTCTGATTCATAGTGGATTGGTGTCGCTTTGTGCCATGGTTTTTTACCCTTGAGGGATTTTTTCATGTAAAAATCGGATTGCCTTCTTGTGTGTAATGATTTGCTTGTTGATTGCCATTGTGGTGTGTTCCTCGCCTGCTTTGATTGCTTCCGCTGCGAGGCTCCTAACCCCAACAGGTAGCTCAACAGGTGAGATAGTGGATGTCAGGCAAACATACCAGCGAGCCTCACAAAACTTAGTTCTCCGGAGTTTTCCTTGTAATAGCTGTTATATTTGGAGGATACTGGACACTATTTACATGGCCTAACTCCAGTGTCAGTTTTCCACCATTTAAAAATCAACCGGATAAAAAATTCAAGTGGCCCACCCACAGGAAACAACAGGGATGAGGACGCCCTGATGTTTATATACCATCCAAACCGCTCATACAGGTAGCCCACTAGAGAAAACAAAAATATAATCCTGATCCAAAACTTTGGTGACCTGATGAAGGTTTCAATGGTGGGTGTCTTCTCCTCACTGTTTCATGTGGTGTACCTTGAAGAATTTCTCAAAACAAAGAGAAGAAAGAAAGGCATTTACAATGAAAAGAAGAAGAGTCTAAGGAGAAGACTGAAAAGGAGTGGGAGAAAGAGAAATGGAGAGGTAGTAGTCACATGACTTTCTCTTGTGTGGGGGAATTGAAGTCTTTACTTATCACTCCCACAAGTTGGATTGTGGTGGCGGCAACACATCCAGATTATGTGTAATTTTTGGAAAACAACCTTTGCAAGAGGTTTTGTGAGGATGTTGACAACCTGTTGTGAAGAAACGATGAATTGTGTAACAAAAGCACCCAAAACGACCTTTTTTAACAAAATGATAGTAAATTTCAATGTGTTTTGTATGCACATGAAACAAAAAATTTATAGTAAAAATTGGAGGACTTTAATTATCACAGAAGAAAACAAGAGGTTGGTGCAAGTATATCCTAATGTCATATAAAATGTAGGAAATCTATGTTATCTTAGCAGCAGCAAACACAAGAACTCGATACTCAACTGCTGCACCGGATTGAGCAACCATGAGTTGTTTCTCGGAGGCTCAAGAGATACTGTTAGATCCTAAATAAATGTAGTATCCCATAGTGAACCATCAAGTAAAAGCACATCCTACCTTATCAGCATCTGAAAACCTGTACAAGCTTAGCGAAGATTGAGCTGTAATTTGAATTCCATGATGCAATACCCTTGACGTATTTGAGGATCCTCTTAACAACTTGGTAGTGAAGAGTGGTAGGCATATTCATAGATTGGCAAACAAAGTTAACAACGTGTGACAAATCAAGATGTGTCATGGTTAAATATTATGAGGCTCCAACAATGCTTATATAGAAAGCGCCTTCAATGGCAGGAGCATTACAAGTATGTAAGTTGTGTTTTTGTGCCAAGGGAGGGCTGATGAACTTAGAGCCTAACATTTTGACTTTAGATAATAGATCCATAGCATACTTAAAGGGAATAACTTCAATACCAAGAAAATAATAAATAGGGCCTAAATCTTTCCTGGCAAATACAAATTCTAATTTGAAAATCAAACGAAATAAAAAGAGAAGAATTATCACTGATAAGGATGAAAGTATTATCACGGGTAATGATGATATCATTTTTATATAAAGCAATAAAATAATTGTTTCTTAAGAATAACGAAAAAGAATGGAGAATGATTTGCTTTATTACAAAAAAAATCCAACACGGAGAAGAAAAGTACTAAAATATCAAACTTGATGAGCCTGTTTAAGAGCAAATACAGTCATTTTTATGTGACAAACATGATTAAGAGAGGAGCTAACAAAATTAGGCGGTTGTTCCATAAACATAATTTCACGAAAAAAAATTATGAAGGAAAACATTTTTAACATCAAGTTGATGAATTGACCAGTGTCGAATGACCACAAATGTAAAAACAATTTTTATTGTAGTGGGTTTAATGACAGGACTAAATGTTTCATCAAAGTCAATGCCTTCTTTTTTATTATACCCTTTGGCAACTAAATGAGCTTTAAATATGTCAATATACCCATAAGACATAAGCTTTGTTTTGAACTCCCATCTTTAGCTTATCATATTTATCTCAGCTATACAAGGAATAAAGTTATAAAGTTTGATTTTGGTCAAGGACACTAGCCCTTCTTGCATTGCAGTAGTCCACTTTAGTTAAGATAAAGCTTGTCAAATAGTAAGCATAATTGAAGCAGTGGAGGGATTTGCAACTAATTTGGATATGGTGATCACGGAATAAGGGATTTGCAACTAATTTGGATATGGTGATTATGGAATAAACAACATTTGAAGTAGGGACATAATCAGACAAAAGGTACTTCAGGCTGGGCTTTGTGATACTAGCTTGAGCACGTGTGATCATTAAGCTCTTATGATGATTCTGGATCAACGGTGTTGGATGTAGATCATAATTGGTAAACAATGTAGTTGGTGTTGGTGAGGAGTCTTCAAACTGTGCATTACAGGATCCAACGATCGGTCAGCCAATTTGGTTCAACCGGTCAAATTACAGACTGGGATGTGCAGATGGCTGTGGACAGATTTTAGGTGTTTAGACCGGTCGGTGATGTGCTCTGACCAGTCGGTTGTGGAGGTGGGACAGGTCGAATTTAGCAGTTTCCTCTCTGGACTATTTTTGTTATACCCAACCGGTCGGCCAGTGAGGTCCGACCGATTGAGTGTATACGCAGTTTCTTGCGCAATTATGTGGATCTGCGCAAGTTATTTCTTATTTTTGGGTTGTTATATATATATATACATGAATCCGGACTTAGATGGCATCCTAAGGCGTCCAAGGTTTCATAATTATTTTAGGGAGAGGGGAGAGTGTTTTGAGAGAGAGAGAGAGAGAGAGAGAGAGAGAGCTTGGGTTTCCTTGCTTGTGGGTTGTTCATCTCTATAATCTTCTGATTCATAGTAGATCGCTTTGTGCCGTGGTTTTTTATCCATTGAGGGATTTTTCCACGTAAAATCGAATTGCCTCTGTGTGGTTGATTGCGTGTGGGTGTGATTGCATTGTGTTGCTCGTTTGATCCCATATTTTGTTGTGTGTTCGGCTTTGCTTCTGCCGTCGGTTTTCCCAACAAGTGGTATTAGAGCTATCGTTGGAGTGTAGCAGAGTTCAAATCTGAGATGAGAGCATGGCATCAACCACAAGGTTCGATATAAAGAAGTTCTATGACAAAAATAACTATGAACTATGAAAGGTAAAGATCGAAGCCCTCCTAGTTCAGCAAGGGCTTAAAGAAGCTCTTGGAAAGCGACCCGAGGCTATGAAAGATGATCAGTGGACGAAGCTCGACAAGAAGGCTAGAACCTCGATCTTGTTGTGCCTGACGGATGGCGTCCTCTATAATGTCACGAAGGAGAAGACAATGGCTAAACTAGAGAAAATGTATGCTAAGAAATCTCTAGAGAACTGAATGTATCTGTTGATGCAATTGTTCATCTTGAGGATGGCGGAGGGGGCGGATGTGGAGGATCACTTAAGCACGTTCAATCAGCTAGTTTGCAAGTTGGTGGAGATAGATGAGCCAATGAATGATGAATAACAAGCATACATCCTACTGAATTCTCTTCCAGAATCATACAAGTCATTCAAGGACTTTTTGTGCTCAAGGAGGGAGACCATCAACGTTGAGACTATTATCTCAGCTCTCCAGTCGAGGGCGATGAGAAAAAAAAGCGGTGAAGTGGATTCTCGTTCTTCCTCAGAGGCACTAATTATGAGGGAAAGAAATTCTGAGTATAGTGGGGGATATTCTAAATCGGGATCTAAAGCCAAGGGCAAAGGAAAAGCCAAGGTGCGGTGCTGGAAGTGTGGTTAGGAAGGACACATGAAAGTGGATTGTCAAAATTCCAAGTTGAAGCAACAGAGGTCTGAAAATTCTTCTGGAGAGGGAGCCAATACCGTAGAAGACGGTGATGATCTTCGTGAAGTATTGACTATATCTAGAAAAGGGTTTCTCAGTGGAGAGTGGATCTTGAATTCAGGTGCTTCATGTCACGTTTGTCTTGACCGGAGTTCGTTCATGACATGCAGGGAGTATGGTGGTGAATCGGTGTTTGTGAGTGATGGCTACCGTCACAAGGTAATGGGTATTGGTTCAGTGCCCATCAGATGTTCAATGGGATCAAATGAGTCTTGGAAGGTGTGAAGCATGTCCCTAAGATGAAGAAGAATATGATCTCTCTTGGTGCACTCGAGACAAAAGGGTGCAGGTTCATCGGCCACAATCGTTATTGTAAAGTGATGAAAGGGGCACTCGTATAGATGAAAGCACGGAGGTGTGACCATCAAATCATAAGCTACCTCCTATTTAATAAATATTTACAATGAAAAAAAGAAGGGTATAAGAAAAGGAGAAGGAGAAGGAGAAGGAGAGTGGGAGAAGGAGAAGTTGAAAAGAAAAGGAGAAATATAAGGTAAGTAGGAGAAGGAGAGTAGTCACCTGACTCCCTCCATAGCATTTGGAGATATTGAAGTTGAGTCTTCACTTACCATAGCCCCCCAAAGTTTTGGATCTCTCTATTTCTTGGGTCAGGTGCTAACACAAATGAGAGTGGGTTAGATGCCCCCACAAGCATCACAGTGGAAGGCTTTCAGGAAGCAGATTAGCTACGACCCTTACTTGTTCCAAGTAGGGGACGGCTGGGGCTCCAAGGGGCGGCCGTGATGTATGGTTTTTATTCACTCCATCGTCCATTTTCCCATATCATTTTAGATTATAAGACATAAGGTAGATCCAAAGCTCAAGTGGACCACATAGTGTGAATTAAATTCCTGCCGTTGAAAATTTCTTAGGGACCACAGAAGCCACATAAGTTTTGGATGAAGCTGATATTTGTGCTTTCCCTTCCTCCAGGTCTAATGATCTTATGAACAGGTTGAATGTTAAATAAACAACACGGTGGGCCCTAAGAATGTTTCAACGGTAGACGCCAATAGCACCGCTGCTTCCTGTAATGTGGTCCACCTGAGCATTGGATCTGCCTTATTTTTAGCCTGATAATTTAAAATAATATGGAAAAATGGATGAACGGTGTAGATAAAAGCCATACATCACGTGGCCCCTCGAAGCCCCAGCCTGTCCTAATCTCGGAATAGGCCACGGTAGTACCTAATCCGCGTCCAATAAAAGCAACCAGATCCAACCAAAACAGACGTTTCTAGAGAAGCGCACAGCGTCTTCCTTCAGGAAGCGGATTAGCTGGTGCACCGCACACCAGCGAGCTCGCTGGTGTATTGACGTCACCAATTTCTGTGGGCCCCACTATGAAGCTCGTGGTATATCCAAACCGTTCGTCCATTTTGCGACATCGTTATAATAGTTTAAAACAAAAACCAGGATAGATCTAATGATCAAGTGGACCACACTGCAGAATGCAGTGGGAGATTGTACGTCGACCATTGAAACCTTTTTTGTGGTCACAGAAGTTTTGGATCAATCTGATATTTGTTTTTACCTTTCATCCAGGTCTATGTGACTTTATGAACAGTTTGGATGGAAAACAAACATCATGGTGGGCCTTAGGAATGTTTTAACGGTGAAAATCATTGTCCCCACTGCCTTTTGTGGTGTGGTCCACTTGAGATTTGGATATATCTCATTTTTTGAATCATGCTCTAAAATTATCTTGTAAACTGGATGGACGGTGTAGATATGTTAAATACATCATATTGGGGCCTACATGATCTTGATTTTCGTTGAACCGTTGGATGAACACGAAGCTCGCGTACTGACGAAGTTGTTTGCAGGCGACACGTACTCACACCAGCAAATTAGCTGGTGAAGGGTGCACCAGACAATAAGGCTAGTGTACCCTCAACACATGTGCCACCATGTCATACAGCTGCGAGATCTAATCCATCCATTAAGTTGGTCCTACCTTGTACATGTTTCCTTATAAATAAAATCTGGTGCAATCAGCAAGTGGGCCTCATATTGAAAACAAGTGGACGGATTAGAAAAATTCACCCAAGTCATCCAGAGCCATACATTTGTTTTGCAAACCGTGGCCCATATGTTCAGTGCATCAACCTGACTCTTACGCCAGCGCATCAATATAGTGGTGCGGATCTGGTGCACGGATTTGATCACATACTATGGTGCCATGTGTGGTGTGTACATGAGCTTTATTGCACACGCGTGTGGGCATAGCAAAGCTCAGGCACAAATCAACTGCGGGGCCCACCATGACGTTCTAATGATCATGGGCAACCTTTCCTAATCTCCTTGCATCGCAAAACTCAGTTGGACCTCACCATGTAAAATATGCCTAAGACCACTAATATCACGTTTTGTGACCCACCTGATTTTATTAATGGTCTGATTTATTTTCCGTCCATTCATCTCCGTCGGATGCATCTTGCGAGTGGATTAGATGACATATACATATGCCCAAAATACAATCTGGAAGGTTCTTAATGGTAACCCCCATCCTAATTGTTCTCTGTGGTGTGGCCCACCAGAGCTTTACATCGAACGGATTTTGGGGTCCCTAGGATAACATTAGGTGCTAGCCACACGTGATAGGCGGATTGGATTTCATTAAAACATCGTTGTGGGCCCCACCTGTTGATCTGTGTTTAAATTGGATCCGCGACCTCGAAAAGCTCCAGCATCTCTCACACTCTCCCAGTCTCCCCTATCGTGTAACCCCATGGCGCAGGATAGCAAGCCCCAGCTCAAGATCATCGCCGGCGCAGACTCCTTCGGCTGCGCACTGAAAGACACCCTAGTGACCCACCTGCGGTCGCTCAACATCGACGTGGAGGACTTAGGCACCGACAAATACTACTCGGTGGGCCAGGAGATCGGCCGCCGCGTCAGCTCCTCCTCCCACTCGACCAACATCGAGACCCGCGGCCTCCTCGCCTGCGGAACCGGCGTCGGCGTCTCCATCTTCGCCAACAAGTTCCCCGGCGTCTACGCGTCGACCTGCGACACCGTCGATGAGGCCGTCAACACCCGATCCATCAACAACTGCAACGTGCTCGCCGTCGGCGGCATGCACACCTCGCCGGAGGACGGCATCAAGATCCTCGATTCCTGGCTCCAGACCCCCTTCAAAGCCCCCTGCCCCGCCTCCGGCAACGAGCCCTGGCCCTCCGACATCTCCAATTTCTTCGACGAGTCCATCCCCGAGATGGCTCGGATACCCGAGGACCGCTTCGCCGGCTGTCCCATCTGCTGTCTCAAAAAGGACAGGGTCTTCTCCCCTGTCGAGATCATGCCTGGCGGGTCAATGAAGATTGTGAGGGAGAGCCCGACGTCGGCAATCGTGCGATTCAAGGCGGGGAGCATCGAGCCGGCCCACCATCACACGTTTGGGCATGATCTGGTGGTGATGAAGGGGAAGAAGAAAGTATGGAATCTGAGCAGGAAGGAGAGCTATGAATTGGAGGATGGGGATTTCTTGTTCACGCCGGCAGGGGACGTGCATCGTGTGAAATATTACGAGGATACGGAGTTCTTTATAAGGTGGGATGGGGATTGGGATATCTTCTTGGATGAGGATTTGGAGAATGCTGCTGCTGCTATTGAGAAAGAAGCTTCTGGTGGTTCTTCTTCTCTGTAGCTGAGATGGAAGAGGTGGTTTGGAATAGTCTGGAGATATGATAATCTTCTGCTGTTGTTCTTGTTTGGAGCTTTTTGAGTCTATGTTGTTGTGTTTGGTTGGGATACTATGATGTGGGTTTTATTGTAAAGTTTTGGATGGCTTGTTTATAGTAGAAAATTCTCCTCCTTAGAGGAGAGGTATTTGAATACTGTTTAGCTTCTTCTTCTTCTTGTTTTTTAAGACTGATCACCATATACAGGCTCCTGCACCACTCATTGGTACAGGGCTTTTCTAGCCATTAGATGCATCAAATGGCTGGAAAAAAGAACCTACACCACTGGTACAGGTCATTTTTATCTCTCTTTGTACTTGTAATGTAATGTTTAGTTTTTGGTGGTGAGAAATGATCGGATACATATCATAAGTCATGGATACTGCCATTTTCCTGGCCAGTGGGTCGTATCATAATTATCACCTGAATGCCACTGTTACGCCTGGTGCGTTGGCATATTTACAAATAGATTTAAAATAAATAATAAAGTTTTACCTTTTACTTTTGTGTCACAGAAGTATTGTTCCACTTTGGCTGGACTCGTGAAAATGAGGAAGGAGGAGGACCCTTAATTGTACTCTAGTCTTGTGAAAAAAAATGCTCAAATTGTTTTCTAGGTCATACCCTCAAATAAGGCTAGCCCAAAAGACAAAATGGCCAGAAAACCAGTTTATTGGACGCATTCACACGTTATAAGGATTTCACCACGGGGTATCAAATAAAAAAAAAAAAAAAAAAAAAAACTCTGTTCTTTTTCTTCGAATTTATTTTCCTTTCACTGCCCATACAAAAGTCCTAATACCGGCGTTGGCGTTGGCGTTGGCGTTGGCTTGACCTATATGTGTTATCTGAGTAGTACCGCGATTGTATTGCGGCTCCGTCACCAAGTTATGTGGGCCCCACCATGACTAATGTGTTAGATCATTTTAAGGGATAAGACAAAATAATGAGGGACATCCAAACATCAAGGTGAAAAACACCACAGAAAGCTGTTCATCCAAACATCATGGTGAAAAACACCACAGAAAGCTGTGGGGAGTGAACGCATACCCCTGAAAACTTCTTGGGGCCATTTAAGTTTTGGATTAAGTTGATATTTGCTTTTTTACATCCATCCAGGTCTGTGTGGGACTTTATGAACAGTTTGGAGGGTAAATAAATATCCATGTGAACCCTAGGAAGGTTTCAATGGTAGGCCTCACTGTCCCCACTGCCTTTTGTGGTGTGGTCCACTTGAGGTTTGGAACTGTCTCATTTTTAAGGTCATCCCTAAAATGATCTTGCAAAATGAACATCATGGTGGAGCCACAAAGCTTGGTGACATCTACCTATTCCGCTTCCCAGGTTGGGAGCTTGCAACACTTGTGGGTTATACCAATGGACGTAAACTATCTCAAGAGGAACAGCTAAGTCTGCGCCCGGTCCAGCTCTGACGATTGTCGAATGGCCTGACTTTCCTTGTATCTTTTGGTTTATTGTTGGTTAAAACTTTCTCATATGATATGAAAAAAGAGTATGGATTCTCTGTTGGCTGCCAAACAGGAAATCTCTGTTTGGAGTCTTTTCATTGGTCTACATCACATTACATGACGTCAGTGTGATCAGGTTACACTGAAGGATGTGACTAGGTTGCAGACCTATGTGATGATGTGGATCAATAAAAAGGCTCCAAACAGAAATTTTCTGTTTTACAGTCAACAGAGGATCTGAATTCCTGAGAAAGTTATTATGGTAGAATGACCCTCCACGTTTTTTTTTTTCCTGCCATCTCGAAGTGCTCATTTAAAAATTTAAGTTTAAAAAGAAAATGTCACTTCCTCTCTTCTTTTCCAAGCTACCAAACAGGCTCTAAAGTTTTCAAGATTCCCTTAGACCAGGATTACCAAACCGTGGGTCCAGGAACAACTTTAATAATTGAAAGCAGTTCAGGTCCTTGAGCTACCTGGTGACTGGGCCCACCCAAGTGATGTCCACCATTATCTTCGACCCTTCATTTTAAACTCTATCACAGTGATGACATACCCTGTAAAGTTGCTATGATCGGACCATTCCAACCCTCCAACAAAGAGGATGAGAACGAGGAGAGTTGATCAACCTTGAACATGTGATTAACCCAAAAGTCTCATGACTCCACTAAATCAGCCTTGCCAAACGTATTAAATAATTTGACTGGATAAAAATGGCCATGACGCCTGATGAATGCACCAGCCTCTTTTTTTTTTGGTCCGGGGAATGTTCCTTCACACGGGCCCGACCTGACATGGCCCAGATGCCACACAGGCAAGGCCTGTTGGCATGTGCGACAAATGAGCTTCCAAGTCATGTTTGCATCTTGCCTGTTGAATGCAAGCCATCGGTGGACCATTGCCCCTTCTATTGATCTTTTACCTCAACTCTTGCATTTTCAGCCACCAATCTGTCAATGCTATTACATAGTAGCTCGTTCAATGAGGGACTACTGGATTTGGATCAAGTTACACGGCCACATATGGGATGGAGTATTTGGGACAATGGTCGTCCATGGCCCATACAATGATTAATGCTACAGCAATTCGCTCAGGGTGATCCACCGTACCTATGTTAATTGAACCAGAATCCCATCGTAATGGGTTTGTGACACCCACTCCGTCCATCAGTTGCACAAGCTTATGTTAGGACATGAGCCCAAAAACTAGCTCAATTCAAAATTTAAGTAGGCCACACCACAAGGAACAATGGGAATGGAGACAGTCACCATCGAAACCTTCTTCAGGCAGACCATGATGTTTTTATGCCTTCCAACCAGTTAATTAGTTCAGTACAACCAACATGAAGGTAAAAACCAAATATTAGCCTGATCCAAAACCTCAGTGGGCCCTAGGGAGGTTCCAATGGTGTACCCCGTCCATGCTATTCCCAGTGGGGTGGCCCACTTGAGTCTTGGATCAGCCTGATTTTGGGCTCACATCCTCGAATGATCTTGCACAATAATGGACAAGCTGAATGTTTCCCACATCACGCTGGGCCCCACAGCTTTTTTGTTGCATTCTCCCTGTAAAAACTGTTGCAGAGAATTATGGTCCAAGTAAATGCCGCGAGGAGACGTGTTTAAGTAGAGGGTGAATTATTATAGCACGACTCTTCCACCATGATACTTGGCATCACAACTGACGGCTCAGATCACTCAGCTAATACCCAGGCTAGTGTTGACACTTAAAATGTTCCTGAAGCAAATCCGATGCATTAATTTTCTATAAATATAAAAATCATCAAATTACATATATTGGAAAGATACATAGCTTGGGGAAACAGACAAGCACTTCAATATGAAATGATGAAACTGAAGCTCGTACCGTTGCCTGTCCCCTTCCTTTTTGAGTAATCTAAGGCTTGATCGACGGACTCAACAACTGAATATCATACAAGACTCAACTCATCCGCAGTGCTTGCATCCAGGGCGATTTCTCCAGCTTCAATGGCTGCAAGCTTCTTGCGGAGTGCTGCCAAGTCCTCCCCGGCACTACATATGTAGGCTGCAGCTTGCCTGCCAGATAGGGTTGCTCCTTCCATGCTGTCAATGTAATCCTGTACAGAAAAAAAAAAAAAAGGTGGGGAGGGGCGGCTGAAATGAAGCAAAGCCTTTTAAAATTTTCCTACACTGTTTTGCAGGTGATTGGGACCAAAACCAAGTAAGAGGCCCCAGCTAGCTTAGAATGGGTGATGAGACTCAAAATCCAGATGCTAAGGAAGCAGATCTCAAGAACTTGTATAGCAGCAGTTCATATTAGAGATAACGTGGATTCTCAGTAAATCATAAATGGGCCATACGTCAAAAAAATTTAAACGGCAAACACTCGCAAAAAAATGTGTATAGGTAGCAGTTAGAAAATCCTGAAACAACAGAATTCAAGGAAACCAATGTTACCTGCTTTGTATAGGAACCAGCAAGGAAGAAGTTCTTCACAGGCGTCTTTTGATCAGGTCTAAAGGGGTCCTTACCGGGTGCCTCGCGATATAGAGACTGCCCGATTTTGACTACAGAAGACCATAGGAGTTCTAAACCTTGAGAGGATGGGAATAAAGCCAAAACCTGATAAAAGACCATCATGCACCAAAGTTGAGCATTTTATATTTGGATATCATCACAATAACGAACCACCTACAAACTGAAAGATTTCCAAATACAGGCATTTTTATTTCAATAAATTGGATTCATTAAACATTATTTCTGTGCCATGGTGGGCAGTCTGGAAATTAAAGAGTGGTGCATGTACATATAGAGGCATTCATTTGGGTATATATTCAGGTAGATGTGCATAACAGCCATCACAGGGCAAATGAAGGTAGAGTTTGTTATGGCTACACACCTGCTTTTGAACTCTGTTTATAATTTCATCATTTGGCAAGGGCATGTAAGGATCACCAGGAGTGAGTACGGCTCTGGAAGCAACCAAGAGAACTTCTGTTAGCAGAGAGGTGAATTATAGTCTGTCAAACCAAACAACAACTATGGCAGAGGAAGTTCAGTTTTCGTTTTCTCAGAATGTTAAGTCATTACCAGCAAAACATAACATGGACAGTTTGGAACAAAGCAAGGCTTGTGATATAAATGGCAACTATGAAAATTATTTGGAGGCAAAGGTCAAATAAATTAGAAAAGAATAAAGTTTACAAAAAGAAAAAGAAAATGAACACACCGAGCAGCACAAAATTGAAACATCAATTGATCTTTTACCATGGCCCATGTTCCTATGTTATTATAGTGAAGATTAATCTAGCATGCCAGCTGCTAGACTCCAATTTTATTTCTCTAGTGTCCCATTATCATACAATCACAATATACCTCCTAAATACTACATGCTAGATTCCAATTTTATTCCTCAAATGTCCCATTATTATACAATTACCATATACCTCCTACATACTAAAAACAGAATATTACAAATATAATCACACCATGCATATCCTTTAATTAAAACAGAAAACATAAAATAGTTAAATAAGCAAATGTCAGCATACAAATAAATATTGCAAGTGCACAAAGTACAAAGAATGAGAAATAATTGGTGGAAGAACGAGAGCCAAGACATTGAAGTTCATTCATGCAAATCACCGTTGAGCATATGCCCTCATCATTTGGCCACATTTTCACACATAAGTTTCACAGTAGGTTGTTTGACCAAATTCTTCATAAAGAAATGCATGTGATGAATTCTAGATGTCCATCACATTCACAAATCAATTCATAAACACGCACTGCATAAAAGTAAACTTGCTATGGAAGAATATTTTTCAAGAGTTCATAACAAAACCAGAGACTTATGTCTACGCAATTTAAGTTAGTTAAAAAAAAAAAAACATAATAGATCAATATAGCTTTTTTTATTTTCTTTTTCTTTTTTTTTTAAGAGGGTCTTAAAATAAATTTATAATTATTTTTTTGAAAGGTAGCTTAAAAATAAAATTAACCAAGAGAAGAATTCTTACTGGATAAGGGAACCTTGTCCCTCAATGTAATAATCTTCTGGTGAAGTAAGCGCGAGGTCTGCAAAGCAGGAAAAATCCGCATCTGGAGTGTAAAGAAGATTATCCAAACCTACAGCTTTCCTCAGTTGCCTAGCAAAACAAAGGGATATCGTAGTGTAAATGACATTCACCAAAATTCGATAGTCCTGAGAAATAGTATGATAATGCAATATAATTACTATATCAGGAAACAAGGCATCACAATTTGAAAAATGCAAGCGATTATATTTCAAAACTTTATGATAAAAGAAATCACCTAGACCGTTCCAGATCCTGTAGCTCAGTAACCCAGCCATTGTATCTAAGTTGAACAGTGACGACTGGCACTCCAACTAGTTTATAGATATCATCAAAAAATTCCCATTCCCTCCATTGTTGTGGAAGTAATCTTTTAATTCCAGGGACATCACATGCTGCCGCAATAATGTAATGGAGTATTCAGTGCCAAACATCTACACTCCTGAGATAAAATGGAATAAAAATAATAGAAGAAACTCCATCAATATACCTGCAACATACACATCGGCTTTCACGATTTTCTTGCTTGTAGCCTGGCAAGCAAAGAACAACATTCAAAGAAATGTTACTCAACACTATATAGTGAGTTCTGTAGTCTACTCAAAAACTCCAAATCTGAAGGTGGGGTGGCTTGGTCATCCTCATTATGCTAACTTTTTAAGGTTGGTTTGAGTCATTCTATCAAAAAAGTGGGGAGCTCAAGTAATTTGACAAGCAAAGTATTTGCAATGGATCATGCAGATTAATGGTGCTTTAGTCATTCTGTCAGACAAGTAGAGAAGTCATGAGTAATTTAATGTATTTGTATTATATAAAGGATGGAAGAATCACATACGATATGAGGTCATGGAAGACCATGTCTATCAAGACCACCCATGTTTTCACTTCTTCAAGAAACAATATGCCTCTAATATTAATCCCATAACTCAATGCATTGTGAGCTAGTGATCCCCAATCAATAACAATATGAGCACTACTTGCATTCCTAACTATGTAGTTTGCTGAATGAATGTGTCAGCAGATCATTAAAGATGCAGTTTGATATGCAAGGTTATGTAGTGGATACGCAGAAGTTAGGAGATTATAAATCCTAAACAAAAGAAAATGTCATGCCTATTACTTCAACCCATGCAGGTTATAGGAATAGAATTTCTGAAAGAAGGAAAGTCTATATGCACGGAAATCAACCTTAGACATAGCAATGCCTTTAACATATGTTTCCCCATCAACAGATTTATCATACAGTATCTCTCTGCACCCCCACCTTAGGTGAAACCTACAGAAGTAGAGAGAGATTTCATAGGTATGAACTGATAATAATGTGAAAACACCATTGAATTGTAAAAAAAAAAATGAAAAAAAAGCAACATGACTAAATCAATCTGGTATACGAGAGGACTGATCACCTGCAATGTAGGTTAACTTACACAACCCATTTTTTGGAAAGCATTTTTAAAATATATCATATGTTCAAAGGTAAAGATGGAAATAAAAATTAAAAGCACAAAAAAATGGTTTGTAATGCACAACCAGTTGTAGGTGATCAGTTACTCTGTATAAAAATATGGTTGCCCATACCTGCCCCCTTTCTCTTCGATATACTTCCGGATAGGGCCACTCAAGTAGACATCTGGAGAACCTTTGAGCATGCGCAAAAGGGAAGCCTCTGTCTTAGTGGCAAATAAAGTGAAAATGGTAAGCATACAACGAGCGCTGATATTGTCACAGTCGATAAATCCGAGGGCATAGGCAACAGGATCCCACATTCTCTGGATACTCGTGCGTGTCCCACCTTTGGAAAGGAACCAATCAGAGAAGCTAATCTGGAAGCATGAGAAATAAAGGTTTCAGTAAAACTAAACTTCACTGAAGAATGCATAAACAGGTGTGCAAACACAAACATACAGCATGCCTACAGTGCATAATAAGCCAAGAACTCACACACGCACACACACACACACAAAAAGAACTACTGACATGACTTCCAGAAGCTGTAATACCAAGAAATAGAGAATTAATATCGCAAGAAACCTTGCTGAAAAGAGTATTTCAGAGAATGTGAAAGCACACCTCTCTTCCCAATGAATCTAAAGTCCTAACAATTCTGAATGACAACTAAGTTCACCATCAAGAGACTGCAAAATGTCTACTTACACTATCCAAGTCCCGTATGTCCCTCATTGCGCCATTTGGATCAATAAGAGCCCGTACAACTGGGCTTAGAGCAAGTGCTACAGCATTCCTAGCTTTATCGTAAGTCTGTAATCAAACAACATAACAGAGACAGTTCATTATGTAAATGTACAACCAACTATTAGCAAGCATGCTGACATTTTGCAACTAGATAATCAGCTAAGCCAATCAGGAGGGGAAATATAAACAATGCTGGGAAATCAAAGCAAAGTGGCAAAGAAAGTGAAGTCCACATAACAATCATATGCATTAATCTAACCCACATGTGCCTCGGCTGTTGGCATGAATCTAGAATGGCCACTGGCAATCAAGATGAAATTAGAAGAAACACTAAACAAACATGTAGAGATGGTAACATGCCGGGATAGCACATTGGGTTTCAGGTCCCAGCCAAATACAGGTCAGGCTCGGGCCTGTGACAGAGGCCCTTGGATCAGCTATGGACCTGAATTTGAAAGCCTAATCAATGACAGGTCAGGTCCGGGCCTTTCCAAAATTTTCTATTAAGGCCCGACCTAAGCCCCAGGACCTTTTATGAAGTTCATGGACGATATTAGGCCTGAAATTGGAAGCCTAATTACTAAAAGGTACGGGCTCGGGTGACCCCGACCTGGCCTAGACCTAGCACATTGCCACCCCAACAATATGCACAACCAAAACAGGCATTTCTTATGTTGTTCTGCAAAAATTAGGAGACTGCTTCAAGAGATGCGGATGGTGTTAAAATTTCATAGTAGCAGTCAAGAGATTGATTTTCTAGAATACCATGAAGGAAGAACAACAATAGCTCCCATAATTAAGCCATCAACTGCAAACACTGATGGAAACGGAGGTATGGTGAAGCAAGGATCAAACACACAGGATGCTTCTAGGTTTAGAGATGATGATGAATAGTTGGATGGAATCAGATTATGAGCCTCATTTAAATGGTCATAAGAAGCTAATCCACAATTTCCTACAATCACAAGGATGGTTCGTCTAATGGCTAACAGATTTGATAGATGGATAGTATCTGTTTTTTAAAGGGATAGTATCTTATTATTTTCAAGAAAGGGAAGCAAAGTGACTGACATCCTGGAAACCTTGGCATTGTTTCTAGAGTTAAACTACCTATGAGGAGAATCCAAAGTTCTGCTTTTTAGCATCCAGTTATAGCCAAGAAAGCATTAAAGAGTAATTATTTGCTTATCATGTGAATCCACACAAAGAGTGATACAGAAGGCAAAAAAAAAAAAAATGTTGTCCACTTGTAGCCAAGAATCAATGACTTGGCATTGTTTGAAACATCCATCAGGAGCTCAAAATTACAATAGGTAAGTGCTATGGTGTTCTCCTTGTGTCGCAAAGCTAGAACCAATGGCTCCAGTGAAATGAATTAAAAGAAAAATGACAAGATCATGTGCAGGATATGCATTAGGGAAATGCTCATCTCTACTCTAATCAATGCAGATGCACATGCATGAACATCCCTGCACAGAAATATAAGAACACAACTCCAAGGTGGTGAATGACATAATCATCAATGAAGAAATAGTATAAAATGTCAGAAATCTAGAGAGATGCTGCCAGAACCATAGAACAATAAAATTCACCAGCCAAAATATTCTAGAGGTGCTTAAATTATTCAGAGATGAAGGCTATGCGGTCAGCCATATTTTTAAATCTTCATGTATGAGAGGAAGTGGCTCCCATGCCAATCAAAGCTCCACCGAGCAGCAGGATTTGTGGCTGCAAACCAGTTGGTGCAGAACAACAAACTGTCGTGCATGTATAGGTATTGGTGGGCAATAGATGACTACGGGAATATCAGGAATTTTTCCTTATATTCTCCACCCGCAACTTTACCTCTAACCTGTAGATTTTAAGTTAGAACTAATGGCAAACATCCTCACATGTCTTGCAGCAAACCCTTTTTTTTGTAGGTGATCTTAACTAAAACCTAGGACCCCCATGTGTAGGTGACCACTACCTGCCACTGAGGCACTGGCTCGAACCCTATTTCACCGAACATCCACGCTTAGTTGAAGCAGTCTTAACAGCACATTAGCATTCTTAGGAACATGTCTAACATGTAGAGGACCAGCATAGCCACCAAATATCTACTTCTGATGTACGAATCACAATACAATCATGTTTTCACCTTAAGCTGATTAGTAGTCAGGAATGCACTAATTCCATGCAATGGTGCCCCCACTGGAAACCGAAAATCAAGTTCTGCAATGGAAAATCAAGTTACATAAGTAGTGCATAAAGTAAATTAGAACTGCAATATACATAATAATTACTAGAGATACTACTTGAACAAGCTCATTGATTGTTTTAAAAAAAAACAAACAAACAAACAAACAAACTCATTGATTGTAATCAACCTATGTACAAGACAATTAGATGGCATTTCATTGTAATCAACATATGTAATAGTCTATTACATTGCACAGTGGGAGTTTTGTGCTCTCATCGCTGGTCCCAACCCCGGATGAAGGACAAGGGTTGCGTCCCAGCATCAAACTTATGCCATTACTTCCATCATGAATCCGAACAATATTGCAGAAGAGGATTCATGCAACCAATCCCAGTTAGTTGGGATACGGCTTAGATGATGATGATGATGAGAGACGACTTGAGCAGGTGTTCTATTGAAACCATAAAACATACCACCAACTTGGCCTCCTTTGTTTATAAAAGTGTGAGTATGATCCTTCACAAGTAAATTTTCATCAGCCCCAACCTGGATTTAGATAGAAGGTGGGAAACCAACAGTTAGAGCAGATACCTTGATGTTTTCATGTTTAACAAATGAATCAACAACTCAACACCCAGTTGATCAAAACGGCACGAATGAAAGAAATCTTTAATCAACTCTTACAGAAAACTCAGATGTGGATCACTGTATAACATATCACCATTCTTAACTAACATAACAATAGTAGCAACAAAGAGCCAAATAAAGATACAGAGACCCACCTGAATGATTGATATACAGTAGCTAATAATGCTGGAAGGCATCAAGCATGTATACTCATGAGATGTTAGTGCTGACATCATTACAAACAGAAAGTGCTCACCATAAGCATTCAAGATTGATTCATTTGCATGCACAAAACAATAGAAAGGGAATCAAATTGATGGAACTAACTCCTAATTATACTGCCTATTTCACCGTAGAAATTTTTCAGTTAAGTACAATTTAGTTTCGGACTATTGACCATACATCAATTCTCAGATCACAAACAGTCATTCCTTCGAGGAATAATCTACTCTGGCCTTCATAAATCAAAATTGAGTGATGAAGATATGCCTCAACTCACTGGAGATGGTTCACATTTCTGGGTCCAGAGATTACGAGTCTTATGACAAAGGATGGGGTTTCACCTTTTTCATCAGGCGAAAAAGGTTGCTGTAGCAACCGAAGAAGACATGAAGTCCCATCTCGACGTGATTCCCACGCTTATCTACAAATGAGCCCACTTTTCCACCAATGAAAGACCGTGAATCGTAAATATCAACCTGCACAACAGAAAACAAAATCATCTTGACCAGTTTCACAATTATCTTAAGCATGGAAATATGTGAAGAGAGATTTATCCAAGGGAAGGGCTCTCTGGAACTAATCCAACAGAGGTACAGAACCATTTCTGCTCCGGCACAATGACCAAGCAGCTAATAAGGAACTCCTATGATGAATAGAATGCTTATCCTACAGCCATGTCAACAATGCCAAATTCCATGGTTCACATGTATGGAAGGCAGGTGGCACTGACAGAGTCACAGGTACAGTTACAGGCACAAATCCAACAATGGTATTCAGGGCCACAATCTGCAAGACTCGAAAATAGGACTTGTGGAATTGGCAGTATACTTCATCAGTTTTACAAATTTAATATTTCTATATCATAATGGCATCATGATGGATAATATAATGGCAATACACATAATCTCACATTTTCCAAGTAAAAGTTTTCTGTTAAGAGTAGAAATAAAAATTTATAGTATAGATACAAATCTATGCCATGTGCACTGTTGGAAAAATTGTTAAAAAAAAAAAAAAAAGGTGTTCCTTACTTGTCACAAAAGACTCCAAGGAGATTTGGAACTCAACATGTTTTGGCAGGGGTACTTTGCCCATTTAGAATAATCAGCGGAATATACTTGCAATCGAAAAATTTATTCTTTCTGGCAGAAACCAATAATGATGACTCCAAACTCAAGGGAACAAGCATGACCCGCGTGCCTAAATACCTCAAACTACAGTAGCAAACAAACATAAAGGATATGCCTAAGATCAACCTAAGAAGAAGAACCATTCTAGAGAAAATCTGAGCCAAACCTCATGGCCTTGATCCAAAAGCTCCACTGCAGTAGACATGCCAGCCAGCCCAGCTCCAATGATAGCAACTTTAAGCTTGGGCCCTCGATAATGCTCAGGTTCTGGTGGAAACAAGCCCTTGGGAGCTGCCAAGAAACTCATGCATTTAACAACATCAATACAACACATAAAAACCCATTCTTTCAATAACTTCAAACCCCATGCATGAAAAATAAAATAAATAGATACTAAAATACTGTAGCTAGATTTATGGAGGAATGCTCTAAATCTAAAGAATTGAAAATTAGTCAGACCAAAACAGAGTATATGGAGTGCAATTTCTTCGTAATAATAGGAGTGAAAACTAGAAATTAATCAAGATATCCAACCAAGAAGTTTCCCAAAATGACCACTTTCGATACCTTGGCTCAATAATTCATGAGAGCGGAAAGATCAAGAAGGATGTTGCCCATAGAATTCAACTAGGTGGAAGAAATGGAGATGTGCCTTTGGAGTTTTATGTGACCGTTATGCACCACTCAAACTGAAAGGAAAATTTTAGAGGATAGCTATAAGACCAGCCATGCTTTATGGGACGGAATGTTGGGCAATTAAAAAACATATACATAGGATGAGTGTAGCTGAAATAAGGATGTTGGTCGGCAAGACGAGGAAGGATAGAGTTAGAAACGAATGCATTCGAGGGAACTTAGGAGAAGCATCAATAGGTAACAAGATGAGGGAAGTAGACTTGGATGGCTTGGTAATGTGCAATAGAGACCAAGAACTACAACGGTTAGAAGAAGTGAATTGGTACAAGTTGAAAGCTCTAAAAGGGCAAGGGGATTGCCTAAAAGGACGTGGATGAAGTTGACAAAGACTTGAAGACCTTTGGTCTAACTAAAGGCCTGGCCGTTGATAGAGTGGAAAGGCAAAACAGGATTCATGTAGCCAGCTCCAGTTAATTGGGATGATGATGATGATGATGATATATGTGAACTATAAGCATAACAACAAACACATCCACTGAGGCCTAGATCCACTCTGTCGACTAGGCGCAACCACACTTCCTGCTACCCAATCTAACAATAATGCTTGGCTTACATCAAATTCTTGAATAGAATACGAACATGATAAATATTTCAAAATATGAACTGAACTTTCGTCAACCATGGTTTCCAAAAAACAGATAATGCATATCGCAGCATTGATATAATTATATCAGTGTTTGGCATCTTACAAAGAAAATAAACTTTCTTTAAAAGTAACTATCATGGTTATTTTGTATTTCTTTGAACACTCAAAGTGACAACAAATCCACTAGTGTTCTCCTGCTTTAAATGGTAGGCCATGATCAGGAGTTTTTGGATACCTAGCTAAGTTTTAGAAAATTGCATAATTGTTCATCTCGCCTTCCCACCCGGGGAGGGGCTAATGTCTGATTAGCTAGTTGGTGAGGCAATAGCTTAGCAAGACAATAACCAATAGCTGGTTGGAGAGGATGATCAGTCACATTGGATCTGAGACACAGCCCAAATTCCTACAAGAGGAGGCAGCAGTGGGGAATTTTCCGTAATATGCAGCAAAGACTTCGAAAATTGCATAATGCAAGTATGCAACTATTAATTGGTTAAAAAAATTATATAGAAAAGGACAACAAAGGACTACAAGGTAGGCATAAAGCTGCATATCTAAAAGGAGGAATGATATGATCCCCGAGGCAAGGATATGTACTGTATAATTGGGCTTCCACTTTGGGCAAGTAGGGTCAAGGTTCAATGATCCACACCACAGTTCTGTTGAGCACCACTGAGGATGGACCATTCCCCAAAAATCTCCTAGTCTTAACCAGCATCTTGGGTCTTCTTTCAGTTCAATACAGACCATGTTGCAGTTCTCTCCTTGTGGGGCACAAATTGAAAATCTAAGATTGTCCATTGATGCGGACATCAGTGGTGCACCCTTTAAAGTGTACCAGAGGAGGCGACGTCGCAGATCGAGTGTTGGAGCAGACGAGCTGATGTGGATGGACATCGGGCCCATTGGACTCATTTTCTGATGCGTTACGAGTATGCGAGCTGCAGGATCGCGCATGAGTATCATGACCGCTGGATCGTGGAGTGGATTTACTTTTTATGCGCTTTTCTATTTATTTTCTTGTTTTTAGACGTTTTTGTGTCGTTATTTAGTTTAGGCGTTTTTATATTATTTTTTTTGTTTTCAGGCGCTTTAGTGCACTTTTTATTTCCGTGGCTTATATATACTATGAGAAACCTTATTTCAAATTATTAAAAGAATGAAAAACGAGTGTTTCTTCCTCTTAAGAGACTAAGGTTTCAGGATTGGCCCCTGGGGTGTTGAAGATTCCACCCGGAGTTCTTGTTTTCTCTTCTTTTATTCTTCGGAAAGGTAAGATTCTTTTGATTTATAATTCGTACTTCATGTTAACCCATAATTTTTCGACATCCTTCGTCCTTTTCCAAATCCCCCCCCCCCCCCCCCCCCCCCCCCCCCCCCTTTGGTACGATCGAAAAAGAGGAATGCCTAGCCATGCGAACTAGATCCAAACTTGACTGTGGACCGGTCTATGCTAGATCTCGGATATCCTCATATCCCTAAATCCTCCCTATTTTATGGTTTTACGTGGTATTTATGCTAAGGAGCATGATTCGGACGGACGGATCTCATCTCTGTGTTGAGATTTGCTAGTTTCCTCTGATTGAAAGTAGTTAGTTTTGTAATTTTATTATTGAATATCTTCCAACTGAATATATATGCATCTAGGGTATCGCATGCCTCTGCATCATCCATCCATGGTGGCACCCAATAGATGAATGGTCCAGATCCCTGAAACAATGAGCTGTAATTGTTCAAATAGGAAATGTGACTGTACTGGGGGAAGGGTTCTTAATTGACAAAGAATTGACTCAAAACTCATATTATTCTAAAGAGGTTGAATCCTCTAGAACGCCTTTGTAGAATAAGCTTATTCTATGAACATTGTGGATGGAGCCCACCATGGTGTATGCATGGCATTGAACCTGTACAGAAGGTTCACCCAACCATGAACGTGGGGCATCCCAAAAATTAGACCAATTCAACCATTATGTTGGGCACCAGACCACGTGAATTTGGAGGTTTTTGGGTGGTTCTCCACTGTTCTCTGTGGTGTGGCCCATCTGATGATTGTATAGGCCTGATTTTTTGCAAATCCCATTATCATGGTAGGACTCACTTGATGTGCAGGTTGGATTGCATAAAAACAACAGCAACACCAAAGAAAACAATGGACAAACACCCAAAAACCTCTTATTCATGTGGTAGCCAATATGATGATTGGATCAGCCTGACTCAAGCTGTCCAAATTTCATGATGGGGTGACCCTTTTGGACAGATTGGATTCCATGAAAGCATCAGGGTGGGCCCCATGCGCAGGATCTTTAGAGGATTCAACCTCACATCATGGCCCTTGAACAAATAAAGTGCCAGCTGGAGCATTTTTGTCAGTGTAAGACCCACTTCAATGGATGCAAATTGCCTGTGCCCCCAGCCACAGGAAGTTTCCTGTGGTTGAAAGCTATGTGGGGCCCATAAAGACGCCCGTGACAAATCCACTCCATCCATCAGTTTCTCAAGATCACAATAGGAGAGGAATAAAAAAATCAGGCATATTCAAAACTCAGGTGGGCCACGCCACAGAAAATAGTGAGAATGAAGAAATCCACTGTTGAAACTTTCCTGGAGCCACCATGATGTTTATATGCCATCCAAACCGTTCATAGGGTTATTACCAGTTTACCACTCAGACAAACTGTAGGCACAAATATCATCCTGATACAAACTTATGTGGCCCCCACAAAGTTTCCAATGGTGGGCGTTCAATCCCTGCTGTTTCATGTGGTATGGCCCACCTAAGTTTTAAATATGCCTGATTTTTGGACTCCTCTCCTATTGTGATCTTGAGAAACTGACAGATGAAGTGGATTTATCACGGGCATCTCTGTGGGCCCCACATAGCTTCCAACTACAGGAACTTCCTGTGGCCAGGGGCACAAGCAATTCGCGTCCCACTTCAGTAGGCTATGCCATGGACGGTCCTCTTTTCCTGTAGAGATAATCCTAACCATTTGATAAACAGACTCCAATGTAAAAGCACTGAGCATTATATGATTTTATTTGTCCATAGATCAAACGGCTGGGTTCATTTCTGCCAACTGGTAATTAGACCATAGCCTACTTGTGGTGGGACCCACCTCTTGAACGGTTCCAATCATCCACAACCATAGCATCAGTGGCGGAACACGAATTCATTTTGCATCTTTGGACGAACACCGTTCTGCTCCTCCAATTACATCCAACAGAACTCCGACATGAGAATCCAAAACAAATCCACAGCCAATTCTAATATCAGGAAACTCAATTAAAACATTGGAAACTCAAGAACTGAAAAATCCAACCTGCAGCTAAAATTCGGAGAAACAGATAACTAAATTCCAGATTTAAAAAATATAAATATAAATGAAAAAAGAAGCAAATTACCATTGACGGCCATGTCGGAGACTTTGGTGTCGAGAGACGAGCGAATTTCAGGTCTCAGCGACTTCGACAGCGGCATCCCGATGTGGTGATGGAGCATCGGACGGCTGAGAGAGCATCCGAAGATCTCGCTACGGAGGGAGAGGGAAGAAGCAGCAGGGAAGCAGGTAGAAGAAGAAGCCATTCTCAGGATTTCTCTTTCAAGGAGAAAGGAGAGACGGATCTTTCAAGACGGAGATGCCAGAAATCGGGATTTTGTCATGGCTTTCACCTAAGAGATTCCCGTTTCTACTACTTTGGACTGCTACCACAGTTTAAAAATGAAAATGGGAAAGAGAGTGTTAGCACTTTGGAGAGATGCTAAAACGACTCGCCCTTACAGGCTCGCCCTTTTTGCACCACGGAATGATGATCCAGACCGTTCATCATATGGAGCCATCCTTGATAAGAATCCTAGAAGATATGTGACTTCTAGGGACATCTACAAAAGTAGGCGTTAAACGTTGGTCCGTAATAGAAGTTTCAACGATTGAAGAATAAGCTTGGTCTCTAATGCAGTGTCTGGGGGCCATAGTGATGTATGACCCAGATCCAATCCATCCATAATGTTCGTCCTGTCAAGCTCACATCTAATCTCAAATATCAGCCTTATCCACATCACAAGTGGGTTACAATGTAGGCAACAGTTGGGATGGGGATGCTCACCATTAAAACCTTCTGGCCCAGTGTGAGGGCTCACCGTGTTTGGCATATGTTAAACCCACCTGGATGAATACATTCCCCAAAACTCATGGCACTACAAAGCTCATCTGGGCCAAATCAAGTGATGTTGGAGGGTTTAGGCATGATTCACACAGTGTAGCCCACGTATCTTTTGGATCGTGCTGATTGTTTTGGATCCAATGAGAATATGGGGTGGTAGATATGATGTACGGATTGGATGTTATGCAAAGATCACGATTGGCCCCAGAAACCACATTGTAGAATAACCATTTCTATAAAACATTGTGCAGGAACCGGCCTCCTGTATACTGCAAAGGTATCTGATGAGTGGGAATTTTTTGCCACTGGGGACATGTGGTTGGGCCTCTTATATAAACGGTCTGGATCATTTCGTGATGGTAAGAGCGAGCAGGGCGAGCCTCTAGGGGGCGAGTCTTGCTAGTAAAGTTCTTTTGATTTTTAATACATTGTTTTCCTTGTTGGTAACGGAGTCTGCCGATATGCGCCTTATCTTGGCCGGTAGAAGGGAACTTGGAAATGGAAGCACCACGACCCCCACCCAGTTCGTGGTTGTTCTGAGGCGCTCCGCGCGAGTAGATATAGAAGAGGCGATTCGCAAAGCACGTGCCAAATTTACTGACCCTTGAGGTATCCGAGCCATTGTGGCATGAGGAATATTTCCAATTCTAAACAAACTGGCTGCTGCATATAATAGTCTGGGCACATATATGTGAAGAAATGGACGGTAAGATGGAAGAAGACCGGCAGCCCTTACTCAATGAGTACGTGTGGCATTCCTGATTTGTGGACAAGCTAGATTTTTAATCTACTGAATGCTAAACCGTGGGTCCACCTGATGAGTGGCCCGATCTCAACATGCGTACACGTTTGCAGGTTTTCTTGAGAATGTCCTCTTCAATCTCCCTCACTCAGATCTCGCATTAGCTGGGGAATTATAGGTCCTGATGCGTCCAGACATGAACAGTGTCCTGATGCGACAGCCGGTGTAAGTAAATTTATATTTCCGTGATCCAAACCGTTGATCTTATGGGATTCACCTACGATAACCAAATCCTAAAAAATCTCTTCCGTTCACATCCTCATCTTTTCGATCAAAAGACTACAAATAGATGATTATGAAAAAATGATGATCTAGCCTGAGAAAAAGGCTAAAGATTAAATAACATTTGTTCTCTGATTAAAAAAAGAAAAACAAATTTTTAAAAGATCCACTAGCTACGCTGACTCTCGTCAGATGAACAGTTCAGATAATCAAAACATGGGTGCCACGTGTATGGACTGAGGTCCTAGTGGACACCATTGTCATACAAATGCATCAGGTGAGGATAACTGATTTCTTCGACTGTGCTGAAATCGCGTGTCCTCGGCGCTTGGATATGTGTAAGTCCTCGAGCCTGAGCCTTTTCAGCTGAGCTCAATAATTTAGTGATCCACCGTTGATCTGATGGGCCTCGCCATCCATGGATGGACCATAAAAAAGAAAAATCAATTATAAAACAGCTCAAACACTTAAACAGTGGCCTGCAAACGGCTACGGAGAAAGATATGGGCAGTAGTCCAGATTTAACGACAAAAAGGACCAATTATTGGATGGCTAGGATCTTCCAATAAGTGTAAGTCATAACATATGGTAATAATCAGACTGGTATAGGCCATCCGTGTACCTTGAATATGAAATTCACGAACAGTTGCTTATTTCTAGTCGTCCATTTCCTCGTATAAATGACGGACGCATTTGCAACAGTATTATTGTGTGCCGTGATGTTAGTATGGAGCTTCCTACCTGATGAACGGATAGGATATATCACACATCTTCCATGTTAGAAAATGTACCGCGAAGCCTCTCGTCCGTCTAATGCGACAGAGTGAGCTTCAACCTCGTTCGGAATGGGCGTGGCCAATTTTCGTGCCTGAACGTCGGTCAACCAAATCTGGACGCGGATTGAGTTCTATACCCGGCCGCGCCGAGTTTGGCACGGGCAGGGGCTCTGGGTGGCCACCGTGAAGTATGGATTTTATCCACACCGTCCATCCACTTCTTCACATAAATTTAAGGAATAATCTAAAAAATAGGCAGATAAAAGGCTCAAGCGGAAAATACCATGAGAAACAGCAGTGATAATGACACCCACAGTTGAAACCTTCCTAGAGATCACCGTAATGTTTATTTGCCATCCAACTGATGATTAGGTCATATAAGCTTGATCCAAAACTTTTGCGCGCCCCAATAAGTTTTCAACTGTAGGTATTTAATCTCCACTATGTTGTCCACTTGAGCTTATATCTACCTTATTTTTGAGATTGGATTTGGGAAAAGAGTGAGAAAGAAGATTATATTTTCTGATAAACCTTATTTATGTGAAAGCGTGGGAAAGGGAGTATTATTTTTCATGTTTGTTGGTTAACGATATTTTCTTGAAAAAATTGTGGTCTATTTTCAAATTATATATTTGGCAAAATAAAATCTTCTTCAAAAATATTTTGTTTCAACTTCATCTCAAATTACTTAGAATGCAATGCAAAACTTGTTTTAAAGGCATTTAATCAATGGCTTATGTAAAATATCTAGTATACTAATGGATCAAGTGAATTTAACATAGAGAATATTATGTGCATCTTGGCCTCAAGTACCATGGGCCCACCTTCATGTATGTATTTCATATCCACATTGTCCATCCATTTGGTAATATCATTTTAAGGCATGAGTGCAAAAATGAAACTGATCCAAATCTCAGGTGGACCATACTATAGAAAACAATGGTGAATAACCATTAAAAACTTCTTATGGGCGACAATAGTTATGGATTCAGCTGATATTTGTTTGTTTTCCCTTCATCCAAGTTTGTTTGACATTATCAATAGGTTGAATGGCAAGTAAACATCACTAAAACATTACAGTCGACCATAAGAAGCTTTTAATGATGGGGCATTCAATCACCATTGTTTCCCATATGGTCCACCGGAGATATGGATATGCTTCATTTTTTGCACATGCCCTAAAATGATATGGTAAAATGATGGATGATGTGAATGTAGAATACATACATCAAGGTGGGCCCAAAGGTAAGCGCTTCACGATCTTGGTGAAGCTCGAGCCGCACCTAATCCGCTCTCTATTTTAGTAGCACACGACAATCACGTTTGCAATTCCATGTGTACTAGTCATATTTGGAACAGATATGTGGGTCCCACCATGGTGTATGTGTTTTATCCATGCTGTCCATCCATTTTGCTTGCTCATTTTAGGGCATTGGCAAAAAAAATGAAGCATATCCAAATATCATGTGGACCAAACTATGGTAAACAATGGTGGTTGAATGCCCACCATTTAAAACTTTCTAAGGCCACTGTAAGGTTTACTGTGCCATCCAACGTGTTGATTAGGTCACACAAACATCATACATCATGGTGGGCATTCAATCACCACTGTTTCATATGGTTTGGTCCAAAATTTTAATGTTCCCCCAAAGAAGTTTTTAATGGTGGGCATTTAATCACCACTGTTTCCTATGGTGTGGTCTACTTGAGATTTGGATCTACCTCATATTTGCGCTCATGTCTTAAAATAAGCTGGAAAAATAGACAGACAGCATAGATAAAACACATGCATCACAATAAGCCCACAACTTTTATCAGCACCGACTTGCACTATAGGGGTTACCAATGAAAAGAGGAAGCGGGTTAGCTGCCGCCCTAGCTTCACGTAGGACAGTGTGGCCTTTATTGTGGGGCCCACTTTGATGTTATTCCATATTCATGCCGTCCATCTATTTTTTTCATATCACTTTAGGGCATAATTCCAAAAGAAAAAAAGATCAAAATCTTAGGTGGACCATACAATAAGAAACAATGGTGACTGATCGTTAAAAACTTCTTGTAAGCCACAAAAGTTTTGGATCATGGTGATATTTGGCTTTTATCTTCATCTAAGATTACGTGGCCTTGTCAATAGTTTAGATGGAAAATAAACATTATGGTTGGCCCTAGGAAGTTTTTAATGTTTGGGTGTTCAATCACCACTATTTCTTGTAGTATGGTCCACCTAAGAGTTGGATCTACTCTACTTTTGGGTTCATGCACTAAAATCATCTAAAAAAAAGTATGGATGGCATGGATATAGATAACATATATCAAGGTGGGCCATGGTAGAGGCTTCACCATCTTGGGTAATGCGAAGTCACGCTTAATTCACTTCAGAGAAAACATTGAAAAGGAAACTTGATTTCTTATGGGTGTAGGTAAGAAAATAGAAAGATAATTTTGAAGGAAATTTGGCTATAATTAGATTTCCTTTTCTTTCCTATAATTTTAGTGTTTACAAACAGGGGAAAGATTGTTTCTCGAGAAACTCTATTTTCTTTCCCACCATTTCACTAAGTCCAAACAGGGCCTAAATTGATACGAAAAAAATGAGTCCAGATCCTCTGCTTGAACCGGGCAGAGAACCTGTGCTCCTGCCTCTATCATTAAGCTGGACCAATTAGAAAGGTGAAAAGCAAAATTTCTTTGCTTGATTATAATAAAGGATCCGGACTTTAAAAAAATAATAAAGATAAAAACTAGGGTTGTAAATGGGTCAGCGGACCCGATGGGGTACGTAGACCCAACCCATTTAGACCTGACCTATTTGTTAAATGGTACGGATCTGGGTCCAAGAACAGACCCATTTGCTAAACGGGTCTAGGTCTGGTTTCCTTTATATTAGGCCCGACCCAACTCGACCCGAACCCATTTATTAAGTGGGCAGGTTTGGTCTATGTTTCAAGGGACCCATCCAGCCCGGACCCATTCAGACCCGATTTTAAGCCTTGTTAAAATGCTTGCATACTAGATCCAAACCCAGACCCATTGACCCGACCCATTTATAAATGGGTATGCGTGGATCTCCCTCTACTAGACCCAAACCCATTTATAAATGGGTATGGGTGGATCTCCCTCTACCAGACCCAAACCCATTTATAAATGGGTCCGATGGGTTAACTCAGACCCGACTTAGACCCGCCCATTTAGTAAAAGGGTCTGGATCTAAAATTTGGACCCAGACTCATTTAGTAAATGGGTAAGTCTGGTTTTGGCTAAACTTGACCATTTACAACCCTAATAAAAACCCATACAGAATGGTGGCCACTTAGAGCCCCTGCCCATGCTGACCTGGGGACGAGCGGTGAATACCCAATCCGTGTCCACTAAATTTAGGACACAGAAGAATGCTAGTGTGCAACGCGTGCTGCATAGAAGTTGTACGCAATTGCTTCCTCATGATGCACATGGAAAACCTTAGGTGATCAGGACCATTGATCTGGTGGGTAATCTGTTGAAAGTATGGATCCAAAATGTACAGTTATTGGACAACTTGGACTACCGATATGTGTGAGTTTTAATTGTCCAACGTAGATTGATGCTCCTACCATTCCTTTTACATATCACTTTACTACACCAGGGCATTTTAATTGATTGGATAATTACCATTGGCCCGTCCACGTAATAGCCTACCAAAATAACAGTTTTGTTCACTACACATTGCCACGTGTACCTTGAGAGGCATGGAAATTTATTAGAATTACCTAAGCGGCGGATAATAGTTGAAAAGTCCTCATTTATGACGTCATTGACCCCCTTGTTAGAGCCTTTTTTTAACTAGCCTTTTAGGCACTAATTGGATTTTTGTTGGACCAAAATGCCCCTCTGGTACACCTCCACTCGTAGAGCAGCAACTTTTTGTGGTAATTGAGAGGGCCTTTTGAGAGTTGGGTATGTATCCCACAAAATCGATTGTTGGGGCCAACCTTTGGCCGATTTGATCCATTCACTTTAATTAGACACCCATAAACCCACATGAGGGTCATTTAAAAAAAAAAATTAAAGCTTTCTATAGTCCACTGTTCGCTCCCCAAGAGTAGGGTTGCGAAGTAGTAATAATTCGGTAGAGACCGAGATCGTTCTCAGGGACTAATATAGGAATTCTCAGACTTTCTTCTAATAATCTCTAATTGAAATCAAACTACAATAATCTGTAATTATAAATGTAGGAGAATAATCTGTACTTTGAGATGAAATTAACAATCTAAAGAAGCACTAGGGTGTCGAGGATCCACTTGTAGCGACCCTTGATGCATAACTCGCATTGGTTTCTCAATTACACAACTAGAATCGAAATCAAATCTTATTTAGTCGGAATATGGAGCGGTTAATTCAGCAAAACAGTCTGTCTCATGTGTTGTTCATCAACATGATTCACTCAATTCAAGTTAGAACTTAAGCACACTCAATGTATAAGTCAATCCTAGTTCCAATGGGTTAAGATCACAATCATAATAATCATCAAACCCTGTCACTAGGCTTAACTATATTATGATTTGAACTTCATCCAAATCATATGAACAATTAACACATACTTCAAACTTCTCATAGAAAGTAGACCTTTGGTTTGAAGTTCTCACATGAAGAACCAAGTCTAGAGCGTCTTAAATCCGATTCCTCGGAACGTATAAGTCTAGATCTATGCAAAACAGCTAAGAACTAAAGCAATTCTTCCAAACATCCATGAATCATCATAAGATTAAGAAAAACTACTTAAGACTTTATTCAAACTCAACAAACCATTGTTCTTCAATCAAAATCTAACTTGAAACCAATAAAAATGAATTAAAGCATCTTAGATAACGTCACAAATGACATCATAAATTAGGATTTTTTCAACTATTATCCCCAAACCAGATGGGGCCAACCCACAATTCGATTAGCCATGACCGTGGGGCCTACTTTGATACATAGTTTGTATATCCATGCATTCCATCCTTTTTTTTTTTTTTGGATCATTTTATAGCATGGACCCCCAAATAAAGGGGATACAATTCTTAGGTGGACTACACCAAAGGAAACAATGGTGATTGAATGCCCGCCATTAAAAACTTCCTGAGGCCCACCATAATGTTTATGTGCCATCTAACCTGTTGATAAGGCCACACAAACCTGGATGAAAGAAAACCACATGTATCAGATTGATTCAAAGCTTTTGTGGCCTACAAAAAGTTTTTAATTATCAATCACCACTGTTTCGTATGATGTGTTTCACCTGAGATTTGAATCTACTTCATTTTTAGGCCATGCGTTAAAATGAGCTAGATTAATTGATATAACACATACATTAAGGTGCACGACCGTATCGAAGGGTGTGCTACCTGGACCTGACCCAGTCCACTTAATGCAAAATAGACTAAGGACCTGTTTGGTAAAACTTATTATCAGGATTTTCAGTGATTTTACCCAATCAGATCGTTTGGTAAATCTGCTGAAAACTGCTGAAAACTGAAATTTTCAGTAATTACCGCTGAAAATATGGCTCTTTTTTTAAAGTTATCTTCCCTTCACTTAACACTTAACGCTGATTGCGGTAAGTGATTTGCATTTAAATATTTTCTCCCTTTTGCCCAAAATATCCTCATAACTATTTCAATATTACATGTTTGCCCTTCTCAGAAAAGGGGCTTGCTCGTGCGTCTCTTTCTCTCCCCATCTTTCTCAAATCCGTCGACGTTCATTCCTTTTGATATCGCCTTCATTGTCCATGACGATCAAACCCACTATTGCAGGCTAATCCAGAGGTTGAAACCTCTCTTGCCATCTTTTTTTATGGTTAGGATGTGCTCCGGTTTCTTCGATGGTGTGGCCCATTAGTGTCATTGGACGGACTAGATTCATAGAGCGTTGGAGACAATTTTTCCACAAGCAGTGAAAACTTGGTGCTGGACTTGATTGTGGTCCTTGAATTTGGAGAAGAAGAAGGATTCTCTTGATGTTCTAGTAGAGTGCAAAGGTTGATACACATGCACTTAAAAATTTACACATGGGACATATCAACACCATTCAAATAGGGGATCCACCATTGTAGATAAGTCATCATCCAAAGATTTGTTGAAATCTGACCATACCATGTAAATCTTGCCATTGAAATGCGTCCGTTCAAATTGTTCATTTGGTGCAACTATCGTGCCCCTTGTATATAAACAAAAGTCTCTTTATGTCTTGTTGAGTCTTTTTCTTTTTTTCTTTTTTTCTTTTTTGAGTCATGTAAAAACATAATGGAAGGCCGTTTTTTCATTTGCAAAAGCTCAAAATATTTTTAAATCAATGAGGTGGAATGTGGCCCATTTTTCCAAAGGAAACAACACTTGTAGATTAGAAGTTGTGGTCGTGGGTTAATTATGCTAACCATATTTATGTAAGCGGCCTGCTTAGTAGTTATGGTTTCCAATTCTGACAAGTAAATCCTATTACTCTATAATCCAAACCATATGTCATTTGTGTCCCACTTTTATCGTGGGTTTTGTTCATATAGGTGGGAATATAGGTTTCATGATCAACAATATTGTGAATATGTGGCCCACTATGGAAGAATTATTCAAAAATCATAATCATAAATAAATAAATATTAGATGATGACCTTCAACTCAGTATTTATTAGTTAAATATTAGATGTCTGGTTGTCCAATCCAAGGACAAATTAAAGGGTTATGATTATTCTATTAAGAAGCATAAAGTACATTCATCTACCAAAAGATAATGTTTGAAATATGTATATGAATTGGGCATAGGTACTATGGCCAATTTGATGGCATGATAATAACATATTTTATCTCATATTCTAAAAGGATAGAAATTGAAACAATAAAGGCAAATATGACAAATTATCAATTTTAAGGCATTTATGATTTGTGTTTGCCAAACAGATTTTTATAAAAAAAAAAAAAAAGTGCTTATTTTAGAGATCAAGAATTTTTTTCAAACAAATTACCAAATAAAATTTTCAGTACCTTTAAGTTTTAAAGTTATGCACTTTAAGCTTTCGGTGCTTAAATTAATTTTCAGGCTTAATTTTCAGTTTACCAAACGGCACCTAACTAAGATTCTACCCGTGACAATGTAACGTGCAAGGGTGCCAGACCGTTTTCAAGTGGGCCCCAGCCAAGAGGGTCTATTACCCGAAACGCGATCACATGATCCTAACCATCTCATTAGGGGCCTACAAATGAATACTCAAACCCACCGGTCAATTTTCTACTGGCAAAACCCGCTGTCAGACGGCTATCAGCATCTAATACATCGGTGGGGCCGCCAGGTGAACGGTCCACATCCAATCTGCCTCCTCCATATGTGTGCAATTTTGGGTCAAGGGCAGTGCTTTTCTATGTCCATCAAGAGGATGAATATATAAGTCCTAACCCCAATAAACTAAGACGAGGTCATATCACAGTGTGTGCGCTGACGCATATAAGCACAAACATGCCCGTTGACGTCGTTCGTCCATCTGCCAGCCCCGACATCCGTCCGCGTTTGAGGACCATTCGAAACTGAACATGAATCACCGTTTGCTAGCCTCATGCTGCGGATTGGACGGTGAAGGTGGTCTGACGCATGTAGGTGCTGTGAAACATCTAAAATGGACCAGTAATGGACCACCATAGACGTGGAACATGGATGGGTTCTGTGCCTATGCCTCATATTGCTCGTGTCACTATAAGCTTGTTCTTCCTAAAAAAAAACATCCATTGGACAATCATAGCCATCTAATATCAGCCACTGAATTTGGACCACCGACGATTTTATTTTAACCATTATTTGATGGGCACCGATTGGATGGTTGGGATGTTGTACAAGCGTTTGCCCAGGATATGCTCTATCCACCCTAGGACCCACTTGCCCAACTATACATCCTTTTGGCTGGAGTCATGCATAATACACATTGTATACATGCCTATTCTACGGTGATGGTTTACTCATCAACCTTCTGAGAATGGGTCCCACAGACTTAAAATGAAATTCCAACGGCACCCAACAGCCCAAATAGACAATGCAACAGGAATGGTTGAAATATATTTTTGAAAAGAAAAGGAAACTTTTTATTTTTGGTCCGCGTATTGCACCTCTCAGACTCACCAGCATGTGTAGACCAATGGGGCCAATCTTTAATAGATGATTGGAGGATCTGGGATTACCACATGCATTCGAAAAGTGAACATTTCGACCATCCACATTCAACTACACATATATATCGATGGTCAGGATAATGTTTCCAGGGCGAATTTTGAACTGCGGCCCATCGATGGTATTACACAGAAGACAGATGGTTTTGATTGTCCAAATTTCTCTGCATGTGTTCTCCCATGGAGGCAAAGGGGCATGTTGACATTTATGCCATGCCAGCTCAATAATAAAACTCACACGAACTTCTTTGATAACATGGCTTTGTATTCTTCACATTTCAAGGAGTGAAAAACAAGGTTTAAATACATGTATGGATGTATATGTATGAATAGCTATGTGCATGAAAACTTCCATTTTTCTTCAGGGGTATAAGAACCCTCATTACTTAGATCGCAAGGGTGGTGCGTGTGACTCAACTAAGATAGACCATAGGACATGCACATCTTCGCAGGGGCAAGACTTCACGTCGTCATAGAGAATGTATATCCCTCTTCCTGCATACAACAGGCACAGCAAGAAAGCCATCAGAAAATGCATGGCCGTGATGCATGATCGAGGTTTAAGCTGCACCCAAAAATTGAAAATCTGTACCAAATGATGAGTCCGGCCAGGCATTTCAGTTTCAAGTAAATCAATGCAGGAAATGAGGGAAAAATAAGAGAGAAGTAGAGGTGTGTCACATCCATCCACATGCAAGCACATGTGCAAATATGAAATACGTGTGGAATCTGAGCTTTTCCTAATTAAGCTTGAAAATAATGTTTATATCTTTTGCTCGAAAAAATCAGACAATTTCACGTGTCATTCATTTGTTTTCATATGTTGCAGACCATCTGGGCGTGAAATGGCCAGATTTTATGCGAAAGATCCAAACAGTGTAGCTCACCTATGGAAAGCTCATATATCACACATGTCATATTATAACACATTCAAGTGCATGTGGATGTCTGGTCCCCATGCACGCTTGGAACTAGTGAAGCTCCATGTAACAATGATGCCTGATTGGGAGAATGGTGTCTTCTGGGAGATGGGTATCAAACAAAACCATGAAATTTGAAAAACACATCTTCAGATATGCATTGGAATTCCCGTCGAGCTGATACAGGATAGAGGGAGATAAAAAGTCCGTCTGTGACTCCGAGTACACCAGGTGCTGTGTCTGCTAAAGCTAGAATGTGTGAAAGAGTGAGAAATGGAGCGTACTCTTCTTGTTGGCTGAAATTAAGCGATCCCAGAGCTTCTTCAATGGGGAGAGGAGGGATTGCAGCCATACCATTTGGAGATGTGGGTATTGTGCATCATAGGTGAAGGGAGAAATAGAAAAAGAAGAGATGGGGGAGGTTAGGTTTGCTTAGACAAGGGTGCAGCCTCGGGCCAATGTTTCTACCACATTTTTATTCCCTTGCAGGCTAATCATGCACAACATTTTCTCTTGGTACTATGTCACTATCCACCTTTCCACCTTGTCGTACAAGGTGCCCAACTTTACTAAGGGGGTGCCCAAGGGGCTGGCCCACCATTGGGCTGGTTCAGGCCAGGGTTGGGTCTTTAAGTTCAGGTCTGATTAGCAAATGGGTTATCTCAGGTTGATATTCTTGGGGGGCCACGTTGGGTGTGATGGCGCCATGGCAATAATGAGGAACTATACGATCATCTAAGATATGCACAGTCTAATAAGGTTGCTTCCACTGCAAAGTTTTGCAAGTTTAATGCAATGTGTGGGGTCCACCATAGTGTTTGCAAGACATCGAATCCGTCCATCATGCTCCCTGCCTCAGGTTGTCCTTCAAGCCCAAAAATCAGGCTGACCCAAATTTTCTGTGGACCACGCCAGGAAATAGTTGGGAATGAGATCTCCACCATTGAAAACCTTCTAAATTATCTCTAAGGACAACAGTGTTTTGTCTATGCCAGCCACTCCGTTAATAAGATGCATCCCACCAGGATGAACAGACGGCCCAGAAACCAAGCCATTTACACCATGTAATTTTAGTGGTTTTAGGCATGATTTTACATGGTGTAGCCCACCTAAGTTTGGAACCACCTAACTTTTTGGTCACAAGGAGAACATGAGGGGCACATAATGCACAGGTTAGATGTCATGAACGCATCATCGTAGTTGCCCTGGGAAGGTTTGTTGTGGGGTTGTGTAAGTTTTTAATTTTCACGTGTAGGGTCGTTGGGCCCCACCATGATGGGACCTTCCCCAGGAGTCATTTTCAACATGGTGATCCTACTCTTTCGATTTGCAGCTCCAACTACAAAGTTGAAAATAAAGTTCTAGAACTGTCCACATTCAACCGAAAGAAAAGGCCACCATGATTGACCGCTACGATCTTCCAGCCTGGGTGATATTTTTGGTGTGGTGCAGCCATGATGGATCAATAGACCAACAATCTGGATCATTGAACAGTGGGGCCCGGTTGTACAAACTGAAAACCCGAGTGCACCGTGCATGCCCTTGAGGCTTCTCCTGATCAGGCTTGGGCCTTGGCCTTTGTGCGGTCAGCATTGCATTGGGCTGACCCTGAACTGGCCCAGTGACACCACACCTCACCTCCCTATCACATCCACCCATCCATCCACGTGCTTCACCTTCCCATTCCACTACTCGATGTGATCGACGAGCTTTTTCCCTTCCAGGCCTAGCTGGATTATCAAGGTAACAGTTTAATGAGTCCTTCACAAGTTAAGAGGGTAAATGATCACACGAGTCCGGACGTGTGGCTGTGGGGCCCACCCGTGGTATCTATATGATGATGGAACCGTGCATCACGTGGACTGTAAACATCCAGTGGATGAACTTTTGTTTAATCACTGAATCTGGGCCATTGTTGTCCGTCTCTCATGGGTGCGGCTTCGGTGGATCCCCGGATTCACCGAGGTGGGTGCATGGGATCCCAGACCGTGGGGCCTATTGTGGGGATATGTCTCAAACTTAGCTATAGGGCGAGAGCAGGAGAGGCCAAGCTTATACCAGCCACCCGGGATCGGCGTACCTGAGTGTCCGACATGTCATAACTTCATGAAGAAGGTCGGGATCGGCTACCCGGTCGTGGGTCCTCGACACTGAGTCTAGGAATCATGGGTTGTTCCTGTACCAAGGAGCACCGGAGGGTATTTATGAGGATGAGAGCCTTCCCTGGACTCGTTCTTTAGATCGGGTCGATCAGGAACCCTAACTCTCCATCAGGTGGCGAGAGACGCAAGGAACTCAGCCCCCCATAAATGCTGTGACAGGCAGCATGGCGCCTGCACCCGCCCCCATAATTACGGTAAGGGGTGGCGTATGACGCCACTCATCATGATTGACCCGCATGGCAGCACCAACCACGCCACTTGCCCTGTCCCATCAGACCAGAGAGTTGGTGGAGGCCCCTCGCCCATAAATACCCTTGCTGTGTGAGGGAAAGGTACGCACAACCAATCCCAAGCCAACCTGTTGCCCGTTTGCATTCCCGACCTAACTTTGGCATCAGAGGGCTAACAGCTGGATCTCGGTCCCCATTTCCTTTGCCTTCCACTTTCTTCTTTACAGGTCATCCAAACACCCCTAAACCAAGGAACCTTCACTCTACGACGGACCTCGGTCCGTCGTACTAGTTGCCGAATTTCAGTAGCAACAGCTGGAGCCGTTTGTGGGAACACAACATTATGCTATCTTCTCACCCATTGCCGAGATAGCACTCACCTCACGTATCATCGTTCGCCTCGCCTAAATGGCCGAAGGGCGAAAGAACAAGGGCAAGGCTCCCGCAGTGGCAGGACCATCCACCTCCGAGCTCGAATTGAACGAGGCAGCTTGCTCACCTGCAATGCAAGTGGTGTTCCCTCTTCAGTCCCAACAAGGGTTCGGCCGCCAACGGTCCGACAATTGCGGAGGCTGCCTCTTCGCCCTCAAGGATCAAATGCGATACCTCACCACCATCCTGGAGGGTCAGGTCCAGCAACCCTCGCTCCGTGTTCCCGCCCCCGACCGTGCCCAACCATCTCGCAGGCATGGCCGAGGACTGGAGCTTAATGAAGATGACTAAGCTAGTAGGGCCACCCCAAACGGGACCCGGTCAGTGACACGCTGGCAGCGTCTGACCTCCACCATATGTTGGAGGAATGACGCCAAGCCCGGACAGCCGTGGCCCCTAGTGTGGCGGCCCCTGGGCAGCCGAGGCTCGAGTATATTGCAGAGAGCCAAGCCCCTTAGGAGGCACGGATCTGCGAGCTCTAGGAGAAGCTAGACAACAAGCAGCGGATGCACCAGAACCAAGGACACGTTGACACCCCCGTTGAGCAACTGGGGTCCCCATTCACTGACGTCATCTAGGCCGAGCCACGGTTGGAGGGCCTCAAGATGCCCTAGCACTTAAAACCTTATACAGGAGTGGGGGACCCCGCCGAGCACCTGGAGTCCTTCTGAACCTGGATGGAACTGCAGGGTGCCAATGGGCCTATCATGTGCAAGGCTTTCCCGTTGACCCTTACTGGTTCGGCGTGACTTTGGTTTTGGAACTTGAATCCGGGGACCATCAGCTCCTTCACACACCAACTCCTCGGCCACATCAGGATCACCTTCCCCCTGCTCCGTCTCTGTCTCAGAATCAAACCCATCGGTCCGATCATCATCGACAGATAAGGACCCCGGGTCCTCACCTCGGTCCTCTAGCTCCGACTCATTTTGTGAATCAGAAAGGTCGAACATGACTTGGAAAAAGAAAGAAAAGGGAGAAGGGGCTAAGGTATCCTACTAGGAGGTCTAGCACAAAAATTTAGGAGAACAACGAAGACACTAAGCCCGAGCTGACTTAGAGGATTGACAGGGTCCAGGCAGCAAAAATCGTGAGAGGATGGAAATAAGAGGCTAAGGCAGCGATATTTATAGACAAATCCTCCTAGCCACGCGTCAACAAAGGACTGCTTGCAGCAGAGGCACGCTTCCTCAATTGTCACACCTGCCACATGGCTTCACTCGATATGCCTGCAGTCGACATAACGTTCCGCAGTTCCATTCCGTACCACGTGGTGGCGCGGGATAGGAGGAACTCAAGTGCGCCTCTTTGATTGACGGTGATTTGCCTGATCCTGAAAAGGCATTATACTGTCGTAACGCAATAATAACGTCACCCCGGATTCCGCGCCGGACACGATATTGCTGAATCTCTCCATTAATACCCATTATCTGCCCCTCGATAGATGGGATCTTGCCTACCGTTTAGACTCCTGACACTCCTGCCCAACTCCAGCTTAGCCTGGCTAAGGAGTTTAAATCCCGACCTCCCAACAATCTTAGAACCCAAGACTTGGGGGGCTACTGTCACGCCCCAAACCTGGGGACCGGGCTCACCAAATTCTCGATCGCCGACCTTGGTGCCAATAGCCTCCGTAGTACCCCATTCTCGGCTCCTAGCTCTCATGTGCCAGGTTCCGATCCTGGGATCCTACCAGGAGGATTTTCAGGGTAAATTTTTTTTTTTTAGTTGAGCATAAACACAAGTATACCAAATCAAAAAGCATCATATCACATATCCACTAAAAGTTTGTTGAGTACAATATTGGAAAGGGAAATACAACATAAAGTAGAAGTCCAAAATATCAGATACATGAACCGCCCTCAATGCTGCTGATAGGCTCTAGTACCTGCAGTGTAAACAAACACGCATGAGCTTCCTACGAAGCCCAGTAGAGTGCGTGTGTGCGCGTGTGATGCATATGACAAGTATGCAGATATCAGAGTAAGCGAAAGCAGTAGAGGGCTAAGTTACCAAATTCATGAATGCTATCAGCCATCCCAAGGCTATGCTATGCAAGGGCCTACATGGCCGAGTGTTACATGCTAGAGATGCAATGCAAATACGTCAATCCTCAACTGATCCACATATCAAAATAGTTATCATCTGGGACATCACCGGGGTCTAGTATACTCTCATATTGGCCGCCGCACATCGCGCGCGTAACCAAGCGAGTAGAAAAGACCTCACTATCCGCCTCGTCAGTGGTATGCCAATGCCCACCCGGCTCGCCGATAGCGGACCCATTTCATGAGCTGGTCAGACTCGACCTAGCTTACAGCCCACTTCACCCGGGCGGATAAGGTCACACCCCTTTCCAACCGACCTCGACACAGTGGGAGACGCGGCCTACTGGTATTTGGCACACGGGCGCTCATGTTATCCACTCGGTCTCGACGTTGGAGCATCCTACTGGTACCACAGGGTTTATGGACTTTCACCCAAGGACATCCATAGCGCCCACGTACTAGAACAAGTTTCCGGTGTCCAATACTGCCAACCATGATGTGACTATGGTGGCCACCACCCTGATGCTGCTAGGGTGTGAAAGCGATCGTGACATACATAATGCGAAATGCATGAGTCATACAATCCAAATCATGCACCAACTTACGCATACTGCGCAATCATGTGGGGCGACCCTGTCTCGCACGGGTCCCCTAAGTAAACAAGCCAACTAGCATATGCTATGGTTAATCATGATCCATAACAGGCATACAAATGATGCGTATGGGCATATGAATGAGCATGGTATTCATTATACTAAGCATGTTATCAGTGTGACTTATCAAGCTATCCATACTAGCATGTTACCAACATATCATGTAACATTGGCCTTAAAAGGCCCAATATATATAAATAGAGAGTGGGACCCGGATTGTGGATCCCATTGGAAATGTAAAGGTCTTCGTGGTATAGCCCACTTGAGACTACATCAGGCCCATACTTGGGCCTGCAAATACAAGATAGGCAGCATGAATAAAACAGATACATCATGGTGGAGCTAATAGATACATCACGTTGGGACCCATAGGGTGGGCCACCTGCTGGGCAGTGAGGTACCCATCTAGTCCCAATAAGTTTTGAATCAAGCAGATATTTGTGTGTTCTCCTTCGTCCATATCCATGTGATCTTATGAACAGATTGGATGGCAAAATAAACATCACTGTAGAACCTAGAAAGGTTTCAATGTTGGAAATCATTTCCCTACTATAGCATGGTCCACTTGACATTAGGATATGCTTAAAATTTGGGCCCCGCCACTTATGGATAGGTTGGGTGACAAATAAACATCATTGCGGGTCTAGGAAGGTTTCAATGGCGGAGATTATTATTCCCACTGTTGTCCCATGCATGGCCCACTTGTCATGTGGATATGCTAAGATTTTTTTGGGCTCGGCTACTTATGAAATAGGTTGGATGTCAATTAAACATCACTGTAGGGCTAGGAAGGTTTCAACGGTAGAGATCATTATTCCCACTGTTGAACCGTGGCATGGCCCACTTGTCATGGGGATATGCTTAAATTTTGGGCCCAGCCACTAAAATGAATTGGGAAAACAAATGGACAGAATAGGTAAGGCCCATACATTCTAGGTGGGCTCAATGAATGGGGCCCATTGGGTGTCACCACAAGCTGCTGGGCAGCAGCGTCCCCTGGACGCTGTCTGTCCAGCTCACTTTCTTTCTTTTTATTATTATTATTATTATTATTATTATTTTTTTAAACGCATCAAGTGGGGCCCACAGAAGTTTCTGATCAAGCTGACATTTTTGTTCTCCCTTCGTCCATGTATGTGTGAACTTATGAACAGGTTGGATCTCAAATAAACATCATGGTGGCCCGTAAGAAGGTTTCAACGGTAGGGCACTGTCCCTACTGTTTTCTGTGGTGGGGCCCCCTCGGGACTTGGATCTGACTCATTCTTGGGGTCATGCCCTAAAATGATCTCCCCAACTGGATGGACGGTGTGGATACAACACATACATCATGGTGGGACCCACAAGTGGGCCACTGCTGGCCGAGCCAGCGTGGCAGGACGCTGGTACGCCCAGCGTCAGCGTCGCTGACGCTGACTCTTCCTCTCTCTTTTTTTTTTTTTTTTGTATTCATATCAAGTGGGGCCCACATGAGTTTGATCCACTCCGTTCATCAGGTTCCCCATCTCGTGGGGGACCCAACAAGCTCCATATTGGATATGTAATTCTGTTTAGAAACGTTAAGGTGGGCCAAAAGATTCTGACAGTAGGAATCATTGTTCCCACTGTTTTAAGCGGTGCAGTCCACTGAAGATCTGGATCTGGCTCATCTTTGGGCCCTGGCCCTAAAATGATCTGGGAAAACAAGTGGACGGCGTGGATGGAACACAAACATCAAGGTGGGTCCCACGAGTGGGACCCCTTACAACGTCCAAGGTGACGCTGGACGTTCCAGCGTTCCAGCGTCAGGACGTCCAGACGCTGGACGTCCCAGCGTTTCATATATTTTTTTTTTTTTTTGTTTATCTAGTGGTCATTTCATGTGGGGCCCACTTAGTGAAGATCTGATCCGTCCATTAGGTTCCCCTTCTCATTAGGGACCCAACAAGCCCAATATTGGATGGCTGATTCAGTCCCCAAACATCACAGTGAGCCATGGAAGTTTCAATAGTAGACGTCCTTGCCTCCACTGTTTTCCTTGGTGTGGTCCACCTGAGATCTGGATCTTCTTCATTTTTGCGCTCCCTGCCCTGAAATGGGATGGAGAAACAGATGGAGGGCGTGGATTGCATGCATACATCAAGGTGGGTCCCACATGTGGGGACCTGCCAATGCCCAAAAGGGGTTCTAGTAACGTGCTGCTGGGCAACAGCGCCCTCTGGACGCTGTCTGTCCAGCGGCAGCACTTCCCCTTTTCTTTTTTTTTCTTTTATTATTATTATTATTATTATTATTATTATTATTATAAGGTGGGGCCCATCCATGGATGATCCAATCCATTCACCAGGTTGTCCACCACCAGGTGGGCCCAAAAGAAAAGGAAAATGAAAGAAAAAAAAAGGAAATGGGGGATTTATGTCCCCCTTGCACTCACCTTGAAGGATGGACGGTTGGATGGGATCGGGTTGATGATCGGATGATCCGGACGGTCCGGATGATGGTTGGGGCCCTCCAAGCTTGGATCTACACCCTCAATCTCTCTAATCTCTCTCTACTTCTCTCAAATCTCTCTCTTTCTCTCTCCTCTCTCTCTCTCTCTCTTGCAAATATGGGATGTGAGGAAGCCTCCTCTCCCCCTACGTATGGTATTTGTATGGGGGGGAGAGAGAGAAAGGAATTATGGGTAATGATGCTAGCATGAGAGAGAGGTATGGGGGTATGGGCCTTGGTTGACTTTGGAAGAGAGAGAGGGATGGGGGTATGATGTGTGTAGGGTAGGGGTATGGGATAGGTATAGGTGAGAATGATGGTGATGGATTTGATTGATGTGACATATCTTGGAATTTGTGCAAGTGGGGCCCACCACACACGCACGTTGCGCGGCCCACCTCGGATTACGCGATTGATCATAACTTTCACACCGGGTATCGCAATAGGGCGTGCCGCGCGGCGTTGGAATCGCAGCGCCTACGCGGTCGCCGGGGTATAGGTCTCGGGTTGATGCGGTACTAAAATAGGGTCGCGATCAAGGCTCGCTAATCTGATCCGTCTGGGACGTACCGGCACCGAAAATTAAGCGTACGGAGGGCAAATAAGGGTACGGGTCTTACAGCTACTGTTGTGGGGTGTGTCCCGAGCATACCCGAGTGTCCGACATGTCGTAACTTCATGAAGAAGGTCGAGACCGGCTACCCGGTAGCAGGTCCTCGACACTTAGTGTAGTAATCGTAGGTTGTCCCTGTACTAAGGAGCACCGGAGGGTATTTACAAGGATGAGAGCCCTCCCTGGAGTAGAACCGCAGACTCATTCTCTAGATCGAGTCAATCAGGAACCCCGATCCTCCATTAAGTGGCAAGAGACATTAAGTGGCAAGAGACGTAAGAAACCCCCCCCCCCCCCCCCCCCCCCCCCCCCCCCCTAAATGCTCTGGCAAGCAGTATGACATCTGCCCCCACCCTCATAATTACGGTAAGGGGTGGCGTATAACACCACTCATCATGATTGACCCGCACGACAGCACCAACCATGCCACCTACCTTGTCCCATCAGGCCAGAGAGTTGGTGGAGGCCCCTCGCCCATAAATACCCTTGTCATGTGATGAAAAGGTACACACAACCAATCCTAAGCCGACTTGCTGCCCGTATGCATTCCCGACCTAACTTTAGCATCGGAGAGTTAACGGCTGGATCCCGGCCCCCCTTTCCTTTGCCTTCCACTTTCCTCTTTGCAAGTCATCCAGACACCCCTCAACCAAGGAACCTTCACTCTACAATGGAGCTCGGTCCGTTGTACTAGTTGCCGAATTTTAACATCAACAGGGCCCACTATGGTGTATGTGTCTTATATCTACGCTGTGTCCATTTGTTTTGAAAACTCATTTTAGGGCATGCTCCAAAAAATGAAGCATATCCAAATCTCAGGTGGAGCATAATAAACAAATAGTGGTAACCGACCATCAGACCACAAAAGTTTTGGATAAAGATGATATTTGTGTGGTATCCTCATCCAGGTCTTTATGACCTTATCAACAGGTAGAGTTGTACACGAGCCGAGCCGAGTCGAGCCCAGCTTAACCCTGTTCGAGCTAGGCCAATGATCACCCTAGCTCGTTTTTCGCTCGGCGTAGCCATCCAGCTAGACCGACATGTTTGAGCTGGCTTGATTGAGCTTTCGAGCTCGGACTTGGGGGGGGGGGGGGGGGGGGAGAAAGGGAGAGATAAGGTTTGGGAAGGAGGCGAGTGGTTGTTCGAACCCTGCATTCGAATCAAGCTGAATCGAGCTGAGTCGAACGAGCTAACTGTTGGGAAAACCGGCTACGGAAGCGGAAGCCGATCGCGCAGAGTTCTGCGAGATCAAACGAGAAACACTATGCAATCAAGCCACACACAAGCATTCACCACAAGAGAATCCAAATTTACGTGGAAAACCCCCTCAGCGGGTTAAAAACCACGGCATAAAGTGATCCACTATGAATAAACAGAAGATTACAGAGATGATAGCCCACAAGCAAGGAAAAACAAATAAAACCCCAAGTTCTCTCTCACATACACCTCTCCCATCTTCCTAACACAATTAAGAAACCTTGGCCACCTTAGGATTATGGTTAAACACGGATTACAACCTTTTAAATAGGCAAAAGTCTGAAATTAGCAACATCTTATGCACTACTGCGTGCTGCGCAAGAAAGCCGCGTTGGCGCTTGACTGGTTGGCCGACTGGTCGCCCAACATGAGAAATAGTTCAGGGAGAAAATCGACATTGTTGCCTCACTGCCGACCGATCCCTCGATCAGTCGGACCCCCTGCAGACCGGTTGGCTGACCGGTCTGGGGCACATGCAGAAACTGTATAGCCCAAAACTGTGCATATGGGCCAGTTTGTCAGACCAGTCGCCCGACCGGTCTGAGTACCCAAAAAACGTGCACATTCGTTTGAAGGCTCTCCAACACTAACCAAGCTAGCTTGACTCGTGTATAGCTCTATGCATGTGTGCCTAGTAAACCTAAACTACACAATACGTTCCGCCAGGAGTTTCTATGGTATATCTAAGTGGGGTCTATCTTAAGCCTAAACTATTGAAGATGATGTGTGCGCCAAAGATGTCAGCCACCCATTCTTTAGCCCTTGTTAGTTAAAATAATGACAAATACTATATTTTATATTTTGGTAGTTTATTTTCTAGTCATCAGATAAATGGTTAAGATTTTCTCCCATATGGCAAAAAAATTTGTGCATGGGCTACACATAACAAGACCAATTATACCAACGGTTAGGATCATTAAAAAAATGAACCCCACTTGACAACTTGAAAACCTAAGTGCTGTAGAGAAACTCTTGCACCTAACGCAACACTACATTAAGAGAAATTTCCCTCTGTAAAATTGACTAGCCTAAGTAAACCCCTAAAACTTTAGTTCCCATTTATAAACATATGGGCTTTTTTCGGACGAAAACGCCCTCCAAAACCCATCTCTTGAAAAAATTGTAATATTCAACGAGTACTCGTTAAATGTTTTCTTGGCACGATGAATTTCAATTAAATTCTACGGATTTTAACTATAGACTTGTTTATATTTCAATGAGTACTCTATGACTATGGTTAAAATTTGTAGCCTTTTTACAACATTCAACAAGCACTTCTTGAACATTACAACATACTTGTTGCTTGTTGAATATTCAATGACTAAAGAGAAGATTTAATGAAGAAAACGAAGAAGAAGATGAATTTTTTTTAGAAAGAAAATGAAGAAGAAGAGTTTTTTCAAGAAGAAAACGAAGAAGAAATGATTTTTCAAGAAGAAAAACAAAAAAGAAAATGGATTTTTTCAACAAGAAAAGCAAAGAAGAAAATGAGTTTTAGAAGACATTTTCGTCCAGAAAAAGCTCATAGGTTTAGAAATGGAAACTAAAGTTTTGAGGGTTTATTTGAGCTGGAGTCAAAAGTGAGGTTTACAAAAGAAAATTTCTCTTGCATTAAATTACAAGGTAGTTTTTTATACTATGGCTGCATATGAAGCTTGATACACAGACATTTATGATAAACATGGCATATATTAACTCAAATCTGGCCAACGTCTGACTTGGCTGCACTCATCTCTTGAAAATAAGATTTTTATTTTTATTTTTAATTGTCCAATGAATGTTAACCAATCTCATAGTCAAATAATTAAATCAACAAAATTTTCTATTCCTAAATTATGTTGGAAGAAATGGTTTTTAATTAATTTTATTCTACGTAACCAAATTTTAAGTAATTTCTATTTTTCTGCCTATCATTTATCATATCTCCTATAAATGGTAAACGGTTGTAATGGATGGTAAATGGATACACATGACAAAAAAGGTTGTTTGGCTTATAGTAAACGGAAATTGTGGTGATTGGAATCAATATGAAATGAAATGCAGCAAAGATCATGTGCGGTGGGGTTCTCTCAATAAGTTGATAATTGGATGCAAATGCTATAAATGGGACATGCAGATTTTCAAAAGTGGGCCCACTTTTGTGGCCCAACAGAGGCTCAACCTTTTCTTATTTCTGGCTAAACCACATGTCTCAATGTACTTATTTTGATTATTATGCCTAATGCCACATATTAATTTGGGGTATTAAAATTGATTTACTTAATGCACTCTAATTCTAAGGTGTCTAAACACTATTATTTTATTCCTATATCTTCTAATCACATGCCTTCGAACATAATTGAGGATTTTGATTGACAACTGTTTTGTTCACAATGCCATTTGGATTCCTTCCCGTCTTTAAGGTTTACTTAGATCTAAGAGAGACTTTTTTACTTTGATTTAATAGAAACTTTGATACTATGGCCAGATATGATGGTTGGTCAAAATAAAATATCCAACGGTCCAAATAAAAAAAAAAAAAAAACCACCTGTCTGTCAATGTGTGTTTATGATTGTTCAATTCGTATCATTTCCATCCAACAGACCATTTAATTTTATATCAAATAATTTCCTGCCATCCAAATTGGTAGGCCATCTTTACATTTACAGTAGCTAAAAGCTGAACACTGATTGGATCATCAACCTTTTGTCATCAATTTTACAGTCATAAGTAAAATGGGCAACAACCCGCTGGAGCATCAACGGGCCCACCTTTTGGATATTATGGATTGGCGTAAACTTATGGTGGATGGATCGCCACGCACAATAACAACTAACAAGTGCAAAATCGGGTCGGGTCCTAGTGTACTCACGACCAGTCTCATGGCCTTTGTGTTTTTCCCTTTCTAGGCAGCGGTGTCAACAGCATCTGGACCTGCAGGCATCTTCACAATCGGAGTCCCCTTTCTTTGAGCCATCTAGATATCAAGTTGGGATTGGGACCACCATTTTGCACCTTTTAAATCGGGTCTACCCGAGTTCGGATTGGGTTCTCCATCTTGGACTGGGTTAAAATTAAGTATGCCGGGTCCACATGATTTTATTAGTAGATTAAATAATTTAGCAATGGGACAAGCTTTGGTGGGTCAATGCAAGTAGGGCTGTTAATGGTCAGGTTCAGGGCGGGTTTAGCCGAAACCAGACCCACCCATTTACTAAACGGGTCTGGGTCCAAATTTTAGACCCAGACCCTTTTACTAAATGGGCTAGTCCGGGTCAACCCATCAGACCCATATATAAATGGGTCCGAGTCTGGTAGAGGGAGATCCACCTAAACCCATTTATAAATGGGTCGAGTCTAAAAGGTCCGGGTCTGGATTAAGTATGCAAGCATTTTACAAGGCTTAAAATCGGGTCTGGATGGGTTTGGGCTGGACGGGTCCGTTCAAACATAGACCAAACCCGTCCACTTACTAAATGGGTTCAGGTCGGATCAGGTCGGGCCTAATATAAAGAAAACCAGACCCAGACCCGTTGAGCAACTGGGTCTATTCTTGGACCCAGACCCGTGGCATTTAACAAATGGGTCGGGGTCTGGGTCGGGTCTAAATGGGTTGGGTCAGGGTACCCCATCGGGTCCACTGACCCATTTACAGCCCTAAATGCAAGTGAGAGTATCTGCCTATACCATGCATGTGCCAAATGGGTACACATTTGTAATAAAATCTATCAATCAGGTGGTCCTGACAGTGTAATCTAATCCCATCCTGATTTGAAACCAAGCCCAAGGACCCAAAGGTAGATGGGACCGATCCCTCTAAAAAGGGGGCTAGACCCGCGACGAACCCAGGCGCTGTAGGTAGGAGAAGGATTGTTTGTCTCTCTGTGGGGGATTGTTACTGAAATAGCCCTGAGGTGTGGCTATTTTTACTAAAAGTTTAATTTCTTGTTTGCTTGATCCATTTTATCCTTTTGACAAGAAATTAAAAATTTATGGTCGAAAATGCCCCTCCGACTGATTCCCCCTGGGTACAGTGGATCCCCCCTGGGCACGGTGGATCCCCTCTGAGCATGTGGGCATTCTCGACTGTAAAATTTTAATTTTCCCGTCAAAAGGCTAAAATAGACGAGCCAGACGTGAAATTAGACTTTTAGTTAAAATAGCCACACCTCAGGGCTATGTCAGTAAAAATCCCTCTTGGCTTCGAGAGCTGAGACCCCGGCCTCACCTAAGACAGTGCGGCACTTACTGTGGGGCCCACTTTGATGTATATATTATGTATCCACACCGTCCATCCATTTTTTCAGATTATTTTATGACATTATCAGAAAAATGAAACAAATCCAATTATCAAGTGGACCATACTATGTGAAGCAGTGTTGGTTAATCATTAATGGGCCACAAAAGTTTTGGATCAAGCTGATATTTGGTTGTTCCCTTCATCTAGGCTTATGTGACCTCATCAACAGATGGATTTTAAATAAAAACTACAGAAATATTAAGTTGCGCCCTAGGAAGTTTTAATGGTAGGACGGTCAATCACCATTGTTTCTTATGATAGGGTCCACCTGATAATTGAATATTCTACATTTTTGGAATATTACCCTAAAATGATCCGGAAAGACTGATGGACGGCGTGGATACATAGTACATACATCAAAGTGGGCCCCACAATAATTCTACGATAAGGGCCGCACTGCCTGGGGTGAGGCCGGGGTCTCACACAATTCGCTCTCCTTCGTTTCTGCCATAAACCCTGAACCCCTAAACAAGAAGCTTTCTCTCTCTTTCTCTCATCACAGACTTCTTCCTAGTTCTCTGAAGCCTCTTTCAAACCGTATCTTGCCCTGCGAGCTACGCTAATTTGTAAGATCCGGCTGCATCTTTTTCCGCAATTCTTTCTCGCTTTTTTTTTTCGTTGATATTTTGATTCTTCAGCTTCTCTGAGGATTGTATTTCCTTTTCTTTTTACCCGTATTTTCTATTTAAAGCTTCCATCTTATGATTCTTCTCCTCTGCAAAGAGGAGTCTACTGGTTCACAGCTATGTTCTAGATGGTGTAGAACTAACACAGGAGTCTTATCCTTCATAAAATATACAGAAAACCTTGCTACTCTGGTAGAGTGGGAGGGATGATACGCGGGCACTTGCAAATTACTTCCAACTTGCATATATGGCATGTAAATTAAACTGCCCAAATAGTGGTTCCCCATCATGAACAAAAAAATTACGTATATTTGACTATCTTACCATCCGGTTGGTGGATATTTATTGGACGGATAAAAATGCAAAATATCCAATGGTCCTATTTCAACGAAGTAGTGTCTATGAATCGGAGGTTAGGATTGTACAAACAATCTGATTTTGCGATTTGACTTGGCGACATTCGGTTCAACAATTTAGTCTATTTAATCTGGGTCAATGTATGCTGTTTAATCTGCGTTAGCGTATGCCGCCTGTGCAATTCGGAGTGCCTGCGTATCAAGCGTCATATGCTGCTTGAGTATCATGTTAGCCCCATAAGGCTTTCAAAAGATGGATTTGAAGCCCTAATGCTTGAATGGTGCCTTCACCGTCAGCCCACAAAGCCTTTTAAAATGAGATCTTAGTCATTGAAGAGAAAATAAATTGGTCATTGGAGCTAAATCAATGGAGATATTGAGTTTCCCCCTTTTTGCATTCATAAGGCTGTGTAGCTCACAATTTTTTTTTTCTTTTCATTTCTCTCTTTCAATTTCATCTCTTCTAAAGTCCGAGAAAGAGGTATGGTTTACCCTTAATTCCCCTTAATTCTTCTATTTGATTAATTTTATTAATGAAGATTTAGGTTATTTATTTATTTTTGCAACTTTTTCTCTTTTTGAGAGGTCGCAGTGCCGCCAACATGTTGCATTGCACCATGATTATCACCTCAAATGAAAATCAGGCCGATTCACATGTTGGGTGGGCCACACCAGAAAATGTCATGGCCCGATCGATGAGTTGATGAGCGTGATGTTCATTTTTTGGTGATCTTTGTCATCTGTCTCACCTTTTTGACGGATTGGTTATTCTACATGTGATATGTTGGCATTATGGTTCAACCGTTGTATGCCCGTAATCATTTCCCTCTCTATCTCTCCCACTGTTTTATCTCTATATTACTATTTGCCCTATTTTCCCAATGATTTTAATTGAAAATATAGAATTAGCATGTAGTAAGGCTGTTGATGGGTAATGGACCCGTGGGTACTCAATGGACCCAACCCAATTTTAGAGGGTCTGGGTTCAATATCTCGGACTGTTTGAAAATTGGATTGGGATTGGGTCCACCAGTTTGGAACTGGTTATAAGATGGGTCTAGTCAGGTCTACCATCTTGGACCCAAGAAAATCGGGTTGGGTCTAGTTGATTTTTAGTAGTAATGGGAATCTTTCTAATGGAACGTGTAACAATAGTAAGACTTATTATTTGTTGCCTTTCATAAGCAAAAAGCCTAAAAATATACCATCAAGATAGATAACTATCTATCACATACCTCTATCTCACATCTAAGCCTTATTGTCTCCGTTTCTGTGAAACAATCGGGAGACACCCTATTACATACTTGGCGGGGTTACCAAATGGAAAGAAAAATTTTTCCCCTTTATTTTTCAACTTTAGTCTATAAGAGTAATATTTCATATTATAAATATATTAATTTTTCTTGTATGGAATGTGATTGCTGAGCCACACACGCTAGAGAGCTCGTTTACATTGAGTTCAATCTTTTCTTATGTCTCCCTAGGACAAAAAAAGTAGATTACTAGTCTTTGCATCATTTTGAAATTTCTAAATTGAGACCGTGTTTGGATGCAACAGTGAAATTAATTGTAACAGTCAGTTTGAACAAGATGAAATGAACAAATTGTAATGAAGTTTCCTAGCATTTGTAATGAAGAAGAGCCCTCAAATCGCATTGACATTCCTTTCATGGCCACAACTTGAAATTATTGCTGCAAGTGGGTATGGTCGGACCGATGGGTCTCTAGACACGACCCGCAATAAATGGTGTTTGTGCCCAAATTTTGGACTTGTGGAGCAGGTTGGGGTCCACAAGTTTGACCTGAATTTCTAAATGGATCGGGTTTGGGACCTCTTAAAATCAACTAACCTGGGTTGGACATGGTTTTTAAATGGGTCTGATTTGAGCCATCCTAAAATGGATATGACCCAACCTAGATAGGAAAAGTTGTTAATTAATATAAGCATAGGGAAGTCTAAATTTTTGGTTAATTTATCAATTCTATTTAGGGCAAATAGAATATTATGAACTCTTGGATGCGATCCAACAGCCAATACCATACCCATCCTAAATTGGAAATTCAAATAGGCATTGGTTTTGGATGAAATTATGTTGGGAACTTCCTTTTGGAGAAGTAGTAATTGCAATTAGTAAAAAATCAAATCACGCCCACTCTCTCTTCAATCTCATTTGATTTAAACCGTGATACAACTAACATATTTAGAACATCATTTGTGTGAAAATCCCACTTGTCATTTTTATACTTGACCCAAACCCAATCCACAAGATACAAGGCTGGTTTGAGGTCCTATACTCAAACCCGACCCATAAATAAACGGGTTGGCTTTCTTTGACTTAACCTGACCCGGAGCCTACTGAGATTTTATTGGGTTGGGTTTGGTGCTAGATTTCTGACTCGATTTTTAAATGGGTCTAATTGGCTATGGATTTGCTCTTACTACAATGGTAAAACCTGAAATGGATTTGCTCTTACTACAACCCAATTCTTTAGCGCACCTAACCACACTCTAATGGTTTTCATCTTTTTTCAGGTCTAATTGGCTATGGATTTCAATAAAGTACGTGGAATGCCAGGGGGTGGTGCAGCTTCTGGTTTGGCAAAGGCAGCACTTCTCGGTGGGATAGGTCTGTACGCAGCTTTTAATAGTCTCTACAATGTTGAAGGAGGTCATCGGGCTATCGTGTTCAACCGTTTAGTTGGTGTTAAAGAGAGGGTACATGTTTTACCCTTGTTCACCATGATCTATATTTTTATTCATGCCCCCTCATGCTCGACATTCAAAACTTGTACAGATACTGCTGCTTATAGTTTCTAAGAAAGCATCTCTTCACAGCACGTGTCTAACCGAAATCTTTTTGTGTTCTTCTCTATGATCTCTCTTGTTTTTTATTTCTTTCATTTGGTTCCCTGTAATCTGAAAAGGGGTCATGCATATGTTTCTGGGAAATATATTTCTAGTGAAAGATGTTGTCTTTGGTGTTTGGGTGGTGGGATAGCTACTACCAGGAGTCCAGTTTTCGAGTTATGATACTGGGAAAGAGTTGTTAGGAACCTTTTATCCTTGTCAAAAATGACTGTTGGATGGAATCCATTTCTCAAAGTTCTGCCACCTATCTTAAAGATGGGAGGCAAAAGGTGCAAATTTTTTGGAATTGGATTCCCATAGGAATTCATTTGCCACCGGAACACACCTCGCCAATGTTCTCCATTTCCACCCTTTATTCTATTTTGTATAAACTTTTGATCTTTGTTTAATCTTATTTTCCTCATTTTGGACTCTAAAGTTCCTATGGATCTTCCTAATAAGCTCTACTTATTTTGTAATGTAGTTTGATTTTGTTGATTTTAAGCTGAAGTTCTGCTTTCCCCCCCTTGGTTTCTGATAGAAGGAGTTTCAATGCATGAAAGTCAAAGCAGTTGTTCTGTCTGTTTGTGACCATCAATCACAGCATCTTTGTATATTTATGCAATTGATAAAACTGGGATTTACATCTTATGTTTGCTATCACAAGTTTTTGCTTGTTAACTAGTGTTAAATGCGATTTCAATTTTCTTGCACTGGAATAATTTGCTTTCATTTCTTAGTTAGTTTTCTTGATTCAGGCCCGAAACTTATTCTTGGAGTCTCCTTCATGATTGTTGAATGTTAATACATGAGTTATTGTTCCTTGAGTTTTGGTTTGAAGATCATTCCAAGAATCCAAGGGAGATTTAGTGTAGGTGCAGGTAACAACTTGATATGCACTGACAAAGCATCCACGGCATACCTTCATGTGTAATTATTCGACATATGGCATGTGATTTGCAACAACAACAAAAAAAAATCCGGTTTGCTGGTAACACATTATTGGCTAGTCTTTAGTACTTCCACATGCACTAATTTTTAACAGTATTGATGCAAGTATTTTTGGTAAGGGTCATGTGAACATCTCTTCTTTTTCTCTCCCTCCTTATGGGGCAATATAATCTTATGAATGTCAAACACATGTACCCGATTTGGACTTTTCTTCTATGGGCCCAGCTATGGATGGATGATCCAGAACCCTAACCATCTGAGCTATGTCAATTGAACGTGAAAAAACCTTTTTGCTTCATCGTTCATTTATAGCCCTTAAAAAGTGACGCAGGACAACTAACCACTTGTTCTAAAAGCTCGAGTTGATAGAGCGTGGCGAATCAATCCCTTTATCTCATAGCTCTTGCTTCACACAGGCCAGGCCCTTGGCCGAACCTTCCTTCGTGGGCCCCACTTCACATGAGTTCGCATCACATGTAGCCACCCTGTAACGCGTCCAAAATTCAGCATATGAGTATAAGGACTCATACTCAAATTCGAGGGTGTAGATAAATAATAAATGAATGCTTCATAATCACACTTTTTTTTTCTTTTTTCTTTTTTCGAATCACATTCACATTCGCATGGTATCCATCATATAAAAGTAAAAGAAATCAACTTTTGTAATTAAAGTTCCAACATAAAATCAACTAAATTGTCTTCAATTGTTTAGATTGGTGGTCATCTAATTGACCTTATTACATTAGGCTTTAAACTTAAAACAAAAGAGAAATCTATGTTGCTTGTCTTTTAGTATTCTTTCTTTGGAATCGCCTCCTCTAATTCCTCACCTACAACTACGTATGACTAGTTGTTCGAGAGAGCTCCGGCAAAACCACCGCTCACCCCTCAGCTATAGAGCTGATGAGATACCTCGTATAATTTATCATATGTAATCTAATAAACAAAATCGCATAAGAAGAATTTACAAAACATGAGGCATTAAGAAATCAAATATAAATTTATCAAACCATGGCTCTTTAAATCATGCATGTAATGCAAGATATGTAAGTATGCATCAACTGTCTCAGTACGGTTATCAGTAGAACATCTAGGGCCAATTTCATTCAGTCGGGCCAACACTGTATAACAAAGACTCGTCGGGCCTACAAAGTTGGTTTGTTGTGCACATCAGGGCACTCATCCAACTAGCCATGATCAACGGATATCCACCGGGCAGGATATTATGGTCTATTGCACACACTAGGGTGCTCAACCAACCTGTCCACAATCAATGAAGTAAAAACGGTATATTGCACACACTTGAGCGCTCAACCAGGCAATATTGCACACACTTGGGTGCTCACCTGAAATTCACACGAGGCTATTGCACATACATGGGTGCTCACCTAAAAAAATCAATGGGCCTATTGCACATGCATGGACGCTCACCTAAGGTCATCACTTGGTCTATTGCACACACCAGGGCGCTCACCCAAAGATAAAAACTGAAGTTCTCAATTTGTGCAATGCATGAATTAAGACGATTCATTCCAAAGTATTTCAAAACCAATTTCTCAAAGTTTAGCCTTACTCGAGGTACCGAAATTTAATCAAAATTTGAATAAAGGCATAACCTTTCCACATGCAAAGTAAACATGCAATTTCAAATAAATTCAAAATCTAAAATTAATATTGAGTTTTCCAGTAGTCATATTTAGACAAATTGAATAAACGTTATAATTAAAACAAAACTAAAATAAATTCAATACTACCATCTGATCGTAAATATGAGAGTTTAAACTAAGAATGTACCAACTTCAACAGAAATATTTTTTAACAAAAATCTAGATTTCAGAAATCAATTTTTTCACAACCAGAATGGCTCTCATACTGTTAGAGTCCCTTGATATACATTGATACGCCATCCTCTAACAGTTCGAGCTTTTAGAGAAAGTGGTTATTTGACACATACAAGCAGAAAGATCAAGCTTAGAATTATAGAAGAAAAACGATACGGAGCAAAACTCACAAAATTCGAACGTAACTCCAGCAACCTAACTCACGAACCAACGCTCGACTCGTTCTCCTTCTCTCTCTCTCTCTCTCTCTCTCTCTCTCTCTCTCTCTCTCTTACCGGATCTTTCTTTCTAATTTTGGTGTGAATATCGTCTATAGCGGGAGCGTTTATATAGGTATGTTAGGGTGTTTCTAGACCTAATAAGTATTCATTACCCAAGCTATCTTAAGGATAAGGTGGGCCTATCGAGTGCATAGATGAAAACAAGTCAGTGTAGCAAAACTTGATGTTTGCACAACTGCGTTAGGCAGTCTTTCCAGTCGCGTGAAACTTCCGCAAGTACTGTTTAGAAACACCCTAACATACCTATATAAACGCCCCCTCTGTAGATGACATTCACACCAAAATTAGAAAAATTAGAAAGAAAGAACTGGAGAGAGAGAGAGAGAGAGAGAGAGAGAGAGAGAGAGAGAGAGAGCAAATCGAGCGCTGGTTCGTGAGATAGGTTGCTCGAGTTGCATTTGAATTCTGTGAGTTTTGCCTTATATCACTTATTCTTCTGTAATTTTAGGTTTGATCTTTCTGCTGTATGATAGTCATTCTGGTTGTGAAGAAATTGATTTCTGAAATCTAGATCTCTATTGAAGCAATATTTGTTGAAGCTATTACATTCTTAGCTTAAACTCTTATATTTACGATCAGATGGTAGTATTGAATTTGTTTTAGTTTTGTTCTAATTATAACGTTTATTCAATTTATCTAAATATGACTACTAGAAAACCCAATATTAATTTCAGATTTCGAATTTATTTGAAATTGCATGTGGAAAGGTAATGCCTTTATTCAAAGTTTAATTAAATTTTGGTGACTCGAGTAAAGCTAGACTTTGAGAAATTGGTTTTGAAATACTTTGTAATGAATTGTTTTAATTTATGCATTGCACAAATTGAGAACTCCAGTTTTTACCTTTGGGTGAGAACCTTGGTGTATGCAATAGATCTAGTGATGACCGTAGGGTGAGCGCCCAAGTGTGTGCAATATACCGTTTTTACTTTATCGATTGTGGACGGGTTAGTTGAGTGCCCTGATGTGTGCAATAAACCATACTATCGTGCCCGAAGGATATCCGTTGATCGTGGCCGGTTGGGTGAGTGCTTTGGTGTGTACAACACCAACCTTGCAGGCTCGATGGATCATTATTATACAATGTTGGCCCGACTAAATGAAACTGGTCCAGGATGTTCTACTGATAACTATACTGAGACAGTTGATGCATACCTGCGTATCTTGTATTACATGCATGATTTAAAGAGTTATGGTTTGATAAATTTATATTTAATTTCTTAATGCTTCGTATTTTGTGAATTCTTCTTATGCGATTTTGTTTATTGGATTACATGCAATAAATTATATAGGGTTTTTCACTGGCTTTATAGTTAACCCCATGTTTTGGGGATTAATCGTAGTTGCAGGTGAGGAGTTAGAGAAGGCGATTCTAGAGGAAGAATACTAGAAGACAAACGATATAGATTTCTCGTTTGTTTTAAGTTGAAAGCTTGATGTAATAAGGTCCATTAGATGACCACCGGTCTAGACAATTGAAGACAATTTAGTTGATTTTATGTTAAAACTTTAATTACAAAGCTTGGTTTATTTACTTTTATGTGATGGATATCATGCGAATGTGATGCAGAAAAAAAAGGTGTGATTATAAAGCATTCGTTCAATATTTTATCTAACACCCTCGAATTCGGGTTTGATTCCCTATACTCGGGTGCCGAATTTTAGGAGTGTTACACACCTGCCTCCTACGGGTGGGGCCTGGTTCACACGAGCCACCTGCCTTACACAGGCCACCCACTCCGAGTGTGTCCCCGCTTCACACAAGCTACCCTACTCGAGTTCGGTGTGAAAATGCCATTTCGTTAAAAAGTCCTCCTGTCTAACAGACATGATTGGATTTTATGATCATTTGGTTGTGGCCCATCCATAGCGGAGCTTTCTAGATGAACAGTTTAGAAATCAAAATCATACTAGTGCAAAACATGGTTAGAGGTTCACCAATAGGGAGAAAAACGAAGAAGTTTCAGACAGGATCATGTCTTAATAATTTTTGAAAAAAAAAGGTTTTGGATAGGATCATTTCTTGGTAATTTTTTGAAAACAAATGTTTCCATTCCTCACCTTGACCCTAGAGTATATGGCTATATGCAATAAAATTGAGTTTGGTCGTGCAATAGCCCTATCCTTGGGATCCAATTGTTTAAATTGAAATTTGAGACAAAGTACTACATAGGATTAGCTTAGTGATTTACCTATGCTATGCATACCATAATGGCCATTGGAATATAGTAAAACAATTCTTAGTAAGAAGGAATGCAAAAATTTGTTAATTTTTTTTTTTCTAAAAGGGAACAATTATCTATTGAAGAGAGCAAAATATTCAAAGAAGGGGGAGATGAATAGGGATCATCTCCTTGGACAAGAGACCAATGCCCTTTGGCGAAACCATTCTAACTGATTACATTACATCCTTTAAAAGCATTAAAATTGCCAAAAGATGCAAGCCAGTCTTAATTCTTCCTCTTCTTGTTTTTTTTTTTTTTTTTTTTTTTCATATCTTCTTTTCTTTTTTCGAAAAGGACTCTAGCCTTAATTCTATGAACCACAGCTTCTACCAACCCTTGATATCTCTACTATATATAACGCAAAGAACAAGCAAACATTTTTGCCCATGCAATTAGTTTTCGGAAAGTGGTTACCTTTGAGATTTCACAGGATACTAAATGAAATTTTCAGTATAAGTTGGGGGTGTTTAAGAATTTTAAAAGCCTACTTGCTTATAGGCGGAAGGCTTGGATTTTATTAGTGTCAAATGACGGATTGGATTTTACCCACTTCTTCGCCCCCTCCTTGTGCGACTAGGCTGGTTCAACCACTCTTCTTTGTGTTTGTGTGTAGCTTGCACCCATACAATTTGGGATCTGTGCAACAAAGGTTGTGTAGGGCCCATTGTGATGTCTATGTGACATTCACTTTGTCCATCTTTTGCATCGCCTTATGTTAGGACGTGGCCCAAACGAGGTAGATCTAAACTCGAGTGGGCCATAAAGACAAAAGTGGGGCTACATCCTTTCTTTCCAACCCCCCCCCCCCCCCCCCCCCCCAACCGCACCCCACCCCACCCCTACTCTCTTTCCACATGTGTTACATGTGCAATGTCAATGTTTTAAATAGCTTACGCTATGTAGCATGGCTTAGCCTTCATGCTTTGTAGCTTATGAAAATAGCCTAATTCATGTGTAGCCTAATACTATATAGCTAATTAGCATACTTTACACACTACTCAGCCCAACTCAGCCCAACTTACGCGTGCTATGTAGTTTACAATACAAGTTATTTGTTTTAAAGGTAACATAAGTTATTTTTCACTAAACATTAAAATTAATTAATGTTTTTAATGATTTGTTACATTTTATTTTCAATAGAAATTAGTTTATATTTTCTATGATTGTAGTAAATAGTATAATGAACAATATTAAATCAATTCTGTCTATATTTCTTTTTATTTAATCTTTGCCCTATTTTTCTAATTAATTCAAGATGTGTTTGCTTACACCAAATATTGAAATTTCATGATATTTGGTGCAACGGAGCACACCTTAATTAAAAATCTAGAAGTAGCCCATAGCGCAATGAAGTTTCATGGTATTTGGTGCAACCAAGTGCACCTTAATTAAAAATCTACAAGTCGCGTGTAGCTTGTTTTACATGCTGCATAGCTTACACGGTTACACCTCACACTTTGGAGGGGTGAATGCTACACCACACACTATTAGCTATTTAAAACATTGTGCGATGCCCCTAGTATTGTTAATAGTCTTATTATTGTGTTTCTTCAATGTAGACCAGAGGCTAAAAGTCAATGCCAACCGCCTCAGGATTTGACCATTTCTTACCTGGTGGGCCACTCTCCCTAGCTAGGAGGGGGATGCATTAATATAAGCAGGCTACACCCATTTCTGCTTGAACCAAATGAACTCCAAATGGATGACCCGTAGGAGCAGCATATGAAAAGATGTCCCATCGATTCTGCTTAGGAATTCACATATTTATCATAGTGTACATTAAGTTTCAACTTCAGCAGTAGCCTGTAGGTGCTGTGGACAATGAAATATAACTGTGAACTTCTTCGACTAACAATTCTCATAGGGAAATGATTGGTCCGAAATGCAATTCCTGGAAGCTCAACCATGGATATTGCTGTTGAAGCCAGGATGCTTTGAACAAAATTTCATCATGCGGCACAATTCATCTCTGTTTGAGATTCCAGCTATGCACTGCTCCAATATGGGAGCATGCAGTTTCTGTGAGGAAGCAATGCCAATAGTAAAAAAGCTATCTATTTGGTAGGCTGGGAGCATGTAGTAGCCTTGTAGATCTAAAATGCAGCCGGAATGGACCGTTGTACCATCTAACGCTAGTAATCAAACGAAGCAATGAAGATCTGCATTGCCCAGGAACCCCCCACCCCACCCCACAAAAAAAAAAAAAAAAAAGAAAAAAGAAAAAAAGAAAAAACCAGATTTGTACCTGCATCTTGAGCATGGTTTCAAATATCTTCTGGTACAGCTCGGTATCGTTTTGAGTCATAAAATGAATTGAGTAACTAGATCGACGAGGACTGAAATGGAACCGAAACTGACTTGCACGGGGCTGAAACGGACGAGGCAGGATGAGTTGTCCCAGTTTTGGTCCCCAGTTGAGTCACACTCTGGACCACTCCTTAAATCCTTGCCCTTGAGTGATGCTGGCAAATAGTGGACTGAACAAAATAGAGAGGAACCAATGTTGGAATAGAGCCATGGTTTTCCTGGTTTGTCAAAATGTGGAAGAAATGCTATTGATGTTGATTTCAATTTTGAATATGCAGAGTTTGGATAAAAAAGTTCATTCTTTTGTTTTCCTTTATCTGTTAAAGGTTTTCTTTCCCAACTAGATTTTGATTGACTGTCACGGAACAAGGTGTTGAATGGAGTTAAGACATGGGAGTGAAAAATGTGAAAACTATAGATGCTAAAAATCAGTTTGGGTGTCAACCGTGTTTCATATTTAGATCTGTATTGTAGTTTACAACTTTCTTGGTTTCTTATTTTGGTTTGTTCTTTTGTACTACTCTCATCTACTTGCATGGATTTATCTTTGCAGGTTTATCCTGAAGGAACACATTTCATGGTCCCTTGGTTTGATAGACCTATCATCTATGATGTCCGTGCGCGCCCCCATCTTGTGGAGAGTACTTCTGGAAGTCGTGATCTGCAAATGGTGAGCTCCTTTCTAGATCCATGACCCATTTTATTGCTCATCTTAGAGGAACTTGAAATGACAGTCTCTTTTGCTTTTTGATGACTGATAAAACTTTATTAGAAAAAGAGAAAACAGCGCTAAATGTGAATTTTCTGTTACATGCATCTTTTACAAACTTTTGTGTTTTATCTTACATGCATCTTTACCAAATACTGATTTACTTGTTTTAGAGCATGTTTTAAGCTGCAGTTGCCTATGCATATCTTAAAGGTGTCTGTGCATGTGTGGGTTTGTGTGTGCATGCATGCACGTGCCTACACATAGGGCTAAATAGTCAACCTCTTTGTGAATTCAAATAATGAGTTATGGGAGAAACAATGCGACCAGGAGCTCACTGCCAAAAGTGGCAGAGATAATAATGGTTTTCCATAGGTTTTTTTTTTTTTTAATGGGGAATTGATCAAAATATCGATAATGAAGTAGGTTGGTGACCAATAACCATTATACATATACTATTCTGCTGAAATCCTACCAAGATTCTGGTTTGTGAACACTGGTTGTTTTCCTAATGATTCCTTGCATTTCATGTGTCAACATGTGGTTATTGCTATTCCACCATTGTATACCATGAATGATGATGAACACTGGTTGTTTTCTAAGGATTCCTTGCATTTCATGTGTCAACATGTGGCTATTTCTATTCCCACCATTGTATACCATGCCTGCATCCGTGTCTACGTAACATGGTTTGCCTGTTGTTTATCTGATATAATTAATGTTGCATGCAGGTCAAGATCGGGCTTCGAGTTCTCACACGACCTGTAGCAGATCAGTTACCCACAATCTACCGAACACTTGGGGAGAACTATAACGAGAGAGTCTTGCCTTCCATAATTCATGAAACTTTGAAGGCCGTGGTCGCACAGTACAATGCCAGCCAACTTATCACTCAGAGAGAGGTAGGCTCTCACTCTCGACAGTTCCTCTCCGAGATTTTTAATGAATAACAGATTTTATTGAATAAATGAAAACATTGCAATCAGCTGGGACCCCCTAGTTTACTATAAAAAGGCTAGACTTTGATGCGCCTCTAGTGAGGGATTCAACAAGATGATTAGCCTCCCTTCTCAGCTGATTAAATGAAATGTTTAATTCCAGATGGAATGACTTAATCTTCTGAAAATTGAAGCAACAAGCCAAGGGCAGGAACTGTCCCCAATGCCCAACCAATGGGCGCGAATTAGGTGTTACCTGGGAACAACTTAGTGGGTGTTACCCCTACCGTATGGCCCACATGGATGATATTTTGTATATCCACACCATCCATCCATTTCTACAGCTCATTTTAGGATGAGGTTCCAAAAATTATGCAGATCCAAATCTCAAGTGGACCATACCACTAGAAACAGTGTGATTGAGTGCTCCACCATTAAAAATTCCAAAGAGCCCATTGTAAGGTTTTGGTAATGTTTATTTGCAATCCAAGCTCTTAATAATGTCAATAAGGTCTTGATGAAGGGAAAATATAAAGATCAGATTGATCCAAAACTTTTGTGGCCCACAAAACATTTTTAATGGTTATTCATCACTGTTTCTAGTGGTATGGTCCACCTGAGATTTGGATCTTCTTTGGGTTTTGGATCACATCCTAAAATGACATGAAAAAACAGATAGACGGCGTAGATATATAAAAAATACATAAAGATGGCCCCCACACGGTTAGGGTAACACCCACTAAGTTGTTCCTGGGGTAACACCTAATTCGCGCCCCCAACCAATAGAATCCCTCTAATTTAATGACACTGGAGAATCCACAGAGAAAATGTGCAACCCCTCTCTCGATCCCAAGGTCAGCTTCATGTCCCCTGTACCCCACAAAGGTAACAGCAGATTAGCTGTGACGTTCTCTTTTGTACGATTTTAGCAAAGGCAGATTCCCGAGCCAAAACAAATGGGTTGAAGTCTGGCCTGGGTTTTAAAACATTGTGCGATACAGGTGAAGAGTAAATAATTGAATCCCAACCTCTCATCAGTTCTTCCTAATCAGTGTCTGATTAATGATGAAGAAATGGAAATGCTTCTTATGAGAACATAGTCAAGATTAAACAATGATAATTCTTTTGTTTCTTTCCTTCCAAAAACCCCAAAAGGCAGTGAAGGGAGTCAGCCCCAAAAGAGTCTTCCCCAGCTCTTTAAGTTGACTACCCCCAACTCCAAAATAAGCCTTGGAGGACCCACTTCACACTGAAGAGAGAAAATCCGAACATATCTAGCTACCTTGCAAAGAATAAAGAGTTGGCCTTCTGACCAGTCCTACCCCAAAGAGTCCTAAATTGTGTAAAAAAATTGTGTGCCACTTCCACATATTTGAGAATCGCTGATATCATGAATCTTGGCACAAAAAAAAAAGAAAAAAGAAAAAAAAAGAACAAAAAAAGAAAACAAAAAAAAGAAAAGAAAAGAATTGAAAAAGAGATGAAAGAAAACAAGAAAGAAAAGACAATAAAAAGGTATGCATTGGTCAATGAGTATCGCAGTTGACCTGTCCAATTTCTTGGTCAAGCCTTGAATTCAGGCCGAGTCTTGTCCAGTTACAGTGATTCATGAGCCGGTTAAAGGTTATTGAACCTGGGGATAGGTTCTGCTAGTTTATTAATTCAGCATGAAATTGAGGCATGTATCTAACCCACAAACCTAAAAGATAGGCCGAAGCCCAGCTCATGGTGGTTCAAGCCTGAAAGTCTGACTGGCTAGCCTGACCATTGCCACTAGGTTTTCTTTTTAAAGGTAAGACTATTATAATAATAATAATACGGAAGGTAAGATTTTTTTTTTTTTTTTTTTTTTTGTAAATTATGAATTATAGGTTTGTTCTTTATATGGAGGATAAAATGTTTCGAACTTATTGGGATCTGAAGAATGTGACTGCTATTTGTAGGCTGTAAGTAGGGAAATACGGAAAATATTGACAAATAGGGCAGCGAATTTCAACATAGCTCTGGACGATGTATCGATTACAAGCTTGACTTTTGGGAGGGAGTTCACGGCTGCGATTGAAGCTAAACAGGTTGCTGCCCAAGAAGCGGAGCGGGCCAAGTTTGTGGTGGAGAAGGCTGAGCAAGACAAGAGAAGTGCTGTTATCAGAGCACAGGTGAGCAAATGCGGTCCCAAGTTCTCCCATATTTCTGCCGAAAGCACTAATTGGTATTTTTGGCAAGATGCAAGCTGCACTTGCACAAGTGCATTTTGCAAAAAACTTGCAACTCTCACGTGGCAATGTAGTGCACGACGTGTGAAATCTAAATTGTTCATTGGCTGAGTTCCCAGTAGCAGTAAATGTCTGATAAAAAATGGAGTGGGCTCACACATGGCAATATATTGCAAGTTTTATGAAATCTAAGCTGTTCATCAGCTGAGCCCCCAGCTATAGTAGATGTCTGATAAAAAATTCAGGCGGGGGTCATTCATCCAGTGGGCCACATTTATTGGATGTGCACCTTTTTTAAGTTATTCAGACAAGCCTATTTTCAGCCAGCACTTCATCCAGTGCAGCTTGGATCTTGTGCATGTGTCATGTTGGCTCCTGTGAGCATTGAGTCCCTTGAAAGTGCAGTTAGCATGGAGCTTTACTTGAAGTAGCTTAATGAGTTAACTTTAGAAATGTATTTCACTCGTGATTATCTGTATTTTGATTACCAGGGTGAGGCCAAGAGTGCACAGCTTATAGGTCAAGCGATTGCAAACAATCCGGCATTTATCACGCTGAGAAAGATCGAAGCTGCGAGGGAAATAGCACATACGATTTCAAGTTCTGCCAACCGTGTGTTCTTGAGTTCAGATGATCTGTTGCTGAACCTCCAGGAGATGGATTTGGATACTGGGAAGAAATGAAACAGGGAAGTTCCGTTCACCCTTTTCCTCTAGTGCTTCTTGCATGCACAATTGCAGCTTCCAATGGAATGTTGATAATAATTTCGGAATTTTTACTAAGACGAGAGTGGGCCAGTTCCTTTTGGTGGTAGAAATAGGAAATTGTTTTTTTTTTTTTTTTCTTTTTTCTTTTTGTAGTGTCGGTGTGCATGCACTACATATTGGGGTGCATCATTTTTCAGTTGGGATGACATGATTACTACTGCTGATGACTTGCCCCTTTTCTGTTTCTCATATGGCGAATTGGAGATTTTATTGTTGGAAGAACCAGTTATGCGGTTTAGTTTTTTCTTTTTGTTGCATTTCTTTGTTTGCAATATTTTCCATGAAAGTGAAATGTGGATTTCAATTTTGTGTTCTTTTCTCTGTATCAAGTGGGACATACTCATATAACCCTCCTAATACTCACCTGGCTTCATGTTGCAAGAATCCAAATAATGGACAACTTGAATGATTACCTGGTGGAATCCATTCTTGTCTTAGCTATTCAAACAACACATCTCCACATGAAAGGAAAACCCTTTTTTTCTTTTCTGCTGTTTGGCGTTGAATCCATGGTTTCTAAACACGGCCTACAAATTTGGGATTATGCATTTGAGTCTGATTTGGCGGGGCCCATTGTTAAGATCCCTGCTAATACGCCAAAAGACCCAAGATTGATGGAATATGCTAGGCCAGGCCCCTGGATTGTAATGTACCACCACACTCCACAGACAACGTCTGCAACAGCACTCACCCTGCCTTCTTTTAGAGGTACCCCTTTTCACCTTCTGGTTGTCCAGGTAGCCTTTCACGGCTTGTGACACCCTCCATCCATAAGTTGAATACAATGTGGTGTGGTGTGGTGTGGTGTTGGCACTGGTTGCTGGAATGCTTTTACTTAGGTCCTTAAACCCTATCCAATCCATGTCAGGTTTGCCGAGCTTTCTTCCCAACTTTAATCAAGATTTTTATCATTTTAATGTTCTTAAACTACACATGATCTGACGGCCGCATGATCCTGATTCGTGGGTCGCCTCTGCAGGTGCACCTAGTAACAGTAAATGTGGGTCGTGAATTTTAGTGGTCTGTGTGGCTCTGGTTTTTCTACAGATTATTATTGTGTAAATAAAATGAAGTATTATATGCTGCTACTTAAGGTAGGTAGCACGTTCAAGCATGTGGACAGGTGTGGTAAAGCTCATGTTTTCTTGGGCTAGATTTCTGCAACCGGACACATGGCGTGGTCGCAGGGAAATTCCAAATTATTGGCCTAATTCTGGAGGGACCACAACCTAAAAACTGGACAAAAATTTGGACCAGTCAAACTATCCCTTTTGTGGCCATAGATTGAATGGCTAGGATTGCTTGATAAGTGTCATCTTTAGCATACTCTCCATCCATGAGCAATTTTGGGTGACTGTGTGAGTGCCACGTGTGAGTAGCTCAATTGGATGGCTTCATCTTAATCGTCCACGTGTGAGGAGAAAAATTTATAGAGCATCATAACGTGGAGAGTTTGTACTGAGGGGGACATCTGAGTCGATGAGCTGGACCATTGTCTGTTACCGCAGATAGGACTGTACTCGAAAGATCTCTTTGATGGGGGCAAATCTAGCCCCCGGTGTCCTTCAAATGGATGGTCCAGAAAAAAAGAACTGTGGTAATTCAATGGGGGAAAATAGTGAATGGTTGGATGGTTGAGAAAAAGAACCGTGGAAATTCATTGGGGAAATGGTGAATGGTTGGATAGTAGGATCTTCTAATCAGAGTGAGTTTTGTGGCACGGTTAGCGTCCACGATCGGCAATGGACTGGAACGACTGTGGACCCACTTGTACAAACAAGGTCTGAAGATATTTTAGCGAAATCATATGCCATAGAATCATTTGTTAGTTTTTCACCATTTAAAAAATGGCGGTAACTCTTCAACAATACAGTACAAATGGCATAGTTGTACAGCAATCCAAACCGTCCAAATTGCTGACCTAACTGTCGATGGAGCATATAAAAAATATTGTGTTGAGAAGATATCTAGTTGCGCACCATTTAACCCTTCAACAACACACATGGCAGATTTCACAGCAATCAGATGGTTGAAATTGCTGACCTAACTGCGGATGGAGCATAACCTAAAAATTGCACTGAGAAGGTAATTGTAATCATCTGGTTTTTCCCTTTGAATTTGGACCACTCACTACCTTACTTTCAACCATCCATTTGATAACTATTAATTGGATGGTTAGGACTGCGTGATCAGTGTGATTTTAGGGATACAATCCATCCACAATGGGATCCACTTTGTATGGTCTAGATAGCCATATATCGTGGCCACATGGAAGGGCGACGAGTTGCTACCATTTATAAATGGTGCTGAACCAACATAGCAGTATAGCCCAGATCACATAATTCCTCTTCAGTCATAGCTGTCTATCAATGGAGTGAGAATGGACCATCACAATTGAAAACTGGTCATTACCATCAAAGTTCTTTTTTATTTGTATTTTTTTTTTTTTTTTTTCCAGTATCTGGTCATTGAGAACTGAATGCTGATTGGTAGTGTGGATCATCCGAGCTAGTATATGGTTTCTCGCCGGCTAAAGCAGTGCGGCCCACCTGTTCCTGATGGGATCAAAATGATGGTAACTACCCGCAACTAGAGCCTACTCTGCCCCAACTCAATGAATGGATTTGGATGGTGAGCGGTCCAAATTGGAAGGAAAAATCAGACGGTCAGTATCACCTTTTCAGTGCAATTTTTAGGTTACGCTCCATCCACAGTTAGGCCAGCGATCTGGACGGTCTGGATAGAAGTAGAATTTTGCCACCTGTACGGTAGAAGAGTCAACATTTGAATCTACTCAATGAGTTCCTGATCCGTATACTTGCACGAGGAATGTTTCCCTACAAACGAACTACACGTGAAGTTCACATGCAATGTAACGTGTATAAAACGAGGAATGTTCTCCTAAAAACGAGCTGCACATTAACATACAACGTCCAACGATGTCGTTCAGAAGGTGGGCCCTGTCATGAATATCACATGATGCAAATATCAGGTCAGTCTGCTCAGCAGGTGGCAGTCGTACAAAAACAACAGGTGCATTGAACTACACGGAACAATGGTCCGATTCAACTGACCAACCTCCCACAGCGACTCACCTTTTGCATGGCCCAGAGAAGTACATGCTTTGCATGTGGGAACATGTGCACGTGAAATTCACATGCAATGCATTGCGGGTGAGCTTTCCTCTCATCGCTAATGTACGCATGGTAAGTTCAAATTCACGACCATTTGCAGTAATTTTGTGAGCGCACAGTTCAAAATCACAGCGATGATCTCAACCATTTGATTAGTGGCTTCAAATCGATGGTTTTATTTGAGGAGGCAATGGGCCATGTTTAGATGGGCTTGTGCAGTAAAAATCAAAGTAGCACAGGATGGGAGAGATTAGAAAAAGAAAAAAAAAAAAATGAATAAATTAAAGATCAGAAATGATAGATTTATTGTTCACATCTTGGCTTGAAGAGTTAATATCTTGAAATAGATTTGTTGTTCTTTTCTGGATATTCAGGCAAGGGATATGACAAATGCATTACTGATATAATGAACTAATAGATTTTGAAATTTAACAGGGAGATTTGCACCTCTAAGCATTGTAGGACTCGAAGCATTGACAGTGATGTGCCTCACAAAATACTATCAGGTCGAAAAGTTGGGGGCAGAAATGAGAGTATTAAGCTATGGATGGCTTGAACTGAGAATATTGTTTGCTTCTAGTAGGGATATGCTGTCTTTTTGGAGAGACGTTCACGTGCCTCTTCAGGACATCCATGAACCTTTTCATATATAATAGCCATCTTATACGGAAATGATTTCCCAGGACAGTCATTTGTCTCTTTTGGGCAAAAACAATTTACAAAAAGGTAAAAAGGCCTACAGCCACATGATAAAAAATACGTAACTACCATCCAAATCTTAGTTAACCCAATTGCCGCCATGTGTACAAGACCTAACAAACACTATGGTTGAAAACCTGTGCACCAATGGGTTGAACCCCTGGTTCGACCCTAGTTCACCCCTTAATCACACCATGGCTTAAATGAATACAAACCATGTCCAAAAAAAATAAAAAGATCTTTTCCTTGTGAGGATGTGCATGCTTAAGAAGTGGGCGCACTCAAAGGCATTCAATCAGCAAGAACTCTTCATTTTAGCAGTAATCTATGAGTGCTTTTAGAAAGTTTTTATATATAGTATATTTACTAGTGAAATTTATTTTTCTTACAAAAAAATAGCATTTTCTAGTCCATTTATTAATCAGGTCTGAAATTCAAATAATCAGTGTCTATTTGCATGCCAAAATTAAAAAATAAGGGACATCTTATCTGTACTAGGTCTTTGGGGCAATGTCCATCCACCGTCGAATCCAACATACCAATGGCCTGGGCCATTGAAGCAAGGGCCCCATATAAAAAAGAGAGAAAGAAAAGGATGAAGAAAAGAGAGAGAGAAGAAAAAGAAAACCCAAGTACACCCTGTGTGTCATCAGTCCAGGAAACACTACCTGATGCATCTGTAGTTTTCACCAGGCTTTTTATTGATTTGAAAGAAAGAACCATCTGATTGGCATACCTTGTTATGTTTATGACACAAGATTCCATCAGCCTTGTTTGAGCATCTGGCCAGAGACCCCCATTTCACAACTGCATCTGAAGATCTTTATTTTGATGGTCATCATGAAGCTCAAATTCAGAATTCCAATTTAAATTTATATGATCTTAAATATAAATTACATGATGAGGATCCTGCCAGAAAAATGTCGACAATGCAGGGATCAAACCATCGTCATCACGACATTGAAATGAAATCACATATGATTCGAAAATGGGATCCATAGTGATCCACAAGATTTGGCTGTTGGGTCCCCCCATTCATGAATCGCTTCCCAAAAATCTCCCCATTGGGACAATCTCATCCATTTGATTTTTTCAACTGCAAATATACAGTCAAGAAGAGAAATCCAGCAATGGCCCACATTCAACTGAAAAAGGCCCAAATTGATTGTCGCACTCCTGTAGCTGACATGATCATGATCACATGAAATGATGCAACTGAAATTAAGGGGTTGTTTGGCTTTTGGGAAATGGATTCCATCAGTGAGGAGCTGAATTGTGTCTGGGTTTGGGAAGGATGGGAAATGAATGCAGCAATGGCCCACATTCAACTAAGAAAGGCCAAATCGATTATTGCACTCCTATACCTAACAAGATTATCATCATGTGGAATGATGTAGCTGAAGTTTTAAGGGGTCGTTTGGCTCCTGTGAATGGATTCCATTCGTAAGGGGCTGAATTGTATTTGGGTCCGGGATAGGGTGGCAAATGAATTTCCATTGGAGTCCATTTCCCAAATTTTGCCCATTCTATGATTGCCATCTTTAAGATGGGTTACATCCAATGATCATATTTTTGAAAATGATGAAAGGCCTCTCCACTGCTCTGCATTCCCAGTATCCAAACACAAACTGAATTCCTGAGAAAACACCATAAATGGAATCTCCTCTTTCACTGGGAATTCGTTTCCTTGAAACAGATTCATGATCCCTTTTAAGATTTCAGGGAGCCAAATGACCCCAAAGGAGCATGTGCGAACTTTGATGATGCCCTGAAGTGAGAAGACACTCTTCACTTAAAAGTACTCAGAAATCAAAGAAGATGAAACAAACTACGACATATATTCACAAGCTTGCTACAAATTCATCATTCAGCATGGGAGCAAAACCTATGTTCATTCCAGCAGAATTAAGCCGACAGCTTAAAGTAGAAAAAGGATAGCTTCCAGGCATAGTTCTAAAACTCGCTGACTTGACTCGAAACTCAGCTGAGTCAACTTGATTCAATGAGATTTCGAGCGAGTGTCTATGTAACTCAGTCTAGACTTGATAAGGCATTAAGGCTCATTGAGTTGGCTGACAACTTGGGCAATTCAGACATGACTGAGCATGACTCAGCAAATGAGTAGGAAATTCTTCATTTGAGTAAATATAATATAGAGTCAAATCAACTTCAGACTTGCTCGAGTCCTCGAGTTGACCTGACTGACTGGACATTGAGTCAAGTTGAGTTCTTTGGGTTTTAGAACTATGCTTCCAAGATCCTTTGATGTATGTCCTACTTCAATATGTCATGTTTACTCGTACACGTATGACATTAGCTGTGAATCAGGCATGGCAATATATGCATAAACCAAGAGCAAGTGTTTCAGATTGCATTTGGATTCACTACTAAATTGGATTTCATGATCTTGAATGACAAGAAAATGACCAAGTGTTACTCTCTGGTGGGATATGAAAGGAGTTGAACAGAAATATGAACAGTGGTCCCTCAAATGAATACTAGTGAAGGTGATTACAATTTGGTCATTTCCTCAATATGAAACAAAGTGTTGCAATTCAGTTGAATGCTACATGCAAACACAGCAGGTCAGAAATGTAGTGTTGTGCTATGCTAGTTTTGATTGGGCTGGAGTCCAAATGATAAAACATCCACATCCAGATCCCGCTATGAATCTCGTGGGATGTAGTAGAAAATGAAAAGATTTATCCCAAATCCGTTGCTGTATAGGGCTTTAACAGAAATGACTAAAATGACAAGGCTCAAATAAATGTTCAAGCGTCTGCTAAATTGTGATGAATAGAGTGCTCCACAGTTGCATCAAATCCCGCATGCTATGCTTGAATGAAAAATATCAAAGCTGACAAATGTTTCATTGGGCAGCCTCTGGTATAAATTTCAGGTAATGATTACTCCAAATAAAATGCCAGAATGAAATGTATAAACTATCTCTTGGGGGTGTCAGTTTCCTTCATTGGATGGTGATTTTGTCACAATCATAAGGCCGCAGGTTTGATCCCAGCTTTTTCATCATCATCTTAGCCTCTCTCCCATGGTTTAAGAACTTGATCAAACTAAATCAGATTTTAGTAAGACCCAAACAAGCTCGGTTTGATCATGACTCGATCAAAACTCCAGAAAATCTCTAACTTAGACTACTAAAAAAAAAACTCGAAAAAATACCCAAGAAACTTGACAAAACTCGAATAATACTTATATACTATTTGTATTTTAAATAGTAAATGTTACTCAAAAGGTTGGAAAAACTCATACGGCTTGACTTTTCAAGGAACTCGTCCAAGTTTTTGAGTTGACTCAACTTGACTGGGTCTTGCGTCGAGTTCTTGTATTTTTAAACTATGCTTTCTCCCAACATTTTGGGTTTGGATTTTAAATGGTTGATTGCAAAAGGTTATTCCATCTTCTGCCCACTAGACATCAACTTTCCTCTTTTACCAATGCTCTTGGAATAGGCCCTGGCAGCTTACATTGACACGGTTCATTTGCCAACACAATCCTAACTGGTAGCCCAACCATTACGTGTCCGCTCCAAAGGGCTACCAGGAATGAAAGCAAACTGCTCAGCACAAAGCATTTCTCTACATGCCAACATGGTCCCACAAACATGAAAGAGGAAAGTTTACCAGGAAAACAGACCAACCAAGCATGTTGATAAATCTTGCTTGTCCTTGGATATACTGGTGAGCCACAAGGGTTATGCTTTGCAAATTATTGAAATAAAAAACTTCCTCTACCAATCTAGGGATGGCAATCTCTCATCTCTGACTCTAACCTTTGAAAATTACCAGAAGCTCTACATGTTTTCTGCAATTAATTTACATAGTCAGTCTCCATTAATGCATATTTTACACACATCACTTTTCCAGGTCTATTGCACGAAATCAAGCAACAAACCATCTCCGAGAGAACTCAACAGTCCAAGAATCCTAAACAAACTAGAAATCACGTTCTATTATGAACGCAATCGTTAGAACGAGTCCTCTACCAATCTAGGGATGGTGATCTTCATCTCTAGCCGTTTCAGCCCTCTCTTTTCTCCATGCTCATCGCACCTGATTCAATCATCCACACACACAACGAGCTGCCATTTGCTACGGCTGTTCATCCATACCAAAAAATGAAGTGCAAAACTAGTCTCTCAGCATAAGCGTATCACATGAGTACCAAAACTTGGGAATTATGGACATAACCCTGAAACCCAATATGAAATAATGATTCTATGAAACTATGTTGCTCAGTTCCATCAAGAAAGTGGAGCACCAAGTTGGATGCACGGATAGGTTTAATGGAAAGGGATGCCCCCTTTCCAAAGACTTCAAATCCAGATTTACTAGGATTTTGGAAATTGATTATTTAGAATTTGTAGTGAATTCTGTCTGTAGAGCAACAATTTCAACAATTTGTTAATTTCATTATGCCCCTTTCTTTTGAGAAACTGGGGATTTCAACTTTTCTCATTCAAAGGCATTAAAAAAAAAATATTGAAGCGGCATTTCATGCATGGTTTTGCTTTCCAAGCATTTTTTTTTTTCAGCATCCATTGACCATTTTGGAGACTTCTTGGGAAAATTACTAGAACAATCCCTTTCAACAACATGAACCTGTCTAAGCCCCATGCAAGTTCTGTACAAGTTTGCAGAACTCACACCACTGAAGTTATTCATGAGAATTCACTAATTTCAAAATATCCCTGGGACCCAGCACAGCTACTCCAAATGCATACTACAAAGGTTGAACTTTATTTCCAATAGAGGCACTATATAAAGCTTAGGCCAAAAGTTTATACTGTACCATTCTGGTTTTCAGTCCGTAACCGATCTCAACCACTTTTATCATGGGCCCCACTGCAGATTGCCCAAGCACCAGATATCTCTCAGATGGAAGAATCCTAACCCTGCAGTTGGTGGCCAATGAAATACAGCAATGGTTCACATTCAACCGGAAAACGCCAAATATTCTAAAGCTATGATCTTCTCCAATCTGGGAGACATTTGGTGCATGGGCCATCCATGGTGAGGCATGGGTGAGGCATGAGCCCCACTTGTACAACCAAGTGAAAAGCTAATGAACTGTACAAACTCTCAGCCTAAGCACTGTATGATATCTCATTTCCAATATGGTGAACCTGAAAAGAGGACCTTCCAGGAGAAACTCGAACAGAAGAACAGGCGATGACACTGGGATAACTGCCAATACATCAAGTGAAACTGGAATCTCCAAAAACAAATGCCTACTGAGCTTGACATAACCTGTAATATTATGGAACCGTTGGCGGTTTCACTATGCTCCAGATCATCTCTACAACCCAAGGCTGCCACAGAAATTCCTCAACATGGAACAATAATAGCTGCGGGGATGTAGAATTTGAAATGTTTTCCTTTTTTTTTCCCCCTTTTTGATCGGCAACTAAGATTTTATTAAGAAAAAGGGGGCCCAAAGGTTATTACAAGGAAGAAGCTAATACAAAAGAAAGCCAATTAGATGAGGTGGATGACTCCGCTCACCAAAGGAATAATGAACCCGGAAGCAAACAAGGCATTTAACTCTAAGAATAACATCAGATGCAAAAGTGCAAATTCCGTTGAAAGTGCCATTGTTCCATTCCTTCCAAATTGCCAAAAAGACAGGCACAAAGTGGAGCTCCCAAAGTAGCTTGCACTTCTTTTGGGGATGTCGAATTCTCCATGTTTCTAACAGTTGATGGATAAAATTAGGTACGGACTATGCCACATTTGCCTTAAAAACTGTGAAATCGACAATGATGAGGAGGTGGTGGACAAATTCAACATCTGGAAGACACAAATAGCAACCATTAACAATGATCATGTTACGATGCTGTAGCTGATCCACTGTGAGAATGAGATCATGATCAGCAAGCCAGGTAGATTTTGAGATGTTTTAAGGGAAATTTATTTGAAACTGTTAATTGTAAAATAATAATACAAGAGTCCCTCTCAGGTCCACACCATCAAATCCATCTTAATTGTTCCTTCAGCAAGGTAAGTATATGCCTAAAATAACATAAAGAATGACAGAATAATATGATAGAGTAAATTTTCAGTAAGGAATAATTTGCACTTTCTTCGTTTTTTCAGCATAAAAGAAAGGAATGAGCAAAATAATAAGAAAGGGAACCTGAGAAAATAACAACCTTAGCTAAAATGACAAGTAAGAAACATGGGATATCTTCTAAAATGACATCCTTAACTAAAATAGACGACCTTAGCAAAAATGACATACCTTAGTTAAGCAACGAGCAGCATGGCAGTGTTAGGTGACTCTTCTAGATTACAGCTAAAATGGCGTATCAGAAACATAGGATATACATGCCAATTTGAAGGTTGCATAACATGACCAGGTCTAATGCATGGAATGCAACTTGAAACAACGTTGCACATTGAGATGCCACAGTAACCAGTGGTTCCATACCCTTGTAGATTGCAGAAATCGTATTGTTTCAAAAACCCCACAACAATGAGCACATATTCAGCAAACCTGTGAAAAGATATAACCATGGATTGAATTCCCTTCATTTCAGGCAGAAGGAATGGATAGCAATTCTGCAATCTCAAGCATGTCAAGGTTCCCCACACATGGAGGACGCTTGGCCTCTCCTGCAAAATGGAAAGGAAATGAAATCCAGTCAAAGTTTTATGTGACCAAACTTAAAAAGCCGACATCAATTTTTTACTTTTATCATGTTTAATTTTTCAATGAAATGAGCATTAGGGTGCGTTCGGACATGCCCCAAATCAACATTTGGTTGAATTCGTCATTGAAGTGATACAGTTTTGAACTTGCTGACAATTTGGGGCCATGCTAAATATGAAATTCAACTGGGGGAGTTATTAATTTTCCACCTTTCCACTCCAAAATAACAATCCGGCTGGGAAATTCCATTTTCTTGGAAAAGCATTCCCATCCACCTTCAATAGCAGGGTACTTCCAGAAGTAACCTTGACCTTCTTTTTCAATAAAGATGAAGGTTAACAATCCTGTGAATAGTCGATATATCTGCAGAATGAGAAGACCTTAACTGTAATGATGATTGGAAATTATACGGCCCGCTGGTAGCATAGGATACCCAAGCAAAGACAGACATCGTGGGAGGAAATTACACATATCAATCGCCCTGAAAATTCTCCACAATCCACCCGACTGCACTCTTGCATGATGAAGCCATTTCTACTCAAGAGACCTTAGAACATGAGCCAATGAGAACTCATATTCCTCCACATCCCTTTCAAACAGTTCTTAATTTAATCCAAAACCTTGGTGTGAACAACCACTATAGACTTTTCAACATAGAATCAAGATATGAAAAAGAAGATTAAAAGATGGAAAGAACTATTTCTAGTCTATTCAAATGTATCGATTTCATCCAGGTAAAACAAAATTGAACAGGAGCCACATATAAATCAAATGTAATTCATCCACATCGTTAATAAAAATCACTCATCAACAATGTCTGTTAGCACTCAAAGAGAAGAGGTAAAAAGACACCCTCCACCCCGAAAGCCTACTCATTCTTCCAAGCATACAAAATCAGTGAGAATCCAAGACCTTGCAATTGGCTTTCTCTAAAAATCTGTGAGCAGGACCAGGGCACCACGGACAGGTCTGACGCATGGCCGGACCACAATTTCTCAGTGGATATGCAAGTCTGGAACATGAACACCGCGTTCCCGAGGGTCGTGCTGAAAAGCCAGTTATGGACATCCCAAAACACCTCCACGGGGACTCCTTCCACCACAATAGTCTGGTTTCCCCTGAATTTCCATGTCAGGTGCTTCACCTGCATGACTGTCTTCTTATCGATGTGGATTGAGAGGCATGGGTCCTTGAGTCCGGTCGTCTCGCACTCAATCAGAATGTCATGAACCTGCCCATCGTCCCAGAACTGTGCCTTGGTACAGTACACCCTCCTGCCAAAAATATGCTCTCGCTTGGATATAAATGCTGCATTTGAAGGAGGGGGTCCGGCGTTTGTCTTCCTGCATGCCTCCTTGCCCAAATCACCGAGCAGAAGGACCATCTCACCGTCGAAAACGATCGCCAAGTAGAAGGCCTCCAATGGCTCGGGACTGGACCCGAATTTCGCTGACGAGAGGTCCCAAAAGATGTCGACTTTGGTACCATCCACCTCCAAACTCTTTGATCCTTTCCTCTTAGAGAACAACCATGGCTTTATATCGACTTTACAGAGGCACTGATTGGTAGAATCATCTATCCCAACACTAAGACCCTGGCCCATCAAATTCTTGCTCCATGTAACGGTGATCAAGCAAGATCGACCACACAATCGACTCTGATAAACGCATGTAACCAAATTCTGAGCGTTTTTGGCCGACCCAGATGAAGAATCTGCAACTTGGACTCCATTTTCACCAAAACATGAAGGGAAATCCCTCATCCTGATAACAACAACAACAACAGCAGCAATCCAATCTCTTCTTTCTCTTTCTGTCTGTCTTTTTCTTCTTGTTTGTCGAAAAAAAAAGATCGAATCTTTACATAAAAAAAAAAAATCGAATCTTTCTTTCACAGAAGGCCGAAAATCAAGGAACCCAAATCAAAGAAGTTTCCAAAAAAAGCTTCCCTTACCTTACTCATTCAAAAACTCAAGAACCCACCTCAGAAAATGCGGCAGAGAACTGCCTCAAGAAGGTTCGAGATGATTTGGGTCTTGGGCTAATGTTTTAGAGAAATGAAAAGGAACCCAAATCAAAGGCAAGTATGGGGAATGTGGGCAGTGAAAAAGAAGAAGGGAAGGCAACCAACCAGACAATCATGTCACTGTCAGCAGCTGGAGTGACCTTGCTGAGACCATGGCTAGAATAGCTTCAATCCCAGATATAGAAAATACGGTGAAAGAAGCAGAAAAACCATCTAAGAAAAAGAAAGAAGATAGAATGGAAGGAAATTGCAAATGGGATTGCTCAAAAGGCGAGAAAGAAAGGCAAAAGGCATCTCTCTCAGAGGCTTTTCTTTCCTTTATTTTTGCTTTAACATGCCATAAACCACATGCATTACAGATGTAAAAACAAAGATATGGTGTGGCAACTTCCACACACAGATTTTCAACAGATTCTCTTTGAACGAGGATTTTATAACTCTCTCTGTCTCTTTAACGGTAGTTGATTACATATATACTCTGCTCGAGCGTGATGGTTCATACGCATGCGCTGCTAAATTGTACACGTGGAATACTTTGATTCAAGTTGAACAGTACATATTCGGCCCCGCTATAGGTGGATAGTAGAATGATCATAGCCTTTGATTAATGGACATCTGTTTGTCGAATTCGCCCATTAGGCAGTTAGACCACTGGACGTTTTGTGATCCAAAACTGGTGGGACCCACTATTTGGGCGGATGTACGGCGTGTGCAGGATTTCCAAGTGCATGAGTATGAAACATCCAAGTCTGGCAGAGTATCGAAGCATTTATCTTGCAATTGATATAAAAGGGAAAACGGTTTTGGATCTGGGCACAGTTAAATGCAGGCACGAGGTAGCATTAAATTGGGAGAAAGCCGGGATGGCCCACTATAAAAAAAAATAATAATAAAACGCTTGCGTGATTACGCGTAATCATGCCGGGGCATGAATATTCGTCAGGTGGATTGAAGACTTCGAGTTGATGAGATCCACACCGTCAATCAGGTACACCATACGATATTTGGTTTGGAACCGAAAAATACGGCTGATTCACAACTAAAGTGGGCGACACAATGGGGAACAGTTCAGAAGGGAAGTTCCACCATTAAAATCGTCCAAATTGTTTGTGGGATCCACCGTGATGTTTACATTCCATTCAATAAAGTCATCTGACGTGATGCACAGGATGAATGGATTCCCCGACAATCATAAAATTACAAACCCAGGTGAGCTACACCACAAAATGAATTTAGATTTTTGGTGTGGCCCACTTAAATCTTTGATTGGATTTGCTTATAGAGTCCATCGTGAAAAGTTGCAGCGCACGTGATGGATGGGATGGATCTGATGAATATTCAGCCCAAGATGGTGCTTGGTTAGTTGTAGGCACGTCTTCGGAATGACTACGAGTAGCCAAGCTAGCGCAATCCGAGAAAATACTAGATCGGATTGAAATCGGATTTTTTTGCAACTCATCCATGGTAAACGTGGCATGCATGGATGGAAATCCAGACTGTATAAATCGTAGGCCAGATCGTGAATGGAGATGGGCGCGAATTAGGTGTTACCCCGGGAACAGCTTAGTGGATGTTACCCCTACCGTATGGCCTACATGGTTGATATTTTGTATATCCACTCGGTCCATCCGTTTCTCCGGCCTATTTTAGGTTGAGGTTCCAAAAATGATGCAGATCCAAATCTCAAGGGGACCGTACCTCTAGAAACCGTGTGATTGAGTGCTCCACCATTAAAAATTCTAAAGAAGCTATCATAAGGTTTTGGTAATGTTTATTTGCAATCCAAGCTCATGTTAATAAGTTCTTAATAAAAGGAAAATAGAATTATTAGATTGATCGAAAACTTTTGTGGCCTATAAAATGTTTTTAATAGCTATTCATTATTATTTCTAGTGGCATGGTCCATTGAGATTTGGATCTTCTTAGGTTTCGGATTACATCCTAAAATAATATGAAAAAATAGATAGACAGAATAGATATATAAAAAAAAAAAAATACATCAAGCTGGCCCACACGGTTAGGGTAACATACATTAGGCTGTTCCGGGGGTAACACCTAATTCGCACCCAATGGAGATGGCCAAAATCGTACTGATCTGATGGTCGGTAGACAACAATGGATGGTTAAAAAGAAAAGTCCAGAGAATCGGGTTATCCTCCGATCATTGAGACTTTCAGGCTAGGGTCCATCAACGATAGGGCCCACGGGGATGGTGCGGATTGAGCGTTCGCGTACGGCGTACCCCACGTGAATTGCGGATGATGAGTCTCCATATTTTAGTAAAATTGCAAACACACATTTTAACATAGAGCACGCAGTATAATCTACTGTGGGGACTGAAAAGATCCAATGCTCCCGGAGGAACAGAATTCTGTACCGTACACGTGGAAAACTTATATTATGATCTGAACCATGCATCCTGTGAGATTATCCTTTAATTCCTCACTTTTTAAAAATCTACTTGATTGGGATATCTACCCATACAATGGATGAACCTTTTCACATAAACTATGAATATCTGTTTTTCTACACCACGGATTAAATATTTATAATTTTCCAGCAGAGAAATTCTTGGGCTCTGACCCATTCAATATTAGAACTCACTGAACGGTCGAGATCTCTTCGATTCACGTCACATGTGCGGCAATGACATGGAGGGTAATTGATCAGCTCCCGTGTTTGTGTTACTACATTATAGACCCATGAATAATGAACGGGGGAGGTCCGCTAAGCCCAAACGTGTGTGGAGCCCAGCCCATCCACACAAAGGCACGCCTGCTGATAATAACACATGCGTGAGTTTTGAGCTTTCCATTAGGTGGGCCACAACGTATGAAAAAAATAGGAGGCTAAAACAGTTCTGGCCATCAATTTGTTGAGAACAATGTAGCTTCTTAGGCCACCTGATGAATGGCTGGAATCTTATACACGTGTTCTATATTAACACGTGCATGTGGAAAAGGGCCCTACACGCTTGTGGGCTTAGCAAAGCTCTTGGTTGGGTTGGTTTTGTTGGTCGTCTGAAGTTGAGCTAATGTCTTTTTTCTATTTTCTATTTTGTTTTTTTCCTTGAGAAATGCACTAATGCCCTGTGAGCACTATGGGTTGTCGTGCTGCTAGTTGCATTGAGACATCTAGACAATACAATCCATTGATCCAGACAGTTCATTAGGTCCAGCTCACATTCCATGGTTTACATGGCAAACATCAGACTCATCTGAAAAATATAGCCATTTGATCAATATTATTTGATATGGACGATAAAGATCACTCACACAAAAATAGGACACTAGTCAATGAGTTGTAATGCGATTTTTGCAAAAATAGACTCAATGGACAGTTCAGATCAATTGATCTGACTTTCTAAGATGAATTGTTGCAACTAAGAGCACTATAACTTTAGTGCTATAGGGGAGCACTGGAACACTTCCGTCTCTTCCACTCCCTTTTTTTTTTTTTTTTTTTTAATTTTTATGTTAACCTCGAACGTTTTTCCAAACACGAGCTTAGAAAATGCCTGCGAGGAGCGGACTTTATTACTTTTCTTTTCTTTTTCTATTATTTATTTATTTTATTAATGAAAGTGAGATGAGGTTTGCCGTACGCTTGTGTCCATGGCACGTCCGAGAGTAGCCATCCTATTGTGCTTGTGATTAGTTGGCTACTCAGGGCTAGAGCTGTACATCAAGCCGTTCTGAATAGAGCTACCTAGCTTAGCTTGGCTTGACCAGTAGATAAGCTTTGCTCGAGCTCAGCTTCGTTCCACCATCGAGCTGAAATGGCTTGGATCAGTCGAGCTTTCAAGTTCAATTTTAACATGAAAAAATTAAAATTTAAGTAGGCCTGACTCAAAAACTTGACCTAAAACAATTTAAAATCTAGACCTAAAAGGTAACTCCAGCCCATTGACACCCTTGACTACTATTTCACTTATTTTTATTAATAATTTTTTCTCTTATTCCTTTGCTCTCTTCTCATATGAGACTAAACAACCTCTATTTCCAACTAAGGGAGTCGAGTCAAAACTCAAATCAAGTCAATATAAACCAAGTTTTGAGTTGAACCGAATCAAGCTAGGGTCAGCTCAAGCTTGGCTTGAAAATCTTCAAGCTATTTTTTTTTCAATTAGTTCTAATCCAACGTCTAAATTGAGCTGAACCAAGTCAAGCAAGGTCAACCGAGCTAGCTCCACTCGTGTCTCGCCTGCTAGCCCAACTGCAGCCCCATGGATGGGTGGGTGCATTGTGTGACTAACCTTGTGGTTGCGTTGCCCAGCTAACAGGGAGGGTGCATTGCATGACTAACAAAAGAAGAAGAAGAAGAAGAAGAAGTGACCTCAACTTGTGTACATCTCTACTCCGGGCCGATGGCCCACCGAAACTGGGCTAGTTTGGTCCACTAGAGGAAGGCCCACTAGGCTGATCACCATTAAGAGAGGTCACTCATCCTCCTGACATTTTACATTCATAGACGGCTATCCAAACCATCCAAATTATAAGGCGCAATTTAAATGGAGTATATCTCCAAATTATACTAATCAATCAATTATAACCATCCAATCGATGGGCATAAAATGAATGGTTAAAAGTAAAGTAATGGTCCAAATTCCATTTTTGGGGTTATGCTCCATCGACTTGGATCATCAATTTAGATGGTCTGGATTACCGTACAACTGTGCCATGTATGCATTTTCCTTGGCCCTCCATTTTTGTATAGGGTACATTGAATCGAGTGATCTTCAAGGGTCATGGACAAGCGTCACAATGAAGAAATCTTGATTATTAAAGGGTCCACTAGCATATTTTCTAAGTCTTAATCAAGGAAAAATTACCACAAACCCCCTAACAAAAAAAATCAAGATTAAAATACCCGGTCAAATTTTTTTTTATCCTCTGTAAACCCTTGTTTCAATATTTATTGGGAAATAGCCCTTCCCAGAGGGCACTGGCAAAGTATACCAAAAGTCAGTGTAGTACACTCATGAAGTCAGCTATAAATGCATGTGAATTTGGACCGTTGGATTAGTTTACTTACTGTCTATTTTTCCAATATAAGTGTTCTCAGCCTCATTAGTGAACTGATGTTATCTTTTACCCCACGAGCGAGCTATCGGCATGCACTAGATCATAGTGTGCACTGAGAAAATATTCCAAAAATTAGGGTAGTGTAGTCACAAAGTGGGCCATACATGTGCATTGGATTTGGACAGTTGGATTTATTTTCTTACCGTTCATTCTTCTAATACAAGTGCCATCAGCGGAACGATATTATCAGCTAGGGCATGTTCAAGGTGTATACTACGTGGTGAATGGCTTGGATCTTTGACATGTGTGCTACGTTGTCACGTGCAGCCTAATTTAGCAAAGTGCACTTGAACCAACCTGAGTCTAGGGTCGTTTTCATGGGATGAAAAATATCACTGGGTTTTTCTGTCACAATTCATTAATCGAGGGTCTTTTTGTGATTTTTCGTTAAATCAAGGAATGTTAGGAAAACCTGAAAAAACTAATGAGGTGTTGCTCATCTGCAACCGCGTGCAGGATTCAGTATATGTGGAGCCCATGGCTCAATGATCCAAACCATTGATCTAAAAACATGCACAGCTGATAGGGTTTCCCAGAAAACCTTCAAGATTGTAAGATCCCAGCCTTTTGATCAATGGCCCAGAAAAAGAAGTGAAGGTAATTCAAATAGAAGTAGTCCAATGATCAAAAGGTTGGAATATTCCACTGTTGTGATCTTCTGGGAGTCAATGTGAGGGCCTATCATATAAACGGTTTGGATCATAGGAACATGTCCCACATGGGCCTTCATAAATATTTGAATTGGGCTTGGGCCCACAAGTCAGAATGAGGAGAATGGGCTTGTTGACTAGAGGTGCATGTTCTAAGGGCGGCTAGATCTTATCCGGCCATGATCCATGACCAGACGAGATGTCATGGTCCCTGTAAGTGAGAAATGTCAGGAATGCCCTCTATTCCATGGCATTTCGGATATTGCAAAAAGAAATGGTGGGGCTGGTCCTTATGTGCCCTGCCCTACGCGTCCATTTTCATCCAGTAATTTTCACATTTATCATGTCGTGGCCCATTTTGGGTCCATCTCTCTTTCTCTCTCTCATGTGTTCTTCCAGTACTCATTTCGACGACTTCAATGCTCGATCAAGAAATTGACCAATTGGTCCACATTTAATGTAAAAGTGGGGTCCACCTGATTACCAGACGGACCCAAATCTTGGCTCATGGTACATGCATGGAGGGACCCACATGATAAACGATTGAATCTTCACATGTGTGCCACATCTGGCCTGTTCCACAGACAAATGGAATTATAGTGATAGCATCCAATTGCATCTCTCTCTCTCTCTCTCTCTCTCTCTCTACCAACTTGGATTACGACTTTCATACAATATATAAAGGGTCATGATTGAATGAGGGCCCATCACGTGAGGGGGCGGAACTTAGAGATCGGGTGGGATGGGACACGTGTCAAATATCCAGAGTGCTTACGGTTGGGATTAGACGCCTCTAATCTCCATGCATGAAGACTACTGGCCGGTCGATCACTCTGGAGCTAAGACAGCGTATTTCTAGAACATTTTTTGGGCATCAGGCAGGCCGATGGGGGTGTTCAGCTAGTGAACCAATCGGCTGGTAGTTTCCTAATTGGACTTGGTTTCTTGCGCGGTTTGTTGCGCAAGGAGTTTCTAATTTCGGTTTTTCCCTATTTAAGGGGATGCAATCTGGGATTAGAGTTGCCGCCAATGGGCCAAGAGATTGAGATAGTTCTAGGGCAAGAGAGAGCTATGTGGAAGCTAGGAGTTCTCTAGGAAGAGGGAAATGGATGGGTTTGTCATTTTCATGTAAGAATTAACTTTGTTAGCTTGGGATTTTTCTTGTGGGCTGTAATTCAAGTTGTGTTTCTTCTATCTCTTGTAACTTCTGATATTATAGTGGATTGGTGCACTTTGTGCCGTAGTTTTTTTACTCGTGGGGGGTTTTTCCACGAAACAATCGGATTGCTTCTTGTGTGTGTTGATTTACTTGTGTGATTGCCATTGTAGTGTCTTCCTCGCCTGCTTTGATTGTTTCTAATGCGGGGCTCCTACCTCCAACACTTACATGGTAGGACAATGCATGGACATGTCATTTACCAAAAATAATACTAGTCCTCAAAAGTTGAACGAGAAAAATGGTAAAAACAAAAAATCATGTGTGGCTATTTGATAAATGGTCAGGATATCTGACATGTATGCCATCTTCCTGGATCTTTGACACGTGTTATCTCCCTTACATGAGGGAACTTCATTGAACCACGACCAAATGCAAAAAGTGGCAAAGCTGCGAGCAATGAAGACACTTACGTAGCTTTACGAAACCTTTTGCCTTGTTTCTTGCGCCCCTCATAAGTAGCTATCATTCATTTTCTTGCATTTTCTCTATGGAACATCAACACGTCCATCCAATAATCAAGTAAAGGCTTGGGTGTGAACATTGACTTTCCATCGTATTTTCTTCAAAAGCGTACCATCCATTGCAGTTTCCCTGCTTCACATGACTCCATGCCCACATGGCATGGAAACTGTGCTTTGTGGATTTTATTTCACTACCGCTACCAATTTTTCTCGCATGCCCATGACCAAATGGCTCATTTATGTATATGTTGATTAGCCACCATTGAGCTTTTTGGGGCCACGCATAATGCATATGTAGAATCAAAACCTTTCATCAAGAGATACTCCTCTTGGAAACCATTCATCTAAGAATCTCCATCTCAAAATGATGCTAGAAAGAGCACGAAACAACCAGAACAAAATCACTGTCTTCCTTAAGTAATCAATACTTTGAATCAGAGAAAAAGAGTGAAAATTTATATATATTTTTTTATTGAATAAAGATCTAAGGTTACTGAATTACATCACTTACATGGATGACCTACCTAATTTAAATAAAAATTTTCTGAATGATAAAATCTCTTCCAAAGGCTAAATTTACCAAAATAGAAACGACAATAGGAACTTACTTGAAGCATTTCCTATATATCATAAGCAATTTTAAAACAAAAGACAAAAATTTTAAAACTGTAAAAATAGAGAAATATGACGAAAATGAAAATTACTAAAAGTAGTAAGAATCTTAGAAAATCTGGATTTTAATACTAAGACATGCATTTTCTCATGAAACTAATGTCTTCAGTTGGCATAGCCAGTTAAATCATTCCAAATGCATTATTACATAAAAATCATAGGTCATATGTTCTGTGACGACAAAAGTTACAGCTATTTTATTGTCAACACTACTAACTACAATTTCTCTATATAAGAAATGAATATATTTGAACCGGACAAGCCTAGGGCTAATAATATCATGTTTCCACGTAAGACGGCCTGGTTCTGATGGAATATTTCTACTTTCATTTGGATTTCTTTTGGTCCAGCTCTGCTAAGACTGAATCCGCAGCCTGCTCTACATCACAACAGCTCTAAATGGGACACAAGGGAGTAACATACAATCATACTATCTTCACTTGTTATGGCCACCTAAATCTTGGAACGCTTTAATTTTTGGCGTCCCTTAATCCTGGTGGGGTGCACTTATGACTGGGTTGGATGACATATGCACATGCACAATACGTCAACTCCACATCTCATGTGGAATTTTCTATTGTGGGTGTCCCCTACTAAACGTCCCCCATTGTTCTCTTAGGTACGTGGACCACAGAATGGATTTTGGGTTCGTTGCTTACAGTTGGGGGATGCTTGTACATGTAATGGATCGATTTGATGGCACTCAAACATCAGTGGACCCAGACAACTCTAACTAATGGTAATTCCCATGCGTTAGAATTGCATGTGATCGTTTCTCTTTCTTTTTTCTTAGTAAAGATATTATGTTATGCTCAATTGAAAGAAATCAATGGTGTAGGCGGGTCCCACCTTTCAAGTAATGGAAGCCTTTGATCTAGTGGACTGCCTCGTTGGATGAGGTGATCATGCACCAATATCTATCCCATCAAATGATCCCACCGATACAATGAAAATTAACAGTTTCAATGAATGGTCCGCATTTAATGGCACCCAATAAGATGGTTGGATCATCCGAGTGGGGGGATTATGAACTCTCCCACTAACCATGGGATGCACCATACGAATCATTTGGATCCAAAAAAGTGGGGCCCTGTGAATATTGCATACTTCCTTATTAGTAAATGCTAACAGTCATTCAGCCTTTGCATTTACTTATAAATCATGGTTTGTAATTACACACACACGCACTCACTCACTCTCTCTCTCTCTCTAGATCTCCATCTCGGCCATGGATGATTCTAACATGGCCAAGGCTAGCTAGGAATGGAGTGATCATAGCCATGAAAGAGTGGGGCCATCACATGTTCATGAGCGATAACAATGTTGGCATTAGAAGATACAAATGCTTTGGATGAGGAAAGAAAAAAGATGGTGAATACCTTTTTGGTAAGGGCTCAAATGGGCCATAGTCAGCACATGCTGTTGCAACAAACCCAACTAATCTCATAACCATTGTCTTCATCGTACAACCATTCTCATCATGCCCAACAAATATGCCCTACCCCATAATGTCGCAATTGCTTCTCCATCAATCATCTTCCATTTGCATGATGGATGGGGCCCACACGCACCCATAAGCAGATGATCAGAACTGTCCGTCTATCAGACAGTAACATGGATGCACCATGGCCCCACTGCCGCACATTGATTAGTGGCATTTGAAGGGATGGTTGGAAATGAACCCACCAAGGGCCCACTTTCAACGGGAAAATAAATGTTGGTTGGGATCATTTACCTATGGGATTTTCATGTTATGGTCCACACAGGATAGCACAAAGTGGATGGACGGTTAAGATCATCTCTCCATGGATGTATATGGGCCGAACCGCAAGTGCCAAACAAAATGACTGAACCACCACAACATGGGGATACTGCTGCTACAGAAGTTAGGTTTATTTCTTTTAATTCCTTTACATCCTAAAGAATATGAGAAATGCCAAGTACACTCGCTCCAGGTTTGGAAACTAGGAGCATGCGCATCATCTGGTCCGTTCATTAGAAGAAATCTAATTTGTAGATGCCATGTCTACAGAATCAGGTTGATCCGATGATAAGGTGGGCCACACATATACATCCACTGGGACATGGATCAGCATCTCTTAAACATTCACTTACGCATATTAGCAACCCCGATCACCGCATTGGCCCGATTTTTGAGAAGGCATTCACATAGTGGGGGATAACCTGATGAGCGGCTCTGATAACACACATTTGTACCTTACTTCCACTTGTAAGGCCAGCGCAAGAGACTGCACTTAGCAGTTCTCCATAGAAGTTGGATACCAGATTTTGTCTTTTCTCAAAGCCTGGACTCGTAAATCTTTAGGGAGTGGAATTGAATCACCACACAGATAGTGCCATGAGATCTCCCAAGTGGAATTCCTCCCCTTGAAATTAGACCTTTTGTCTTTTCTTTTTCTTGTGACTATTGTTACTGGTGTTGTTGAAGAGAACCTGGTCAAGGGCCCTTTTCCCGAAATCCACATCCGTGATAAGTTTCAATCCATAAATTATTCAAAGTCCCAATCAAGTGGGCCATGTAAATAGACGTTGATCGATTTGTTTGACAAAAGTGCAGCGTGTTCCACAGATCCCCCTTATTTTAATGATTAATAAACCTGATTAGACACTTGGCCACGACGTAGTCAAACTCAAATCTAGTTATTTACCTCCACCTATGATCTTGATTGCCTGATACTTGAATGAAAATGCTCCAACGGTGTCACATGAGGGATTCCCATGTGGCATACATGTGCAAGAACAGGGCCATTCATCAGGTGGGTCACACTAAGAACTAGAAACATCAATTAGTTTGATTAGATGATCCTAACCATTCAATAATGAACACTAAACCATGTCTGAGGTGAATGAACTCCGGCTAGAATATATGTGATACGATGCACCTGAATCCAAGAGCCACTCATAAATGAGATACCTGGATCTAGATACAGTCAATACCCTGCAATCATTGCTCATATCCTCTGTGGATTCCACAGTATTGGTCTCCCTAGAAGAATCTTTAGACTTCTCTTTTTTTGACTTGAGATTCTGACAATCCTTCTTCATGTGTCCTGCCTGTCCACAACTCCAGCACTTCAACTTACCATTCCCTTGCCCTTAGAATTAGATCTTGATTAGGAAGATTCTCTATATCGCTTAGAATTTCTTTCCCTCGTAACTAATGTATCCTAATGCACACCGAACCAATACCTATCACCTTACAGGCGTAGTCATTGTCCAAGAACATTAAACCATCGACATATTCCATGTATGGGGTGAATGAACTTAGGTTAGGACATATGTGATACGATGCATTTGAATCCAAGAGTCACTCATCGCTGAGATACCCGGATCTGAATACAGTCAAAACCTTGTAATCATCACTTATGTCCTCTGTGGATTCTATAGTATTAGTCTCCTAGAAGAATTTTCAGACTTCTCTTTCTTCAACTTGAGATTTTGACAATCCACCTTCATGTACCCTATTTGTTCGCAACTCTAGGACTTCAACTTACTCTTTCCATTGCCAGTGCATCTGAGGATATAAGTGATGTACCCAGTGCATCTGAGGATGTACCCACATCCTTAGAAGAATTCTCTATCCCGCTTAAAATTTCTTCCCCTCATAACCAATGCATCTGAGGATGTACCCACGTCACCACTCTTCTTTCTCAACGTCTACAATTGGAGGGCTGAGATGACGGTCTCAACGTTAATGGTCGTCTTCCTGGCACACAAAGAGTCTTTGAACGACTCGTACAATTCTGAAAGAGAGTTCAACAAAATGCATGTTTGATCTTCTTCCCTCATCGGTTCATCTACATCCAATGATTTGCAAATAAGTCTATTAAAATTACTAATGTGGCTTTTAATATCAGTCATTTCTGCCATCTTCAGGTTGAACAATTGTAGCCTTCGATAGAAACGATTTTTTAGATATTTCTTTGCATATATATTCTCCAACTTCGCCCATATATATTTCTTCGCATATATATTAGGCCGCAGTCTATATCTCTCATGACTGTCAAATCACCATTTTCTCTAAAAGCTCGATCAATTAGAGGATGGCGTATCAATGTATATTGAGGGACTTAACGCTTCAACACTCTTCTGCATGCATAGGGTGAAACTTCGCACGGGAATATATTGGGCAAGGGTGGAGGGACACACAACTTACACCCAAGTGGAGGAATACTCAACTCACATCATAAATAACCCCCCATGGGAGAATATATCAATGAAGGCATATTTGTTACTCCCAGGATTCGAACACTTGACCATCTGCGCTGATACCATGTCAAATCACTACTTTCTCTAAAAGCCCGATTGATTTGTTAGAGGATGTCATATCAATGTATACTGAGGGACTTAGCACTTCAACAATGATGTTGTAGAGGACCTCATCCGTTAGGCACAACTGGATTGAGATATTGGTCTTGTAATCTATCTTCTTCTACTCTTTTTCTTTCATAATTTCTGGTTGCTCTCTAAGGAATGCATCTTCCAATCCTTATTGAACTAGGAGGCTCTTTATTTTTACCTTACATAGTTCAAAGTTGTTTTTTTTTCGAAATACTTCTCTATGTGGAATCTCGTGCCGGACGACATTGATATCTTGTCTTAGATTCGATCTTCTTCTCAGAGTTAGCTCTGATACTGCTTGTTGACAACCCACGGAAGTAAGAAACTCAAAGTGGAATCGAACAAAGCAATCAAAATGGCAAGCAAGCAAATCAACATACAAGACAATTTGATTTTTAAGTGGAAAAACTCTTGTAGGAAAAAGAAACCGCGGCACAAAGTGAATGACTATGAAAATAAAGTTACAAGAAATTGGGAATAACTTACTCGATTCAATGCCCCACAAGAGAAAAACCCTAGTTTTCCTCTCTCTTTAGAACTCTCTCAACCCTCTCACACATACACAGCTCCTTTGGCAATTACCCTAATCTCACATTATACTCCATTATATAGTTATAAACTGAAATTAGAAACAAATCGTGCAAAACTGTACTAAATAGCGCATCAACCATCGAACAACCAACCTGAACGTACGGTAACCGAACATGGCCAAATCTATTCATAGAGTTCACTGACCAATTTAGAGAGTTTCAAGCGACCGAGCCAAGCCCCGTCGGTCAACCGAAGTCCCCTGATTATGGATTGAAGACAAACACCAATACCATTTATATATGGAATATATGGAATGCAGTTTTCATGATTGGAGCTAATGTAGTCATAGCTAGTATCTTGACACAACTCCAATTGCATGGCTGCCTATTCAGTACCTCGAGTTGGGCTGGAACTGTGTTGGGGCTCGGGCGACGACTCTTATTAAGGTTGGGTTGGCCTGGGTTGATCGTGGATTCCCAACCGACAAACCCCTACTTTGAGAACCGATGCACGTGTGCCACGTGAAAGCTTGTCCTCCGATGACCATCGGTTGCAGTATTCATGGTCGTGTTTCACATTCAATGTGCATTCACGTGGAATACTTAAAAGAGGAGGAAAGATATGAAAAGACACCATTAAATCATGAAAATTCAGGCAGACATATAAGCTAGTAAAACGTACATATGTTTTGGAGCTTTCTTGGGCCCAAGTTACACGCCAACTGACGTGCTCGCAGGGGATGCGTTTGCTAGATCCAGCCATCCATCACGTGGGTCCCAATATATACTTTCCCTATCATGAGTGTGATGCAACTCCACTTGGGCCACAGTTTTCTAAACAAATGAAGGGCTTAGAAAAGTTGGTCGAGTTTTTTTTTTGGCCGTCCTTTGTTTGGAACGATGTGTCTGGATTGATAAGTGGACCTGCCTGATTTTGGGAAGGGGGCACGCTCGTATAGTGACCCACCTAACAGACGGTTTAGATACCATTCACGTGTGCCAGGTTAGAATACGTGGTGGCATGTTGATGGGTTGCGTCATAGATGTATGTTTAATTGAAAAGAGCCAATAACGATTTGATGTTACAAGCTGTTAAGTCGAGTCACTTCCTGCCATCAATTGATGTTGCAACTCGGCTGGCTGGGCCGGGTCCTCACAAGCTCTGCTGCCTGGGGTTAGGTTGGGCTGAACCTTTAGGCCCGGCCACCGGCCTAGGTTAAGCCTAGGCCTGGCCGGCGGGCAGGTTTTGATGTCCAGGCCATCAGCCCTACGGGCCACGTCTCTTGGCTTGGGCCGTGCAGCCTGAGCCATTGCCAACCCTTGCCTAAAGTATGGAATCGGACCATACTCTGCAAAGAGAGATCATTCTCATGATCAGTTCCATGTAGAAGCGGCAGAAAATACCAATCCAAACCGTCCAAATTGTGTGATATTTGTGGAGGAGAGTGCCTGAAATATCACAATAATTGAATTTGTTGTCACCTGGATTTGGCCAACAGGTGAAGTCGGGCTGAAATGGATCAGTCATCCTTTTCACCCTCGTGCAAAGCAAGCTGGTGATGCCCTGTTGATCACAGGTCCTGCAATAGAAAGCAAACAGGCAGCAGGAGTTGCCGGTGTCGAGCTATAGACCCTCCAGTGCTTGAGTGATCTGGTTGGTAAAATTCAAACGTAGGTGAGGTGTAGCGTACCTTGGTTTGGAGATGGGTGCTCTATTTATCAAACTTTGGGTAGTAGGGTCGTTCAATGATACATTAGGAGAGTCATAAATAAGTAGGAGCCTCATCTCATAACGTAGGAGAGATCTACAGCTGAGATATAGTTGGATCCTAATCTCGTCCATAATTGGCGAATTTGTCATAGACTTGTCACGCCACCTTTCTGGCAGTGGTCATTTGGTTTGCTCGGGATGTAGAGCTCGACACCTGAGCTCCTCTCCTTTAGGCTTCTTGCCGGGATCGTTTATCTTCCTTAGAGGATGAATTCGAGCTTTGCCTCTATTGGTTGAGCTTGGCTGCTCACCCTCAAGGCTAGATAATCGTCTATTCAAATGGTCTCCATGATCGGGCCATCAATCGTTGCTCCTCAACTTGGGAGGTTAAGTACTCATAGATAATTGCTCTACCTCTTTGCTTGACAAAGAGACAAGGACATGAACTTTGCTTTAGCTTTGATTTTTGTAAATGTTGATAGGACTGCAGTAGGAAGCTTGGCACCCGGTACTCCAACTAGGTTGTATCTCTTCAACCCATCTCTCTTCAATTAGAGAAAGGGACGAGAACCTACTTGGGTCTTTGGGCCAGTGAGCCTTCTTCCTTATGTGTGAGACCAGTTTGAAATCCCGACAACAGAATTATCCTAACTTCCCTACCAATTACATTTGTCTGTTGATGAATTTGGTCCGTTGACAGCGTTTCTATCTACAGTCCATTTGATGGAGGCCAATAGGACCGTTAGGACAACCCAATTTAGCATATTGTTGAGCCATGCCACATCCAAAGTAAAGCCCACAACTTGGATGGTTTGGAATTATTGATACAATTCCTTGGAAGATAGAAAAAAGGAACCTTGAATGTTACTAGATGGTTTTGCAAAATTCCAATTCATTGAGAACCATAGATTGGTCTGCTCGGATCACCAATATTAGAGTGGAAAATGGGCTGGGATGGCCCATCGTAACCCAAGCTGAGCCCACTTTCGACTGGCCATTGGTGTCAACCAGCCACCGTTCATTACCCAATAAGCAGGGCCATCGTAGTAGCCTGGCTTGTTTATCATTGGTGAGGTGAGTATCTAGATGTGCCCAACCCAGAACAGCCCGAGTGCGAGTGCGATTCCTGAACTTATATTTGCGCTTGTCCCGGCCCAGCTTGAACCATTTTCCACCGTACCTGAGATGGCCCACTATGTCCTTGGACAAGACTGTCTGACAATTCGTATTGAACCCAGTCCAGTGCCCACCCATCAACATCTGATTGTGATTCCCCACACCGGTAGCCGTATGAAAAGCCAGCAGCAAGATCCGTCATAAGAGTCCCTCTTCACTTCGTGGTTCACTTATGATCAGATCAGCCTAATTTTGAGACACTGCATCTCTACAGAGGGCATTGCCTGATGAATGACTTGGATCTTGGGTGCATGTTCACCATTTCCATGTGTGTGGCCCGCTTAATTACAGGCCACCTCATGATAGGCCAACTGTCGAACGGTTGCAGTAATCAGGTGTTGTCAACATTAGATCTAAGTATTTCTTTCTCCAAATCATTACTCTGAATGGACACATTTCATTCAAGAGGTGGCCCATTGATCAGACAGTTCGGATCCATTGTCCACGATCATAGGCTTGGTTACACGGTTGAATGCAAACATCCGAATCAAAGTCGACGGCCCGATCGGTTACGACTGGGTCCATGTCTGTTCAAGGTGCGCCCTGCAACTAAGGCACCGTGACTGGACCTGACATCGGGAGCCAAATGAGCCGTACTCGAGGCCGGATCCAATACAAACGTTACTAGTATAAGCTAAACGTACAAATCCGAAAATTTCATTGTATGTTTAGCTTATTGTAAGGCCGTTTGTACTGGATCCGGCCGGAAATACCGTCCTACTAAAGCAAGGAATTAGAGGGACGATGAGAATCATTGTCCCCACTGCCTATTGTGGTCTTACCTCATCATAAAGTGGGCCAGTAGATCAACTGCTTAGATCATCCATCTAAAGGCTGAAATTCAGAAAATCCTGTGCGTCAGTGAACTGTTCCTTCCCATCCGAGGAAGACACATACTTCCTATATCAACGCCAGGCACGAGACTGACATTGCAGGCCTTGATCCCCCCCCGTTTATTGAGTAGTGTCAGGTGGGCCACACGATCAGGCCTTTACCAAAAGTTATAGTCTGTAAAGTTACCAGGCGGACCATCTAAAGACCATAGCTTGTGGGGCGAGCCCACGGTTTAGGGGCACAAGACATGCCTGGCCTGAAGGGACCAGGCATGCAGGCCTGCCCAGGCTGTTATACAGCATGCACATGGTTTGAATGTATTGCATTCTGGGGGAAATGATCACATACGTTTGTTCGAGCTGTGTGGCGCCCACCTGTGATGTTTTAGTGCCATCCAACCCACCTATTAGATCTCAGAAGCTGGCTGGATGATCCATAGATGTGCCACACCAAAGGAAAGAAATGGTACACACTAGGGAGGGGGCCACCCACCATTGAAACTTACAGATGGAATGTGGGGTCCACCGTATGTGTATATGTCATCAAATTCGTTCATCAGACGAGACCCATCAGGATGAATGGAAACACGACACTCCATTCCTTAGACGGGCCTGATTTGGTCTAAGGAGTCAACACCATGGCCCAACTAGCGAGCAGCCTCGACTTGCCCTGTGGGCACATAGAACGGCCCTCTGTGCGCTGTTTCATGTGAAGGACTGCCCCATGAGTCACACAAGTAAACAAGCGCACAATGTTGAGTGCGGTCTCGCGCGTGAGTTAGATAGGGAGGCCCACACAGCTTTGACATCAACCAGCTGGCTGTGAGTCTGTGACAACCCCCTCATGTCATTGATAGCTAGCTAGTTAAGGGATGGCTCACGCAAAGCATATTTGAGAGGACTTAGGATCCGGCAGTGACCTCCTCCGGTACAAGTTTGGTACTACTAATCAATGCTGGTAAAAAGGTCAATAGACCCTATAATGATTAGAGTTGTACATGGACGGAGCTAGCTCGAAAAGGTCACATGGCTCAGCTTGAAAAAACATAGTTCCACTCGGCTCATAAGGTTGAACAAGTCAAGCCAAGCCTATTTTATAAGCTCGTTGAAAATTCAAACCAAGCTGGAGCCTGGCCTAAGCTCGATTCGGCTCAGCTCTAATTAGGCTTGGTTTGGCTTGAACCAGGCTTGATTCAACTCGTTTACCGGCTTCGTATTTAAAATATATTATATATTGCATATTAATATTATTATATAATATATATAAAAAAAAGTTTAAAATAAAAAATAAAATCTTAAAAGTTGCCTTCGCCCGCGGCTGCCTGACCATCTTCCGACCTCCACGAGGACCACAACCCTATTATCTCTCTCTCTCTCTCTCTCTCTCTCTCTCTCTCTCTCTCTCATCTCTCTCTCTCTTCTCTCTCTCTCTTCTCATCTCTTCTCTCTCTCTCTGCTTGTCGCCCGGCCATTCCGGCAATCCCCAACTTTGTCCAACAGCCAACCTCCCTCCAACTGATGAATTTTCTTATCCGACCGCCCTAACTTCAAAAGCCCGAGCTCAATTCGACTCAAATGCCCAAACTCAATAGTGGCTCAAAAGCTCGACTCAAATTTAAGCTCAAAAGCTTGAAGCTCGAATATGCTCGAACATGCCCAAATTTGACTCGAAAGCTTGACAAAGCTAAGCTTGCCAGTTGGGCCCGAGGACTGAGCCGAGCCGAGGTCGCTCGCTGACCAAACCAAGTCGAACTATCCAAAGCTCGGTTCGGCTCGACTCGTGTACACCTCTAACCATGATGTATGTGTTTTATCCCTGCTGTCCATTCATTTTCTTGGATCATTTTAGGATGTGGGCCCAAAAATGAGGTGGATTAAAATCTCAAGTGGACCACACCATAAGATACAACGGTGATTGAACACCCACCATTAAAAACTCCCTGAGGGCATGAAAGTTTTAGATCAAGCAAATATTTGTGTTTTCCTTTATCCAGGCCTATATAACCTAACCAACAAGTTGGATGACAAATAAACATTATAAAGTTTTTAATGGCAAGAGTTTAATCACCACTGCTTCTTGTGGTGTGGTCCACTTAAGATTTGGATCTATCTCTTTTTTGGACTCATGCTTTAAAATGAGTTGAAAAGATGGAGAGACAACTTGGATAAGATACATACATCATGATAGCGCCCACATAGCTTTTTCAACACCCACCATTGCTGGGATCGCTGATTAAGTACTCCCCCACCTATGAGCTTGGGCCCATCATGTTGTATGGGTTTATCCACACCATCTATCCATTTTTTTGTTGTATTTTAGGGCATAATACAAAAATGGAGTAGATCCCAAGCTCAAGGGAACCATACAATAGGGATTGAACACCCACCATTAAAAACTTCTTGGGAGCCATAGAATTTTGGATCAAAATGATATTTGTGTTTTGCCTTCATCCAAGTCCATGTGATCACATAAATCATCCGAAACCTTGCGGATGTACAGAGAACAATCAAACAAGCAAACCACAAAAGCACAAGCAATTAAAAGCAGAGATGCTCCGATTTTTATGTGGAAAAATCCTTTTAGGAAAAAACTACAACACAAAACGATCACTATGTAAACTAGAAGTACAAGAGATAAACAACCTGAACAAAGCACCTAAGAGAAATCTGAGCTCTCTCTCACCAAAGCTCTCTCTCAAAACACTAATCCTATTTAGAACGTATTAGAATTACCAGATAACCTAATTACACCCGTTTATATAAGCCATAACTGAAAATAGAAGCACTTTACACAAAACTGCGTAAACTGCGTAACAACAATTGACGTTGTGGGGCGCCCGAGACCACCTTCGGTCGCTCGACGACATAAGTTTCGTCACCCGAACTTACAAAAAAAAGTCCGAAGAGTTTTGCCGTAAACTTGAAGAGTATTGGGCGATTGAGCCTCCAAGTTTGATCACTCAAACCTGCCTGAAATCGCCCAGAGATCAATCTGCATAATGGGGGAATTTCGGTCCCCCAACCTTGTCCAATCAGTCGCCTAAAACCCCTTGATGTCCAAATTGAAGGCTATGTCTAACATGAATATTTCAATGCGCATCATTATCATAGTAGCTTCTTGTGGTGCTATCGACTTGATCTATAAATTTATCTCAGATTAAACCTTAAAATGATATGGCAAAATGGATGGACAGTGTGGATAAAGTCCATGCATCTCGGTAGCCCTCCTTGGCCAACTTGAGCCGAGGTCGTGACCGATGGCATTGGCACCCAATCTGCATCTTATTTGAAAGTGGGGGACGGATTGGATATTAACCCTGAATGTCCGAACTCTGCGCTGGCCAAGGTCACACAATGAATGAATTTTATCCACGCCATTCATCTTTTTTTCTTTTTCTTTTTTTCACATCATTTTAAGTATAAGCATAACAATGAGGGAGATCACATGTATAAGTGGATCACACTGTAGTGATAATGACATCAACCGTCGAAGCCTTCATTGGGCTCACCATGATATCTACTTTCCATTCACCCTGAGGTCTAATAAACATGGCTTAAGGTAAAACACAAATATCAATGTGATAAAAACTTCCATAGCCTTCAAGAAGCTTTTATTGGTGGGCATTCGATCCACATCCCGTTGTCCGCTTGAGCTCCGGATCTACCTCATTTTGAGTTTATTCCTTAAAATGGTATAACAAAATTGACGGATAGCATGGATAAAACTCATGCATCAATGTTGCCCCTCATAGCCCTTGCTTGTGTGGCGCTTGGGACAGGCGGAGGTACTGTCATCGGGTGGGCCTAGGGTAGGTCTCAGCCCGATTTTGAACTGCTTTGTACGGGCAGCTGGGCTGACCCTATTCAAAATTCTGATTTTTAATGCCTGAGCCCGGTAGAGTAGCCACCGCGTCACAGCGGCGTGCAGTCTAATCAGACATGGAACATTAGGTTTCACAGCTGCCAATACCAGGTTGCTAGTGGAGCATGCTTTGTGGGCCCACAATAAGGTATATGTTTTATCCACGCTGTCCATCCATTTAGGTCATTATTTTAAGGCATGAGGCTGAAAAGTGAGGCACATCCAAATCTCAAGTGGACCACACCACAAGAAAGAGGGTGGTGATGGAACGCCTACCATTAAAAACTTCCTAAAGCCCACTTTAATTTTTATTTTCCATCCAATCTATTAGTTAGATCACATAGGCTACGATGAAAAAAAAAAAAAAACTAAATATCAGCTTGATTCAAAACTTTTGTAGCCCCAATTTTTTTTTTTTTTTAATGGTAGGTGCTTAATAATCATTGTTTCCCTTGGTGATCTATCTGAAATTTGGATCTGTCTGGCAAAATAGAAACGCGGTGTGGATAAAACACATATACAGGGTGGGCCCACAGAGCACCGTCCAGTAGCGTGTCGGTACTCGCAGTGTCTGTGAAATCCGCGTCCAGTGGCCGGAGCCGCAGTTCCAACTGGCGCTTAAGAACATCTGCCACGTGGAGCATTTATTAGGGGCTTATGACGTTAGGTTTCTCTTTCAACCCTTTGCTTACCGCGCACTCCTCTTCGGATTCCGTTTCTCTGACCCGAAACCGGATCCAGTGCCTCTGGATGCATGAGAAATACCGTACCTCCATTTCATTTATACACACGTAGGATACATTTTGTTTAGATCTAATCCGTTCATTTGATAGTTCACACATTTATTGGACTATAGTTTTATTCGCACTCTGTTTACAAGGTCCTTTTCTCTTGCATGTTTCATACATGAAAAATGTGGTCTCTTTTATTGGACGGTTATGATAATAGATCAAAGAAAACTTTTATTGGTGGTGAGCCTGCAGGATGCATGCCAACTGCCATTATAAAGTTTGCCACGTGTATGGCTCACAATCTTGAGTCAACAAAATGCTTTGCATCCGAGGGCGTTGAATCAGCGCCCATCGTTTAATCGCTTGTATTGAATACGGGAAGATGACCGGAAGTGCCAGCAGACCGGAATATATGCTGGAGTCGCCTTCCTAAGGTCCACGTCAGCATGACTAGTGACATATGACCGTCTACCTACTTATCCGTACGGCAGTAGATGGAGCTTCCAAATATAGAGTGGATAAAAGTAGCCAACTCATCTGTGTGGAGTTCAAAGAAACGGTAGAAAAACAAAAGTGGTAAATAGCAAGTTTTAATAACGACGAAAGTACGGATTAGATTGTCTAGAAAGTGATTATTTAAAAATGTGAGCCATCCATGAAAGGGTCCACTAGATGGATACGGGATGGTATCGATTGACACGTAACCTGGCGAGTATCCATTACAGGATTAGAGCTAGAGCTGTACACGAGCCAAGCTGAATTGGATTGGGCCAACTCGACTTGGCTTGATTTGTAGATTACTTGGGCTCGAGCTCAGCTCAATTTGGCCTTCAAGCCTAGTTGGCCGACTTAGTTTGATTTGATCAAGCTTTCAAGCTGAGTTCATGCTAATTTGAGCCGATTTGAGCTGGGGTGGCAGACAGGGAGGCAAAGTGGGCATCGGGCACGGTCAGGCGATGTGGGCAATAGCCGCTGGGAGAGAGGGTGAGAGGGAGAGAGTCTGTGAGAGTGTGAGATCTGGGTGAGGATTTGCCGAGTGGTCGATGGCCAAGTGATTGCCGGCAAGGGTGGGTGTGGGTGGGCAAAAGAAGAGGCACTTGTCGGTTGAATAAAGAAATTAGGGCAAAAGGGGGCTTGACCACTCAGATTTGTATGTGTATTTTAAAATCAAATCAAGATAATCCAAGCCTGGTTTGAGGGATCCAAGCCCGATTTCCAACCAAGCTGAATAATTGAGTTCGGCTCGAATTTTGAGCCGGTTTAATAATTTGGCTTGGTTTGGTTTGAACCACCTTTCAAATTGAGCTAAATTGAGCTTTTCCGAGCTAAGCCGAGCCAATTTCGAGCCACTCGTTCATGCACAGCTCTATCCATTACTACCAGCTCTACCGTATCATCACGCTCCCATGGCTATTGCCCGTAAACGGAGGACAGGATAGCTGCCAGCCAGTTACCACTCGATGGACAGGATATGCATCACCAGCCCCACAAAGCCAGTGGCGTTTACGAAGTTTCTAATAAAGTTCGGGTTATTTCAGCAAGTTGGTCTTCCTTGCAAAATAGGAGGTTTTCTTTTTCATACTCTGTCTGCGTGAGCTGCTCCATACGCAGGCGCCAATAAATTGCACGCGCGTCATTCATTAACTCAAACTACACCTAAAGTAACAGTCCCAAAATCACATTGGTGGGACAAACGTATCCTCTGATTGGTGGAAGCTTGTTTGCTGAAATATGTATATTAGGATATTTTTCTTTTGGACAGTCAAATAAGTGTCCAATTCTTCAAGATTTATAGGATAAATAATGTAACATAGATCCAAATCGAGATCCATAATTTAGAAAATTCAAATTACTTGCAAGACACGAGGATTAGGTGTTACCAGGGTAACACCTTACAGTGGGGCCACCTTGATGGTATGTTGTATATCTACACCATCCATCCGTTTCTCCGGACCATTTTAGGACATGATCCCAAAAATTAAGTAGATATAAATGTCAGGTGGATCACACCACATGAAAGAGTGGTGATTGTAAAGTTTTCACCATGGTTGTTTGCTATCCAAACCTGTTGATATTTCAACAGCAGGTCATTCATCAAGTACGAGATGAAAAAACTGTACGCATAGTTTTTAATGGTCATTCATCACTGTTTCTAGTGGTGTGGTTCACCTGAGATTTGGATCTTTTTAATTTTAGGGATCGCATCCTATAACGAGATGAAAAAACAGATGGACGGCGTGGATATACAACAAATGCATCAAGTGGGCTCCGCAAGGTAGCATCCACCACTGTGGTGTTACCCGGGTAACAGCTAATCCGCTCCCCAATATAATAAATGCTTTCATCCACTTAATCCCAATAGTTGGAACGTGGCCTACTATACAAGATCTGGACGGCTGATCTGTTGGATCCTCCTGTCATGCCTTAACGCCGTAGGGCACACGTGTAACCGATTAATATTGACTGTTGCTTGGACCATGTTTTATCCGTCCATCTGCAAAGTCATGAAGCCAGTGGCTGAGATTACTTGAACGTTGTGGGTTTCAACAATAAGGCCCACCAAAATGAACGTTGCGTACATTGCTCATGTTCGGTGGTGCCTTATAATTAAGTACATATATAAATTTTCGTGATGTCACTTTCTATACCACACACAAGGCATACGTGTAGGATAATCTCAACCATTGATCCGTTGTAAGACATCCGCTTTTTGTTCTCCAGTGAATTCCACGAGCATTATGGTGAATGGACGGTTCCGATCTTTCATAGACATCGGCACGTGTAGGCACAAAGTGCTCGGGTAGCATTGGTTCTTATGGCAAGTCGTAACCCTTTCGGAAGATAAGCTAGACCAACATGGGCCTTTACATATAGCATAACTTGGTCCCCATAAGATAAACATATACGAAGACGACGGTATTTACATTTAGCATAGGTGGGACACCCCTATAATAAATGAACTTTAATAGGACTTGCCAACAGTCCACCCGTGGCCCACTAATGACAACCACACGCTTATATTCTCTCCAGAGTGGCCCAGTGTCGGTTCGTGTGGTGTGCGTGGTAGGGGACGGAATATTAGTTGGAAGAGCCCTTCTTGGAGACGCGCTCTCCACCCTATTGTTGCATGGCATCAACTTTTTGTAGAAGTCAAAAAAGCCTTTTGAGAATGGAAGTGTGGACTCACTAAATTAAAAGATTGGGACACTTTTCGATTGATATAAATCCATTTGCTTTAATTAAAAAGTTGTGAACCTATAGTAAGATCATTTTAAAAATAAATAAATAAATAATTGGAGCTTTCTATAGCCCATGGTTACATTACTGGTACAATTTAATTGTGAATTGTTTCCTCCGGTGTGGTCCATTCATAATGAGTTTTTTCCGCAAACTTGAACAGATGACAGAAATTAAAATTCTATTTATGTGGACAGCTTAGATTTGCTATAAGACTATCTAATGGGCCCCACATAAGACGTGTGATTGGTTCAATAAATGCGCATCTTGCACAGGAAAGGTCATTTGACCTTTTTCTTCTTTACTTTTTTTTTTTTTTTTTTTGATTGAGGACCATTTGATCGTTAGGATCATTGCTACCTCCGTGGGACTCACTCCCCACGAGCTTTCAGCATGCATCCAACATCATTCCTTCAATTCTAGCAAGCTTCTAAGTATTTTTTGAAGATTTTCGGCCACAATCTACAATGTAGAAGCTATAATGACTAAATGTGAGTTTATGTTAAAATAATTACGACTTTTATTTTTTTATTTTTTACTAGTGAGTATCAATGATGGGAGTTTGTGAAAGGGACGAGGGTCTGATGATTCTCTTTATAATTATTTTTATTTTTATGGGTATGAAAGATGAGAGTTTGTAAAGGGGTTGAATTTTATAATAAAAGAATGTTGTAATTGATGAATTTTGAAATAGAAGAATGTTATAATGGATGAATGTTGAAATTGATGAATGTTGTAATAGAAAAATGTTGGAATGGATGAACGGTTATAACTATTATAACTCCATGTGGGTTGTAGATCCTAGAAAAACAGGCTCACTTTTGGACAATCAAATAATGTCTAAATGAAGTGATTCCAAATCCATTTGAAAGGTCATCAAATTACCTTATCAACGAGTACAAAATCATCCAAATCAGACATGTAATGAGGGAGTTATGAATATTTTTGTCAGATTTGCAAACAACAATAAGTATCAGCGAACGATGGTGACTTTGAGCCCACTTTTGGACAATAAAATAATGTCCAAATGAGGTGATTCTAAAGCCATCTAAAAATTCATCAAATTATCTTTTCAACAAGTACAAGATCACCAAAATTGAACATATAACAAGGGAGTTATGATTGTTTTCGCCAATACATACTAACCATTGTCGATGCTCATTACGTATCGGTGATGAGTATCAAGAATGGTTGGTGTGACATTAAAAAGTTTATGGTAAAGGAGCTAACCTCATGGAGATGTAAAAAATCAAGGGCTCTTTCAACTAGTATGCCAAAAGGGACTCCGATTCAGTAGTAACCGTTCCAGTACCTAGCTCAGTACTGAAAAAGCTGTGGGCCTTACCATGAATATGTATTTTATCCACGTTGTCCATTCATGTAGCGAGCTCATTTTAGGGCATGAGCCCAAAATATAAGGCAGATCTAAAGCTCAAGTGGACCACACCGCGGGAAACAATGGGGATTGAACGCCCATAGTTGAAACCTTCTTTGTGCCATGGCGATGTTTATTTGTCATCTGAACTGTTCATAAGGTTACACAAGCCTGGATGATAGGGAAAACATGACAATCAACTTGATCCTAAATTTCTATGGCCCACAATAAATTTCAATGGTAGGAATTCAATCCCCACTGTTTCCTATGTGGTCCATTTGAAATTTGGATCTATCTCATTTTTGGGAAGACACCATAAAATGAGTTGGAAGAATGGAAGGACATGATGGATAAAACACATACATCATGATGGGGTCATAGAGCTTCCACCTGTACCAAGCTGCATAAGCTGATTGGTTTATGTCATTACTGGTATCATCAATGCAATTGTGTTGACAATGTCAATAATAAAGCAGACCAATCAACTAGGAAAAAAGATGATTTTCCTATTTTTTCCTTACTAGAGGTCCAGAGGATGTTGAGACGGAGTATAGGATGTAGAGATTTGAGTATTGAGGGGTCACAAGAGAATATGGGTGGCGCCTGATCCTACAAGGCGCAAACAGGCGCGGATGGGCACAAAGACATCTCAATGACTAGAGCTGTGTGGGGCCTATAGATATGTCCATCTGTTTTGAAAGACCATAAATAGGAAAGTACTCTAAAAATAAGGCAGATCCAAAATTCATGTGGGCCATACCATATGGGCCATACCATATAAAACATTGGGGATTGAACAACTGGCAGTGACAAAAGTTATGTATCAGGATAATATTGGTTCCTGTAGTTTATCCGAGTGGTAATAATTCTATGGATGGTTTGGATGGCATATAAACATGATTAGCTCCCGGAGCATTTCAACAATGGACCTTGTTGTTCCCACTGTTTTGTTGTTGTGGCCCACTTGAGTCTTGGGTATGCATGATTTTTAGAATCCTGTCCTATTGTAATATGTCAAAACAAATGGAGGCTATTGTGGCATTTCAAAACAAATGAAGGGAGTGGATTCCCCACGGACATATCTGTAGTCCCCACACAGCCTCGGGCACAAAGATATCAATGTGCCTGCGTCATAGATAAACTGCTCCCATTCCTTTTCTTTCCATCTTGGAGAGGGAGTTTCTGTGCTGGGAACTTAGGTGAGCCCCACCATGATGTTTGTGAGAAATCTACCGTCTGTCTGATTTGTGAGATCATTTTAGGAGATGATACCTAAAATGAGCTAGATCCAAAACTCAATTGGGCAAAAATGTGAGGATTTAACGTCCACAGTTGGAATATTTGTGGCGCCACAGAAGTTTTGAATCAGGCTAATATTTGTGCTTTCAATTCATCCAAGTAGAAGCGATGTTATGAACAATATAGATGGCATATAAACAACACAGCAAGAATTTCCCTGCCCATCTTTTCCTTTAGTGTGGCCCACTTGAGTTTTGGATTCGGCTCATTTTTATTCACATGACATAAAATGAGCTAAAAAGTGGATGGACAAGATGGATTTCTCACCAACATCACGGTGGGCCCACGTAGGTTTCGAGCTTGAAATGGAAACCTAGGTGGGCCGACTGTGATTTTTTTAGAAATCCACCCATACATCTGATTTGTGAGATCATTTTAGGACATAGGAGTTAAAATGAGCCCGGTCAAAGGCTCAAGTGGGCTGAAAGTGTGAGGATGGATCCCCGACAGTTGAAATATTTGTAGGGCCACAAAAGTTTTGAATGACGTTAATATTTGTGTTTTCATTTCATCCCAATAGAAATGACGTTATTAATCGATATGGATGGCATATAAACATTATTGTGGACTTAAGGAGGTTTTAATGGTAGGAATTTCCCTACCCACCTTTTCTTTTAGTGTGGCCCACTTAATTTTTGGGTCTGACTCACAAAACAGATGAATGGGGTGATTTCTCACAAACAAAGCCCCACCTATGTTTCCAATGCAGGAACTTCCTGCAAATGCTTTGGCAGGAAATCCGCGTCCAATATTCGATATTTTCGTGGAGGCCGGTTCTTCTTACAAGTGCTTGTAGAATATCTCATTCTACAATCGTTGTGTGGGGCAGTAACGTACGTTCAAAATCCACTCCGTCCATCAGTTGCGCCCCTTTCGTTTACATCACAGGGAAAACTTGGGACAGGGCATCCACCATTGAAACCTCCCATATGGGGTGTGCAGCCTAGTGTGTTTTTTATATTCCATCCAATCCAGTCATCAGATGTGCCCCATCAAGACTAATGTACACCTTAAAAAATCACACCATTACAAAACTCATGTGGCCCACCACGTGATTTTAGACAATGTCTTACATGGAGAGTCCACACGAGTTCTGGATAGTCCTGATTTTTGGAATAAGCGGTAAAATTGAAGGAACGCACCAAATGGACGGACTGGATATCAAATACAAATCAAGTGGGCCACACACAGAACGCTCGTAGAGTAGCTTATTCTACAAGCACTTGCAGAGGAACCCCATTTTCGTAGCCTTTTTCCTGTTTGGGTCACGTGGTTCCAGGTGGCATACAGCTGTTCGATAGCAAAAGAAGGCAAGTCCACGAAAACCCCGGATATCGTACAAATTACGATAAAACCTACCATCTTGGATAGTGAAAAGGACAAAAATTCCGGAAAGTACCCTTTCATTAGACCGTTTGAGAGACATCCACACCTCCCCAACGGTAACTTGCTTCCCCAGACCTCGTGTACGGACAGATCCTCCTCCTTGCCAGAAGGACAAAATCGTAATATTTCCAAAACTAGAGCCATCACCGCCGTAAATCTCGTCTCAACTCGAGGGTCTTTCGGTAATTTCCACAATTAAAAAACCAGAGAATTACAGAGAAGACAGCAGAGCGAATAGAGAGTGAGGAAGAACTGAAAGAGGAGGAGAAGGGAAGGGTAGTTTTGGTATTTTTTTTTAAGTGGAAGCAGCGAGCGAGTCATGGGAGAGTCTAGTGACTCAGTTTCTATAGACATTGAGATGATACCCTTAGGAGGAAAGGTAGTAAAAAAGAAAAGAAAAGAAAAAGAAAATCTTAATCTCTGGCTTTCAATGCAGATTTTCTTTCATATTTTCTCATTGTTCTTGTGTAATTTTCGGATTTTCTTTTTGGGTATTGCAGGAATGTCTTGTTGAAACAAGCAAAGGTTCTATCTCTGTATTTGTATGTGGAGATCAAGAAAAGCCCGCTTTAATTACATACCCAGATGTTGCTCTCAATTGTATTTACCCAATCTACCCTTTATTTTATTCTCTTTCAATTTCTGGAATTGATTGTCTATTTTTTTTTAAAATTAAATTTCTGTTGTTTTGGTTTCTGCTGTTTGGAATTTTGTTGGGTTATTGTCTCTTAATCAAATCGAGTTTTAGAAAAAGTGATTTTCAAATTTTTTTTTTTTTTTTTTTGTCATTTGGATCTCTTCCTTTCTTTCTTTCTTGGATTTTTTCCCTTAAAAATTCATTGTTGGGTTATTTAATGCGATTTGATGCTGAAGGCGTGTTTGGATGCTCAATTGAGCTGAATTGCAATTCATTCACTTGGTTTATGGAGGAAACAAGCGATGTGGAGATGGCAATAATTTTTTTTTTTTTTTTGTTTTGTTGATAATGACGACCAAACCAGTTTTGCAATCCGTCGTTATGTTTCAAGTCCAACTTGAAATGATAGTAATTTCAATTCAGGGGCTACTCCTCTTTTCTCAATTGAACATCTAGAAACAACCGAAGGGAATTTCACTAATCTTTTGTTTTTTCCATCGAATTTTCGCAGATATGGCATGTTTCCAAGGCCTGTTCTTCTGCCCTGATGCCGCTTCACTCTTGCTCCATAACTTCTGTATTTACCACATTGATGCCCCTGGCCATGAGGTCAGTATGGATGCATTTCCGAACAATTTTTATTTTTGTTTTTTTGGGTTTTTGATTTTAATGATTTTAATGCATATTGCTCTCTTTTGTTTAAGAGTCGCTGCAGTTGGGAGCTGCTGTCATTTCTTCAGACTCCCCCTTGCTTAGCATGGACGACCTTGCAGACCAGGTAGCTGAAGTGCTTGACTTCTTTGGGTACGTAAATGCTCATCACTGTGTTTGTAACAGTTTCTTGATAATCCTCATTATGAAATCTAAACTCATTGACGAATCAAGAATCATTCTAGTGGACCATCTCAATATTCATATTAGTGTCTATGCATTCATTTGATATTGACTATGTTTTGATTTTTGATCGACTTGAATAGCAATAACTGAATTCACTAAAGTGGAAATACCAAAATGTGGCTAGCCCAACCCATTGATGATTATGGAACCCGCTACAAGTAGTGATTGACATCGTTTTAAGTCCAAGTTGAACCACAAGGAACTGCAACTAGTGGTTTATTCACTGTGAACTAAAATGGTGTTGCCCACTCTAGAAGTTTCCTCTATCGAATTGAATTAATTGAGGTTCAGTTCAACTGAACATCCAAATGCAACCTCAATGTTTGTGATTGCTGCTTTCTGGGTTTTCCTCTCGGGTTGCTTTCTGAAAGTTTGCATTTCTTCTTTGCATCTATTAAGATGAACTCATTGAAAAATGGAAAATTGGATTTAGTAGTTACATGTTACGGTTTTAGCGCTATGTAGTAAGATATATTCATCCACTCAGTTGCTAGTATGTTAATCTCTATTGTTATTTTATTGCCACAACATGAAGTGATTAGACATTGCTGTGGTTGTTCTTTGCAGTTCTCTGAAATTCTTGCGTCTTTATATTTGCTTTTGTTATTTGCCAATCATGTTTGCTAACAATAGATTCTTCCAGGAAAAAAAAATCATTTTTCATGCTTTTGCTTAGGTAAGGAATTCTATTTTATAAGTGTCACATGAATACAATTTATATAAAGATGGGTTAAGAAGCAAACCCTCTTGTTAATACTAGAGTCTTGTCTGGACCTGTCTCCTTAAACCCTTTTAGTTTCTCCCCAACGCATATTTAATCTTCTCAATGGAAGGAAAGGAAACATTCATGTTGTTTTTCTTGTGCCTTAAACTGTTTTCTGTTTTATCAAGTGAAAATGAAATTCATGTTTTCTTAATTGATGATTCTTCTATTAAGGCTCAAAGAGGTTATGTGCTTGGGTGTTACCGCAGGTGCTTACATTCTCACACTTTTTGCGGTAGGTTTTTATTCTTGCTCTATTGTTTTAGAGCTTTCCATACTTCATAACTTTATTAATCAACCTCACTCATTTTCTTGTACTGCTTTGCAGACGAAATACAAAGAACGTGTTCTGGGGTTGATACTTGTCTCACCTATTTGCAGAGCACCTTCATGGACGGAATGGTTCTACAATAAGGTTTTGGTCTCCAAAACTTTGTGTGCAATTAGAGAAGTTGAAGGAAATCTTTAGTTTGGTATCTTGTTGTGTTATTTGAAATGTGTTATCTTGTTGTGTTATCTTGAAGGTTCTGTTGAACTTGCTCTACTTCTATGGTATGTGCGGCATTCTAAAGGAGTGTTTGCTGCAGCGGTACTTTAGTAAGGTATTTTGATATTTTCTGTTTTGACAATGCATGAGCTTATTTGTAGGTTGTAAATTTGACTGATTTTCTCTTAGGAAGTTCGGCATTGCACACAAGGTGTGGAATCTGAAATTGTGCAAGCATGTTGGAGGGTAAGGCAACCTCTACTAAGAATCTCTCTCTCTCTCTCTCTCTCTCTCTCTCTCTCTCTCTCTCTCTCTCTCTCTCTCTCTCTATTCATGTCTAAATCAGATTTGTCTATGATTCTTATCTGGTGGTGAGAACTTGTCATTTGTGTATAGTTACTGGATGAAAGGCAAAGTTCGAATGTCATGCGTTTCCTACAAGCCATTAATCAGTAAGTCCTTGTGCATTTTCCATCTCTTGAAGCTTCGATGAATTTGATCCCAAGTCACTTGGTAGTGTTTCGTTTTGTTTTTAATCATATGATTGGAGGAGGGTATATAAATTGACTTATCTCTGCAACTCAAGAGATTCAGATTAATTCGAATTCTCAACTGGAATCAAAGAAGTTGAGCGAAAGCACAGCAAATAAATAGGGCTTTAGCAAAATGGGGTTAGATAAAACGAGTGCAACTGAAAGATCATAATATGATGAATGCCTAAGCTACCCTTCTATGATTATGATACAGTACTCAAAAGAGTACTCTTTTAGAGCTCCTCAAGAAAGTGTTCAAGCACTTCTAACACTGTTCTAGCCTGTGCGATTTGTGGTAGAGGTGGTGTGATGGCAAAGGTTTACAAGATACACTAATAAGAAACGACTCATCCAAATTGACTTTTGCATCAGTGGTCCCTGATATGAAACTGGCAAAAACCAAACATGTTTAGACCCATATTTATTAGGGAAAGCTGAGTCTTTTGCTACAAAGCTGTAATGTTCAGTTACACATGCAACTTGAACTTAGCATTTGATGCTTCATTAGGAACTTTTGGGGGGGGGGGGGGTTGCTGCACTTCTCTAGCACTTCTCTAATGCTTAAGGGGCGTGTTTGGAACTGAGTTGCAATAATCAATTTCGAATGAAGTGGAAATGACAAGTGTAGTGCTGCAATGTGGATTCGCGGCGACCAACAAATCCCTAATTGATTGATTCCATGTGTTTCTCTGGTGGAAATGACCAGAGTTGGGACTCGAGAAAATTGTCATGGCAATTTTGAGTTCTGTTTGAACATCATGGCAATATGGAGTGGGGCGGGGCGGGGCTAGCCCCACATTAGTTCCTATGTAATTGCAATCCATTTCAAATGAGGATCCAAGCATATGTCATTGGACTTCCTCTCTTTTTTTTTTTCTTTCTTTCTTTTCTAAGATGCCGTTTGGTAAACTGAAAAATAAGGCTGAAAATTAAATTAAGTTATGAAATCTTAAAGTACTGAATTTTAGTGCTTATAAGTACTAAAAAATCTGTTTGGTAATTTGTTTGAAAAAAACTCCTGATATCTAAAAATAAGCAGTTTTTCTACAAAAATATGTTTGGTAAATACAATCTAGAGTCTGAAAATTGGCAAATTGCCATATTTGCCCATGTTATCTCACTTAATATCTTTCATGGAGTATGATACGGAACTTGCTATCCTCAAGGGATAAGACTTTGAACATGTGGGGACCATTCTAACAATTGATCTCATAGGTAAGGCTCACAATGCATGTGGGATGCTACCAATATTTTCCCAAGTTGAAGACACTATTCAATCAAATGGCCTACACAGTGTTTACAAAACACACTATAAGCTACCATCAACATTCAATGTTGAGTGTAGCTAAACATTCCATTCCAACTATGCTAAAAAAATTAAGGTGGCCCACCTTGATGTATGTGTGAAATCCACAGTCCCACCATTTTGCCAACTTATTTTAGGGAATGAGTCAAAAAATGATGTAGATGCGAATCTCAGGTGGACCACACCACACGAAACAGTGGTAGTTGAATGCCCTCCATTAAAAACTTCTCGAGGGCCACAAAAGTTTTGGATCAAGATTATATTAATCTTTTCCCTTCATCCATCTCAGGTTGTTAAATAAACATTACAGTAGGCCCCAGGAAGTTTTAATGGCGGGCGTTCAATCACCACTTTTCATGTAATGTGGTCCTCCTAAGATCTTTTTGTTTTTTTTCCCAAACTACTTGTCTCCTTGTAGTTGGATCTCCAAGTTTTTGGAATGCCCCAAATTCCACTTGAGCATCCAAATCTGGGTCAATACGAGCAAAAACATCTTTGAACAAGGTTCTAGCGCCATGCCAAATGTGTTCGAAAAAGAAGAGCAAAGCAAACGTAGCATGTCCAAAAGTGAACCAACCCCTTGGATTGCTAGGAAAAACACCATCGGATTTCAAAGTAGCATGATTTAATTCAAAAATTTCACCCAATTGGGCACGTCCTCCTAAGATCTTTTTGTCTTTTTCCCCCTCTTTTGAGCTCATGCCCTAAAATAATGATCCAAAATGGATGAACGGTGTGGATAAAACACATGCATCATGGTAGGGCCCACAAAGCACCATCATTATCACCTCAGTACTGCAAATAGTGTCATTAGTCTTTGATGCTGCTGAAAAAGAGGTGGCCCACCTAGATCTATGCGTGAAGTCCATGCCATCCCACCATTTTCCAGCTTGTTTTAGGGCATGAGTCCAAAAATGATGCAAATCCAAATATCAAGTGGACTACACCACAAGAAATAGTGGTAATTAAACTCTCATCATAAAAAAAACTTCTCGAGGGCACAAAAGTTTTGGATCAAGCTGATAATTGCCTTTTCCCTTCATCCAGGTGTATGTAACCTTATTGACGGTAAACATTACAGTGGGCCCTAGGAAGCTTTCTAATGGTGGGTGTTCATTGAACACTGTTTCCCATGATGTGGTCTACTTGAGATTTTAATCTACTTCATCTTCTGGACCATGGCCTAAAATGAGATTTCAAAACCGATGGACGGCCTGGATATACAGAATATAGATCACGGTGGGCCCCACAGTCAGGGTAACCCCACTAACGTGTTACCAGAGTAACACCTAATCCGTTTCCTTCGACACCGGTTTATGCAGCGTATTGTGCAGCATAGAACACTCATCTCCATGGTAACGTATTGACAAAGCAAAGTTCTATGGGCCCTTCCATGATATATTTGTTATATCTACACCATTCATCTATTTTTTTAAGATCATTCTAGGCATCAACCCCAAAATGAGGCAGATCCAAATCTCAGGTGGTCCACACCACAGGAAAAGTGGTAATGAATGCCCACCATTAAAACCTCTTGCAGGTCACAATAGTTCTGGATCAAGCTGATATTTGTGTTTTCCCTTCATCCAGGTATGTGAAACCTTATTCACGGGGTGGATGGCAAATAAACATTACTATGGGCCCTAGGACGTTTTTAATGGTGGGTGTTCAATAACCACTTTTTCTATGATGTGGCTCACTTGATATTTGGATCTGCTTCATTTGTGGGACGATGGCCTCAAATGAGTTATAAAAACTGATAGACTGTGTGGATGTACAGACTGCACCCCTTTGAGCACCAATTTTTGCAGATTGGGATTGCCTGGCGTAGATCACGACACCTAGGTTTGTTGGAGTGGCAAAGTTAAGTGCCCCATCATGGGATATTTGTTATATGCATACCGGTCATCCATGTTTCGAGATCATTTTTGGGCATGAGCCAAAAAATGAGGTAGATTTAAGGCTCAAGGAGACCGCATCGTAGAAAATAGTGTGGATTGAACACCTACCATTGAAAACTTCTTATGGGCCACAAAAGTTTTGGATCAAGCTCATATTTCTGCTTTCCCTTCATCCAGGTCTTTGAGATCTTATGAACAGGTTGGACAGAAAATAAATATCATGTTGAGCCTTACAAAGGTTTCAATAGTGGGTGTCATTGTCTCCACTGCTTTCTATGGTGTGGTCCACTTGAGCTTTGGATCTACTCCATTTTTTTCCTCATGTGCTAAAATGATATAAAAAAAATGGACAGATGGTGTGGATATAACACATACATCATAGTGAGGCCCATAGAACTTTGCAACTTCAACGTTCAACGTTGGAGTCGTTCTAACGTGAAAATGGGAGTCACTTGGAAGAGGGTAAACTTGCCATTTATAAAAGATTTTAAGGATATTTTAGTCAATAGAAATAAAAGATTTTAATGCAAACCACTTACAGCATTCAGCGTTAAGTATTGAGCGAAGGGAGAGAAGCTTAAAAAACACTTACCGCATTCAGCGTTAAGTATTAAGCCAAGGGAGAGAAGCTTAAAAAAATATTCATTTTTTTAGTGAAAATTCAGATTATGCACTTAATTTTCGGGTTTCACCAAACAATCTGAATCAGGAAAACCACTGAAAATAGCCCTTTCAGTGGTAAGTACTGAAAATAAGTTTTACCAAACAGGCCCTAAGGCATGGCTAACAACTATTACTCTTTAGCAGTCTCTCAATATATCTCTGGTGAGTGTGCTAATGAGTTGCAAAAAGAGAAACAAACCAAACTGGGTTAACCATAATTGCGATGCTTATTCTTTAAAAAAATAAAAAAGAAGAAGCTTGAGATGCTAACGATCTTATTCATTTGCAGGCGACATGACCTCACAGAAGGCTTGAAAAAGCTGGAATGTAAAACACTCATTTTTGTGGGCGAAAGCAGCCCCTTCCATTCTGAGGCCCTCCACATGAATGCCAAAATGGATAGGAGGAGGAATGCTCTCGTGGAGGTAGAAGTGCTGTCATGCTTTTGATTTTTTTTTTTTTTTTCTCTTTATTCTTTTCTTGCTGCGTTCCATATCCTCAAGTTCCTAACAAAGCACATGAAGTCTGTGTTTGGATTCTCAATCAAATTGAACCACATATAATTCACTTCAACAAAGTGGAAATGACTAAAGTTGGACTAGCCCCTCCATTAATAAATAAGACTAGCAATTGGGTGATTGTACTTCAAATGCATGTTAACTGCTATACTTGTTTGATGATCATTACGAATTAGATCATGTGGTGTTACTTTGGGTGTCATTTCTTCTATATTGAATTGGGTGATTTGAATTCGAGTTGTGTTTGGGTTGAGTAAATTCGTGTTGGGTTAGATTGGGTTGGGAATAATCATGTATTTGGGTCCAGGCGGGTCGTGTACCGAGTACTTTTGGATGCTCTATTGAACTGAATAACAATTACGGGTGCAACTTTACAGGTTGGGTTGGGTTGTGGGTCAACTCGAGTGCGTCCCAACCTCAAGGGGTGGGTCCTCTTGAGGTTGGGTAGGGCTCGGGTTGACCCTCAACCCGACCCAACCTACGGAGTTGCACCCTTAATTGCCGATTGGAGTACTTCGGGTTGGGCATCTCAGGTTGGAATTTGGGGTGGGGTGGGGGTCCTCTTGAGGTTGGGATGGGTTCAGGTTGACCCACAACCTGACCCAACCTGCAGAGTTGCACCCCTAATTGTTATTCAGTTCAATCGAGTATCCAAGAGCACCCAAAATATTATTTGCTGTCCTTGCAAGCTGAACACAAAAATCTGTCAAAACCGTTTTCATTGAACAGCCTCTTCTAGAAATTTGCCTTGCAAACAGGAACACAGTTTTCAGAAACACTTTTTTCTGAAATTTTGGTCACATGACAAGCATTGATTTTACTTCGTAAAACACTTTCATTTATCTTGAAGTGATCAAATGATGAAAATTAGGCCCCAGTTGCTTAAATGTTTTCAGAAGGCAGCCGTATACAGTTGGTGCTTCTGTCTGCCATTTGAATCATGATCTTGATGGCAATCAGATTCAGACAATGCTTTGCTATGCGAGTATACAGTTGGCACTTCTGTCTGCCATTTGAATCATGATCTTGATGGCAATCAGATTCACAAGCTGCTTTGGCATGCAGCATGTGTTTATGGAGCAGATATTCTGGAAGGAGATCAATAGCCCTATGTTTATGAATCCAATGTTTTTTGGTGGTGATTACAGGTTCAGGCATGTGGGTCACTAACGACAGAGGAGCAACCTCATGCAATGCTTGTACCGATTGAGTTCTTCCTCATGGGATATGGCTTCTACAGGCAACAACCTCCTGCTGCTTCCATTCCAAATGACAATTCGAGTCCCATCAACACATCGGCCAGCTCTTCATCCATTCTGCTGGACCTTCTCTCCCCAGAGAGCCTTGGTCTCAAGCTAAAACCCATAAAAACCCGGGTTACTGTGGAAGTATGAAGTGAAAGGGAGCGGGAAGGGTCTTCAGTAGACATCTGTACGTAGAACATGCCGGTGTATGCACACATACCCATGTTAAGAGGAATCATTAGGTCCTCCATACTGTTGATTTGAACCAGGGACGCCCCAGAAACCTTCAGAGGGGGTCCATCAGACCAATGGCATGGATCACTGCAGTGGGTCCCACTTGGGTGTTCCACAGATTAGGACCTGATAATTCCTTGCTAATTAATTTGTGTGTGTTGTCTAGATGAGGTGGGACCGTTCTTTGTTGTAGATACAAATGTGAGAAAGTTTACATTATTCTTTGGGAGAGAGGGAGGGAACGAGGGAGGGAGGAAATTTGAATTCTCTACTATTCATTTTGTATTTATTTACAATTTTTAACTTCTGGACCTGTAAACTCCATTTGTGTAATAATTCCCACTAGACAAATGAGAAGAAGAGGCTTGTGAAGGGGACTGGAATCCTCTGTAACACCTGATGTAGGAAGAGCGTGCAACATCCGATTGTTTATGTAAAATCCATTCCGCCTATCAGTTGCGACACCTGATTTTAGAACTTCCAACCCAATAATCAAGATGATACAATACATATATGGGCCACACCAGGGAGGATTTTATATTCCATCTAACTCATTCATCAGGTGAAACAGTCTAGGGTCAACCACGCTGTTTACACCAAAAAATCATCCTGGTCCAAAACTTTGTCAGCCAAACTGCACCAATTTATTGATTTCCTATGTTGTGGCCCACCTGATTTTTTCCTTGATCTGATTTTATTATTTTATACACTTATGATGGGGAGTAACTGATGGACCGAGTGGTTGCCGCACATTGCAGCCGGCCCCACAACTCGGTTGTCGTCTTCGCTTCCTACAACAATGGCCCCACTTTTATATAATAGATGCACCGGAGTTATGATGCATCGAGGCCTTGTAACTCCACTCGTCATATTCCTTAGTAAGATACTCTTGAACCCCTGGCATCTTCATTTCCTTGGTCCAATGAGCCATGGAGGGCTGAGATACCCTGTGGCGGATGTCAGGACAGGACGTGATTATTTAGATTCACAGGTGTCAATGGTCTCAGGTCTAGAATCTTTGGCTACCGTTTAAAAGTCTCATAACTGGGCTGGGTTCACATTAACTTCATGGGCCCATTGGTTACAGTTGGACCAGTTCTGGACCATCATAATAATTGAAGCGGATTGCGTCCTGCCCCCCGCCTGGATGAAAATGGGTCTAGGCAGGGGCTCTTTGGGGCCCACCATAATGTATGTGTTTTATTCACACCGTTCATCCACATTTCCAGATCATTTTAGGACATGGTTCAAAAAACGAAGTAGATCCAAGGCTCAAGTGGAACACGCGACAGGAAGCAGGAGAGATAATGACACCCACCATTGAAACCTTCCTACGGCCCACTGTGATGTTTATTTTCCATCCAACCTGTTCATAAGCTCACATAGACATGGATGAAGGCAAAACATAAATTTCAGCTTGATCCAAAACTTCTGTGGTCTGCAGGAAGTTTTTAATTGTGGGTGTTTAATCCCTATTGTGTGGTCTACTTAAGCCTTGGATCTTTATCATTTTTTGTCTCATTACTTACAACGATCTATAAAAATGGATGAATGGCATGGATAAAATCCATACATCACCTTGGACCCCACAGAGCCCTTGCCTGGACCGATTCCGTCAAGGTAGGGGGCAAGACGCAATCCGCTTACCATAATCCAACCCATTGCTACCCACATTGATAGTGCTCTAAGATCATTTAATACGTTCAATCGACCGGTAGATATATATATGCATGTAAATTGAAGTGCCCAATGAATAAAGGTGTAAAGATTGTGACCTTCTCTTCAATTGTAAAATGGGCCAATGGTTTGGTTATGAAGACTGTTGATCTGATGGCTCCCATTCACAATGGAATATGGATGGCGAAAGTACCCAAGAAAACTTCAAAAAGATCCCAACGATCTCTATTTCTTCCAGATATTGACATTCTTTATGAAGGTCTGTTCCTAGGTCACTGATGAAATGGTTAAAATGGATCTTTAAAATTTCCATTGACATTCTTCATCATGTTATTTCATTCTTCTAGGTTCTGGGTTGGGATACCATCAGATGGATTGTATGGATCATTGTGCTGTAGACCTCACCTCTACATCCAAATGCATGCTATTTACCTACTTGACTGAAACCATTTTGTTGCAAAATGGTATTTGGGATAGTACATTTGTTATTTTTGGATCGGCCCATCAAGATCCTTGATGGACCCACAAGGATGTGATGTGGGAGTACTGGATGGTTTATGGTCATCATTGTACATTTATGAACCGCAACAAACAGGCCTGATCCGGCTCATGATGCTAACACCCAAAACAAACATACCAGCTGGACCTAGGGCACTCTGTTTTGAGTTTTGATTGGCTATTTACTGCTGTCTAATCAATTGTATGACCTTCCTTCAGGTTTTGTAACGTTGAGTTACAGTAGGGATGTGGAATACAAAGCTTTTCTTGCAGAAGCCCTTGTCCATGGATATCTATATTCCAGTCTCCCAAAGGAGCGACGCAGGACATGGATATTTATGTTGTAAGTGGAATTCTGCATGCATGTAGAAATTCCCAAGGCTGAAAATTGCCCAAAAAAGAATTGTGAGCTAAATACATAGATCCAAGCCTAGCCTGCTAGATTATCTACCACCAAGCTTGGCCTAGCCTTATTACATTGTGGTAGAGGTGAGTCGCCAATCTACAAGGATGGATGCCAGAACGTTGGGATTTCCATGAGCACACTTTTTTTATTTAGCACACTTTTTTTTTTTTTTGGGGGGGGGGGGGGGGGGGGGGGGGGTCATTGGATGCCTATAAATGGTTTAAATTGTAGATGATTCATAGGTGTAAATCATTTACAACCTGATTTGTTTGACTTTAAGTTGTACATGATTTACAGGTAAATGAGTGTCTATGTTTAGATGGTTTGTCAATTATTTTTGTAAATGGAGAGCCAGTTTTTTAATTTATAGCCATTAAGTTGTAAATGGAGAGCCTATAAATAAAATCCAAACTTTTTTCCTGTAAATAAGATGGTGGTAAATGTTAAGTGATTCACAAGTGAAAAAGGCCATCGAAATACAGAGTGTAAATGATTTACAATAAATCATTTACAACTTGGCTTATTTACAAGCATCCAAACGACCCCTAACATTTGAAAGGAAAACACGACTAGGATCAATTCTCATATATATTTCGTTATCTCTATTGAGTGCATTTCACAAAACCTTAGGATCTCACCCTCCAAACTACTTAAATTATGAGATATGATAAAGTAATGAACTAAATCAAATCATAAACCACACGACACAAGAAATTTTTATATGAAAAACTCTCGAAGAGGTAAAAACCACGGGACCTGGTTCAGATTAACAATTCACTATGAAAGAGAATTGTTACAACCGATCATAAGCACAACCCGCTTGGATCAAACCTTCTCCACTTATGTAGGAGTGGATAAATAATAAGAGAATATAAAAACTAAGAGACCTCACCGATCACAAGGACGTAGAAGAGCCGAAACGTTGACTGCGCAGTAGATCACATTTACAAAGCAGTAGTCTCCCTCCTACAAGCTTACTCTCTCTCTCTCTCTCTCTTTTCTTTTTTCTCTTTCTCTCTTCCTCTTTTTTTTTTCTCTCTCTATCTCCTTGGACTTGAAAACCACCTATTAAGATGACCTAATCTCGATTTGGAACCTCTTAAATAGAGCACTGAAGGAATTAGAGCCAAAACAAGAAACTGCGGATTCGCAGTCCGTGCCTGGTTGGGTGCCTGACCCTAAGCCGTCAGGCGCCCCCCCCCCAACCAAATAACTGTTTAGAGAGTTTAGAGAAAATTGCCAAATTTCGATCGCCTGACCCAGCATGGTCGAGCGCTCGCCCCCCCAACCAAATAATTGTCCAGAGAGTTTAGAGAAAATTGTCGAATTTGGGTCGCCCAACCCAACATGGTCGGGCGCCTGCTCTGGGCACTGGGCACCCACTTTGGGCACTAGGCGCCCGGTTAGTAGACCATCCGGCGTCCGACTATTCTAAAAAACAGTCCAATGACTTTTCAGTCATTCCAGGTGAATTTCGGTCACCCGACCAAAACTGGCCGGGGGCCTAACCACCCCCAGGTTGCACCAATCTCTCCTCTACATTGAGGAGGAAAACCCATCAATCTCTACCAACTTTACTAACTAGCCGGAGACTTTATGCTAACAAATTCACATGCCACATATATAACAATTGTATGCTGGAAATGTACGCAACAGATGAGGGCAAATCGCCCCAATTTGATCATCGATTTATCCCTTAATGGATTGAAGGACCGAGTAAGAAACTTCTAAAATTTATTGACTTATATTCAAAGAGGTCCATTGGCCACTCGAATGTGGGGTATGGATCGCATGTGCCAACAAACCTTCTAGCCAATTACCTTGATATGGCTGGGACATGGATAATTAACACCCTTTTTTCAAGAAAACTATATATAAATCTACCAAAGGAGCAAATATTCAATGGCGGCGCCATGCAAATAAGTTTATTATATTGATAATAGAGAGTGCCCCCAGCAAGAGGAAGTTACAGACATAATACAAAGAGTTATTACATTTCGTTGGCCATGCAACGTTGATGATGGCTGGCTAGCTTAAAAGGCTTTATGCCTTAGAAGGGGAGGTTGTAGGAGCCTTAGAAGCCCGGGGCTGGAGTAGCCCTTTTAAAAAGGTCCCTCATTTTAGGCTCAAGTAGCCCTTTTAAAAAGGTCCCTCATTTTAGGCGCATCCACTGCAAAACAACACAGATAATTTTGAGGATTTATTGTTAGTATGCATATTTGAATGTGTTATGGGCCTAATGGACAGTTTATATCAATGGACATGGATGTTCAGTTGGCCAACCTTGGTCGTTCATTATGTCTGACAGACATGTCATTGGCTACTGTGAAGAAATCACATCCGATCATTTTAAAATTTATGGCCAAGATCATTTCTGAAAAATGGGCCTCACGTTGTTGGGCCCATCTTGGATAGGTTGTAATTCTAAAGAATAGCTTTTAATAAAGAATCCTAGCCATTTCATCATTTGTTGGATAACGGATGGCTGAGAAGGCTAACTTACAAATGGATCAGATCAGCCAAAGTCAATTGTGTAGTTTTTCACACTGTAGCCAATGAAGCATGTTCTGAGCCTAATAGACAGTACGTTGAAATGGAGCCCACCCGTGTGAAGAATGAAAGAAGAGAGGAATTACCTTGTGGGTTCAAACTACAGCCGACGGGGCAAACCGCCCTACAGGCAGAGGGATTCTTTCCGTCTCTGATGCATGTGTCCAAACATTGAGTATAGCAATCTGCATATGGCAAGCTTTCACCAGTTTGAGCCATTGCAAGAAGGGCAACGGCCAATATCAGCACCACAACTCCTTTTCTAGCAACCGCCATCTCTCTCTTTCTTTCTTCTTTCTCTCTTATGTCTCTCACTTCTTCTTGCTAGTGAGGAGAGATCAAATGGGGAAAAGGGTATTTGTAGGTTGTGTGTTTGTTATTTTTGGGTTGGTTTGTTTTGATTTCTTTTGCTTTAGGGGTTGTATTTTTGTGGTCTTTGTATGGCGCAATTCCATCGGACCTGTCTCCGGAGCAAGACCGTTTCAATTTCCACTATGAGGACCGATTCAACCGGGCCTGATTGGCTTATGTACCTGTGATGGACCCACGTGGATACCCAATCTCGATTGTTCATTTGGTGAGTGGGCCCTTTTATGAATTTATTTTCAATCTTTTTGGGTTTTGATTTTGTGTCCTGAAGAAAATAATGCGGAATCAAGAATGGATTGGCTCACCATGTCTAGAATTATCTGACAGCTTTGATTCTTGGGATATGGTCTCTCCATACATGGTGGCCCATGACAGATAAACTCTCCATGGTGGGCTATGATAGATAAAAGGTCCTGATCCTGTATGTGTGCTATGTACCAAGATAGACAGCTAGATCAAATTAATGTTCATAGGGGTGGCAAATGGGCCAGCCTTGGTGTGTGAGGTCTAAAACTTGGTGCCAAATTCAAAATTGGTCTGTGGTCAGGTCAAGTTCATGGGTCCATTGGGTTCTGACTCATATCAGTTCTGGACCCTAATAATAATTGTATTTTACCATTTGTACATATATTTGTTACATTTTATTAGCTAGCCAGGGAATGGGCCCCCTTGATGCGAGTTCGAAATCCAGTCTGCTAACAAGGTGCCCCATCCAGTTCACCCTGTCCCAAATATCAGCCCGATCCAAAACACAAGTGGGTCACACCATATGGAGTTGCCCACCATTAAATCCTTCTTGTCTGAGTGTGGGTCATTGTGTTTTTAACATGCACTACATTCACATTCAAAATTAAAATATGTGCCCAGCAAGGATAAATGGTCACCCTGAAAGTTGTTCAGGGCTATTCCAAAACTCAGGGTGGGTGTGACTGGTTGTTTTAAGTGTTTTAGTCATGATTTTACAAGCTGTGGCCCACTTAGGTTTTGAATCAGCCTGATTTTTGGGGTCCATGGTAAATTTGGGGGCGTCCCACCTGTACTAGAACCATTGAATTGTTTAGATCCAGAAATCAAACTACAACATTGTAACTAATGGGTTTTGCTATGTCCCTAACTTCATGGGACATTAGTAACGACCCCAAAGCTTTTAATTTGCACATGGAAGCCCAATCATCAATTTGGACCATCCATTCTTTCATACACTTAGACAACACAGTGCAAAACACACACTAATTGAATCATCTCAAGAATGCAGTCAATAGCTTGGGAAATGAAGTTAGGATTGAGTGAAGAAACAAAATAGGTCCAACCGTCTCAAACCATCTATCCAATAGATCTCACCATATATTACCTATGATTCCAAAGTAGCAATTCGATTTCATGACCTAAACCCTGCAATCTTCATCTCATAAAAAAACAGACAGTTGAAACAAATTGGCCTCATTCATAGGGTTAAAATCATGTGATTGGCATGATTCTTGCACCATTTTTAGTCCCAATAGTGGTATTGAATGAACATATATCATGATTGGACTTTGAGACTTAAATTAAATGATACAGAGATGTTGCTAATTTCTGTTGGAATCGGGTGACTCAAATCTATGCTAAATAGAGCCGTCGGGCGATCGGATTTGCCACAGAGAACTCTCTAGATGATTTTGAGTGGTTTCGAGTGACTGAACCATGGGCATCAGGCAACCGACGGTAGGCTCAGGCGCCCGACTATGGCGGCTGCTGTTATGAAGTTTAGGCAATTTTGCATAAGATATTTCTAATTTCGGTTTTTATGCTATAAAAGGGATGTAATGTGGGATTAGAGTAATTGCCAAAGGAGCTGAGTCTCTTAGATGTGTAAGGAGGGACTGAGAGGGTTCTAGGGTGAGAGAAAGAGCTAGGGTTAGCTTAGAATTTCTCTTGTGGGCTATGATTCGGGTTTTGTTTCTTCATTCTCTTTTAACTTCTGATTCATAATGGATTGTTCGCTTTGTGCCTTGGTTTTTTTTTACTCGTGATGAGTTTTTCCACGTTAAAATCGGATTGCTTCTTGTGTGTGTTGATTGTGACTTGATTGTTGCCGTTATAGTTATCTCATTTGATTTCTCGCTTCTTTCGTTGTGGGCTGATTTTTCCCAATAATTTCCTCATGTTAGCAAAACTTATAAATGATAGTTGTAGATATTTGATTAGTATTACATAATGGAGAATTACTTATGCATCAGTTATGAAGATGATTGGAACTTAAGGCTAGTTTGGCATCTCTCATCTAATCTAGTAAGTGCTACTCTAATTAGAGCTAGAGAGTTAAGACTTTTTCTCTGAGCACTTGAGCGACAATAAGCTCATTTTGTAAAATCACTTTTTTAAAAAAACTCTTATTTTAAATAAGTAAATTTGTAAAACATTCAAATGAGGTCTTTTTTATTTTATTTTTAGAAATAGTTATCATTTTTAAAAATCGGCTACAATTCCATCTCAAAGTACGTCCCTTCATGCCTCTTAACTTAAGTGTGGCCTGGCCATTATGTTCAATACTGGATGTGGATCAGCTATCATGTGGAGCTCACCTTTGATGTAGACCATTCGTAGTGTGGGCCAAAACTTTGAAGTAGGCAGCTCATAATGCAAAGCCTACCTTGGATGTGGATCATTCATCATTAGAGCCAACTTTGATGTGGACCATTGATGTAGGGGAAGAACCCCATGATCGAGGGCGTGGATCACACACCTTCCTGCGGGAGATGGACAGGAAGAAAAACAAAAAGAAACTAAGGAATTTCCTATTTTGGAGTTTTAACCAAAACATGAAATTGTTATTCCCGTTTTTGAATTTTGGCCCAACTCGTGGGGCCAATCTTGATCATTTATGATAATCCATTCCGTCCATTTTGTAGACCTGCTCGATGCTGAGAAAACCCAACAAGTTTCACTTTGATCCGAGTTACTGATTGATCGTGGCGTCGAAAATAGTACGAACTGTTCAGAAAGTTTCAAATTCCGCCCACTAAATCTGGAGATGGTCCAGGTGGCCCACTACTACTGATATGGAGAATCTAAGCCGACCATCTTGAAGAGTACATCGATATCAGTAAAACCACAAAGTTTTGTGGCAATCAGATATGTGGATTGCTCGTATCAGCAGAAGGAAGACGAATTTCTTCTCTAATTATATTAGGATTCTTTTCTTCCTTTGCAAGTCAGTGTTAACTACGAATTTAGGGTTTAGTTTATTATTTAAAGCAAAGTAATTATGTTTATTTTTATTCATTCAATCTATCAAAAACAATTATTTGAAATTAATTTTCTCTTTTTATTTTTTATTTTTTCTAGTGGATTCGAGAAACACTCGGTTAGCGAGACGATGATCAACCTACCACGTCCTCCCTTCGTCATTGGTGTCAAAGCCTATAGGGTGTCATCTTCCTTGCTGATATGAGCAATTCAAATATCCGATTGCCACAAAACTCTGTGGTTTTACTGATATCGACGTACTCTTCAAGATGGTCAGCTTAGATTCTCCATATCAGTAGTAGTGGGCCACCTAGACCATCTTCAGATTTAGTGGGTGGAATTCAGAACTTTCTGGACAGTTTGTATCATTTTCGACGTCACGATCAATCCGTAACTCGGATCGACATGAAACTTGTTGGGTTTTCTCGGCGTTGAGCATCTCTACGAAATGGACGGAATGGATTATCATAAATGATCAAGATGGGCCTTGCAAGTTGGGCCAAAATCCAAAAATGGAAATAACAATTTCCTGTTTTGGTTAAAACTCCAAAATATAAAAAATTCCTTAGTTTCTTCTTGTTTTTTTTCCTGTCCATCTCCCACAGGAAGGTGTGTGATCTACGCCCTCAATCATGGGGTTCTTCCCCTACATCAACCATCCATTATATGAGACCCACCTTAATGTAGGTCATCCATTACGAAAGGCCACCATCAATGTTAATTGTACTTCATGTGGGGCCCACACTTAATGTATCCATCATGTGTGCACCACCTTTAAAGTGGGTTGTCCATCATATGGGTTGCCTTGGATATCGGCCATTCATCACAATTAGGGGCTAACCTTTGATTTCGATTATCCACTATGTGGGATCCACCCGTAATAACTCAGAAATTTTTGCGCTCATTCACACGTATATTTTAACAACTAGATTTTTTTAAAAAGTAAAAATATGGAGATGAATTCACATGTACAGACACTTATACACAGGTACACCTCTTAACAATCTTTAAGCCCCCACATCCTTTCATGCGCTAGATTGTTAAAACCAATCATTAAAATAACTATTCGATCCGTGATTGACATTCTTAACCGTTCCATTGGATTGTACACCCGGACTCAAGATTCTAAACTGTTCATCTTGCTTGTCACCTATGCATGTACTTAATCTAGGGTTAAAATCACAATGTAAAGTCCATTCTCTCGTTTACATGGAGCGTGTACATACTTCCACACATCCTTAACTTATATATCATTAGCCACTTCTTTAACCATTAATCCAAGCCATTGAGAAGACTCTTTATGGATAGAATAAGTCATCCAACCATTCACTTTTGACTCAAACCATCGTATCATCATGAAATAGACACATAACCCATCTTAACCATTTACATTCGATCATCTATAATTTTAAACCTTTCGTCCTAATCCTGATGTAATAAGAAATGTTTTACATTATTAAATTCCGATTCCAATGGCTATAAATACACCATGATCGTCATAAGTTTTCTATTATGTACATGATTGGGCGTTGTAGTGTCAGGCGGAGCCTGGCCTGCCAAAACCAGGCCCATTTCAACCCCTACAGGTTAGCACGGACATGATTAGGGTTAAGAATTGGATCAGATCATTCCAATCTTTCTGAATTTGGATAAGCACAGAGGCAGAGAGCTGAACAGCTCTTCTCATTGGATGAGATGAGGAGAGAAGCTTTCCACTGTACACAGCTCGTGCACGATCAGAGAAGAAAATGGCACGATGCAAGAGACAGGCAGTTGAAAATGACCATCAAAATTGGGATGAGCATGCATGCATGCATGCTCCATCCATGGTGGGTCATATCATGTGGAAAGTCCGGATCATGAAAAAATGGGACCTGCTTTTATATAATAGATGCACCGGACTTATTATGGATTGAGGCCTTATTACTGATCCACTCGTCATGTTCCTTTTGTAAGACACACTTGAACCCGTAGCACCTTCATTTCCTTGGTAGAATGAGCCAGGGAGGGATGACAGGAAATAAATGGAAACTCCATCCCGTTGGGACTTTGTACCTGACTTGTATCGTCTGGGCTCAGGTCTAGAATCTTTGGCTATCGTCTAAAAGTTTCATAATTGGGCTGGGTTCACATCAAGTTCATGGGCCCATTGGTTACAGTTGGACCGGTTCTAAGTGGATTGCGTCCTGCACCCGCCAGGATGAAAATCAGTCCAGGCAGGGGCTCCATGGGGCCCACTGTGATGTATATGTTTTATCCACACCGTTTATCCATTTTCCAGATCATTTTAGGATATTGTCAAAAAATTGAGGTAGATCCAAGGTTCAATTGGGCCATGGAAGCAGCAGTGATAATGACACCCACCGTTGAAACCTTCCTAGGCCCCACCTATGATTTTTATTTTCCATCCAACCTGTTCATAAGGTCAAATAGACCTTGATGAAGGCAAAACACAAATTTCAGCTTGATCCAATACTTATGTGGCCTGCGGGAAGTTTTTAATTGTGGGTGTTTAATCCCCATTCCGTGGTCTACTTAAGCCTGGGATCTTTCTCGTTTTGATCTCATGATCTCAAACGATATATAAAAATGGATGAACGGAATGGATAAAATCCATACATCACCTTGGGTTCCACAGAGTCCTTTCCTGGACCGATTCCGTCCAGGTAGGGACAAGACGCAATCCGCTACATATCGTTCACCACCGATACTCGTATCAGGTTGTTTCGGGCCAATGCAGAGCCGATACACCCATATCATCCATGGGTGATACCGGTATGTATAATTGGGTGATACGTACATATTGGTTTCGGACAATGGTTTAAACTTTTCTACAGCGGGACTTTTGCAACATTTCTTAAATGGTGGTTGTCCATCCATACTCTCTCATGTCGGGTCATGTATGTCCATCCAGACTGCCTGAATTGAGGGACCGGAAGCCCGTAAAATGCTCAAGCTGTGTGGGGTCCACCATGTTGTATCATGCTGATTTTGTGTTTTCTCTTCATCCTGGTGAGTTACACCTGACTAACGGGTTTGATGAAAGGTAAACCCCATCTTGGCCCCACACACATACCTAAAGTTGGCATCCCATTCCCATTGTTCCATGTGGTGTGGCTCATGTGAGTGTTAGATCTAGCTTATTTTTAGCCTTATGACCTGATGTCGTGGATAGAACCTGATAAACGGAATGGATTGTACATATACAACATGGTGGGCCCGAAAAAACTTGAGCATTTTATGCCTGCAGTAAAGAGGTGTTGTAGAGGATTCCTGTCCCCGGTTGAGGGCCCATTGTGGATAGATCATGTCGCGAAATATCATTTCGGAAATCTTAACCATCTGATAATATCTATTGAATTTTTGCATATAGAGTGACTTCAAAGCATATTCATTTAAGAATACCAACCAAACAGACTGACTTCTCAAGTTAACACAACTACCAACTGATATGGCGATTATGGACTTGAAACAAGAAGAGGAGATTATACGTTGATTAGTAGCCTTGAAGCACGTGTTGGACTTTGACGCTTACATGTGGCAACATGCCGCACTGGTGTGGTAAATCCCAGCTGCTCACGTGTATGAAATTGTTGAAAAATATGAAAGACTGGGGGTTTGGAATGTATGAAATATATCCAAGTATATCTGGTGAAATCATCAATGAATATCACATAATACCGCATGCCAGAGAAATCATCAATGAATATCACATAATACCGCATGCCAGACATGGATAAAATAGGAGAACGTCCCCAAACATCAATATGAACTATCTCAAAGGGTGATTGAGATCGAGAAGTACTCAGAGAAAAATGTAAACATTTACTTTTAAACAAACAACATGAAAAACAAGATAAATCAAGAGTAGATTTATTAACCTTTAATTTATCTAAAATTTCAGAAGAAAACGTATGAGATAATCTATAAAAGTGTAGATGACTAAGACGACAATGCCATAGTTTTCGTAATTTATTTGCATGCATAATATCAGTAGAAGATGGAGAAAAAAAAAAAAAAAAAACGTAACAGGAATAACAGAGGGATCAATGTCTAACAAGAAGAGCCGCACTTTCTTCTTACCCCTCCCAATTACTCTCCCCATTATTAGATCTGCAGAAGACAACTATCAATAAAAAAAAATCACTAAGCATTGATTTTGGACTAACTGACCCATGGAGATAAGATTGGTGGACAGTTGTGGTATATGAAAAACATAAGTCGAAGTAAATGTATAATGTAGACAAGGAGAAAAGGATAATGACCCAACTGATGATATAGGTAAATGAGAGCCATCTAATATCCATGTGACAATCTTTCTATTCTTCATTTTCCAATCATTTAGTTCTTTTGTTTGGTTCATTCCAGGCATAGAATAAGTTCCATCAACAATGCTCCATAAGCCTCGACGTGGAGAAAATTTTCAAAATGAATGGATCAAAGTCCATAGTTGATGCTATCAAACATACACTGAGAGGGAAAATCATGGTCCATAATTTAGAAATGAAAAAAAATTATAACTGAGCACGGTACCTTGATGAAATGGAAGGAAACCAAGGGAGACGTCCAATCTTGATCCAAATGTAAAGTAGCAATTGTCAATTGCCAGAGAATCACTGGCCAATAGGATTCTCACAAGAATTGATTGCTGTAATGTCTCAGATGAAACCAGGCCCAAGTGAGCAATCACATGTATAGCCTGAGATCTGACGAACCAGATCTGAAATATTGGCGGTCTGTGATGAAGTCCGAAAGGAAACTACCCTGTGATGAACAAGTTTGCTGGGCCACAGACACGATTTGATGCTCAGACAGATCTGAACTCGGACAAATGCAGTAGGTCTATAGCAGACGAGCAGATTGGAGCAAGAGTAGATCTAGGGCGTAATGGGTATTCAATAATGATGGTGTGTTACAGGTCAGGGGTGAGATCGGCCATGGCACGACCAAAGTGTGGAACCGAGCGCGAAGGGGCATGGCCTGGACGTTGCAGGGCAGGATCGGGGCTTGAGTGTGGCATGCTGGATCGCGATCTGCAGAGATGGATGTGGTGTTAACTGGTAAGGGTGCGCCACGAACGGTCTCTAGACTAGCAGATCTGGCTTTGATTTGGGGATGGTGGTGTTGCAGACAGAGGATGAGAAGATCTGCAAACCAGGAAACGGTCAGAGGTGCAGATGCAACGACGAGGTGGCTGCGTCAATGCTTGAGAAGAGCAGCGGGCGGTGCGTGCTAACCAAATCTGGGCTGGTAGTGTCGGCATGAGCAGTCGCCAGCGACCACAATATCATGTGGCTCTGGATGGTTCTGGTCGTGGATCTTTGATAGAGGAAGAGCTGAAGATGGCAGCTCTGGCCGTGGATCTACGACAGAGGTAGATCTAAAAAAAATAGGGGTGCGGCTGTGGTTTGCAAATGGTGGCGGAAGCGATTGCTAGTTTTCAGGGTGTGGGATTCCTGCGGAAGAATCCCTGTGATATGATGATGGGAGGATGCAGCGATGTGGGCAGAGATGCGTAGGGGTATGGTGATGGGGGTGTTGGGGGTTTGATGGGGTGTTGATAGGTCCTATATTGCTATTTCACGGTCTTGGACCTGGAGCACAACATGTTGAACTCCAAGTTTGGCACCGGATGCCCAATTGCCCATACACCGAGTGGGATAATTATTTTATTTTATTTTATTTTATTTATTTATTTATTATTAATTTTTTAATCTTTCCTCCTCCTTGCAATATGATATCAGAATAGAGGTAAGCATCCACTATATACAAAATAACTTCTTCAATATACATAACCGTTAAGTTTATATATTGTATGAATAGATAATCCCAAAAATAAAATAGAACCCAAAACAAAACATAATCCTAATACTCCAGAATTATCTACAATTGGTCTCAATCTTCTGGTCCTCCATCATATCTTAGGGATTTATCAGGTTTAAGAACTTTTAACCAAAGAGATTTCTATCTACCCTTATTATTTCATACTTCTATTGTCCTATTCTATTTTAGAGATAATCCAAGTCATCATCATATATACATATTTTATCATCAAGATTCAATGATACAACACAATTGTTGTATTGCCATCATCAAGTATGTTGTGGTCAGGCACAATTTCAAGCAACCATATATTATGAATACATCCAGATGCATGTAATGCAATAACTCTAGGAATTATTCATCCCTTAAGTTAGTATGTTTGTATATAACCATCATGGGCTGCCATGGGCTATATCCATCTCACGATCATGTAACCCAATTACAAAGTACATTTTTTTTTAATGCATGGATGGATGCATTATGGCACACATGCACTTATCATCATTGTGATTCATGATTATGATCTATTCTCAACTACTTAGTATTCTATAGTGTCTCGCCTGCTAGCCTAGTTGGAAGACGCCTAGGCGTTTCAACGGCAGGTCTCAAGTTTGAGTGCTAAAGAGACACACTAACCCTACTAGTACTGGGTGGGCGCATCTAATGACTAACCGTGTGGGTGAGTTGCAGAGCTAACAGGGTGGGAAAAAAAAAAAAAAAAACCTACTTTGCATTCTATGCATGTTTGTTTGTTAAGTGTATTATAAACTCACATACCTCAATTAGCCCGTAGTCTTCTTTATTAAGCCTTTATTAGTTTACCCGGACCCTACATTCCCATTAAGTGGCCTCACATGATGAGCAACGATGATATACACACACACACGTCCAATAGCCGTAAGATGGATGTCACGGGTCTACAATACAATAGATAGGTCCTGCTTCCGAGTGGGACCACTCATACAAGTTGGATCACAAATAAACATCATGCTGGGCTCACGACAGGTGGACGGCATGGGTAACATACATCGTAAGGGGCGACGGACAGTTTGAATGTACGTATCAAGGTGAGATCGCGGTTGGACAGCATGGGTGTACAACCTTTACATCAAGTTAGGGACCGCAGTGGGCCCCATACTTTCATTAGTTTGATGGCAAATAGACATTACAGGGCCCTAAAGTTTTCAACGGTAGGTGGTCAGACATCGCGGTTTCCTGCAGTGCGGTCCACTTGAGATTTGAATTTGCTTCATTTTTGGACCCACGGCCTAAATGAACTGGCCAAATGGATGGATGGGGTGGACACACAACACATACATCAAGGTGGGCCCAACTTCTGGATAGTTTGAATAGTCCAGTGGGCCCCAGGGATTTCCAATGGTGGCCGCCCAATTAACACTATCTCCTATGAAGTGGTCCATCTAATAATTGAATCTATGTCATTATGGAGGTGGCCCACCGATGGACGGTGGGGATGAAACTCGTACAGTACGGGGGCCACAAGGGGCCTCCCCATACGGACAGAGTGGATATAGAAGAATACTCACATTAAGGGGGGCCTAGCAGCGTGTTTAAGCATGGTGCTGTTGGACAACAGGTCCCACTGCTGGCATAAGCAATAAGGGAGAGAATCTCCACTGTTTCGTGCGGTGTGGTCCACTTGAACTTGGGATCTGTATCAATCTTGGACATGTCCTAAAATGAGTTGCCCAGATGAATGGACAGTGTGGATGCAGGGATCATGCATCACGGTGGGTTCCTACAGTGGGCACACCTGCTGAAATTGTAAAGATAACGTCAACATGCTACTGTGAGAAGGCTCTTCCCTTTTCTATATTTTTGTTTTAAAATTTTTTCCTTAGCAGCGGGTCTAGGCATGTGTGTCATGACAAATAAACATCCGGTAGGCCCCTAGATGGGCTTCTAGATTTTGACCGGTTAATTAACGGGTCGGGTTTGGGTGAGGGCATTTTTCACATCATTTGAAGGCATTATACCAAAAATTAAGTAGATCCAATTATCAGGTGATTGCCCCTCCTACCATTAAAAACTTCTCAGGGCGCTCCTTAATGTTTATGTAGTGTTTATTTACCATCCAATCTGTGGATAAGGTTAAATGAGACTGGATTAAGTTAAAAAACAAATATCAAATTGATCCAAAGCTCTTGTGGCCCATTAATGGTCAATCACCACTGTTTCTTATGATATGGTCCACCTGATAATTGGATATGCATGATATTTGGTTTAATGCCTTAAAATCATGTGTATACACATTTGGACGGTGTGGATACATAATATATACATCAAGGTGGGCCCCACGGTGAACCTACGTAATGGCCGCACCATCTTGCGTGAGTCCGGGGTCGCACCTAATCCGCTCCCCTCTCACAGACACACATATGGAAAAGGCACTATACGGTCAACCTCATGGGAAGTTCCCACGAGGTTGAGCTGTGTGGGCCCCACTGTAATGTATATCAAACATCTACACCATGCATTTTTTGGGTCCCCTATTGGTTATGGTATATCCCAAACATCAGCTGTATCCGGAACTCAGGTGGGCCATAACAACTGAAACAATGTAAAATCATGCATACAGCATCTAAAAGCACTTGTTGGGGTTCACCTGAGTTTTGGATACGGTTGAAACTTGGTGTGACCTCTTGTTTAAGTGGGACACACACAATGGATGGTTTGGATTTCTTAACCACATCTCATTTCATCTTATAAACAATCATAAAGGTTTCAATGGGTGGATATTCACTCTTAATTGTTGTCTATGGTGTGGCTCACCAAAGTCATGGATTGGCCTGAGGTTTAGTCCCATGGCCCACTATGGAGTGGTGCATCTGACACATGGAGTGGATGCTCATCACACATCACAGTGGGGCCCACACAGCTCGACCTCATGGGAACTTTCCATGAGGTCAACCGCATGTACCTTTTCTCATATATATATATATATATATATATATATATATATAGCCCACCCGGAACGGAGGAGTTTTGACTCGAGAACTCGTGAGCACATTTTGAGAAACTCATCACACATGATGTGAGCCCAAAATTCAAACCATCTATGTGATGTCGCACCCTATATATGGGCTTTTCTTATATTAGATTTTTTCCCTAAAGTAGACTTGACATTTGTTGTGGCTTCAAAATAGACCCCTTTTTAAGTATTAATCTTTTTATGCCTTTGATACCTTTTTTAACTTCTCCATTGACATTCTTCTCCATACCTTCTTCTTTTACCATTACTCTACGGCTAACTCTTCTTTTATCATTATACTTTGGCAATCTACTCTTCTTTTATCATTATACTTCGGCAATCTTTTGTGTTTTTCAATTACTCTATTGAAACCTTTCATTCTTTTAGTTTACTCTTTTTTTGTAAAAACTCCTTTATTTTGTTTACCTATTATACTAAAATAGAACTATTTTTTATGAAATGAGAGAAAAAATACTACAAAAACACTTTTAGAATATGAATTTTTCTTTTTTCTTCAAAAGATTATACGTAGATGGGTCTTTTGCTAATAAATAAACATAAGGAAAGAAACGAAATAGTAAAAATTTCACTTTTAGGAAATGAGTTTTTCTATTTTATGAAAAAGAAAATGTTTAGATGAGTTTTTTAAGAAGAAGCTGATAAAAAATATGAGAGATATAAAAAGCTCAACTTTTAAAAGATGGGTTCTTCTTTTTTCAAAAGATTAGGCTTCAATAGGTCTTTTGCCAAGAGTGGAACTTTGGTTTGACTTTTGAAAGGTCAAATGATGTTTAAATGAGATGGTTCTAGTCCTATTTGAAATTTCTTAAAAATATCTTTCAAATGAGTCTAAGATTACCTAAATTCGATTAGTAATGAGGGAGTTATGACTATTTTTTTTTTTTATTTATCAAAACAACAATTCCTATTTTCTTACAGCATCGATCACTTTTGGAACAAATGAGCGATCACTGTTGTTACATCGGAGTGCATAGGAGTGATAACTGTTGTAACGAAGGAGCGATTGTTGTTGTTACAAAAGAGTGATCATTGTTGTTACATGAGAGCATTAATTGATGTTATAACAAAGGAGCAATTTTTGTTGTTTTAGCAGTGACAGTTGCACGAGATCCCATGAAAGCACTTATAACTCTTACATTACACGTCGAATTAGGGCAATTTTAGCCTGATTAGAAAGATAATTTGATGACATTTCAAATAGGAATGAAATTATCTTATTTAAACATCATGTAACCTTTCAAAAGTGATCCCAAATTCCATCTTGCATGTGTTCGTTGTTGTTTTTAGAAGTGAACTTTTTTATATCTTATTTCATTCATTCTATCAATTTTTTAGAAAAAGATCCATCTAAGTAGAATCTTTTGAAGAAAGAAGATGAACCCATCTTCTATAGGTGAATTTTTTGTAAAAAAATTTCATCTTATTTCCATTCATCTACTTTTCAAACAAGCTCAGAATTCATTTTTTCTAAAGTGGGAGTTTCTACTAAAGACAATAGTTAGCAAGCACTAAAAATTGTCGAAGAGTTATTTAGCATGAAAGATTGCTAGAGTACAATAGTAAAAAAAGAGGTAGCCACAAAGTAGTGATAAACAAAGAAGGTAAAGGTGCTTCATCCTAGAGAAAACAAAAAACACTTTTAGATTTAAAAAAGTAGTTTAAAAAAGGGATGCTATTTTTGGTCTCCATAAAACCTCAAGTCTACTTAGGGAAAAAGCCCACATTTACCCATAGAAAATCAGGATGTTTACTTGTGGCATGATAGTCAAGGGTTTTGCTTCTAACATATAGAGGCAGTCGTGTCAAGTCGGTGAAGTTGTTGAGCTCACTTAACTAGTCTTACCATGTTTGGATGAGTTAAGCATGTGACCAAGTCAGAGACTCGATTCAAAATCTTGTTGAGTCAAATTGACTTGGCTGAGTTTCGATTTAAGTCATCGAGTTCTAGAGCAATGGGCCACACCACATTGAATAGTGAAGATAGGGTGGCTGATCATAGAAGCTTTTCTTGGGCTCGCCGTGTTGGTAATGTGCTATCCCAACTTGTTCGTTGCATAAAACACACAAGCATAGAGATATGGCTTGAAAACCACCCTCATGCGAGAGTTAATTTGATCACACTACACAAATTCAAGGGGTGTTTGTTTTTCAATTTCCTAGTGTAAATACATGTAAATGGGTATTGATTAACCACCAATGTAATTTTTTTTTTTATATGTAGACAAGGATACTAAAATTGAGGATTGTGTAAATTTCACGTGGGGCCCATTGTGATATACGGGGCTTATCCACACCGTCCATCCATTTTTATTGTGGGCTGATTTTAGTGCATGAACCCAAAATTGAGATAGGTCCAAAGCTCAAGTGGGCCACACACACAAAATAATGGGTTGAAAGCCTACCATTAAAAACCTTTCACGACCACGATTTCCTATGGTGGGGCCACATAAACTTCGGATCTGCGTCATTTTTGGGCTCATGCCCTAAAATGTTATGGTAAAATGGATGGACAACACGGATATGTCATAGACCTATGGTGGGGCTCACAAATTTAAGTCCATACTTTTCAAACGGCATTTATAGGAAATATTCATTTCTGCCAAAACATGTGTAAATGCAAATTATTACCCATTCACCCCCTTTTACCATCATTTATACGTATTTTCATATAAAACAAACAGGTCTAATGGTGTGGCCCACTTGAACTTTTTATCAATCTAAATTTTATTATGTACAATGAACATGATGTGGATCAACTAACGGATGGAATGGATGTCACATAACTGTCACAGTGGCCTCGCACAGCTTAAGTATTGCACACTGAGGAGAATATCTGGTCCATGCGAATGACGCCTCTTAAAACTTGGTAGAGAGAGTCATTAATTTGTTCTCCCCACCATACATGTGTACGGCACATGTCTATATGCCCATCATACGTGTAGCACATATCCAGGGATATCAGAGGGATTGATTTAATGTCCATCAGGTGGACATGTCATCGCCCAAGTAGTTCTGACCCATTCATGTTAAGGCCATAAAACTACCTTGATCTTTCTGGGACATGGATAATTAACACTCTTTTTTCAGCAGGAAAACCATAAATCTACAAAAGGAGCAAATATTCAATGGTGCCATGCAAATAAGTTGCTTCTATTGATAATTGAGAGTGGCCACAAGAAGCAAAATTGGAGGCATGATACAAAGAGAGAGTTATTACATATGGTTGGTCATGCAACATAGATGATGACTAGCTGGCTAGTTAGCTTGAAAGGTTTTATGCCTTAGAAGGGGAGGTGGTAGGAGCCTTAGAAGCCGGGGCTGGAAGAGGAGCATTTTTTCTATGCTGGCTGATTTTAGACTCATCCATTGCTGCAAAACAAAACAGAAAATTTTGTGGATTTATTGTCAGCATGCATATTTGAATGCCTTATGGGCTTAATGGACACGTAGTTTATATCAATTGTCAGGGATGTCCATCAGACATTTCATGGGCTACTGTGAAGAAATCACATCCGATCAATTTAAAATTGATAGCTAAGATCATTTCTTAAAAAAGGGCCTCGCTAACAGTTAACTGAGCCTTCTAATTGTTGGGGCCATCATGGATTGATTATAGTTCCAAAAAGAATATCTTTTATCAAAGAATCGTAGCCATTACATCATTGGTTGGATAATGGATGGCTGAGAAGGCTAACTTACAAATGGATCCGATCTACCAAAGCCAGTTGTGTGGTTTTTCACACTGTAGCCAATGAAGCATGTGCTGAGACTAACAGACAGCACGTTGATTGCTAGAACAGTGTTAGTGGCACACTTAGAGCAATATCCTACTCTCTCTCTCTCTCTCTCTCTCTCTCAAGAAAAGGAGCTGTGAGTCCCACATTTGAAATGGGGCCCACAAGGAGCCTGTATGAAATGGAACCTGTCCAATAGGAATTAGGAGTGCATCCATTGGGCTGGATTTCATGAGCGCGGTTTCAGTGGATCCCCGGATCCACCGAGGTGGGTGGATCCCTGAACGTGGGGTCCACCATGATGTACGTTCCTTATATCCAGGCCATGCATCTGTTTTGAAAACTCATTTTAGGGCATTATATAAAAAATGAAGCAGATCCAAATCTCAGGTGGACCATAATACAGGAAACAGTGGTAATCCAACATTAAAAACTTCTGGTGGGACCCAAAAGCTTTGGATCAACTTGATATTTGTGTGATCTCTTCATCCAGGTCTTTGTGACCTTATCAACAGGTTGGATGGAAAATAAACACTCCAATGGCCCCCGTGAAGTTTTTAATGGTGAGGATTCGGTGAAGACTGTTTCCACAAGTATATATAAAAAAGGATTTAGGCGGCATTTTTGGCATTCATCGTTAGACAAAGGATGAGTTGGTAATTGTAACTTGCGGTGGCTTATTTGTCTGTGAATTCGGGAGGCAGATTTTCCTTCGCTGGGATGCTAGGTGGGGCCAGCGTGATTCTTGTGAGAAATCCACACCGTTCATCCGTTTTGAGAGGTCATTTTAAATCTGATAGCCAAAAAACAGGTGAATCCGGCCGTACGAGAGGAAACAGTTGGGATTCAGTGACCACCGTTTGAAACATTTGTATGACCACAAAGTTTCATATCAGGCTAAGTTTTCAGTGTTTTCACTTCATCCCAGTAGGAATGACTTTATAAATGATTTGGATGACAAATAAATATCAAGGTAGATCCAGGAAGGTGTCAACGGTAAGAAACTCTTTCCCCGGTTTTCCCTCTCTCGCATGACCGCCTTATTTTTTTCGTCTTATATAGAAGAATGAGCTTTCAAAACTGATGAACAGTTTGGATTTATCGCATTATAATCGTGGGCCCCACCAAACATCCCAGCGCCGGAACTTTATGGGAAAGCCCTTAAGACAGGAAATCCGCGTCCGTGAATTATTCAAACCGGACGCCAATTACCTACCGACGGAAATCGCTACTGAACTAACGTCACCAAGTTCTCTGGGCCCACCATGATATATGTGTTGTATCCACACCGCCCATCCATTTAGAGAGATGATTTTAAAGAGGGAGCCAAAAAATAAAGCTGATCCAATGTTCAAGTGGACCCCACCATAGAAAACAGTGGGGATTGATTGCCTACCATTAAAAACTTCTTAGGGGCCACAGAAGTTTTCGATCAAGCTGATATTTATGTTTTCCTGTGTTAACTTATGAATAGGTTAAATCTCAAATAAACATCAAGGTGGAACCAGGAAGGTTTCAATGGTGGGCATCAATGTCACCACTGTTTCCTGACAACACATACATCATAGCGGGGCCATAGAACTTGGTGACGTTACCTCAGTAGCTGACCCGCATCCATCCAAACCACCAGATGGGTCCCACCCACTATAACCAGTAAAAAATAAGGATCTTCCATTATGGAAACTTTCTTTTGTTTTCCTCCCCAATCCACTAATAGGGAGAATCAGATGAATGGAAGGCCTGGATGACGGTAACATGGGGCCATCACGTGTCAAGAATGAAAGAAGAGAGAGATTACCATGGTGTAGGGGTACAGCACAGCGAAAGGTGCAAACCACGGCTTTACATAAATAGAGACTACTTCCCAATTTAGTGCATGCCTTCACACATGGCGTATAGCAATCTTCCAATGCCAAGCTTTCACCAGTTTGAGCCATTGCAAGAAGGGCAACGGCCAACATCAGCACCACAACTCCTTTTCTAGCAACAGCCATCTCTCTCTTTCTTTCTTCCTTCTCTCTTCTCTCTTCTGTGTCTCACTTCTTCTTGCTGGTGAGGAGAGATCGAATGGGGAAAACGGTATTTGTAGGTTGTGCGTTTGTTATTTTTGGGTTGGTTTGTTTTTATTTCTTTTGCTTTGGGAGTTGTATTTTTGTGGTCTTTGTATGCCGCAGTTCCGTCGGACCTGTCTCTGGAGCAAGACCGTTTCAATTTCCATTATGAGGAAGAATTCAACCGGGCCTGATTGGCTTATATACCCATGATGGACCCACGTAGATACCCAATCTCGATTGTCTATTTGGTGGTGGGTGGGCCCTATTATGAATTTATTTTCAATCTTTTTGGGTTTTGATTTTGTGTCCTAACACTGAATCAAGAATAGATTGGCTCACCATGGCTAGAATTATCTGGAAGCTTTAATTTTTGGGATATGCTCTCTCCATGATGGGCCATGATAAATAAGCTCTCCATGGTGGGCTATGATAGATAGAAGGTCCTGATCCTGTATGTGTGCTATGTGTACCAAGATAGACTGCTAGATCAAATGTTCATAGGGGTCACAAATGGGCCTACCTCGGTGTGTCTGGTCTAAAAGGGTCAGGTCAAGTTCGTGGGTCCATTGGGTTTTGATTCAGACCAGCTCTGGACCGTAATATTATAGGTACTTATCATTTGTACATATATTTGTAACATTTGATTAGCCAGGGAATGGGCCACTGTGATGTAAGGTCCAAGTCTAGTCTGCTAATAAGGTGCCCCATCCAGTGTACCAAATATCAGCCCGATCCAAAACACAAGTGGGTCACACCACAGATTAGCCCACCATTAAATCCCTCCTGCCTGAGTATGGGGTCATTGTGTTTTTAACATGCCATACATTCACATTAAAAAATATGTGCTCATTAGCTATAAATGGTCACCCTGAAAGTTGTTCAAGGCTATTCCAAAACTCAGGGTGGGTGTGACTGGTTGTTTTAAATATTTTAGTCACGAATTTACAAGCTGTGGCCCACCTAGGTTTTGAATTAGCCTGATTTTTGGGCTCCATGGTGAACTTGAGGCATACCACCTCTACTAGAACCACTGAATTGTTTAGATCCAGATATCAAACTACCAGCATTGCAACTAATGGGTTTTCCTAATGTACCCAACTTCATGGACCATAAGCAATGTCCCCAAAGTTTTTAATTTGCCCATGGATGCCCAATCATTAATTTGAACCAAGCGTCCATTCTTTCTTATACTTAAGGACAACACATGGTGTAAAAAACACACTAATTAAACAATCTCATGGATTCTATCAATAGCATGGAAAATGAAGTTAAAAGATGAGTGGAGAAATAAAAAAGGTTCAATCATCTCGAATCATGTATCCAATAGATCCCACCTTATAATACTTATGATTCCAAAGTAGCAATTCAATTGACTGATCTAAACCCCGTAATCAACATGTCATAAAATATAAATGATTGAAATAAATTGGCCACATTAATTAGGGTTAGAATCATCTGATTGGCATAATTCTTGCACCATGCTTACTCCCAATGGCACTATTGAATGAACATCCCGATTCATGATTGGGCTTCCACACTTAAATAAAATGCTGCGGGATATTGCTAATTTCCTCATGTTAGCAAAACTTATAAATGATATTTAGGGGAATTTGACTGATAAACAAAATAGAAAATTGCCAAACTTAAAAGCTAGTTTGGCATCTCTCATCTAATCCAATAAGTGATACTTTGATTAGAAGAGGAGAATTAAGTCTTTTTGTCATAGCACTTATACCACAGTAAGCTTATTCTGTAAAATCACTTTTTCAAAAAAATTCTTATTTGTAATCAGCACATTTTTAAAACATCCAAATGAGGCCTTTTATTTTATTTATTTATTTTAGGGATGGCTGTTGACACTTTTTAAAATTGGCTACAACTCCATCTCAAACAATCACGTTCCTTCATGCCTCTAATTACCTTGGGTGTGGGCCATCCATTATGTCCGTCATTGGATGTGGATCGTCTATCATATGGAGCCCACCTTTGATGTGGACCTTCCATAGTGTGGGCCAAACCTTTGAAGTGGGTTGTCCATCATGCAAGGCCTTCCATGGATATGGACCATTCATCATTAGAACCATCTTTGATGTGAACTATCCGTTATGTAATGCCCACCTTGATGAGGCCATCCATTATGTGGGGCCCACTACTAATGTTAATTGTCCTTCATGTAGGGCCCACCATCAATGTGTAATTGTCCTTCATCTAGGGCCCATCAATGTCCACTGTCCATCACCACTTGGGGCCCAGACTTAATCTTCTCCGATGACCCCCTACCATTAAAATAGATGCTATCACACCCTAAAATTAGGGACCCAACGGTTTGATCCCAAGTTCTCGGGTATAAACTAATGTTTCATATATTCATTTATCACTTTTTTCATTCAAATCATCATTCATCAAAATTTGATCGCAATTAAATCATCCAAGCCATAATAAAATTAACTAAAACCCTAAAATTTTACTTTATGTATAAATCAAAATTCCAAATCAATTACTCCTAACTTCTCACATCACTTTTACTATTGTAAGTTTATTACAATCCTTTAAAATATATATAAAAAAAAACTAAAATCTATTTCTGTTGGAAGTAGCCGTCTAGGTGTTCTTCATCTCCAGCGCCTCTCTCACAATGTATACTTGCATGTATTGTTAATTTGGTGAGCGAGAAGCCTATTGAGATCATATCTACTATGAGTTTGATACAGATTAGATGGAGGCAAGTAAACAATAGATTAATATTCAACCAGATAAAGTACAATGATGACATGGATTCAAAATAGACATGATAAAGATAGGTAAAATGTATTATAAGATGCGAACAAGATACATGATTCACAAAATAAGTATAATGTCATGATGCATGAATAATCATTGCATGCAATGCAAGTTATCCTGAATATGATCCTATAGAGAACCCCCACTCGAGTATCCTACCGAAATCAATCATCCTTAACATATAGATCAAGGGAACTTCACTCGAATATCCAATCGAAAAAATATCATCAATCATCCTTACCATGAACGCCAAGGGAACGCCTACTCGAATATCCTACTAGAAACATGAATATTATCAATCATCTTTGCAATATATACCAAGGGAACCCCTACTCAAGTATCACACTAGAAACATATTATCAATCATCCTTTCCATGTAGGACAAGGAAACACCTGCTCAAATATCACGCGGGAAATCAATCTTCAATCATATAATTCAATTTCAATGCAATCCATGATGAGCTAAGAAAATAAATTTTCAAGAACTCCATATTTTCAATGCAAGTCATGAAATCCAAGTATATAGGTTTAAGTACTCAAAATAATGATGCATGCAAACACAAGAATCAATTACTCAAGGTAGGGTACATATGTTAGAATGCATCCATGGTTCAAATATACTAAATAATTAAAGACACATGCACATAAAGTTAATTAAAAAAAATATATTCAACATCACAGAGATCCGATTAAGATAACAATAAGAGTTTCAATAATAAATATAAATGAAAAGGACATCAAATTTGAGAAAATAAGAATACATATTCAAAGGAAAAGCATTGGAGTTAATAGAAAGAAATAGAGCTCTTCCGGACAAGTAGAGATAAATTTCAAAGTAAAGGCTAGCACATGAGATAAACATCATAAATAAAAAGGATACCGTAGCAAGGATCTCTATGTTGTGTAATGTGGAAAAATAATTCAAGAAGAGAATGGTGAATTAGAGAAAACATGTTAGAACCACGCATGAACATATAAAGAGGAATTTCAACTAAAGAAGGAATTTACGAACTTGAATAAAAGAGAAAATTTCAATGCGGATGAAAAACGAATAAGTGGAAAATCACTCACCTGTTTACTACGTGGCTGGCCTAACTCAAACTCAATGTAACTCGATTTGAATTGGCCCGACTGATGGGATGTTTCCTCCTCATGTGTCAGAGGAGAGAGAAGTACAAATTGGGTGAGGTCGACTGAAATTCATCAGGAGTTATGGTTTTGTGCAGCAGTCTTGCTGGACTGTTTACTCAACAGCCGGGCGCCTGACGGTTTTGTGACCGAGCGCCCGATGACTTGGCCGGGCGCCCGAAATTTTCTCGCTGGATGTTTTTAGGCCTGGCCGGGCGCCCGACAGTTTGGTGACTGGGCACCCGACCCAACGCGGACTGCTTAGACGCAATTTCCTATTTGGGCTCTAATTGCTCCGTTTTTCTTACTTAAGAGTTCTAAAACGGGATTAGGGCATCCCATTGTGTAGTTTACACGTCCAAGGTGAGAAAGAGAAGAAAAGAGGAAGAGAGAAAGAGAAGAGAGAGAGAGAGAGAGAGGAAGCTTGTAGAAGGGAGAAGTTGCTTGAAGAGGGATTCTTCTGCGCAACTGTCGTCTCAGCGCTTCTACGTCCTCGGGATCGGTGAGATTGCTCCTCTTTTACTATTCTCTTATTGTTTATCCATCCCAAGTGGGTGAAGAAGGTTTGATCCAAGCGGTGTGTGGTTGAGATCGGTTGTAACAGTTCTTTGAGATAGCGGATTGTTGATCTGGACTAGGTCCCATGGTTTTTACCTCTTTTGAGGGTTTTCCACGTAAAAACTCCTTGTGTCGTGTGGTTGATGTTTATTCTTGATTATTGCATTATCGTAGTCCATAATTCTAGTGCATTGGGGGGCGAGATCCGAAGGTTTGTGTGAAACGCACCCAACAAAGTGGTATCAAAGTGTTCAGGTTGTTTGAACGGTGTGGGATCAGTTCTGAATTATGAAAGGTGACTCATCAAGGATGATCAGCCTCAATGGTTCTAACTGGACTATATGGAAGGCTAAGATGGAGGACTTGCTCTATTGCAAGGACTTGTATGCTCCAATTCTAGGCATATCGGGGAAGACAGAGGATATGTCAGATGATGTTTGGAAGAAATTGGACCGGAAGGCGGTGGGGTTCATTAGACAATGGTTGGATGATTCGGTTTTCCACCATGTGTCTACAGAGACCTCAGCCGCTAGCCTATGGCAGAAATTGCAAGGGCTGTATGAGAGGAAGACAGCCGTCAATAAGATTTTCTTGATAAGACGACTTGTGAATCTCAAGTTCAAAAATGGTGGTTCTGTGGCTGAACACATGAATGAAGTCAGCAACATACTGAACCAGCTCTCCGCCATGAAGATGGTCCTGGATGATGAACTTCAGGCTTTGCTACTGGTTAGTTCATTGCCTGACAGTTGGGAGACATTGGTGGTGTTTCTAAGTAACTCCGCGCCAAACGGAAAGATATCCATGGAACAGGTAACCAGTTGTCTCTTCAATGAAGAGACAAGGAGGAAGTCTCTAGGGCGTGCTCAACAAGAGGCCCTTGTGACACAAGATAGGGGGGAGAGGAAAGAATAGAAAGGGCAGAAAGGCCCGAGATAAATCAAGAGGCAAGTCAGTTGTCAGGAAAGATGTTGAATGCTGGAACTGTGGCGAGAAGGGCCATTATAAACATGAATGTCACAAGAAGAAGAGTGACAAGAAGGGTAAAGGAAAGGAGAAGGAAGATGATTCAGATTCTACTGCGGGCGCTTCTAATGGTGATGTTGTTGTTATTCTTTCAGCAGATCACGATACTTGTCTCACGGCTTCGAGTCAAGACACCGACTGGGTGATAGACTCGGGAGCCTCGTTTTATGCGACTCCACGCAGAGATTTTTTTACAAGCTACAAGTCAGGTGACTATGGGACAGTGAAGATGAGAAATTTTGGTGTTTCGAAGATCGTAGGAGTCAGTGATATTTGTTTGAAGACCGATGTGGGCTGCACATTGGTTCTCAGGGATGTGAGACACATTCCAGACCTTCGCCTCAACTTGATGTCGACAGGAAGGCTGGATGATGATGGCTATGAAAGCCGGTTTGTTGGTGGGCACTGGAAGCTCATCAAGGGTTCGTTGATTGCTGCCAGAGGAAAGAAATATTGCACCCTTTACAATGCAAGTGTCAGTGTGTGCAAGGACGGATTGAACGCAGCGAAAGATTCAGCTACTGACGTGTGGCACAGGCGTCTAAGCCATATGAGTGAAAAAGGGCTTCAGCTACTAGCGAAGAAGCGGCTCCTTCCAGACGTGATAGGTATACCTCTCAAAACCTATATTGACTGTTTATCTGGGAAACAGCATAGAGTTTCTTTTGTTAAAACTGTTTCTCATACTAATAAAGTACATGCATTAGATTTGGTTTATTCTGATGTTTGTGGTCCTATAAGGACAAAAACCTTGGGTGGGGCATTGTACTTTGTCACTTTTATAGATGATGAATCTAGGAGGGTTTGGGTGTATGCTTTGAAATCCAAGGACGAGGTCTTTGGTGTGTTTAAACTGTTTCATGCTATGGTTGAGAAAGAGATAGGCAGATCATTGAAGTGCATCCGCACTGACAATGGTGGTGAATGCATATGTGACTTCCACGAGTATTGTAAGTCACTGGTTATACGGCATGAACAGTCGGTTCCCAAGACCCCCAGCATAATGGTGTGGCTGAGCGAATGAATCGCACCATTGTAGAGAGAATCAGATGGATGTTATCCCATGCAAAGTTGCCCAAGATGTTCTGGGGAGAAGCAATGCACACGGCGGTGTATTTGATAAACAGGTCTCCATCAGCCCCGTTGAATGGAGAAGTACCTGAGAAAGTATGGACTGGACATGGTCCATCGTACAGTCATCTCAGGGTGTTTGGATGCAGGGCATCCGTTCACGTACCAAAGGACGAGAGGTCCAAGCTCGATATGAAGATCAGGCAGTGTGTGTTCTTAGGGTACGGTAATGAGAAGTTCGGTTACAGGTTGTGGGATCCGACTGAGAAGAAGCTCGTCAGGAGCAGAGATGTGGTTTTCATTGAAGATCAGTGTATAGAAGACATTGAAAAGCCAGAGAAGACCCAACCTAGTTCAGGTGAACTGGAAGACATGGATCCGATTACTCCTCCCGTGGTGCCTGATGACGGGGGAGTACAGCAAGGTGCAGAGGATGAGGGAGTCCCTACAGAAGATGGACAGGGGGAGCAGCCCTAACTTGATCCACCTGTTGAGCCACAGGTGATGAGGACATCAAGGGACATACATCCATTCAAGAAGTACTCGCTACATGAGTACATTATGCTCATTGATGGGGGAGTGCCAGAAGACTATTCTGAGGCCCTAACCGACGAGCATAAGGAGGAGTGGTTGAAAGCTATGCAAGAGGAGATGAAATCCTTGCATAAGAACCACACCTATGATATGGTGAAATTGCCTAAGGGCAAGAAAACTCTGAGCAACAAGTGGGTGTTCAGAAAGAAGAATGAGCAAAAGAATTCACAGACAAGATACAAGGCCAGACTTGTGGTGAAAGGGTTTGGTCAGAGAAAAGGAATAGACTTCAAGGAGATATTCTCACCAGTGGTGAAGATGACATCCATACGGGTGTTGCTTGGGTTGGCGGCTAGCATGGATCTGGAGATAGAGCAGTTAGATGTCAAAACTGCATTCCTCCATGGTGACCTGGAAGAAGAGATTTACATGCGCCAACTAGAAGTGTAATACCCCAAAAATTTGGACGCATGAGTAAGTGCACGAGTGCATGTTCACACGTGAAAAATTTAAATTCTAGGCTGTGTTGTCCACACGCATACACATACGTATATACTTTTATACGCATTCTAACATTTTTTTAAAGCCTTTGAAAACTCAGTATACTTAGCTAAATCAATAAACTGACCGTTAGAATGATCTATCGTTGCTAGACCGGAAGATTTAACCGTCCACTCCGATTTCGAATTACGCGATCAATGTAAACCGCCGTACATCATCCTGTACACATGTCTGTCCATAAATATGACCCGTACATCGTGTTCGTCACAAGGCATATGCTTAGACCAGTGATTTCTTGGCCCTATGAACCTGCTCGGGTGTGTTTGTAACCCCCTAGGATTTTAGAATAATTTAAGTTATAATTTAGTTAATTATTTAATAATTTAAATAAATTGAAATATTGATAAATTAATAATAAATCATCCGTAGGGAATTATTATATGGTCTTCTTATTAAAGTTGCTTAGAATAAACCCTAGAATAACATGGAAGTGATAGATTTTACAAAACTCGTAAATTTATGATAATTACGAAAATGCCATTAGTTAAACTTAAGTTATACCACTTTTTAAGTTTTATGATTTTCGAAAATTATTTTCACACGAAACTCTATATACTAGTTTTAGGACACGATCTAATCATACACGTCAAATTTCAGCCGTCCAATCATCCCACAAATGCCCTAATCAGAAATTAGGCCATAAGTGGCCCATCTCAATTCAGATCGGACTTATTTTTCTTTTCAACGATTAATTTTATGTTGTCCACCTATTGGATGGATAAAATGGTCCAGATTCACCTAGGGTGGACCCCACTCGTAGGGACAGTAAGTTTTATCGCATGTACGTGCGTTATATTAAAAAAAAAAAAAAGAAAGTTGATACCAATTCGTCTCCACAAGTTACGTAACAGAGGAGGTCGCTGCCATCTCACAACGTCCATCATAGTGGGCCCCAATGAGAAATTCAGCTCATTCAACAGAACTGGACCCCATCCAAACTCGGTCCTTCCAAATCCTGTGACCGTTCGTCATTTGTGTAGCCCACTTCAATCAACCGTTTAAAACCAAGAACACCAAGATCCACATCATCCACATCTCCACCTCAACTCGGATCTGCCTCATTTTTCTCATCGACGGCTAACTTTATGTTAGCCATTAGTTGGACGGAGGAAACTAGCTAAATTCACTACAAGTAGACCCCACTTAAAAGTAGAGCATAAAAATTATATTACACGTGCATGTTATGTACAAAAAAAAAAGAAAAGAAAAAGAAGCCAAGCACGAGTCTTCTTCCTCATCTTTTACGTAACAGCGTCCGTCCGCTGGAAGCTTTGGGCCACCTTGCGTTCATCAGGGTGGGCCCCAATAGTCAATCCAAGCCGTCCATCCGACCTCCCCTCGATAGTAGACAGCCCCTTTGAAGTTTTTGTTTTATCTTTTACATCGTGTATAGCGTACACCGGTCCGTGATTTACAATCAATGGTAGCTAAAAACCGCCAAGATCTCGCATTCTGCCTTACATGGGCGTACAAGAACGGCTGTACTAGGGTCGTGTAGACCCCACCTATCTTCCCAACGGTCCCAAACGTGTAGGATACATGATACAAGGAATTGAATCCTTCTTGGAATAGGAAAGCTTGTCAACCCCACGTCCGATCGTGAGACTGTTTACATGGCTATAAAAGCCCATCCTCTATCTCTTCCTCTCTTCAGAAAACGTTAGAGAGAGTGAGAGAGAGAGAGAGATATCCGTTAGAGAGAGAGAGAGACGTTGGAGAGAGAGAGAGAGAGAGAGAGAGAGAGAGAGAGAGAGAGAGAGAGTGCTGCTGCTGTTGATGTTGCGGCAGCGTCCCAGGCCAAAAGAAGGAAGAAAGAAGAAAGAAAAAGGAAGGAGAAAAAAAAGGAAGAAAGAAAGAAGAAAGAAGGAGAAGTGTCTTCCTCCAACCGAGTCGACTCACTGAGCCGACTCAGACTCGATTTGGAGCTTAGGACCTGCCATAGGTGAGTGATTCATCATAGAAATTTCTAGTTAATGTCTCTTCCATTTAATTTGTTTTCTTCCCAAGTATGATGTTCAATTTCCATGTTATCCTTCAACATGGTTCGTAGGTAACGATCCATCCATCGATCTCTTTCTAACTTTAACGTAAAGTCATAAACTTGATCCTAGGTAAGGGATCCATCCACCTCCTATCTATATCTTTAAATTTCACCTGCCAATTATCCTTTTCTTATTAAATTAATTTTATCAAGTTTTCCTTTTTAATGTACATGTTAGAATTCCACGACAATTCAACGTAAGATTTCATACAGGTGATGTCGCCAACATGCACCCCTAGATATACGTAGTATTCTCAAGATTCCACGTGACATTATTCTTAAAATCGACAACAACTTAGGTTTAGATAATGTACAATACATAACTCTTGGAATAACCTTAGTTATTCGTAACACTAAACCTTACGCGATGATCTTCTTAAATTCCTCGATTGACAATAACTAAATTGAGATAAAGAATTACTTGAATAAAATAAACATATGCATGGTGTGATTGGACTTGAATTTGATATGCATTGTATGCTTGAAGAAGTGCTTCCATAACTCATGACATACGCATTCATTATACACTGCGACAGAACAGGAGCATGGTTGATTTGACTCCTGGCGTGCATGGTTGATTTGCCGCCTCACTGTACCGGTTAAGTGAGCATGGTTGATTTACGACAAGTTCCTAATGTTCAGTGGCAGCGAGTTCTGGTCGTTTCACTTATTGAGCATGGTTGATTTGCTCGGTTGGATCAGTGGTGCATGGTTGATTTGCCCACTGGCGTGCATGGTTGATTTGCCACCTCGCTATACCGGTTAGGTGAGCATGGTTGATTTGCGACAGGTTCCTAATGTTCAGTGGCAGCGAGTTCCTAGACGTTTATTGCTCTCACACGTATCATGACATACATGACATCATGATAATCATGTTCTATTGATAATAAATCATAAAGTGTATCAATCATAACCTTATCCTCATATATTTCATACAATTCTATCCGTTGATGATTCACGTCCTATCTTTTATTGACTGGAATATTACCTGTGATGGAAATGACCTCACTGGGCTTTTAGCTCACCAAAATCACCACAGTTCTTGCAGGTTTTCAGGAAGGAAAGGACGTAGACAGAGCAGAGTATTCAGATGGTCACGTGTTACTCAAACGCCAACTGTAGTTGATCTATTTTATCTTGTAAAATTCAATGTAATAAGATATTAGTGGAAAAGAAACTTTATATTTGAGATTTATTTTAGTTATGCGATGTGTGGAATGGAATCTCATGGAATCTACGCTCAAATTTTCAATTCACACCTTGGGACTCGGGCTTTGGGTTGTTGTACTCGAGTCGCAAATTTCGGGGCGTGACAAGAAGGATTCGAAGTCAAGGGCAAAGAGCATATGGTGTGTAGGCTTAGGAAGAGCTTGTATGGGCTGAAGCAAGCTCCTAGGCAATGGTATAAGAAGTTCGACTCGTTCATGTTGAAGCATGGATATGACAGAACGGAGTCGGACCACTGTGTGTTCACTCATAGGTTCTTAGATGATGATTTCTTAGTTCTGCTATTGTACGTGGATGACATGCTTATCATGGGAAAAGACATCAAGAAGATTGACAGGCTGAAACAGGAGTTGGACAAGTCATTTGCGATGAAAGACTTGGGCTCGGCCAAACAGATCCTAGGAATGGAGATAACCCGTGACAGAAGGAGTAGGAAACTTTGGTTGTCAAAAGAGAGGTACATTGAGAAAGTCCTAGAGCGGTTCAACATGAATAAAGCGAAGCCGGTCAGTACTCCACTGGATGGTCACTTCAAATTAAGCGACAAGCAGTGTCCCAAGACGAAGGCGGAAGTGGAAGAGATGCGGAAGATACCCTATGCATCAGCAGTAGGAAGTTTGATGTATGCTATGGTGTGTACGCGCCCAGACATAGCATATGTGGTTGGGGTTGTCAGCCGGTATCTTGCCAATCCTGGCAAAGAACATTGGGCAGCGGTGAAGTGCATACTGCGGTATCTGAAAGGCTCATCCAGGTTAAGCCTATGCTATGGTGGCGGAAAACCTGTGTTAGAAGGCTACACAGATGCAGATATGGCAGGTGACATAGACTTCAGGAAGTCTACATCGGGGTTCATGTTCACGTTTGCAGGGGGAGCCGTCTCTTAGCAGAGCAGGCTACAGAAGGTCGTAGCATTGTCGACGATAGAGGCCGAGTACATTGCAGTCACAGAAGCATGCAAAGAGATGCTTTGGATGAAGAGGTTCCTATAGGAATTCAGCCTGAAGCAGGAGGAGCACGTGGTCTATTGCGATAGCCAAAGTGTTATATACTTGAGCAAGAATCCAAGTCAGTATTCCAAGTCGAAGTACATAGAGATTCGGTATCACTAGATCAGGGATACTTTGGAACAAAAGGTTACAGCTTGAGAAGGTCCATACGGACGATAACGGGTCAGACATGATGACCAAGGCTTTACTCAAGGGCAAGTTTGAGGTTTGCAGAAACCTGGCTGGCTTGAAGAAGGCGAATTTCTCCTGAGTCGGAAAGGGGGAGATTTGATGGGATGTTTCCTCCTCATATGTCAGAGGAGAGAGAAGTACAAATTGGGTGAGGTCGGGCGCCCCGACCATTTATTGGCCGGGCGACCGAAATTCATCAGGAGTTATGGTTTTGTGCACCAGTCTTGCTGGACTGTTTACTCAACAGCCAGGCACCCGGCGGTTTTGTGACCGGGCGCCCGATGACTTGGCCGGGCGCCCGACCATGTTGGTCCGGGCGCCCGAAATTGGTTCTTTCCAATGTTTTTCTCACTGGATGTTTTTAGGCCTGGCGGGCGCTCGACGGTCTGATGACCGGGCACCCGACCCGGTGCGGACTGCTTAGACGCAATTTTTTATTTGGGCTTTAATTGCTCCATTTTTCTTACTTAAGAGTTCTAAAACGGGATTAGGGCATCCCATTGTGTAGTTTACACGTCCAAGGTGAAAAAGAGAAGAAAAGAGGAAGAGAGAAAGAAAAAAGAGAGAGAGAGAGGAAGCTTGTAGAAGGGAGAAGTTGCTTGAAGAGGGATTCTTCTGCGCAACCGTCGTCTCAGCGCTTCTACGTCCTCGGGATCGATGAGATCGCTCCTCTTTTACTATTCTCTTATTGTTTATCCATCCCAAGTGGGTGAAGAAGGTTTGATCCAAGCGGTGTGTGCTTGAGATCGGTTGTAACAGTTCTCTGAGATAGTGGATTGTTGATCTGGACTAGGTCCCGTGGTTTTTACCTCTTTTAAGGGTTTTCCACGTAAAAACTCCTTGTGTCGTGTGGTTGATGTTTATTCTTGATTATTGCATTATCATAGTCCATAATTCTAGTGCATTGGGGGCGAGATCCGAAGGTTTGTGTGAAACGCACCCAACACTGACTTGATGCGAACTCAATTCCAAAATGGTGAAACTCGGTCTTAAATTCAGGCGTAGCTTCTCTACTAAACCTTGACTCTCAACAGGAGGGTTTTCTAGCCTCTACTAAACCTCACTCGACCCAACCTAGCTCTGAACTCGGTTCAGACTCAACGAGTTGACTCGCTCGGTTCTTCTTCTTCTCCTTCTCCTTCTATTTATCCTTCTTTTCTTCCTTTAGCGCATGACTAGAGAAGGCCCTAGAGGGATTGGACTCAGACTCATTTTGAGTTCAGGCCAAGTCAACTCAACAAATAGACTCTCTCTCTCTCCCCCTCGATTCTTTCTTCTCTCCCACTCGCTCTCTATTTCTTCCATTTTTCTCTATCTCGCTCATTCTTTCTTTTGTTATGATTTTTCTTCACTGAACAATATGGGTTTTATAGTGTCTATAGGGGTTTTCAGATGTTTCTTATGCGACAACACTGCGTTGAGCTGACACGGTTTGGCTTGTGTATGATTTTGACGCGGTTTTGGATCCCTAATTTTGCAATGATCTTCAACAGCGTGACCTAAATGCTGTGAAGACCCCCCTCTCATGTGCAGTTTTGTGCCCAGACCGGTCGGCCGACCGGTCGTCAGTGGGCTCCGACCGGTCGGATGTGAGGCAGAGTCGGGTCTGTTCTCCCTGGACTGATTTTTGTGAAGGCCGACCGGTCAGCTGTGCGCGCGGATTCCTTGTGCAGTCCGCAGTACCGCAGTACTGTGCAAGGTGTTTTTATTTTCGGATTTCTTCCTATCTAAGGTGTTGTAATCCGACTTAGAGAGGTATCCTAAGGTGTCCAAGGTTTCCTATTCGTACTAGGAAGAGGGGAGAGGTGTGTGTGAGAGATAAACTTGGGGTTTTCTCTATTTTTCCTTGCTTTGTGGGCTGTCAATCTCTGTAATCTTCTCATATTTATAGTGGATCGTTTGTACCGTGGTTTTTTACCCGTTTTAGGGTTTTTCCACGTAAAATTTGGAGTCTCTTGTGGTGAATGGTTTTGTGTGATTGATTGTATCTTGTTACTTGTTTGATTTCGTATTGCTTCACATGTTCGGCGTTCCGCTTCCGCTGTCGGCTTTTATCCCAACAAGTTAATGGTTATATAGCCTATTCAATGGACGATTTGGATCCAATTATCACGCATTCTAAAAAACAGTTGTTAACAAGTTGAAAATGAGAAGATGCTTCGAGCTCCAATGGCGAATTCACATCTGAAGCTTCTTTCTTGATTTCAACTCTTATAGACGGTCCATATGGACCTTATAAAGCTTTTGGTATCCAAAAATCGAAGGTCAATAAGAGTTTTCACAGCGGGTTCGTAAGGAGAATGTTGTGGTTGCCAGGGTAACAGATGTGGTCAACGTGATTTCTTGAGTTTCCTTGCACCCAAAGAAAGGTGTATGGATGGTTCAAATTCTCTCTCTCTCCCTCTCTCTCTCTCTCTCTCTCTTGGTGTGAAGTTCTGACAAGTTTGGACGGGAATTCGAGTCAAACTCGATTATTTTCTTGGTCGGCACGACGTGGTTGCGCTGTTCTATCATCTCAGTAGGAGTTGTTGGCGAAGAACATGCATCGGACGGTTCTGATGTCATAATGGACAGTTCAGATTGCTCAGAGATAAAGGGCATGGATCGTGGTTAACTTGGTTTCCACACGAGGAAAGATCAGGAAGAAGACGATTTTATCGTGAGGGAGCTGCCTGTATTGACGCTGTACATGGATGGATGGTCGTGATCCTTCATCCAGAGGGTTTGAATCTGCTTCACTAATAGTGTAATGGTGTAGATGTGATCTGAAATGCGGAATAAAACATCTATATATGCATGGATCGGTTTGGCGTAGCCAATACCGTCCCTAGATTGGCCCCATTTTTGAGCCGTACCACAGAATGATCTGGAAAAGCGGATGGTCAGCTTGGATGAGGCAAAAACTCTATGGTGGGCCCACCAGATGTTTTCAGCGGTAAGGGGGAGGCTTAATCTCTTGAAATCGAATTTTGTTTGGAAAATTATATGAAAATATGACAATGTGATTGAGTACAATATGGTCATACATGCTTAAAATTTGGTACGAAAAGGATCACATGATATATAGATTGGGCTCTGCATCATCTCCCATCATTGCAAATTCCGTAGTGGCTCATATATTTATATAAAAAAAAGAAAGGGGGAGAAAAAAAGAAAAAATAAATAAAGATGGTGTTATCTGTTAAAGTTAACTTGCATACGTACATTCAATGACAACGCTTAGCAAATCTGATTTGTAAGCTATGGCCCATATAATCTTGAGTATTATATCCATCTAATGGTCAGGATTTTGCACATCTCTTGTATGTTATCCTTATACAATGTTTCCCGGAACATGTAATTCTTGTGCACTGGTGATATAGCCTGCATGCAATCTTTATGTCACAGATGATAAGTGCCAACCTAACACGTGTAAGATTCCAACCATCTGGGGTGTCTACCGTTTGGATATCTTAGCCTAGAAATCAGATCAAATTAAATCTAAACAGATTGTGAAAAATTGGACCTTCAACCCTAGTAAGTGATATAAAACGACATCTCTGTCTTTAGAAATCACATCCATATCACTTCTAAATCGGACAGTTGGATCTGATATTCTTCGCCGAATTCTCAACACAATTCTCTTAGAATTTATAATTAGTTGATTTGTAGGATCTTGGGTATGGTGGAAGGAACATGATTCAGACGCAGATCTCAACAGTTGAAAAGAGAGAATGAGATGAGAAAAACGAGCCTGAAAAGAAGATTTTGTGGTAGGAGAGTAGTTGTTGTAGCATGGGAATATGATACCTCTATCTCTATTTCACACATGTAGAAGAGTTTTCTTTCAATCTTGACCGTACATATAGGGAAGAGATAATATTTTAAAAGAAAATCAATTATATCTTCCAATTTATTTGATAAGTGGAATTCAAACAAACGGTCACAAATAAAAGTGATGGATGGTATTCTCCAGTATGCATGAAATTGTACACATGGCACCAAACGAGAAATGCAAAGGTTCACACGTGGCATCTAGTCTCACTTGTGCAAGATCAAAACCGCTCATCAGGATTCTTTTAAAGGTTTTCCAAGTAATGGACGAAAGTTTTCTACTGAGCCCCATGGAGCTTGGATGTTCTCTGCCATGTATGGGATGAATCCAACCTTCAACAGGTCCACCAGATGGATTTATGATTTCTCAGATGACAATGAAGTGATTCAAAATTAGGCATGTAAAATCCTTAGGTGTGTGAAACCATAAAAACAATGAACATTTTGATAACCTCTGTCCTAGCCGATGGATCATGATTGCCTACTGTGGTGAATGGTCCTTCTTTGTCCTTACCACTTGGATCAATGGTATGGATTATATTGTATCTGAGACTTTCATCTGGTGGGCTTTGGTGAATATTCATAATATGAGGGAAGTATGGCATAAAGCGGGTACACTTGTACTTTTAACGTGACAAATCCAAAATAAGACAAATCTTTGAGATCGCATTGATCAACTGATTCGAAGATGTAGGATGGATGGTTGGGAATATCATGAATAATGGTTTTGTCTTCGGTACAATAGAATGAAAAGTATTCATATCTCAGACATGCCAGATATGTGATACGTTAACATTGCTCTAGTGGGTCCAATCCATGGATGGAAAAAGTCTGACTCAAATAATGGGTTTATTGACTGAATAGCAAGGTAGGCCCCACTAATGTAGAATACTGGCCCATATTGGACCTGGTCAGATCACCATGAGCCCACTAATCACTATTTCTCTATAGACTGCTCACATTTTTCTCTTGTGCGAGAGCACCTGCTTGGCCTCTGAGACCAATCACATTAACCATTTGTTTAGTTCGAAAGCTTAAGGTTTTGTTTGTCATTGGATTGATGGTCTAGATATCTTTAGGGCTCACATTAATAGATTGGGTGTATGGCCCACTTTTGGGATTAGGTTAATGACCAACAAAAACAAAAAAAGGTGATCAGTATGTTAATTTGCTCTTTCATTATTGGTGCCATTGATTAATGGTCCAGTGATTTTTTTTTAAAATTTTTTAATTTTAATTTTTTATTTTGAAGTCAATGCACTTGTTGTAGACATGTATGTCAATCAAGATTGTTCTTTGTGGTACATCAAACATGAATGGTATACTGAAGTAGTTAGTGCTAGTGGGGTCCAATGATCATTGAATTGGGACCCTTGAATATGATCGTTCCACCAGTGGATAAAGGATTCCCATGGCTTTGACAAGCTGGAGGATCCTAACATTTTGGATTTGTGCTCTACCCTTCCATTCTTTCCATTCCATTAGTATCACTATAAACACTTTGCTTTTACATAAGTGCATCTGCCTGTTTTATGAGATCAATTACATTCACCTTAGGTATTGCCCGAACATAGGATTGTTTCCATCTAGTCACGTGCTGACCTAAGACACGTGTGTCGGATCCATTCGATTTATATAATAGTTCCTATGGTGGCTTTCCTTAGCCCCAGTAGTTTGATTGATAGATTTATTAGGTGAGCCTGGATATATTTATGAGGCGAGATCCGAAATTGTGGGGGTGTATATGGACGCCAGGATACTAGACTGGAGGTTTTGTGCCAAGGGAACTAGGTGATGCATGTTATAGATCAATGCACATGTGTTGTGTTGGCACATGTAGGATGTTTGTGCTTAGTCTTGGAAACAAGGTGTCTTAAATACCAATCTTTTGAGATAGCCAGATTAATGTGATTGAGAATCAAATTGATCGCTTGTTTTAATGATATTATCATTGGCCATAATATGAATAGCTTGAAAGGTAAATGGCCAGTTGTATGAATTCAAGAGATGATTGTTCAATCAATGGAATTTTCAAGCTATTCTCAATGGAGGATAGCTTTGGATATTTGGAATTGGCATTCATGTATGTGGTTATAATTGCACTTAATGAACTTGATGTATGACTTCCGCACCTATGGGGCCCATTGCTCGATGAACAAACCATCGGTTAAGATGATTGATCACGGATTGAGGACGCCCCATAATCTTTTCAAATTAAGAGGTCTTGACCCTTCAGGATTTGGACCTTTCTGCTCCATTTTCAAATGCTAAATTCCATTGACTGTATTAGTATTATCCTATTAGACAATCATTGATTCATATACAATCTCCATCATAGCTCTTGTTAAAATAAAATTGTAATAATTGGTTGATGAACCAACTACCGTTCCATGTGTTAGGAAACATATAGCAACGTGACGCAGGGAGGACGTGGTAGGTCGATCACCGTCTCCCTAACTGATAGTTTCTCGAATCCACGAGAAGAAATAAAAGATAAAAAGAGGAAATAAATTCCGAATAATTGAATAATTGATAATTTAATGAATAAAAACGGAATTACAATGCATATAAATAGGAAACTAAACCCTAGGTAAAGTATCAAAATCCAACTCTAACTAAAACTCCTAGAAAACGCAACTTACTATAAATAGTAAACTTACTATTTATAGAAGTCGTTCAATCCTACTAGAACTCTTGGTTTTCGGCCAAAAATAGAAAGTTTTCAAACGGCCTCAACCACGCTGTTCTACGAAATATTCTAAGCCCTTTTCATGTTGGGCACTAACTCTAAAACCATACGGATGCAAAGTTATGATCGAATTAAAACTTACTATAAATAGTAAAAACGAAAATAAACTAGCCTAATGACCGTCGATACGATCGATTCTCGCGATTCCGGATTGGGCAACCCGGCGTAGCCGGGTTGGTTGGCTAAAGTAGCTCGAGCTACCCCAAATTGATATATTATACGTCCCGTAACTCATTCCGGATTGTGAGATACGACTGATTCACGGTCCTGACGGTCCGGATCACTTTCGGCCCCGTCCGGTCTTCTTTTGGTCCATCTGGCCCATGAAATAGTCAGCGACCCGTCCTACATCAGTCTCCTCCACTTCGAAAGAACTCGACCCCGAGTTCTCGTCCAGCTTTGGTTCATGATATTCGTACAGATCTGCCACGTTGAAAGTCCTTGAAATCTCCATGTCATCTGGAAGATCAACAACGTAGGCATTGTCATTGATCTTGCGAATGATCGGTACCGGTCCAATCTTCTTGTGTTTCAACTTGTTGTAGGTCCCGGTAGGAAATCGCTCTTTACGTAGGTGGACCATCACCTGATCACCTATTTCGAACACTTTGGCGCGCCGATGCTTGTCGGCCGCTTCTTTGTACTTCTCGTTCGAAGCCTGTAATTTGTTGCGCACGTCTGCATGTATGTCCATGATTCGGTCTGCCATATGTTCAGCTGTAACGCTCATGCCCGGAAGCTTGGGCAGGGGAACCAAATCGAGTGTGTGACGAGGCACGCACCCATAAACAATCTGGAATGGAGACTTTCCTGTCGATCGGTTTACCATGTTGTTGAATGCAAACTCTGCTTGAGCCAGGGCCATGTCCCACTGCTTCGGTTTGTCACCTGAAAGGCAACGGATGAGGTTTCCCAATGTGCGGTTGACGACCTCAGTCTGTCCATCTGTTTGTGGATGATAAGCACTACTGAAGTGAAGTCGTGTACCGAACCGATTCCACAAGGCTCGCCAAAAGTGGCTAACGAACTTTGTGTCCCGGTCTGAAGTGATCGTCTTAGGAATACCATGTAGTCGCACAACCTCTCTGAAGAAAAGGTTCGCAACATGTATCGCATCAAAGGTCTTCTTGCACGGAATGAAGTGTGCCATCTTGGAGAATCGGTCTACCACCACGAACACTGAGTCCATGCCGCGTTGTGTTCGTGGGAGCCCTAATATAAAATCCATAGATAAATCCTCCCAAGGGGCATCTGGCACGGGTAATGGCGTGTAAAGACCTGTATTTTGAGATTGTCCCTTAGCGGTTTGACAAATATGACATCGTTGTACCGCCCTGCCAACATCACGAGCAAGTTGCGGCCAGTAATACCGCTCTTCCACCATCGCTCGAGTCTTATCTCGTCCTAGATGACCGCCGAGGCCACCGCCATGCAGCTCGATAATAATCTTGTCCCGTAACGAACTCTGCGGAATGCAAAGTCGATTTCCTTTGAAGAGGAAACCATCTTGAATTAGGAGATCACTCGGGTGACCCTCTTGGCACTTTTTCCATGCATCTGCAAAATCCTCGTCGTCGGCATAAAGGTCCTTGAGGCAGTCGAACCCGATCACCTCACTGCTTACTGTAATAAGAAGGGATGCACGTCGGCTTAGTGCATCTGCCACCTTGTTCTGCTGCCCTGATTTGTGTTTCAGAACGAACGTGAATTCCTGTAAAAACGAAATCCATCTAGCATGCATACGATTCACGTTAGTCTGAGTATTGATAAATTTTAAGGCCTGATGATCAGTGTACAGTATAAATTCCCTTTGAATAAGATAATGGCGCCAATGGCGCAGTGCTTGAACCACTGCATATAATTCAAGTTCATAGGTCGACCACTTCTGTCGTGCGTCGCTGAGTTTCTCACTGTAAAAGGCAACCGGCCTGCCCTCCTGAGAAAGGACTCCCCCAATGCCGACAATAGATGCGTTGCATTCTACCTCAAATAGCTTGTCGAAATTAGGGAGTACCAGAACCGGGGTAGTGGACAACCGATGTTTAATTTCTGCAAAGCTCTTCTCAGCCCCTTCGGTCCATTGAAACGGACCCTTCTTCATACAGTCGGTAATCGGCGCGACGATACTGCTGAAGTTCCGCACAAATCGACGATAGAAGGTCGCCAACCCATGAAAACTTCGTACCTCATGAATGTTTGTCGGAGTCGGCCAATCCCGAATAGCTCGTACCTTTTCTTCGTCCACTCGGATACCCGTGGACGACACGATGAACCCCAGAAACAATAATTGATCAGTTAAGAAGCTACATTTTTTTAGATTTAAGTATAGCTTGTTGTCGGCCAACACTTGTAGCACTTTTCTGATGTGGGTCATGTGCTCCGTTTCATCCTGACTGTATATTAGAATGTCGTCAAAGTAAACGACAACGAAACGGCCAATGAACGGCTTCAACACTTGGTTCATTAAACGCATGAAGGTGCTTGGTGCGTTGGTCAAACCGAAGGGCATAACCAGCCACTCATATAGCCCTTCCTTGGTCTTGAAGGCCGTTTTCCACTCGTCACCTGGCCTAATACGGATTTGATGGTATCCACTCCGTAAGTCCAGTTTCGAGAACACCTTGGAGCCCTCGAGCATGTCCAGCATGTCATCCAACCGCGGTATTGGAAATCGATATTTAACTGTTATTTTATTGATCGCGCGGCTATCGATGCACATACGCCATGTTCCGTCCTTCTTTGGGGTAAGGAGTGCCGGAACGGCACACGGGCTCATGCTCTCTTTAATAAGACCCTTAAGGATCAGTTCCTCCACCTGTCCCTGTAGAATTTCACACTCTTTTGGACTCATCCGATAGTGCGGTCGGTTGGGTAGACTGGACCCTGGGATAAGGTCGATGTGATGTTGTATGTCTCGCATGGGAGGCAACTCATCTGGTAACTCTGCAGGCCAAGTACTTCGAAATTCTTCTAGCAGCGGTTTAAGGCGTTGAGGAATATTAGAGGATCCTGGCTCCTCGCCTTTTACCATAACCGCATAAATCTCGCCCGTTTCCTTTGATTCCTTAACAAACTCGCGAATGGTAAGGAGAGAGTTCCCCTCCACTTTAGAAGCTTCAGGGTGTTTGTCTGGTGTCATAGGGGCCAAAACAATTTTTCGACCATCCTTGGTGAACATGTATATGTTTTCCCGTCCACTGTGGGTCACATCTCGATCCGATTGCCATGGCCGCCCAAGTAACATGTGGCAGGCTTCCATGTCAACCACATCACAGAGGACCTCGTCCTTATAGCTTTTACCAATGGAAAACGAAATAATGCATTGATGAGTTACCTTGGTTTCGTTCACCTTCTTGATCCAGCCGATAGAGTAAGGGGTAGGGTGCTTCGTCATAGGCAGATGTAACTTATCCACCATAATTCTCGAGACAATATTTTCGCTACTCCCACTGTCTATGATCACGTCACAGACTTTGCCGTGCACGGTGCACTTTGTGCGAAAAATATTATGTCGTTGTGGGTGCACTTCCTTCCTGGGGGCGTAAAGTAGTCGTCTTACTACTAGCGATTCCCCATGATCTTCAGTCAGCCAATCGACATCTTCTGTGTCCCCCTCTTCGGCCTGTTCCAATTCAGGATTATCTTCTGTTGGCTCACCTTCCACACCGCCTTCATTCGTAGTTAAGTGTACTGCAGGGCGTTGAGGGCAAGCGTTCGACCAGTGACCTGGTTGGCCACAACGGAGACAATGGTCTGGTCTTGGCCGACCATATGGATTGGGGATCCTGCTGGAACCCGCTGTAGTGGGAGCTGTACGTTGAGGTCTTGAGGAACCGCTTCCCCAGTCCCGGTTCGTGACCGTAGGAGGTTGAGGACGCCCTCCTATAGGTTCCTTGCCTTTGGCCAACGTTGTATCTTGAGTGGGTCCGGTGTTGGGATTTCGTGTTGCTGGATAGGGTCGAGCAGGGGGCCGTGACAACTGTGTTTCTGCTCGAGTGGCCAATTGGTTGGCGTCACTCAACGTCCAAACGGGATGCATCTGGACTCGATCCTGGATTGCAAATCGCAACCCACCAATGAATCGTGATACTTGTTGTGCCTCTGATTCCGATAAATTATTCCGTGTAGCCAATCGTTGGAATTCTTCAAGATATTCGGCTACGGTTCTATTTCCCTGACGACAATTTTGGTATTGTTGGAACAAAATTTGTTCATAGTCGTTAGGGAGGAATCGAGCTCTAAGAAGCTGTCTCATCCGAGGCCATGTTCGGATGGGTGTCTTATTCTGACGGGTGCGGGAAACCTGTAGGTTTTCCCACCATGCTGAAGCACCGGATTTAAACTTATATGCAACTAGTTTTACCTTCTTGTCGTCCGGTACGTCCATATAGTCGAAGTATCGCTCGACCTCTGCCAGCCAGTCGAGGAACTCCTCTATTCGAAGTAGGCCATTAAAGCTGGGAAGATCAGCTTTGCCCCGATAATCTCGTTCTGCTCGTTCCACACGCTCATTCCCTAGCGCCGGTCGTCGTACGAACATGTCTTCGACCTCGTCATCGCTTGGTTCTGAATCGTCTGGCGTAACCCTACGGTTATCCACCTGGGGTGTTCTACGGACAACAGGATTGTCCCGTATAACAACTGTTGGTGGTTGTTGGTCGCCTTGGGCTCGAAGAGGAGCTAGCGATGCTGCAATCTGGTCGAGGGTCGCCTGTATACCTTGCAGGATCAACCGGTTCTCCCGTCGTGCTGCTTCGAATGCTGCCTCGAAGGCTGTCGCCGTTAGATAGTCCCTTGGAGCACCGTCCTTAGGATGAGAATCCAACCCTTCATTAGAGGCCATCGTCCTGAGGAAGAAACCTCTCTCTGATACCAATGACGCAGGGAGGACGTGGTAGGTCGATCACCGTCTCCCTAACCGATAGTTTCTCGAATCCACGAGAAGAAATAAAAGATAAAAAGAGGAAATAAATTCCGAATAATTGAATAATTGATAATTTAATGAATAAAAACGGAATTACAATGCATATAAATAGGAAACTAAACCCTAGGTAAAGTATCAAAATCCAACTCTAACTAAAACTCCTAGAAAACGCAACTTACTATAAATAGTAAACTTACTATTTATAGAAGTCGTTCAATCCTACTAGAACTCTTGGTTTTCGGCCAAAAATAGAAAGTTTTCAAACGGCCTCAACCACGCTGTTCTACGAAATATTCTAAGCCCTTTTCATGTTGGGCACTAACTCTAAAACCATGCGGATGCAAAGTTATGATCGAATTAAAACTTACTACAAATAGTAAAAACGAAAATAAACTAGCCTAATGACCGTCGATACGGTCGATTCTCGCGATTCCGGATTGGGCAACCCGGCGTAGCCGGGTTGGTTGGCTAAAGTAGCTCGAGCTACCCCAAATTGATATATTATACGTCCCGTAACTCATTCCGGATTGTGAGATACGACTGATTCACGGTCCTGACGGTCCGGATCACTTTCGGCCCCGTCCGGTCTTCTTTTGGTCCATCTGGCCCATGAAATAGTCAGCGACCCGTCCTACATCACAACGTGATGGCATTAAAGTATGGTACATACAATTACATGAAAATTATACTCTATTTTAATTTTCATATGTGTAAACACAACAGATTATTCTAACCCCTTTGTACTATAGATATAGTGTGTCTGCCTGATTTTTCCGCCAGTTGTTTGAATGACAAGTAAATGGTAAGATTGTATTCATGCCTAGTGATACAACAACTACCAAAATAAAAGTAATGAACAAGTAAAAACAGCAAAATATATGTTGCATAGTAGAGTCACAGCTGTTGACTCTATGAAGTTAGAAAATAATTTGATATGTGTTGGCTTGAGATATGAATCATTGAAAAGGTTGCAACTGACCATTGAAGAATTCATAACTCTTTAATATTGCAAGTTGGAAGCATGTTGATGATGGCTCTGATCTTCGGCTAGATCTGTTAGCTAATAGGAGGAATTTACTTGAGGAAGGGCTTATGTCTGATTAATTTGATTGATGAATAAATACCTTACCAAGGCAATGATTATTAACTAGTCCGAAAGAATGATCAACCACATTGGAACTGGGACATGACCTAGACTCCTATAGAAGGTTGAAATTTTTTGTAATGGGCAAAAGTCTGACGGAGCAATACCGTATGGAGGTAGCAGACCCAAGGGTCATGAACTTCTTTTTCCAAAGAAAAAGAAATGTTGGTATCTGACAGATATTATGGCCAAATGACTATTTAAATGATTAGTCATGGAAACATCTAAGGGAATTGGGCTTAGCCTAACCGAATGAGCTAACAGTGTCAGCAACTCAACCTATATAATTGAAGATCCCATGTAATAGGTTCAATGGGTAAACAACAAGACATGAGGAGACTGGAAAGTACTGCAGAGAACTTGCCCCTTTCTATGGTGTAGGCAGTGCAAGCGGCAATGTAAGGGAGGATGAGTTTTTGAATTCTCAATGAATCCATAACCATATGTGGTGTGTATCCAGTTGCTGCGTACACTTGAATAAAATTCACCTATATAAGTGTGTAAGTGTGATAGCTTTTAATGAGAATATATAGGCCGTTTCTCTAGAGCATTCATGAATATCCATGTAAATGTGCATGGCCAAAAGGTACCAAACTGCAGAACCAGTTGTAGCAGAAAAGTTGTGTGAGTGACATGTATAGTCGTTTACGCTTCAAGGGTCAGGTCAAAGATTGATAGTCACCTGATTCTTGTAAACCTGTCTTACTTACTCTAAATGTCGATTAAAGTCGGATAGATATCGACATCATTACACAACTCTTCTATCTTAACCTGAATTGTCTTAAATTTTGAAAAATGTGGAGAATTGTTGTATTTTTAAGTGAATTTAAAAATAAATTAGTGTTTCAAGCTTTTACGCCGAGCCAAGCCATGTCCATGGCTACGAGTGTATGCAAGCGTGCATGGGCAGATGTGTCTTTTCATGTAAGTTTGAAGGGTTGCATCCCTTCACTTTTTATTTTAAAAGGTTGTGTACTTTCAATCCTAGGGGACGCTCTAATTGGGTTTAAAACCAATTGTCACAACGCTTTATGAAAGGGTGTCTCTACACCCTTAAGGGTGTCCACTCAAGTCTATAAATAAACTTTGTTCAGTTGATTTTAAAAGGTATAGAAAAATGCTTTCAATAATGGTTTAAGTGTCTTATCGTTCGGGTTATTCGATTTCAAGCCGAGTGATTTCAAATCACGCCTTGACTTCTTCAAATTGATAAGTTTTCTTCGTTTCTCATTTTCATTTTATTTTTCTAAATAGTTTTCTAAACATCATCATCCAACATAATCTTCACTGTTTGGTGTGGTGTGGTTCGCCTGAACTGGGGATCTGTATCAATCTGAGATACATGTTCTAAAATGAGCTACCCAGGTGGATGGACAGTGAGGATGCAGGGATCATACATCATGGTGGGGTCCTAAAGTGGGCCCCACCTGCTGAAATTGTAAAGACAACGACAATATGCTGTTGTGAGAAGTGTGCATTAATGTTGCATGCTCTTTCACAACAACGTGAGATGCCTTTCTTCCCTGTTGTTGTATATTTTTATGTTTAAATTTTGAATCCGGATCCTCTGCTGTGCTCTGATTGGTACGGTTTAGCCTGGCTGTGTCAGACCAATTAGAGAAGTGAAAAGCAGGATTTCCCTGCCCGATTAGAGCAGAGGATCTAGATTCTTAAATTTTTTCCATAACAGAATGTCTAAGTATGTGTGTCATGACAAATAAACATGGGGAGGTTTAGTCCTCATTGCTTCCTGTCCCATGGCCCACCTAAGTCTTGGATACGCTTCAATTTTTAGGCCCAGCCTTAGAATGATCAGGGAAAATGGATGGACGACTTGGATGTAAAAGACATTCATCATGGTGGGGACTGTAGTGGGCCCCACCTGCTGTCTCTAGCAATTGCACAGCGGCAGCAACTACTGCTGTATGGCCAGCAAACTGTTAATTTATTTTATTATTTTTTGTTTTTTATAATATACAATACATATATGTATGTATATATGTGCAAGTTTGTTTGGGCTGATGATGATCACCCCAGTGGACCCTCTCGTTTGAAAGATTTGGATGGCATTTACATCATAGTGGGCCAAAGTGTGGTTCACAATTTGGACCAATCTAATATCTGTGCAGTCCCTTCATCTGGGTCCTTGTGGCCCTACTACCAGGTTGGATAGGTGAATTCGTTAGTGGGCCCTATTTTTTGTTGGGATCAGGTTGATCTTTGTGTTTCTCCTTCTATCCAAACCCTGGCCCTAATCTGATTAGTAATAAAGGAGTCATGACCATTTTTAGAAAAACAACAATCCATATTTTCTTACAACATTGATCGTTGTTGTAAGAAAGGAGCAATCACTATTGTTACATATCGGAGAGCACATGAGCGATCGTTGTTGTTACACATGAGTGATCATTGTTGTTATACAAGAACAATCATTGTTGTAATAATGGGTTGATCGCTGTTGTTATGTAGGAGTGACTGCTATTGCAACAAAGGAGCGATCACTGTTGTTCTAGTTGCACCAATTGCGTGAGATCTCATGAAAACACTCATGAAAACACTTCTAACTCTCACATTACCCATCAGATTAGGGTAATCTTGAGATGGTTGGAAAGATAATTTAACGACATTTCAAATACGACTAAAATTATTTCATTTGGACATCGTGTGATCAGTAGAGCTGTAAACAAATCGAGCCAGCTTGAAAAGCTCACTTGGCTATTAGGTATGAACAAGCCACGCCAAGCCTATTTTATGCGCTCGTTGAAAATTCAAAACAAACTCGAGCCTAACCTGAGCTCGATTCGGCTCGGCTCTATTCCAGGCTCGGTATTTAAAATATATAAATATTATTATATAATATATAAAAAAATTAAAATAAAAAAGAAAATGTGAAAGTCTAAAAGTAACCCATTCGAGCACTCTGCCCTCTCTCTCCCTCGCCCGCCCCCCTTAAACCCTAGTTGCCCTCACCATACTGTTGTGGCTGTGGCTACTTGATCGCCTTCCCACCGTCCGGCCTCCACGAGGACCAAAACCCTTTGATCTCTCTCTCTCTCTCTCTCTCTCTCTCTCTCTCTCTCTCCTCGTTGCCCAACCGTTCCAGCAGTCTCCAACCTTGTCCGTTGCTCGACCATTCCAGCTGTCTCCAAACTTGTCTCACAGCCGACAACCTCTCTCTGACAGCCGACCTCCCTCCAGCCGTGGGCAATGCCCATTCCGACAGTCCCCAACCAAACCAAGCCAAGCCTGCCAGTTGGGCTCGAGGACTAAGCCGAACCGAGCTCGAACCTAAGTCGCCCACTGACCAAACCAAGCCGAACTGTGCAAAGCTTGGTTCATCTCGGCTCGTGTATAGCTCTAGTGACTAGAGCTGGGCACAAACCAAGCCATCTTGAAAGCTTGGCTCAAATTGGTTTGAAAAAACTTGGCTCGGATTGGTTCGAATAAAAGTTCAAACCAAACCAAGCCTTGGAGTCAAGCTCCTTTAAAAAAACAAACTAAGCTCAAACCAGGGCAGTACTGGCTCGGCTCGGCTCGACTTTGGTTTGATTCCACTCGTAGATTGTAAGCACACTGTTTCCTTGGGTGTGATCCACTTGAGCTTTGGAAATAATTGAATTTTGGGATGATGATCTAAAATGACATGTAAAAATGGATGGATGACATGGATAATACATATACATGGCAATGTGAATAGTGCATAATACATATACATGAATGCACATTGTGTTCCTTGCACTTGTAAGGTCATGCTTGTATGTTTTTGTTTAGAAAAAGCTTTTACATGTCTATTTTGAAGTTGCACTCCTCCTTTGGAGGATGTTAAACATCATGGTGTAAGATACTTTTGTATTTTTTGTGTTATTTCTAATTGTGTTAATTTCGTTTCTATTTAAAAAAAAAAAAAAAAAAAAAGAGCCGCTACCTATTTGAACTCGAGCTAGCCCAGTTTGAAATTTTTAACCAAATCGATCCTAGCCCGAACCAAATTTTTCTGGAGCAAACCAAACTCGGGCCGACCCATGCAGCTTGAAACCCAAACTGGGCTGATCCACAAACTAGGGTGGCACAAAAACAAGCCAAACCAAACTAGGGCTAACTCGGCCCGGCTGGATCATTGTCCACCTCTACATGTGACCTTTCAAAAGTGAACCCAAATTCCATCTTGTGTTCGTTATTGTTTCTAGAAGTGAATTTTTTTATATCGCTTTTCTTTCCTTCTATGCATATCTTAGAAAAAGACTCATCAAAGTAGAATCTTTTGAAGAAATAAGATGAACCCATCTTCTAAAGGTGAATTTTTTGTAATATTTTTTCATCTCATTTCCTTTTATCTTTTTTTTTAAACAAGCTCATAATTTATTTTTTCTAAAGTAGAAGTTTCTACTAAAGATAATAGTCGGCAAGCACTAAAGATTGTCGGAGAGGAGTTGTTTAGCATGAAAGATCGCTATAGTACAATAACAAGAAAAGAAATAGCCACAGAGTAGTGATCAACGAAGAAGGTAAAGGTGCTTCATCCCAGGAAAAACAAAAAACACCTTTAGATAAAAAAAAAAATAGTTTTAAAAAAGGGGTGCTATTTTGGGTCTCTAGCAGACCTCAAGTCTAGTTAGGGGGAAAGCCCAAATTTATATATAGAAAATCACGAAGTTTACTTGTGGCATGATAGTTACAGGGTTCTTCTTGTAACATATAGAGGCAAGTTTGAATTCTTGTTAAAATCCTTTTTTTTAATTACCAAAAGCCTTGATTAAATAGCTGACTCAAATCAAGTCACAGTCTAATCATGTTAAGTCAGCCAAGTTGTTGAGTTCACTCAACTAGTCTTATCAGGTTTAGATGAGTCAAGCTTGTGACTAACTTAGAGACTTGATTCTGAATCTTGTTCAGTCGAATTGACTTGGTTGAGTTTCATTCAAGTCATCGTGTTCTAGAACTATGGACCAGACCAAATTAATAGTGAAGATGGGGTGGCCGATCATAGAAGCTTTTCTTGGGTTCCCTGTGTTGGTAATGTGCTATACCAACTTGTTCGTTGCATAAATCTAAGGTTGCACATCTACTGGGTCAACCCGATTGACTCGCCCGATCCGATTCGGCAGAAACCTGATCCGCCCCGACCTAGCAGATAAAAGGGTCTGGTCCCAGGTGAATGCGGCTGAACAGTTTTTGATCTAGGTACGGTCTCGGATACATGTCAAGCCCGACCGACCCGACCCATGTATACCCGACCTGTTCCGCCCAACCCGAACAGCCCCGAGTTCTGTGAAAGTATTCTAAAAAATAAATATGCTTGGAAAATTCCTACGCTTGAAACATCCTTGGGTCCACAGTGATGTTTATATGTCATCCATACCATTCATAATATTGTCATTCCTATTATGATGAACTGAAAACACAAATATTAGCCTGATTCAAAAAATTTGTGGCCCCACATCCTATTGTGTACGTTTAATCCTCACATTTTTTGTCCACTTGAGTTTTGTCCACTTGAGTTTGTGGCCAAAAGTTTGTATAGTTATGTTCACATTTTCAGTTTGTTCAAATATGATTGTTGTTTAGTGATCCAAACCATTGATTAGAAGGGCCTCACTGTGGATGGCTACACATAAAAAATACTTTGGACTGAGTGAAATATCGCACAATAGAATATTTGGGCTTTTATAGGTTAGTGTTCCATCCAAATTAATGGTGGACGTTCCACCCAAGTCCTAACCCTTCTTGACCCGGTTCAGCATATAGGCTCGGGTAGGGTTAGGGTTAATCCTTTTGCAAGTAGGGTAGGGTTAAGGTTGGGTCAGCCCAACTCGATCACTACCCAAATCGAAATCCGAATCTTTAAAATATGTTTAGGTTCGGTCCAGGACTGGCCCCAACCTGACCAGTGTGCAAGCCTACATAAAACCCACAAGCATAAAGATATAGCTTGAAAGCCACCCTTATGCGAGACTTAAGTTGATCACGCAAAAGAAATTTATGGGGTGTTTGTTTTTCAATTCCCTAGTGTAAATACATGTAGGTGTGTATTGATTAACTACCAATGTAACTCCGTTACATTTTTCTATGTTACAATGACAGCTTGCTTTTTGGACACTAAAATTGAAGATTGTATAAATTTCATGTGGAGCCTACTGTGACATATATGGCTTATCCACACCATCCATCCATTTTGGGGGCTGATTTTAGTGCATGAACCCAAAATTAAGGTAAATCCAAAGCTAGAGTGGACGACACCACAACATATAATGGGTTGAAAGCCTACCATATTAAAAACCTTTCACAACCACGATTTCCTATGGTTTAGGCCACTTAAGCTTCGGATCTACCTTATGTTTGGGCTCATGCCCTAAAATGTTCCGGTAAAATGGATGGACGGCATGGATATGTCATAGACCATACATTGGGGCCCACGAATTTAAGTCCATACTTTTCAAACCGCATTTTGAGGAAATACTCATTTCTGTCAAGCATGTGTAAATGCAAATTATCATTTACCTGTATTTTCATTTAAAACAAAGAGGTCTAATGGTGTGGCCCACTTGAACTTTTTATCAATCTAAATTTTCTTATGTACAATGAACATGATGTGGATCAACTAACGGATGGAATGGATGTCTGACATCTTTCACAGTGGCCACGAACATCTTAAGTATTGCACAATCAGCAGAATGTCTGGTCCTTGTGATGACGCCTCCTAAAACTTGGTAGATGGAGTCATTTAATTGTTCTCCCCACCATACATGTGTACAGCACATGTATATATGCCCATCATACGTGTAGCACATATGCAGGGCAATCAGAGGTATTGATTTAATGTCCATCAGGTGGACATGTCATTGCCCAAGCAGTTCTGACCCATTCATGTTAGGGCCAGAAAATACCTCGATCTTGCTGGGACGTGGATAATCAACACCCTTTTTCCAGCACGAAAACCATAAATCTACAAAAGGAGCAAATATTCAATGGTGCCATGCAAATAAGTTGCTTCTATTGATAATTGATAGTGCCCACAAGAAGCGAAAATTGGAGGCATGATACAAAGAGAGAGTTGTTACATTTCGTTGGTCATGCAACATAAATGATGACTAGCTGGCTAGCTAGCTTAAAAGGTTTTATGCCTTAGAAGGGGAGGTGGTAGGAGCCTTAGAAGCCGGGGCTGGCTGGCTGATTTTAGACTCATCCAGTGCTGCAAAACAAAACAGAAAATTTTGTGGATTTATTGTCAGCATGCATATTTGAATGTCTTATGTGCCTAATGGACATGTAGTTTATATCAATTGATAGGGATGTCCATCAGACATTTCACGGGCTACTGTGGAGAAATCACATCCGATCAATTTAAAATTGATAGGCAAAATCATTTCTTAAGAAAGGGCCTCGCTAACAGTTTGAGCCTTCTAATTGTTGGGGCCATCTGATTATACTTCCAAAGAATAGCTTTTTTCAAAGATTCAATGGTTGGGTAACTGATGGCTGAGAAGGCCAACTTACAAATGGATCGGATCTGCCAAAGCCCGTTGTGTTGTTTTTCGCACTGTAGCCAATGAAGCATGTGCTGAGCCTAACCGACAGCACGATTGATTGCTCGGAACTGCTCGAACTGTGTTAGCGGCACATTTAGAGAATGTATCCCACTCCTCTCTCTCTCTCTCTCCCTCACACTCTCTCAAGAAAAGGAGCTTTGAGTCCCACTTTTGGACCTGATGGGACCCATAGTTTGAATATATCAAAGGATTTTTTACTGCCAAATGCCACAAGAATTTTAATTTTGCCAAAAAAAAAAGAAAGATTGGGAAAATCGAAATGACAAAAATCACCCTTAAGTGGTGGAATCAAGCATTGTGGCGCCCACAAGGAGCCTGTATGAAATGGAACCTGTCCAACAGGTGCACCCACATGGGCGGTCCAATCATTAGGTGGGCACACCATAGAAAAAAAACTTACACCACCCAAAATTCAAATGGGGCTTACCTGATGATTGATCCGTTCAGATTTCTTGTTCAGTTCAAAATCAGGAGTGCATCCATTGGGCTGGATTTCATACACACGATGCGGGCCCCACAATACTCATTTCCAAAAGTATTTATAAAAAAGAATTCCAAGGGCATTTTTGGCATTCACCGTGAGAAAAAGGACGAGTTGGTAATTGCAACTTCCGGTGGTTTATTTGTCTGTGAATCCCCGACGCGGATTTTCCTGCGCGCTGAGATGCTAAGTGGGCCCCACCGTGATGTTTGTGAAAAATCCACTATTCATCCATCTTGAGAGGTCATTTTAGCAAAAAAAGCAGGTGGTCCGTACAAGAGGAAACAGTAGGGAATCAGTGACCACCGTTTGAAAAATTTGTATGGCCACAAAGTTTCATATCAGTCTAGGTTTCCAGTGTTTTCACTTCATCCCAGTAGGAATGACCTTATAATTGGTTTGGATGGCATGTAAATATCAAGGTAGATCACCGGAAGGCTTGAACAATAAGAAACTCTTTCCCCGATTTTCCCTCTTGTGTGACCGTCTTAAGGTTTGGATCACCAAATTTTTTCGTCTTATGTCTAAAAAGTGAGTGGATTTCTTACAAAAATCACGTTGGGCCCACCTAACATCCCAGCTTAGGAACTTTCTGCAAAAGTCCTTCATAGGAAAACCCAAGTCAATAAATTACCTTATCCAAACCAACAGATGGGTCCCATCCACCATAACCGGTAAACAATAGGGATCTTCCATCATGGGAGCTTTCTTTTGTTTTCTTTCCTAATCCACTAATATATAGGGAGAATCAGATGAATGGAAGGCCTGGATGACCGTAACATGGGGCCCTCACGTTTCAAGAATGAAAGAAGAGAGAGATTACCATGGTCATCTACGGGTACAGTACAGCCAACGGTGCAAACTGCGACTTTACATACATAGGGATTCCTTCCGAATTTAATGCATGCGTCCACACATTGGTTATAACAATCTCCCCATGCCAAGCTTTCACCCGTTTGAGCCATTGCAAGAAGGGCAAAGGCCAACATCAGCACCACAACTCCTTTTCTAGCAACAGCCATCTCCCTATCTCTCTCTCTCTCTCTCTCTCTCTCTCTCTCTCTTTCTTCTCTCTTCTCTCTTCTGCGTCTCACTTCTTCTTGCTGGTGAGGAGAGATCGAATGGGGAAAACAGTATTTGTAGGTTGTGCGTTTGTTATTTTTGGGTTGGTTTGTTTTTATTTCTTTTGCTTTGGGAGTTGTATTTTTGTGGTCTTTGTATGCCGCATTTCCGCCGGACCTGTCTCTGGAGCAAGACCGTTTCAATTTCCATTATGAGGAAGAATTCAACGGGGCCTGATTGGCTTATATACCCATGATGGACCCACGTTGATACCCAATCTCGATTGTCTATTTGGTGGTGGGCGGGCCCTATTATGAATTTATTTTCAATCTTTTGGGTTTTGATTTTGTATCCTAACACGGAATCAAGAACGGATTGGCTCACCATGGCAAGAATTATCTGGCAGGCAGCTTTGATTTTTGGGATATGCTCTCTCCATGATGGGCCATGATAAATAAGCTCTCCATGGTGGGCTATGATAGATAAAAGGTCCTGATCCTGTATGTTTGCTATGTGTACCAAGATAGACTGCTAGATCAAATGTTCATAGGGCTCGCAAATGGGCCTACCTCGGTGTGTCTGGTCTAAAAGGGTCAGGTCAAGTTCATGGGTCCATTGGGTTTTGATTCAGACCAGTTCTGGACCGTAATATATAGGTATTTATCATTTGTACATATATTTGTTACATTTGATTAGCCAGGGATTAATGGGCCACTGTGATGTAAGGTCCAAGTCTAGTCTGCTAATAAGGTGCCCCATCCAGTGTACCAAATATCAGCCCGATCCAAAACACAAGTGGGTCACACCACACAGATTAGCCCACCATTAAATCCCTCCTGCCTGAGTATGGGGTCATTGTGTTTTTAACATGCCATACATTCACATTAAAAAAATATGTGCTCATTAGCTATGAATGGTCACCTGAAAGTTGTTCAAGGCTATTCCAAAACTCAGGGTGGGTGTGGCTGGTTGTTTTAAATATTTAAGTCACGAATTTACAAGCTTTGGCCTACTTAGGTTTTGAATTAGCCTGATTTTTGGGCTCCATGATGAACTTGAGGCGTACCACCTCTACTAGAACCACTGAATTGATATCAAACTACCAGCATTGCAACTAATGGGTTTTGCTAATGTACACAACTTCATGGACCATAAGCAATGTCCCCAAAGCTTTTAATTTGCACATGGATGCCCAATCATTAAGTTGAACCATACGTGCATTCTTTCATATGGTTAGGGATGCAAAAAACACACTAATTGAATGATCTCATGGATTCTATCAATAGCATGGAAAATGAAGTTACAAGATGAGTGGAGAAACAAAATAGGTTCAATCATCTCGGATCATGTATCCAATAGACCCCACCTTATAATACTTATGATTCCAAAGTAGCAATTTAATTGGCTGATCTAAACCCCATAATGCACGTACACGTCATAAAATACAGTCGGTTGAAATAAATTAGTCTCATTAATTAGGGTTAGAATCATCTGATTGGCATGATTCTTGCACCATGCTTACTCCCAATGGCACTATTGAATGAACATCTCGATTCATGATTGGTCTTCCACGCTTAAATAAAATGCTGCGGGATATTGCTAATTTCCTCATGTTAGCAAAACTTATAAATGATATTTAAGGGTATTTGACTGATAAACTGTAACGACCCGAGATTTTCAACTCTCGTGTATAACACGACGGCCGAATTCCCAAGTAATTTATGGAATAACTAATTTGTCAAATAATGAAATATAGCATTCAAGCACAATGGCGGAAACAATTATTATCCTATTCTATCAAACTTACTACGTCATCATCAATGTTTAAATAAGGGAACCAACCAATATCCATACTGATTAATCAAAATACAAAACCATGTCTTCTCTTGAAAACTTATTACAATTTCATAAATGTATCAACTACTCAAAAGAAATATTTTATAAATGATAACACCAACTAAGTTTCTCTAACATCGTCATCCGCCATGTGATCGTACGACCCATCGAACTCTTTTCCTTAAAAAATCGGGTTCAATACCTGGATCTTCACCTGCATCATCTAAATTGCGATTGGGATAGCGTTAAACGCTATCATAGTGGGGAATATTTTCTCTAAGACAATCAAGAATAATTATAACGGTACAGAGTAAAAGCAAGCAGGATATTATCATTTAATCAAATCAAAATGTCCAACTAAAAAATCTTTGTTAATGCGATGTATGGAATGCATGCTCTGACTAAGGCACCCTGGCTAGAATCACAGTACATGAAGTGGGAGGCTCCCTGTTACGAATTCACGCTAGCCACTAGTCACCATAGGTTCCTGAGACGCACAAGCCCATAGTTTTGCCCGACCAAGTGAGAAACGGGACGCTCACAGCCCAAATCTACACGTGACAGTGTACGGGAAAAGTAGGACGCTCTAGCCTATTCTCAATTCCGTACACCCACATGGAGCTAAGTGAATGCATGACTTTAGTTTCACCTTTATTTAAATGTTTTCGCATACAATCAATTTAAATAAAACTCAATGGTCACTATGAGGAGTCACAAGTGACCCAGCATAAGCCGACAGCTCGGGCTTAGTGTCCATGGCACCAACCCCGGCTCATGAGAATTTATATACCATTAGTGTCCACTCATTGTCCCGTTTTATGATGTCATCATATCCCAAAAAGCCAATGTTGTACTTCATAACCAAATTCATTAAAATACTCGTGTAATGTAAATGAATCCAATCAAGCATCATGTACATGTAAGGATCCATTGACAAATAATCACTTCATTCTCTCAGTTAAGTCAAGAGATATTCTTCCATCATGGACACTTCTCATGGGTTTCATCTCTCTATATCGAATAATTTTACCAAATTATAGGAATAAAGAATATACAATAATGGGATATCTATATGATGATCTTATACATATATTTCATATATATCACAATATGAAAACCAATGTTACTTGTAACACATAGACTAAGGAAATAAGGGCATATATTTCACCAAGATAAATAACACAAATACAAATGCTTCTTAGTAAAAAATCTAAACAAGGAATCACATCGTTATATAATGATATTCATTACAAATCCTACCTTAAACTTCATGTTATATGGATCAGCAATACAAAATAAAATAACTTCATATGTCACAAAAGAAACTTATGATAATCGCGATATTATTAATGAAAGGCTTGAAGAAAAATCCTCACCTTAGGATGGACTTAGAAGAAGAGGGTTGTAAAAGATCCTAGCCGCTGGAAAAATATGAGAAAGAACACTCTTCTCTCTCTCTCTCTCTCTCTCTCTCTCTCTCTCTCTTTCTCTCTTTCTCTAGGGCATGGAGGCTAGGGTTAGGAGAAGGATTTGGAGGTGCGTAGTAGAAATATAGAGAGGGATGTGCACGCAAGGTCTTATGTAACAACCTCTTGAGGTGGGTTTCTCAAATCTCAATATTCAGATGATCTTTGATCAATTACAATCTGTTCATCTTATCAAGCTCGAAGAGTAGAGTCAGAATACGTAAATTTCTTGATGATCTACATTCTAGATTGGCCGATCCTTGAAAATGGCCTAACAGGTGCTAAAATGGGCTAGATCTCAATTAATGGTCTACGCTTGATGATTATGGCCCAAATTTTGAGAAAATATGTAGTCATGATAGGCAAACAATTGTACAAAGTTTAGTGGTTGATTGATGGTGAGAAATGCCTAAATCCGAAATTTCAACTTTTGGCAGAAAAGGAAGGGACTGACTTTGTTGTTCAACGGTATAGGATTATAAATCGGGGTCCAAATTTTGTGTAAACTCGTAGTCATATGAGTATAATAAGTGGTCCAAATTTAAGAAGCGATTGATGGTGAGAAGTGGGTAAATTGAAAGGTTCAGATTTAAAAAGAGTTGGTAACTCGTTAAGTTTTAGAACGGGATAACTTCGCGCATAAGAAAGAGACTTATCAAGGTGGGGTACTCAAATCACACTATTGGTCCATGATAAAGACGATCTAAGTCATTTGTATAAAGAAAAATATTCGACTACGACTAACCATCCACTTTCCTCACTTGATGGACATGAAAATCAAAGATTAAGGGGCTGATTTGACAATTGGACCACTTCTGCTATAATTTAAGGGCTGAAAATTGACGTGTATGGTTAATATGTGCCCAAAAGTTTAAATCTAAGTTTTTGCATGAAAGTGATTGTCAGAAACTATAATACTTAAAAATGTCCTCTTAACTTAAGTTTAACTAATGGCATTTTCGTAATTATCTGAAAAGTGCGTGATTTTTGAAATATGATCTTTCTACGATGTTTATGGGATCATTCTAAGCAATTTTTGTAAAGGGTCCCCTATCAGATCTCCTACGGATGTCCCGCTATTAGCAAATCAACGGTAAATGTATGATAATTAATTAAAAAATAAATTAAAAATGAATTTTCAAAAATTTTCAAATAAATCTCGAAAATATGGGGCGTTACATAAACATAATAGAGAATTGCCAAACTTAAAAGCCAGTTTGGCGTCTCTCATCTAATCCAATAAGTGATACTTTGATTAGAACGAGAGTATTAAGACTTTTTGTCATAGCACTTATACCAAAGTAGGCTTATTTTGTAAAATCACTTTTTCAAAAAAATTCTTATTTGCAATCAGCACATTTTTAAAACATCCTAATGAGGCCTTTTTTTTTTTAAAATTTTTTTCTAAGGGTGGTTGTAGTCACTTTTTAAATTTGGCTACAACTCCATCTCAAACAAGCACGTCCCTTCATACCTCTAATTACCTTGGGTGTAGGCCATCTATTATGTCCATCATTGGATGCGGATCGTCTATCATGTGGAGCCCACCTTTGATGTGGACCTTCCATAGTGTGGGCCGAACCTTTGAAGTGGGTTGTCCATCATGCAGGGCCTTCCTTAGATATGGACCACTCATCATTAGAACCATCTTTGATGTGGACTATCCGTTTTGTGATGCCCACCTTGATGAGGCCACCCATTATGTGGGGCCCACCACTAATGTTAATTGTCCTTCATATAGGGCCCACCATCAATGTGTAATTGTCCTTCATGTAGGGCCCGTCAATGTTCACTGTCCATCACCACACGGGGCCCAGACTTAATCTTCTCCAATGACCAACTACCATTAAAATAGATGCTATCACGCCCTCAAATTAGGGACCCAACAGTAGCACTGATCCTAAGTTCTAGGGTATAAACTAATGTTTCATATAGTTATTTATCACTTTTTCATTCAAATCATCATTCATCGAAACTAAATCGTAATTAAATCATCCAAGCCATGATAAAATTATCTTAAACCCTAAAATTTAACTTTATCTATAAATCAAAATTCCAAATCAACAACTCCTGACTTCTCACATCACTTTTACTGCTGTAAGTTTATTACAACCCTTCAAAATATATAAACTAAAATCTATTTCTGTTGGAAGTAGTCATCTAGGTGTTCTTCATCTCCAGCGTCTCTCTCACCATGTATACTTGCAGGGATTGTTAATTTGATGAGCTAGAAGCCTATTGAGATCATATCTACTAAAAGATAGGTAAAATGTATTACAAGATGCGAACAAGATACATGATTCACAAAAGAAGTATAATGTCATGATGCATGAATAATATATGCATGCAATGCAAGTTATCCTGAATATGATCCTCTAGAGAAGCCCCACTCGAGTATCCTATAGAAAATCAATCATCCTTAACATATGGATCAAGGGAACCTCGCTCGAATATCCAATCGAAAACATATCATCAATCATCCTTACCATGAACGCCAAGGGAATCCCTGCTCGAATATCCTACTAGAAACATATAATTATCAATCATCTTTGCAACATATACCAAGGGAACCCCCGCTCAAGTGTCATACTAGAAACATATTATCAATCATCCTTTCCATGTAGGACAAGGAAACATCCGCTTAAATATCATGCTAGAAATCAATCTTCAATCATATAATTCAATTTCAATGCAATTGATGATGAGCTAAGAAAATAAATTTTCAAGAACTCTATATTTTCAGTGCAAGTCATGAAATCCAAGTATATAGATTTAAGCACTCAAAATCATGATGCATGCAGATATAAGAATCAATTACAAAAGGTAGGGTACCTATGGTAGAATATATCCATGGATTCAAATATACAAAATAATTAAAGACACATGCATGTAAAGTATATTAAAAAATATTTTCAACATCACAGACTCAATCCGAATAAGATAACAATAAGATTTTCAATAATAAATATAAACAAAAAGGACATCAAATTTGAGAAAATAAGAATACATATTTAAAGGAAAAGCATTGAAGTTAATAGAAAGAAATAGAGCTCTTCCGGACAAGTAGAGATAAATTACAAAGTAAAGGCTAGCACATGAGATAAACATCATAAATAAAAAGGATACCATAACAAGGATCTCTATGTTGTGTAATGTGGAAAAATAATTCAAGAAGAGAATAGTAAATTAGAGAAAACGAGTTAGAACTACGCACGAACATATAAAGAGGAATTTCAACCAAAGAAGGAATTTACGAACTTGGATAAAAGAGAAAATTTCAATGCGGATGAAAAACGAATAAGTGGAAGATCACTCACCTGTTTACTACGTGGTTGGCCTAACTCAAACTCAACGTAACTCGATTTGAATTGGCACGACTCGATGCGAACTCAATTGCAAAATGGTACAACTCGGCCTTAAATTCAGTCGTAGCTTCTCTACTAAACCTCGACTCTCAATAGGAGGGTTTTCCAGCCTCTGCTAAACCTCACTCGACCCAACCTAACTCTGAACTCGGTTCAGACTCAACGAGTTGACTCGCTCGGTTCTTCTCCTTCTCCTTCTGCTTCTATTTATCCTTCTTTTCTTCCTTTAGCGCATGACTAGAGAAGGCCCTAGAGGGATTGGACTCAGACTTATTTTGAGTTCGGGCTGAGTCAACTCAAAAAATAGACTCTCTCTCTCTCTCTCTCTCTCTCTCTCTCTCTCTCTCCCTCGTTTCTTTCTTCTCTCCCACTCGCTCTCTATTTCTTCCATTTTTCTTTTTCTCGCTCATTCTTTCTTTTGTTGTGATTCTTCTTCACTGAACAATATGGGTTTTATAGTGTCTATAGGGGTTTTCAGATGTTTCTTATGCGACAACACTGCGTTGAGCCGACATGGTTTGGCTTATGTATGATTTTTACGCGGTTTCGGATCCCTAATTTTGTAATGATCTTCAACTGTTTCTTATGAAGATTTGGATCCAATTATCACGCATTCTAAAAAAACAGTTGTTAACAAGTTGAAAATGAGAAGTTGCTTCGAGCTCCAATGGCGAATTCACATACGAAGCTTCTTTCTTGATTTCAACTCTTCTAGACGGTCCAGATGGACCTTATAAAGCTTTTGGTATCCAAAAATCGAAGGTCAATAAGAGTTTTCACAGTGGGTTCGTAAGGAGAAGGTTGTGGTTGCTAGGGTACCAGATGTGGTCAACGTGATTTCTTGAGTTTCCTTGCATCCAAAGAAAGGTATATGGATGGTTCAGATTTTCTTTCTCTCCCTCTCTCTCTCTTGGTATGAAGTTCTGACAAGTTTGGATGAGAATTTGAGTCAAAGTCGATTATTTTCTTGGTCGGCACGACGTGGTTGCGTTGTTCTATCATCTCAGTAGGAGTTGTTGGCGAAGAACATGCATCGGACGGTTCTGATGTCATAATGGACAGTTCAGATTGCTTAGAGAGAAAGGGTTGGTTTCCACACGAGGAAAGATCAGGAAGAAGACGATTTTATCGTGAGTGAGCTGCCTGTGTTGACGCTGTACATGGATGGATGGCTGTGATCCTTCATCCAGAGGTTTTGAATCTGCTTCACGAATGGTGTAGATGTGATATGAAATGTGGAATAAAAGATTTTTCGAGCCATGCCACAAAATGATCTGGAAAAGCGGATGGTCAGCTTGGATGAGGCAAATACTCTATGGTGGACCCACCAGAAGCTTTCAGAGGCAAGGGAGAGAGGCTTAATCTTCACTGTTTGGTGCGGTGTGGTTCGCCTGAACTGGGGATCTGTATCAATCTTAGATACATGTCCTAAAATGAGCTACCCAGATGGATGGGCAGTGAGGATGAAGGGATCATACATTATGGTGGGGTCCTAAAGTGGGCCCCACCTGCTGAAATTGTAAAGACAAGGACAACATGCTGCTGTGAGAAGCGTACACTCTCTTTTACAACAACGTGAGATGCCTTTCTTCCTTGCTGTTGCTGTTGTATGTTTTTACTTGAAGGAGCAGAGAACCTCTGCTGCGCTCTGATTGGTCCAGCTCAGGCTGACTATGTCAGAGACAGGCTGAAATAGACGGGAGTGGATTAGGTACTTCCCGACCCTATCCTGAGCTCAGGACAGGCTAATTGTACCTAATCTGCTCCCGAAATAGAACAGACCAATTAGAAAAGTTTTCCCTGCTGGGTACGAACAGAGGATCTAGATTTCTTAAATTTTTTCCTTAACAGAATGTCAAAATATGTGTGTCATGACAAATAAACATGGGGTGGTTTAGTCCTCACTGCTTCCTGTCTCATGGCCCACCTAAGTCTTGGATACGCTTCATTTTTTAGGCCTAGCCTTAGAATGATCAGGGAAAATGTATGGTCGACCTGGATGTAAAAGACATTCATCATGGTGGGGACTGCTGTGGGCCCCACCTGCTGTCTCTAGCGATTGCACAGCGGCAGCAACTACTGCTGTGTGGCCAGCAAACTGTTAATTTATTTTATTATTTTTTATTTTTTATAATATACAATACATATATTTATGTATATATGTGCAAGTTTGTGTGGGCTGATGATGATCGCCCCAGTGGACCCTCTCGTTTGAAAGATTTAGATAGCATTTACATCATAGTGGGCCAAAGTGTGGTCCACAATTTGGACTAATCTACTATCTGTGCAGTCCCTTCATCTGGGTCCTTGTGGCCCTACTACCAGGTTGGATAGGTGAATTCGTTAGTGGGCCCTATTTTTTGTTGGGATCAGGTTGATATTTGTGTTTCTCCTTCTATCCAAACCCTTGGACCTTAAGGACGGACCGGATGGCATTTGATCTCCATCATGGGGTCCACTTTCTTGGAGACGACACCTACATCAGTTATGACGCCTGGTGGGCCTCCATGCATTAATTAAGGTGATTATTTGTATGGATTATACCATAGTTCAAAAATGCAAAAACTTGATGTCAAATTCCAGCGAAGTTGGATCGACTTAAGGATTGGAAAGACTCTTAAATTGACTTGAATAGATACGATATACGTAATTGGAGAAGATGTGGCGTGAATAAATATTTAAGTCACACATATACACATCGTGCTTTTTCCCTAAGTAGACCCGCAGTTTGTTGGCGGCTTAAAATCAACTCATCTTTAAGTACTTATTTTTTAAGACTTCTAATGCCTTAAAAAAAAAAAAAAATTATTAGCTGAAAATGCCCATTGACCTTCTTCTTTTATCACTACTCCACGGCTAACTCTTCTTTTATCATTATACTTTGGCAATCTTTTGTGCATTCTAATTACTCTTCGGCAATCTTTCGTTCTTTCAAACTATTGTCTCTGATAGAAATTCTTTTCTTATGTTTACCTATTATGCTAAAATGGGCTTGTTTTGATTGAAAATGAGAGAAAAAATATTACAAAAATTTCACTTTTAAAAGATGAGTTTTTCTTATTTTTTCAAAAGATTTTGCATAGATAGAGCTTTTCCTAATAAATAGAGCTTTTCCTAATAAATAGAGCTTTTCCTAATAAAAAAATATAAGGAAAGAAAAAATAATAATAAAATCACATTTAGAGGATGAATTCTTATTCTTTATGCAAAAAAACTATTTAGATGGGTTTTCTTTGAAAGAAATTAATAGAAGTGTTGGGATTGGACGCCTCAATCTTCAAGCATGAAGGCCACCGGCCGGCCGGTCACAAGTGAAATTGGAACAACAAGTTCCTGGACTGTTTTTGGGTCATCCGGCTGACCTGCAAGTAGGGGGTTCGGCCGGTCGAACGACCGACCGATAGTGTCTTAATTAGACTTGGTCTCTTGTGCGATTTGTTGCGCAAGGAATTTCTAATTCCGATTTTTCATATTTAAGGGGGTGTAATCCGAGATTAGGGTTGCCGCGGCCAAGGAATTGAGAGAGTTTTAGGGCAAGAGAAAGAGCTATGTGGAAGCTTGGAGTTCTCTAGGATGAGGGAAAGGGATGGGTTTGTCCTCCTCATGTGAGAATTAGCTTTGTTAACTTGGGATTTCTCTTGTGGGCTATGATCTGGGTTGTGTTTCTTCGATCTCTTATAACTTCTGATATCATAGTGACTGGTGTCACTTTGTGTCGTAGTTTTTTTACTCGTGAGGGGTTTTTTCACGTTAAATTCTGATTACTTCTTGTGTGTGTCAATTTGCTTGTGTGATTACCATTGAGGTGTGTTCCTCGCCTACTTTGATTGCTTCCGCTGCAGGGCTCCTAACCTCAATAAATGGTATCAGAGCTAAAAGTTGGGAAGGAGGCAGAGAGAATCTAAGGCGAGGCATCAATGACGTCTTCTAGCATGAGATTCGATGTGGAGAAGGATTCCGTGAAAGAAAAATATGAAAAATGATCGATATCTATGAAAAAAGTAGAGTTGAAGAAGGTGGATCGGTACGCCAATATCTCAATCAAGTTTATCGACTACGATCGGGTTTGATCGGGAGTAATATTCATGGTGGAGCTATGGGATCGGTAGTGGGATCCACGGTTGCTTGTGTGTGGCATGCCACAAGGGCCACATGAGCGAGCGAGTGGTGAAGGTGCAAGGATGAAGTCGATGAGGCATGAGAAGTGGTGGAGCTATGATGATGACGGAGTAGAGATGAAGATGGTGCGTGGCAAGGTGTTGTATGAAGATTTGAGTCGTGGTGGAGTTTGTTGGGATTGAACACCTCAATCTTCAAGCATGAAGGTTACCGGCCGGTCAGCCATAAGTGAAATTGGGACAACAAGTTCCTTGAATGCTTTTGGGTCATCCGGTCCGACGGCAGACTGGCCGAACGATCGGCCGGTAGTGTCCTAATTAGATTTAGTCTCTAGCGCGGTTTTTTGCACAAGGAATTTCTAATTTCAATTTTTTCCTATTTAAGGGGATGTAATCCGAGATTAGGGTTGCCGCCAATAGGCCAAGGAATTGAGAGAGTTCTAGGGCAAGAGAAATAGCTATGTGGAAGCTTGGAGTTCTTTAGGATGAGAAAAATGGATGGGTTTGTCCTTCTCATGTGAGAATTAGCTTTGTTAGCTTGGGAATTCTCTTGTGGGCTATGATCCGGGTTGTGTTTCTTCTATCTCTTGTAACTTCTGATATCATAGTAGATTGTGTCGTGGTTTTTTACTCATAAGGGGTTTTTCCACGTTGAATTCGGATTGCTTCTTATGTGTGTCGATTTGCTTGTGTGATTGCCATCGAGGTGTGTTCCTCGCTTGTTTTGATTGCTTCCGCTGCAGGGCTCCTAACCGAACAAGAAGAGTATAACAAATATAAAAAAAAAAACTCAACTTTTAAAAGATGAATTTTTCTTTCTTCAAAAGATTAGGCTTAAATGGGTCTTTTGCTAATTGCTGAACTTTGGTTCCACTTTTGAAAGGTTAAATGATGTTTAAATGAGATGATTCTAGCCTTATTTGAAATGTTTTAAAATTTTCTTTTGAATGAGTCCAAGATTGCCCCAATCCAACCAGTAATAAGGGAGTCGTGACCATTTTTATAAAAACAACAATCCTTATTTTCTTACAACATTGATCATTGTTGTAAGAAAGGAGCAATCACTATTGTTACATATCAGAGAGCATAGGAGCGATCGTTGTTGTTACACATGAGTGATCATTGTTGTTATACAAGAACAATTTGTAATAATGGGTTGATCGCTGTTGTTACATAGGAGTGACTGCTATTGCAACAAAGGAGCGATCAATGTTGTTCTAGCAGCACCAACTGCATGAGATCATATGAAAACACTTATAACTCTCACATTACCCAAACCGATCCTAGCCCAAACTAAGTTTTTCTGGAGCAAACCAAACTCGGGCCGATCCATGCTGCCCGAAACCCAAACCGGGCTGATCCACAAACTAGGGTGGCACAAAAACAAGCCAAACCAAACTAGGGCTAACTCGGCCCAGCCGGATCGTTGCCCACCTCTACATGTGACCTTTCAAAAGTGAACCCAAATTCCACCTTGTGTTCGTTATTGTTTCTAGAAGTGAATTTTTTTTATACTGCTTTTCTTTCCTTCTATGCATATCTTAGAAAAAGTCTCATCTAAGTAGAATCTTTTGAAGAAATAAGATGAACCCATCTTCTAAAGGTGGATTTTTTGTAATATTTTTTCATCTCATTTCCTTTTAACTTCTTTTTAAACAAGCTCATAATTTATTTTTATAAAGTAGAAATTTCTACTAAAGATAATAGTCAGCAAGCACTAAAGATTGTCGGAGAGGAGTTGTTTAGAATGAAAGATCGCTAGAGTACAATAACAAGAAAAGAAATAGCCGAAATAGCCACATAGTAATGATTAACGAAGAAGGTAAAGGTGTTTCATCCCAAGAAGGACAAAAAACACTTTTAGATTAAAAAAAAAAGTTTTAAAAAAGGGGTGCTATTTTGGGTCTCTAGCAGACCTCAAGTCTACTTAGGGGGAAAGCCCAAATTTATCTATAGAAAATCACGACTGTTAGAACTAAAGATGAAAGCAAGGCATTTCCTGTCTGTAATGTTGCTCTGGGGTTCTGAGTAATGGAAACATTCATAGACAATCACAAGCATTCACAAAATATACACAAGAAGAGATATCGCAAGACGAATTTTATTCCAGAGATCCTGAGATCTTGTACATTCTAAGCTGTGATCTAGCATGAGCCCTTAATTACATCGAATGATCGATGACCCTTGATCAAAATGCAGAAGACTAGTCAGTAGGGACTATAGTTTTAGAGTTTGTGGTCATAGAGACCTGTATTTGTTTTGTTATGGACTGCACCATCTTTGTATTAGTCAAATGTCTATGTCCCATGCTTTAACTGGAGATCCGGGCTGAGACTATTAGGGTTTATGACTAAGAAGGACAACTCTGGGCCCGCGCCTGTCATGTATGGACAGGTGACCTATGGAAGTCCAATCTGCAGTTGTGTGTACTTGAATAGGCCAATCGACGGATGTCATTTGAATGGGTAGGGCATCGACTATTGTGTTGTGGTAGTTCATAACAATTGCTTTGTAGCGAATTAAAACTCTTTGATATGGTTTATCATGATAACCATAATCTCATTTGTCTAGCTTTCGACCCTAAGCGGATCATATCTTATAGTAGATATAAATAATGATATATTTGCATAATTTTGATGTTGGCGGTTTCTTTTCAAGAAGTCATTCCATTCATCGCCTTGAATTGGGTCAAACCTCGAAGACACGCAATTCGGCTCTTTTAGAGATCCCAGAACGCTTGTTTGAATGCTCTATTGCGTCCGGAACGCTCGAAATACCAAACTAGGATCAAAAGGAACTCGAAAACACTCAAAATTGAGTCCGGTGCACCCGTAAATATTTTCTGTAATTGGCTGATTTTTTGAGTGCGTGGGACTTAATTTATGGGTGCGTGGGCCCCAACGCACCTTTAAATTAAGTGCCTAATTTTTTTAATAAATTTTCGGATGCATGGGGCATTTTTCGGGTGTGTGGGACCGAATATGCAAATCTGGATTTTATCGAATTTATGGATGCGTGGGACCCGAATTTATGGGTGCGTGGGCCATTTTCGGGTGCGTGAGAGTCCGATGCACTTGTCTGATTCATGTTGAATTAATGGACGCGTGGGACATGAATTTATGACACGTGGACCATTTTTCGGGTGCGTGGGACACCAATCCACTTGTCCGAATTACGTCGAAATTATGGACGTGTGAGATGATTTTTGGGTGCGTGGGACCGAATTTATTAGTGCATGCCCATACTTGTGATTTTCAGAACTCAGACCTGTGGTAGTCTTGGTCGGAGTAATCTTCCAGTGGACAACGTCGGTGATCGGAAAGGGTTTTTCGGTGACCGAGAAGGGTTTTCGGTGATCGGAAAGGGTTTCCGGCGAAGGTTTTCCGACGAGAATCTCAAATACCCAGAGGATAGTAGCTCTCTCTCTCTCTCTCTCTCTTTCAAAACGTAGAAATGAATAGTTAGACGGGGTATTTATACTCGAAAATACCGAAACTCGACCAATGAGGGACTGCCATGTACCACACACCCCTAAAATAGTTCCCGCGCACCCCGAAATTGATGCGCAGAGCTCTAACGCACCCCAAAATGCATTTTGAAATTTGCTGAATTTATGGGTGCGTGGGACCCTGATTTTACGGGTGTGTGGGGCCTCCCACACCCTAAAATAGTATTTCTGAAATGTGTTGAATTTATGGGTGTGTGGACCCATTTTTTAGGTGCGTGGAACGCAATGCACCCTTTAAATCGGTTTCTAACATTTGGCGAATTTTTGGGTGCGTGAGCATCCGAATTGATGGGTGCGTGGGACTCCATGCACCCAGAAATGAGTTTCCTGATTTTGCTGATTTTTCGGGTGCGTGGGCACTGAAATTTATGGGTGCGTGGGAGTTCGGTTTTATGGATGCGTTGACGAACTTTCGCACTCCACCACTTGGGTTTTGAATTCTGATGGGTTTGTGGGGTCTGCTTGATGACGAAAGTACGTGCATTGTTCATCATAAATCATAATGAAGTTATGAGTTCGATTTCAAACGGTTCCGATCGCGGTGATTCGCGGGGCCCGCCATAGATTTTAGTCGAAATTGGCTAAGGGAACTTTTGTAAATCTCCGTTTTGCGTGCACCAGGAAGCGTTTTGTGGGATTCTTTTGAAGGTGCATGACCATTTTGCTTGTTTTGAGGACCCCTACATTTTGAGACCCCAACAACGGCGTTTACTTGTGGCATGATAGTTACTGGGTTCTTCTTCTAACATATAGAGGCAAGTTCGAATTCTTGTTAAAATCCTTTTTTTTAATCACCAAAAGCCTTGATTAAATAGCTGACTCAAATCAAGTCACAGTCCAATCGTATAATCTCAGCCAAGTTGTTGAGTTCCCTCAACTAGTCTTACCAGGTTTAGATGAGTCAAGCTTGTGACCAACTCAGAGACTTGATTCCGAAACTTGGCTGAGTTTCATTCAAGTCATCGTGTTCTATAACTATGGACCACACCACATAAATAGTGAAGATGAGGTGGCCGATCATAGAAGCTCCCACATCCCCCCCCCCCCCCCCCCCCCCCCCCCCCCCCCCCCGTGTTGGTAATGTGCTATACCAACTTGTTCGTTGCATAAAATTAAGGCTGCACATCTACCGGGTCAACTCGATTGACTCGCTCGATCTGACTCGGCAGAAACTTGATCCGCCCCGCCCTAGCAGAGAAAAGGGTTTGGTCCCAGGTGAATGCGGTTAAACGGTTTTTAATCTAGGTTTGACCCATTCATGTTAGGGCCAGAAAATACCTTGATCTTGCTGGGACATGGATAATTAACACTCTTTTTTCAGCAGGAAAACCATGAATCTACAAAAGGAGCAAATATTCAATGGTGCCATGCAAATGAGTTGCTTCTATTGATAATTGAGAGTGGCCTCATGAAGCGAAAATTGGAGGCATGATACAAAGAGAGAGTTATTACATTTCGTTGGTCATGCAACATAGATGATGACTAGCTGGCTAGCTAGCTTAAAAGGTTTTATGCCTTAGAAGGGGAGGTGGTAGGAGCCTTAGAAGCCGGGGCTGGAAGAGGAGCATTTTTTCTAAGCCTGCTGATTTTAGACTCATCCAGTGCTGCAAAACAAAACAGAATTTTTTTTGAATTTATTGTCAGCATGCATATTTGAATGCCTTATGGGCCTAATGGACATGTAGTTTATATAAATTGACAGGGATGTCCATCAGACATTTCAGGGGCTACTGTGAAGAAATCACATCCGATCAATTTAAAATTAATAGCTAAAATCATTACTTAAAAAAGGGCCTCGCTAACAGTTTGAGCCTTCTCATTGTTGGGGCCATCACGGATTAATTATACTTCCAAAGAATAGCTTTTATCAAAAATTCATTGGTTGGGTAACTGATGGCTGCGGAGGCCAACTTACAAATGGATCGGATCTGCCAAAGCCCGTTGTGTTGTTTTTCACACTATAGCCAATGAAGCATGTGCTGAGCCTAACCGACAGCACGATTGATTGCTCGAACTGCTCGAACTGTGTTAGCGGCACATTTAGAGAATGTTATCCCACTCCTCTCTCTCTCTCTCTCCCTCACACTCTCTCAAGAAAAGGAGCTTTGAGTCCCACTTTTGGACCTGATGGGACCCATAGTTTGAATATTTCAAAGGATTTTTTACTGCCAAATGCCTCAAGAATTTCAATTTTGCCACAAAAAAAAAAAAAAAAAATGATTGGAAAAATCGAAATGACAAAAATCACCCTTAATTTTAAGTGGTGGAATCAAGCATTGTGGGGCCCACAAGGAGCCTGTATGAAATGGAACCTGTCCAACTGGTGCACCCACATGGCCGGTCCAATCATTAGGTAGGCACACCATAGAAGAAAAAAAACTTAACACTACCCAAAAATCAAATGGGGCTTACCTGATGATTGATCCGTTCAGATTTCTTGTTCAGCTCAAAATCAGGAGTGCATACATTGGGCTGGATTTCATACACACAATGCGGACCCACAATACTCTTTTCCACAAGTATTTATAAAAAAGAATTCCAAGGGCATTTTTGGCATTCACCGTCAGAAAAAGACGAGTTGGTAATTGTTAACTTCCGGTGGCTTATTTGTTTGTGAATTCCGGATGCGGATTTTCCTGTGCGCTGAGATGCTAAGTGGGCCCCACCGTGATGTTTGTGAAAAATCCACACCGTTCATCCATTTTTGAGAGGTGATTTTAAAACCTAAAGCCAAAAAACAGGTGGATCCAAAACTTAAGTGGGCAGTACAAGAGGAAAAAGTAGAGATTCAGTGACCACCGTTTGCAAAATTTGTATGGCCACAAAGTTTCATATCCCACAAAGTTTCATATCCCACTAAGTTTTCAGTGTTTTCACTTCATCTCAGTAGGAATGACCTTATAATTGGTTTGGATTAGAGGTGGGCAATGATCCGGGCCGAGCCGTGTTAGCCCTAGTTTGGTTTGGCTTATTTTTGTGCCACCTTAGTTTGTGGATCGGCTTGGTTTGGATTTCAAGCCAACCCATGCGCCTGAGTTTGGTTTGCTCCAGAAAAATCTAGTTTGAGTCGGGATCGGTTTGGTCGAAAATTTTGAGTCGAGCCGGGCCGGCCAAGTTCAAACAAGTGGCAGCTCTTTTTTTGCTTGTTTATTTAAATAGAAAAGTATTTAAAAAGTTAGAAAAAAAAAGTATAATTGTATCTTACTATATGATGTTTAGCATCCTCCAAATGAGTGCAACTTCAAATTAGACATGTAAGAGCATTTTCCAAACAAAAGTACACAAGCATAATTTTACAAGTGCAAGCAAACAGTGTGCATTCATGTATATGTATTATTTATTATCCATGTCATCATGTATATGCATTATCCACGCTGTCCATCTGTTTTACATATCATTTTAGGAAATGATCCCAAAATGGATTCATATCCAAAGCTCAAGTGGCTCACACCATAGGAAACAGTTTGCTTACAATCTACGAGCTGAATCAAGCCGAATCAGACCGAGATGAATCAAATCGAGCTTCAAACCGAGCCAAGCCGGTACTGCCCTAGTTTGAGCTTGGTTTGTTTTTTTTCAAACAAGCTTGAATCCGAGGTTTGGTTTGGTTTGAACTTCCATTCGACCCATCTAAGCCAAGCTTTTTCAAATCAATCCGAGCTGAGCTTTCGAGCTGGCTTGGTTTGTGCCCAGCTCTAATTTGGATGGCATATAAATATCAAGGTAGATCACACGAAGGTTTCAACAGTAGGTAACTCTTTCCCTGGCTTTCCCTCTTGTATGACCGCATTAAGGTTTGGATCACCTGATTTTTTCGTCTTATATCTAAAAATGAGTGGATTTCTCACAAAAATCACGGTGGGCCCACCGGACATCCCAGCCCAGGAACTTTCTGCTAAAGCCCTTCATAGGAAAACCCACGTCAGTAAATTACCTTATCCAAACCAACAGATGGGTCCCACCCACCATAACCGGTAAAAAATAAGGATCTTCCAGTATGGGAACTTTCTTTTGTTTTCTTCCCCAATCCACTAATAGGGAGAATTAGATGAATGGAAGGCCTGGATGACCGTAACATGGGGCCCTCACGTGTCAAGAATGAAAGAAGAGAGAGATTACCATGTTTTTCTGGACTGAAAGCACAGCCAATGGTGCAAACCGCGAATTTACATGCATAGGGATTCCTTCCCACCCTAGCGCATGTGTCCAGACATTGGTTATAGCAATCTTCCAATGCCCAGCTTTCACCAGTTTGAGCCATTGCAAGAAGGGCAAAGGCCAACATCAGCACCACAACTCCTTTTCTAGCAACAGCCATCTCTCTCTCTCTCACTCTTTCTTCTCTCTCCTCTCTTCAGTGCCTCACTTCTGCTTGCTGGTGAGGATAGATCGAATGGGGAAAACAGTATTTGTAGGTTGTGCGTTTGTTATTTTGGGTTGGTTTGTTTTTATTTCTTTTGCTTTGGGAGTTGGTATTTTTGTGGTGTTTGTATGCCGCAGTTCCGTCGGACCTGTATCTGGAGCAAGACTTTCAATTTCCATTATGAGGAAGAATTCAACCGGGCCTGATTGGCTTATATACCCATGATGGACCCACATAGATACCCAATCTCGATTGTCCATTTGGTGGTGGGTGGGCCCTATTATTAATTTATTTTCAATCTTTTTGGGTTTTGATTTTGTGGCCTAAAGAAAATAACGCGGAATCAAGAATGGATTGGCTCACCATGGATAGAATTATCTGACAGCTTTGATTTTTGGCATATGCTCTCTCCATACATGGTGGCCCACAGATCTGCTCTCCACGGTGGGCTATGATAGATAAAAGGTCCTGATCCTGTATGTGTGCTGTGTACTAAGAGTACTGCTTTATCAAATGTTCAAGAGGGTGGCAAATGGGGCGCCAGCCTCGGTGTGTCCGGTCTAAAAGAGTCAGGTCAAGTTCGTGGGTCCATGGGGTTTTGATTCAGACCAGTTCTGGACTGTAATAATAAAGGTATTTATCATTTGTACATATATTTGTTACATTTGATTAGCCAGGGAATGGGCCTGATGTAAGGTCCAAGTCTAGTTTACTAACAAGGTGCCCCATCCAGTGTACCAAATATCAGCCCGATCCAATGCACAAGTGGGTCACACCACACGGATTAGCCCACCATTAAATCCCTCCTGCCTGAATATGGGTCATTGTGGTTCTAACATGCCCTACATTCACATTAAAAAAATATGCTCCCAACAACGATAAATGGTCACCCTGAAAGTTGTTCAGGGCATTTCCAAAACTGAGGGTGGGTGTGATTGGTTGTTTTAAATGTTTTAGTCATGATTTTACAAGCCATGGCCAACCTATGTTTTTAATCAGCCTGATTTTTGGGTTCCATGGTGAGATCGTGGCATCCCACCTCTACTAGAACCACTAAATTGTTTAGATCCAGTAACTAATGGGCTTTGCTAATCTCCCCAATTTTATGGGATGTTAGCAACATCCCCAAAGCTTTTAAGTTGCGCATGGACACTACAAAAAAAGGGGGCAACATCCTATAGTCCGTAGCCTTTACCCATTTTTTTGGTAGTGGGATTTCCGATCATTAATTTGAACCGTACATTCTTTCATACATTTAGGGAAAACATATGATGCAAAAAACACACTAATTGAATGATCTAATCAATAGCACTAATTGAAGTTAAGATCGAGTGGAGAAACAAAATGGGTCCAATCATTTTGAACTATATATCCAATAGATCCCACCTTATATGTGTCCCGCCTACTTGCCCAGCTGGAAGGTGCCTAGGTGTTTCAACCGAAGGTCTTAGGTTCAAGTGCTAATGAGACACACTAACCCCACGGGTACGGCTGGGTGGGTGCTTGATTCTTGCACCGTGCTTACTACCAATGGTACTATTGATCAATGAGCATCCTAATTCATGATTAGGCTTCTATGCTTAAATTAAATTCCATGGGGATGTTGCTAATTTCCCTATGTTAGCAAAACCTATAAATGATAGTTAGGGGTGTTTGACTGATATTACAGCATGGAGAATTACCTATGCATGAAGTATATGGAGATAATAGAAACTTAAAAGGCTAGTTTGGCATCTCTCATTTAATCCAGTAAGTGCTACTCTGATTAGAGCTAGAAAATTAGGACTTTTTGTCCTAGAACTTGTATGACAGTAAGTTCATTTTGTAAAATCATTTTTTTTTTTCCTTCAAAAAAGCTCTTATTTGACACTTTTGTACAACATTCAAATGAGATATTTTCTTTCTTTCTTTCTTTCTTTCTTTCGTCTTCTTTGTCTCTCTTTTTTTCTTTTTTCTTTTTTTTAATCTTTAGGGATATATAGTTGTTGTCATTTTAAAAAATAGGCTACAACTCCATCTCAAACAAGCATGTCCCTTCATGCCTCCAACATTGGGTGTGGGCCGTTCATTATGTTAGACATTGGATGTGGATCGTTTATCATGTGGAGCCTACCTTTGATGTGGAGCATCCATAGTTTGGGCCAAACCTTCGAAGTGGGATGTCCATCATGCAGGGCTTACCTTGGATGTAGACCATTCATGTCCTTAATCTACTGTTAAAATTATGATTTAAAGTCCCTGCTCTTATGTACATAGACATATACATACTTCCACACATCTTGAACTTATATATCATTACCCACTTGATTAATCGTCGATCAAAGCAGTTGAAAAGACTTTTTATGGTTTGAATAAGTTATCCAACCATTCATCACTTTTGATTTAAACAATCACATCATCATGAAATAGACAAACAACCCATCTTAAATGTTTACATCTGATCATCCATGATTTTAAACCTTTTCTCCTGGTCTTGATGCAATAAAAAATGTTTTACACTGTTAAAGTTCAAATCCAATGGCTATAAACACACCATGATCATATAAGTTTTCTACATGTATATGATCTTACCCTACACCATTATGTAGAAAATTTATTTGTGAGAGTTAGATTGTGATGAAAATTTAACCAATGCTTATATAGTCCAATTGAACTGTATATCTTCAATCTTAGGGTCAGATTCACAAGATCAATTGTCCATTAGAAATCACATCATATCCGTTAGGTGACCCACTTGAAAATTAGACAAAGATCAACACAATGATTTAGAGAATATCTCCAATGAATCCACCGGTTTATTTTTCGTATCATATCTTATTTGAACCTATTTCTGAAGATCCCAGATCATTAAGAAAGAATCTTATGGATTCTACATTTTCCAAAATCCAAAATGTATTCAGTAGTTGAATGTACACCTTATATCATACACCTATACCTAAAAGATCATGATCTGACTGTAAATTTAAGAGATTAACTGTAAATCAACACCTTAACAATATGAAGAACACAGTGCAACACTCAATTTATGATTTTAAGGCGCATTGATCTACAATTTTAAGGTGCTGATCGACTCTCCCTCTCTCCTAGCACTACTCTCTCTCTCTCTCTCTCTCTCTCTCTCTCTCTCTCTCTCTCTCTCTATCTATCTATCTATCTATCTATCTGCGGTGAAGCAACCACCGTGGTACAAGCAACCCGATCGACACTCTCTCTCTCTCTCTCTCTCTCTCTCTCTCAATCTCTCTCTTGAGATCAAGCATCTTCAATGTTGAAACCCTAATCATGAAATGAAAAAGTTGAAGTTTCAAATGCAACTACAAGTGGATTAGTGGTACTTAAACTTGCTTTTGCCTTGGTGCACTCAGGATAACATTGAAGTTTTTGTGTGACCAAAATGGGAAGCTTCTTCAAGAAGGCCTGTCGGAGCCATAATTTGATTCTTTAAATAAAAGGTATTTCGACCACTAAATGCCTCAAGAATTCTAATTTTGCCCACAAAAAAAAAATATATATGAGCAGTGATGGAATTAGCTGAGTGATCAACTTCTGTGCTTGTAAACCCTGAAATGATGGGAAGCTTAGTTATAACATTCAACAGTTGCATGTACTAGTTAAAAAGCGCATCACATGCAAGTTGCATGTGCTTGTATTAGAGAGAGAGAGAGAGAGAGAGAGAGTGAGTATCCTGCTCAAGGTAAGGCTGGCAATGGGTCAAGCCTGAGCTCAACAAAATCAAAATTTTAAATAGATCAGCCCAATGGCTCGGCCCTGCCAGTTCAAAATCCAAGCTCAGGGCAGACCCATTGTCAGCCCTAGCTAGAGATCCATGCTTGATAGAGGATCATCTCATGGAAGCCCACTTGCATCCCTATTTTCGAGTGTCTTGAAGCTTTTGATGATGAGAAATGCTCTACGCCATCCACTTAATCAAATCTCATTAGGTCCAGCACACATTTCATTTGTTATCATGCAAAAATCTGACAAATATATTATGCCGGTGGACTTCAATAAGCAATGCACATAGATTGCTTGTGCTCCTAATTAAAAATATGCTTAGTGGATTAGTGAGTTGCTCAGTGCGCAATCCGCTTCACATGGAATGCACATGTTAGATTGGTTAGATGCCACGTACAGCGTTATATGCAAAATCTCTTAATGAAAAACTTAGCTTATGCTTTTTACGAGTACTTTAAAAGGAAAAGTACACACTACAAAATTTCACAATAATAATACTCTATTGGGTGTTTGTGTGTTTGTGATCCTTGATTCACTGGAAACCCATAAATGGGAATGCAGAAACTACGTCTGACTAATGGCTTGATCCTGTGAGGATTCACTAAAGACTTCCCATATGAGTGAAAAAAATGCACAGGAAGCATTTCCTGGGACAATGGTTTTTTTTTTTTTTTTTTCCATCTTCATGGCACATGTATAGATTGAAGAAACAAACTAGGCTACCAATTAATTAGAAATTTTCCACTAGTTCATAAATGGTGGTGACTCATGCATCATACCATACGGAGATAATGTAGCCCAATCAAGATGGATGGGATTGTTTCATGGCTTTTATTTTTAAAACATGAGCCATCTATTCAAGAGCCAGTGAACCCGATCAGTACATAAACCTGCCGTGAGTCCGGTGGAGAGATGGTTCTATCATATTTCAGTTTTTTTTCGGTTCTACCATATCATCTTCCTTCTTAATAACAATAAGCATTATTTAAAGATAGCACAGAAGCCATTTACACCCAATTCCAAATGGAACCTCAACCATCTGATTTCTCTGTATAACTACATTTTCTAATTTTTAGTAAATACACCATTTTTATTGTCAGGATATACACCATTTGCAATGAAACCACAACCTAAATGTTGGATTGATGTACATTTATGCCATGCATGTGTGGATCAGTCATCGCCACATAATAAATTATGAAAAAAGAAAAGATTATCCAGCCTAAAAGAAGATTTTGATTCTAAATGAAGAAATTAACAAGGCAACATGCAACATGTTTTAGGAAGAATACAAGCCATTAAGCCAACCATTTTGTCCTATAATAATCACAATTGCTACACATGGCAAACCATTGTCGAAAGATACATATGCTTACCTTTTAAAGGAATTACCATTGGTGGCAGCCTTTGCTTGCTGTTGTATCTGCTGAAGAAGAGTCGCACCTAGCTGCAACGTCTCCTGGAGTCGTTTCTATAGGTCAGTTTTTGTCTCTTTTCGACTGCTATTTTGCGGCTGTTGATTCCACCACATTCGGGCCTGTTTGGATTGCAAGTCACCTAGATAAGCTACTTATGCCTCTTAGTAACTTATCTTGGTTTCTACTTATTAAGTAAATAAGTATGTTTGGTAAACAACATACTTATTAGCCCTATACCACAATTTACAGCTATGGACCCTAGGAAGTTTTCAATGGTGGGAGTTCAATCTCTACCGTTGGCTGTGATGCTTTTCATAAAATTCTCATCATAGCAAAGATTAATTAGAAGAAGAAATACAAGTTTGGAACATACCTAGGAATATAGTGTTGATTTATCATCTTTAGATTCCCTCCAACAAATTCCATCATCCCCTCTTGTCACACCGTAGGAAGGGAGAAAAAAAAATTTGTGGCTGCACCAATACAGTCTATCTCAATTGGCTGCCTACGTACCAAAAAAAGTAGTTTGGGATCAAGCCATTAGGTAGTTCTTTTAATATAAAATTAGATAGTTCTTTTAACATTCTTATAAAGTTCTAAAATACCAAAAGAAATAAAATGGTCCATACCGATGGCTGAATGAAACATTTATTTTATAAGCATCTATGAAGAAGTCCTCAACAAAATAAAATACCAAAGAAATCAAAGAGTCGGAATGGAAAAAAGAAAACTTATTTTACCTTTCAATAGGACAACATGAGTGTCTTTTTCTTTGTAAATCTTTTGAAAACAACTTTGAATTTCTTAAACCACACTGCAAGAAGCTTAGAAACAGTATTTCTAAAATAATCCAAAATAAGTCACTCGTCCTAAAGTTGTAATATAATCCAACATAATGTTTTAGTCATTGTCCAAAATAATATCAAGTTTGTCACAATTCCTATAAAATAAACAAGCCTGCTTTAGAATCAAAAGGGGTTTAACGAAACCCTTAAACATTCATCTTTTCATCAACACTTTACACCAAACGAGAACTTCACCCAGATTGCAATCCCCTAGTGTTCTGTCACCAACATCACCAAAGACATCTGTCGTAGGATCATCGACCACATCTAATATGATCTTCACGCATTCTAAATTCATATTGGCTGCAATATCTCAATTATCAGCCCACGCCCAACAACTCGACCATGGATATTTGTCAATGAACAAATCTGTTCCACCCATATAGCTGTAGGGGCTGAGTCTTCTCGAAGATTCGAGGCCTCGCCGGACCGATGGGCCTACAACAGATAATTTTGTTATTTTCATGAAGAAACTAATGATGTTACATTTATCTTACAAAATGAAAAAATGATGTAAATTTATCATGGCAAATGCAGTACATGAGATGCCTCTGTGCCAGGGGAGCATTTTATTAGTTGGAGTTGGCCAAGAATTTGCTGCTTAAGTTCAGCCATATGTTGTTCCACAGTCATACATATGTTTGTACACATGTTCTTATGGTCGACCCTCTGCTCGACCGACTCCTTTCTCAATTCAACCATTGATGCTTTAACTTTAATCATTTCATTCTTCCTAACTAGAAATTTTTCCATGTAGGGGGTGGAAGCAATAATAGTTGTCTTTGAAATATTGTTTATCCCCCTAACACGCCCCCTTCTATTACGACCACAAACCTATATAATAATCCCCATCATGGTTTAAAATGCATGTATATTAGTAACAGAAAGTATATCAAAAACTATGTATGGCATGTATATTAGTAACAAGAAGGATGCGAACAACTATGCATGTAAAAGTGATTAAGATAAATGAAAAACCTGTTCAACCAAATCTTGGTTTAAATCCAGCCTTGTACTAGTTGGGTCTTTGGCAATTATCGCTTTCAACTTTTTAGCTGCAACACTTAGCTCTTGTGTGGGGTAAGATCCATCAAATCTACAGCATTTGGATTTTCTTTTTGCTGTATGTTGCAAAGGAAAATCATGTTGACAAGATTCTATATTCTTAAATTGATTTGAAATAAAACTAAGCTATGTTACAAATTACCATCAACTTTTCTGTCCTTACAAATTTCAAAAATAAAAATATTATTCATTTAATATATATATTGTTATAACAGAAAGTGACAATGCCATACAGACGCCTATGTTTTGCTTAATTTGTTTAAAAATAAAAAATAAATATTTTCCTAATCTCATACGGGTCGTTTAGCACCATGGAATTGGTGGTAAATGGTGGTAGTGGGTGGTAAATGCATAAAGTAGGATTGTTTGGCACCATGGAATTGATGGTAAGTGGAAACCTTTCAACCATTTACCACCAATTACCATAGATGATGTCATCATGAGAATGACTTTAATTAGCTTCAAGAATTGGTATGTCCCACCTTAATATTTATGTACATCCACTCTGTTCACTAGGTGTGCCACTCCATTTTAGTGGTAGGGTCCAAAAGTTGGCTCAATTTGTGATTTAGGTGAGCCACATGAAGTGAAACAATTGTGAAAGATATCACTTGGATGTTATTTCTAATCGTATGGTTCACCTAAATCACTTACCGAGCTGAGGGTTGGGACCTATAGTTAAAATGGAGTGATATACTTGATGATCGGGGTGGATTTCACATAAACCTTATGGTGGGCCACTGTTAAAAAATTACATGAAATGCATATAGTGTATATTATGTATGTAAAAAAGTGTCAAATATAAATTTTGGATTCACATAGAATATCTATGCATGGTGCCAAACACAACCTAGGATTCGAATTCACCTGAATTCCGTGGTAATTGTGAATTGCCGAGGGTTATTTGGACGTAAATTCCCTTATCTCTAAATCATCTGATGGGTCCCACCCACTATTATCGGGTAAAAATTAAGATCTGCCGATATAGGAACTTGTTATCCTTTCTCGTTTTTTTAATTTTGTTTACAAGGGGGCATAAACATCGGATGGATGGAAGGCCTGGATCACCATGCCATAGGGCCCACCCGTGACAAGAATGAAGAATGGCACGTGTATGAAAAAAACAGAGGGATTACATTGTTTATCTGGGTTGGTCACAGCACAGCCCACGGGGCAAATCAAATCACAGGAATAGGGTGCCTTCTGTATTCATACACGCATGTGGTTATACATTTTTTATGGCATTCATTAAATAACCAGCTTTCTCCAGTTTGAGCCATTGCAAGAAAGGCCAAGGCCAACAACAGCACCACAACTCCTTTTCTAGCAACAGCCATCTCTCTCTCTCTCTCTCTCTCTCTCTCTCTCTCTCTCTCTCTCTCCTGTGTCTCACCTCTTCTTGCTGGTGAGGAGAGTTCGAATGGGGAAAAGGGTTTTTGTAGGTTGTGCATTTGTTATTTTCGGATGGGTCTGTTTTTATTTTTATTTTTTTATTATTATTTTTTTTTTCTTGCAGTTGTATTTTCGTGGTCTTGGGATGGCGCAGTTCGGTCGGACATGTCTCTAAACCAAGACTTTCAATTTACATGATAAGGACCTATATATTCAACAGGGCCTCATTGGCTAATATATCTGTGATGGACCCACGTGGATGCCAGGTGGGATCTTCAAACCTCCATTGTCTATTTAGTAGGTGGGCCCTACCATGCATATGTTTTCTATTTCCATTTTGAGAGGTGCTCCCGTGCACTCCGAGGACTTAGTGCACCTAGTTGCATTGGGATACTTACCCCAATCCATTGACCTACCCTTTGCAGCCCATATTTCATGGGTTACCATGAAACCATCACATCAATATCATAAATATTAACTGTTTGGTTGATGCCCTTAAATACGGACGGTCAAGATCATTCACACAAAAATAGGTCTAGGCAACAAGTGCATCCATCCATTTGTTAGAGATTATTTTTGGATTGCTTACCATTCGAAAGAGTATTTTTGTCAGGGTAAAGGCAGCTATCCCTCCCATGGTTGGAAAAAGGATGGCCATACAAAATAACACAGAAGCAAGAATGCGTTGGATGATCATCTTATCAATGTGATTTTGGTGTGTATTCATGAAACGTGTTCTAAACTTTAGTGGACCTCTCATATCGATCTATTAAACTGTTTACGTAAATCCATACAAGTAGTAGCACTATAAGTGCTTTGATCTTCTAAGTTAAGAACACATTTCATGCACAACCATGCAAAAAGTCATACTGGCTGGAAGATCTACTCCATCCTTAATTGTGCCTTATTTTTTGTATCCATACTTTTTTTTTTTTTTTTTTTTTATGAAGCCATGGATGGGACGGTTAGGATTGCTTGACAATAAATGGTTCTTCAGAATCATAAGCAATCCATGATGATGATCCCTATTAAATCGATGAATCAAATTGTTGATTGGACATATTTTTATGTAAATGGTCTTGGCTGTCCATTTTCTTAGGCATCAAAGGGTTAAATTTGTTAGATCAGTGTGATGATTTTATGGTAGCCCAAGTATGAGGTGAAGAAAGAAAGGGAGCGGGAAGAGTCTCCAGTGCACATCTGTATGGAGAACATGCTAGCATATACACGTAACAAAGTTCAGTACGATAAATTATCTAATCCTCTGGTAGTGCAAAAAGGACCATGAGTTGGCGATCTGCAATATGAGGAACGGCCTGAGTGGGTGGGCCAGTAGGATCTGATAAGATCTACATACTATGGGACCTTTGTATGCCTAATCACTTCCTCAGCAGAGAAGATCTTATCACTCATTTGATTGTATGGTTAAGATGGCGCGCCTGGATTACAATCAATAGTTTACATCGTCTAGAGGTGGGCCTGATGGACACATAGGTATCATCACCCATCCCTATTTTCTTTCTACTAACTCTCTGGTTTCTATGATGCATTGAATGAGGGAATGCATTTCCTTTTTATAAAGGGTCCTAACCCAATTTTTCCAGACATTTGGTAAGAGCTTGAATTTAAAAATCAATCCGAATTCCTGAGAGAAATTTGAAATAAAGATATTAAAGGAAGAACACGTTGAACCCAACTATTAGTGGTTGCCCACAAGTCGGCCCCATGAGATCAGATCCAACACAATATTAATATGACAAGCCCTGTAATGATGTATGAGAGAGGCCTTAAAAACCCAATGAATTTCAGATGGGTTCCGTCCAACCAATGGCATGGATCACAAACTCGTGGGTCCCACATAGCGCATGGTAGCATTGGACCCGATAATACCATGTTAAGTACTGTGTGAATGGTCTAGATGAGATGGGACAGTTCTTTGTTGCTGACAATAATGTGAGAAATTTTACAGTATTCTTTGGGAGAGAGGAAATTCGCATTCTTTATTATTTGTTTCGTATTTCTTTATAATTTTACATTCTCTACTTGCATCTTCATTTGTATAATAATCCCCAAAAGATAAATTAGAAAAGTTGGAGAGTCTTTTCCATCATCTCCACTATACATGTCATGTGGCACGCCTAGGGCAATCAAAGGTAGTGATATGGTGTCAATCATGTCAAAATGCCATTGCTCAAATAATTCTTCTCTATTCATGTAAGTGCAGTAATAAATAAGGTGTCTGATGCCAAAAAATGAATCTTTTGCTCACGTGGAACACATGTTTAGTATAGCTCAAATGTTTGGGCTGCATTTGGATACATGCTAATAGGTTATTGACTAGCTTGTGTAGACACTCACGAGGTGCGTCTTTCCTCCATTATTTCTCTTCCCTCGTTGTACTCTTCCCTTGTTTACTTTACTCAGTGTGTTTTTTTTTTTTTTTTTTTTTGCCTTTTTCATTTTTTCAATGATTTTGATTGAATGATTACTATTGGAAGGGCTTGAGGCATTTTAATGATCTAAATGATGAGGTTGAAGAAAAAAACATTTCTTTCTCCATTCCAATGTTAGGTTTTGATTTGGAATTTTATTTTTTTATTTTTTTATTTTTATACCCAAGACAACTCTTTTCAAAAAGTTTTTTGTTTTACTTTTTTATTGATAAGTATCCGAGCACTTTTCGAATCTATTTATGTGTTAAACCAATAAAAACTGTTGGGTTTGGACACCTCAAACCTTCAAGCATGAAGACCACCGACCGGCTGGTCAGTCGATCGGTCACGTTGGGTCAAGACAGCAGGTTTTCTTGAACTTTTTAGGGCCATCCGGCCGGCAAGTCGACAGTTTCCTTTTTGGACTGGGTTTCTTGCGCGGTTTTGTGCAAGGAGTTTCTAATTCTGATTTTTTCTTATTTAAAGGGATGTAATCCGAGATTAGGATTGTCACCAATGGACCAATGGATTGAGAGGGTTATAGGGTGAGAAAAAGAGCTAAGAGGAAGCTTGGAGTTCTCTGGGTTGAGGGAAATAGCTGTGTTTATCCTTCTCATGTGAGAATTAGCTTTGGGTAGCTTGGGATTTCTTTTGTGAGTTGTGATCCGAGTTGTGTTTCATCTATTTCTTGTAACTTCTGATATCATAGTGGATTTGTGTCACTTTTTGCCGTGGTTTTTTACCAGCGAGGGGTTTTTCCATGTAAAAATCGAATTACCTTCTTATGTGTGATGATTTGCTTGTTGATTGCCATTGAGGTGTACTCCTCGCCTGTTTTGATTGCTTCTGTTATGGGGCTCCTAACCTCAACAAAAATAAGATCAACTATTGGGGCATAAGTAGTTAATGTAAAATGACTTGTGATCCAAATGCCACCTTACTATTAAGACCATTCCTTGCATGGATGTTATTAGAGTATATGGTATATCTGTACAATGGTACATACCATAGATAACTATGTAAATAACACACACACATATCTCTGTTAAAATCTCTATAAATTTCTTATTTTTCCTATATATTCTTATCATTCTCAAATATGCAAAACATTTATCTGTAACACGTAGTTCCTAAACCATAATAGAATTATGTAGCCAAAGATAGCATTGGTCCAATAATTATAGCTACTAATTGAATGATTGTGGGGAGGATTACACTTGGGTAATAAAAAAATCCAGCCAAGCTAATAATGGCCCATTTGGGTAGAGAATCCAAAATGTAGACATGAAAAAATCCCCACTAGATCCTTCCAAAATGTGGGCATGGAAGATCCCTATGGAATCCTTAGTGTATAGAAAATAGTGGAATCTAACAACGATTATGTTGTTTGGTTAAACTAACCAGCAGGATCTTAGTTGGCCAGGACCTTTCGTCTCAAGAAGCGAGAGGTTTTGAGCTCAAGTCCCCTCGTTGGCCACCTCCCCGAGACTTACTTGGCGCATGTGGGTAGGAGGGTTTGCACGTGCCCCAGGGACCTTGAAGGGTGCTCCCTGGCGCATGTGGGTAAGAGGGTTTGCATGTGCCCCGAGGACCTTGAAGAGTGCTCCCTTTGGAGACCTAGCTTAGGACCTAGTCAGGTGCTCTAAAAGGCCTGGATATCTTGGTTATCAAAAAAAAAAAAAAAAAAATCTGTTATTTGGTTTAGAATGTAGTTTTCTAGAAAAAAATATTAAAAAATAATGATATCTACACACTTAAACAGTACCTTGGCAATTAAAATAAAATTCCATTTTTTTTTTTTTTTTTTTTTTTGGAACTTCACACATGCACCCTATCTTTTGGCCTACCTCATGACTATTCCCAAATAAACTCCTCCCTTTCTGATGGGAGCGGATTAGGTGAGATCATGGCCTCACCAAAGATGGTATTGTGGTCCCTGTCATAGGGCCCACCTTAATGTTTGTATTTTATATACGTGTTGTTGTCAATCCGTTTTGCCACATTATTGGAGCATATAAGCCTAAAAATGAAGCATATCAAAATCTTCATGGACCATATTATAGGAAACAATAGTGATTAAATGTCTGTCATGCTCCAAAAGTTGGAATTGAAGTCTGATAACCCCGATGTTGAGTTCTAGGATATGAACTAAGCTATGAGTATCCACGCATCATATTCACATTCATTATCCTATAATTTTACAAATAAATTATAAATCCAAAAGAGAAAAAAACTACTTAATTATTTAAACAATAATATTCACAACTCAAGGAATAAAATTTGATGAATTCAAATTTCTTCTCAATTACTACTATTTCTTTTTAAAGAAAAGTCTTTACTTTATCTTATTAATTTTATAAAATCAAATAAACTAAAGGCTAATTTCCAACAAAAATAATCGCCTAGATATTCTGTTTCTATTGTTCATTTCCTAATTCTTTCCTAATTCTTAAATGTGAAACAGTCATAATAATGGGTAAACTAGAAGCCTAGTGAGATCATTTTCACTATAAGTAGAGCGGGATACAAACCAGGCCAACTCAGAAGTTTGACACCGCGCGTATAAAAAAAGCTTGGTTTAGCCCGATTCAAAGTAGAGTTTGAGCTAGCAATGAGCCATCCTAACGCAGCCAGGTTGGAACGAACCCAATCTCTTGCAACGCTGACCCGCTTGGCCCGAAGCTCATCTTGGCCTGGTTTAGACCAACCCCACCCAACACGGCATGTAGGATACCAGGTATTAAAAAAAAAAAAAAAAAAAACCAAAATTGAATTATTCCTTACACTTGTAAAATTATGCATGTGTACTTTTGTTTGGAAAAAGGCTTTTGAAGTTGCACTCCTCATTTGGAGGATGTTAAACATCATGTAGTAAATTGTTTTTTGTATTTTTTTTGTTATTTCTAACTTTTTTTTATTTTTATATTTAAACAAACAAAAAAAAAAAGAGTCATCACTTGTTCAAACTCAGCCTGGCTTGGTTTGAAATTTTTGACCAAATCAGGATTCGAACTAGATTTTTCTAGAGCAAACCAAACTTGGGCTGCATGGGATCAGCCCGAAACCCAAATTGGGCTGATCTACAAACTGGAGTGATATAAAAAAGAGCCAAACCCAAACTAGGGCTAACTTGGCCTAGCCTGGATTGTTGCCCACCTCTAACTATAAGTATGAAAGCAAGCCTGATTATATATAAGAAAACCACATAAAGCATATATATTTTCAAAATGCCACAATGCACGTATCATCCATGACATATATATAGTCAAGGAAAGCTCGATCCGCTCGATAATTGTCCCTTTAATGTAATGATCGTCCAAGACATATCATCAAGGGAACCTCGTTCGATAATCCCACCTTTAATGCAATGATCATCCTTGACCGTCAAGGAAACCCTACTTGATCATCCAACTTTTGATACAATGATTATTATTGATCATATGGTCAAGAAAAACCTAGCTCGATAACTCACATTTAGGGCCTACTTGGAATGTGAGACTAGGTGGTATGGAATTGCATTAGGTCCATTGTAAATTTTATCCAACGGTTGGAAATGATGGGAAGGATTGAGTTAATTCAAATATTATATCATCCTTGCAGGAAATACAATGGGATAATCCACTACATCTCTACACCGCATGTTGATGCATGTGTTTTAACCACACCATCCTTTTATATGTGACAATCGAGTTGCATATGCATACATGTGACCAACATCAATTGTGAAATCTGGTCCGCACATTATAGTTCCAAGGTCCACAAATGCATGTTTCATATAATAAAATATTTTTTCCAAAGAAAGAATTTGATCCCAAAAGTGGAATTGGAAAATATCATGGTTTTTCCCGGCATAATCATTGCGTAACAATGGTGTTAATTCTACCTAGTGCAATTCAATACCACATTATGTTGAGTTCCCAAGAAGCCCTTAACGCATTGATAATCCTCGACATATAGTCAAGGAACTCCCACTTAATAATGCACCTTTAGTACAACGATCATCCTTAACATATAGCCAAGTAACCCTTGCCTGACATCATAGTGGCCTCTCAGAATCCTTGCCTATGCTGAACTTGGGATAGGTGCATGGGGGTAGTACCCAACCGGCATTCGTGATGCTACTGTTGACCATGGCTTCTAGTAGCAGCTGCAGCATTTTTTCTTCTTTCAATCGGAATGAGCCATGGCTGTTGTGACCAGATCCCACAGCGACACCTCTCTTTCTTTCCCTAAATTGCCCATTGATTAGGCAACGCAGTGGCTGGATAGGCTTGAATTAGAAAGGTTAATGGGTTTGCGATTATGGCCACAAGCACAATGGCGGTCAGTGATGGGGCCGGGGTCATGGTTTGCCAACGCCCCAGTGCCTCATGGGCTTTGGAGATCAATTGAGGCTAAGTGCAATGAATGGCTTGAACTCGATCCTTGCACAATTTACCGGCTTGACTGAAACCATTTTGTAGGAAAAGGGTATTTATAAGCTGTGCATTTGTTATTTTTGGGTTGGCCCATCCTGGATGGACCCACCAGGATCTGATGAGGGATTGGCTGATTTTTCATCTCCATGGTCTATTTGGTGGGTGTATAGTAATTTTTAGGACTAAGACCGGCTCAGGCCTATGATGAACCATAACAAACAGGCCTGACCTGGTCCTTTATGCTGACGCCCAGAACTAACTTACGGGCTCGACCTGAGGCGTCCTCCTTTGGTTGACTGTATAGCACTGTCTAATCAGCACGATATTTCATTACAACTGAAAGTTATATGTAATGTTGAGTTGCAGTAGGTATATGAAATACAAAGCATGTTTTCCAAAAGCCTGTCCATGGACATCTACATTCTTGTGAACAGCACAACACTTGATTTTTGGGGAGAGCCTTGGACACCTTTGTCTTAAGTGACAGTTGCTCCCAAACGCCCAAATACCCTCGCGGACATGGACATTTATGTTGTAGGTGATGTTTTGCATGCATCCAAGTAATCCGTACTAGATCCAAGCCCAGCCTACTAGATTATCTACCCTGCACCAACCAGCTGGCTGTTTGTAAAGCTCTGTGGGCCCCATGATGTATGTGTTTTTATCATGCAGTCCATCCATTTTGCCAGCTTCTTTTAGCTCATGATCCCAAAATTAAGGTAAATCCAAAGTTCAAGTGGACCACACCTCACAAAACAGTGGGAATTGAATGCCTACTGTTGAAAACTTCTTGGCGGCCACTGCAATGTTTATTTGCCATTCAACCTGTTCATAAAGTAATGTAACCCTTTTTTTTTAATAAGTATATGCTATTATTCACAAAGGCAACTACAAAAGACAACCTACAACTTTGTGGGAGATCCCTGAACAAAAAACCTCAGGAAGCTCTAAACGGAAAACTCGGCCACCAAAAAGCTCGGAAGCAAGACCCAGCTCAACACTAACCAGCCCCCATCCTAAGATTAGATTAGCATTCTTAAATTTCTGAGGCCCACTTTATCAAGAAAGATGAGACCCCGGATTTCCTGAGGAAGATCACTGATGTAGGTGAATGTCTTCTTAACTTAGGTGTCGCTTCCCAAACGGGCCAAACCATCCCCCACCGAATTCCCTTCCCTCTCCACGTGGGAAAAGGTAATGTGGGCCATTCTCCTCAATCTGCCTATCCTCTCCTTCCAATACCACCATTTCCAGTTGTGTAATCCGTCACCTTCCAGAGCTTGGATAACAATACGCGAGTCGCTCTTGACCTCCACATTAGACAGTCCCTTCTGCCTACAAAGAATGAGACCGTCATGCAGAGCTTTCATTTCCGAATCGTTATTCGATCCTATGCCGTATCCGTAGGAGAATGCAAATAATAATTCCCCTTGAGGACCTCTACATATGCCTCCTCCTCCAGCCTGTCCTGGATTTCCTCTAGCCGACCCGTCAACGTTCAATTTTAATTACCATACCTGCCATCAGCCTCTTCCACTTAACTATTCGACCTTCCTTCACTTTGGTGTGTCTCGAAGCGATACCTAAATCTTCCATCGCAAGTTGAGCGCCCAGCAAGCAGGGGTTCACACTTGGGATAGATTTACCTATTTGGTACAGCCATTTTTTCACTTGAGAAATCATCACTTCAGCTCCCTCCTGCGAATCATCAAATTTGTGGGCATTTCTGATTTTCCAGATTTCCCATAGCAGAAAGGCCGACGTAAGCAAAGAGATCACCTTCAAATCTTTGCCCGTCGAGAGAGTAGCAGCCCACCAGCGACAAATGCGGCCCAAAGTAATGTAACCCTGGATGAAGGGAAAACAGAGGAGATTGAACACCTGCCGTTGAAAACTTCTTGGGAATCCTCTCTCTCTCTCTCTCTCTCTCTCCTCCTCCTCCTACTACTACTACTACTAAGGTTTTTAAGGTAACACAGCAAGGAATTGAACCATGATAATTCACACAACTACAATCTCCACCAGCTCTACTAACTAGCCGAAATCTTTATGACCACAAATTCACATCCAACATTTATAACAATTGCTTGCTTGAATAATGCGGAATAAAGCGGGATAAATCACCCCTATTTGATTATCGGTTTATCCCTCAATTAATTTAATTTAAGACTGAGTAAGAAACTTCAAAAAAATTATTGACTTATAGTCAAAGGCCCATTGGCCTGATGGCATGTGTGTGATGGTATGCGCCAGCGAGCCTTCTAGCCAATGACCTTGATCTGGCTGGGATATGGACAAATAACACCCTTATTTTCAAGAAAACCATAAATCTACCAAAGGAACAAATATTCAATGGAGTCGTGCAAATGAGTTGCTTATATTGATAACAGAGAGTGCCCCCAACAAGAGGAGATTGGAGACATGATACAAAGAGACATTTGGTAGGTTACACAATTTAGATGATGACTGGCTAGCTTAAAAGGTTTTAGAATGAGGAGTAAGTGTCAACATTTTAGTCTCGTCCACTGCAAAACAACACAGAAATTTTAAGAATTTATTGTAAGTATGAATATTTGAATGTGTTATGGGCCTAATGGACAGTTTATATGAATTGACATGGATGTCCAGTTGACCAATCTTGGTCGTTCATTGTCTGCCAGACATTTCATAGGCTACCGTGAAGAAATCACATCCGATCAATTTAAAATTGATGGCCAAGATCATTACTTAAAAATGGGCCCCATTACCAATTTGAGCTCTCTAATTGTTGGGGCCATCATGGATTGGTTATGGCTCTAAAGAACAGCTTTTAATTATCAAGGAATCCTAGCCATTCCATCATTGTTTGGATAACGAATGGCTGAGAAGGCTAACTTGCAAATTGATGAGATCAGCCATAGTCAATTGAGTGTGGTTTTTCATACTGTATCCAAGTATGTGCTGAGCTTGACAGACAGCAGATTGATCGCCTGAACTGTCCAAGTGTCTCGGTCCATGAGCAATGTATCCAATCTCTCTCTCTCTCTCTCTCTCTCTCAAGAAAAGGTGTCGTGAGTTCCACTTTTGAATCCGGTGGGGCCCATAGTTTGATTCTCTAAAAGGGATTTTGACCGCTAAATGCCTCAAGAATTCTAATCTTTCCAAAGAAAGAAAAAAAAAAGCCCTTTGGATAATTTGAAGTGATGGAATCAAGCATTCTGGGCCCACAAGGAGCGTGCATGAAATGGAACGTCTCCAACAGGTGCGCCCACCCAACCATGATGATCAAACAGCTAGAAAACATGCCGGGACAATCAATAAGTGGGCACACCATTGAAAACAACTTACACCACCCAAAAAAAAAAACCTCTAAATTCAAATTGGGCCTACCTTATGATTGAACTGTTCTGATTTCTGGTTCATTGTATAATCAGGAGTGCATCCATTGGGCTAGATTTCATACACACAATGCACTGAATGCAGGCCCCACGATACTCGATTCCACGAGTTTCTATAAAAAACAATGGGACCCGGATCCACCCAGGTCGATGTATATGCCTTACATCCACGCTGTCCATACCTTGTGAGAGATCATTTTAGGGATGATCCCAAAAATGAACCAAATCCAAATATCAGGCAGAACATACCACAAGAAACAGTGGTGATTGACCAATAAAAACTTCTTGTGGGCCAAAAGAGTTTTGGATCAAGCTGATATTTGTGTGGTCCCTTCATCCAAGTCTTTGTGACATTATCAACAGGTTGGATGGAAAATAGACATTCTGGTGGCCCCAAGAATTTTTTAATGGTGAGTATTCAATAACCACTGTTTTCTGTGGTGAGGTCCACCTGATCCGCTTTAGTTTTATGATCATGCCCTAAAACGATCTTTCGAAACAGATGGACGGTGTGGATTTAAGGCACATACATCACAGTGGGCCCCACATCCAGGGATCCACCAAAAGCGCTACATTTGGCTGTAAATTCCCTTATGGGTCCCACCCAACCATCATTGGTTAAAAAAAAAGGATCTTCCGGTATGGGAACTTGTTATCTTTTTTTGAATTATTGTTTCTAAGGGGCATCCCCATCCAATATAGGGAGCATCAGATGGATGGAGGGCTTAGATCACCGGACCACGGGGCCCACCCGTGATAAGAATGAAAGAAGAGAGGGATTACCGTGTTTATCTGGGATCCAAGTGCAGCCGACAGGGCAAACCAAGAGTTTCCAGGAATAGGCACTCCTTCGCTGTTTATGGATGCATATGTCCACACATACACTATAGCAATCTCCAAATTCCGAGCTTTCCCCAGTTTGAGCCATTGCAAGAATGGCAATGGCCAACATCAGCACCAAACTCCTCTTCTAGCAACCGCCATCTCTCTTTCTTTCTTCTCTCTGTCTCTCACCTCTTCTTGCTGGTAAGGAGAGATTGAATGGGGAAAACGGTATTTGTAGGTTGTACGTTTGTTATTTGTTGGGTTGGTTTGTTTTTTCTTTTTTTGCCTCTTGCGGTTGAATTTTTGGGACGGTACAGTTTTGTTGGACCTGTCTCTACAGCTAGGCTGTTTCAATTTACATGATAAAGACCTATTCAACAGGGCCTGATTGGCTAATATCTGTGATGGACTCGTGTGGATGCGAGGTGGGATCTTTAAATCTCCATTGTCTATTTAGTTGGTTGGCCCTACCATGGATTTGTTTTCTATTTTCTTAGGTTTCAATTTTCAGAGGTGCTTCCGTGCACTTGGAGCACTGGTGCTCCTAGTTGCATTGAGATACTCGGCCCAATCCATTGATCTATCCTATGCATGCAGCGCATACCTCATGGGCTACCATGCCAATATGACAAATGTTAACTGTTCGATTGAGGGCCTTAAATATAGAAGGTCAAGATCATTCACACAAAAATGGGTTTAAACAATAAGAACATTCATATCCATTTGTCAGGTGTTGGGGAAGGATGCTAGAATCTTTGGATCTTATAATTCCCAACCAATTGAATTATGGGACATGAATAATGCACAAGGATGAACAAACAATTACCAAAAACGACAAATTTTTTTTTTACGTGGAAAACCTTATAAGAATAGAGGAAAAACTAAAGACCTGGTACAATCAATAAATCCACTATGTAGGACAAGTTACACAGCAATTACGAGTTTATAACACATTCGGATCCAATATCCTCACCCCCAAGATAGATTATAATAAAAGAGAACCAGTGACATACTGAACTCACCAATGAGGATTGAAGAATCCTCAAAAATTGGTTTCACTTTGTTAACCTAATCCCATATTGGTAGTGCTTATATAACATTTGGGTCAGAATTAGAAACAAATCGTGCTAAACTGTACAAACTGACGGTCGATCGACATCGCCCGACCTATCGTCAGTTACCCAACAACCCCAAGTTCGATCACCTAAAAATGGCTAAAAATGTTCATAGAGTTCATAGTCAATTTCCTAATTGCTCTAGCCATCCAATGAAGGTGGTCAATCGACCGATGACTCCTAATCAAGCACATCTCTCTTCACTCCTAAGAAGGAATACCTCATCATCAGGCTCCTCATCATCAGGGACCATTATAAATTTCTTATGATTCACTTTTGTCATGTAAACATAACTATCCCACACTTGGTTGGAAAAAAAGATGGCCATAAAAAAATAACACGGAAGCAAGAATGGGTTGGATCATCTTATCAACATTATTTTAGCGTGTATTCATATAATGTGTTCTAAACTTAATTAGTGGACCTCTCAGATTGATTGATCAGACGGTTTAAGTGAATTGATACAACTAGTAGCATTATAACTTATAGTACTGCTCTGATCTTCGTTGAGAACACATTTCAAGCATACCATGTAAAAAGTCATACTGACTGGATGATCTAATCCATCCTTAATTTGACCTTATTTTTTTGTAGCCATCCTTTTTCTAAACCATGGATAGGATGGTAAGGATTGCTTAACAATAAGTGGTTTTTAGAATCATAATCAATCCATGTTGATGGTCCCTATTAAACAAATGAATCAAATTGTTGAGCCTAGCTTAGCTTGGCTTGACCAGCAAACAACCCTAGCTCAAGTTCAACTCGGCTTTCAAGCTGGGATGGCATGCTCGGCGTGGTTCAATCAAGCTTTCGAGCCAAGTTCAAGCCCGATCGAGTTTGGAAAAAACTAAAATTTGAATAGGCCCAACTTAAAAGTCCAGCCTAAAATAGTTCAAAATTCAGGCCCGAAGGCAACCCAAGGCCCATTGACACCCATGATTGCTATTCCACTTGTTTTTATAAACATTTTTCCCTCTTATTCATTTGCTCTCTTCCGATGTAAAACTAAATAACCTCCATTTCCAACTAGTTGAGTCAAGTCAAACTAGAACTAAGTAAATACAAACCGAAGTTCGAGTCGAGTTGAATCGAGCTAGGGTCAGTTTGAGCTTCGCATGAATATCTTTAAGCTATAAAAAAAAATATTGGCTCAACCCGGTTTGAACCCAAATTTCGAACCGAGTCGAACCGAGCTGGTTTGAACGAGTCGAGCGAGCCAACCAAGCAAGCTTGACTCATGTACAACTCTACCTACCACCATCAGTTCTTTATATCTGTACAAGATATAATCTTTGAAGTGATTAAATTGCCCTTACCTCTCTCCCCTGTCAAACCACCTTGATTTTATGAAACGTAAGCTTCCTCGAACCCATGATTTCTATGTGACATCAGTCAATTCATGGGTTAGATCATTTTAGGATGTCAGTCGTAAGTGATGAGCCACACCACATGAAAGGGATGCCCACTCTTTCCGGCGCCCACTGATGTTTATATGCCATCTAATCGTTCATAAGTTAAGTCCCACCACGATTTAGAGAATATCAACATGATCCAATACTTTGGTGGGCCCCAAGAAAGTTTCAATGGTGAGTGTCTCATTCCCACTTTTTCTTGTGGTGTAGCCCTCTTGAATTTTTATTTGATTGACCTTTTTGCTCAGACGGTGACATAGTGGACACAACTGATGGCCCCAGTATATGTCTCACAGGTATGGAGGTAGGCCCCATTGGGCACTCGTTTGCTGAAACAAGTCCAATGCATATTTTCATTTATAACCATTTAATGGATGTCCACCAATCTGATAGTTGGACAATAAATAAGCCTAATTTTGGTTGGTATCACATCTATACTGATACTTAAAGACGGTTTTATTTGAATTCCTTAATGCAATGTATCCAATTGGTAATTTCCAAGTGCCCGTGAACCATCCATTGCACATTGTAATTGAAAACACTTTTAAATCAGGTAGTCAATGCGTGGGCATGACTATTTGCTGACGTGAATGGACAGCTTCACGTGGATGAGATCCACCTCCTCAATCAAATGAATAGGGGCCCAAAGGCTGATTGAAACTCAGATGGGCTATACCACGGGGAATAGTTGAGAAAGTAAGTTCCGCCAATAAAATCATTCTTTTTAATTTGTGGGGTCCACCATTGTATATATACGCCATCAGTCCATCCATCTAACACGTGAATTTAGATCTTAAAAGTGTATGTGCCATCCAGACTATTCGGTCATCGGTTCATCCCTCAATGGACTGAAGATACTTCCAAAATTTATTATCTTATACTCAAAGAGGTCCATTGGCCACTCTCATGTGGGTGATGGATCACATGCACCAACAACCCTTCTAGCCAATTACCTTGATCTGGCTGGGACATGGATAATTAACACCCTTTTTTCAATAAAACCATAAATCTACCAAAGGAGCAAATATTCAATGGTGCCATATATGCAAGTAATTAATTAAGTTGCTTCTATTATTGATAATAGAGGGCACCCCCAGCAAGAGGAAGTTCCAAACATAAATACAAAGATTTTTTACATTTTGTTGGCAAAGCAACGGGGAGATTGATGATGGCTGGCTAGCTTAAAAGGTTTTATGCCTCAGAAGGGGAGGTTGTAGGAGCATTAGAAGACGGGGCGGGAGGAGCCTTTTTAATGAGGTCCATGATTTTATCCTCATCCTCTGCAAAACAACACACAAAATTTTGAAGATTTATTGTAAGTTTGCATATTTGAATGCCTAATGGGCCTAATAGACAGTTTATATCAATCGACAGGTATGCCCAGTTGGCCAATCTTGGTCGTTCATTATGTCCTCCAGACATTTCATAGGCGACTGTGAAGAAATTACATCTGATCAATGTAAAATTGATGGCCAAGATCATTTCCCAAAAATGGGCCTCACTAACAGTTTGAGCCTTTTCTAATTGTTGGGCCCCATCATGGATTGGTTATAGTTATAAAGAATAGCTTTTATCAAAGAATCCTAGCCATTCCATCATTGGTTGGATAACGGATGCATGGCTAAGAAGGCTAACTTACAAATGGATCAGATCAGCCAAAGCCAATTGTGTGGTTTTTCACACTGTAGCCAATGAAGCATGTGCTGAAACTAATAGACAATACGTTGATATGGGGCCCACCCGTGTCAAGAATGAATGAAGAGAGGGATTACCTTGGTTATCTAGGGTGAAAGTACAGCCAACGGTGCAAACTGCGAATTTACAATAATAGGGATTCCTTCCCAATCTAGCGCATGTGTCCAGACATTGGTTATAGCAATCTCCCAATGCCCAGCTTTCACCAGTTTGAGCCATTGCAAGAAGGGCAAAGGCCAACATCAGCACCACAACTCCTTTTCTAGCAACAGCCATCTCTCTCTCTCTCTCTCTCTTTCTTCTCTCTCTCTTCTGTGTCTCACTTCTCTTGCTGGTGAGGAGAGATCGAATGGGGAAAACGGTATTTGTAGGTTGTCCGTTTGTTATTTTTGGGTTGGTTTGTTTCTTTTTTGGTGGGGAGTTGTATTTTTGTGGTCTTTGGATGGTGCAGTTCCGTCGGATCTGTCTCTAAAACAAGACTGTTTCAACTTACTAGATAAGGGCCTATTCAACGGGACCTGATTGGCTAATATATCCGGAATGGACCCGCGTTAGATGCGAGGTGGGATCTTCATATCTCCATTGTCTATTTAGTGGGTGGGCCCCACCATGCCTTTGTTTTTCTATTTTCTTGGGTTTCAATTCTGGGAGGTGCTCTTAGTTGCATTGAGATACTTGGCCCAATCGATTGACCTAGCTAGCCTATGCATCGCATATTCCATGGGTTACTATGAAAACATTACACCAATATGACAAATATTAACTAGTTTGATTAATAGCTTTAAATATGGACGGTCAACAATTTGATTCATTTATTTAATAGGGATCATGATAATGGATTCCTTATGATTCTAAAGAACCCCTTATTGTCAAGCAATCACTACCATCCTATTCATGGCTTCAAAAGGATGGCTGCAAAAAATAAGGCCAAATTAAGGATGGATTAGATCATCCAGTCAGAATATTTTTTCAGGATCAGAATACTGTAAGTTATAGTGGTACTAGTTGTATTAATTCAGTTAAAGAGTTCTTGATCTGAACGGTCCGCTAAGTTTAGAACACATTTCAATAATCATATTGATAAGATGATCCAACCCACTCTCACTTCTCCATTATCTTAGAAAAGTGATTCTTTAGGATCATAAGTTACTTATCTACTGCTGTAGGTAAAAAAAAAAAAGTAACTTATTTGGTGGTATCCAAACGGGACCTAATAGAATATGAACCCAACATGAGTAGACACATATTTATTCTGATCAGCTAATCCTTATGTTACAAAATCATAACGGTGAGTTGCACAATCAAGTTGGCCTTTAATTCTTAATGGTTTGTTTGGAAATAGGGGGCTCTGTTCCATTTGGATATATACATTGTATTTCAAGTCTTTGCCACCGAGAAATGAGCCCATTTGTCATGGCAATTTGGGGTGCTTTTGTCCATGGCAATCCATTCTGAGGAGCCAAATGTATAATAATGGGAAAAAAAAAATCAGGATTTGGTGGTGATAACAGGTTTAGCCATGCGGGTCAATGATGACAAAGGAGCAATCTCATCTGATCCTTGCCCTCATTTAGTTCTTCCTCAAGGGATTCGGCTTCTGTTAGAGTATGTTTAGAGTGTGTTTGGATCGTAAGTTACTTAAGCTACTTATGCCTCAAGTAGCATATCTTGATTTCTACTTATAAACTGAAGTGATGAAGTAAATTTAAATATAAAAAGATACTTATAAGTGATCATAAACCAAACTTATCTCAAATAAGTTGCTTTATTTTTTGTTAGTCATGCAACGCACCCACCCTGTTAGTTATACAACACACTTACACTGTTAGTCACACGATGCACCAAGCCACTGGTGGGGTTAGTGTGTCTCCTTAGCACTCGAAATTGGCCCTTAATGTATTAACAACCCAACAAGTTGACAGATAATGACAGGACACAGAGAGAGTTGTTATATTTTCACGCTTGAGAGATGACGGTTGCTTAAAGGTTTTACCCTTCGTTGGGAACCCAATCTCAGGTCCAGCATGAGGTCTTCCGAAGAAGTCAGGTTCTTTCTCTTTGAATCCACTCCGTTCTGCAAAATGTCACATGAAAAGTTTGTAAGACTTCTATTAAGCGAGTCCCAGGTGATCAATGATGTGAATGATTTATCGGATATTTGAATTAAACATACTGATGGACCTCACATAAGTCGTGATCAACTCATAAATGTAGTGGTGCGTTTGAACTGTGACACTTAATAGTTTGAACTAGTCCATACCTCTTTCTATAAATAGAAGTCATAAAAAAATTGGGACATCCAAAATTTTCATACATAAATGCACCACAGTGGGCCCCACATGTAATGCACCAAAGTGGGCCCCACAAGCAGCTTGTTGCCGTTCTCGCATTTAGAACTAGTCGCCCATGTGAGATGTTTTCATGTGTGTTTATGTGTGTATTCTCAGGTTCAGTCAGCCGCCCTGTGTGGCATCCAATAGCCCAACCAGGAGGGTCAGCTAGTTAAAAATCGTCTCCATCCATCACAAACTGGGCCACAAAAAAAAAGTGTAGTAATGTTATTACGTGAAAAAGAAAATGCAACTATGTCTCATCTAATGGGTGGAGCAGCCTGATTTTTGTATGGATGCTGGTTCGGGTTTGAATGAAGTTTTGAAGCTGTTTGGGTGGTTTCGGTAGCTGTTTGGATGCTGGTTCTTTGTGTTAGACGATGTTTGATTGCTGGTGCTGGTTGGGAGGCTGCATCTAGGAGTGGCCTAATGTTGGAAGAGCCTTCAAACTATGCTCAATCAGGTCACTCAGACCAGTCAGCCAGGAGATTGAACGCGGGATAATTGTCGGGTGTCCAGACTGGTCGTCCGACCAGTCTGCAGGAGGGTCCGACCAGTCGTATTAGAGGTTGGACAGGTCGAGTTTTAAGCAAAACTCATTGGACTGTTTTTGCTTTGTTCGACCGATCGGCCAGTGGGGTCCGACCGATCGGGTGCATGAGTAGAGATGCGCAATCATCAGCTGTTTATTTTTATTTTTGGTTGGAGGCCTATATAATCACCTCAAATATGTGTTTAGATGTATCATAATCAATACTAAGGAGTCATAATTCATTTTTAGAGTTTGGGGAGAGGATTGTGAGGTTTGTGAGTGCCTTATTCATCTTTGGGATTTGCTTGTGGGTAGATTAGCTCTGTAATCTTCTGAAATTCATAGTGGAGGTGTCACTTTGTGTCGTGACTTTTTTCCGTAAGGGTTTTCTATGTAAAATCATATTGTCTTTGCGTTGATTGCGTGTGTGGCGTGTGGTGATTGTTTGAATCTCTTCGGTGCTTCTGCTGATTGGATTTCCGACAAGTAGTATCAAAGCTATCGTTGGAATGTTGAAAAAGAGAATTTGCTGAGACAATCACATGACATCAAGCGCAAAATTCGATGTAGAGAAGTTTTCGAGCAAAAACAATTTTGAGTTATGGAAGGTGAAGATGTGAGCCATCCTAACTCAGCAAGGGGTTGTGAACGCTCTTGGAAAGCAACCGAAAGACATGAATAATGATGAAATAGTGGACTAAGATGGACAAGAAGGCTATGACTTCTATACAATTGTGCTTGGTAGATAACGTCCTCTATAACATTATAAAGGAGAAGACCGATGTAGAGACATGAACCAAGGTAGAGAACATGTACAAGAAGAAATCTCTAGAGAACCAGAGGTATCTGATGATGTAGCTCTTCATTTTGAAGATGGCGAAGGGGCCGAATCGATGTAGAAGACTGCATCAGCACTTTTAATAAGTTGATTTGTAAGTTACTCGATATTGGTGAACAGATGAAGGATGAGTATCAAGCCTTGATCCTGCTGAACTCACTTCTTAGTTCATATGAGTTACTTAGGGACTCTTTATGCGCGGGTAGGTAAACAATCAACGTTGAAACCGTAGTCTCAGCCCTTCAGTCGAAGGGTATGAGAGAGAAGAGCGGTGACGCTGGTTCTTCCTCTGATGCATTGATTCTGAGGGAAAGGAATTCGGAGTGGAGTGAAGGATCGTCGCATTCTTGATCCAAGTTAAAGTGTTGGGGATGTGGCTAAGTTGGCACATGAAAAAGGACTGCAAGAGTCCTAAGAACAAGAAGAAGAAGTCAAGAGATTCATCTACGGAGGCCAATATCGTTGAATCTGGAGAAGGTGATAGTGATGTGTGCGAGGTCTTAACAGTGTCAAAGACGAGATCTCTCAACGATTATTGGATCATGGTATTCGGAGCTTCGTACCACATGTGCTTGGATATAAGCGTCTTTACTTCCTATACGGAGTATAAGGGAGGCTCGGTATTTTTATTCGATGACTGCACTTGTAAGGTTACAGGGATTGGTATGTACTATGCGCATCAAGATGTTCAATGGTATCGAACAGACCTTGAAAGAAGTGAGGCACGTTCTCAGGTTGAGGAAGAATCTAATTTTCTTTGGTGCACTCGAGGTGATGGAGTGCAAGTTCACCGATTTTGCAAAGTTTCAAAGGGGGCTCTTGTAATTATGAAGGGGTAGAGGCACGGAAACATTTACAAGCTGATTGGGAGCACTTCAATAGGTGGAGTTGCAACGAGTGTAGTGAATTCCACTTCTATACGTATGTAGCATGCCCATTTGGGCCACATGAGCGAACAAGGCATGAAGGTACTCTTCGAACGATATTCGATTCCCTCTTTTAAATCCATAGACTTTAGTATATGTGAGCATTGCATGTATAGGAAACAGTCTAAGTTGTCATTTAAGGGGGGAAATATATGTGTAAAAGGGTGCTTGAATATGACAAATGTTAATTGTTTGATTGGTGGCCTTAAATATAGAAGGTCAAGATCATTCACACAAAATGAGTTTAAACAATAAGAATATTCATATCCATTTGTTAGGTGTTGGGGAAGGATGCTAGAATCTTAAAATTTTGTAATTTCCAACCAACTGAATTATGGGATATAAATAATGCACAACGATGAACAAACAATCACCACAAACGACAAAAAAAATTTACGTGAAAAACTCTCTAGGAATAGAGGTAAAAATCGAGGACCTCGTACAATCAACAAATCTACTATGTAAGACAAGTTACACAGCGATGAGCTTATAACACGCTCGGATCCAATATCTTCACCCCCAATGGCGGATTACAATAAAAGAAAACAAATTACGTACTAAACTCACCAACGAGGATTGAAGAATCCTCAAAAACTGGTTTCACTCTGTTAACCTAATCTCGTATTAGCAATGCTTATATAACATTTGGGTCGGAATTAGAAACAAATCGCACTAAACTGTGCAAACCGACGGTCGATCAACATCGCCCAACAATCCCAAGTTCGATCACCTGAAAATGCCCAAAAATGTCAAGGGAGTTCATAGTCGATTTCCTAATTACTCCGGTCACCCGATTAGGGTGGTTAATCGACCGACGACTCCTGATCAAGCACATCTCTTTTCACTCTTAAGGAGGAACATCCCATCATCAGGGACCATTATGAATTTCTTATGATTCACTTTTGCCAGGTAAACGTAACTATTGATCCCTCACCTGGTTGGAAAAAAGATGGCCATAAAAAAATAACACGGAGGTAAGAATGAGTTGGATTATCTTATCAATGTGATTTTGGTGCTTATTCATGTTGTGTGTTCTAAACTTAGCGGACCTCTCAAATTGATTGGTCGAACTGTTTAAGTGAATTGATACAACTAGTAGCATTATAACTTATAGTACTACTCTGATCCTCGTTGAGAACACATTTCAAGCGCTACCACGTAAAAAGTCATAATGACTGGATGATCTAATCCATCCTTAATTTGAGGCCTTATTTTTTGTAGCCGTCCTTTTTGGAAACCATGAATGGGATGGTTAAGATTGCTTGACAATAAGTGTTTCTTTAGAATCATAATCAATCCATGATGATGGTCCCTATTAAATAAATGAATCAAATTGTTGATTGGACATTTTTTAAATGATCTTGACCGTCCTTTTTTAAGGCCATTTAGCAAAGAGTTAAATTTGTTAGATCCCAAAGAAATGTGTTAGACGACCTAATGAACAGTCTATATCAGTGGATTGCACTGTTGAAGTGGCTGAATGCAACTAGAAGAACTATTAACTTATAGTGTTTTAAGAGCATTGAAGCATTTCTCTTTTAATGTATATTTGCCTCTAAGAGTTTAGTTGGGGAGCTACCATTTCTAATACCCCTTGCGGACCATGTCTTGCAAGTGCGCTTGATTTCACTTCTTTGAGCGTGTGAATGCTCGTCACCTTGTTCATAATGACTTTCTTGATTCTCTTTGTCGCACAAAGATACACTGATTCACCAACCGATAATCATTCTACTACTTTTATTATTTAATGCATTTAGAACTGTTGAAAATCGATAAAAATAATTAAACTACCCTAATAATAAACAATTATGTATCATAGTGCAATCGTAGCACCTAATCTCTTCCATAGATGAGGTTGCCTTTCTGGCGGAGTTTTTTCATCAAACTCAAAAAGTCTCGTGAAGACCCAACTGAATCAAACTACTCGACGAGTTCTATGAGACTTGGCTGAGTTTCGAGTTAACTCATTGAGTCATAGAACTATGTTTAAATCAATGGTCTCATAAGGAATCACTGTTATGTATTTTCAAAACAAAATAATCCATGTTTGCGTTGCTTTTTTTTTTTTTTTGTCTTTTCATGATTTTCTTTAGTCCCACGTCAAATAGAGTGGGACAAAGAGAAGTGATTTATATACCTTTGCTTAACATAGACTTTTGTAATGTGTCTTGGACTATGCCGAAGTTCGTATGCACCTATAGGGAGGGTGCAGCCGGTGGGAAAACTGGTCCGGAAACCTTTAATCAGGCCTATGCGCACGTATACTCCTGCGCAAGGGGGGTGCAATCGGACCCTGATTGGCCTGGGCTAGCCCACTTGCTTAGGCCGTTATCATTGTGCGAAACATGCCTTACTTATTGGGCATGACGAGACCGTTTTCTGTCAACGGATCTTTTCCTAACGTTATAATTTTAAGGTTTTATAAAAGGAGAATATGTTAGAGTTTTAGAGATCATCTAAAAAAGCTCGTCTTCTTTGTTTTCACATCTTCAGTTCACATAACGTTCATAAACTCATCAATCACTAATAGAAAATGCAACTTGTATAAACCCAACATGCGCCGACCCGTATTTATTCCAATCTGCCAACGCGTAAGGTAGTCATAAACTCACAATCAACTTCACCTTTAATTCTTAATGGTTTGTTTGGAAATAGGGGGCTCTGTTCAATTTGGATATACATTGTATTCCAAGTCTGCCACAGAGAAATGAGGTCCCTTTGTCATGGCAATGTCGGGTCTTCTTGTTCATGGCTATGTAATTGCAATCCATTTTAACTGAGGATCCAAATGTATAAAAAAAAAAAAAAATCAGCATTCGATGGTGATAACAGGTTTAGGCATGTGGGTCGCTGATGACAAAGGAGTAATCTTATCCAATCCTTGTGCTCATTTAGTTCTTCCCCAAGGGATTCAGCTTTTTCTAGAGTATGATAGAGTAAAGGATATGTATATGCAATTGTACTATGGGCCCTTACTCATGCTTTAGGTAGACTCACAGGAGTCTCAACACTAAGCCATGGGTTCGAGTACCCATTGTGGTGAAATCCCACTATGGTTTGAGTGCCTTCCTACATCAATTCCAAATGACTTCCTTTACAATCAATAGTCAACTATCAAGAGATCTAGTAAGAGTTTGAATTATCAAGAGAAATTTGAAAGAAGAATTTCAGAGGAAAAACACGTGGGACCACCTATTAGTGGTTGCCCACAAGTAGGCCCCAGGGGATCGATCATATCTAATATAATGTTAATTTGATGGGCCCCATAATGATGTATGAGAGATGCCCTCCAAATTCAAAGAATTTCAAATGGATTCCATCAAAACAATGGCATGGATCACAAACTTGTGGGTCCCACTTAGTGTTTGGTAGTGTAGGACCCAATAATACCTTGCTAAGTAATGTGTGTCTGTGGCCTATATGAACTGAGATAGTTCTTTGTTATAGATAAGAATGTGAAAGATTCAATCGTATTCTTTGAAAGGGAGGAAATTTGTATTGTATTATTCATTTTGTATTTCTTTATAGTTTTAAGCATTCTACTTGCATCTTCATTTGTGCATTAATTCCCACAAGACAAATTAGAAAAGTTGGAGGGGCTTCTTCTCTTCAACATCTTCACCATACATGTGGCATGCCCAGGCCAATCAAAGGTATTAATCTGGTGTCAATCACGTCAATATGCCATTGCTTTTTTAATGTAGCTGAAAGGACTCTTGAGATGATTTACACTAAAGAAAAAATGTACGTTGCTTTTCTAATGTAGTTGAAAGGACCCTTCCGCCGTTGCAAACCATGTGCATCTTTCCTTCATAATATCCCTCTTCCTTTTCTTTTTCCGTCTGTCTTCCCTTGTTCACTTTATTCCACGGGTTTTTCATTTTTTTCGATGGCTTGAATCAAAGAAAGTGGATGATTAAATTATTATTATTACAAAAGTTTGGGCTTTGTAACAATAGACTAGGGGAAAGAAAACCTGAGATTTAAATTATAAGGCTGACAAAGAAACGTCTCTTTTTCCATTTTAGTGTTAGGGCTTTGTTTAAGGATTTTTTTTTTTTTAACAATAGATAGGTTTTTTCAAAAGTTTTTCTTTTCTATTTTTTATTGGTGAGTATGCCGTTTACCAAATATGTTTATGCATTAAATTTGTATAAAGGAGATCAACTACTGGAGGCATAAGTAGCTAAAGCAAAATGACTTGTGATCCAAATGCATCATTATTATTAAGACTATTTCTTGCATAGATGTTATTAGAATATATGGTATATGTGTACAACTATACATCCTATGTAAATGATATATGTATATCTGTTAAAATCTTTACAGACCTCCCCCATCTTTTATATATTTTGGTCATTCTCAATAATGCATATACAAAACAATATTCATAGCAAAATTTAGTATCAAGTTCATAATATATTTCTGTAGCCAAAGTAGCATTGGTTGAATAATCATAGCCACTGATTAAATGACTTTGGGAAGGATTACAATTAGGTAATTAAAAAAAAAAAATCCAACCAAGCTGGCAAGGGTTGCCCATTTGAGTAGAGAATTCAAAATGTGGACACGAAAACGCCCATTTGATCCTTCCAAAATGTGGAGCTGGAAAACCCCCCATCAAATCCTCACATATAGAGAATAGTAGAATCCAAAAACAATTCTGTTCTTCGGCTTGGAATGCCGTTTTCTAGAGAAATGTTAAAAAATGATAGAGAGTCATCTCTTATGATTTTGGAAATTGATACTTAAAATGTCAGTATTTACACATCTTAAACGAACCTTGGAAATGAAAATAAAATTCCATAATTTTTTTGGGATTTTGACATATATATATATATATATATATATATATATATATATATATATATATATATATATATATATATACACACACACGCTACCTTTTGGCCCATTTCTATAGGAACCCTCCCTTATGACCATTCTACAATAAGCACCTTCCTTTCTAACCTATAAGTAAAAAAAAAGAATCTCGCCATCTAGGGCTGGGGTTGGTCTCGGGCCAGACTATGAACTGTTTCATGCTATGCTGTCAGGTTGGGCATATTCAAAATTTTAATTTTGGCAGGCCCGAGCCCGACCCATTGACACCCCTATCACTAGAGCTGCACACCGAGCCGAACCGAATCAAATTGAGTTGGGCCTAGCTTAGCTTGGCTTGACCAACAAACAACCCTAGCTCGAGTTCAACTCGGCCTTCAAGTTGGAATGGCATACTCGGCTTGGTTCAGTCAAGCTTTTGAGCCGAGTTCGAACTCATTCGAGTTTGGAAAAAAACTAAAATTTGAATAGGCCCAACTCAAAAGTCCAACCTAAAATAGTTCAAAATTCTGGCCCGAAGGCAACCCAAGGCCCATTGACACCCATGATTGCTATTCCACTTGTTTTTATAAACAGTTTTCCTTCTTATTAATTTGCTGTCTTCCGATGTAAAACTAAACAACCTTCATTTCCAATTGGTTGAGTCAAGTCAAACTCGTACTAAGTAAATACAAACCAAGCTTTGAGTCAAGCTGAATCGAGATAGGGTCAGCTTGAGCTTGGTTTGAATATCTTTAAGCTAAAAAAAAAATTGGCTCAACCCGATTTGAACCCAGATTTCAAGCCGAGCTTAACTGAGCTGGTTTGAACCGAGTCGAGGGAGCCAAGCAAGCAAGCAAGCTTGACTCGTGTGCAACTCTACCTAAATTGTCCTTACCCCTCTCTCCCGTCAAACCACCTTGATTTTATGAAATGTACCCGGGAACCCATGATTTCTATGTGACATCAGTCAATTCATGGGCTAGATCATTTTAGGATGTCAGTCCTACGTGATGAGCCAAACCACATGAACAGTACGTATAGGGATGCCCACTCTTTCTGGCGCCCACTGATGTTTATATGCCATCTAACCATTCATAAGGTAAGTCACACCACGATTTAGAGAATATCAACATGATCCAATACTTTGGTGGGCCCCAAGAAAGTTTCAATTGTGAGTGTCTCATTCCCACTATTTCTTGTGGTGTAGCCCTCTTGAATTTTTATTTGATTGACCTTTTTGCTCAGATGGTGACATAGTGGACACAACTGATGGCCCCAGTATATGTCTCACAGATATGGAGGTAGGCCCCATCGGGCACTTGTTTGCTGAAACAAGTCCAATGGATATTTTCATTTATAACCATTTAATGGATGTCCACCAATCTGATAGTTGGACAATAAATAAGCCTAATTTTGATTGGTATCACATCTATACTGCTACTTAAAGACGGTTTTATTTGAATTCCTCAATGCAATGTATCCAACTGGTAATTTCCAAGTGCCCGTGAACCATCCATTGCACATTGCAATTGAAAACACTTCTAAATCAGGTAGTCAATGTGTGGGCATGACTATTTGCTGACGTGAATGGACAGCTTCACGTGGATGAGATCCACCTCCTCAATCAAATGAATAGGGGCCCAAAACTCGGGCTGATTGAAACTCAGATGGGCCATACCACGGGGAATAGTTGAGATAGTTCCGCCAATAAAATCATTCTTTTTGTGGGGTCCATCATTGTATATATACGCCATCAGTCCATCCATCTAACACATGAATTTAGATCTTAAAAGTGTATATGCCATCCAGACTATTCGATCATCGGTTCATCCCTCAATGGATTGAAGGCAACGGTGTAAGAAACTTCTAAAATTTATTATCATATACTCAAAGAGGTCCATTGGCCACTCTCATGTGGGTGATGGATCACATGCACCAACAACCCTCCTAGCCAATTACCTTGATCTGGCTGGGACATGGATAATTAACACCCTTTTTTCAATAAAACCATAAATCTACCAAAGGAGCAAATATTCAATGGTGCCATATATGCAAGTAATTAATTAAGTTGCTTCTATTATTTATAATAGAGAGCACCCCCAGCAAGAGGAAGTTCCAAACATAAATACAAAGATTTATTACATTTTGTTGGCAAAGCAACGGAGATCGATGATGGCTGGCTAGCTTAAAAGGTTTTATGCCTCAGAAGGGGAGGTTGTAGGAGCCTTAGAAGCCGGGGCTGGAGGAGCCTTTTTAATGAGTTCCATGATTTTTGCCTCATCCACTGCAAAACAACACACAAAATTTTGAGGATTTATTGTAAGTATGCATATTTGAATGCCTAATGGGCCTAATAGACAGTTTATATCAATCGACAGGTATGCCCAGTTGGCCAATCTTGGTCGTTCATTATGTTCTCCAGACATTTCATAGGCGACTGTGAAGAAATTACATCTGATCAATGTAAAATTGATGGCCAAGATCATTTCTTAAAAATGAGCCTCACTAACAGTTTGAGCCTTTTCTAATTGTTGGCCCCCATCATGGATTGGTTATAGTTATAAAGAATAGCTTTTATCAAAGAATCCTAGCCATTCCATCATTGGTTGGATAACGGATGCATGGCTAAGAAGGCCAACTTACAAATGGATCAGATCAGCCAAAGCCAATTGTGTGGTTTTTCACACTGTAGCCAATGAAGCATGTGCTGAGCCTAATAGACAGTACGTTGATATGGGGCCCTCATGTGTCAAGAATGAAAGAAGAGAGATTACCATGTTTTTCTGGACTGAAAGCACAGCCAAGTGTGCAAACCATGAATTTACATGCATAGGGACTCCTTCCCACTCTAGCGCATGTGTCCAGACATTGGTTATAGCAATCTTCCAATGCCCAGCTTTCACCAGTTTGAGCCATTGCAAGAAGGGCAAAGGCCAACATCAGCACCACAACTCCTTTTCTAGCAACAGCCATCTCTCTCTCTCTCTCTCTCTTTCTTCTCTCTCTCTTCTGTGTCTCACTTCTTCTTGCTGGTGAGGAGAGATCGAATGGGGAAAACGGTATTTGTAGGTTGTCCGTTTGTTATTTTTGGGTTGGTTTGTTTCTTTTTTGGTGGAGCGTTGTATTTTTGTGGTCTTTGAATGGTGCAGTTCCGTCGGATCTGTCTCTAAAACAAGACTGTTTCAACTTACTAGATAAGGGCCTATTCAACAAGACCTGATTGGCTGATACATCCGTGATGGACCACGCGTTGGATGCGAGGTGGGATCTTCATATCTTCATTGTCCATTTAGTGAGTGGGCCCCACCATGCCTTTGTTCTTTCTATTTTCTTGGGTTTCAATTCTGGGAGTTGCTCCTAGTTGCATTGAGATACTTGGCCCAATCGATTGACCTAGCTAGGCTATGCAGCGCGTATTCCATGGGTTACTATCAAAACATTACACCAATATGACAAATTAAGAATGGATTAGATCATCCAGTCAGAATGATTTTTTGAATGGCAACGCATGAAATGTGTTCTCAACTTTGAGGATCAGAGCACTGTAAGTTATAGTTCTACTAGTTGTATTAATTCAGTTAAAGAGTTCAATCGATCAATCTGAACAGTCCACTAAGTTTAGAACACATTTCAATAATACATACCAAAATCATATTGATAAGATGATCTAACCCATTCTTGCTTCGGCATTATCTAACAAAAGTGATTCTTTAGAATCATAAGAAACCCATAATGGTCCCTAACAAATAAACGAATCAAATTGTTGATTGGACATTTTTTAAATGATCTTGACCATCCATTTTTCAAGGCCATTTACCAAATGGTTAAATTTCTTAGATCAGTGTGATGTTTTTTTATGGTGTCTCAAAGAAATATTGTTAGACCCAATGAACAGTCTATATCAGTGGATTGCACCGTCAAAGTGGCTGAATGCAACTAGGGCCCGTTTGGATACCACAAAATAAGTTACTTCTTCTACTTACAACATTAGATAAGTAACTTATTTCAGATAAGTAAGTTTGGTTTATGATTAGTAGTAACTTTTTTACTTAAAACTACATAATCACTTTAGTTAAATTTTTTAGCCTTTTAACTTTTCAAAAGATGCTGAACAGTGGAATAGGAGAGATGAAGAGAGGAAAAGCTGTAGGTGTGGACAATGGGGCTGTGCACAGTGTGGGCATGTAAACATTAAGGCCCACATGAATGGACAGTGTAGGTGTGCACAGTGGGTTCACATGATGGGCAGTGGATTTTGAAGGTGAGCCCCACATGATGGATAATAACATTGAGGGCAGGCCCTACTTGATAGATGACCAACATCAAAGGTGGGCCCTACATAATAAATGACGCAAATTAAAGGTTGGGCCATCATGATGAATTGCCCACATCCAAGGTGGGCTCTACATGATGGATGGCCCACACAATGAATGGTCCACATCAAAGGTTGGCTCCACATTGAAGGTGAGGCCCACATTATAGACAGTCCACATCGAAGGTGGACTCCACATGATGGGTAATTAATAATGGTGGGCTCCACATGATGAATGATCCACATCAAGGTGGGCCTCACAGGATGGACGGTCCACATCAAAGGTTGGGCTAATGAGAATGGCCCATATCCAAGGTGGGTCCCACTGTCCAACAGTGGGGGTAAAATACATACATCACCATGGGTCCCACTATCCAATGGACAACGTGGACCCATTACCTGCATCACGGTGGACCTAACCCTTTTCAAGGCTGGGCCCCATTCCCTGGTGATCCACCTTCTAGTTGAATGGCAAATGAAAATTATAGTGGACCCTAAGGAAGTTTTCGATGGTGGACGTCCACAGCCCCACTGCTGCTACAGCAGGGTCCACTTGAGCTTTGAATATGCTACATTATTTATTTATTATTTTATTTTTATTTTTTTTGGCCATGGGCAGTGCTCTACAATGAACTGTCCGGGTAGGCGGATAGTGCGGATGACGCACATGCATCATGGTGGGCCCCACAGTCCAAGAATGGCGACCAAAGTTGATGGATGACAAGGATAGATGCATTCATTGTAGTGGTCCAATCCGACGGTGGCCCATCTAGTAAATGGATGGTCAGATCATCTCATGAATCAAATGGGTTGATCCAAAGGGTGATCCACTGATAGATGGATGGCCAAATCAGCACATGCATAATGCAGGCCATCAAAACACAAAACATAAGAGAAGTAAAGAAAGGTGATGCAAGATGGCCTACCAAGTGATGATGCTTCCTCCTCCGATACCAACCCTAAAAATTCTTTGGCCCCACATGATGAACAGCCCACATTATGGATGGTCCACATCAAAGGTGGGCACCACATGATGGCTGGTGGATATTGAAGATGGGCCCCAAGTGATGGACAATAACATTGACGTGGGCCCCACATGATGGATGACCAACATCAAAGGTGGGCCCCTACCTAATGAATGCTGCACATTAAAGGTCAGACCCTATTGCTAAATGGCCCACATTTAAGGTGGGCCCCACATGATGGACGGCCCACATTAGTATGGCCACACAATGAATGATCCACATCAAAGGTTAGCCCCACATGCATGATGGACAGTGGATGTTAGGGGAACCAAATAGATTTGAGGGATGATTACTTATGATGTTGAAAATCAAACATGCTTGTCTACTTTTTGGATTATAAATATGCTATTTACCAAACATACTTATCTACTGATTAAGTAGAAACCAAGACAAGTTACTTATCTGATAAGTAGCTTAAGTAACTAACAATCCAAACGGCCTTAGGAGACTAAGTTACTTATTTCAAATAAGTTACTTACCTACTGCTGTAGGTAAAAAAAAGTAACTTATTTGGTGGTATCCAAACAGGATGTAATAGAATATGAACCCAACATGAGTAGACATATTTATTCTGATCAGCTAACCTTTATGTTACAAAATTATAGCGGTGAGTTGCACAATCAAGTTGGCCTTTAATTCTTAATGGTTTGTTGGGAAATAGGGGGCTCTGTTCCATTTGGATATACATTGTATTTCAAGTCTTCACCACAGTGAAATGAGTCCGTTTGTCATGGTAATTTTGGGAGTTTTTGTCCATGGCAATCCATTTAAATTTTAACTGAGGATCCAAATGTACAATAATGGAAAAAAAAAAAAATTAGGACTTGGTGGTGATAACAGGTTTCTACATGTGGGTCAATGATGACAAAGGAGCAATCTCATCCGATCCTTGCCCTCATTTAGTTCTTCCTCAAGGGATTCGCCTTCTGTAAGAGTATGTTTAGAGGGTGTTTGGATCGTAAGTTACTTAAGTTACTCATGCCTCAAGTAGCATATCTTGATTTCTACTTATTAAACTGAAATGATTAAGTAAATTTAAATAATAAAAAAAAAAAAGCTACTTATAAGTGATCATAAACGAAACTTATCTCAAATAAGTTACTTTTTTTTTCATGCAACGCACCCACCCTGTTAGTTGCCGAACACACCCACATGGTTAGTCACACGATGCACCCACCCATTGGTGGGGTTAGTGTGTCTCCTTAGCACTCGAACCTGAGACCTGCTGTTGAGATGCCTAGGCATCTTACAGCTGGGCTAGCGGTGAGACACATCTCAAATAAGTTACTTATCTACTGCTGTAAGTAGAAGAACTTATTTGGTAATATCTAAATTGGCCTTTAATGTATTAACAACCCAACAAGTGGACAGATAATGACAGGACAGAGAGAGTTGTTATATTTTCACGCTTGAGAGATGACGGTTGCCTAAGCTTTTTAGCCTTCGTTGGGAACCCAATCTCAGGTCCAGCATTAGGTCTTCCGAAGAAGTCAGGTTCCTTCTCCTTGAATCGGCTCCTTTCTGCAAAATATCACATGAAAAGTTTGTAAGACTTCTATTAAGTGAGTCCCACGTGATTAATGATGTGAATGATTTATTGGTTGGATATTTGAATTAAACATACTGATGGACCTCACATAAGTCGTGATCAACTCATAAATGTAAAGAGGTGGTGCGCTTGAACTGTGACACTTACGCACAAGGTTTTAGAAAACATGAATTTTAGAATATTTTAGACATGAAAACTCTTGAGCAGCTGTGATAGTTTGAACTAATCCAAGCCTCTTTCTATAAATAGAAGTCGCTCATAAAAATTTTGGGATCGACATCCAAAACTTTCATACATATGAATACACGGCCCCACATGCAATGCTCGTGGGCCCCACAAGCAGCTTGTTGCCGTTCTCGCATTTAGAACCAGTCGCCCATGTGAGATGTTCTCATGTACGTGTGTATTCTCAGGTTCAGACCGGTCCAACTTTATATGGATAGGTTTGAAATCAGCATGGGAATTATCCTAAATTAACGGTCCAACGAGTTGGACTCAAGCATCACTCATGTACATATGTGTGTGTGCCTACTTGTGGGAATATGCGTGTATATGGGACGCGGATTTCCTGCGAAAGCCCTGCGCAGGAAGTTACTGCACTGGGAACTTAGGTGGGGCCCACAATGATGTTTTCCAATAAATCCACCCTGCTCATCTGTTTTGGGAGCTCATTTTAGGACATGAGAACAAAAATGAACCAGATCTAAGACTCAAGTGGGCCTCAATACACTACACCGTAGGCAAACCGGCTTTGCCCGCACATTTTAGGGCATGAGCCTAGAATTGAACTATATCCAAAGCTCAAGTGGACCACACCATAGGAAACTGTGGGAATTGAATGCCTACCATTGAAAACTTATTAGGGCCACAAGTTTTAGATCAAGCTGAGTGTGACCTTACGAACAGGTCATTTGGATGACAAATAAACATCACTGTGTGCCCTAAGAAGGTTTCAGCAGTGATGTCATTAACCCCACTTCAACCACTTCAGCTCTGGATAAGCTTTAAATATTGGGAAAAATATAAAGACTGAAATGACCTGAAAAAATAGATGGACAGCTTGGATAAGACACCCACAGTGGGCCCACAAAGTTTACTGAATAGGCAATCCGCTTCTGGGGAAAAGGGTATCTGTAGGTCAAACGATTGTTATTTTTTTGCGTGGGGGTTATCTATTATCATTATTATTTTAATCCTATGAGGGTGCAGTCAGTCAGACCTATCCCTGGGCTTCTGCAAACTTCAGACTATTTCGATTTCATAATGAGGACTCATTCAACCGGGCATGATTGGTCTATATATTTATGATGGACCACATGAATGCTAGAGAATGGATCGAGTTTATGGAATGTGTACTTAGTACGCTCTCATCTTACTGAGTAAACTCTGTTGGGCCCACTGTGAATGTGCGTGGTTTATCTATTTTTTTTCTGGCTCATTTTAGGGGTTGAGCCCAAAATTGATGCATATAAAAAGCTAAAGTGTACTGTACCACACCGCAGGAAACAGGGGGAATGATGGTTTCCACCATTGAAACCTTCCTAGGGCGCACAGTGATGTTTATTTGTTATCCAACCAGTTCATAAAATCACAAAAAGAAGGATTAAGGGAAAAAAAACAAATAACAAATATCAGCTTGACCCAAAACTTCTCTAGCCCCAAAGAATTTTTCAACTATAGATGTTCAATTCACACTGTTTCTTGTGATGTGGTCCACATGATATTTGGATATGCTTCATATTTGGCCTGAAACCCTAAATTTATCTTGTAAAACGGATGGACGGAGTGGATAAAATACATAAATCGTGGCGGGCTGCCACAGAGTTTACTCAGTACGCAATCCACTTCCGAGTATACGCAGCAGCAGGGCAAAGTCATGAAAAATCTAATGGACGTCTAGGATCAAAAGAAATTGAGCCAGGAAGTTCAATCCAAAGCGTAGAGCTTATTATAGTTTGGGAAACCATTGATGAGCTATGAAATTAAAACCCTTGATCTCTGCAAATAAATGTGAACCGTTGCTGTAAGCTCTAAACTGTAGTCAGCCTAGACATTGACAGTCGGTCCAATCCTCCCACCCTGTGGGCCAAACCTGTAGAATGAATCACACCATTACTTGTCTCTTGAATGTGGAGGTGTGTGGCCTTACATGAGGGACCCGGTTCCAACCGTTGGTTGCCATGCATGTCATAGATCAAGGACATTCATCAGGTACTATTCACTGTAAAGATGCCCCGTACCATCAAAATAATATTAGTCTGCTGATCAGGCAAATCACAAATGTACAAGAAAAATACGCGGCTAGAAAGAAAAATCGCCGGTAAATATACAAAATGCCTGTGTGGCTCAGTTGGTGAATCTACTACGTACGTTGGCATATGATATGTTCAGTGTGCTCCACTAGATGAATGGTCCGGATCTTTTGCACTGTATCATCCATCCATCCAACTGTGCTGTGTGGGCCGAATAAGGTAGTTGTGGGCCTGTGGCCCTATTCTAATATATATATATATATATATATATATATATATATATATATATATATATATATATATATATATAAAAAGAAAAACCAACCTTTTCCCTTGTAAGGTCATCAGGAAAAAGAAAATGTCACGTGAAAAGTGCACCTTAACCTGTATGCTATGCGCAATGCAACATGGGCCCAAGCGCCTAGGCTTCTAGATGATCATAACCGTCAGTCTACTAGGAGCTATCATGGATGGCACACGGTCCAATTATCATGCTGAAAGAATGATCCTGGCCATTAATCTTTGAAAATGAATATGAATCGTTGAATCTCTTTAACAGTCCAAATTCCACCGCTCGTATCAACCCATGTTGGTGCCTACTGCCTAGTAGATGGGCAGTTGATCAGCTGAAGTCTTTGCATGTGGGCCCCAGAAGGTGACGCATGGTGGATAAGCGTGACTCACATGTTATGATTCCTGAAAATGGCTTGGTCTAATTGTCATCTCATTGAAAGTGGACAAAGCGTGGCCCCACTCCCCCACTTTTGACACGTTGTTGACTCGTCTACCCATCCAAATCGTAGAGAAAAACGAAATCAGGCAATTAATATATGAAGAACAATCACAACCGTTTAACCATGATCTGATGGTTGCAACTTGTTCGGGCATGACAGAACCAGTGATTCATGGATGACATCCAACCCATTCATCAGTGGTGAAATATCACGCTGCTGACAGCACCAGTAGTGGGTGCGTTGCATGACTGACTGGGTGGGTGTGTAGTGCGATTGACTGGGTGGGTGGGTTGCATGACTAACTGGCAAAAAAAAAATATATATCCACCCAATGAAAATGAAATGAACGGTCCAGATTTCTCACACTGTGACTCACGTGCCCCTCGAACCAGCTGACGAACTTTCCCCCATGGACTTTTCTTTATAGTTTTCTCCCTTTTATATGTGATAACCTTCCCTTACATTTTCATCATCTAAGGCGCGCCATGGTTCCAACCATCACGATCCTCATCTTCTTCCTCCTTCCTCTCTCCATCTCTTCAATCCACCCACACCCTCTGGACTCTCTTACCCCTTCCGAAATCCACAAGGTCCGACGCATCATCAAAGGCTTGAACCTCAGCCCAATCGGACCGCCTAAATTCCATTACGTGGGCTTAGATGACCCAGACAAACCAACCATGCTCTCATGGCTATCCAATCACAGCAACACAACTCCACCTCGCCGGGCCTTTGTGATTGCACTAATTGATAAACAGGCCCATGAGATTGTGGTGGACTTATCCAACCGTTCGATCGTGTCTGATCATATCCACAATGGTTTTGGCTACCCTATACAGACGTTCGAAGAACAGATTGCCGCTAACGCATTGCCATTTAATTACACTCCATTTATAGAGTCAGTTAGAAAGAGGGGCCTAGATTTATCACAAGTTGTGTGCGAGACATTTTCAGTTGGATGGTTTGGTGAGAAGAGAAAGGGGAAGAGAGTGACCAAGATCCTATGCTTTTACCGGGCCGGAACTGATAATATCTACGTAAGGCCGTTGGAAGGTATAACGCTGACCGTCGATTTTGATGCCATGGAGATAACAGAATACTCAGATCGGTTGAGAATTCCTGTGCCGAAAGCTGAAGGAACTGACTACCGGGCATCGGCGCAGAAGCCTCCATTCCCTCCAGAAACCAAATACACAACGGTTGTCCAGCCCGAAGGCCGGAGCTTTGAAATCGACGGCCATATGGTCAGGTGAGCTTGATTTTCTTAAATGTAGCCGCTGTACTGTATATGAATATACACGATAGCTTGGTGTATATTCATCATCCGCCGTCCATATCTGTTTAAGGATCTTGAATTAGTATCTCAAGTACCAATTGGGAATTGAGGAAGATTTTGAGGCAGTATACTATCTTGGCATCCTATTAGAACGGAAGGTGTATGAAACTATGAATGGCATAGATGTATACACCACTATTCAGTGTATTCAGAGCATGAAGTGTTACTCCTACGGTCAGCGTTTTATTTGACAAATGGTTACACACACACACACGCGCGCGCGCGCGACCATGAACTGTACATTTGAACTTCGATATAAACCTGCCTTTGCCATCATTGTGTGATTTATGTTTAACATCTAAGACATGCAAAAGGTGGGACACCTAAGATCACATGGGTTGAAATTTTGGTGGGTCCGCTCTTCACGGCATGGATGTCCTACACGCATGACTCGTTGTTCGTATAGGCATGCTACGTGTGAGAGACCCCCTGCAATGCCAGGGAGCGGATTAGGAGAGACCCCGGTCTCCCCCAAGACGGTGCAGCCCTTACCGTGGAGCCCACATTGATGTATGTATCCTCTATCCATACTGTCCATCCGTTTTTCCAGATAATTTTAGGCTATTATCCCAAAAATTAAGCAGAACCAATAATCAGGTGGACTAAACTCTAGGAAGCAGTGGTGATTGAACTTCCTATCATTAAAAATTTCTTAGGGCTTATCTTAATGTTTCCGTGGTGTTTATTTTCCATCCAGTCTGTTTATAAGGTCACATAAGCCTGGATGAAGGGGAAAAATAAATATCATCTTGATCCGAAAATTTTGTGGTCCATTAACGGTAAATCACCACTGTTTCCCATGGTATGGTCCACTTAATAATTGGATCTGCTTTATTTTTTGGATAATTTCCTAAATTGATCTGTAAAAGAGGATTTACGGCGTGGATACAGTATACATACATCAAGGTGGGATTCACAGTGAGGGCCGCACCGTCTTTGGCGAGTCCAGGGTCTCCCCTAAATCCGCTCCCGCAGTGCCTGCGTCGGGATTTTTACAGAAATAGCCCCGAGTTGTGGCTTTTTTACTAAAAGTCTAATTTTGCTTACGGCTCATCTTTTTTAGTCTTTTGACGAGAAATTGAAAATTTTACAGTCGAAATGAGAGGATAAATTTTCAATTTCTCGTCAAAAGGCCAAAAGGATAAACCAGACGATAAATTCAACTTTTAGTAAGAATAGCCACACGTCAGGGCTATTACAGTAAAAATCCCGCCCGCGTAAAAAACGTTTCTGGTTTTGAAGCAGGGAGGTTTTTATGCTCTGGCAGAGTATGACGCTCAATACTTAGGCACTCAGAAATTTTACACCTGTCATATATTACCCAAATCAACCGACCAAATTGTGAAATGGTCTGTCCATAATTGGTACTCCCAAAATTAAATTGGTTGACATATCCTAACCTTTGATTTGTACACCCTTTTTTGTGGCAGTAGGACCATTGGATATATTTCATTTTTAATCATTCCACAAATGTCCACCAATCTGATAGTCAAATTATCAAACAAGTGTAATTTTTGGTTCTTGATACATATAGACTGGGACCCATATTTGGATTGTTTAGTTTGAATTAGTTACATGCTACTTATGCCATTTCTAAGTGCCTGCTTATCATCCATAGCACCCTACCAGAGTATCACAGTTTTTCTCCTTTGAAACAGATGGCCACAAGGATATATGATGCATACATTCTCAGCATGCTAACATGCTGCACCTTCTGCCCCAATATCTAGTCTTTTGATCATCCAAGCCATACAGAATGTGGACCCATGATCCGCTCATGATCAGATGAGCTATACCACCAAAATCAATAGGCACCCAAAAAATCAGACGCAACATACAAGTCTGGACCACCTGACAAGAGAATCGGCCTGATTTTTACACCAGCTGATGTGTTGACGATGGTTTCCGGTTTTTTAATGGGTTTTATGTCCTATAAATGTCATAGGTTGGCCCCAAAAAAATAAGGGAATTTTTCAATACTACCTAATTAACATGGGATATACATTCCGGTACCTTTTTAAAAAAGGTTTGCAAAAAAACACCTCATTAATCAGTTTAATAATCATTCCACTACTTTCTGTGAGGTGGCCATGAGAGCAAATGAGTGGGTGGCTCAAGTGGGCCTCACCATGATGTCCATGTAAAATCTAGGTCTCTCAATGGGGCTGGTCAAATCCGAGATTCAATTCACTCTGAATCCGTATAATGCAGATTTGGATCTTAAAACAAGTCTTACTAGTTAAATGGACCGAATTCAGATCTTAAAATAGGTCTGATTACTTAAATGGACTGGATTTGGATTCACAAGAACATATCCGAGTTCAATCCGAATCTGATTAAGATCTTTCATGCTGGTCATCCGTTTTCCAGATTATCCACTCTTAGGTCGACCATACCATAGTAAATAATGGGATTTGCATTATTTTTCTACTAAATTAAATATATTATATTATATATTTTTTTAGATTTGTAATGGGGTGGATTCAGACCTAGATCTAACTCAAATTTGATGGTTATATGGATTTTGGATTGAAAATGGATTGGATATAGATATCGTCTTTTTGGATCCAAGTTGGATCCAAATCCGATCTGAATCCGTTTATAGATATATAGGCTTGGAGCCAAATTCAACTAGATCTGATCCAAATCCGACCCATTGAGAGCCCTAAGTAGAATCCCCCTACTACTAAGTTACCTCGTGTTAGGCCAAGGTCTCAAAACTCAGCTCCATTTGTTATTCATGTGGATTACATGATTCAAAACCGTGTATAAGGCAATGCTTGCCTTTTAAACTGTGACGGATATGATTTTTAAGATGCAAGCCTAAAATTTTGTTTGGAACCTAATGATTGAAGTGGATTTCATATAATTATCCTCGTGGGGCCCATAAAAATAAAGGGTGGGCATCCATTTACCAATTGTTTCCTCTGGTGTGGCACAGCAGAATCACATATCAGGTTGATTTTTGCCTCTATGCCTCATATACTACTAAACATCTAATGGTCTGCCGAGAGTGGATCTTACAGGGTTGGCCGCCTCAAAATCAGGAGGGGAGTGCCATGCTGGTACTTTTTTTCCTTAACACTCTCTGTACAGTTACAAAGGGATTCACATGATTTGATTTTGGCGGGACCTACTTTGATGTTTATTTAACATCTATTCCGACTACTAGCCACCTAATTCCAGTCTAGGGGTAGATCTAAAAAATCAGAATGACTTGTGCTTCAGGTGAGCTACATGAAAGAAAACAGCTGAGGAAGAGACATCCACCCTTAATTTTTACATGGCCCACTCTAATAATGATATGAAATTCACTCCAACCATTAGATGACATGCAAATATTTAGGCCTAAGGCCTGAAATCTAACCTCAACCGTGATTAAGGTGGGCCATACCCTGAGAAACAGTTTGGATGTTAATAGTCACCCTATGCGTTGTTTCTAATCATGCAGTCCAGAGGTTATTTTTTAAGCCCTTGGCCTAACATGAGGTGAAGCACCGATGGTAAGGATGAATTTGACATAAATATTATGGTGGGCCCACCCAAGCAGTTGACCCATTTGCTCGTACGCACACCCAAGCGGGATAATAATAATAATACCGGTCAATGAGGTAACTAATTGTAAACCTTTTTGAAAAAGGAGCCAGAATCTAAATTTCATATTTATTAAATAGTTGTTTGCTAAATTCTAAAATAATAATGCAACGTCTAGGTTTACTAAGACTGGACCACATGCAAGCATGGCTTTCCCACTTACATTTTGAAATTTGAACTCTCCGCTGACTATTCTCAAGCTAAAAACAAAAAGAGAATAAATTAATGCTCGGGCGTAGTGTGATGAATGAAACGCAGGTATTTTAGAATTGCTTTGCGTTGCGTGACCTGCAAGTAAATCATATTGAACTGTCCAAATAATGGGTCCCACTTTATGTCTCATCAACCAAAGCTTAAGATTATTAGACGGTTAAACCAAATGATCCTATTTCAACAGACCAGTGTCCGGAAATCAGAGCTAAAGAATATTTAACAATTCTGATTTTGGGACTGTGACTTGGCGATTGTTTCCACAATTTTGTTGGTTTGATTGGAGTTAATGTATGCCTTATGTATAATATCTTAAGTGTCTGTGTATCAACCGTTATACACTACCAGAGTATCAAATAACTACCATTAAATAATGTTTCACACAAAACGGGATAAGGTCGTGTTTCCTCTTTAAAATAATAATATTATTATTATATCATCCCGACCACCAAAACTCAACTTTTAGCTAAGAAATATATTAATATAATAAAAGGATTACGTATTAATGCAATCTAAGAAATATATTAATGTAATAAAGGGATTACCTATTATTGCAATCAGAGGTGGCAACAAGCCTTTTTGGGCATGGACTGGCCTGTCACTATAAGGCCCTAGACTGACCTGGGCCCAACAAAGCAGTCCAAGCCCAAGACAGAAACTTGTTCGAGCTTGGGCCCAACTCATCCCATTTCTCACTTCAACCCAAAAGATGTCATTTTTGTTTTTCTTCCCCCTGTAAGTTCTCTGGTACATTTTTTAAGCCCATCCCACAGTCTAGCTAACAGGTCCAAGCCCAACCCAAAGCCAATCCGTCCCACCAGGCCGGGCGGGCCGCCCAGTCAATTGCCAACCGTAAGTACAATGTTGTCCATCAGCCCTTATTTATTTTAAAGGATTTGCCCATCATAGTCTCGGTCCGAGGCCAGGCCAAATTATAATATTTGTCATTTTCATTTGCTTAACTAATCAATGACTTTTTATGGGCACATTTGGGAAGTGTGTGTCTATGAGATTGGAACTTTGGATTGACCGCACAACAAGAAATCACACTTATTCAATCTTGACCATTCGATTAGAAGGATTTATACCGAAGACTATGATAACCATTTGTTAAATCTCTACCAATTGTCCACCAGATAACCCTAACATTTGGTTTGTGGTCCAACAACCTATGGCTGGGCTAGGCTAGGGCCCGGTCAAGCCAGACTAGCCCTCTAATTAAAAAAAGTAAATGATCAGCAGTCCAATCTAATAATAGTTTTTTAAGGGGTATCCCATCCATCCATGACAAGTAGCATCATACATTTGAGAATTTTTTTTCTTCAATTAGAGATATCAGTACGCCATTTGTTTTTTTACATGAGCATGTTTTGTCATTGTGACCAGGTGGGCCAATTGGGTCTTCCATCTAGGATTCAACGTCCGGGCGGGCCCTGTTGTGTCTCTAGCATCAGTTTATGATCTTGAGAAAAATGAATTTAGGCGCGTGTTATATAAGGGACATGTATCGGAGCTGTTTGTGCCATACATGGATCCATCGGAGGAATGGTACTACAAAACATTTTTTGATGCTGGAGAGTACAGTTTCGGCCTATGCGCTTCCTCACTCGAACCCCTGATCGACTGCCCCGCCAATGCAGTATTCATGGATGGCTACTATGCCGGGCAGGACGGGCAGACTGTTAAGGTGTCGAACGTTTTTTGTGTGTTCGAGCGGTATGCTGGGGACGTTGCATGGCGGCACACAGAGACTGCTATCCCGGGGAAAGTGGTAAGTGGTTTTCCAGTGAGCATTAGTGGTATTCAGTGATCGTATTGTGGTATTGTCGATAAGAATTTGATGGTTTTGCAGATAAGGGAGGTGAGGCCGGATGTGAGCCTTGTGGTGAGAATGGTCTCGACCGTTGGGAACTATGACTACATTGTCGATTGGGAATTTAAGCAGAGCGGCTCAATAAAAGCAGGGGTATGTTGGAATTTACTTTAATTGCCGGAAAAACTTTGATACTCAGTAAGGTGGGATGGTTGATACTCAGCGCTGGGAAACTGTACACGTGGCATACGAGTAACTAAAATCCAAATAGTGAGACCCTATTTATGTAGAACATAAACCAAAATTTACACTGCTAAGATTATTTATAACTGAGTGGTGGACATTTAATGAAGGGTTGAAATGTAAAATAGTGAATGGTCCAAAATGAAGTAAGAATATCTATTAATAAAAAAAATTAGAGCCTATAAATCAATTTTATTTTGGAGTTGTGTGCACGCATCTACAGTGGGTCCCGCAATTTGCATAGTTAAATATGAGTTATTACATCCCACGTGTAAAATTCGCCGGGTGCCTGCACATCAACCATCACACCTTGCCTGTGTATCAAGGACTCCCATTCTATCAAACATTGTCCACCCCACCTATCAAACATTGTATACACGAGTGGCACGGAAACACTGGCAGACTAGTTGAAGATCTGGACCGCTTATCCAGCAGACCCTACTATGAAATGACCATGGCCCAAAATCTAGGGGAATTAAATGCTCTCAACCGTTACAACTGGAGAGTTGTCTTCTGAAAGAACGTTTAGAATTGTTGAATCAACGCCAAACTTGTGTGTTGTGCACTGTCCATAGCCAGCGCCATCAGATGAGCGGTTCAGATCTTGTACTGTCCAACATAAATGTGTCCAACAGACATCTTATCTTATTAACAGCAATGCCCTTGAGAATTGAAATTAACCAATATGCAAATGTGCGAATTTTGTAATAGGTGGGGCTAACGGGTATTTTAGAGGTGAAAGGGGTGCCGTATACTCACACGGACCAGATCAAGGAAAATGTCTACGGCACGCTCCTGGCTGAGAACACTGTTGGGGTCTATCATGATCACTTCCTCACCTATTACCTGGATCTTGACATCGACGGTGATCAGAACTCCTTCGTCAAGGCCAAGATGAAGACGGTACGAGTGATGGACGGCAGCTCACCTAGGAAAAGCTATTGGACGGTCGTTAAGGAAACTGCAAAAACAGAAGCAGATGCCAGAGTCCCACTTAGCTTCGAGCCGTCCGATCTTTTAGTGGTGAACCCTAATAAGATGACAAAGGTGGGGAACCATGTGGGCTACCGGCTGATAACCGGATCACCGGCCGCTTCCCTTTTATCAGACGATGATTACCCTCAGATACGTGCAGCCTACACTAAGTATCCGGTGATGGTGACCGCATATAACAGGTCACAGAAGTGGGCCGCGGGTCTTTATGCGGACCAGAGCCGAGGGGACGACACCTTAGCCGTTTGGAGCCAAAGGTAGGTATTGTTGGTAGTAGTTGGTCAACGAAAGGAATGTGCACACATGGGCCACACACATTACACAACAACGTGGGCTGTCAATGGATACGGCCCAATGGGCCTGGTTGGCTCGCTGATGACTCTCCAAATGTGGCCCAGGATCACAGTGAAAGGCCCAAGCTAGAGCCCGGCGATCTGGGCTGTTCATTGAGTCTGCCATGAGATATGGCAAAATTCCCTTGAAACCCTAAATAGTGGAGCCCACTGGTTCTTAGGCATAGGCCTGATCCCAGCTTCATAAAGTCCCCAGCAGCACAACGAGCCAGCCCGGCCCATTAACGGCCCAAGTCCTATTCAAAATGGTGATCAGATAGAGTGATCCTTGACCTATGAAGAAGTTTCGTGGCCCACCAGCAGGTCCATACATCTACTAAGTGGTGTATCTCCCACCGTTTGATCACCGACGTATCATGATTTGATGGTGATCAACATGATCTCAAATGTATACACCATAAACTGTATTGTTCCTCTTGTTTACTATAGAGGAGGAACAGCTCTGGGCCAGGCTCATCAGCAGATATGTAGTTTGTGCACATGTGGGTCCCATGGTTCAGTAGATTGAAAGATATCACCGTTTGATGTGGTGGCCGCAAATGGACGTCTATGAGAAAAACTCAGGCCCATCGATCAAAGGAAGAAGATCACCACATTGAAGGGGATTGGAATATTCCAATCTGAAAGATATAGTACTGTACATCCTCTATAAAAAAAAAACAAAAAAAAAAAATGAGGCCCATCAAAGCATGGCCACCAAACCATGGGCACCACGTGTTCATATACATGTGCTCAGAAGACATAAAAGCGTGGTGGATAAAAGCCCGATCAGGCAGTTTAGACCATCTGATATATGCGGGTTTTGGGCCACTGCCAACCCATCTTTCAGGCACGTTAGATCAATGGTCTAGATCTCTTCCACATCTTCCGTGTGAAAGGGAATGGATCCATTCTAACTTACGCGCGTGTACTAACAATCTATCAGTTCCAGTATGCTTGTATTGTTAGCTGATTGAATCATTGGACGGATTGGATGAGTTTATGCAGGAATAGGACCATAGAGAACACGGACATCGTGTTATGGCATACGATCGGCTTCCATCACATCCCTTACCAGGAGGATTTTCCAGTAATGCCGACTCTGAGCGGCGGCTTCGAGCTCAGACCATCCAATTTCTTCGAGGGCAATCCACTGCTCAAATCAAAGCCTCCTAAGCATGGGCCGTGGCCCAAATGCACCATCACGACCCCAAGTCCATAGGCCGGACGGATCAAGCTAGCACAAGAGCACGTTGTGTCGGTCAGCAACCTTATTTGTGAAAGAAACAAAGCAAGTGGATTTTAGAGTTGTTAGATGCAATTGTCTCATTTAAATAATAATGCTTTGATTTGTCCTGCTTATTAAATGGATTACTAATTTAGTCTCATATATGATAGGGAAAGGAATTGAGCAGAGAGCATTTGTCAGTAGAATCTTTTTGTGAAAAATATGATATATTATGCTCTAGCATGTATGCACACGAGATCACTCCAAAACAAAAAAAAAAAGAACAATTAAGCTGAGCATTTTTATTTATTTATTTATATTTTTTTGACATTTGGACATGATATTTCACCTGCTCCAAAATTATTTTAAGACATGACTCATATATAATGTAGACATGAACCATAAAGCACAATTTAATACTTCCAAATGCACAAAAACATTTCATAATACATACACTTTTTCAATACAAACAATAAATATGTTAAATTATCACCGACTAAAACTTAATCATTCGCCCAATATATTTCTTTTACAATAAAATCATCCTAAAAGGAAGCTAGAACTAGGTAAAATAAAATGAATTTTTAGAAACTCTGCTCTACTCACATTTCTGAGTTGATCCCAATCTTAAAAATTTTAAATTCCAAAAAAGTGAGTTCGGAAGCTCGGTGAGGAAAATTCTTACTTGTTTCTAAATATTTATACTTTTCAAAAATAAACAAGTTTTTCAAAATAGCAGGTAATCAAAATAGAAGGTTTTGATCTAAGCTTCAAGATTTTAGCCTCGTCCACTGCAAAACAACAGTTAATTATATCAATCTACAGAGATGTTCAGTTGACCATCTAGGTCGTTCATTATGTCTGCCAGACATTTCACGGGCTACTGTGAAGAAATCACATCCGATCAATTTCAAATTGATGGCCAAGATCATTTCTTACAAACCCTTCTCATGTGCATGTATGCTAGTGAAGGTTATCAGGTAAAAAAGTGACGTGAAAAGTGCCCCTTAACCAGTGCGTTATGCGTAATGTAACATGCATGGCCCAAGGGCTGAGGTGGCTAGATGATCATAACCGTCTGTCTACTACTAAGAGTTATCATGGTTGTCACACGGTCTAATTATCATGCTGAAAGAATGATCCTGGCCGTTGATATTTGCAAATGAATGTGAACCGTTGAATCTCTTTAACAATCCACATTCCACCGCTCACATCAGCCCATAGTAGTGTCAAGTAGATAGACGGTTTACCATCAGCTGAAGTCTTTGCATGTGGGATGAGAGCGTGAATCTCATGTGATGATTCTCGCAAATGTCTTTACCTAATTGTCAATGACAACATCTCATTGAAAATGGAGAAAGCGTGGACCCCACTCCTCACTTTTGACTCGTAGATGATTCGTCTGCCCATCCAAATCATAGAGAAAAACGAAATCAGGCAATTAATATATGAAAAATGATCACAACCGTTTAATCATGATCTGATGGTTGTAACTTGTTGGGGCATCCACTTGGCAGCCAATTTGTCAAATCTGGATGGTCAAGTTAAATAATGGGAGCTTATTCAATGCCATCTCTCTCAGGAGGCACACCTGGCCATGATCCTAGCCGTTCATCCAATGGGCTCCACAACTGATTGTCTATTCGCGAGAAAATTACAGGGACCGAACAAATTTGTCAAATTTCTTTGAGGATCGATGCTCACGTTACCGATTCTGGTGGTAACGATTCGAAATGGCCCCACCTGATGCGTGTACTTCCCTTGTGTTTGGGTAGGAGCCCAAAGATCAAGACGATCTAAAACTCAGGTGGGCCCCACTGCAGTAATGAGTTGGGAGGTGATGTCCACCATTGGTTTCACTGGACCATAACTGAGTTTCAGAATGGCCTTATTTTTGTGGCCCATCATCAAGGTGGCATGCATGTGTCGGATGGATGGATCTGATGCCATTGATGGAGCCTGCACGAAATCAAGGGTAGGCATCCCTCCAAATGTTCCCTGTTGTGTGGCCCACCTGAATTTTGGATTCACCTAATTTTTTAGCTCATGGCCCACCATGGAAGGGTGAATATGATGAATGGGTTGGATATCATCTATGAATCACGTGAGGCTTATTATAAGGTTACCATCTGATCATTTTTCTTTTTATGAACCATTCAAAAATGGATCCACCCAATGAAAATGAAATGAACGGTCCAGATTTCTCACACGGTGACTCACGTGCCCCTCTAGTCATCGAACCAGCTGGCGAACTTCCCCCATGGACTTTTCTTTATAGTTTTCTCCCTTTTATATGTGATAACCTTCCCTTACATTGTCATCATCTAAGACCATGATTCCAACCATCACGACCCTCATCTTCTTCCTCCTTCCTCTCTCCATCTCTTCAGTCCGCGCACACCCTCTGGACCCTCTTACCCCTTCTGAAATCCACACCGTCCGATCCATCATCAAAGGCTTAAACCTCAGCTCTATCCGACGGTTAAACTTCCAGTACGTGGGCTTAGACGACCCAGACAAACCAACCATCCTCTCATGGCTATCCAATCACAGCAACACAACCCCACCTCGCCGGGCCTTTGTGATTGCACTAATTAATAAGCAAGCCCATGAGATTGTAGTGGACTTATCAAACCGTTCGATCGTGTCTGATCATATCCACAATGGTTTTGGCTACCCTTTACTCACATTCAAAGAACAAATTGCTGCTAATGCGTTGGCGCTGAATTACACTCCATTTATAGAGTCAGTTAGAAAGAGGGGCCTAGATTTATCACAGGTTGTGTGCGAGACATTTTCTGTTGGATGGTTCGGTGAGAAGAGAAAGGGGAAGAGAGTGATCAAGATCCTATGCTTTTACCGTGCCGGGACTGAGAATTTCCTTTTAAGGCCGTTGGAAGGTATAGCGCTGACCGTCGATTTGGATGCCTTGGAGATAACAGAATACTCAGATCGGTTGAGAATTCCTATGCCGAAAGCTGACGGAACCGACTACCGGGCATCGGTGCAGAAGCCTCCGTTCCCTCCAGAAACCAAATACATAACGGTTGTCCAGCCCGATGGCCGGAGCTTCGAAATCGACGGGCACATGGTCAGGTGAGCTTGATTTTCTTAAATATACACGATAGTTTGGTGTATATTCATCATCCGCCGTCCATTCTGTTTAAGGAATATCTGGAATCACTATCTCATGTTCCATGGACCCAAGTGGGCAATATACTATCTTTGAAATCGGATTGCTCTCCGCACGCTCTTATCGTGCAGAGTAAACTCAGTTGGGCCCACCTAGAATGTATGTGCTTTGTCTATTCACGTCCATATGTTTTTCCAGCTCATTTTAGTGCTTTAGCCCAAAATTTAAGCATATCCAAATCTCAAGTGGACCATGCCACGGGAAACAGTGGAAATAATGATTTCCACCGTTGAAACCTTCCTAAGACCTACATTGATGTTTATTTGTCATCCAACCTATTCATAAGATCACATGGATATTGATGGAGGGAAAACACAAATATCAGCTTGATCCAAAACTTCTGTGTCCTCTGAGAATTTTTCAATGGTAGACATTCAGTTCACACTTTTCTTGTGATGTGGTCCACTTTAGATATTGATATGCTTCATTTTTTTGCACCGTACATAAAATTTTCTGTTAAGATGGATGGACGGAGTGGATAAAATACATAGATCACTGTGGGGCCAACAGAGTTTACTCCGCACGCTACTCAGTACGCCGCTTCCCACGACATTTTGGTGGGTCCTCTCTTCACGGGCGCGGATTTCCTGCCAAAGCCTGACATTTTGGTGGGTCCTCTCTTCACGGGCGCGGATTTCCTGCCAAAGCCTTGCGCAGGAAGTTCCTGCGCTAGAACCAAGGTGGGCCCACAGTGATATTTTGTGATAAATCCACGCTGTCCATGCATTTTGAGAGCTCATTTTAGTACCTGAGAACAAAAATGAACCGGATCCAAGACTCAAGTGAGCTGAAAACGTGAGGATTGAACGCCCACAGTTGAAATGTTTGGGGAGCCACAGGAGTTTCGAATCAGGATAATATTTGTGTTTCCAGTTCATCCCAATAGTCGTGACATTATGAACTGTATGAATGTTATAGAATCATAACTGTGGACCCAGAGAGGCTTAAACGGTGGTAATTTACCCCAAATCCAAGACTCCCGTGGCCGAACTAAAGGAAAAGGGGTAGGTAAATTACTACCGTTGGAACCTCCTTAGGGTCTACAGTAATGTTTATATGACATCCATACCGCTCATAACGTCAGTACTATTAGGATGAACTGGAAACACAAATATTATCAGGATTCGAAACTCCTGTGGCTCCACAAATATTTCAACTGTGGACGTTCAATCCTCACGTTTTCGGCCTACCTGAGTCTTGGATTCGGTTCATTTTGTTTTCGTGTCTTAAATTGAGCTCCCAAAACAGGGGTTTATCAAAAAAATCACTGTGGCCCCCACCTTGGCTCCCCGCGCAGGAACTTCCTGAGCGAGGCTTTCGCAGGAAATCCGCGCCGCCCATGTGAAAGACCCATGCAATGCCACTGTCACTATGGAACGTCTCTCCTCTTGTTTCAAACGGGGGGTTTATTTGATGCTCTGGCAGAGCATGACGCTCGATACTTAGGCACTAAGAAACTTTACACCTGTCATTCATTAACTCAAATTCAACTGACCAAATTGTGGAACCGGGCTTTCCCTAATTCATATTCCCAAAGTTAGATTGGTTGACATATACCCTAACCTTTGATTTGCATACCGTTGTTTGTGGCAGTAGGACATGGGATATATTTCATTTTTCACCGTCCCAAAAATGTCTACAAATCTGATAGTCAAGTTATCAAATAAGTGTAATTTTTTGTTCCTGATGTATCTAGACTGGGACTCATATTTGGATAGTTTTTGAATTACTTATATGCTACTGATGCAACTTTTAAGTGCCTGCGTATCATCCATTGCACCCTACCAGAGCATCAAAGTTTTTCTCTTTTGAAACAGATGACCACAGACACGCAGTCTACTAGTTGCATGTGAAACAACTGGAAGAGGGATGATGATATACATCCTCAGCATGCTAATCTTAACATGCCGCACCTTCTCCCCCAATATCTAGTCTTTTGGTCATCCAAACCATACAGAATGTTGACCCATTACGAAGAATGTTTGGCTGATCCACTCATCAATGATTGCCCATGCCACCAAAATTAATGGGCACCCAAAAAATCAGACCCAACACATGAGTCTGGCCCACCTGACAAGTGAATAAGCCCGATTTTTACAACAGATGATGTTTACGATGGTTTCCATTTTTTTAATGGACTTTTTGTCCTGCACATGTTAACCGCCGCCATGAGAGCAGATGGGTGGGTGGCTCTGGTGGCCCCACCATGATATTTATGTAAAATCCCCCCAACAACAAGGTTAGTCACCCCGTGCTAGGCCAAGATCTCAAAATCAGCTCCATTGGTGATTTAGGTGGTTTACATGATTCAAAACAGTGTACAAATTAGCAATGCTCATCCTCCAAACTATCTCCACTAGTATGTCTCACATGAATCACGGATAGATATGATTTTTGGACGTGTGCCTAAATTTTTGTTTGGAATCTAATAATTGGAATGAAGTTTATACAATTATCACAGTGGGCCTCATAAAAATCAAGGGTGGGCATCTATCTCCCAACTGTTTCTTTTGTTTTGGCCCAACAAAATCATGTATCAACCTGATTTTTTGCCTTTGTGCCACGTATAGTGCCACGCATCTAATGGCCAGAGTGGATCTTCAATAAACATCACAGTTAGCACCTCAAAATCAAGAGGGGAGTGTCATGCTGGTCCCTTTTATCCCTGTGCAGTTACGAAGGCATGTATGTACCAGACTTAGATTTTTGGCATGATCCACCTTGATGTTTATGTAACATCTACTCCGACCTATAGCTGCCTAATCCTAGTTTCAGCCTAGATGTAAACAATCAGAATTACCTGTGATTCAAGTGAAGTACTACAAAAACAAAAACAAAACAAACAAACAAACAAAAAACAAAATGCCTAGGGGGAGAGATGTCAACCCTTGATATTTACTAGGCCTATTGTGATTATTATATGAAATCCACTCCAACCTTAGATGCCATGCAAATAGTTAGGCCTAGGGCCTAAAAGTGAGACTCAACTGTGGTTCAGGTGTGTCATACCCAAGAGAAATAGTTTGGAGGGTGATTATTGCCTTGTTCATGTTTCAAATCATGTAGTCCACCTAAATCATACATGGAGGTTATTTTTTGGGCCTCTAGCTTAACATGAAGCACCTTGTGGTCAAGATGGATTTTGCATAAACATCACAGTGAGGCCAAGAAGCTAACCCATTTGCTCACGTGCACACCCAAGTAAGATGGGTCCTTACTCATTGCCTTGGTGGTAGACTCACGAGAGTTTCAACACGAGCTCATGGGTTTAAGTGCTCATTGCCGTGAAATCCATATCATGGCATGTGGCATGTGCAGTACTGTGAGTTTTGTGTAAAGAAAAGAAAAAATGTAAAAATGATAACAATACCAATGAATAAGGTAGATTTTTGAAAACTTTTTTTAATTTTTTTTATGGGTTAGTTCACACATCTCATTGTTAGTACACTCACTCACCCTTGTTAGTCACATCACAATGTTAGCCACCTGGGAATCGATGCCGTGACCGCGGGGTTGAAATGAGGCTATCTTCACTCGGATGTTTGAAAAAAAAAATTTATATTAATTAGGTAGTCCTTTGCAAAATTCCCTAAAAATAATGCAACGTGTAAGCGTGGACCAAATGCAAGCATGGCTTTCCCTCTTATAGTTTTAAATTCGAATTCTCCATTGACAATTTGCATGCTAAATACCAAAAAAAATAATAATAATAATAAATAAATAAATAAAAGAGGATAACTTGATACTCAAGCACAGCTATATGAATGATATGCAGGCACTTTAAAATTACCTTGTGTTACGTGACTAGCAAGTAAATCACATTGAACTGTTCAGATTATGAGTCTCAGTTTATGTCCCATCAACCAATGATCCTATTTAAGATTATTTAACAATGATCCTATTTGGACGATTAAACCAATGATCCTTTTTGGACGATTATTTGGACGATTAAACCAATGATCCTATTTAAGATTATTTAACAATTGGAATTTTGGGACCGTGACTCGGCGATTGTTTCCACAGTTTAGTTAGTTTAAGTAGAATTCCGAGTGTATAATATCTGAGTATCTGTGCATCAAACGTCATGCACTACGAGAGTATCAAATAACTACTCTAAAAACGATGTTTCACGTGAAACAAAAGATAAAGTCGATCGTATTTCCTCTTCAAAATAATTTTATCAGTATGTCATCCCGACTACCAAAACCCACCTTTTAGCTAAGAAAAATATTAATGTAATAAAAGGATTACGTACAACTGCAATCAGAGGTGCCAACAGGCCTCGTATGGGCCTGAACTGGCCTGTCACTATAAGGCCCTAGCCTGAATGTACCCAACAAATTGTTTGGGCTTGGACCCAACTCACACTATTTCTCAGTTCAATCCAAAAGAAGTCTTTTTTCTTCTTTTTTTTATTCCCTCCTCCCGTAACTTCTCTGGTACATTTTTTTAAGCCCCATCCCACATGCTAGCGTGTGGGCACCCAATCAATTGCCACCCATAATGTTGCCTATCAGAAGCTTCGTCTTCTTTTTTTCTTTTTCTTTTTTTGTGGGGGGTGGCTAACACGTTAGTACACCCCACCTATAGCCACACCCTACTTGGGAATCGATGCCAAGACCTCAGTGTTAAAACAAACTTATTTATTTTAAAGCATTTGGGCATCATAATATTTGGCACTTTCTTTTACTGAACTTATCAATGACTTGTTATAGACACATTTGGGAAGTGTGTATGAGATTGGAACCAATGATATAAGCTATACCTTCGATGGACCACACACCAAGAAATCACACTTATTCAATCTTGACCATTCGATTATAACGGAAACTATTTTTCATGATAAACATTTTTAAATCTCCACCAATCGTCCACCAAATAACCTCATTTGGTTTATGGTCCGAGTCAGGACAGACCAGCCCTCTAACAAAAAAAATAAAAAGAAAAGTAAATAATCAAAAGTCCAATCTAAGAGTTTTTTAGGGGCATCTCATCCATCCATAACAAGTAGCATCATATTGAGAAGATTTTCTTCAATTTGAGATATCAGTCCATTTATTTTTTTACATGACCAGGTTTTGTCACTGTGACCAGGTGGGCCAATTGGGTCTTCCATCTAGGATTCGATGTCCGAGCGGGCCCTGTTGTATCTCTAGCATCAGTTTATGATCTCGAGAAAAATGAATTTCGGCGTGTGTTGTATAAGGGACATGTATCGGAGCTGTTCGTACCATACATGGATCCTTCGGAGGAATGGTACTATAAAACATTTTTTGATGCTGGAGAGTATGGTTTCGGCCTATTTGCCTTCTCGCTCGATCCCCTGACCGACTGCCCCGCCAATGCAGTATTCATGGATGGCTACTATGCCTGGCAAGACGGGCAGCCTGTCAAGATGTCCAATGTTTTCTGTGTGTTTGAACGGTATGCTGGGGACGTTGCATGGCGGCACACAGAGACTGGTATCCCGGGGAAAGTGGTAAGTGGTTTTCCGGTGAGCATAAGTGGTTTTCAGTGGTGGTATTGTGGATGAGAATTTGGTAGTTTTGCAGATAAGGGAGGTGAGGCCAGATGTGAGCCTTGTGGTGAGAATGGTCTCCACCGTTGGAAACTATGACTACATTGTCGACTGGGAATTTAAACAGAGCGGCTCAATAAAAGCAGGGGTATGTTTGGAATTTACTATAATTTCAAAGAGAAGAAATTTGATACTCAGGCAAGGTGGGATAGTTGATAGTCGAGGCTAGAAAATTGTACACGTGGCATTCGAGTAACTAAAATCCAAATAGTGAGGTCCTATTTAGATAAATAGAACAAAAACCAAAATTTATACAGATAAGATTATTTATGATTAGCTTACTGGTGAACATTTAATGAATGGTTGAAATGTAAAATAGTGAATGGTCCAAATTGAAGTTAAAAATATCTATTAATCAAAGATTAAAGCCTATAAATCTATTTGATTTTGGAGTTATGAGCAATCTACAGTGGATCCCACAACTTGCATAGTTAAATATGAGTTAGTACATCCCACGTGTAAAATTCGTGTGTGCCTGAGTACCAACCATCACACTTTGCCTTAGCAATCTTATAGTGGGTCCCACAATTCGTGTGTGGATGATCTAAACCGTTCGGACAGGAACGTCCTTTTCTGATTGAGTGTTTTGGGATTTGTCTAATCAAAACCAAACTTGGGTTGTGCCCTGCCCATAGAGAGCGCCATCAGATGAGCGGTTCAGATCTTGTTCTTTCCAACACAAATGTGTCCGACTAACATCTTGTGTTATTGACAGCAATGCCCCTAGGAATTGAAATTAACATGCATTTGTGATTTTCTCTTATTTCCTTATAATAGGTGGTGCTGACGGGTATTTTGGAAGTGAAAGGGGTGCCGTACACTCACACGGACCAGATCAAGGAAAATGTCTACGGCACGCTCCTGGCAGAGAACACTGTTGGGGTCCACCATGATCACTTCCTCACCTATTACCTGGATCTTGATATCGACGGTGATCAGAACTCCTTCGTCAAGGCCAAGATGAAGACGGTACGAGTGATGGACGGCAGCTCACCTAGGAAGAGCTATTGGACGGTCGTTAAGGAAACTGCAAAAACAGAAGCAGATGCCAGGGTCCCACTTAGCTTGGAGCCGTCCGATCTTTTAGTGGTGAACCCCAATAAGATGACTAAGGTGGGGAACCATGTGGGCTACCGGCTGATAACCGGATCACCGGCCGCTTCCCTTTTATCGGACGATGATTACCCTCAGATACGTGCAGCCTACACTAAGTATCCAGTGATGGTGACCGCATATAACAGGTCAGAGAAGTGGGCCGCGGGGCTTTATGCGTACCAGAGCCGAGGGGACGACACCTTAGCCGTTTGGAGCCAAAGGTAGGTATTGTTGGTAGTAGTTGGTCAACGAAAGGAATGTGCACACATGGGCCACACACATGACACAACAACGTGGGCTGTCAATGGAATGGGCCTGTGGGCCAGGTGGGGCTGCCAGGATTTTGACAGTACCAATAAAAGGCCCGAGCTAGAGCTAGAGCCCGGCCACCAATTTATATGCAAGATCTGGGCTGTTCATTGAGTGTGCCATGAGACATGACAAAAAATGCCCTTGAAACCCTAAACGGTCAGGCCCACAGGCTCTTAGACATGGCCCGAGCCAGCCTTCACAAAGGCCCAAAAGCGCATGAGCCAGGCCAGTCTGTTGAGAGCCCAAATTCTATTCAAAATGGTGATCAGATAGGGTGATCCTTCAACTATGAAGGAGGTTTGCGGCCCACTAGCAGGTCTACACATCTAGGTGGGCCTGACTGTTTAGGTTTGTAATCCACTCACAGGGGATAACAATTTTCCAATCTGGGAGATAAACGGTACATCCTCTATTAAAAATTGAGGCCCATCAAAGCATGGTCTTTAAACCATGGGCATCACGTCTACATAAACATGCGATCAAAAGACATAAAAGCGTGGTGGGAAGAAACACCCTAAATCCCGATCAGGGAGTTAAGACCATCCGATCGATGCGGGTTTTGGGCCATTGCCAACCCATGTTTCAAGCACGTTAGATCAATGGTCTAGATCTCTTCCACGTCTTCCGTGTGAAAGGGAATGGATCCATTCTAACTTACACGAGTGTACTAACAATCTATCAGTTCCAGTATGCTTGTATTGTTAGCTGATTGAATCATTGGACGGATTGGATGAGTTTATGCAGGAACAGGGCCATAGAGAACAGAGACATCGTTTTGTGGCATACGATCGGCTTCCATCACATCCCTTATCAGGAGGATTTTCCAGTAATGCCGACGCTGAGCGGTGGCTTCGAGCTCAGACCGTCCAATTTCTTCGAGAACAATCCACAGCTCAAATCAAAGCCTCCAAAGCATGGGAAGTGGCCCAAATGCACCATCACGGCCACAAGTCCATAGGTTGGATGGATCAAGCCAAGCACAAGAGCACGTTCTGTCCGTCACCGACCCCATTTATGAAACAAAGAGCTGTTAGATGCAATTGTCTCATGTGTACCAAATGTTGGAGGTATTTCACAGGTATAAAAGAAAACTAAGAAAAATAATGACTGACAGGGAGAGTGCTATATATTTCTCACTGAAAGCCTCCTTGTGAAAAATGTGATATATTATGCTCTAGCACGTAATGGCGTGTGAAGCAACTCTCTCCTTCTCTCTCTCTCTCTCTCTCAAAAATCAATCAACTGGGCATTTGCACATGATACTCACACATTGGATGGGTGTGGATCTAACCCTGGTCGTGGGAAGCGGTTTTCGCAAGGGATCCCTTTATTTGAAGTCTTTTATTAAAAAAAAAAATTGTTTTTTTGTTATAATTTTTCAAGCACAACTAAAGGCCGCTCTCCTTTAAAAATTTGTCACTCCCAGTTGATTTCTTTTCTTATTTTTTTTCTTTTTTTCTTTTTTAGCATATGGAAGAGGTGGTGGTGTTTTCTTTTAAAGTATGATGTTGGGACTTCTTGTTGGGAAGAAAATCGGCCTTGCAGCAAAAGCAAGAAAAATCAAAAGATGGCAATCACATAATGATCAAACAAATCAATACGCATAAGAACTCAATCTGATTTTAATATGGAAAATCCCTCACAAGTAAAACAACCATGGCACAAAGCGAATAATTCACTATGAAATTAAAGTTTCAAGAAAATGAAGAAAACTTACTTGGATCTAGCCCCATAAAAGAAACCCAAGCTAACCCTAGCTATTTCTCTCACCCTAGTGTAAGAAACTCTATATTGCGGAATACATAGGACCTTGCTGTGCATCGGATATGTAGATCTTAATAAACTGAATAAACACATACCTGTCTGGTGAGCCATTGTGAATTAGAGATCTGGATCTTCCTCTCCTGGGATTGCTGTAGAGAAAACCTTAGATGGGGCTTGTTTTTAGTGTAATCCCGGATTGGGGACCCAGCACCCTTTAAATAGGGTTTGTAGTGGGTGTGGCAGTGTTTGAAACCCACCAAAACACTACCACCCTTGCTCCACACGAATTTGGCTATCAGGAATCCATGTTCAACTACAATACTGCCTCAGGCAGTGTAGACGCGCAACCCCTCTTAATTCTGTAGCTCACGACTATAATGGGGTCCACTGATTAGTCCACACATGAATCTGCATCTGTATTCAAATCTGGACCATTGATCAGTCGGCCCACTATATAGAAAACTTACATTCTCCCACTTGGGCCATACTGTTCAATGTCACGGATTTTAATTATACCTAAGTGGTCAACCAATATGTCAGATTCTGTGGACAACGTCTTTTCCAATCTAGTCCATCAAGACTACTAATACTAGATCGTGGTAGTCTACACAACATTAATTAAGGCGAAGTGAGACGAATCACGGTCACTAGTATCATCAATCTTAATGACGTAGATTGTGGACATGGTCGTGTGGTATGAAGGTTACACTCAAGTGTGACTGAAAGTGCCTACCTTCAAGAGGTCCTAGGAGCTTTCTTAAGATGTCTCCAATGAGACAATACTGAAATTCTACTATTCTCAAAATATATTGTGCACACCAAATGAGAGAAATAGTATAACCAAAAGATGGAATCATCAAAGTAAATGAGATCTCTACAAGTGTCTGAACAAAATAGATATAAACTGAATCTTAAAACTCCCACTAACTAAATGTATCTGTGAGGTCAATGACTCCCATAGACACTACATGCTCCTGAAATGGCGCCACAGGAAGCCCTTTAGTGAGAGGATCGGCTATCATCTCTTTAGTACCGATAAGCTGAATAGACACCTGATGATCCCGCACTCTATCCTTTACAACATGATACTTTACGTCGATATGCCTCGACCTTGATGAGTGCTTGTTGTTATACGAGAAACTGACCGCAGCTGAACTGTCACAAAATATTCTCATAGGTTTTGGGATATGCTCCAAGACCCGTAAACCAGTGAGAAAACTCTGTAGCCACACCGCCTGATTTGTGGTTTCATGACATGCGATGAATTCTGCCTCCATAGTAGATGAAGCTGTGGTGGACTGCTTTACGCTTTTCCAGGACAGCTCCTCCACTCATAAGAAAAATGTAACCAGACGTTGACCTTCTTATGTCGACGCAGCCTGCATAATCTGCGTCTGAATATCCGACCAAATCCAAACGATCGGTTTTGCTGTAGGTGAGTGCAAAGTCTTTTGTCCGTTGCAGGTAGCGCAATATTTTCTTCACTGTAGTCCAGTGTTGAATTCCTGGATTAAAGAGGTACCTGCCTAACATTCCAACCACGAAGGCAATATCCGGACGCGTACAGACCTGAGCATACATTATACTCCCCACTGCTGACGCGTACGGAATTTCCTTCATGCGATCCTTTTCCAAATCATTCTTGGGGCACTGAAAATTTTCGAATTTGTCACCTTTAACTATAGGTGATTGACCAGGAGAGCAATTCTGCATGCTGAACCGTTCGAGTATCCTACCAATGTAGGCTCTCTGTGACAAACCAAGCAGTCCTCGAGATCTATCCCTATGAATCTCGATGCCTATGACAAAGGAAGCATCACCAAGATCCTTCATCTCAAACTTTTGAGACAAAAACTTCTTGGTATCACGAAGCATCCCAATATCACTGCTGGTTAACAATATGTCATCGACATACAAAATCAAAATAATGAACTTACTCCCACTGATTTTAATGTAGATACACTCATCCGCCGTGTTTTCTACAAAATCGTATGAGGAAATCACCTTATGAAACTTTAGGTACCACTGACGTGATGCCTGTTTCAAAGCGTATATGGACTTCTTGAGTTTACATACCAGTTGCTTTGAGTTTTCAACTTTAAAACCTTCTGGTTGTAACATGTATACGTTCTCATCAAGATCCCCATTAAGAAACGCAGTCTTAACGTCCATTTGTTGTAATTCCAGATCCATATGAGCTACAAGAGCCATTATTATTCTAAATGAGTCTTTCTTTGAAACTGGAGAGAAAGTCTCTTTGTAGTTAACGCCTTCACGTTGGTTAAAACCCTTAGCAACAAGTCTGGCTTTATACCTTTCTATGTTTCCCTTGGAGTCCCGTTTGGTTTTAAATACCCATTTACAACCAACCGGCTTAATTCCTTCAGGTAACTTGACAAGGTTCCAGACTTCATTGTCCTGCATGGATTTCAACTCGTCTTTCATGGCGTTGAACCACTGAGAGGAGTTAATGCTTTGTTTGGCTTGTGTGAAAGATTCAGGATCCTTCTCCACCCCTATGTCAAACTCACGTTCCTGCAAATAGATGACATAGTCATCAGGGATTGCAGGCCTCCTCTCCCTTTAGGATCTTCTTAATGACTCAATCGGATCAGGATTTTGATTTCCTTCCTCAGTAGGTTATACTTGAGGTTCATTAAGGCGATCTGCAGCAACTGCAGGACTTAATGCCTCATCTGTAGGAATTACTGTCATGGGAATCATGATTCGTTCCTCCTCAAATACAATCTCTCTAACGTTCATGCTCCCACTGTCTTCAGTGTCCTCAAGAAATCTGGCATTCCCAGTCTCAATGATCTTTATAGAATGGGAAGGACAGTAGAATCTATAGCCTTTTGACCTTTCAGGGTAACCTATAAAGAAACAGCTTATAGTTCTTGGGTCAAGTTTATTCTGGTGCGGGTTATAGGGTCTAGCTTCTGCACGACAACCCCAAACATGGAAATAGGTAAGACAAGGCTTTCTCCCATTCCATAACTCAAAAGGGGTTTTCGGGACAGATTTGCTAGGAACTCTATTAAGGATGTGGACTGCAGTCTTAATGGCATCACCCCACAAGGATAATGACAATGTCGTATAACTTATCATGCTTCGCATCATGTCCATAAGGATTCGGTTACGCCTTTCGGCCACACCGTTTTGCTCTAGAGTCCCAGGCATGGTGTACTGAGCGACAATGCCACATTCCTGCAAGTACCTGGCAAAAGGTCCCGGATTCCTGCCTGATTCGTCATATCTCACGTAGTACTCACCACCACGGTCAGATCTGACGACCTTAATCTTTCTATCGAGTTGGTTCTCGACTTCAGCCTTATAGATTTTTAAGGCATTCAGGGCATCCGATTTCTCATGTATCAGGTACAGGTATCCGTAGCGAGAGTAGTCATCTATAAAAGTGATAAAATATTTATGTCCACTCCATGAAGCTGTAGGGAATGGACCACAAATATCTGTATGTATCACTTCTAGTAGACCTACGCTCCTGGTGGCATCCTTTTTCTTCATTCTAGTCTGTTTTCCCTTAATGCAATCCGTACATGCTTTAAAATCGGAGAAGTCTAAGGATTGAAGTATTCCATCCCGCACAAGCCTCTCCATTCTCTCGCGAGAGATATGGCCTAATCGTCTGTGCCACAGTATGGAGGAAACTTCATTTCTCTTTCTTCTTTTGATTCCTGATCTATTGTTAAGTTGCAGGTTTATGTTCAGGACATTTGCGGCATGTAAGTTTAACTGATATAGATCATTCACTAAAGTACCATGGCCAACTCCATTTAAACCAAAATAGATACTAAAACCTTCATTCTCAAATTTAAAAGTGTACCCACCTTTAACTAAGCGAGAGACCGAAATTAAATTTCGTCTTATTGAAGGTACATAGAAAGTGTCTATTAGGTCTAAGTAATGGCCAGATGTTAATCTAAGTCTGCAAAGACCTACTGCCACAACATTTACCTTTATGCCATTGCCAACGTACACTGCTTGCTCCGTGTCAGTTGGCGGTCGGCTCTGTAACATATCCTGCATAGAAGTGCATATGTGAATAGAAGTGCCAGAGTCTATCCACCAGGAATCTGCCGATACATCAATTAGATTGCTTTCAAAACAGACAAGAACAGAATTACCTTTTTCTAAAGTCTGTTTTCTTTTCCCGTATTCCAAAAGGGGTACTGAAATAGAATCGTTTGAAATGTCAACCGTAAAATAAAACTCACATTAGGTTATATTATAAAATTTCAGGCGATTAAACATTCAATTGAGTGAGGGCATTCGATTGAATTATTCAGGATGAAAGTGGGCCTAATAATCAATCCTGGTGAGAATCGGCCACATGATCATGACTCCTCCTGTGGGTGGTAGTCAGAACATGCAGATGATTCTCCTGTACTTAAAACTTAAATGGTGATCATCTGTGTTTTCGTTACCGTCTGTATGTGTTCATGTCTGTGCTAAAGTGGTGATCGTTTGTGTTTTCGTCACCGTCTGTATTGGACGTGAACGCAACTGTATGCAATCCTTTAACTTAATCCCAACATTACAAGTCTGAATTCATGCGAATCTTTACTGATAGTGGTCACTGTGGTGGCTAATACTATCAGATCCAATCCCACAAAATTTGGACTTAGGATTGCGATTTAATCCTGCCCTCAATGGATTAACAATTAATGGTCTAATTTGACCCAATACATGCTAAAAATAGGCCCATAGATATGGCCCAAGACATGTTAAAATCAGGCCCATAAATCTGGCCCAAAATATGATAAAATCAGGCCCATAGATCTGGCCCAAAATATGCTAAAATCAGGCCCATAGATCTGGCCCAAAATATGATAAAATCAGGCCCATAGATCTGGCCCAAAATATGCTAAAATCAGGCCCATAGATCTGGCCCAAAATATGTTAAAATATGGCCCATAAATATGGCCTAAAATATACTAAAATCTGGTCATAATATGGGCCAAAATAGGTCCCAAAATAGCATTAAATTCAGGCCTCAAATCTGCTCAAAATGTGGCCTCACAATCTGGCCCAAAATAAGCCCATAAATTTGGCCCCCAGGTCTGACCAAAATTCGGATCAAAACTTGGCACAAAATCTTGCCAAAATCTGGCCCAATGACAATCTGAAATAGGCCCATAGCCAACCTTGAAATTGCTGTACAAGGAAGCCCACAACTAGGCTATCAGGCCAAATTTGTACCCAACACCAGACCAGTAACCAGCCACTAATCAGGCCCAAACGGTTGGCTTGGAATCTCTGTGAAACCAGTCCAAAAGGCAGGCCCAGACCCAACCAAGCTAGTTGCCTCCCCGGTGTCAAAACCCGTTGGAAACCAGGCCTATGCAAAACCCAACACCATCTACCAGTAGCAGGGGACAAAACCCTAGCCTCTAGCCCATACCATCTACAACATCCCTAGCCGCATCCATATATCGCCCGCCACCGCCGCCACCCCTGCCCATGTTTCCTCCTCTGGTGCCGGCAACAATCGATAGCCATCGTCGTTGCCTAAGCTGACAGCCATGTATGTCTGAAAGGAAGAATAGGAACCGAGGTGGGTTCCTCCATTAATGGCTGACGGCGTGCACGACACTGGAAAGCGAAGAAGGGAGGAGTAGAAGAGGCAGGCAGGGTTCAATTTCTGGGCGATTGGATCATCCCTGTAAAAAAAAAAAAAAACCCATCTCCCATGGCTGTCATCTGAATGATTCATGGTCGCTGCTCAAGGAGGCAGCACCCTCCATCATAGATCAAGAATCAGGCTCCAACAACGATGGCTGCTGGCGGTGAGAAGTAGGACTGTGACCGGATTCGAATCTGCAATCAGGGCTATTGGGGCTTTGCCATCCAATTTCAGACGCAACCAGATATGGGGATTATCAGATTCCGGTGACAGGTACCAGATTCCAATATAAATTTTTATATGTTGATGGAATCTATATTTGGAATGGCCAATTTACTTATCTGTCTAGGGTTTGGGAGATCCGTGGCCTAGATCCAGATCTTGTCCATAGGGTTTCCTGAATCTGATAATCTGAAGGGATCCACGATAACAGATGCACAGATGGCTCTGATACCAACTGTAAGAAACTCTATATTGCGAAATACATAGGACCTTGCTGTGCATCGGATATGTAGATCTTAATAAACTGAATAAACACATACCTGTCTGGTGAGCCATTGTGAATTAGAGATCTGGATCTTCCTCTCCTGGGATTGCTGTAGAGAAAACCTTAGATGGGGCTTGTTTTCAGTGTAATCCCAGATTGGGGACCCAGCACCCTTTAAATAGGGTTTGTAGTGGGTGTGGCAGTGTTTGCTCTCCCCCTAGAACTACTCTCAAAACCCCTTAAAAACAAGTCTTAGCATGAAATCCTTCGTGTTACCACCTAGAACTCTCTCAACCCCTTAAACAAGTCTAGAACTCCTTGTGTTACCCTAACCCCGCATTACACGCCTTTAAATATATAGCATAAAATCAAGATTAAAAATAAATCTCGCGTTGAGCTGAGCACAATTCGGCTCGATTCAGTTAGTAGCCAACCCCAGCTCGAACTCAGCTCGACTTGGTCTTCAAGACTGAGTAGCCAGTTCAGCTCAGTTCTGTTAGCAGCTTGGGCCAACTCGAGCTGTGTCATAGTGACATTTTGAATTTTTTAAGGAAAAAATATTAATGCAATTTTTTTTTAATTTTCAAAGAGCAATTAACGCATGCATGAAATTTTAAAAAAAAAAAAAACGAATACATTTTTTTAATTTTCAAAGACCAATTAATGCATACATGAAATTAAAAAAAAAAAAAAAAAAGAAACGAATGCAGCATTCTTTCTCGACAATGCAATAAGCAAAAATAATAAATGCATGGGTATTCATGTGCAGAGGGTCTGGGAGAATGCGTTGGGTACCAATTATGCCGAGCTAAGTCAAGCTAAATCAAAACGAGTCGATTCAGACCAAACTTTGAGCCCAGTTAAGTCGAGCTTAGGTCAGCTCGAATTCGGCTCGAATTTTTTTCGAGCTCCAAAAATGAGCTCGATTCAGTTCGAACCCAGAACTGATCTGAGTCAAGTCGAGCGAGCTAACCGAGCCAACTCAACTCGTGTACATCTCTATCCGTCGTTGTACTTTATAGCAGCAAATCAGCGGTGAAAAGTATATCTGTCATTGTTGTCGGCATCGGTATATATTTATCGAAGGATATTGTATCTGTCGTTGTTTATATACTTATTGTGGTGGAAAGATATGCTGATATATGTCATTAAAATACATTGGTGATCCATTCCATCCACCGCAGAGTAATTAGGTGTAGCAGTGAATACATCCGTCACTCGATACTATCAACATATGGCGTTGACGACTTCTAGCAGCGGATATATATATCCGCCAATGTACACCATTAAAACATAGCAGCCATCCTTTATCCGTCACTATAATTACTCTGTATAACTATATAATCTAGTATGAGAAAAAATACAACGGATGTATTATTGTAAAGAATAAATATCGGATTGAAATTTTTTTAACATTTTTTACTGAACTCTTCACAACTAATGAGAGAGCTACTTACGTATTTATCATTGTGATAGGTTTCAATCACTGTAATTCATGGTCATTAGACTTGAATTATAATTAATTCTATTTCTTCATATTTAAATGAATGTGAAAAGGAATGAGAAACAAGTAGCCTGCACAAGCTCCACGATGAAATTGACGTCTTTATGTAGGGCTTAACTAATAAATTTCTAACTGCATAATAGAGATCATCTATTAGTGGGTTAGGTTGACTAGAGGAGGTGAGTCCAAGTCAGTAACAGAAGATATCGATCATGCAATAAGAAATCTATTAGTTGAGCATTATATAAAATATGTCAATTTCATCAAGGAACTGATGTGGGTTACTTGTATCTCCTTCATGTTGTCATTCATCCAAGCATAAAGATAAATAGAATCAATTGAATTCTAAGTTATATCTATGACGATGAACTACAATGACCTGAACCTTATCATCATGACCTGAACTAGAATAACCTAACCTAACCCAACCCATCATCATTTATCTAAGTTAGAATACTCGCACATAGGAGGTGTGTGAATCTAACCCTGATCATGGGAGGCCGTTTTCGTAATGGATCCCTTTATTCAATATGCTTGCCACAAATAGAAATTTCCTATTCGTTGCAATGTAATTGGGCCACATCATCACATACTGCATTTAATGCAGTAGTGCTAACAACATCAATGATGATGTGAACCAATCACAATGCATGTTTATGGTAAGAGGATCTGAATTCAAAGAAAATTATATTTTGGTTAGATTTCTCAAACACAACCGAAATCCATTCTGTTAAAAATTTCTCTCCAAATTAATTTCTTTTCTCTCTTTTCTTTTTTTCTTGTAGCATAAGGAAGAGGTGGTGGTGTTTTCTTTTGAAGTATGATGTTGGAACTTTCATAGTGTATGCATATTATGAAGTATCATTTTGTTGGATCAGAAGCCTTCTACACCAATTCATCACACTGAAGGGTGCGGCTATCTCCACAAGAGTGACATCATATGCACCTTGACCCAGCAAAACATCTTAAACTTCAATTTTTATTGTTATTGTTCGTCACTATATGGATTAAAGGTGTGGAGTTCTTTAGCATCTCATTCATTTTATTATTATAGTTCCCCTTGCATCTATTTATTGAACAATTTTAATATAGCACCTTATGACTTCAAGAAATTTAAATGAAAAGTTTGAATGCCTCAATGTTCTTTATAGCCAGGACTTTGAAGGTTGAAAAAAACTTTCATTCTATCTAATCACCCTTAAAGTTATATATGTCATCTATCATCCTTGGTCGAAAAATCTTCTTGATCCGAAATTATTGTGGTACAACAAAATTTGCATGAAGACAATTACCTATATAAAAATAACATTTTAAGTGCTATGTTGAACCAATTGTATGATCACTACTATGATTATGAAATGACTATTGATGTTTGGAAAGTTATAGAGAAAAATTATACAACCAAAGAAGTCAGCATGAAAAAATATACTGTGAGTGGATAGTCTAGATTCCAGATGTTCGACAATAAATTTGTAATGTACTGGGCGAATGAATTTAACCACAAAAACCATGAAATTGCATCCAAGAGAATTAAAAGAGATAAACTTTTCAAAGTAACGACTGTTATTAAAAAATTACTTCCATTTTGAAAAGACTTCAAAATTTTCCTTCAACATAAAATTAAAGAGTTGTCAATGAAATGAAAAAAATATACTGTGAGTGGATAGTCTAGATTCCAAATGTTCGACAATAAATTTGTAATGTACTGGGCGAATGAATTTAACCACAAAAATCATGAAATTGCATCCAAGAGAATTAAAAGAGATAAACTTTTCAAAGTAATGACTGTTATTAAAAAATTACTTCCATTTTGAAAAGACTTCAAAATTTTCCTTCAACATAAAATTAAAGAGTTGTCAATGAAATGGCAGATAGTACGGCTTCAAAATTGAGGAAAATGTAAGACTCAAAGAGAGACTCAAAGATAGAATGGAAGACAAAAAAAAAATGCATGTAGTTCTCATAATAAATGAGCAAAACAACCAAACTAGTGCAAAGGAAAACTCAATAACTTCAAGTTAAATCAGAACAATCATTTCAAAAGGAACCAAGTACAAGCTTAACAACCAGAAAATGAAAAACAAAATACATCAACTGGTTGTTCTGTTCGAGAGAAGTTTGGTCATTTTGCAAGAGTAATAAACATTAAAAAAAAAAAAAAAAACGCCTACACCTTAAGCAAATTTGATCGAAGATCTCCTTATTGTAGTTGTAGTCGTGTTGGAATTGTGACCTTAAAAACCAATGTTATTGAATTAATTCTTATATAACATACTTATGTGGACTTAAGAGATAACCTTGATGCTCTTGAGCACTTGAGATTGAACACAAAGTCTTGGTAGCAAGTGAAGAGTTGTGGTCAATGGATCTCATTGCCCTAGTCATAATATATAGGTTCCTAAGCATGCTTATGAGCTAGATGATTAGGTAATCATCTCATGCAAGGTGACTTTCTTGGTATTAGGATGGATAGTCTCCACCCATCGACGTTGACTTAGTGTTGATTTGCCTTCTTCGCTACCACATGCAAATGTATGAGTGTGCCATTGATGGTTCTTTAGATATGGCTTTTAGTCACTTGCATTAGCAATGCTCTCTTATAAGTATTAAGGTTGAGAGACCTATCATCCCTAGACTTGAATAGGCTTATAGTTATATTAGCTTCATTAAATCTCCATCACTTAAGGATATGTAGGTAGAGAGGCTTCGATTAATCATGCTTTAGCTCTCCTTATGAGGTTACTATATTGTTATTGAAAGTGGGTGATATCTAGATGTCTTTATGAGGGTCCTCAGGGGTCCTCAAAGTATACACAATCCAAAATACGATCCACTTAGTCTACTCAGGACATGAGTAGATGGTTGATCTTAAGGTTTGGACCTATTCACCAAGTGTTTAAGAGGCCAGCTGGCACATATTGGATTTCTAAGTAGTTAATGTTTTTTTCAATCATTAACTTTTACTTTTTTAACCATTGGTTTGTTTTAAATCATGCCTAATGGACATTCAATGGCTAAGTTCTAACCTTTTTTTATTACACAAGTACTCACACCTCTCACACACCCACGCATTCATATCACAGTGGCTGTTTTATATCACAATGGGTACTCGAACCCATGACCTTGTGTTAAAACTCTTGTGAGTCTACCATTGACGAATCAATAAGGACCCAGGCTAAGTTTTGACTTGATCATACCTTTGGCAGCATGAAAATTACCCAACGATAATGAATATAGATAGATAGAGAAGGGATTTGGACAATTTGGGTGCATGAATTAAGGAAGTAAATAAACATCATCTACAATAGAAAACATAAATGTTTGTAGGGTGGTGAAGCACTAATAATGTTCATTATCTGAAATGCTAACGTCTCCCTATATATACAACTCTATCCCCTCCTCTCGTAGATCAGAGCAGGGTGGGCTACACCCATATACCCTCAAGTTCACGTGTGCACACTTCAATGTGTGGTTCTGCCATACGAATGGCTTGGGTTAAGTTTAGCCCCTACTAGGATTATAACGAAAGCTCTCAAATTTCCTCATTGGAGATAGTTCTAGGAGAGACTCCATATGTTGGGATATCAACAGTCGCAATGATCAACGGTAATCTACTTTAGGTATGATTAGAAAGTAGATTTTTCTTTTTTTAAGAAATGTGGGTTGATCTAACGGGGATTCTATCAAAATTAAAATTGATTTAAAAAAAAACCTTTAAATTTAGAAAATACTCAAATGAAAATGTTGTCACTTTAGACGTGATAGGATAAAAAAAAGGTTAAACTCATATTTACATCTAAAAAGACCATTACTCTAGTTAATGTTCTTCACATGTTAAATATGTGCAAAAACATTGTCTCGGGATATATTTTGAATAGAAAAGGGCCTAAAGTAGGTAAGTTATATCAAATTGTAATAAGAAAGAATGGCTCCTTTGTCAGAAAGATTATGTTGATCATGATCATGAGATATTCAAATAAATGTAGAATAGAATATAGCTTCTTCTTCTATAACTTACATAGCACATATTAGAAATATGAAGACTAAATTAATTAGAAATTTAGTTGCTTCCAGTGTATTTCAAACTTAGAATATAATGATTTTAAAGAGTGTGAATCATATTCTTAGCGCAAGGTAATCAAAAAACACTTTTCTATTGTGAAAAGGAATCATGATATTCAAAATAGCTATAAATAATCCTCAAAATTATCCATGGAACTGTATTTAACTAAGAGAAATGACAGTAAGACCTTAATTAGGAAAACGTTTATGCGCACATATCATGCTCCCACCATCCATCATCAAATAATGGTAGGCATAATTTGAACCCACATTTTAAAATGCAAATTTACATATCATATATACACTTTCCCTACAACTAAGGGATGGCAGTGGCATGTTGACTTACTTGGCCCAACAAGCCGGCCATGGCTTTGGATTGGATTTGGACCTATTAGTTAAGCCTGTGGACTGAGCTTGGGCCTAGCACACCTATTAGTTAAGCCTGTGGACTGGGCTTGGGCCTAGCACAATGGCCTTATCAAGCTTTGGGTTGAGCTTGGGCACAAATCATTTTAGCTTGGCGGAGACTAATTTCAAACGTATATTTCTTATATCCTACAAATATGCCATTCTACTTGTTGTTCTAGCAACTCAGCAACTCGTGCATCTGAAATGTCCATCATATTTCATTTCTTTAAGGGCAAGTTTGGATGGTAAGTTGTTTTACATAAGCTACTTATGCCTCAAGTAACTTATCTTTGTTTCTACTTAAACAGGTGATAAGCATGTTTGTTAAGTATGTTTTTAAAACAGCTCATTAAAAAGTCTTATGTTGCCATGTTGAAACACCCAATTTGATAATGCTGTAACTGTGGGGCCCACTTTAATGTATGTGTTAGATATCCACTTTGTTAATCCATTTTGCCAGCTCATTTTAGAGTACTTGCCCCAAAAATGAACCACATCCAAATCTCAAGTGGACCACACCACAGGAAACAATGGTGATTGAACATTCACCATTAAGAACCTTCAAGGGCCCAGCGTAATGTTTATTTGCCATCCAACCATTTGATAAGGTCACATAGACCAGGATGAAGGGAAAACAAAAATGCCCACCCAATCCAAAACTTTTGTGGCCCCAAGAAGTTTTCAATTGTAGGCGTTTATTCACCATGTTTCCTATGGTGTGGTCCACTTGAGATTTGGATCTGCTTCATTTTTGGGCTCATGCCCTTAAATGAACTGGCAAAATGGATGAAGGATGGGTCCACAATTAAGGATATACATATATAAAGGTGGGTCCACGGTTACGGCCTGCCTGAACACATTTGTCACCCAACCTAACCTGCTTTCTTCTCTTGTTGTAGGCGGATTGGTGGGTGAACCCAACTCCATGTGCCTAGGCCCACCATGATGTTTCTTAGAAATCCACCACATCCATACATTTTACCGGATCACATTAGCAGGTAGGCCCAAAAAAGAGGCAGATCCAAAGCTTAAGTTGGCCACATTAAAGGAAATAATGGAGATTAAACGACCAACATTGAAATCTTCTCGAGGCTCACTATACTGATTTTATGCCGTCCAAACCAGTCATAAGGTCATTCCCACACTCATTAGATCATATGAAGAAACCAGTGGACACGTGGATATTTATAAAAAAAAAAAACCAAAAACAATCTAGGCCTCATGACTATTTCAACAGTGGAGGTTTATACCACTATTTCAAGTAGTGTGGCCCACTTGAGTCTTGGATCTGTCCCATATTGGGGCCCACAGCCTAAAGTGAGATGACAAAAAATGGTGGACAGGGTGGAGTTCTCAAAAACATCATATTGGGACACTCAAATTTTTTAGCTCCTCAGTCCGACAGTGGGGTTCGATAACACTGTTGTAAGCTGCCTGGTCTACTTGAGTTTTGGATCTTCATTATGTTTGGACCCACCAATTAAAATCAACTGGAAAAAGTGGTGGACAGGGTAGATTCTCAGAAACATTATGGTGGGGGCACACAGTAATGGATGCAGTTTCAATGGTGGGCATGCAATACCACTATTGTAAGTCAAGTGGCCCACTTTAGTGTTGGCTGTACGTATAAAATTGCCAAATGGTTGGATATCTCAAAAACATCACCCCTGGATTTCCCAACATAACACACCCATCTTCATTATTAGACCGTATTCCTCACAATGACGGTTGTTTAAGTTACTTTTTATGATTTAAAAGCAATAAAAATAACTTAAGAAAATAAGTTACGTTACTTAATAGACTACTTATTTAAGTTGATTAGCTAAACAAACTTAACTAAGAAAAGTAACTTATCAACTTACCTAAGTTAAAAAAGTGGTAGTATCCAAACAGCCCCATGTGCGGTGGATTATCTCCATCAAAGGTGGGGCCTACGTGATGGACAGTCCACATCAAAGGTGGGCCCCACATGATGGATGACCCATAGTAATGTGGACCCATATAACGGATGGTCCACATTAAAGGTCAGGCCCATTGATAAATAGCCCACATCTAAAGCGATCAGTATAATGGACAACCCACTTCAAAGGTTGGGCGTACATGATGGACGGTCCATCTCAAAGGTGGGCTCCACATGATGGGCAGTGGTACATTGAAGCGGGGCCCCACATAATGGATGGACCACATCGAGGTGGCCCCAAATGATTGACAGTCCACATTGAAGGTTGGCCCTTAATGATGAATGGCCTACATCCAAGCAAGCCCCGCATGATGGATGCCCCACATGATGGATGGTCCACATCAAAGGCGAGCTATATAGATGGATGACCCACATTGTGGTGGGCCCCACATTTTGAATGGTCCACATCAAAGGTCGGCCCTGATAATGAGTGGCCCACATCCAAGTCGGGCCTCACATGATGGACGACCCAATCAAAGGTGAGGCCCACATGAAGGACGTTCCACATCAAAGGTGTATTCCGCATGATGTGTGGTGGATGTTGAAGGTGGTCCCCACATGATGGACGATAAAGTTGATGGTGGCCCCCACATGATGGATAACCAATATCAAAGTGGGACCCTACAAAAACGATAGTGCATATTAAAGGTCGGCCCTAATGGTGAATGACTCACATTCAAGGCAGGCTTTGCATGATGGACAGCCCACATCAAAGGTGGGACCCACACAATAAATTGTCTACATCAAAGGTTGGCCTAACTTGACGTACAGTGAATACGACGGTGGAGCAAACAAACCTGAGATATAAATATTTGTGTGATATTGAAAACAAAACATACTTTTCTACTTTTTAGCCTAAAGGTAATGTGTTTGCTAAACAAGCTTATTCACTTAATAAGTAGAAGCGGGATAAGCCACTTAAGGCATAAGTAGCTTTTATATAAAGTAACTTATAATCCAAAAGCCCTTGAGTGTTTATTTCTCTGTGCATGTGTTGCGGCTTGATTAACAGATATATTAGAGAAATTTAAGTGAAAAATAGGGATTTTATTAATTTTCAGTTAATTTTGGCCGGATCAGTATTGGGCCCAGCGAAAAAAAGGGCCAGACTTGGGGCTACTATCCAAAGCCCATGTTGTGCTCGGGTTGGGCGTGGGCCCTCGACCTTAAGTCTCGGGACTGGTCTGGCTCGACCCATTGCCAATTTGACATCCCTATTCCCAAACCATCTTATGGAGGTGGGACATGATGAGTGTTCTGACTCGTAATGCTCACTCCACGTTGAAGCGGTGCTCGTTTAAATTCGAGGCAATACTACCCGATTTCGGTGGCGACCGATACGTTACACCGATCTTCAACCGTTGATTTTGGGAGGTGGTTTGGTCAATATGTTAGGCGATGCAATTCCACATACGTGTCTTACCATCTCATGCTATGTTTCTTGTTCGGCTTAGACAAGCAATCCACGGAGTCTAATCCCGGGGTCTTCAAAAAGCAAATCAGACGTTTTTTCCATTTGAGTTAGGCGAGTCGGGTGATAGAACGGTGGAGATGGTAAAACTACAACGTGGTGGAGCTACATGTGAATATTTTACATGCGTCATATAAGGTGTGAATCCGTGCCGTCCATCTAGTGGAAACTACCATGGATGATCAACGATGAAAAATTCACATAGATCAGACAAATCATTGTCGTCAAATTCCCTGACGAACGTGTACCCTTTAAATTTCTTGGTTGCCGCTATTGAATTGAGGGTCAACAACCAGATGGTCAGATAGTCTAATCAGTGTGGATTTTGAACTGTAGACGACCCATTGTAAGATGGACGGTCAGGATCCTAATGACCCCTTGCCATGTGTTTGGTAAAGGGGGAGCTCTACCATATTGCGGTTTGAATGGGCAATACCATGTCATTTCCTTAGGCAAGTTAGGGAGGGGATTAGGTGTACGGCCCAGGCCTCACCCAAGATGCCGCGACCTTAACGTGGGGCCCACATCTCATATATTTATTCTATATCTACACCGTCCATACGTTTTTTTCTGGATCCTCTTAGGGAATGAGAACAAAAATGAATCAGATCCAAATCTCAGGTAGACCACACCATGGAAAACAGTGGTGATTAACCATTAAAAACTTACTGTGGACCACAGAAGTTTTGGATCAATCTGATATTTGTTTTTTTCTCTTCATCAAGATTTGTATCGCCTTACCAACAGGTTGGATGGGAAATAAACATTACAGAAACATTACAATGGGCCCTAAAAAGTTTTCAACCGTGGAAGGTTGAATCACCACTGTTTCCTATAATATGGTCCACCTGAGATTTGGATCTGGTTTATTTTGGGGCTTATGAGTTATGACAAGTTATCTGGAAAAATGGATGTACAGTAATGGGTATAGAATACAGGGAGTGTATTAGCTGTAACCCTTACTGTGGGGCCCACCTTGATGATTCTTTGTATATCCATGCCGTCCAACAGTTTCCACAGATCATTTTAGGATGGGTTACAAAAATTATGCAGATCCGATGCGCAGGTGGACCATACCACAGGAAATAGTGGTGATTGAGTGTCTCACCGTTAAAAAAAACCAAAGGGCCCATGGTAAGGTTTTAGTAATGTTTATGTGCAATCCAACCTCTTGATAACGTCAAGATGATCTAGATAAAGGGAAAATACACAGATTAGCTTGATACAAAACATTTATGATAGCTCATAAAAAACTTTTAATGATCATTCATCATGTCTCTAGTGGCATGATCCACCTGAGATTTGGTTCTTTTTAAAGTTTGGGACCTGCCTCCTAAACTGAGATGTAAGAACAGATGGACGGCGTAGATATAAAAAAAAATACATCAAGGTGGACCCCACACGGTTAGGGTAATACCCAGTAAGGTGTTACCTCGGTAAGACCTAGTCTGCTCCCTAGAATACATAAATCAAGGTGGCCCATGGTAAGGACCGCACTGACTGGACGCAGATTGCGTCCTACCCCGCCCTGCTCTAGCCATGAACGGGCACTTCTGTGTGGGGCACATCGTAAGGGATCTGTTTATCCACACCTTCCATCCCTTTTCTCATATTATTTTAATCTAGGCCCCAAAATTAGATAGATCCAACCCTCAAGTAGACCACACAAAAGTGACTGTTCGTGGCTAGAGATGGGCGGGGTAGGAGGCAATCCGAGTCCGCACCGACTTGGGTGAGGCCGGGCCGCAACTAATCCTCTCCCAGCAAGTTACCCTGGAAGGCAGGTAGGAAATTGACAACCAATCAGAATGCATGGATTGTAGTCAATGGGCATCCTTAAAGAGGGTAGCCGACCAATTGTTCAATAGTTAAAAGAGACGGCTTGGATTATAAAAGGGTCCTAATCCTCTCTCATTGTAGGAGTTGTATTCCAATTAAGATTTCCTCATCCAACAAGCGTTTGAGAAACTCAAGAATCGGTGGCTACATTTGTAAGTTTGTTTCTACAATCTATTCTTTTATTGTGCATTTTATTTGATGATTGAAACATATATAAAATGAGGTCCCCATGGGTCCACACACATGGCTGTCCTGTAGTCTCAACCACTCATTATAATATCCCCTGACTACAACTATGGGATGATCCTAACCATCCACTTGTGAGCATCAAATAGGCCGTTGAAAAGAGAATGGTCACTCCCTAATTCAGTGGCTGACAATTAGGACTTCCAATCAATGCGGGGTTTCTTTTCTTTTCTTTTCTGTTTTTTTTTAAATCCCATCCATGCACGGCCAGATCCAGGATTTTGACAGTCTAGATTGATTAACATGTATGCCACGTGCATCTTATGTAATTCACCTCCACAGTCAAGGTCCCACTCATCTCGGTTATACGATTCGCTTATACGGATTCAGATCTTAAAATAAGCCTGATAATTTAAATGGACTGGATTTGAATCTTAAAATATGTTCGATTATTTAAATGGATTGTATTTGGATTCACAGAAACATTTCCGAGTTTGATCAGAATTCAATCCAGATCTGACTCATTGTCACCTTACCGTATATGTTATGTTCATGCTGCCCATCCAATTTTCAGATTATTTTAGGCCTATCACACTAAATAGTGGGATTTGCATAATTTTGCTACTAAATCAAATATATCATATTATATATATTTTTAGATTTTTAATGAGTTTATTCAAACCTAAATACAACTTGAATCCAATGGTTATATGAATTTTGGATCGGAAATGAGTATAACTATTTATAAATATATCTGATATAGATATCACCTTTTGAATCCGAGTTGGATCCAATAGGAACTTGGAGCTATCCGACCCATTGAGAGCCCTACCCCTAGTCCGCTCCCCAAAATAGACCCTCTGGTTTGGGAGGTACGCCACTTGCATGTGATATGGAGATTGCATAATTTCATACAATCCCAAGCTCTGTGGGGCCATCTATAATGTTTGTACTACATTCATCCCCTTTGCCATCTCCTTTTAGGACTTGAGCCAAAGCATGAGAAAGATCCAAAACTTAAGTTGGCCACAGAATAGGAAACAGTGAGGGCGGAAACACACCTTCCAACCTTAACCAAACATTATGTGCCTTCCAACCTTATCTAAACTTCCGTTGCTCCCAAGAAGGTTTCAACGGTCGACGTTTAATCCTTAATTTTTATTGTGATGTGGCCCACTTTTGGATCTCCCTCTTGTTCAGGCTCTTGTCCGAAAATGAACCGGCAACATAATGGGTGCAGTGGATATAATACAAACATCACGGTGGGCCCGTGGCGCATAGGGTTAGATGGATAACCATGGTTACAGGCATGTCGGCACGGCCATCCCCTTATACACAGTGCTTGAAACACCCAAGCGAGTCCACCATGTTCTGTATCTAAAATCCACTCTGTTCATCAAGTAGTAGCTATTATTTGAACCGTACATACAAAAAATGGGCCACCTTAATCTGAAAATAAAACCGATTGAAAACTCACATGGGCCACGGTACTGGAATAATGTAAAATTACTGTCAAAACTGCCTAATTCACGCGGCGTGCCTCCTGGGTTTTCTAGTTACCCTTCAGAGAGTTACACCTGAAAAGATAGGCACCGTCATGGGCCCCACACCCGAACCCATGGTTCGACGTGGTTCGGCTCATATGAGCTGTGTACATACCTGATATTTGGCCCTGGACTGCCTAATATCGATGATAGAACACGATAGACGAAGTGGATTTTACTCATACAACATGTTGGGGCCCCATAGAGTCTGTTATTTTACGCACCGCCGAAAGCAGATGTTGCAAGGGACTCCGGTCCATCGCGTCCCGATGTGCCAAACACGTGTACGGTGCACGAGGCACTAATATTTTAAAGAAATAGTAGTGAACAATCACGATAGCATCGCCCGACCACCATCAATCATATCTTTCCTCCTAATCTAAGGACAGGCGACTCCATCATAGCAAAAAATCATTCTTCTATTGTCATTAGTGTGCATGAAAACATCTAGGCCCTTCCTCTAGTGGACCAGCTCATCAAACGCATTGCTGACGTGTACGTGCCACGCCAGGCTGACGCCACATGACATCACCTAGGGGAGCCCACGTCAGGCCGAGCAGATCCCACTCAACCAAAAGGAGGAGGGCCCACAAGTGGACCCAACTCCCACGTGGCAAGCGCAAGCTAGTGGGTGGATGGTGTGGGGCCCACCTGCTCTTTTTTTTGGGAGGATGGTGATGGTGATGGTGATGATGGGCGTGGCTGGCATGTCACGCCGTTTGTTCTGGGGTTGGGAAATATAGCATGATGATGGCCACCGCACGCTCTCGCTCCTACCAAGGCCCCAAGCGATTCCCCACCATCATCATCTTTTATCCTTTTCCACTGTAAAACTCCCACCATTTTCCTCATACATCATACATCAAATCATGATGCATCATAACAATCATCCATGCCATCCAACCCATATCCCATACTCAGTACTGCTTGCACCACGCGCATCTGTACGAACTAAACCTATGCGCGCCTCACGCAATCCCAAGTTTGACACGTGTAGGGTTCCTTGTACGTGCATCAGACGAACTTCTGTGAATGATTCATGGCCCAGATGTTCTATTCGTCCACTGGCAGGCTGGATGCAGTTGGACAGTTATAAATGGAACCTACTGGTCAGAATTTATTGGATGATCCAAGGACTGGAATTTTATGATTTTTAGAACAGAATATATTGACAGATGTACCCGATATTTGAACGTATCGGATCTTGCGTATGGTTTCTAAGTTGACACGTGTGACGCGCTTGTATTTTAGCCGTTGCGGATGCAACGGCTGGAAATAGAGTAGCTGCAATCCATACGCTCTAAGCGCGCCACCAACTTTGTACTTGCCTCCCATCCGTACGTCTGGAGGTAATTTCCGTTTCACGGACCAAATACTCGCGGACTGGAATCGCCTACCCCACCTCTTTAAAGAAGCGCGTGCGCCACCCATTCTCTGTGGGGCCCACCGTGATGTGTGTCTGTGTGTGACACGAAACCTAACCGTACGTGATGAAACCGCAATCAGATTGCGTGCTGAGTTACTCAATACGCTCTTATCGTACTGAGTAAACTCTGTTGGGCCCACCGTGAATGTATGTGGTTCATCCACGCCGTCCATCCGTTTTTCCATATCATTTTAGTGGTTGATCCCAAAATTGAAGCATGTACAAAGCTCAAGTAGACCACACGACAGGAAACAGTGGGAATAATTATTTCCACCGTTGAAACCTTCCTAGGGCCCACAGTGACGTTTATTTGTCATCAAACCTGTTTATAAGATCACACAGACAAGGGTGAAGGTCCAAAAACAAATATCAGCTTGACCTAAAACTTCTGTGCCCCCAATAATTTTTCAACGGTAGATGTTTAATTCACACTATTGCCTGTGGTGTGGGCACTTGATATTTGGGTATACTTCGTTTTGTAGCACAACCTACAAAATTATCTGGTAAAATGGATGGACGGAGTGGATAAAATAAATAAATTACGGTGGACCTTACGTAGTTTACTCAATACGCAATCCGCTTCCGATGAAACCTGGTCGATCTGAAATCGGATTGCGTACTGAGTTACTCAGTACGCTTTTATCGCACTGAGTAAAGTCGGTTGGGCCCACTTCGAATGTATGTGGTTTATCCACTCCGTCCATTCATTTTACGAGCCTATTTTAGGCACTTGAGCCAAAAATTGAAGAATATCTAAAGCTCAAGTGGACCATACCACAGGAAACAGTGGGAATAATGATTTCGACCGTTGAAACCTTTCTAGGGTTCGCAGTGATCTTTATTTGTCATCCAACCTGTTAATTGTATAACAAAGACATGGATGAAGGAAAAAACAAAAATATCAGCTTGATCCAAAACTTCTACAGCCCACAAGAATTTTGCAACGGTAGATGTTAAATTCACACTATTTCCTGTGGTGTGGTCCACTTGAGATTATCCATGCTTAATTTTTGGGCTCAAGTCCCAAAATTATCTTTTAAAATTGATGGATGGAGTGGATAAAATATATAAATCACAGTGGACCCCACAGAGTTTACTTAGTACGCGTACCACAGTGAGTTCCTCACTACGCAATCCGCTTCCGGTCGATCAAAACCTTAGATGGGCCAAATCATAGGAGTGATTTGGGTCGGGCTATTCTTTGTATGTAGCTTTATTCTGGTTGGGCTCACTTGATGAATGGGTTGGATGGCATATAAATAACACGGTGGGCCCAGGAAGGTACGTCCCCATCTCCATGATCCCCTTGGTGGGGCCCGCCTGAATTTCAATTGACTTTATTATTGGGATCATGTGGTGTCTCAACTGATGGATCGAGTGCATGTCAAAAAAACATCACGGTGGACCCACAGGGCTCGATCGTTGCACGCTCTTCCTAGGTGTAGAGGATTCCCGTCTAATATTCGCCCAGTAGAGATCATACGGTAGAGTCGGTAGAATCGGAGTATGGTAGAGCCATCTCTCTACATTACACGCGGTATAGTGATGAACAGAGATCCGAACCGTCCATCGAGTTTTGAATACTGTTAGTAGTAAGTTTTCAAAAATACACAAAACTAGCTGATCAGAGAGATCGATGTACACGTTCTGGTTCTGGCCCCTTGCCGAGTTGTTGGGCCAACGCACAGAGATCTGCACATTGCTTGGTAAGGAACAAACAAAGCACCATAGAAAGACTTCGTTGCCCTGGTTAGACATCACCTGCATGGACAACCAAACTATCTTAGCCGTTGGATCAATGGCATGCAAATGGGAGGTTTATATAATCTGATCAAAAGAACAATGACCAAGGTTTTCCATTCACTTGACGAAATTCTACGGCTAGGATTATATGAATACATCCCACAAAGTGGACCTCTAGATCAGCTTAAGCTTGTCCAATCCCAAAACACGTTCAATAACATCGGTTGTGGGTGTTTCAAATCGATCATTCCATTTACGGGGAACGATAGTTACTCGCTTTTTGTAGCCTCTGCTGGCTTCCAAAATAAGGGACACAAAAGACATGGATGGTCCATATCACTTTTGAAGTGGGACCCCATGTCTCCCACCAAGTGCAAGGCCATGAACTATAGTTGTACGCGAATACCGATCATTTTCCGTAATTATAACATGCGGCGCAACCGTAGAATAACTGCTGGCTGGGAAAGCATTTGGTACCTCGGTTAGTACGCATACCCACACCGTTAGTCATTTTACAATCTTAGCCGCCCCATGTTGGGATTGGATGCCTAGACCTCAATGTTGGAAGGGGATTATCTTCACTCAGTCTACCACTGTCCCAAAGGTGTGGGTGTTAGGTAGATGGCTGGGATGGAACGACCCTTGAAATTACCCTTATCCCGAAAATCAGCCTCATTCAAAAAAGGCGGTGGATAACACCACAAGGTACGGTTGGGATGGGGACGCCCAGGATTAAAACCTTTCGGATTGTCGGGGGGCTTAAGAGTGTTTTGTATATGCCATCCAATCCATTCAGAAGATGCATCCCATTTGGATGGACGGTCACCCAAAATTATGATTCCAAAACCCCGATAGGGTACACCACCTGATTTTAGAGGTTTTAGGTGTGATTTTACCTGGTGTGGCCCACCTGATCTTTGGGTCGCATTAATTTAGACTCTTAGAAGAAAATGGGGGACGAACATGATAGGCAGATTGCATGTCAAGCACCCATCACAGTGGGCCCCACACCCAGCTAGGGTTTATGTTGGCCATGTTGGCATGCACGTCCTAAGGCCACAGAAGAGCTACATGTGCAGTGCGTACCCATTGAACATAGACATCGACTGAGCCCACACGCGTGTACAAGTCAGCGAATGAAGGCCACCACATATGCCAGGATGGTAGATAAGTGATATATCCAAGCCATCCATCAAAACATTACCAATATATAGATTCCCTATCCCAAGAATCAGTTCTGTCTTCTAGTCAGGTGGGCCACAATTAGCTAAAGAATTTCTAACCCTTCCATTTATTTCTGCTGCCATGGCACACGTACTGAGCGGACCAGACCGCCTTTATTCTTGAGCAATACCATCTACACGTTAGGTCCACCTGCTGGATGGGTTTGGATATTTTACTTATCTGCCACGCTGGCATATTCCGTGGCGTGTGCATTAGCTGACTTGGTTGTAAAGAGGGCGGTTTCAGTAGATCCCCGGATCCACCGAGGTGGGTGGATCCCTGAACGTGGGGTCCATCATGATGTACGTTCCTTATATCCAGTCCATGCATCTGTTTTGAAAACTCATTTTATGTCATTATAGAAAGAAGAAGCAGATCCTAATCACAGTTGTACCATAATACAGGAAACAGGGGTAATCCAACATTAAAAACTTCCGGTCCGACCCAAAAGCTTTGGATCAACCTGATATTTGTGTGATATTTTCATCCAGGTCTTTTTGACCTTATCAATAGGTTCCATGGAAAATAAACATTTTGATGGCCCCAAAAAAAATTTTAATGGTGAGGATTCAATTAATACTGTTTCCTATGGTATGGTCTCCTGAGTTTTGGATCTGCTTCATTTTTTTGGGTCATGCCCTAAAATGAGCTGTCAAAATGAATGGATGGTGTGGATATAAAGAACATAGTGAGCCCCACGATTAGGGATCCACCCAAACCGCTCCCGGTAGTAAAATGCTTAACTGTAGTGTATTAGCGGTGGCGCCTTTCGTAATTATGACTGTCGATATGGTTTTAACCGTAAATTACGAATTTGCTGTATGCTCAATGCACCAGCAAGCGAATACAGTTCAATGGACGGTAAACCTTGCCCACATGGCCTACATGTCATGTGTACTTGACATAGGAGCTGTCGAAAAGGCCAATCGACTCATCAGGTGGGCCACACGTGTGCATTGAGTAAGTTCAAGGCACCCAATGTTTTGTTGTTGATCTTTGAGTTGGGGGGGCTACATTATTGGACAGCTTGAGTAGCGGGTATGTATGTCTCTTTGGTTGGCCTTATATGCAAGATGGACGGTGAGATTATGATCCATTTTTGGGTCCAATCTAAAAAATGGTTACTCTTTGATGCATGATTAGTAGTAATATTTGTTGTTGTTTATAGGGTGGAGGGAGGGAGTGTTTCAAAGAAAATGGTATGTGCCAGTGCCATACATACAAAAGAGAAGGGTGCAGTCCCAGTCGATGGAGCAATATCCTAAAATATCCCATATTGAAACATCCAGACCATCCAGTTTTCTTAGTTGAATACAGACCAGTGTTGGCATTGATCATCATCATGTTCTTTTCTTAGCCATCTACACATGATACTGATTAAAGGGTTAAGAGAGTTTCATCAGGGAAGTTTTTAGGGCCATCCACAATGAGGGCCATCAGGCTAACGGCTCAGATAACCAGAGTGCTTGTCTTAATTGTACCATCTCACATAAACGGAGCCATGGAACAATTATTTTGGGCATTGAGATGATATGGATGCCCTCAAAATCCCCCGGACAAAAGGATCTCAGCCATCTAAATTATTGGCTTTTCTGTTAAATGTGAGCTGTTGTTGTATTCTTACTTAAATGTCTACCGTAGCCACGATTAAAGGGTTAGGATCTTCCTGGATGGAAAAATTCAAAGAAACTCACTGCGGTGGGTCCCATCAGATCAATGGCTTGGGAAAAGAGACCACGCCCCTAAATCAGATGAATTCATGAAACCTTTTTTAAACATGGAAGAAGAGACGCTTTGGCCCTTGACCTCCAGCAATTGGTAACGAGTAAGAAAATAAACTGAGGCCTGTTTGGGTGCAATTGAAAACCATTTTATTGCAATTTTTATCCAACAGATTCGACTCGAGGTGTCAGTGCCTTTGACGGTTCAGATGTTGTGGACTGTTGTGGCCCACATGAACATCAAATGGAAATGAAATTTCAGTAGATGGATGGGCATTTACAGTGGGTCACTATGAATTTTTTTTTTCTTTTCTTAAATACAGCAATGGAGTCATTTATTTCTTAGAGGCTTTCTCGTTTACATGCCCCAATGTGCCACATGATACAGGTACCACAGGCATGGTATTTTTGCACATATATGTGGGCTCAATTAACCTCTTTCTTAGAGGGCGTTTGGATCATAAGTTACTTAAGTTACTTATGCCTCAAGTAGCTTATCTTGATTTCTACTTATTAAATAAATAAGTATATTTGGTAAACAACATATTGATCAACTTCTCTTCTCTTCCATCTTCTCTATGCTTCTCTTCAACAACTTATGAAAAGTAGAAAAGTTTAACAAATTAATTGAAGTGATTAAGTAATTTGAAGTAAAAGCGTTACTTATAATTAGTTATATATAAACTAAACTTACTTATCTAAAATAACTTATCTATTATTGTTAGTAGAAAAGTAATTTATTTGGTGGTATCTAAACGGGCCGTTAATGCACCATATCAGTATTTGAGTTGATAGGGGAAGGTACTTGAGATTGAGTCTGCCATGGGTTTACTAAGTCAGTCATCGATGCCTTAAATAGAAAGAGTAAGGAACAAATTTTTAATTATTTAATAATCCTTTCCTTAAACATGTGTTTTCTTGTTGAGGCTTCCCAAACTTGGAGATAAATAGCTCATGTATTCATGAGTGGGTTCCTCCACTAGGAGTTAATCACCTTTGAAAACTTATCCACCTGTGTGTGGGTCCACATGTAGTGTCTATGCCATCCAACCCAAACATCAGGTGAGTGCCATAATGAGTATGTAGATTTCACTAAAATCAGACTTATCTAATCCTCAAGTGGCCCCAGCAGATAATGGTAGTGAACGACAACCCAAAAAAAAAAAAAAACAAAAAACAAAGCAAAATCTCGTGGTGACTAACACAATGATTAAATTGATTTGATTTTTGGGGCGTCCCACTTTCATGACAGGATGATCTTGATGGATGGGTTGGATGCCACACATGCACCCCACCAGCACTTCAATAGCCCTACAGAAATAAAAGTTTACAATAAGCTACAACATTGCGTGGGGAGCAGCCTCATATGTTGATAGTACTTTTGAATTAACCTTTTTTCTTTAACTTGAGCAAAAGTTACAGCAGCATCAACAAGGAAAGATATTTTTGATTGGGGGAAAGTGGGCCGGGTTTCAGGCAACAGTCCGGATCAATTAAGGCCGCGACATAAGCCTGGGCTTTAATCTTCCAAAAGGTTGGACGGCACGTTTGATCAAATTATTTAACATTATTAGGTTGGATACTTTGGTATGAGCCGAGTCAGGTCTGAACCTGATTATTTAATTCAGAGATGGACCAGCCTTACCAAGCCTCAGCTGCCCCGATTTACACCCATATGTTTATATGTTTATATAGGCCTAAACTCTCAAAGGACATCTATTGTCTTCTTAAAAGCCTGTTTGGATGACCCTTAAAAATAAGTCCATCTCATTTTAGGTAATTGTAAATGTGTATTAGTGATTATAATTATTGGTGATTGAGGTTATTTTTAATCCTTACCGGAAAGAAATATTATCTCTAACCCTACATTTGGTTGCAAAAATATCACACAATTTTGTGAAATTTCATTATTAGTTAGTCTAATTTAGCTCAGAATATTATGACATTTCATGATATTTAAGTGCAACCAAAAGCAACGTGGTATATAACTTGTGATTAACTAAAATGAGATGAACTTATTTTTTAAGTGGCACCCCACTTTAAAAAAAATGAGTTTTATCTCATTTTATTTAATTGTAATTGTGAATTAGAGATAATGGTTGTTGGTTATTAATATTATTTTTAATCCCTACCAAAAAGGAATATGGCCTTTAAGTATGTGTTTGATTGCACCAAATATGGTGGGATTTCATGATTGATAGGTCTAATTTGGTGCAAAATATAATAAATTTCATGATATTTGGTGCAACTAAAGGCATAAGAATTCAATTTTTAAGTGTCACCCAAACAGACCCTTAAGCATCTGCAGCCTATGAAAATTTAGAGCTAAAGCTTACTAAAAGCTTCATTATCTTGTCGGTAATTTAAAAGGAGAAAAGATCTGTTGTTATTATCCAGTGTGATGTCTCTGATCATGATGTGTTTGACATCTGGGCCATTGTCTATAGGGTCGTCCTATGTGAATGGACAGACCAAAAATCAGATTAGTAAGGGATTTGTATATGGATAGTTACGAAAAAGTCCATCCAAGAATGGAGGGCAAAAGTCCCTGAATCAGCGGCTAGGATCATCAGCCTTGTGTAACTTTTGGCAGATGAGCAGTCAGGATCTAATGCATGTGGACTACACCTGATCAAGTGTATGAGGTTGTGCCCTGGGCTGCGTCCCAACCCAATCCGACCCGTTCATTGGGGGCCTGATCAAGTAACACACACGTATGCCTTTCTTTTACAAGGGTAAGGTGGCGCACTTGGAAAGTGCACTTGAGCGAGCGCACTGAGCAGTTCTTGGAAAATGCAGGTTCCTTTCAACAAAAATATTTCCTTGTCAGTTTTGGTGATTGCATGTAAGGGATACGGCCTTCTTGTTACTACTACTTTCTCTCTACCCTCTCAAAATCTGTAGTAAAAAGAGAAGAAAAGAGATATTGGTGTGAGGTTCTGCAGTAGCCATCATCATCCTCACAACCACAACCACCATCATCATCACCATTCATCTACCACCCTTGTCATCATCATAGCCATTCATATCTTCACACCCAAAATCATACACAGGCAAAACAAGTAGTGGTCTAACCCACGCGACCGTATCAACCTCAAGAATCTCATTTTCCTTCCTTTTTCATGTTCCGAAAATCCATGCCACTTCTCTCCTTTTTTACCTCTCCCAAGCCAATGGAATTATAACACTCATCGATTCTCCTGCCACCTCTCCTCCTTATAATGCGCACTCCCTCTTCCTTCCACACCCACACACCCACACTCTTCTTGTGTTGTCTTTGCTCTCTCTCTCTCTCTCTCTCTCTCTCTCTCTCTCTCTCTCCATACAATCTCTTTCTCTCTGCAAGCAAACACCCCACTAACCCAAAAGCTTTCTTGGGTTGTCTTTGTTTTGTGTTGAAATTAGTTGGGTTGCAGGGAAATGGGGGAGATTTCTAGTTCTAATGGGAATGGGAATGGGAATGGGAATGGAGTTCATGTAAACGCAGGGGAGAGTCGCAGGAAGAGCTGTTGGTATGAAGAAGAGATAGAGCAGGATTTGAGATGGTGTTTTGCTCTCAACAGGTAATGACCTGTTTATGTTATCTTATTTGAAACTTAAAATCAATGTCCTCTCTCTCTCTCTCTCTCTCTCTCTCTCTCTCATCCTTGTTCAAACTTACACATGAACAAGGATAAAATGAAGAAGCTTTAGAAAGAAGAAGCGGGTTCCCGTGCAAGTACCTGTAGAATAAGCTTTTTCTACTAGTACTGCGCGTGGGGCCCACCGAGACATATGTATGGCATTCAACCTGTCCAGCTGGGTCGTCCCAAGAATCAGGCCTATCCAACCATCACGTGGGCCACCATGTAAATTTGGAGGTGTTTTGATAGTTGTCCATGTCTTCTACGATGATCCCACTGTGTTCTGTGTATACAGACATTAGGTGGGCCCAACAATAGAAAACAATGGGCAGCCATTAAAAATAAAATAAGAAACTCCAATTAGACCACAACAATCGTGTGGGCCACAATGTGAATTTGGAGGTTTTTGAAGGCCTGTCCATTCTCTTCTATGTTGGTCTCACCATGTTGTATGTAAGCAATCCAACCTGTGCTTTGTGTTTGCCCTGCCACAGCGATGGTTGCCCAAAAAATCAGGCTTATACGGCCTCGCTGTAGAAAACAATGGACAACCAAAAAATAAAAAATAAAAACCAACAATTTCACGTGGTTGTCTATGTGATGGTTGAATCAGCCTGATTTGCGGCGCATCGAACTTTCATGGTGTGGCTGCAAAGTGGACAGGTTGGAAGCCATAAAAAAACGCAGGTGGGCCCCGCCTGCAGCACTTATATAATGAACTTATTTCTACACTAAATATAAAATGAAATGCTTGCCGACATGGTGGTATTCTATTGCAACATTCAGTACCGCTTTCTAGGTTTCTGGCTGTAATCAAGACCTCCTTTAAAGTAGAAAGGAGCCTTTTCTAGCTTTGTCTCTGTGTTGGGTTGGTTCAAATTTTTATATTACAATATCGATTATGATAATGATACTTAGGAAGCTTGAACGTTCCAATATATTAAAAGACTAGGGAAAAAATATTCTTTGATACCCATTTCAAGAACATCATCATGAAGCATCTTCATCAGACAAAAAAATTACACGCCCGCCAGTTGGACAACTACTTGTTTGTGCGGAGACATCCAACCCATCCAATAGATTGGCCTCACTGGTAGGATCACCCCTCCCAAAAACCACCTTGAGAAACTCATCAAGTGGGCCACAACATAAATTAGCATTTATAGGTTGCAAATCATCCACTAGTTGGGACTGTAAATTAGCAGTTCAACCAGTTTGATACACACACATGGAAAATAATTACAGGCAAACATTTTCACCAAAATTACGGTGAAAGCTTATTGTGTGGGGTCCATCATGATGTACCTGTGACATCCGACCTGACCTGTCCATCAGATGTGTACTTGACTTATTTGGCTAGGGACCCAAAAATTAGTCTGATCCAAAACTCAGGTGGGCCACATGGCCAGAAACAGCTGAGAGGGAAACATCCACCCTTCATATCAAATGAGGCCCGATGTGTTGTTTTGATGAGATTCACCGAATTCATCAAAAGCATCTGCCCTAGATGAAGAGATTCTGGGTCTACCAGGCAGCTTTAAAATTCAGGTCGACCCATTGAAATCAATGGTGGGCATCTCCCTTTTCACTGGTCCCTGTCATGTGGCCTTACTTGAGTCATGATGGGCATGAATTTTGGGTCCATGCTCAATCAAGTCAAGGTCTCAGACTCACAATATAACTAGCTGTAGATGGAAAAAAAAAAAGAAAAGTGGAGCACACTGGTGTATGTCATCCAATACATCCAGCAGGGTCATTCCACATGAAAATGGGATGGCCCAAAAATCATGACGATCCATTAATCACGTGGGCCGCACGATAGAAAATAATGAATAACTTTGATATTGAAGTGGTGGCGCACTTGATGGTTGGATCAACATGATTTGTGGGGTATCTATTTTCATTACAGTGCATAATCATGGGGTATCTATTTTCAATACAGTGCATAGAGAGAGAGAGAGAGAGAGAGAGAGAGAGAGAGATTCAGGCGTAGCTTGCCTTGAAAAAATGTCATGGGACTTCAAACCTGCTTACTCACTTCCAAAAAACAAAATGGAGATTGGTTTAACCATGAAAATTTTTCTGTCTGTTGCAGCATTTTGCATACAGGAGCTAGTCAGTACCAGGACATTGCATTGCTGGACACGAAGCCCTTCGGAAAGGTTTATATACATAAACAGAATAGAAAGGAAAATAGCAAGTGTTTTGGCAATACTCCCAAGCAATCCATGCAATTTCCCTTCCTCCTAAGCCTTTTTCTTTTCGTGGTTTATGTAATGTAGGCTTTAGTCATTGATGGGAAGCTTCAAAGTGCAGAGATCGATGAATTCATATACCATGAATCACTTGTTCATCCAGCACTGCTTCATCATCCAAAGTATTCTTTTTCTATTATAATCTTATTTGATTTTCATTGATTTTTATTCTCTTGAATGGTTGATGAAATGAATGAAAATTCACCATTTATTTTCAGTCCCAAGACCATTTTTATAATGGGGGGAGGTGAAGGCTCAACTGCGAGAGAAATCCTCAGGCATAGGACTGTTGAGAAGGTTGTCATGTGTGATATTGATGAGGTAACATTCCACTTTTACTGGGTGTATGTGATGCATTTTATTTCCCTACATTTGAAATTCGAAAATGCTTGTGTGACTTTCATATGGATACCAGGGAGTTATTTTCACTGACATGGTTGGAATGACTTATGTGGATAAAGATCTGCCCTGTCCATCAGGTGTGCCACTTTGCGTTGGGACTGGCGCCCAAAAATCAGGCTGATTCAACACTCGGGTGGATTACACCATGGGAAACAGTTGAGATGGGAAGTCCCACCATTAAAATCATCCAAATTACTTGTGGGGTTCAGTGTGTTGTGCATATGCCAACCAATCCACTTGCACTGCATGAGGATGAATGGATTCCCCAAAAGTCAGGACATTTCAAGACTCATGTGGGCTTCACTGCATGACTATAAAGGTTTCAGACAAGATATTGCACCTCTCCCTATGGTGAGGCCTGCCTAAGTCTTGGATTTGACTGACTTTTAGAATCCATGGTGTAATGTGACCGTGCATCCGATTGATGGGGTGAATCTGATGCATGTTTGTACCCACATAGCAATCAGTTAGCGCAAGTCAGGCCCTGCAGGTGTCAATGCAAGTCTGTCTAGCCTACTCTTTTTCTAATTAGGCTAGTGAGAATAGGGAGGGTGAGTTGTGATGGGTTTTTGGTCCCTTGATTTCTTCACATGTAGTGTTTGTTTGTTTGTCCTTCTGTTTCAAGACTATTTTGACAACTGGGACCTATGGGTGCTCACCAAATGTGTAGTTTGCTGAGTTGGAATTTGTGCATGTGGGCCCATGGTTCAATGATCATAGCCTCAACATGGATGAGGGACCCACTCCAAGTCTCTCAAATTTGAAGACCATCTATTTGATATGTGGCCTACAAATACATGGTTCAGGAAAAGAAAAAAAAAAAAAAAGGATACTGGTACGAAAGGCTAAACAGTAAACACTAAAGGGTTCTAATACTTTGATCTGAAAGATTTCCAGGCCATCTTCCATCCATAGTGAGGTCCAAAATGCTTGGATCATTGAACCATGGATGCCACATGGAGGAAATCCAATTTGTTGGTAAACTGTACATTTGGTGATGAGTGGGACCTTGTACACATTTACTCTTGTATAAAAAAGATTTGATGGTGAATGCAACCATAGGTAATCATGTCCCTGGGCCCACTGTACATGGGCTCCACCCCTTTGTGGTGGACCTTTGTTTGTTAGCCCCTCGTGGATATTCCATGGTGAAAAATTTCTGCAATGTAACCTACTAGATCAATCAATTTCAATCACCAATGAAAGGCTCCATGCAAGAAACACACTCGCTGCTAAGCTAGCCATTAATACTTTAATTATCAGAGTATATGGTTTTTTGTTTATTCTTTGAGATCTCTTCAATGGCAGGAAGTAGTGGATTTCTGCAAGTCGTATCTGGTTGTAAACAGGGATGCCTTCTGTGATTCGAGGCTTCGTCTCATCATCAATGATGCCAGGTTTGCTCTTTTAAGTTGCTAGATAAACCCAAGATTTGTGCATACTGCTTTTGCAGCTTATGAAATCATATGGATGTTTTCAAGGGAACCAGAAACATATCCCTTTACTAAAAGGGAGGTTTTTGTTATGTTTGGCAGAGCTGAGCTTGAAAACAGAGAAGATTGCTTTGATGTGATCATAGGCGATTTGGCTGATCCAATTGAGGGTGGGCCATGTTACCAACTCTACACCAAGTCCTTTTATGAGTCTGTTGTTAAACCCAGATTGAAGGAGGACGGCGTCTTTGTCACACAGGTATACCAAGCATATCTTCACAGCAGGGATTGTAAAAATTGGGGTCGTTTGGCTCCCTGAAGTCTTAATCTGTTTCCAGGAAACTTCTGACAGAAGAGATTCTGTCTATGGTAGGAATCGAGTTTTTGTGTTTGGGTATTGGGGAAGTACTTGAAAGGGGAGGAGAGGCCTTTCAATCCTTTTAAAAAATATGACCGTTGAGCATATTTGGTGCATTGGTTGGTTTTTCCAAATCAACCAATTGATGGGTCGCACATTGTAATCTCTTACTGATTGGATGTTTCTAAGTGCCCAAAAATATTTGGACGCCAGGTTTGTGTGAGATAATTTGAAGTTAAAATCGTCATGTAGTGTGTGCACACGGCAATTCTGCTTTTCTAATTTGATAGGATCGTGGTCTCTATTTCATTTCGTATTGCAGGCAGGGCCTGCCGGAGTTTTTAGCCATACGGAGATTTTCTCTTGCATTTACAACACTCTCAGACAGGTTTTCAAATGTAAGTGTGACCCATCTCTTCCTCTCCTCCTTTCTCATTCTATGATTCTGTTGATTGAATAATGTAATGTGCTTGAAATTGGTAACAAAAAGATTGGGATTTTATGTGCAGATGTTGTGCCCTACTCAGCTCACATTCCATCATATGCTGACACTTGGGGATGGGTCATGGTATGTAAACTAATTTTTCAGTCTCTACTTCCTCTTAGTGATTTGAATTGACAATGTTTTGCTAAGCCAGGATGCCATCGAATGCCAACTTGGTACATGTATGGGACCCCAAGCTACACATTGGGTAGTTCCTACTGTGTGGATGAACTGGCCCCAAAATCAAGCTAGTGAACTCATCAGGTGGGGTGTGTATATGAAAAATTAAAGGAGGCTGCCCAACCCACATTACATGCACGTGCCATCCATCTGATGAGTAAGCATTCTGATCTTTGGGCTAGGTTATTTAGGGGCCGTTTGGATCTTAAGTTACTTAAGAGAAGCTACTTATGACTTAAGTAGCATACCTTGATTTCTACTTGATAAGCTGAAGTGATCAAGTAACTTTAAGTAAAAAAAGTTGCTTATAATTGATCTTAAACCAAACTTATCTCAAATAAGTTACTTATCTACTACTGTAGAAAAAAGTAACTTATTTGGTGGTATCCAAACGGGCCCTTAAAAAGGTTATTTTACAGCAGGTCAGGTAACTGTTACCTGTCACACAATATAACGCTGTAACACCTGATTTTTATGCCCTGGGCCGATGTACCCTCTAACAGTCAAGTGCCTGTTAGCCTAGCTGGTTGACGCCTTGGCGTTTCAAACAGCAGGTCTCAGGTTCGAGACATACTAACTGCACCAATGGGTGCATTGTATGGCTGACCATGTGGGTGCGTTGCATGACTAACAGAATAAAAGATTCACCTCTAAAAAAAAAAAAAAAAAAAAAACTCAGCCCTCTAACCAGACTAACCTCCCTGAATTATGAGAAATTGCCAGGCATCGGATTTCCCATTTACTGCGGATGCGGAAGAGTTGGACATTAGAATCAAGCGCCGTATCAAAGGGGAGAACAGATATCTTGATGGGAAGACTTTTGCATCTGCTTCCACCCTAAGCAAAATCGTCCGAAAATCGTATGGTTTTTCTATGTTATTCTTCTCTCTTATTCCCATTGTTGTTTCCTCCGTTCATAATTCATACAGAAATCATATGGTTTGCTAAACCCGCATGCTACGATGGCGCCCTGTGCCAGATTTGAGCCATCTATCAGGTGGGCAGCACAAGTAACAAGGCCAGGCCTGGAGTTCAGGCTGGTGGATTCATCAGGTGGGAGCACCAATGTATGAAACAAACGGATGGTGCTCTGTGTGTCCTAAATCCTAATGGGAGGAATGACCTGATTCTTAGGCCAGGGGATCTATGTTGCCTGGCCCACCTGATGGGCTGTGCTACGCATAGATAGGATTAGCAAATCTCGTAGTGTATTTATATGATTTTATATGTATAATGTTTACTCTGTTTTACATTGACTTGGGTGGACAGACTGGCCAAGGAAACACAAGTGTACACGGAGGGAACGGCTAAATTCATATATGGACATGGTGCAGGCCATAGATCCCATCCGGCAGCATAGCTGCTGCTACTGGACCCCACAGACGATCAATCCCCCTTTTTTTGTATGTGGAAAGAAAAAAAAAATGATAGTATGATAAGTGCATGTTATTACATTTCTGCTACTTAAGTGGAAAACTGGTTCTTGTTTGTTTTCTCTTTTGATATTAAAAAATCAACATGGTTTTGTTTTGAAATGAGTCTGCACAACAGGGTGTTTTGACATGGAGCATATTCACACTTGCATCTTCCCCAGAACTAGGGCTGTCGGTAGGCCTTACATACAGCAACCAGGTTGTCCTGCTCGCTCGGCTTGTGCATTTTTGGGGTCTAAAACTAGGTGTTGGGCCAGCTCAGTTGCCGAATCTGACGCTGTGGGTGTGGCCATTTATTTCTCGTGCCTGGTCGATCAGGCCTGAACCCATTCCATGAATGAAAAAACTGAAACTCAAGCCATGCCCATGGTGGGCTGTGTCCAGACCTTCCCCTACCCATCAACGAAAACTACAATATTATAGAATCCTCAACAAAAGTATCTGAGAAAATGATCCTATGCACACCAAAGCTCAGGTGTATGTGAACTCTCCGCTATCTGAAAGTTGTGCACATCTGCCGTCATGTAGTCCATCTTTGATGGGCTTATTATCAAACGATCTTAATCTTCCAAGTCTATTAACTTCTGGATGCAATCTATTCATTGGGTGGTGGAGTTATAGGTGTCTTGATGCATCAGGAAATGAACATATCAAGATGTGGTCATCAGTATAAGTGCAGCCCATGTTTCAATGGTCCAGACCATTGATCTGATGGGCCCCACTGTTGATGGAGGATGCCCCAAAATCCTCCCTGACTGGAAATATCTCCAGCATCAAACCTAATGACTAAATCATTACATGAAATTCAAATAAAAACTATGTTTTTTCCTGATTGCATCTGAAAGTAACATGCACACACATACAACACTGAAAATAATCACATACATAATCACTAACCAAACTCACCTCTACAAGTCATAGACTTGCTTGCCGGTGAACTTGACCTCGATGGGGCTCACGTTCTTCCCGATCGACCTGAAGTTCAGGCCCACTCCTTGACGGCCTGGATTCACCTTCTCCGGGTAGACCCCATCCTTGGGGTGGAGATATTGCACCTCTCCATTGGGAAAGACCCGATAAAACTGGTACTTGATCTTGTACTTGGACCTTAATCGGGTCCCAAGTGCCAGGCATTGCTCCTTCCTTGCCAACTTAAGCAAATTGGGCCCTTGTCTCATGATTGCTGCCCCACCTGTGGGCATCTCAAAGATCTGCTCCTTCGGTGACTCCCATGTTATCACATAGAACTCCTCGACTTGCGCCTTTCGCAGCAACCCACCGGTGCTGCCGCCGAAGATCGGCGATGGGGTGTTTGGGTCCAATTCAGGTGGGGTGAACCCAACTGGGGCCTCAGTCGCCGTCTTTTCCTCCGTCGCGGCCACCTTGACCGATCGCGCGAAGCTGAGTGATCGAGGGCCGGTGAATTGCATCGGGACCGATGGCTTGATGATGGCCCGGTTAACGGGTTTTGGAGTGTTGAGAGTGAAGAGGGTGGCTTGGGTTGCCATGGCCATGGATGGTGTAGCTTGAGAGAGTGGGGTGGTGTGTAATCAATGGAGAAGGTTTTGTATACCAAAAAGTTGGATTTTTAGGTTGGGTGGTGGACATTGTTTTGGATAAGGTGATATGGGTTGGACCAATGGGAGGTTTTGATTTTGATACCTGCTATTACCCACACCTATAGTCCTCTCTACTCATTTTGGTTGGAGGCGGAGGATATCTACAAAGCTTTGTAGGTGAAGCTTAACCTACAACCCAACGTGTGGGGCCCACCGTGAAGTCTGCATGGCATCCAGTCCGTAACTTATGTTCAACCCCTCATCTTCTCCTCGACACACTATAATCTGACCGATCTAAAACTCAAGTGGAATGTATTATGTAAGATCATCCCTAAAAGCTCTAAAGTCACACATGGTGTTGGCTACCTAAGTTTTGGAATGACCTGATTTTTTAAGTATCCATTCATTTTGGTGGATGCATCTTCCAAATGGATTCGATGGGACATAAAAAAATCTGGTGGGCCACACACAGAGTCCAGAAGTTTTAATGCTGCACAGTCCCATCCCAACTGTTCCTGTGGTAGGGCCCACCTGAGTTTTGGATGGGCCTCGTTTTTGGATGTCAAGGAGAACATGGAGTCACCTACATGATGGACGGATTGGATGCCATGCACAGATCATGCTGCGCCCCAAACATCACCGGAGTTTTGGATGGACCTCGTTTTTCAACGCCAAGGAGAACATGGACACTGAAGTTTTTTTGGAATTTTACAGAAGACTACCTAATTATTATGGAATTTACATTCTGATACTTTTTAAAAATGGTTTTAAAAAGGTAGCTTGAGTGGGCTTCACCGCATGTTAGGGCAGGAACCCAAAAAAAAAGCTCCATCTGCAATCCAGGTGGATCTTATATACCACATTACGGGTCCTGACTCATGGCTTAGTGGTAGACTCATAAGGGATTCAACACTAAGGTCATGGGTTCAACTAGTGTTATACATGAGTTGAGTTGAGTCGAGCTTTGCCCTATTTGAGCTAGGCTCGTTCAATGACCACCCTAGCTTGTGTTCGACTCGGCTCAACCTTTAAGTTGGAGTAATCAAGTTGGCTTGACCGAGCTTTCGAGCCTAGTTCAAACTTGTTAAAAACAAAAATTTAAATATGCTTAGCTTAAAAGCTTGGCCTAATACTATTTAAAATCTAAGTCTGAAGGAAGCCCAAAACTCATTGACACCCCCTACTTACTTTTACAGAGAGTTTCACCTTTCATTTCTTTGTTCTCTTCCAATATGAGACTACATAACATATATTTTTAGCTAGTCGAGTTGAGTTCCAACCAAGTTAACCAAGTTGAGCCAAATCGAGCTTGGGTTAGCTCGAGCGAGATAACTGAGCTAACTTGGCTCATGTTTAGCTCTAGGTTCGAGTACCCATTGTGGTGTGTGTGGGTGTGAGGGTGTGTGCATTAAAAAAAAATGATGTGCCCTTGTCGAAAATAAAGAGCAGTGTTCATACAATTTACTTTTTATCAGTATAATTTCTCCTAAAGCAGTAATGTGTGGGAATTTTTGGCAAGGCCCACTAGATGTGCATCAGAAATCTACTCCGACCATTAGATGCAAAATCTCAATATAGGTCTAGAGCAAATAAAATCAAGATAATTCTTGATTTAGGTGGGCTACACCAAAAAAGTAGATGAGAGAGAAACGTCCACCCTTGATTTTTACAGGTTCATTGTGATGATTATATGAAATTCATTCTTTCCATTAGATGCCACATCAAAATTTGGGCCTATGGTATAAAAATCAGGCTCATCCATGATTCAAGTGGGCCATACCAATGCAAGTAGTTTGGAGGGTGATAGTTGCCGCACACACTGTTTCTGATAATATGGTCCAATAATATGGTCCATCTGAGTCACAAAGGAGCTAATTTTTTTTTTTGTCCTTCCATTAACCAAAGATGCTGCACTTGGTGGTTAGGGTGGATTTTACATAAGCATCACCCTAGTAGACCCATTTGCTCCCACATCTATGTAATTGCCGGCCGTTAAGGAAATGTTACAAATGTAAGGGAAGGCTGTTAAATGATAATTATATAAATTAATGAGGTAGCTTCTTAAAAATCTTTTTAAAGAAGGTAACAAAATGTAAATTCCATACTGATTAAGTAGTTCTTTATAAAATTTACCTTTTTGGTTTTTTTAACTCCAAAAGCTTTGGGTTTCTAGAGGACTGGCCCGTCGAGTACCGATCTAAACCGTTCATGCTCTCACTACTGCCTTATACAGTCATCCGTCTGAGAGATCTTTCTTCAGATGCGTCTACAACAAAGAATACAGAATATGAATGATTTAGATAATTATCTAAACGCCATCTCAGGAAAACGAACGCTGTATGGTGGCTGTGATACGTTTGCACCGATTCCTTTCAAAACTGTATTTCTTCCTATTTCTAAGCTGTGGCCGGTCCATGGTGGGGCATGTTGGATGAACAGTCCAGAGCTCACACACCTCAATAACTCTAAGGTAGGAACATCTTCCAGCGATTTGGACCATTCATTTGGTGATCCCCACTTTCAATCGGTCCATGCCCCATAAATCTCCTCAACTAGACAAATAAAACCGTCTGATCGGATAGTTTAGCCAATGATCCAGATCCAATATAAAAATTTCCACCAATTGTATGGATGCAATTACCTGACCGTGGGCGTTTTCGTGAATGACTCGTGCATGGTCCACCAGATGGATGGTCTGTACAATAGAAAGGTTACCCAGCCACTTATGGTTGGTGACTGGACGAAAAGAGACGTCAAACAAGCTAGTGCCCAGCCACCTCTTTGATTTGGTGTGTCCTTTTTTGGATGGCCCATGTGCAAAACTCTCAACCGTTCAATCAACTATTTCAGTGTGACGAATGAAAACGGTATGAGTACTGTTTTTATTTTACCGTCCATTTGCAAATCACTTATTAGATTGGACATTCGATGGTGGCATATCACCTCAAGAAGCTACTTGAGCCTAATGGAATCGTCCATTATGATCATTTGTGACTACCAACCCAGCGATAAGGTAAACCATGATCTAACTCGTTCATCTGATGGCCACTATCATGGATTGTCCTCGTTCATCTGATGGCCACTATCATGGATTGTCCATATCTCGAAAGCTTTCTAATTAAACACATCCAAAACCATCTAAATTAGATTGGACATTCGATGGTGGTATGTAAATAGGGAGCTACATAATAAACCGGGCAGCTTGTCCTGAGTAATAATAAAAGAAAAAAGGATGGAACTTCTTCCACCTAAGATGACAGGATTTGATTAGATGGCAGGCCAGTGTAGAAACGAGGTGACTTGAATTACATACTCCAACAAACAAATTTCATGACTCAATCTCTAATAATGACATGCCATCCAATCAAATCACATAATCTGGGGAGGGATACTAATTAATCTATGTCCCGGTCAATGGGCCTGGCTGATGTCTCTCAGTCTATTCCGAAAATTATAACCTAGGTCTTAGGCTGGGCCATGATGGACCATTACAAGCAGGCTTGAACCCAGCCCCTGGTGTTTATGCATAGGCTGAGGCCAAGCCCAAGTGCAGCCTGGTCCAAGCTTGGACACCGACTTAAGTTTGCCCCTTGCATGGCATATGAAAAAAGCGCCCCTGAAATGCTAAATGGGCTCAGGTGTGCTGATGGGCTCCTAATCATGTCCAAGCCCGCCCGTTTATCATATAGGTTTAAGCCTATCAGCTGGCCTAGTGCTCAGCCTCGTATTCCCACTCAAGGAAGGCCAGAGCCGTAAGTCCGAAAGCCAGCCCAGCCCATTGACAGCCCCAATTTTGGTAGAGGAAAGTAAATTCGGGACGGTTCAAGTTGGGTCCGACTCTTTGTATTTGCAACCTCAATATACATAGACTATGTAATCCGACGATCCTTGATGGACATTATCATGTAATGGTCTAGATCAAGCCACCGCTGGACTAATTCGTATGGACGGGGTGGATCAACTCAAGAAGGTCATGTCTGGTCTACTTAGTAGGGCTCTCAATGGCTCGGATCTGGATTGGATCCAGTTGGATCCGGCTCCAAGTCCAAATATCTGTACACGGATTCAGCTCAGATTTAAATCCAACTTGGACCCAAAAGGTGATATCCCTATCCCATTCATTTATAAATAGTTAGATTTATTTCCGATCCAAAACTCATGTGACAATGGGATCCAGGTCGGATCTAGGTCTGAATCCACCCTATTACAAATCTAAAAAAATATATAATATAATTTATTTAATTTAGTAGCAAAATGATACAAATCCTACTATTTAGTGTGATATGGTTGACTTGAGAGTGACATGTCTCAATTTTGAGATATGGCCTAAAATAATTTGGAAAACGCATGGCCAACATGAATGTAACATATACAGTAAGGTGACAATGAGCCGATCTGGATCGGATACAGTTAAATCATGGTCTAAGTCCGAAAATCTATATATGGATTAGAAGCGAGCTCAGATATCTTTATGTGAATTCAAATCCTGTCCATTTAAGTAAATGGACCTATTTTAAGATCCAAATCCGACCCATTTAAATAATTAGACTTATTTTAAGATCCAAATCCATTTTATACATATTGGGAGCCAATCGGATCTCGGATCTGACCCGCTCCATTGAGAGCCCTACTGTTTTGGCAAATCCAGAGATTCGAGTTAGGTCAGGGCCCGGTCGGTTAAAATGCTAATGGGGTTGGGCTCGATCGGGTCCCTCCCGAGCAGAATTTTGGACAAATGGGCCCATGTTTCAGTGATATAAACCGTTGGTTTGTTGAGCCCCACCGTGGATGGGCTATTCAAGAAAAATCCCCAAGGTTGGAAGATCTCAGCCACTAATCCAAGTGACTTTTTTTCATTTCGATGGGGCGATGCGGTGTATTATCTCTCTCTTTTAACCGTCCATGTAAACGCAGAAAATCGGAAGATTATGATTGTTCTATGGAGGAGATCTCTGGGACATGATCCATCCATGGTGGGCCGCAACATACCAACGTTCCAGATTACCGGACCGCGAGCTATACTTGTCGGAATTGAAAACTCGTGTACACTGCAAAGCCGCGTAGCGTGTAATATAAATCCTCCGGAGAAGAAGAAGAAGAAGAAGAAGAAGCACAAGGAGCAGGAGAGAGGGAGAGAGGACGCAAGATGACGACGATCCGACGGTTCTGTTGTAACGACCTTCTCCGTTTCTCTCCTGTAAATTTCGACCATCTCACAGAGACCGTGAGTCTCTCTCTCTCTCTCTCTCTCTCTCTCTCAATTCATCATTCGAAATGGGTCCTTCCATTTACAGAGATTTCTTCTGAGAACTGATATATATATATATATTTTTTCCTATAATCTGAAATGGGCAGTTTAACATGTCGTTTTACATGACGTATTTGGCACGATGGCCGGATTATTTCCATGTCGCCGAAGGCCCCGGCAATCGTATCATGGGTTACAGTAAGCATTCTTCCTCCCCCTTTCTTTTCCTTCCATTTTAATTCATTTGGGTTCTTTGTATCTCATTCTCTTATCTCTTTAGAAAGATTACTTATTGAATATGGCCGTTGGTTTTGGTGATTATTGTTGAAATAATCAACGATATGGACAGACATCATTTTATTTTCTTAGAATGCTTTGCGGGTGTATGCGGTTACTCTTGAAATTATTTGTCTGAAGACTTGAGAGTGGACAAAATTGGTATGACAAGATAGCAATTTTATGAATTGGGTTTTGTTTGGATTATAGTTGGATGCTGAGGGTGGGCTGTGATTATAAAAAGAAATAGTTGGTTTTTGTGGATTCGGTTTGTTTAGATTGGAGTTGGAATTTTGATTAGGATACAGTTACGCATTTGGGCGATCAATCATGAAATTATTAGTTCGAAGAGTGGATAACGATGGTAGGAACTGGGAGGAAATAGTGACTTGTTTTTTTCTTGAATTGGGTTTGTTTAGGTTGTAATGGTTCAAGAGGACTGGATGATGTTGATGTGAAGTACTAACGGTGTTTGGGTAGGGGATCCTCCTAAGTCAGGATTAAGTGTAATCCTGATTTCTCTAGGCCGAACATGATGGGATTTCCTCCTCTGGGATGGTCGGGCGCCCGGACCATTTTTGGCCGGGCGACCGAAATTCCATCGGGAGATGGTTTGTGGCAGCAGTCTTATTGGGCTGTTTTGACAACAGTCGGGCGCCCGGTGGTCTGGTGACCGGGTGCCCGACCATGTTGGTCCGGGTGCCCGAAAATTGATTTTTTCTTCATGTTGCTCGCTGAACCATTTTTGGCCTGGGGGGGTGCCCGGCGGTCTAGTGACCGGGCGCCTAGCCCTGCACGGACTGCTTGTACGCAATTTTCTATTTGGGCTCTAATTCCTCCGGTTTCCTACTTAAGAGGTTCCAAAACGGGATTAGGGTATCCCATTGAGTGGTTTACACGTCCAAGGTGAGAAAGAGAGAAAAAGAGGAAGAGAGAAAGAGAAAAGAGAGAAAGAGGAAGCTTGTAGAAGGGAGAAGTTGCTTGAAGAGGAGTTCTTCTGCACAACCGTCGTCTCAGTGCTTCTACGTCCTTGGGATCGGTGAGATCGCTCTACTTTTGTTATTCTCTTATTATTTATCCACTCCTACGTGAGTGAAGAAGGTTTGATCCAAGCGGTGTGCTTGAGATCGATTGTAACAGTTCTCTGAGATAGTGGATTGTTGATCTGGACTAGGTCCCGTGGTTTTTACCTCTTTTGAGGGTTTTCCATGTAAAAACTCCTTGTGTCGTGTGGTTGAATGTTTATTCTTGATCATTATATTATCATAGTCCATAATTCTAGTGCATTGGGGGGCGAGATCCGAAGGTTTGTGTGAAACCCACCCAACAAAGTGGTATCAGAGCGTTCAGGTTGTTTGAACGGAGTGGGATCAGTTCTGAATTATGGAAGGTGGCTCATCAAGGATGATCAGCCTCAATGGTTCTAACTGGACCATATGGAAGGCTAAGATGGAGGACTTGCTTTATTGCAAGGACTTGTATGCTCCAATTCTAGGCGTATCGGCGAAGACGAAGGATATGTCAGATGATGATTGGAAGAAATTGGACCAGAAGGCGGTGGGGTTCATTAGATAATGGTTGGATGATTCAGTTTTCCACCATGTGTCTACAGAGACCTCAGTCGCTAGCCTATGGCAGAAATTGCAAGGGCTGTATGAGAGGAAGACAGCCGGCAATAAGATATTCCTGATAAGACGAGTTGTGAATCTCAAGTTCAAAGATGGTGGTTCTGTGGCTGAACACATGAATGAAGTCAGCAACATACTGAACCAGCTCTCCGCCATGAAGATGGTCCTGGATGATGAACTTCAGGCTTTGCTACTGCTTAGCTTATTGCCTGACAGTTGGGAGACATTGGTGTTGTCTCTAAGTAACTTCGCGCCAAACGGAAAGGTATCCATGGAACAGGTAACCAGTTGTCTCTTCAATGAGGAGATAAGGAGGAAGTCTCTAGGGCTTGCTCAACAAGAGGCTCTTGTGACACAAGATCGGGGGAGAGGAAAGAACAGAAAGGGCGGAAAGGCCCGAGATAAATCAAGAGGCAAGTCAGTTGCCAGGAAAGATATTGAATGCTGGAATTGTGGCAAGAAGGGTCATTATAAGCATGAATGTCACAAGAAGAAGAGTGACAAGAAGGGTAAAGGAAATGAGAAGGAAGATGAATCGGATTTTGCTGCGGTCGCCTCAGATGGTGACGTTGTTGTTATTTATTCGGCAGATCACGATATTTGTCTCACGACTTCGAGTCAGGACACCGACTGGGTGATAGACTCGGGAGCCTCGTTTCATGCGACTCCACGCAGAGATTTCTTCACAAGCTACAAGTCAGGTGATTATGGGACAGTGAAGATGGGAAATTCTGGTGTTTCGAAGATCGTAAGGGTCGGTGATATTTGTTTGAAAACCGATGTGGGCTACACATTGGTTCTCAGGGATGTGAGACACATTCCAGACCTTCGCCTCGACTTGATGTCGACAGGAAGGCTAGATGATGATGGCTATGAAAGCCGGTTTGTTGGTGGGCGCTGGAAGCTTATCAAGGGTTCGTTGATTGATGCCAGAGGAAAGAAGTGTTGCACCTTTTACAAGGCAAGTATTAGTGTATGCAAGGGTGGATTGAACGCAGCGGAAGACTCAGCTACTGACGTGTGGCACAGACGTTTAGGCCACATGAGTGAAAAAAGGCTTCAGCTACTAGCGAATAAGAGGCTCCTTCCGGACGTGACATGTATACCTCTCAAAACCTGTATTGACTATTTATCTGGGAAACAGCATAGAGTTTCTTTTGTTAAAACTGTTTCTCATATTAATAAAGTACATGTATTAGATTTGGTTTACTCTGATGTTTGTGGTCCTATGAGGACAAAAACCTTGGGTGGGGCATTGTATTTTGTCACTTTTATAGATTATGCATCTAGGAGGGTTTGTGTGTATGCTCTGAAATCCAAAGACGAGGTCTTTGGTGTGTTTAAACTGTTTCATGCTATGGTTGAGAGAGAGACAGGCAGATCATTAAAGTGCATCCTCACTGACAATGGTGGTGCATACATAGGTGACTTCCACAAGTATTGCGAATCACTGGGTATACGGCATGAACAAACGGTTCTCAAGACCCCCCAGCATAATGGTATGGCTGAGCGAATGAATCGCACCATTGTAGAGAGAATCAGATGCATGTTATCCCATGCAAAGTTGCCTAAGATGTTTCGGGGAGAAGTAATGCACACGGCGGTGTACTTGATAAACAGGTCTCCATCAGCCCCGTTAAATGGAGAAGTACCTGAGAAGGTGTGGACTGGACGTGATCCATTGTACAATCATCTTAGGGTGTTTGGATGCAGGGCATTCGTTCACGTACCAAAGGACGAGAGGTCAAAGCTCGATATGAAAATCAGGCAGTGTGTGTTCTTAGGGTACGGTGGTGAAAAGTTCTGCTACAGGTTATGGGATCCGACCGAGAAGAAGCTCGTCAGGAGCAGATATGTGGTTTTCATTGAAGATCAGTGTATAGAAGACATTGAAAAGCCAGAGAAGACCAAACCCAGTTTAGGTGAACTGGAAGACATGGATCTGGTTACTCCTCCCGTGGTGCCTGATGATGGGGGAGTACAACAAGGTGCAGAGGATGAGGGAGTCCCTATAGAAGATGGACATGGGGAGCAGCCCCCACTTGATCCACCTGTTGAGCCACAAGTGAGGAGGACATCAAGGGACAGACATCCATCCAAGAAATACTCGCCGTATGATTACATTATGCTCACTGATGGGGGAGAGCCAGAAGACTATTCTAAGGCCCTAGCCGACGAGCATAAGGGGGAGTGGTTGAAAGCTATGCAAGAGGAGATGGAATCCTTGCATAAGAACCACACCTATGACATGGTGAAATTGCCTAAGGGCAAGAAAGCTCTGAGCAATAAGTGGGTGTTCAGAAAGAAGAATGAGCAGAAGAATTCACAGACAAGGTACAAGGCTAGACTTGTAGTGAAAAGGTTTGGTTAGAGGAAAGAAATAGACTTCGAGGAGATATTCTCACCGGTGGTGAAGATGGCATCCATACGGGTATTGCTTGGATTGGCGTCTAGCATGGATCTGGAGATAGAGCAGTTAGATGTCAAAACTGCCTTTCTCTATGGTGACCTGGAAGAAGAGATCTACATGCACCAATCAGAAGGGTTTGAAGTCAAGGGCAAAGAGCATATGGTGTGTAGGCTTAGGAAGAGCTTGTATGGGCTGAAGCAAGCTCCTAAGCAATGGTACAAGAAGTTCGACTCGTTCATGTTGAAGCATGGATATGACAGAACGGAGTCGGACCACTGTGTGTTCATTCGCAGGTTCTCAGATGGTGATTTCTTAGTTCTGCTATTGTACGTTGATGACATGCTCATCATGGGAAATGACATCAAGAAGATTGACAGGCTGAAACAGGAGTTGGGCAAGTCGTTTGCGATGAAAGACTTGAGCCCAGCAAAACAGATCCTAGGAATGGAGATAACGTGACAGAAGCAGCATGAAGCTTTGGTTGTCATAAGAGCGGTATATTGAGAAAGTCCTAGAGCGGTTCAATATGAATGCAGCGAAGCCGGTCAGTACTCTACTGGATGGTCACTTCAAATTGAGCGACAAACAGTGTCCCAAGACGAAGGCGGAAGTGGAAGAGATGCGGAAGATACTCTACGCGTTAGCGGTAGGAAGTTTGATGTATGCTATGGTGTGTACGCGCCCAGACATAGCATATGCGGTTGGGGTTGTCGGCCGGTATCTTGCCAATCCTGGCAAGGAACATTGGGCAGCGGTGAAGTGGATACTACGGTATCCGAGAGGCTCATCCAGGTTGAGCCTATGCTATGGTGATGGAAAACCTGTGTTTGAAGGCTACACAGATGCAGATATGGCAGGTGACATAGACTACAGGAAGTCTGCATCGGGGTTCATATTCACGTTTGTAGGGGGAGCGATCTCTTGGCAGAGCAAGCTACAGAAGGTTGTAGCATTGTTGACGACAGAGGCCGAGTACATTGCAGTCACAGAAGCATGCAAAAAGATGCTTTGGATGAAGAGGTTCCTACAGGAACTTAGCCTGAAGCAGGAGGAGCACGTGGTCTATTGCGATAGCCAAAGTGATATACGCTTGAGCAAGAATTCAAGTCAGTATTCCAAGTCGAAGCACATAGAGATTCGGTATCACTGGATCATGGATATTTTGGAGCAGAAGGTATTACAGCTTGAGAAGGTCCATACGGACAATAACGGGTCTGACATGATGACCAAGGCTTTGCTTAAGGGCAAGTTTAAGGTTTGTAGAAACCTGACTGGCTTGAAGAAGGTGAATTTCTCCTGAGTCGGAAATGGGGAGATTTGATGGGATTTCCTCCTCTGGGATGGTTGGGCGTCCGGACCATTTTTGGCCTGGCGACCGAAATTCCATCAGGAGATGGTTTGTGGCAGCAGTCCTACTGGGCTGTTTTGACAACAGCCGGGCGCCCGACGGTCTGGTGACCGAGTACCCGATGCCCTGGCCGGGCGCCCGACCATGTTGGTCCGGGCACCCGAAAATGGATTTTTTCTTCATGTTGCTCGCTGGACCGTTTTTTGGCCTGGGCGGGCACCCAGCCCTGCACGGACTGCTTGTACGCAGTTTCCTATTTGGGCTATAATTCTTCTGGTTTCTTACTTAAGAGGTTCCAAAACGGGATTAGGGTATCCCATTGAGTGGTTTACACGTCCAAGGTGAGAAAGAGAGAAAAAGAGGAAGAGAGAAAGAGAAAAGAGAGAAAGAGGAAGCTTGTAGAAGGGAGAAGTTGCTTGAAGAGGAGTTCTTCTGCGCAACCGTCGTCTCAACGCTTCTACGTCCCCGGGATCGGTGAGATCGCTCTACTTTTGTTATTCTCTTATTGTTTATCCACTCCTACGTGAGTGAAGAAGGTTTGATCCAAGCGGTGTGTGCTTAAGATTAGTTGTAACAGTTCTCTGAGATAGTGGATTGTTGATCTGAACTAGGCCCCGTGGTTTTTTACCTCTTTCGAGGGTTTTCCACGTAAAAACTCCTTGTGTCGTGTGGTTGAATGTTTATTCTTGATCATTACATTATCATAGTCCACAATTCTAGTGCATTAGGGGGGCAAGATCCGAAGGTTTGTGTGAAACGCACCCAACAGAATGTTCTCCATGTTGGATTGGCCGCCTAAAGTGGTGGTTACCTCCACATAAATGCAATTACCGAAGTTTGTAAAAAAGAAAAATTGAAACACTGCTGATAGCATTTATGTGGAATAAAGCGCCACTTTTGGCATGGTGAATCCGATATGGTGGGCACGGGGCCTGCCAAAACCGGGATTATACTTCGTCCTGATTACACAGGATATCCTACCCAAACAGTTCCTAAGTATTTTTATGAATTGGTTTCTTTAAGGGTGCATTTGGTTGATAGTTGGGCCAATTGTGCAACCAAACACACTCTTAAAAAGCATTGTAATCAAGTTTTCTTAGAACGCAATCATGGTTTGGGTACTCAAACTTGAAATCATTAGCATTACGATTGGATTATGACAGGACATTCAACAACAGATCTCATCTCATAGAGAATTACTGGGTTTTAGGATTTAGAGTTGAGGGTTTATCCTTTGCAGTTTAGAAGTTCTTGGTTGGTGTAACCTATCTGATATCGAAAGTCATGTTATTCCACTCCTTCCAGATCGACCAAATTCCCACAAGTAAAGCTAGCCTCCACAAGACCTTCCTTCTCTTGCCCATGTATTATATATCTCATCCTGAGCTTAGAACATAGCTACAATCAACCCAGGCATCACCCAATTGGTTTGAAATAAGGCCACAAACCTCCTCCAGATCTCTGTTGCATACCCACTGTGGATAAACAAATGGTTCACTGTTTCAGCATTACTCAGACTAGTGATACATTCGATTTGTGATCATCATCATAGTCTACAATAAGCAATTTGTTTTTTCCGACGAAAAATCTAACCTTTGGAATTCTTGGTGGTACCAACCCACTCCTCAGGAAACCGCAGCATGATTTCACTGAGAAAGTAAGTTTGATCTCGGATGGAGTATTAGTACAGAAAGATCCATTAGATAACGAACTATTGGATCTAAGCCATCTTTGGCGATGAATCAATAATTCAAAGTGCTTTTCTTGCATATTTTTTATGAACCTGTGTTTCTATATAGATGTGGGAGGATTTCCAAGGAAGATTCTATGATTGTGAGTACGAAATCTGTATCGTCCTATCCCTAAAAAACCTGTATCATTCTAGACTTCCTTTTGTGATGGTATTTGTAAATCCTTCTCATGGACATGCAAAAATTGTTTGTGCTCTGCTATTTTAATTGAGATGCATTTCTTACATATTTTGCTTAACTTCCGTATTGGGGAGCATGCTTTAAAATATCTCCAGTACAACTCGGTTTCCTCTGAGTTGTACTGGTTCAGTCTGCGTCAAAAAATGGGACCGAAACTGATTGAAATGTACTGGGTCAGAATTAGTTGGAGGGAGCCACACCAGTTTTGGTCCCTAGGTAAGTCACACCCTGAAGCTGGTATTTAAATCCATGTTGGGAGGAATAGAAAATTAAGTATTCATGATCTAAAGCTCACTCTTTTTTATTTTCATTTTTGGGCACTTTTTATATATATTCAAGATCGGTTGTCGCCCTTCTTTCTTGATGACCTTAGAAGTTTTCTTTTTCTTTTTTCTTTCACATTTACTATTGGATCATAGATGTATACATCTACACTAAAACTAGTCATACCATCCTGTAGATGTAGTTCATCTTAGGTTGATGTTCTCATGCCACTTATCTCGTACTTCACATGCATTTATAACAAACTGTTCTTAGAGGAATACAACCTTCATTTGCTTTGAAGACGAACTTTTCTTTTTGAATCTCACTGCTACCCTTAGGAGCTTCTCATTTCTCAGACCTCATGGCACTGTTGTATTTTGTCATCTATGTTTATGCAGTTATGGGAAAGGTCGAAGGACAAGGCGAATCCTGGCACGGACATGTAACTGCTGTAACTGTTGCTACAGAATACAGGAGGCAGCAATTAGCGAAAAAGCTCATGAACTTGCTGGAAGAGATCAGTGACAAAATGTAGGATTGATGAAGAATCAATTTAATAAAATTCCATTGCAGTTAGTTTGGCAGTCAGCTTACTATATCTGTGATTTGCCTGTAGTGGGTATCAATGAAATTAAGCTTGGGTAGTAGGATGTGTTCATGTTATATTTGTTATCGTCCATCTCTGTCCTAGAAATTATTGTTCTGTGCTACAGGTTTGTTAAATTAGTTGCACTCTTTGGCATCACCTTTTACATGCTTTTCCATGACTGCCATCATAAATTCATAATGACTGGCTTTTAGTCAAAATTTTCTTATCGCAGCTATCTCTACAGGAAAACCATATTATAGGGTTCAGGCGTAGAAGTGCAGATGTCATTTAATGTTATCCTTTGAGAGCTTGCTTGAGTGTAAGAGTTCTGGAGATGGCTTCAGGAGAAGGTTTTCCCTGCATAGCTAGGCAGTACGTATGTTTGACTCTGTTAATCCTCAATAAATAAAAAGAAAAGAAGAAAGTATGCATGTTTGAAACTAGCCAGATGATCAGAATGTCTCGTTATTGGGTGATTATCAAGAGGAACATCTCAATCTTATCCTTTGTGAGCTTGCTTGAGTGTAAGAGTCCTGGAGATGGCTTCAGGAGAAGGTTTTCCCTGCATAGCTTGGCAGTACGTATGTTTGACTCTGTTAATCCTCAATAAATAAAAAGAAAAAGAAAAAAGTATGCATCTTTGACACTAGCCAGATGATCAGAATGTCTCGTTATTGGGTGATTATCAAGAGGAACATCTTATCATTAAGCTGAAATTGCATAATAGTTTAAGGGGTTCTCACTTCTCAGTTGTATAAGAGGGTGCTGATTTTCTTTGGTAGAGCATCAAGGCATCGCCTCTTGAATGCTATGGTAGGTGGACTAAATCCCAGTCTACATCATGTCAGAAAAGTAGTACACTGCTAACCTGACTACTGAGCCAGGTGTCAACAATGGGTGCTGACTGACGTACCTGAATTGAGAGTTTATAAAATTATTTTGAACTTATGATTTTCCTTTGAATTCATGATCTTTGCACTGTAAAAGTCTCATAGATCACCTTTTTTTAATATTTATTAAGCAACAGATTTTATTCAATAATTTTAAAATCAATTAGATTGAAATAGCGTATATGGAATGCAAGTTTAGTGACAATAAGAGTGGAAATGATGACGTAGCTAAGATTGTTGATTGAAGTATCCCAAAATGAACATTTTTGATATATTGGGTTGATTATCCATGGGGGCAGAGAGATTGAGAGAAATGTTGCTCACAGAACTAGAGCTGGGTGGATGAAGTGGAGATGTGCATATGGAGTTGACGTAGGACTACTAACCACTTGCTCTAAAAGCTCGAACTGATAGAGCGTGGCGAATCAATCCCTTTATCTCATAGCCCAGGCTCCTACTTCACACAGGCTAGGCCCTCGGCCGAACCCTCCTTTGTGGACCCCACTTCACATGGGTTCGCATCACACTAGCCACCTGCCTCATACAAGTGGGGCCTGCATCACACGAGCCACCCGCTTCACGCGGGCCGCCCATCCCTAGTGTGCCCCCGCTTCACACAGACTGCCCCACTTGAGCCCAGTGTGAAAATACCCCTGCATTAATCACCCCCGGTGAGGAGTCTCAAACACGAGACCTCCCGCTCTGTTACCAATTTTGATGCGGGACGACTAACCACTTGCTCTAAAAGCTCAAACCGATAGAGTGTGGTGAATCAATACCTTTATCTCATAGCCTAGGCTCTTGCTTCACACAGGCCAAGCCCTCGGCCGAACCCTCCTTCGTGAGCCCCACTTCACATGGGTTCACATCACACTAGCCACCTGCCTCACGCAGGTGGGGCCCGCATCACATGAGCCACCTGCTTCACACGGGTCGCCCACCCTGAGTGTGCCCCTGCTTCACCCAGGCCATCCCACTCGAGCCCGGTGTGATAATGCCCCTGCATTAAGAGTTTTATGCAATCCCCCTTTCTAAGACAACATCAATCGTATAAGATATATTGTTGAACATATGGTTGTTACATTGTCCATAGAAACCACACCACTGCTGGATTCAAAGTTTGCAAAAAGTGTTCTTCCTTCTGCCCTGAACTTGCCAACTCCAAGTTCCTATTAGTTCACCAATTGGGACAGGCACGACCCAGATTAAGCCAAACAAGGATAGGACCTTTCTCCAAATTTCAAGGTGATCTTCCAATGAATAAATAGATGATCAGCAAACTCTGCATCCTTAAGGCTCATAGTTATGCAAAAACTTCTAGGAGGTGTAACTTTTTTCTTGAGCGTCCATTTGGGATGATCCTTTGTTGCAGGATCCTCCTAATTGTGTTCTACCCCTTCCAATCTTGCTTTGGACTCATGCTCACGCTCCCAATTCTTGGCCGTTTGTACTTGATAACATTTTGTATCAAGCACTTCCCCACTCTCGCTCCTGAATCTGTTGCCGCTTCGCTTCACGCTTTGTGTAACTAGATGATCTTTGGCTTGTTGCAGATACTACAAAATTGATATTTTTACAAGATTTGTCAAGATTAAGCTATTTAGGCCTCAAAATCTAGGTGGGAGGAGACGAATTTTAGTGTGAGTTTTGATGATTTTTGGGCCTTTTTGTGTATTTGTTATGATACATAAACACGTCAGTGTATTTAAATGGAGGGCTGGAATTAAATGTTGCTTATGGTTGAGTAAAAAATAGCTTCAGAAAAGGGTTCAGGGTGGCTCATGCTTTAGATCTTTTTTTTTTTTTTTGTTTCTAAAACAGACTTGTAACCCTCTTTGGAGGCCCTTTGGAGACTCCTCTTAGGTATTTCAATAGTATATTCCAACTTGGGTTCTTTCTCTTTTGTTACATTTTCTCCTTTGGTTGTTCTACATGAATAATGCATGCATTCATAATTAGCATATTTTTCATGTGCAAGTCGTCGATGGTTAGGATTCTATTCCTGGCCAATATCCTTGCAAAAGCAACCACTCTTGGCAGAGCTAAGGTATTGCCATATAAATGCTGACGGCTCCGAAGAGGTGAATGAACCTCCCCCTCCCCTCTTACAATGGGACTTCCTCGATTACCTTCAAGTGAAAACATTAATACAAATCATATACGTTAAAATAACCTCCCTTTACAAGATCAACATCTGGTTGCATGTTCGCCTGAGCCACTAGGAGGATGATTTCTTGTTTCTCATAAACATCTTTAAACGATCCAATGTGATAAATGGAATTTGCCTTGGGTTGTTGGAGGAGACTTTAATGTGATCCGTTTCTCTTTCGAATGATCCAATTGGTCGAGGATTACTTCATCTATGAGGGACCTTGCGGATTGGGTTAGCATGTTGGATTTGCCTTTTTGTTTTTTTGTTTTTTTTTTTTTTTGTTTTGGGGGGGGTGTTAAATTTACTTGGTCTAATGGTTGAACCCTCCTTGTGATGTCCCTTCTTAATAGATTTTTTGTTACCCTAAACTGGATCCAACATTTCATGTTTGCCCAAACCTATCTTTGACCACTGCCCGATTTTACTCGAAACAAATGAATTGAATCAAGGGTCAAAACCATTTAGGTTTGAGTTGGCTTGGACGGAGGTCAAAGGTTTTGAGGATCTAATTGCCGATTAGTGGGTGTCCTTCCAAATTGAGGGTGCCCTAGTTTTGTCTTATTCAAAAAGCTCCAGATGCTGAAATTCAAGCTGAAATCTTGGCATTAGGAGGTTTTTGGGTTAAGGGAAGCTGAAATGTCCTCTTTGCTCCAAGCCATTCAAGATCTAGATATTAAGGAGGATGTTGGTTTATTATTTGAGGACAATATTGCTAGAGCTCAACTTTCCCATTATTATTGTTTGAGGCTCAAAGAGGAAGGAAGTAAAATGGCGTCAGCGATCTCGGGCTATTTGGTTGAAGGAGGGAGATCGTAATACGAAGTTCTTCTATAGTATTGCTAATGCCTGATCGCGGACAAATTCTATCCCTTCCCTTATTGTTGACGAGGTCCTAGTTTCAGATAAAAATACCATTATTGGCTCAATTGTTGATTTCTATTTTATGTTACTTACAGCAGATGACATGGATCGCCCCAGGATAGATGATTTAAAGTTTAAATTCATTTTAGAGGAAGAAGCTTTGAATCTTAAAAGACCCATTGAGCTAGGAGAAATTAAAAATGCAGTTTGGGGTTTAGGTAGAGATAAAGCCCCAAGCCCTGATGGCTATCCCATTGCCTTCTTCCAAACTTTTTGGTATATACTTCAGATGACCTTAAAGGCTTTTGTTTTAGAACTCTACAATCGCAACTGTTTGTCTTGAGAATTGGGTAGCACCTTTCTACCTCTTATTCCCAAAATAGAAGGAGCTCAATACATTAAAGACTTCTGCCCTATCAGTCTTTTAGGAGGGCCCTACAAAATCCTTTCTAAAATTTTAGCTGAAAGGTTTAGGATAGTGGTTTCCAAGGTTGTCTCTCTTTTCCAATTTTCTTTCATAGAGGATAGGCAGATTCTTGATTGTGTGCTTATAGCTAACGAATGTTTGGACTCTTGCATCCGGTATAAAAAATCTAGTATTCTTTGTAAGCTTGATTTAGAGAAAGCTTATGATAATGTTGATTGGGTTTTCCTTAATTACATGTTGGAAAGAATGGGTTTAGGTTTTAGATGGAGAGCTTGGTCAAGAGTGTGCATATTTCTTTCAAATTCTCAATGTTGATCAATGGCTCCCCTTTTTGCTATTTCAGGGCCTCCAAAGGCCTTATGCAAGGTGATCCCTTGTCCCATTTCCTCTTTGTTATTGTGGTTGAAGCTCTTAGTAGTATGTTGACCGGGGTCAGGAGGTGGGCCTTCACAGGGGGGTGCTGATGTTAGAATTCTAGAATTGGTCTACAAAGCCCGCCTTGGTAAGCGGATCTGGAAGTTTGGAATAGAGACTGGTAGCTTATGGTGCCAAATTATGATCGTTAAGTATAGCATTTCTCCTCATGGGTGGAGTACGAAAGACTCTTCTTTGTATAGAACGTCTTTCATTTGGAAAAACATTGCGAAGATAGCCCCCTGTGTTTTTTATAAGATCTCTTTCTCCTTAGGCAATGGCCACATAATTAGGTTTTGGCTAGGTAATTGGTGTGGATCTACTACGTTGGCTAAATGCTTTCCTAGTCTTTTCTCCATCAGCCTTGATCCGAATATTTTCGTGGGAGATTCTTTTATTGAAAATGAGAATGGAGTAATTTGGCTTCCTTTGTTCAGAAGAAACCTATCTGACAATGAGATCAATGGGTTTACTATCCTTTTATCTCGATTGCAGGAATTCTGCCCTTCTTCCTTTGAGGAGGATGTCATTCGCAGGTCCCTATGAAGCTCGGGCCTGTTCTCAGTTAGATCCTTTTGTCGGCACTTGGTAGCTTCTACCGTCCCAGTTCGATGCTGTCATACAGGAGCTCTTTAGGCGTACGGTGATCCTCCTAAAGTGGTGGCCTTTGGATGGCTCATTAGGAGGAACTGAATCCTAACCCTTGATAATCTGAAGAAAAAAGGAATGATCCTCCCCAATGTGTCTCCTGTGCTTGAGAAACGAGGAGACGGTAGACCATTTGTTCATCCATTGCCATTTTTCTCTATATTTGTGGTGGAGCGTCCTCAAATTGGTGGGAATTTCTTAGGCAACGCCCAACTCTATTGATCAACTTTTTTTATGTGGCATGCGGACCTTGGAGGTGTTCTAGGAAAGAGGAAATGGAGATCCCTGTTGCTAGCTATTTTGTGGGCCATTTGAGCATAAAGAAATAACTGTTGCTTTAGAAACAGAAGCGTCTCCTCAGCATGTGTCTTCTCTAGATTTCTTATGCTGTTTAGGGACTAGGCTCCTTGATATCTCTCCTTTGGGGTCTCTTCCAAACGTGGGCCTGGCTGTTGTTCTTTTGTCTTTTTTCTATGTTTTAGTTGTTTCTTTTCTGTTTCCTTTGTATGGCTTCTATTAGGTTTCCTTTTTTCTTTCTTTTGTGTTCTCTTCATGTTTTGTTTTCCCTCGTTTGCTTTAATAAATATCTCATCTTTCGAAAAAAGGGAAAAAAAAAATAAATAAATTCAAAATGGTTTGCTTGTAGTCTTATTAGGCGGTTATTGGAAGACTCACAACTTTTTCATAATTTACCCAAATATAAAAGAACATTTATTTGGGCTCGTTTGGCACCCATCATAGCATTTTGCACACAAAAATAGAAGTATTTGCATAGGGTTGTTATGCATTTGCCGGTGTTTTAAATAACGATAGAACTATCATGCTTTAAACCAGTGTTTTAAATAGCGGTAGTGTGTTGCATAGCGTTAATCCTTTTATAGTATGTAACGTGTTACATAAGCTACATGATACTTCTATTTTTTAATTTAAAATAACAAAAATATGATAAATATTAAGAAAAAGTATAAAATATAAAAATGCCTAAAAGGTGATTCATTTTTTCAAGTATAAGCATGTTCAAACAAGATATTAATTATCATTTATTAGAAGCCAATCCACATATATAAACCAAATCAAATCATTATCACATCAACAACTTTCTAAGCAAACCACTTTAATTAATAATGTCTAATTGAAACCACAAGTCACAAGTTTGAAAAGAAATTAAAATCCCATAGGTTGAGAGTATTAAGCACAAAATACAAAATACAATTATCATTTATAAAAAAAAAGAAAAAGAAAAAAGAAAAAAAAAAGCACAGCGTATGACCTTACATACGCTATGGGTACCCTGCATACGCTATGGGTACACTATAGGGGATTTACGTTGTTTGCTAACTCTACGTAGCGTTGTAGCTATGCTACACTATGGAAGCTACTGCTATGCTATGGACGCTATTCAAAACATTGCTTTAAATGCCGTGCTTATAGCCTGGTTAGCAAAATAGCGTTATTTTGTGCCCCTTTTTTCTAGTGTTAATTTTTGTGGCATAGCCGGATCTCTCACAAAAAATATTGACATAGCCATGTTTCGAGATTTTCTCAGAATATGGCTGTTTTGATAAGAGAAAAAAAGGCCGCTTCCTCATAAACATTCATAGGATAAGATTTGCAATGTGACATGTGAGATCCACCTCGATTTGTTGCCCACATCCCGTGCTTTAAATAGCAGATAGCGTGTAGCATAGCATTCACCCCTTTAAAGTGTAAGGCATAAGCCACATAGAATATAGCTACTTCTTTATTTTTAATTAAGATTGTGGTTGTTTGCACCAATTTCATGATAAAAGATGGATGATTGAAACCACCTTTGTTGTGTATGGCATGTGATCTGATCACCAGGGTTGCCCCACTATGAAAGTCAGTGCCCCAAAAATCAGGCCAATCCAACCATCATATGGGCCACCATATGAATTTTGAGGTTTTTGAATGATCTTCTATTGTTTCCTATGGTGTGTGTGGCCCACCTAATGATTGGATACGGCTGCTTTCTTGGGGCATCACATCATCATGGTGGGGCTCACTTAGTGCACTGGTTGGATGGCACACATACAAAATGGTGGGCCCTATATACGCAATGTTGCATAAGCAGGTGACTCTGCAGATGAACATGCAAGTGAATTACTTTTACAGGGAGGTGAATAACTATTTACACACAGATGAATAACCTGTAAAATATGCTTATTGTACATAGCACCTATAGAGGAGCTGGCCTCTTTGGGCAAAATTTCTGCCTTTTTTTTTCTTCTACTTTCTAGCTAATTGTGACAAATCATCCATAACATATATTGGTCTAGCATTGCATCTTGCCCAAATGGCCCGCCACTGGTCATGTATGGACATTGGATAAGTGGTGTCCATGATTCTGCAATCCAAGCCCACACATGAACTTAAAATGGCTTATTTACTTATTTTTAAAACTAAAAAACTTACATATTTTATCATTGTTATATGACATACCAGTTTGAGTCATCCAAACACAAATAATGCTATCCACATAACGCCGACCCTAATAAGTTGCGATAAGGCTTATTTGATGATGACATAGGTTTATACTGATAGGCAGTGTCATGGCCAAACACCGAACATTCATTGTCATTAAAAGAGCAATCATCACAAAATAACCACATCCAGATGACTCTTATCTACAAAGCACTATGACGTGTGCCAAATGAGCCCTTCATTTGGAGGATCTCAATGTTTGGAATCCAGCGCATTCTATAAATTGTGATTTTGAGCTCCCTGGACTATCTGTAGAATGTGACTTCTTGGTGATCTTCCATGGCATAAAAAAGTGATTCATCATCCCTTCACTGCCTGTGAAGCTTTCATCTCCTGCCATTTCTTATTATGATTTCTGGCCTCGTACCATGCGGTTGTTATCTTGTACACATGTATCCACGTTTCTCTTATTATTTGTTTTGATTAGTATGTTCTCAAAGTGCTGAGAAAAAAGGGCTTCATTGCAGGGATAAGGCTTACTTCGTGGACCTTTTTGTGAGAGCATCCAACATGCCAGCAATAAAGATGTATGAAAAGGTATGATCCTCCAACCATGTCAATTTAAATTTTAGACTGTGTTTGTGCTTTTGAATTCAATTGCAGCAATTTCCCTTCCTAGTATTCATATTGAAGAACTAGCCATCAAATTGCACTGACATTACTTCCGCGTCCAACTTGAAACTGACACAACTGCTATTTGGACCAAAGTACCTCAATATGAATGCTACAGAAGGCAATTACAATTTGCTAATCTCCACTTTAGAGCATTTTTGGATAGGGGCAAAAGAAAAGAGAAGAAAATTATAATTATTATCCAATGATGATTTCCAAGATTTCCATGGTCACTATTGAAACATGGATTCCCATGGATTCCATTTTTGGGGGTCTTATTTAGATAGTAAGTAAAAATCTCGTGAAGTTCTTTTCCCAACAGTCACCTTGCATCTTGTGCATGACAATTTGACTATAGTGTTTAGGTTATTAGTTTTTTGAAATCCAATACTTTTGTTGTTATCCAAACATAGTGAAATGTCCCATCATGGGAAAACTTATTCATTCTCTTTTCTTTTCTCACTATCCAAACAGGCCCTTGATCTACCTATTGCAATATGATCAATAGTGTGGGTAAAAAATGCTGCCTTATTAGGCACTTCAAACCTACAATTTAAAGGAGCGGAACCAAAGCCACCATTTTTTATTAGGTGATCAAAGCATCATAAACTTGTCAAAATGACAAAATTGCTATGGAAATGACCAAAATGCTATCATTCACTTTTAGAGGGTTTTCCACTTCAAAAACTTCCATTGGATGGGTTTCACGTGATTTGCTTCCTCCCTCTTTCAATAAAATTTGCTTATCCATTAAAAAAAAAAAAAAAATTCTCACCGATTTTCGTAATGATCTCATGTTATGGTTGGAATGATCAGTTGTTACTGTGGTTTTTCCTTTTTGTATCGTATCATTCACTGAAGATACGGGATTGTATCGCCATGTATTGCCACAGTTCGTGACCATATCATGGGTGTATATGGATGATATCAGTACATATCAAGTGATACATACCGGTTTAGATGGTACGTTTAACCATGGTTGTTGCTACTTAGAACTGAACATTTGGTGTAATTTAGAAAAAAGCCATCTAAAGGTGGTGATTCCAACATAGTGGGATGCCAACTGAAACCAATAAGGTAACGGAACCTGCCAACCTGGCAGGTGGTGATTCCCACATGGCTCACTCAGAAAACTTGGCTAGGAAACACACTGAGCCACTCTTTAGACAATTCCTTACTGAAATATTAACCAGATGGCTCTCTCTCTCTCTCTCTCTCTCTCTCTCTCAGCTAGGGTACATCATCTATCGACGTGTGCTGCGCTATTACTCTGGGGAAGAAGATGGGCTAGGTGAGTTTGCCTGCCTCTTCTGTGTTTGTTGTAGTGCAAGGATCCAGCATCAGTTAGGACTGTTCTCATGTTCTTCTCATTGCTTCTCTGCCATTTTCAGATATGAGGAAAGCATTATCTCGGGATGTCGAAAAGAAGTCCATCATCCCTCTCAAAAGACCTGTTACTCCTGATGAACTCGAATATGACTAGGCGAATGATTTGCATTAATGAAGATTAATATGCATCTCCGACACAAAAATTACAGTATTGGACAGCAGTTTGCATGTTATTTTGTGTGATCCAATTTTCGCTTACCTAATTGAGAGAATATTTATGCCAAAAACTGGAAGTGAATTTTGTTTTAAACCCACAGTGATAGAAAATCATTTCCGTCTGTTGTCTACCCATGTCTTGAGCCTTTTAATTGAGGATTGAAAGATCATCGGTTTCACTTTTGTACTGCACTTCATAAAGACTGCTGATTGGGCGGTTTCTCATGCAAGCATCTGAAATCTAGGCTTCAATGCATCAGCTCATGAATATTGTCCTGATTCCACCATTTGGTGATCTAGAGCATTGCTTCGATGGGCCTCGCTTTGGATGTGTAGGACATCTACCTATAGTGGGGCCCATTATATTGGAAGTTTGGATCCTAGAACAATTAGGCCTTGCATGTACAAACCAAACACCGGGTGATACTATACAATAGCTGGGCCCAGCATTGCATAATCAATAGAGAAACTGATCACCTAGCATGATAAATTTTACTGCCGTGCTATCTTTCCTCTCTATATGCCACTTGCAAAAGACATCTGTAGCATGTGAGCAAGCCTCACATGAAGATCACACATTGAAATCAGGCTGCTCCATTCATTAGGTGGGCCACATGTGTATGTTGAGTCAGACTGTCGGTTGTCCATTGATACTAACTGGTGTCACACATCCAACGAGTGGACCGGCCAGGCTTTTGTGCCAGATGATCTTCATGGTGGGTCCTATTGTTTGCATGGTACAATGTCTTACACAAGTACAATGGTGGGATGAGACAATCATAAGTTATTATGCAGGCAGGCACCAGAGGCCATCAGTTCTCTGGCCAACAATTCCTCTTGTATAACAGCATTGGTTACCTACAATTTGTGTTGGTTAGGTTAGGTTAGGTTAGGTTACATCCTTGTATTTAAAGGAATTTTTCCATCTGGCCGCCTGCCTTTTGGATTATGGACTTAAAATTCTTCTGTTTTTAAACTATTTTCATAAAACTGCCTACTGTTAGTCAAGCAACCACTTGCCCTACTCATAACTAATATCAGTGGACATCTGAGCCATGTAAAACAGTGGACATACGAGCCATGTAAAACATTGGGCCTGGCTATGAAGATCACCTTTGCTGAAAATCATGTGCACCCACTGATTAGATGGGGCACACCAGGATGCTGATAGACAATTGGCCATCCATTGATTTGAAGGGGTGGAGTAGCTAATGAGTACATTAGCCTTGTTTTAATGCTATGAAATCTTATTGGTGGAGCCCATCATTCACATTGATCGGATGTTTTTTACTAAGAGTGCAAAATTTCTTACCAGATATTAATACAATTCGTGGGCCAAGACATTGTTCAGTAAATTCGGGTTTACAGTTTGTACACAGCAGTACACCTGGTTAAGTGACCCAGAACATCGGTGGGATGGGCCTTACCATGGATGACCCATGCACAAAGGCCAGAAAATCCTAGCCATAGAATTTTTTGACTTCTTATTGGTTGATTGGGAATTATTATTGCCTTTTCTTTCTTAATGATTTCTTTTCATCCACTAAGCGACAGGCATAGGCTTTTTCCATCCATTAGATATCAGTGGAATCACATAAAAAAACAAGCTAACAAACAAACTAATTCTTGAAAGAAAAAAAATGATGTGGACCTCCACTCAAATTGTTCTTTTTTTTTATTTTGCTTAAAAAATTCATTTTATCTTATCATACGCATGGACCATGAATGGAGAGGTATAGTTTAGATCATGTCCTAGCTTCCACCTTGGATTTCCAACCCCTTCTTAGAGGGTCTCCCCACCCCCTACACTTATTTTTCTATCCCTTTAATCCTTAAATATTTATGTGAATATTTATTGCCCCAGTGAATATATTTTAATTTAATTATTAGATACTGAGTCGAGACTCAGTCGAGTCTTCGAGTTGACTCAACGAGATATCATCCAACCAATCTGAGATATATAACTCCGTTTATTCATTTTATTTCAGAGATTAATACTTCTAGGATATAATACAATCAGTACTAGAAAGAGGGCAGCCACAACTGCCTTAGATAGAGACGCTGTTGGGAATACCCCTGCCGGTGAGCCCACCAACTCCTGTGAAATCCGATGTGTTCGGATACAACAGGGTGTATGGCACCTGGACAGGCCCCACCCTGTTCTTCAACTTCCCGTTGCCGTTCATCTCTAAGATCCTGTTCTCTATCTCCACCAGCTTCTCTCCAAACTGTTTAAATGCTTCCAACGCTGCATCATCCGTTGTCCATTCGGGTGTGGCCCGCTGTCCCAGGTACACTTCATCAGACGAATGCCTGGATAGGATCTCTATCAGGGATATGCCCAGGATGGTCTGGTGCTGGGCTGTGATCGTCTTCAGGAAGACTGTGTCTGGGTTCCTCTCCAGCTCGGTGTACTCGGGAGAGCCTGGTTCGGGCATGAGCCGGCGACTTATGGTTGGCCGGTTCGGAAGGTAGCCTGCATATGGGTACTGCCCAAAATTAACCGCTGCATGGAGTGCTGAGGCCACCCATATGATGATTGTGCATGTCTGGGTTAACTCAGCTACTGTTTGCATCTTGGGCCACCAGGGCTCGTTCTTCTTGTCGCCATGTCCGACGTCACGGAGCTCGGTCCACCAAGCTTGGAGTTCTGAGTCGGCTTGGACCGCAGTGTCAGACGTGTAGTAGACGGAGCAGTAGTTGTTGACCCAGGTCTCGATTGCAAACCAAACCTGGAGCCCATCTACAGCGTATGGGTAGTCCTCAATCAGTAGCCGGAGGTTGTGGGGCTTGCTCGGGTCCGACACTGCCATTCCTCTACAAGAAGTAGATTCAGAAACCAATAATCAGTAATCAATATACTAATCTTGTTACTTACTACACTGTGAATTTAGGTGGGCCCAAGTGGCCCTGCTTACAATTGAATTTAAGCGGAAGAGATCTACTGGAAGTAATCAATACACCATGTTTTCTCACGGTTTTACAATTACCTCTTGATGAGATCTGCTGGAAGTCCCTGCTCAGTGAAAACCCAGTTCTTGTAAACCACAGAAGACATCTCCATGGCATACTTCCCTGGGAAGACGGTGTTTTCGAGGATGCCGCCAGCGTTGATCAGGATCTGCCGGGCCAGGGCATTGATATTCATGGTGTCACGATAATGCGGGTGCAAGAGCTTATGAATCGGATGAAGCACACTCAATTGTCTGTTCGTGGCAATCACAAACGGCTCGATCGATGCGTGCGTGTTCAACCTGTATTTACATAAATAACCAATCAAGATTGTCCATCTTCATTCCACATTGCATTATTTTCAAAAGTAAATCAGACATCATTCATACCAGTGGCTGATCAGCTGATGATAGCCGGAGTCATTCACAGGCCACGTATGCTTTTGCCAACTGCCATATGGACCCCTCAACGCCTTCATCAGCTGGAGTGAAGACTCTGCTCACTGCACCATGTTGCTCTCCCTGTGGGTGAGGTAAGCTTAGCTCGATGGCCAATGGTGCCAAGGTCCCATCGTCTTTGAGGAAGAGGAGCGTCCTCGTGGCGTAGATCTTGGACCCGCTGGTGCTTGAGTTTATCCGGTCAACATACGGCATCAACGCATCGTGATGGTCTAAGATGAACAGCTTGTTTTTCTCAAGTGCCTGCATTATTCCAACCATTGGATTGTGATAAGCACATCAATAATCAGATGGCCCATCCAAATGGACCTTAACCAAGCTATGATGCTGCTGAAATCGAGTGGTAACCAGATCTACAGTGTAGCCTATTATATCCCACTGATCTGGACCATTTAATGGATGGGCCATAGCCCAAAAGGCTAACCAACTAAATATTGAAAACCATCTTACTGGACCACTTAGTCAATTAGGCCATCGTTCCGGTTGATTAGAAACACCAGATCATTATCATTTTTAAGTCATGGCCCATCATTTAGACGGTCAGGATCAATGATTTACACACAAAGATCACTTAATCAAAATATTAACAAGAGTCACCCATACCTCTTCTACTGTTAAACCATGCAAGTTGTTCTTAATGTGCTCTGCTGTTATTGAACTGTTCTGATTGCCATATACTTTTGGGTCCAGATTGCTTGTTGGTGGAAATTCCTGCAAATTACGGATTCTTAATCTTAAAATATCCCAAACCATAATAAAATTAGAGAGTAGTTAGTGAAGATAATCAAATCGTTGAATCTTTGATTTACCTGGAGGCGGCTGATGTTGACAGGGTTCACTCCAGCAAGCATTTCTCTTGCGAATTCTTCGTCTGTCCTCCAAGCAAATCTGTCGGCTGCCGTAGTAGCATGAGAACACCATAGAAGAGATCAGAGACATTGATTCATGTGGGCCATTGGTCAGGGCTACATGTTATAGTGCTCTTAGTTGCATAGGGACAAATGGGATGTCCAATCAATCGGATCTGGACCATCCATTAGATCTGGTCCACCGTTTGCAGTCAGCAGAACAAAAGGCATACTGACCGGATGATCATATCCATCAGAAAGTTGACATTCTTTTCTGTAGCCATACTCTTCCCAAGCAATGGATAAGATGACTAATGTCATCTGGTTAGGGCCGTCAACGGCTCAGGTTTGGTTCAGCTCCAACGGGAGCCTTTTACTAAACAAACCCAAAACTGCTGCCCGAAGCCAACACAACCACACTTGGGTTTAAGAATGGGATTTGAGGCTAAAGTCATGTACCATGCATCATGTCTATATATCTATATTTATGTCTATTGATTTCTTTTGGGATAGGCTGGGCCAGGTTGGGTCATCTGGCCCAGCCCATTAAGCTATTGACAAGCTAAATGGGTGGGTCGGGTCAGGAAGGCTCCAACCTTGAACGGTCACATTTGCCTAAAAGGGGGCCACATTATCTAACCCGGGGCTGACCCACGACCCATTTATCTGGCCTGAACCTTCATTAGAAGTTGGTTGGGCTAGTTGAACCGCAGGTTGACCCGACCCATTACCATCCCCACATCTAATCAATATGATTCTTCCAAACCATTAGCAATCCATGATGGATGGCTCAAGTAGTTGATTGGACCTGCTCTTCAATAAACAATCTAGACTGACCTTTATCCAATGGTTAGGAGATGTGTGTGTGTGTGTGAATGCATGTTGCACCTTGTGTCTTTCAGTTGTACAAGTAGGTACATGTTGTGAGTGTATAAGATGCATACCTTGAATAACCTGAGGCATGGGGAATTTAAGCAGCTTTTCACCGTCCGTTCGAACTAGTTCTTTGATCATCTCCAAGGGGATCATGTCCTTGAGCTTGTCGACAGCAGGGCAGTCGGGCAGTTGGATCCCTTCCTCGTATAAATTCAGTACATCTTGGAAGGTATCAAACTCATCCGGGGTGCTGTCAAACAGAGTCTGTAGCTCAGGGACCAAGAACTGAACGATGGATTTGAGAGCATATGCTAGGAAGTCGGACATCTTCACGTGACCGAAACGCTCGTCTCTCGGTACATAAATGTCGAGGCTAATAAGTGGTAATCTACTTTCCGTATTCGGGTCTGTTAGATTAGAACAGAGTTTAAGATCAGCTTATGTGAGCAAAGGAGAGCAATCTAACCGCACATTTGGCATGGCAGTGCATTAGAGAACGATATTGGCCATCGAATCTCACCTGTTTCTGTAGGTGGACGGCCTGTTCGTCCCCTACGTGGGTAGGGGTACTCTGTGGACCCTCCGAGAACGGGACGTTCGTAATCAGCACCCCTGTCTGGAAGGGCCAGGTCGTTGTAGTAAGCATAGTCGTAGACCCGATCCCACTCCTTCAGCTCGCCTGTCCCGTCCCCTCTGAGATTCACAAGATCCTCTTCCCTGTACTTACGTAGCGGCTCTGGCGTGCTACTTGGAAGGTAGGTCTGTTCAAAATTTAAAAAAAATTGTCAACTTCTCGACAGACCTGGAGGGTATCGATCATAGGGACCAAAAAGAAGAAGAAGAAGAAGAAGAAGATAGGACGGTCATCTAGCCATTAGGATTTGAAGATCAACGTGTGGATTTCTTGGGCTTGATCCCATTTACCATTCGATCGCTAGAAAGTACTTCCCGTTAAAAAGACTATGGTTAATCTTGGTGGGACCCACGTGGGTCCTGGGAAGTTACTGGGATTTAGTTGGACGCGGCTTCGGTGGATCCGGGATCCCCCGGAGGTCAGTGGATCCCTGACTGTGAGGTCCACCGTGATTTACGTGTCTTATATCCACGCTGTCCATACGTTCTGTCCGATCATTTTACGGCATGATCCCAAATTGCAGCAAATCTACATCGACCACACCATAGGAAACAGTGTTGAATGAACATTAAAAACTTCCTGGGGCCACCGTAATGTTTATTTTCCATTCATCCTATTGATAAAGTCACACAGACCGGGATGAAGGGGCCACACAAATATCAGATTGATTCAAAACTTTTTCCGCCCACAACATGTTTTTAATGGTCAATCGCCATTGTTTCCTATGGGGTAGCCTACCTAAGATTTTGATCTGCTGCATGTTTGGGTTCATGATCCTAAAATGATCCGACAAAACTTAAGCTGAATTAAACATGTATTTTTCATGAAAAACATATTTTATTAAAAAAAAATTCTCAAAAATTTAAAAACTTTTTGAAGGCAATTAATTTAAACTATTATGATAGTAATCCATTGATGAAGTTGAGTAGAATGTAGAAATTTTAGAGGAAATAGTTTGTTATAGTCTCTAAGTCCAATGGTGGATAACTTTCAGCCTTTCATGTGCACGTGACATCTAACCCTTTTAATATGCTGGTCCCATCATCAGGATCAGTTGTGGAAAAATTAGTGACATCCACTTATTGAGTAGATCAAAATTGTATTTTGCTATTTATCAGTGGCTACATTGTTTTCTATGGCGTGGCCCACTTAATGAGGAGATGAGGCTGATATTTATCAAAAGCCAATCCACATGGTTGGGCCAACCTATTGGAAGGGTTGGACGTAGCACTTTACCATGGACTTTAACTTGTGGTACAATTGGATGGATTTGAAAGGTTTTGCTAACATCCTGGGGCTTTTAGTTTACATGTGGGATGCTCAATCATTTATGGAATCGTTTATTCAGTAGTACCATTGGGAGAAAGCCATGGTAAAATAATCACACCAATGGGATGAATAGTCCTGATTGATGATTGAGCATCCCACCTTCAACAGACAACTAGAACAAATAGGCCTTATTTATATACCTACTATCATAGATTGGTTCGATTCATGGAAAGTGGTTTGCTCCCTATGGCACTAATGAATGAATGGTCCAAATTGATGACTAGGCATCCCATGTGTCACAGACGACTTTGAAGGATGTTAGCAAAACTTATACACACATATGAGAAATGCATGTACAACTAGTTGGCATGTGGGGCCCACCCTAGCGTTTGTTTGATATATTGCTTGCTCAGCAAAGTTGTCCCGCCGTGAAAATGGGATGCTCTAAAGATTAGGTCAATACAAACACCATGGTAGGCCCCACACTCCAATTAGTTGGGCGTACAACTAATTGTGCTTGAGCATTCCTCTCAGCGAGGTTGTCCCATCATGAAATAGGATATCCTAAAAATGAGGTGGATTCATACATTAGATGCGCCTCATGTAGATGTGGAGTTTTTTAGATGGTTGTTTATTATTTTCTATGGTATGCCCCACTTTATAATTGGATCCACCTTACTTTTTGGGGTGTACCATTTTCTTGGTGGCCAACCTTGTTAGATAGGTGAGATGTCATACATACACCATGGGTGGGCCCCACATGTCAACAAAGTCAATATACAATTAGTTGTGTAACCATTTCGTCTTACACACGCATACACGTGTTTTACTTGAAAAGGAAAGGATTTGAAAAGAGGCAAGACTGATATTTAACCTAATATTTGATTACTTCTGTTCATTAATTATCACTCGCTTATGTTGAAATTTTAACCATTTTAATCGAAATGTTGTGTTTTAATCTTATATATAGCATTTTTATTTTATTTACACAAACCCGAACTTACTCATTCTCTGATTTTACAGCTTTTTTTTTTTGTTGTTGTTAAACACACAGGCATTTTGCTAACTATGGGCTTTGAGTACAATTATTGCCAACAACCACATAAACAGTCCTGGCAATAATGAAAAATAAAAGGGGGAGAAGGCACCGAACCGATGGGTTGATCATATTCGACCCATTGGACTCTTCTCTGGGGCATGGGCCAGAACAGTTCTGCTGATTCACGCCATTGACGCTGACCTTCAATGGATGCTTATGGCTTTGTCCATTGAACGAGTCTCGGTAGTTTCAAAAAAGGACCACCGATTATAATAATATCATTAGTAGTGTAGGGATTATTGTTTAACAATTTGTAGCAGACGAATTATAATAAATAATATCACGAAGGCTAGTGCTTGCATTATTGATTAACAACTTGTAGGCGGCCTCCCCAACAAAAACTTATGTGGACCGCCCTCACAACGATTGCGTGACATACACTCTCCTCATGTTAGGTGGCCATTCCAAAATCAAGCCAATCCAAAATCACCAAGTGGGTTGGAACAGAGAGGATGGAGACAGCCCACTTTTGAAACCTTCTTGGAACCCACATCTTCGTGGTGTGGCCCACTTGAGTTTTTTAGGCTGCCTGATTTTTTTAGGCTGCCTAACTTGAGCTGGTGCAACTTATAGACAGAATGGATGTCATACACACATCAGCTGTTGCAGGAAAATCACATCCCATGCCACATCATCTTACCCTAAACAAGCTGATGGCTAATTCGTGAGCCCGGATATCCACTCAGTGATGCTAACATGGACGGCTAAGATGTTCTACAAGTGCACCACATCAGCATGCACGGTACCATGTGTGAGGACTGGGCCATACACGCGTGGGGGGTGCCAAACATCGGCTTTTTAGTAAGCTGCCGTGCATGACTTAGAAAAACTAGCTACGAGTAGCCTATGGATGTGTACCAGTCGGTCAACCTTCAAACATCCATGAAATTGCTGAATCATATCTTAATTTAATATAAATTAAAATGAAGTACCTGGTTGACAAAGAAGACTCGGTCTTGTTTGTAGTATTTAGCAGGGTAGACCCAGGAATTGCAGATGAAATGGATCCGACCCTTGCCTGGAACATCTTCCAGTGTCAGGCTCGTAAGGAAGAACTCGCTGTGGTGCGCGTTCCTTACAAGGAAGGCCCCTGGATAGCCATGGCTCGGGTCCCACTCGAAGGTGACGTTGAACACTGAGTCCCCTGCTACAATCGACACGTCCGGCAGCCATTTCTCGAGACTTGCAGCTTCACCCAACTTTCCTCGATTGTCATTAGCTGTTTATAAAAAAATGAATTTGATTTTAATGCCATCAGAGCATTCAAACACGTCGAGAGTATTCTATTCATCAATTCATCTTATTTTAAGAAAGAAAAAAAGCTTCGCATTACTGTCCAGTTGACAAGCCCTGAAGTCAATGGTTTTCATTCTAATCACGAAAATACCCTTCTTTCTGGACAAAAATTCCACGCAATGTAAGAAGAGGGAAGCGGATTGCGTACTGGGTAACTCGGAGTAAACTCTGTGGGGCCCACATTGATTTACGTATTTTATCCACTCCGTCCATCCATCTTAACAGAAAATTTTAAGTATAGTGCCAAAAAATGAAGCATATCAAAATCTAAAGTGGACCACATCATAAGAAAAGTATGAACTGAATGTCTACCATTGAATAATTCTCGGAAGACACAGAAGTTTTGGATCAAGCTGATATTTGTGTTTTCCCTTCATCCATATCCATGTGATCTTATGAACAGGTTGGATGACAAATAAACATCACTGTAGGGCCTGGGAAGATTTCAACGGTGGAAATCATTCCTCCCACTATTTCCCGTGGCATGGTCAACTTGAGATTTGAATATGCTTAAATTTTAGGGCTCAACCACTAAAATGAGCTGGAAAAACATATGGACAGAATAGATAAAGCACATAAATTCTAGGTAGGCCCAACGGAGTTTACTTCACACGATAAGAGCGTTACTCCGCACGCAATCCGATTCCCAAGAAGAGGAAGCGGAGTGCGCAGTAAGTAACTCGCACGCTAAGCGTACGGAATAAACTCCGTGGGGCCCACCTTAAGTTACTTATTTTATCCACTCCATCTATCCATTTTAACATATAATTTTATGTATGGTGCCAAAAAATGAAGCATATCAAAATCTAAATTGGACCACACCACAGAAAAAGTTGTGAACTGAATGTCTACCATTGAAAAATTCTAGGGTGACACAGAAGTAATTGTGTTTTCCCTTCATCCATATTCACGTGATCTTATGAACAGGTTAGATGACAAATAGACATCACCGTGGGGCCTGGGAAGGTTTCAACGGTGGAGATCATTATTCCCATTGCTTCTTGTGGCATGGTCCACTCGAGATTTGGATATGCTTAAATTTTGGGTTCAACCTCTAAAATGAGTTGGAAAAACATATGGACGAAATAGATAAAGCACATACATTCTAAGTGAGCCCTTACTCTACACACAATTTGATTTCGTAAGAAGAAGAGTCTAGCCTCGTTTAGCACCGTGAATTAAGAATACTCAAATTAGAAATTCTCTTGAGTTTGAAATACCCTGAATTCATAATCAATTTAGATCCAAAAGTAGGTAGTCACTTAAATTATGTAATATATTTATAGGAGTTGGAATTTAATTACGAAATCAACTTTAATATCCATAATTAGTGTACATGTGATGTTTGACATGATGATTATAATAAACCCATTGAAATATATACATTGGACAACAAATAATGAAATTCCAAGCCACGAATGGGCCACACTGCATAGGATCACAACCGAGAGACTGACCAATGAGTTTTAACCATTGATTTCAATGGGCAATGTTTGAATTGCTAAAATCATTCTATTGAAGAAATTTTAATGATGCAGTTGATGATATGATTGTTTTGGGATATCATCATTAGTTACACATGCGACTCTCCTACCCTTAAAATGAGAAAAAAAAAAAAAAAGAATAAAAAAAAGGAGAGGAATTGCAAAACTCACCAAAAATGAGGATTGAAAATTCCTACAGGCTTAAAATGTGCGCCCTCTAATCTGCCCTGCCAAACATCCTGATGGATTTGGAATACCCTCAAATTCCCCAAATCCTTGGTGCCAAACAACCCCTACATGATACTCAGGCTGCAGTTGACACTTAATACGTGCACACGTGGCATATATTGATTATTGTTATACACTCCACTATCTCTAGGTCGCAATCCAAATAGCAGATTGGTTGGACAGCCTTAACCTCTGATGCATGGATGCTTGTTTGTGGAATGGAACCCTTGGATATTTTTATTTTAACCTCCCATAAAAATCCAACAATCCGATCGTCAGATAATTAAAAAAGTTTATTTTTTTATTCATAATATATCTACAATGGTAACTAATTAAATAAGCTTATTATTTTATTCATAATACACCTACAATATGAACTATAATTTAAGAAAGTGGATTAGGTGCGGCCATAGGGCCCACTTTCACGTATGTATTCTACATCCACACCGCCCATCCGTTTTTCCAGATCATTCTAGAGAGATGATGCCAAACATGAAGCTCATCCAAATCTCAGGTGGATCACACTATAGAAAACAATAGTGATTAAACACACCACCATTAAAAACTTCCTATGGCTCACCGTAACGTTTTGGTAATTTTCATTTGCCATCTAACCTGTTGACTAGGTGACATAAAAATGGATGAAGAGTAAAAAACAAATATCTCAACTTGATCCAAAACTATTGTGGCCCACAAGAAGTTTTTAATGGTCAATCATCATTGTTTCCTATGGTATGGTCCGCCTGAGAATTAGATCTCCTTAATTTTTAGGCTCATGATGGATGTGGTGGATGCAGCATACATACATCAAGCCCCCTATGGTAAGGACCCCACCATCTTGGGGGATGGATGTAGAATACATCCGTCTGCCGCACACGTGCCAGGATAATTTGCGAATCAGGTCTACCCATAAGCAGGGCCTAGCATGGTGTTTTATGTTTCAAAAATCACTGATATTAGACAAATCCAATCCATCCAATCTCTCTCTCTCTCTCTCTCTCTCTCTCTCTCTCCATTAAAGATACGGTGGAAAACAAAAACAACTATATAGCGCGCTATGCAGAAAGCAATGGATAGGATTATCTAATGAATTTCAATTTTGTAATGTAACTGAGCGGTTCCCGTGCCAGTACATGTGTGGTCCTAATAGATAAGTCATCGTAGCACGTGTCCAGTGGAGAGATGACTCTAGTCCCATCTTAAGGTTCTTCCGGCTCTACCATAAAGTCTCCCCAAGTTGTTTGTTACCCCGACCAAAAAGAAAAAGATCAGAGACATCCATATGATCATTGGTTCCACCCGACTTCTACGGTCAGATTAGCAATGCCATATGAAGCCATGGCTAGCTAAGGTAATTACACCACCTCGACAATCACAACCGTCTGATCGTCCCACTAGATGAAAGTCAATCCGTGGATCCGATGGGCTGAAACAAAGGAACCCACATGAAGGATCTCGATAACTTGCAGGTCCCACGTTTGCTTCTTCCAATGGGATCCAACAGTCAAGAAGCCCACGCACTACCACCCAAAAATTAACAAGAGAAAAGATTCATTTCTTCTAGGATGTTTTTTTTTTTTTTTGAAAGGTGAAAGAAATCCCAAACTACCCTTGGGAAGGGGAAAAGGAAGAAGAAAAGGGAATTACCAGGGTCGGCTTGCTCGGCACTGATGAGTTGGAAAGAGATGCCTTTTCCCACTAACTCGTGTATCCCATCAAGGAGAGTTGCGCCGAAGTCATTGAAATCCAACACATTCTTCTTCATCAACACAACTGTCCCTTGTACTTTTACTGTTTTCCCCGTTAAAGCGTCCACCATGTTACTAAGCATTTTCAGTACCCCAGAGAGAGAGAGAGAGATGTCGTGGTTTGGATTGGAGGAGAAGAAAAGAAGGGGAAGGGGTATTTATAGAAAGGAGAGAGGGGAAGCTTCCTCTGAATTTTTATGACTTTAATCTTCATCCGAATGTTAATCGCATCATGTTTTCTCTGTAAACCCACTCTCTCCATCAGGTGACAACCATTATTTTTATCTGTACACTTAAAAAATCAATCTGATATAAAAACTGTGATGGGCCACTCCAATGTAAAACTGCTCCTAATATTTGGATTGGGCCTGGTGAGTTACACCTGATTCCAGGTCTGATGGACGCGCGATGCACACCATCGTGGCCCCACGCACAAACGTATGGTTGGCATCCCATCTTCCTCGTTCACTATGGTGTAGCCCACCTGAATTGAGTATATATCCGAATTTTTTTAGCCCCACGTCCTAGAATCTAGGACAGAAACTGGTGGACGGAGTGGATTTTACATATATAAGGCGGGCTCCACAAGCTTTGGTGTTATACGCGCAGTGTAAAACCAGTGTTGTGGAGGATTTCGGTCCTCATCTAGACCACGTCTTCCTTCCGTCGGAAGAGGACTGGGTCGTGCCCCCGCCTAGACGTAAATGGTCCGGACAGAATGTATGGTTTTATCGACGCCGTTAATCTATTTTTTTCCAGATCATTTTAAGTTATAAGACCAAAATGGACGCGGATTTCCTGCACTGGAAATCTAGGTGGCCCCACCGTGATGTTTGTGAGAAATCAATGTTGTTTATTCGTTTTGTTAGCACATTATAGGACGTGCGATAAAAAATGAGCTGGATCCAAGACTTAAGTGGGCCGCACTAAAGGAAAAGTTCGTTAGGAAAATTCCCATCGTTGAAGCCTCCCCAGGTCCACAGTGATGTTTATATGCCGTCCATATAATTCATAATATCAGTACTACTGGTGGACGGAGTGGATTTTACATATATAAGGCGGGCTCCACAAGCTTTGGTATTATACGCGCAGTGTAAAACCAGTGTTGTGGAGGATTTCGGTCCTCATCTAGACCACGTCTTCCTTCCGTCGGAAGAGGACTGGGTCGTGCCCCCGCCTAGACGTAAATGGTCCAGACAGAATGTATGGTTTTATCGACGCCGTTAATCTATTTTTTTCCAGATCATTTTAAGTTATAAGACCAAAAATGGGACGCGGATTTCCTGCACTGGAAATCTAGGTGGCCCCACCGTGATGTTTGTGAGAAATCAATGCTGTTTATTCGTTTTGTTAGCACATTATAGGACGTGCGATAAAAAATGAGCTGGATCCAAGACTTAAGTGGGCCGCACTAAAGGAAAAGTTCGTTAGGAAAATTCCCATCGTTGAAGCCTCCCCAGGTCCACAGTGATGTTTATATGCCGTCCATATAATTCATAATATCAGTACTACTGGTGGACGGAGTGGATTTTACATATATAAGGCGGGCTCCACAAGCTTTGGTATTATACGCGCAGTGTAAAACCAGTGTTGTGGAGGATTTCGGTCCTCATCTAGACCACGTCTTCCTTCCGTCGGAAGAGGACTGGGTCGTGCCCCCGCCTAGACGTAAATGGTCCAGACAGAATGTATGGTTTTATTGACGCCGTTAATCTATTTTTTTCCAGATCATTTTAAGTTATAAGACCAAAAATGGGACGCGGATTTCCTGCACTGGAAATCTAGGTGGCCCCACCGTGATGTTTGTGAGAAATCAATGCTGTTTATTCGTTTTGTTAGCACATTATAGGACGTGCGATAAAAAATGAGCTGGATCCAAGACTTAAGTGGGCCGCACTAAAGGAAAAGTTCGTTAGGAAAATTCCCATCGTTGAAGCCTCCCCAGGTCCACAGTGATGTTATATGCCGTCCATATAATTCATAATATCAGTACTACTAGGATGAACTGAAAACACAAATATTTCAACTGTGGACGATCCAATCCTCACATTTCCAGCCCACTTAAGTCTTGGATCCGGGGGAAGCCGCGTCCCCAAAATTGGAGATGGAACGCTCACCATTAAAGACTTCTTGGGGACACAGAAATTTTGGATCAACCTGAAATTTGTTGCTTACCTTAATCCAGGTCCATGTGACCTTATGAACAGGTTGGATGGAAAATAAAAATCATGATGGGCATTAGAAAGTTTCAACGGTAAGCATAATTATCACCGCTGCTTCCTGTGGTGGGCTCCACTTGAGCTTTTTATCAATCTCGATTTTGGAAATATAATGTAAAATAATCATTAAAAAAAATAGATAAACGGAGTGGATAAAACCATACATCACATACATCACAGTGGACCCCACAGAGCCCCTGCCTGGACCAACGTTCGGGAAGGGCAGGACGCAATCCGTTTCCACTTCTTTCCCTCTGACAAGGAGAGTGGATTAGGTGCGTCGCCTGCCGCACCCAAGACGGTGCAGCCCTTACTGTAGGTCCATATTGATGCATATATTATGAATTCACTCCGTCACTCCGTCCATCCGTTTTTCAGGATCATTTGACAGCAGATCGAAATGTCAGGTCGACCATAATATAGGAAAATGTGGTGTCTGAGTAACCATACTAAAAAACTCCTAGGGCCATCTAATATTTATGTAATGTTTATTTGCCATCCAACCTGTAGATAAGGTCACATGAATCTGAGTGAATGGAAAAAAAATATATATCAGGTTGTTACAAAAATAAGTTCTTGATGGTCATTCACCATTGTTTCTTTACTATGGTCCACTTAAGATTTGGATCTTCGTTTTTTTTTTTTTTTTAATCTCGGGAACTAAAATCATATAGAAAAAAGGATGCACGGTTTGGATATAGAATACATAAATAAAGATGGCGTCCACAGTAAGGGACGTACCGTCTGGAATGAGGCCGTAGCCGCACCTAATCCGCTCCCCTTACAAGTCATAAGACGATGTGGCCCCCACGGCGCATTTACTCTTTTTTTTTTTTTATATAAGAGTTGGAAGAAAACGTGACATGTGCCCTATTAGCACACATGTGCAGGATCCTTGGTATACATCAAATACTAAAATCTGAATGCCCCCTCATCAAATGTAAACCGCCTATGTTTTTTCTAACTGTCCATTACTACGTGGTCCACTTGATAGATGGATCGGCAGAATTTTTAGAATAATAAACATCTAAGGTGTGTTCCACCTTATGAACGTCTCAGATCCCAAACATTTCTTCTATGCTAGCATATGTGGTGCGTTGGTTTTTTGGCGCTTGAAGATGGATCTTATGCATTTAGCTCTAACGTGTGATACACCTCGCAATCCGCGTCCCGTTGCCTCATTCAGAAAAAAGGTGCTTATTCCACATTTTATTTAAAAAACTAAATTTTAACAACACCGTCCCTGTATTTTATGAACACGCCCTTTTATTTCACTTTTTGTATGTAAATAGTACAAAGTTGGACAAATGTATAAATAAAAGAAGAGAGAAGTGATGTATCTATCAAAAGTGTTGGTGGCCTAATACTCTAATAGGACCGCGTCTTACCTGTCAACTTGATATGGAAATGCGCTATTTCCACGTTCTAACGGAGACTTTCTTTCTTTCGTTCTAGATAACTATGATACTTGTCAGTGTGATGGACGATATACACGCTCGTAGATATTACGTGTAAATTGCATAAGGGACATAAAAGAAATTCAAATTAAACTCTCCAACTTATGGCTTTAGATTTAGAAACATTCCTAATGGGACACCGGTGAAACCTTCGTGGCAGCGCTCGCCTTTGTTTACAGATATCAAGTGGGGACTCGGACTGCATGGTATTACACGGAAGTGGATTGCGTGGAGTGCCACAAGTTGGTAAAGAAAGATTACCTTTTTTTTATTTTTTTTTTTAATAATAATAATAAATAAAGATTACCTACAAGCTGTTGTAGGCTACCTACAAGCCATAGCTCTAATACACCCTGGCGTGGCCCACTTTGATGAATATCTTATATATACATGCTGTCTATCTGTTTTTTCAGATCATTTCAGAATGTGATCTAATGTGATCTAAAAAATAAAGCAGTTTCAAATCACAGGTGGACCAGACCACAGGAATCCGTGGTGATTAAATGCTCACCATTAAAAACTAACTAGTGCCTGCCGTAATGTTTATTTGGCATCCAACCTGTTGGTAAGGTCAAATAAACCTTGATAAAGAGAAAATGCAAAGATCAGCTTCATAAAAAGTTTCTATGGCTCACACTAAGATTTTAATGGCCATTCACCATAGTTTCCCAAGATGTGAACCGCCCACAATAAGATTTTAATGGCCATTCACCATAGTTTCCCATGATGTGGTTCACATTGGAGTTGGATCTGGTTATGTTTTCGGATCAAGCCCTAAAATGAGAAAAAAAAAAACAGATAGACAGCGTGGATATATAACACATTCATCAAGGTGGGCCCCACATTGTCCGGGTAACACCAACATGTTACCCGGGCAGCCCCTAATCCACTCCCCCATGCGACCATGGGAGCGGATTGCTGACCCCGGGCAGAGGGATATCTCTATGCCCGGAGATGTGCAGGGTCCACAGAGATGTCCGTGAACAATCCATTCCAGTCCATCTGTTTTGAAAGACTAAAATAAGACAGGATTCTAAACATAGGCATATCCATGACTCATGTGGACCACACCAACAAAACAGTGGGAACAACAACGTCCACCGTTGAAACATTCCTGAGGCTGACCATTATGTTTATATGCCATCCAAACCGTTCGTAGAATTACTATCACTCAGATAAACTGTAGGAACAAATATCATCCTGATACAAAACTTCTGTTACTGCCAGGCATTCAATCCCCATCGTTTCGTGTGGTATGACCCACATGAGTTTTGGATCTGCCAGATTTTTTAAATCATGTCCTATGTAATACCAGATGGACGGAGTGAATTTGCCACGGAGATCTCTATTGGCCCCATACAGCCCCGGGCACAGAGATATCTCTGTGACGGGGTCACTGCAATCCGCTCCCTATGAACAGGTTGGATGGCCAATAAACATTACGGTGGCCCTAGTAAGTTTCAACTATAGGTGTGATTGTCCCCACTGGTTTCTATGGTGTACTTAACTTGAGCTCTGGATTTACCTTGTGTTTTGGCCAATGCCCTAAAATAATCTAATATGGAAAATGGATAAACAGCTAATTCACTCTCACTGATTTTAGTACCAGCTGATTTTCATGGTGGGGCCTACCATTTTCCTGATAGGAATGGCAGGAAATAGGTGGGGTGCTAGAAACTGGGGATGGTGAGACTGTTTTACTTGCTTGAACCATCCATTATTTTGTGAAGTGCTGGCCATGTTTACAACCGGAACGAGCTCAACTTGGGTGGATGTATTGTTGTAGATCCATGCCGTACATCTGTTTCTTTATCTTATTTTAGGATAAGGCGCCAAAAATGAAGTAGATGCAAATTTTAGGTGGACCACACCACAGGAAACATTGGTCATGGAATAGCTATCATTAAAAACTTCCTGGAGTCCACTGTAATGTTTATTGACCGTCCAATCCGTTGATAAGGTCACGCAGACTAGGATGAAAGGAAAAAATAAATATCAGGTTGATAGAAAACTTTTGTGTCCACAAAAGGTTTTTAATAGTCATTAACCACTATTTCTTATCGTGTGGTCCACCTGAAATTTGGATCTGTTTAATTTCTAGTACTTTGACCTAAAATAAGCTAAAAAATCAGATGAACAGCATGGATAAATATTTATACATCAAGGTGGGCTCCTATGGTCAGGTTCCCACCCACATAGCTGGTTCCGGGGGTCTCACCCAAGTTGCGCCCAGACCACCTTGAATATGACATATTGTCAGCTCCATAGTGGGCCCTGTTGATGGTGAAAACTGGTCAACAGACGATGTGAGATGATTTATGTACGGAGGGACGATCGTCGCCGCTGATGTCCTTCGTAAGAATTGAAGAATGAGCTTGGATCAGAGGTTCGGCTTTGATCCTGTAAAACACCACAGAAAACGGTAAAGGGGGTGGCTGGGATCCAGCCGTGAACCCTCCGATGCCTAAGTCAGTGGTGACCTTTGAGAATGGTAAACACCAATTTTTAGAGAGATTATTTTTCATACCTGTAATCGTAATATCTTCTCTTATTTATAGGCTTTGATAAAGAGCTTAGGGGCTGAAATCACGGCAGATATTATCCCAGAGATCCAGGCGGAAATCTTGGGCCGTTCCGATCTATAAGGGATGTGCCCTTATTTTTAGGCAGTTTGAGGAGGAGATGAGGTCGGCTTCCATCTACCCGTTAACTCGGGTCCGATCCGATCTGACCTTAGGAAAAGGCGAAGTCATCAGATCAGGTCTTCAGCTAGCTATATTACTCCGAGGTCTTTTCTGCTCGGATCGGGTTACGAGAAATTATCCCATAACAGCTGTCCCCCCACTGCCGAGGTGGATACTTCCATCTAGGGAGTAAATGTAGCCGACCTCGTTTTTTGCGGCAAACGCTTTTAAATGCACTGTTTCAAATTTCGAAAAGGCGCAATGATAACCTTACGGCGCGGCAGCCTTTCATTTCGGCAGTCGAATGGCGTTGGGACACGTGGGGCCTCGTATCTTCGAACGGACGGGCTAAATATCGCCGTCCAATGAGAGGCTGACATGTGGCGAGCCATGTCAAAAGTAGCGTCGGTTCGTTCATTGAGACCATAGATGCGCGCGGCGTGGCACAGCATGACCTGCGTGCTGTCTCCTGCTACAGTATAAATACTGTACTTAGACATTTTTCGGGATTCTTCTCATTTTTCCCGTTTGCGATTTTTCCTTTTTCACTCTGCCATCTCCTCTGGACCACCCTCTGTGATTTCCTTCGGACTGCTGCGATTTCATTAAGGTGTCCTTTCCTTCTTCCTTTGGCCCATCCCCCTTCCGGAAAGTAATCCGGTACGTTCGTTTTTCTTTTTTGCTTCCGCCTCCCACCTTCCTTGTTCTTAAAAAAAAAAATAGCTGGTTCGGAGGAGAGTTCTTCTCGAACTTTGTCTTCTACCTTACCCGTTGGGGAATCCAGATTAATGGAAACCCAACTTGTTACTGTAGAACCCTCGGGAGGAGCTCTGTTAGTAGAGACTCCTTCTTCCTTCTCCTCGGATGAAGTTCCAGTGGCCGGGACTTCAGGGCGTATTTCTGACAGAATCTCTGATTACCCGGCTGACCTGATTTGGACAACACTATCTCAGTCTGACCTAATCAGGATCAGGTCGGAGTATTACATCCCCGGGGCCATAGACCTTAGGCTCCCTGGGCTAGATGACTTTCCAACCCGTCCACCCGGAGACCAGGTCACCATATATGCTCAGTTTTTTTAGGCCGGTTTCCGTCTTCCTCTCCTTCCTGTCGTGAGGGAGTATCTTTCCGCAGTCAACTTAGCTCCGGGCCAGTTAGCTCCTAATTCCTGGAGGACTTTAATCAGTTGCGTTGCTCTATGGCGTCAAGTCCACTGGTTGGATCCGACCGCATCCGAGCTGATGTACCTCTACCATTGAAGAGCCACCCTGACTCAAGGGGATGGTTCTATATGTCACCTCGGGGGAGGAAATGACACGGGCTGATAGATGATCATCCTTCCTCGATTCACGGGTGGAAAGAGGAGTGGTTCTTCGTCTCCAAGGGTTGGGAAGGGGCCCGACTCGAAGTCAACTTCCCTAACCGACGAGTGAACAACTGGTTTTCAGTTCCAGGTCGGGTCGGATGGCATTTTCTCAGTCTCTCTTTCTTTTTCTTTTTTTCTTTTTTTTTGACTGACCTCCTTTTTTTGTTTTGGTCAGTTCGTGGTCATCCTCCTGCCCTTAGCCCGGAAGAGGAGGATCGTGTGGCCGCAATGTGAGAGCTAGACCCGAGCTTCCGCAGTGTAAAGCTTCTTCTATCCTTCGAAACTTTGTCTGACTTAGGCATTAATCCCCAAGGTAAGCTGTCACGCCCCAAACCCGGGGACCGGGCTCACTAAATTCTCGATCGCCGACCTTGGTGCCAACAGCCTCCGTAGTACCACATTCTTGACTCCTAGCTCTCATGTGCCAGGTTCCGATCCTGGGATCCTACCAGGAGGATTTTCAGGGTAATTTTTTTTTTTTTGTACAAGAGCATAATCAAAACCATAACACATCATCAAATATCCACTAATAAGTTTGTTGAGTACAGTGCTGGAAAGGGAAATGCAACATAAAGCAGAAGTCCAAAATATCAGGTACATAAACCGCGCTCAACGCTGTTGATATGCTCTAGTACCTGCAGTGTACACAAACGCACATGAGCTTCCTACGAAGCCCAGTAGAGTGCGTGTGTACGCGTGTGATGCATATGACAAGTATACAGATATTAGAGTAAGCGAAAGTAGTAGGGGCTAAGTTACTAAGTTCATGAATGCTATCAGCCATCCCAAGGCTATGCGATACAAGGGCCTACATGGCCGAGTGTTACATGCTAGAGATGCAATGCAAACACGTCAATCCTCAACTGATCCACATATCAAAATAGTTCTCATCTGGGACATCACCGGGGTCTAGCATACTCTAATATTGGCCGCCGCACATCGTGCGCATAACCAAGCGAGTAGAAAAGACCTCACTATCCGCCTCGTCAGTGGTATGCCAATGCCCACCCGGCTCGCCGATAGCGGACCCATTCCATGAGCTGGTCAGACTCGACCTAGCTTACAGCCCACTGCACCCGGGCGGATAAGGTCACACCCCTTTCCAACCGACCTCAACACAGTGGGAGACGCGGCCTACTGGTATTTGGCACACGGGCGCTCATGTTATCCACTCGGTCTCGACGCTGGAGCATCCTACTGGTACCACAGGGTTTAGGGACTTTCACCCAAGGACATCCATAGCGCCCACGTACTAGAACAAGTTTTCGGTGTCCAATACTGCCAACCACGATGTGACTATGGTGGCCACCACCCTGATGCTGCTAGGGTGTGAAAGCGATCGTGACATACATAATGCGAAATGCATGAGTCATACAATCCAAATCATGCACCAAACTTACGCATACTGCGCAATCATGTGGGGCGACCCTGTCTCACACGGGTCCACTATGTATAACAAGCCAACTAGCATATGCTATGGTTAATCATGATCCATAACAGGCATACAAATGATGCGTATGGGCATATGAATGAGCATGGTATTCATTATACTAAGTATGTTATCAGTGTGACATATCAAGCTAATCATACTAGCATGTTACCAAACATATCATGTAACATTGGCCTTAAAAGGCCCAATATATATATAGAGAGTGGGACCCGTACTGTGGGTCCCATTGAAAATGTAAAAGTCTTCGTGGCATAGCCCACTTGAGACCACATCGGCCCCATACTTGGGCCTGCACATACAAGGTAGGTCGACAAAATGTATCTACGGCATGGATAAATCATATACATCATGGTGGAGCTAATAGATACATCACGTTAGGACCCATAGGGTGGGCCACCTGCTGGGCAGCGTGGTACCCATCTAGTCCCAATAAGTTTTGAATCAAGTAGATATTTGTGTTTTCTCCTTCATCCATATCCATGTGATCTTATGAACCGGTTGGATGGCAAATAAACATCACTGTAGAACCTAGAAAGGTTGCAATGTTGGAAATCATTATCCCCACTATAGCATGGTCCACTTGACATTAGGATATGCTTAAATTTTGGGCTCGGCCACTTATGAAACAGGTTAGATGACAATTAAACATCACTGTAGGGCTGGGAAGGTTTCAACGGTAGAGATCATTATTCCCACTGTTGACCCGTGGCATGGCCCACTAAAATGAGCTGGAAAACATATGGACGGGATAGGTAAAGCACATACATTCTAGGTGGGCCCAACGAATGGGGCCCAAAGGGTGGCGCTCACAAGGTTGCTGGGCAGCAGCGTCCCCTGGACGCTGTCTGTCCAGCGACCCCCTTTTTTATTTTTTATTTTTATTCGTTCTCACCAAGTGGGGCTCACAGAAGTTCTCGGTCAAGCTGATATTTTTGTTTTTCCTTCTTCCATGTATGTGTGTACTTATGAACAGGTTGGATCTCAAATAAACATCACGGTGGGCCATGAGAAGGTTTCAACGGTAGGGCCACTGTCCCTACTGTTTTCTGTGGTGGGGCCCCCTCGAGACTTGGATCTGACTCCTTCTTGGGGTCATGCCCTAAAATGATCTCCCCAACTGGATGGATGGTGTGGATTCAGCACATGGATCATGGTGGGACCTACAAGTGGGCCACCAGCTGGCAGCACGCCCAGCGTCCAAGGACGCTGGTACGCCCAGCGTCAGAGGCTCTGCCTCCTTTCTTTCTTTTTCTTCTTCGTTTTTTTTCTTCTTGTACTTATATCAAGTGGGGCCCACATGGGACTAATCCACTCCGTTCATCAGGTTCCCCATCTCATGGGGGACCCAACAAGCCCAACATTGGGTATGCAAATCGGTCTAGAAACATTAAGGTGAGCCAAATGATTTCTAACAGTAGAAATCATTGTTTCCACTGTTTTGTGTGGTGCGGTCCGCTTAAAATTTGGATCGGTTTCAAATTTTGGCCCTGCCCATAAAATGATCTGGGAAAACCCATGGACGGCGTGGATGGAACACAAACATCAAGGTGGGTCACACGAGTGGGGACCCCTTACAGCGTCCAAGGTGATGCTGGACGTTCCAACGTCAGAACGTCCAGACGCTGGACGTCCAGTGCTCTTTTTTTGTTTTGTTTTTTTTTTTATATTTGTGGTCATTTCAAGTGGGGCCCACTTAGGGACAATCCACCACATTCATCATGTTCCCCAGATCGTTGGGGTCCTAACAAGCCCAATATTGGGCAGGTGATGTGGTCCACAAACATCACGGTGGGTCCAAGAAGTCTCAACAGTCGGCTTCATTACCTCCACTGTTTTCTATAGTGTGGTCCACCTGAGATCTGGATCTTCATCATTTTTGGCGTCCTGCCATAAAATGGGATGGAGAAACAGCTGGACGGCGTGGATTAACTCATACATCAAGGTGGGTCCCACGAGTGGGGACCCTGCCCAACGATCAAAAGGGCTTGTAACCCACGTGCTGCTGGGCAGCAGCGCCCTCTGGACGCTGTCTGTCCAGCGGCATCTCTCCCTTTGTTTTTATTATTATTATTATTATTATTATTATTATTATTATTATAAGGTGGGGCCCATTTATGGATGATCCAATCCATCCATCAGGTTGTCCACCACCAAATGGGCCCAAAAGAAAAGGAAAATGAAAGGAAGGAAGAAAATGGGGGATTTATGTACCCCTTGCACTCACCTCAAAGGATGGACGGTTTGATTGAATCGGGTTGACGACCGGACGATCCGGACGGTCCGGATGATGGTTGGGGCCCTCCAAGCTTTGATCTCCACCCTCAATCTCTCTAATCTCTCTCTTGATCACCCAATTCTCTCTCTTCTCTCAAATCTTTCTCTTTCTCTCTCCTCTCAAATCTCTTTCTCTCTCCTCTCTCTCTCAAATCTCTAGAATTTGCAAGGAGCCCTCCTCTCTCCCTACGTATGCACTTGTATGGGGGGGGGGGGGGGAGAGAGAGAGAGGGAATCATGGGAGGGGTGATGATGGTGCATGGGAGGGGTATGGGAGGTATGGGTGAGGGTTGACTTTGGAGGAGAGAGAGGGATGGGGGGTATGGTGTGTGTAGAGTAGGGGTAATGAGAGGAGTATGGGTGAGGTGATGATGATGGATTTGATTGATTTGACATGATCTTGGGATTTGAGCAAGTGGGGCCCACGACACACGCACATTGCGCTGCCAACCTCGGATTACGCAAATGACACAACTTACACACCGGGTATTGCAATGGGGCGTGCCGCACGGCGTTGGAATCGCAGCGCCTACGCGGTCGCCGGGGCATAGGTCTCGGGTCGATGCGGTACTAAAACAGGGTCGCTATCAAGGCTCGCTAATCTGATCTGTCCGGGACGTACCGGCACCGAAAATTAAGCATACGGAGGGCAAATAAGGGTACGGGTCTTACATAAGCATTCTTGACTTCTGAATAGACTAGTTGTGCCTTAGTACTTATTAACATATTACTTTATTTTTCTCTCAAGTATGTCTGCACCAGCTCCTCGGAGGAAGTTGTCAGCTATGACAGCTGAAGAGAAGGAACAAATCCGAGAGAAAAAACGGCAGAAGGTGGTGACTAGGCATCCGCGAGCACGCCCTACTGCTCTCCCACCAACAGATACTCTTCCACAACCAACACCCGAGGCGATCCCCGATGCGCCTACTGCCGAGGTCGGGCTGCCCGACCCTCCTGCGGTGCTTCAACCTCCTCCTTCCCAAGTCATAGACTTGGTGGAGGGCACCGAGGCCAGCCCGTCTGGGCAATCTACCCAAACCACTCCGGCTCAGACTTCCGCTACTATCTGCCGAGGGCTGGAAATGCCGCCTCATCTGTACAATCTGTGTAAATGGGCATATAAGGCAGTTCCGGAGACCGAAGTGGAGGTGATGGCGAAGTCTCCGGCTCTCTCTTTGCTCAACACACTGGGGGTCTTCGGGACCTAGGTAAGGCTTAGATACTATCTTGCTATAAAAATAGCTAAGTTAAGTACTTCGTACACTTATCAATTGTCTGTTGTGTAGGTGGCTTATGGTTGCCAGCTGCTACGGGACAAGATCACCCGGGACAAGGGAACGATCTCTGGCCTCGAGGGGACGCTGGTAGCCACTAAGTGTTCCTTGGACGAGGCCAAGAAGTTCGGAGAAGAGGCTGCAAAGGCCTTGGATGCTCGGGAACGGGAGATCGCCGTTCTCCAGGCCGAGCATTCCAATAAAGAAAGAGCGGAAGCTGAGCTCATTATACAAATTGAAGAGCTGAAGGCCGCTGAAGGGTCTGCGCGGTTGGAGTTGGCGAAGACCAAAACGGAGTTGGAAGTGAGGGTCGCCGAAGCTGATGAAGTATTCGACTTCGGTTACGAGAAGTGCCGGATGACAGTTCAGAGCCATCATCCGGACTTAGACCTTTCCTTCCTTGACTCCGAGGTGGAGGAAGAAGAAAATCCTGCCGAACTGACCGCTGATCCCCCTTCTTAGGGTGTTTTTTGTGTTTTTTTTGTAGCCCATTTATTTGGGCATAATGTAACACATGCACCCTGTAATCCTGACCTTTTTGTGGTCTTATGAATGAATTACTTCTTTTCTGATCTGTATGTGTACTTTGTCAGATTTTTTCTTTTTTTTTTCCGCAAAATTTATCCATTTACTTCATGGCCGAGCAAATTAGATCGTAACCGAAGTATTTAGGACTTGCGAAAATAATGGGAGCTCGGAGCTCGTATACGACTGTGGGCGAGATTAGCCTCTGTTCGTACTTCAAATTTTGAGAAACGAATGCTTAAAAACGAACACTTAGCTTTTATTGATAGTAGATTTTCAAATGCTCCGCATTCCATGGATGGGGTAGGGCACGACCTTACATGTCTTCGAGCCAATAAGTCCCGGTCCGAACTGTTTTTATGACTTTATACAGTCTAATCCAGTTTGGATTGAAAGTGCTTGCAATCTTATCCTTCTTCTCCCTTACGTTCCTCCGTAGGACGAGATCTCCCACTCTGAACCGTCTTTTTTTCACTCGGGAGTTGTAAAATCTAGCAACACGCTGTTGGTAGGCTGCGATCCGAACTTGGGAAGTTTCTCTGGCTTCTTCGAGCAGATCGAGGTTTGTGCGAAGCTGGTCTTGGTTCTGGTCAGGTCGGTAATTACTGGTTCGATTAGTCGATAACCCTATCTCAACTGGGACCACGGCCTCTGCTCCGAACGTTAAGAAGAATGGAGTTTCTCCAGTTGTAGACCGAGCCGTGGTTCGATATGCCCACAGCACTTCGGGAAGCTGATCGGCCCAAGCTCCTTTGAATTCGCCGAGTTTAGTCTTTAGATGATTCTTAATAATTTTGTTTATGGCTTCGACTTGACCGTTGGCTTGGGGATGATGAGGAGACGAATACACATTTTTTATGCCCAAATTCTGGCAAAATTCTCTGTATTTTGCATTGTCGAACTAAGGCACATTGTCAGTGATGATGGTGTTTGGGATGCCGAACCGACATATGATCGACTTCCAGATGAAGTCTGTCGTTTTCTTCTCGGTGATTTTCGCAAGCGGTTCTGCCTCGACCCATTTTGTAAAATAATCGACGGCCACAATTGCATACTTGACCTGTCCCTTGCCCGTAGGGAGAGGACCAATGATATCGACCCCCCATTGCGCAAAGGGCTACGGTTCGGACATAGGAGTGAGTTCTTCGGGAGATGAGTAAGGCACTGGCGCGAACTTCTGACATATATCACATCGTTTGACGATTTCATGAGCATCCTTTTGGATCGTCGGCCAGTAATAACCTTGGCGAATTGCTTTCTGTGCCAGTGCCCTGTTTCCAGAGTGGTTCCCACACATATCGGAATGGATTTCCTTCAAGACATAGTTGGCTTCATTTGGTCCGAGGCAGCGGAGGTATGGCAGCGAGAAACCCTTTTTATATAATACACCGTCGATCAACACGTACCGAGCTGACCTATATTGAATCCATCGTGCTTCGTTCCTTTCTTCGGGCAGTGTGTTCTCCCGCAGGAAACGGACAATGGGGTCTCTCTAGTCTGGTTTGGTTGAAACAAGGCACACCTCATTTTTTACGTTGTCCGTGATACTTCTTTAGGGGAGGAACTCAATGGGAATGATCCTTCCAAACTCGTCGTCTCCAGCCGATGCTAATTTGGCGAGAGAATCCGCGTGGGTGTTATGAATTCTCGGTACTCGGACGACTTTGCAATGATCGAACTGAGCAGATAACTCGTGATATTTTAGCAAATACGCGGACATCTTTTTTCTCTTTCCTTGGTATTCCGATGTTGCTTGACCCACGACCAGTTGCGAGTCGCTATATGCCGTGATACTTCGGATTCCGACTGCTAAGGCTAGCCGTAATCCCGCGAGAAGAGCTTCGTATTCGGCTTCGTTATTGGAGGCTTTGAAACCGAACCTCAGGGCATACTGGACTTTTATGCCATCAGGGGAGGTTAAGATTATTCCGACTTCGCATCCTTGTGAGTTTGACGAGCCGTCGACGTGCAAAGACCAGTTCGAATCTTCTGTTGAGTTCGAATCTGTCGTGTTTTCTGCGAGAGAAGCATCGGTTCCAGGATCGGAGGGGTCGGTAAGCTCGGCGATGAAATCGGCCACAGCCCGCCCCTTGATGGTTGTGCAGGGTCGGTACTGGACGTCGAACTCTCCGAGCTCGATGGCCCACCGTGCTAGGCGACCCGAAGTTTCTGGGTTCTGTAGTATTTGCCTCAATGGCTGGTCCGTCAGTACCACTATCGGATGCGCTTGGAAATAGGGTCGCAGTTTCCTCGCCGTTGTAATCAAAGCTAGAGCCAGCTTCTCTAGACTAGGATAACGGGTCACCGCGTCGAGAAGAGCTTTGCTGATGTAGTATATCGGTCTCTATATACCTCGGTCATTGCGGATTAAGGCCAAGCTTACTGCTGCTGAAGATACGGCCAGGTATAGTAATAGCTCTTCCCCTTCCATTGGCTTGGACAGCAATGGTGGTGAACCGAGGTACGCCTTGAGATCCCAGAAGGCCTGTTCGCATTCTGACGTCCAGGTCATCTCATTGAACTTGCGAAGTTGTTTGAAAAATGGAAGGCATCGATCGGTAGCCCTAGAAACGAACCTGTTGAGTGCGGCGACCCGTCCCGTGAGACTTTGTATTTCTTTCACGGTGGTTGGTGAACTCATCTCGATCAACGCACGGATCTTTTCTGGGTTGGCTTCAATTCCTCTCTGATTTACGATGAACCCGAGGAACTTTTCCGATCTCACTCCGAAGGCGCATTTGCCAGGATTCAGTTTCATCCCATATTTTTTCAAGATTCCGAACATAATGTGGAGGTCGTCAACGTGGTCTCCTGACTTCAGGCTTTTTACGAGCATATCATCTACGTAAACTTCCATGGTTTTGCCGATCTGCTCGGCAAACATTTTGTTAACCAAACGCTGGTACGTCGCTCCGGCGTTCTTCAACCTGAAGGGCATCACCTTGTAACAATACAGCCCTCGGTCAGTGACAAACGCTGTCTTTTGTCTATCAGGAACATGCATCTGGATTTGATTGTACCTTGAGTAAGCGTCCATGAAACTGAGAAGCTCATGTCCCGAGGTTGCATCTACGAGCTGATCTATTCTGGGTAATGGGAAGCTGTCCTTCGGGCAGGCTTTGTTGAGGTCGGTGTAGTCGATGCAGACCCTCCACTTCCCATTAGCTTTTTTGACCAGAACTACATTGGCAAGCCAGTCGGGATAGCGGACTTCTTGGATAAAACCTGCTTGGCGTAATTTTTTTACTTCTTCCTCAATTGCGGCATATCTCTCTGTATTGAAGGCTCGTCGTTTTTGACGAACCGGCTTGAAGGATGGGTCCACGTTGAGTCGGTGGACCATTACTTCAGGATTAATTCCGGGCATGTCTCGATGGGACCATGTGAAGGCGTCTGCGTTTTCTTTCAGAAAAGCGATCAACTTCGCCTGGATGTCGTCGTTTAGTTGAGATCCGATCTTGACGATCAAGCTTGGGTCCTTGTCCGATAAAGGGATCTCTTTCAACTCTTCAGCTGGTGATCCGCGCTCTTTTGTTTCTTCCCTGGGATCCAGGGGAGTTGTATGTGAGATGACGGATATCATGTTTTTGCTTTTTCCGCGTAAGGTCGGCTCATAGCATCGACGAGCCTCTTGTTGGTCACCTCGGACCACACCGATTCCGTCTTCGGTTTCGAATTTCATGGCCAGGTGATAGATGGAGATGCCGGCTTTTAGAGCTCGTATAATGGGCCGACCAATGATCGCGTTGTATGCCGACGGAGTGTTAACGACCAGAAAGTCGACCATGATCATTTTCTGGTTCGGCTCATCTCCTGCTGTGACTGTGAGGGTTATTTCCCCTTCAAGCATGATACAATCCCCTGTGAACCCGATCAGGGCTGTTCTGACCGGTCTCAATCTAGATCGATCAATCTTCATTCTGTCAAATGTCGAGGCGTATATTATGTCGACCGAACTCCCTGTATCCACCATCATTCTGTGGAGTTTTTTGTTTACGACCACCATTGACACTACTAGAGAATCGTCGTGCGGATGTATTATTCCTTCGGCATCCTCTTCGGAGAAGGATATTGTGCGCTGGGCGACCTTTGGAATTTTGGTGGGCTTGCTTGTTAGATTCACCTGTAAAGCTGGCTCAGATGTCCGTGCTTGACGAACGTAAGATTTGCGGACGTTGCCAGTGTCTCTGGTGGTTGGTCCGCCGAAGATCACATGGATCTCTTCCATGGGATTGTTGTCAATCGGCTCCCTTCTTTCTTTCCGACCCGAAGTTCTATCGTCGTCGGGACGCTGGGCGACATATTCTTTCAAAAATCCTTACCGGATGAGGATTTCTATTTGTCGCTTTAGGTCGAAACAATCCACTGTGTTATGACCATGATCTTTATGGTATAAACAGTACTTGGATTTTGACCTTCTGTCAAGGTCGGTTTTTATCTTTGCTGGTCGCCCAAACGCTTGTTTGTTCTTCTCGGCAAGGAATATTTGCTCAATTGTCGTTTTGAGCGGGGTATACTTTTTAAATTTCGGAGCCGAAGTTTTGACTCCGCGTGGGGTAGTGTTTGAGTTCGGCGATCGATGATCGGGACGGTGTCTTTTAGTGTTGTTTTCCTCTTTGCGGTCTTTCCTCTTATGAGACGACCCCTGCGCATTTACCAGCTCTTCAGCGTTTATATGTTTCGCAGCTCGATCGAGGAATTCAGCCACAGACTACGGGGGTTGTTCCCCTACCGACCAGAGGAATTTTTCATCACGTAATCCTCCTATCATTGTATGTAACAGTACGTCCTGGGATAGGTTTTCTACTTAAACCGCTTCAGCATTGAACCGCGAGAGGTAGTCTTTCAACGATTCATTATCTTTTTGTTTGACCGTAGCGAGATGTGTCGAATGCTTTCTAGGGTCGGTGCTTCCAATGAACTGAGTTGCAAACGCCCTGCTCAGTTCGGCGAAAAAGGAAATGGACTTCGGCTTCAAATTGCGGAACCAAGTCCAGGCCGAACTAGTTAAGGACAACGGGAAGGCCTTACACATAATGTGGCCATTAACCCCATGGAGTTCCACTCGGACTTTAAAATTCTCGAGATGCTCGGCCAGGTCTCCTATCCCGGAATATTGCTTGAGCTGGGGAATTTTGAAGCTTTTCGGAAGAGGTTCGCTGCGGATTTCGTTGGTGAACGGAGACTCAGATGAGTCTACTAGGACGTCCGCTGCAGTTGGTGCTCGGGCGTGTTGCGCTCGCTGGATATCTCCGATCCTTTCCCGGAGCTCTTTAAGCTCGGCCTCGAGAGGAGTAATATTATCGTCCATCCGACCCTGACCTTGACTAGCTCGGGCGGATCGTCTTTCTTCTATTCTGTGCCTCAGGTCGTTTGAAGGAAGTTCCATGGCCGGTCAAAGTCTCGAGCCTGAGGTTCGGCTCGCAACTTTGTCCTCGTCAGGTTGTGGATGATTTGAGAGTGAGCATGGTGGGTGAGAACTTTGCTGAGGTTGCTGAGGTTCAGGGTTGGTTTCGAGGATGGGTGAGGGCCAAACTAGATTGTTCAGCAAAGCTGCAATTTCATCTAGTTTCCCGTCCACGTGTTCGAAACGTCTGTCTACCCCTCCCAAACGTTCTGCAACGCCTCCAACTTGTTCTTCTAAAGTGGATAGTCTGGCCCCGCGATTTCGGGACCCTACCGTCCACTTAGAAGATTTAGATGGCGTGACGAACTTCCGAGGTGAAGCATTGGAGTTTCATGAACGGGCGCTTCATTTTCAGATTGTCGCTTATAGGAAAGTTCGGCATTTACAGGAGCTTTCCCCTTCCTATTGCCCTTCCCACCGGCCATTGGCTCCTATCTTTTATCGAAGGATTCAGAAAAAAGCTTTTGTCGTCGTTCCCATAGACGGCGCCAATCTGTTGCTGCTGAAAACTGGTCAACAGACGATGTGAGATGATTTATGTACGGAGGGACGATCGTCGCCGCTGATGTCCTTCGTAAGAATTGAAGAATGAGCTTGGATCAGAGGTTCGGCTTTGATCCTGTAAAACACCACAGAAAACGGTAAAGGGGGTGGCTGGGATCCAGCCGTGAACCCTCCGATGCCTAAGTCAGTGGTGACCTTTGAGAATGGTGAACACCAATTTTTAGAGAGATTATTTTTCATACCTGTAATCGTAATATCTTTTCTTATTTATGGGCTTTGATAGAGAGTTTAGGAGCTGAAATTACGGCAGATATTATCCCGGAGATCCGTGCGGAAATCTTGGGCCGTTCCGATCTATAAGGGATGTGCCCTTATTTTTAGGCCGTTTGATGAGGAGATGAGGTCGGCTTCCATCTACCCGTTAACTCGGGTCTGATTCGATCTGACCTTAGGAAAAGGCGAAGTCATCAGATCAAGTCTTCAGCTATCTATATTACTCCGAGGTCTTTTCTGCTCGGATCGGGTTACGAGAAATTATCACATAACAGGCCCACCTTACGAATATTCAAGATGTTACACACGCTTGCCAGCTTGGCATGCGTGCGTGTGATGGTATTAGGAAGAAAATATCTTATATTCGAATAATTACAACCGTTGCTTTGGAATGTCTTAGTGGATTACTTTCCGGATTTTGTCCGGTTTTATATATCAGAAAAGCCATTATGACCCGCGCGCTTGGCATAAGTTATACAAAGTGCGTCCCACTACACAAGTTGCACAATCGGGACCGTTGATCCGGTCGACACCACGTGGGTTGGCTATATAGGCCATAAAACTTTGTCCGATTTTATGCTTTGAGTTAACCGTCCACTTTTTAGATCCCTGACTGGCTCAGTCCAGTCACCTTTCTCTTTGGGTCATGGTCCAACCTTGCTATAGCTTACCAAATCAACGGTCGTGATCACTGTACAAAGATGCTACGTAATCCCATAGGTGCGCTAATCCCATAGGTGTAGGAACCGGACGCGGGTTGGGTACTACCACCCACCACCTGTCCCGAGCTGCGAATAGTCTGGGCCCTGAGGGTCCCACCGTGATGTATAGGCTTATCAACACCATTCATCCATTAATCCATATCACTTTAGGATATAATCTCAAAAATGAGATAGATCCAAGACTCAAATGGACCACACAGTAGGGATTAAACCCTCAAAGGGGCGTTTAGATTGTAAGTAACTTAAGATAAGGTACTTCTGCCTTAAGTAGCTTATATTGATTTCTATTTATTCAACTGAAGTCATTAAGTAATTTTAAATAAATAAAAATACTACTTATAATTGATCATAACCCAAACTTATCTTAAATAAATTACTTATCGACTGATGCAGGTTAAAATTTTTTTTTTAACTTATTTGGTGGTATCCAAGCAGGCCCTTACTGAGTGAGATGGCGTGGCCTTCAGTCTCCACTGTGTTGATGCCCTGGCCCAACCTGATTGGGTTTTGGGCCAGGTAACTACTTGTTGATGTTGTAATAAGAGGTTGAAAACAACTGACAGATATTAAAAAATAAAATTAAAAGAAATGTAATGAACTTATTGATTTGAAGAACACTGAGTCGAGGCGTGACGAGTCACTGGGCTTGAAACCAAATCTGCCCTCCTTGGACCGCTTTCCAAATGCAACAGGAGTCACGGACAGTTGGCCTCCAGGATACAACGACTATCACCCTAGTCCCGGCTGTGCACTCGCCGTACAAGGCTCGAACCAGCAAGTATACCGCAAACTCGAGATGCAGTGATTCAGTGAGTCAGAAAAAAATCAAAACAGAGTCCAGAGCTTTAGTAAAGTTGAGAGAGAAGGTGATTTTTCGAATCTTTTTTAAAACGGATTAATCAGATCTATATATAGACTTGATTAGGTGCTTAATGCACCGTTTTGAATTGGGTTAGGTCCGTTGGGTTTAAACCCAACTGATGCGACCATCCGAACAGACGCTTCTCTGGACGTTTAAAACAAAGGACCGTTGGTGCAAGTACACTTTTAGTGTCCGTTGGAGCAAAAGGAAGGTGCGCAAGTATACTCACAATAGACCCAGACCCGGACCCGGACCTGGACCCGAGCCCGAGCCTGGCCCGGCCCGGCACCGGCACCGGCGACGGCGACGGCGCGGCGCGGCTCGGCCGGCAGGCGGGCGGGCGGGAGCGCGCGCGCGTGTGTGTGTGGTTTTTGGCATAATATGGTTCAATGTGCATAGCCCCCCACAAACCACAAAATTCACTTGCCCCCTGAGGGCCTAGCCCATGTGCAAAACCTCTACTTTTATACTTGCTTTTTTCCTTGGTTATTTCCGATGTGGGACAAAGAAAATGCACAAACTCCAAAAACAAACTTGTGGAGGGAAACCATTTTCAAAGAAAAATTTGAAATAAATATTTTAAAATTCCTTTTTTAAAATACAACAATCCCCCACATGTTTCAAATTTCAAAACATTTCGAGTTTAGAGTAGAACAGTTGTATAATAGTGTTGATGTCTATCGGACTTTAATCAACATTTAGAGTAAGCAAGACAGGTTTACAGGAATTAGGTGACTATCGGTCTTTAACCTAACCCTTTAACGTAAACGACCATACATGCCACTCACACAACTATTCCGATACTGCTGGTTCTGCGGTTTGGTGCGTTTCGGCCATGCACCGTTACCTGGATTTTCATGAGCGCTCTAGAGAATAGCCTAATATCTCATAGGAAGCGGCCTCAACTTCCACACTCATATAGGTGAATTCCATCAAGTGTACACAGCAAAAGGATACACCACCAATCTTGGTTATGGATTCATTAAGAGTTCAGACTCATCCTCCCAAACATTGCTGTTTGCACTGCGTACATCTCAGGAAGGGGTAACTCACTGCAGTGCTTCCCAGTCTCCTAGTGTCTTGTTGTTTACCCATTGAACCTATCGCATGGGATCTCCACTTGTATAGGTTGGGTTGCCGACACTGGTAGCTCATAATGTTAGGCTCAACCCCATTCCCTTTGATGTTTTTATGACTAACCCTTTGGATAGTCCTTTGGTCAGAGGATCTGCCAGATTCTTTTCCGATCGTACGAAATCAATAGTAATAACACCATCAGTCAACAGGTGTCTAACAATATTATGTCGAAGTCTGATATGTCTACTTTTACCATTGTAGATCTTACTATTAGCCCTGGCTATAGCTGACTGGCAATCACAATGAATAGATACAGTCGATACAGGCTTTGGCCAAATAGGTATATCTGCCAAGAGATTTCTTAGCCACTCAGCTTCTGAACCTGCTTTTTCTAATGCAATGAATTCCGACTCCATTGTCGATCTAGCAATGCACGTTTGTTTTGTAGATTTCCAAGATACTGCTCCTCCACCAATTATGAATACATATCCACTTGTGGATTTAGTTTCATCAGAGTCAGTTATCCAATTGGCATCAGTATATCCTTCTAATACTGGTGGATAACCTGTATAACATATACCATATGTAGCAGTACCTTTTAAATATCTTAATATTCTATTTAAAGCATTCCAGTGATTATAACTAGGGTTATGTGTATATCTACTCAGTCTATTTACAGCAAAAGTAATATCTGGTCTTGTACAGTTCATCAGATACATTAAACTACCAATTACTTGAGAATAAGCATGTTGAGATATACTACTTCCTGTATTCTTCTTGAGTTACACAGAATGATCATATGGTGTACTGGCAGGTAAGCAATGGAAGTGTTCAAACTTCTTTAATATCTTTTCAACATAATGTGACTGAGATAATGTAATATTATCATCTTTCCTGATTACCTGAATACCTAGGATCATACTTGCTTCTCCTAAATCTTTCATATCAAAATTAGAAGACAGGAGTTGTTTAGTATTATTCACAAGTTTGACGTTAGTTCCAAAGATTAGCATATCATCTACATATAGACATATAATGACACCTTCATTATCAGAAAATTTACTGTAAACACATCTATCTACATCATTTACAATATAACCATTTGATTTTAAGACATTATCAAACTTTTCATTCCACTGTTTAGGGGCTTGTTTTAAATCATACAAGGACTTAACAAGTTTACATACTTTGTTTTCTTGTCCTATGATTTTATATCCCTCAGGTTGTTCCATATAGATTTCTTCTTCTAACTCACCGTTTAGAAATGCTGTCTTAACATCTATTTGGTGAACCGCTAACTTATAAATAGATGCAATAGCTATTAATACTCTAATTGATGTAATTCTGGTTACAGGTGAATATGTGTCAAAATAATCATATCCTTCCTTTTGTCTAAAACCCTTTGCTACTAACCTGGCTTTGAACTTATCTATAGTTCCATCAGGTCTAAGTTTCTTTTTAAAAACCCATTTACAGCCTATAGGTTTGCTTCCAGGAGGAAGATCTACTAGTTCCCATGTGTTATTAGATATTATTGAATGTAATTCATCTTTTATAGCTTCCTTCCAAAAGGTAGCGTCTGAAGAATTTATAGCTTCTGAGTATGTTACAGGGTCATCTTCTAATAGGAATGTAAAAAACCCATCTCCCATATTAGTTTCTTTTTTAGCCCTTTTACTTCTTCTTAGTTCTTGATTTATTTCATTAGAAGCATTAGGTTCTTCCGCTATTTCATTAGTAGTTTCTATAGTTCTACTAGTTAAGTTCATATCCAAAGTATTATCATCTTTTGTTCCTTCCAAACATGATTTAAAAGGAAATACATGTTCAAAAAACTCTGCGTCCCTGGCTTCTATAATAGTGTTTGGATCTAAAACATTATTCTTTGAATTTAGAACCAGGAATCTATATGCAGCACTATGTTGTGCATAACCTATAAAGATACAGTCTAATGTTTTTGGACCTATCTTGGTTTTTTTGTTTTCAGGTAATCCTACCTTAGCAAGACACCCCCACACTTTTAGATATTTGTAACTAGGAGTATAACCTTTCCATTATTCATATGGTGTCTTTCCAAACACCTTGTGAGGTATTCTATTTTGGACATAACAGGCTGATAGGATAGCTTCCCCCCACATGTTGAGAGGCAAACCTGAACTATTTAACATTGCGTTCATCATATCTTTTAGAGTTCTATTCTTACGTTCTGCTATTCCATTTTGTTCTGGTGTATAAGGTGCAGTGGTTTCATGAACTATGCCATATTTTTCACAAAACTCCTTAAACTGTGTTGACATATATTCTCCACCTCTGTCTGATCTAAGCCTTTTAATTTTTCTACTTAGTTGGTTTTCAACTTCAGTCTTGTATTTGATAAATGCTTCAAATGCATCATCTTTATTTCTAAGAAGGTAAATTATGGTATACCTAGAACAATCATCTACAAAAGTTATATAATATCTTTTACCACCTCTAGACATGTGATTTTTGAAATCACCTAGATCACTATGAATTAACTCTAGTAATTCAGAATTTCTAACTATAGATTTGAAAGGTTTCTTATGAAATTTTGATTCTACACAAACCTCACATTTTCCTATATTTTCTTCTGATATATTAGGTAATAAACCTAACCTATTCATTCTTTTTATAGATGCTACATTAACATGACCTAATCTACTATGCCACAAAGAAGTAGACTCAACAATATAAGCAGAACTGGATGACATCTTATTATTATCAACGTTTACAATATAAAGACCATCATTACAATAACCCTTCCCAATGAAGGTGCCATTCCTAGTCATTACAAGCTTGTCTGAATCAAATACAAGTTTAACACCAGCCTTGTTGAGGAGCGAACCAGAGATCAAGTTTCGTCGAATATCAGGTACATGTAGGACATTGTTCAACATTAACGTCTTTCCCGACGTAAGCTTCAGAACTATCTTTCCTTTTCCAACAACCGGAGAGGTCCGAGCATTTCCCATGAAGACTTGTTCATCACCCCTTATTTCTTGATAAGAGGTAAACATGCTACGGTCCTTACAAACATGTCGAGTTGCCCCGGTATCCAGTATCCATTCCAGGTTGTGTACAAGGAAGACTTCGGTCAGAACCGCAACAACCGTATCAGCTTCTGTTTCAGCAAGATTAACTTGTGGCTTATTGTTCTTTTTCTTCAGCTTACATACGTTTGCATAATGTCCTGGTTTTCCACAAAAATGACAATTGCCTTTCTTTTTTAACTGTTTGTTTGGCTTCTTTTTCAGCCGACACTCATTAGCATAGTGTCCAAACTTTTTACAATTGTGACATTGTATTTTACTTTTGTCCTTCTTTTCCTGACCTGATTCGATTAGGTTAGCCTTTGAAACAGACTCATTGGCATCACCAATTTGATCTCTGATCCTATTTGCCTCTTCTATACGTATGTGTACAATTGTATTTTCCAAAGAGACGTCATTCTTTTTGTGTTTCATTTTATTTTTGTAATCTTTCCAAGAAGGAGGTAATTTCTCAATTAACGCTCCAGAAAGAAACACCTCGTCTAATTTTATTCCTTCAATTGTTAATTCATGAGTCAGATTTTGATAATCATGAATTTGATTTGTGACAGGTTTATCATCTGTCATATTGAAGTGAAGGAAGTTCGATATTGCATGTTTTTTAGATCCAGCGTCTTCAAGAACATACTTCTTCTGAAGTGCATTCCATATCTCTTTCGCAGAATCATACAAAACATAAACATCATACAGTTCATTTGACAAGGTATTCAGAATGTAATGTTTGCAATTATTGGCATCTTAAACTTCAGTTTGGTTGGCTGGGTCAACTATAAATGTATCAGATAAGATGTAAAAGACTTTTAAGGTTTGTAAAGCAAAAGAGATTTTCTGTTTCCATCGTTTATAATTCTGTCCAGAGAAGGGTTCAATCTTGGACAGTTCAGTAGTAGGATTAACTGTGATAGTAGCCATGTGTGCTTCACTTTGGTTTGAAGAGAAAAGAGTAAAATTTTGTTCCGAATTAAGTTTGGAACAGACAGCACAAGAGGAACTGTAATCTGTTCCGAGTTGAAATTGGAACAGACAACAGAAGATCACAGAAATAAAATCTGTCTGTTGTTTTCAACTTGAATTTGGTTTCAAGATTGTTGTAATAAGAGGTTGAAAACAACTGACAGATATTAAAAAATAAAATTAAAAGAAATGTAATGAACTTATTGATTTGAAGAACACTGAGTCGAGGCGTGACGAGTCACTGGGCTTGAAACCAAATCTGCCCTCCTTGGACCGCTTTCCAAATGCAACAGGAGTCACGGACAGTTGGCCTCCAGGATACAACGACTATCACCCTAGTCCCGGCTGTGCACTCGCCGTACAAGGCTCGAACCAGCAAGTATACCGCAAACTCGAGATGCAGTGACTCAGTGAGTCAGAAAAAATCAAAACAGAGTCCAGAACTTTAGTAAAGTTGAGAGAGAAGGTGATTTTTCGAATCTTTTTTAAAACGGATTAATCAGATCTATATATAGACTTGATTAGGTGCTTAATGCACCGTTTTGAATTGGGTTAGGTCCGTTGGGTTTAAACCCAACTGATGCGACCATCCGAACAGACGCTTCTCTGGACGTTTAAAACAAAGGACCGTTGGTGCAAGTACACTTTCAGTGTCCGTTGGAGCAAAAGAAAGGTGCGCAAGTATACTCACAATAGACCCAGACCCAGACCCAGACCCAGACCCGAGCCCGGCACCGGCGACGGCGCTGCGCGGCTCGGCTCGGCCGGCCGGCGGGCGGGCGCGCGCGCGTGTGTGTGGTTTTTGGCATAATATGGTTCAATGTGCATAGCCCCCCACAAACCACAAAATTCACTTGCCCCCTGAGGGCCTAGCCCATGTGCAAAACCTCTACTTTTATACTTGCTTTTTTCCTTGGTTATTTCCGATGTGGGACAAAGAAAATGCACAAACTCCAAAAACAAACTTGTGGAGGGAAACCATTTTCAAAGGAAAATTTGAAATAAATATTTTAAAATTCCTTTTTTAAAATACAACAGTTGAAAGCATTGTTATCGACGGTTCAGATGTTTACTAGCTACGTATGCCAGCCTGACACATATTTAAGCAGGTATGCGACCTGGGATGAATGTGGATTGGCCCGGCCCGAGCTAGTAATGGGCAGGGGCTCTGAGTGTCCACCGTGATGTATGGGTTTTATCCACACTGTCTATCCATTTCATCATGTTATTTTAAGATATAGACTTAAAAATGAGGCAGATCTACGGCGCAAGTAGACCACACCACAGGAAGCAGTGGTGATCTCACCGTTGAAACTTTTCTAAGGCCCAATGTAATGTTTATTTGCCATCCAACATATTCATAAAGTCACATAGACCTAGATGAAGGGAAACAACAAATATCAACTCGATCCAAAACTTCTGTGGGCCCAAGAAGTTTTCAATGGTAAGAGTTTAATCCCGGCCCATTGTGTGGTCCACTTGAGTTCTGGATCTCCCTCATTTTTGTTTGTATACCCTAAAATGATAAGAAAAAAATGGATAGATGGTGTGGATAGATGGGTAGCTTTCGGTAGATGGTGAGGCTTGGTCATCAAAGTAATGAGTGGTCATCCATTAAAAGAACTGGACTTGGGCGTATTAAAGAAATTGCATGTGTAAATGGTTATTTTATCAAACACTTCACATTGATTGATAATCCAATAGCTTTTCCAAGTTGGATCTTGAGAGGTACCACTCGTTCGTGACACTATTAGGGGGGCTCGAATTGACTACCTAGTCAAAGAAAACCACCAAACCATGTTTAGCCCACTTGAGTGCATGAGCCTAATAGCTAAGGTCGAGCCATGGGCGAATGAGCTAAGGGCGGTTTTGTCTTAGTTGTGGACTGCCTCCGTACTTTTGATTAGATTTTCTTTGTCCCATGATGGTTAGGTGCGAAGCTAGCGACCTTGGCTTTACTGTTCCAAATTAAGTATGTTGAGTGCTTTTTCTAGCAATTTTACGGAGGCGTCTGGCATTGAAGTTACTTTGCATAAGCTACTTATTCGGTTCCTACCCATTCATTGATAAGTATATTTGGTAAACAACGTACATTACCAGTCAAAAAGTACAAAGTATGTTTGGTTTCCAAGATTACATTAGTACTTATCCCTTCACTTTGTTTGGTCCACCCTTGATATCCACCATCCATCATGTGTGGGCCCAACCTTTGATGTGGACTGCGGTCTATCCATCATGTGAGGTCCACTTTGTATGCCGGCCATTCATGATGTGAGCCCACCTTTAATGTGAACTATTCATCATATAGGGCCCGGCTTCAAAGTGAGCTGTACATCAAGCAGGGCCTACCTTGGATGTGGGTTATTCATCATTAAGGGCTAACCTTCAATCTAAGCTACCTCATGTCGGGGCCACCTTTAATATCCACTGGCCATCATGGGGAGCCCACCTTTTATGTGGATATAACATATACATAATTAACGGCGGGGCCATAGAACTTTTACACGTGAAGACACCCCCTCCGCAGTGTATGCACACAGAAGCGGATTGCGTGGCTAGCCACACACCACCGACCTGGGTGGTGTGTTGACGTCACCAAGATCTTTAGACACACCATGATCGATCTATGTGTTATATCCACACCATCCATCCATTTGGTGATCTTATTTTAGGGCACGAGTCCAAAAATGAAGCAGAACCAAAACTCAAGTGGACTACACCATAGTAAGCAGGGGGTCAATGATTCTCACATTGAAACCTTCCTAGGGTCACGTGATGTTTACTTGCCATCCAACCTGTTCACAAGGTCACAAATACTTGGATGAAGGGAGAAAAAGAAATATCAGATTGATCCAAAACTTCGGTGGCTTACAAGAAGTCTTCAATGTGAGATGTTGAATCATCATTGTTTTATGTGTTATGGTCTCCTTAGGCATTGGATCTGTCTTATTTTTTGGATCAAGCCTTAAAATGATCTCGCCAAATGGATGGACGGTTTGGATATAGCACATAACATCATGGTGGGACCCACAAATCTTGGTGACGTCAACACATTATTGGCGTACCATGGACTAGCTCTTACCCCAGTAACAACTTGGTGGGTGTTACCTAGGTAACTGATTATGTAGGGGCCCTCGTGAGTTGTGTCTATGCCATATAGCCATAGTGGATGATTGGACGACCTCATCCAAGGTCTAGGTTGGAATCATCTGAACCCGGTTTTAAATCGTGAATTGCAATCCGCCGATGAACAGTGTTACTTACTGTGATTTAGATTTTGACAAGTTATTTTGTGTTCCTAAATGCTGGAACTCTCCCAGATATTCAATTATGAACTAATTCCCTTGCCAACAATTCTAATATTGATGGAATAAAATCTGCTTGTAGTTGTTAGGGAGGAAGCGGGTCCGTAGAAGACGCTTTATTCGAGGCCATGATCGATGGGCGTCTTCTTCTGTCGAACACAAGTCATCTGAAGTTGTTCCCACCATACTGACGCATCGAATTTCAATTTACAGGCAAACCATCTTCGCCTGTTTTTTTTCCGACAAATCCATGTATTTAAAATACTACTCTACTTCGACTAACCAATCGAGGAACTCTTCAACGCATAATAGGCTATTAAAATTGTAGAGTTCGGCCTTACCTCGATAGTATTTGTCAACATGATCTGCACGCTCGTCTCCATAAATAGGACGTCAGATCATGACGCCACCAACTTCCTCATCACTGGAGCTTGAACTATCTGAAGTAGCCCTGCGATTTGCCGTTGGGAGTGTCATATGAATAACCAAATTGTTCTATACAGCAACTACAGGAGGTTGAGCTCCGCATGGGGCTCAGGGCAGAGTAAGCGCATCCGCGATCCGGTAAAGAGAGGTCCTTGTATAGCCATTCGATTCTCTTAATGGAGAGATTCCATCCTCTCTGCAAGATAGTTAATCATATGATCAACGTCAGCGGGGATTTTGTTGTTACCATTGCTAGAAGCCATCTTCTCGAAGTTGTTCTTCGCTCTAATACCAACTGGGCGTAACGTAGAAAGGGTGAGATCGATCACCGTCTCTCTCACAAGGAAAACTACTCCCAATTGACGGAGCTACTGGGACTCCTCAACCAGTCTTTTTTAAATCCACGAAGGAATACTCGAATTCACGAGCAAAACAGAGTATAAACTTAAAATAACTTAATATTAATCAAAATCAGATCACTTTAACAATGAATTAAACAAGTATTTATAGAAATAACTAACCCTAGAAAATCCTAAAATACGTAATTAGAAGAGTCCTAAACAAATTAGGAAAGAATCAGTAAAAATAAAAAAGAAGCTACAAAATTGGACGTTTCTGTGCAAAATTACGGAACGCCATCGACCAGTCGCTAATGAGCGGAAACCAGTCGCTGGCCACTGGTGATCGGTTGCCTGGAGTCCGCGACAGTCCAACGAGATGGGAAGGTGTGACTGATCGAAAGATGCTGTCGATTGATGATTTTCCTAGTGTTTCTCTTGATTGTCTCACGGTCCATCCTCCTCACGAACATATATGATCCTTGCCCTCGATCAAGGAATCCACTCCCCACATCAGCTATCCAAAAAATTATAATTGTAAACTTCTAAATTCATGTGGTTATGGCCCTCCTAATTTTTGAAATACTGTGATTTTTGTACAGTACCTATGGTGGGGCATATAGATCTTTGCCACGTCAACCTGGTACGTAGGTGCCATGTCCTATACTTGCGCAATCTGAGTCCACTGGTCAAGGGAGTGGATCCTGTGTTACCAAGGTAAAGGTAGTGGGTATTTCCCTGACTGTGGGGCTCACCTTGGTATATGTGTTGTACATTCATGCCATCCATAAGTTTTTATAACTCATTTTAGAGTATGGTGTAAAAAATGAAGCATATCCAAATCTCAAGTGGACCAATTAGTGGGGATTAAAAGTCAACATTAAAAACTTTTTGGGGGCATAAAAGTTATGGAACAAGTCGATATTTATGCGACCTTATCAACAAGTTGGATGACAAATAAACATTATGGTGGGCCTTAGAAAGTGTTTACCCGTGGATGTTTAATGACCATTATTTCTGTGTGGTATGGTCCACTCAAGATTTGGATTTGCTTCATTTTTGTGACCACAAGTTGGGAAAACTAATGGGCAGCATGGATATACAACATATACATCAAGTTGGGCCCACAATCTGGTAGCACCCAATAAAGTGTTACCCCTCTCTAGTAATAAAACCAGGACCAGTAGTGACCCCTCCCGTTGGTGTTGGAAAAGCTCTGGAGGCCACCATGATGTATGTGTTTTATTCACACCATTCATCCATTTTTCCATATCATTTAAGGGAATAAGCCATAAATGAGGCAAATTCAAATCTCCGATGGACCACACCATTGGAAACAGTGATAATTAAATGCCGACCATTAAAAATTATTAGGGGCACAAAAGTTTTAGATTAAGTTGGTAGTTTATGTTTTCTTTTCATCCATGTACTGTGTAACCTATTCAACAGGTTGGATGGAAAATAAACATTTTAGAGGGGCCGTAAGAAGTTTTTAATGATAGGCATTTAATCCCCCTTATTTTGTGTGGCGTGGTCCACCTGAGATTTGGATATACCTCATTTTTTGGATCATGCACGAAAATTATCTGACAAAATGGATGAACATCATGGATAAAACACAAACAACATGGTGGGGCCCACAAAACACCAACTAATGCTTCCTATAATCTACTTGGTGTGTTTATCACCTAATGACACCTAATTGAAGGATTATGACTATTCTATTAAGAAGAATATAGTGCATGGTTCATAACTCCCATCTCATCAATGCACTCTGCTCACATAACTAAAGGTCACACTTGTATTATCTCCTATTTGCCTCATTACATAGGTCAATTCATGCCATTGTATGTGGCAAACATCAAAGATCAAGACTATTCATCTACTTGGCTTTATTTGGTGGGGGAAAGTTTTTTTTTTTTAAATTGGGTATAGGTGTGCCAAATTTAGAAGCATAATAATAATAGGTTTTGTCTCATACTCTAAAAAAAAAAACAAAATTAGGACAATTTAAGCAAATATAACAAATTGTCAATTTTCATATATTTGTAATTTATGCTTATCAAACAAGTTTTTTTTTTTAAAAAAAAAAGTGGTAATTTTTAAATATTACGACTTTTCAGACAAATTACCAAACAAATAATTCAGAACTTAATAAGTACTAAAATACTAAACTTTAAGGTTTCAACACTTAAATTAATTTTCAGACTCCAATAGAGAACAACTGATCTCTACAACTATTTTTTTTTTTTATACTTTTAATCCTTAAATACTTTTGAGAATATTTATTTTTCCAATAAATATATTTAATTATTAAATACCGAGTCGAGTCCAGTCAAGTCTGTCAGATTTTGAACTGTGTCCAAACGGCTCCTAAAACTCCAAATGATGATTATGACTCCTTCACCAAGCAACTAAGCAAGTAGGGCTCTCAATGGAGCAGGTCAGATGCGAGATCCGATCCGTTCCAGCTTCCTATCATCTTCATTAATAAATAAATAAATAAATATGTTCTTTCATATTATAATTTTTTCTACTAATATCTTCCTATTTTATTTTAAAAAAAAAGTGATTACATGAGGCCTTGACCTTTCTGTAAACTTTGCATATGTTTTGTAAGTCTAAAATCTGGACCATCTAATAAATGCCGCACCTCACAAAAACTCCAGGGATCAAAATCCTCATTGATCCAAAACTTTGGTAGGCCATAGCAAAAGGAAACGATTTTTTTGGATGGTCCATATTTTGGACGCACGACACATGTGCAAAGTTTGCATGGAGTTCGTGCAAAAAAAAAGTTTGCTAGAGAGCATTTCTTTAATTATATAATTTTATATATATTTTTATATTTATTATATAGTAGATTCAGATTATGATCCGACATGAATCCAATGTTTATACGGATTTTTGGTCGAATATAGATATGACTATTTATAAATGGATCGGATGTGGGTTTCACCTTTCTGGATTTAATAAGGCCATTTGATTGGAGATTAATGAAAGTAAATTGTGGTTGTAATGATGATTTTTATCACTTGTTTGATAGAGAGATGAGATTCCACCTTGAAAATTAGGCAAATTTCAACCTCTTTTCAAAGCAAAACTCTATGGACCCACTATAATGTATGTATCATATCAACATTGTTCATTCGTCCTTTCATATCACTTTAGGACATGAGTCCAAAAATGAGACAAATCCAAAGATCAAGTGAACCACACCATAGATAACACTAGGTTCAATGGTATATGTAATTATTCTTATTGTAAATCAGTTGAGCTTTGGATCTACCTCATGTTTTTGGCTCATGCAGTAAAATAATTTGAAAAAATGAATGGACGGTGTGGATATAACATATACATTATGGTGGGCCATGTATAGGATTTAGGTATATAGCATGTTACCCAATGTAACACATTTTGGGACAACGTGCATTTCTAATGAAATAGAAAAGTAAATAACCATTATTTATTTACATGCAGGCGTCGGATTCAACTAGATATACTCCATAATATTGGACCCATTGAGAGCCCTACAAGCAAGCATATCATATTATCCAACCAATCCGATATGCATAACCATCATTTATTCATCTTATTTCGGAAATTCATCTGGCATACAATAAAGCGATTAGTAGTAGAAAGAGAGCAGATGCAGCTGCCTTAGATAGAGACGCTGTTGGGAATGCCCCTGCCGGTCAGCCCACCAACTCCAGTGAAATCCGACGTGTTCGGATACAGCAGGGTGTATGGCACCTTGACAGGCCCCACCCTGTTCTTCCATTTCCCGTTGTTGTTCATCTCTAAGAGCCTGTTCTCTATCTCCACCAGCTTCTCTCCGAACTGTTTAAACGCTTTCAACGCTGCACTATCTGTCGTCCATTCAGGTGTGGACCGCTGTCCCAAGTACACCTCATCAGACGAATGCCTGGACAGGATCTCTATCAAGGACACACCCAAGATGGTCTGGAGCTGGGACGTGATCGTCTTCAGAAAGACCGTGTCTGGGTTCACCCCCAATTCGGCATACTCAGGCGAGCCCGGTTCGGGCATGAACCGGCGGCTTATGGTTGGCCGATTCGGGAGGTAGCCCGCATATGGGTACTGCCCGAAATTGACCGCTGCATGGAGGGCTGAGGCTACCCAAATGACGGTCGTGCACGTTTGGATCAACTCTGCTACAGTTTGCATCTTGGGCCACCAGGGCTCATCCTTCTTGTCTCCATGGCCCACCTCGCGGAGCTCTGTCCACCAAGCCTGGAGCTCCGAATCTGCTTGGATCGTAGCATCTGACGTGTAATAGACAGAGCAGTAGTCGCTGACCCACGTCTCGATGGCAGACCAGATTGCGAGCCCGTCAACAGCATATGGGTAGTCCTCAATCAGTAGCCGTAGGTTGTTGGGTTGGCTTGGGTCGGACACTGCAATTCCTCTACAGGAAGTGGATTGAGAAATCAGTGATCAGTAATCAACAAACAAATCTAGTAACTTACTCCGGTGTGAATTTAGGTGGGGCCCAAGTGGGTCCACTTATGATTGAAGTGTGAATTTAGGTGGGGCCCACCTGTGATTGAAGTTAAGCATAGGATAAGAGGGGTGTTCAGCATCAGCCAACGATTGCACACTGATCTGATGATCACAGCAATTTAAGCAGGGTGGAAGAACTGGGAGATGTGTCTCTAGAGTTTTATGTGATTCCCCGTTAATTGAGATTAGGCTTCAATGATAATGAAAATGGACAGTGAGACACTTTTACTACTACAGTCCATTTTGCATGCCCTTTAATTGTATGGCTGTGATCACCCAAGATCTAGTTGTGTTTTCATAATGAGGCTAGACGATATATACATGTAGGAGGACCCTTTAATCTAAGCTGTTGATCTGGTCGAACCCGGCCAGTCCATCCTACATTAAGTCATCCATATGATGAGAGTGGACAACTAAACCAATGCTCCATCACTGTTATATAATTACCTCTTGATGAGATCTGCTGGAAGTCCCTGCTCAGTGAAAACCCAGTTCTTGTAAACCACAGAAGACATCTCCATGGCATACTTCCCTGGGAAGACCGTGCTCTCGAGAACGCCACCAGCATTGATCAGGATCTGCCGGGCCAGTGCATTGATATTCATTGTGTCACGATAATGCGGATTCAAGAGCTTATGGATCGGATGAAGCACGCTCAATTGTCTATTCGTGGCAATCACAAACGGCTCGATCACAGCGTGTGTGTTCAACCTGTAGTTACATGATCAATAATCAATGATCAAGACTGTCCATCTTCATTCCACATTGCATTATTTTCAACAGGAAATTATCAGATATCATTCATACCAGTGGCTGATCAGCTGATGATAGCCAGAGTCATTCACAGCCACGTATGCTTTAGCCAACTGCCATATTGAGCCCTCAACGCCTTCGTCGGCTGGAGTGAAGACTTTGCTAACCGCGCCATTTTGCTCTCCCTGTGGGTGAGGCAAGCTTAGCTCAATGGCCAACGGTGCCAAGGTCCCATCATCTTTCAGGAAGAGGATTGTCCTCGTGGCGTAGATCTTGGTCCCGCTCGAGGTCGAGTTTATCCGGTTGACATATGGGATCAATGCATCGTGATGGTTCAAGATGAACAGCTTGTTTTTCTCAAGTGCCTGCATCATTTCAAACCGTTGGATCGTGATAACCATATAAAAAATCAGGTGGCCCATCTAAATGGGCCACATTCAAGATAAGCATATCATGATACCGAAACTGAGTGGTAATCAACTCTAAGGTCCGGCCTATGACATCCAAATAATCCAGATCGTTTAATCGATGGGCATAGCTTGCGAAGCTAACGAACCAAACATTCAAAACAATCGGAAAGATGGTTAGAAACACCACATTATTATCATTTTTAAGTCATGGCCCAAATATTCAAAACAATTTCCATGGGCGTGGCCCACCTGATTTCATATGGACCTTATTTTTAGGTGTGGGGCCTAAGTTTTGGTGTGCCATCTAATAGCTGAAGCAGATTTTATATAATCATCATGGTGGGTCCTGTAAAAATTGAGAGTGAATGTCTCTCCCAACTATTTCCGTTGGTGTGCCCCACATGTCAGATGGTCAGAGTGGATCAACAAACACATCATGGTGGGCCCAGGGTCATCATATGGAGGATTTGGGGCAGTGTTAAGCAATGTGAAGTGGGCTTGGACAGTGCTTGGCCCGGCCCATTGACACCCCCTAAACATTAGTCGCCCATACCTCTTCTACTGTTAAACCGTGCAAGTTCTTCTCAATGTGCTCTGCTGTTATTGAACTGATCTGATTGCCATATACTTTCGGGTCCAGATTGCTTGTTGGTGGAAATTCCTGCAAATTACGAATTCTTAATCTCAAAATATCACAAACCGTAATCAAATAAAATGTAATTAGTGAAGATAATCAAACCGTTGAATCTTTGATATACCTGGAGGCGGCCGATGATGACAGGGTTCACTCCAGCAAGCATTTCTCGTCCGAATTCTTCGTCTGTCCTCCAAGCAAATCTGTCAGCTGCCGTCGTATGTGAACACCATGGGAAGAGATCAGAGACATTGACTCATGGGGACCATTCGTGACAGCTACACGTTATAGTGCTCTTACTTGCAAAGGGACAAATGGGCAATCCGATCAATCAGATCTGGCCTGCAGTTTACAATCAGCAGAGCAAAAGGCACACGGATCTGATGATCATGTCCATCAGAAAGTTGGCATTCTTTTCTGTAGCCATCCGCTTCCCAATCCATGGATGGGATGCCTAAAGACATCTGGTTAGGAGTGGCAACGAGGCAGGTTTGGGTCAGCTCGAACTAAATGGGCCCAGAACTGCTACCCGAACCCAACCTGGCACCCATTACCCTATGGCCCGGACCATACCCACTTAATGTTCGTCAAGCCCAAGCCTGACCCGCCTTACCCATAATCGGATCGGACTGGACTGACCTGACAGAACCACATTGGGTTCAAGAATGGAATTTGAGGCTAAAGGCATATGCCAGCATTGCCCAATTAATGGATGCAGAATAACCTAAATACATCATGTGTATATAGTTATATTAATTGTCTATTAATTTGATTTGGGATTTAAGCTGGGCCAGGTTGGCTCATCTGGTCTAGCACATTAGCCCATTGACAAGATATACGGGCTTGTTGGGTTAGGTAGGGTTCAAAACTTCCTTATAAGCTGGTCGGGCTAGTAAGATGCATACCTTCAATGACCTGAGGAATGGGGAATTTAAGCAGCCTTTCGCCGTCTGTTCGAACTAGTTCTTTGATCATCTCCAATGGGATCATGTCCTTGACCTTGTCCAGGGCAGGGCTGTCGGGCAGTTGGATCCCTCCCTCGTATAGATTCAGTACATCTTGGAATGTATCGAACTCATTCGGCGTGTTGTCGAACAGCGTCTGCAGCTCTGGGATCAAGAACTGAACGATGGATTTGAGAGAATATGCTAGGAAATCCGACATCTTCAAGTGACCAAAACGCTCGTCCCTTGGTACGTATATGTCAAGGCTTATTAGCGGTAATCTACTCTCCGTTTTCGGGTCTGTTAGATTAGAACAGAGTCCAAGATCAGCGTGAGCAATCGATAACAATCCAACCACTCATTTGCATGCAGTGCATTACAGAACGATCTTGACCATCAAATCTCACCTTTTTTTGTGGGTGGACGGCCTGTTCGTCCCCTACGTGGGTACGGGTACTCTTTGGACCCTCCAAGAACGGGACGTTCAAAATTCGCACCCCTGTCTGGAGCGCCCAGGTCATTGTAGTAAGCATAGTCGTAGACCCGATCCCACTCCTTCAGCTCGCCTGTCCCGTTCCCCCTGAGATTCACAAGCTCGTCTTCCCGATACTTACGTAGCGGCTCTGGTGTACTACTTGGAAGGTAGCTCTGTCAAAAATAAAAATAAAATAAATAAATTATGACCTTCTATACAGACATGCAGGGTACATATGTGTATCGTTAAAGTTTAAGCATCCACAGATTTAATCATATATTAATTTAATAAATTAAAATAAAATACCTGATTCGTAAAGAAGATCCGGTCGGATTTGTAGTTGCTGGCAGGGTAGACCCAGGAATTGCAGATGAAATGGATCCGACCCTTGCCTGGAACATCTTCCAGTGTCAGGCTCTTAAGGAAGAACTCGCTATGGTGCAAGTTCTTTACAATGAAGGCACCTGGATAGCCATGGCTCTGGTCCCACTCAAAGGTGACCTTGAACACTGACTCGCCTGCTACAATCGACACGTTCGACACCCATTCCTTGATATTTGCAGCTTCACCCAACTTTCCTCGATTCCCATTCGCTGTTTAGAGAAAGTGGAATATTAGATCACAATGCAATCAGATTATTCGAATGTGTCATTACTTCACCTGTAATATAATACTAGTGGCATGTTTCATATACGACATCATATCACAGGAGATTTTGATTCTTATGATCGCTGCGGTGCGATGCGATGCATATGTCGGATGGCTTAGATGTTATACAGATACCACGTGAGCCCCACGAGTATCTGACTTTCAGACGCGGACTGCGTCCTGCCCCCTTCCCGGACGCATTACCGTCCGGGCAGACCTGTGATGTATCCATTTATCCACTCCGTCCAACCATTTTATGAGATCATGCTAGGAAGATAAAGAAAAGATTTGAGGACATCCGTATGATTATTGGCCTGCAGCCGACCTCTACGGCTAGATTGGCACAAGCGGTCGGAAGCACGCATCCAGATGTGGAGTCATGGGATCTTGTAAAAAAAAAAAAAAAAAAAAGACTCATTTTGTATTTCCAAACTACCCCTGGTGAGGGACCGGAAAATGAAGAACGGGGACTGACCAGGGTCGGCTTGCTCGGCACTGATGAGTTGGAAAGAGATGCCTTTACCCACTAACTCGTGTATCCCATCAAGGAAAGATGCATTGAAGTCATTGAAATCCAACACATTCTTCTTCATCAACACAACTGAGCCTTGTACTTTTACCGTTTTACCCTCCTTGTTCTTCCCCATTAAAGCGTTCGCTATGTTACTGAACATTTTCACAAGGGGAAGAGAGAGAGAGAGGTGTAGTGGTGGTTTGGAACAGAGGGTGGTTTGTTATGGAGGGGAAGGAGAGAAAGGGTATTTATAGGACGGAGAGAGCCGGAGCTTCCATCCGTATGTAAATCCAAGCTCTGTGTGGCCCACCATGTTTTCCATGTATATCCCGTCCATTAGTGTGTGAACCATTATTTTTAGTCTGATAAAAAAATTTAAAAATAAACAAATAAATAAACTCTTTCGATGGGAACAATGTAAAACTGCTTCTAATATTTGGATTAGGCCTGGTCATGAGTTACACGTGATTTTATGGGTTTGGATGAAAGGTTCGCACCATCGTCTCCCCCACGCACAAACGTACGTATGCTAGGCATCCCATCTCCCATATTTGATATGGTGTAGCCCACCTGAATGGAGTGTATATCCGACATTTTTAAGCCCCAATCCTAAAATGGAGGACAGAACCTGATGGACGGAGTGGATTTTATGGGGCCCACTGCCGCCCACATGCGTGGGTGTTTTAGAACACGTTTTTGCATTAACGTCTCTCTTTTTTTTTTTTTTCTTACCAGTTGTAAATCCAGGTGGGCCCACGGCGCATACACACACACATACACACACACACACACATATATATATATATATATATATATATATATATATATAAAAGAATTGGAAGAAAACGGGATAGCAAACATGCCCGGGATTACGGAATGTTTACAGGGTGGTTCTCAAGGACGTGGATTGCGTCCAAACTCAGTATGGACGCAAAGCATCCAAACCGACCTGTGGAGGGGCCTCCATGACGTATCTTTTTATCTCCTCCATCCATTCCTTTTTCTAATATCATTTTAAGGCATGAGACCAAGAATAAGGCAGATCCAGCGCTCAGGTCCACCACACCAGATATGACCCTTGCATTTAATGCAAATGCATTTTATGCGGACGCGGATTGTGTCCAAACTCAGTATGACAATCCAAACTCAGTATGGAAGCAAATCGTCCAAACCAATCTGTGGAGGGGCCCGCGATGCTGTATCTGTTTATCTACTCCATTCATTCCATTTCTAAGATCAATTTAGTGTATGAGACCAAGAATGAGGCAGATCCAACGCTCAGGTCAGCCACACTAGAGATGACCATTGCATTTAATGCAGCCGAGCTCAGTATTTTGGTGTGGCCGACCTCAACGTTGGATCTGCTTCATTCTTGGTCTCATGTGGTCGGCCTGATCTTAGACAGGGAATGGACAGAGTGGACACACAGATACATCAGGGTAGATCCCTCAGCAGCTCGGTTTGGACACTTTGCCTGAGTTTGGACGCAAACCGCGTCCGTCTTATGCTTGGTGCATTAATGCAGCCGGGCTCAGTATTGTGGTGTCGCCGACCTCAGCGCTGGATCTGCCTCATTCTCGGTCTCATGTAGTCAGCCTAATCTTAAATGAGGAATGGACCGAGTGTATAAACAGATACATCACAGTGGCCCCCTCCACAACTCTGTTTGGATGCTTTGCATCCATACCGAGTTTGGATGCAATCCCCGTCCGGTTCTCAATTGGTATACATCATAGTGTTTATGTGTCATCCAATCCATTACTTTGATGTGATGCTTTATGATGAAAGAATTATCCAAAAATTACAGCATTTCAAGACTTAGTCGAGCCATACGGCATAAGTTTTAAGTATAAGTTTATAGGATAATGTAATTGAAAATTGAGTCAGGCTAATTTTTGAATCAAAGCCAAACAATTTATGATTTACCTGATGAATGGCATAGATCTCGTGCACGTTAAATCATTTAACCCACGATAGTATTAAAAAAAAAAAGTACCCCAAGTGTTTCATGGGTTTTCCTTTGCCAAAGCTCTCTCTTCCTTATGTCAAGTGTGCTGCACGTGACATACACCCTCTTTATTATAAAGATAAAAAGAGAGTATGATAATATGCATCCTCATTATCATATTAAGATAAAAAGAAAGTAGGATAATGTGGTTAGAGCGCGCCCACGCTATCATCGCCTGCAATACCCTCTCGCAGAAAGTTCCAACTCTCAGAAGCTAAGTGGACCCCACTGCAGAAATTCATCTGTTTTGCAAGCTAATCTCAGGACACGAGGCCAAAAAATGAGGGAGATTGAAAATTCAAGTGGGCTGCGCGGCAAGAAACATGAGCAGGGGAATGCATATCATTGAAACGTCCCTGAGTCCATGGTAATGTTTATATGCCATCCAACATTCATGAGGCCATTCCAATTATGATAAACTGAAAACACAAATATAAGCCTGGTCTAAGACTTCTATCGCTCAAAGAATGTTTCAACAGTGGCTGTTCAATCCTCACTTGTAGTGTAGTCCACTTGAGTTTTGGATCTACCTCATTTTTGGGCTCATGTCCTAACATGAGTTGGCAAAAGGGATGGACAAAATGGATTTCTCAAAAACATCATAGTGGGCTCCACCTACCTTATGAGGAATGCGGATTGCCTGGCAGAGCATGTAGTAGGTAATTTCTATGATAGGAAGCTAGGTGGGCCACCATGACGTTTGTGTGAAATTCACCCAATTCATCTATTTTCTGATGTAGAATGGGTCGCTGATTATTTCATGGCCCAGATGGATCAAAAGAAGATCGGTCAGAGTCAAAAGTGATCCGGACCGTCAGGACCTTAAACCGGCCGTATCTCGCAATCCGGAATGAGTTTCAGGACATATAATATATCAATTTGGGGTAGCTTGAGCTACTTTAACCAACCAACCCCGCTATGCCGAGTTGCCCGTGCCGGAATTGCGAGATTCGACCTTATCGACGGTCATTAGGCTAGTTTATTTTCAGTTTTACTATTTATAGTAAGTTTTAATTCGATCATAACTTTGGATCTATAGGGCTTTAGAGTTAGTGCCCAAAATGAAAAGGGCTTAGAATATTTAGTAGAACAACATGCTTGAGGCCGTTTGATAACTTTCTATTTTTGGCCGAAAACTAAGAGTTCTAGTAGAATTGAACAATTTTTATAAATAGTAAGTTTATTATTTATAGTACGTTGCGTTTTCTAGGAGTTTGAGTTGGAGTTGGAGTCTGATATTTTACCTAGGGTTTAGTTTCCTATTTATATGCATTGTAATTCCGTTTATTGGGCATTCAATTATCAAAAATATTATTAGGAATTAATTTCCTCTTTTTTTATCCTTTTATTTCTTCTCGTGAATTCGAGAAACTATCGGTTAGGGAGACGGTGATCGACCTACCACGTCCGCCCTGCGTCATTTTCTCATATCGAACAGGAGCCTATAAATGAGGCATATCCACAACTCAATTGGACCGCCCCACAGAAAAAAGTGGCTGGGAAATGCCTATTGTTAAAACCTCCCTAGGTCCACCTCAATGTTTACATGTCATCCATATCATTCAAAAGTCATTCCTACCGATAGGTTAAGATCTCCATGATTGTGGGTCCTACTTAAAAATCTATCTACACAGTATTGTTATACACTTAAAATTACGCTTACCTTTCCCATGGATTTGAAAACTACTTATCCAATTGATCATAAATCACGAATTAGAGAATCCAAGGGCATTATCGTAATTATTAAAAAAATACGAGTTTTGATAAATTTAATCATTCTACGTCGTTCATGGAATTATTCTAAGCAATTTTTGTAAATGGTCACCCCATCAAAACTCTCACGGATGGTCCCTTATTTTCAAAACAAAGTAAATACTTGATATTTAATTAAAATAAAATCAAAATAAATTTTCAAAAATTTTCAAATGAATCCTGAAAATACGGGGCATTATATGGGTTGCTTGCTCTAATGGCAAGAAAATGACTTAAAAGTGCATGAAATCCAACCTATCCACCGGGTGTATCTCAACCTTCATCCAAAAAATAAACTCATTCAACACTACTCATGTGGGCATATCTCGCCTGCTAGCCCAACTGGAAGACACCTAGGCATTTCAACAGTAGGTCTCAAGTTTAAAATACCAAGGAGACACACTAACCCCACTGGTGGGTGGGTGCATCATGTGACTAACCGTGTGGGTGTGTTGCCCAGCTGATAGGGTGGGTGCGCTGCATGACTAATAAAAAAAACACTCATATGGGCTACCCAAAAAATTATACCTACAAACTTCTAGATTCATGTGGTCATGGCCCACCTAATTTTTGAAATACTGTGATTTTTGTGCACAATTTATGGTGGTGCATATAGAACTTTGCCACGTCAACACAGTACTTGTACCTTGTCTTGTACTTGCGCAATCCAAGTCTACTGTTAAAGGGAATGGATGAGTCGTGGGTATTACCCTGACTGTGGGGCTCACCTTGATGCATGCGTTGTGTATACGTGCTGTCCATAAGTTTTTCTAGCTCATTTTAGAGTATTGTTTAAAAAAATGAAGCATATCTAAGTGTCCACTGGACCACAAAGTAGGGATTGAATGTCACCATTAAAAACTTCTTAAGGGCCATAAAAGTTTTGGATCCATCTGATGTTTGTGCGACCTTGTGAAAAGATTAGATGGTAAATAAACATTACGAAGGGCCTTTGGAAGTGTTTACGGGTGGATGTTTAATGACCATTGTTTCATGTGGTATGGTCATACTCAAGATTTGGATTTGCTTCATTTTTTGGACCATTCCCTAAAATGAGCTAAGAAAACTATGGGCAGCATAGATATACAACATAAACATCAAGGTCGGACCACAGTCAGGGCAGTACCCACTAAAGTGTTATCCCCGCTCCACTAAAATCAGGACCTGTAGTGACCCCTCCAGTCAGTGTTGGAAAAGTTTTGGGGGCCACCATGATGTATGTGTTTTATTCACACCATCTATCCATTTTTCCATATCATTTTATGCTATAACCAAAAAATGAGGCAAATTCAAATCTAAAATGGACCACGCCATTGGAAATAGTGATGATTAAATGCCCACCATTAAAAATTATTGGGGGTACACAAAAGTTTTGGATTAAGCTTGTGTTTGTGTTTTCTTTCCAAACAGGTCTATGTGACCTATTAAACAGGTTGGATGGAAAATAAACATTACAGTGGGGCCCTAAGAAGTTTTAATGATGGGCATTTAATTCCCCTTATTTTGTGTGGTGTGCTCCACCTGAGATTTGGATGTACCTCCTTTTTGGAATCATGCACCAAAATTATTTGGCGAAATGGATGGATGTCATCGATAAAACTCAGACAACATGATGGGGTCCACAAAACACCAACTAATGCATTGTATCATCCACTTTGTGTGCTTACCATCTAATGATACCAATTGAAGGATTATGACTATTCTATTAAGAAGAATATAGTGCATGGTTTATAATCACATCTCATCAATGCACTTTGTTCATAGATCTAAAGGCCAAACTTATATCATCACCTATTTGCCCAATTAAAGAATTAATTCATGTCACTATATGTGGCAATCATGAAAGATCAAGACTATTTATCTACTTGGTTTTATTTGGTGAGGGAAAGTATTAATTTTTTCTTTTAATTGGGCATAGGTGTGACAAATTTAGAGGTATGACGATAATAGGTTTCATCTCATACTTAAAAAAAAAAAAAATCAAAATTGGGACAATTTGGGCAAATATAACAAATTGTTAATTTTCATATGTTTAAAATTTGTGTTTACCAAACAATTTTTTGTGGAAAAAAGTGGTTATTTTTAATTATCATGACTTTTTTCAATCAAATTACTAAACAAATAATTCAGCACTTAATAAGTACAAAAATACTAAATTTTAAGTTTCAATGCTTAAATTAATTTTCAAACTCCAATAGAAAACAACAAAGGTTGTTAGAAAAAAAATCAGCCCACAGTGGAAGCAAACCAAACACAGAGTATGGAATCAAATGCGTAACACAACGCAATCACACCCACATGCAATCAACCACACAAAGACAATATGATTTTATGTGGAAAACCCCCTCACGGGTAAAATAAACCACGGCACAAAGCGTATCTACTATGAATCAGAAGATTATAGAGATGAACAGGTCACAAGCAAGGAAAACCTACAAGAAAACCCAAAACTCTCTCTCTCTCTCTCTCTCTCTCTCTCTCTCTCTCTCAAAACCCTCGCCCCACACCCTGATACAATTAGGAAACCTTAGACACCTTAAGATACTATCTAAGTCCGAATTAAAGCCACATATATAGCAAACAACCCGAAAATAGAAACAACCTACGCAGATTTGTGTAACCATGCAAATCAGCGCCACTGCTCATGACCGGTCGTGGCCCATCCACGACCGGTCGCAAGTGGCTAAAAACAGTCCAGTGTAGAGAGCCACAAATTCGACCTGTCCAACCTCACCGCACGACCTGTCCTGGACCGGCCACAGTACACTCGACGACCGGTTCTCTGTACAAGGAAATTGTTCAGCTTCTTCACTACTCTGCCTTGCCAAATATAAGATCGATCGGCCAGCCTGACTGATCGATCGTGAGAACTTATTCAGTACAATTTGAAGACTCAACCAACAATCTCCTCCGAGGCTTCAAACATCGAATAAGGATCCTTCCTTACTCCTTGCATATCATCTCATCTTCAATATAGCTCCACGACTTCTCATGCCCCATCACTTATCATCGTACTTTCACACTCATTGTTACTCTTCTCATGTGGCACTTGAGCACTTGTCACATACGAGCAACCGTGGATACTGTTGTCGATCCTGCAGATCCACCATCAAACGTGCTCCTAATCAACTTGTAAAGATTGGTCACGCCTCTGTACCTTCATCATTAGGAGTGCCCTTTTAATCACTTTACAATACCAATCGCAGTCGATGAACCTGCACCCTTTCGCCTCAAGTGCACCCTTTCGCCTCAAGTGCACCAAGAAATATCACATTCTTCTTCATTTTGGGAACATGCTTCACATCTTCTAAGACTCGTTCGATCCCATCGAACATCTTGATGCGCATCGAACCAATACTCACCACCTTGCCGATATAGTCATCACCCACAAACACTGATCCACCATCATACTCTCTATATGTCATAAATGAACTCCGGTCAAGACAAACATAACATGATGCACCTGAATCCAAGAGCCACTTTTCATTGAGGGACCCCTTGTCGGATACAGTCAATACATTATAAACATCACCATCGTCATCTATGGTATTAGCTCCCCCCCCCCCCACCCCCCCCCCCCCCCCCAATAAGAATTTACAGACTTCTCTTGCTTCGATTTGGGATTATGACAATCCTCATTCATGTGGCCTTCCTGTCCACAATTCCAACACCGCACCTTGGCGTTCCCTTTAACCTTGGCTTTAAATCCTAATTTAAAATATCCTCTATCGTGTTCAGAATATTTTTCCCTCATAATCAGTGCTTCTGAGGAAAAATGAGAACCCACTTCACTGCTTTTCGTTCTCGTCACCTTCAACTGAAGGGTTGACATAATGGTCTCAACGTTAGTGGTCTCCCTCCCTATGCACAAAGAGTCCATGAATGACTCATATGAATTTGGAAGAAAATTCAAACAGGACACATGCTTGATATTCATCATCCATCAGTTCATCTATCTCCACCAACTTGCAAACCAGCTGATTGAACGTTTTAATGTGGTCCTCCACATCTGTCCCCATCTGCCATCCTCAATGTGAAAAGTTGTATTATCAGATATATTCGGTTCTCTACATATTTCTTCGCGTATACTTTCTCTAGCTTAGCCATTATATCAGTCATAGTCTTCTCCTTCATGACATGATAGGGGACATCATCTGCCAGGCATAATAGGATTGAGGTTCTGGCCTTATTGTCGAGCTTTTTCCACTCATCCTCTTTCATAGCCTTAGGTTGCTTTCCAAGAGTCTCTTCAAGCCTTTGCTGAACTAGGAGAGCTTCGATCTTCACCTTCCATAGTTCATAGTTGTTTTTGCTAGAGAACTTCTCTATATCGAACTTCGTGCTAGTTTCCATGCTACTCGTCTTAGATTTCGAATTCTGCTCCACCCCATCGATATCTCTAATACTACTTGCTGGGAAAAAATCAGCCCGCAATGGAAGCAAACCAAACAAACAGAGTATGGAATCAAACGAGCAACACATCGCAATGACACCCACATGCAATCGACCACACAGATATAATCCGACTTTACGTGGAAAAACCCCTCATGGGTAAAAAAAACCACGGTGCAAAATAATCTATTATGAATCAGAAGATTACAAAGATTAACAGCCCACGAGTAAGGAAAAACCCAAGAGAAACCTCTCTCTCTCTCTCTCTCTCTCTCTCTCTCTCTCTCTCTCTCCTCACACGCTAATACAATTAGGAAACCTTGGACACCTGATGTAGAACGGGTCACTGATTATTTCATGGCTCAAATGGACCAAAAGAAGACCGGTGGGGGTCGAAAGTAATCCGGACCGTCAGGACCGTAAACCGGCCGTATCTCGCAATCCGGAATGAGTTTCAGGACATATAATATATCAATTTGAGGTAGCTCGAGCTACTTTAGCCAACCAACCCCGCTACGCCATGTTGCCCATGCCGGAATCGCGAGATTCGACCGTATCGATGGTCATTAGGCTAGTTTATTTTCAGTTTTACTAGTTATATAGTAAGTTTTAATTCGATCATAACTTTGGATCTGTAGGGTTTTAGAGTTAGTGCCCAACATGGAAAGGTCTTAGAATATTTAGTCGAACAACATGGTTGGGCCCTTTTGATAACTTTCTATTTTTGGGCGAAAACCAAGAGTTCTACTAGGATTGAACGACTTCTATAAATAATAAGTTTACTATTTATAGTAAGTTACATTTTCTAAGAGTTCGAGTTTGAGTTGGAGTCTGATACTTTACCTAGGGTTTAGTTTCCTATTTATATGCATTGTAATTCCATTCATGATTCATTCAATTATCAAAAAATAATTATTCGGAATTAATTTCCTCTTGTTATCTTTTTTTTCTTCTCGTGGATTCGAAGAAACAATCGGTTAGGGAGACGGTGATCGACTTACCACGTCCTCCCTGCGTCATTGGTATCAAAGCGAGGTTTCTTCCTCAGGACGATGACCTCTAATGAAGGGTTGGATCCTCATCCTAAGGACGATGCTCCAAAGGACTATCTAATGACGACAGCTTTTAAAGTAGCACAATGGGAGAACCGGTTGATCCTGCAAGGTATACAGGCGACCCTCGACCAGATTGCAGCATCGCTAGCTCCGCTCCAAGCCCAAGGCGACCAACAACCACCAACAGTTGCTATACGGGACAATCCTATAGTCCGTAGAGCACCCCAGGTGGATAATCGTAGGGCTACATTAGATGAATCAGAACTAAGCGATGACGAGGTCGAAAACATTTTGGTACGACGACCTGTGCTAGGGAATGAGCATCTGGAACGAACAGAACGAGACTATCGGAGCAAAGCTGATCTTCCCAGCTTTAATGGCCTACTTCGAATAGAGGAGTTCCTCAACTGGCTGGCAGAGGTTGAACGATACTTCGACTATATGGAAGTGTCGGACGACAAGAAGGTAAAACTAATTACATATAAATTTAAATCCGGTGCTTCAGCATGGTGGGAAAACATACAGGTTTTCCGCACCCGTCAGAATAAGACACACATCCGAACATGGCCTCGGATGAGACAGCTTCTTAGAGCTAGATTCCTCCCTAGCGACTATGAACAAATTTTGTTCCAACAATATCAAAATTGTCATCAGGAAAATCGAACTGTAACCGAATATCTTGAAGAATTCCAGCGATTGGCTACACGGAATAATTTATCGGAATCAGAGGCACAACAAGTATCACGATTCATTGGTGGGTTGCGATTTGCAATCCAGGATCGGTTCTAGATGCATCCAATCTGGACGTTGAGTGAGGTCAACCAATTGGCCACCCAAGCAGAAACACAGTTGTCGCGGCCCCCTGCTCGACCGTAACCCGCAACATGGAATCCCATCACTGGACCCACTCAAGATACAACATTGACCAAAGGCAAGGAACCTATAAGAGGGCGTCCTCAATCTCCTATGGTCACGAACCGGGACTGGGGAAGCAGTCCCTCAAGACCTCAATGTACAACTCCTACTACAACAGGTCTTAGCAGGATCCCCAACCCATATAGTCGACTAAGGCCAGACCATTGTCTCCGCTGTGGCCAACCTAGGTCACTAGTCGAACGCTTGCCCTCAACGCCCTGCAGCCCACTTAACTACGAATGAAGGTGGCACGGAAGGTGAAGTAACGGAAGACAACCTTGAATTGGAATAGACTGAAGAGGGGAAAACAGAAGATGTAGAATGGCTGACTGAAGATCGTGGAAAATCGCTAGTAGTGAGACGACTACTTTACGCTCCCAGGAAGGAAGTGCACCCACAATGACACAATACCTTCCGCACAAAGTGCACCGTGCACGGCAAAATCTGTGATTTGATCATAGATAGTGGGAGTAGCGAAAATATTGTCTTGAAAATTATGGTGGATAAATTACATCTACCTATGACGAAGCACCCTACCCCTTACTCGATCGGTTGGATCAAGAAGGTGAACGAGACAAATGTAACTCATCAATGCATTATCTCGTTTTCCATTGGTAAAAGCTATAAGGACGAGGTCCTCTGTGATGTGGTTGACATGGAAGCCTGCCACATGTTACTCGGGCGGCCATGGCAATCGGATCGAGATGTGACACACGGCGAACGGGAAAACATATACATGTTCACCAAGGATGGTCAAAAATTGTTTTGGCCCGTATGACACTAGAGAAACACCCCGAAGCTTCTAAAGTGGAGGGGAACTCTCTCCTTACCATTCGCAAGTTCGTTAAAGAATAAAAGGAAACGAGCGAAATATATGCTGTTATGGTAAAAGGCAAGGAGTCAAGATCCTCTAATATTCCTCAACACCTTAAACCGTTGCTAGACGAATTCCAAAGTATTTGGCCTAGAGATTTACCTGATGAGTTGCCTCCCATGCGAGACATACAACATCACATCGACCTTGTCCCAGGGTCCAGTTTACCCAACCGACCGCATTATCGAATGAGTCCAAAAGAGTGTGAAATTCTACAGGGACAAGTGGAGGAACTGATCCGTAAGGGTCTCATTAAAGAGAGCATGAGCCCATGTGCCGTTCCGACACTCCTTACCCCAAAGAAAGACGGAACTTGTCGCATGTGTATCGATAGCTGCGCGATCAATAAAATAACAGTTAAATATCGATTTTCAATACCGCGGTTGGATGATATGCTTGACATGCTCGAGGGCTCCAAGGTGTTCTCAAAACTGGACTTACGGAGTGGATACCATCAAATCCGTATTAGGCCAGGGTGACGAGTGGAAAACGGCCTTCAAGACCAAAGAAGGGCTATATAAGTGGCTAGTTATGCCCTTCGGTCTAACCAACGCACCAAGCACCTTCATGCATTTAATGAACCAAGTGTTGAAGCCATTCATTGGCCGTTTTGTTGTCGTTTACTTTGATGACATCCTAATATACAGTCAGGATGAAACGGAATACATGACCCACCTCAAAAAAGTACTACAAGTGTTGGCCGATAATAAACTATACTTAAATCTGAAAAAGTGTAGCTTCTTAACTGATCGATTATTGTTTCTGGGGTTCATTGTATCGTCCACGGGTATCCGACTGGACAAAGAGAAAGTTCGAGCAATTCGGGATTGGCCGACTCAGACAAACATTCATGAGGTACGGAGTTTCCATGAGTTGGCGACCTTTTATCGTCGATTTGTGCGGAACTTCAGCAGTATCATTGCGCCGATTACCAACTGTATGAAGAAGGATCCATTTCAATGGACCAAAGGGGCAAAGAGTTTTGCAAAAATCAAACATCAGTTGTCCACTACACCGGTCTTGGTACTCCCCAATTTCGATAAGTTGTTTGAGGTAGAATGTGACGCATCTATTGTCGGCATTGGGGGATTCCTTTCTCAGGAGGGCAGGCTAGTTGCCTTTTACAGTGAGAAACTCAGCGACGCACGACAGAAGTGGTCGACCTATGAGCTCGAATTATATGCAGTGGTTCAGGCACTGCGCCATTGGCGCCACTATCTTATTCAAAGGGAATTTATATTGTACACTGATCATCAGGCCTTAAAATTTATCAATACTCAGACTAATGTGAATCGTATGCATGCTAGATGGATTTCGTTTTTACAGGAATTCACACTCGTTTTAAAACACAAGTCAAGGCAGTAGAACAAGGTAGCAGATGCACTTAGTCGACGTGCATTCCTTCTTATACCGTGAGCAGTGAGGTGGTCGGATTCGACTGTCTCAAGGAACTTTAGCCGACGACGAGGATTTTGCAGATGCATAGAAAAAGTGCCAAGAGGGTCACCCAAGTGACATTCTAATTCAAGATGGTTTCCTCTTCAAAGGGCCTGGCTCAAGCGGAGTTTACCTTCAACAACATGGTAAACTGATCGACAAGGAAATCCCCGTTCCAAATTGTTTATGGGTGCGTGCCTTGTCACACACTTGATTTGGTTCCCTTGCTCAAGCTTCCGGGCATAAGCGTTACAGTTGAACATATGGCAGACTGAGTCATGGACATACATACAGACGTGCGCAACAAATTGCAAACTTCGAACGAGAAATATAAAGAAGCGGCCGACAAGCATTGGCGTGCCAAAGTGTTCGAAATAGGTGATCAGGTGATGGTCCATCTACGTAAAGAGAGATTTCCTACCGGGACCTACAACAAGTTAAAACACAAGAAGATTAGACCGGTACCGATCATTCGCAAGATCAATGACAATGCTTACGTTGTTGATCTTCCGGATAACATGGAGATTTCAAGGACTTTCAATGTGGCAAATCTGTACGAATATCATGAACCAAAGTTGGACGAGAACTCAGGGTCGAGTTCTTTCAAAGTGGAGGAAACTGATGTAGAATGGGTCGCTGATTATTTCATAGCTCAGATGGACCAAAAGAAGACCGATCGGGTTCGAAAGTAATCCGGACCGTCAGGACCGTAAACCAACCGTATCTCACAATCCGGAATGAGTTTCGGGACATATAATATATCAATTTGGGGTAGCTCGAGATACTTTAGCCAACTAACCCCGCTACGCCGGGTTGCCCATGCCGAAATCGTGAGATTCGACCATATCGACGGTCATTAGGCTAGTTTATTTTCAGTTTTACTATTTATAGTAAGTTTTAATTCGATCATAACTTTGGATCTGTAGGGTTTTAGAGTTAGTGCCCAACATAGAAAGGGCTTAGAATATTTAGTTGAACAACATGGTTGGGCCCGTTTGATAACTTTCTATTTTTGGCCGAAAACCAAGAGTTCTAGTAGGATTGAACGACTTCTATAAATAGTAAGTTTACTATTTCAGTTGCGCTTTCTGGGAGTTTGAGTTTAAGTTGGAGTCTGATACTTTACCTAGGGTTTAGTTTCCTATTTATATGCATTGTAATTCCGTTTGTGATTCATTCAATTACCAAAAAAATAATTATTTAGAATTAATTTTCTCTTTTTATTATTTTTTTTTCTTCTTGTGGATTCGAAAAACAATCGGTTAGGGAGACGGTGATCGACCTACCACGTCCTCCCTACATCAACACCTTAGGATACCATCTAAGTCCGGATTAGAGCTATATATATAGCAAACAACCCAAAAATAGAAACAAAATACGCAAATTTATGTAACCATGTAAATCACTGCCACCGCTCAAGACCAGTCGTGGCTCATCCATGACCGGTCGCAGGTGGCCAAAAACTGTCCAATGGAGAGCCACAAATTGGACCTATCTAGCCTCATGGCATGACGGGTCCTGGACCGATTGCATACACCCGGCGACCGGTCCTTTGTACACGGAAACTCTTCAGCGTCTTCACTGCTCTGCCTGGCCAAATATAAGACCAGGCACTAGTCTTGACACCCTGTTTCATCACAGTTTGAAGACTCGTTTTTTTTTTTTTTTTAACTTTTAATCCTTAAATATTTTGGAGAATATTTATTTTTCCGATAAATATATTTAATTATTAAATACGGAGTCAGAGTCCAGTCTTTGAGTTTTTGAACTGTGTCCAAACGGCTCCTAAAAATCCAATTGATGATTATGACTCCTTCACCAAGCGACCAACCAAGCATACCATATTATCCAACCAATCCGATATGCATAACCATCATTTATTCATCTTATTTCGGAAATTCATCTGGCATACAATAAAGCGATTAGTAGTAGAAAGAGAGCAGATGCAGCTGCCTTAGATAGAGACGCTGTTGGGAATGCCCCTGCCGGTCAGCCCACCAACTCCAGTGAAATCCGACGTGTTCGGATACAGCAGGGTGTATGGCACCTTGACAGGCCCCACCCTGTTCTTCCATTTCCCGTTGTTGTTCATCTCTAAGATCCTGTTCTCTATCTCCACCAGCTTCTCTCCGAACTGTTTAAACGCTTTCAACGCTGCACTATCTGTCGTCCATTCAGGTGTGGACCGCTGTCCCAAGTACACCTCATCAGACGAATGCCTGGACAGGATCTCTATCAAGGACACACCCAAGATGGTCTGGAGCTGGGACGTGATCGTCTTCAGAAAGACCGTGTCTGGGTTCACCCCCAATTCGGCATACTCAGGCGAGCCCGGTTCGGGCATGAACCGGCGGCTTATGGTTGGCCGATTCGGGAGGTAGCCCGCATATGGGTACTGCCCGAAATTGACCGCTGCATGGAGGGCTGAGGCTACCCAAATGATGGTCGTGCACGTTTGGATCAACTCTGCTACAGTTTGCATCTTGGGCCACCAGGGCTCATCCTTCTTGTCTCCATGGCCCACCTCGCGGAGCTCTGTCCACCAAGCCTGGAGCTCCGAATCTGCTTGGATCGTAGCATCTGACGTGTAATAGACAGAGCAGTAGTCGCTGACCCACGTCTCGATGGCAGACCAGATTGCGAGCCCATCAACAGCATATGGGTAGTCCTCAATCAGTAGCCGTAGGTTGTTGGGTTGGCTTGGGTCGGACACTGCAATTCCTCTACAGGAAGTGGATTGAGAAATCAGTGATCAGTAATCAACAAACAAATCTAGTAACTTACTCCGGTGTGAATTTAGGTGGGGCCCAAGTGGGTCCACTTATGATTGAAGTGTGAATTTAGGTGGGGCCCACCTGTGATTGAAGTTAAGCATAGGATAAGAGGGGTGTTCAGCATCAGCCAACGATTGCACACTGATCTGATGATCACAGCAATTTAAGCAGGGTGGAAGAACTGGGAGATGTGTCTCTAGAGTTTTATGTGATTCCCCATTAATTGAGATTAGGCTTCAATGATAGTGAAAATGGACAGTGAGACACTTTTACTACTACAGTCCATTTTGCATGCCCTTTAATTGTATGGCTGTGATCACCCAAGATCTAGTTGTGTTTTCATAATGAGGCTAGACGATTTATACATGTAGGAGGACCCTTTAATCTAAGCTGTTGATCTGGTCGAACCCAGTCCATCCTACATTAAGTCATCCATATGATGAGAGTGGACAACTAAACCAATGCTCCATCACTGTTATATAATTACCTTTTGATGAGATCTGCTGGAAGTCCCTGCTCAGTGAAAACCCAGTTCTTGTAAACCACAGAAGACATCTCCATGGCATACTTCCCTGGGAAGACGGTGCTCTCGAGAACGCCACCAGCATTGATCAGGATCTGCCGGGCCAGTGCATTGATATTCATCGTGTCACGATAATGCGGATTCAAGAGCTTATGGATCGGATGAAGCACGCTCAATTGTCTATTCGTGGCAATCACAAACGGCTCGATCACAGCGTGTGTGTTCAACCTGTAGTTACATGATCAATAACCAATGATCAAGACCGTCCCATCTTCATTCCACATTGCATTATTTTCAACAGGAAATTATCAGATATCATTCATACCAGTGGCTGATCAGCTGATGATAGCCAGAGTCATTCACAGCCACGTATGCTTTAGCCAACTGCCATATTGAGCCCTCAACGCCTTCGTCGGCTGGAGTGAAGACTTTGCTAACCGCGCCATTTTGCTCTCCCTGTGGGTGAGGCAAGCTTAGCTCAATGGCCAATGGTGCCAAGGTCCCATCATCTTTCAGGAAGAGGATTGTCCTCGTGGCGTAGATCTTGGTCCCGCTCGAGGTCGAGTTTATCCGGTTGACATATGGGATCAATGCATCGTGATGGTTCAAGATGAACAGCTTGTTTTTCTCAAGTGCCTGCATCATTTCAAACCGTTGGATCGTGATAACCATATAAAAAATCAGGTGGCCCATCTAAATGGGCCACATTCAAGATAAGCATATCATGATACCGAAACTGAGTGGTAATCAACTCTAAGGTCCGGCCTATGACATCCAAATAATCCAGATCGTTTAATCGATGGGCATAGCTTGCGAAGCTAACGAACCAAACATTCAAAACAATCGGAAAGATGGTTAGAAACACCACATTATTATCATTTTTAAGTCATGGCCCAAATATTCAAAACAATTTCCATGGGCGTGGCCCACCTGATTTCATATGGACCTTATTTTTAGGTCTAGGGCCTAAGTTTTGGTGTGCCATCTAATAGCTGAAGCAGATTTTATATAATCATCATGGTGGGTCCTGTAAAAATTGAGAGTAAACGTCTCTCCCAACTATTTTCGTTGGTGTGCCCCACACGTCAGATGGTCAGAGTAGATCAACAAACACATCATGGTGGGCCCAGGGTCATCATATGGAGGATTTGGGGCAGTGTTAAGCAATGTGGAGTGGGCTTGGACAGAGCTTGGCCCGGCCCATTGACACCCCTAAGTTACATTAGTCGCCCATACCTCTTCTACTGTTAAACCATGCAAGTTCTTCTCAATGTGCTCTGCTGTTATTGAACTGTTCTGATTGCCATATACTTTCGGGTCCAGATTGCTTGTTGGTGGAAATTCCTGCAAATTACGAATTCTTAATCTCAAAATATCACAAACCGTAATCAAATAAAATGTAATTAGTGAAGATAATCAAACCGTTGAATCTTTGATATACCTGGAGGCGGCTGATGATGACAGGGTTCACTCCAGCAAGCATTTCTCGTCCGAATTCTTCGTCTGTCCTCCAGGCAAATCTGTCAGCTGCCGTCGTATGTGAACACCATGGGAAGAGATCAGAGACATTGACTCATGGGGACCATTCGTGACAGCTACACGTTATAGTGCTCTTACTTGCAAAGGGACAAATGGGCAATCCGATCAATCAGATCTGGCCTGCAGTTTACAATCAGCAGAGCAAAAGGCACACGGATCTGATGATCATGTCCATCAGAAAGTTGGCATTCTTTTCTGTAGCCATCCGCTTCCCAATCCATGGATGGGATGCCTAAAGACATCTGGTTAGGAGTGGCAACGAGGCAGGTTTGGGTCAGCTCGAACTAAATGGGCCCAGAACTGCTACCCGAACCCAACCTGGCACCCATTACCCTATGGCCCGACCATACCCACTTAATGTTCGTCAAGCCCAAGCCTGACCCGCCTTACCCATAATCGGATCGGACTGGACTGACCTGACAGAACCACATTGGGTTCAAGAATGGAATTTGAGGCTAAAGGCATATGCCAGCATTGCCCAATTAATGGATGCAGAATAACCTAAATACATCATGTGTATATAGTTATATTAATTGTCTATTAATTTCTTTGGGATTTAAGCTGGGGCCAGGTTGGGTCATCTGGTCCAGCACATTAGCCCATTGACAAGATATCCGGGCTTGTCGGGTTAGGTAGGGTTCGAACCTTCCTTAGAAGCTGGTCGGGCTAGTAAGATGCATACCTTCAATGACCTGAGGAATGGGGAATTTAAGCAGCCTTTCGCCGTCTGTTCGAACTAGTTCTTTGATCATCTCCAATGGGATCATGTCCTTGACCTTGTCCAGGGCAGGGCTGTCGGGCAGTTGGATCCCTCCCTCGTATAGATTCAGTACATCTTGGAATGTATCGAACTCATTCGGCGTGCTGTCGAACAGCGTCTGCAGCTCTGGGATCAAGAACTGAACGATGGATTTGAGAGAATATGCTAGGAAATCCGACATCTTCAAGTGACCAAAACGCTCGTCCCTTGGTACGTAAATGTCAAGGCTTATTAGCGGTAATCTACTCTCCGTTTTTGGGTCTGTTAGATTAGAACAGAGTCCAAGATCAGCGTGAGCAATCGATAACAATCCAACCACTCATTTGCATGCAGTGCATTACAGAACGATCTTGACCATCAAATCTCACCTTTTTTTGTGGGTGGACGGCCTGTTCGTCCCCTACGCGGGTACGGGTACTCTTTGGACCCTCCAAGAACGGGACGTTCAAAATTCGCACCCCTGTCTGGAGCGCCCAGGTCATTGTAGTAAGCATAGTCGTAGACCCGATCCCACTCCTTCAGCTCGCCTGTCCCGTCCCCCCTGAGATTCACAAGCTCGTCTTCCCGATACTTACGTAGCGGCTCTGGTGTACTACTTGGAAGGTAGCTCTGTCAAAAATAAAAATAAAATAAATAAATTATGACCTTCTATACAGACATGCAGGGTACATATGTGTATCGTTAAAGTTTAAACATCCACAGATTTAATCATATATTAATTTAATAAATTAAAATAAAATACCTGATTCGTAAAGAAGATCCGGTCGGATTTGTAGTTGCTGGCAGGGTAGACCCAGGAATTGCAGATGAAATGGATCCGACCCTTGCCTGGAACATCTTCCAGTGTCAGGCTCTTAAGGAAGAACTCGCTATGGTGCAAGTTCTTTACAATGAAGGCACCTGGATAGCCATGGCTCTGGTCCCACTCAAAGGTGACCTTGAACACTGACTCGCCTGCTACAATCGACACGTTCGACACCCATTCCTTGATATTTGCAGCTTCACCCAACTTTCCTCGATTCCCATTCGCTGTTTAGAGAAAGTGGAATATTAGATCACAATGCAATCAGATTATTCGAATGTGTCATTACTTCACCTGTAATATAATACTAGTGGCATGTTTCATATACGACATCAGATCACAGGAGATTTTGATTCTTATGATCGCTGCGGTGCGATGCGATGCATATGTCGGATGGCTTAGATGTTATACAGATACCACGTGAGCCCCACGAGTATCTGACTTTCAGACGCGGACTGCGTCCTGCCCCCTTCCCGGACGCATTACCGTCCGGGCAGACCTGTGATGTATCCATTTATCCACTCCGTCCAACCATTTTATGAGATCATGCTAGGAAGATAAAGAAAAGATTTGAGGACATCCGTATGATTATTGGCCTGCAGCCGACCTCTACGGCTAGATTGGCAGAAGCGGTCGGAAGCACGCATCCAGATGTGGAGTCATGGGATCTTGTAAAAAAAAAAAAAAAAAAGACTCATTTTGTATTTCCAAACTACCCCTGGTGAGGGACCGGAAAATGAAGAACGGGGACTGACCAGGGTCGGCTTGCTCGGCACTGATGAGTTGGAAAGAGATGCCTTTACCCACTAACTCGTGTATCCCATCAAGGAAAGATGCATTGAAGTCATTGAAATCCAACACATTCTTCTTCATCAACACAACTGAGCCTTGTACTTTTACCGTTTTACCCTCCTTGTTCTTCCCCATTAAAGCGTTCGCTATGTTACTGAACATTTTCACAAGGGGAAGAGAGAGAGAGAGAGGTGTAGTGGTGGTTTGGAACAGAGGGTGGTTTGTTATGGAGGGGAAGGAGAGAAAGGGTATTTATAGGAAGGAGAGAGCCGGAGCTTCCATCCGTATGTAAATCCAAGCTCTGTGTGGCCCACCATGTTTTCCATGTATATCCCGTCCATTAGTGTGTGAACCATTATTTTTAGTCTGATAAAAAAATTTAAAAATAAACAAATAAATAAACTCTTTCGATGGGAACAATGTAAAACTGCTTCTAATATTTGGATTAGGCCTGGTCATGAGTTACACGTGATTTTATGGGTTTGGATGAAAGGTTCGCACCATCGTCTCCCCCACGCACAAACGTACGTATGCTAGGCATCCCATCTCCCATATTTGATATGGTGTAGCCCACCTGAATTGAGTGTATATCCGACATTTTTAAGCCCCAATCCTAAAATGGAGGACAGAACCTGATGGACGGAGTGGATTTTATGGGGCCCACTGCCGCCCACATGCGTGGGTGTTTTAGAACACGTTTTTGCATTAACCTCTCTCTTCTTCTTTTTTTTCTTACCAGTTGCCAGGTGGGCCCACGGCGCATATATATATATATATATATATATATATATATATATATATATATATATATATATATATATATATATATAAGAATTGGAAGAAAACGGGATAGCAAACATGCCCGGGATTACGGAATGTTTACAGGGTGGTTCTCAAGGACGTGGATTGCGTCCAAACTCAGTATGGACGCAAAGCATCCAAACCGACCTGTGGAGGGGCCTCCAGGGCGTATCTGTTTATCTCCTCCATCCATTCCTTTTTCTAATATCATTTTAAGGCATGAGACCAAGAATAAGGCAGATCCAGCGCTCAGGTCCACCACACCAGATATGACTCTTGCATTTAATGCAACTGCATTTTATGCGGACGCGGATTGTGTCCAAACTCAGTATGACAATCCAAACTCAGTATGGAAGCAAATCGTCCAAACCAATCTGTGGAGGGGCCCGCGATGCTGTATCTGTTTATCTACTCCATTCATTCCATTTCTAAGATCAATTTAGGGTATGAGACCAAGAATGAGGCAGATCCAACGCTCAGGTCAGCCACACTAGAGATGACCATTGCATTTAATGCAGCCGAGCTCAGTATTTTGGTGTGGCCGACCTCAACATTGGATCTGCTTCATTCTTGGTCTCATGTGGTCGGCCTGATCTTAGACAGGGAATGGACAGAGTGGACACACAGATACATCAGGGTAGATCCCTCAGCAGCTCGGTTTGGACACTTCGCCTGAGTTTGGACGCAAACCGCGTCCGTCTTATGCTTGGTGCATTAATGCAGCCGGGCTCAGTATTGTGGTGTCGCCGACCGCAGCGTTGGATCTGCCTCATTCTCGGTCTCATGTAGTCAGCCTAATCTTAAATGAGGAATGGACCGAGTGTATAAACAGATACATCACAGTGGCCCCCTCCACAACTCTGTTTCGATGCTTTGCATTCATACCGAGTTTGGATGCAATCCCCGTCCGGTTCTCAATTGGTATACATCATAGTGTTTATGTGTCATCCAATCCATTACTTTTGATGTGATGCTTTATGATGAAAGAATTATCCAAAAATTACAGTATTTCAAGACTTAGTCGAGCCATACGGCATAAGTTTTAAGTATAAGTTTATAGGATAATGTAATTGAAAATTGAGTCAGGCTAATTTTTGAATCAAAGCCAAACAATTTATGATTTACCTGATGAATGGCATAGATCTCGTGCACGTTAAATCATTTAACCCACAATAGTATTAAAAAAAAAAAGTACCCCAAGTGTTTCATGGGTTTTCCTTTGCCAAATCTCTCTCTTCCTTATGTCAAGTGTGCTGCACGTGACATACACCCTCTTTATTATAAAGATAAAAAGAGAGTATGATAATATGCATCCTCATTATCATATTAAGATAAAAAGAAAGTAGGATAATGTGGTTAGAGCGCGCCCACGCTATCATCGCCTGCAATACCCTCTCGCAGAAAGTTCCAACTCTCAGAAGCTAAGTGGACCCCACTGCAGAAATTCATCTGTTTTGCAAGCTAATCTCAGGACACGAGGCCAAAAAATGAGGGAGATTGAAAATTCAAGTGGGCTGCGCGGCAAGAAACATGAGCAGGGGAATGCATATCATTGAAACGTCCCTGAGTCCATGGTGATGTTTATATGCCATCCAACATTCATGAGGCCATTCCAATTATGATAAACTGAAAACACAAATATAAGCCTGGTCTAAGACTTCTATCGCTCAAAGAATGTTTCAACAGTGGCTGTTCAATCCTCACTTGTAGTGTAGTCCACTTGAGTTTTGGATCTACCTCATTTTTGGGCTCATGTCCTAACATGAGTTGGCAAAAGGGATGGACAAAATGGATTTCTCAAAAACATCATAGTGGGCTCCACCTACCTTATGAGGAATGCGGATTGCCTGGCAGAGCATGTAGTAGGTAATTTCTATGATAGGAAGCTAGGTGGGCCACCATGATGTTTGCGTGAAATTCACCCAATTCATCTATTTTCTGATGTAGAATGGGTCGCTGATTATTTCATGGCCCAGATGGATCAAAAGAAGATCGGTCAGAGTCAAAAGTGATCCGGACCGTCAGGACCTTAAACCGGCCGTATCTCGCAATCCGGAATGAGTTTCAGGACATATAATATATCAATTTGGGGTAGCTTGAGCTACTTTAACCAACCAACCCCGCTATGCCGAGTTGCCCGTGCCGGAATTGCGAGATTCGACCTTATCGACGGTCATTAGGCTAGTTTATTTTCAGTTTTACTATTTATAGTAAGTTTTAATTCGATCATAACTTTGGATCTATAGGGCTTTAGAGTTAGTGCCCAAAATGAAAAGGACTTAGAATATTTAGTAGAACAACATGCTTGAGGCCGTTTGATAACTTTCTATTTTTGGCCGAAAACCAAGAGTTCTAGTAGAATTGAACAATTTAAATAGTAAGTTTATTATTTATAGTACGTTGCGTTTTCTAGGAGTTTGAGTTGGAGTTGGAGTCTGATATTTTACCTAGGGTTTAGTTTCCTATTTATATGCATTGTAATTCTGTTTATTGGGCATTCAATTATCAAAAATATTATTAGGAATTAATTTCCTCTTTTTTTATCCTTTTATTTCTTCTCGTGAATTCGAGAAACTATCGGTTAGGGAGACGGTATCGACCTACCACGTCCGCCCTGCGTCATTTTCTCATATCGAACAGGAGCCTATAAATGAGGCATATCCACAACTCAATTGGACCGCCCCACAGAAAAAAGTGGCTGGGAAATGCCTATTGTTAAAACCTCCCTAGGTCCACCTCAATGTTTACATGTCATCCATATCATTCAAAAGTCATTCCTACCGATAGGTTAAGATCTCCATGATTGTGGGTCCTACTTAAAAATCTATCTACACAGCATTGTTATACACTTAAAATTACGCTTACCTTTCCCACGGATTTGAAAACTACTTATCCAATTGATCATAAATCACGAATTAGAGAATCCAAGGGCATTATCGTAATTATTAAAAAAATACGAGTTTTGAGAAATTTAATCATTCTACGTCGTTCATGGAATTATTGTAAGCAATTTTTGTAAATGGTCACCCCATCAAAACTCTCACGGATGGTCCCTTATTTTCAAAACAAAGTAAATACTTGATATTTAATTAAAATAAAATCAAAATAAATTTTCAAAAATTTCCAAATGAATCCTGAAAATACGGGGCATTATATAGGTTGCTTGCTCTAATGGCAAGAAAATGACTTAAAAGTGCATGAAATCCAACCTATCCACCGGGTGTATCTCAACCTTCATCCAAAAAATAAACTCATTCAACGCTACTCATGTGGGCATATCTCGCCTGCTAGCCCAACTGGAAGACACCTAGGCATTTCAACAGTAGGTCTCAAGTTTAAAATACCAAGGAGACACACTAACCCCACTGGTGGGTGGGTGCATCATGTGACTAACCGTGTGGGTGTGTTGCCCAGCTGATAGGGTGGGTGCGCTGCATGACTAATAAAAAAAACACTCATATGGGCTACCCAAAAAATTATACCTACAAACTTCTAGATTCATGTGGTCATGGCCCACCTAATTTTTGAAATACTGTGATTTTTGTGCACAATTTATGGTGGTGCATATAGAACTTTGCCACGTCAACACAGTACTTGTACCTTGTCTTGTACTTGCGCAATCCAAGTCTACTGTTAAAGGGAATGGATGAGTCGTGGGTATTACCCTGACTGTGGGGCTCACCTTGATGCATGCGTTGTGTATACGTGCTGTCCATAAGTTTTTCTAGCTCATTTTAGAGTATTGTTTAAAAAAATGAAGCATATCTAAGTGTCCAATGGACCACAAAGTAGGGATTGAATGTCACCATTAAAAACTTCTTAAGGGCCATAAAAGTTTTGGATCCATCTGATGTTTGTGCGACCTTGTGAAAAGATTAGATGGTAAATAAACATTACGAAGGGCCTTTGGAAGTGTTTACGGGTGGATGTTTAATGACCATTGTTTCATGTGGTATGGTCATACTCAAGATTTGGATTTGCTTCATTTTTTGGACCATTCCCTAAAATGAGCTAAGAAAACTATGGGCAGCATAGATATACAACATAAACATCAAGGTCGGACCACAGTCAGGGCAGTACCCACTAAAGTGTTATCCCCGCTCCACTAAAATCAGGACCTGTAGTGACCCCTCCAGTCAGTGTTGGAAAAGTTTTGGGGGCCACCATGATGTATGTGTTTTATTCACACCATCTATCCATTTTTCCATATCATTTTATGCTATAACCAAAAAATGAGGCAAATTCAAATCTAAAATGGACCACGCCATTGGAAATAGTGATGATTAAATGCCCACCATTAAAAATTATTGGGGGTACACAAAAGTTTTGGATTAAGCTTGTGTTTGTGTTTTCTTTCCAAACAGGTCTATGTGACCTATTAAACAGGTTGGATGGAAAATAAACATTATAGTGGGCCCTAAGAAGTTTTAATGATGGGCATTTAATTCCCCTTATTTTGTGTGGTGTGCTCCACCTGAGATTTGGATGTACCTCCTTTTTGGAATCATGCACCAAAATTATTTGGCGAAATGGATGGATGTCATCGATAAAACTCAGACAACATGATGGGGTCCACAAAACACCAACTAATGCATTGTATCATCCACTTTGTGTGCTTACCATCTAATGATACCAATTGAAGGATTATGACTATTCTATTAAGAAGAATATAGTGCATGGTTTATAATCACATCTCATCAATGCACTTTGTTCATAGATCTAAAGGCCAAACTTATATCATCACCTAGTTGCCCAATTAAAGAATTAATTCATGTCACTATATGTGGCAATCATGAAAGATCAAGACTATTTATCTACTTGGTTTTATTTGGTGAGGGAAAGTATTAATTTTTTCTTTTAATTGGGCATAGGTGTGACAAATTTAGAGGTATGACGATAATAGGTTTCATCTCATACTTAAAAAAAAAAAAAATCAAAATTGGGACAATTTGGGCAAATATAACAAATTGTTAATTTTCATATGTTTAAAATTTGTGTTTACCAAACAATTTTTTGTGGAAAAAAGTGGTTATTTTTAATTATCATGACTTTTTTCAATCAAATTACTAAACAAATAATTCAGCACTTAATAAGTACAAAAATACTAAATTTTAAGTTTTCAATGCTTAAATTAATTTTCAAACTCCAATAGAAAACAACAAAGGTTGTTAGAAAAAAAATCAGCCCACAGTGGAAGCAAACCAAACACAGAGTATGGAATCAAATGCGTAACACAACGCAATCACACCCACATGCAATCAACCACACAAAGACAATATGATTTTATGTGGAAAACCCCCTCACGGGTAAATAAACCACGGCACAAAGCGTATCTATTATGAATCAGAAGATTATAGAGATGAACAGGTCACAAGCAAGGAAAACCTACAAGAAAACCCAAAACTCTCTCTCTCTCTCTCTCTCTCTCTCTCTCTCTCTCTCAAAACCCTCGCCCCACACCCTGATACAATTAGGAAACCTTAGACACCTTAAGATACTATCTAAGTCCGAATTAAAGCCACATATATAGCAAACAACCCGAAAATAGAAACAACCTACGCAGATTTGTGTAACCATGCAAATCAGCGCCACTGCTCATGACCGGTCGTGGCCCATCCACGACCGGTCGCAAGTGGCTAAAACAGTCCAGTGTAGAGAGCCACAAATTCGACCTGTCCAACCTCACCGCACGACCTGTCCTGGACCGGCCACAGTACACCCGACGACCGGTTCTCTGTACAAGGAAATTGTTCAGCTTCTTCACTACTCTGCCTTGCCAAATATAAGATCGATCGGCCAGCCTGACTGATCGGTCGTGAGAACTTATTCAGCACAATTTGAAGACTCAACCAACAATCTCCTCCGAGGCTTCAAACATCGAATAAGGATCCTTCCTTACTCCTTGCATATCATCTCATCTTCAATATAGCTCCACGACTTCTCATGGCCCATCACTTATCATCATACTTTCACACCCATTGTTACTCTTCTCATGTGGCACTTGAGCACTTGTCACATACGAGCAACCGTGGATACTGTTGTCGATCCTGCAGATCCACCATCAAACGTGCTCCTAATCAACTTGTAAAGATGGTCACGCCTCTGTACCTTCATCATTAGGAGTGCCCTTTTAATCACTTTACAATACCAATCGCAGTCGATGAACCTGCACCCTTTCGCCTCAAGTGCACCAAGAAATATCACATTCTTCTTCATCTTGGGAACATGCTTCACATCTTCCAAGACTCGTTCGATCCCATCGAACATCTTGATGCGCATCGAACCAATACTCACCACCTTGCCGGTATAGTCATCACCCACAAACACTGATCCACCATCATACTCTCTATATGTCATAAATGAACTCCGGTCAAGACAAACATAACATGATGCACCTGAATCCAAGAGCCACTTTTCATTGAGGGACCCGTTGTCGGATACAGTCAATACATTATAAACATCACCATCGTCATCTATGGTATTAGCTCCCCCCCCCCCCCCCCCCCAATAAGAATTTACAGACTTCTCTTGCTTCGATTTGGGATTATGACAATCCTCATTCATGTGGCCTTCCTGTCCACAATTCCAACACCGCACCTTGGTGTTCCCTTTAACCTTGGCTTTAAATCCTGATTTAAAATATCCTCTATCGTGCTCAGAATATTTTTCCCTCATAATCAGTGCTTCTGAGGAAAAATGAGAACCCACTTCACTGCTTTTCGTTCTCGTCACCTTCAACTGAAGGGCTGACATAATGGTCTCAACGTTAGTGGTCTCCCTCCCTATGCACAAAGAGTCCATGAATGACTCATATGAATTTGGAAGAAAATTCAAACAGGACACATGCTTGATATTCATCATCCATCAGTTCATCTATCTCCACCAACTTGCAAACCAGCTGATTGAACGTTTTAATGTGGTCCTCCACATCTGTCCCATCTGCCATCCTCAATGTGAAAAGTTGTATTATCAGATATATTCGGTTCTCTACATATTTCTTCGCGTATACTTTCTCTAGCTTAGCCATTATATCAGTCATAGTCTTCTCCTTCATGACATGATAGGGGACATCATCTGCCAGGCATAATAGGATTGAGGTTCTGGCCTTATTGTCGAGCTTTTTCCACTCATCCTCTTTCATAGCCTTAGGTTGCTTTCCAAGAGTCTCTTCAAGCCTTTGCTGAACTAGGAGAGCTTCGATCTTCACCTTCCATAGTTCATAGTTGTTTTTGCTAGAGAACTTCTCTATATCGAACTTCGTGCTAGTTTCCATGCTACTCGTCTTAGATTTCGAATTCTGCTCCACCCCATCGATATCTCTAATACTACTTGCTGGGAAAAAATCAGCCCGCAATGGAAGTAAACCAAACAAACAGAGTATGGAATCAAACGAGCAACACATCGCAATGACACCCACATGCAATCGACCACACAGATATAATCCGACTTTACGTGGAAAAACCCCTCATGGGTAAAAAAAACCACGGTGCAAAATGAATCTATTATGAATCAGAAGATTACAAAGATTAACAGCCCACGAGTAAGGAAAAACCCAAGAGAAACCTCTCTCTCTCTCTCTCTCTCTCTCTCTCTCTCTCTCTCTCTCTCTCCTCACACGCTAATACAATTAGGAAACCTTGGACACCTGATGTAGAACGGGTCACTGATTATTTCATGGCTCAAATGGACCAAAAGAAGACCGGTGGGGGTCGAAAGTAATCCGGACCGTCAGGACCGTAAACCGGCCGTATCTCGCAATCCGGAATGAGTTTCAGGACATATAATATATCAATTTGAGGTAGCTCGAGCTACTTTAGCCAACCAACCCCGCTACGCCATGTTGCCCATGCCGGAATCGCGAGATTCGACCGTATCGATGGTCATTAGGCTAGTTTATTTTCAGTTTTACTAGTTATATAGTAAGTTTTAATTCGATCATAACTTTGGATCTGTAGGGTTTTAGAGTTAGTGCCCAACATGGAAAGGTCTTAGAATATTTAGTCGAACAACATGGTTGGGCCCTTTTGATAACTTTCTATTTTTGGGCGAAAACCAAGAGTTCTACTAGGATTGAACGACTTCTATAAATAATAAGTTTACTATTTATAGTAAGTTACATTTTCTAAGAGTTCGAGTTTGAGTTGGAGTCTGATACTTTACCTAGGGTTTAGTTTCCTATTTATATGCATTGTAATTCCATTCATGATTCATTCAATTATCAAAAAATAATTATTCGGAATTAATTTCCTCTTGTTATCTTTTTTTTCTTCTCGTGGATTCGAGAAACAATCGGTTAGGGAGACGGTGATCGACTTACCACGTCCTCCCTGCGTCATTGGTATCAAAGCGAGGTTTCTTCCTCAGGACGATGACCTCTAATGAAGGGTTGGATCCTCATCCTAAGGACGATGCTCCAAAGGACTATCTAATGACGACAGCTTTTAAAGTAGCACAATGGGAGAACCGGTTGATCCTGCAAGGTATACAGGCGACCCTCGACCAGATTGCAGCATCGCTAGCTCCGCTCCAAGCCCAAGGCGACCAACAACCACCAACAGTTGCTATACGGGACAATCCTATAGTCCGTAGAGCACCCCAGGTGGATAATCGTAGGGCTACATTAGATGAATCAGAACTAAGCGATGACGAGGTCGAAAACATTTTGGTACGACGACCTGTGCTAGGGAATGAGCATCTGGAACGAACAGAACGAGACTATCGGAGCAAAGCTGATCTTCCCAGCTTTAATGGCCTACTTCGAATAGAGGAGTTCCTCAACTGGCTGGCAGAGGTTGAACGATACTTCGACTATATGGAAGTGTCGGACGACAAGAAGGTAAAACTAATTACATATAAATTTAAATCCGGTGCTTCAGCATGGTGGGAAAACATACAGGTTTTCCGCACCCGTCAGAATAAGACACACATCCGAACATGGCCTCGGATGAGACAGCTTCTTAGAGCTAGATTCCTCCCTAGCGACTATGAACAAATTTTGTTCCAACAATATCAAAATTGTCATCAGGAAAATCGAACTGTAACCGAATATCTTGAAGAATTCCAGCGATTGGCTACACGGAATAATTTATCGGAATCAGAGGCACAACAAGTATCACGATTCATTGGTGGGTTGCGATTTGCAATCCAGGATCGGTTCTAGATGCATCCAATCTGGACGTTGAGTGAGGTCAACCAATTGGCCACCCAAGCAGAAACACAGTTGTCGCGGCCCCCTGCTCGACCGTAACCCGCAACATGGAATCCCATCACTGGACCCACTCAAGATACAACATTGACCAAAGGCAAGGAACCTATAAGAGGGCGTCCTCAATCTCCTATGGTCACGAACCGGGACTGGGGAAGCAGTCCCTCAAGACCTCAATGTACAACTCCTACTACAACAGGTCTTAGCAGGATCCCCAACCCATATAGTCGACTAAGGCCAGACCATTGTCTCCGCTGTGGCCAACTAGGTCACTAGTCGAACGCTTGCCCTCAACGCCCTGCAGCCCACTTAACTACGAATGAAGGTGGCACGGAAGGTGAAGTAACGGAAGACAACCTTGAATTGGAATAGACTGAAGAGGGGAAAACAGAAGATGTAGAATGGCTGACTGAAGATCGTGGAAAATCGCTAGTAGTGAGACGACTACTTTACGCTCCCAGGAAGGAAGTGCACCCACAATGACACAATACCTTCCGCACAAAGTGCACCGTGCACGGCAAAATCTGTGATTTGATCATAGATAGTGGGAGTAGCGAAAATATTGTCTTGAAAATTATGGTGGATAAATTACATCTACCTATGACGAAGCACCCTACCCCTTACTCGATCGGTTGGATCAAGAAGGTGAACGAGACAAATGTAACTCATCAATGCATTATCTCGTTTTCCATTGGTAAAAGCTATAAGGACGAGGTCCTCTGTGATGTGGTTGACATGGAAGCCTGCCACATGTTACTCGGGCGGCCATGGCAATCGGATCGAGATGTGACACACGGCGAACGGGAAAACATATACATGTTCACCAAGGATGGTCAAAAAATTGTTTTGGCCCGTATGACACTAGAGAAACACCCCGAAGCTTCTAAAGTGGAGGGGAACTCTCTCCTTACCATTCGCAAGTTCGTTAAAGAATAAAAGGAAACGAGCGAAATATATGCTGTTATGGTAAAAGGCAAGGAGTCAAGATCCTCTAATATTCCTCAACACCTTAAACCGTTGCTAGACGAATTCCAAAGTATTTGGCCTAGAGATTTACCTGATGAGTTGCCTCCCATGCGAGACATACAACATCACATCGACCTTGTCCCAGGGTCCAGTTTACCCAACCGACCGCATTATCGAATGAGTCCAAAAGAGTGTGAAATTCTACAGGGACAAGTGGAGGAACTGATCCGTAAGGGTCTCATTAAAGAGAGCATGAGCCCATGTGCCGTTCCGACACTCCTTACCCTAAAGAAAGACGGAACTTGTCGCATGTGTATCGATAGCTGCGCGATCAATAAAATAACAGTTAAATATCGATTTTCAATACCGCGGTTGGATGATATGCTTGACATGCTCGAGGGCTCCAAGGTGTTCTCAAAACTGGACTTACGGAGTGGATACCATCAAATCCGTATTAGGCCAGGTGACGAGTGGAAAACGGCCTTCAAGACCAAAGAAGGGCTATATAAGTGGCTAGTTATGCCCTTCGGTCTAACCAACGCACCAAGCACCTTCATGCATTTAATGAACCAAGTGTTGAAGCCATTCATTGGCCGTTTTGTTGTCGTTTACTTTGATGACATCCTAATATACAGTCAGGATGAAACGGAATACATGACCCACCTCAAAAAAGTACTACAAGTGTTGGCCGATAATAAACTATACTTAAATCTGAAAAAGTGTAGCTTCTTAACTGATCGATTATTGTTTCTGGGGTTCATTGTATCGTCCACGGGTATCCGACTGGACAAAGAGAAAGTTCGAGCAATTCGGGATTGGCCGACTCAGACAAACATTCATGAGGTACGGAGTTTCCATGAGTTGGCGACCTTTTATCGTCGATTTGTGCGGAACTTCAGCAGTATCATTGCGCCGATTACCAACTGTATGAAGAAGGATCCATTTCAATGGACCAAAGGGGCAAAGAGTTTTGCAAAAATCAAACATCAGTTGTCCACTACACCGGTCTTGGTACTCCCCAATTTCGATAAGTTGTTTGAGGTAGAATGTGACGCATCTATTGTCGGCATTGGGGGATTCCTTTCTCAGGAGGGCAGGCTAGTTGCCTTTTACAGTGAGAAACTCAGCGACGCACGACAGAAGTGGTCGACCTATGAGCTCGAATTATATGCAGTGGTTCAGGCACTGCGCCATTGGCGCCACTATCTTATTCAAAGGGAATTTATATTGTACACTGATCATCAGGCCTTAAAATTTATCAATACTCAGACTAATGTGAATCGTATGCATGCTAGATGGATTTCGTTTTTACAGGAATTCACACTCGTTTTAAAACACAAGTCAAGGCAGTAGAACAAGGTAGCAGATGCACTTAGTCGACGTGCATTCCTTCTTATACCGTGAGCAGTGAGGTGGTCGGATTCGACTGTCTCAAGGAACTTTAGCCGACGACGAGGATTTTGCAGATGCATAGAAAAAGTGCCAAGAGGGTCACCCAAGTGACATTCTAATTCAAGATGGTTTCCTCTTCAAAGGGCCTGGCTCAAGCGGAGTTTACCTTCAACAACATGGTAAACTGATCGACAAGGAAATCCCCGTTCCAAATTGTTTATGGGTGTGTGCCTTGTCACACACTTGATTTGGTTCCCTTGCTCAAGCTTCCGGGCATAAGCGTTACAGTTGAACATATGGCAGACTGAGTCATGGACATACATACAGACGTGCGCAACAAATTGCAAACTTCGAACGAGAAATATAAAGAAGCGGCCGACAAGCATTGGCGTGCCAAAGTGTTCGAAATAGGTGATCAGGTGATGGTCCATCTACGTAAAGAGAGATTTCCTACCGGGACCTACAACAAGTTAAAACACAAGAAGATTAGACCGGTACCGATCATTCGCAAGATCAATGACAATGCTTACGTTGTTGATCTTCCGGATAACATGGAGATTTCAAGGACTTTCAATGTGGCAAATCTGTACGAATATCATGAACCAAAGTTGGACGAGAACTCAGGGTCGAGTTCTTTCAAAGTGGAGGAAACTGATGTAGAATGGGTCGCTGATTATTTCATAGCTCAGATGGACCAAAAGAAGACCGATCGGGTTCGAAAGTAATCCGGACCGTCAGGACCGTAAACCAACCGTATCTCACAATCCGGAATGAGTTTCGGGACATATAATATATCAATTTGGGGTAGCTCGAGATACTTTAGCCAACTAACCCCGCTACGCCGGGTTGCCCATGCCGAAATCGTGAGATTCGACCATATCGACGGTCATTAGGCTAGTTTATTTTCAGTTTTACTATTTATAGTAAGTTTTAATTCGATCATAACTTTGGATCTGTAGGGTTTTAGAGTTAGTGCCCAACATAGAAAGGGCTTAGAATATTTAGTTGAACAACATGGTTGGGCCCGTTTGATAACTTTCTATTTTTGGCCGAAAACCAAGAGTTCTAGTAGGATTGAACGACTTCTATAAATAGTAAGTTTACTATTTCAGTTGCGCTTTCTGGGAGTTTGAGTTTAAGTTGGAGTCTGATACTTTACCTAGGGTTTAGTTTCCTATTTATATGCATTGTAATTCCGTTTGTGATTCATTCAATTACCAAAAAAATAATTATTTAGAATTAATTTTCTCTTTTTATTATTTTTTTTCTTCTTGTGGATTCGAAAAACAATCGGTTAGGGAGACGGTGATCGACCTACCACGTCCTCCCTACATCAACACCTTAGGATACCATCTAAGTCCGGATTAGAGCTATATATATAGCAAACAACCCAAAAATAGAAACAAAATACGCAAATTTATGTAACCATGTAAATCACTGCCACCCGCTCAAGACCAGTCGTGGCTCATCCATGACCGGTCGCAGGTGGCCAAAAACTGTCCAATGGAGAGCCACAAATTGGACCTATCTAGCCTCATGGCATGACGGGTCCTGGACCGATTGCATACACCCGGCGACCGGTCCTTTGTACACGGAAACTCTTCAGCGTCTTCACTGCTCTGCCTGGCCAAATATAAGACCAGGCACTAGTCTTGACACCCTGTTTCATCACAGTTTGAAGACTCGTTTTTTTTTTTTTTTAACTTTTAATCCTTAAATATTTTGGAGAATATTTATTTTTCCGATAAATATATTTAATTATTAAATACGGAGTCAGAGTCCAGTCTTTGAGTTTTTGAACTGTGTCCAAACGGCTCCTAAAAATCCAATTGATGATTATGACTCCTTCACCAAGCGACCAACCAAGCATACCATATTATCCAACCAATCCGATATGCATAACCATCATTTATTCATCTTATTTCGGAAATTCATCTGGCATACAATAAAGCGATTAGTAGTAGAAAGAGAGCAGATGCAGCTGCCTTAGATAGAGACGCTGTTGGGAATGCCCCTGCCGGTCAGCCCACCAACTCCAGTGAAATCCGACGTGTTCGGATACAGCAGGGTGTATGGCACCTTGACAGGCCCCACCCTGTTCTTCCATTTCCCGTTGTTGTTCATCTCTAAGATCCTGTTCTCTATCTCCACCAGCTTCTCTCCGAACTGTTTAAACGCTTTCAACGCTGCACTATCTGTCGTCCATTCAGGTGTGGACCGCTGTCCCAAGTACACCTCATCAGACGAATGCCTGGACAGGATCTCTATCAAGGACACACCCAAGATGGTCTGGAGCTGGGACGTGATCGTCTTCAGAAAGACCGTGTCTGGGTTCACCCCCAATTCGGCATACTCAGGCGAGCCCGGTTCGGGCATGAACCGGCGGCTTATGGTTGGCCGATTCGGGAGGTAGCCCGCATATGGGTACTGCCCGAAATTGACCGCTGCATGGAGGGCTGAGGCTACCCAAATGATGGTCGTGCACGTTTGGATCAACTCTGCTACAGTTTGCATCTTGGGCCACCAGGGCTCATCCTTCTTGTCTCCATGGCCCACCTCGCGGAGCTCTGTCCACCAAGCCTGGAGCTCCGAATCTGCTTGGATCGTAGCATCTGACGTGTAATAGACAGAGCAGTAGTCGCTGACCCACGTCTCGATGGCAGACCAGATTGCGAGCCCATCAACAGCATATGGGTAGTCCTCAATCAGTAGCCGTAGGTTGTTGGGTTGGCTTGGGTCGGACACTGCAATTCCTCTACAGGAAGTGGATTGAGAAATCAGTGATCAGTAATCAACAAACAAATCTAGTAACTTACTCCGGTGTGAATTTAGGTGGGGCCCAAGTGGGTCCACTTATGATTGAAGTGTGAATTTAGGTGGGGCCCACCTGTGATTGAAGTTAAGCATAGGATAAGAGGGGTGTTCAGCATCAGCCAACGATTGCACACTGATCTGATGATCACAGCAATTTAAGCAGGGTGGAAGAACTGGGAGATGTGTCTCTAGAGTTTTATGTGATTCCCCATTAATTGAGATTAGGCTTCAATGATAGTGAAAATGGACAGTGAGACACTTTTACTACTACAGTCCATTTTGCATGCCCTTTAATTGTATGGCTGTGATCACCCAAGATCTAGTTGTGTTTTCATAATGAGGCTAGACGATTTATACATGTAGGAGGACCCTTTAATCTAAGCTGTTGATCTGGTCGAACCCAGTCCATCCTACATTAAGTCATCCATATGATGAGAGTGGACAACTAAACCAATGCTCCATCACTGTTATATAATTACCTTTTGATGAGATCTGCTGGAAGTCCCTGCTCAGTGAAAACCCAGTTCTTGTAAACCACAGAAGACATCTCCATGGCATACTTCCCTGGGAAGACGGTGCTCTCGAGAACGCCACCAGCATTGATCAGGATCTGCCGGGCCAGTGCATTGATATTCATCGTGTCACGATAATGCGGATTCAAGAGCTTATGGATCGGATGAAGCACGCTCAATTGTCTATTCGTGGCAATCACAAACGGCTCGATCACAGCGTGTGTGTTCAACCTGTAGTTACATGATCAATAACCAATGATCAAGACCGTCCCATCTTCATTCCACATTGCATTATTTTCAACAGGAAATTATCAGATATCATTCATACCAGTGGCTGATCAGCTGATGATAGCCAGAGTCATTCACAGCCACGTATGCTTTAGCCAACTGCCATATTGAGCCCTCAACGCCTTCGTCGGCTGGAGTGAAGACTTTGCTAACCGCGCCATTTTGCTCTCCCTGTGGGTGAGGCAAGCTTAGCTCAATGGCCAATGGTGCCAAGGTCCCATCATCTTTCAGGAAGAGGATTGTCCTCGTGGCGTAGATCTTGGTCCCGCTCGAGGTCGAGTTTATCCGGTTGACATATGGGATCAATGCATCGTGATGGTTCAAGATGAACAGCTTGTTTTTCTCAAGTGCCTGCATCATTTCAAACCGTTGGATCGTGATAACCATATAAAAAATCAGGTGGCCCATCTAAATGGGCCACATTCAAGATAAGCATATCATGATACCGAAACTGAGTGGTAATCAACTCTAAGGTCCGGCCTATGACATCCAAATAATCCAGATCGTTTAATCGATGGGCATAGCTTGCGAAGCTAACGAACCAAACATTCAAAACAATCGGAAAGATGGTTAGAAACACCACATTATTATCATTTTTAAGTCATGGCCCAAATATTCAAAACAATTTCCATGGGCGTGGCCCACCTGATTTCATATGGACCTTATTTTTAGGTCTAGGGCCTAAGTTTTGGTGTGCCATCTAATAGCTGAAGCAGATTTTATATAATCATCATGGTGGGTCCTGTAAAAATTGAGAGTAAACGTCTCTCCCAACTATTTTCGTTGGTGTGCCCCACACGTCAGATGGTCAGAGTAGATCAACAAACACATCATGGTGGGCCCAGGGTCATCATATGGAGGATTTGGGGCAGTGTTAAGCAATGTGGAGTGGGCTTGGACAGAGCTTGGCCCGGCCCATTGACACCCCTAAGTTACATTAGTCGCCCATACCTCTTCTACTGTTAAACCATGCAAGTTCTTCTCAATGTGCTCTGCTGTTATTGAACTGTTCTGATTGCCATATACTTTCGGGTCCAGATTGCTTGTTGGTGGAAATTCCTGCAAATTACGAATTCTTAATCTCAAAATATCACAAACCGTAATCAAATAAAATGTAATTAGTGAAGATAATCAAACCGTTGAATCTTTGATATACCTGGAGGCGGCTGATGATGACAGGGTTCACTCCAGCAAGCATTTCTCGTCCGAATTCTTCGTCTGTCCTCCAGGCAAATCTGTCAGCTGCCGTCGTATGTGAACACCATGGGAAGAGATCAGAGACATTGACTCATGGGGACCATTCGTGACAGCTACACGTTATAGTGCTCTTACTTGCAAAGGGACAAATGGGCAATCCGATCAATCAGATCTGGCCTGCAGTTTACAATCAGCAGAGCAAAAGGCACACGGATCTGATGATCATGTCCATCAGAAAGTTGGCATTCTTTTCTGTAGCCATCCGCTTCCCAATCCATGGATGGGATGCCTAAAGACATCTGGTTAGGAGTGGCAACGAGGCAGGTTTGGGTCAGCTCGAACTAAATGGGCCCAGAACTGCTACCCGAACCCAACCTGGCACCCATTACCCTATGGCCCGACCATACCCACTTAATGTTCGTCAAGCCCAAGCCTGACCCGCCTTACCCATAATCGGATCGGACTGGACTGACCTGACAGAACCACATTGGGTTCAAGAATGGAATTTGAGGCTAAAGGCATATGCCAGCATTGCCCAATTAATGGATGCAGAATAACCTAAATACATCATGTGTATATAGTTATATTAATTGTCTATTAATTTCTTTGGGATTTAAGCTGGGCCAGGTTGGGTCATCTGGTCCAGCACATTAGCCCATTGACAAGATATCCGGGCTTGTCGGGTTAGGTAGGGTTCGAACCTTCCTTAGAAGCTGGTCGGGCTAGTAAGATGCATACCTTCAATGACCTGAGGAATGGGGAATTTAAGCAGCCTTTCGCCGTCTGTTCGAACTAGTTCTTTGATCATCTCCAATGGGATCATGTCCTTGACCTTGTCCAGGGCAGGGCTGTCGGGCAGTTGGATCCCTCCCTCGTATAGATTCAGTACATCTTGGAATGTATCGAACTCATTCGGCGTGCTGTCGAACAGCGTCTGCAGCTCTGGGATCAAGAACTGAACGATGGATTTGAGAGAATATGCTAGGAAATCCGACATCTTCAAGTGACCAAAACGCTCGTCCCTTGGTACGTAAATGTCAAGGCTTATTAGCGGTAATCTACTCTCCGTTTTTGGGTCTGTTAGATTAGAACAGAGTCCAAGATCAGCGTGAGCAATCGATAACAATCCAACCACTCATTTGCATGCAGTGCATTACAGAACGATCTTGACCATCAAATCTCACCTTTTTTTGTGGGTGGACGGCCTGTTCGTCCCCTACGCGGGTACGGGTACTCTTTGGACCCTCCAAGAACGGGACGTTCAAAATTCGCACCCCTGTCTGGAGCGCCCAGGTCATTGTAGTAAGCATAGTCGTAGACCCGATCCCACTCCTTCAGCTCGCCTGTCCCGTCCCCCCTGAGATTCACAAGCTCGTCTTCCCGATACTTACGTAGCGGCTCTGGTGTACTACTTGGAAGGTAGCTCTGTCAAAAATAAAAATAAAATAAATAAATTATGACCTTCTATACAGACATGCAGGGTACATATGTGTATCGTTAAAGTTTAAACATCCACAGATTTAATCATATATTAATTTAATAAATTAAAATAAAATACCTGATTCGTAAAGAAGATCCGGTCGGATTTGTAGTTGCTGGCAGGGTAGACCCAGGAATTGCAGATGAAATGGATCCGACCCTTGCCTGGAACATCTTCCAGTGTCAGGCTCTTAAGGAAGAACTCGCTATGGTGCAAGTTCTTTACAATGAAGGCACCTGGATAGCCATGGCTCTGGTCCCACTCAAAGGTGACCTTGAACACTGACTCGCCTGCTACAATCGACACGTTCGACACCCATTCCTTGATATTTGCAGCTTCACCCAACTTTCCTCGATTCCCATTCGCTGTTTAGAGAAAGTGGAATATTAGATCACAATGCAATCAGATTATTCGAATGTGTCATTACTTCACCTGTAATATAATACTAGTGGCATGTTTCATATACGACATCAGATCACAGGAGATTTTGATTCTTATGATCGCTGCGGTGCGATGCGATGCATATGTCGGATGGCTTAGATGTTATACAGATACCACGTGAGCCCCACGAGTATCTGACTTTCAGACGCGGACTGCGTCCTGCCCCCTTCCCGGACGCATTACCGTCCGGGCAGACCTGTGATGTATCCATTTATCCACTCCGTCCAACCATTTTATGAGATCATGCTAGGAAGATAAAGAAAAGATTTGAGGACATCCGTATGATTATTGGCCTGCAGCCGACCTCTACGGCTAGATTGGCAGAAGCGGTCGGAAGCACGCATCCAGATGTGGAGTCATGGGATCTTGTAAAAAAAAAAAAAAAAAAAGACTCATTTTGTATTTCCAAACTACCCCTGGTGAGGGACCGGAAAATGAAGAACGGGGACTGACCAGGGTCGGCTTGCTCGGCACTGATGAGTTGGAAAGAGATGCCTTTACCCACTAACTCGTGTATCCCATCAAGGAAAGATGCATTGAAGTCATTGAAATCCAACACATTCTTCTTCATCAACACAACTGAGCCTTGTACTTTTACCGTTTTACCCTCCTTGTTCTTCCCCATTAAAGCGTTCGCTATGTTACTGAACATTTTCACAAGGGGAAGAGAGAGAGAGAGAGGTGTAGTGGTGGTTTGGAACAGAGGGTGGTTTGTTATGGAGGGGAAGGAGAGAAAGGGTATTTATAGGAAGGAGAGAGCCGGAGCTTCCATCCGTATGTAAATCCAAGCTCTGTGTGGCCCACCATGTTTTCCATGTATATCCCGTCCATTAGTGTGTGAACCATTATTTTTAGTCTGATAAAAAAATTTAAAAATAAACAAATAAATAAACTCTTTCGATGGGAACAATGTAAAACTGCTTCTAATATTTGGATTAGGCCTGGTCATGAGTTACACGTGATTTTATGGGTTTGGATGAAAGGTTCGCACCATCGTCTCCCCCACGCACAAACGTACGTATGCTAGGCATCCCATCTCCCATATTTGATATGGTGTAGCCCACCTGAATTGAGTGTATATCCGACATTTTTAAGCCCCAATCCTAAAATGGAGGACAGAACCTGATGGACGGAGTGGATTTTATGGGGCCCACTGCCGCCCACATGCGTGGGTGTTTTAGAACACGTTTTTGCATTAACCTCTCTCTTCTTCTTTTTTTTCTTACCAGTTGACCAGGTGGGCCCACGGCGCATATATATATATATATATATATATATATATATATATATATATATATATATATATATATATATATATATAAAGAATTGGAAGAAAACGGGATAGCAAACATGCCCGGGATTACGGAATGTTTACAGGGTGGTTCTCAAGGACGTGGATTGCGTCCAAACTCAGTATGGACGCAAAGCATCCAAACCGACCTGTGGAGGGGCCTCCAGGGCGTATCTGTTTATCTCCTCCATCCATTCCTTTTTCTAATATCATTTTAAGGCATGAGACCAAGAATAAGGCAGATCCAGCGCTCAGGTCCACCACACCAGATATGACTCTTGCATTTAATGCAACTGCATTTTATGCGGACGCGGATTGTGTCCAAACTCAGTATGACAATCCAAACTCAGTATGGAAGCAAATCGTCCAAACCAATCTGTGGAGGGGCCCGCGATGCTGTATCTGTTTATCTACTCCATTCATTCCATTTCTAAGATCAATTTAGGGTATGAGACCAAGAATGAGGCAGATCCAACGCTCAGGTCAGCCACACTAGAGATGACCATTGCATTTAATGCAGCCGAGCTCAGTATTTTGGTGTGGCCGACCTCAACATTGGATCTGCTTCATTCTTGGTCTCATGTGGTCGGCCTGATCTTAGACAGGGAATGGACAGAGTGGACACACAGATACATCAGGGTAGATCCCTCAGCAGCTCGGTTTGGACACTTCGCCTGAGTTTGGACGCAAACCGCGTCCGTCTTATGCTTGGTGCATTAATGCAGCCGGGCTCAGTATTGTGGTGTCGCCGACCGCAGCGTTGGATCTGCCTCATTCTCGGTCTCATGTAGTCAGCCTAATCTTAAATGAGGAATGGACCGAGTGTATAAACAGATACATCACAGTGGCCCCCTCCACAACTCTGTTTCGATGCTTTGCATTCATACCGAGTTTGGATGCAATCCCCGTCCGGTTCTCAATTGGTATACATCATAGTGTTTATGTGTCATCCAATCCATTATTTTGATGTGATGCTTTATGATGAAAGAATTATCCAAAAATTACAGTATTTCAAGACTTAGTCGAGCCATACGGCATAAGTTTTAAGTATAAGTTTATAGGATAATGTAATTGAAAATTGAGTCAGGCTAATTTTTGAATCAAAGCCAAACAATTTATGATTTACCTGATGAATGGCATAGATCTCGTGCACGTTAAATCATTTAACCCACAATAGTATTAAAAAAAAAAAGTACCCCAAGTGTTTCATGGGTTTTCCTTTGCCAAATCTCTCTCTTCCTTATGTCAAGTGTGCTGCACGTGACATACACCCTCTTTATTATAAAGATAAAAAGAGAGTATGATAATATGCATCCTCATTATCATATTAAGATAAAAAGAAAGTAGGATAATGTGGTTAGAGCGCGCCCACGCTATCATCGCCTGCAATACCCTCTCGCAGAAAGTTCCAACTCTCAGAAGCTAAGTGGACCCCACTGCAGAAATTCATCTGTTTTGCAAGCTAATCTCAGGACACGAGGCCAAAAAATGAGGGAGATTGAAAATTCAAGTGGGCTGCGCGGCAAGAAACATGAGCAGGGGAATGCATATCATTGAAACGTCCCTGAGTCCATGGTGATGTTTATATGCCATCCAACATTCATGAGGCCATTCCAATTATGATAAACTGAAAACACAAATATAAGCCTGGTCTAAGACTTCTATCGCTCAAAGAATGTTTCAACAGTGGCTGTTCAATCCTCACTTGTAGTGTAGTCCACTTGAGTTTTGGATCTACCTCATTTTTGGGCTCATGTCCTAACATGAGTTGGCAAAAGGGATGGACAAAATGGATTTCTCAAAAACATCATAGTGGGCTCCACCTACCTTATGAGGAATGCGGATTGCCTGGCAGAGCATGTAGTAGGTAATTTCTATGATAGGAAGCTAGGTGGGCCACCATGATGTTTGCGTGAAATTCACCCAATTCATCTATTTTCTGATGTAGAATGGGTCGCTGATTATTTCATGGCCCAGATGGATCAAAAGAAGATCGGTCAGAGTCAAAAGTGATCCGGACCGTCAGGACCTTAAATCGGCCGTATCTCGCAATCCGGAATGAGTTTCAGGACATATAATATATCAATTTGGGGTAGCTTGAGCTACTTTAACCAACCAACCCCGCTATGCCGAGTTGCCCGTGCCGGAATTGCGAGATTCGACCTTATCGACGGTCATTAGGCTAGTTTATTTTCAGTTTTACTATTTATAGTAAGTTTTAATTCGATCATAACTTTGGATCTATAGGGCTTTAGAGTTAGTGCCCAAAATGAAAAGGACTTAGAATATTTAGTAGAACAACATGCTTGAGGCCGTTTGATAACTTTCTATTTTTGGCCGAAAACCAAGAGTTCTAGTAGAATTGAACAATTTAAATAGTAAGTTTATTATTTATAGTACGTTGCGTTTTCTAGGAGTTTGAGTTGGAGTTGGAGTCTGATATTTTACCTAGGGTTTAGTTTCCTATTTATATGCATTGTAATTCTGTTTATTGGGCATTCAATTATCAAAAATATTATTAGGAATTAATTTCCTCTTTTTTTATCCTTTTATTTCTTCTCGTGAATTCGAGAAACTATCGGTTAGGGAGACGGTATCGACCTACCACGTCCGCCCTGCGTCATTTTCTCATATCGAACAGGAGCCTATAAATGAGGCATATCCACAACTCAATTGGACCGCCCCACAGAAAAAAGTGGCTGGGAAATGCCTATTGTTAAAACCTCCCTAGGTCCACCTCAATGTTTACATGTCATCCATATCATTCAAAAGTCATTCCTACCGATAGGTTAAGATCTCCATGATTGTGGGTCCTACTTAAAAATCTATCTACACAGCATTGTTATACACTTAAAATTACGCTTACCTTTCCCACGGATTTGAAAACTACTTATCCAATTGATCATAAATCACGAATTAGAGAATCCAAGGGCATTATCGTAATTATTAAAAAAATACGAGTTTTGAGAAATTTAATCATTCTACGTCGTTCATGGAATTATTGTAAGCAATTTTTGTAAATGGTCACCCCATCAAAACTCTCACGGATGGTCCCTTATTTTCAAAACAAAGTAAATACTTGATATTTAATTAAAATAAAATCAAAATAAATTTTCAAAAATTTCCAAATGAATCCTGAAAATACGGGGCATTATATAGGTTGCTTGCTCTAATGGCAAGAAAATGACTTAAAAGTGCATGAAATCCAACCTATCCACCGGGTGTATCTCAACCTTCATCCAAAAAATAAACTCATTCAACGCTACTCATGTGGGCATATCTCGCCTGCTAGCCCAACTGGAAGACACCTAGGCATTTCAACAGTAGGTCTCAAGTTTAAAATACCAAGGAGACACACTAACCCCACTGGTGGGTGGGTGCATCATGTGACTAACCGTGTGGGTGTGTTGCCCAGCTGATAGGGTGGGTGCGCTGCATGACTAATAAAAAAAACACTCATATGGGCTACCCAAAAAATTATACCTACAAACTTCTAGATTCATGTGGTCATGGCCCACCTAATTTTTGAAATACTGTGATTTTTGTGCACAATTTATGGTGGTGCATATAGAACTTTGCCACGTCAACACAGTACTTGTACCTTGTCTTGTACTTGCGCAATCCAAGTCTACTGTTAAAGGGAATGGATGAGTCGTGGGTATTACCCTGACTGTGGGGCTCACCTTGATGCATGCGTTGTGTATACGTGCTGTCCATAAGTTTTTCTAGCTCATTTTAGAGTATTGTTTAAAAAAATGAAGCATATCTAAGTGTCCAATGGACCACAAAGTAGGGATTGAATGTCACCATTAAAAACTTCTTAAGGGCCATAAAAGTTTTGGATCCATCTGATGTTTGTGCGACCTTGTGAAAAGATTAGATGGTAAATAAACATTACGAAGGGCCTTTGGAAGTGTTTACGGGTGGATGTTTAATGACCATTGTTTCATGTGGTATGGTCATACTCAAGATTTGGATTTGCTTCATTTTTTGGACCATTCCCTAAAATGAGCTAAGAAAACTATGGGCAGCATAGATATACAACATAAACATCAAGGTCGGACCACAGTCAGGGCAGTACCCACTAAAGTGTTATCCCCGCTCCACTAAAATCAGGACCTGTAGTGACCCCTCCAGTCAGTGTTGGAAAAGTTTTGGGGGCCACCATGATGTATGTGTTTTATTCACACCATCTATCCATTTTTCCATATCATTTTATGCTATAACCAAAAAATGAGGCAAATTCAAATCTAAAATGGACCACGCCATTGGAAATAGTGATGATTAAATGCCCACCATTAAAAATTATTGGGGGTACACAAAAGTTTTGGATTAAGCTTGTGTTTGTGTTTTCTTTCCAAACAGGTCTATGTGACCTATTAAACAGGTTGGATGGAAAATAAACATTATAGTGGGCCCTAAGAAGTTTTAATGATGGGCATTTAATTCCCCTTATTTTGTGTGGTGTGCTCCACCTGAGATTTGGATGTACCTCCTTTTTGGAATCATGCACCAAAATTATTTGGCGAAATGGATGGATGTCATCGATAAAACTCAGACAACATGATGGGGTCCACAAAACACCAACTAATGCATTGTATCATCCACTTTGTGTGCTTACCATCTAATGATACCAATTGAAGGATTATGACTATTCTATTAAGAAGAATATAGTGCATGGTTTATAATCACATCTCATCAATGCACTTTGTTCATAGATCTAAAGGCCAAACTTATATCATCACCTAGTTGCCCAATTAAAGAATTAATTCATGTCACTATATGTGGCAATCATGAAAGATCAAGACTATTTATCTACTTGGTTTTATTTGGTGAGGGAAAGTATTAATTTTTTCTTTTAATTGGGCATAGGTGTGACAAATTTAGAGGTATGACGATAATAGGTTTCATCTCATACTTAAAAAAAAAAAAAATCAAAATTGGGACAATTTGGGCAAATATAACAAATTGTTAATTTTCATATGTTTAAAATTTGTGTTTACCAAACAATTTTTTGTGGAAAAAAGTGGTTATTTTTAATTATCATGACTTTTTTCAATCAAATTACTAAACAAATAATTCAGCACTTAATAAGTACAAAAATACTAAATTTTAAGTTTTCAATGCTTAAATTAATTTTCAAACTCCAATAGAAAACAACAAAGGTTGTTAGAAAAAAAATCAGCCCACAGTGGAAGCAAACCAAACACAGAGTATGGAATCAAATGCGTAACACAACGCAATCACACCCACATGCAATCAACCACACAAAGACAATATGATTTTATGTGGAAAACCCCCTCACGGGTAAAATAAACCACGGCACAAAGCGTATCTATTATGAATCAGAAGATTATAGAGATGAACAGGTCACAAGCAAGGAAAACCTACAAGAAAACCCAAAACTCTCTCTCTCTCTCTCTCTCTCTCTCTCTCTCTCTCTCAAAACCCTCGCCCCACACCCTGATACAATTAGGAAACCTTAGACACCTTAAGATACTATCTAAGTCCGAATTAAAGCCACATATATAGCAAACAACCCGAAAATAGAAACAACCTACGCAGATTTGTGTAACCATGCAAATCAGCGCCACTGCTCATGACCGGTCGTGGCCCATCCACGACCGGTCGCAAGTGGCTAAAAACAGTCCAGTGTAGAGAGCCACAAATTCGACCTGTCCAACCTCACCGCACGACCTGTCCTGGACCGGCCACAGTACACCCGACGACCGGTTCTCTGTACAAGGAAATTGTTCAGCTTCTTCACTACTCTGCCTTGCCAAATATAAGATCGATCGGCCAGCCTGACTGATCGGTCGTGAGAACTTATTCAGCACAATTTGAAGACTCAACCAACAATCGCCTCCGAGGCTTCAAACATCGAATAAGGATCCTTCCTTACTCCTTGCATATCATCTCATCTTCAATATAGCTCCACGACTTCTCATGCCCCATCACTTATCATCATACTTTCACACCCATTGTTACTCTTCTCATGTGGCACTTGAGCACTTGTCACATACGAGCAACCGTGGATACTGTTGTCGATCCTGCAGATCCACCATCAAACGTGCTCCTAATCAACTTGTAAAGATGGTCACGCCTCTGTACCTTCATCATTAGGAGTGCCCTTTTAATCACTTTACAATACCAATCGCAGTCGATGAACCTGCACCCTTTCGCCTCAAGTGCACCAAGAAATATCACATTCTTCTTCATCTTGGGAACATGCTTCACATCTTCCAAGACTCGTTCGATCCCATCGAACATCTTGATGCGCATCGAACCAATACTCACCACCTTGCCGGTATAGTCATCACCCACAAACACTGATCCACCATCATACTCTCTATATGTCATAAATGAACTCCGGTCAAGACAAACATAACATGATGCACCTGAATCCAAGAGCCACTTTTCATTGAGGGACCCGTTGTCGGATACAGTCAATACATTATAAACATCACCATCGTCATCTATGGTATTAGCTCCCCCCCCCCCCCCCCCCCCCCCCAATAAGAATTTACAGACTTCTCTTGCTTCGATTTGGGATTATGACAATCCTCATTCATGTGGCCTTCCTGTCCACAATTCCAACACCGCACCTTGGTGTTCCCTTTAACCTTGGCTTTAAATCCTGATTTAAAATATCCTCTATCGTGCTCAGAATATTTTTCCCTCATAATCAGTGCTTCTGAGGAAAAATGAGAACCCACTTCACTGCTTTTCGTTCTCGTCACCTTCAACTGAAGGGCTGACATAATGGTCTCAACGTTAGTGGTCTCCCTCCCTATGCACAAAGAGTCCATGAATGACTCATATGAATTTGGAAGAAAATTCAAACAGGACACATGCTTGATATTCATCATCCATCAGTTCATCTATCTCCACCAACTTGCAAACCAGCTGATTGAACGTTTTAATGTGGTCCTCCACATCTGTCCCATCTGCCATCCTCAATGTGAAAAGTTGTATTATCAGATATATTCGGTTCTCTACATATTTCTTCGCGTATACTTTCTCTAGCTTAGCCATTATATCAGTCATAGTCTTCTCCTTCATGACATGATAGGGGACATCATCTGCCAGGCATAATAGGATTGAGGTTCTGGCCTTATTGTCGAGCTTTTTCCACTCATCCTCTTTCATAGCCTTAGGTTGCTTTCCAAGAGTCTCTTCAAGCCTTTGCTGAACTAGGAGAGCTTCGATCTTCACCTTCCATAGTTCATAGTTGTTTTTGCTAGAGAACTTCTCTATATCGAACTTCGTGCTAGTTTCCATGCTACTCGTCTTAGATTTCGAATTCTGCTCCACCCCATCGATATCTCTAATACTACTTGCTGGGAAAAAATCAGCCCGCAATGGAAGTAAACCAAACAAACAGAGTATGGAATCAAACGAGCAACACATCGCAATGACACCCACATGCAATCGACCACACAGATATAATCCGACTTTACGTGGAAAAACCCCTCATGGGTAAAAAAAACCACGGTGCAAAATGAATCTATTATGAATCAGAAGATTACAAAGATTAACAGCCCACGAGTAAGGAAAAACCCAAGAGAAAACTCTCTCTCTCTCTCTCTCTCTCTCTCTCTCTCTCTCTCTCTCTCTCTCCTCACACGCTAATACAATTAGGAAACCTTGGACACCTGATGTAGAACGGGTCACTGATTATTTCATGGCTCAAATGGACCAAAAGAAGACCGGTGGGGGTCGAAAGTAATCCGGACCGTCAGGACCGTAAACCGGCCGTATCTCGCAATCCGGAATGAGTTTCAGGACATATAATATATCAATTTGAGGTAGCTCGAGCTACTTTAGCCAACCAACCCCGCTACGCCATGTTGCCCATGCCGGAATCGCGAGATTCGACCGTATCGATGGTCATTAGGCTAGTTTATTTTCAGTTTTACTAGTTATATAGTAAGTTTTAATTCGATCATAACTTTGGATCTGTAGGGTTTTAGAGTTAGTGCCCAACATGGAAAGGTCTTAGAATATTTAGTCGAACAACATGGTTGGGCCCTTTTGATAACTTTCTATTTTTGGGCGAAAACCAAGAGTTCTACTAGGATTGAACGACTTCTATAAATAATAAGTTTACTATTTATAGTAAGTTACATTTTCTAAGAGTTCGAGTTTGAGTTGGAGTCTGATACTTTACCTAGGGTTTAGTTTCCTATTTATATGCATTGTAATTCCATTCATGATTCATTCAATTATCAAAAAATAATTATTCGGAATTAATTTCCTCTTGTTATCTTTTTTTTCTTCTCGTGGATTCGAGAAACAATCGGTTAGGGAGACGGTGATCGACTTACCACGTCCTCCCTGCGTCATTGGTATCAAAGCGAGGTTTCTTCCTCAGGACGATGACCTCTAATGAAGGGTTGGATCCTCATCCTAAGGACGATGCTCCAAAGGACTATCTAATGACGACAGCTTTTAAAGTAGCACAATGGGAGAACCGGTTGATCCTGCAAGGTATACAGGCGACCCTCGACCAGATTGCAGCATCGCTAGCTCCGCTCCAAGCCCAAGGCGACCAACAACCACCAACAGTTGCTATACGGGACAATCCTATAGTCCGTAGAGCACCCCAGGTGGATAATCGTAGGGCTACATTAGATGAATCAGAACTAAGCGATGACGAGGTCGAAAACATTTTGGTACGACGACCTGTGCTAGGGAATGAGCATCTGGAACGAACAGAACGAGACTATCGGAGCAAAGCTGATCTTCCCAGCTTTAATGGCCTACTTCGAATAGAGGAGTTCCTCAACTGGCTGGCAGAGGTTGAACGATACTTCGACTATATGGAAGTGTCGGACGACAAGAAGGTAAAACTAATTACATATAAATTTAAATCCGGTGCTTCAGCATGGTGGGAAAACATACAGGTTTTCCGCACCCGTCAGAATAAGACACACATCCGAACATGGCCTCGGATGAGACAGCTTCTTAGAGCTAGATTCCTCCCTAGCGACTATGAACAAATTTTGTTCCAACAATATCAAAATTGTCATCAGGAAAATCGAACTGTAACCGAATATCTTGAAGAATTCCAGCGATTGGCTACACGGAATAATTTATCGGAATCAGAGGCACAACAAGTATCACGATTCATTGGTGGGTTGCGATTTGCAATCCAGGATCGGTTCTAGATGCATCCAATCTGGACGTTGAGTGAGGTCAACCAATTGGCCACCCAAGCAGAAACACAGTTGTCGCGGCCCCCTGCTCGACCGTAACCCGCAACATGGAATCCCATCACTGGACCCACTCAAGATACAACATTGACCAAAGGCAAGGAACCTATAAGAGGGCGTCCTCAATCTCCTATGGTCACGAACCGGGACTGGGGAAGCAGTCCCTCAAGACCTCAATGTACAACTCCTACTACAACAGGTCTTAGCAGGATCCCCAACCCATATAGTCGACTAAGGCCAGACCATTGTCTCCGCTGTGGCCAACCAGGTCACTAGTCGAACGCTTGCCCTCAACGCCCTGCAGCCCACTTAACTACGAATGAAGGTGGCACGGAAGGTGAAGTAACGGAAGACAACCTTGAATTGGAATAGACTGAAGAGGGGAAACAGAAGATGTAGAATGGCTGACTGAAGATCGTGGAAAATCGCTAGTAGTGAGACGACTACTTTACGCTCCCAGGAAGGAAGTGCACCCACAATGACACAATACCTTCCGCACAAAGTGCACCGTGCACGGCAAAATCTGTGATTTGATCATAGATAGTGGGAGTAGCGAAAATATTGTCTTGAAAATTATGGTGGATAAATTACATCTACCTATGACGAAGCACCCTACCCCTTACTCGATCGGTTGGATCAAGAAGGTGAACGAGACAAATGTAACTCATCAATGCATTATCTCGTTTTCCATTGGTAAAAGCTATAAGGACGAGGTCCTCTGTGATGTGGTTGACATGGAAGCCTGCCACATGTTACTCGGGCGGCCATGGCAATCGGATCGAGATGTGACACACGGCGAACGGGAAAACATATACATGTTCACCAAGGATGGTCAAAAAATTGTTTTGGCCCGTATGACACTAGAGAAACACCCCGAAGCTTCTAAAGTGGAGGGGAACTCTCTCCTTACCATTCGCAAGTTCGTTAAAGAATAAAAGGAAACGAGCGAAATATATGCTGTTATGGTAAAAGGCAAGGAGTCAAGATCCTCTAATATTCCTCAACACCTTAAACCGTTGCTAGACGAATTCCAAAGTATTTGGCCTAGAGATTTACCTGATGAGTTGCCTCCCATGCGAGACATACAACATCACATCGACCTTGTCCCAGGGTCCAGTTTACCCAACCGACCGCATTATCGAATGAGTCCAAAAGAGTGTGAAATTCTACAGGGACAAGTGGAGGAACTGATCCGTAAGGGTCTCATTAAAGAGAGCATGAGCCCATGTGCCGTTCCGACACTCCTTACCCCAAAGAAAGACGGAACTTGTCGCATGTGTATCGATAGCTGCGCGATCAATAAAATAACAGTTAAATATCGATTTTCAATACCGCGGTTGGATGATATGCTTGACATGCTCGAGGGCTCCAAGGTGTTCTCAAAACTGGACTTACGGAGTGGATACCATCAAATCCGTATTAGGCCAGGTGACGAGTGGAAAACGGCCTTCAAGACCAAAGAAGGGCTATATAAGTGGCTAGTTATGCCCTTCGGTCTAACCAACGCACCAAGCACCTTCATGCATTTAATGAACCAAGTGTTGAAGCCATTCATTGGCCGTTTTGTTGTCGTTTACTTTGATGACATCCTAATATACAGTCAGGATGAAACGGAATACATGACCCACCTCAAAAAAGTACTACAAGTGTTGGCCGATAATAAACTATACTTAAATCTGAAAAAGTGTAGCTTCTTAACTGATCGATTATTGTTTCTGGGGTTCATTGTATCGTCCACGGGTATCCGACTGGACAAAGAGAAAGTTCGAGCAATTCGGGATTAGCCGACTCAGACAAACATTCATGAGGTACGGAGTTTCCATGAGTTGGCGACCTTTTATCGTCGATTTGTGCGGAACTTCAGCAGTATCATTGCGCCGATTACCAACTGTATGAAGAAGGATCCATTTCAATGGACCAAAGGGGCAAAGAGTTTTGCAAAAATCAAACATCAGTTGTCCACTACACCGGTCTTGGTACTCCCCAATTTCGATAAGTTGTTTGAGGTAGAATGTGACGCATCTATTGTCGGCATTGGGGGATTCCTTTCTCAGGAGGGCAGGCTAGTTGCCTTTTACAGTGAGAAACTCAGCGACGCACGACAGAAGTGGTCGACCTATGAGCTCGAATTATATGCAGTGGTTCAGGCACTGCGCCATTGGCGCCACTATCTTATTCAAAGGGAATTTATATTGTACACTGATCATCAGGCCTTAAAATTTATCAATACTCAGACTAATGTGAATCGTATGCATGCTAGATGGATTTCGTTTTTACAGGAATTCACACTCGTTTTAAAACACAAGTCAAGGCAGTAGAACAAGGTAGCAGATGCACTTAGTCGACGTGCATTCCTTCTTATACCGTGAGCAGTGAGGTGGTCGGATTCGACTGTCTCAAGGAACTTTAGCCGACGACGAGGATTTTGCAGATGCATAGAAAAAGTGCCAAGAGGGTCACCCAAGTGACATTCTAATTCAAGATGGTTTCCTCTTCAAAGGGCCTGGCTCAAGCGGAGTTTACCTTCAACAACATGGTAAACTGATCGACAAGGAAATCCCCGTTCCAAATTGTTTATGGGTGCGTGCCTTGTCACACACTTGATTTGGTTCCCTTGCTCAAGCTTCCGGGCATAAGCGTTACAGTTGAACATATGGCAGACTGAGTCATGGACATACATACAGACGTGCGCAACAAATTGCAAACTTCGAACGAGAAATATAAAGAAGCGGCCGACAAGCATTGGCGTGCCAAAGTGTTCGAAATAGGTGATCAGGTGATGGTCCATCTACGTAAAGAGAGATTTCCTACCGGGACCTACAACAAGTTAAAACACAAGAAGATTAGACCGGTACCGATCATTCGCAAGATCAATGACAATGCTTACGTTGTTGATCTTCCGGATAACATGGAGATTTCAAGGACTTTCAATGTGGCAAATCTGTACGAATATCATGAACCAAAGTTGGACGAGAACTCAGGGTCGAGTTCTTTCAAAGTGGAGGAAACTGATGTAGAATGGGTCGCTGATTATTTCATAGCTCAGATGGACCAAAAGAAGACCGATCGGGGTCGAAAGTAATCCGGACCGTCAGGACCGTAAACCAACCGTATCTCACAATTCGGAATGAGTTTCGGGACATATAATATATCAATTTGGGTAGCTCGAGATACTTTAGCCAACTAACCCCGCTACGCCGGGTTGCCCATGCCGAAATCGTGAGATTCGACCATATCGACGGTCATTAGGCTAGTTTATTTTCAGTTTTACTATTTATAGTAAGTTTTAATTCGATCATAACTTTGGATCTGTAGGGTTTTAGAGTTAGTGCCCAACATAGAAAGGGCTTAGAATATTTAGTTGAACAACATGGTTGGGCCCGTTTGATAACTTTCTATTTTTGGCCGAAAACCAAGAGTTCTAGTAGGATTGAACGACTTCTATAAATAGTAAGTTTACTATTTCAGTTGCGCTTTCTGGGAGTTTGAGTTTAAGTTGGAGTCTGATACTTTACCTAGGGTTTAGTTTCCTATTTATATGCATTGTAATTCCGTTTGTGATTCATTCAATTACCAAAAAAATAATTATTTAGAATTAATTTTCTCTTTTTATTATTTTTTTTCTTCTTGTGGATTCGAAAAACAATCGGTTAGGGAGACGGTGATCGACCTACCACGTCCTCCCTACATCAACACCTTAGGATACCATCTAAGTCCGGATTAGAGCTATATATATAGAAAACAACCCAAAAATAGAAACAAAATACGCAAATTTATGTAACCATGTAAATCACTGCCACCGCTCAAGACCAGTCGTGGCTCATCCATGACCGGTCGCAGGTGGCCAAAAACTGTCCAATGGAGAGCCACAAATTGGACCTATCTAGCCTCATGGCATGACGGGTCCTGGACCGATTGCATACACCCGGCGACCGGTCCTTTGTACACGGAAACTCTTCAGCGTCTTCACTGCTCTGCCTGGCCAAATATAAGACCAGGCACTAGTCTTGACACCCTGTTTCATCACAGTTTGAAGACTCGTTTTTTTTTTTTTTTAACTTTTAATCCTTAAATATTTTGGAGAATATTTATTTTTCCGATAAATATATTTAATTATTAAATACGGAGTCAGAGTCCAGTCTTTGAGTTTTTGAACTGTGTCCAAACGGCTCCTAAAAATCCAATTGATGATTATGACTCCTTCACCAAGCGACCAACCAAGCATACCATATTATCCAACCAATCCGATATGCATAACCATCATTTATTCATCTTATTTCGGAAATTCATCTGGCATACAATAAAGCGATTAGTAGTAGAAAGAGAGCAGATGCAGCTGCCTTAGATAGAGACGCTGTTGGGAATGCCCCTGCCGGTCAGCCCACCAACTCCAGTGAAATCCGACGTGTTCGGATACAGCAGGGTGTATGGCACCTTGACAGGCCCCACCCTGTTCTTCCATTTCCCGTTGTTGTTCATCTCTAAGATCCTGTTCTCTATCTCCACCAGCTTCTCTCCGAACTGTTTAAACGCTTTCAACGCTGCACTATCTGTCGTCCATTCAGGTGTGGACCGCTGTCCCAAGTACACCTCATCAGACGAATGCCTGGACAGGATCTCTATCAAGGACACACCCAAGATGGTCTGGAGCTGGGACGTGATCGTCTTCAGAAAGACCGTGTCTGGGTTCACCCCCAATTCGGCATACTCAGGCGAGCCCGGTTCGGGCATGAACCGGCGGCTTATGGTTGGCCGATTCGGGAGGTAGCCCGCATATGGGTACTGCCCGAAATTGACCGCTGCATGGAGGGCTGAGGCTACCCAAATGATGGTCGTGCACGTTTGGATCAACTCTGCTACAGTTTGCATCTTGGGCCACCAGGGCTCATCCTTCTTGTCTCCATGGCCCACCTCGCGGAGCTCTGTCCACCAAGCCTGGAGCTCCGAATCTGCTTGGATCGTAGCATCTGACGTGTAATAGACAGAGCAGTAGTCGCTGACCCACGTCTCGATGGCAGACCAGATTGCGAGCCCATCAACAGCATATGGGTAGTCCTCAATCAGTAGCCGTAGGTTGTTGGGTTGGCTTGGGTCGGACACTGCAATTCCTCTACAGGAAGTGGATTGAGAAATCAGTGATCAGTAATCAACAAACAAATCTAGTAACTTACTCCGGTGTGAATTTAGGTGGGGCCCAAGTGGGTCCACTTATGATTGAAGTGTGAATTTAGGTGGGGCCCACCTGTGATTGAAGTTAAGCATAGGATAAGAGGGGTGTTCAGCATCAGCCAACGATTGCACACTGATCTGATGATCACAGCAATTTAAGCAGGGTGGAAGAACTGGGAGATGTGTCTCTAGAGTTTTATGTGATTCCCCATTAATTGAGATTAGGCTTCAATGATAGTGAAAATGGACAGTGAGACACTTTTACTACTACAGTCCATTTTGCATGCCCTTTAATTGTATGGCTGTGATCACCCAAGATCTAGTTGTGTTTTCATAATGAGGCTAGACGATTTATACATGTAGGAGGACCCTTTAATCTAAGCTGTTGATCTGGTCGAACCGCCAGTCCATCCTACATTAAGTCATCCATATGATGAGAGTGGACAACTAAACCAATGCTCCATCACTGTTATATAATTACCTTTTGATGAGATCTGCTGGAAGTCCCTGCTCAGTGAAAACCCAGTTCTTGTAAACCACAGAAGACATCTCCATGGCATACTTCCCTGGGAAGACCGGTGCTCTCGAGAACGCCACCAGCATTGATCAGGATCTGCCGGGCCAGTGCATTGATATTCATTGTGTCACGATAATGCGGATTCAAGAGCTTATGGATCGGATGAAGCACGCTCAATTGTCTATTCGTGGCAATCACAAACGGCTCGATCACAGCGTGTGTGTTCAACCTGTAGTTACATGATCAATAATCCAATGATCAAGACCGTCCATCTTCATTCCACATTGCATTATTTTCAACAGGAAATTATCAGATATCATTCATACCAGTGGCTGATCAGCTGATGATAGCCAGAGTCATTCACAGCCACGTATGCTTTAGCCAACTGCCATATTGAGCCCTCAACGCCTTCGTCGGCTGGAGTGAAGACTTTGCTAACCGCGCCATTTTGCTCTCCCTGTGGGTGAGGCAAGCTTAGCTCAATGGCCAACTGGTGCCAAGGTCCCATCATCTTTCAGGAAGAGGATTGTCCTCGTGGCGTAGATCTTGGTCCCGCTCGAGGTCGAGTTTATCCGGTTGACATATGGGATCAATGCATCGTGATGGTTCAAGATGAACAGCTTGTTTTTCTCAAGTGCCTGCATCATTTCAAACCGTTGGATCGTGATAACCATATAAAAAATCAGGTGGCCCATCTAAATGGGCCACATTCAAGATAAGCATATCATGATACCGAAACTGAGTGGTAATCAACTCTAAGGTCCGGCCTATGACATCCAAATAATCCAGATCGTTTAATCGATGGGCATAGCTTGCGAAGCTAACGAACCAAACATTCAAAACAATCGGAAAGATGGTTAGAAACACCACATTATTATCATTTTTAAGTCATGGCCCAAATATTCAAAACAATTTCCATGGGCGTGGCCCACCTGATTTCATATGGACCTTATTTTTAGGTCTAGGGCCTAAGTTTTGGTGTGCCATCTAATAGCTGAAGCAGATTTTATATAATCATCATGGTGGGTCCTGTAAAAATTGAGAGTAAACGTCTCTCCCAACTATTTTCGTTGGTGTGCCCCACACGTCAGATGGTCAGAGTAGATCAACAAACACATCATGGTGGGCCCAGGGTCATCATATGGAGGATTTGGGGCAGTGTTAAGCAATGTGGAGTGGGCTTGGACAGAGCTTGGCCCGGCCCATTGACACCCCTAAGTTACATTAGTCGCCCATACCTCTTCTACTGTTAAACCATGCAAGTTCTTCTCAATGTGCTCTGCTGTTATTGAACTGTTCTGATTGCCATATACTTTCGGGTCCAGATTGCTTGTTGGTGGAAATTCCTGCAAATTACGAATTCTTAATCTCAAAATATCACAAACCGTAATCAAATAAAATGTAATTAGTGAAGATAATCAAACCGTTGAATCTTTGATATACCTGGAGGCGGCCGATGATGACAGGGTTCACTCCAGCAAGCATTTCTCGTCCGAATTCTTCGTCTGTCCTCCAAGCAAATCTGTCAGCTGCCGTCGTATGTGAACACCATGGGAAGAGATCAGAGACATTGACTCATGGGGACCATTCGTGACAGCTACACGTTATAGTGCTCTTACTTGCAAAGGGACAAATGGGCAATCCGATCAATCAGATCTGGCCTGCAGTTTACAATCAGCAGAGCAAAAGGCACACGGATCTGATGATCATGTCCATCAGAAAGTTGGCATTCTTTTCTGTAGCCATCCGCTTCCCAATCCATGGATGGGATGCCTAAAGACATCTGGTTAGGAGTGGCAACGAGGCAGGTTTGGGTCAGCTCGAACTAAATGGGCCCAGAACTGCTACCCGAACCCAACCTGGCACCCATTACCCTATGGCCCGACCATACCCACTTAATGTTCGTCAAGCCCAAGCCTGACCCGCCTTACCCATAATCGGATCGGACTGGACTGACCTGACAGAACCACATTGGGTTCAAGAATGGAATTTGAGGCTAAAGGCATATGCCAGCATTGCCCAATTAATGGATGCAGAATAACCTAAATACATCATGTGTATATAGTTATATTAATTGTCTATTAATTTCTTTGGGATTTAAGCTGGGCCAGGTTGGCTCATCTGGTCCAGCACATTAGCCCATTGACAAGATATCCGGGCTTGTCGGGTTAGGTAGGGTTCGAACCTTCCTTAGAAGCTGGTCGGGCTAGTAAGATGCATACCTTCAATGACCTGAGGAATGGGGAATTTAAGCAGCCTTTCGCCGTCTGTTCGAACTAGTTCTTTGATCATCTCCAATGGGATCATGTCCTTGACCTTGTCCAGGGCAGGGCTGTCGGGCAGTTGGATCCCTCCCTCGTATAGATTCAGTACATCTTGGAATGTATCGAACTCATTCGGCGTGCTGTCGAACAGCGTCTGCAGCTCTGGGATCAAGAACTGAACGATGGATTTGAGAGAATATGCTAGGAAATCCGACATCTTCAAGTGACCAAAACGCTCGTCCCTTGGTACGTAAATGTCAAGGCTTATTAGCGGTAATCTACTCTCCGTTTTTGGGTCTGTTAGATTAGAACAGAGTCCAAGATCAGCGTGAGCAATCGATAACAATCCAACCACTCATTTGCATGCAGTGCATTACAGAACGATCTTGACCATCAAATCTCACCTTTTTTTGTGGGTGGACGGCCTGTTCGTCCCCTACGCGGGTACGGGTACTCTTTGGACCCTCCAAGAACGGGACGTTCAAAATTCGCACCCCTGTCTGGAGCGCCCAGGTCATTGTAGTAAGCATAGTCGTAGACCCGATCCCACTCCTTCAGCTCGCCTGTCCCGTCCCCCCTGAGATTCACAAGCTCGTCTTCCCGATACTTACGTAGCGGCTCTGGTGTACTACTTGGAAGGTAGCTCTGTCAAAAATAAAAATAAAAATAAAAATTAAATAAATAAATTATGACCTTCTATACAGACATGCAGGGTACATATGTGTATCGTTAAAGTTTAAACATCCACAGATTTAATCATATATTAATTTAATAAATTAAAATAAAATACCTGATTCGTAAAGAAGATCCGGTCGGATTTGTAGTTGCTGGCAGGGTAGACCCAGGAATTGCAGATGAAATGGATCCGACCCTTGCCTGGAACATCTTCCAGTGTCAGGCTCTTAAGGAAGAACTCGCTATGGTGCAAGTTCTTTACAATGAAGGCACCTGGATAGCCATGGCTCTGGTCCCACTCAAAGGTGACCTTGAACACTGACTCGCCTGCTACAATCGACACGTTCGACACCCATTCCTTGATATTTGCAGCTTCACCCAACTTTCCTCGATTCCCATTCGCTGTTTAGAGAAAGTGGAATATTAGATCACAATGCAATCAGATTATTCGAATGTCTCATGATTTCACATTTAATAATGCTATTGGCATGTTTTGGCTGTCCCTGATCAAATATCTCCACGGATTCTCCTGTCCGTAACGTTTCATATACAACATCATATCACAGGAGATTTTGAATCCCCACCATTAGGTGGACCACACCGCAAGAAACAGTCGTGATTGAATCCCCACCATTAAAAACTCATGGATTCGAACGGAATGTTTATTTGCCAACCTGTTGATAAGGTCACAAACACCCAGATAAATCAGGTCGGCCCATTTGCAGGACCTAGCATGATGGTTTATGTTTCAAAAGTCATTGATATTAGACAAACAGATCCATCCAATCTCTCTTCATACGGTGGAAACAGATTAGCGCTCTGTGCCGAAAGTAATGGAGGGGGGTGTCTCATGAATTTTGTTAATTAAACATAACCCATCGGTCCTAGCGCCAGATCGATGCACCATCCGGCCACGTGTCCCGTGGAGAGGCTCTGCCACCATATCTCGGGGCGTGACTTGGGTGAGACCCCGGAACCAGCGATGTGGGTGGGACCCTGAACATAGGGCCCACCTGGATGTGTACTTTGTAAATCCATGCCGTCCGTCTGTTTCTTCATGTTATTTTAGGATGCATTCCCAAAAATGAACTAGATGAAAATTTTAGGTGGACCACACCCCAAGAAACAGTTCTCATTCAACCGTGACCATTAAAAACTTCCTGGAGTTCACCGTAATGTTTATTGACCATCCAATCTGTTGATAAGGTCCCGTAGACAGGGATGAAAGGAAAAGATAAATATCAGGTTGATAGAAAACTTTTGTGGTTCACAAAAGGTTTTTAATGGTCATTAATCAGTGTTTCTTATGTTGTAGTCCACCCAAAACTTTCATCTCCTTCATTTTTGGTACCATAATACAAAATAATCTGGAAAAGCATATGGACGGAATGGATTTACAAAGAACACATCCAGGTGGGCCCTAGGTTCAGGGTCCCACCCACATCGCTGGTTCCGGGGTCTCACCCAAGTCGCGCCGCATATCTCAGGGGCGCGGAAGTTCTAGCGCGGATATCCTGCGAAAGCCGCAGGAAGTTCTTGCGCTGGTAACTAAGGTGGGGCCCACAGTAATGTTTTTTGATAAATCCACCCCGTTCATACGTTTTGGGAGCTCATTGTAGGACATGAAGACAAGAATGAACCGGATCCAAGACTCAAGTGGGCCTCACTAAAGGAAAAGGTGGGTAGGTAAATTACTACTGTTGAAACCTCCCTGGGGTCTACAGTGATGTTTTTATGACATCCATACCGTTCATAACGTCATTACTACTGGGATGAACTGGAAACACAAATATTATCCTGATTCGAAACTCCTGTGGATCCACAAATATTTCAACTGTGGACGTTTAATCCTCACGTTTTCGGCCCACTTGAGTCTTGGATCCGATTCAGTTTTGTTTTCATGTCCTAAAATGAACTCCCAAAACGGATGAACGGGGTGGATTTATCAAAAAAATCAACGTGGGCTCCACCTTAGTTTCAAAAACTTCCTGCCCAAGGCTTTCGCAGGAAATCCGCGCCCCATATCTCGTTCCACTGTGTCGCCTGGGGAAGCGGATTTGGACGCGGATTGCCTACGAACGCAGGCATATGCTGCGCAAGGAATCTGGGCGCCCACCGTTATCTTTGTGAGAAATCTACACCATACAACCGTTTTGGGAGTTCATTTTAAGCGTCGGGATCGAAGACTTAAGTGAGCCGAAAACATGAAGATTGAACTTTCACAGTTGAAATATTCATAGGGCCACAGAAGTTTCGAATCAGGATAATATTTGTGTTTTAAGTTCATCTCAGTAGGAATGACATTATGAACGGTATGGATGGCATATAAACATCATTGTGGACCCATAGAGGTTTCAACAGTAGGAATTTTCCTACATACCTTTTGCTTTAGTGCGGCCCACTTGAGTCTTGGATCTCGTTAATTTTTTGTCGCAACACCTAAAATGATCTCACAGAATGGTTGGACTGCGTTGATTTCTCACAAACATCCCCTGCGAAAGCCTTTGGCAGGCATCTCCTCTGCTCGGAATCTAAGTGGGGCTCACCGTGATGTTTGTAAGAAATCCATGCGGTCCAACCGTTTTATGAGATCATTTTAGGGGTTGAAGGATCCAAGACTCAAGTGGGCCGAAAACGTGACGATTGAAACAAATGGTAATCCTCAGATCCAATGTGCTGAAACAAAGGGATCCACATCAAGGATCTCAATAACTAGCAGGTCCCACTTCTGCTTCTTTCAATGGGATACAACGGCCACGCACGGTACTACCACCCAAAATTAAAAATAAAAATACTCATTTTGTTCTATGACGTCCAAAGATTTAAAAAAAAAAAAAAAACCAAAGGAGGAACTTGTAAATTTCCAAACTATCTCTGGTGAGGGAACGGGAAATGAAGAACAGGGACTTACCAGGGTCGGCTTGCTCGGCACTGACGAGTTGGAAAGAGATGCCTTCTCCCACTAACTCGTGTACTCCATCAAGTAAAGACGCATTGAAGTCATTGAAATCCAACACATTCTTCTTCATCAACGCTACTGTTCCTTGTACTTTTACCGTTTTACCCTCATTGTTCTTCCCCGTTAAAGCGTCCACTATGTTACTAAACATTTTCACGAGTGAGAGAGAGAGGAGGAGGAGGGTAGGGGAGAGAGAGAGAGAGAGAAAGAGAGGTGTCGTGGTTTGGTACGTTGGGGAAGGAGAGAAGGGGTATTTATAGGTAGGAGAGAGCGGGAGCTTCCTACCGATCTGATTATTTTAACCATTTTCCGTATGTAAATCCAAGCTCTGTGTGGCCCACCATGTTTTACTTGTGTAATTGTATATCCATCCATTAGTGAGAACCATTATTTTTAGCAGCACACACAAGAGATTAGTCTGATAAAAAATTAAAACATAAATCAACAAACTCTCATGGGACACATCGATGGGAATAATAAAACTGTTTCTAACAATTGGATTAGGCCTGGTGAGTTACACGTGATTTTATGGGTTGGAAGAAAGGTTCGCACCATCGTCTTCCCCTCGCACAAACGTATGCTAGGCATCCCTTCTCCCAAATTTGGTATGGTGTGGCCCACCTGAATTGAGTATATATCCGACATTTTTAAGCCCCAATTCTAAAAACACCTCGAGTGCTCAATTTTGTGCAAACTTGTATCATTTTTTCTGTTTTGCTTCCTTTTTTGTGGGGATTCTTTTCAATTACACATTAGGATTTATTTAGAGTATTTAAACACTTGTTAAATTCATTTGAGGGTTAGTATTAATTATTATTAATTAAAATTTGACTTTTGATGTTTTTCATCTAGTGGATTCGAGATTTTCCTTCATGGATTCGAGGAAGCTTTATTGAAAGGGTCTAGAGAGCTCCTTGGATTTGAAGTAAGCATTCCCTCCATGCGTCAGCCAGCTGGACACATAAGTTTACATCACTCTAAACCATCCAAATGACTGGATATGGCCCGGCCTGAAAATTACCTTGAGAAGACGCTACTTACTATATTTTTCCTTTAAAATTTGGATCCCCAAATATTTTGTGTCTGTGCATTCATTTGATCACACTGAATTGGATGGTTGGAATTCCAGATTTGTATAATTTTAGAAATAATCTCTATCCCAAGATGTAACCCACAATTGGAGGTAGCGTAGATAGCATGTGAATGTGTGGTCCAAGCATTTTCAAGATAAGATGATTGCCAATATTTCCGAGGTGGAGAGAGACATCAAACGGAAGTAGATTAGGTGGGACTCCAGAAGACGCCTAGGCGTTTTAACAGCAGGCTCAGGTTGGATTAATAAGGAGACACGCTAACCCCACTGGTGGGTGGGTGCATTGTGTGACTAACCGTATGGATGCGTTGCCCAGCTCGTTGCATGACTGGGTTCCAAGCCTTGCCTTGTTGGTAGACTATGTGGAGTTTCAACAGGGTCTTGGTTTTGAAACCCATCAGTAATGAAAATCCACGCTGCTGACAGCACCCTTAGGTGTGATGCGCGATTAACTGGGTGATTGCGTTGCAGGACTGACAAAAAAAAAAGCTCGTTGCATTACTAACTTTAAAAAAAAAAGTGAGACCCGGATCCACCGAGGTGAGTGGAAACCTGATTGTAGAGCTCACAGTGATGTGTATACCTTAAATCCACACCGTCCAACTATTTTCAAAGCTCATTTTAGGATATAATACCGAAAATAAAGCATGCCCAAATCTTAGGTGGACCACACCACAGGAAATGAATGACATGGCAGGAAATAGTGGCTAAGATCTAAAACTCAAAATGAATGACACGGCAGGAAATAGTGGGTCAAACCCAAGCTGGACCCCAATGGCAAATTCGTCAATTTGAAAATACGAAACTATCTGCAAGTAGCATTCAAACACAGCCAGCGTCTGTGTGTCTAAAGTGCAAAAAAGAGGCACCTTAAAAGAAAATTTTGAAAGTATGCTGTTTTGGTCAATCAAAGAGAGAGTAAGCGGGTAATCTCAAAGTTTTAAGCAGATGAGGGTAATTATGGAAATAATTGCCATTTCAGATTGAGAACTTTATTTAGGGCTCGCCTGGTATCTCTACTCTAATTCAATAAGAGATTTTTGAATAAGAGCTACTTCAATAAGTCCTTTTTGTTCTAGCTCTGTTTTAAATAAGCTCGTTAGGTAAAATCTCAAAAAAAAAAAAAAAAATCTTCTTTAAAATAAGTACATTTGGTAAAACTTTCAAATAAAAGCTTTTTTTAAGGGTAATTGATGTCATTTTTAAAGATTACAACAATTTTAATATAAGAGCGATCCAAATGGTTGTTTTGGTAGACCATCCATCATGTGGGGCCCAACATTCCTAATTGTTCTTTATGTGGGGCCCCTCAATGTCCACTACCCATCACCCATCACATGGACTCCACATTTGATGTGTCCATAGTGTGGGCCCTACCTTTGAAGTGGGTTGTCCATCATGTGCGGCCCACTTTTGATATCCATTATTCATCATGTGGGGTGCACCTTCTATGTGGATCATCCATCATACGGCCCACTTTGGTTATGGGTTATCCATCATAAGAGACCTTAGATGTCGACCGTCCATTGGTGGGGCCCACTTGATGTGAACTGTCCATTATGAGGGGTCACAGTTTTATGTGGGCCATCCATCATGTGAAGCCCACTCCGTCTATTATGTGGGCCCACCTTGATGTAGACCATTCATTGTGTGGGGCCCCACCTTCATTATGTGTCGTTCATCATATGGGTCTATCTTTGATATCAACTGACCACCATGTGGGCCCACCTTCAATGACCATCATCCATCACGTGGGTCCCACTTTTGACATGGACTGTCCATCAAATGGGACCCACTTGATGCGCATGTTTCATCATGTGGGGCCCCACTTTAATATGAATCATTCGTCATGAGGGGCCCATCTTTGATGTCCACCATCCATCATGTGGGTCCCACCTTTGTTGTGGACCACTATCATGTAGGGCCCACTTGATGTGGATAGTACATCATGTGGAACCCACCTTTGATGTCCACCATCCATCATGTACATCCCACCTTGGCTGTGGACCGTCCATCATGTGGGGCCCAACCTTTAATATGGGTCATTCATCATATAAGCCCACCTTTAATGTCAACCTTCCATTATGTGGTCTCACATTCAATGTCCACCATCTATCACGTGGGTCCTACCTTTGATGTGGAACATCCATCATGTGGGTCTCATATTTGTTGTGGAGCATGTATCATGTGGGGCCCACTTGATGTGGATAGTCCATCACGTGGGACCCACCTTTGATGTCCACCATCCATCATGTAGGTCCCACCGTTGCTATGGACCACCCATCATGTGGGGTTGAACCTTCAAGATGGGTCATTCATCATGTGGGCCCACCTTTAATGTCAACCTTCCATCATGTTGTCCCACATTCAATGTCCACCATCCATCGTGTGGGTCCCACCTTTGATGTGGACCATCATCAGGTAGGGCTTGCTAGATGTGGATCATTCATCAAGCAAGGCCACACTTTGATGTGACTATGCATTATGTAGGCCCACCTTTGATATAGGTCATTCATCATGTGGGGCCCACCTTCACTATGGGTCGTTCATCATATGGGCCTTTTTTGAAGAAATTGTAGAGAGGAGAAGAGTGTAAGATGAGAATTACTTGAAAGGTTTAAGGGTAAACTTGTCCAAAATGTGTACCCGCACAAGCTAAATAAGCTCCGTTTCAAAAAGTAACCCCTCCCCAACTTATTAAATAGGAGCTTATTTGCTACTTTCTAAGAACATAAGCACTTTATTAGACTTTTACCAAACAGTCTAAAAGCTTATTTTTTTTAGAAATGAGCCAATAAGCTCTTATTTGTAGAGATGCTGAACGCCCCCTTAAGTAAAATTGAGGTAACAAGCATCCTAGCTTAACCGTTGGATATAGGGTTATGTTCGGTGATCCAACTGTTGCTCTTACATGATAAACAATCCTGGTGGGCCACAGATGCATACCTTTCATAAGAAGCACGGTATCACGGCCATGGAAGTGGATTGCGTACCTGAGTAACCCAACATGCTTTGTTATGTATCTTATCCACGCTCTCCATCCATTTAACTATGCCAAAATCCAAGCATTTCCAAATCTCAGGTGGACCACCTATCATTGAAATAGGAAATTGAACACCTATCATTGAAAACTTCTTGGGAGCATAGAAGTTTTGAATCAAGCTGATATTTGTGTTCCTTTCATCTATATTTGCGTGACCTTATAAACAAGTTGGATGACAAATAAACATCACTGTAGGGCGTGAGAAGGTTTTAATGGTGGATGTCATTGTCATTATGCCCACTATTTCCCTTAGTGTGTGATGGAGTTTTCCTCCTCAAAACTGTTAGAGGAGAGAAGTTGTTTCAGGGTGAGGTCGGGCGCCTGGGCCATTTAGTGGCCGGGCGACCGAAATTCCCAGAATAGGCAGCATTGCTGCTGGACAGATTTGGCCTCAGCCGGGCGCCCAACGGTCAAAGTGACCGGGCACCCAATGACCCTGCCGGGAGCCCGATCATGTTGGTCCGAGCGCCCGAAATTGGTTTTTTCTCTTGATTTGTTGCTAGACAGTTTTTTGGATTGGCCGGGCGCCAGACGGTTAGGTGACCGGGCGCTCGACCCTGCGCGGACTGCTTGTACGCAGTTTCCTATTCTGGCTCTAATTGCTCCGTTTTTTGTACTTAAGCATTCCAAAACGGGATTAGGGTATCCCATTGTATTGAAAACACGTCCAAAGTGAGAAAGAGAGAAAAAGAGGAAGAGAGAAAGAGAAGAGAGAGAGGAAGCTTGTAGAAGGGAGAAGTTGCTTGAAGAGGGATTCTTCTGCGCAACCGTCGTCTCAGCGCTTCTACATCCTCGGGATCTGTGAGATCACTCCTCCTTTGTTATTCTCTTATTGTTTATCCATCCCAAGTGGGTGAAGAAGGTTTGATCCAAGCGGTGTGTGCTTGAGATCGGTTGTAACAGTTCCCTGAGATAGTGGATTGTTGATCTGGACTAGGTCCTGTGGTTTTTACCTCTTTTGAGGGTTTTCCACGTAAAAACTCATTGTGTCGTGTGGTTGTTTGTTTATTCTTGATTATTGCATTATCGTAGTCCATAATTCTAGTGTATTGGGGGGGCGAGATCCGAAGGTTTGTGTGAAACGCACCCAACAAAGTGGTATCAGAGCGTTCAGGTTGTTTGAACGGTGTGGGATCGGTTCTGAATTATGGAAGGTGGCTCATCAAGGATGATCAGCCTCAATGGTTCTAACTTGACCATATGGAAGGCTAAGATGGAGGACTTGCTCTATTGCAAGGACTTGTATGCTCGAATTCTAGGCATATCGGCGAAGACAAAGTATATGTCAGATGATGATTGGAAGAAAGTGGACCGGAAGGCGGTGGGGTTCATTAGACAATGGTTGGATGATTCGGTTTTCCACCATGTGTCCACAGAGACCTCAGCCGCTAGCCTATGGCTGAAATTGCAAGGGCTGTATGAGAGGAAGACAGCCGGCAATAAGATATTCCTGATAAGACGACTTGTGAATCTCAAGTTCAAAGATGGTGGTTCTGTGGCTGAACACATGAATGAGGTCAGCAACATTGTGAACCAGCTCTCCGCCATGAAGATGGTCCTGGATGATGAACTTCAGGCTTTGCTATTTCTTAGCTCATTGCCTGACAGTTGGGAGACATTGATGGTGTCTCTAAGTAACTCCGCGCCAGACGGAAAGGTATCCATGGATCAGGTAACCAGTTGTCTCTTCAATGAGGAGACAAGGAGGAAGTCCCTAGGGCCTGCTCAACAAGAGGCCCTTGTGACACAAGATCGGGGGAGACGAAAGAACAGAAAGGGCGGAAAGGCCCGAGATAAATCAAGAGGCAAGTCAGTTGTCAGGAAAGATGTTGAATGCTGGAATTGTGGCAAGAGGGGCCACTACAAGCAAGAATGTCACAAGAAGAAGAGTGACAAGAAGGGTAAAGGAAAGGAGAAGGAAGATGAATCGGATTCTACTGCGGTCGCCTCAGATGGTGACGTTGTTGTTATTCTTTCGGCAGATTACGATACTTGTCTCATGGCTTCGAGTCAGGACACCAACTGGGTGATAAACTCGGGAGCCTCGTTTCATGCGACTCCACGCAGAGATTTCTTCACAAGCTACAAGTCAGGTGGCTATGGGACAGTGAAGATGGAAAATTCTGGTGTTTCGAAGATCGTAGGGGTCGGTGATATCTGTTTGAAGACCGATGTGGGCTGCACATTGGTTCTCAGGGATGTGAGACACATTCCAGACCTTCGCCTCAACTTGATGTCAACGGGAAGGCTGGATGATGATGATTATGAAAGCCGATTTGTTGGTGGGCGCTGGAAGCTCATCAAGAGTTCGTTGATCGCTGCCAGAGGAAAGAAGTGTTGCACTCTTTACAAGGCAAGTTGCCACACATCTAGGCCATATGAGTGAAAAAGGGCTTCAGCTACTAGCGAAGAAGCAACTCCTTCCAGACGTGACAGGTAAACCTCTCAAAACCTGTATTGACTGTTTATCTGGGAAACAGCATAGAGTTTCTTTTGTTAAAACTGCTTCTCATATTAATAAAGTACATGCATTAGATTTAGTTTATTCTGATGTTTGTGGTCCTATGAGGACAAAAACCTTGGGTGGGGCATTGTATTTTGTCACATTTATAGATGATGCATCTAGGAGGGTTTGGGTGTATGCTTTGAAATCCAAGGACGAGGTCTTTGGTGTAATTAAACTGTTTCATGCTATGGTCAAGAGGGAGACAGGCAAATCATTGAAGTGCATCCGCACTGACAATGGTGGTGAATACATAGGTGACTTCCATGAGTATTGCAAGTCACTGGGTATACGGCATGAGCAGTCAGTTCCCAAGACCCCCCAACATAATGGTGTGGCTGAGCGAATGAATCGCACAATTGTAGAGAGAATCAAATGCATGTTATCCCATGCAAAGTTGCCCAAGATGGTCTGGGGAGAAGCAATGCACACGGCGGTGTATTTAATAAACAGGTCTCCATCAGCCCGGTTGAATGGAGAAGTACCTGAGAATGTGTGGACTGGACGTGATCTATCGTATAGTCATCTCAGGGTGTTTGGATGCAGGGCATCCGTTCACGTACCAAACGACGAGAGGTCCAAGCTCGACATGAAGATCAGGCAGTGTGTGTTCTTAGGGTACGGTGATGAGAAGTTCGGTTACAGGTTGTGGGATCCGATCGAGAAGAAGCTCGTCAAGAGTAGAGATGTGGTTTTCATTGAAGATCAGTGTATAGAAGACATTGAAAAGCCAGAGAAGACCCAACCCAGTTCAGGTGAACTAGAAGATACGGATCCGATTACTCCTCCCGTGGTACCTAATGACGGGGGAGTACAGCAAGGTGCAGAGAATGAGGGAGTCCCTACAGAAGATGGACAGGGGGAGCAGCCCCAACTTGATCCACTTGTTGAGCTGCAGGTGAGGAGGACATCAAGGGACAGACATCCGTCTAAGAAGTACTCGCCGCATGAGTACATTATGCTTACTGATGGGGGAGAGCCAGAAGACTATTCTGAGGCCCTAGCCGACGAGCATAAGGGGGAGTGGTTGAAAGCTATGCAAGAGGAGATGGAATCTTTGCATAAGAACCACACATATGACATGGTGAAATTGCCTAAGGGCAAGAAAGCTCTGAGCAACAAGTGGGTGTTCAGAAAGAAGATTGAGCAGAAGAATTCACAGGCAAGGTACAAGGCCAGACTCGTGGTGAAAGATTTTGGTCAGAGGAAAGGAATAGACTTCGATGAGATATTCTCACCAGTGGTGAAGATGACATCCATACGGATGTTGCTTGGGTTGGCGGCTAGCATGGATCTGGAGATAGAGCAGTTAGATGTTAAAACTGTTTTCCTCCATGGTGACCTGGAAGAAGAGATCTATATGCGACAACCAGAGGGGTTCGAAGTCAAGGGCAAAGAGCATATGGTGTGCAGGCTTAGGAAGAGCTTGTATGGGCTGAAGCAAGCTCCTAGGCAATGGTACAAGAAGTTCGACTCGTTCATGTTGAAGCATGGATATGACAGAACGGAGTCAGACCACTGTGTGTTCACACGCAAGTTCTCAGACGGTGATTTCTTAGTTCTGCTATTGTACGTTGATGACATGCTCATCATGGGAAAAGACATCAAGAAGATTGACAGGCTGAAACAGGAGTTGGGCAAGTCTTTTGCAATGAAAGACTTGGGCCCGGCTAAACAGATCCTAGGAATGGAGATAACCCGTGACAGAAGCAACAGGAAGCTTTGGTTGTCACAAGAGGGTACATTGAGAAAGTCCTAGAGCGGTTCAACATGAATGCAGCGAAGCCGGTCAGTACTCCACTGGATGGTCACTTCAAATTGAGCGACAAGCAGTGTCCCAAGACGAAGACGGAAGTGGAAGAGATGCGGAAGATACCCTACACGTCAGCGGTAGGAAGTTTGATGTATGCTATGGTGTGTACACGCCCAGACATAGCATATGCTGTTGGTGTTGTCAACTGGTATCTTGCCAATCCTAACAAGGAACATTGGGCAGCAGTGAAGTGGATACTATGGTATCTAAGAGGCTTATCTAGGTTGAGCCTATGCTATGGCGACGAAAAACCTGTGTTAGAAGGCTACACAGATACAGATATGGCAGGTGACATAGACTCCAGGAAGTCTACATCGGGGTTCATGTTCACGTTTGCAGGATGAGCGGTCTCTTGGTAGAGCAAGCTACAGAAGGTCGTAGCATTGTCGACGACAGAGGCCGAGTACATTGCAGTCACAGAAGCGTGCAAAGAGATGTTTTGGATGAAGAGGTTCCTACAGGAACTCAGCCTGAAGCAGGAGGAGCACATAGTCTATTGCGATAGCCAAAGTGCTATTCACTTGAGCAAGAATCCAAGTCAGCATTCCAAGTCGAAGCACATAGAGATTCGGTATCACTGGATCAGGGATACTTTGGAATAAAAGGTGTTACAGCTTGAGAAGGTCCATATGGATGATAATGGGTCAGACATGATGACCAAGGCTTTGCTCAAGGGCAAGTTTGAGGTTTGCAGAAACCTGGCTGGCTTGAAGAAGGCAAATTTCTCCTGAGTCCGAAAGGAGGAGATTTGATGGAGTTTTCCTCCTCAAAATTGTCAGAGGAGAGAAGTTGTTTCAGGGTGAGGTCGGGCGCCCGGGCCATTTAGTGGCCGGGCAACCAAAATTCCCAGAATAGGCAGCATTGCTGCTGGACAGATTTGGCCTCATCCGGGCGCCCGACGGTCAAAGTGACCGGGCCCCCGATGACCCGGCTGGGAGCCCGACCATGTTGGTCCGGGCACCCGAAATTGGTTTTTTCTCTTGGTTTGTTGCTGGACGGTTTTTTGGATTGGCCGGGCGCCCGACGGTCAGGTGACCGGGTGCCCGACCCTACGCGGACTGCTTGTACGCAGTTTCCTATTCTGGCTCTAATTGCTCCATTTTTTGTACTTAAGCGTTCCAAAACGGGATTAGGGTATCCCATTGTGTTGAAAACACGTCCAAGGTAAGCAAGAGAGAAAAAGAGGAAGAGAGAAAGAGAAGAGAGAGAGAGAGGAAGCTTGTAGAAGGGAGAAGTTGCTTGAAGAGGGATTCTTCTGCGCAACCGTCGTCTCAGCGCTTCTACGTCCTCGGGATCGGTGAGATCACTCCTCCTTTGTTATTCTCTTATTGTTTATCCATCCCAAGTGGGTGAAGAAGGTTTGATCCAAGCGGTGTGTGCTTGAGATCGGTTGTAACAGTTCCCTGAGATAGTGGATTGTTGATCTGGACTAGGTCCCGTGGTTTTTACCTCTTTTGAGGGTTTTCCACGTAAAAACTCCTTGTGTCGTGTGGTTGTTTGTTTATTCTTGATTATTGCATTATCGTAGTCCATATTTCTAGTGTATTGGGGGGCCGAGATCCGAAGGTTTGTGTGAAACGCACCCAACAGTGTATTCCACTTGAAATTGGGATATGATTCAATTTTGGACTCATGTCCTAAAATAAGCTGATAAAATGAATGGATGGCATAGACAGGACAAATCCATGGTTGGACCAGTAGCGTTTACTCAGTTCGCAATTCCCGTCCCATAGCCATAGGGGTCGTGAACTACCACAGGAGTGTCTTGTTGGGAGAGTGCAATAAGGAGCTTCAACTTAATTACGTAAGTACCCCTTTCTCTTTTTTCTTTAAATACCTCCTTATGTTTTCTTATAATGCATCTAATGATTTTAAGCAATTAATGGCGCATATTAGAGTGTCCATTTCCATTTTTTCAGACAGCCCAGATGCATATATAGGATTGGTTGCACCCTAATGCACAAGCCACCCAAAATCGCTTTTGTTTATTCAAATAAAACAAGACACCAATTAGATCTCCAGGAAATCAACACACATATAATGATGATAATAATAATAATGATGATGATGATGATGAATATGATAATAAATAAATAAATAAATGATAACAATAATAATAAATAAATAAATATTGTCGAAGGTGTTGAAGCATTTCAACATCATGTCTCATGTTCAAGTGCTACGGAGACACAATAACCCAGTGATGGATGGGTGCATCATGTGACTACCATTTTAGTCCATTACCCAGCTAATAGGTGTGTGCCTTACACGACTAACAAAAAAAAATAAATAAATAAATAAAAAGTCTCTTGTATATTTTTGTGAGGTCCACATTGCTTAGGGAAAGGAAAAGAAAAGAGTATATAAGTGGTAAGCGAAGTCCTATGGCAGAAGTTTCTGCCCTTCATGCTACGTGCAGCCTACCATGATGTTTGTGAGAAATCCACCTTGCTCATATTTTTTTTAGATCATTTTAAGATATTCTACCAAACATTAAGTAGATCCAAATCACAAAAGGACCACACCAGAGGGTACCATTGAAACCCTCTTGGGCTCCACCTTCATATTTATATGACATCCAAACCATTTATAAACTCATTTCCAAGAAGAGGATGATCTGAAATCACCAGAAACTTAGCTTATAAGGAATTTTTGTGCCCACATGAATGTTTCAACCATGATCATTGAATCCCAGCTTTTCCTCTCGCATGGCTCACTTGAGTTTTGGATTCACTTGAGTTTTCCTCTCGCATGGCTCACTTGAGTTTTGGATTCACTTCAACCATGATCATTTGGCATGACCTAAAATGACCTCATAAAATGGATGGATAGGATAGATTTCTCACAAGAGTTTGGATCCTCTGTTAAAACCAAGCAGGAAAATCCTGCTTGGCACCATTCTGATTGGTCCACCTCAGCTTGACTGTATAAGAGCTGCCTCAGCTCTGACACAGTCAGGCTAAGGTGGACCAATCAGATCAGCAGCAACAGCAGAGGTTCTCTACTTGATTTTAACAGAGGATCCGGATTCTTCTCACAAACATCACGGTGGGCCCTTTTGACGCTGAAAACTAGTCAACAGACGATGTGAGATGGTTTGTATGCGAACGAACGCGACCGATATCCTTCGTTGAGGCTGAAAACTGGGCTTGGATCAGAGGTCTAGTTGGTCCTGCGAAACACCACAGAAAACAATAAGGGGGTGGCTGGGATCCAGCCGTGAACCCTCCGATGCCTAAGTTAGTGATTACCTTTGAGAATGATAAACACTAATTTGAGAGAGATATCTTTTTCATACCTGTATTCATAGCGTTCTCCAACATTTATAGGCTTCGACAGAGATCTTCTAGGCTAGAATCGTGACTGATATCTAGGGCCGAATATTCAGGCGGGTATCTTGGGCCGTTCCGATCTTGGGGGATGGTTTCCAACTTTATGCCGGTAAAAGTGGAGATAAGGTCGTTTTCTATTTAACTCAGCTTTGAGCCAAACCGACCTATTAGCTGCAATACGAATTGACCTCTTAGCCGTGATCCGAACTGACCAATCAAAAATGGATCGTCTTCCTTTGCTTTTATCTCTTGGTGACCGGGTCGGCTCCTTGCCGGATTTATCCCACAACAGCTGCCCCCCTGCTTCCGAGGTGGGTTCTCTCAGCTCGGAAGCAACCTTCAGTGGTAACAACTGATTTTACATTGGCGGCAAAAGTGCATTAAATGTGTCGATTCGAATTTTGAAAAGATGCAATGATGATTGTACGGCGCGGCAGGCTTTTATTTTGGCTGGCGAATGGCATATTGACATGTGGTGGGTCATGTCAAAAGACACGTCGGTTCGCTCTTTAAGGCAATGGGCGCGTGCCGTGTGGCGGAAGCAGGGTTTAGCTGCTGTCATCTTCCACAGTATAAATACTGTACTTAGGTAAATTTTTTAAGAATTTACCCGACTCCCTGCTGCGCCCTGTTACTCTCCCTTATTTTTTTTCTTCAAATCCAACTTCTTTAGCTGGTCCCGTTCTGAAGGGTGATCCGGTACGTTGATCCTTTATCCGCCTTGCTTCCCCTTTTATTTTTGTTTTCTAGGAAGACATGTCTGGTTCGGAAGAAAGTTCTTCACGGACCCTGTCTATCCCTCAGCCTATTGGAGAGTCCCAATTAGGGGAAGTCCAACCAGTTCCCGTTGAGTCCCCGGGGAGAGCCCCATTGGCGGAGACTCCTTCCTCTTTTACTTCAAATGAGGTTCCTGTAGCGGGTACCTCCGGGAGGGTAGTCGAGAGGGTTTCTAAATACCCGGCCAATCTGATATGGACCAATCTTACTCAGTCTGACCTAATTAGACTTAGGTCAAAATACTGTATTTCGGGAGCAATAGACCTTCGATTGCCCGGTTTAGATGACTTTCCGACCCGCCCTCCAGGAGATCAGATAACCGTATACGCTCAATTTTTTTAGGCCGGTTTTCGCCTCCCTCTGATTCCTATTGTAAGGGAATATCTTTCTCAGGTAAACTTGGCCCCGGGCCAACTGGCTCCCAACTCCTGGAGAACTTTGATAGGATGCGTTGTCTTGTGGCGTCAAGTTCACGGGTCGGATCCAACTGTGTCCGAGCTGATGAACCTATATCAACTGAAGAGCCATCCTGATTCCCGGGGATGGTTTTACTTGTCGCCTTGGGGGAGAAAAGGGCGCCGCCTCATCGATGATCAGCCCTCCTTAGTTCATGGATGGAAGGGGGAGTGGTTTTTCGTCTCGAAAGGTTGGAAAGGTCCTCGGCCCGAAGTCAACTCCCCAAGTAATCGTGTACGCAACTGGTTTTCTGTCCCAGGTCGGGTCGGCGAACACTTTCCTTTGCCACGTTTTTTTTTTAACTCTTCCTTTCTCTTCTCAATTCGTGCAGATCCTCCCAGCTTGAGCTCGAAAGAGGAAGATCGCATAGCCGCATTGTGGGAGCTAGATCCAAACTTCCGCAGCATCAAGGTTCTGTTGTCTTTCGAGACCCTATCAAACGTGGGCATCAACCCCCGAGGTAAGCATTTGTTCTTGTCGAATAAGTCAATTCCGTTCTAACTTTTCAGCTCATTTATATATATGCGCCAGGTATGTCTACTTCGGCCCCGCGAAGAAAGTCGTCAGTTTTGACCACTGAAGAGAAAGAACAAATCAGGGAGAAGAAGCGGCAGAATGTGGCTACGAGGCGTCCACGAGAACACCCTTCTGCTGCCCCAGCAACCGACATTCCTCCACAACCGGCTCCCGAGGTGATCCCAGAGGCGCCCGCTGCTGAAGTTGAGCTACCCGACCCCCCTACGATGCTTAAACCTCATCCTTCCCAAGTCATAGACTTGGTGGGGGGCACCGAGGCTGGTCCATCTGGGCAATCTGCCCAAGCCACACCGGTTCAGTCTTCTTCTGCTATCCGCCGAGGACCAGAGATGCCGCCTCATTTGTATAACTTGTGCAAATGGGCATACAAGGCAGTTCTTGAGGCCGAGGTGGATATAATGGCGAAGGCTCCTGCACTTTCTCTGCTCAACACTCTGGGGGTCTTTGGGACCAAGGTATGATATAGATTCTGTCTTGCTATAAAAACAGCCATTTTACGTACCTTGTATATTTATTTGTTGATTTTTGTGTAGGTGGCCTACGGATGCCAGCTCCTTCGGGAAGAGATCACCCGTGACAAGGGAACGATCTCTAGCCTTGAGGGGACACTTGTGGCTACCAAGCGCTCCCTGGACGAGGCCACGAAATTCAGGGAGGAGGCGGCGAAGGCCTTGGACGCTCTAGAACACGAGATCGCACTTCTCCAGGCCGAGCTATCGAATAAGGAGAGGGCGGAGGCTAAGCTCATCATCCAAATTGAAGAGCTGAAGGCTGCCGAAGGGTCTGCGCGGTCGGACCTGGCGAAGGTCCAATCAGAGTTGGAGGTTAAAGTTGCCGAGGCCGACGAAATGTTCGACTTTGGCTACGAAAAGTGCCGGATGACGGTTCAGAGCCGTCACCCAGACTTGGACCTCTCCTTTCTTAACTCCGAGGTGGAGGAAGAAGACAACTCCGTTGTTGCCGCCGAGCCGACTGCTGATCCCACCTCATAGGATGTTTCTATGTTTTTTTCTTTTTTTTTAGCCCATTTGTTGGGGCCTTATATAACATATTCATCCTGTAATTCTGACCCTTTTGTGGTCTTGCAATTGAAATATTTCTTTTTTGATCTATACTTGTACTTCGTCAGATTTTTTATTCAATTGCTCTTTTTGGAGTTATTTTCGCTGAATTTATCCCTTTACTTCGTGGCCGAGCAAATTAGATCGTAACCAAAGCATTTAGGACTTGCGAAAATAATGGTCGGTTCGAAGGTTTCGACCGAGACCGATCTCGATTCTAGAACTTGGCTCTGGGCGGTAATGTCCGCTGAGCATAAATACGGCTATGGGCGAAATTAGCCTCTGCTCGTATTTCAAATTTCCTGATAGGAGTATGAGAAACAAATACTTAGCTTTTATTGATAGTAGATTTTCAAGTGCTCTGCATTCCATGGATGGGGTAGGGCTCGACCTTGCATGTCTTCGAGCCAATAAGTCCCGGTTCGAACTGTTATTATGACTTTGTACGATCCATTCCAGTTCGGATTGAACGTACTTGCTATCTTATCCTTCTTCTCCCTTACATTCCTTTGTAGGACGAGCTCTCCTACTCTGAACCGTCTTTCTTTGACTCGAGAGTTGTAAAATCTAGCAACACGCTGCTGGTAGGCTGCGATCCGAACCTGGGAAGCTTCTCGGGCTTCTTCAAGCAAATCAAGATTTGCGCAAAGCTCGTTCTGATTCTGGTCGGGTTGATAGTTATTGATTCGGTTAGTCGATAGCCCTATCTCGACCGGGAATACGACTTCCGCCCCGAACGTTAAGGAGAAAGGAGTTTCTCCTGTTGTTGACCGAGCCGTGGTTCGGTACGCCCATAATATTTCGGGAAGCTGTTCAGCCCAAGCTCCTTTGAATTCACGAGCTTAGTCTTCAGATGACCTTTAATGATTTTGTTGATGGCTTCGACTTGTCCATTAGCTTGAGGATGATGAGGAGATGAATATATATTTTTTATGCCCAAGTTCAAGCAAAAGCTCCTGTATTTCGCGCTGTCAAACTGAGGCCCGTTGTCCGTAACGATCGTATTTGAGACACCGAACAAGCATATAATCGACTTCCAGATGAAGTCCGTTGTTTTTTTTTCGGTAATCTTGGCGAGAGGTTCTGCTTCGACCCACTTGGTAAAGCAATCGACAGCCACGATTGCGTACTTAACCTGTCCCTTGCCAGTTGGAAGAGGACCGATGATATCGACTCCCCATTGCGCGAAGGGCCATGGTCCGGACATCGGAGTAAGTTCCTTGGGAGGTGTGTGAGGGACTGGTGCAAACTTTTGGCATCTATCACATCATTTGACCATTTCTCGAGCATCTTTTTGAATCATTGGCCAATAATATCCCTGATGTATTGCTTTCTGGGCCAGCGCTCGACTTCCTGAATGGTTTCCGCATGTGCCAGAATGAATTTCTCTTAAGACGTAATTGGCTTCATCTGGTCCGAGGCACCGGAGGCAGGGTAACAGAAAACCCTTCTTATACAATATATCGTCGATCAGTGTATACCGAGCTGACCTATATCGTAACCATCGTGCTTCGTTCTTTTCTTTGGGTAGAACACCTTCTCGTAGAAAACGGACAATTGGTTGCCTCCAGTCAAGATCGGTGGAAACAAGGTATACTTCACTGGTATGATCGTCAGTGATGCTTCTTTCGGGGAGGATTTCGATAGGAATGGTCCTTCCGAGCTCGTCATCTCCTGCCGACGCCAATTTGGCGAGTGAATCCGCATGAGTGTTATAGGTCCTCGGTACTTGGATGATTTTGCAGCAATCAAACCGAGCTGATAACTCTTGATATTTTAACAAGTATGCCAACATCTTTTTTCCCTTTGCCTGATATTCTGATGTTGCATGACCTACGACCAATTGTGAATCGCTGTATATTGTAATATTTCGGATCCCGATCGCCGAGGCTAATCGTAGCCCGGCAAGGAGAGCTTCGTATTCGGCCTCGTTATTAGATGCTCTAAACCCGAATCTTAGGGCATATTGGACTTTTATGCCATCGGGAGAGGTTAAGATTATCCCTGCCCTGCAGCCCTGGGAATTTGACGAGCCATCGATGTGTAGCTGCCATGTAAGCGCGGTCGTACCTTTTTTCGAAACAGGTTCTTTGATGTCTCCTTTAGGAGTGGAGTCATCTTCAAGGTCAGAAGGGTCAGTGAGCTCGGCAATGAAGTCGGCCACAGCTTGGCCTTTGATCGCTGTCCGGGGCCAGTATTGTATGTCGAATTCACCGAGCTCGATGGCCCAGCGTGCGAGGCGACCTGATGTTTCTAGCTTCTGTAGTACTTGCCACAATGGTTGGTCCGTTAGTACCACTATTGGATGCGCTTGGAAATAAGGTCGTAGCTTTCTTGCTGAAGTCATCAATGTCAGAGCTAACTTTTCTAAGTTGGAATATCGGGTTTCCGTGTTGAGGAGAGCTTTGCTGACGTAGTATATTGGCCTTTGAGTACATTGGTCGTCTCGGATTAAAGCCGAACTTACTGTTGCGGAGGACACCGCCAGGTACAGTAGTAGCTCTTCTCCTTACGCAGGTTTGGACAGTAACGGTGGTGTACCGAGGTATGCTTTGAGATCTTGGAGAGCTTGTTCGCATTCTGGCGTCCAGGTCATCTCGTTGAACTTGCGAAGTTACTTGAAAAATGGAAGACACCGATCTGTAGCTCTAGAAACGAATCTGTTGAGTGCAGTGATCCGCCGGGTGAGACGCTGTATCTCCTTCACGGTGGTTGGCGAGCTCATTTCGACTAGTGCGCGGATCTTTTTCGGGTTGGCTTCTATTCCTCTCTGATTTACGATGAACCCAGGGAACTTCCCCGACCTTACTCTGAAGGCGCATTTACTGGGGTTGAGTTTCATTCCGTACTTTTTCAAAATACTGAACATAAGTCAGAGATTGTTGACGTGATCTTCGGATTTCAGGCTTTTGACGAGCATATCGTCTATGTAGACTTTCATGGTCTTACCGATTTGTTCGGCGAGCATTTTGTTTACCAAACGCTGATACGTCGCTCCGGTATTTTTAAGTCTGAATGGCATTACCTTATAACAGTAAAGCCCTCGATCGGTGACAAACGCTGTTTTTTGCCTATCAGGAACATGCATCTGTATCTGGTTGTATCCGAAATATGCATCCATGAAACTAAGAAGCTCGTATCCCGAGGTAGCATCTACGAGCTGATCTATATTCTAGGAAGCGGGAAGCTGTCCTTAGGGCAGGCTTTGTTGAGGTCGGTGTAATCGATACAGACTCTCCATTTTCCATTGGCTTTTTTAACTAGAACGACATTGGGGAGCCAATCGGGGTAATGGACTTCCTGGATGAAACAGCTTGGCGCAACTTTTTTATTTCTTCTTCGATTGCGGCATACCTCTCTGCGTTGAAGGCTGCTGTTTTTGGTGGATTGGTTTAAAGGATGGGTCGACGTTGAGACAGTGAACCATCACTTCAGAGTTGATTCCAGGCATGTCCTTGTGGGACCATGTGAAAATGTCCGTATTTTCTTTCAGGAAAGTGATCAGTCCTACCTGGACACTGTTGTCTAATTGAGATCCGATCTTGACGACCAAGCTCGGGTCATCATCAGACACAGGGACGTCTATTAACTCCTCGGCTGGCGAACCACATTCTGTTGTTTCTTCCCTAGGGTCCAGCAGAGTCGTGTGTGAGACGACAGAGATCATATTTTTATTTTTCCCACGTAGCGTCAGCTCGTAGCATCGGCGAGCTTCCTGCTAGTCTCCTCTGACTACACCGATCCCGTCATCAGTTTCGAATTTCATGGCCAGATGATAGATAGAAATGCCGGCTTTTAAGGCTCGAATGATGGGCCTGCCGATAATCGCGTTGTATGCTGATGGAGTGTTAACGACGAGAAAATCAACCATGATCATCTTCTGGTTGGGTTCTTCTCCTGCTGTGACCGGTAGGGTTATTTCTCCTTCAGGCATGATACAATCTCCTGTAAATCCGGTTAGAGCAGTTATGACCGGTCTTAACCTGGACCGATCAATTTTCATTCTGTCGAATGCCGAGGCATATATGATGTCGGCAGAACTCTCAGTATCCACCATCATTCTATGGAGTTTTTTATTAGCGACCACCATTGATACTACGAGAGAATCGTCATGTGGATGTAGCACTCCTTCAGCATCTTCTTCGGAAAATGAAATCGTGCGACGAACGACCTTTGGAATCTTTGAGGGCCTGCTGGTCAGATTCACTTGGAGCCCTGGTTCAGAGGTTCGCCCTTGACGAACGTAGGACTTGCGGGCGCTGCCAGAATCACCTGTGGTTGGCCCGCCGAAGATCATATGGATTTCTTCCAATGGGTCGTTATTCACCGGTTCTCTGTCCTCTTCCCGAGCCGAGGACCTTTGATCATCCGGACGCTGTGCAATATACTCTTTCAAGAAACCCTGCCGGATGAGAGTTTCGATCTGTCGCTTCAAGTCGAAGCAATCTACCGTGTTATGCCCGTGATCTTTATGGTATAAACAGTATTTGCACTTCGACCTTCTTCCCGGGTTGGTTTTAATATTTGCGGGCCGTCCGAACATTTGTTTGTCTTTCTCGGCCAAGAACACTTGCTCGATCGTTGTTTTGAGCGGGGTATATTTCTCGAACCGTGGGGTCGAAATTTTTGCTCCTCGCGGTGTAGTGTTCGAATTTGGTGACCTGCGATCGGGACGGTGCCTCTTGGTGCTGTTCTCTTTTTTGCGGTCCTTCCTCTTATGGGACGACCCCTGGGCGTTCACCAGTTCTTCTGCGTTTATGTGCTTTGCAGCCCGATCGAGGAACTCAGCCACTGACTGAAGAGGTTGTTCCCCTATCAACCAGAGGAGCTTTTCATCACGTAATCCCCCGATCATCGTATGTAGCAACACATCCTGAGATAGGTTTTCTACCTGAACTGCCTCGGCGTTGAATCATGAGAGATAATCTTTCAATGATTCATTATCTTTTTGTTTGACTGCAGCAACGTGCGTAGAATGTTTTCTTGGATCGGTGCTCCCGATGAATTGGGTCGCGAATGCTCTGCTCAGTTTGGTAAAAGAGGAAATGGACCTTGGCTTCAGATTGCGGAACCAGGTCCATGCCGAGCTAGTTAGGGACAAAGGGAAGGCCTTACACATGATGTGCCCATTAACTCCGTGGAGTTCCATTCGAGCTTTGAAATTTTCGAGATGTTCAGCTGGATCTCCTATCCCGGAGTATTGCTTGAGCTGAGGAATTTTGAAGCCTTTCGGAAGAGGTTCCCCACGAATCTCATCAGTGAACGGGGATTCAGATGAATCCACGAGGACATCTGCTGCAGTTGGAGCCCGGGCGCGTTGTGCTCTTTGGATATCGCCAATCCTTTCCCGAAGCTCCTTCAGCTCGGCCTCAAGAGGAGTGATATTATCGTCCACCTGATCCTGCCCTTGACTAGCTCGGGCAGATCACCTTTCTTCTATTCTGTGTCTTAGGTCGTTTGAGGGAAGCCCCGCGGCTGGTCGAAGCCTCGAACCTGAAGCTCGGCTGACAACCTCTTCCTCGTCGGCCTGAGGATGGTTGAAAATTGATCGAGGTAGATGAGAGCTTTGTTGCGGTAGCTGAGGTTCCGGGTTGGTTTCGAGGACGGGTGAAGGTCGAGCTAATTAAATTGTTTAGCAATGCTGCAATTTCATCCAGTTTCCCGTCCACATGCTCGAATCGTCTGTCCACTCCACCCAAACGTTCTGCAACGCCTCCAACTTGCTCTTCTAATGTGGACAGTCTGGCCCCGCGGTTCCGGGACCTCTGCCGTCCACTTAGAAGATTCAGGTGGCGAGACGAACTTTCAAGGTGGAGGACCGGAGTTTCATGGATAGGCTCTTCATTTTCAGAATGCGGCTCATAGGAGGGATCAGCATTTGCGGGAGCTTTGCCCTTCCTATTGCCTCTTCCACCAGCCATTAGTTGCTGTCTTTGAACGAAGGATTTAGTAAATGGATAAAAATTTTGTCGTCGTTCCCACAAACGGCGCCAATCTGTTGACGCTGAAAACTAGTCAACAGACGATGTGAGATGGTTTGTATACGAACGAACGTGACCGATATCCTTCGTTGAGGCTGAAAACTGGGCTTGGATCAGAGGTCTAGTTGGTCCTACGAAACACCACAGAAAACAATAAGGGGGTGGCTGGGATCCAGCCGTGAACCCTCCGATGCCTAAGTTAGTGATTACATTTGAGAATGATAAACACTAATTTGAGAAAGATATCTTTTTCATACCTATATTCACAGCGTTCTCCAACATTTATAGGCTTCGACAGAGATCTTCTAGGCTAGAATCGTGACTGATATCTCGGGCCGAATATTCAGGCGGGTATCTTGGGTCGTTCCGATCTTGGGGGATGGTTTCCAACTTTATGCCAATAAAAGTGGAGATGAAATTGGTTTCTATTTAACTCAGCTTTGAACCGAACCGATCTATTAACTGCAATACGAACCGATCTATTAACTGCAATACGAACTCACCTCTTAGCCGTAATCTAAACTGACCAACCAGAAATGGGTCATCTTCCTCTGCTTTTATCTCTTGGTGACCGGGTTTGCTACTTGCCGGATTTAATATGCACCACCTACGATCCAAGACTTTTGCAGTAAAGCCGCGTCCTGAGTGGGTCTGACAGGCATCTTATCTCGATAGACTTGTCAGATGTCCTTTCCGTGGAGGATTCACGTGGAAAACGGAGACAGACTGGGTAACCTATCCCGTAGGCCGAGTAGAAATCAATATCGAAGTTTGGAGCCTTTGGTCGACCCGAAGCACCGTATCCGTGTGCCTCCCAGACATTCCTCCACATGTGTGCTGCTCAAATGAAATCTAAACCGTCCAATTAGCAATATAAATACTGGGTGGACCATGGTTTACAACCAATCATTTATTCCAGGACTTTATAAATTGGATATAAAGTCATATTTCCAAGATCCATGATGAGCCTTGTACTGAATGGGGGCGATCATTATTCCAGGACTTTATAAATTGTATATAAAGTCATATTTCCAAGAGATCGATGATGAGCCTTGTAGTGAACGGGGGCACCTGCGTAACATCTTTAAAGAGAGGGTCCATGTTTGGAGTTAAAGAGATAAAGGATTATAATGTTACAATATTTCAATTTGTCTTTTTCAAAAGAGTAGTTAGAGCCGCCCAATTTGTTAATGAACTTCCTAAGAGCTTATGTGATTTTTCAACTTTGCTGTAAATATTTGGTAAATAAATAATTATGAGTTTTTCATAATGTTTGAAAATATATACCTTCATATATCTGCTTCAAAAGCTAGTCCAAACGAATTGGTTTAAATTTATGGGCCCCATCATGATACATAGGACATCCACCCAGTCCATCTATTTTCCCATACCATTTTGAGGCATGAGCGGAAAAACAATGACCATAAGAAGTTTTTAACAATAAGTGTTCGATTCCTTTTTTTCCTAAGGTATGGTCCACTTGCTCTTTGGATTTGCCTCACTTTTTACGTATGCATTAAATTCATCTTACATAATGGATGGACAATGTGGATAAGTCACATATATCACGGCAAGTCCCTCATATATTTCACAATTACCTCGTTTTAAGTGTTCAAAAAGCATGTCAAATCAAGCATTAGTAATGAGGCAGTAATTCCTTAAGAAAATAATCATTACCCATTTACATCTTATTTGCAATGGATTTGGAAAATCAAACAAGCCTAAATGAACTCTAGCTATGGATTTTCTATAGCTTCAAGTTTATTTACAAAATTTAGTGGCTCCGTCATTGCCCTCTGGATGATCAAAATAAAGTAAAGTTCATCAATTCCCAACATGAGAAAGGGCTAGTTCTCATTCAAGTTGACATTGACCCTTTATGAAAGAGGGGAGAGTTAGATTAAACATGGTTGAGAGGGAGAGTTAGTTGCTCAATTGGACAATTTTCTTATTGAACATTCCTCTTATATCTTTATCCTAGGCCATGAACCTCCTTTTGATTTTTTATTCACTCAATTTTTATATTTTCCATTCAAATTCAAGTAGAAGAAAGGAACGAAAAAAAAAAGAAAAAGAAAAGAAAAAAGAATTGAAGCTGTTAACTCCACAAATGATCTTGTGTTGGCCCATGCATGACTCTCTTAAGGGGTTTAATTGAACAAAAAGAGCCTAAACACACGTTATAACTTTCAAATAACTTTGTGATCAATTATTCATTTCACATGTATGACATATTGTTGGAAGGTTATCGCTGAGCTAATGCCCTCGGCAATAATTCAAGGCTAGTTATCCCCCAAACGGCTTCAAAAAGTTTAATCATTTTAGGAATAAAATTGGAGTCTTAAGTTAAAATTTTGTTCAGCTAATTTCATTTTTTTTCTCCCTATTTTTAAGGTTCTAAAAGTTCATTTAGGGTCCAAAGTCTTTGTATTAGTTATATAAGAGTTGTTTATAAATTTTAATATGATTATTATTATTTTTAGTAATTTCTAGTATTTTAAAAAAATATTCTATTTCAAGTTAAATTAAGGGATAAAATTTCTTTTATTTATATAATATCATCATTGTAAGTAGCACTTTATTCAATTATATCAATTATATTTCTTGTTTTTTAATATTTTTTCCCTATAAATTTAAGAGTTGTGCTTTTGTACCTCATAGGTTACTGACTCTAATAGCAGGAAACTGCTTAAAGAGCATGAAGTCAACCCTCTTTTCTGTTGGTCATGCAACGCACTGCGCAAGGCACCCACACCATTAGTCACACTATGCACCCACCCATTGGTAAAGCTGGACACAAACTGAGTTTGATCGTTCAAATCGACTCGGTAAAACTATGTTCGAATAAAAAGTCTTCGTGTTCAAACTTTGTTTGAATACATAGGGTCTATAAGAAAAAAAAAATCGAGTCGGTTTCAACCACAGCCCTATTTGACTCGACTCGAACTCAACTCAAATATTGACCGACTCGACTCATTCATTCGACTCAGTTATATATATATATAAGAGAGAGAAAGAGAGAGCAGGTTTGATGACAAATAAACATGACTATGGGCCCTAGGAAGGTTACGATGGTGGACATCATTTTCCTCACTGTTTCCTATGGTGTGGTCCACTTGAGCTTTGTATCTACCTCATTTTTTGTTTAATGCCTCAAAATGAGTTGTACAAATGGATGGACAGAGTAGATTAAACAAATACATCATGGTGGGACCCTCAAAGCTTTGACACCAACTTGTTGGCTGGTGTTCATGTCATCAGCCAACTCACGTCTGTGGATTAAGTCCTACTAGTCTACCCCCACAAGGACCTATCTTGAGACAAACAATCTCGTCAGTGCTCTATGAGGCCCATAGTGATATATTTGTTTATCTAAGCCGTCTGTCCATTTTTTAAAGATCATTTATGACATTATCTAAAAAAGAAGTAGATCAAAGGCTTGAGTGGACCACTTATAGTTTTTTATTTAGTTAGTTAAAAACTTTAGACCTTGTGATTTGCCATTTGTGATGTGTACTTTGTGAACACAGCAGTATTTACTATTCAGTAGTAGAAAAATTATTGTCAAGCAAAAAAGGAATGTTCGAACTTGTTCAAACTCGTAAAAATTGTTCGAAATTCACAAGTTCGAAGTCTGAAATCCATAAGTTCGAACATGGTTGGGCCAGACCTAACCGAGTTTGAACAGAGCCACCCACTTCGAATGTTTGTTCGAACATTGTTCGAACACACCCACTCAAGCAACTGAATGATCTGATTTGGTCCATGTTCGACTTGGATCGGATCGTTGTCCACCTCTACCCATCGGTGGGGTTAGCGTATCTTGTTAGCATTCGAACTTGAAACCTGCTGTTAAAATGCCTAAACATCTTCCAGCTGGGCTAACTGGCAAGACAGCATGAAGTCAACCCTATTAATCGGGTGCATCGTTCTCTTCATCCTAAAAGTAGACTCAATCAATACCCATGTGGGCCAACCCAGAAAATTATACCCACAAATGTTTAAATTCAAGTTGTTATGGCCCCACCTGATTTTTGAAATACTATTGTTTTTGTGCACTTCTTATGTCCTGATGAGGCACATCATATGAGTGGATGAGATGGCATAGAAAGACCAGGTGGACCCTACACAAAATTAAGGGTGCATCAGTCTCTTCATCCAAAAATAGACTCAATCAACACTAATGTAGGCAACCCAGAAAACTTATACCAAGAAACCAATAAATTCACTTGATTTTTTAAATACAGTGTTCTTTATGCACTTCTTATGTCCTGATGAGATTCATCAAATGAATGGATGGCAAAGAAAAGCTCAGGTGGGCCTTACACAAAATTAACGGTGTGCGTTCCATCCTACGTTTTATTTCCAAGGTGTGAGTTATAGATGGTTAAGGGTTTTGGCTTACGAGGAAGAGCTGCCCACGTGGCTCTTGGTGCGACCGACACAATGCGGCTCTTTGGAATCTTGCAGGCTTTCCACGCGAGGTGGTGAAAATATATTATCTAAATGATACATGTGGAAATAATCTTACACGAGAATTAAGCATGTCCGACCCTTGGGTTCAATTGAATGTGCGAACGATCCAATCATCAATCTGGACCGTCCATTCATCTTTGCACTATTCAGTGGGTAAAGTCGTTAAAGTCACTACGACTTCCTCCAGTTGGATAATCCTAACCTTGGGTTGGAGCCTGCGTGTACATAATCGAGATACATGACAATGGTCCACCAATTGAAAATATCCCAAAGATTGGATTTCTAGGATCTCCGAATCTGGGTTTTTTTGTTTTTTTGGGAGTGCTCCATCCACGGTGGGGCCTACCTTATCAACAATCTGTATCATTAAAACATGGCCCCACCTGTATAAACTAAAATCTGAGCATTCTTAGATGACGCGGATTGGGTACTGCCTTCTGCAAATCGTTTTATCACCGGGAACGGATTAGGTGTTACCTAAGTAGCACTTTAATAGGTGTTACTGTTACCTTACCGTAGGGCCTACCTTGATGATGTTCTGTATTTCCATGCCGTCCATCCGTTTTTCCAGCCCATTTTAGGGCTTTATCAAAAAAATTAAGCAAATCCAAATATCGATCAGATGGACCACACCACAGGAAATAGTGGTGATTGAACGCCTACCATTAAAAACTTCCTAGGCCAACCATAATATTTATTTGCCATACAACCTACTGATAAGGTCCAAAAGACGGAAAATACAAAGATATGCTTAATCGAAAACTTGTGGTCTAACGGTCATTCATGTTTCCGGGGTATGGTCCAGCTGAGATTTTGATCTGCTTAATTTATGGAATCATGTCCTAAAATGATCTAGAAAACGGATGGACGGAGTAGATATACAAAAAAAATCATCAAGGTGGGCCCCACACGATAAGGGTAACACCCATGCATTTTTAAAGTTCATTTTAGGGCATGATCTCAAAAATGAAGCAGATCAAAATCTTAGATGGATCATACCACATGAAACAGTAGTGATTGAATCCCCACCACTAAAAACTTCATGGGGCCCCTGGAATGTTTATTTTCCATCCAACTTGTTGAAAAGGTCAAAAATACCGCGATGAAAAGACCACACAAATAAAAGCTTGATCCAAAACTTTTGTGGCTCATGAGAAGTTTTTAGTGATTGAGTACCACTTTTACTGTATTACAATCCACTTGAGATTTGGGTCTACTTCATTTTTGGGACCATGCTCTAAAATGTGTTTTCAAAATGGATTGACCATGTGGATGTAAGAGACACACATCACATAGTGAAATCCATGGCCAGGAATCCACTTGTTGGGATGTGTTTCACAAAACCTTAGGATCTCGCCTCCCAAACTACTAAAATTATGGGATATGATAAAGCAATAAACTAAATCAAATCATCAACCACACGACGCAAGAGATTTTTACGTGGAAAACCCTTAAAGAGGTAAAAACCACGGGACCTCGTCTAGACAAACAATCAACTATCAAGGGAATCGTTTACAACCTCGATTACAAGCATAACCTGCTTAGATCTAACATTCTTCACCCACGCAGGGATGGATAAACAGTAAAAGGACTAGAAACTGAAAAATCTCACCAAGCAGAGGACATTGAAGAGCCGAGACGTCGTTGCACCGTGAATCACCTTCGCGAGCAAAGCCTCCTCTTCCAACAAGCTTCCTCTCTCTTTTTCTCTTCCTCTCTTCCTATTTTTCTCTCTCACACACCTTGGATGTGTAGTATATCAAGTTAACTTCCTAAATCCCGGATTAGAGGCCCTCTTATAGAGTTTTACAAGAGTCCTAACCCAATTTAAAAACTACTTATAGCAGTCCGCACATACCTCTGACTGGCCGAATGCATCAAAGACACTCCAGAGAGTTTCTGTGAGAAATATAAGACACTCAACTTGTCTACCGGCCGGTCAAACTTCACAAAAAGTGTCCAGTGAATTTTGCATTTCCAGCCACTTTGTTGAGCCGGCCAGCCGGGGGGCATCGACCGGTTGGACAGCAAAGTCCGACTCTCTCTCTCCTCTCCTCAAAGGAGGAAAAATTCAACACCACCCACCTTAGTGGATGAAGCCGCGCCCAACACCCACTATGGTAACACCTAATTAGAGCTGGGCACAAACCAAGCCAGCTCGAAAGCTCATCTCAGATTGGTTTGAGAAAGCTCGACTTAGATTCATTTGAATAGAAGTTCAAACAAAACCAAGCCTCGAAGTCAAGCTCATTTGAAAAAACTAACCAAGCTCAAACTAGGTCAGTACTGGCTCAGCTCGGCTTGACTTGAAGCTTGGTTTGATTCGGCTCAGTTTGATTTGGCTTGTAGATTGTAAGCACACTATTTCATGTGGTGTGAGCCACTTGACCTTTAGATCTAATTTCATTTTGGGATCTAATTTCATGGATGGACGGTGTGGATAATACATATACATGATGGTGTGGATAATACATAATACATATATACGAATGCACATGATTTCCTTGCACTGGTAAAATTATGCTTATATACTTTTGTTTGGAGAAAGGCTTTTATATGCTTATATTTGAAGTTGTACTCTCCTTTGGAGGATGTTAAACATCATGTGGTAAGATACTTCTATAATTGTTTTGGTTTTTTTATAACTTTTTAAATTCTTTTCTATTTAAGCAAGCAAAAAATAAATAAATAAAAGAGCCACCACTTATTCAAACTTAGTTCGGCCGTTCAAAATTTTTGACCAAACCAATTCCGACTCAAACAAGATGTTTCTGGAGCAAACCAAACTTGGACCGCATGGGTCAGCGTGAAACCCAAACCGGGTCCAATCCACATATGTGGTGGCATAAAAACAGGCCAAACCAAACTAGGGCTAACTCAGCCGGCCCGGATCGTTGCCCACCTCTCCACCTAATCCGCCTCCTTTATCACCTGCTTCGTAGTTCACGAGGAGGATTTACCGAATCCTACACGCGTGTGCTGTCTAGCCTCATACACACCTCCACACTTATGGACGTGGCATGCATGTAATAAATCCGACCCGTCCATCAGGTGGGCGCAGTTGATACTTCCTGGACCAATAATAAAGCCAGTACAAACGTCTATCTGATACATTGTTCGAAAATATGGCTGAAATTAAAACACTAGGTTTGGCCGTCCATTTCATTTCCATACACCGTCCATTTGCTAGTGGACCAGGTCAATAGTGGGGCGCACCTGATGGGTGGATACGATGTTCTACATCAATGGCACATTGTCACGCGTGTGGAAGTGTGTGCACGGGAAGGGATATGAAACGACGTGGGGGTGTCAAAACTACATTAAAGAATCCACCGCTGCACAAAGACAAAACAAAAAAACAGGGATATGCAGTGGCACGACGTCACCCACACTATGTGGGGCCCACTATTATGTAAGTATTTTATGTACGCCGTCCATCCGCTTTTTAAGCTTATTTTAGGCTATGATTCCAAAAAAATGAGCAGATCTACAGTTCCAAGGACTACACCACGTAAGACAGTGGGATTAAAAACACTCACCATTGAAAACTTCTTGGGAGCCACCGCCATGTGTTATTTTCCATCGAAACCTATTCATAAGGTCTACCTATATGAAGGAAAACACAAACATAAGCTTGATCCAAAACTATTATGCCCAAGAAGTTTTCAACGGTAAGCATTTAATCCCCACTGTTTTCCATAATGCGGTCCACTTAAGCTTTGGATCTACATAATTTTTGGACTTACGTCCTAAAACGATCTGAAAAAACTGATGGACGGTGTGGATAAAATACCTACATCATGGTGGACCCCACAGAGCTTAGGCCACCGGCCACGTCGTGCCACAGGATATCCCTGTGGCGGGTGCCAGAGCGGTCCGCTTCCCAAAAAAAGGGCAACGCCAAAGTCAATGTCAGACGCCCATGCTTCTTTCCTTTTTTTTTTTTTTTTTTTTTTTTCAGTGCAAACAACCGTACCGATACATTGTTTATGCTCTGTATCTGTCCGACTCCGAGATTTTGAAAATACCATGATATTTTCACGAAAAATATATTGAACGATATTATCGATTAATATTGTGCGATTTCAAAATATCGTCATTTTTATTTTGCTTTGCTATTTTTGTAAAATTATCCAAACATTAACTAAATTTTATTTAAATTATATAAACACAACTTAAAATTATTTACTAATTTAGAATAATATTTTTAAAATGAAAAGGTCTCAAGTCCAACCAGTTGGACCACAGGTTACAGTTCGCTGGCGGATAACATCTATCCAATAAGTTCACCTATCCAATAGGTGGGCCAAACCAGAAGAAAAACTGTCAAGCCATTAATAAATTAAAAAAAAATAACATGGCCCACTTGAACTTGATAATTGGATATGGCTGATTTTTATATAATGTGATTCTAATGGTGGGGCCAAGCTATTGCATGGATTGGATGTTGCACCGAATTAACTAGTTGGAAGTCATCATCTAAGTGGGCCATGACCTTGTGATTCAACCGGTTGGCCTTGAGGCATTTTATTTTAAACTTTTTTATTTATTAATGATAAATCCCTAGAAAATCCTCAAAAACTCCTGAGAACGAGACTTTTCATAATGACTTATGAAGAGGGCACGTGAATCAGCAGCCTGCTCATTTGGTTGGCCCACTCCAGACATTTTCAAGAAGCAATCAAGAAGAACAAGTTGTTTGGGTGATTCACAGCGGTTAATTTGGTGGGATCGATCATAGGATGTCGTGTCTCAAAATCTCTTATAAGTAAGCCATAACCAGCTTTCAAATGCACAGTTAAAACAGGATTCGCAACGAAGTACTTGTGGGTCGTACCATTTTCCTTCCAACACTTAACCTGTGCAGGATTTTTATTCCAAATAAGTGGCCCACCTGATGAGTTGAATGACCTGATTTTTATCCGAGGCAATGGGGCCTACCATTTTTCACGTTGCTGATGTCCTAAGACCATAGGGAGCGGATTGCCCGTGACCCGGGTACAGAGATATACCTGTGCCCAGAGCCTTGTGGGGCCCACAGAGATTACCTGCTTTGATTAGTTGTAGCATGCGATCTTAACCACAATAATATAGTCTTGTTAGGTCATTATTAGAAGCGCATGAAAAGTTTAATGGATTTGGCAATTAGGTTCAATGGATTTGGCAATTATTACTGTATTAATCCTCAGTTAATTGATTATAGTGTCATTTTGGCATACATCCCATCCAAATAAACATCATTTACAGTATGTCGTTTTGTCATTATTTTAAGTCATTGGACCTTAATTTCCGGTGCCTTGACTTCCTAATTGCTTCCCATACCTTTACCTGCTTAGACCTAAATGTTTCATGTGTTAATTGAGGCTAAGAAATCATAAACGAGTCCTTTTTGAGAGATGACAAATCAAAACATGCATTGTATTTTGGATCATCTCAACCTCTTTGATTGGAATGGAATCACGTAAAGGATGTAAAATCATAACAATTATGATTTTCCTTGCGTGTGGGCCATAGCAATGGGCAATTATATGATCATCAACTGAGGATTAATACAGTGTGCTCTAATTTTCAGTTCCTACAATTAGGATTTATCGTTCTCTAATATGGACCGTTGGCCTAATCGGTCGACCCATCATGGATGTGCCATGAATGAAATATCTCTGCGATAAAACAATCTTATCCTCTCAATCTTAGGGCCTTCCATGGTTGGATATAAAGAGTGTTAAAAAGGGCGGCCTTGCTTTCCAAGCTGATGGGAAAGCAAAGAGATCGGACCTACAGCAGAAGCAAGAGATAATCAAATGAGATAAACCACGGTGATCAAGCAAATCAACATGTAAAAGAAGGCAATCTGAATCTCTTGTAACATTTGTAGGGCTTTGGGATTTGGGTAAGTCATTCTTCTGTAATCTCTTGTAACTTTTTATTCATAGTGGATTGTTCTCTTAGTGCCATGGTTTCTTACCTATGAGGGGTTTTTTCACATAAAATTCAGATTGCCTTCTCTCGCATGTTAATTTGCTTTATCATTGTGGTTTATCTCATTTGATTATCTCTCGCTCTCGCTACAAGGCCGATCTATTTGCCTTCCTAACAAGTGGTATTAGAACTAACATTAGAAGGTAGATCGAAATCTGAGACAAAGTTTCAATGGCGTCTAGCATGAGATTCGACATAGAGTAAAAGAAAAACATGAAAAATGACCTAAGACTATGATAGAAGAAGAGTTGAAGAAGATGGATCAGTTAGCCAATATCTCAATCAAGATTCATTGGCTCCAATCGGTATCATAAAGTGACAAAGGGGGCACTCGTGATGACAAAGGCACAGAGGTGCGACAATTTTTATAAGTTGATCGGGAGCACTTCTCATGGTAGAGTTGCGGATCAGTAGCGGAATCCACGGTTGCACGTATGTGGTAAGTGCGCAAGGGCCACATGAGAAAAGCAAGGGGCGTGAAGGTGCAAGAGTAAAGTCGGTGAGGCACAAGAAGTGGTGGAGCTATGAAGGAGATGAAATAGAGATGAAGAATGGAACTTAAGAAAAGTGGAGCGATGAAGATTGAAGCCACGATGGAGATTATTGGGTTTTGTCTTCAATCTTGGATACCAGGGGGCTTCGAGCAACCAATGGCATCGGGTCAAACGCCCGAAATTGCTCAGGATATGGCTTTTGGAATCTAAAAGTGCTGGATCTAGTGATCAAGGATTGTTGGTCGCCCGAAACTCCCAAAATGTATCTAGTTACTCTCTGAACAATTTTGGCCGAGTTTGATCGTCCATCGGGGTTGGGTTGGGCGCTCGACAATGCACTAACTGTAAGGTTGGTTGTACGGTTTTGTTTCTAATTCCGTTTATTTTTTATTTAAAGGGGTGTAATGCAGGATTATGGTAACACGAGGAGTCCTAAACGTGTTCGTGTGGATTAAAAGAATTCTAGGGTGAGAGAAAAAGCTTGAGGAAGGGCTACGTTGGTCTTCTCTAAGTATCTTAGGTTTCTCTCTGTGGGGCTTTGGGATCTAGGTAAGTTATTCTTTTGTAATCTCTTGTAACTTCTTATTCATAGTGGATTGTTCGCTTTTTGCCGTGGTTTTTTACCTGTGAGGGGTTTTTCCATGTAAAATTTGGATTGCCTTATCTTGCATGTTGATTCGCTTGATCATTATGATTTATCTCATTTGATTCTCACTTACGCTGCGGGGCTAATCTCTTTACCTTCGAACATGCCAATCTCACATGTGCCACATCTACTAATGTAACCCCCAACGTGATATAGTCCACGTGATTTGGACAGACCATTATAGTGTCAGATGCGCCCATGTGTCATTTGGTCCTATAACCCCTATATTTGGTAGTCTTTATAAGGGCATAAAGATGGACATTGCCATTATAAGTTATGTGATTCGGACAATGCTAGTACAACGTCACATGCACCACCAACATGCCATTTTGGTCCCATAACGAGTTTTGCAATCCTCATAATGGCATGAAGATGGACATTACCATTACAAGTTACCTTATTTGCACAACGCCACTACAGCATCACGTGTGCCAACATTTTATTTGGTCTGTGTAACCTCGGCATTTGGTAGTCCTTATATATAATAGCATGAAGATGGACATTGCCATTACATACACTAATATGCCATTTGGTCCCTCTAACCCTTCCATTTGGCAATTCTTGCAAAGGCATGAAGATGAACAATGCCATTACAGGTTATGTGATTTGCACAATGTCATTACAACATCACATGTGCCAATATGCCATTTGATCCCTTTAAGACCCACATTTGGCTGTCCTTGTAATGACATGAAGATGGACATTGCTACTACAAGTTACATGAGTTGGATAACACCAATACAATGTTATGTGCATGCATCAGATGCAAGCCCTGTAATGTAAACGGCAACATGAATATTTTTATATTCATGTGAAAACTAGGTAGGAAAGGAATCTGAATTTCTTATTATTGTTGGCGCCAAAATCTGACCGGGTTAGATTCTGTGGCTAGGATGACATCCATGTGGCCAAAAAATGGCTTTCCTAAAAAAGCTACGAGAAGCCCCAATGGAGAGCTAAAAAGAAGGGAGGTAGAGAGATTCAAGGAGAAATTCAAGGACCCCATCTCACACTCTCACAAAAAGTACTCTTGTAACACCTGTACTTTTCTATAATCGGGTGTTATCACAAGAATCCAAAGTATATGTGTATGTGTAGTGCCCTTCCGTAACTCTTTCATCAATGTGCACGCGACTTCTAGTGCCCCGAACTGGTCGTGCGTAGTTCGCACCCAGATGATCACAGTCTCGAAATCCCGAAACCTCTGTCATGTTGACCACGCCGTCCTTGCGATCGCAACGGCGAAAACCGTGCGTTGATACGATACCCGAGCGCAAAGATATGAATATTTAATCAAAATACCAAAAAAATGTGGTTGTGCGGGCTAACAATGTGGGGCCCAATACACGGTCTCCCAGGCAATCATTTCCCTCCTTTGTAATTATTACACTTACTTATTATACAAAAATTAATAAATAAAAAATAAAAAATTAAATAAACAAATAAAAGAGAGAGAGGTGTAGTGGCAAGGTGCCATAATGACACCCCCATTCCTCTCTCATGCCCCCACATCCTCTACCCATTCCTTCATTTAATAAAAAAAGAAAAATAAAAAAAAATTATAAAAGAGATGTACGGGAGAGGGGGGAACGTCCACCCTCTCCCCCCCTTCATCCTTCACGTCCTCCATTCTTCTTCTCCATTTATGCCTACCCCATCCATGAAAGGGTGCTTGTAAGAGATATTCCATCTAGGCCATTGATCAAGACCGTCGGATCAAGTGATTACACCTTCCACTCCTTCCTTGCTTTGATTCCTTGATATTCTTTTCTTCATAATGTACGGTCAAAATCCACTATGGTGGACCCATGATAGAGATCTTGGGTCATCCGAACTGTCCATGATGGGGATGCCACTTGAGTGCAAACCCTCCACACACCATGATGCATGTGTTTTATCCAAGCCACCCAGGCACTTTGCCATATCATTTTGGGTTGGGGACCCAAGGATGAAGCTGATCTGAGTTTTAGGTGGATCCCACTGAGGAAAAGATCGTTCACCATTGAAAACGCTCCAAGGCCCGCCTTGATATTCATTTGCAACCCAGGCTGTTGGTGAGGTCGCACAAGCTGGACCATTTGAAGTGGATGGTTCAGATGGTGGCCCCACTATTAGAGAAATAAATATAAATAAATAATAATAATTTTAGGGGGGGGGGCGCACCTGGAGGCACGCTGGACAGGCATCTGTCTAGACGCTGGGAGCAACGTCCAGATGAGGCGGACGACCTGGGCCCCACTTGTGGGTCCCACCTTGATGTTTCTGAGAAATCCACGCCGTCCATCAGTTTTCCCATATCATTTTAAGGCAGGATACTAAAAAATGAGGCTGATCTAGATCTCAAGTGGGCCGTGCCGAAAGAGACAAAATCAGCCGTTGAGACGTTTCTATGGTCCACTATGATTTTTTATACAACCAAACCTGCTCAAGTCAGGACTCTTTAGGCTGCCTTGGGCTAGCCAATCTGATGGGCTGATCGGATCGTACCCGGATAGACCCCACAAAGCTAAAATCAAAATTTAAGATAATAGTTTATAATAATAATAAAGAAGAAGAAGATAAGAGTAAGAAGGTTGCTGGACGTTGGTGTCCAATGTGCACGACGGCGGAAGCCCAATTTGGGCGTGGACTGGTGGTCCACTTGTGGGACCCACCACGATGTTTATGTATCATCCACGCCATCTATCCTCAGTATCATATCATTTAGGGCCATGGACCCAAATGTGGGTTAGATCCAAATCTCAGGTGGACCACACCACATAGAAACATAGGGGATTAAACTCTTACCATTGAAACTCCTAGAGGGCCTCCTGTGATGTATTTATCTTATCTTTACCATCCATCTTTTTCCCAGCCCATGTAATGAGCAGATCCAACAAGTGGGACCAACTTGTGATCTATGTTTTGTGCACATTTTAATTGGTACTTGCTGCCCATGATGGTTGCAAAGCTTTCCACTTCAGAATTCTACGTTGAATTTTAGTATTTTGGGCCATGTTTGGTTGTCCATGATGGGCCCCACGTGCGAGTAGTGTAGAGACCACCATTTGGACCTTTTATACGGTATGTGTAGCTACAACGATGACATTTTATCTGGGCCAAAATGGACCCCACGTGATGAGAAATTAAGTTCCAAAATGGGGTCGGGCAAAGTTGTGCAGGAATTTCTGTACAGAAATTTCAAGTGCTTATGTTTGGCCCCGCACCAAAAAGTATTTATACATATCCAGTAGGCCCTACCTTATGGGTTTTGGAGACCATGCATGGGTCTACCAGGGGGACTTGACAGCACGCCAAAAGGTGGTCCCATTTTATGGCGGTATGTGCTCAAAGTTGGTCTAAAATCATTTCTGCACTATCGTTTCTGCACAACTCCAGGTACCCATGTTTGGGCCTTTTTTAAAAATCGTACACATGCAAACAAAGGGATTCGTCTTATAAGTTTTGAAGACCATACATTGGTCTGCGTAGCAGCCATTTTATTTCTCCAAACGTTAGGCCCTTGTGATCACGAATTGGACCCAGACTTAGCCCAAAACCATTTTATATGGAAATTCTGATTAATTAGAAATCTACGTGGGGCACATCCATGAGATCCACCATCTTTATAAAGTATTAAATGGATTATTCAAACCCAAAACCCTAAATCTAGATTGTATAGACCAACTCCCTAAAATTCTAGAGCCACCACCTTAGGGTTGATCATAACCATATAAGTTATGAGATATGGCATTCTAACTGTATAAATAATCTAAAACGTGGTAGGGTCGAATTCTAGCACGCGTGCGCATGTTTCAAGCAATATCGGGAGACGCTTCGATTCTTAAGGTGATGATTCCTCCCCTTGAGCTTTCCGCCTTCATGTTAATTAAGTAATAGTTTTATTTATCTATGACTGAAAATTTTACTATGTCTCATGATTACCTCTGTTGTTTGATTTTACCATTCATATGTTTAATTTTACTATACGTGAATTTCTTTATAACTGTGAATTATTTACAAATTTTGGAATTGTCATTTTCATTCCTTATGTTTGGAATATGAAAGTGGAATGTGAATTTGAATGGTTGCGATCACCTATAATTGATGGAACCTTAAACTGGTGGCCTTTGGAAGTGATTTATTGGAAAGATTTCTGATGGTGTCCTTAGATGAAATTGTTTGACTAAATGTTAAATGAGATGAGATCTTGATTATGCCCCTAGCTGGACTAGTATGGAAATATTTTTTATGATGTCCTTATATGGACTCATTGGACTGAATGTCCTATTGAGATGAGTTGTTGGGATTCCCAATGGAGTTGATGGACCAATGGTCCTGTGAGATAAATTATTGATTATGTCCCTAGTTCGACTCGTGTGAAAATATTTTGAAAAATTATTGTGATGAAAGGCCACTAGTTGTAAGGGAATGTCATAATTGGTTTAGTTATAATTAATTGGAATAATAATGGTTGGTTTAATTATGCGTAGGTGACGAGCCATATTACTATCGTGTGGTCTGGTTGTTGAGAGCACGTACCCTCAAGGTATTTTCGCTGGCTATAGACCACCATAGAGTGCGTCATTCACTGAGAGCACGTACCTTTGGTATTTTTGCTGATAATGACCACTCGTGATATTGTGGGGTTGATATGTGTCCTTAGTGACTTCCAGACCACTAGGTGAGGCCGATGTGTGTCCTTAGTGACTTTCGGATTACCAATGGATGGATTTGCATTGTGGGGTTGATGTGTGTCCTTAGTGACTTCCAAACCACATTTTTCCAGCTGGATGTGCATCCCTAAGCTGAGGGATATGTGCATGCATTCATGCATTTAAGAAAGACTGCATCATGGATGTTTTGTATATTTTTTATTATTCTTGATTAATGTGTTGGTGTGTAATCTTGAGGGGACCTCACACTGAGCTAACCACTCATGCTGTTATATTTCAACCGCATAATTGGTGCAGGTGATTTGAATAATATACAAGTATTATTGGTGAGGAGCAGGATGATGAGACCGGGAATAACGATGTATTGCGTTTGTCTAAAGAGGAGCTGAATATCTTTGCATTTTAACAATAGTTATTTAAATTGGTTGATGATTGAGAATTATTTCATTACTGTATTCTAATTTATGTTGGATATATTTAAATTATTTTTTTTCTATATCTCGGAATAGATGTCGAGGCATTTGGTTTGTATAATCTTTATGGGCACCACTTAGACTTATTGGCATATATGTTATATTTTTCCTATATGCATGGTTTTATTTTTCTATTGTGAATGCCCTTTTTAGAATGATACTTAAAATATAAGGAAATGTGAGTTTTTTTCGTAGGCTAACTCCCGGGTTTTCTGTACACGAGTCTAGAGCTCGGGTTTCAAAAAATCTGGGGCGTTATAACTCTTCCAAAAGTAGTTTACTCACACACGTGGCAACCTTCCTATGTAAAGGTTTGGACGTGCACACAAACTGTCTAACGGTTACTTCAGGACATAAGAGCGATTAAGAGATATTTTTCCCATGACCGCCCAAGAATTTTATAAAAGGAGGAAGGTCAATCAAGTAATGGACATCTCTCATATATCAATACAAACCCAACAAATCCTTTTATCTTATCCGTCCTCTAGGACATTTACCTTAGTATACGGTAGCATAGCGTCCTCCATGGACATTTGCCCCTTTTTAGCATAGTCATTGGTTAGCATCCTTCATGGACATTTATCCCCTTTTAGCATAGCTATTAGTTGTAATTTCTCTTTATCCATGCCAAGCGCTAGATTTGAAGGATGATCCGATCGGACCATTCATCTCCATTCGCCAACTTCGGTTACGCCTACGTCCACGCTAAGTTATCTACGTCTACAGCTATACTGACGATGATCTCCATCCTCCGCTGGGCGATCTCTACCATCCAAAGGTCGCTTGTTTATTATTATTTTTTTGTATTTTATCATAATTGTTGGTCCGTTGAATGAATTATGCATTGATTACCATTGATTGCAATCATGCAAGTTAGAAAGTCCTTTCGTACGGAAGGTAGAGGTACAACCCACTTTTGGAGGACAAACCCCACCCTTTAAATATCGCCTAATCCTTATTAAGCAATTGTGCAAGTGGTTGAATAGGCAATCGATCTTCACAGATCTCGGTCATATACGGTCGATTACGACGTATCTGTCTATCTTAGCGCTTGGGGTCAAAGTTGTTCGGTTGGAATTGAGCTGCACAGTCGGTTTTGGCACGCACGCACTCTTCACATGCGCAACCGAAAATAACGAGCAACAATTTTGTGGCATGCTCGGTGGGACCGCATTTGGATTTTTATAACAATGCAAAAAATGACCGATCCAATGGTCGAGATGATCAAGAGGCCTACTATTACGAGGACTTGGGGGAAATTTTGACCCTAGGTCAATTTTTAAAATCCAATGGTTCAAAATGGTCGAAATTTGTCATTTTACGTCGGCATAAGGACAAGCGGCCAAGATGACCGATCCAATGGTCAATATGAAATAGAGGGATGGAGCCCTTGGGGGCATCACTCTGATTGGATGAGGAGCTTTTATCCACACGTCATACAACTTTGAGAGAGAGAAAGAGAGAGTGTGTATGTAAGACCCGTACCCTTATTTGCCCTCCGTAAGCTTAGTTTTCGGTGCCGGTACGTCTCGAATCGACCGGATTAGATAATCTCGATTGAACGTCTTATTTTAGTACTGCATTGACCCAAGATCTATACCCTGGCGACCGCGTAGGTGCTGCGATTCCAACGCCGCGTGACACGCCCCATTGCGATACTAGGTGTGAAAGTTACGATCATTTGTGCAATCTAAGGCAGACCGCGCAATGCATGTGTGGTGCGGGCCCCACTTGAACAAATTTTTAGAAAGTCTAATCAATTAATCAATCACTCTATCTATCAATCAATCAATCATCCACCTAACCCCATCACCTTTTTCCATCAATCCATCACCTCTCATGCCAAAACCCTTAAATGCCCCTATTAAAGTACTACCTAACTTTACAACTCCCCGTTCTACCCCTATCTTTTTCCATTTCCCATGCAAGAAAACCCCTAAAGTCAACACTTATCCTACCCTATAGCTACGAACCATCATTCCCCTTACTTTTTCCTTCCCTATCTACCCCTCTCTCCCTTTTTAATCCCTCCTCTATGCCCAAAATCTCTACCCATACAAAGGGCCATACGTATGGGGCTTTCTCATTCCTTTTTTGCAAAAGAGAGAGAGAGAGAGAGAGAGAGAGAGAGAGAGAGAGAGGAAAGAAAGAAAGAAAAGATTAAGAAGAAAGAATAAGAGATTAGGAAGGTGATTAGAGAGTTTAAGAGAGAGCTTAAGAGGTTGGGAGAGTAGAGGAGTTAGGGGTGAAGAGGAGGTCATCCGAACTGTCTGATCAACGACTCGACCCGATCCAATAGTCCATTCTTCAAGTGAGTGCAGAGGGGGCCGGGGGAGACAAAAACTCCCATTTTCTTTGTTTTCCTTTCATTTTGTGGGCCCACAAGTGAGCCACACTGTGGGACAACGTGCCCTGCATGCTATCACAGAGTGGACCACTATGTGTGGTCGCTATGATATTTAGTTGACATCCAACCTATTGGTTAGTTCACACAGATGTGTACGAAAGAGATACACAAATTTCAGCTTGATCTAAAGGTGTTTAGGCTCACCAATGTGGTGGCCAAACAGATGGTTGGAGTGGATTGTCCACACATGACCCCCACTTGAATGACAAAAAAAGAAAAAAGAAAAAAAAGAAAAACGACTACTGGGACACACAGCATCCTCTGGACGCTGTTGCCTAGCGTTAGAGGAGGTTAAAGCCCTTTTTGGGCATTAGCGAGAGGCTTCACTCATGGGACCCACCATGATGTATGGATTTAATCCACACCGTCCATATTTTCTACCAGGTCATGTTAGGCCTTGGACAAAAACATGAGCCATATCCAGATCTTGGGTGGGCCATATCGCAGGAAACAGTGGGGACATTAATGTCCATTATTGAAATTTTACCACGGCCCATCCCGATGTTTATTTTCCACCTAACTTGTTTATCGGGCCACGTGGGCCTGGGAGAAGTGAAAACAAAAATATTAGCTTGATCCAAAACCGCTGGGGTCCACACGAGTGGACCACATTGTCGAGCAGCGTGCCTAGGCACACTGTCTAGTAGTGGCCCACTTTGTGGAACCCATTGAGTTGTATGTGTCTATCCATGCCGTCCATCTATTTGTCAGATCGTGTTAGGGCTAGAGCCCAAAAATGAGACAACCAGATCTCAGGTGGACCACACCATAGAAAACAGTGAAGACAATGATGCCACTGTTGAAACTTTCCTTGACCCACTGTGATGTTTGTACACCGCTGAGCCTACTCAAACCAGGGCTCGTTGGGCCCACCGTGATCTGTGAAACCTGATAGACGGAGTAGATCGTCCTCATGTGGGCCCCACTTGATAAAAAAAAGAAAAAAAAAAGAAACAGTGTGTGAACGCTGGCCACTCACAGCGTCAGAGACGCTGGGAGTAACCAGCGTCCGTGGACGCTGGACTCCACTCATGGGACCCACCATGATGTATATTTATCATCCACGCCGCCCATCCTGCTTTCCAGATCATTTAGGCCATGGGCCCAGATCTGAGCCGGATCTAAATAGTAGGTGGGCCACAACATAGAAAGAAGTGGGAGACAATGACGTCCACCGTTGAAACCATCCAAGGCTCACCATAATGTTTATCTTCCATCACAGGTCTGGATGAAAGAGAAAACACAAATAATAACTTGATTCAAAACTCCTGTGAACCCAGGGGGTCCCACACTGCAGACAGCGTGCGCACGCATGCTGCCCAGTAGGTGGCCCACCCTATGGGTCCCACCATGATGTATCTGTCTTATCCATGCTGCCCATCTGTTTTTCCATGTCATTTTAGGACGTGGACCCAAAAATAAGGCAAATCCAAATGTTAGGTGGGCCACACCTGCAGGGAACAGAAGTCATTGATGCCCACCATTGAAAACTTTCTTGGGGCCACTTTAATGATTATTTTTCATCCAACTAGAGGTTGTAGGGCCATCTTTGGGTTCCACCTTGATGGATGTATTGTGTATCATGCCACCCGTCTTGACCGGCGCGTGGGACCTAATTTTGGGTGGGCCTCACTTAGGAAATGATAGTGATTAAATACCTACCACTGAAACTTCCTAAGACCTACGATGATGAGTATTTGCTATCCAACCGGTAGGCGGGGCCCACCATGGTCCCCCCTTTGATATATATGTTTTATCTATGCTGTACACCTATTTTGTCATCGTATTTTGTATGTGCAGGCCCAAGTATGGGGCCGATGTGGTCTCAAGTGGGCTATGCCATGAAGACCTTTACATTTCCAATGGGGTCCACAGTTTGGGTCCCACTCTCTACATATATTAGGCCATTAAAGGCTAACATCACATAATATGTTTGATAACATGCTAGTATACTTAGCTTGATAGGTCACACTGATTATATGCTTATTATAATGAATACCGTGCTCATTCATATGCCCATACGCATCATTTGTATGCCTGCTATGAATCACGATTAATCATAGCATATGCTATTTTGGCTTGCTATACTTAGGGGACCCGTGCGAGACAGGGTCGCCCCACATGATTGCGCAGTATGCGTAGGTTTGGTGCATGACTTGTATTGTATGACTCATGCATCTCGCATTATGTATGTTACAATCTCCTTCACACCCTAGCAGCATGGTGGCTACCATAGTCACATCGTGGTTGGCAGAAATGGACACCAGAAACATGTTCTAGCACGTGGGCACTATGGATGTCCTTGGGTGAAAGTCCTTAAACCCTGTAGTACCAATACGATGCTCCAACGTCGAGACCGAGTGGATAACATGAGCGCCCGAGTGCCAAATACCAGTAGGCCGCGTCTCCCACTGTGTCGAGATCGATTGGAAAGGGGTGTGACCTTATCCGCCTGGGTGCAGTGGGCTAAGCTAGGTCGAGTCTGACCAGCTCGTGAAATGGGTCCGCTATCGGCGAGCCGGGTGGGCATTGGCATACCACTGACGAGGCGGATGGTGAGGTCTTTTCTACTCGCTTGGTTATGTGCACGATGTGCGGCGGCCAGTGTCAGAGTGTACTAGACCCCGGTGTCCCAGATGAGAACCATTTTGATATGTGGATTAGTTGAGGATTGACATGTTTGCATTGCATCTCTAGCATATAACACTCGGCCATGTAGGCCCTTGCATCGCATAGCCTTAGAATGGTTGATAGCATTCATGAACTTGGTAACTTAGCCCTCTATCACTTTCGCTTACTCTGATATCTGTATACTTGTCATATGCATCACACGAGCACACACGCACTCTATTGAGCTTCGTAGGAAGCTTATGCGCGTTTGTTTACGCTATAGGTACCAAGGTATATCAGCAGCGTTGAGCTTGGTTCATGTGCTTGATATTTTGGATTTTTGCTACATTTTTTGTATTTCCCCTTTCCAGCACTGTACTCAACAAATTAATAGTGGATGTCTGATGATGTTTTGTGATTTTGGTTATGCTCCATTATAAAAAAAATTTACCCTGAAAATCCTCCTAGTGGGATCCCAGAATCGGAACCTGGTATATGAGAGCTAGGAGCCGAGAATGGGGTACTACGGAGGCTATTGGTACCAAGGTCGGCGATCGAGAATTTAGTGAGTCCGGTCCCCGAGTTTGGGGCGTGATAGAGAGAGAGAGAGCCGATTTGTAAACCCAAGAGAGAAATTCTCTCTTAAATCATATAGAGAGATTCTCTCCTGTCTTCTTTTCGATGAATACGACAACCAATGCATGGGCTTTATCTCCACCATCCATATGTTTTGGATGGTCAAAATGCACATTTATTAAAGAAACACATAGACTTTAGGTTATTTCGAAAATATTTATGGCCTCCATTAAGAATGTAACGGTGGAATGAAAAAAAAAACACATATAAACACATATAAAATATGAAAGTATTACTCAACCACATGAAATGATTATACAAATTACATTCAGGCACTTAAAAGCATGAAAAAATTACACATATTACACTCAGGCATGTAATATGATGAGAACATACGATTGAGTTTTACAATCATGATTAACTACATTTAAAATTCGTTGAACTCCCCTCACCCTCGTTTGACATTTTCGATTCGGATGCATACATTGGATCAATCATCCCTCCCTCAACCCACACCCTCGGTACACGGCTTACCATCCTATTGATCTCCCTTCCCAGCCTTGCCAACGGAATCCCCATTTCTTCTAACGAATCAACGAACATCGACGCACATTGACGCACTAACCCTACACCGACGAACACCGATGCATATTGCATCCCTAAAATGACATCGATCCACTCCAACTTACACTGCAGCCTCTTTGAATGCATGTCGAACGACTTCACCGAACTATGATTGAGTGTGTATCCACTTGGAAAGATATTGCATCAGGGTACAGAGACTCTGAAAACACTCTAGCCCCACACTGACGCACACCAAACCCCTAAAATAGCACTAATCCACTCTGACTTACACTACAACCCCTTTGAATGCACGTTTAACGCTTTCACAAACTATAACTAGGTGTGTATCCACAAGAGAAGACACTGCATCAGGGTATGGAGACTCCAAAAATAATCGAAGCCCACACCGACGATGGAAAATAAAGCTTGTAGAATAAGTAACAAGATTCCCTAAGCTAGGCCCATATGGAGTGCAATTTTAATAACAATACAAGTGGGAGAAAATAATTAGTTAACATTGCTAACCAATAAATTTCACAAAATGACCACATTCAATATCCTAAGTTGATAATTCATGAGAATGGAGAGATTGAGAATAATGAAGCTTATAAAATCCAAGTGGGATGGAAGAAATGGATAAGTACCTCGGGAGTTTTATGTGATCGTTATCTACTAGTCAAATTGAAAGGAAACTTTTATACGATAGCTATAAAATCACCAGCATGCTTTAGAGGATACACTGTTGAGTAACTAATTAAGGAACATGTCCATAAAATGAGTGTAGTGGAAATAAGTATATTGAGATAAATGAGCGGCAAGACAAGGAACAATAGAATTAAAAACGAGTGCGTTCGAGAGAATTTAAAAACAGCCCAGTAGGTAATAAAATGAGGAAAAGTGAGCTTAGATGGTTTGGTCAAGTATGACGGAAACCAATATCTGCTCTTATTAGGAATGAGCTGGAACATGTTGCATACTACAAAAGGGTAAGAAGAAGGCCCAGAACGAAGTTAGCAGAGGTAATAAGAAAAGATTAAGAAGATCTATTATCTAACTAAAGCTATGACCCTTAATAGAGTGGAGTGGCTTAAAAAGATCCATATAGTTGTTGCCAATTAATTGGAATAAGGCTACGATGACGACAACACAATCTCAGTAATCCCATAAATGGACTTCCCCACTACTTTTAACTAACCATTTGAACTAGATTGCCATGAACCCCTAACCAGCATAAACTTCTATCGTGGCCCATCCGTGGTAGGGTCCACCTACAAACAAGGCTGTCAATGGTCCTCGTTCGTCCATTGAGCTTTTGAGCCTGGCCCGCTTCATTGGGCTTGTCAGGAATACCAGAGCTAGGGCTGGTACCAGGTCCTGGTTTTATCTAAGAGCCCATTAACCCATCCTCTGCCCCACCCAACCCGGCTTTTTTACGGTCTGAAAGGCATTTTTCTCACATATCATGCATGGTGGGGCAGACCTAATGAACAGAAGTTTTACACAAAAATGCATGGCCAGGCTTGGGTGGTTCCTAATCATCGTAGGCAAGATCGGGCCTTTTTTCTGTTCATCAGAGTCCAGCCTGTCATCATGCCTCAAGGAATTACTATGTGGGCCGGGCCAGACCCGTTGACAGCCCTACGGCAACCAAATGGACTATGGTGACTGGATACAAGGCCTGGGCAGTCCTCGGGCCTGAATTTTGAACCGGTGGGCCAAGTTTACTGGGCCTGGCCTATTCAAATAATTGATGTTGCCTGGCCCAGGCCGATTGCCAGCCCTACTGACGTCTCATCAACGAGGGTCCATCTGCCAAACAGACCCGTTTGAATTGGCCATCGGGATCTTGAAACGGCCTTCCCTAAGTTCGGTGAAAATCGAGAGAGCCGTTGTGGTGATGATGTTGATCTCTGCCGTTCTTGCAATGGCTCCAAGTGAGGAAAGCTGGGCATAACATGCATCAATGAATACGCGGTTTGCCCCTTCAGCTGTGCTTTGATCCCAGAAACACACCGTAATCTCTCTGTTTCCTCGTACACATACCATTCTTCATTCTTATCACAGGTGGGGCCCATGGTATGGTGATCCAGGCCTTCTATTCATCTGATAGGGGGCATGTGATCGAGCCCTTCCATCCATCTGATAGGGATGCCCCTCAGAAACAAAAAAAAAAAAAAAAAAAAAAAAAAAAAAAAAAAAAAAAGAGAGGATAAAAGTTCCCATACTTGAAGATCCTATACCCTTTGATGGTGTGTGGGACCGATCAGATGGTTTAGATTAAGGGAATTTACAGCCAAAAACTACACTGATCGGCTTCGGCCTATCTGATTAATCTGTAAATTAGCCTTCTCAGCTATCCGTTTTTTTCAGATAATGATGGAATGGTTAACATTCTTTGAGAGAAGGAATTCTTTAGAACCATAACCAATCCATGATGTCCCCAACAATTAGAAGGCTCGAATTGCTAATAAGCCATTTTTAAGAAATGATCTTGGCCATCGATGGGTGTGATTTCTTCACGGCAGCCCATGAAATGTCCAGCGGACATGCTGTAAAAACCAAGGTTATCCGAGTGAACAGCCCCGTTGATTGATATAAACTGTCAAAGAGGGGCATTTGGGAGTTTGAAAGCAACTGTCACTTAAGACAAAGATGTCCACTGGACAAGCCTGTCCACAAAATCGGCTAAGGTGTTTGGAACTGTTAATTTGGTGAGCCACAACAAAATCTCACAAGGTTTAAAACCCATGCCGCCATTCATGTGATGAATTTTGCCTATCGAATGTAGTCCATTGTCCAACATTTCTTAGACCACTTTGATGGTACTAGAAAAAGGATTGTTTCTAACTCTAAATCATCCATCATGTGGGGCCCACCTTTAATTGTCCATCCCTCCCAAAACTGATTTGATGATCCAACGGTATGATCAATGAGTACATCAAATGAATGATCTGGACCCTCCATCATGTACCACAGATTTTGAATTGATTGGGTTGGGCCTGTTGGGCCAATCTTATTCAAAATTTTGAATTTGTTTTGTCGAGGCCTAGCGCATTGACAATCTTACTTTTGATTACCCACTTATTCCTAAAAATCACACTTCAATCACATAATGCTTATCATTCCGGAAATAGCTTTAAAATGGATAATTTGTATAGCTTATGCTAGAAATGGTTTTTGATCTGGACTCGTATTGTGTGGGTTCTGCCTTTATATGCACATTCCTCTCAAAAATCACTTTGATTGGATGATCATAGCCATCCAATCAATGACTAAAAAAAAGAGAGGGGAGAAGAGATGGTAAATGAGAGAGAGGTCGAGAAATGGGGCATAGAGAAAGATAGGTTCGGTGGATGACTAAAAAAAAGAGAGGGGAGAAGAGATGGTAAATGAGAGAGAGGTGGAGAAATGGGGCATAGAGAAAGATAGGTTCAGTGATTAGAGTATTGTCCTATACTAGTGGGAGAAAACCAAAATTTAAAAATAAAAAAGAACGATAAAACATAGTTTCCCAAAGAGGACGGAGAAAACTTATAAAAAGTATAAAAAAAAAATCTTTAGTAGAAAAAACTCAAAGACCAAAAGGAAATTTTATAAAAAGCTATCTAATTAATATAGAATTTATAATCTGATACATTTTTCAAAAATGATTTGAGTAAGCTGCCTCATTAATCTAAGTAATTATCATCCTAATACCGACACATTTTTCAAAAATGATTTGAGTAAGCTACCTCATTAATCTAAGTAATTATCATCCTAATACCTTTCGAGCAAATGGGTTGCCAACTTGGATAGGACCCAATATATATGATGTTTATGTGAAATCCACCCCAACCATCAAGTGTTTCACCCCATTTTAGTATTAGGACACAAAACTCGGCCCAATCCGTGATTCAAGCGGATCACACGACTGGAAACAGCGTAATAGCAATGCTCACCCTCCAAACTATTTCCGTTGGTGTGGCCCACTTGAATCACGATGTGATTATTTTTTGGCATTAGGTCCAAATTTTGGTGTGGCATCTAATGGTTGGAATGGATTTCATATAACCATCAGGATGGCCCTGTAAAAATCAAGGGTGGAGTCTCTCTCCCAACTTTTCCTTTGTTATGGCCCACCTTAGTCACATGTTAACCTAAATTTTTGGGCATCGTGCCTAATGTTGGATTACATATCTAATGGTCAAGGTGGATCTCACATATACATCATGGTGGGCTTGTGAAAAAATTAAGGGTGAGTGTCCATAAAATTTTTGATTTTTTAATATAAATCTCCATAATTTTCTTTTACTTGTTGAGAAAGGGACACACACCCTTGAGTTTTGGCAAGGCTCGCCAAGACGTGTATGTAAAATCTACTCCAACTATTAAATATGTAATCCCACATTAGGCCCAGGGCCAAAAATGAGGTTGACTTGTGAATAATGATACGGGTGAACTACGCAAAAGGAAGCATTTAGGAGAGAGATCTATGTCTACTCTTGATATTTATAGGGCCCATCATGATGAATTTTTGAAATCCACTCTAACCATTAGACGCCATACAAAAATTTATGCCTTGGGCCCAAAAATCAAGCCAATCCATAATTAAGTGGGTCACACCAAGGGAAACAATTTGAATTGTGTGCTTTGCCCTATGCACTCTTTCCAATTGTTTGGTCCATCCAAATTATGGATGGTGCTGATTTTTAGGCCCCGGGCCTAACATGAGGTGAAGCACCTAATAGTTGGGGTGGTTTCACATATACATCACGGTGAGGCCTACTCAAGCTGTAACCATTTGGTTGGATGACAACATTAACAAACATAACAAAAGGTGGTGATAATTATATAGATTAATGAGGTAGCTTATTGAAAAACTTTTTAAAAAAGGCACCAGGATCTAAATTATAGAATTAGGTACAGGTTTTTTTTTTTTTTTTTTTTTGTAAAATTCCCAAACTAAAAATGCCCTTTCAAGGAGCTTTGCATGAAGGAAATACTTTAATAGTTTTCTTGCTTTATGTCATTAGATCTATTAAAGGACAGAATTTCCCTATCATTAGTTTCTTTAGATGATGAAACGAACTAGGATTAGAACTCACCACCATTGACTATGAGCCTAATGCCACCCTCCTCTACATTTCAAGCTATATTGAGAGAAATTCATCCATGGATTCTCTACTAGAAAACCTCTAGGTCAAGGAAAATTTGCAGCCAATCAAGCAATATCCTTGCAAGATCTTGTGGAGCATAAGGTAGAGAGAGCATTTAGTATTAGGAGCTTTAATGGTGAGAAATGCTCCTTGGAGCTCTAGCAATCCCTCCAAAACTACATGCTCCTCTTGGCCCAAGTACTTGCAACAACATAATAACCTTGCATCCTAATCCAACGATCCCTATAAAACTTTCCCTTATTCCATTCATCATTCCTATACGAGGTAACTCTCCTTTTCTAGGCTCTAGCCAAATCCTTAACTCTATCCATAAAATTTATCTGTGATGAAGAAAAGGTTTAAAGTATCATTTGAAACCTCTATGTCTCGCTCAATGTGAACAGGCATCACTCATGAATGATACACCCATATCACCCGAAGCAGCCCGATACAAGGGTGATACAGCCCAATAAATTGCTTTAAAACCTTGAATGGAAATAGTATCATATATGAGCCAACCAAAGCCTATCATTTCCTCAATGCCTGCTGTTTATGAAAGTCTAAAGGGACATATCCTACCTTCCCAATCTTTCGTGAAAACTTTAGTCTGCCCCCACCGAGCTAGGAATCACAGCCCCTGATTTATTGTTGGACCCACCAACCCTTGAAAAATCATAATCCTATAATATAGAGGGTCAACTAAAATTCCCAAAAACTCATATTAAACTCCAAATCGATCCCTCTATCATACCTTCCATTACATTTTATTTATACTCTAGTATCATCTATGCTCTAGAAACTACCCAACCAACCATGTCCAAGTCTGGGAACCAGGCATCCACTTTATTCATGCATATAGCATATATAGCTACTTTCAATGTATCGTACCAGGGCCCCCACTATATTCAAAATAGCGCTGAGGCTTCAATGAATAATGCAGCGGGAGTGTGGATGGAAGAGAAGTGATCACCATAAATAAAAAAAAAAACACTAACCCTTAAATTTATAAGGAGATAAACCTGTAAAAATTATTATCCCAAGTAGAGCTCATTAATAACTTTCCAACCTTATATCATATGTGTGGTATATTATATATGCGAAAGATAATTGATTATAAAGTTATAGTTGTCGGAAGTTATAATACAAGTTTAGCTATTTTTACCAAATCAAGGCCCCTCCAACCCAAATTTGTGTGATCCTGACCCTGCATTGAGTCATCCAATAGTTATCCTATATCAATCCCCTTCACTTCAAATGAACTTGTTCTCAAGTTAATCAATGATTGCATATGACCCATTTGTACACCATACTCGTCAAGTTTGCAATAAGGAACATTCACAATATTATTATACTCTCAAGAAGATCAACAAGATAAACATGGCTACTAATCTTTGTAAGCATCTAATACGATTTGATCTTTTTATCCTTTCACTTTTATGCCCCTTTTTGCAAGCACTTTGTTCTTAGGCAGGCTATCACTAGATAGCTTTTTCGTTAATAACTTTCCAAGGATATATTATATGTGCGAAAAATAATTGGTCATAAAGTTATGGTTGTCGGAAGTTATAATACAAGTTTATGTCATTTTTGTCAAATCAAGGCTCCTCCAACTTGAATTTGTGTGATCCTAACCTTACAATTGAGTCATCCCCTACTTATCCTATATCAGTCCCCTCCACTTAAGACAACTTGTTCTTGAGTTAATAATTTCATATGACCCATTTGTACATGATACTCGTCAAGTCTACAATAAGGAATATTTACAATATTATTATATTCTTGAAAAGATCAACAACATAAACATGGCCACTAATCTTTGTAAGCATCTAATACGATTTAGATTTTCTTGCCCTTTCACTAGTTGTATGCTTTTGTTGGCAAGCACTCATTTCTCCTACAAATCATCACTAGATAGCTTTCTTAAAATACTTTGAAATGCTTGTAAGGTCTATGGTAACTAGATAGTTTTTTTAGAATACTATGAAAGGCTTGAAACCTCTATGGTATAATCAATATTATATTGTCATGGTCATCCAAGTATCACTATATGAAGATCTCACACTAGGCCTGGCCTAGGCCGGACTATTTTGGCCCGTCGTGAACCCGAGTTGGATTTGAGCCTTGGCTAAATAATGCAGTTTGGGCTTCAATTGAGTTTGGCCTAGCCCTAACCCGGCCATTGACACCCCTATTTGTGGGTAAAGATAGGCTGCGTGGGACAGACTAGATGCCTAACTCATAAGCGACTTGGCAAAAATTAGACCAGTCCACTCATCAGATGGGCCACAGCGTACAACCCAAAACGGATTAAACAATGTTTTGGTAGCACTTCATTTGTTTTTTCGCATACGGTGGCCATCGGATGAGTGGAGCAGCCGAGCAGCCTGATATTTGGTCTACGCCATCTACTTCGTAGAGATTTCTTTATGGACGGCTCAGATGCCACCTCAGCAAAAATCATGTGAAGGTATATATGGGAGTTACGCAAAGAGAGGAGTGTGGGATTAGCAAACTTAGCGTTCAAAACTCCATCTGCTTTTGGCGTGGGACGAGAAAAACTTTGATGCTCTGGAAGTGTGATGGATGATACGCATGCACTTAGAAATCACTTAAGCAGAAATGAAATATAAATAATTCAAATTAAACTGTCCAAATTATGAATTCCAGTTTAGATGTGTCATGAACCAAAACACACGCTTTTTTGTTTATTTGACCATTAGATAGATGGACATTTATTGGACGGTTACAAATGAAAAATAATAAATGGTCCTATTTCAGCAAACAAGAATCCATGAATAAGTGATCACGATTGCTCAACCAATCAGATTTTGGGATGTGACTTAGAGACCGTGGATTCCACAATTTAGTTGGTTTGAGTTACGATCTGCCACGTCAACAATTTCCTAATGCCTGCGCATCAAGCATCTCACTTTGCCGGATTATCGAATAACTCCCTTCGGAATAATCCATCTTGATTCAAATTTCTACCCCGCACGGCGCACACAACTGGTTTTAGTTTTGGCACGGGACTTATTTGATACTCTTTCAGCGTATGACGCGTGATACGCATGCACTTAGAAATGGTACGCCTGACATATGTTAACTAGAAGCAAAGCCGGATTATTTGTGTAGTCAGCGTCTAAGTTACCTTCCAAAAGTCAGTTTTGTTGAATTATCATAAAAATTTATTGATCCTTGTTTGTTAAAATAAGACCGCTGGATAGTTATCATTTAACCATCCAAAATATTCACTAATCTCATAGTCAGATGATGAAATAAGCTTTAATTTTGGACGGTTTCATTTGAATTATTTGTATCATGCGTATGCAATTTGCAACTAACTTTGAAGTGCCTGAGAATCATCCATGGCGCTTTGCCAGAGTATTTCTTTTTGGCGGACTCCGACTCTCTCATGTCTAACCAAAAAAAAAAAAAAAAAAAAAAAAACCAACCGCGTGTTAGGTGAAACCCGGGCCTCACCCAAGACAGTGCGGTCCTTACCCTGTGGCCCACCTTGATCTATGTATTCTGTATCCACACTGTCCATGCATTTTGACAGATCATTTTAGTGCATGATCCAAAAAATAAAGAAGATCCAAATCTCATCTGGACCATACTCTATGAAACAGTGGTGATTGAACACCTTACCATTAAAAAATTCTTAGGGCGAACCTTAATGTTTAGGTAGTGTTTATTTTTTTTATCAAATCCATTGATAAGGCCACATAAGCCTGGATTTAGGGAAAAAAACCAAATATTAGATTGATCCAAAACTTTTGTGCCCCATTAATAGCCAATCACCATTTTTTTCCTAAGGTATGGTCTGGATCTGCTTCATTGTTTGTCTAGTGCCCTAAAATGATCCGGAAAAACGGATGGACCGGGTGGATACAGAATATACATACCAAGGTGGGACCCACGGTAAGGGCTGCACCGTCTTGGGTGAGTCCTGGGTCTCACCAAATCCGCTCCTCCAACACGCAACAGTATAGGTCCTTAACCGGAGGTCCGGAGGCTCTCAACAGTATACTTTGGGTTTTCAAAAATTGCGAGCGGGGGAAATGGATTACTAATCAAGACCGTCTGTCCATTGAGTCCCACTGTAGATGGACTACGCCCCACCCTGTCCCAGATTGGAAGATTATAGCCACCAATCCTATGGCTTTTTCAGATAAACGTGGACCACTGTATTAATCTTTAAGGGTAGTAATGGTTGGGGTTGAGTTGAGGATAGGCTTAGTAGTTCAATCCCAACCCATTTAATTAAAAACAAACCCAAACGCAGCCCATTGCAAGAATCCTCTGTAATCCGACGCCCTGTCGGCCACTATAATGTCTATATTATATCCACTTTTTCCATCCATCGCTTCAGATCATTTTAGGACGTGATCTAAGAAAATCAGAGAGATTCAAAACTTAAGTGGGCCACACCACAAGAACAGGTAGATTGTACGTCTACCGTTGAAACCATTGCCACCCCTGGTTAGGGAAAATCGCTGTCAAATTTTGAAATTTGGAGTCGCTTTCAGTCATTTGCAAACGAAGTAGCCAGCAATTTTAACGTTATTACAGGAGAGGAGTTTAGCAGTCCCCTAACGTTGTCCCAGGCTAGCAGTCTCCGAGCAGACTCCCTCCGTTGCACCTGGTACTAAAAAAAGCTCTGTGGGCCCCATCATAACGAATGTAGTCCATCCATTTTGCTAGCTTATTTTAGGGCCTGAGTTTTAAAAAAAATGATGCAGTTCCAAAGCTCAAGTGGACCACACCACAGGAAGCAAGGGGATAATGATGCCTATGGTTGAAACCTTCTTCGGGCCACCCATGTTTATCTGTCATCCAATTTATTAAAAAAGTCATGTAAACCTGGATGAAGGGAAAACACAAGTATCAACTTGGTTCAAAACTTCAGTGACTCTAAAAAAGTCTCCATTGTAGTTGTTCAATCACCAATGTTTCCTATGGGTGGTCCGCTTGAGCTTTGGATCTGCTTATTTTTGGACTCATGCTTCACGGACCGCTAGGAGAGCTTTTCCAATACCGAAAGTTCACTACCCAATCCAAGGAGCAATAGCTCTTACCCTTTATGGCCTTCTATTCATTGAAACTGGGACCCACATGAATACTCAGGGACCCATCTGTACTATAGCTGTGGCTCATGCTTTTCTCCAATGGCAAGGTAAGGACTCCCATTCCTTTTACTCAAATGGGGAAGGATTAGGTGAGCTGCGTAACAGACCAGTGGGTAAGTCCCTGACCGTGAGGCCCTTGTCAATGTATGCGTTGTACATGCTCAATGTGAGTATAAATGTGGACGCTGATTAGGTACCCCTCAACCGGACCTGGCTAGAGATGGATCCTTCAGGACTTCATCGTGATTTATGTTTTTTTATCCGTGTTGTCCATTCAATCTAACAGATTATTTTTAAGCCTAAGCCCAAAAGGGAGGTAGATTAAAGGCTCAAGTGGACTAACACCACACCAAGCAGTGAGGATTGAAAGTCTATTATTGATAACTTTCCAGGGCTATAACAGCTTTAAATCAAGCTAATATTTATGTTTTCCCTTCATTCAAGTCCATATGACAATATTCATCACAATGGGCCCTAGGTAGGTTGAAACAGTGGGCCTCATTGACAACCATTTCTTCCAATGGTGTGGTCCGCTTGAACCTTGGATCTGACTCGTTTTTGAGCTCATCCCCTAAAACAATATGCCAAAATGGGACACATACATATAATGAGCCCCCACAAAGCCCCTGTCAATATTGTCCATCTCTAGCTAGGTCCTATTGGCGGTGGTACCTAATCTGCGGCTAATGCATGTGCTGTACCTACACGCCGTCCATCTATTTCGACCTCTCATTTTAAATTTTTGGTCCAAAAAATGAAGCAGACATCGAATTTTCACTATTGAAAACTTACCGTAATGTTATTTGTCATCCTACCCGTTGGTAACGTCACACATACATGAAAGGGAAAACACAAATATCAGCTTGATCAAAAACTTTTGTGGCCCACATATGTTTTTAATGGTCAATCATCACTTTATCTACTTCATTTTGGGGCCACATACCTAAAATGAGCTACCAAAACTGATGATGGACGGCGTGGATATACAATACATATATCGAGGTGGGCCCCACGATGATGGGCTCACCTACTAATCTGTTACCTCGGACTCACCTAATCCGCGTCCTACTCAAATAAACCTCTCCTATTTTTTGAGGCGTGAGCGTAAAATTACGTTCTCCTCCGTCCGTCACCTGCAACCCTCTCTATCTATCTACAATCCAAACCGTTGGATCCCGATCCCGATCCGAATATCCGATTTCTGGTTTTCCGACTCCGACATATATATATATATCATATACAAGAGCCGGTTTTCGGATTTCCAGACTCGCGGAATACGGAGCATGTGATGGGGACCGGAAGAGCCGGAAGGCGGCATACACGGAAGACGGGGATCGGAAAACCGACGGCATCTCCGTCGTCATCTCCGGCACCGTCTCAACAGGCCGCTGGCGACGTGTCGGTATCAGGTGAGCGGTTCGATACCTTTGATCTCCGCCATTGATTCTTTGAAATCTGGAACTTGGATCTTCTCGATATGGTTTTAATTTTCTGCTTAAAGCCAATAGCTGTTGTTTCATTTTATTTGGATTTTGATGTTTCGGAGTTATTTAGAAAATCGGAAATCGGGGCAGGGTTTGATTGGATGAGCGGTCGATTGTTAGATCTGTGCAATTTAGGTAGTGTTTGGATGCCCGATTGAATCGAATTGCACCCAGATAGGCTTAGATCCAAAGATTCCTGAATAGGTAACTGCTGCCGAATCGATCCATTGGCAGGAAAGAGAGAGAATTTTGATTTAATAAAGAGTACGGTGCTGTTTGGATGTACTGTACATCACGGGTGCCTGGATTATTTCGAAGTTTGTAGCTGGCCACATGATATTGGCAGGTGGTGGCGTTTCACCTCTTACCTGAAATTCATCTCCTCAGATTTGGTTGGAGAAAAACAGGAAAAAAAGAAAAATCAGTGTCTTCCGCGGTCCCAAAGTAAAAGGTACCAGTTTTGGAACAATGCTTCACTGTTGGAGCAGTTGGTATGAAGAATGCATTCCGTCCAAATGCTCCCCATGTCCAAGCGGCCTCGAGCAGTTCCTAGATTCTTTTACACCAGGTAAAAGCCAAGTAGAGACTATAGGCTTGTAGAGTGTTGGTATGGACTGCAATTAAACAGATAGTATTGGCACATAGTGGATAATATACTAAGCATAGTCCGTATTGGTTCAAATTGTAATTGAGGCCTGTTTCGAAGTACCCCCAGATTGATATTTGGTTGAGTATTTTAATGTAGAAAATGAAACCCAATTGGGCAGTTTAGCAGTTTCCCTCTGCTGGTTTTGATTATTGATTCACAGAACTTGATTCTTCATCTCCCAATTCCTGAGGTGCTTCCAAGCATACCCCTTGATTTGCATACATACAAAAGATTTCTAGGTTAAAAAACTGTATGTATTGGCCAATTTAATCTGTATCAGATGGTAGCTAAAACCATAGGGAGGAGAGTGACTCTCTCTGCATTTGCCAATGGTAAGTAAAACAAGCAGTCTGGAAAACAGCCTCATATGCAAATAGGAGAGCCCTTTTGTTCTTATGTGAACATACGACCTGGTGCGATGGGGTGCTCCGTGTTTTTTTTTTTTTTTTTTTTTGAGTCTATGTAGTTTCTTTGCTCTGGTGTCAGCGAATTGCAATGTTATGACTAGTGAAGTGAGCTCGTAAAACCAGTTCGTAGCTGTAATAGAATGCTTGTTGGTGCAGATCTGCATGTTCCCATATTAGCTACATATTCAGCGCACAGTTATGTCACCCTAGTCATTACTAACTGACATCATAGGGCAGTTGGGATTTCAACTTCAAAGAAGTCTAGTTTCATTCATCTTCATTAGCTAGCTGCCGCGGTGCATATGAACAACTTAATGCACCCTTTCGACTTGTGGTAAATATTATAAAATGTTTATTTCAATTGGCCTCTCAACCATTCTTCAACAAATATGGATCTTATTGTAGCCCATATCTAGCCTCTTTTCTTTTTTTTGTCTAACTGTTTTATGCCGTTATTATGGAGATCATTGAGAGATGGATGCACTTCCTGTGTTTGTTCTAAAAACTTGAGCCCATTTTAATACATAGGTTGATCCTTGCAAGATGGAGGAAACATTGATGTTTCCTTTAGGGTTGCATCTGTTTTAAACACTAACAAGGAAGATGTGCATACTTTTTTGGAGGGAGCTATGTTTATTTTAATGTTTCAAAAAGCCAGACTGGACCTCATCCTGTTTTTTGGTTCAGTTCGATCCAACTGGTCGGACTTAAAATCTCTACTCTACAATATATACAACGCAAGTAGTGATTGGCCAATTTTACCCCTACAATTAGTTCAGGGAGGGGCTTAAACTTTTGATTTTAAAAGGAAAATGGGATGCGGCTGGCCCTTCAATGGAGGGCATTTTTGTCATTTCATTTCTTTCATGCAAGTAACCCGCTCCACGTCTTGTCCCATTTCCGAATGGCCCGCACTGGCAATGTAGATTAGGGAGCTAGTACAACAAAGGCTTTGTGGGGCCCACAACGATGACTATGTCACATCTGCTATGTACATATGTTTTGTCAGATCATGTTACCTCGTCAACCCAAAAACAAGGCAGATCTTAAACTTGAGTGGGCCGCAACACTAGAAAAATTGAGGATTAGTTGCCCATCGTTGAGGTGCCATTCTCTCTTTCCCATTTTGCATGTAGCTGCACCCTCTCTCTCTCTCTCTCTCTCTCTCTCTCTCTCTCTCTCCACAAGCATGGTGTGTGCCATAAACCCAATCTACTTAATGTAAAAGAATAAAAATAGAAGGAGTTAACTGATACTGCTTCTAGGTTAGGGTATTTGGTTTGCAGGTTGAGGTCATGGTGTGAGCTTCGCCTGGTGGTCTGGCATTTCTGATGAAAATAGTTGACCCCCAAGTTTGTCTTTTAGTGACCCATCCATTTTTGTTGACAGTTCCTATTCAAATCGGGCAGACCATTAATTCGGGGTCCAAGGTTTGGGGCTCCCTTAGTGGAAACTGACTCCCTCAGACAATACTGGTTAGGTGAGTTGTTAGGATATGTTCCTTTGAGAGTAGTGGGCATGTCGAGTTTTGTGTGTGCTCCCATATTTATTCTTCCACTTGATGGCTAGTTATTTGCCTGGCACTTCAGCTCAGAATGACGCAGTAAGAAACATTTTGACAGTTGAAACTTCCATCCATCTTTGTGCTCTCCTAGAGCTTTCTCCTTGCTTGATACTCAGAATCCCATCGTTGTAGTGTTAGAAGAAACACAAACTAAGATCTTCTAACTGTTCTAAGTACTAAGAAACTCTCTTGATTTCAATCAGCTGATTAATTTTCTTACTTTTGCAGAACTTCATGAGAAGCACTGGTTGGAACTAAAAAATTTGACATTGGCAGCGCAACCCTTCAAGACATTAAAACTTTTCAGCTTGGCTACCATGGAGTATGTGAAGAAATCAATAGTATATGCTCTCACAAAGGGTTGTTGGTTTATGATTTTGAGTACTCTAGTAGTGGCTTTTGGCCTTCTGCTTGTGGCTGTTGATGGATATCATGAGAAGGTATTGGGGTATTCTGTTAGTTTATGCAAACTATCCTCATACTTATGTTTCTTTATAATGTATCATTTTCCTATACAAGGCCAATCAATATCATTTTGCTATGTTACGAGTCTTCATTGATGGCATTGGCAAATCTTCATCATCTGTTTGCTCTCTCTTTTTGCCATTTTTGTTTCCAACTGTTTGCAAGTCCAAAGTGGCATGGGATTTCTGCTCGACTGGGTTTTTGGACTTTTACTCATGGTTATTGATGGACTCCATGAAAGGTATTGGGGTATACTATCAAACTATCCTCATAACATGGATCGGAATCCATATTGGATTGGCGGTCTGATCTGATGCGTGAAACTGATATGGGTCTAAAATGGCGTAAGGGCAAAAAAGGTCTCTGTAAACTGTATTAGCTGATAAAGCCCGTATTGGCCGATAAGGGCCCCTACAACTATAGGAGGCTGTTTTCTTTCTCTCTTCTTTCTTTTTTTCAATTTCTAATTTATTCTCTTTATTTCAAAACTCAAACATAGAGGAAGGCTAGGAACTCAAATTTTGACTAAGTCTAGGCCTATTTTGGAGATCAAAACACTAGATTTGAGTGTGATTCGACAAGTCGAAGTAGAGAGAGACTCATTCGATAGTTACTTTTATAATGGAAACTTGGAAAGGTAGCTATTAAAATTATGTAGATAAATTGCAATTTTTACGCAATGAAATTGAGCAATTACATTTTAATCCATGTTATTGGATTAATTTGGGATAACACGTATATAACTACTTCACGATTCTTTATTATAATCACATATGCTATGATTATGGATAGCCTGTCTTGAGTGGTGATTCTGTTGATGTTCGATTAAAATATCTAACAAAACCCATAACACGGAAAAACAAGAACTTGACGACCTAAGGATTTCTAATTCCCATAAGCTTTAACACCAGATTTTCAACGATTCAGGCTGACAAACAGCATTCTTTCCTGAGAATACTTTGGTAAACCATTGGATACATGTCCAAAATACAAAAGGAAAAGATAGATTCATGTGTTTCCCTTTTTTTTAACTCCATTTTTCTGATATTCTCTTTGCAATGTTTTGTTAAAGAAATGGCCAATACTGGTAAGATTCAGCCCTATCATGTTGGTTTTGGGCGGCCGATAAGCCCTCCAAAACCGATATTTAGAACCACAGCTCATTCCCTCCTTTCCAAGGATCATTTGATAAGCGAGGCTAATCAATGTTATTGTGATTAAAACTTATGTTATTGTTGAGTCTTCGTTGATGGCATCAACAATTCTCCATCATTCTATTTATCCTTTTTTTTTTTTAAGACGATGAAACTTTATTAGGGCCAGAAGCCAAAAAACAAAAACAAAAGACAAACAGAGAAAGGAAAAGGAAGTAAGAAAAACTAAAACCTAAAAAACCAAAAACAACAAAAATGAAACAAAAATAAGTAGCCTCGACACAGACAAAAAGCCACATCCACAACTAGGGCATCTAGTCCCTTAAATACAGACGAACCCAACCCAGGACGCTCTCAGTAGACCCGCTGACATTACAAAAACAGCAGCTATTCCATCTGGTTTTGTGCAGTTGGCCACCCCCCTCAACATGCCACACGCGAAACAACTCTTCGATCGAAGCTGACATCACCCAATCCACACCCAAGCATTGAAGAATACCAGATCATATAATTTTAGAAATGGAGCAGTAAATAAAACAATGATCCACCGACTCCTCCGCTTTTATAAGCAACAGGCGCACATTTGGCAGAACCATCAATCTCTTCTGCAAGTTATCGATAGTAAGGATCTTATTCCTTCCAATGAGTCAAGCAAAGGTGGAAACTTTATAGGACCACAAAGGTGCTGTGTGGTAGATAGGATCACTAGACTCATCCTGGATCGGGATCATGAAGAAAGAATGAACAAAAAAAACTCTGGACTTGCTGAACCGCCAAAGGAGAGTCTTCCACTCCAGGAGAGAGGGACAAACTTTGCAGATGGGACAAAAGAGAAAGGGGGAGTGCATCCCCCCTGGGAGCATGTATGGAGAAACACTCAGCCACAGAGATGGTGGGCACAGGACCGAGACGGGCTAAACTTGGGAAAGACAATTGAAGAGATGAATCGCCGCACCACACATCTTCCCAAAATCTAACCTGAAATCCTGTCCCAATACTCGACCTAGATCCCTCGAAGACTTTAGGGGCCACTCGAGAAATTCCTTTCCAAATAAAAGAGGAATGATACCAAGAATAAGTCTTAGATCACCAACCCGTCGGAGCTAGCCCATACTTAGCCGCGATGATCTTCCTCCAAAGACTAGAGCTTTCCACTCCGAAATGCCAAGTCCCCTTAGCAATCAGCACCTCATTAAATGCATCCAAGTGTCTGATACCTGCTCCCCCTTCATCAGTAAGCTGGCAAACCTCCTTCCAATTAAAAAGATTGAATTTCTTAGAAAAAGCTCCCCTTGCCAAAGAAAAATTCTTCTGAGCTTATCGATGCACTCGAGGACTTCCTTTGGGCAGTTGCCCAACGGTTTTGTTTCAAACCATTTGGAAGTCCATGGTGACTTGGGTTATCAGACAGACTCATTGGAGGTGAACTTCTATATTTCTCACAGAGTTAAAATATGAAATCACCAAGAATGAAAAGTTCCATTTCGTTGTAATCTTAGTGATTCTTGGATTTGAATATGGACAGCTTGTCCTTTCACATGCTTGAAGCATGTTCAAGAGTGGTGATCTTTTGGTGTTTGATTAAAATATGCAACGGAACCCATTATGCAAAAAACTAGAAATTGATACCCAAGAATTTCTAATTCCCATAAGCTTTAACACTAGACTAGAGGTCAAAGACTAGAAAACCCACTTTTCAACAAGTCAGGCCGATAAACAGCATTCTTACAAAAGAATGGTTCAGAAAACCATTGAATACATGTCCAAAATACAAAAAGAAAAGATATATTCATTTGTTTCCCTTCATTTTTCTGACATTCATTTTGCATTTTTTTTTGGGGGGGGGTAAAAGGTCAATACTTGTCAGATTGAACTCCTGTCGTGTTTTGTTTTTGGCCTCGATGGTACTCCCTTTGAAACCAATATTCAGAACCAGGCCTCATATGTCTCCTTCTTTCTAATGTATCATCTAATGTACATGGTCAATAAATATCATTGTGATTAGAAAGTTACATTTTCTAGTCTTTATTGATGTAATCTTCAATGCTTGTCAGATTGAACTCCTGTCATGTTTTGTTTTTGGCCTCGATGGTACTCCCTTTGAAACCAATATTCAGAACCAGGCCTTATATGTCTCCTTCTTTCCAATGTATCATCTAATGTACAAGGTCAATAAATATCATTGAAGTTACATTTTCTAGTCTTCATTGATGTCATGGCAATTCTTCACCATTCTCTTTGCCCTTTGTTTTTACCAATGTTGTTGTTTTAAACTGTTTGGAAGTCCATGGTGGCTTGGTTCATTTGACAAACTAGCTGAAGGTTGAACCACTATTCACAGAGTTAAAATATGTTAATATGAAATCACCAAAAATGAAAAGTTCCTGTTATTGTAATATGAAATCACCAAGAATGGAAGTTCTTGTTATTGTAATGTTAGTATTGCTTCAATTGGTTGTGGTTAACTTGAAACCACCAAGAATGAAGTTCCTGTTACTGGAATGTTAGAGTTTGGTGGATTGGTTATGGTTAACTTGTCCTTTCGCATTCTTGCAGCTTGTTCAGGAGTTCCTTCGCTATTTCAGATTTGTATTGTGGTGGATTACGCTGGGAGTGGCATCGTCAATTGGACTCGGTATGTGGAATTTGTATTTGGGAGTATTATTTCTATATTTAAGCACTTGTGGTTGTAGGCAACTGAATCATTGGAGCTATGCTCCCATCAAAGTAGTGCGAAACAATTCTCATCTTAGACATTAAAGGGACCTATTTATGACTGCTACTAGGCAACAGCTTAGTTCTTCATCAAATACAAACTTGTGCTCTTAAATGGACACACACCAACTGTGTATGTGTCTGCATGATTTTAATGTACTGGCTTCTGTTGGTCACTTTAGAAAACGTTACAATTCTAATCGTCAAATTTATGTGACAAATAATTCTAAAAAGCGCTACAACTTTACACCAATTTCTGTAACAAATAATTTGTGTGCAAATAACAGTTCTTTTAAGAAATCAGCTGTAGTGTAACAGCAGAACTGGACATTTTAAATATAACCGCTTTAAATTACTGAACATAACACCTTTATTTTTAGTAGGAGCCATCTTTATTTCATTAATCTTCGTCTAATAGAGTGAACCTGTTGAAGAGTGAAATGATAGGGATAAATCTAGATGACTATGCAATTAATGATCTTGAGGCACATGGGCTGTAAGCTAGGATCTCCCTGAAACACCTATCTTGTGTTACCACTTTGCATTGGTAGCTTGATGAAAAAGACTCTAGGATCTGGTGCTTGTTAGAATGGAAAAGAGGCTAGCAGCTTGGAGAGGAAGGTACCTATGTTCAAGAGGATCACATTGATGAAGGCAATGGACTGGTGTCGGCTATGCCAGTTTACTATATGTCCCGAATCAAATGTCCAGCTAGTTTGTTGATATGAGTTATTTTATGAAGTTAAGAAGTCTCAATTTCAGTAAAGTTGTTTAACCTGTTGTCCTTTCAATAAAACAAGCCATTCATCAAATAAATTAACAAATAAGCAAAACTTTTTATCCCTCTTATCCATTCCATTCCAATATTCTTGTGGGTGTGTTCTTCATCCATTGTTGCGATTCAGGTGTCAAGATCTCACTGATTCAATATTCGGATTGCGTCAGACTACTAAACTTATTGAGGCCTTAGATATATGGGATCTCCAATGTCTCCTTCAATCATGTTGTTAGAGATGTAAAGTATGAGGTTGACATGCTCTCTAAGGTAGGATTATCCAGGCATTACTGGTAATAGGGACAATTTCCTTTACGTATGTTTTGCATCGTTCTTTTGTTTGTTCTTTTCTCTTTCTTTAGTAATAAAATTGTTAATGATCCAAAAGAAAACAAAAAGAGAACTTTTGTCGCTTTTGCTTCTTTATTGTCACTTGTCTTTCTTCATTAATAAAATAGCCCAAGGATCCAAAAAAAAAAAAGAAGAGGAACTTACCTGTAGTTTTCTGGGCTGCGAATCTTGATCTTGACAGCCATGCAAAGTAACTTTCTAAGTTCTAACTTTTAACTATAACACATAGTACAAATACTATTATTTGGGTGTTTGAGAGATTTGTCTTCTTTCTTTTGCCCACAGCTAGCTGTAACTTTTTAAATGACAGTATTCTTTTTGTTCACAAGTTCAAAGCATAATATGATATTAATAAGCTAATAATCAGATTTGCATTCCGAAATGGTTTAATTTGTTCCCGATAGAATCAAAGCATTTTAATACCTGTTCAGAATTTCATTGAATGTTTATGATGCTTATGGGTATGTAAATTCGTGGATTGCATGGTTGTTTAGTGCTGATGGTGGTCGCCATGCTCATCATGGGATGTGCACTTGTCTATTCGAAGCAGGGGTGGCAATTTGCTGGGGCTGGGCCCGGCCCTAGTCCCCCTAAGCCCTGGACCTAGCTTCTTACCATGCTTGTCACAAGTTCGCTCCTTTATTCATAGTGTTTCTGGAGTCGCTTCAGTTGATGTGGCTATGCATGAAATGAAATATTTGTTTTGTTTTGTTTTGTTTTGTTTTTTTTTTCGAGCGATTAGAACAAAATTTTATTGCTAGGAAGGCCAAAGCCAGAATAAACAAAAAGGCAAAAAACTATACAACCACTCAAAGAGCCATTATAACTCTAACCAATTGGCCAGAAAACGATCTACGACCTTCGCTGCAAGAGCCCATTCTATTACATGAAATTTTGCTTTTGAAAACACTTCCTCAACTCAAGCCAATCGATTTCTGAAACTTCTATTGCTGACTGATTGACTTTATTTTTGCAGGATCTGGTTTGCACACTTTTGTGCTGTATCTGGGCCCCCATATTGCCTTGTTTACAATCAAAGCGATGAAGTGTGGTCGAGTTGATTTGAAAACTGCACCATATGATACCATACAGTTGAAAAGTGGCCCATTATGGCTTGACAAGGATTGTTCTGAATATGGGCCCCCATTGTTTTCTTCATCACCTGATTCACTAGTAAAAGTTCCACTCAGCAGCATATTGCCTCAGGTTCAGTTAGAGGCTATTCTTTGGGGTTTGGGAACTGCTATTGGAGAGCTTCCTCCTTATTTTATCTCAAGAGCAGGTAAATGTTCTAATTTTCTTAAAGATTAACGTAGTCACGACTGAGTTAAACTGGCTTTTAAATTTCAGATAAATAAGAAGATGATTTCAGATTATGATTTACACTGGTGGAAAGTGTTGTTCACCTGCTTTGTTTAGTATTACCAATTATTTGACACTCTCATCAATTGTCAATATACTGATGCAAGAAGGTGGTGGCTTATGAATACAACGAATTGCAGCAACATTGTTTCCTTCAAAAAGATTAGCCTCTTTGGGAACAGAGTAATTCACTTTCGTCATTTCTTAAAATTACTTCAAAAATTGCATAATGATCCAGACAAGCTTTACTAAAAGTACATTATTTTCAATAGCTTAATTAATCTGTAAAGATCATCCATAGAATAGATAGTTTAAACTTTTGATTACTATCATGTGGAGAATTCCTCCTTTCAGTTCCACCGGCATTCAAAGTTGTAAATTTATATTGTTTAATGAAGTAGTCATTTAGAGGTTTGCTAGCCTCTAATGCACCTTTGCACACGACCCCGACTGCCACTCTGGCATGTGTGTGTGTGTGTGTGTGTGTGTGTGTGTGTGTGTGTGACATCTAAACTTTGCATTACTTCGAAGATGATCTGGCGCAAAATCAGGTCGCTCCAGTAGTGGTCCATGTATGGTGTATGGCAATTATGGATGTTGAAAGAACCTGCAAGTGGTCCACATTGAACATGCAAATGTTGCTCAACTGCTGACCTGACTGGCATGAGTTTTGTGCCATGTCGTTTTCATCATGGGCCCACCTTATGCACTGCTCAGATGTCCCACACAGGTGCTATATGTAAAGGTGCATGCGTGGATAGCTCTAGCAGTGCTCTTCATTGTAAGGACATTTCTGCTTGTCTGTTATGACTGTTTTTGCCAAACAGCTTCCTATTGTTCAAGGGTTTAGACATAAGCAGGCACTTTTATCATTATTTAATCACTCTTTCCACTTACACAGTTGGTTGATGACTAATGGGTAATGGCAACTCTATTGCAGCACACATGTCCGGTAGCAAGTTGGATGCTGTGGAGGAATTGGATGCTTCCTCAAAAGAAGATGGAGTCATATCTGGTCACCTAAAGCAAATCAAACGCTGGCTCTTCTCCCACTCCCAGCATCTGAACTTTTTTACTATATTAGTATTAGCTTCGGTTAGTTGGAGTTCTTCCCCACTCTCTTTTCTGGTATACATGTTTCTCACTGGCAAAAATAGACTTCATCTAAGCCTGCTTGGATAATTCAACGTCAAATATCAGAAGCCTTTGCTAAAGCACTATCTGCCAGGACACCACTATTTATTGTACTTTTTGTTCTTGTCACGGTCCTACATCTCATTGAGAAAGTAAAAGACTTTACTGGTATTATGCATCTTACCCACTGTTTGAGGTGTCTGAATCCAATGGGGATGATTAGCAATGCTTTACAAGTGATCTCACAGACATCCATACAATTTGATTAACATTGCAATAACATGAACAGGAACCTTAGAGATGTTTGACCAAAACCAGGTTTTTTGTCTAGTTTTTGTCTACCAAAATTCCTCCTGTTGATACTCTCATCACTTGCAACAATCAATGATAAAAGGGAGGTGGAAGATCGGGGAAGAGAACAGAAGAATTTGAGGAAAAATTGAGAAACCCTTTTCGTTACTCTCCAAAACGCGTGCAAGTGAAGAACTTCAAACTCCATAGAGAAACCCCAAAGGCCCATTTTTCCATTTGGGATCTCTCAACTCCCTAATTCCTTGATTGCAAACCCTAATTCATGATGCAATAATCTCCAAAATTGGTTCTTAATTTAGTCCAAGCATTTCTATTTAAGTCAATCAGTGCTGCCTGATCCCTCATGGCTGATCATAGGGTGTCAATTTTTCAATACCAACCTAACCCATGTATGGGCACTCATTGCACCACTACGTATCTCTCCTACATTGGCCGAACTAATATGAAACAATGATAGCACTGCCATTTGTCTTTGCCCACATTTGCTGAATGTACAAGACTGAAGATTTTTTGCCACATCATTTACTACATTGATGAACCTAACAACCTTGGACTGACATGCTGACAGCCTGATACATGTCACTCACCTCATTCTAAGCCCAAAACACATCAACCTGGCATGTATGCATGCTATTCCTTTGAAGTAATACACTAAATAAACAATGCTTCGCAAAAGCTTCATGATAGTCATTAAACAGATGTCTTCGATAGTCCATGACATCCATTTCTTCCCTGAATCGATCTGTGGTGAGATGCATTCTGCAAGATGAATAATTATGCACATAAGCCTCAGAAAACTCAAGGCTAGCACTTCATCTGAGCTGCCTTGATCATCACTGTCGTGATCGACAAACTGTCCCAGTTGACGAGTTGTCTCAGTGAGCCACTCCTCAGAGACAGTATTTCTAGCTTGAAGATCACTATAAGCACCTACCTCCTGTCTTTGCCTTTGCCACAGGTAATACAAGTTAAAAGTGTACATCGTGTTTATTAAATGCGGGAAATATTGAGCTTGCACATACTGTAACAGTCACTTTTTCTTACAGGAGCACACTTCAACTGCCTATCGTGTGGGCAATATTAATATAATACCTTTTCAGTGCATCTTCAGACCTACATAATCATATGGTTAAAGGCTTCATTCATTTTTTAAGAGTGCTTCATGATATTGAGATTATTCATATCACTAAAAAAAAAAAAAAAAAAAAAAATTATTGAGATTATTCATCTAATGCGCTCACTGCTTCACTCCCATCGTTAATAATTAACTGGTCCTTTTGTCCTTCAGGTGCCAAACCCTCTATTTGATCTTGCTGGTATCATGTGTGGACAATTTGGAATTCCATTTTGGAAGTTCTTTCTTGCAACATTGACTGGAAAGGCTATCATTAAGACTCACATACAGGTATGTGGAAATTTCTTTAATGTCCTCATCTTGAAACAATGTCTTGATTTCAATCTTTTTCGCCATGGTTAGCTGTAGCAACTCTCAGCTCTCAATAGGGTTTGTGGGGATTTTTTTTCTCTCTCTCTCTCAGTGTTGCTATATTTTATGCTTTTTAATTTATTTCAAATCCATTTATGTTATTAGTGATTAAAAAAGAAAAACCATATTGCTATGGTTTAAAAAAGACCTTAAAAACTTTGGTGATTTGTCATTGTATGAGTTCCATTGACATGCTCATTAACAAATTGGCAGCTTGCACTGGTGTCTATGGGATGATGCAAGAATTATTGTATGTTGGAGTCTTAGAGAGCAATATCGAGGACAAGAGGTTCACTTATCCTATTCGAATATATAACTATGAACACTGAATCCATGTCGCGCTGTGTTCGTGGGAGATCCAGTACCAAGTCCATGGACGGATCCTCCCAAGGGGCATCAGGCATGAGTAATGAAGTGTAGAGACCCGTATTTTGAGATTGCTCCTTAGAGGTTTGGCAAACATGGCATCGTTGCACTGCTTTCCCCACATCACAAGCCAATTGTGGCCAGTAATACCGCTCCTCCACCAATGCTCTGGTCTTGTCTCGTCCAAGTTGACCACTAAGGCCACTACCATGTAGCTCAAGAATGATCTTATCACGGAGGGAACTGTCGGGTATGCACAGTCGATTCCCCTTAAAGAGGAATCCTTCTTGCATATGCAGGTCACTAGGGTGACCCTCTTGGCACCTCAACCATGCATCCTTGAAATCCTCATCTTCAGCATACAATTCCTTGAGACAATCGAATCTGACCACCTCATTGCTCAATGTAACCTATAGTGATGCATGACGGCTAAATGCCAACATAGAAGGCATCACACTCCACTTCAAACAACTTATTGAAATTGGGAAGCACTAGAACCGGCGTAGTGGACAACCGATGCTTGATTTTAGCGAAGCTTTTATCTGCCTTATCGGTCCACTGAAATAGTTCCTTATCCATACAATCGATGATTGGCGCGATGATGGTACTGAAATTCTTCACGAATCGACGATAAAAGGTCGCCAACCCATGAAAACTTTGTACCTCATGAATGTTCGTCGGGGTTGGCTAATCCCGAATGGCCTGAACCTTCTCCTCGTCCACTCAAATGCCCATAAATGTCACAACAAACCCCAGGAATAATAGCCGACATGTTAAAAAGCTACACTTCTTCAGATTCATATATAATTTATTATCGGTCAATACTTGTAGCACTTGCCTGAGATGGTTCATGTGTTCTATCTCATTCTGACTATAAATCAAGATGTCATTAAAATATACAACTACAAACCGGCCGATGAACGGCTTCAACAGTTGATTCATTAGGCACATGAACGTGCTCGGCGCATTAGATAGACCAAAGGACATAACCAACCACTCATACAACATTTCCTTGGTCTTGAAGGCCGTTTTCCACTCATCACTCAGCCTTGCAAATCTGATGATACCCGCTCCTCAGGTCTAATTTAGAGAACACCTTGACACCCTCAAGCATGTCAAGCATGTCATCCAGCTGCAGTATTGGGAATCGATATTTAATAGTTATCTTGTTAATGGCCCGACTGTCGATACACATGTGCTAGCTCTCATCTTTCTTCGAAGTTAATAATGCTAGCACGGCGCTTGGGCTTGTGCTTTCTCTGAGATGACCCTTACGGATCAGTTCCTCCACTTGCCCCTGAAGTATTTCACACTCTTTCGGACTCATCCAATAGTGTGGACGGTTAGGTAAGCTAGCCCCAGGGACAAGGTCGATATGATGTTGGATGTCTCTCATGGGAGGCAATCCATCTGGTAACTCCTCAGGCCATATTCTTTTGTATTCATTCAGCAATGGCTTAAGGCTAGGAGGGATATTGGAGGGTTCCGACTCCTCGCCTTTCACCACTATGGCGTACACCTTGCTAATTTCTTTTGATTCTTCAATGAACTCCCGAATGGCTAGGAGAGCGTTCCCCTCCACTTTAGAAGCTTCAGGGTGTTTCTCTGGTGCCTAACATCATCTTGCGACCATCCTTAACGAATATATATATGTTATCTCTCCCACGATGGGTCGTGTCTCGATCTAATTGCCACGGCCACCCAAGCAACATATGGCAGGCCTCCATGTCAACCACATCACAGAGGACCTCATCTTTGTAGTTTTTACCAATAGAAAACGAGACAATGCATTGTTCAGTTACCTTGGTCTCGTTCACCTTCTTGATCCATCCAATCGTGTAAGGATTAAAATGCTTTGTCGTAGGAAGCCGCAACTTGTTCACCATCACTTTCGAGACAATGTTCTCGTTGCTGCCATTGTCTATGATAACATCACAGACCTTGCCGTTCACAGTGCACCGCATGTGGAAGATGTGCTGCTGCAGGTGCACTTCCTTCCTTGGAATATATAGGAGTCGTTGCACGACTAAAGACTCACCATGATCCTCAGTTATCAATCTCGGACCTTCTGTATCCTCCTCATCAACTTGCTCCAACCTATCAAACTCAGGATATTCCCCTTCTACTTCTCCTTCAGCACCCCCTTCGTTGATAGTCAGATTGGCCGTGGAGTGTTGTGGGCAAAAGTTCGACAAGTAACCCGATTGGCCACATTTGAAACAGTTATTCGGCCTTGGGCGCACATATGGATTGAGAGCCCAACTCGGGCCCACTGCTATTTACTCTGCTTATTGGGGCCTAGGAGGACCGCTCCTCGTGCCTCAGTTTATGGTCGTTGGGGCCTGGGAACAACCCCCAACTGGCTCATTTTCCTTAGATGACACCGCGTCTTGTATAGGACCTGCTATGGGGGCCCATGTTGATGGAAAAGTATGGGTTGGGGCCTGTGCAAGTTGTGTCTCTATCGTAGTTGCTAGGTCTACTGCCTCAGCCACAGTCCAGTTTGGAAGTAATTGAACTCGGTCTTGAATTGTAGGACATAGACCGCCGATGAACCGCACTACCCTCTGCGGTTCGGTCTCTGCAAAATCGTTTCGTGTTTCCAATCTGTTAAATTCGGCTTCATATTCAACAACAGTTCGGTTCCCCTACCTACAATTTTGGTATTGCTGGAACAATACTTGTTCATAATCTCTAGGGAGGAATCGAGATCGAAGAAGTTTTCTCATCCGCGGCCATGATCAGATGGGCAATTTGTTCTGCCTGGCACGGGTGAGTTGTAACTGCTCCCACCATATAGAAGCATCCGACTTTAACTTGTACTCGACGTGTTTAAATCAAAATAACGCTCAACTTTCACAAGCCAATCGAGGAATTCCTCTATACATAGCATGTCATTAAAACTAGGAAGTTCGGCCTTACCTCGAAAATCTCTTTTTGCACGATCCCCACGATTTTTCCCACGCGCAGGCCGTCGTACAATCATATCTTCAACCTCGTCATCGCATGGTTCTGAATCGTCTGTGTTGGCCATGCAATTGGCCACTTGTGGTGCCCTACGGAATATAGGGTTATCTCATATAGCGAGCACAGGTGGTTATTGATTGTCGCCTTGGGCTTGAGGTGGAGCTAGCGCCTTAGCGATACGGTCTAGAGTTCTCTGCAGGCCTTCCATGGACACCTGCAAAACGTCTACCTTGTTCGCAAGATAGAGCATCCCTTGATCATCGCCAGCGGTGATGTTTCCCGCACTTTCATTAGATGTCATCGTCCCGAGTAATAATCATCACTCTGATACCACTAACGCAGGGAAGGCGTGACAAGGCCGATCGCCGTATGCCTTATCGGATAAATACCTTGAGTCCACAAGGCCTCCGAGACTCCTTAACCGGACTTCCTCGAATTGACGAGGGAAAGAAGAGAAAACATGAATTAATTCCTAGAAAAATCGTAAGAATTGACTAAATTCCAAATAACGTGATTATAATGCTTTAAATAATAAACTAAACCCTTGAAAAAAGTATTAGAGTCTAACTCAAACTAAAACACCTAGAAAACCCGACTTACTATAAATAGTAAACTTACCATTTATAGAAGTTTCTCATTCCTACTAAAACTCGTGGTTTTCGGCACAAAAAGAACATGATTCTATGCGTTATTCTAAGCCCTTTCCATGTTGGGCACAACTTGTAAAACCCTACGGATCAAAAGTTATGATCAAAACAAAACTTACTATAAATAGTAAAATCTATATAAAACTAGGCTAATGACCAACGAGCAGGTTGAATCTCGCAATTTCGGCATGGGCAACCTTGCGTAGCTAGGTTCATTGGCTTTACCAGCTCGAGCTATCCCAAAATCATATATTATATGTCCATAAACTCATTCCGGATTGCGAGATACGACCGTTTTACAGTCCTGATGATCCGGATCACTTCCGACCCCGACCGGTCTTCTTTTGGTCCATCTGAGCCATGAAATAGTCGGCGACCCGCTCTACATCACATGCCTTTTGGGATAGGAATGTTGGGCAGTTAAAGAACAACCCCATTAAACCACTCTTCTTACCACCTGACATGTTCATAGGATGAGTGTAGCTGAAATGAGGATGCTGAGATGGATGGCGGAAAGAGTAGGAAGGACAAATTGGAAATTAATGCATTTGATGGAACTTAGTAGTAGTACCAAAAGGTAATAAGATGTGAGAAGTAGATATCAACAAATTAATGCATTTAAGATTGATTCTTCCCCTGAGAGATAGATATCAGCCCTTCTACCTTGCTACTTACTCTTAAATCTCTCCACCACTCTATCCCATAAATGAAGAGCTGGCTCCCAATACAAAGGGGCTAGCCTAAGTAATAGGAAGGAAATGACCTTACCACGCATCTAAAGATTCTCGCCATATGCTCAATCTCCACCTTGGTCAATCGAATGCCCGGCATCTTGCTTTTGCAATATTAATTTTCAATCCCAACATTGCTTTAAAACATCTAATGACCATCCATAACTTGTCCTCTTTGCTTCAACATCGCAAAACAATATCGTATCGCCAACAAACTGAAGGTGGGATATTGGTGAAGACAACTTCCCAACACTAAAGCCCTTGTAAATACCAATTTCCTTACCGCAATCCAACATCCCACTCAAGGCTTCCGCAACCTCCACAAAAGAAGGGAAGAAAGCAGGTCTTCTTACCTAATGCCTATTGAGATATGAAAGAAACCTTTTGAGGAGCCATTAACTAGCACTGAAAACTTTGCAGAACATACGCAATTCCTTATCTACCTTCTCCATTTGCTTCTACAACCCACTCTACAAAGCATGTAATCAAGAAATTCCTAGTCAACGTGGTCGTAGGTGTTTTCAATGTCCAATTTGCAAGCAATGCCTTTCGCCCCACTCTTGAACCTAGAGTCAATGCATTCACGAGCTATCAATGCCCTATCCAAGATCTGACAACCCTTTGTAAAAGTTCATTGATTCTTAGAAATGATGCTTCCCAAAACTTTCCTAAACCTAGAAGCTAGCACTTCGGCGAGAATTTGTTAAGGCCCACCAATGAGACTGATAGGTCTGAAATCCTGTAAGCTTTCCGCAGCTGTCACTTTAGGAATCCTTACCATAAAGGACTCCCCTCCCCCCCCACAATATCTGTTGAGAGCCTCTCCCCATCAGAAAATTCCGCCATGAACTTTAATACGTCCCCTTTAACAAGATTCCAGAACACCTGATAAAACGCGATCGGGAAACCATTCGGCCCTGGAGCTTTATTCCTACCCATGGAGAACACAGCCGCCTTCACTTTTTCCTCGGAAAAAGGAGATTCAAGGGACGCAGACTCTTCATTTGAGAAGCTATTAAAAGGGAGATTATCTTAGGCCTTTTCCAGTCTTCAACCGACAACAACTCCTTATAGAAGTGGACCACTTCCTCACACACCCAATCTTTTTCTTCCACTCGAGTCCCATTCACAACTACCCCACTAATTTTGTTGCATCTGGCCCTCGCACTAGCAATACTGTGAAAGAATTTTGTATTTCCATCTCCCCCTTTGAGCCAAGTAGTTCTTAATCGTTGCTTCCATTTTATCTTTTCTTCAACCGAGCTGAGTAATCTTGCACAAGAATTTTTTGAAGATTAATTTCCTCCTCACTAAGAATTGATTCTCTCACTTTCAAGTGAAGTGCTTGGATATTACTCAGAATTTTTTCATTTTCAGTTTTCCTATTCCCCGTAACATCCTTTTTCCAAACTTCAATTTTTCCTTCAAAAGTTTCAATTTTCTGCTCAAATGGAAACGTGGCGTAGCCTTCCACACTGAATGACCTCCACCAATCTTCCACTATCCTCGAAAAACCTTCTACCTCCAGCCACATCAATTCGAACCTGAAAGGTGTCGGCCCCCAATCCTCATCTACTTCCAACAAAATTAAATCAACTTCATTTATAAATAATTAAATAGTAATATTTATTTATATAAAATTGCGTCTGGAATCTCCAAGCATGCACCTAGGCATTTCGGGTGTTGCAAGGGCAGGTGCGCTTTGGGTGCACCTTGCGCCTTTGATTACACTGGGCGTGTCACGTGTGGGATACCAAACCTCTGTGAGACACTATAAATTCTTTAATTATGAGTAAACCTTCAAAACCCATTGTAATGTTTCCTGATGCAGCTAACGATTTTGGTTTCTGTGTTACAGACGGTTTTTATCATCTCTGTCTGCAATAATCAACTTTTAGAGTGGGTCGAGAATAAGCTGATTCGGGTGTTTGGTCTTTTTCCTGGACTTTCTTCCTACCTGGCTAATGTCATTGTCAAGCTTCATAAGATGAGGGAGAAGTTCTTGGCTCCAGTTCCAGCCCCTTCAAATATAAAGGTAGGCATGCAAAATTACTTCTCCAAGTTAGCAACAATATTGTTAGAAATGCTTAGCTTCCATGCGTTCCTGTGATGCTACCAATGATAAAACAGAAAAAAAAAATCTTAAGAGAGCAGGCTCCACCATTGGATTGGATTGGACCTGGTCCTGAGTCTTCCTAAGGGCCTGACTAAGCAGCCCAGCTTGGCTGGGCCTGGACTCAGGCCCCTAGTCATGTGCTTCACCTGGAGAGGCTTCAGCCCAGCGATTTCTTGGTTCAACTCCGAACCCAGATCCTTTTTTTTTCTTTTTTCTTTTTCCTTTTCTAAATTTTTTGGTAGGGCATCGGAGCCACCACCTGCTGAATGCCATGGTAAGACTCAATCCCATGCATACGCCAGTCAGGAGAATGTAACACTAGCAGCTGAGTGTAACCTGCATCTTTGATTACAACTGAAACTTTTTACCTTCTCTCTTCAGGGGAAGTGGGATCTGTCATTTTCGTCCATCTGGAATACAGTTGTATGGCTCATGCTCATGAACTTCTTCGTTAAGATAGTGAACTCAACTGCACAGAAGCAGCTCAAGAAACAGCATGAGGCAGATCTGGATAACAGGCTTTCGATTCCAAGACTAGCCAATGGCACAGTTGGTAGTGCATCTGATTGAGGTGGCGGGTTTAAGACTTTTCCATTTTCTTTTAAGTGGCATTGATCAATGGGCAGTCGCAAGTTGGTCACCCATTGAAGCCTGACATTTTCTTGTACAGAAAACAACCATGGAAAATGAGAGGAAGGAAGAAGCATGATTTTATTTGTTCTTCTGTTGGGGTAGGAGGAAGGGCATGTTGTGCGTCAGATTGACGCCATTTTCAACTGTAGGATATGGATATTGGTTGTAATTCTTTGGGTAAATGCAACGAAGAAGTTATTTACATCAAAGATTTTGCGTCTCTCCTTACTGTTTGTTTACTAACCTCGTTTGGAAGACTTAAATGTTTTGGTAGTGACCATGGTAGCCATATCAAAGATTATGGGTTTGTTTGGGAAGCCCTGCCAATTGCTGTTTGGGGGCATGCCAATCTTCTCCACGAATACTGAAGAAATCAAGAGCAGTTGCCGGTTCCTGCACTAGTAGGGCTATTTCTGATGGGTCCTGCCCACCAGCTCGAGTATTGTTTGGTGACAAGGTGTACTTCATGCATATAGGTCCAGGTTCCTGCCATCCAAACCGTTGATCCAGGTGGGACCCACTGTGGATGGAAGATGCCCAAAAATCCCCCTTACTGGAGAATGAGTCCCATCCGATGATAAAACTTATTTTTAACACTTAAATAGAAGTAAATGAATGTAAATTATGGCAAAAGCATAATAATGATTTTTACCATCTGTTTGAAATAGAGATGGAATTCCGCCTTGAAAACTATGGAAATTTTAACATCTTTTCAAAGTAAAATTATGTGGCCCCACCATGACGTATGTGTTATATCCACGCTGGTGATTCATCCTTTCAAATTATTTCACGATGTGAGCCAAAAAATGAGAAGATCCAAAGATCACCACACCACATATAATAGTAGATTCAATGGTAGACATTATTATCCTTATTGTGGGCCACTTGAGCTTTGGATCTGCCTCATTTTTGTGATCATGCCCTAAAATGATTTGGAAAAATGAATGGAAGGTGAGGAAATAACACATGCATCATGGTGGGGCCCACAGTATATTGGTACACAGCATGGTACCCAAGGTAAGACTCTTTGGGACAACTTGCATTTCCAATTAAATAGAAAGGTGAGTGATCATTACTTATTTTCATCAACATTAATTTACTTTCATTTCTTAGCTACCAAATAGGCCGTTAGATTATTTCATAAATCGAACTTACTGATTATTTCACAAATGTAACTTAGTAAGTGCTTAGATTAATCTCCCTTTACTTAATGCTGAATGCTAAAAGTGGTGTTGCATTAATTTTTTTTTTTTTTCCCACTATTAACTAAAATATTCTTTAAATTATTTCAAAATTACATATCAGCATTTTTATTCAATTTCAGAGCCTATTTTTCAGTTTATCAAACTGTACCGCAGAGTTTATGTAACCATGACTACACACGCATAGCATTTATTGACGGTCAGGATCAGGATAGCCTGATCACCCAACATTAGTTAAGACTGCATTGGTAACCAACCCCTTATGGTTCCCACCAAATGGACCATCTTTTTACAAATCTAAAGATGATACGGTGGAGCCAGTGGAACCAGAACATGGAAGATCCAACTCTCTGCAGTATACACGAAGGATTGATATATCAATCAGGACCGTCGATCTAGTTGACCCTATAATGGATGGTTCGTATTTAAAAAACTAAACCGATCCAACTATTATGGCCATCAATTTTTCCTACTCTCCCCTGTGAATAACAAAAAATTCTTTTGCGCCTTCAATTTGAAGAATTCTGATCAGATGGACAAAACCGTGTGATCTATGTATATCTTGAACCAATGTCCATCACCATCAGCGAAAACTAGATTGACGGTTCTACCACTTTGATACTCAGGTAGAGTGTGAAGACAATAAGCGGAAATTGCAACAAAAAATTAGAGCGTAGTTGCGAAAATTCAAATTAAACTGTCCAAACTATGGTTCTTAGTGCAGATGTATCATAAATGGAAAATCACGAATATTTAATTATCTGGCCATCGGATTGGAGCCCATTTATTGAACGGTTGAAAAATGAAAATATCCAGTGGTTCTAATTCAACAAAGAAGTCTCCACAAATCAGAAAATAGAATTGCTCAACTAATCATAGTTTGGGACCATTACTTAGAGACAGTGGGTTCCAAAGCTTAATCGTTTTAATTCGCTTGTTAATATATGCAACTTGTATAGTTCCTTAGTGCCTGTGTATCAACCTTCGTACTCTACCAGAGTATCAAATAACTCGTTCAAGATTACTGTCCGCACAAGCGAGGCTTATCCCATATTTCCGTTTCTTAGACGCGCTCGGACCCGAAATGGAAGCGGTAGCAGTAGCTGCTGCGTCTGTTTCTTTCGCTCGCAGCATCTCTCGATCTTCTTCTTCTTCATCTCCTTCTCTTCCCTTTGGATCTGCTCGCTGCTTCCGTTTCCTATCTCTCTCGATTCCAATCTTCGGAAAGTTTAATGCAATTCACAGACGATCTCGAATTCTCCCTCTCCCTTTGATCCAGACCCGCGCCTCGATTACCGCCCGACCATCCTCGGAAATGCGGAAGAAGCGCCCCGACCCGAAACCCGATGAGAAGCTCAGCGCCCTCCGGGAGCTCTTCTCCAGACCCGGGATCGGAATTGACGCCTACATCATCCCTTCGGAAGACGCACATCAGGTTCGACATCTCGATCGTTAATTTTTTTTTTTTCGCTCTCTAGGTACATGATTCTGTGCAAACGTTTTCATGGAATCGAATTGCGTAGTGTAGAAAACAGCACCGACATCGGTACTGTGTATATGTTGAAACCTTCCTAGGTCTCACGGTGATGTTTATTTGTCATCCAACCTGTTGATAATCTCACACAGACCTGGATGAATGGAAAATAAAAATATCAGCTCGATCCAAAACTTCTGTGGCCCCAAAAAGTTTTCAACGGTAAGCATTCAATCCCCACTGTTTCCTGTGGTGTGTTCCATATGCCCTAAACTGAGCTGTCAAAATGGATCAACGGCGTGGATAAAACACAGGCATCTTGGTGGGGTCCAAAGAGCTTTCATACCAGCTGGCTGGTTGGCTGGCGTTGGGGTCACCAGCCAAACCGCGTCCCATTCACCTGAAGCATTTGCCCCAGATAAAGGGATCCCTTGGCCACCAGGCAGTTTTGGTACTCAGGTAGGCCCCATTTGAAATCAATGTTTGGCCTCCCCTTTTTCAGTGTTCCTTGTTGTGTGACCCACCTGAGTCAAGCATCAGCGAGATTTTTGTGCCCATACCTAGAGAAGGGGTGATGCATCTGATGGTCGGTGTGGATGCCATCAATGCATGATCATCCCACAAATGCTTTGGTTAAGACGTTTGCACTATAGTTCATCATTTCCCTTGGAATGTCTGGGTAGAATTTCATATGGTCTCTCTCTCTGGAGGTTGTCCTGAGGGTGCGTTTGATGATATTTCATGGTTATTCAATCTGACTTGTGCAAAATTTCAGGATATTTGGTGGCGCAATGAGGCCTTGTAAAATAAGATTATCCTACAAGTCGTTCAAATGTGTGGAAAAGTTATTCACGTGCGAATAACCACCTACTTATGCACTGTTGCATCCAACCCGCTAATTAAGTGAGGCCCTCCATGATGATGTGATGCCTCGAAATCAGGCTTATCCAATTATTAGGTGGGCCAACCGTTGCAAACAATTGACAATCACAGAAAAACCTCCAAATGTGTGTGGTGGCCCGCATGATGGTTGGATCGGCCGACTTTTGGTGCATCCAACTTTGACAGTGGGGAACCCTGCTGGATGGTTTGGATGTCATACATGCACCAAGGTGGGCCATGTGCAGCCGTTGTAGAATATGTCACCAATCGATGTCTTGCACAATATGCACGATTGCAATTATGACGCATGTGGCCACTATCCGGTAATCTAGAACATTGGCCTATTTTGCCTTGATGTGGATGGACTACCCTCAATATCATCCTCAATAGGGCAATGCGAACCTTTCGATTTGTAGCCTCAAGATAAACAGTTAAGAAGAGAGAAAAAATGGTCCATTTTTACAGCCTTGATATTGGTTACTAGAGATCTTCCAGTCCGAGAGATTTTTTGGGGCGTGCCGCTGTGGGCCACAATAGACGAACAGTTTGGATGACCAAGCTATGTGCACTACTTGTCAGAATGGAAAACCTGTGTATGCCACACAAAGATGTGGGCCACCACATATCATGTCTCAGGATAACTGTGAGCGTGTGAAGGTTATTTCATTTGTGTTTGTCTTTTCCAGTACCAATCAGGTAATTGTCATCTGTATGTTTTTAGCGTGAGTATGCGTAAAGAGGAATTATACGCCTACGCTGAAGATCCTAGCCATCTAATTATTGGCCTATTTTTTTGTTTTCCCCAGGGTCATCCTGTAATTTCTCGTTAACTGTCTATTTATGGACTACCAATTCAAGTTTTAGGAATCTGCAATCATGAAGATTATGAGGGAGTAACTAATGAGGACATCAAAGCACCATTGAGAGTCTACTAGAAGAGGAGGAGATTATCACCAGTTTTCCTCTGGAAGGATGACCACTACGTGGGCCCGAGTGAACCGGGTGGACCGTTTTGAAGATTCCACATGCATTTGATACATCTTCGAAGACCCTACACTAGGAAGATGCATGTGGGTTTCATTCTTGTCTTGAGGAATCTGGACCGATGAATCAAGTGCACGCCTCGATCGGACCGTTGGGGTGCGCGTATTGGGCCGTTTAACCACTTTTGATCGTGGCCCGCCTCGATCGTGGACACTTTAGGGCTTAGATGTTGTTGGTTTTATTAGGATTTAGTTTATTTACATTTTGAACCATTTTTATGAGCTTTATATTATGTTTTTCTAGTTTAGGGTTTTTTTTTAAGAAATCTTTCTTGAGAGTGTCTTTTTGTAAATTTCTGCACTTGAGACTATAAAAGAGAAGGGGGGTGTGGCCCAATGCCTTTATTTTGAAGGAAAAAAAACTTTGTGTTTTTCTCTTCTTCATTTGATTTGAAGAATACTCCATGTGAGTTGGAGCTTGGGTGTGGTGTGATTCCAGTTCCATTCAACGGAGGTGCGAGGCTTCTATTTATCATCTTCCTTCTCTCTTTCTTTTTATCCAAAAAATAGGCACTTTCTCAAAAACTTCATCTTTCTTCTTTCCTTACCATCCAATCATCTTTTTCTTCAACTTTTCATTATCTAACTTCAACCCCAACCGAACTTAACCATTGAAGACTCCAAAACCCTAGCCAACGACCCACATGTGTGACCGTATGGCCATACGTGCGAACCCTAGGCTAACTGTATAGACAGTCCCAATCCCTTCATTTCCCCTTGCTTCCCCCATCAAAACCCTTTGATTTCCTAACCCTAACCCTACCCTAAACTCTAGATCCTTAATTTCCTAATTTTTTCAATTTCTAAAAATCCTAATTCCAAAATCCCCAATTTTCATGAACCCTAATTTCTGAAATTTCAAAATTTCCCCTTCCTAACCCTAATCCTATAACCTACAAGTTAGCCCTTTGAGTGTGGAATGTGCCTATGCTAAATTGGAAGTTTTATCCTTCCATCAGACGTAGTTTTAATTGATTTATATGATTTCTTAGCATGCGGGCATGTGATTTAGGTTAAATCATGTTTTATTTCATATTGTTTACTCTTAAGTACGTGGTGGGTTAACATCTTTGTTAATTGAATTACTTTATGGACTCTTTCATAATCTCCATGTTACATGCTAGCATTAAATCATGTTGTCCTACATCAAAAATTTGGTATTAGAGTGGGAGGTCTCGTGTTCGATACTCCTCACCAAGGGTGATTAATGCAGGAGCATTTTCACACTGGGCTTGAGTAGGGTAGCCTGTGCGAAGCGAGGACACACTCGGGGTGGGCAGCTTGTGTGAAGCAGGCCCCACTTATGTGAAGCAGAACCCATGTGAAGTGGGGCCCACGAAGGAGGGTTTGGTTGAGGGCCTAGCCTGTGTGAAGCAGAAACCTGGGCTATGCGATAATGGGATTGATTCGCCACACTCTATCAGTTCGAGCTTTTAGAGCAAGTGGTTAGTTGTCCTGCGTCAAAAGTTGAAGTGGACACTAGGAAAGATGTCCAATCTCAAGCCGGGGAACAAGTTGAAGGAGTTGAGACCGTGCCACTTGCAGTTATTAGCCAAACCTTAAGCCAGATTGTCAAAAGTAATGATTGGCACAAGAATTCAATTTTCCACATTTACGTCAAGTGTGGTGGCAAAAACTGCAAGGTGATCATTGATAGTGTCAATTGCACCAATGCGATCTCTGCTCGCACTGTGGACTGCTTAGGTATGCTTGTCGTTCCTCACCCTTAGCCCTATCGAGTCTCATGGGTTGATACGTCTTCGATTCCGGTTTCTCATCATTGTCTCATACTCATCCAGTTTGGTTCCTACACGAACGCGCTGTAATGTGATGTTTTGCCTATGAATATAGGCTACATCATCTTGGGTAGGCCTTGGTTGTACGACAGGGACACAACACTATTTAGTCGTTCGAATACGTGAGGATTATCTTGAAGCCTCTCCTGCCCAAAAGCACCCTGGAAAAGAAGGAAGACGTCAAGAAACGTGGTCTTGAAGATGTGATGAAACTCCAACTTGAGTCTCTTCCTATAGTTAATGCCAAAGAGTACAAAATGGAGAATAAAATTGATTCGACGGTGTATGCCCACGTGGTAAGTGAGATTACGCCTAAGGTTATTATGGAGATGCCACCTGAGGTGAATTCGGTATTGGAGGAGTCTAGTGTTGTTATTCCAAAGGACATACCGGATGAGCTTACACCTGTGCGAGACATTCACGTGTTGACTGTACCAAACCTTCATCACAATCAAATGAGTCCTGAGGAGGAAGTGGATCTGGAAAGACTAGTAGATGAGCCTAGGACCCCTATAGATTGCATACCCATGTCAGTGTTTCATAGGCCTTCAGGTTCTGCACATGTATTTACACGACATATGCATCACTTGCATGTGGAGATTAGAAAAGGAATTAATATAAGTAATGAAACATACATAATGATTGTTGACTCACACCATAAGTTTAAAGAGTTTGTTGTGGGTGATGAAGTTATGATTATAATACGTCCAGAAAGGTTTCCACAGGGAACCATAAAAAAATTATAAGCCTGTAACGCTGGATTGTATAAAATCTTGAAGAGACTGGGTCCGAATGCTTACTTGATAGATATTCCACCTAACATGGGTATCAGTTTCACATTTAATGTAGAATATCTTGTACTGTTTCAGGGACCTTCCTCTAACCCTCACATGAACTTTGATGATAATGCCCTTGACCTGCCCTATGACCCTTGGCTTATACCCTGACCATTCTTCCCAACATTTACCTCTTCTGCCATACACATCTACCAAGAAAGAAAAGATAGAGGATAGTTGGGATGAGCGAGTGGTTTCCACACAACATGGAGGTTACCAGGAGTACCTCATCAAGTGGAAGGGCATGCAAAACTCAGACAATATGTGGATCGCAGAGACAGAGTTTCAATGACTCAAAAGATTTTGGAGCGTTATTGAAGTTTTATTTCGCTAGAGGCGAATCTTTCTTAGCCGGGGAGAGTTGACGAGGGCATCAGAGCATCATTGAGAGTCTACCAGAAGAGGAGGAGATCATCACCAGTTTCTATTTGGATGGATGACCACTACATGGGCCCGAGTGGGCCGAGTGGACTATTTTGAAGACCCTACATGCATTTGATGCATCTTTGAAGACCTTACACTAGGAAGATGCATGTGGGCTGCATTCTTGAGGAGTTTGGACTGTTAGATCAAGTGCATGCGTCAATAGGACTGTTGGATTGTGCGTATCGGGCCGTTTGACCACTCTTGATCGTGGTCCGCCTCAATCGTGGACACTTTAGGACTTCAATGTCTTAGTTTTTATTAGGATCTAGTTTATTTACAGTTTGAACCTTTTCATGAGCTTTATATTATGTTTTTATAGTTTAGGGTTTTTTTTTAAGAAATCTTTCTCGAGAGCGTCTTTTTGTAAATTTCTGCACTTGAGACTATTGTGGATAATGTCTTTATTTTGAAGAAAAAAAAAAACTTTTGTGTTTTCCTCTTCTTCATGTGATTTGAATAATACTCCATGTGATTTGGAGCTTAGGTGTGGTGTGGTTCCATTCTCATTTAATGGAGGTGCGAGGCTTCCATCTATTATCTTCCTTCTCTCTTCCTTTCTATCTAAAAAGATGTGTTTTCTCAAAAGCTTTATCTTTCTTCTTCCCTTCCATACAAATCATCTTTTTCTTCAACTTTTCATAATCCTACTTCAACCCGAACCGAACTCAACCATTGAGGACCCCAAAACCCTAGCCAACGACCCACATGTGTGACCTTATGGCCACACGTGCGAGCCCCTAAGCTGATCGTACAGACAACCCCCCAATCCCTTGATTTCCGCTTGCTTCCCCCATTAAAACCCCTTGATTTTTTTAACCCTAAACCCTAGATTCTCAATTTCCTAATTTTTTCAATTTCTAAAAACCCTAATTCCAAAATCCTCAATTCCCATGAACCCTAATTTTCAAAATTTCAAATTTTCTTATTCCCAACCCTAATTCTATAACCTACAAATCAGCCCCATGAGTGTGGAATGTGCCTATGCTAAATGGAAAGTTTTATCCTTCCATCGGACCTAGTTTTAATTGATTTATGTGATTTCTTAGCATGCGGGCATGTGATTTAGGTTAAATCAGATTTTATTTCCTATTGTTTACTCACGTGGTGGGTTAACATCTTTGCTAATTGAATTACTTTATAGACTCTTTCATAATCTCCACGTTGCATGCTAGCATTAAATCATGTGTCTTGCATTAGTACCTCATCGATGAAAGATCCAATGATGTCAATGATCCGTATTTTCAAACCATGGGACTCCTTTCGTAGAGAGGCCACTGTTCACATTTTGATGCATTAGCACCTTAGAATTTGTATTTTCTGAATTTACATTTAAGTGGATACTATATCACCATGTATTGTTGCATCTAACAATGGTATATTGTTCTACCGTTTTTTCTCCAGAGCGAGTTTATTGCCGAGTGTTTCATGCGGAGGGCTTATCTAACAGGGTTCACTGGTAGTGCTGGCACTGCAGTGGTTACGAAAGACAAAGCAGCCCTTTGGACTGATGGTCGTTATTTCCTTCAGGTATCAACAACTTACTTTCACATGGATGCTATTAGATTTGAATGTTCTTTTAATTAGTTGAAAGAGTGCTTGATTGTAATAAATAAAGCGTATGTTCTTTCATCCAATAGTGTATCCTTTGGTTTAATACTCTGTATAATTATCAGGCAGAGAAACAGTTAAATAGCAACTGGATTCTTATGCGAGCCGGGAATGTTGGAGTTCCTACAACTAGTGAATGGCTTAATGATGTTTTGGCACCTGGTTGCAGAATTGGCATTGACCCTGTAAGTTATTTACCATCCCCTTGATGAAAGCATGGCTCTCCATAGTCCATCCTATTTGTAGAAGTTTGCTACAATAGCACCATGTTTTGCAGAGTAAACTTTGCAAGTACTTCATGTGCTTAAATCAATGATGTGCCTAAGGAAATGTCTATATCACTCACTGTCCACATGTTTTACTCTTACATGGTCTTGCTTATTGGTTACAGTTGGGTTTTGAGCTTGTTGATCACTTGATCTGGAAATGTCCATTTTAGTAATGTCAAAGCTAATGTAGGCTTAATGGGTGAAATTAAGATGCTTAGGGTGGTCTCATCAAACTAGCATAGACGACAGTTTTTTTTTAGTTTTTTTTTGAGAATTCAGACAATTTCTTTACATAGTTAAAGGCGAGTTTTCTTCACATTTTGAGAGAGAGAGAGAGAGAGAGAGAGAGAGAGAGAGAGAGAGAGAGAGAGAGAGAGATGCTCCTTTGGCATGCTCCTCGCATTTCAAAGGGTCTTTTGCAAAAACTTCTTTGGAAAGTCAGCAATTCCATCTCCCTACCACGTACCAACCTTAAAAATGACAACTTATTATGAATAAGAATTTTCTAGCTAGAAAGTAGGACGAGGAAACCCGAGCCCTAGTGGTGTATAAGGCTTGTTTTGTAGAAGCTACCTACCTCCATGCCAATCCACTAAACTTTGTTTTTAGAGTTGACTGCAAATTTATTGAAAGGGCACCAAAAGGCAAGAAAGAATACAGACGCCCAGCAAAAAAAAAAAAGAAAAAAAAAAGAAGAAGAAAACCACCCAGTTACAATGGCAAACTACAAGCTTTCTCACCCCTATTACAACTGTCCCACTTTTTTACAAAGCCCCAAGCCCTATCTAGAACCCATTGTACAAAATGGCTAGAATTGTGGAAACACATTCCATTTCTTTCTTCCCAGATAACCCAAAAATCAACCAACAAACACAGCTGCCAAAAATCACCAACAGACCTCGGCATGACCTAATAGAAAGAAAAATTTGGAAATAATAGCATTCCATATATCAGTCACAAACCGGTAGTGGATGAGAAGGTGAGAAACAGATTCCGAATCAGCCCGCCACATCAAGCATATATTAGGAAGAATCATCCCCTTTTATTAGAGGTTATCCACTATTAATATTCTCTCCTAGCAAGCCAACTGAATGCAGTCACCTTAGGCAGAGCTTTGTAGATGCAAAGACTTGACTGATAAGCTTCCAGACGACTCCCATTTCCACCTCATATGATCCCTTTCCCCACTTACCGGGTGGTACAAATGAATGAAACTAAGGAGCTCAGCCAACTCTGCTGCTTCCTCATCTGAGAGGAACAAACGACATGGAGGGGCCCACACCATCGAACCACCGCAAATGTAGACACATCACACAGCTGAAATATCATGAGCCAGCAACACCTAAGCTATCGTGGGAAACCTGATCTGTAAAGGAATTTTGCCTGCCCAAGCATCTTCCTAAAACCGAATCCTTTGCATGCCCCCAAGATTGAATCCAATCCTGCTCTTAAATTCAAAATTTGTGGATAGAATACCTTTCCATATTGTCTACGATCTATACAATGAAGACTGCTTCATTATCCACCCACCATCCTCACACCCATATTTAGAAGGAATCATTTCCCTTTACAGAGCCTCTTCGTCTTCCCCAAATCTTTACAACTATTTTCCCAACAAAGCTTTATTCAATATTTCTAAGTTTTTGATGTCAGCCCCACCCTCCCATAGTGGTTGCAAGCATCTTCCCATTTTAGGAGATGGAATTTAGATGCTCCCTTTTCCCCTTGCCACAGAAAATTGTGCCGCAATCTATCCAGCTTAACTAGCACCGACTTTCAGCGTTGGAAGAGAGATATGAAGTAGATAGGCAGATTAAATAAAGTCGCTTTGATTAATGTTATTTGACCCCCAAGGGATACATAATGACATTTCCACTGCGTTAGCTTCTTCTCAAACCTGTTGACAACCACGTCCCAAACATGCTTTGTTAGTTTCCCAATACATAAAAGCAACGCAAGGAAGGAAGAGGGGAAGGATCCTGCCTCACACCTAAATGTATTTGCAAGCTTCAATAGATCCTCCCTAGACGTGTGAACATCCAGCATGGTGGTTTTGGCAATATTAACCTTCAATTCGGAGACAACTTCGAACCAACGGATCGCCGTTCTCGAATTACACTTTCGCTTTGTTGGCTTCACAAAAAAGAAGAGTATCATTCGCATATTGAAGATGAGAAATTGGAGAACTCATCCTACTCATACAAAAACTCTTAACACGATCATTCTATTGACCCTTGTCCAACATCCTTCCAAAGGCTTCAACAACTACCACAAATAGGAGAGGAGAGAGCAGGTCCCCTTGCCTTAGACCTCTCAAATTTTGACAAAACCATTTCAGCGATCCGTTAATGAGCACAAAAATCCTAGTCGATCTCACACATTCTCACCTAATTCCTCCACTTAAACCGCAACCAATTCTTTCCAATATATAATCTAGAAAAACCCTATTCCAGAAAATCATAAGCTTTTTCTAAATCCAATTTTCAAACAACCCCACTGAGTTTTTCTTTGTCTCGAATCTATACATTCATGAGCCAATAAAGCACTCTCCAAAATTTGATGCCCTTTGATAGCAGACAAGCAACACAGAATAACGAAGATAAAAGAAATATGAAATTCCTGGATGCAGTAGGGCTTGGGTTCAAGGGAAAGAAGAAATAAGAGAAAGAAGTGGGATTCAATAGTTTTAAAATAGGGGATGTGAAGATGAGAAGAGAAGAAGAAGATTATGGGAGATTAGAGGTGGGGAAATAGATAGGGTTCACCGGAATCAGCACCAGTGAAGATCTTGGAATCAACACCAAGACGAAGGAGAGGAATCGACACCTCCACAAGTCCAAAGAAAGTTCCTTTCTTTTTCTTCAAAGCCACGTTACAATCAATCCTTTTCCCCCAAAGAAAAATCCTAAATAAAGCCACCAGGCTGACTTAAAATACTTATTATAAAATACCCCCTGCAATAACTTTTCTTAACAAAAAAACACAAAAAAGTATGCTTGTTGGGCTCAAGGGGGCCCAACTACACCACTAATATGGGCTTTTAAAGTGGTCGGTTGACCTACGGGGCCTAGAGGTGACTTGTGGGCCCTACTCCAGCCTTACTTTTCTGCTTATAGACTTTAAGGCCCCCATCACCCTTTCACAAAAGCTCCTTGGAACATGGAAATTACCCCCAATAACTTCCCTTTAAATCTAACTGCTAAGGGCTAACACCTTTGTAAGAATTTTATATATGCTCCCAATAAGACTTAATGTTCTATATTTATAGTCTTTCAAATTTACCGCTCCCAAGACCTTTGGAATCAGAGCAAGGAATGAGGCACCTATGCCTTTAGAGAGCTTCCCCCTACTATGAGACTCTCTAACAAATCACATCCCCTTTTCACCAAATCCCATAAAACCTAAAAAAATGTAAATGGAATCCATCTGGCTCTAGTGCTTTATCCCTCGCCAAAGAGTCCATAGCTTCTTTAACTTCCGAAAATAAGTCTTCAACTATCGGTTTTGAATAAAAGGCATTGCTGAATGTGAGAGGTTTAAGTGACTCTACCACACATGCTCTGAAAGATGATAAGATGACATGCATGAAATCTGGCGCTCATGAGGTCTCTCAAAAGAGGTTCCTGCCTAGAGCCCCCCCCCCCCCCCCCCCCCCAACTGGAGTACATGGCAGAGGTTTGGGATCCCGAACCCTACAAAGGTTCCTAGCCTCATAACCGAGCCATCCTACATCTACGCACGGGGTAATTGGATCCACATGTGTTGAGGCTCTCGGCCCTTGATCAACACTAGCCCCAAATCTTGAAAGACGTGGGCCTATCACACCCCTACGAACTTCATCGCAAGCCCTCAAGCTGAGAAGCATCCTTTCGCGCAACTGGAGGTGCTCCCTCATCTTCCTTCCCAGCTGTATACGCCATGACCGATGAGCAACCAGTTTCCCCTAACTTCTTCCTTGTCCTGAACTGGCCAAACTTAGCCGGCGCCACTCCCTGCACCACTTTGACCCTGACCGCCATCTCTTTATTCTCCAGCGTTGGTAACGACTTCCTCTTCCTCAGTCAAATTCTTGCCCACCACACCTCCTCAGATTCTGTCGTTGAATCTAGCATCGACAACTGACCAAAACATGACCCAATGGCCATGAAAGCCTCGAAGAACCACAATTCTATTGGCAAATTCCACAGCTCAACCCATTCATCTTCCGAATCCCGATTTATTGACTCATTTGCTTAGAGACGCCACTTGCCCGTCTTGATAGAGAACCGCTGCCATAGATCTGAATATCAATATTGTATCGGCTGATACGACTGTATCATATCCATATTGCCATGAGATGATACGCGATACAGGGTGTATCTACACCTTCGCTAGCCCTTCCTCTCCCAACCAAACCACCCCCCCCCCCCCCCCCCCCCCCCCCGGTCAATGCCATCCCCTTGCCCTTTTCCTCATCTTCCTTGGCAATTTGCTGATTAAAAGAGTCCGGACTGAATTTGGCTCTTTGAACCGATAATTTCAATCCCTTGTACTTTCTACCATTCAACAATTTAATTACCCTCATCATCTTCTCCAATTTCTTTATATGGGTAAAAGCAAAGCCCCAAATCTCTCTTGAGTCCTGAGCCTTTCCTTTTTGTAATCACTACCTCCGATACTAAAGCAAGCTTGCCAAAGACCCACAAAATTTTTTGCTCCATCCATCCCATTCATGCATGTGAATATTGGTATTGTATCGTATCGTATCCGTATCAACATGCGAGGATACATGATACGGGGTCATATCGGCCCGATACGAAAAAACTGACTTGTATCGGTCTATATTGGCCCACATCGGCTGATACAGGGTGTAGCAGCACCGATACTGGGCCGATACGCCCATAAAACCCCAATTTTGATTTTTTTTTCTTTAGAAATTTACTCATGTCTCCTCTTCTTCTTTTCATTTAAACCATGGAAGAATTGTAAAAACTCATTTTAAGCTAGATCTAGACCCATTTTGGGATCAAAAGAAATGATTTGAATGAGAATCGACAAATCGAAGTGAAGTGGACCATTATGTGAAAAATTGGAAAGATGGGTAAACCTTCACTTTCTTTTTTATATTTTCATCTTCTTTATTTTGTATTTCCAATATAATGGACCATTGTTCACCAAATCATGTTTGATTTGTGTTCAATTAGGGCCCAGCGGATGGTCCTCAGGGTCGACCTCCACCTGTTTCCCTCCCCCCCTCGACCTTTCACTGCCATGCTCCTCTAGTAGTAAGAATATCTTCTCCCTCACTTCCAATCTCTCTGTCCCCCGAAAAGCCCTTCTTGCCTCTGAATGTCCTCTAGTTCTTCCTCTTGAACATCCCTTGCTTGTAGATGGCTTGCACGACCATCTGGCTTGAGCCTCCCTATAACAATCGCCTCTAGATAGCTTGCGTTGTTGCCTGTCGGTTCCGGTGATGTGGCCCTTCTCTCGATGGTCACGGAGAATATTCTTTAAACTCAAGCTAGTTTTGAACTATGATTATTTATTATTTCCACCAGATGCAGAAGATGAACTCGGAATGCTATTCACTCTATTTTCCTTCTTGTATACAAGATTTCCACGCATAACTCCAGAGTATTACAGGATGCACAAGTGAAGGTTGTAAAAAACCCGACATAGCATGAAATTGTCAAAAGCACACAAATGTAATTGCAACCAGTTTTCCTCTATCAAGTAATAACCTCCAATTCACACCCAGCCCCAGATAACGTTTCAGTAACTCCTCTGCCACCCTTTTAACCCATTATTCTCCCACTGACAAAAGCATTTTTCTTTTTCTTTTTTTTTTCTTTTTTTATGGATGGTTGAAAATTTTATTAAGGAAAAAAGAAGAAAACAAGACAAAAGGACCAACAAACTAGGGTCTCAAAACTAGAGATAAAATAAAACATAGAAGCAGGGAGAATCTGCAATGAACAGCTACAAAGAGAAGAATCCTGAGTCATCTCCCATCCACAACAGATGTATCATCTCTATTGGTGCTGGCCTTTGCAAGAAAATCTGCTTCTGAGTTTGCCTCTCCGCGGACTAGCGAGAAGGATACCGGCTGTTACAAAGGTCACACACTTTTTCGATTATGTCTGCTATTTACCAAGGGTATGAATTACCGTAGCCCAAGAGATCATCTTCAATAATGACAGGGCCCATAGCAACATCCAGCCCAATGTTACAAACTTGTAGAAGAGCTTTGGCTTTGGCAAATTTAGAATATTTAATACCAATGGGCCTTTAAAACTCCGTAAGATAATTGTCGTTGCTGTCCCATAAAATCCCCTAAATAAGCAAAACACCACCTGGTCTGAGATTTCCCCATGAGCACCCATCAAAATTCATCTTTAACTGACCAGAAAGGGGAGCAGTCCAGATTGCAGGTAGATTAGAAAATTTGAACCATTGTGAATAAATGCAGCATCACAAAGAGCAAACCATTGAAATTGCAATGGACCCTGATCCAAGAAACAAGCAGGGAATGGATTTTCTTCATCACCAAACAGAGACCGAAATTTACATTCAAACATTCCCTTATTTCTCTCGAGCCAAAGAGACCACATCACAGCAAACAGAGCCATCTTCCACAGGAGCCAAATAGAAACAACTGATCAGCATTTGATCAGCTCCTGAATAGAAAAAGGAAATGACCACATCATACCAAACTTGGATAACATGGAAGCCCAGATCTCCTTTGAGGAAAAACAATGGTGTAACAAATGATTTACAGATTCTTCTTCACCTCAGTCCAGCACATGCCTATTCGTCATTGCCATCCCCCAATTCTTGAGATGATCAATCATGAGAATCTTATCAAGGGAAGCTGTCCAAAAAAAGCCCTTGCTTTCATAGCGACCAATGCTGTCTATATCTTCGAGAATGCTGGAGAGCATATCCAACTCCCAACCAGAGATCGAGCCAATGAGGTAACAGAGAAGAGATCATTAGAATCCAAAACCCAAATCCAGAGCAAATGTTCTTTCAGTCTCTAGACATCTTATCAACAAAAACATAACTTCTAGCTTCTTTCACTAATCGATTACTGATAATAGTATTAGAGTCATATAATTGATTACTGATAATCAGTAATGAAATCATATGCTAGCACACCAACCCTTAGTTGTATGATCTTCTTACCATGTGCTGCTTCCACCTCAAACCGGGCTCTGGATTCACATTTCCACTCCTGGTTCCTACCTATTTATATTTGAAAATGTTTTGAAATAGATGCTTTCCCTCTCCCACATCCAAATCTGGTGGCACTTCACTTCACACTTCGTACAACTATACACCATCTCACATATGTTGGGAAGCAGGGGTCCTTATTGTGTTGGGAAGAGTAGAACAATGTGGTGACAATGACATCAGTTTTTTTTTTCTCTAGAGCTCAATCCAACTCCACTAGGTATTGGAATTTGAATCAAACTTCACTATCTATAACATTAAGGGCGTGTTTGGAACGCGGGATTTGGTGGCATTGCAGTGAATTGCATTGCATTATGGCAATGATTACATATTACAATACCTCTCTCTTGGTCCTTAGGTATTTTGACCAAGAAATCCACTGTTTGGATAGCCATGGTAATAGTGAAATGATTACAGTGTATAAGCACTGATCCCACTCTAATATTGCAATGATTATACTGTATAAGCAGTGTTTTTTTTTTTTTTTTTTTTTTGAACGGCAATGAAGAATTTTATAAGCGCTGTTCCAAATCCTCTATCTAAATAAATGTATTTGTCTATTTGACCACTGGATAACTCACCCAAATACTACTGTAAACAAACATGGTATTGATGTAATGATTGCTTCAATGGATTACAATACCACCAAATACTGCAATCCAAACAGACCCTAAGTGATTCCTCACTCTTCAAGTCAAGAGATATCAATGTCCTAAACAAGCAAACATACTAAAATAGCTGCTCAATACTTAATTAGTTTATGTGCATGTAATTTGAGCTCCCTTTCATTGGGCATATTGCTTGGGTTAATTTGTTTTTAGGATGAAAATGTTTGTAGATGGCTCCATGTAGCATAAGCCGTCATATTACTCACTGGATTATCATCTGCGCACTGCGAAAGCTTTGAGAATGTCATAGTATTATTGACATCCTCTTCTTTCAAGTCTGCACCCATTGTTGCTTTCCTTTTTAAAGTATCTAGTACAGTATTTCTTCTTGTGCACTGTCTTATGCCATTGCAGTTCCTTTTTTCTTCTGATGCAGCGGAGGAACTGAAAGAGGCAATTTCTAAGAAGAATCATGAGCTGGTTTATCTGTACGATTTTAATCTTGTGGATGAAATTTGGAAAGAGACAAGGCCGAAGCCTCCCATGAAACCTGTTAGAGTGCATGACATCAAATATGCTGGTGTGGATGCCTCATCGAAGTTGTCTCTCTTAAGATCTGAGCTTCTTGAAGCTGGTTCTACAGCCATTGTTATTTCTATGCTTGATGAAATTGCGTGGCTGTTGAACATTGTGAGTTTTCTGGTGGCCAAGCTTCCTAATATGTGCTGAAGTGAATGCATTCCATTTTTATTCCTGGAAAGCAGATGCATTGCAGTATTAAGTTGAGTAGATGCTCGTAAAGATTTGAAGAATTTTAGTATTATGATAATTTTGGACATTGTTGTCTTTCCTTTGAAGTTTGTTTTACTCCTAGTATATTTTCAATCAATATAATTTAGGCATGGACACATTGTATTTCTGTCAAACACAAACCCTGCAGTGCTGGAGTATGGCCACGCTGGGGAACCCAGTACACTAATCCATCAATATTGAAGTATATATTATTATGCTATATCAATTCATGGAATCATAAGCTACAAATTATCTGTATAATTCAAACACAATCGAACTATGTAGATTAGTGATCACCTACAGCCAGTAGTAGTTTAGTTTCTTTTCTTTTCTTTTCCTTTCTTTCTTGTTTTGCTGGCCTTGGAGGTCCACAAGGCATTCTGTGGTCAGCAGGACTCAAAAGCCCCAGTTCGTCCCTCATGAGGATATGTCTCTGCCACACCAGTAGTAGTTTAGCTTAATGTTCAATCTCTCTCAGACATCCGAGTCATGAAAAAAGGAAGGCCCTGCCAAGAAATCACCCAGAACAAAATCAGGCCGGTCGAGTAATCAGGTGGACCACCCTATATGAAAGCACTGGACGTTTTAATTTTGACGTGCTGATGATCTGATCAACATACTTGTTGTCTGCCAGATGAGTGGACTGGACTGTTTTTGTTCCAGGAGATCTTCATGGTGGGCCTACCTTTCCCACAGCTCGGATGCAGTACACACATGACATGTTGTCACATTAGATCATTGGTGTGTTAAACTAACCTGCAACTGTTTATAGGTAATCATGCTTTGCTAAGCTCACACGTGTATGCAAGGCAGTTCATGCAAATGCCACACCAGCACCTGTCCCATTGCAGCGTTCAGGTGCAATGTCCAAGCTATTCATCATGTGGCTTTGACCATGTAGATGTTTCTGCATGAAAGTAAATCTGGTCCATTCAGTAGGTGGGCCATAATCTTAGCAGCAGTTGGATGGGTAAAGACACTTAAGCCAAGTTTTTTATATTTGTTTCATAAACTGTGGCCCACCTGATGAGTGGGCTAACCTGATTCTTGGGCAATAGCATCTAGGTAGAGGCTCCACTCTAATGAATGAATAGGATCTCATAGCAAATTTGCCACACTGGCAGGCATCTAGCATGTACATGAGCTTCCTTTTACATGCGTGTGCTGATCAAAACCCATAGTACCAAACGGCAAGAAAGTAAAAAGATAAAGATCTTTAGCTTTTTCCTCTTTTACCTTTTTTCAAATTTTTGTATTGAAACATGAATCTATAGCTCATGTATTCAGCATGTAAACGATTTGAATATTAAGGTTTCCTTGTATGTAGCGTTTAGTGGATAATTTTAAACATTCAATATTTTTATGGTCTTTTCTTGGCTGATATCTTCTAAACCCTTCACTCTCTTACTCAATTTGTACCACATTCTGATTTTGCAGAGAGGAAATGATGTTTCGCATTCACCAGTGACTTATGCATACTTAGTTGTGGAGATTGAAGGTGCTAAATTGTTTATCGATAATTCTAAAATCACCGAGGAAGTGATGGCTCACTTGAAGAACTCGGGGGTAGAATTGAGACCATATGAATCCATCATTCCTGAAATTGAGAGGTAGTTTTGTTGACTTGAAGACTTTAGTCTTCCAAAGTTATCAGCTGCCTTAGTTGTTCAACATTCACAACCAAAATAATTGTTGATATCCATATATGCTCTTCATATTCTTTCTTTTTCCCCCCTTCTTTTTTTCTTTTAAATTCATCATAAGCAAAAACTATATCTTATTAACAGGTTATATTCAAACATTATTTGTGCTCTTCTGTTACTTTTTGGGTTACTTTCAACAGAAGCTATAGACAGTAATTGCAATGCTTCATAAAGGTAGTTGAGTAGATTAATGGGGAAATGAAAATAACACCCAAAGATTGCCGTTGACATGTTAATTTCTTTTTTGACAATATCATCTTGCACCAGATTGACGATTAGGCCGGTTGTCTTTACCGCAAACAGGTTAAGCCTTTTGACAATATCTTTGAGATTTTACAGTGATCAAACTGGTCTAGCAGTAGCTATCGGGTTTTCTCAGGGTTTTTTTTTTTTTTTTTTTTTTTTTTTGTACTTTGCATTCTTTAGTTATCTTTGCCTGTACGCATTCATTGGATTGTAGAAATGAGAGAAGCCAAGATAACCCTATCCATGGACCTTCCTTGAACATATTTGGAAGCTGTATGTGCCAAAGTTGAGAGCTTCTAACATGAAGGGTGTGGTGGGAATTAGGGGTGGGCACAGGTCAAGTCAACTCAGTTCATACTCGATTTGACTCGAACCGAATGACTGAGTCGGTCCAAACCGAGTACATATGGTTCAATCCGAACTCCAACCGAGTCGAGTCCGAATTACTCAGTGACTCGACTTGACTCGGATCGTAATCCGACTCGAATGGACTCAACTCGATCCGAATCCGACTCGACTCGGGTCCTGTTCTAACCAGCTTCAAAATAAAAATAAAAATAAAGAAAGGTATAGCCTTTTTGGCTATCTTGACAGGAAATGATTACATATGTTGTAGTGTCTTTAATATTTGTACTTGTTGGCTAACCAGCTTCTAAAAGAAAGCTGTATGTTGACCTCTCTTTTATCTTTCTCTCAGTCTCGTATCTTGCAAAAAATGGATACTCTGGCAGAGTGTGATGGATGATACAAACTGGATACTCTGGTAGAGTGTGATGGATGATACACAGTACCTACGAATTACTTAAAAATTGCATATATATTACATACAATTAATTCAATTAAACCGTCTAAAATATATGTCCCATCTTAGATTTATGAACCAAAAATTACACTTATTTGATGATTTGATAATCAGATTAGTGGATATTAATTAGACTGCCAGAAATGTGAATACTGAATGGTGTCTATGAATTAGACGATATGATTATTCAACCAGTTTCATTTCTTTCAGGTAATCTACTGGAAGTGGTTTAGTTGGTTTTATTTCGGGTCAATGCATAAAATCTTTACCATTTTTAAGTGCCTGTGTATCATTCCTCATAGGCAGTCAGAGTATCAAATAACTCTGGCAAAAGCTATGATGATATGACTGCGCACTAGCCTCAGTGTTCTGCATTTTACCTTTTCAATTCTCCAGAGAGATCTTTTGTAGCTGGTAATTTACGATATTAGCCCTGAAAAGTTGGAAATAAGCAAGATTGCTGCATAAGAAAAAAAAAACCCTAATATCTCTGCCCACCGCACCCCCCAACCCAACCCTACCTCCGTCATCCTAGCGAGCCACCCACTCCCTCTCGGCCCTCTCCCGATCCAGCCACCCACCGCCACCGCCTAGGCCACCTCCACTGCTCCTCCTCTCCCAACCCAAGTCTCAACTACTGCGAGCCATCTCCTCCGCACGACAGGCCACCCGATCCAGCGAGCCATCTCCTCCAAGAGGCAACAATATCCCTATGATGTATTTTTCTTATCCTCTCATCCTTTCTCCATTTGCTCCAATATCCGCCACAAGCTCAAAGCTGAAGATTTCACCTATGGCTCACTGAGGGGAAAAAAGGTCAACTCGACCCGACTTGGTCCCTGTGGCCAGGTCAGATTAGGTCTGGTTAGTCTAGGCCAAACCCAGACTCGGATTGGGTTAACCTTGCTAGACTCGGTACCAAGTTGGGTCGAGTTCGGGTCAAGTCTAATTCAAAATCGGGTAGGATTGGGTAAACCCTAACTCGGTCCAACTCGATGCCCAGCTCTAGTGGGAATGTTCGAGTGGTCTCAAAGAAGGCCATGCTTTTCTCTTGTTTCAAGAGTCTCCTTGGTGCATTTTTTCTAACATACAGGTCCCATGTTTGCGAAGATTTCTCTCAAAAATAAAATAAAATAAATGTTTGCAAAGATTTTTTCAACCATCTAATGTCTCAATAGAAATTTGAAACATAACCCTGCATCCTACAGGTTTCATTGAACTTGGTTTTTTTATGGGCTTGAAAATGATAATCCTGCCCTACCAGCTATAGTGGGATCATTCTCTACAATATCCATGAAGCTATAAGCCTATAACGCACTTTCATAAAAAAAAAATTGTTTTGAACATGTTACATTTCTCTTAATGAAATTGTTACTCAACTAAGTCTCTCTTTTGTTGTCGTCGTCGTCGTTGTCGTCGTCGGTGTTGTTGTTGTTGTTGTTGTTGTTGTTGTTGTTGTGTGTGTGTGTGTGGGAGAGAGAGAGAGAGAGAGAGAGAGAGAGAGAGAGAGAGAGAGAGAGGAGGAGGAGGAGGAGGAGGAGGTCTCAAGCCCAACAGGTTGGACTATAAGTTACAACCCACCTGGTGGATAACTTCCAACCTTTCATGTGTGCGAGACATCCAACCCGTTCAATAGGTTGGCCACTTCATGAGGAGCACCTTATGCAAAAATCTTCCATATCCACTCATCAAGTGGACCACTCGTATTTTGCTATCTATCAATGGCTACACATTATTTTCATGGTGCAGCCCACCTGATGATTAGATAAGGTTGATTTTTGCAATAGGTGGTCCTCATGGTGGGGCCTAATCTATTGGAAGGGTTGGATTTTAACAGGTTGGATGTTAGAGGGAGCACAGGGAAAAGTTGAGAGGAAATGCCCACCCAGGTGGGCCCCAATGCATATGGTGGGTGTCCATCCAGCCCACTCATATGAAACATCTGCCCCGGATGAAGGGATATAACAGAAATCAAGCCATTTTGAAACTCAGGTGGGCCCCAATGCATATGTTGGGTGTCCAATCTCGTTTCTGCTGGTGTGGCCCACCTGAGTTTCCGATCAGGCTGATTTTTGGGCCCAAGGCCAAACAAGGTTAGCGCGTCTAATTTTTGGAGTGGTTCTTATGAACACATCATGGTGGGGCCACAGCAATTCACGGCAAACATTTTCACCATAATTTTGGTGTAAACGTTTGCATTGAATTATTTCCCATATATGTATTCTTGTGGCATGCGTCCCCTATTAAAATGACGCTATTGCGATTTTTTCTGATGAGGACCATTATATATTTTATTGTGTTTAATTTTTCTTACTTCTATTCCTTATTCTGAAGCATGATTATCTTTATCAGTTTGGTAGTGCGAGGGGCAAAAGTTTGGTTGGATACATCGTCTATAAATGCAGCAATTATCAACACCTTCAAATCTGCTTGCGAGAGATATCTTGGACGGCTTGGTAATAAAAGAAAAAATAAAGCTGGCATAGATACATTACAGACACACGAAGTGATCAATATTCAGATGGAGGGGCCAGCTGGAGTGTACAAGGTTTCCCCTGTCACAATGGCAAAAGCAGTGAAAAATCATGCTGAAATTGAAGGGATGCAAAATTCACATTTGAGGTAAGTAATTTCTTCTATTAGCACCTTATTCATATGGAATGCAAAATGGATTTGTTATTGATTTACTGGATATTGCATGGATACCAATTTTACAAAGTTTGGGTTCATGAAAATTCGATGTGGAAATTATTTGCATTTTGAGAAAGAAGAGGGAAAACTGCAGGAATAACTTTGGTAAAATCAGGAAAATAAAATTGGAAAATGTTAATTAAAATAACAGGAAATCCATATCCATATGGTCTCCTGAATGTTTATGATATGTGGAGCTTAGTTGCAAGAACCTTCTACTAGGGTATCATTCCCGTGCTGATGCGTGCTTCATACTTGCGTGCACCCACTCCAAACTTTTGCTTTTGGACTTACGTGTTCCTGCTTACTAGGCTTTGAAACTTGCTGACAGCTTTTAAGTGGATGCTTCTCCACTCCAGCACTTAATCAGTTCCCACTTACCTTATGTTTTGTGCAAGTTCAATGTGGATTACATCCTACTCCCTGCATTCATGTCCATATTGGTATCCCTATCTGGGAAAGGCAGTTGCTTTATAATGACATTCTGATATATTGCATATTGAACCATGCAGCTGTCACTTTTCACAATTATGTTAGAAGTTCAAATATCAGAAGTTTCTCCATGCTATCTGTTTAGAGAGAGACTGATTACCAGGAGTCATGAAAGATTAGTGTTTTTTTTTTTTAAATTTTAATTGAATGTTAAGATTAGAAATTCACACACTCATTAACACTTGGAAAAAGAAGGGTAAAGAGGCAGGACGCATGATTTATAACTGACAATGTTTTGTTTGCAGAGATGCTGCAGCTCTAGCAGAGTTTTGGGCATGGCTCGAAGAGGAAATCTGTAAGAATGTCGCACTAACAGAAGTAGATGCTTCTGACAAACTCCTTGAATTTCGCGCAAAGCAGACGGGTTTCTTGGATACAAGCTTTGATACTATAAGTGGTGTGTTGTCTTGAAATTCATGTTAACGATTTTCTTTTTTGGATGACAACATTATTAATAGAGGTTCTTTAGCCCTTCTTCACATGCACAGCACACATCCCAACCTGACTACTTTGTGGGCATCTAAATGAACTGCGAAGATGGCCATCAGCAAAAATCTGGCTGGTACTAATCAGATGGACTATGTCTTTGAAAGCAACATGCTTATGAGTTATGATATTGATATTTGAGTCTATGTGATTTTACTCGATCAGCAAGGGTTGAAATTTTATTAATCATATATCACAAGTTTTGTACTTGTTTGTTGCTTGGGCCTTTGGGCAGTTTGATTTTACCCCTCTTGTCAATGGTAAGAAACATTTTAGCCATCCAACTTATTTCTAATAATCTCTAGCTTTGTTTTAGTTCTTATTTATGTATTATAACTGCCAGAATTGCTTCTTCGTTTTTTTTTTTTTTTTGGGGGGGGGGGGGGGTTTAGTAATTGATTCTTGACTGGTTTTTCAGGTTATGGTGCAAATGGTGCCATCATACATTATAGGCCTGAACCAGAGAGCTGCAGTGTTGTGGGTGACAAGAAACTGTTCTTGTTAGATAGTGGTGCACAGTATGTTGATGGTACCACTGACATAACAAGAACAGTGCATTTTGGCCAACCAACTTTGCGACAAAAAGAATGTTTCACCAGGGTTTTACAGGTACCACATCCTTTCAACAGTCAGTTTGCTGAGGAATAGGAATCCTTGTGGATCCCATTGTTCGGCGATGCTGACCAAGGATTTGATGTGTCCCTAAATATCTGCCAGATTGAAGATCTGAACCTTTTTGTCGGTGGGCTACAAATAGACAGTTAAAGAAAAATACTGCATTGGTTCACACTCAACAGAAAAACGAGTAGTATAGAAGATCTTAACCCTATAAGATCTTCCAATCTGGGATATTTGTGGGGAACCCCCAATCCACAGTGTGGTCAATTGGACCAATGGCATGGATCACCAAACGATGGACCTCACATTCACGAAATTATGCACCTCATCAAAATGATCTTTGGTGAGGTTCAGTAGCCAATACATCCTGTGGATGATGATGCATTATGATTGTATTTAAACTTGGACACCAAGCAATAAATAGAATGAAGGATTTGCAGAATTTGTGAAGCTTGTGGCTTTAAAAACTAGCTAAATTGATTCACTTTGGGTGGCAACCATGCCAGCATTATTGCACAGGATCCCGTTAGAGCTCCACAGTCAGGCATGCTTGGGTGAGAGTAGTAATGGAATGCGTGGAATCCTATGGAATTCTCGTTTCTTCCCTCATCTTTTGCCCTTCCAGACAGGAAAAAGAAAGAAAAAGTTTTCACGCTTGAAATGATATCTCAGAACAATAATTTCCATCATAACATTATGCCACTTTTAGTTTCAGTCCTGTTTCTGATTAGGTAACTGGATCACAGGGTCATATAGCTCTTGACCAGGCAGTATTCCCTGAAAATACCCCTGGTTTTGTGCTCGATGTATTAGCCCGATCTTCACTTTGGAAGATTGGACTTGACTACCGACATGGTAAACTTTCTGATCTTCCACAACATTTTCATTTTTTGAGCATTTTTGCCTGCACTTAAAGATAGTATTTATATATAATAGATTAGGTTTCATCATTGTGTTTTAGGAACTGGCCATGGTGTGGGAGCTGCACTAAATGTCCATGAAGGTCCTCAAGGTATAAGCTTTCGATTTGGAAATATGACTGTTTTGCAAAAGGGCATGATTGTTAGCAATGAACCTGGATACTATGAAGACCATTCCTTTGGTATTCGGATTGAGGTACCATTTTCAATCTGTTAAAATGTATGTACGCATGCTTATGAATGCACCCATGTGACAGTGCTCATTTGCATGAATGCACATGCATGTGCATATTCATGTACATCTCTTTGCAGAATCTCCTTTGTGTTAAAGAGGTTGACACGCCAAACTGTTTCGGTGGCATTGGATATCTTGGGTTTGAAAAGCTCACATTTGTCCCCATTCAGGTACACTGGAATGCTGTGTTTTTCTTTTCTGTCGTTCTATTTTTCCTTTTTCCCTTCATGAAAGAAATACCTTAGCATGGGAAGAAATCATTTGCAAGGTAAGCATTTTATAGGACAGGACTTCCTCTTATGGATTTCCATATGAATATTTTGGAGGCAACTCTCTCAGAATTTTGATGCAAATACTAGTGGGTCAGTACTTGTTGGCTACCATGAAAAGTATAGTTACAACTTACATAAATTATCTATTTCCATTTTCCCTTCTCTTACCTATATTCAAAATAAAAATAAAAATTATATTCTGTAAAGCTTTAGTCAAATGGCTTGGGACAATGCATCTCAGAATTTATTTGTCAATTTTGTCTCACTCTAGTATGCGGAGTTCTGATTTCCTTGCTGATTTGATTGTGCAGAGTAAATTAATTGACTTATCTTTGTTATCTCCTTCGGAGATCAATTGGCTCAACGATTATCACTCACAAGTTTGGGAAAAGGTCAGATATCTTGCACATTTTGTAGCCGAATCTTCCATTGGTTTCCTTGAAGCTCCTCTTAACTTTTATATTTATAAGTGAAAAACTTTTCAAGGAGACTTTTACAGCACCCAATCAGAATTAAACCACATTTCAGTCATTAAATATGAATATATTCCTTCTAAAAATTGATTTTGGCTTTATACTTGGCTCGAAATTATGCTGTGTGAATCAACAGAACAAGAAGTACTGGAGGAATGAAGTAAGATAGTCATCGCTTTATCGTTGCTGAGTAGATGCTCATCTAATCTGGCATTACGCAGAGTTGCACCCTTACTAGGGTGAATGAATCCTGCAGTTCTGATCATTGAAGTCCATCCATTCACTGCTGGAACTTCTTCTTTCTTTAAGAAAACAATTTAAGGCCTGCTTACGTGGGACTAAAACTCACCATAATTTCATGGCTTTAGCATATACTGTACTATTATCTACCTTAATATGTATTACAATTATATGAAACATCCTATACCATGCATATGTTTTTCATTTATGATGAATTGATGATTAAAACCATTCATTCATCAGGAACAATCAACAACCATGAATTTGTCATCGACCACCTAAAGTTATCACGATTGACAACCCTAATCATTTGAAAGTAGAGTACACAATCACTGTAATCTGTCCAACAATCTTTCTACAACATCTTTACATGGTCAAGCTCGTCCATCATTGTGAATATTTGTCTATGGCCCGATCATGGAATCTTATGAAGGATGAGCAATTCAACTCATCATATACATGTCCCACATGTACAATATAAAACTTGAAGGGAATTTTTCTCCTTTTGCAGTGGATCTCCTTCAAATACATGTATAAATGAGATATGATCAACAAGACCGGTCATGGGCTAACTTAACCTACAAACCTTTGTAGAAGCATCTTGCCTTTGAAAATATCTGATATTGCCAAGGGTAAAAGTCGAAACAAAAATTGAGAAGGCATAAAAAAGGGTCATACCATAGAACTGGTGGTGGGCAATCAGTTCTCATTTATAACATCTATATATACAAAAGTTTCATACCTAAAACCATTTAAAAGAAAATCGTTCTAAACAAATCTTTATTGTTAACCTGTTATGTACACTAGATTAGGCTTATGTGAATGTTGTTATTAGATGTATATCATTAGATCAGTGTTGTTTTTACACGTTATAAAAATTATACTTCATTTAAAATAAAATGTTGTATAATACTTTATTAAAAATCATACTTTCTATTCTTCTAATTCATCTTAATTTTTAAATTTTCCTTATATATGTATAATTGCATGAACAATCAGCAAATGAAGATTCCTCCGCCCTGTTGTGGCTGACTCACAAGCTCTTATGTCTGCGTCTTGCGACATTGTTGAATGATTTGGTCCCAAATAGTGGGGCCCAAATTCAAATCAGCTACTGACAACCAATCTCGTAAACAATAAGCTGCACTTTCATTTTTTTTTTTTTTCTATTTTATAATGAATGAATGTGTTGGTAATCCCCTTTAGTATGTTGATGCTACCTGTTGAGGGTTAACCTTGTGCCTGGCAGTGTTATGTAGGAGTTGTGTGGGTCACAAGTTTGATCGGCTTAGTCATCACATTGAATTTTAGTGAGTTGCTATCATGACCATCCTTTCTTGGTCACACAATTTTCTGGTGTAGGGACCACCATCTGCTGTGATGTTGGTTCTAGACGTGGTTGGTTGTCCAGTAATAGTTTCTGCACCTAAGAACCATCTGATCAAAAGATCGATGGTTACGGTTTCAACTCAACGAAATTTGGTGTCCTAATTAGCTTTCTATCATTACCCAATTAAGTCAATTCTTGTGCCTTTTTACATTGATGCTGATCTGAGACTTTGATTCTTCTGGGCAAAATTGGCAGGTTTCACCACTGCTGGATGGCTCCGCTCTTCAATGGCTTTGGAACAATACACGACCACTTACCGTACAGTAACTAGGTTACTCTTTCATCTCTTCATTTTCCTTTTCATCTCCTCATTTTCCTTATACCATTATTTTCTGAATTTACAATGTATCATCTCTTAATGTTGTTTTCTGAATTTACAATGTATCATCTCTTAATGTTGTTTTCTGAATTTACAATGTATCATCTCTTAATGTTGTAATTTATGTAGAGAACTGCTGTAACCAGATACATGTAAATCATATTAGATTATTAGTACATATTCTCCTATTCAAATATCTAGAGATGCTACCAAATAGTATTGTGCATTCACCTGTGATTTCACAGTTTCATCTCCTTTGCACATTGTCATCAAAGATCATGTCATCATCATAAAAATCACCTAAGCCTTCCCTACAACTTGGGGCCAGACACGAACCCTATTCCGCCATCTCACTCTATCAAGGACTGTATCCTCAGTTCTACCATAGGTCACCAAGTATTTTCTATCTCCACCTATGTCCTTATGGGCCTTCCCTTGCCCTTTTACAACCTTCAATTTGAATAAACTACTTCTCAGCACAATTCTCGGTCTCCATTTCCCATGGCTAAACCATCTAAGTCTACTTTCCCTCATCTTATTACCTATTGGTGCTACACCTAAGTTTAGAGAGATTTTAAGTAGGGTGTGTTTCTTGTTACGTGGTCCTGTGGCGTACTGTACTTCTTTTATTTTTTTGAAAGATAATGAATTTAAGGTCGAGAGGCCAAAAAAGGGGGAAAAAAAGAGAAAACAGGAAAAGGAAAGGAAAAATACAACAAGGAAACAAAAAGAGAAGGAAAGCACCACAAACAACACCCAAAAAACAGCCCAAAGGGAACCTAAACCCAAGAAAACAAGACAACCCTTAGGACTTCTGTCACGCCCCGAAATTCAATAGGGTATCCAGGACCTGAATCCCAGGCCCATGATTCCTAAATTATTAAATTTCAAAGAAATCTATCATTATTCCATGCATTCCAATCAACATTCAAAGTCAATTAGGTAAAGTAAACTGAAGTCATTCATAATTAGAATGTTTACTAATCCATTCACAGTTCATTAATAATTCTTTCATTTACATTGAAATTCAAATAAACTAAGCCTAATGAACAAAATAAAGCAAAGCTAAACTAATTCTAATGAATTTGAAAGAAGACTAGCAATAACGTCCAACTTGCTCATAATAGTCCCACTCTGTACCTACAAAACTGTCTAAAGGGATGTGAGTTCAACGGCTTATGAGATCATATCCAACCAATTACTGAAAAATGTTGAATTAATGCAGATAACAGAATATGGATAAAGTGAAACGGCCAATGTTAGAATCATGAAACACAATATAAGAAGCGAAATGCATCATGCAATGCTTTTCATGTACCACAATATAAACATAAATAATCACTTGTCCATATAGGGAGTCGTCCAAGGCAGTGCACCGACGAAGACAGATTTAGGAGACCAAACAACATAATCAAGGATATCCCATGACAGTTTTAGGGAATCTAACAATCACAACAAGGAGATCCCACGGCAGTGCACCGACCAAGACAGTTTTAGGGACTTCGACAATATCATGTCAATGGGAACCCATGGCAGTGCACCGACCATGACAGTTTTAGGGCCCCGGGGTAGCGCACCTTCTAGGGAACCATGGCAGTGCACCAACTAAGACCGTTTTAGGAACTCAAGGTCGCGCACCCAATATTAGTTTCAATCAAATCCAATGCAGGTGTGCTCATGTAATGAATGTAACGTCTCAATATAATTCCAATTGAACTATGCAATATTAGAATTAAATAATCCACAATACAAATATGCAATCACAACATAATAAATCGATTTCAAGTAATAGATCTAAGTTTAGCAACATAATAGAAGAACATAAAAGAAAAATCCAGAATAATTCAGGAGGGAAGATCACCCACCTATTGTGATGACAACCAGAATCTGATGAGAGTGATTCTCGAACGTAGCTAATCTAAGAACGGGTAATGCCGGTTGACCTAGTTTCGACAAAGCGAACTCAACTAGATTTAGATATGATTTTAGCTAGTAACCACCGGTCGGATCCGATACACTGAGGATAGACTAGAGTGGCTGGAGGAAATCTGACTTAGTGAGATGATGCTCGCTAGCCGTCTCGGTAGCTGGTGTGAGAAAGGAGGCTAACTGTAGCGGTTACGCAAAGTTGAGTATGCAGATTTCCATCGAGGAAGATGATTGTTGTCAATGGTGGATTGCCGATCGAGGCGTTTCTGGAGGTATAGTTTCTTCAGGGTGATGGAGTTAGGTATCCGGAAACTTGGTGGGGAGAGAGTTCGGAGTTCGGAGGACATTTTTCTCGTGGGTTCCCCAACTTGTAGATTTCGGCTCCCACACTAGAAATAAGAGAAGACAACGTGTTGAGGCTGGGTTTTGTTGCCAAAACGGCTTGATTTTCATCCTGAACGTTAATCAGTCTAATTGATGGCTTTTCATTGGCCGTGATCAAGGGTCTTGGAAGTTGTCGGTGCAACAATAGCTGCATATTGTATCAAATTACGTTGGAGGTGAGTTGGATGTTTGAGGAAATAGGTGGATCCGAGTGGTAAGCCATCCAATGACTGAGATAGAAGGAGTGGATGGAAAGGATTTGCTAGAAACGGCACATGGATCTATGGTGAGTTGGGTTCCCTAATGCGGAAGGAAACTGAGAGAAGAGGCGTGTGCGGAAGCTGAAAATTCATCTTCCAGTTTTGTTACAGCAATTGCGTGGAAGAGATGATGAGGTGGGGTCCTCTGATATGTTGATGAAGGAGAAATCCATTCCATCTGCCGGAATGGCCAGGTTTGGATTTAACAGTGGTGAAAAAATGGAAGCATATCCATGATTTAGGTGGGCCGCAGTAGATGGTTTTGAGCAGGTGACATCAATGGCTAGGGTTTAGACAAATTCAAGAGTGGATGGATAGTTTGGATCAACAAGGTGAGTCGCAGATGGGTCATGTGTGGCACTGGCTTGAACCGAAAGGAGAAGAAGAGAACAAGACAACCCTCGAGACTTCCAATCCCTTATACATAGAACAGCCTTATTAAGAACCACGTCAGCAGAGATGCTTCACCCCAAATAGACCAAATGACAACCAAAAGGGCCATCCTCCATTTAAGAGAGCCCAACACACCACCTTTGCAGACATTCCAAGACCGAAAGAGGAGCTCAATTGAACCCAACATAACCTAGGAAACATTAGGAAACATTTGCAGGACACAGGATCCTGGACCAGACTACCTTGGAAAAGGGGCAATGAATGAATAAGTGGTCCATCTCATTGTTGAGGCAAAATGATTGTAAGAAGATGCCACCATTAAACGCAGCCTCGGGTAGCACTGAGTATAATGATTGCACCAAGAAGAGATTAGATTGCACAAAGCAACTTTCATGCCAGGAGATGATTGGATCCCCCGCAGGTGAAAAAGAAGACATGCAAAGTCATCAATCTCAAAATCTAAAAAATTCGGATGACATGGAGGGACCCAAGGACCCTTGATACCCTAGCCCAAGAAGCAATTAGCAACAGTGGTATTCGCCACTGGACAGAGGGAAGCCGGAGAAGGGAAAGACGCACGGAGTGAGGAATCCCCACGCCACACATCCTCCCAAAATTTGACTCTAGAACCATCCCCAATTGCGAAAACTCACTCTAGTTGAGACCGAGCTCTTAAATCAGGCCGTAGGTTTCTAGAGGAAGGAAGCACGATAAAGGGACAAATCTTTAGTCCACCAACCCATGGAGGAGCCATATTTGCCAGCTATAATGGCTCTCCACAAACCGTTCTCGTCTACCTCGAAACACCAAACCACTTGCCCTGTAATGTAGAATTAACAATGTCCAGACATCTAATGTTTAACACCCCCCCCCCCCCCCCCTCATCTAGCTTAACAGATGAAATTTACCTCTATGCGTGCCACCTTGCCAAAGGGAATCTCTTCTAAGTTTTGTCTATTCCAAGAACAAATTTAGGATGGCGAAAAAGCGCCATAAAATAGAGGGGGAAATTGGAGAGAGACTCCTTAATAAGGGTAATTATACCCCCAAGAGACAACAATTTACTTATCCAAGGCAACAAGTTCCTCTCTGTTCTCTCTATCACCTTGTCCCACAAATGAAGTGCAGGCTTACAAATAAAAAGAGGAAGGCCCGGATAGGAAGAGGGAAGGGAGCTAGCCCGCATCTGAAAATGCCCACCAACCTAGAGACCTCCTTGGGCCGGCGAATACCAAGAAGCTGACTTTTAGCCAAGTTAGTATAAGACTCGACACGACTTTGAAGCATTGTTGTCATGTGTGATCACATATGTGAATATGCAATCACATATGCCATTTTTTTTCATATGCGATTCAGGAGAGTATGCGATGGTCTACTTTTTTTGTGCGATAAGTATGCGATCGCATATGCAAATATGCAATGGCATACTTTGTAAGGTTTTTTTTTTTTTTTTTTTTTGTAAATTAAGTTGTAATTTGTAAGTTGTTTAAGTCATCAAGTTATCATTTATCAATAAAATTCCTATGTTCGAATTTTTTAATAATAATTAATTTTCTCTCGAGTGTTAATGTAACTTGTTGATTGTTTTGTTAAATTTTATGTAAATATAATATAAATATTTAAGTAATTAAGTATATTACTTAATTTATAGATGGTCTAATAGTCTTAAACAGTCAAATTATAATGAAATAGGTAAAAGAACCCAATCCATTCACTTGTAGTAATTAGGCACAGTTTTTCCTAATTTTTTTAGATTTTTCTTTTCAATTTATTTTTTCTATTTTAAAATTTGTTTCAAAACAAAAAAGTCCATAGCAATATGCGATCGCATATGCAAACAGCCTATGCTGGTCACATACAATCGCACATCCGATTTGACAGCATTGCTTAAAAGCATCAAACAATTTTCCTTGGATTGTCCATCGTGGAGTCATTAGCCTCACAGAACAGGAGGGTATCATTGGCAAATTGGAGGTGACCACTGGGGAAAGTTATTAACCTCAAATCCACGAAAAAGGCCCACAAATTGACCTTTAGATAACATTTTGCTTAACGGTTTAGAGACCACAAAAAAAAAGGAGATACGAGGATCTCCTTGATGCAGACGCCAAGAAGCTTTGAAGAAGCCAAACTGAGAGTCATTAATGAGAATAGAGAATCTGGCAGATGAAGCAAAAGCCTGGATCCAAAGTCTCCATTTGGCCCCAAACCCAAGCTTATTAACTATGTAATAAAATAAAGGACTAGTCAACATGACTATAAGCTTTTTCAAGGTCCAGTTTACAGAGAAACCAACCTTATGGCACGAATCAAGGCACTCATGAGTGATAAGTGAATTGTCCAGAATTTGCCTTCTAGAAATGAAGGCACTTTGAAATGGGGAAATAATCTTAGGTGAAATACCCTCATCCTCTTACTCAAGATTTTAACAATAATCTTTTAAGGACTCCCAATAAGGCTTATAGGCCTGAAATCTGTCAGTCATTCTGCACCTTCAAGCTCAGGGATGATGGCTAAGAAAGAGCGACCCATCTCAGAAGGAATACAGCCAGAGATGAAAGAATTCCTCAACAAAACCCAACAGATCCAGCTTGATCATCTCCCAGAAAACCTGGAAGAAGGTCCAGGGGAACATCCATTGATTATTAGTCCAATGGGAGTAAACATCCATTGCTGCCAAGGTGTCCCATAATGGTAATAGTGGCCGTAACGGCCACCACCATTACCGTTATGATACAGGCTGTAATGGCCATTACGGCCCCCCTTTTTTTTTCTGTTACAGGACTGTTCTGGGGCCGTTATGGCCATTTCAGCCTCATAACGTGTAACGGTTATAACTGTTACCATTACGTAACCGATTGGGATTCCCTGATTGCTGCCCTTAGCTCTCCTCTTTCTTCTTCTCTTATTCTTCCTCTCTCTTCCTCCTCTCTCTTTCTACTTGCATCAGAGCTTTGGTAGGGGAGTGGATCACAGCCGCAATTGGTAGGGGCCACCGTAAATCATTATCCGTACTGATGACATCAGCTCCTTGCGGACAGTGGTTACTCTAGTTGGGGGGATTATACCATCAGGTAGAACTTGGTCATAGAGGAATTATGATGATTTTTTGAAGGTTTTTCCTGAAGTTTGTTATGGTGATTTTCAGTTCTGGAGAAAAAAATAAAAGAAATTCATTTTACTTTTGGAAGTGATTAGCTTCATCTATATGATCTGTATGATAATTTAGGATCACTTAAAAAGTTTGAATCGTGAAGATCCATGGAGATTTGAAGATTCGTTGTGGGTTTCTATCTTCAAGGTTTGCCCCCAATGTTTTTTGTTGGGGTTATTTTACATGATGTATGTGTGAAGGTTGTAGTAGGGTGATGCAAGGTGTTATTCATGTTTTGATGATGATTCATGAGAAGACTTAGTGTGTTCCGTCTTGGTTATGTGTTTTGCACCCTATGCATTAAGAGGTTTTGATATTGGTGATGCTTTAGGTGTATGTCTAGTGTGGACTAGACTGGTAGCATTGGAATTTGTAATTTTGTGGGTGCTTCATTGCAATGGAACAAACTATGGCTCACGATCATGGTGATGGCGGGTGGTCGTATTGGTGGCGTAGGCTGTGGCAATGGTAATTTTCCTGCTGGTGTCAAGAACAAGCTTCCTTATACTCACTGCAGTCGACTTTGGCTTGTGAGAGACGTGTTGGAATCTAGTCAGTCATCCTCAAAGGAAGGCCTATTCTGCTAGTGCTAACGCCTGACATCGAGAGACTTGTTCCCACATACTTGCATGCCATGCATTCTTCAGGTGCTTCTCACAAATCTCTTCTCATGGATAAGATTTTAGCTCAATCGTTGTCTTACTATTCTTGGTCCTTCCAATCTATCCCAGATTAGCCTGATTCAGTTAACCTAGCATCCAATGATCCTACTCATCCATCCTGGATTGGATTGTCCACTCGCATAATGGGTGTAAATTTTCATTTTTTTGCCATATTCATTAGCTGCTAATCTTTGTCTGTAAAAATTGTTGATAGGTCTTGTACCATGTTGAGGGAACAGGTTCCATCAGTCTAATTCGTTCATTGTCTGTGTCTTTTGTTCTTTATTGTTTCGGAATTGTCTACCAATTATTGTCTGTTTGTGTACTTTGGTGACAATTTGAATCCAGATGTGTCATATACTGGCATTGTACACTAGGACATATTCCTCTTTGTAGTTTTGAAATTACTCTTTCCTTTATTATGTTTCTTTCTAAAAAGTTTTACTTTTTAACTTTTCAAGAGGAGTACATTCAAGTGTAATACATGGCAGCTTTCAAGCATTGTCAGACTACTCTCATCCTATATTTTTAAGCAAAAACAGTGATGTTTCCTTTTCCTTACTTCACCATCCCCAGTTTTGTCTGCGTTTGGGTACAAATATTTGTATCCTTAACTTACGATTGTTCTTGTGTAGAGTGGATCTTTATTATGAAATCCAAACCAAAGGTGAAGTCTTCTTCGTCTTTAAGATTTTTCATAAGATAGTTAACACTCAGTTTGATGCCAAAATCAAAGTCTTGCTTTCGAACAATGGATGGAGTATATTGCATCTAACCTTCAAACTAGTTGGACCATGGTATTGAGTCTCAAACTACTTATCCATATGTATTCCCCAACAAATGGCAGAGGGGGAGAAAAAAAGTCTCCTTGAGTTAGCTCATGCTCTCCTAATTGCGAATGTCCACAAATCATTATGGACTGATGAAATACTTGGTGCTTTTTATTTAATAGTTTGTATCCCACTTGAGCGTTGTGGAAGGGCTCCTGTTCAGGTTCTGCAGCCAGATAAGCCCTTGTTTCATACACCTCCTAAAGTGTTTGGTTGTGTATATTTTGCTGACATCCAAATATTCATTGAAGTAAATTGGGTGCCAAAGCAGTCAAGTGAATCTTTCTCGGTCATTCTAGCTCTATGGAGGGATACAAGTGCTACATGGCTGGTTTGTGTGGCAAACAGTTTGTTTCAGTGGATGTTACTTTCTTTGAGAACAGTCCATTCTAACTTATCTCAGGGAACAGATCTATCACGTTTATGGCCTCTTCCACTTTATGGGGGAATCTTCCACTATTAACATTGTTCCTCTTCCTCTCCTTGATACATCTATTGGAGAATCTCAGCCCCTCTCTCCAGTCTCTCCTCTTGTCACTTTACCACTAAGGCAGGTTGGAATTAAGCAGACATTTATGTAGAATAGACAAGGAAATGACATTGCCCCATGATAACCCTCAATCTGATGTTCCAGATCCAGCTATGAGTTCTCAGATTCCTAAAGCCACTGCTTCTGAAATGATCTTCCCTTTGTAATGTAGTGGGTGGTGGAGACGAGGAGATCGCTCTTTTTCTCAATAATAACCCTTGAATCCACAAGGAGAAATTGATAATGTTGAATGAAGTCCTGCTTATGCGGCATATCATGTGTTTATGTAAGTAAAGAGGGTCCCCTTTAGGAGATGGGATATCCAAAAAATCAACTGTATACTGAACTAGGTGGGCCATACCGTTTAAAGCCATATGAAGATATGCCTAAAACATCTAAAAGCACTTGGTGGGGCCCACCTGAGTTTTGGATGCAGCTGAAACTTGATCTAACCCCTCATCCAAGTGGGACACAAAATGTATGAGCTAGATTTCCGAACCACATCTCGATGGGACCAATAATCAATCATAAAGGTTTTAATGGGTGGATGGCACCTCTCAACTGTTGTATGGTGTGACCCACCTAAGTCATGGATTAACCTGATTTTTAAGCCCGTGACCCATCATGGAATGGCACATCTAACTGGTGGGGCAAATTTCCAATCCACATCACGGTGGGGCCCACACAGCTCCACCTCATGGGAAGTACCCATGAGGTTGACCTCATGGTACCATTTCTATATATATAGCTCAGCGGTCTCCTGCGAACCAGACCGTAATAAGCAATTTACGGTCTGGTTCTTTGATGGGCAGGTGGGCCCCACCAAGATTTTTAATGGTCAGCGTATTGTAACACCACTGTATCCTGTAGCGTGGTCCACCTGAGATTTGCATCAACCTTATTTTTTGTTCCGTGCCATAAAATGAATTGGAAAAATGGATAGACGAACTGGATATGTAACACATACATCAAGGCGGGCAACGATGGAGTGTTTCAACTAAGCATGGATGGAGATATTTTCGGTTAGGTAAATACCCTAAGGTTAACCTCTTTTAACGGGCATGCTTCGAGGATCACAGTGAGGACCACTTCAATGGCCCACCCGAAGAAGGGATAAGGCTGAGTTTTGAACCTTATGGTTAAAACAGAATGACACACCTGCTGATCGGAGTAGATTTCATTTAAACATCTAGGTGAGGATTATTTCAATAGGATAGATAAGGTCTCCTAAGGAAGACCATGACTCTGATATATATATATATATATATATATATATATATATATATATATATATATATATATATATATATCCAGAAAACGATTATAGGGCTAGTATGACCTCTACATGAGGTGGAGGCATAACGGCGTTAACGGCAGGTAAGGGTCTTTTTTTTTTCATAACAGTTGTTACGGCCGTTCTGACCCCATAATATATAACAGTTGCCAAAATTACCTTTGTGTACTAGCCTTTACGACACACCATGCCAACCTGTAACATGTAATGGTTGCTACAATTACCTTATGTAGTGGCCTTTACGGCACACTATGCCATTACTGTTTGCTTATGGGATGACATGGTTGTTACTGGGGATGATTTGGAGGGGATTCAACAGTAGAAACAGTTCCTTCATTGGGAATTCAACATCAAATATGTCTCCTGCAGAATGTTTAGTGACCATGCCACGCCCATCCTTATCTACTCCAGTGGTCAATTGGACGTGTGAATCGGAGTTTGCAAGAGAAGTCTATGTCCATACATGTCTAAATCCTTATGAGTGCTTTAATGGATGACATCTCCTGGAAGTCCTATTAAAGTGGGTATTGCAGGTGCATATATTGAAAAGGTGAGCTGTAGCACATGTGCCAACCGTGTAAAGTTCCTAAAATATGAATATGCTCTTCTTAAATCGGAGGCCATGTTGCTTTGGGTTGCATACGTTGTAGCACAGTTGTAGGGAGCTTGTTTGTGAAAACCAAAACCCTTACCCTTAGATTGTATAATCTCATTTTAGCCTACTTACATGTCATTGTGACAAACATCACCTGAGGTTTTAAAATCTCACCACGTTATCATGAATTTTTAATCAAACAATTTTATTGCAATATTTTCAGAATCTTGCCAGTTCTGATTTTTCATTGAATTGTCTTTATTTTATTTTATTTTTATTTTTTGAACTGTAGAATTATCTTGATTTTAACTCAAAATTTATTTAACATTTAAAATATCATTTTATACATATATTTTTTAAGTTTTAAAATCATTTATTGATTTATGATAAATATATTTTAATATTTTAGTTTCATTGAGGTTTTCCGATAACGTCACAAGAAAGATGTGAAGCCACGGAATTCGATTTAGCCCAAGTGCATTAAGATGGGTATTCAATACTTCAGGCAGTTTGTGTTGGGTTGAGACTAAGTTTCTTTCGTGGCTGGTTTGGGGTTGGGGTTGAGTCTCAACCTGATCTAAACCACCCAAGTTTCACCCAGTGTGACAAATATCATTGAGATTTTGAAAATTTCTTGTTATTTAGTATCTCCGGAAATTCATTAGATCACGCGAATATTCCAAGATTATCAAAATTTCAACAGTTTTAATTTATCATGATTTAACCAAATAAATATCTAAAAGTATAAACAAATTCATGTGAACTCAGATTTAAATTTTTTAAATCATGAATTTGTAATACATATATTTTAAATATTATTTCCGATGAGATTTTCCTGATGTTATCACAAGAAAAACATCAAAATCTGAAAATGTCCCGCGAGGTTCCCATGCTGAAAAATTGTAGAGAACAAGATTTGTCGCTATGGTTGCACCTCTACTTATCAGAGACCAGCTTCCGCCACAAGCTCAAAGCTGAAGATTTCACCTATGGCTCACTGAGGGGAAAAAAGGTCAACTCGACCCGACTTGGTCCCTGTGGCCAGGTCAGATTAGGTCTGGTTAGTCTAGGCCAAACCCAGACTCGGATTGGGTTAGCCTTGCTAGACTCGGTACCAAGTTGGGTCGAGTTCGGGTCAAGTCTAATTCAAAATCGGGTAGGATCGGGTAAACCCTAACTCGGTCCAACTCGATGCCCAGCTCTAGTGGGAATGTTCGAGTGGTCTCAAAGAAGGCCATGCTTTTCTCTTGTTTCAAGAGTCTCCTTGGTGCATTTTTCTAACATACAGGTCCCATGTTTGCGAAGATTTCTCTCAAAAATAAAATAAAATAAATGTTTGCAAAGATTTTTTCAACCATCTAATGTCTCAATAGAAATTTGAAACATAACCCTGCATCCTACAGGTTTCATTGAACTTGGTTTTTTTATGGGCTTGAAAATGATAATCCTGCCCTACCAGCTATAGTGGGATCATTCTCTACAATATCCATGAAGCTATAAGCCTATAACGCACTTTCATAAAAAAAAAATTGTTTTGAACATGTTACATTTCTCTTAATGAAATTGTTACTCAACTAAGTCTCTCTTTTGTTGTCGTCGTCGTCGTTGTCGTCGTCGGTGTTGTTGTTGTTGTTGTTGTTGTTGTTGTTGTTTTGTGTGTGTGTGTGTGCTCTCTTCTCTAGCTCTCCTAGCTCTCTCTCAGAGGAGAGAGAGAGCTAGAGAGGTCTCAAGCCCAACAGGTTGGACTATAAGTTACAACCCACCTGGTGGATAACTTCCACCTTTCATGTGTGCGAGACATCCAACCCGTTCAATAGGTTGGCCACTTCATGAGGAGCACCTTATGCAAAAATCTTCCATATCCACTCATCAAGTGACCACTCGTATTTTGCTATCTATCAATGGCTACACATTATTTTCATGGTGCAGCCCACCTGATGATTAGATAAGGTTGATTTTTGCAATAGGTGGTCCTCATGGTGGGGCCAATCTATTGGAAGGGTGGATTTTAACAGGTTGGATGTTAGAGGGAGCACAGGGAAAAGTTGAGAGGAAATGCCCACCCAGGTGGGCCCCAATGCATATGGTGGGTGTCCATCCAGCCCACTCATATGAAACATCTGCCCCGGATGAAGGGATATAACAGAAAATCAAGCCATTTTGAAACTCAGGTGGGCCCCAATGCATATGTTGGGTTCCAATCTCGTTTCTGCTGGTGTGGCCCACCTGAGTTTCCGATCAGGCTGATTTTTGGGCCCAAGGCCAAACAAGGTTAGCGCGTCTAATTTTTGGAGTGGTTCTTATGAACACATCATGGTGGGGCCACAGCAATTCACGGCAAACATTTTCACCATAATTTGGTGTAAACGTTTGCATTGAATTATTTCCCATATATGTATTCTTGTGGCATGCGTCCCCTATTAAAATGACGCTATTGCGATTTTTTCTGATGAGGACCATTTATATTTTATTGTGTTTAATTTTTCTTACTTCTATTCCTTATTCTGAAGCATGATTATCTTTATCAGTTTGGTAGTGCGAGGGGCAAAAGTTTGGTTGGATACATCGTCTATAAATGCAGCAATTATCAACACCTTCAAATCTGCTTGCGAGAGATATCTTGGACGGCTTGGTAATAAAAGAAAATAAAGCTGGCATAGATACATTACAGACACACGAAGTGATCAATATTCAGATGGAGGGGCCAGCTGGAGTGTACAAGGTTTCCCCTGTCACAATGGCAAAAGCAGTGAAAAATCATGCTGAAATTGAAGGGATGCAAAATTCACATTTGAGGTAAGTAATTTCTTCTATTAGCACCTTATTCATATGGAATGCAAAATGGATTTGTTATTGATTTACTGGATATTGCATGATCCAATTTTACAAAGTTTGGGTTCATGAAAATTCGATGTGGAATTATTTGCATTTTGAGAAAGAAGAGGGAAAACTGCAGGAATAACTTTGGTAAAATCAGGAAAATAAAATTGGAAAATGTTATTAAAATAACAGGAAATCCATATCCATATGGTCTCCTGAATGTTTGATATGTGGAGCTTAGTTGCAAGAACCTTCTACTAGGGTATCATTCCCGTGCTGATGCGTGCTTCATACTTGCGTGCACCCACTCCAAACTTTTGCTTTTGGACTTACGTGTTCCTGCTTACTAGGCTTTGAAACTTGCTGACAGCTTTTAAGTGGATGCTTCTCCACTCCAGCACTTTCAGTTCCCACTTACCTTATGTTTTGTGCAAGTTAATGTGGATTACATCCTACTCCCTGCATTCATGTCCATATTGGTATCCCTATCTGGGAAAGGCAGTTGCTTTATAATGACATTCTGATATATTGCATATTGAACCATGCAGCTGTCACTTTTCACAATTATGTTAGAAGTTCAAATATCAGAAGTTTCTCCATGCTATCTGTTTAGAGAGAGACTGATTACCAGGAGTCATGAAAGATTAGTGTTTTTTTTTTTTTAAATTTTAATTGAATGTTAAGATTAGAAATTCACACACTCATTAACACTTGGAAAAAGAAGGTAAAGAGGCAGGACGCATGATTTATAACTGACAATGTTTTTTGTTGCAGAGATGCTGCAGCTCTAGCAGAGTTTGGGCATGGCTCGAAGGGAAATCTGTAAGAATGTCGCACTAACAGAAGTAGATGCTTCTGACAAACTCCTTGAATTTCGCGCAAAGCAGACGGGTTTCTTGGATACAAGCTTTGATACTATAAGTGGTGTGTTGTCTTGAAATTCATGTTAACGATTTTCTTTTTTGGATGACAACATTATTAATAGAGGTTCTTTAGCCCTTCTTCACATGCACAGCACACATCCCAACCTGACTACTTTGTGGGCATCTAAATGAACTGCGAAGATGGCCATCAGCAAAAATCTGGCTGGTACTAATCAGATACTATGTCTTTGAAAGCAACATGCTTATGAGTTATGATATTGATATTTGAGTCTATGTGATTTTACTCGATCAGCAAGGGTTGAAATTTTATTAATCATATATCACAAGTTTTGTACTTGTTTTGTTGCTTGGGCCTTTGGGCAGTTTGATTTTACCCCTCTTGTCAGGTAAGAAACTTTTAGCCATCCAACTTATTTCTAATAATCTCTAGCTTTGTTTTAGTTCTTATTTATGTATTATAACTGCCAGAATTGCTTCTTCGTTTTTTTTTTTTTTTTTTGGGGGGGTTTAGTAATTGATTCTTGACTGGTTTTTCAGGTTATGGTGCAAATGGTGCCATCATACATTATAGGCCTGAACCAGAGAGCTGCAGTGTTGTGGGTGACAAGAAACTGTTCTTGTTAGATAGTGGTGCACAGTATGTTGATGGTACCACTGACATAACAAGAACAGTGCATTTTGGCCAACCAACTTTGCGACAAAAAGAATGTTTCACCAGGGTTTTACAGGTACCACATCCTTTCAACAGTCAGTTGCTGAGGAATAGGAATCCTTGTGGATCCCATTGTTCGGCGATGCTGACCAAGGATTTGATGTGTCCCTAAAATATCTGCCAGATGGTAGATCTGAACCTTTTTGTCGGTGGGCTACAAATAGACAGTTAAAGAAAAATACTGCATTGGTTCACACTCAACAGAAAAAAACGAGTAGTATAAGAAGATCTTAACCTGTTTAGAGTCTTCCAATATGGATATTTGTGGGGAACCCCCAATCCACAGTGTGGTCAATTGGACCAATGGCATGGATCACCAAACGATGGACCTCACATTCACGAAATTATGCACCTCATCAAAATGATCTTTGGTGAGGTTCAGTAGCCAATACATCCTGTGGATGATGAGCATTATGATTGTATTTAAACTTGGACACCAAGCAATAAATAGAATGAAGGATTGCAGAATTGTGAAGCTTGTGGCTTTAAAAAAACTAGCTAAATTGATTCACTTTGGGTGGCAACCATGCCACATTATTGCACAGGATCCCGTTAGAGCTCCACAGTCAGGCATGCTTGGGTGAGAGTAGTAATGGCATGCGTGAATCCTATGGAATTCTCGTTTCTTCTTTCCCTCATCTTTTGCCCTTCCAGACAGGAAAAAGAAAGAAAAAGTTTTCACGCTTGAAATTGATATCTCAGAACAATAATTTCCATCATAACATTATGCCACTTTTAGTTTCAGTCCTGTTTCTGATTAGGTAACTGGATCACAGGGTCATATAGCTCTTGACCAGGCAGTATTCCCTGAAAATACCCCTGGTTTTGGTGCTCGATGTATTAGCCCGATCTTCACTTTGGAAGATTGGACTTGACTACCGACATGGTAAACTTTCTGATCTTCCACAACATTTCATTTTTGAGCATTTTTGCTGCACTTAAAGATAGTATTTATATATAATAGATTAGGTTTCATCATTGTGTTTTAGGAACTGGCCATGGTGTGGGAGCTGCACTAAATGTCCATGAAGGTCCTCAAGGTATAAGCTTTCGATTTGGAAATATGACTGTTTTGCAAAAGGGCATGATTGTTAGCAATGAACCTGGATACTATGAAGACCATTCCTTTGGTATTCGGATTGAGGGTACCATTTTCAATCTGTTAAAATGTATGTACGCATGCTTATGAATGCACCCATGTGACAGTGCTCATTTGCATGAATGCACATGCATGTGCATATTCATGTACATCTCTTTGCAGAATCTCCTTTGTGTTAAAGAGGTTGACACGCCAACTGTTTCGGTGGCATTGGATATCTTGGGTTTGAAAAGCTCACATTTGTCCCCATTCAGGTACACTGGAATGCTGTGTTTTTCTTTTCTGTCGTTCTATTTTTCCTTTTTCCCTTCATGAAAGAAATACCTTAGCATGGGAAGAAATCATTTGCAAGGTAAGCATTTTATAGGACAGGACTTCCTCTTATGGATTTCCATATGAATATTTGGAGGCAACTCTCTCAGAATTTTGATGCAAATACTAGTGGGTCAGTACTTGTTGGCTACCATGAAAAGTATAGTTACAACTTACATAAATTATCTATTTCCATTTTCCCTTCTCTTACCTATATTCAAAATAAAAATAAAAATTATATTCTGTAAAGCTTTAGTCAAATGGCTTGGGACAATGCATCTCAGAATTTATTTGTCAATTTTGTCTCACTCTAGTATGCGGAGTTCTGATTTCCTTGCTGATTTGATTGTGCAGAGTAAATTAATTGACTTATCTTTGTTATCTCCTTCGGAGATCAATTGGCTCAACGATTATCACTCACAAGTTTGGGAAAAGGTCAGATATCTTGCACATTTTGTAGCCGAATCTTCCATTGGTTTCCTTGAAGCTCCTCTTAACTTTTATATTTATAAGTGAAAAACTTTTCAAGGAGACTTTTACAGCACCCAATCAGAATTAAACCACATTTCAGTCATTAAATATGAATATATTCCTTCTAAAAATTGATTTTGGCTTTATACTTGGCTTGAAATTATGCTGTGTGAATCAACAGAACAAGAAGTACTGGAGGAATGAAGTAAGATAGTCATCGCTTTATCGTTGCTGAGTAGATGCTCATCTAATCTGGCATTACGCAGAGTTGCACACCCTTACTAGGGTGAATGAATCCTGCAGTTCTGATCATTGAAGTCCATCCATTCACTGCTGGAACTTCTTCTTTCTTTAAGAAAACAATTTAAGGCCTGCTTACGTGGGACTAAAACTCACCATAATTTCATGGCTTTAGCATATACTGTACTATTATCTACCTTAATATGTATTACAATTATATGAAACATCCTATACCATGCATATGTTTTTCATTTATGATGAATTGATGATTAAAACCATTCATTCATCAGGAACAATCAACAACCATGAATTTGTCATCGACCACCTAAAGTTATCACGATTGACAACCCTAATCATTTGAAAGTGGAGTACACAATCACTGTAATCTGTCCAACAATCTTTCTACAACATCTTTACATGGTCAAGCTCGTCCATCATTGTGAATATTTGTCTATGGCCCGATCATGGAATCTTATGAAGGATGAGCAATTCAACTCATCATATACATTTCCCACATGTACAATATAAAACTTGAAGGGAATTTTTCTCCTTTTGCAGTGGATCTCCTTCAAATACATGTATAAATGAGATATGATCAACAAGACCGGTCATGGGCTAACTTAACCTACAAACCTTTGTAGAAGCATCTTGCCTTTGAAAATATCTGATATTGCCAAGGGTAAAAGTCGAAACAAAAATTGAGAAGGCATAAAAAAGGGTCATACCATAGAACTGGTGGTGGGCAATCAGTTCTCATTTATAACATCTATATATACAAAAGTTTCATACCTAAAACCATTTAAAAGAAAATCGTTCTAAACAAATCTTTATTGTTAACCTGTTATGTACACTAGATTAGGCTTATGTGAATGTTGTTATTAGATGTATATCATTAGATCAGTGTTGTTTTTACACGTTATAAAAATTATACTTCATTTAAAATAAAATGTTGTATAATACTTTATTAAAAATCATACTTTCTATTCTTCTAATTCATATTAATTTTTAAATTTTCCTTATATATGTATAATTGCATGAACAATCAGCAAATGAAGATTCCTCTGCCCTGTTGTGGCTGACTCACAAGCTCTTATGTCTGCGTCTTGCGACATTGTTGAATGATTTGGTCCCAAATAGTGGGCCCAAATTCAAATCAGCTACTGACAACCAATCTCGTAAACATAAGCTGCACTTTCATTTTTTTTTTTTTCTATTTTATAATGAATGAATGTGTTGGTAATCCCCTTTAGTATGTTGATGCTACCTGTTGAGGGTTAACCTTGTGCCTGGCAGTGTTATGTAGGAGTTGTGTGGGTCACAAGTTTGATCGGCTTAGTCATCACATTGAATTTTAGTGAGTTGCTATCATGACCATCCTTTCTTGGTCACACAATTTTCTGGTGTAGGGACCACCATCTGCTGTGATGTTGGTTCTAGACGTGGTTGGTTGTCCAGTAATAGTTTCTGCACCTAAGAACCATCTGATCAAAAGATCGATGGTTACGGTTTCAACTCAACGAAATTTGGTGTCCTAATTAGCTTTCTATCATTACCCAATTAAGTCAATTCTTGTGCCTTTTTACATTGATGCTGATCTGAGACTTTGATTCTTCTGGGCAAAATTGGCAGGTTTCACCACTGCTGGATGGCTCCGCTCTTCAATGGCTTTGGAACAATACACGACCACTTACCGTACAGTAACTAGGTTACTCTTTCATCTCTTCATTTTCCTTTTCATCTCCTCATTTTCCTTATACCATTATTTTCTGAATTTACAATGTATCATCTCTTAATGTTGTTTTCTGAATTTACAATGTATCATCTCTTAATGTTGTTTTCTGAATTTACAATGTATCATCTCTTAATGTTGTAATTTATGTAGAGAACTGCTGTAACCAGATACATGTAAATCATATTAGATTATTAGTACATATTCTCCTATTCAAATATCTAGAGATGCTACCAAATAGTATTGTGCATTCACCTGTGATTTCACAGTTTCATCTCCTTTGCACATTGTCATCAAAGATCATGTCATCATCATAAAAATCACCTAAGCCTTCCCTACAACTTGGGGCCAGACACGAACCCTATTCCGCCATCTCACTCTATCAAGGACTGTATCCTCAGTTCTACCATAGGTCACCAAGTATTTTCTATCTCCACCTATGTCCTTATGGGCCTTCCCTTGCCCTTTTACAACCTTCAATTTGAATAAACTACTTCTCAGCACAATTCTCGGTCTCCATTTCCCATGGCTAAACCATCTAAGTCTACTTTCCCTCATCTTATTACCTATTGGTGCTACACCTAAGTTTAGAGAGATTTTAAGTAGGGTGTGTTTCTTGTTACGTGGTCCTGTGGCGTACTGTACTTCTTTTATTTTTTTGAAAGATAATGAATTTAAGGTCGAGAGGCCAAAAAAGGGGGAAAAAAAGAGAAAACAGGAAAAGGAAAGGAAAAATACAACAAGGAAACAAAAAGAGAAGGAAAGCACCACAAACAACACCCAAAAAACAGCCCAAAGGGAACCTAAACCCAAGAAAACAAGACAACCCTTAGGACTTCTGTCACGCCCCGAAATTCAATAGGGTATCCAGGACCTGAATCCCAGGCCCATGATTCCTAAATTATTAAATTTCAAAGAAATCTATCATTATTCCATGCATTCCAATCAACATTCAAAGTCAATTAGGTAAAGTAAACTGAAGTCATTCATAATTAGAATGTTTACTAATCCATTCACAGTTCATTAATAATTCTTTCATTTACATTGAAATTCAAATAAACTAAGCCTAATGAACAAAATAAAGCAAAGCTAAACTAATTCTAATGAATTTGAAAGAAGACTAGCAATAACGTCCAACTTGCTCATAATAGTCCCACTCTGTACCTACAAAACTGTCTAAAGGGATGTGAGTTCAACGGCTTATGAGATCATATCCAACCAATTACTGAAAAATGTTGAATTAATGCAGATAACAGAATATGGATAAAGTGAAACGGCCAATGTTAGAATCATGAAACACAATATAAGAAGCGAAATGCATCATGCAATGCTTTTCATGTACCACAATATAAACATAAATAATCACTTGTCCATATAGGGAGTCGTCCAAGGCAGTGCACCGACGAAGACAGATTTAGGAGACCAAACAACATAATCAAGGATATCCCATGACAGTTTTAGGGAATCTAACAATCACAACAAGGAGATCCCACGGCAGTGCACCGACCAAGACAGTTTTAGGGACTTCGACAATATCATGTCAATGGGAACCCATGGCAGTGCACCGACCATGACAGTTTTAGGGCCCCGGGGTAGCGCACCTTCTAGGGAACCATGGCAGTGCACCAACTAAGACCGTTTTAGGAACTCAAGGTCGCGCACCCAATATTAGTTTCAATCAAATCCAATGCAGGTGTGCTCATGTAATGAATGTAACGTCTCAATATAATTCCAATTGAACTATGCAATATTAGAATTAAATAATCCACAATACAAATATGCAATCACAACATAATAAATCGATTTCAAGTAATAGATCTAAGTTTAGCAACATAATAGAAGAACATAAAAGAAAAATCCAGAATAATTCAGGAGGGAAGATCACCCACCTATTGTGATGACAACCAGAATCTGATGAGAGTGATTCTCGAACGTAGCTAATCTAAGAACGGGTAATGCCGGTTGACCTAGTTTCGACAAAGCGAACTCAACTAGATTTAGATATGATTTTAGCTAGTAACCACCGGTCGGATCCGATACACTGAGGATAGACTAGAGTGGCTGGAGGAAATCTGACTTAGTGAGATGATGCTCGCTAGCCGTCTCGGTAGCTGGTGTGAGAAAGGAGGCTAACTGTAGCGGTTACGCAAAGTTGAGTATGCAGATTTCCATCGAGGAAGATGATTGTTGTCAATGGTGGATTGCCGATCGAGGCGTTTCTGGAGGTATAGTTTCTTCAGGGTGATGGAGTTAGGTATCCGGAAACTTGGTGGGGAGAGAGTTCGGAGTTCGGAGGACATTTTTCTCGTGGGTTCCCCAACTTGTAGATTTCGGCTCCCACACTAGAAATAAGAGAAGACAACGTGTTGAGGCTGGGTTTTGTTGCCAAAACGGCTTGATTTTCATCCTGAACGTTAATCAGTCTAATTGATGGCTTTTCATTGGCCGTGATCAAGGGTCTTGGAAGTTGTCGGTGCAACAATAGCTGCATATTGTATCAAATTACGTTGGAGGTGAGTTGGATGTTTGAGGAAATAGGTGGATCCGAGTGGTAAGCCATCCAATGACTGAGATAGAAGGAGTGGATGGAAAGGATTTGCTAGAAACGGCACATGGATCTATGGTGAGTTGGGTTCCCTAATGCGGAAGGAAACTGAGAGAAGAGGCGTGTGCGGAAGCTGAAAATTCATCTTCCAGTTTTGTTACAGCAATTGCGTGGAAGAGATGATGAGGTGGGGTCCTCTGATATGTTGATGAAGGAGAAATCCATTCCATCTGCCGGAATGGCCAGGTTTGGATTTAACAGTGGTGAAAAAATGGAAGCATATCCATGATTTAGGTGGGCCGCAGTAGATGGTTTTGAGCAGGTGACATCAATGGCTAGGGTTTAGACAAATTCAAGAGTGGATGGATAGTTTGGATCAACAAGGTGAGTCGCAGATGGGTCATGTGTGGCACTGGCTTGAACCGAAAGGAGAAGAAGAGAACAAGACAACCCTCGAGACTTCCAATCCCTTATACATAGAACAGCCTTATTAAGAACCACGTCAGCAGAGATGCTTCACCCCAAATAGACCAAATGACAACCAAAAGGGCCATCCTCCATTTAAGAGAGCCCAACACACCACCTTTGCAGACATTCCAAGACCGAAAGAGGAGCTCAATTGAACCCAACATAACCTAGGAAACATTAGGAAACATTTGCAGGACACAGGATCCTGGACCAGACTACCTTGGAAAAGGGGCAATGAATGAATAAGTGGTCCATCTCATTGTTGAGGCAAAATGATTGTAAGAAGATGCCACCATTAAACGCAGCCTCGGGTAGCACTGAGTATAATGATTGCACCAAGAAGAGATTAGATTGCACAAAGCAACTTTCATGCCAGGAGATGATTGGATCCCCCGCAGGTGAAAAAGAAGACATGCAAAGTCATCAATCTCAAAATCTAAAAAATTCGGATGACATGGAGGGACCCAAGGACCCTTGATACCCTAGCCCAAGAAGCAATTAGCAACAGTGGTATTCGCCACTGGACAGAGGGAAGCCGGAGAAGGGAAAGACGCACGGAGTGAGGAATCCCCACGCCACACATCCTCCCAAAATTTGACTCTAGAACCATCCCCAATTGCGAAACTCACTCTAGTTGAGACCGAGCTCTTAAATCAGGCCGTAAGTTTCTAGAGGAAGGAAGCACGATAAAGGGACAAATCTTTAGTCCACCAACCCATGGAGGAGCCATATTTGCCAGCTATAATGGCTCTCCACAAACCGTTCTCGTCTACCTCGAAACACCAAACCACTTGCCCTGTAATGTAGAATTAACAATGTCCAGACATCTAATGTTTAACACCCCCCCCCCCCCCCCCCCCCCCTCATCTAGCTTAACAGATGAAATTTACCTCTATGCGTGCCACCTTGCCAAAGGGAATCTCTTCTAAGTTTTGTCTATTCCAAGAACAAATTTAGGATGGCGAAAAAGCGCCATAAAATAGAGGGGGAAATTGGAGAGAGACTCCTTAATAAGGGTAATTATACCCCCAAGAGACAACAATTTACTTATCCAAGGCAACAAGTTCCTCTCTGTTCTCTCTATCACCTTGTCCCACAAATGAAGTGCAGGCTTACAAATAAAAAGAGGAAGGCCCGGATAGGAAGAGGGAAGGGAGCTAGCCCGCATCTGAAAATGCCCACCAACCTAGAGACCTCCTTGGGCCGGCGAATACCAAGAAGCTGACTTTTAGCCAAGTTAGTATAAGACTCGACACGACTTTGAAGCATTGTTGTCATGTGTGATCACATATGTGAATATGCAATCACATATGCCATTTTTTTTCATATGCGATTCAGGAGAGTATGCGATGGTCTACTTTTTTTGTGCGATAAGTATGCGATCGCATATGCAAATATGCAATGGCATACTTTGTAAGGTTTTTTTTTTTTTTGTAAATTAAGTTGTAATTTGTAAGTTGTTTAAGTCATCAAGTTATCATTTATCAATAAAATTCCTATGTTCGAATTTTTTAATAATAATTAATTTTCTCTCGAGTGTTAATGTAACTTGTTGATTGTTTTGTTAAATTTTATGTAAATATAATATAAATATTTAAGTAATTAAGTATATTACTTAATTTATAGATGGTCTAATAGTCTTAAACAGTCAAATTATAATGAAATAGGTAAAAGAACCCAATCCATTCACTTGTAGTAATTAGGCACAGTTTTTCCTAATTTTTTTAGATTTTTCTTTTCAATTTATTTTTTCTATTTTAAAATTTGTTTCAAAACAAAAAAGTCCATAGCAATATGCGATCGCATATGCAAACAGCCTATGCTGGTCACATACAATCGCACATCCGATTTGACAGCATTGCTTAAAAGCATCAAACAATTTTCCTTGGATTGTCCATCGTGGAGTCATTAGCCTCACAGAACAGGAGGGTATCATTGGCAAATTGGAGGTGACCACTGGGGAAAGTTATTAACCTCAAATCCACGAAAAAGGCCCACAAATTGACCTTTAGATAACATTTTGCTTAACGGTTTAGAGACCACAAAAAAAAAAGGAGATACGAGGATCTCCTTGATGCAGACGCCAAGAAGCTTTGAAGAAGCCAAACTGAGAGTCATTAATGAGAATAGAGAATCTGGCAGATGAAGCAAAAGCCTGGATCCAAAGTCTCCATTTGGCCCCAAACCCAAGCTTATTAACTATGTAATAAAATAAAGGACTAGTCAACATGACTATAAGCTTTTTCAAGGTCCAGTTTACAGAGAAACCAACCTTATGGCACGAATCAAGGCACTCATGAGTGATAAGTGAATTGTCCAGAATTTGCCTTCTAGAAATGAAGGCACTTTGAAATGGGGAAATAATCTTAGGTGAAATACCCTCATCCTCTTACTCAAGATTTTAACAATAATCTTTTAAGGACTCCCAATAAGGCTTATAGGCCTGAAATCTGTCAGTCATTCTGCACCTTCAAGCTCAGGGATGATGGCTAAGAAAGAGCGACCCATCTCAGAAGGAATACAGCCAGAGATGAAAGAATTCCTCAACAAAACCCAACAGATCCAGCTTGATCATCTCCCAGAAAACCTGGAAGAAGGTCCAGGGGAACATCCATTGATTATTAGTCCAATGGGAGTAACATCCATTGCTGCCAAGGTGTCCCATAATGGTAATAGTGGCCATAACGGCCACCACCATTACCGTTATGATACAGGCTGTAATGGCCATTACGGCCCCCCTTTTTTTTCTGTTACAGGACTGTTCTGGGGCCGTTATGGCCATTTCAGCCTCATAACGTGTAACGGTTATAACTGTTACCATTACGTAACCGATTTGGGATTCCCTGATTGCTGCCCTTAGCTCTCCTCTTTCTTCTTCTCTTATTCTTCCTCTCTCTTCCTCCTCTCTCTTTCTACTTGGCATCAGAGCTTTGGTAGGGGAGTGGATCACAGCCGCAATTGGTAGGGGCCACCGTAACATCATTATCCGTACTGATGACATCAGCTCCTTGCGGACAGTGGTTACTCTAGTTGGGGGGATTATACCATCAGGTAGAACTTGGTCATAGAGGAATTATGATGATTTTTTGAAGGTTTTTCCTGAAGTTTGTTATGGTGATTTTCAGTTCTGGAGAAAAAAATAAAAGAAATTCATTTTTACTTTTGGAAGTGATTAGCTTCATCTATATGATCTGTATGATAATTTAGGATCACTTAAAAAGTTTGAATCGTGAAGATCCATGGAGATTTGAAGATTCGTTGTGGGTTTCTATCTTCAAGGTTTGCCCCCAATGTTTTTTGTTGGGGTTATTTTACATGATGTATGTGTGAAGGTTGTAGTAGGGTGATGCAAGGTGTTATTCATGTTTGATGATGATTCATGAGAAGACTTAGTGTGTTCCGTCTTGGTTATGTGTTTTGCACCCTATGCATTAAGAGGTTTTGATATTGGTGATGCTTTAGGTGTATGTCTAGTGTGGACTAGACTGGTAGCATTGGAATTTGTAATTTTGTGGGTGCTTCATTGCAATGGAACAAACTATGGCTCACGATCATGGTGATGGCGGTGGTCGTATTGGTGGCGTAGGCTGTGGCAATGGTAATTTTCCTGCTGGTGTCAAGAACAAGCTTCCTTATACTCACTGCAGTCGACTTTGGCTTGTGAGAGACGTGTTGGAATCTAGTCAGTCATCCTCAAAGGAAGGCCTATTCTGCTAGTGCTAACGCCTGACATCGAGAGACTTGTTCCCACATACTTGCATGCCATGCATTCTTCAGGTGCTTCTCACAAATCTCTTCTCATGGATAAGATTTTAGCTCAATCGTTGTCTTACTATTCTTGGTCCTTCCAATCTATCCCAGATTAGCCTGATTCAGTTAACCTAGCATCCAATGATCCTACTCATCCATCCTGGATTGGATTGTCCACTCGCATAATGGGTGTAAATTTTCATTTTTTGCCATATTCATTAGCTGCTAAATCTTGTCTGTAAAAATTGTTGATAGGTCTTGTACCATGTTGAGGGAACAGGTTCCATCAGTCTAATTCGTTCATTGTCTGTGTCTTTTGTTCTTTATGTTTCGGAATTGTCTACCAATTTATTGTCTGTTTGTGTACTTTGGTGACAATTTGAATCCAGATTGTGTCATATACTGGCATTGTACACTAGGACATATTCCTCTTTGTAGTTTGAAATTACTTCTTCCTTTATTTATTTTTTCTTCTAAAAAGTTTTACTTTTTAACTTTTCAAGAGAGAGTAACATTCAAGTGTAATACATGGCAGCTTTCAAGCATTGTCAGAACTCTCATCCTATATTTTTAAGCAAAAACAGTGATGTTTCCTTTTCCTTACTTCACCATCCCCAGTTTTGTCTGCGTTTGGGTACAAATATTTTGTATCCTTAACTTACGATTGTTCTTGTGTAGAGTGGATCTTTATTATGAAATCCAAACCAAAGGTGAAGTCTTCTTCGTCTTTAAGATTTTTCATAAGATAGTTAACACTCAGTTTGATGCCAAAATCAAAGTCTTGCTTTCGAACAATGGATGGAGTATATTGCATCTAACCTTCAAACTAGTTGGACCATGGTATTGAGTCTCAAACTACTTATCCATATGTATTCCCCAACAAATGGCAGAGAGGGGGAGAAAAAAAGTCTCCTTGAGTTAGCTCATGCTCTCCTAATTGCGAATGTCCACAAATCATTATGGCCTGATGAAATACTTGGTGCTTTTTATTTAATAGTTTGTATCCCACTTGAGCGTTGTGGAAGGGCTCCTGTTCAGGTTCTGCAGCCAGATAAGCCCTTGTTTCATACACCTCCTAAAGTGTTTGGTTGTGTATATTTTGCTGACATCCAAATATTCATTGAAGTAAATTGGGTGCCAAAGCAGTCAAGTGAATCTTTCTCGGTCATTCTAGCTCTATGGAGGGATACAAGTGCTACATGGCTGGTTTGTGTGGCAAACAGTTTGTTTCAGTGGATGTTACTTTCTTTGAGAACAGTCCATTCTAACTTATCTCAGGGAACAGATCTATCACGTTTATGGCCTCTTCCACTTTATGGGGGAATCTTCCACTATTAACATTGTTCCTCTTCCTCTCCTTGATACATCTATTGGAGAATCTCAGCCCCTCTCTCCAGTCTCTCCTCTTGTCACTTTACCACTAAGGCAGGTTGGAATTAAGCAGACATTTATGTAGAATAGACAAGGAAATGACATTGCCCCATGATAACCCTCAATCTGATGTTCCAGATCCAGCTATGAGTTCTCAGATTCCTAAAGCCACTGCTTCTGAAATGATCTTCCCTTTGTAATGTAGTGGGTGGTGGAGACGAGGAGATCGCTCTTTTTCTCAATAATAACCCTTGAATCCACAAGGAGAAATTGATAATGTTGAATGAAGTCCTGCTTATGCGGCATATCATGTGTTTATGTAAGTAAAGAGGGTCCCCTTTAGGAGATGGGATATCCAAAAAATCAACTGTATACTGAACTCAGGTGGGCCATACCGTTTAAAGCCATATGAAGATATGCCTAAAACATCTAAAAGCACTTGGTGGGGCCCACCTGAGTTTTGGATGCAGCTGAAACTTGATCTAACCCCTCATCCAAGTGGGACACAAAATGTATGAGCTAGATTTCCGAACCACATCTCGATGGGACCAATAATCAATCATAAAGGTTTTAATGGGTGGATGGCACCTCTCAACTGTTGTATGGTGTGACCCACCTAAGTCATGGATTAACCTGATTTTTAAGCCCGTGACCCATCATGGAATGGCACATCTAACTGGTGGGGCAAATTTCCAATCCACATCACGGTGGGCCCCACACAGCTCCACCTCATGGGAAGTACCCATGAGGTTGACCTCGTGGTACCATTTCTATATATATATAGCTCAGCGGTCTCCTGCGAACCAGACCGTAATAAGCAATTTACGGTCTGGTTCTTTGATGGGCAGGTGGGCCCCACCAAGATTTTTAATGGTCAGCGTATTGTAACACCACTGTATCCTGTAGCGTGGTCCACCTGAGATTTGCATCAACCTTATTTTTTGTTCCGTGCCATAAAATGAATTGGAAAAATGGATAGACGAACTGGATATGTAACACATACATCAAGGCGGGCAACGATGGAGTGTTTCAACTAAGCATGGATGGAGATATTTTCGGTTAGGTAAATACCCTAAGGTTAACCTCTTTTAACGGGCATGCTTCGAGGATCACAGTGAGGACCACTTCAATGGCCCACCCGAAGAAGGGATAAGGCTGAGTTTTGAACCTTATGGTTAAAACAGAATGACACACCTGCTGATCGGAGTAGATTTCATTTAAACATCTAGGTGAGGATTATTTCAATAGGTCACGCTATAAGACCATAGATAAGGTCTCCTAAGGAAGACCATGACTCTGATATATATATATATATATATATATATATATATATATATATATATATATATATATATATATATATCCAGAAAACGATTATAGGGCTAGTATGACCTCTACATGAGGTGGAGGCATAACGGCGTTAACGGCAGGGAAGGGTCTTTTTTTTTTTCATAACAGTTGTTACGGCGGTTCTGACCCCATAATATATAACAGTTGCCAAAATTACCTTTGTGTACTAGCCTTTACGACACACCATGCCAACCTGTAACATGTAATGGTTGCTACAATTACCTTATGTAGTGGCCTTTACGGCACACTATGCCATTACTGTTTGCTTATGGGATGACATGGTTGTTACTGGGGATGATTTGGAGGGGATTCAACAGTAGAAACAGTTCCTTCATTGGGAATTCAACATCAAATATGTCTCCTGCAGAATGTTTAGTGACCATGCCACGCCCATCCTTATCTACTCCAGTGGTCAATTGGACGTGTGAATCGGAGTTTGCAAGAGAAGTCTATGTCCATACATGTCTAAATCCTTATGAGTGCTTTAATGGATGCTGAGATTTTGTGTTTTGATGACATCTCCTGGAAGTCCTCTTAAAGTGGGTATTGCAGGTGCATATATTGAAAAGGTGAGCTGTAGCACATGTGCCAACCGTGTAAAGTTCCTAAAATATGAATATGCTCTTCTTAAATCGGAGGCCATGTTGCTTTGGGTTGCATACGTTGTAGCACAGTTGTAGGGAGCTTGTTTGTGAAAACCAAAACCCTTACCCTTAGATATTGTATAATCTCATTTTAGCCTACTTACATGTCATTGTGACAAACATCACCTGAGGTTTTAAAATCTCACCACGTTATCATGAATTTTTAATCAAACAATTTTATTGCAATATTTTCAGAATCTTGCCAGTTCTGATTTTTCATTGAATTGTCTTTATTTTATTTTATTTTTATTTTTTGAACTGTAGAATTATCTTGATTTTAACTCAAAATTTATTTAACATTTAAAATATCATTTTATACATATATTTTTTTAAGTTTTAAAATCATTTATTGATTTATGATAAATATATTTTAATATTTTAGTTTCATTGAGGTTTTCCAGATAACGTCACAAGAAAGATGTGAAGCCACGGAATTCGATTTAGCCCAAGTGCATTAAGATGGGTATTCAATACTTCAGGCAGTTTGTGTTGGGTTGAGACTAAGTTTCTTTCGTGGCTGGTTTGGGGTTGGGGTTGAGTCTCAACCTGATCTAAACCACCCAAGTTTCACCCAGTGTGACAAATATCATTGAGATTTTGAAAATTTCTTGTTATTTAGTATCTCCGGAAATTCATTAGATCACGCGAATATTCCAAGATTATCAAAATTTCAACAGTTTTAATTTATCATGATTTAACCAAATAAATATCTAAAAGTATAAACAAATTCATGTGAACTCAGATTTAAATTTTTTAAATCATGAATTTGTAATACATATATTTTAAATATTATTTCCGATGAGATTTTCCTGATGTTATCACAAGAAAAACATCAAAATCTGAAAATGTCCCGCGAGGTTCCCATGCTGAAAAATTGTAGAGAACAAGATTTGTCGCTATGGTTGCACCTCTACTTATCAGAGACCAGCGAGAAACATGTAGACTATGCAATGCTAGGGTGCTTTTGGGGCTGTGTTTGTACAAGTGGGTCATAGCTTCAACGATCCAAGCCATTGGTATTTTGGGTTCTCCATGTTGATGGCAATGGCATTTTGGGTTCTCCATGTTGATGACCCCGGTACACCCAGATCCATGTTGATGGCAATGGCAATTTGGGTTCTCCATGGAACGCATTGATGATTTTTGACTTGTATTCAAGCGTCCATTTGTAAACAGCACCATCTAAAGAGCCGGGACCTTTTGTGTGGACGCGTTTTGGCTAGCTACGTTACCACTAGCCAGGTGACTAATGGTAGGTACTTTGGAGGCCCCACTATGATGTATGTCCGTCCATTTTTTTTCACATCATTTTAGGGCTTGCTTTAAAAAAAGAGGCAGATATAAATCTCAGGTGTACAACACCATAGGAAGAAGGGTTATTGAGTGACTCACCATTAAAAATTGCAAAGGGCCCATCATAAGGTTTTTGTAATGTTTATTTGCAATCCAACCTGTTTATAATGTCAATAAGATCTGGATGAAGCGAAATTAGAAAGATCAGATTGATCTAAAACTTTTGTGGCCCACAAAAAGTTTTAAATGGTTATTCCTCACTTTTTTCTATTTGAATGGTCCACGTGAGATATGGATCTTCTTATAATTTCGCATCACGTCCTAAAATAAGATGAAAAACAGATGGACGGTGTGGATATAGTACATATCCATCAATGTGGGCCCCACACGGTAGGGGTAACACCCGCTAAGCTGTTACCCGGGTAACAGCTAATTCGCTCCCTTTTGCGTGAGCTTCAATGCCCAGACAGGTCAGGGATTTGGACGGTCTGGATTTCCGTACAGATGTGCCAGATGTACGGTCGAAGCCTCTACTGATTTTAAAGTGGTCCAAGGGTCTAGCACGTTTTTTTATCCTCTCTGGAACATTTGTTAGACGACTCGTAAGTCGTAAGTTCGTAACTTGCAAGGCAAATGATGCGATGGACCTTAGCACTCTATTGTAATATGATACAACTAATCAACTTCCACCATCCAAATGAAGAATAGGAAGTGGATCGGGACCGTACGCCTCTTATTATTGTATATGGTTCAAAAACTACCCTATTGGGAGAATCCTAGTGATCCCCTTCTCTTACATTTTTCTCTAGAATTGCAGATGATGCTAACTACTGTTTCTTTCCACCGTCCATTTGAAGCCCAACAATCAGATGTTTAGGAATATCAGATCTGGATGGTCTTTTGAATATTAACCATCGGTGGATATTTTCACTAGATGTACGGTCCAGATACACATCATATGCTTCGGTGAAGGGACGAATCTATCGTATTACCGTAGAGACGGCTCTATCATATCTGTTCGTAGACCGAATTCTCGTGTTGTACAACAAAAGCTCTGGTGGAGTCGAGAAAAAGTGGGCCCCACGTGAACTGTACATGACATCCAATCTGTCCATCGGACGCGCCCTATCATTTTGAGGGGCCCTGACGGAAAAAATAAGCTCATCCTAAACTCAGTGGTCCACACTACAGGGACAGTTGGGAGGAACACCCATTGCTAACAGTGTGGGGCCCACCATACTGTGTATACGCAATCCAATCCATTCATCTGATGCATCCCACGTGGATGAAGGGACTCACAAAAAAAAAAGGCCATTCAGAAACTCAGGTGGGCCCAAGCGTCCCCTCCCAAATATTTCCCAGTAGTGAGGTCACGTGACTCATGTCACGGATCAGCATGATTTTGGGCCCTCAGCAATCACAAGAGCGCCATCTTTTACCAGAATCAACTCCATGTGATCATTCCCTTATGGCCTGTTTGGCACCGTGAATTTTAGGAGAAGGGAGGAGAAATTGGTTTCTTTATTCTCTTTAGCACCATGGTATTGATGAGAAGTGGATTTAAGAGGAATTAAGGAGAACTCAAAAGGCACTTTTAGCTTTTTTTCAAATCTTAAAAAAAAATAATAATAAATAAATAAATAAATAAAAGAAGAAGAAGAAGAAGAAGATGAGATTTGAAGAGAAATCCTTTCCAATGTGGGACCCGCCGTAATGTGTCCCTAACTATAGGACCCAGCCTGATGTATATTTTCCATCCAACTTGTTGATAAGGTCACAAAGACCTGGATGAAGGGACCATGTCACAAAGACCTGGATGAAGGGACCATACAAATTTCAGTTTAATCCAAAACTTTTGTGCATCATAAATGTTTCACTCTTCATTTTTTCTTGTTTTATGGTCCACTTTAGATGTGGATTTGCTTTATTTTTTGGATCGTGGCATAAAATGATTTGTAAAAATAGATGAATGGCATGGATTTAAAAATCAAGGCTAATACGGTGGGCATACAGTGGGATTAAAATTTACATCATCCATTTGTTTGATTTCTCTCCAAATCTTGACTGCCAAACCGAAAATCTTGAATTGGTAAGAAGCGGAATTGATGAGAATTCATATCATGGAATGCACTTCTCCTCACTTCTCCTCAAATCCATGGTGCCAAACGGGCCATTATACAATGTTGTACGTACAACGCCATCTTTCTGCCAACGCAGCACTTTCGTATGACATCTAAGCCGTGAAAAAGGTGGACCACACCATAATGATCACTTTGGGTGAAAATCGGACCAATCTGATCATTAATGGGAAAAATATGTATAGAATTGATACATTTATTTACTTATTGAAAATAATTTTTTATTTTTTAAATTTATTTTTATAATAAACACAACAAGGTAAATCTCAGCATGGGCCTTAGAAGTGCGATGCATGCCGGTGGGGTCTGAGTTGCGATGTACTCAAAATGAGCTCGCACGATGGGACGAAACGTCACCATGGCTTCTACGATCGACACGTGGCAACCATGCTTTTTACTGGACGTGGATTTCCTTCAAAGCCTTGCGCAGGAAGTTCCTGAGCTGGAACCTAGGTGGGGCCCATAGTGATGTTTTCTGATAAATCCACTCCGTCCATCCGTTTTGAGAGCTCGTTTTAGGACATGAGAACAAAAATGAACCGGATCCAAGGCACAAGAAGGCCGACAAAGTGAGGATTGAACATCCACAGTTGAAATATTTGTGGGGCCACAGGAGTTTCGAATCAAGCTAATATTTGTGTTTTAAGTTCATCCCAGTAGTAGTAACGTTATGAACGGTATGGATGTCATATAAACATCACTGTTGACCCCAGGGAGAATTCAACAGTAGTAATTTCCCTACCCACCTTTTCCTTTAGTGAGGCCCACTTGAGTCTTGGATCCGGTTCGTTTTTGTTCCCATGCCCTAAAATGAGCTCCCAAAACGGATGGACGGGGTGGATTTATCAGAAAACATAAATGTAGGCCCCACCTAAGTACCCAGCGCAGGAACATCCTGCGCAAGGCTTTCGCAGGAAATCCGCGCCCCTTTTTACAACGACTGTTAACATGCACTGGACCAGAACATAGGTGCCTTTGAAGGCTAACATAAGTCACGTGACTCACCACCACCCGCCGACACCCCAGGAAATAGCAAACCACAACACGCTAGCAGAGGATAGCTAGTTTGCACGTGCATACTACTGTTTTATGCATGGCACATTTATAGATCAATCCGTACCGTCCAAATCATGATCTAAGACCAATGACTTCTTTTCATGTTATCAATTCATTTGATGGAATTTGGACCATCCAAAATGGGCCCTACACTGTGCATAGTTTTGATCAAGGCACACACATGGCCACGTGTAAGGTACCAGTTTGAATGTGTATGGATGGTTGTACTCCTCCATTGCATGGGCGTTTTTTCTCTAAAGTAATGAAAAGTACCATTAATAAATAATGACATGGAGGAGGTTAACATATCCCACCACAATGGGAGATGTCATCATGACCCTCAACACTCTCCCTTGGTCCCAAAGCCAATTCCTCACCCAACCATTCTTCAGATCGAAGCCTTCAAACGCACCATGGCCCACTGATGACTTGGCAGTCTATGTTCATGCCACGTGTAAGTGCATTAAGTGCGAGTAGACAATCAAACGCTGCAGATATGGGGGGAGTGGATCTGGTGAGACCCCGGACTCACCCAAGACGGTGCAGTCCTTACCGTGGGGCCCACCTTGATGTATGTATTCTGTATCCACACCGTTCATCCGTTTTTTCAGATCATTTTAGAGTATTATCTCAAAAAATGAAGCAGATCCAATTATCAGGTGGACCATAACATAGGAAACAGTGTAGATTGACCATTAATGGGCCACAAAAGTTTTGAATCGAGCTGATATATTTTTTTTTCCCTTCATCCAGACTTATGTGACCTTATCAGCAGATTCGATGGAAAATAAACACTACAGAGACATTAAGGTGAGCCCTAAGAAGTTTTTAATGGTAGGGTGTTCAATCACCATTATTTCCTATGATATGGTCCACCTGATAACTGCATCTGCTTCAATTTTTGGCATTATGCCCTAAATTGATCTGAAACAACAGATGGACGGTGTGGATACAAAATGTATAATCAAGGTGGGCCCCACGGTAAGGGCCGCACCGTCTTCGGTGAGGCCGGGGTATAACCTAATCCACTCCCGCGGATATGTCCAATTCCCAGAGAATGATCATATGCATCCAAACGCATGTGAATTAACATGCTTTTGAGCTGTGTGGTGCCCACGGTGATGTATGAGTCTCATTAAAAACCATTCATTAATCAAGGTGGTAGTCACCATGCTTTAGAAAGCATGTGATCATTCCCCTTATTATGATTTCTGATCAGAAAAGTCCATTTTGGCAATTGAGTGGTCCATCCTAATTTCATTTGGAATTGGTCCAAATGATAGTGTACATGTGGGTACATACAAAAGTCAGGTCAGGTCCACTTAATGCACATCCAGTTGATCCAGACCATCCAAGTGACCTTTATATGGACCATTGATTAAAAATAACATTGATCGAACGATCTTGACCGATCCATAACCTTTAACCATTAATGATGGCCTATTGAATATTTAACAATTTACGGTTGATTCTTTGGGGCTTGTAATAGATGGACCATAAGCTAAAGCTTATACTGATTGGACAACTAAGTACTCAGATGGAGGACTTCAGAAGAAATGACGGTCATTGGACTTTTTTTTTTTTTTCCTTCTTCCTTACCCATCAGCTATTTTACATGAAAATCCTCCAAATGAACGGTTTGTTTTCACGTACTTTCGGTCTTTAGCCCATCTAAGGTGGGTCTGTTGATTGATTGGCTTGGATCTCGTACAGAGATATGCCACGTGTAAAAACCCAGTCTATACCTCAAATGTATACTCCCAAGTATTACACATTTTCCTGTCCAAGCGTAAACGGGTGCCCGAATGGAGTCCTAAAATTTCCTAGTTCCCAAATAGTAAATGACGCACGTATGAGCAAGATCCAGACCACTCATCTGGTGGACCCTATTCTGGAGGATCCACAAATCCAAAATAATCCCGACCGAATGCTCCGATGTATCCCATGATGATATATTAGATGGCTAGGATCATTTTAACAAAGTAACTTTTGAGCTGAGACTCTCCCTTATATGGTACTACGGATGAACCGTCCATTCTCTTCCACATGTATTGTTTCTGGATCAACGGCACAGATAACGTTACCCTACTGCCCATCAAACAAGACGATATTTCGGGCAGTCTGTTGCGGAATCGGATTAAACTCAGTTGGGCCCACCTAGAATGTATGTGCTTTATCTATTCCGTCCATATGTTTTTCCAGATCATTTTAGTGGTTGAGCCCAAAATTTAAGCAGATCCAAATCTCAAGTGGATCATGCCACGGGAAACGGTGGGAATAATGATTTCCACCGTTGAAACCTTCCCAGGCTCTACAGTGATGTTTATTTCTCATCCAACCTGTTCATAAGATCACATGGATATGGATGAAGGGAAAACACAAATATCAGCTTGATCCAAAACTTTTGTGTCCTCCAAGAATTTTTCAATGGTATACATTCAGTTTACAAATTTCTTGTGGTGTGGTCCACTTTAAATTTTGATATGATTCATTTTTTGCACCATACCTAAAATTTTATGTTAAGATGGATGGACGGAGCGGATAAAATACGTAAATCACTGTGGGCCCCACAGAGTTTACTCCGCACGCTAGCGTGCGGAGTTACTCAGTACGCAATCCGCTTCCGTCTGTTGCTACTTCAAAAGTCGAAAGAGGAAAGGAGTAAAAGCAGTTTTCAGTATTTCAGCTCGTATTACCAAAAACGAAACATTTCACTCTCGCCATTTCGTTAAAAAAGCAAGTTGTCCATTCCAACCTTCTTTTTAATCCGTGCAACATCAAGCTATTTGGGACCCACCGTGATATTTATGTAAAACGGACTCCGTCCATCCGTTGCAAAAACTGATTTCAGTTAGTGAAAACTAAAATCAGGATGATATCAAATTCAAATGGGCCACACTACAGGAAACGGTGTAGATCGAGAAGATCATCATTGAAACCTTACCAGGGCTGACCGTGATGTTTACATGCCATCTAAACCGTTCATAATCTGGGTCCAACGAGGATAAACACCTAAATATAATCTTGATTCAAAACTTCTCTGGGCCTCAAGAAGGTTTCAACGGTAGGCGTGGCCATTCCACTTTTCCTGGTGGTAGGCCGCTTAAGTTTCAGATCAGCGTTATTTTTTTTATCCAACAATAACTTATCTTTGAGAAAATGATGAACGGAATGGATTTCACATAGGGATAACTGTGGGGCCCACGGAGCTTTTTGTTGCACGGGTTCACTGCAATTCGCTTCCAAGCAGAGCCCGAGAAAGGCAAACTCCGAGTGCATTTTCTCGCACTCACAAGTCCACACGTGTCAATTCGTAATACATGCGAGAGACGCAGTGCGATCATCAGGTGAGACCTACCATTAGATACTTTATCACAAAGAACGACGGCTGTGATCATCTGGTGGGCCACATGTATTCAAATGGACAGAAAAGAACCCTACGAACATCCCGCATTCAACGTTCATCCGAAGATCAGATGGAGTTTTATTTTTCCATCCAGCGAATCTAAACCGTTGGTCCCACCAGATCATCGAATTACATGCATTACAGGCTGGTCAATATGGCACGTGCTAACAGCGAATGAGAAAAAGCGGACTCGCGCGAGTCCGGTGGTCATTTCTAATAAAGCTTCAAGCTTCAGCCGCGAATTTCATACAAAAAGGGCGCGGATTTCCTGCGAAAGCCTTGCGCAGGAATTTCCTGCGCTGGGAACCAAGGTGGGCCCACATTGATGTTTTATGATAAATCCACACCGTCCATCCGTTTTGGGAGCTCATTTTAGGCTATGAAAACAAAAATGAACCGGATACAATACTCAAGTGGGCCTCACTAAAGGAAAAGGTGGATAGGTAAATTACTACCGTTGAAACCTCCCTGGGGTCCACAGTGATGTTTGTATGACATCCATACCGTTCATAACGTCACTACTACTGGGATGAACTGGAAAAACAAATATTATCCTGATTCGAAACTCCTGTGGCTCCACAAATATTTCAACTGTGGACGTTCAAATCTCACGTTTTCGGCCCACTTGAGTATTGGATCCGGTTCATTTTTGCTTTCATAGCCTAAAATAAGCTCCCAAAACGGATGGACGGTGTGGATTTATCATAAAACATCACTGTGGGCCCACCTTGGTTCCCAGCGCAGGAAATCCGCGCCCCAAAAAAGTTGTGGCAGCCAGCAAAAAGCTGTGGGGCCTACCGTGATGTGTACTTGACATCTGGACGCGGATGGCGGCCTACCCTGCCACGACGGACTTGGTCCTGGAAGGACCTCCGTAGGGCCCACCGCAATATATGTGTTTTATCCACACCGTTCATCCATTTTGCTAGATCACTTTAGTATATGATCTAAAAAACGAGGTAGATCTAAATTTCAAGTCAAACACATCACACGAAACAGAGGATATTGAACGATTACCATTGGATGGTAAAATAAACATCACGGTGGGCCTTAGGAAAGTTTCAACGGTGGCATCATCACTTGAGCTTTGGATCTGCCTCCTGGTTGGGTTTATGCCTTAAAATGGCCTGTTAAAATGGATGGACGGCGTGGATAAAACACATACATCACGGTAGGATGGGGATCTGCTATTGAAACCTACTTGGGGCCCACCAAAGTTTTGCGCAGTCAGATATTTGGATTTTCCCTTCATCATGGTGGGACCCACTTCTTGAACGGGTTGGACAGCATACAAACATAAGGTGGGTGGCCCAATCCCAACTATTTCATGTAGTGTGGCCCACCTGAGTTTGAAATCCACCTTAATATTGGTATAATGTCCTAATTTGAGCTGGAGCAAATGGTGGACGGATTCGATGTCACACATACATCATGGTGGCCCCACATAGCTTCCTGTTGAAGGCCTCCCTACGAGTCGTAGGAAATCGCAACCGGAAGGTTCTGGCGAAGAGATAAATACCAGTCATGGAAGCCTATACGAGAAGTAAATCTCTTTAATTTTCTGTTTTTCTTCCCGCCGCTGCCGCTGCCGCTGCTGGCATGGCGACTGTTGAAAACGCCATCGTTTTTTTCCTTCTGTTTGCTGCCGTAGAAGTATCTGTTGGAGAGATACATAAGGTGGGAGATTCTGAGGGTTGGACTGTTGGCAATATCAGCTACACCTCTTGGGCTTCTAAAAAATCCTTCCATCTGGGAGACACCATCAGTAAGTGCTCTCTCTCTCTCTCTCTCTCTCTCTCTCTCTCGTTGTCGGATTTTATGGGGTCTGTTTTTCGGGGACGGATTCAGTCAGGTTGGGACCTGACCTAGGGGTCCACCTTGATGCATGTGTTGTATATCCACGCCGTCCATCCGTTTTTCTAGCTCATTTTAGGGCGTGGGCCCAAACCTAAAGAAGATCTAAAACTAAAGTGGACCACACCACAAGAAACAGTGGTGATTAACCATTAAAATCTTCTCGTGGGCCACAAAAGCTTTGGATGAAGCAATATTTGTATTTTCCCTTCATAACTGACCTTATCACCAGGTTGGAGGGCAAATAAACATTACTGTGGGCCGTAGGAAGTTTTCAATGGTAGGCGTTCCATCACCACTGTTTCCTATGGCGTGGGATCTGCTTCTGTTCTGTGCCTACGTCCTAAAATGAGCTCAAAAAACGAATGGACGGCGTGGATATACAACACATACATCAAGGTGGGCCCCATGGTCACAACCTGACTGAATCCGCGCCCCGCCCCTGTTTTTCTCTCTGCTTTGTGGGATTTTAAATCTGATGGGCTTTTCTTCTCATTTTTTCATCTTTTGGGCATTGGCTTCAGAGCCTCCTTTACCCTCCTCACCCTATCCTTTTTTTTCAACTGATCACACAGGCAATGGTAATACAAGAACATATCGCTTGTTTAGAAAATCAGTACCGTTAAAGCGATAAGGCCCACCATTAAGATCACCATTCTCGAAAACAACGCTGATCTGCTCATTAGATTGGTCACACCTGTATGCTGATTCAGACCGTTGGTTATCCATTGATTCAAATGGTGTGGTCACCTGATGAGCAGATCAAGTTTGAACAATGTACCAGGTGATCTTCATGTTCAGACCTACCCTTTTCGTGGTACTGATGTCTGACTCGTGTGACATGTTGGCGGGAAACAGGGTATGGTACCACAAGCTGTGGTACTAGGCGAACACCTCTCTCTCCCATTTCGAGTTTTATAGCAACACCTCATCTGATCCAATGAGATCCAAGATGTCAATTAGGTGGGCCTCGACGTGTCGATTCCTTGGTCCATGGATCAGACCATTTCATTCACCATTTGGAACGAACGGAAAGGTATTTGGACCGTTGCACAGATCTTTTTAAACGTCGATGTTTTTTTAAACGTTTTGATCGATTAGTTGATTCAGACAGCTTAACCGGCATCCAGATGTTGATTTCCACCTAATGGACGGCTTGGATATTGCACATTTGGGGTGCGTACTACGAGTTCCAGTTACATACACCTCTCTGATTCTCAGGCTTTGTTCCACATTTTCTTCAGAGAACTTTGATACTCTGGTAGAGCGTGATGGAAGATACGCAGGCAGTTAGATATTGCATTATCATACAAACAGGTCAAATTACACTGTCCAAAATATTTCGGGCCTCTTTTAACTTCAGATGAGCCACATTTACATTGCGAATATTCCTCATTTTTCCAAACAGTTCATTCTGTTAACCATACCTATATCTCAGTTATGAATCGGCTGACATGATTATTAGGTCAGTGCATGCTTAGGAAGGGCTCACGTGATGAATGGTCTGGATCTCCCATAGACTGATCAGGTTGGCGAGGCCCATATACACATGTACACAGCCTCCTGCTTTTGTAATGTGTCGGTGGATCCGTCGCTGGGGAAACGGACTGCGTGGTGTGCCATACACCACCGACCTCCTTGGTGTGTTGACGTCACCAAGTATTTTTGGCCCCACCATGATGTATGAGTTATATCCACACCATCTATACATTTTATGAGATGATTTTAGGTCATGGGATAAAAAATGAGGTAGATCCAAAGCTCAAGTGGACTCCACCACAAAAAACGGTGGGGATTGAACATCTACCATTGAAAAGTTTTGGATCAATCTCATATTTGTTTTTTCTAAGGCCGAAAGTTGTACAGGTTCAACTCAGGTCAACCCATGATTGACCTGACATTGGGTTGGGCTTGGGCTGGAAGTATCGGATCTAATCTCGAGTGTGGGCTATGCAAACACCAACTCAATAAAGCTTCGATTGGGCTTGGGTTGAAGTCTCATTCGCCCAACTCAACCTGAACTGATCTGTAAACAGGTTACTTATAATTTAATTTTATTTTATTTTAATTAAGTAAACTTACTGATTTATATTATTCTAATGAGTAAAATTATAACATTTGAAATTTGGCATATTTGGGTGTTAAAGTTTATATCTTAACTTGTTTGTTTAGAAAAAAGTAAAGTTTTTCATAATAAATAATTATATATATAATTAATGAAGTCATAAGTATAAAAAAATAAGGCGTGTATTGAAATATAGTATACTAATGCAATAATGAAAATATTAGCATGTATCAGCCTAACGTACCCAATCACTTTGACCAAGCCTGCCTGGGTTGGGCTTGGATTGAAAATTTCGAACCCGAAGTTAGGTTGAGTTAAAGTTGAACACCAACTTGACTCAACCTTCCTAGCTTTCAGCCCTAATTATTTCTCTTCATTCAAGTCTTTGTGACCTCATGAACAAGTTAGATGGCGAATAAACATCATAGTGGGCCCTAGGAAGGTTTCAACGGTGGGAATCATTGTCCCCACTGCTTTCCAGTGGTGTGGTCCACTTGAGCTTAGGATATGTCTCATTTTTTACTCATTGCCTAAAATGATCTTTCCAAATGGATGAACAATGTGGATATAACATATAACTGATGGTGGGGGCCATAAAACTTAGTGACAGTCAGCACACCAAAGAGGTTGGTGGTGTATGGCACGCCAGGCAATTCGCTTCCCATGGATGGGCCACCATGATGTACATGTTTTAAATCAAAGCTGTTCATTTTGCCAAGTCATTTTACGAGCATGGGCTCAAAAATGAAGTAGATCCAAATCTCATTTGAACCACACTGCAAGAAACAATAGGGATTGAATTACCGTCATTAAAAACTTCTTGAGGGCGCTGATGTTTGAGTTTGCTCTTCACGTGGTGTGGTTCACCTTATATTTGGCTCTGCTTGATTTTTAGAATCACGCCTTAAAATCAGTTAGCAATTGAGGGACCTGATCCGACGAATCCATGTTCAGCCATCTGATTACGGATTGCATGGTGACGTTACCTTGAGGGACCTGACCGACATCTATGGTGACTCGACGTGATGGATATAATTGGGCCACGTGATGCTGTCGCGCAACCTAACAATTGTAAGGGGCGCTGAATTAGGTGTTACCCCGGGAACAGCTTAGTGGGTGTTACCCCTACCGTATGTCCCACATGGATGATATTTTGTATATCCACTCTGTCTATCCATTTCTACAGCCCATTTTAGGACGTGGTTCCAAAAATTATTCAGATCCAAATCTCAAGTGGACCATACCACTAGAAATAGTGTGATTGAGCGTCGCACCATTAAAAACTTCAAAGAGCCCATCGTAAGATTTTGATAATGTTTATTTGAAATCCAAGCTCTTGATAATGTCAATAAGGTCTTGCTGAAGGGTAAATATAAATATCAGATTGATTCAAAAACAATTTGGCCCACAAAACGTTTTTAATGGTTATTCATCACTGTTTCTAGTGGTATGGTCCACCTAAGATATGGATCTTCTTACGGTTTTGGATCACATCCTAAAATGACATGAACAAGCAGACAGACGTTGTAGATATATGAAAAATATATTAAGATGGGACCCACACGGTTAGGGTAACACCACTAAGTTGTTCACAGGAAACACCTAATTCACGCCCAATTTTAAGACATGCTTTATGGGGTCCATCTCTGACAAATGTAGGTGGCTTAATAAAAAAGGGCTCGGATCAGTTACTACCCCACCAGGACACGGTAGGAGATGGATGGGTACATGGAGTGGAGCGTTGCCATTCGCAGCGGCGCCCACACCTTGATATTAGTGGAATGTGATGGATTTGACAGCTCTGCATCAATCCCTAGGTGCGGGGCCCACTATATGGGCCAATGGTAACGCACCACATACCCGTCCATCTCGTGAGTTCTGGTGGGGGTAGTAGTTAATCCCAGCCCAATAAAAAACAGCCATGTTGGGTGACCACAGACGTCAGTATTACAACACGTAATCAGCGTCCTCGTCTACACTTTTCAACTTGCAAGTCCCACGCACCGTATCAAGGGTGTATTACATTTTTTTCATTGGCACGAAACATTCTAGTAGTCCCTATTTGCAGCTTTTAAATTTATCCACGTCATCGCATTGGTTTGCAACCGCATCACATTTTCAGTGTAATCTCATCACACTGAAGCTGCAAGTAGACATTTTTTATTTGCAGTAAACGGAGGATCCGGACTCTTTATTTATTTTTTATTTTTATTTTTTGCCTCAAACAGAAAACAGGGGATCCGGACTCTTTATTTTAATTTTTATTTTATTTATTTTATTTTTTTTTGCTGCTGAACGAGGAACATCAGCCGTAGCAATTCCGTACGCTGATTTTGGATGAACTTCCTGCCACAGGAAGCTAGGTGGGGCCATGTGATGTTTGTGAGAAATCAACACCGTCCATCCAGTTTTGCCAGATATTGTCGGATATGGGCCAAAAATGAGGTGATCCAAAATTCAAAGTAGGCCACCTGAAAGGAAAAGGTGGGTAGGGAAATGCCTACCGTTAAAACCCTCTAAGTCCACCATGATGTTTATTTGCCATCCATACCCTTCATAAGGTCATTCTGGTGGGTTAAACTAAAAACACAAAAATAATAGCTTAATCCAAAACTTCTGTGACACCACAAATGTTTCAATGGTGGACGTTCAATCCTCAATTTTTCCAGTAATGCACTTGAGTTTTGAATTCGCCTCATATTTTGGCCCATGTCCTAACATTATCTAGAAAAATGGATGCACGGAGTGGATTTCTCACAAACATCACGGTGGCCCCACCTAGCTTCCTATACCAGGAAGTTCTTGCCAATTGCAGGGAATCTCACGTATGTAGCAGAGTTTGCACGCGCGGCATGATTCGCCTCTTCAATCTCGTGTGGCCTTAATCACAGTGGCATTCCACTTACACACAATATCATGTGAAGTCTGGTAAATACACTCAGATTCTTTCAGCGGGCTAAACAGGGGTGTCATAACACTATCTTTCACTTGACTTGTCAAGAAATAACTTTTGCGTACTTGTTTGTATGAGTCGGCAGCCTAGCAGATGTCCAGACTTGTGAGAACTGACCACCTACTTGCACGTGCCGCCATGTCGGCTCTCCGTCTATGGCCCACCAGGCGGGTCCACATGGCACGAAATTCAGGCTGGCCTGCTCGTCAGATGGGCCACACCTTAGGAAATATAGTCCAAATAGTATAGAGATGTGACCCATCTAGTGAGTGGACCATCCTAACAACGGCTTTGGTGGGGGGCTCAGATGTCCTGCACAAGTAGCACCTTGTAACAGTGAGACGTTGAAAAGAGGCAGGAATTTTTTTTACTTTTTTACTTTTTATTATTATTACGTTCACATCACAATGGGTACTCGAACTCATGACCTCTGTGTTAAAACTCTTCTCAGTCTACCACTGAGCCTATAAGTATGGACCCATTGGCAATTTTCATTTTTTCTTCTTTATACCCTAGCAAAATGTGATGACTGATAAGTAGGCACTTTTCTTTCCTTTGGTTCAATCCCCCGCCCTTGAATCCATGACATCAATGATAAAGTGCTTACTATCTACCACTATGCGCTGGGTTGGGATCCTTAATATGCATCCCATGTTATTCATCGGAGTTGCGAATTTCATACATTTTGAAACTCTGACTTATGTGGGTAAGCAAGTATATTATTGGTGCTGCTTATAATTTAAGTAACTTACAAGAATTACTTTATAGAGGTTCATCTATTCTAATAAAAGCTTGGTAGAGCAGCTTGCAAAGCCTCACAGAATTCTACACTCCTGGGAAATTTCCTTGGCTCATTGAATAGAAATCCGGGCTAGTTGATTTGAGAGAAGTACAAGAGAAAAAGCCCTGATCATCTTATGTTATCCAAAAAATGTATGGTCAATTTCAAATTCATGTTACTTCATACGCATCTTTTTAGTAAATCTTATTTAATATCTTATTTAATATCTTATTTAATTTGTTTCACTGCCACCACACGCAAACATTTTCATCGTATTAATGAACATTTATTAAACGGTGGAAAATTTTATTTAAGTCCAAAATCCTATTTCAACAGACAAGTTTCCACCATTTAGTTGCGTTAATTGATTTAATGCTGCTGTATCACTCGGCTCGCCAATTTGGAAAGTAACTCCAAACTGGCTCAGTTAACCTACGAGTCAAGATTCGAGCGAGTTGACTCAGTTAATGAATTCTCAATTTTTCCATTTTTTTTCCGAACATGTGTGGTCGACCTTATGCCCATTTGGGCATTCTTCACCATGTTATGTGCACCAGTGGGAACCTCCTCATGAACATTCTTCATCTTGCACACTTGCCCCACCGGCACAGCTAGTTGCATTTCTCAGCAGAAGAAAGCAGACTCCACCGAGTCACTAACAATTAACTCAGTCCACGATTAGGTGTAACCGAGCCAACTGAATTGCATGGAATCGCCATCTCCTTCCGTTATCGTCATTGATTTCTTCTTGTTCGTGGGCCCGTGCAGTTTTCGAGTACAACAACCAGTTCCACAACGTCCTTCAGGTCACCAGAGCCAACTACCGTGGCTGCAACGCAACGGCCCCAATTGCAACCTACACAACTGGCAACGACTCGATACCCATCAAGAGAAAGGGCCACTATCTCTTCATCTGTGGCTTTCCAGGCCATTGCTCTGTTGGACAGAAGGTCGACATAAGGATTGTCGAGCCCAATGCGGGGCCGGCTTCTTCCCCCTCGTCCCCACCATTGCCACAATCACCACCAACTCCCTTGTCTACAGCTCCCGGAGGCCAGCCAGCCAGCTTGAACAATAACCATGCTCCTTCCATGGGGCTAAGTTCTCTTGTGCTTGCCATTGCGGCAATGTCTAGTTTCTTCTTTTTCTGAGATGGCTAAGTGGTCTTGCTTGTTTTAGACTTGCTGCAGATTTCTGTTATTGTTTATATCGTGATTTTAGATGGAGCTTATACTTGGGATTACGGTAATTTTGTTGATTTGTCCAGTAATCATAATGTTATAGAAAGTATGTGGATGCTTGTGTTGAATTCTCAATGCATGAGAATGAGGGTGTTTGGGCAGTGAAATCGGTATTTGGGCCTTGATCTTGATTATCACAGCCCCTGCGGCCACAGAGGAGGTTCTTACTTCAAACACCATGGACCGATGGTTTTCCCGCTCAATCACAAATATGAATCTTTTTGCGCGATGATGGAATCTGAAGTAACTTTTCAGGATGTCCTTCAAACTAAATCAGCTTACATTGCTGCGATGATGATTTGGGGGGCCATGCCATTCGACTTCGTAACATCTGAATGAAGAGTTTCTTGTCCCTTGACAATTTGGTATCCTGCAAATTTTGAAGTTTCCACATTGTAGAAAACCAATTCAAGCAAGAGGACTGGTTTTGTATTCTATGCCAGGCCTAGTTGCAAATTCCAAGGAAATAAATTCTTTCCCATGGTCTCTATTTTTCTTTTTCTTCTGTTTTGCAATTCAAAGGGAGTGAATTCCTTCTTTCTCAGGCCCGAACGAAGCTTTTAGGTTCTACTGAAATTATATTCAGTACCCAAACGCGATTGACAGATTTTCTATCTCAGGAAGTTTGTTCAACTTTAAAATTCCTGGCTGTCAAACAACCACTACATCCAAATTCAATCAAACTGCGTCCTTTTTATTTACAAAAATGATGTTTGGATTCTACATAATATATTATATTCGCAGTACCCAAACATGACGACCAGAATCTCTGAATTTGTTTGTAATTTTCAAACTCCAGGTTGCCAAACAGCCTCTTCAATCAAATTACCTCCTTTCAGAAATTATTTAAAAAGAAAACTAAAAAAGAAAAAGCCAAACCTCAATGATAGTGCGAGATTTTATGTTGAGTTTTGAGAATAAATGATGCCAATATCAAGATTCCTTACATTTCCCAGTCTCCCTTCTTCACCTCAACGTAATAAAAAAACAGAAGTTATTTCATGTATACTAACCATTTTTAGCTCAATCTAAAGGATTATAAGATGATGGAGCAGATGATATTTGTAGTACTGTTAATGTCGATAAAATCCTAAACTTTCAACTGGGGGTCTATTAATAAATGGTTATGGATTATAAGATGATGGAGCAGATGATATTTGTAGTACCGTTAATGTCGATAAAATCCTAAACTTGCAACTGGGGACCTATTAATAAATGGTTAGAGAGAGAGAGAGAGAATCAAATCTAAGTGATTGCTTAGGCCCATCATATCAAATCTCAAAAAAGAAAAAGAAAAAAAGGATCAAAATCCAATTCAATATCAATATTTTTGGATATTGCAGGTGTCAAATTGCTGGTCTTAATTATTTCATTGCAATAATATATAGTTTTACACCCAGACCCTACCAAACCTCAAAGACTTGTATTTGCTCAACACATCACTGTAGCATCAGTATCGAGAATAGACTTCAAAACCATAATCCAAAAACTAAAAAAAGAAAAGAAAAGTAGAAATTAAACATAGCAAAGAAGAACCAAAAATGCATGCGGCTGTATTTGGTTGCACCAAATTTCATAAAATATCACAATATCTGGCACAACCAAACACACCTTAAGGTCATTTGGTGGGCCCATCTTCAAGATTATTCACCTTAGGATCCACCTCATCACCCATGTACCGCTTCCAATACCAGTGTTGCTTCCATGCCTGCTCGGCCATCTCATCGATCGGTATCCCCTTTGTCTCAGGCAGGAAGAAGATGACGAACAGGCCCATGATCACGATCCACGAACTGAAGAAGAAGAAGATCCCGGCCTGCAAGTGGCACAACATTGACAGGAACGCCTGTGCTATGACGAACGTAAAGAGCATGTTGGAGCTGACGGCAAAGGCGAAGCCAGCGGTCCTCGACTCAAGAGGGAATGTCTCGCTGGGGATCAACCAGCCCAGCGGACCCCATGACCATGCAAAGCTCATTACGAATAGGCACACGAGCACCACCACGCTAATCGCTATGCCGTGCCCAAGAGAGTTTGAAGTCTTCAAATGTACTAATAGAATTGATCCGATTGCTGTCTGCATCACATAAAAATTCAAATTGAGTCGGGCAGGTTAGCATGAAGCCAGCTATTTTCAATAATTGGGTCTATGATCTAGTCCTTCCAATCAATGGGCCACTCCTTGGATGGGACACAGTGATTGAAAGTGGCGCCATTTGATGATCCTAAACATCTGGACTGTTGCCTAGTTCTCAGATAGATAAAGCCCAATTCAAATTTCAAACTAAGAGCTTCATATAGCAAGCACGTGGTGAGATCAGCACTGCTGATCTGGTGGGCCACCTCTTAGATGGAAATGTGCCAAAAGTCCAGTGACTGGTCAGCTTTTCCATCCAGTTGAAAGCTTTATGGTTGAAATGTGGACTGCTTGCTCTGTTTTGAGCAATTCATTACAAGTATTCCAGATCTGCATGGTAACCCACCTGATCAACACTGCTGATTAACAGACAGTTTTGCCACTGGCATTTTCAGATCGTACAAGTAGGGCCCATGTTTAATGATCCAAACCATTGATATATGGGATCCACTGTGGATGCATAATGCACAAATCATGGGTCCCACTAACACAAACGAAAAACCCAATTGCATCCATAGGCTGCGGACCAATGCACAATGCAGCAATGGTCCATAAACATGGAGGAATTCTCTCACCTGTGCAATGAGCATGAAAACGCAGGCAGCAAGTAGTAAGATCTTCCTTCCCGCCCGGTCGACCACCACAATTGAGACGACAGTGAATGCAACGTTAACTGTCCCGGTGATAACCGCCGACAGCAGCGATGCGTCATTCTTGAACCCGATCGTCTGGAAGAGGACCGGTGCATAGAACATAATGGCATTAATCCCTGTGAATTGTTGGAAGACTTGCATTAGTATGGCAATCACTAGCGGTGGCCGGCTTGACTTCTTGGTGAGGTTTCTAAATGGGCGCTTGACTTGCCGAGCGACCTCACTTGCATGCACTAGCTCATTGTACTCCGCGTCCACATTCTGGGTCCCCCGGATCTTCTTGAGCATCTCCTTCCCCTCGCTGTACTTCTCGCGCTCGATGAGGCTGGTGGGCGTTTCGGTAATTATGAAAGAACCAATGCACAGGATGATGGCCGGCACTCCGGCTAGGCCTAAGGACACCCTCCATCCCCAGGGGTGTTTGTTCGACATCCAATAATTCACAAGGTTGGCGAAGAAAATTCCAATCGTTATATCGAGTTGGAAGCAAATGTTTAATCCGCCTCGGATGCTAACGGGTGCGATTTCGGATAGGAAAAGCGGAACTGCCTGAAATGTGAATTTTTGTGTTGCTTTGATTAGGAAAATTGAAAGTGGTTGGGATTTGGTTATGATAATAATCTTTGAAATGCAAGCAATACCACTCAATTTAGATAATGAGATACAAGGATGTGTTTGGATACTAAAGTGAAAAGAATTACAATAAGTCAAGTCATTGAAGAGGAATTGCAATTTCCCTTCTATAATAAAAATTCATGGAATTGCATCTTGCCTTCGAGTCCATCCTAACGAATTGAAATGGTGCCACCTTCCACTCTGCTCATTTCTGTTAGGTCTTATTGTCCATGCCATGGGTCCGATGGTTTCAAGAGTAACTGACTTTTATCCAAGCTCACCAAAGTGCTGAGGTTTGCATATATAAAGGGCTCACAGGTTGTACTCATAATATTCATCACAGCAAAAATTTCCTTCATTGCCGCTCCTGTAGAGCATGCTCACTTTCTTGATGAACGCCCTAAATTGTTGTGTTACGTTTAGGAGTGGCATTGGGCTGGGCACAGGTGTGACCTGACAATTAAGACTAAGGACTGAGCCAACCCTGAGCCCCGACCGAGGTGGCCGGCCACGAGCCTTTCTCAATAGGTCCAAGCCCAAGCCAAAAAAAAAGGTTGGGCTGAGGCCCGGTCTAGCTCGAAAATGATGAAATCCTTATTTTCCACTTCCTAATCTATCCATTGATCAAGTGGGTCGCATATGCATAAAGAAATGGACGTTATAGAGGAATGAAACCAACAGTCTAGGTTCAATATGGATGGATGGTAGGATCTCTATTAGGTGGGCTGCACATGATCATGGGACTAGATCATTTTATTGGATCACTCTGGTGAGTATACCGGTGAGCACAGACAAGTCTAGAATGGTTGCGCTTATAGTTTACTATCCACGATCCGATAGATATGAATTGTTAACTTCGTAGACACTTTGAAGAAGGTAGAAGGTGTGATGGGTTGACTTCTTAAGCCCTCTTTTATAACTTAGGTTCACAATCAGATCCATAACGAAGCGTTGGTGTTCCAAAGTGGTAGACTGAGTGAAGATAGCCTCGTCTCAACACTGAGGTCATGGCATCGATTCCCAGAGTGGGGGCGTGTAATAACCCAAAAAATAAAAAGGCTCATGTCACCTCTCCAAGACATACAAAAACCATAGTTCTATATAAATGTCTTTTTAATTGGGTATGAACAATTGAACATTTACATTATAGTTCTTTTCTATACAATTTCTATTATTGATGCATAGCCTAGGCGTTTCAACAGTGGGTGGGTGCATCGTGTTATTGACCAAGTGGGTGCGTTGCATGATTAACATTAAATAATAATAATAATAATAATAATAATAAAATCCAAGATGTAGTCTATAACATGAAAAAAAAAAAGCTTAGACATATACCTGATTAGCAAATCCAACTCCAACGCCGAGAAGTATCCTACCTACAATCAACATTTCCAGGTTCTGTGCGGCTGCATTTAAAATGACGCCGACCAAGAAGAAGAGGGATGCGACTTGCATCGTGAGCTTTCGGCCATATTTCGTGCACATTCTCGAGGCGAAGAAGCTCGAAACAATGGCGGCAAGGTACAAGGAAGAAGTAAATAGCTGAAGTCCTTGGTTGTCATACTTGCAGTAGTTGTTTTCCTTGGCCTTGTGTTTCCTCACGTAAACACCATGGAAGAATTTCTCCAAGAAATCGTCCATTGATGTCACCCCTCCTACAGCATCAGTAACATCACAAATCAATCACCACTATGAAGATAATGTGGAGTAAGCTCCATCAGGTGGGCACCACAGCATACAGAATCAATGAACAGCCCACGTGTGTACTTCCCATGGGTGCCCCACCTGATGAGTTTAAGCCCTCCTTTTGGGTGGCACGGATAGTCCCGAAAATCCCACTGGCCATATAATAGCCCAGTAAATGAAATTTTATCTTCCCACATGTCCTAAGTATGTCAGGACAAGATCCGAGCCATTGGGTTCTGCATAAGCCCGTGATCTGTTGGGCGTTAAACCCTAGTTTTTTCTTAGGCTCGAGTCGTTGGATCAACGCCGTCCATTAATGCCAACGGCTCATAACTAGCAATGGACGTGAATTTCTAATAACCACTGTAGGACCGGGTTGGACGGACGTGGATTGCCTGCAACGTGAAGCTAGGTAGGGCCCGCTGTTATGTTTGTGAGAAATCCACCTGTCCATCCGTTTTCTTTCAGATCATGTTAAGTCATGGGACAAAAATGAAGCAAATCCAAAACTCAAGTGGGCTTCATGACAGAGTATTGAAAATCCACCGTTGAAACTTTCGTGAGGCCATAGAAGTTTGGACAAGAATAAATTATTATTTTTTGTGTGTTTTCAGTTCATCCCAGTTGGAATGACCTTATGAACGGTTTGGATGGTATATAATCATCACGGTGGACCTCAGGGAGGTTTCAACGGAGCATTCATCAGGTGGGTGCCCACCATGAAAACGACTCAACCCAAAATTCCAGCCAATCCACCAGTGCGTGTGCCATACGTATACAATGAATATGGACTCGTGGCCATTTTCCTCCAACCATCAACTTATTTTGCACGTGTGGCCCACTTGACGACTTGATCTGCCGATATCCTTTCCAGGACACGTTCAGTACAGGCCTCTCTTCGTGAACGGCCTGGATCTCATACACCCATGCCAAGTTCGCACGTGCTCGATGAACCACTTTATCAATCGTTCCTTCCACGGGCCTCCTTTCAGGGACGGATTCGGTAGTGACCCTCCAAATTACAATGGCCGTAAGAAGTTTTTAATGGTAAGCGTTCAATTACAACTGTTTCTTGTGGCATGGTCTACCTTAGATTTAGATCTTCCTTGTTTTTCATCCCATGCCCAGAAATGTAGGACATGGATAAGACACATGCATCATCTTGGGCCTACATAGCTATTCTAGCACCAACCAATACAGAGCTAGGTCCTGGAGGGGCTACTACGGAAGCTGAGTTGTCCTTTCAAGTAAATACTAGCAAGATACTAGCAAAATACATTGTTCTAATATCTAGGGGTTGTGTCTTGCCTGCTAGCAAAGCACCCAGGCGTTTCAACGGGAGGTCTCAGGTTCAAGTGCTAAAGAGATACGCTAACCCTACTGGTGGGTGGGTGCATCAGGTTCAAGTGCTAAGGAGATATGCACCCACCCACTGGTGAGTGGGTGCATCGTGTGGCTAACTGTGTGGGATGTGTTGTGCAACTAACAGAGTGGTGGGTGTGTTTCATTACTAACAAAAATAGATACATGGGTTCTAATCCTTGCTTCGGTGGTAGACTCACAATAGTTTAATAGAAATTGAGGGTTCGAGATCCGTGGTGAAATCCCTACAGATGTGGCCGGGTGCGAGGGTGAAAAAAACATATATAAAATAAAACAAGAGAGAGCTTTTATCATCCTACCCGAAATGCCAATATCATAACCAAACATCAAACCCCCTGTCGCTGCAATAATCCCACAAATCACAACATAAACCGTAGTCTTCCCTTCAAACTTCTGCTGCCCACCTCCATGTGCGTTTACCACTGCAAATCCAGGCATCTCTCTTCTTAAAAATATATTCCTTCGCCAAGCAGAGAAAGATAAGAGAAAGACGGGACTACAAAAAAATTTCTGCGAATAGGTTTAAAAGACGCCTGGATATTTTAGACTGGAACTTATACAGGTTATGAGGAGAAGATAGTGGAAATTGCTATAAATAAAGAATTTTTTTAGATACATGAGTGGTGCACGAGATAAGTTGAAATTAATAACCAGATAAGATTTACCCCAAATTCAACCTAGAAACTTGGAAACACAAGCTTTTTATAGAAATTAGCTTTATACACTACCAAGTAGAGGTTCGCTATATTATATCCCTACCTATTACAATATCATACGTTGGGACTGTATCTGTTGGATCTGGGTCCTGTTAGGTAATCCAAACCGTTTAAAAGATGGGCCTCATTATAGATGGAGGACTGAATCTAGATTACTTGACCTTTTTACATTGAATATGGGAAGTATCTAAACCGTTTATCTATGGGACATTGATTTGAAAGCCTAAGAACTTCTAATCACGAATAGTTTTTAGTCGCCCACCTTAATAGTTGCATTTTATTAGACCAACGGTTTGGATTATTTAAAAAAATGCTAGATCCAACGGAAATAGTCCGGGAGTATTACGTTCGGTTGTATTCCTGCAAACGTCTGTGTGAGTATCCATTGAACGTGGACGATCTTTTATTTTTGGACTGCGATCCCTAGCCGCGTGGCGTGCTACAACTAACCTAGCACCAAGCGGGGATAATAAGAATCAGATCCACCCTGTCCATCAGGTGTACCACAATATTTTCACCGTGGATCCTTAAAATCAATATAATCCAATAAATAGGTGGGTCACACCGTAAGGAAAGATATCAAAATAATGCATGAGAATCCGTAAGTTCACATGACATGGCCGACGTGAATCTTCAAATGTCCTGATTTTCGGAGATCCGATTCGTTCTTATGTGTCGCATCAGATAGTGGATTCGATGTCATATACACGGTGGATTCCATGAACAATTCGTAAAATTTTAATGGTGGACCTTCACATCCCAACTGTTCCCGTGGTTTGGCCCACCTGAGTTTTGGGCCACGGACAAAACGCAGGGTAGCGGACCTGATTGACGGGGTGGATCTCAGCCATTGAGAGTCCTCCATCCACGTCAGTGAATAGTTACGCCCCCACGTAACTACACGTATTCACCCAACCGTTTTCATCGGAAGTGGGAAATCGGTCCAAAGGAGCTCTGTGGGCCATCTTGATGGATGGGTTTTATCCACGCCGTTCATCCATTTTTCCACATCATTTCAGGGTATGAGCATAGATAATGAGCCAGATCCAAGGCTCAAGTGGACCATATCATAGGAAGAAGCGGTGATAATCCCTCCGACCATTGAAATCTGCCAAGGGTCCATATCGTGATATCAAATAGACCTGGATGAAGTGGAAAAAAAATAGAAATCTGCTTGATCCAAAACTTCTGTAGGCCTCAAGAAGTTTTTAGTGGTGCGCGATCAATCCCCACTCTGTGGTCCACTTGAACCTTGGATATACCTCATTTTGCGGTCAGCCATTCCTTTTTATAGTGGTGGCCCACTTGATGATTGGTTGGGCATATGGGCTGGGCCATTCATCATTAGCCCAAGCCCAGAATGGACAGTGAGCCTAGATTTCAAGCCAAGGTCCATCCCTCCACTTAGGGGTTTAGCCCTGTCCTAGATGGTCAGTATGCCCGGCCCATTGAATGCCACCTGTACTTTGAATGGAAAGTTGTAGCTGGCTAGGATTCTTCGGGTGGAAGCGGATTGCGTCGGATCCCTGGTCGGACCTTTAAGCGTCTAACCGAGATCTATGTGGGGCCCACCGTGATGTATCTGTTTATCCACTCCATCCATCCATTTTTTAAGATCGGCATATCCACAGCTCTAATGGACCACACGGGAGATGAATCCGGCATCTAATGCTTTGTGCATGTAATGCGCATTTAATGTAACTCAAGCTTACTATTCGGTGCTGGTCGTGGTACGCTAAAGTGTTGGATCTGCTTTGTTTTTTTTGGCCCATTCCCTATCATGATCTTAAAAAATGGATGGACAGCATGGATAAACAGATACATCATGGTGGGCCCGCACGCAGATGTTGTGGGACGCTTAAAAGGTCCAACCAGGGTCGGACGCAATCGGCTTTCTCTTCGGGCATGGTCTATACGCTGTGGGACGCAACAGAATGTGTAAGATCCACTTCGTCCATCAGGTCCAGTCTTCGACTCTTGGCCGTGGAGCAAAAATTCAGCCAGATCTACAACTCACTGTGCCACACGTAAGGGAGTAGGGCTGTCAATGGACCGGGTTGGCCCGACGGGCTTTGAGGCTTGGCCCGCCTTGGGCCAGGCTTGGCCTATTGTATCAGGCCCGCAGGTCGGGGTTCCAGCCTAAACTATAAGCCCATTTTTCAAACAGGCTGTACTTGGACAGGCTGTTCAAAAGCCCGTACAACCTGTTCCGACTCAAATATATATTTTAATTTAAAATCTAAATTAAAATATTTTCCCTTCTTTCAAAATTTTAATTTTATACAAATTTTTCCTAAAAATTCATCTCCTCCTAAAACTACTTTTATTCTCTATATTGTTGATGATTTTTTTACATATATGGAAACGCATGGGATTAAAGGATAATTTCTCTCTCATTGTGAAAGGCCAAGCTTGGGCTGGGGTCGGGTTCGGGCCGGATCCTACATTTGTATCTTGGGCCGGCCTTGGGCAAGACTATTGTGGCCCATCACGGGTCCAGGTCGGGTTTGGGCATATGTTGAGAGATGTGGATTGGGCTTGGACTAAAGCTTGGCTCGGCCCATTGGCATCCCTATAAGGGAGCAATGTAGATGGGATGCCAACCATAGGTTTGCCTATAGGACCACCATGGTGTATATCTTTTCTCAAACCTGTTGACTCAGGTGTTTTACTCCTAGATGAAGCGAAGATACCTGATTAAGGGCTTGTTTGGTTGCAGAATCTATATTCTACGGAAAATCCAAATTCCAGTGTTGGAATCTGAAATTGCAGATGAATTGAAAATCAAGTTTCATCTAGAGCTTGCAATTTGGTTAAAAACGACGTAATTCAGATTCTGTTTGGCTAAAAACTGTGTAATCCTAACCATTGCGTGAGGCACAACCTACTTGGGCTTCAGGTCCGCCTAAAAACTTGACCCCTGGCCGATAGTAGTCCCGCAAGACAGATGGTTTGGTTGGATGGCAAATAAACATTATAGTAGGGCTTAGGAAGTTTTTAACGGTGGACGTTCAATCAACATTGTTTTCTTATAGTGTGGTCCACTTGAGATTTAGATCTACCTCATTTTTTATCTAATGCCCTTAAGGGCTCGTTTGGTTGGCACCTGAAAACTCGTTTCTAGCTTAAAATCAGGATTTTTCTAGCTTAAAATCGGGATTCTGATTTTAACTAGCATGTTTGGTGACAAGTTTCAGCCAAACAAGATTCCATACGAAAGTTTAATTTGGCTAGAACCGGGATTAGTGGAAACGGTTCCTACACCATTTCTATGGAAGGGAAAAGAGACGGAAGTTAGCATCACCCACCTCCATATATGTGTTGTGCATCTATGACATATGTGTTTTATATCCACACGGTCCATCTATTTTGAAAGCTCAATTAAGGGCATTAGACAAAAGATGAGGCAGATCTAAATCTCAAGTGGACCACACCACAGAAAACAGTGTTGATTGAATGTACACCATAAAAAACTTTCTAGGGCCCTACTATAATGTTTATTTGCCATCCAACCCAGCCATCTGTCTTGCGAGACTACAATAGGCGAGGGGTCAGATTCTCTGGCGGATCCAAAGCCCAAGTGGGTCATTCCACAAGCAACAGTTGGAACATAATCTAGATTACACAATTTTCAACCAAACGACAAGTTTCCTATGGAACCTGGTTTCTTGTCTAGTTTATGCAATTTTGGATTCCAACAGTGGAATCTTGTTTTTATCTAGAACCTGAATTCTGCAACCAAACGGGCCCTAATTATGCTCTCAAAATGGAGCATTGGGATATAATACACATACATCATAAATGTACAACTGCATACATGGAGGTGCGCACCACCCTAGGGTATTATCGTTAATATTGAATGACTCTCACTTCGAAACGGTCCTCATACCATTTCCACTAATTACGATTCCAGCCAATTTAAGTTTCCAAAATGGAATCCTGTTTAACTAAAATTTGCCGCCAAACACACCAGTTAAAATTGAATTTCACTGGAATTCAGATTTTAAGCTGGATAGATGCCAACTAAATAGGCCCTAAAGAAGTTAGGAGGTTTTAGGAGCAATTTTACACCGTTCCTATTGATTTGACCCATTGGAGCTTTTCGGCAGGATGATATTTGTATCTACGATTGAACTAACATAAGGGGAGTGGATTTATATACACCATGCGGTGGGCCAGAGCTTTGGGAGTAAAACAAGTCCTCATTCAGTACTGAGCCAACTTAAGACTCGCCCAAGTCAGGTTTGACCCGGTAGGGTAACTAATGGTATCAAACCAGATTGGGTCCAACCAAGTCAGAGTAAACTTAGACCAGTCGCATTAGACCATGGTTGTACACAATTTTGATCCAATTACACACTGCGGTTTGACAGTGTTGTGAAACATCTGAGCCATGTGTAACGTATGTTTAGTCTTGTAGATGAATTGGTGGAAGAATAAAGACAGTCTGCTCATCATGCTAGCTAAACATGCATTGATATCTTGCTTATCATTCACGTAGGGGTTCAAACATGGCATAGTCGTGCACAAATATAGACTGTCCAAATCACTGACCTTATCGTCATAGAAGCATGACCTAAAAGTTAAGATGATATTTAACTATAAGATTTCCCCCCCAGATTTTGACCACTTGCGACTTTACTCTTGACCATCCATCTGATAGCCATTAGTTGGATGGTTAGGATTACATGAGCAACGTGATGTTAGATATTATCCATCCACAATGGGACCCACAATTTGGATGGCCTTGAAACTATGCATCAGCACAAAGGCTAGGGCTGAGCCCGGCTGAAGCCCCACACGGCCTGGCATAAAAGACCTTATTTCCCACTTGAATGCTACTAATCTACTCGATAATCAAGTGGCTAATTCAAGATACATAGATTGCCTGATTGAGGATTCCAATGCCATATCCATACATATGAAGTTGGGTCCGGCCAAATTACTTGAGCCCAAGTCCAACTCGAGAATCTATCGACCATGCTTGTGAGGACGAAGCCCATCCAAAACTCCATCCAAGCCTGCCGGGCCCATTGCCACCATTACTATATAGGAACGTGCGCCTGAATGTGGATGGGAAGATTCTAACCAATGAACGGTTGCTTGGAATCACTGTCAGGACTTGAAAATCGCCCTGGGACCTGTAATCACCCTTGAACATTTGGTGGCCCATGTGCATACTGTCATACTTTACTAGCATCTGTGGTTAGAATCGATTGATGGGTAATTTAAGTTCGAAGTATACCAAAGTGAGGTTTTAAAAGGCACATTTGTTAACATCTATTGGGTGGTTAAGATGGAAGATAGTCAAGATTTTGAATTCAGAGGCTAGCAAGTGTTGAAACGACTTCAAAAAAAAAAAAAAAAAATTTGAAAGGATGTGGACAATTTACATTTACTATTCTAAATGCATTGAACAATGACATTCATATACCACACCTTACAAGACTAGAGGAGTCATCCAATACTTCTGCAGCCCATGAAACTTGATTGGAAGGTACCCATGAATTGTATACTTGGCAACCATTCACTGAGACTGAACCCTTCAAAATGTGGAAGCTACTCTATCTCAAGGACAAATCAGGTTGGTTGAGCAATCGTAAACCCAATTAAGAGAAACGTGCTTGTTAACATAGGAACATTCAATATTTTTATTTTTTAGCCATCGAATAAATGTCCATCAATCTGACAGTTTCAGCATAGAGCCGTCGAAGTGGACCCACACATCTAGAGCTTATTTAAGGAGTTCCCCATTTAAGGGAAGCTGTGGCACATAAACAATTTGGGTTATTGAAAAAGATACAAATTCAATATCTTAAGTCCTATAGTGTCTAATTACATATGCTTGACAATATATTCTTACAAACCTCCTCTCTCCCCAACACTCTTAGCATGTGTTGCATGTGTTGTATACCTAATCCATACTATACATAATGTGAGCAGCTGTTGGACATTTTTATCCTCCCAATTAGTTTCGTAGGGTATAAAACTTTGAATATTCAATAGGCATGGGAATACTTCTCAAATGAAGTAAAGGGCAGATCAAAAACTAAAAAATGTTGCTATTATTGATTGAACAAACTTAGGTTTCACTTGCGAAAAAGCTTGCAATAGGGTTTGATTTTTCTTGCTTGTTTGGTTTCCAATTATAATGATAAATGGCTGTAATTGGCTCTTGTAATTGTGTGGTGACACCACTTGCATTTAACTATAATAATGAATTTACTATATTATTTATTTCACCTCAAAATCATGGTAAGCATAGCAGTTTTATAATATGAAAATGTAATTATTACAATTTCTTTTATAAATTATTAGTGAGTTTTATTCTTGATTTAGAGTCATAGTTCTGGTTAAACAAACACTTGAAAAATGATAATAATGAGTTGTTTACTTTGCAATTCATAGAAAATTGGAAAACTAAACAGGCTTTTTTGAAAATTTTGCTAAGAGGCAATCACCCCTAAACATATTAGTATTGGTGCCTAGTTTACACCATTAGATCACATACTTAGGAGGCATTTGGATCGTAAGTTACTTAAAATAAGCCACTCATGCCTTAAAGTAGCTTATCTTGAATTTTACTTATTAAATTGAAGTGATTAAGTAACTTCAAATAAAAAGCTACTTATAATTAGTCGCAAACCAAACTCACTTATCTACTACTGTAGGTAGAAAAAGTTGTTGGAGTTTGTCTTTAATCTTGGACACCAGGGGGCTTCGGGTGATCGACAGGACTTGGTCGAGCGCCCGAGACTGCCTTGAATGAGCTTTTAGAAATTAGACTGCTAGATCTGTTTTTCGAGGGCTATAAGGCTCCCAATAGCTGCTGTAGAGTGTCTGAAATTCTTTTGATATTTTTTTTGAACTCTCTGGACAGAATTTGGCTTTGTCGAGCACCCGACGACCGAGAAACTATATAGTCGGTTGCATAGTTTTGCACAAATTTTATTTCTAATTTCGGTTATTTTTTATTTAAAGGAGTGTAATGCGGAATCATGGTAACACAAGGAGTCATAAACATGCTCAAGGAGTTGAAAAAGTTCTAGGGTGAAAGAAAAAGCTAGGATTAGATTGGGTTTCTTTTGTGGAGCTTTAGATTTGGATAAGTTTTTCTTCCCTGTAACTTCTGTTTTTATAGTATATTATTAGTTTTGTGCCGTGGTTTTTCACCTGTGAGGAGTTTTTCAATGTATAATTTGAATTACATTCTCATGTGTGTTTATTTGCTTGATTATTGTGATTATCTCGTTTGATTCCTCACTTTCGCTGTGGGTTGGTCTCTCATTCCCAACAAAAGTAACTTATTTGGTGGTATCCAAATTAGCCCTTAAAGACTGATAGTAACTGTTCATGTTCCCAATACCATTGGTTAGAAACTATACTCGTAATCACTCGGCAAAGTCACTCATGTAGAGTGGGAGCTTTGGAACACTTTTACTACTCTTTTTTCTCCTAAATAGTAGAAAACATTGAATAATTAAAGAATATGCGAGGCCATTTTAACAAGGAATGTTTTGGGAACTTTAACTCATTTGATTTTCTAATTTCTTATGAAATGGAGGAAAATGAGCTATCATTATCGCTTGTAAGTATTTGTTTACACATGAGTTATGGCCCATAAACCGAGAGTCAAATACACCGGCAAAAGATGAAGGTAAAGTAATGTAATCATTTTATTTTCCTATCATCATTTTCATTTTAACTTTAGAGTAAGACAAACATGCAACAAAGCCATAATTATAGTCAAATACATATGATGTGACCTTATATTTATAAGGGTAAATAATCATGACCATTTTATAAACATTTACCGTTGTAATTGAAAAATCAAACGGGCTCTAAAATGTAACTGTTTTGATGGTTGGGATTTTACTCCCAAAAAGGGCACGACGGCACGTGATCGGCGTTTGTCACTTCTCTCACTCTCTCTCTCCACCTAGCCCGCAATGTCGCGCCTAACTTGCACCAAACTAGTACTTTTCTCTCCGGAGCTCCCAATGACCGTATGTGAGAATACATTCTGTCTGACGAGATTTCAATACGATACATCGTTAGGACTTAAACATGTGGATGAGATACACACTGTCCTTTAAATGCGTCATACACCACCGCAGACAATTGAGATGGGAAGTCCCACTGTTGTGGTGCATGCAATGCAGACCGTTCATCCGACGCACTCCAACAGGATGGAGATAAACCCATCTAATCAGGCATTCCAACACTCATGTGGCTCACATCACATCACCTGAATTTACAGGTCTTAGGCATGATTTTACGCTGTTCTATGTGTTATGGCGTGTCCATGGTGAAAATGTGTCCTCACACCTGATGAACGGGTTGGATCTATTGAATGTTCCTCCCAGTCATCGCACGCCCCCCCCCTTCTTTTTTCTTTTATTTATTTCTTTATTTTTCTCTATTCGTTTTTTCGCCGCTCCTGTTTTCTGAGAAGAAATGAAGCAGTCGTGTGCGTATGAAATAGCTCTTCTATTCTGTGGCTGTGGATGAAGAGAGCGAAAGAAATGGGTGGGGCATGTTCGATTGTCGTCGTGTGACTTGTGCAGCCTTAAATCCCAAATTTTTTTTTCCTATTTTATTTCATATAGGATTATATTACTATCATTATATTTGTTTTACTAGCCTCCCACACGCAAATGCATCCGAGTCATGCCTCTCGTCTCTCATCTTAAATGAGTATAGAAAAATCACAGCTCGACGCCTGGTTTTGAAGTCGGAGAAGCCATGGCTTCCTTCTCCCTATCTTGTGGTTCCTTGACCAGTCATGCATCCGCAGCAACGAGGATACCTACTCCAAACGGTCGGCGGAATAAGTGCAGAGTCCGACTGCCGCGAGCGGCTCTAGTCGAGGCTGGACCCACGGAGGGAGGCGGAGATGGAAAATATTCCATACAGGTCTTTCAAGGGTCCTCATCTTCCTCTAGTCTCTCAAGGGATCGTGCCAATGACATGCAAGCAGAAGCCAGGGCGATGGCCCGTGCTGTTAATGCTACTGTCTACAGCCCTCAGCTTCTTTCCCTCAAATACGCTTCTCGCCCCATCAAGGTTCTCTGTCAGAATTATGATTCCCTTTACATGTTCATCTATCTTCCTATTCTTTTTCATTACAATGATGATTTTCCTTATATATCAGGCAGTGCGAAGGGCTGCGGAGATCTTGGTTGCTCTTGGTACCTTTGCTTTCAAACTTGTCTTAGATGAGAGGAGGGGCCAGCTTGATGAGAATAAGCGAACACGAGCTAAAGAACTTCGGAAGATCTTCACGAGATTGGGGCCGACTTTCGTCAAACTCGGACAGGGATTGTCCACTAGGCCTGATATTTGCCCACCTGAGTACCTTGAGGAGCTCTCAGAACTGCAGGTACCTTGTTTTTTTTTTTATTATCCCCCAAATTCTCCACTGTCCTTTGAGGGAAATTGATGTACAAAGTAAAATCAGCAATGATTTTTTCTTTATGGTTTGGTCACTTGATTGACCCACTTCTATTATGTTAATGGTAATCAACGGCTATGGTTCTTTTTTGTAGTGACAATTTGTTTCTCATGGTCAAGGATATTTGAGATTTTTTGCTTGTATGAGTCTAACAATACTTCCATGTTGGGATTAGTTACTAGTTCCAATTTGAAACAAAATTCATATTTTTTAGGAACTGGTGGATTATATGAATCATTAATGTTCTTGTCATGGAGTTTCCTCATGATTTATATGGTTCCTAAACTATGGAACCATAACAATGATTTAAACACCGTAACTGTATCGAGCGCTGTTTCGAGCCAAGGCTTTGCCACTTTGGGACTTTCAACTAAAATGCATCAAATTATGAAGAATAGGACTTTGAAGAGCCTAGACTTGTCCAGATCCCACTCCTAAACATCACCTTTCCCTGGTTGCAGAGACCACCTGATCAAATTTTCCATGAGACTGAAACATCTTCAAGCTTCTTTGTCACTGAGATTCCATCGAAACACCAGGACCCATTCCACTTGATCTTCAATCATCTCATCACAATGGAGGACCAAATTCTCCTTGTTAGTCACTACTTGGCTAAGCAAGGTAGACTAAACCAAGGGCCGACCTCAACATCATACATCCACCTAAAATATTGTGCGTGAACTATCACCAATTAAATGATTGATTGCCCTGGTAAATGCCTCCACAACCTTGCATACTGCTCTCCGTAAACCTGAAGCCCTATATTGAGAAGAGACTCTAGTATGCTAACCCTCCTCTCCCGTCCCTCTATTTCCTTTTTATAAATTCCATTGACTTCCATCCCCAACCCAAAATCTTCATAAACACTTCCCTTGTAATATCAAGTTCATAGATTTTAGGGATTGTATCCCTATGACCCTTTACTCTCGCAGTTTGCCCACCTCTCTCCACTGCCAAATGAATTTTATGTTCATCATCCATTCCTTGCGATAAAAGATCACTTTGAATCCTCTCTAGCCTCTGAATTACACTAGAAGGACATTGGAACAAAGACATTGGAATCGAGGCCACTTAGACCCTTCATTTGTCTTGGATGAAGGGTTAGGCAAAAAAATCAAGCGTTTTTGCAACTCTGATGGGCCCTGGTTAAAATCAAGGGTGGGCGTCTCCTCCCAACTTGTTCCTTGTCCTACGCCCTTCCTGAGAATTTTGGATTGAGCTGATTTTTAGTCCCTAGGGGTAACTTAGGTGATGCATCGTGGTTGGGTACATGAATCCTATTTTACCATTCCATCTTACCAAACACCATATCCTCAGTTAAACAATGGGTCATCAAATCTTTTCTTAGTATCTTCACCCACATCCTTTTGGGCCTTCCTCTTGCCCTTTTAAATCCTTCAATTTGATCCAACTCACTCCTAACTGGTGCAATTCTTGGTCTCCATGGCACATGGCAAAACTATCCATGTCTACTCTCCCTCATCTTATTACCTATTGGTCCTACTCCTTAATTCCCTTGAATGTATTCATTTCTAATTCTATCCTTCCTCGTCTTGCCACTCATCAATCTCAGCATCCTCATTTAATCTACACTCCATCCTATGAGTATGTTGTACTTGTTCCTTGATCGAAAGTGCAAGCCAGCAAGTTCATTGTGTCATCATCATCATCCATGCCTTATCCCAACTAATTGGGGTCAGCTATAAGAATCCTGTTCTGCCATTCCACTCTATCAAGGAGAGATTGAAATGTTCGAGGTTCAGGATTCATGATATAAGTTTAAGTTGTGGCCAAATTTTCATGCCAACTGCCAACCTGATGTTACCCTCCTCCTTTATTCATGCTTGGGACCAGCAATGAGAGTCCAATACTCCCATAGAGCTATTAACGCCTGTGTGGGCTTGCTTTCTACCCTTTTCTCTGTCTGAGTTTCCCAGCCCCCAATAGACAAGGGCACCAATTTCGTGGAACATACTGCAGCAGAGACAACCCTGTAGTCTAGAGGCCCTATGCTTCTGGGAGATTAATCTTCTTCATCTTCTTTCTCCCCCTTTCCCTCCTTTTTAACGCTAGAGAGCTTAGTGAATGCTGAGGTACAAATAGGCATCCTGCAACCTCCCCACCATTCTTATTCTCATCCCATCCTCATTTCCAAGGTATCTTCTGACATTACAAGTCTGAGGCAATGTGTGTGTGCACGCGCGTGCGCACTCATGCAAGTGCATGCATGCGTTTGCTTGTGTGTGTGCACTTGAGTGCGCATTTGGGTGGGTGTGCATGTGTTTGCATGTGCACGTGCACGCGTATGTGTGCATGTGAGTGTGCAAGCGTATGTGTACCTATACCTACTACCCAGTTATTATGGCGGGGTTTATATCCATGTCCATTTGATAAAGCTATAGACATCCTCAGCATATACTTGAGAAATGGATGATGAACAAAACACTAATTGTAGCTACGTAATATGCATGTTATAACCTCTTTTTTTAACTCCTCACCATTTTCATTGCGAGCTGTTACTTGGGCTTTGCTATGCAGCATGTTTGTGACTCCTTGACATTTTGGTTGTGAGCTGTTGCTAGGGATTTACTATGTAGCACGTTTGGCAAAGATGATCTACTTTTCTCTCGCCAATTTTTTTCCATGTGTTTTTACTTTTTATGAATGTCTGGACTTGGAGATTCATGCCTACCTGTTTGCAGACACACTCATTTACTTTTCTGTTGGTTCATCCTTTCCCTGCTCCCATTCAGGCTGTACATTTTATATTTGCTCAGCTCTTTCGTACAAATATTTTATGGTCAAAGGAGAAAGGCGTTTCTTGTTAATGGTATTTGAAGTTTTATCTGCCATGTTAGAGTATCATGATAAACAGCTGTAAATTTTTCTCAATTATGGAGAACCACTCGGCTATTGTAGTTACAGATGAAGCATAGGTGCTCAGCCAACCATCACTGTGTTTAATTGAGCAGGATGCACTGCCAACATTTCCGGACGTGGATGCATTTTCATGCATTGAGAGAGAGTTGGGACTGCCGCTTGAATCAATTTACTCGTCCATATCACCATCTCCAATTGCTGCAGCCAGTTTAGGCCAAGTTTACAAAGCTCAACTCAGGTATTCTGGACAGGCTGTTGCTGTGAAGGTGCAAAGGCCTGCAATAGAAGAAGCTATAGGACTGGATTTTTACCTGATAAGAGGTCTAGGGATTCTCATAAATAAATATGTGGACATTATCACTAGTGATGTTGTCGCTCTGATTGACGAGTTTGCCCGAAGAGTGTATCAAGAGCTCAACTATGTGCAGGTACATGTTCTGAGAAATTGTTATTTTCAATCATCCTAGTCGTGCGTCTTACTTCTTTATGCATGCTGATATGTGGGACCTATCCTAAACAGTTGCTTCACTAGAATCTTCAATGCTATATCTATATAAATTGGCGGACACTAGTGTGGGAACATCCATATTCATATAAAGAGGCTACTTTTCTTCTGTTTGGTTTTTAATTGTGACAGGTCTATGCAGGAGGGAAAGAATGCGCGGAGATTTAAAAAGTTGTATGCAGATAAGGAAGATGTTCTTGTTCCAGATATCTTTTGGGATTACACCAGTGCGAAAGTGTTGACAATGGACTGGGTGGATGGTGTCAAATTAAATGAGCAAGAAGCCATCGAGAGGCAGGGGCTGAAACTTTTGGATTTGGTGAACACAGGCATTCAATGCAGCCTTAGGCAGCTGCTGGAATATGGATATTTTCATGCGGACCCTCATCCTGGCAATCTCTTGGCTACACCTGAGGGGAAACTTGCTTTTCTTGATTTTGGAATGATGAGTGAGACCCCGGAGGAAGCAAGATACGCTATTATCGGCCATGTTGTACACATGGTTAATCGGGACTATGAAGCCATGGCTCGTGACTACTATGCGTTGGATTTCCTCTCGCCTGAGATAGATGTTTCTCCAATTGTGCCAGCACTCAAGAGCTTCTTTGATGACGCGCTAAATTCAACCGTAAGCGAACTCAACTTTAAGACTATCGTGGATGGCTTGGGTGCTGTTTTATATCAATATCCATTCACTGGTGAGTTTTCAGTTTGCCATGTCAATGACTTGAAAAACTCTCTAGTTGTCCAAGTTGTTAGATATGTGTCAACTTGGGTGTGCAATTTTTTTTGAAAGATTGGGTGTTCAAATTGCCTGCAGTTCCTGCATACTATGCATTGATATTGAGGTCGCTTACTGTGCTGGAAGGTTTAGCTCTTTATGCTGATCCCAATTTTAAGGTGCTAGCTGCTTCATATCCGTATTTTGCTAAGAGACTTCTCACTGATCCAAATCCATATCTCAGAGATGCACTGATTGAGTTGCTGTTCAAGGATGGCAAATTCAGGCAAGTTTATGATATACTGGTAATGTCAATGTGCAGTTTGAGTTGTTTCGTTACCTTTTTAGTGTGTGGTTAACCTAGTTACAAATCCTTGATGGTCTGCCTGGATACAGATGGAATAGGCTTGAAAACCTACTAGTTCAGGGAAGCAAAGATAGAGATTTCACTGCCAAAGATGCTTTGCAACCTGTTCTGAAGCTACTTCTGGGTCCTGATGGTGAAGAGCTACGGACTTTGGTTGTTAAAGAGGCTATCCGTGTCACAGAAGCTATTGTACTAGGCACAGCGATTGATACATATAATTACATTCCTATTCCTATGAGGACTCTGATTTTTAATGGCAATGCAACTGGGCCTTTTATGATGACTGGGAGTGAACAAGAAAGCATGCTAGAATTTCGAGACCGATTGTTCAGAATATGGAGACTTTTACGATCATCGGAGAATTTTGACCCAGCTCTTCTGCAGCCTATTTTACAGGTAATGTGGCACCTGCTAAGGTGAAATTCCTTATTGCCTTTCCTTTCTTCTGGCAGGCGCATAGAAAACACTCACTCTTATTTGAGATCTTAGAGCCCTTTTCATTTCTTTTCCTCATTTAACATATAGATACATCCATTCACAGAAAAAGGGGATAAGGAAAAGAAGATAATCTCGTTGGTTTATTTCCTCTATATACATCTCACCCCCTTAGTCGGATGTTGTATCAAGTCACCTTTTTTTTTTTTTTTTTAAATAGTACCACTTATCTAATTTTGATTCTCTATTTTCCCTTTTGGATGAATCACTGGAGAATCCAAACAAATCTAGAAGCTTCCAGGGGATTTATTTTTCAAAGAATCCTAACAAACGTGGCACCAAAGTTGAATAAAATGGGCTTCTTTTAAGTTGCCAATTTAATTGAAGACTCTGTCAAACATGCAGAGCAATTTAGTGCAAGAATCTAACCCCTTTTGATAAAGATTGAACAATAATAAAAATGGCCTCTGATCATTTTAACAGGTGATGAAATATGTTAAGCCCTATTCATCACAATTCAATCAATAGATGCAATGATGAGATTCAAGCACAACAATCTTCTGTCATGTGTGTCCACACCTTTTCATTCTTTATTTTATTGCTGAGAATTACACTTAGTTTTAGTTGTGTTTATCTTCAGTGTTGTGTAGCTAGCGTTGTCATGTCCTCCAATACCAAATCCACCAACACTTATTGATGATCCTTATATATGCATCTGCAAAACATATCTGTACACATGGTTCTTGTCTACCAGCATATGACCTATGGTGCTTGACACGCGACTGATTGTAGGGTTTCTAACTAGGCTGGCTTGGGCTATTCTTTATTTTATTGTTGAGAATTACACTCAGTTTTAGGTGTGTATGTTTACCTTCCCAAAATAAAATAAAATAAAATAACCTCAGTTTTAGGGTGTGTATGTTTATCTTCACTGTTGTGTAGCCAACCTTGTCATGTCCTTCAATCCGAAATCCAGTAACACATATTGATGATCCTTATGTATGCATGCGCAAAACATCTCTATGCATGGTTCGCTTCTACCAGCATATGACCTATTGTGCTTGACATGTGACTGATTGTAGGGTTGCAACTAGGCTGGCTTGGGCATGTACAGGTCCAACCAATGAGCTAAGGAACTAAGTCCAGGCCCTGCCCAGCTTGTGAACTAAGGAATCATATGCTTGGGTAGGGCTAGGTCCACTAGCCAAATACTCATTTATTATATATATATATATATATATATATATATATATATATATATATATATATATATATATATATATATATATATATTTTTTTTTTAGGTTGCACGATTGCATTGGGGCCCAGCTTGTGAATTCCATGAGAAAGGCTGCACTGCATTGGAATTAGGGTCTACGTTTATTGCGATTATTCCAAAAAAAGGAGCCGAAAGTCTTGGAGATTTCAGACCTATCAGTTTATTGGGAGGCCCTTACAAGATTTTGGCTAAGATGCTAGCTTCAAGATTTAGAGCGGTGTTAGGTGACGTTATTTCAGCTTCGCGAGGGGCGTTCGTGGATGGTAGGCAGATTTTGGATAGTTTTTTGGTTCCAAACAAATGTATTCATTTTTGTAATAGGAGAGGGTCAAAAGGTCTCATTTGTAAGTTAGATATTAAAAAGGTGTATGATCGTGTGGATTGGGATTTCGTAGATTATATGTTAAAAAGACTAGGATGTGGGGTGTGACACTGGATGTAGAAATTTGTGCAGTCGGCGAAATTCTCAATATTGGTGAATGGTTCCCTGAATGACTTTTTTGTTGCTTCTATAGGATTGCGGCGAGGGGATTCTCTCTCCCCATACCTGCTCGTAGTGGTTATGGAAGCTTTGGGCTGGCTGATAGATAAATTAGTAGAGTTGGATTTGGTGATAGGTTTTGGGATGGATAAATCAGATTTTCAGGTTTCTCATTTATAGTATGCAGATGATACCCTACTATTCTGTGAGGTGGATGCTCCATATGTTGAAAATTTTTGTTCGATTGTGTGGAGTTTCGAGGCGGTATCTGGATTAAAAGTCAATATAAGCAAGAGTGAGATATTGGGGGTGGGCATCTCTAAGGAGCTGAAGATTTGTGCTAGTTTGTTCGGATGTAGGGAAGGCTTCTTTCCTACTAGTGTTTTAAATTGCTACAGTATGTAGCGTGTAACTTATGCTACATATCGTAGCTTAGCCTTAACTCTACGTAGCTCATGAAAATAGCTTAAGTCACGTGTAGCCTATGCTACATGATAATTTGCATACGCTACACATTACATGGATGATGCTACATGCTATGTAGCTCACATTACAAGTTATTTTTTACTACAACATTAAAATCAATTAATGTTTCCAATAATTTGTTACATTTTTCTATTTTCAATAAAAATTAGTTAATTTTTTCAATGCTTTTAGTAAAATAATATAAATAACAATATTAAATTGGTTTGTTGTTCTTTCTTTACCTTTATACTCAAGGTTTTCTGTAACGGTAACGATGGCCATAATAGCCACTACCATTATGTTTACAATACGGGGCTGTAATGATTATTAGTCTTTTTTTTATTGAAAAAAAAGTGAAAAACCTGTATCGGCCCCGTAATGGACAATTACGGGGTTGTTACGGCCTTTACCGGCTGCGTAACAGGCATTTACAGGAGCTGTAATGACTGTTATGGGTCATTTTTTTTCTGTAATAGCTGTTACTACCCCGTAATGTGTAACAGTTGCTACCGTTACCTTTATGTAACAACCTTTACGGCCCTGTAATGGCAGTTGCAACACACCATGTTTATAACTATTGTTGGGTTCTTCATGATCTTCCTCAGGGTAGAGCAGCCAATTCTGTTGCCTCGGATGTCAGGGACCCTCAGATTATTGTTGGAGAGGCGATACCTTACACAACTTCACCTATGGTTGCATTAGTTGGTGACCTGTTTCATCTCTCAAATCCGAATATGATACTTTGTTAAGGGATGCCACTCAAAATAAGGCCTCCTCATCCACTTTCTTGGCCCAGACAAGTAACGCATCCATTAGGTTGTGAAAAGCTTAATCGTATAGCTTATAAAATCTTGCTGCTACACGCTTTTCCCATATAAACCCTAACATCTTCACCTTAAAACCTTGATCCATCGTATATCTTAGTCGTCCATAAGCAACAAGCAACAGAACTGTACCCTAAAAGCAAATCATCCCCTTTATCAACCCCATATCCCCACTGTACTCTTCTAGCATCTTTCAATCTTGAGATCTAGCTCCTTGGCTAGTGGGCCGTTGGAAATACCCTTATTATCTTCAATTTCTTCTTTGGGGAATTATTCAAAGGCTTCCATCAAATTTGGACATTTAGCTGTTGTGATTCACAAACAACCGTGTTGTTTCAGTATGTATGATGCAGGACGGCCTAATCGTGATGCATGCTCATGAACATATTGAATCCAACGGAAATAAATAGCAATAATAATCTAAAATTCAGCACCTACCATCATAAATTAAGAAAATCATAAAAGAGGCATGCAATGGAGCGGGCCATCATCACAACCACGAAGTAAGAAATTCAAATAATGCATAGGTTGGATCCGGCGAGGGATGGAACCTCCCGATTTTGCATGGTTATCATCCAATTGCTTAATGTGAATCACTAATCCGAAAGATCAAAGGATTTCTCGGATGAGGAATTCGAAAATCTGAGGAACTAGAGTTTGGATCAATTCTCAGATTTTTGGGTTGTGGGAAATAAACAAATAGAGATTTAGAATGATGAGAAAAGAAGATAGATTACCTGGAAGAAGGTTGAAGGGACAAAAGAAGAAAAGAGAAGAAGAAGATCGAAGAAGAAGATGAAGTTCCGAGAGAGAGAGAGAGAGATGCAGGAGGCAACCAAAGAGGCTTTCATTCAATGATAATCAACTAATGAAAAAGGTTTAGGGCAACACCTTTATAAAATTCGGAATTAGCATAATTACCAAAATACCCTTACTAACAAATTTTAAAAAAAAATACATTTGCATGAAAAAAACATGCGCACACTAATCCAAAACTCAAGTTAAAATGCATAAAATAAACACAGATCTAAGATGTCCGATGGGCTCCGATGATGGTGTGATGAAAGTGGGTCACGACGAACCAACGGTTCGATCACATTATCATCGCGATCCAACGGTCCGATCATCTCCTCCAAGCAACTTACACATGTCTTCCCAAGGTGGGGTCTTTTAAAATGTCTCGAACTACATGTGTAAGGTCTTCAATGCTCCTCAAGTTGTCACGAACGATCCAGGCCCGTTATCATCGAGCCATAAAGATATAGGTGTCACTCGCCTCCTACGCTGATAAACCCTAAAGGGCTTGATGTCCACATCATTCTCCTCGTCTGAGAAGAGCTCGACTCCGGCGAGATAAAGCTCTGGTGCATCTCCAACAAATCTGGACCAAGTGTTTGCAATTCTGCTTCTGTCAACCATGTAGAATCGAGCGGTGGCTTGTTCTTCCATTTTACAAGATATCTCTGGAAACCTCCATCTCTTGTGGAAACTATCTCTTCATCCATGATCCCTTCAATTTCTTCCTTTCGAATAATAGGTGGGGAAGGGGTGGAGTGGGTTGTGAAGCAAACTCAGAGTGTGGCCATGAAAGAGAAGAAAGATCAATGGTAGGATTAGGGGAAATGACTAGATCTTCTACATTAAATGTTGGATTAATGCCCATTTTAAGTGGAAGGTCTATCTTATACGCGTTGGACCCAATTCGTTGCAACACTTTGAATGGTCCAACACTACGCGCTTGTAATCTCTTAGCGGTACCCTATGAGAACCGCTCTGGCCTTGTCTTCACCATTACAGTCTCCTTCCTGAAACTCTTGCAATCTACGATGCGAGTCAGTTGAAAGCATATAACTATCATTGCTTCTGTTAATCCGCTGTCTAATATATGTATGCAATTCATGAATGTGTCGTGCAAATGCATTGGCTGACTTTGGAGACCTTTAGGTGACAGACATAGGTGAAACTAAAGGATGCTCTGAAAAGGTAGCGGACTGGAAATAAGAAAACCTTTGGAAATAAAGAATCCTATGATCTAGAACTTGGAAAACTGAAACAAAATGAATCTTCTCACAGGTGACACATAATTTCTCATTATAAGTATTATAAACAAGGATGATGTTCAGGTACCCCACCACTTGAGAACACACACTATTAATACCAAGTCTTGAGCAGATCTTGGCATTAACCATTATCTCCAAAATGTCATCAAGATGCAGAATAGGGATTCTGGCCATCATATCCACCATGAAGTGAATACGTCGCAAGGTGGCGTGACACTTGACCGAGTCTTTGTGGACGGCCAGTATATGCCCACATGTGCGCCATATGCTATTGTTTTTTTAAAGTGAAAAGGGCAAGCTTGGCACACAAAACAAAACTCCAACTTAAACTTTCCTTATTGAATTCTTCCCCGAGAAGTTTATCAAATTGACGCTGCATTTCTGTATTTTCTGCGGGGTTTACCTGGTATGGAGGAAAGCTTGACAGGACTGATTCAGGGACAAGATCGATTGTGTGTTGAATGTCCCATTTGGGTGAAAATTTATCTCATAAATCATCTGGTTGGATATCACAAGTCATGTAAGTGTCTACCATCATATCCTCACTAGTCTCTTCTTCAATTTCATTTGCGTTCACCACGGTAAGAGACGTAGATTGGGAGACTGCATCAACCAAATCACACATGACACCTGAAAGTGGTGCGGTCTCAAACTCTTCGACCTTTTCATCATTAGTACACACTTCTGCATCATCAAAGATGATGAGTGATGCCTCAATTTCTTCCATTTCCTCACTACTGACGTTAAGCATGTACTTTTCCACTTCGTAAACAACCTGATTGGATTCTTCCAACTGGCCATTCACCAAGGTATTATCTCACTTCCAAGGAAATATAATTGGTGTTAAACACTCAAATTGTTCATAAGCCGAGATTTCTTTAATGATGGGTTTGACCACTTTACAAGGAGGGGACCATATTGGTTGTGTTTGGACGGGAAGGTGGGGCAACTTTCTTTTAAGCCAAGGGCTTTTGACAATAAGAGATGGGAAGATATTTTTCTTTCAAACGCTCTTTCATCTCGTCCCATTGTGAGATCAGGGCTCTCCCAACTCTATCAATTCGTCGCTCCAAATCTATCCAAAATAACTTGGCTTGGCCCTCCAATTTCCACTTGGCAAACCTAACTCGACTGTAGTTCGACATATCATACCAATAAAAAAAAATAGTCTAAGTCTTCAAGTCAACCAAAGAATGTTTGTGGGTCCATGTGACTATAAAATTAGGCCAACTCATCGGAGTTCAGCTTTCCCTTGGGTCTCGACGGCTACACGATAACACTTAATGGCCTTGAAGATCTCAAACGCCTATACTCCATTTACTACGGGGAGACTTTATGGACTGGGTGACTCACAATATGAATGTGATGAATTTAAACTACAATGAACTGACGATTACTGAATTTAAACAGAAGACGATTCAAATCTGAAAATTTTCCAAATTAGGAAACTTTCTAAAATTGGAAACTTTCCAAAATTGGAAACTTTCTAAATCTGGAAATTTTCCAAATTAGGAAACTTTCAAAATTTGAAAAGTTTCTAAAATCGGAAACTTTCTAAATCTGGAACTTTCATAAAACAGACCTAAAAACCAAACCCTAATTTGGTAACGCGATCTAAACATAACCATGCAAACCTTAATCTCTGATACCAAATTTGATGCAGGACGGCCTAATCGTGATGCATGCTCATGAACATATGTAATTCAGCAGAAATAAATAGCAACAATAATCTAAGATTCAGCACCTACCATCATAAATTAAGAAAATCATAAAAGAGGCACGCAATGGAGCGGGCCATCATCACACCCACGAAGTAAGAAATTCAAATAATGCATAGGTTGGATCTGGCGAGGGATGGAACTTCTCGATTTTGCATGGTTATCATCCAATTGCTTAATGGGAATCACTAATCCGAAAGATCAAAGAATTTCTCGGATGAGGGATTTGAAAATCTGAGGAACTAGAGTTTGGATCAATTCTCAGATTTTTGAGTTGTGGGAAATAAACAAAATAGAGATTTAGAATGATGAGAAAAGAAGATAGATTATCTGGAAGAAGGTTGGAGGGACAAAAGAAGAAAAGAGAAGAAGAAGATGATCGGAGAAGAAGATGAAGTTCGAAGAGAGAGAGAGAGAGAGAGAGAGAGAGAGAGAGGAAGGAGGCAACCAAAGAGGGTTTCATTCAATAATAATTAACTAATGAAAAAGGTTTAGGGTAACACCCTCATAAAATTCGAAATTAGCATAATTACCAAAATACCCTAACTAACAAAAAAAAAAAAAAAGACATTTGCATGAAAAAAAAAATGTGCGCACACTAACCCAAAACTCAAATAAGTAAAAATGCATAAAATAAACTCAAATCTAAGATGTCCGATGGGTTCCAATGATGGTGTGATGAAAGTGGGCCATAACAAACCAACGGTCCAATCACATCATCATCGCGATCCAACGGTCCGATCATCTCCTCCAAGCAACTTACACATGTCTTTCCAAGGTGGGGTCTTCTCAAATGTCTCGGACTACATGTGTAAGGTCTTCAATGCTCCTCAAGTCGTCACGAGCGATCCAGGCCCGTCATCATCAAGCCATAAAGGTATAGGTGTCACTCGCCTCCTACGCTGATAAACCCGAAAGGGCTTGATGTTCACATCACTGTAGAATTAACTCTCAAAAGCCCCATGTGAAACAATTTGTTATTCTAGCAGCATTAGAAGTGGTATTACTTATTAGAGCAAGTTCCGACCCAAGGGAGCAAGTTTCTTCTACCCCCTTCCCTCTTCTCATGTCTTTCCCCCCTTCGTATTTTCCATCTTAAAACCCTTGTAGACTTCCCAGCTTCCAAAGCCCTAACCATACAGCCTATAAACCCTAGCCGCCACACCCTTTTCCCTATAAAGACCTAACATCCTCACCCTAAAACCTTGATATATCTTAGATCCTAGTCGTCCATATGCAACAACCCATAGAACTATACCCTTAAACCAAATCATCCCCTTTATCAACCCCATAGACCTACTGTTCTCTTCTAGAATCTTTCAATCTAGAGCTCCAGGCACAAATCTATTCCACAAATCCCAACTACCCAACCCCCAAACAGCCACTACATTCTTAACTGTTCCAGCCAAAATCTTAGATCTGCATCACCAAATAAAAAATCCAGCCCACCATTTGCTTTAAATCTCAAGCTTGCAACTAGTAGGTGTAAGATCTTTGAAATAAACAAAAATCCAGCCCTTATCGTCCAACCATACAAGCCGCCAAACCTTTCTCTGACATTCAAAACCAATCTGTGTAGACTGTAGAGTTTCATTTGTCAACCCTTCCATCATAGACCCGTGCATATACATTCATTTCAGTCCTTAAATTTGATCCGTCTCGGATCACTTAACGTGGACAATTTGTGTTTAGATGTAAGATCCGTGACTGGAGGTGTTAGCACTCCTGAGCCATGCTACAGATTTATCATCAAGGCATCCAATGTGACAGATTTGGGTCCAGATCTATTGCTATTAGTGATCTACATATTTAGATTCGCTGTTGAAGGCAATCTGTGGTCAGATCTGCTGGACATGTTCTGTGTTCAGATCTACTCTATACTACATGAACTATGCTTCAAATTTTCCTGGGAAAGTGCTCCGAGTTCAGATCAGTGATTGAATCTTCTGGTGGACACATTTTGCAGTTAGATCTGCTGTTCAGATCTACCTCTGGAAATGCCCCGCATTCTATATCTATCCCCCAGTGTGTCATAGAAACAATCTGTGTGCTAGATTAGGTATCTTGGTGTTTGTATGCACATGAGAAGCGGGATTCCTATAATCCTGATATGATGATCAAAACCAAAATAGTATGATGGTACCCATGCATAAAATGATAGACATGTTGACAAGAAATGATGAATGACTGGAGTAATCATTAACAATGCCTTGGCAGGCTGGGTTGTCACTATAGAAGAAAATAGTAAAAGAAACAACTCTGATCACCAAACCTCTAACACCTTAAGAGATTCATGGAATTATGGAATGTCTCCCTAAAGTAACCTGGGGTTGATGTAAACTTTGAAGGTTCATGAATGGTACGGAGGTACTCAACCACCTCACTATCCTTGACAGAGTCCAAGAGCACCCATTCTCCCTCAACAGTATATTGTCCAAATCATCTTAAGTTGGAGGGCAGAATTTTCACGTTGAAGACTTAGCCAAGCACATGAAAATAGAGATCAAAGATTACAATGATGATCTTGAGTCTTGACCCAAAATGTTTTCCATGTATGGCTGGATGTTAAAAGATTGAGGGAAACATTGGAGAACTCCTAAGAAAATGGTAGAAGTTTTTAGTAAAACTTTAGGAGATGTTAAAAGACACATGATTACATAGTCAAGACATTACAAAACTGTGGACAATGGGGATTGATGGAGAGAGAGAGAGAGAGAGAGAGAGAGAGAGAGAGAGAGAGCATTGGCGAGGAAAGCGTTGTTAGAGGTCAGGTGAGGGAAGTGGCAAAGAGGGGTTCAAGGATGCTAGGAGGAGGGCCTTAGCTCTTATTGAGATGCAGTGGTGGAGAGATCTTCTAAGGTAGATGAGGCATAGGGAAATGGGTCCAAGGCAGAGGAGAGGCGGGAGGTGCGAGTTTTTCCAAGTGTGCTGGGAACTCCTAAAGGGTTATTTAATGGAGTTTGGTAGCACCATTGAGGGAAGGATCTTCGGTGTCTGGTGTGGGCAAATAGCTAGCTTCTTGCCATGACATGGAGCAGGAAGACTACGTTCTCAAGCCTCTGAGTGATTCTGAGGTTCTGTATGAGAACCTAGATAGAGTCATCCTCACTGGGACTCTCTTCAGCGAGGGAGAGCTAGAAGCTCTCTGTAAGTGGTTTGATAGGTTGGTGTTTGGGACGAAGGATGTTTGGTTTCAGTTGTGGGAGTAATTGTTGGAGCTATGGTTTCTGGAAGCATTTGTGGTGGTGGGTTCCTACATCGGGGAGGTGGTGGTAATTGATTTGGTGATGGGAGCTCTTGAAGAGCTGAGGGTGGCAAGGATTTGTTTGAGGAAGAAGAAGATGCCTATAGTCCCTTAAAGGATTTCTTAGTAGGGGAGGAGAAAATCTCGATTAGAGTAATGGGTGAGGGGAGATGAGGTGAAAAGATCAGGCCAGGGGTTTGCCAGAGGAGCAGTGGTGATGAAGGTAGGGATTGTGGAAGTAGAGATTCTAGGGAGATCGATGATGGAGGACAATTTGGTTGCTCCTACAGAGCACCAGATATTGGGGTCTTTATGTGTCAACTTGCGATGGGTGTCTCGACGAATGGTGGAGCAACAAAGGCTACAGGTGTGACATGTGGCTGGATGGCTGGCCAAGGTGGTGAGAAGGCGATGGTGGTTTCGTCAGGCAGTCAGATAGACAACGCTTCAGGCAATTAGCCTGCCACGCATCTTGGGTGGAGCCTAACTCAGTGGGGAGGGACAACTACCCAGGGACACATGCAAGGAGATCATCACGCAAGAGGCAGGTGAAAGTTGAGAGCAGGATCGGGGGCTTGGTTCGAGGACAGGTGGAAATCGGGTGCAGGATTGGGAGCTTGGTTCGAGGATTGGTGGTTAGTTTTTAGTCCCAACAAGTTTCGTTGGAGCCAAGTTTAGGGATGGTACCGGTTTGGAGAGAGAAGGTGGCAAGCCGATTTAGGAGGAACTTCCATGTGTCCAGGTTGGGCCTCATGAGGTTGGCTCATGTGACTTCTCCCAAGTGTGTGGATCTTTCAAATCAAGGCACATGCGACTAATTCCTTCCCTTCCCACTCTGCGAGGAGGGTTCATGTTATAACTTGGTGTCTTTCAAGCTCTTGTCCCCCTCTCTATTTGTAGGAGCGAGAAGTGCATTGGGGGAGCTTAGAGAGTTGTTGAGGCTTTCTCCTTCTCCTCTATCCTTGGCTACTCTTTTCGCTTACCCGTTTCACGATCAAGGTGCCGTTTCATCCCTGCTAGTGGAGATGTTCTCGCATTCCAACGGTGTTTTGAACAAAGGGTTATCGAGTGAAGGGTGTTGGTGAGCAAACTTTGGCGATGGTGCTCCATTAAGAAAGGCGTCTAAAGGATTCTAGCAAGGAAGGAGTGGTCGTAAGGGATGGTCGAAGCAATGGGGGGACCTCTTTTAGAGGCGCTGAACATTTCTCCGCTTCAAGAGGCAAGAGGCATTAATGCTGAGCTGTGTGTCAGTCTAGGCCTCCTGACATGTGAAAACGTCTTACTTGCAGAGAGTAAAGAGGGACATTTTCCAATGGTGAGGGGTATGAAGTTGATCAAGGAAGCGATTGATCATGTCGGCAAGATGGTCGAAGTCTCGTTCGGCGACTGTTTCAATTCCTGGAGGAAAGAGGAGCTTAGAAATCTCAGCAAAGCACTTGGGGAGGATACAAAAGTCTCCTAAGTGAAGGACAAAGTTTGTGAGGCTCGAGTCTTCAATCAACTACAACTCAGAAAAGGGTTCGGTTGGTGCATGAATGAAGCTCCTTAGCTGGAATATGGGGAATTTAGGGTGCTAAGAGAAGAGGATTCAGATCAGAAACCCATGTAGGCGAGCAAACGTTCAGTTAATTGCGTTACAGGAAACAAACCTTTGCTCAGTGATATGATGGCCAACTCTCTTTGGGGTGATAAGGAGAGAGTGGGTGGCCCTGGATGTAGTGGGTGCTACAAGGGGTATTGCGATTATCTGGGATTATAGGGTGTGAAAGCAGTGGTCGAGCTGGAATTACTCTGTTTCAGGGTGTGGGCATCATGTCGGGATATGGCTAGGCGTCTTAAGTATATGGGCCAAGTCAGATAGCTTAATGGCCAATGTTATATAGGAGCTCAACTCTATCCATCTTAGGTGGCAGCTTCCGTGGGGGTTGGTTTCAATGTGATTCGATTCATGTTCAAGAGGTCAAATGGTGGTTGTATTACGTGCAGTATGCAGGACTTCTTGGACTAGTTGGAGAGGAATGAGGTAGTGGATATTACAATGGGTGGTGTCAAGTTCACTTGGACAAATGGCCATGAAAGGGCTATAATGTCTAAACTTGACAAGTTCTTGGTTTCATCTAATTGGGTGAAAAACTACCTTGTGCGACAAAGGGACCTCCCGAGGCTAGTCTTCGATCACTACTCGATTGTCTTGGAAGTGGAAGAGGAGAATTGGGGGCTAAGGGTTTAGATTCGAGATGATGTAGCTTAAAGTAGAGAGCTTTTTAGAGCTCGTGAAGGAGCTATCGGGTTAACAAATATGTAGGGTTCAAATTATATAAGAAACTAAAACTTTTAAAAGGCAAGATCAACGTATGGGAAAAGGGAGGTATTAGGGGAGAGGGAAGATGAAATCAAAAACATCCTGCAATTTGGAGGGAGGTGAGTTGTCGGCGGAAGAGAGCCATGAGGGTCAAACTTTCCCACGATTACGTGAACCTCCTAAAAGAAGGAATAAAGTTGAGGTGGTGGTTTTATGAGACGTGGCTAAAGGAAGGACTAAGGAGACAAAAACACGAAGTTCTTCTATGACATCACAAACGCTTGAGCCATTAATAATGGGATTCATAGTCTGATGGTGGGAGATAAAAGGGTAGAAGAAAAATCTCATGTCTGCGATTACATAGTGCAATTTTATGAGAAGTTACTGGCAGAAAAGGGATGAAAGAGGCCTTGGTTAGATAATTTACCATTCAATCAAATATCTTTGATGGAAGTGGAAGGTCTTGAAAAACCCTTCTTTGTGGAGGAGATCAAAGTGAGGGTGGATTAGTTGGTTGGGGATAAGGCCCGGGGCGGGATGGCTTTCCTTTTACTTTCTTCTAGGTCTTTTGGGATTTAGTGAAAGGTGACTTGCTCAACTTTCTAGCTGAATTTTGGAGAGGTGTTGGCTATCGCCAGAGTTGGGGGCATTGTTCATAGCGATTATTCCGAAAATCAAAGGTGCGGGATGTCTGTGTGACTTTAGACCAGTTAGTCTGATTGAGGGTCCCTATAAGATTCTTGTAGAAATCTTGGCTACAAGGTTTTGTGTGGTCTTAGAGAATGTTATTTTCGAAGCTCAATGCGCGTTTGTTGTGGGGAGGTAAATTTTGGATAGTGCGCTAATCACCCACGAGTGTATTGATTCGAGGTATAGGTTTAGAAAGAAGTATATCTTTCATAAGTTGGACATCGAGAAAGCATACGATCACGTCAATTGGGCTTCCTCAACTATATAATGGGGATGTTAGGTTGTTGGTGTAGGTGGGGGAGGTGGATGCAATAGTGTATCCGTTTAGTGAGGTTCTTAGTGCAAGTTAAACATTCTCCTAAAGGCTTTTTTTTAGGCATTGAGAGGCCTTAGGCAGGTGAATTTGCTTTCTTCTTTTCTTTTCGTGGTGATCTTCAAAGCGCTGAGCAAGATGTTGGATAGAGGCCAATTTGTTGGGTTGATTAAAGGATTCAAGGTGGGGAGTACGGTGTCCTAGATTTCCCATCTTCAATAAGCCAATGATACTATTCTCCTTTGTGACGCAAAGGTTGAAATGGTGGATTGAGGAAATTGGGGAGATGCTTTGAAGTGGTGTTTGGCTTAAAAGTCAACATCTTCAAGAGTGAAATGTTGGGTGTTTGCACCCCTAGTGAAGAGGTGGCTAGTTTGGTGGAGGTTTTTGGGTGTCGAGCTGAGTTGCTTCCTTCAACGTATATTACAACCCCCCCCCCCCCCCCCCCCCCCCCCCCCCCCCCCCTGTGCTTTAGCAAGCTTGCTAAACAGTTGTGGGATAAGGTAATTGAAGGGTTGAAAGGTAGCTATCTAGGTGGAAGGGTTGGCACCTCTTGCTAGGTGGAAGGCTTACATTGATCAAAGCAGCTATGTTGAATCTCTCATTCTATTTCATGTCTCTTTTTAAATGTCTAACATTGATGTTGGGTAGGTTGGAAAGGTTGAGGCGGGACTTTCTATGGCAAGGTGTAGAAGAGAAGCAAAAGTTTCACCTCTTTAGTTGGGAGGATGTGTGCAAGTCGTATAGGGAAGGGGGAGCTGGCATAAGGAACCTAGAGCAGATGAATCTTGCGTTGCTAAGTAAATGGTTGTGGAGGTTTGGTAAGGAAGAAGGAAGGTTGTGGAGAGAGGTGATTGTTTGCAAATACACCTTAGGCCTTCGACCTTCGCAGATGATCTATGGTGTTCATTTGGTGGGTGGAGTCGTCCCTATACAAGGCTTCTAGGTTGTGGAGGGGTTTTTTGAATTTGGTGAATAAGTCAAGGAGGGGGTCTGATTCTCTTTTGGTGATGTGAAGAGGATTCGCTTCTGAAAAGATTTGTGGTTTGGGGAGAATCCACTCCAAATAGCTTTTTCGAGGTTAGACAGACTTCCTCTAATTTGGGTGTGACAATTGACCGTTGTTTTTCTCTCTTCGGTGACATTGTTGTTTGGTCTCCTTGTTGAAGGAACTTGTTGGATGAGGAAGCGGAGGATTTCGTCTAGATTCTGGAGTAGCTTCATTGCCTCAAGCCTCACCCATGTGAGAAGGATTTGATGGTGTGGTCCTCGGAGAAGTTGGGTTGCTTCTTGGTTCGCTCTTACAAATTGATGTGCTCTCCCTCTTCATAAGAGAGTAAAAGTCATTTGTCTTTCATTTGGTCCTATGGTGCCCCTCAAGCTGCGGCTTTTGCTTGGATGGTGAGTAGGAATAGGGTTCTCACAATTGATAACCTTAAAAAAAGATCGGTGGTGGTTCCCAATTGTTGCGTGATGAGGGATGCACAGTCGGTAGATCATTTGTTCATCCATTGCCCGTTCTTACGAAGGGTGTGGGAGAAATTCCTATGATCCCCTACGCACCGTAGCATAGGGGAGAGTCGTGTGCGCGCTCAAGCTCTAATACGTTCCCTCGATTCCTTAGCGAGTTGTCTCAAGCTAAGTTGTTCTTGGAAAATCAAACACAAAAATCAGTCTTAAGCAACCTATTTAGTTTTGACTCTTGGTTAGAGTATGGGTCCCGCCATAATATGTTTCTCCAATCTGCTCTGATCATCAGATGCATCGCCTCATATTAGGCCCAAGGCCTAAAAATCAGCCACATCCATGATTTAGGTGGACCATACCAAATGAAATAGTTGGGAGACAGATGTGGACCGTTTATTTGAGGCTACAAAATCAGGCCCATCTATGATTAAGGTGGGTCATGCCAGGGGAAACTATTTGGAGGGTGAGAGAACTGTTTCAAATCATGTATCCCACATGAATCACGGATTGAGATGATTTTTGAAATCTATGTCTAATGTTGGGTCACACACCTGATGGTCGGAGTGGATTTCACATATACATTATGGTCGGGCCACCATAAGAAGATGACCCTTTAAGTATCACTTTATGATCGCACGGTAAGGACCATGTGGATTTAGAATAAATACATCAATGTGAGCCCCACGGTAAGGGCCGCACCGTCCTTGTTGAATCTGGGTCTCACTTGATGCGCTCCCTCTCATGAGACCTTTTTTGTTGCGGAGCAAGAAAGAATCTCAGGGAACATGCTATAGCATGAGCGAGCGCACGGCTCTCCCCTACGCTGCGCTCTCCCCTACGCTACAGTGCGTAGGAGATCATTCCTCTGTGTGTGTGTGTGTGTGTGTGTGTGTGTGTGTGTGTGTGTGTGTGTGTGTGTGTGTGTGTGTGTGTGTGTGTGTGTGTGTGTGTGTGTGTGTGTGTGTGTGTGTGTGTGTGTGTGTGTGTGTGTGTGTGTGTGTGTGTGTGTGTGTGTGTTGTGTGTGTGTGTGTGTGTGTGTGTGTGTGTGTGTGTGTGTGTGTGTGTGTGTGTGTGTGTGTCTTGGTCTCAGAATCGATTCAGTTTTAGGTGGAGGATTGTTGTATCCGAGTCCAAATGGCCTTCGTGAGTGGAAGGTAGTAGTTGACGTCCCATAGACCAAAACATCACTATGACTTCTTGGAAGCCTGCTGCTGGATGTTGGAAACTCAATGTGGATGGTGGTCCTTTGGGGAATCCAGGATTCCAGGGGCTCCATTTGTAAGGCGTTTTAAAAGATGATAGGGGAGACATCAAGCTCACCTTCTTGGGGCCAGTTGGGGTTGGCAACTCGAATCAGGCAGAGTTTCTAGCTATTAAAGTAGGGGGTGCTAATTGTCGAGGGACTCTTCTTCATTGATCTTGGACCTTGTTGAAATGTGATCTGCCATGGAAAATAGTATCTATCCTAAATACTTCAAAATTTGGGGTTGGAACCATGAATGTTTCTTTTATTCAGGTGCTCAGAGAGGCGAATTGTACTGCAGATTCTCAAGCAAAGGAGCCCATTGATCCTCATTGTATGAGGGACTCTTATCAATTGCCTTGATAGATTGCAGCTGTACCCTTCAAATTTTCAATATAGATTTGAACTATTATTCATCAACAAAAGAAATAAAAGAGAGGGATCTTTTTCTTGGTCCTTGTCCACTGCAAGGATATTTTTGACATTCTGGTTCTCGTCCACATCCTATGATTGTCTTGTTTTTTTCCACTAACTTGTCCTCTCTTTTGTCCTTTCTAAGAAAGAAGTAATAATGAAAAGCATGAATGCTGTAGGCATCTAGTTTCTGCTTTCTATCACTCATGCTTTCTGATACCCGCAGGCAATAGGCAATCAGCTGTTGAGTGTTGCTGTAGAACTGTTTGTCAAATGAATGTCTGCTAGACTGTCATCATGCGTGGATGTTGTCTACACCTAGTTGTTGTTGTTGTCACTCATATTGATGTTCTCACATGCAATCATAGATCAACTTGGGAACATTTTCTTTAAACTATATGTAACCTGTGTGCTGGCCATTTCTTTCACTAGTTCTTCCATTAACCATGCTAATGTTATAAGCATGCTATGAACAGGTCCTTCAAGAACCTGAAGCTCGCAACCTTGGTGGGCGAGTAATTGGTGGTATTACTCAACGACTTGCAGCACGCTTGCTGCAACAACTTCTCCGCTCTCCGACCACAGCTACTGCAACTCCATAGAATCTGTAAACTACCCATTCAAGAGGTAATACTTGTAGACGTAATAAATTGATGTTAAAATTACCAATGTAAATTTTCCTATTTGCTTCCATTCTTTATTCAATCCTTTACAGTGACACAAAGGGTCACTTACGGAAATATGGTTACATAGAAAATACGCACAAAAATGTCCTTGTGTTTGTGTTACAGGTAGAAACAGTTATTTCTTAAAATATTATACCTGTAAAAAAAAATTAGTTGTTTTCCTAAACCAAGATTACTCCTGTGGTAGCAGAGACTGAAATTTTTGTGGGGGGTGGGTGGGTTCATAGGAAGTTCTCATTCACATGAGAGAGGAGAGATCATCTTCCCTAAACCATCTCTAATATGAGTAAATGATAACTACCCCTATAACTCTTTGAGTCTTGAGTAAAAGAAAAATTGTAACTCCTGTCATGTCATATTCTTTTGAGAGGTAACACGAATTTTACCAAAAAGGCAAAAAGCTGCAAAAAACAAGCAAAGATAACTAACAAGGAGCCGCTGATGAGCAATCATTGTCGCTGAATAATGCTGAATTTGTCCCCCAATTACAAAAAAAAAAAAGAAAAAAAAAGACCAAAGGTCTCTTGGAGAAGTCACGAAGGAGTTTGGTCCACACTCTCACTTTCCCCTTAGCCTTCTGGAAAACCTCTTCTGGCCCCTTAGCTAAGTTACAGAACAAACAATTATTCCTTTCAGTCCATACTGACAATAGCTCCGCCAAGAAATATAGCATCCTCCATAAGACCTTCCTTCTTGTGCCTCGACAGCCCTTGTGCCATTGCTGAAATAATGAATCAATAGACTCGAGAAGAACACACTTTGAGAGTTTTTTCTTATAGTATTTACTTTTTTTTTTTTTTTTGAGACAATGAAAAAATTTATTGAAGAGAAAAAAAAGGGCCGAAGCCAAAAAGAGGAACAACAACTATACAAAGGACCTGAAGGCCTTTACAAAACGGCCCATCTATCCGGGAACCAAAGGACAACTCTCAAGGCTCTTGCCCAATAAAAAAACATGCCCTTTCGCTTGCCAAAAGATTTCGTCTACTTGTCCCGCCCGATTCCCGAAGCATCTGTTATTCCTTTCTCGCCAAAGGGACCAAAGCCCTGCCAACATCGCGAGACACCAAACTTTTCTACCCGCACTCGAATGCATACCATCATGCCATTGGAGAAAAAATTGGCTGATGGAGGATGGCGAGGTCCACAATACACCAAAAAGGTTTAAAAACTTTTGCCACAGCTGTGTCGCAAACGCACAATGGATGAATAGGTGATCCACTGACTCCTCATCCTGCATGCGCATTAAACAGTCATTGGGAAGAATCATGTTCCTTTTCCTGAGGTATTATACAATGCTCAACTTGAGAACGGCCTACCATACAAAATGAAAATCCAATGAAGTTGTATCCCCTTCCGCTCTGGGCTTGGAAATATACTCTCTTTCTTTTTCGCTTTTCTAGCGAATCGACTCCATCCAGCAAATCAACTTCTTGCAGGTTTTTTCGTCAAACCGCCCATTGGAGCTCCAGAGTTCACACTGCATCTTATTTCTCTCTTTTTTTTTAAGAAAAATGAAAAGGCAAACACGGGTCTCACTATGCACCCCGAGCTCCTCATGCATTTGTTTTATGTAGGACTCTTTGTGGGTGTTTATGAACCCGATGTTTGCAAGAATTTTGAGTTCTTTGAATCTCTTGCGGAAGGGAGACAGGGTCTTTATCCTGTTCTCCCATTTCATCCTGCTCCGCAATGAGTGGTTAGTATTCAGATACTGATGCAGACGGGCCCGCCCGATCATTCAAGGAAGAAGCAACACTTTCCTGCTCGAGAGCGGGAAACAATTTGGGTTTTCAGTTTGTACAAGTGGGGCCCATGGTTCAATGATCCAACCAATGATGTATTGTCTCCCACTGGGGATTGTCCACTCACTACAATTCCCCTAGATGAAAATGTTCCATCCAGGAAAATTTTGGCCATTTTTTGTTGAATGTGTGCCATGGCATTATTTTCTTTCTTACCTGTCTAATTTTGTTCCAAATATAGGGTTGGAATTTATCTTATTTGGTGATATGCGGTGCATGGACCATCCAAATTAGGGCCAATCTTCTCAATGGTTTTCACTGAACCATGGGCCCCACTCGATGTAGTGGGATGGACTTCTTGTTTAAATTAAAGGACGGATGATTGTATGTCTTTCTTATTTGAGTTGTCGTTGTAGATTTTCGTGGCTGGTTGCCAGGTGCCATCGTTGCTCTAGCTGCAGTTTCTGTGTTTTTAATAAATTCCATTACCTTTCCAAAAATAATAATAATAATAATAATAATAATAATAATAATAAAATCAAGCCTCTAATATGCATTTTGTACTTTGAAAAACTGCATTCAGAACTTCCCAAAAACTTTACTGTTTATTCAACCATTTAACAATATTCATATCATAACATATCACAACTAAATTTAATTAATACACATGTCACACACAACTACGTATATTATAATAATTAATTGAGGCTTGAGTTTCCTGTTCATGAAAATCCCCGTCGTGCACTGACTTTGTACATGTGGGGACAGTAATGGTTTTATCCAAACCAATGATCTGATGACCCCAAGTATGGACCATGCCCAAGAAATCTCCCGACTTGGGAGATCCCAACTCTTGAATCATTTTGCTATTTCTTCAGTGAATGTGGATTGTTGGTGCATTTCTTCTTAACCATGTATTTGAAAGATTAGAGTTCACCAATTGAAGAGATTATCCATAATGGTCCATCCATGATGGTAGCCATAAGATCAATGGCTTGGATAAAACAACCATTGGCCCCATGTGTACAAATTAGGTGAGCGACAAGGAAGTTCCTGCCAGATGTGGGTTGGTTTGAGTTTGTTTTGCCTCGTATGAAGGTGTTCATCATGAATCAACCCACTGGGGCCATATGCCGAGATGGTCTTTAGATACCGGGTGGTGCTATGCTATATGGGCCATTAGAAAGATGAGAAAATTTTCGATGGCTAACGTTCAATTCAATAAATAAAACATGCAGCTCATTTAGAGTAGCACTGAGAGGATGAAGAGTTCCAATCACTTGTTGAGAGCAATATTGAAGGGCGATAAAGGCAGAGCGAACTCAAAACCCATGTTGATTATGGTTCCCTTAATCTCAAACCGAGAGATGCACCAAAAGACAGGACAATTGCCGTTTCTACCCATCCACTACCATCCCACCCACTTTTCCCATCTAACAACAACAACAAAGCGAGAGAGATATTATATGAAGAGAAGTGAGAGCTGATGAAGTGGTACTCGTATTGAAAAAAAAAAAAAAACTCTTCACAAAACTGGGAAAGTGAAACTCCTAATAATGCTACCTACATTCAATAATCAATGTCACTGTTTTCATAAAGAAAATGTGGTGAATGGTTTAGCTTTGAAGAGGGTCTGGAGCTCATTAAACCTCTGTACATGGAAGTTGATCCTCATGAGCTTCTCCTGCTTGGAGGCAATGTGAATGCTGAAGGAGCCCTGAAGGAAGGATTCCTGGAAGCAGCAAGAAGGCGTAAGCCCAGGACAGCTCCTAGATGGTAAGGCTCATGCAGGGAGCTCTGGAGGATGAGCAAGAGGGCACACGACAGCTCCTCCAGCCTCTTGGCTTGGTTGTCAATACCTTGGTAGTGCCCATCTTCTCCAATTCTTCCTGGTGAGTACCAGGATCAATCAAAAGGGAACCAAGCAATGGTCGCCATGGCTTTTGCAATCTGAATAAATGATAATAACTCATTAATTATCTGTCTACTAACCCTCACGTGGAGGATGACGTAGATGGTAATGATGATATAAAGATTTAGGCTGGGAGAGAGAGAGAGAGAGAGAGAGAGAGAGAGAGCTCCTCCCTGTCTGGATGGAGGCAAATGGCGTCTCTGATGATGACGAAGTTAATTGACAAGGGAACATGCGATCTGTTGGGAGTGCAACTGTATGTTGTTGAAAGAGTGCGGTGATGACAAGGATAATGGAAAGGACATGTAGTCTTCCCTGCACAATTCCAGGTGTTCCACAAACGAAACACACACACTCATCCTCAGCTGCTGCAGTTGGGTGAGTTGGGAGGAGCTTCTTTGCAACCCCCATGCCAATCACACCCTTGTTCATGTCAATGTCATTGTCATGGTTGATGGCCATTGGAAGGTTGTGGAAGGGGCTGCATGGACCATGCAAATAACAAGTAGAGACGGGGAAATGATGCCTGCACACGGAGCTAGAGGGTTGAGACTTACGTGTTCTTTTCTTTTGAATATCAGGTGAGATGAATCTCCTCTCCTAAGTAGACATTGTGCAGAAAGAAAGCGGCTTAGAAGACGGCAAGATGCTGCTGTAGAAGATGAAAGCGAAAACACAGTGGTGTTGGTTGAGAGTGGGAAGGGATGATGTGGATGACGGTGTAGAGAGAGAGAGAGAGAGCCTGAAAATGATTCGATCTTTGATCTATGAAAATCCCAATACATGATCATTGTTTACTAAGATAAAATGAGCTCATTTTTAGGCGTCTCCAAACAGAGAGAGATGATCTAGTGCTCTTAGAGCAACAGCAGTGCTCCGATTTTCAATTTTTCATCAATCATCCCGACTGTCCATAAAGTCCAGCACACATTTTAACCATTGATTTCCATCAAGGTCGCTTTAAAACAAAGCAATGGTTAAAAGCAAATTTCAACGGTTGAAAAATCTCAGTTAACCATTAGAAAACATTGGATGGATAGAATACTTGATGGATGCTCTAATCTACAAGATCAGTCCATGAATATGTCCTAGGCAAATAAGTGAATCCCATGTCAAATAATGTGAACCTCTGCTAGGCTTAATACGTGCACCTAGCACCACCCACATCTCGGTCACCAATGTAATATCTTAAAGTGAACTAAAGCACATGTCACCAAGACCTTAAGCTTCTCACACTTAGCTTTAAGATTAGATTTGTCAATGTTAGTCCATTCATAAGTTAATCTATTTCAAGTACGATGGTCTTCTAATTTAGTAACTTGAATTGATCCGCCAATGCCAGTGCTTAACAGGTCCAACATGAGGAACCTATTCTCATGGCACATTTACAATCCTACCTAGGGCTGTCAACGGCCTAGATCTGGGGTAGGTCTTGGCCTGGATTTTGAATTGTTTCTAGCCGGGCCATCGGGCTGGCCCTATTCAAAATTCTATTTTTTCAGGCCCAAGCCCGGCCCATTGACACCCTTATTCCTACCTAGGGTAGGTTAAAGGCACACCGACTCATCACCATGCCCAATGTTAGAGACGTTCCATCTCGACTTGTTATCGATCTTCTTACACAAGATGACTACATAATGAAGAAATAACCATGGGTTTGTCCGGCAACTTATTAAGTGGTCATGTTCAAACGAAGTATTGAGATTCATAGCCCACAACTCTCCTTAGGCACATGGGTATTGTGTCTGGTCTCAAATTTCCAAGGAATACTAGAGGAATCCCTCTCTTTTAACTCATATAGATATATCATTACATCACATTAATGAGGCAAACAAATAAATCATATTAACATGAAACTAAGGTCTAAAACATAAACATTGATTTTTCAAGCACAATATTAACATAAAGTTCCATCCGCAGGTGCTTAGTTAACGGTAGGCATACCCTCATTATACCTACCTGAGCAACGCTAGTGCATTCCATAGCTAAGTGCTATAAACCATTAGATCATTTCTCTTTCTTCTACTATGGAATTAAAGTTTTCTAACCTGCAAGTGCCAACGAGGCATGAGTGTGGAAATATCTAAGCCATGTATCATGTTCGACTATCAGCTAGGCCACATATCCATGAATCAATCACACACCCACAAGTATCAACGTTGCGTGAGTGTGGAACATCTGAGCTATGTATCAACCATTGTTTAGAGTATCCCTATATTATTGAAATATCTCCAATATTGTCCATATCTCAGCTTGGCAATATCAATAATATTGGTAGTATCATAAACTCCAGGTATCAGCAATGTATTGCTAATGTATCAATATCTACAATATTTCCAACTGTGTAAATTTCAAGTGTCGTTTGTATCACCAATGTATTGCTAATATTTTCTGTGCAAATTCTAGGTATCGCTTGTATCGTCGGTGTATTAGTGATATTTTAATAATAAATGTATCATTATGGTAAAAAATATGTTTACTAAAAAAATTCATTCTAATTTTTTTTATAGGCACATGATTGTATGCAGTGTTCAAATTGTCAGAGATAATATTGTGATATTATTGTTATCGTAGCATAGGTATATCAAGACCACAATTTCTCGTTTTCTCTCTCCCGTTGTCAACAATTTCTTAACAAAATATCTTGTTGTCAATATTCTAAAATATTGATAGATATTTGAATAGTTGAATGGATGGATGGGATAGACTGATTTCTTACAACAACACATGCTTTTAGCCCCCATTAAATGGAAACTTATTATGTATGCATTTTTTTATAATTTTTTTATTCATAGATATGTAGATATATATATTTTAACATCTCCTAATATTTCTCTAAAAAAAATTACTATTTTCCCTATGTTTTCCCAATATTTTTCCGCATTTTCAGTTATTAACGATATTACTGGTGTTATCGATATTGTTTTTATATCCCTAATTAGCAAAAGTTGCACTGATACGAATATTTCAAACACTAGTATAAACTGGGATTACCCATCCAAACCATTTAGTGAAAAATCAAGCTATTCAACTATCAGTAGGCCACATACATGCAAGAAGTGAACAGTAACAAATTTAAAAGTTTCCCGGTGGTCTTTTACTTCCTAGACATGGTTATTTGAATAATGTGGATTAGGCCTACATGAATGGAATACATGTAAGGTAAATCATAAATGTCTACCTCAGTTCCAGAGAGAGAGGGGGAGAGAGAGAGAGAGAGAGAGAGAGAGAGAGAGAGAGGTTCATAATAATGATGGAGATAGAGAGAGAGGACCAATTATTAGCGTTGTACATGAGCCGAATAAGCACGATTAACTTGCTTGACTCGGGTCAGAAAGCTCAACTCAACTTGCTTTGAAACTAGGTTTGAGCTGAGTCGAGTCAAATTTTGGGCTCTTGAATAAATTTAGGTCGAGTCCAAGTTGGACCATGCTCGACTCGGCTCGGTACTTGGCTTGAACTCGACTTAGTTCGACTCAATTTTTAGTGGGTATAAATACGCCTTTTTTTCTTTTCTTTTTTTGACTTTTACAACCGTAACCCTACTTCAATAAACAGAAGGAAAAAAAAAAAAAAAAAACCAGTGCCTGCCACCCCTCCCCCCCCCCCCCCCCCCCCCCCCCCCCCCCTCTCTCTATCTATTGTCCAACCAGCGGCCGCTCGTCCGAGCTGACACCGGCACCGCCCCCCTTTCTCCTCTCTCTCTATCCACTATCCAATCAATGCCCGCCCGAGGCTCCAAGTTGACATCGCACCCCTTCTCCTCTCTCTTTGTCCAGCCAATGCACGTCCGTAATCTCTCTCTCTCTCTCCCCTTCCCCTTGTCTAGCCGACCACGGTCCATGGTCCATGGCAGCCCGACCCGATTGAACACTCGAATTCGACTCGAGCTCGCTTGATCTGACCAATTCAAGTCGAGCAAGACATTTAGGCTCGTTGCCGAGTCAAGTCGAGCACCGAGCAGGGGCTCGATGCTGGCTGAGCTGAGTTCTCGTTTACAACACTATCAATAATATCGACAGAGAGAGAGAGAGAGGGAGGGAGAGAGGATCATAATATCGATGGTCAGGATGGATTATAATATCGATGGACTGGATAGTCTGGATCATAATAGTAATGGTTTGTATTGCCTGGAATCCAGATGGTCCAGATTATAATAGCAATGGTCTAGTTGGTCTGGATCATAGTATTGATGATCTAAATGGTATAAATCATAAAAGCAGTGGTCTGGATGTTCTTGATCATAATTTTGGCAGCCTGGATGGTTTGGATTGTTGTGGGAAGAATACGAGCTGACCTCTACACCACCAGGGTGAGAATACGAGCTGACCTGAAGATCGGATCCAGTTCAGCTCGCACAGTTCATAACCGATCTGATCACAGACGGAATAGCTCTTATGGGTCGCCGGGTTTGACCAACTCGACCTAAGGAAGAGAAGCAGCCTTCAGAAACGACATCACCAGGTCGACCGCCTTGCGACCTGATTCTGTTTCCGCAAACCTCTAAGTTTGTGCGTGATAAGGGGAAGAAAATCCGGGAGATCTTTAACCAACTCGCCGAAAGATCCTCGAAGATCACGGGACAGCTCCGAAAATCCCAAAGATCCGGGAATCCCTCCCCTGAGATCATGGCTTCAAAAGAGAATACGACTCTGCAACCTAGGTCTATAAATAGACACGTCTTCTTCTTTATTGAGGTACGAAAAAACAAAGACTAAAAAAAAAGTAGAGATTCAATCTTTCGAGATCTCACTAACTTAAGCATCGGAGGGCTAACGGCTGGACCCCAGCCACCCCCCTTAGTTTTCCTTTTGTTCTACAGGATCCAACCCTTTGTCAAGAAGGAGATCAGCGGCATCCATCCATCAGTCTCAAAGAGTCTTCACCATCATCTGTTGACGAATTTACAGCATCAACATGGATCATAATATCGGTCTAAATTGTCTAGATCATAATTTCAACGGTTTGGATGGTCTACATCATTATATCAGTTTGGATTCTTTGGATCATAATATCAATCGTTTGGATGGTATAGATCATAATATCAATGGTCCAGATGGTCCATATTATAATAATGACGTCTTAGATGGGATCATACTTGACGGTCTGGATTGTTTGAGTCGTAGCATCGTTGGTGTGGATGGTCTCATAATATCCACTATTTGGATAATCTAGAGGATAGTATTGACATTTTGAAAAGTGTGGATCATAATGTCACGGTCAGGATGGTCCTTGGATCATAGTACCGATGGTTGATGGTCTGGATCATAACATTGACAATCTGATTGGCCTATATTATAAAATAGACTATGAATGGTCTCGAACATAATATCAATGATTTGGATGGTCTGTATCATAATATCAATAGTTTGGATGGTCCCGATCATAATATCCACATTTTAAATTTTTAGGTCATAATATCCATTGTTTGGATAGTCTTGATCATAATATCAATTTTTCGGATGGTCTGGATCAGAATATTCATGGTTTGAATGGTCTGGATCATACTATCAATGGTCTAGATGGTTTGGATCACATTATTGATGGTCGAGATGGTTTGTATCATAATATTGATAATCTGGATCGTAATATTCATGGTCTAGATGATCTCGGTCATAGCATCAACAATTTAGATGGAATGGATAATAGTATTGATGATCGGAATGGTCTAGATCATAATATCCCCGGTTTAGTTGATCTGGATCACATAATATCGACGATCAAGAGAATGGTATTGACGGTCTAGATCATAGTGGATGGTCTGGACGGTCAAGATCTTAATATGCACGAGCTAGTTGTTCTGGCTTATGGTATCAGCGGTCTTGATGATCTTGACGGTAACATAGACGCTTTGGATGGTTTGTCTGGTAGACGGTTTGGCTGATGACCCCAACACCAGCCAGCTAGCTGATGTCAAGCTATGTGGCCCCCACCATGATGAATGTGTTATATCCACACCATCCATCCATTTTTCCAGCTCGTTTTAGGGAATGAACCCAAAAATGAAGCAGATCCAAAGCTCAGGTGGACCACGCCACAGGAAAACAGTGTTGATTGAACATCTACCATTAAAACCTTCCTTTGGCCCACTGTAATGTTTATTTACCATCCAACCTGTTGATAAGGTCACACAGACCCGAATGAAGGGAAAACACAAAGATCAGCTTGATCCAAAACTTCTGTGGTCCCCAATAAGTTCTCAACGGTAAGTGTTCAATCCACACTGTTTCCTGTGGTGTGGTCCACCTTAGCTTTGGATCTTCCCCATTTTTGGGCTCATGCCCTAAAATGAGCTGGAAAAATGGACGTACAGCGTAGATAAAACACATACATCATGGTGGGGCCCACAGAGCTTTGACACCAGCTGGGTGGTAATCTAGATGGTATAAATTATAATACGGACCTTCCAAATGGTATGAGTTATAATATTAGCAGAATGGGTGGTATAGATCATATTATCAACAGTCTAAATGGTCCGGATCATCGTAACCGCAATAAGGACGGTTTGGATCATAGTACCAAAGTCTAGATCACAAAGTCCGTGAAACCATGGGCCTCTCTAGGGGCAATTTGGTCATTTTTCGTTATTTTATAAGATGGAAGTGGATGGCCATTAGCAATCAAAATAAAAATCCCAAGATAAAATGGAAAGATTTGAGAACGGTGGATTCCCTGAGAAAGCTTCCAAAACCACCACCCCTTACCCAACACACTCACTATGCTCAAACCATAAACGGGATTATTAAAATGGTACTCTTTCAATGGCTATGATTTTTGAGAACCACGAGGCACAAGATTTGGACGGTTTGGATTTCCATAAATAACGTACGCTGAAATGGAAGTCAACTATCAGCGTCGTCAAGCTAGACCATATATCATATCATACTATATAAAATACGTAGGGACATGAGCTGCCGGCCAAACAAGATTCGGATTGCGTAGTGTAGAACACAGAACCGAAGTTGGTACTGTGTTGACGTGGCAAAGCTCTGTGAGCCCAGCCATGCTGGATGTGTTATATCCACCGTCCATCCATTTTTTCATATCATTTTCACAGAAAAATGAGGTAGATCCAAAAGCTTAAGTGGACAAACACCACACAGGAAACAATCAGAATTGAATGCCTACCATTGAAAGCTTCCCCAGGGGAAGTTTTGGATCAGGCTGATATTTGTGATTTCCCACGTGGAAATAAACATCATGGTGGTGGGCCCCGGAAAGTTTCAAGGGTGGACGTCGTTGTTGCCAACACTGGAAACTACGCTGACCGTATGAGGCCCACCTTGATGAATGAGGATTTGATCCACAACTAAATGCAAATCTCAGGTGGACCACACCACTGAAAACTGTGGTGATTAACCATTAAAAACTTATTGTGGGCCATAAAATTTTTGGATTAAGCTGATCTTTATATTTTCCCTAGATCGAGGTCTTTATGACCTTATCAACAGGTTGGATAGCAAATAAACATTACAGTGGGCCCTAGGTAATTTTTAATGGTGGGAATTCAATCACCACCGTTTTCTGTGGTGTGGTCCACCTGAGATTTGGATCTGCTTAAGTTTTGAGACCACATCCTAAAATGATCCGGACAAACTGATGGACGGCATGGATATATAACTCATTCATCAAGGTGGGCCCCACGGTCAGGATAAGACTTGCTAACCTGTTATCCGGGTAACACCCCCCTGAAATGATCCGGCAAAATGGATGAACAGTGGGGATATAACACATACATCATGGTGGGCCCACAGAGCTTTGCCACGTGAACACAGTACCGACCTCGGTTCCGTGCTCTACACTACGCAATCCGAGTTCCACACCATGCAATCCGAGTCCGGCCAAACGGCCGGCTAGAGAGAGAGAGAGAGAGAGAGAGGGAGGGAGTGGTTAGCGTCATCATCCGACTCTTCTTCGTCTTCTACTGAGAATAAGAAGAGAGAGGAGGAGTAGGCCTTCACATCACCAAGATGAGATAGATAGATAGATGGTTCCTCTCTAACCATTACTTGCCAAAAGTTAGAAGAGAACCAAGTCATCTTCTACAACCACAAGAAGCTCTCTCTCTCTCTCTCTCTGCTTCCCACCTCAGTTAGAATACCAGCAGAGAAACAGTCTGCATGCCAGCTCCTCAAAATCCCTCCTCTAGAAGATGAACACCACCACCACCCTCCCTTCGTCAATGCGCAAGTCCCTTACATCAAGGAGGAGAAAAACAACCAGAAGAAAGCCACTCGACTTTCATATAAGAAGATCAATCGACCAACCCAGTCGAAAAACTCCTTCCGATGACAGCGACTCTCTCTCCTCCTCTGATTCAGATGCATCAAACAACATGGACTCGACGAAGACTCGTCGTGAGATCAATTTCACATCTACTGCTACTCTTAGGAGCAATAGTAGCAGTAGTAGAAGAAGAAGAAGCCTGTGTGACAAGTACAAGCCGAAAGTTTTTCAAGACATTATCGGCCATGATATCAACATCAAGGCTCTCTCTAATGCAATCCACAAGGCAAAGATCGCACCTCTCTATCTCTTCCATGGGCCCGGTGGCACCGGCAAGACGTCCACTGCTAAAGTATTCGCCATGGCTTCCAACTGCGAATCGGCTTCACCTTCTTCCAAGCCCTGTTGGAGCTGTAGAGGGTGCTCACGAAGCCTCTACATCACGGACCTATGCTCTGGAAGCAGATGCTCTGGCTTCCAGAGGATCAGAACTCTTCTTCAGAGCACTACATTTACATGGAGCATCTCTGGTTTCAAGGTCTTCATTATAGAGGAATGCCATATGCTGGTGGAGGAAGCGTGGGCGGAGCTGCTGAGTATTGTCGAGAGTGGATACGACGCTTCTTCCGTGGTCTTTGTGATGATAACTGAAGACGTGAATACGATTCCAAGAGCAGTTGTGTCTCGATGCCAAAAATTCAGCTTCCAAAAGCTCAAAGACATGAACATCAACCAGAAGCTAGCGAGAATCGTGGCACAGGAGGGTATCAGAATTGGAAGGGATGCACTGAGGCTGATAACAACAAAGGCAGACGGATCGCTGAGAGAAGCCGAGAACATATTGGATCAGTTGGGTCTCATAGGATCAAGAATCACTACATCCATGGTCCAACAGCTTGTAAGTACTCTGTTCATTTTCAAACCTTCTGATAAAAATCTCACTGGATTCCCTGCTTGAAACATTCTCCTTTATATTCTTATACTAACTACTTGTGATGACAGGTAGGTCTGGTGCCACATAACAAGCTCACCCATCTACTTGACACGGCCATGTCAACAGATGCAATCAAGACAGTGAAGTGTACAAGGGAGCTGATTGCATCCGGTGTCCAACCTCAAGCCATCGTATCCCAATTAGCATCTCTTATTGCTGACATCCTCTCGGGTTATCCTTCCTCTTTAATCATGCTGTCACCAAAAGATCAGAGACCATCGAGAAATCAATTACAGCTCAGTAAGTACTTAGCCTCACAATTGCATAGAATGATTCTAGTTAGTTTTGCAGAGACCACCTTCCAAGTCATGCTCTAAGCATATCTTGCAGCACAGAACCAATCTTCAAGGCTGTGCCATGCCTTAAAGATACTAGTTGAAACAGAGAAGCAACTGCCATTGTCAAGTGACCACACTACCTGGGCTGTTGCTGCACTTCTGCAAATTGCATCAGACAATTTCTCAAACAGCACTGTCACTGACGTCCTCTTGCCTAAAGATATTGAGCCCACAGGTATTGTTTTCAGTTTTCAGTGCAGGGGAGTAGTCCCGGCATTATTTGAGAAAGATTCACACTGTATGCTATCAACCATAAATGTACCTGTGCTTGCGCAGATGACAGACCAGATAATGGGAGCAGACGAAACTCAACAGATATAAATTGGGGGAATGGAGTAACTGAAAACAGAAAGGCAAGGACTCATCAAACGGTGAATGGAACTTGGGAGCAGCCCAACATCAATGTGACACATGATCAAGATGTGTCCAATAGAAGTCGCAGCAATGAAGAAAAAGGCACAGGTAAAACTGTCGAGACAAAGACCAACTGGGCACAAATAAGTGATATGGAGATGGTGTGGCAGGACATACTAGGCAGGATTCCTAGTCAATATCTGAAGGAATTCCTGAGCCGGAAAGGGAAGCTCGTCTCCTTAACTGTGTCCAGAGGTGATGCGCTGTTTCCTGCTTGTATTTTTCAACAACTCTTTATTTTTTTGTAAATCTGACTTTTGCCTGATACATTTTCCTCCCATCAGCAAATGCAATAGTGCATTTAATGTTTTCGAGCATGGAAGATAAACTGGCTGCTGAAATGTCTGAAGAAACCATCTCAAAAGCTTTAATCTCAGCTTTCAGTTGCAATGTTACTGTGAATATGAGCCTACAACCTTCCCAATTGGAATTAGTCAGCAGGATTTCTGTTTCTACTAGTGAAAACCGGGTAGCAGACCCCTGTCATTCTGGACAGCAAATGCCATCGAATTGCCCCATATCCGAGCTAACACCATGCAGCCCAGATGGCGAAGGACTCATTCCGAGACGCAGCACAAGCCAAAAATCTGCCTCTGTGTCAGAGAATAGTTTAAGGCCCACAAGATTCCAAGACAGTGTGCAGGTATTTCAACAACATGAAACGAGCATGACTCATTGCCAGCAGATGCCACCTTTCTCTGGTCTTTTGACCCAAGGAAGCAGCAGGAACAATGGAGATCCAGAAACAGATCACTCCATGGTGGATAAGACCTCAATTACTAAGAAAATTAAGCACAGATGGCTGTCACTCTCATCGATTCAGCAGGCGGATGTAAGTGTTGAACCATACAGCCAAGATTTATTGTTTGAAAATGCGAAGACAGAGAAGCAGCAAGGAACGAGAAGAAACCCAGTGCTACAAAAAAGCCTCTCAAATGGGAAAAAGCATCACCAACATAGTGCACAAAGCATGTAAGTGCTAACTAGTAGCTGAATAAATTCACAACAGGACAGAGAAAAAAGATTGAAATACCTTGCTGGCAATTCAATTCAATTCAGCCAAATGAATGAAAGCATCAGCTGTAATAATGATAGTAATAGTAATAATTATAATCCATTAGCTTCAGTCTCTTCTGATTATAGCAAACATTGCCTTCATTGTCAGATACACGAAAAGACTAAGAATCTTGTTTTTACATGCAGAGGATTGAATCGCTCTCGGAGTTGCACCGACATAATATGCGGGAGCAAGACAGCGGTAAGAATCTTGGGACATGAGTTTTATCTGAAAGTAACCAATTTTCATTCGGTGATATGTTTGCTCAAGTGAAAATGAAATTAATGAAGGTAAAGGGAGGAACACTGGCTATGGCGATGACCAGATGCGTGCTGAGATGGACAACCTGCAAAGTTTCCCCTTCATCACCAAGCAGGAGAAACAAGAAGACACTACTTGATATAAGGAAGACCGTGCCCACCTCATCTTGTTCACTGTGATACACGGAGATGTTTCCTCTCTCTCTCTCTCTCTCTCTCTCTCTCTCTCTCTCTCTCTCTCTTTGCGGGGTAGTCCTAAGAGACGCTGTTTCGTGTTGTGTTGTGTTAATGTTGCCATAGAACTAATAATGGTACATGTAGATAAAAATCCTTTGTGTATGCTTTTACTGTTCATCATGATTCCACGAAATCTTTCTTGTGATCTCCAGTTCGTGAACATGTCTTCTAAACAAAAGAACTGCATGCAGGATTCAGCAACCCAGGAAGTGCATCATATGTCTGCTTGCACAAACAGACTTCCCAGGCATTATTAGCATTTCCATTGAGGATGACTTCCCTGACCTTATGCATGATAAGTGAAGATTCTTCTCTGGCTTTGGAGGCAAGAAATAGGATGTTATTTAGGTTGCATTTGGGTAACATTAAAATTGCAATTTTACTTGGTTTATTCTAAAATTTATGTGTTCTTTTTTTTTTTTCTTTTCATTTTAAACATGGACCCCAATTAGTTGGGATAAGGCTCAGAAGATGGTGATGATGATGATTTTAAACACAGATTTTGTTCTTCCCATGAAATTTGCAGAATTTTCTAATTACCTCAAAAAATCAGGCTTATAATTATGACTTATAAAATCTTAATTACATCTCTCCCATCTGATCAAAGTGATCTTTTGAGTAGGACAGGTAAGGGTAGCAATTGATCAGGCTCGGGCTAAGCAAAATCAATATCTTAAATAGGCTCGGCCCGACCAGTTCAATATCTAGGCTTGAACTAACCCCATCCAACAAATTGCCAGCCCTAGGGATGGGAAATTATACGTGGGTCCACATGATGGACGGTCCAAACTAATGATCTGACCTTCCCTATCCTAATCAAAATGGACTGTCCAATTTCATAGCTATCATCAGATGGCTAGGATCATCCAACCAGAGTGACTTTTAAGAGGACTGGATAATTAAAGGTTGGCCCAAACGATAGACTGTCCATATCAATTACTAGCCCTCTATTATATTGAGTATGAACCATCCATTTTCTTAGCCATTGATGGGATGCTAAGGATGATCATCTGATCAAAGAGATCTTATGGAAAGAAGGCCAATCAAAGGTGGGCCCCACATGATGGATGGTCGAAATCAATGATCGGACCTTCGCTATTATAATCAAATGTGGACCATCCATATTCCTAGCCATTGATCGGATGGCCAGAATCATTCAATCAAAGTGACTTTTAAGACAGCCAATCAATGCTTTTCCCCACATGATGGACAATGTTGGACCTCTATTATAATCAATATAGACCATCCACTTTCCCAACCATTGATTTGGTAGTTAAGACCATTTAATTGGTGTGAATTTTGGGATGGATGTGCATATTAATTATCAATGATCAGACCTTTGTTATAATTAATCTGAGCCATCCATTTACGTATCAATTGATTGGATGGCTAGGATCACCTTATCAAAGATAATTTTAAGACAATGAGATTTGGTTTGTCAAATCGGCGGCAATGCAGAAAGAGGCAAGAGGTTTCTTAGGAGATGAAAAAGATCTCATATTGGTTTTGGAGAACCGACAACCTAGATCTAAGGGCAAGCAAATTGACGGTGAAGATCAAGATGCAATAACAATCACGAAGATCAAAGGCTCAAATCAAACTCCGATACTATGTTAAACCACGAGACTTCATTGTGGAAACTATTACTTATTTATTTCACTGAGAATAACAAGAATATATGGAAGAGGAGATAGATCCATGAGCGATTTGTATGGATCTTAACAAAAAATGAAATATCCTAAATTAAAAAGATTACCCTAATATACTCTAACAATCATCTTATGTAGTCAGTTAAAATCCTCCTCTCCTTCACTAAAATCATTCATCTTAGGAAATTGAATCTGAACACTACGATTCACCCTTCTCCCCTACTCAGCCACCTCCTCAAACCCAAGAGCCTCTGCATACAAACCACCTTGATGTAGGTGTTGTATATCCATGTCTTCATCAGTTTTTCCAACACATTTTAGGGCATGGTCCAAAAAATGAAACAAATCCAAATCTCAAGTGGACCATACCACAAGAAACAATGGTCATTGAATGCCCACCATTAAAAACTTCCTAGGACCCACCATAATGTTCGTTTGCCATCCAACCTATCGATAAGGTCACACACACCAAGATGAAGGGAAAACACAAATATCAGCTTGATCCAAAACTTTTGTGGTGCCTAAGAAGTTTTTAATGGTGGGCATTCAATCCCTATTGTGTGGTCCACTTGAAATTTGGATCTTCTTCATTTTTAGGAGCATGCCCTAAAATGAGCTGGAAAAGCTAATGGGAGGCATGGATATACAACACATACATCAAGGCGGGCCCATAGTCTGGGCAACACCCACTAATGCCTTACCTGGGTAACACCTAATCCGCTTCCATTAAAATAAAGGCAATTTGTGTATATGCTATATAGAAACTTAAAAACTACCAGGATCCCTGAATTTGACAAATATTGTAATCGTCTTACATGATTGAGTTAAATAAAGGTGGTGTTCGTGAAATAGTGATGACAAAAAAGCTGGTTGAAGGAGCAAGGTGAATGAGAAATTGAAATGCGAGAATGAGCTTCCATAAAGCCCCGACTGACTACCTACAACTATGGTGCTGAGCCAGCAACTAATTTCACCCAAGAAAGGGGAAGTTGGGGGGGGGGGGGGGGGGGGGGAAGAGATTCAGGCCAAGCATTGTATAATTCCAACCAAATTTGCAAAAAAAAAAACGTAAGAAGCCCCTGCTAAGGCATTCATTACACACCTCACAAACCCATTGAGAGCAGAAGTCCCAACCTGGAAAGCATGTGCATGATCTAGGCCATTCATTGAGCTGAACTGGCCAAATACGAACCATGCCCGAAGATCTGGACAGCTCATCAGGTGGGCAACATGAAAAAAGAATTGATGGATAAAAAACATCCATAGTAGGATCCAAGGACAAGAAGCAATTATATAATATATAACATATGCAATGGGAATATTATTTATGATGGAGGAAATTAGGAGAAGAGGTGGGGGAGTCTAGGAGATGCAAAAGGCATAGAGGGAGGTACCAGATGTCCATTCACTTCTGGTTCCACCAACTGCGACCTTGTATCCGTTCCCAAGATAGACACAACCATTGCTCACAGACATGCCACCATACACAGTCGCCCCTGTATTAAGAGACCACAGTATGTTGCCTGTTGCAGCATCCAGGGCATAGATGGGACCTTGACCCGCCACCAACCCACCGAATAGGACTCCATTGGCCACTGTTACAGGGCCATTGGACGTCATATTGCTGGGGTTGGCAGTAGACCAAAGGACCTTACCAGTTTTCGCATCCAATGCCACCCAAGCGCCAGCAATTGTCACAGCCACTGATGGTGTTAGTGTGAAAGGTGCCTGCCAACTGTTTACTATGTTGGTGTACACTCTCTGCCCATCAGTGGCCACTCCCCGGTTGCCTCCTCCTCCAGGACCCCCTGGTCCTGCCACCTGCATCAGCATTTTTAATTGAATTCAGTTATTCATCATCATCTAAGCCTTATCTCAATTCTCAAATAATTGAGGTCAGCTACAAGAACCCAATCCTGTTCCACTATTTCACTCAATCTATCAAGGACCATATCCTCAATTGGATGCCTATAAATTGGGCTAGCTGTAAATGAAATACAGTTAAATGATTTACGAGCAATGTTTGGATGCTGAAAAATGCATGTAAATCATTTACAGATTTTGGCTGCAAATGCTATGATTTCATTTAAGGGTTGTTTGGATACCCATAAATGGTTTAAGTGGTAAATGATTTACAGGTGTAGATCATTTACAGCCTCTCCTGTTTGGTTGCAAGCTGTAAATGATTGTCTGTGTTTGGATTGCCAGTAATTTGTTTAAGTCCTATAAATAGAGAGCCAATCTTTGATAATATAGCCATCGGGCTGTAAATGTAGAGCCTGTAAATAAAATCACAACTTTTTGCTAGGAAATTAAATGGGGCTGAAAGCTGTAAATGATTTACAGCCTATAAATTTTCAGCATCCAAACATAGACTGTAAACCATTTACCTGCACATCATTTACAGTTGGCCCCAATTAGAGGCATCCAAACAACCCCTTACCTACAACTCATTTACGGCCTAACGGCTATAATTTTGAACTTTTAGCTGCAAATGAAATCCGTCTAAATAAATTATAGGCTATTCAAACACAGACAACTATATACATGTAAACAGATTACAGGCTTAAAGCCAAGCAGGAGAGGTTGTAAATGATTTACACCCAGTGTTCGAAGTTTCGGTATCGCTACAAGTTTCGCTAGCCGGGGATACAGAAACAATATCGATATCGCCGATAATATCACTGATAACCGGAAATGCGGGGAAAATGGGGAAAATGGTGGAATTTTTCAGTAAAACCTCAGGAGATGATAAAATACACATATTTGCATATTTATGAATAAATAATTTGCAACAAGAATGCATACATAATAGGTTTCTATTTAATGGGGGTCTACAAGCATGTGCTGTTGTAAGAAATCAGTCCAACCATCTCATCCATCCCATCTATCCATCCAATATCTGACCTTCCATCCAAACATTTATTGATATTTCAGAATATCGGCAACACATGATATTTCCAAACAAATCGTTAACAACTGAAAAAGAAACTAAAGATTGTGGTCTCATTATTGCCATGTTGCGATAATGATAATATTGTGATATTATCAATATTATCATCGACAAATTGAATGTTGCATACAACCATGCGCCCATAAAAAATATGAAATGGAAATTTTTTAACATACATATTTTTAGCGTATCGATACATTGGCGATATTATCGAAATATTTGCAGATACATTTGACGATACAAGCAACACTTGGAATTTACACAGTAAAAAATATTGGCGATGCATCGGCGGTATCAATGCATTGACACTACAAACGATGCTTGAAATTTAGACAATTGAAAATATTTACAATATCGATACATTAGCGATATTTAGTGATACATCGCCGATACCTAGAATTTTTATACTATAAGTGTTACCGGTATCGCTACCAGTGTTATCGGTATCGCTGAGCTAGAAATAGAGATAATATCGGGGATATTTCGATAATATCGGAGATAATGCAAACACTGTTTACACCTACGAATCATTTACCACTTGTAAAATTTACAGGCATCCAAATGACCCCTAATTGGGTTTGGGTTCAGCTAGCACTAAAAAAAAAAAAGAAAGAAAGAAAGGGCAAGCCAAAGGCAAAAGGAAGAAGATCAAAATAGGGAGGGGAATTCTTACAGATGACCAGACAATATCCCCATTGTCACAGTCCAACGCCCAACCAAATCCAGTCTTCTGTCCAGCCACCACAACATCGCGCTTTGTGCCATTGGCATCGACGATGCTGAACAGCATAGGTGCTTCTCCGTCGGCATCAGGATTCGGACCAGGCGGACAGTTGGGTGTCTTCGGATCCCTGCATGTACTGAACCAAGCATCATAACCCCCAAGCTCTCTGAACCATTTAATCCCCCCACTTACCATATCTAAGGCTAGTATGGACTCTTCATGGTTGTCGGGCGTGATGCACGGATCCGGAGAATCTGGGACCGTCTTGTTATTCTGCTTCTATTGGCATTCCACCACGTCTTGTGGACCCGTATAAAGATTGCCCGTGGCAATGTAAACAAGCTTTCTATTGACATCGATTGCAGGGCTGCTGCCCCATATTGCAGCTCCAGAATATTCCCCCAATTTGCCTCCATTGTCTAGAAGCATGAAGGTCTGCCGCACCATCTACCCACTTCCAACATCCAACCTCACCATACTACCTCGGAAGGTGCAGCACTCCTCTATTGCCAGGCCTTCTTCCAGTGATGACGTTCCCACATAAAACCCTCTACCAATTCAAAAAATTCTCAACTCAAAACTTTTATCAGGAGTAAGCAAGTTTGAAGAATGAATGGATTGGATTGGAATTGAATTGGAACTTTGAATGCAGCTTACCCCTCATAGACGGTTCCAGACATTGTAATGACAGCTCTTGCATGAGAATCCAGTAAAGTGGACCATACAAGGTTTCCAGTCACCCGCTCGACTGCAATAACTGTTGCAGGGCCATAAATCCCAATTATGAGTAGGTTTCCGGCAATTGTCGGGGTGGCTCTTGATACGCTAACGTTCACGTTTTGGACGAACCCGGTTCCTTTCAAGCCAGTTAGTTTCTCCAAATTCTTCTCCCACACCAGAGAACCATTTTCGCTGCTGACTGCATATATGTTGCCATTCCAGCAAGGGAAATACACGATTCCCTCTGAAACTGCAGGCATTGCCGTTATGTCTCTACCTGCGAAGAATTTCCACTTCAGCCGTAGGCTGGAAACTGTCGTTGGACTGATCTTCACCTCTTTCTCGCTGAATCTCCGGTTGTAAAGATCACCTCCATGATTTATCCACTGCAGTAGAGCAGCAAAAAGAGAAGGAAGAGATTAAAAACAAAGAGGGAAAGAGGCAGTTTATGGATGGAAGTAATGTGGGGAAAATGTGCATAAATACTTACATCTGCCCTTGCACTTGATGGGAGCAAAACGCAGGAGAAAAGAAAAATAGACATACCCACCACCACCATTGTCGTCTCCATCTATTTAGACTGTAGATTCTCTACAAGAAAAGTAAAAGCAGAGTGAGCTTGATATGGAGATGAGGTGACTGCAGAGTCCCTGAGAGGAGTGCAAGTTGCTACGCAAATGACATCTTGTTGCCATGCTTGATTTTGACTTGTGTTAGTGGCCTCTGTAATAACAGACAAATGAATGAAGCTTAATAAACAAACATAACAGATAGGAAGCATTCTCTCATCAGAATTCAGAGAGTACAATATTTCCAGTGGGGCCCTCCACTAGTTGTTGGCTTTTCCTAGAATTCCACTCAGCTACAGGCCATAGGTCTTACAGCACCCAATTCCCAGTCGTATTCTCTCAGAAAGCTTAAGCTTCTACTTGGGGTGCCCTTGGCACTTGAAAATCTCGAGATATCTGTTGGAAAAAATTAGATTTATTAATTAGGGAAAGAAATCTTGGTTTTTGTCCCTTTTCTATTTTGGCTTTTAGTGTTAGTTAATCCACGTTGGAAAGGAGAATGGAAATAGGAGTATTTATATTAGAAACCTTGGCTTCTCGATTGGGAATCAAGGGTATGTCATCTACGCAGGGGCCATGGCTGTGGTGCGGTGTCTTTGAATTGGCTACTTTTGTTTTTATCCGCATGAGGAGCGTCATGTGCATAGACGCATGGGTAGAGAGCCATCATGTATTGACACTATGATAAATGAGCCGACATATACCGATACATCATTAATGCGCCGTTTGCCGTTCGCATGCAGCTCGAGCTGCAACAGCTACCTTTTATCTCTTTATAAAAAACCTCTCGTTTTTCATTTTGGAACACACTGAAAAAAGCTATCTCCTCTCCTTCTCTTTAGTTTTCTCCTCTGGTTTTTCTCTTCAAACTGTTGTGGGCAAATCAGTACGAGTATACTTGAGTTTGTGTGGTCAAGATTGTGTGTACACCTAATCAAAGCCATTCATTGTGGAAGAGAGTTGTTATATGCCAAGGACAGAGTTAAATCTTCCTTGTGGGAGCAAATCTACCTTTAAGACAGCCACTATAATGTACCTTAGCTCTCCAGATTTTTCTTTGATCATTTTCTGATTCAGTTTTTGGATTTTATGCTATATCTCTATATTATTCCCACCAATATCTAAATGCTTATGAACGAAAAATAGAATATTCTCAAAACTTTGTCGCTGCTCCTGCCCGCAAGAAAGAAGATCATCTCTATCCCTCATTCTATAGCAGACAACCTGATCGATATAAACACCACGAAACTTTAACAGTCAGCCTAGTGTGGTTGGAAATTGTTAAAGGATATTCAGGCCATCAACTGCAAATTCACAATAAAAGAACTGCCCAGTCAAAGGCATCACACATTCACAAACGAGGCACTGCTTCTATTCAGGGGATAGTGGCCCACACAGTACAGACCATGGATTATGAACATATCATCCACCACCACCACCAACACCACCAACAAGACTGTTGGACTTGGAGGCAGTCACCAGAATTCGACCATCTTCCAACCAAACAGGTGAAAAGGGAAAGAAGATTGGAAAGAAGAAAGATGCAGAATATCCATAGCATACTAGGATTTTATAGGCAGCCATGTGGAACACCCATTTCTAGACTCATGTAAAGACAACTCAAGGTTGCTTGCCGAGCGCACTTAACTCAGGTTGTACAGTAGGTAGACCCCTATGGTATGATAGATTAGATTAATCTTCTAAATTAGGATATTTCCTTATTTGTTAAAGAAGTGTATCTGCTAAGATCTCTCCAAATCTCTACAAATCTCCCATCTCTTCTATATAGTCTCTTAATTGTGAGTGAAATAAACAACTAAACCATTTCCACAATGGTTGTCTCTTGTGGTTTATATCAGAGCCATGGAGGAGGCAATGGATCCAGGGTCGCTTGATTCAATTCCCCCTTAAATTTATCATAGAGGAAATTACAATTCGTGTGCTTCACTTCCTCTATTAACTTTATCTCCTGAATAAGATTTCAGGCACAACTAATGGCATATGCAGTCTGTCCAATCAAACACTTGAGGGCTTAAATTGACCAATGCTTCTTCTTTTTTTCTGGTTGTGTGGCATATATTCTGAGATTGAGGTTCCATCCTGTTACATCAATTTTCTTAAGATTTTTTTTTTTTTTAAATGTTGCTCATGTACCCATTAAGAAAATTCCTTCAAAGCTATATACCATACATTACAAATGTCCATGGTGTTGTTTTACTATTATCATTTAAATGCTAGCCATAAATCTAGAATTAGTCATGCTCTCCTTGTTAGACTGCCTAGAGTTCACTAATTAAGTTATTTTGAGGACATTTAATTCAGAACAATGCATAGGTGCAACATCTGAAGACTTACATTGCAATGGTCACCTAAATGCTTGATATATTCAGAAAGATCAATGGAGAATAATGAGCATCTTAAATCCATCTACATGTTCTCACAAACTGGTGGTATTTAAAAAGCATTTGTTTATTCTTGGAGTATGGTAAGGTTCACACAGTCAATAGTGCTGATATTTCTTTGATCATGCTTAGATCACCAATCGCATGACATCCCAACCAATACCAACACGAATATTTAAAAATTTCATTAGGTGCTCAAAAACCTTGCCGATTAAGCTCGATTAGGATGGATAAAGGAGCAACTCTTTTTCTTTTCTCTTCGTTCCTGTTTTTCCAAACTGAAACTCACCAAAGCTCAGCAAGGTGTTTGCACAATAACTCAAAGGCTCCCTCTGTGCAATTATTGGGAGAGGTTCAGAGAATCAATCACCACTGACCTCTCAACTCTTCCTCTTTCAGCATACTAGCTTTTTCCTCACAATTTTCCCTTTAGAAGGTTGTGTAGGAGAAAGTCTTTGGAATCCTGCAATTCGCCTAAGTTCTGAGAGCTCAACTATCTCTTGCCTTTTTAGTCATTTCTTTAGATTATCTAGTATGTCAGCGTTAAAAGCTCTTTACAGGCTTAAAAAGGCCCTTGAGATTGGTTTAAAAAGTTTCAAGATGCATTTTCATCTCTTGGATTTCAGAAAGCAAGCTTAATACTTCTGTCTGTCATTCTAATAGTAGGATTGAAGGCTCTAAAAAGCAAGGGGAATGTCTAAAAGAATGTGGGTGGAGGTAGTAGGAAAGAGTTGGTGACCTTTGGTCTAACTGAAGTTATGGCCCGTGATGGAATGGAATGGAAGAAAAAAATTCATGTAGCCAACCCCAATTAGTTTGGATAAGGCTTAGATGACAACGATGACTACGACGATGATGATTCTAATAGTGGAACAACTATCATATGTATTCATATAGATGACATCATTGCTATTGTTACCAGTGGATATGTTACACAAACTTTCAGTTCACTCGAACAACATTTGCAGAATTACTACCATATCATTGAAATGGGCAAAACTATGAAGTTTCTTTGGTTTGCCAATTGAAGATTCAGTACATGGTTTTCTTTCAAAACCAACGTATACTCAAGAATTGATTGAAAGAGTTCATATCAGAGACAGCAAAAGTGGACCGATCACTTGAATATATTTCCAATATGAGAGAGCCATTACATCATCCTGCCATTTCCAGGGGAATATGATGAATCTTACAGCTACTTGTCTGGAACTGCTTTTGCTATCCATATCGTGACTCAGTTCAACAAGGCTGTGTTTGGAGTCTTTGGACTCTCTTCTAAACTAAACTGCAATAATTCAATTCAATAAAGCGGAAATATTTTTTTAGTGTGGAAAGCCCCGCACCATCATAACAAAGGCATTAACCTCCAAATAGCAATTGAGAATGTTTGAAGTAAAGTTGAATGAAGCTCAATGGGGACAAAACCAATTTGGGTGTGGAAGTGAGGAAGCATTTGTTTCAACATGTTAGCAAGTATAAACTACAAAGAAGCAGGAGCACCAGTCAAAACCAAGATTCAAAGCCAGATTGCAAGCTTAAACCATTTTGATCATTTATGTTATATTTGGTTGAATTATTGGGGTGTGGAAGTAGGGAAGCATCCGTTTTTACCATAGTCCTAAAACTTGGTGACTCGATTCAAAACTCAGCAGAGTCAACTCGAGTCAGCTACATTTTGGGAGGAGTCCTGTACACACTGTTTGTACAAGACTTGGCCCCCCCACTTGGTCAATTGCCCACAACTCATTTGATTTCAGACAAGTCGAATAGAGCCACTCAGTTGGGACACGATTCTCTGGCAAAAAGGAGAATGTGATATTTGATCCATGACATCTGTGTGAGAGGAGAATGTATCATCATCACCATCACCATCATCACTATCACCACCATCATCATCTAAGACTTATCCCGTCAAATTGGGGTCAGATACACTAATCCTGTTTTTCCATTCCACTCTATCACAGACCATATCCTTGGTTAAAACATAGGTCCTTAGGTCTTTTCCTACTCCCTCCACCCACATCCTTTTGGCCATTCCCTTGTGCTTCTAGGGCCTTTAAAACTTGAACCCACTTCTAAATTTTGCATTTATTGGTCTCCATTGGACATGGCCAAACCATCAAGTCAACTTTCCCTCATCTTATTGCCTATTGGTGCTACTCCTAAGTTCCCTCAAATGTATTCTTTATAATTCTCTCCTTCCTTAACTTGCCACTCATCCACCTTAGCATCCTCCTTTTAGCTACACCCATCTTGTGAGCATGTTAAACATTTATTAGTGTATCACTAGTAAAGAACAAGCTAAACTCATTACTCATTTAGCAATTATATATTTTACGTATATATAGTTATTTTAAGCATTTATTACTACTCTAAATATTATGAATCTAATTATTAAAATTTTTATTATTAAATATAAAGTCAAGTCAGGTAAAGAGTCCTCTTAGTCGTTGAGTCGACCTGACCCCACCAAGCATCAAGTCAAGTCCAAGTTTCGAGTTTTTGAACTATGGTTTCAACATTTTAACTAGTATAATTCGCAAAGGAGGGAGTACGAGTTCAAACGGCGAGTCAGAATGGTAGTGAAAGCCTGAACCATTTTGGTCATTTTCTTTATATTTAATTGAATTATTGCAACTCAATCTGATCATCCCTACATGTCTCTCTCACATATAGATGATTCAAGCTATCTACTTTGTCTCACCCTTTGTTAGCAAAACTCCATTTTAAATCCATATTTTTGAGAACAAATACGTATAATTGATTTAACATTTAAAAATCCATATATTTTAGAAGATAGTATAAAAACTTGTTATTTCGGCAAACCAAACTAAACAAATTTTTTTTTCTTTAATTCATGACGACTTTGGGGGCACTTTAGAAAATGGAAACTACCAGACACCAACCATTGATAAAATTGAGTAGAAGGTAAATTTTATTTTTAGTAGAGACAGATTGATTTATTTGAGGATTACTTGAAAAGGAAGGATTTGAGAGAAGCAAAGAACATCATTCAGCTATCTATATACATTTATTGTTCATACATATGTAAATTATAATTATTATTTAAAGTGTTCTATATTAACCTTATTTATACATATTATATAAACACATATATAATTGTTTGTTTTGCTCTGTTCTTTTTTAGTCCAAACTATATTAAACCCGAAAATTTTCATTTTTGGCATTTTTGTTTTTTGACTGATTTTTTCATTGTACTTCAATGATCAAGACCAAATTAAACGAAACCGTGCCCCCCGCCCCCCCCCCCCCCCCCCCCCCCCCCCCCCCCCCTTTGTTGTGTGCCGTTTTGCTAGCTATGATCTTGTTAAGATCCATGGAGCTTGATCATCAGAGATGTATTGTGCTTCTCGTTAGGGGCCGCAAGGGGGCAGTTTCGTAATTTCACATGGAGTTTTATGTAAACCCTAGTTCATTTGGGGTAATATATACTCTATTGTGAGAGAAAGCTATTGTATTGAGAGCTACTTCTTCTTTTTTTGCCTTTGAACATAGTGGATTAGTGTGAATCTGTGGATGTATTGAAAGGGAACCACATAAATTCTATGTTGTGGCTTGCGTATTTTCTCTATTTTCTTTTGATTTAGTTATTCTTGTGTGTGTGGTTGAGAAGGGATCTTTCTCCCAACAAATCTTGCCATTGAAATAGACAATTAATTAATAGTTTAACGCGCATGGCTAATCAGGTCAACATCAAGTGTGATCAAAGGAAAACTTTAACGTTAGAAGCCTTTATAAAGCCTATTAAAATCTTTTAAGTATTGGGCCCAGTGATAAAACTACTTGATAAGTCCCTAATCTAATTAGATCCAACCATAAACAAGTCCCTAAGTAAAACTAGTAGATCCCATATTGGCCCGAGCAAGAATCAATGAACCCTGATGGAGATACCCGGCATCACCCACTTTCAATGCCCCTAGACAGCCTCGTAAAGTGGGCCAAAGCCACCCTGTCAAGATCATGACCCTTGCATGTCATTTTTTATGCAACATCAAATCCTTGATCATATAGATCATAGTCTAGATTAATAGACCTCCAGACTATTAACTTGAATTCGATCCTCCAATGTAATTTTCCAATGGTCTAATACCAAGACCCCATGTCCATGACATACTCATACTCCAATGTATGGTAACGACAAATGTATAACTGACACCAAGTCAACTCCCAATGGTGGAGACCGTCCATCCTTACCCGAGTCAGTCCCCTCATACAGGATGATCATACATTTCATATCATGATGTCTACAAATGTGCTTTATGTTTTTTGTGATGGTCATGGCATATTAGGGTACTGAACTCCATGGACCACAACTCTCCCCATTCAATGACCACTATATCCAATCTTGAGTTCCTAGGGACTATAGAGTAATCACTCCTAACATAACCTGCATGAATGATAAGTTCAAGGTGACTCTAGATATTAGTTAATGCGTATCAAATTACCCCCCAAGGACCCATGTCATCAAGATCAATGACTGAGATTAACCTTATCACCTTTATAGAGCTAGGGGCTTATGGTGCACATTGGTTTTTCAGAGCACAACCCTAATAGTTGGATGGTCAGATACTTGGATAACGGATGCCCTTGCTTGATACTTAAATCCAAATCTACCAGGACATTTTAACTCTAAAGTTGGTTATTTAGAGTTTATGGTGAATCATACTAGTTAGGTAATAAATTCTACTTAAAATATAGGTAAGGAAGTTCCAACCTAGACGTCTTTCATGAATATTCGAGCTTGACTTTGAGAACTCCACTTGCCCTATAAATTTACAACCATCCGATTCCGACTGGGAAAATGGAATCAAGCTTCTCTCTAATTCCGATACATGCCATACATTTTCAAGTATTACAAGCATTCCATTAAACATCTAGAAGCACATAAAACCAACTCTAACTATCCTAATGGTTGAGTCATTCTCCATCGATAGTGAACCAGCAAAACGCAGTTCATATGTACAAAATCATGATCTATGTGGACACATATGATAAGTAGCACCACTATCAATAATCCAATTTTGATGAAATACCAGATTGTATCGTAAAATCAATGCCTTATCATCAACCAATTCCAAAGCCAACTATACTTGACTTGCTTCATTTTTATATTCGAGAACTTGTTTCTCTTTCTTCAAATTTGAGCTTTTCATTGAATCCGCACCCTTTCTTTACCAACAATTTTCCTTCAGATGAGTGCTTTTATCACAATTCTAACAAGCACCTTTCTCATAGTGCCTCTTTAATTTTGATTGTAATCAAGACTCTCTCTACTTAAGAAACCTTTCCACAAGCAAACACATTCACTTGAGCAACCTCTTGTCATTAGAGCCTCCGTTTCCGATTCAATGGAACTCCCCAAAGATGCCTTCTTTTGGATCTCATCCACAAGCAACACACTATACACCACATCTAAATCAAGAGAATCTTCTTTTTTGCAACTCAATATTGTAACTAAATTGTCATACGATTCCAACAACGACATATAAATGTCACAGCCTTGTCTTCCTATTCCATCCTAACATTGATGCTTTCTAGTTGACAAGTGATGTTGTTGAATGTATTTAAGTGCTCAGAAATTTTGATGCCCTCCTTCATTCTAAAAGATTATAATTTTTCTTCAAGAAAATGTGATTCATAAGAGACTTGGTTTGATACAAGCTTTCTAGCTTCGCCCACAACCTTCCGCCATCTTTTGACAAAGTATGTTGAACAAAACCCTACCCATTAGACACAAGCACATCTTTGGTAAAGCCTTAAGATCTATTTCATCCCAAGCATCATCGGTCAAAGACTCCGGGTTCTTTGCCTTTCCAAAAAATGCCTTATGTTGCCTTTATTGTAGTAACAAATCTTAAGCCCTCAATTTCTAAAGTTTTAAATTTTTCTGGCCATCAAACTTCTCCACCCCAATTCTACTATTCGTCATTTTCCCCAAATTGCCACACAAGACCTTGAAGCTTTGATACCACTTGTAACAACTAGCATTGTCACTCAAAACTGGTTGCTAATTTTGGCAAAAACATAAACACCTTGTGTGCACAACTAATTACCACCAATAGAGGAAAACGTCTCGAGCAAAAAAAAAATGAAAGAAAATAAAATGGAAAAAAATGCACAAATCCACAATCCACAAGAGACAAGTGTTTCACCACAACAAGTAACATCCACGGTAAAAGACGAATACACATTTTTAGAAGAAATAACTTAGTGTAGATTGTAGAGAAATAATCAGTTAAAAATCTAACAAAACATATGCCGAATCACCTTCCTTCCACCTCTAGTACAATCACAAAACCTCTTTCATGTCATTGTCAATGCCGTTGGAAAGCACTCGACCTACTAATGAGAAATACACATGTGCTTCTACATTTTGAAGGAAAGAGATGAAATAACAACTTGGAGTAAACTCCAACTTGAGAAATCTCTTTCATGGAAAAGCCCATTTTTCTTCTCTCTACACCCATTTTCTTCCTTTCACTTTTCTCTCTACACAAAGAAGACCTTTTTACATTTTGTTAAACCATAAAAGACTACATATATAGAAATTATAACTTGTTTATTTCATTGACAACAACATGAATATTTAGAAGAGATGAGAGATCTCTAAGGATCTACAGAGATCTTAACAGATATACATGAATCCGCCTAAGTAGCTATCTATAGTATCCTATACTCCAACATCTCCCCTCAAACTCAAAGTGCTCTGAAAGGAGTAACTTGAGTTTGAAAGGTACAACATTTATTCGAAAGCAAAATCGATGGTAAAATGGCAACGAAACGACGAGTAACATGAGGTGAGTAGGTACTTTTGATGACTTCTAGAATGTGAATTATTGGTACTTCCAATGACTGGCAAATGATGTGGTGGCACTTCTAGTGGCCAGGATTTCAATCATTACTCTTCCAATTGATACACACTTCCAACGACCGGGATTTCAAACATTGCTTCTAGTAGATACACACTTCCAATGACTGGGAGTTCAATTGTCGCTCTTCTGGCAACTTTAGATGTTCTAAAAGTAAAGAAAAGGGAGAGGGGATTATGCCGGCCATAGTCAACGGCAGGTGTCAGGTACTGATCAGATGCTCGGGGCCTAGATCTGATGCACTGGGCCCAAATTTGACGAACAGAGACGGAAAGACTATGGTGGAGATCGGATGAATATTGTCAACAGATCTGGCATTGTAGACAATGAGGTCGGGCAGTGACAACAACGAAATCTTGTTGTGGTTCGACAATAGGTAGTGGGTGGTGTTGCTTCAATGGCAACAACTACGGTCGGGGTTACGACAAAGACGACGGTTGCATGACTGGCCATGTGTTTGGGATGGGCTACAGGTTTGGCGATGTGTTTAGGGTTCTAGCAGCAGTTCAGGATCTAGATCAAATCTGTTCAGAGAAGTTGATCTAGTCATCAGAAATTGAGATGATGGATATGTTGATGGTTAGAGATGAAAAGGAACATATAAGGGAGACAAAAGAAGATGGACAATCAAGATCAGCGACACATGGCTCTAATACTACGTTAAACCATAAGAGACTACACTGTGGAAACTATAACATGCTTATTCCATTGACAATAACAAAAATATATAGAAGAAGTGAGAGATTTGAATATAGATTTAACAAATATTACATGAATCCATCTAGTAGCTATCTATAATAAGTATCTTATACCCTTAACATATTCCAAGAGACAATACTAGTTATAATTCTAAATGAAAGACAAAAATGCCACTGAGGTGGTGATTTTGATATCACCAAGCAAAAATTTAATACTTAGCACACAAGGGAAAACTCTTAGAGACTTCAAAGAGAAATAGTCATCTCTTTACATTTTATAACATATCGTCTTAAAATCTCCTACCTTTGGAGATATAAGTGAAAGTTCCCTCTATCTTAAAATGATGCCTCTCACCAAACATGTAAAAAACTGATCATCTTTACCCTTGGGCTAAACCAAGGTGATAGGCAATAGTTATCCCCAACTATTAGGAGCAATGACCATGAACAACCTTGCCGATTCATCCACTAGGTTGTAGGAGGAAAATGGATATTAGGATGAAAATCACCAAAGTTCAGTTCAAAATTTCAAATACAATGGTAGATCGCCTTAGGATTGGAACACTTTTTTTATTCCAGAACAGGGTCTGTTAATGTTTGGTGCCACCTATTGCATGCCCGGGATCTTGCACCTGCACCACATCAGCACCTAGTGTGCCATCCATAACACCATTCAATTAACGTAGGACCCGTGAAACCAAAATTTTGATGGAATTCCTGCTCCACACATACTCCAACCAAATGGATGGATTTGAACCCCTGACACACCGTGGTTTGTAGCCACGTGCTCTAATCCTCCGAGCAACAAGCCCCTCCCTGTCTCCAATGGATCTGCTCCCGGGAGTACCGTAAAAAAGGAACCTTTTCATGGCCACTATGGAAAATAGGATTCCGAAAATGGAGTGTTTGCTCGTATAGCAAGTAAAATCCTTAAAATTCATTAGACAACGAGTAACTTATTTCTTATGCCAAAAAATTCTAACCATGGATGATAGTAATGTTACTCTTCAAAGTTCATGTATTCAAACAATCCTGTCTTGTCAATGGAAAGCATGTTTCATTTCTACATGGATTTGGATTTTGTGTACAAAAACAGGCTCTAGTTTTAGGGTAATAGCACCTTTTTTTTAGGGGTAATAGCGCCCGAATGATATGCATACTAGTCAACCTTACCTCTATATACAACACTAATTCTGGACAATTTTACCCATACAAGTAAGGGAAGCCCACCACTTTAAATTTTGAAAGAACATAGAAGGAATTTTCAATATAAGTACGAGAATTTTGAGCATTTTAAAAATATGAGTCATCCACCCAGTCATTTTCAACCTTTCAAAAGGCCTCTAGTGTCCCAATCTCTCTCCTCTTCCCTCTTTCCACGTACAACCCACCTGCCACGGTCCCAGCACTTCATAAATGCTCAGGTTGTTGAGGGCCCTCAAAGAGCAGCCGTCCATAACAAACTTGGACCAAAATTCCAGCAGAAACCCTTATTTAGTTGAAGACGGTTGAGAGTATAAATAATGAGTCCGGATTGTCTGCTCGGCTTCGACAGGATTATCCTGTTTGCCGACCTCCTAATTGGTCAAGTTCATCACTAATGTTGTCAGTACTATTGCATTTAATACAGTCAGTGTTGATGTATGCTGAGCTGGACCAATCGGAAGTCAGCAAACAGGAAAATCCTGTTGAAGCCTAACAGAAGATCCGGATTCATAAATAATAAATGAGAAAAACCGGAAACAACTGCCACCACTTCTTTTGTCATGTTAATGGGCCCTTTTCTAAGGGAGCCATGTGGAGTAGGTTACAGACCGATTTCAGCAACTTTCCACTATCAAGAATTATATTTTCGTGTCCCCACAAAAGATAGCGCTATGGATCCGTTCCTTTCGAGGACAACAAGGATCCTAGTCAACAACGAAAGATACTCACACCGTCCAACCAATGCCCACGTTCATGGAAAAGAAGAACGATATTCTCCACCAAGTACCTGTCTCCTTGTTTCATCATCTCATACACGCCCCTAGCCATGAACCAACCATCCGCTCTGCTCAATGCCTTTCCTATGCTTCCCCACTGGGCCCCACGTAAAAACTGAGAATTAATATCTTCACACCATTACGTGGCTGTACCTATTATGATAGTAGCGGTTTAAAGAGCCTTGCTTGACCCGTTTCATCAATGTTAGGGCTTTCGGCGTATTTGTTATTAATAGTTGGTATCAGAGGGAAAACAAGTACTCCAAGGTTGATACGTGGAAAATGCTACGAAAGGATTATTGGAAAAGAGGTCAGAGTGAGCGCCACCACTGTATTTGTTTTATCCACGCTGTCCATCCATTTTTAAAAATCATTTTAGGTGATGAGCACAAAAATGATACCAATCGAATACTCAAGTGGACCACACCATATAAATTGAATTCCTACCGCTAAAAACCTCTTGGGAGGCCACATAAGTTTGGGATCTAGCTGATACTTTATGTTTCCCCTTCATCAAGGGCCGCGTGGCTTTGTAAATAAGTTGGATGGGAAATAAATATCACAGTAGGCCTAAAAAGGTTTCAACAATGGGGTCATTGTCACCACTAATCCTGTGGTGGAGTTCATTGGAGTCTCAGATCGGCTTCCTTTTTAGCTCATAACCTAAAATGACAATTCAAAATGGTTGGACGGCTTCAATAAAACACAAATATCACATAACTGTCCATCTCTACGGCTTCAATAAAACACAAATATCACATAACTGTCCATCTCTACGGCTTCAATAAAACACAAATATCACATAACTGTCCGTCTCTAGCTAGATCTTGATGGGGGGTAGTACCCAATCGGCACTCTGAAGAAACAAGCAGATGATGATCAGGATTCACCAACCATACAACCAACTCCACAACAAGCCTGAATGACCCTCTCATTGCTATTAAGGTCGTGGCACGGCCGTTCCCTTCGACTCTCTCTCTCTTACCTGATGCATAAGGTGGTGTTTTTTTATTTGTATTTCAGATGACTGGGCTGACCAGTTGCACCACTAGACCTCATGTCTCTATAATAAACGAGTCCACCTTTGAATTTGGGACTGTTAGGTTGTGCGAATGGGTCAAAATTCCGCACTGGCTGCCAAATGGATCAGGTCTAGAAACTTTGAAAGTCAACAAGCCAACTAACCCCAAATTAGAGTTTTAAATGGATGAGGTTTGGACCACACAAATGGAGCTGGCCAGACCTAACCTGAATTTGGTTGAGAGCCCGCCTTTGCTAAAAAATATTTAACTTAAAGATACATATTTTCCTTTGTTGTTATAAAAACAAGTTCTAGAATTTGTGGATCTTGATTTGAAGTATCTTCCTTGAATAAGGAAGTTAACTAATTAAGACCCAAAACATACTTAGGGCTCATTTGAATTGTAAGTTACTTAAGATAAGCTACTTATTAGATATGTAACTTATCTTGATTTCTACTTAATCAGCAAATAAGTATGTTTGGCAAACAACATATTTATCATCCAAAAAGTAGAAAAGCATGTTTGGTTTCCAACATCATAAGTAATCATCCCTCAAGTGTATTTGGTCCCCCTCACATGCATTATCCTTCATGTGGGGCCAACCTTTGATGTAGATCGTTCATTGTATGCCCCCCACTAATGTGGGTCATCCATCATGTGGGGCCCACCTTGGATGTAGGCCATTTAGCATTAGGGTTCGATCTTTAATGTGCACTATTTATTAGGTAGGGTCTACCTTTGATGTTGGCCATCCATCATGTAGGGCCCACCATTAATGTTATTGTCTATCATGTGAGGCCCACCTTGATGTGGATCATCCATCATGTGGAGCCCACCATTATTAATTGCCCATCATGTGGAGTCCACCTTTGATGTGGACTGTCCATCATGCCCCCCCTCCCCCTCTCAATGTGGAGCCAACCGTTGATGTGGACCATTCATTGTGTGGGTCGTCCATCATGCAGGGCCACATTGGATGTGGGCAATTCATCATTATGGCCCGACCTTTAATGTGCATCATTCATTATGTAGAGCCCGCCTTTGATGTTGGTCATCTATCAAGTAAGGCCCACCGTCAATGTTATTATCCATCATGTAGGGCTTACCTTTAATATCCAATGCCCATCATGTCGACCCACCGTGCACACCCACAATGTCCATTCATGTGGGGCCCGCCTTGATGTTTACCACTCATACAACCTATTCATGTGGTCACATAGACTAGAATGAAAGTAAAACACAAATATCACCTTGATCCAGCTGTTGTGGACCCCACTATCTAGACAGTGGACATTGAACCAGATCAGGTGGCCCACAATGATGTTTAATTATAGGGCTCTCAATGGGTCGGATCTGGATCGGATCCAGTTGGATCCGACTCGAAGTCCATATATCTGTAAACGAATTCGAATTGGATTCGAATCCAATTCGGGTCCAAAAGGTGATATCCATATCCGATCCATTTATAAATTGTTAGATCCATTTCAGATTCAAAATCCATATAACCATCGGATTCGGGTCTGATCTAGGTCCGAATCTACCCCCATTACAAATCTAAAAAAAATATGATATACAATATATAATATAATATATTTAATTTAGTAGAAAGATGATGCAAATCCCACTATTTACTATGGTATGGTCGACATAGCCTAAAATAATTTGTAAAACTGATGGCCAGCATGAATATAACATACACAACAAGGTGACAATGAGTCGGATCGAACTCGGATATGTTCCTGTGAATCCATATCGGCTCCATTTAAGTAGTCGGATCTATTTTAAGATCCAATCCGGTCCATTTAACTAATTGGACCTATTTTAAGATCCAAATCCGCATTATACAGGATTCAGAGCGAATTGGATCTCGGATCTAACCCGCTCCATTGAAAGTCCTACTTAATTACCTCCACCTTGTTGATTAGGCACACAAGACCTAGATGTAGGGAATGTACAAAGATTAGCTTGGTCCTAAACTAATGTGGGCCCCACCAACAAAAATGGTGGGGACATGCCTACCTTGGAAACCTCCCTAGGACTCATGATGACATGTCTTAAACTCATGTTGTCCATCTAGTGGGTGAGACCCACTATGATGTATGTTTCTCACACCCACGTCGTTCATCCAGCAAGTAAGACCCACTGATGTACGTGTTCTATCCACCCGTTCATCTGTTTTGCCAACCCTATAAAGCATGAGTCAAAAAATGAGTATGGATCCTCTGCTGGCAACAAAACAGATAATTCTTGTTTACTACCTTTTCATTTGTCCACATCGCACTGCATGACGTTAGTGTGATTAGGTTGCACTGAGGGTGTGATGTGATTGTAGACCTATGTGATCATGTGGATCAATGAAAAGGCAACAAATAGAAATTTTCTGCTTTGCTGTCAATAGGAGATTTGGATTTATAAAAAAATAGAGTCGAACCAGATCCCTAGTGGGACTCATTATTGTGAGCCTCCAGCCTTACTCTAGAAATCAGCGAAGATAATGACCCTTATAGTTGAAACATTCCCAAGTAACCACCGTCGAAATGAATGATAAACAATATACTTATTAACTTTTCCTCTCTTTCATCTCTCCTATTTGATTATTCAACTCTTCAACAACTTCTGAAAAGTTAAAAAGCTAAAAAATTTAACTAAAGTGATTATATACTTTTAAGTAAAAAGGTTACTTATTACTAATCATTAACCAAACTTACTTATCTGAAATAAGTTACTTATCTAAGTAGAAAAAGTTACTTATTTGGTAATATCCAAACGAGCCTGAGGTGGGTGGATCCCTGAATGTGGGGTCACGGAGGGGTCCACTGTGATGTATCTTCCTTATATTCAGCTTATCTATCTATTTTGAAAACTCATTTTAGGGCATTATACAAAAAATGAAGTAGATCCAAATCTCAGGTGGACCATAATATAGGAAACGGTGCTAATCGACCGTTAAAAACTTCTCATGGGACCCAAAAGCTTTGGATCAACCTGATATTTGTGTGGTCTCTTCATCCATCTCTTCGTGACTTTATCAACACATTGGATGGAAAATAAACATTCCGGTGGCCCCGACGAAGTTTTTAATGGTCAGGATTCAATCAAGACTGTTTCTTGTGAAATGGTCTCTTAAGATTTGGATCTGCTTCGTTTTTTGGGTCATGCCCTAAAATGAGATGTCAAAAATGGATGGATGGATGGATGGTGTGGATGTAAGGAACACACTTGACAGTCAGCCCCACAGGGATCCTCCGGGGACATCCACCCAAACCGCTCCCGCTTAATGAGGCATTATTTCATTTTGGATGTGCTGCAACCCACGATCACCTGCATACATGGACCGCATTCCAAAATGAGAAGAACCATCCATCTTGCAGGTGCTATCCAAAACGACTCAGGATGAGAGAGACTTGCACTAAACCCATGGTTTTCATCATGAATACTAGTGCAGTTCATGTGGAGAGGTGATGTGGTTTGCAAGACATGGGAGGGAAGGGTGGAGAAGTGCTTGTAAGAGGTCATGAGTTATTTGATACTCTGGCAAAGTGTGATGGTTGATGCTAATGGGCATTGAAAATTTTCACGTGAATACATTATCTTGGTCAAATCATTCAAGTTGTGAGACCCGTGTTACATTCCACTATTCAAGTTGATTTTTAATTTTTGTTTCTAATGTCTAGTTAATAAGCATTGGTTTGTTGAACTTAGACACTAACTATTTTTATTAGGCAGTTCATTAAATATCCATCAATCAGCTAGTTGGAAAATCAAATCAACCTAATTTTTTATGAAAATTCATTTGTATAACCTTCCATGCTCCACCTGTGCAATTTCTTAGGGCCTATGAATCAATCATCTTATTATGCTAAGATGCTGAAGTTTTTCTTGCTGCAGAGACTATGAGAGTTTTGCCTCCGGTTAGTTAAGCTGTGAAGACAATGCTGTATGCATAAGTGATTCAGGATTTGATCCTGGTTGTCTTAGTTTCTAAACCAAAGTAGTAAAAAAAGCAAAAAAATCAAAAGGAAGAGCAAGAGGGCCCACTACTGATGGTAGCAAAGGGGAAGCAGATTGTTCGTATAACCCATAATAAACTCTACAGGGCCCTGTGGGTGCATCCACGGTGGGCCCTATAGGTCTCAAGTGGACCACACCATAGGAAACAATGGGTATAATGACGTCCACCATTGAAGCCTTAACCAGGCCCACAATGATGTTTATTTGTTATCTAACCTGCTCATAAGGTCACACAGACATGGATTAAGGGAAAATACAAATATCAGCTTGATCCTAAATTTTGGTAGCCTCCAAGAAACTTTTAATGGCGTTCAATTCACATTGTTTCCTGCGGTGTGGTCCACCAGATGACATGCTTCCAATTTGGGCTCATGTCCTAAAATGATTTGGCAGAACAAATGAATGAGGTAGACAAGCCGAATACATTATGGTGAGCCCACTGAGTTTTCTCATTCGCTTCGTAGGAAAGGTAGACATGATCACGGTATCACAATCCATAAGCATGCCCGAATAATCTAAATTTTCACTATTTAATGTTCTTATTATTAATGTATACATCGCTCATCTTCATTACAAGAGATCAAAACTGTTTATCACAAAAATGGACAACGCCATTGGAAAGATCTCCGTGAATAACCCCTGGTCACTTACCTAATCATGACTTAAATTGAACCACAAATGGCAAATTAAAATGCTATGGAAGTATTCATGTAATCTCAATTAGAAAAGGACAATGGTCTTGGAATTGGGTCCAAAACTTCTTCACATAAATGTGGGGCCCACCTATGGACAGATTATATTCCCCACATAATTGAAAAAGAAGAAAGAAAAAGAAAAAGAAAAAGAAAAAAAAGAAGATAGGGATTTAATGGTGTCAATAAGACCCTTAAAAAATCTTATCCTACATTAAGGATTAATGGTCCCCAGCCAAATTTGGCCCACTCATTTTTAGAAATTATGGACAGCACTGGACAACAATTTAATTCTATGATGGCCCACTATCTACAACAATTTCTTGCCAAAAAATCTTCCCAAGATGAGCCCAAAAACAATAAAGTCCTTTACACATACCCAGGTCCTTATCCCCTTTCTTCTCCTCCCTTTCTTTCCATAGGATTTTGAAGAAAGCCATTATTCAAGAATACTCCTTTGGCTATCAAAACGGGCAGGCAATCTGATAACATCATCGGATAATGGATTTCTCGCGACCAGTGATCGATAGCGGCCGGCAACCGGCTGCAGCAGTCCGAAATGAAGAAAAAAAAAAAAAAGGAGATGCCACCCGTGGCAACCATCGCAGCCTGCAGCAGCAGCCATGGCCAATAGCGACTACCTGTCGTGCGCCCCACTTTGGATCTGCCTATTTTTTGGGTGCATGGCCTAACATGACCTGGCAAAACGGATGGACGGGGTGGATTTTCCACAAACATCACGATGGCCCCACTTAACTTCCTGGCTTTCGCAGGCAGTCGGCAACACTAGCCAGTTGGTCTCAAAGGTCTATGGTCCTCACCATGATATGTGTGTTTTATCCATGCTCTCCATCCACTTTGCCAGCTGTTTTTAAGGCATGAGCCAAAAACGTGACGCAGGTCTAAAGCTCAAGTGGACCACACCACAGGAAACAATGGGGATTCAATGCTTACCGCTGAAGAATTCTTGAGAGTCATGGGAGTTTTGGATCAAGCTGATATTTATGTTTTCCTTTCAGGTTGGATGACAAATAAACATCACTGTGGGCCTTAGAAGGTTTCAACGGTGGTGGATAGTTCCTTATCTCCACAGTTTTCTGTTTCTATGGTGTGGTCCACTTGAGCTTTGGATGTGCTTCAATTTTGGGCTTATGCCCTGTAATGAGCTAGCAAATGAATGCAGGTTATGAACATTATTGGGCCAGAGCTTTGACGCCTGCTAGCTGGCTCATTATTGGGCAAGAGCTAGCAAATGAATGCAGGGCATCCCCATTATGAATGCTAGCTTTGACACGCATCCCACTGTTAGTACCCACACTCATACTGTTAGTACTCCACCTCTCTTATTCACGGTCAAGATGACCACAAGAAATAATCAATGGTTTGGATCATATAAAGGAAGCCTTAAATATGATAAGGCATACTCTACTTATTTGGTAACAGAGCCACCATTTGTGGGGCATGCCAAGGAAGATAATGAAGCAATTGACAAAGGCAAGTATAATGGAAAAACGTGTGGAGCTGTTGGAGGAACTTTTGGATAAGATGAACACAATTTGAATTGATCCAACAAACACGAAAACACCTCATCTAGCAGCTTTCCCCTGTCATCAATGGAGATTACTCGAGGATCAGATAATCCAACGTTGTGAACCCAAATGGATAGAGCAGCTAAAGGATTCAGGGTTCTAAGTTTTTCGGATTCGAGCTTCTCCCTTTCCCATAAATGGCAAAGAAAATGAAAACGGAGGCAAAAGAGGAAGAAGCGCTGATAAATCAACACTGTTGAGATATCTAAATAGCAACGGAGCTTGGATTAGGTAATACCCCCACCAGGACCCAGTGGGACGGACGGGTACGTGACAGGTCGGTATTGGTGGAGAGCAGGTGATACCCCCACCAGGACCCAGTGGGACGAACAGATATGTGACAGGTCGGTATTGGTGGAGAGCAGGTGAGGACTGCACCTCTGTTTGCTGATGTGACAGGTCTGTCAACACTTCACCAATAACGAGATACGGGCCCCCCTTGCTCTCCACTAATACCAACTTGCCACTTACCTGTTCGTCTCCAGCTGCGTCCTGGTGGGGGTAGTACCTAATCCAAGCTCGTAGTAACGGCAATGAATGGACGGAGATGAGCCCCTCCACATCTCGGTTTGGACACTTTGCTTTGCGTCCATGCTGAGTTTGGACACAATCCACGTCCAGTTGGGAACATGCTATAATTGGGCTAAGAAGATCATATGACGGTATTGTACAAAGGATTAATGGAAGAAACCGTGATTTGTTTGTGAAAGGTTTGGGTATGGTGCCAAGCAATGCACACAAGGGTAAGATTGTTATATCTATAAAAGAAGAGGTTATGTGGGATTTCTATACACGTTTTCCTATTTTCATGAGGTCACGGCTTAGCTTAGGGGAGGCAATATTATTATTATATTCCATGCCCTTATTTAATAATAAATTTAAATTTAAGTTTGAAATTCAAATAATTAATTTAAGCTTAAAATTTTGAGTTTAAATTTAAATTTCAAAATTCGTATCTTTACTAGTTTGTAAAAAATTGCTATATATTCTCCTCTGGTATGAATGGAAAGGTAAGTCGCATTCTGCTGATTTTTTAATGTGAGATGACATCCTTCCCCTCTTTCACGTGGGCTTAATAGGGACTAGGGAGTTGTGTAGAATGTGCGAGAGACTTCCATGCATAGTCCCTTTAGCCTGAAAGGGGGAAGGTTTAGGATGGGATGATAAGCATACACCCAGATCCATAGCTCAAGTGGGAGATTGAGTGAAGATAACCTCATTTCAACACTTGAGGTCTTGGTATCGATTTCCAAAGGGGTGGCTAACATTGTGGTGTGAGTAATAGAGGTGGGTGTACCAACAGTGTGGTGTGCATGCAAACCAAAAAAAAAAAAAAAAAAAGGCTGGGATGATATGCTAAGAAGGATGATATCATGCATTTGCCCGTTTGAGTGGAAGATAAGGATAGGATGCCTAGCTGAACTGAGGAAGGGTTGGTACATGGGTCAATGGAGAAGAGGCTAACAGGATTGGCTCAATATTGATAATGATCAAGGACAGATTGACGAGGGCATCAACATAATAGGTAGGAGAGATTCTCACGGAATGGACATCTCCATGAATCTAATTAATGACTTTAACAATTATAGCATTCGATGTTCATAAAGAGATTCATAATTTACTTGTAGTGTAAGGAAGAAGAATTTGGTATAAAGATTTCTAGAGTATTTTAGAATTTACTAGTGGGTCTAAGAGCTAAACTTGGGTCGGAACATTTAGAGGCTTGTTTGATATGAAGGAAGAGAAAAGAAAATAAAACACCTTTTCCATGATGATACCTTTTTTACTACATTTGATTAGTATAGAAAATAATAGATTAATATGGTAATCACTATACTTTCTGTAGTGAAATTTTTCATGCACAGATATAAGGTGAGTACTTGCTTATGGATATGAGATTTCCACTTGGTAGTTCAAAAGAAGCTTTTTTATATATATATATATATATATATATATATATATATATATATATATATATATATATATATGGGAATCTATGTTTTATTAGTGCTCATGATATTTGTTACTAGAAAATTATTACATTTATCTTTTCTCCTCTTGCAGATTAATAAAATTCTAGAAAGCTTTTGGATTTTTTTTAATTGTTGGGTGAATGTCAAATTAACTTCATTTAATGTTGTTAGAAAGTGTTTCAAAGTTTCTCAAGCCTGTGTAAGGATGCTCTTAGTTTGAGAGGCACCTCATAAAGCTGTAAATTTAAAAATTGTGCAACATGAACAATATTCACTTCAATTTTGTTTTGTATGCTCTATTCTCTTCTAAGAAGCCTGGTTAAACTTGGCAGTAGGCTTACTGTTGAAAAATAAAATACAAAAATGTCATTGCGCTTGCAAAACATCGAGAATATTTTAAAGGCACATACCATTGTATGCTTCTTGAAGACAGTCAAAAGCCTCCTAATTGTGTAAGGGACTCTTGCCACATTGTCCTTAAATTCAAATAAGCCTGACTTAATTCAGTGTTCTAGCAAGCTTGCACTACTCAGCGAAGACTCAACACTAGATGCACTATATGCCCGAAACAAATTGAAAAAAGGAAGAACAAAGAATCGGAGACAAAGTAGTTCAAGCACCTAACTCCATCTTCTTTTATAGGAAGATATTAATTATGTAGTTAATAAAATAGTCACAATATACTGCAGTAATGGCTAAATGCTTTCAGGTTAGAAAACCTTTCAATTCCCTAGGTGGGCTTAGAGATTTTATGTCCTGATATTTACCCCATCAAGCTTGAGGCTTAATGGATAAGTTTATTTGAGAAAAGTTGAGTCATGATCGAGGCTCAATTGCCCGGCCTAACACATGATGAGTCGCAACCATGCGCTTGAGCAACCCATGCGCATGTGCGCTTTGCTCCTAGTTAGGCCACCATTTATATAGTGAAATCTTAAATAATAGGCATATAGAAAGGATGCTTTGTAAACCATATTTCCTATCTACCTCACTTCCAACGTGCGACTAAAACAAGTTGTTCAAAAACTAAAAGATTAAGTAATGAAATTTTAAAAACTAATGCAACACCTACTCGTCCATAGAGAAACTTATATTCAGGTAAACTTGCAATGTGAAAGGTTCCAATGTTGGAAGCTAGAATAATTTATTTATGAGCGAGTAGGTGAGACCCCTGATCCATGGAGGTGGGTGGGACCCTGACCGTGGGGCACACTGTGATGCATATGACAACATCTAGGCCGTCCATCTATATTGAAAGCTCATTTTTAGGGCATGATCCAAAAAATGAAGCAATTCCAAATCCCTAGATGAGCCATAGTACAGGAAACAATGATGATCGACCATAAAAAAAAAAAAACTTCTCGTGGGCCGCAAAAGCTTTGGATCAAGATGATATTGTATGGTCTCTTCATCTAGGTGTTTGTGACCTTATCAATAGGTTGGATGGCAAATAAACATTCCAGTGGAATCCATGAAGTTTTCCTAGTGGGAATTTTATCACAACTGTTTCCTGTGGTATGGTCCACCTAAGATTTGACTAAGCTTCATTTTTGGGATTATGTCCTAAAATAAGCTTTCAAAATGATTTTATATTGTGATCTAAGACACGCACATCACTGTGAGCTCCACAGTCAGGTCCCACACACCTTGGTGGATCCAGGATCTCACCTAATCCGCCCCTGGCTCAACTAGCCTGATTTTGATTCTAGTAGCAGGGTAGATGTGGGGCCATATTAATGTATTTTTTTTATATATCCATGCTGGTCATCTGTTTTCCCATCTCATTTTTAGGATGTGATCTCAACCCTAAGAAGATCCAAATCTCAGGTGGACCATACCACTAGAAACAGTGATGAATGATCATTAAAAAATTTTCGTGGACCATAAAAGTTTTTGATCAAACCTATCTTTAATTTTTCCCTTCATCCAGATCTTCTTGACATTACCAACAGCTTGGATTGCAAATAAACATTTATAAAACCTTATGATGGGCTCTTTAAAATTTTTAATGGTGGGGCGCTCAATCACCCCTGTTTCCAGTGGTACGGTCCATTTGAGATTTGGATCTGCATACTTTTTGAAACCCATCCTAAAATGAACTGGAGAAACGTACACACGGCATGGATATATAAAATATCATCCATGTGGGCCACACGGTAGGGTAACACCCACTAATCTGTTTCCCGGATAACACCTAATACGCTCCCGGAAAAAAAACTGGGAGGTCGGGTGGGATATGTATGTATAAGAGAAGACCCTCGGTCGGGTGTACGCGGTTCGGGTCCTTCCTATGGACGCAAACCAGACTGATGTGTGGAGGGGCCTAACGTGATGTATCTGTTTATCCACGTCATCTATCCCTTTTCCAAGATTATTTTGAGGCATGAGACAAAGAATGAGTAAGATCAAACTATTAAGTGTAACACACCAAATAATGAGCCTGAGTTGCATTAAATGAAGAGTCATTTTGGTGTGGTCCACTTTGATCGTTTGATCTGCCTCATTATTGGTATTCTGACTTAAAATGATCTTAGAAAAGGAATAGACGGTATGGATAAATAGATAAATCACGGTAGGCCCCGTCGAACCGCGTCCCGATCATGGTGGGATATGTATAAGAGAATACCCGTAATGCTGTCAACGTGTCGGGCCGAGGGTCAATGAGTCGCGTATGGGTTATTTTCGTGACGCGTAACTCGTAAATAGATACCCGAGTAGACGGGGCAAAATTGCGCGTACGAATGCGTGGTCAGCTCCAGAAGCGCGTGTATAAATCAAGCGCGGCATGAAGAATCCAATCTTCCTCTCTCTCTCTCTCTCTCTCCTCATTTCTTCCGCCTCGGTTTCACAACTTTTTCATCGAATCATCCAAACGCGACCGGACTCATCTTCTCCGACTTGCGAAGCGTCCGAAAGATTTATCGGACGAAATCAACCACCCGATCGGCCAACCTAAGAAGCATCAGTCCAGATGGTCAAGGAAACGGTATACTACGATGTATTGGGGATCAATCCCACGGCTACGGAGGCCGAGATCAAGAAAGCTTATTACATAAAGGTCTCTTTCTTTCCTGCAAACGCAAAACGGAACAGTGCCTATTTGTGGATTGATTTACTCAGATACATCTCTTGATCGCTGTTCTTCCATCATTGTTCTCTGCTGACAAGTTTCATACATTATTCACGCAGGATTCGCTCTCGATTTTGATATTCAGGATGATATTCTCCATCATCTCTACCTTTTATTTTGATTTGATTTGTTTGTTTATTTATTTGGTTTAATCTCTAGGTCTTCTCATGTCATCGATTTTACATCCGCAGTTTTTAATTCTAAATTTGTGCTTAGCACTGGAAATTTTAGGTTCTTGAGTGCCTATCTCTCGACAGTCCATGTAGATCTAGATATGGATGCTGCTTTTGGGAGGAGGAGGAGGTTGTTATCTGGAACATAAGAGGCTGCACAATATTGAATGGTTCCCCTGGTTGTTTAATGTTAGAAGAGTGGAATTGATGCTTCCTTGAAAGAGCACCGGATATCCCTGTGCCCCCTCTCAGTAATTATCAGTTAAATTCTTTTTAACTGCATACAAGATTATTGGCCAATTGAATTATCACAATTAAGATATTTCCAATAGCTTTTGCTGGTTTCTTCTTCTGATCTCTCTCTCTCTCTCTCTCTCTCTCTCTCTCTCTCTCTCTCTCTCTCTCTTACTTCCACTTCAAAACTTCCTCGGTTAGGCAGGTAAGAATATAGGTTGACCTTTGAAGTTTCCTTACCTCTGCAATTTGGGATGAGCTCCTCTGGTAATCCGCGTCTGACACTTCAACCTCTGTACTCAGCGTCCGAATCGCATCCCTGCGTCCATGTCTTAGGAGAGATATTTTTTGTTATGAAAGATTGGGATCATGCAAAATAACTTTATTATCTTCCCACGAAGCTTCCAAAAGAGTTATCTATGAATCCACAGATTGGGAGTTTTTAGCTCACTGCTGCTTATATTTTACAACGGGTATCACTGCTTGTATGTTGTTTTTCCACATCTCCACTTCCATTCATTTAACTGCTCGGCCCTGGTTGATCTATGCCTACCCATTTCTTTTCAAAATCTATTCTCAGAACTTACTCATCTAATTTAACTGGATGCCTTAGCCATCCTCCTATTTCTTTCTAGCGTGATGTTGAATTTCTTCCATTTTTAGTGCCCATACGGGAGCTTCATATCTATTATCAGTTGCTCAGTGAAATCTATGAAATCATTTTCAAAGCTCTTGCCTGCTTATTGATATCTATTGAGATCCCATTGAAATCTATGAAATCATCGAACCCAAACTGTTTTCAGCCCCCCACAAATTCCCATCTCTATGGGATTCTTCTACCGATGGGTAAAGGAGGCATCAATATGCTAAATGGAAAGGTTTTGTAGCTTTTCTTCAAAACTTTGGTTCTTAAAGAAAAAGTGATTAATGAGATAATATGCGTATGTGTACACAACCAACTAAATGTTAGCTTTCTAGATCATCAATCCAATTGGACTAAGATGTGAGGGTTTCAACTAGTTACTCTAACTTGCAGCAATTTTGCTTAGCACGGTTGTGCCTCATTTCCATACCCACCAGCATGTAATCAAGAGGCTGTTCTATACTTTTTTCAGTGGGAAAGGAATGGCCTGTCATTTTTACCAACAGAATCAGCTTGCACAATGAAATACTTCTATCGACCATCCTGTTTATGGTGAAGGGTCAAGAGGAAATGTTATGTCAAGCATTCACTTCGCACAATAAACTGCACATGCAGTGACGATGTTGCAGTGCCCACCTTGTCAGTGATCCAGTCATTCAAATATCCACCCCATTAGATGTTCCTAATCATCCAACTAGACCTCTGCAAAGTGAGGCTATGCTCAAGGTGTCCGTAGCGGTATTGGTGCGCGTAACGGTGCCCACCGTTTCCGATACGGATACGGGCTGTATCGGCCGATACGCCCCCCGTAACGGTCCAAAATTTTTTTTTTTTTTGCCAAAAAATTCTAAAAAAAATATGGATTAAATCCAGAAAATTCCAAACATCCCAAATATGTATTCATTTATAATTTTGAACATATTTATGGTGGTGAAGCGGTCTACTCTTTGGTGAGAAAGCTGTATCGGGCTGTCTGATGAATTTATGAAGCTGATAACCTGGAATGAACTGCAAAACTTATAAATTCAAATTTCTAACTGTCTATTATAAGTAACACATATTATCCAACCTTTAAACCATAATTTTTTTTTGAAAAAAATGATTTTCCTAATTTTTAAAATTATTCCGAAATTAATTCGAAATTAAAAAAATACAAAAAAAAATAGCAAATCATGTGCATAATCTTGAAATATACATTTTAACATTTTACAATGGCTAGAATATCATATTAAGGTGGAAAAAAAGCTATTAGAGGAAGAAAAATGTATAAATACCTATTTTCGGATTTCTTCGAAAAATGGCTCACGAAGCTTCGATTCATCCAAATTGTAGAAATTGGTCGTTTTAATTCTCCAAAATAGACTAATTGTGGTCGTTTTTAGCAGTATTCGCAGTATCGATTTCGCGTTACGTTTCGCACCCTTGGGATACAGATACATATTGCGTATCAGTGGGAAATATCGGTTGTATCGCGGAATGTATCACACTTTTTGGGAAACATGGGGAAACATTGGGAAATTGATTGAATTTTTCAATGAAACTTCAGGGATTGTTAAAATGGACCTCAATACACACATTTAAATCATAATATGTTTTAAAAAAAGTCCACATAATGGAGTTCCTTTGTAAAAGGATCCTAAGCTATGCGCTATCTGACTGAATTGATGCAACTATTGTTTAAATTGATTCCATAATATATACAAATATAACAAGACATTAATGTAAACATAACCAATGCATTGACAAAGTAAAACAAACAAGAGAGTTGAGAAATATTCTAGTTTTGACTGAATGAGTATCCTCCAAATGCAGTTTTGACTATTAAACTTCAAGGCAATGCAAGCTATCATATATGGCGTAGATCTATATGAGGATTCTATAAAATCTAGAAAATAGCTAGCTGGACTCAACAAACTATGACCCCTACGCAGAGTCAGCTCGAAAGCCCAACGGTTTTTTTTTTGGTAGGGAGGAGAAACTAGAAGAAAATAGAAAAAAAGTCATTTTTTTCTACAAAATGGGGACTCTTGTGTGTCTAACCGATATAGTAAAATAGGCCGATCTGCAAACATTGGTTTTTAGCAAAAGAATAGATTAGAAAAGAAATGGGAGAAGAAAAGTGTGAAAAAATAAAAAAACATCAGATTTATATATATAAAAAAAAACTATCGTTTTCCGACCGTTACGGGGAGCGTAACGGCCGTTACGGGTCAAAATTTTGGGGGCCCCCGTTTTGGACCCCGTATCGCGTAACGGCGTCAGCCGTTTCTGTTATGTATCGGCCGATAAGGCCGATACTTAACCGTCTTGGCACACCTTGGCTGTGCTATAATAGGCTCAGTGTTGATTTTTGTTGGATGGCTATTATCATTCCAATGATGGGTCCCCAAATCAATGGCTTAGTTTACCTGTACCATAGCTGGGTAAGGCAAAGAAATTGCGTTACTTCAATCGATCCAAAAGGGAAATAAGAAACATGAATAATGCTCATCACCCATGCTTTAATCTTTACTATGAACTAAGAAGCCTCAAGTTCGTATACAACGGACACAATTGGCTGTGGTCTTAGTTTTTAGCCACTCGTAATTTCTTTCTTCGGTTTTAATAATATGTTAAGGTATTCATCAAAAGAAAGATTGTGTGATTTTGACTTGCCTATATATATATATATATATATATATATATATATATATATATATATATATATATATATATATATATATATATATATATTGCATTTTGGTTAGCAAGTAACTGTAGTTACTTTCTAATTAGGATTTGGAGGGCTTAAAGTTTGCACAAGTCATACTGATTTAGCAATGTAATTATGGAGTTGAGTAGGTTTATGAAAAGTTTGGATGAGTTTTTGAGTTGTTTTAGCAATTTTCTTGTGGGAAGTTTACATAAATATAAAATCTAATTTGAGATGAGAGAGGTTATTGGAAGTTTTAGCTTGATAGTAACTTGAATTGGAATATTTTAGGGTTAAAAAGTTGGGTTCTATAGTTGTTTGGATTGTTATTAGTATGGAACTTTAGAGGCTGCTTACTTTTATGTGTTTTCTTTGCTATTGACTGAATATTTCACAGTTGTGGTATGCCCTGGGCATATTTGTCCTAAATATTTTCTTCTACTTCAAATTTGTCTTTTATAATTAGTGAATATTTAACACTTAAGTCCAGTTTGGACAACAATTAAGATTTGAAGTTATCCTAGTGAGAAATCTGTTAAAAAAGTTTCTCTTTTTGATAATCTAGTATGCCCCTGCGTAAATAGTACCCATAATTCTAAACAAATTATTGGGTTGTTTCGTCGTTCTGCTACTGCATAAAGCAGTTTTAAATTTATTACTTATTTCATCACTAATGTGAAGTTTATAACTAATCTGGGTCACACTGTTAAGATGACCTTTTAAGCAGTGATTAGGTTGATCCGACGTTTAAATATGTTATTGGTTTCATCACTAATTTGTAGCAGTTTTAAGTTTATAATTTATTTGTGTCACACCATTAAGATGACCGTACACAATGATTAGGCGGTCCAATTGATCATTGATTTGGACCATAAATCATCTGGGCCCAACATTTTGATGGTCCAACTCCCAGTAATCCCTTTGTTCGAATGATTCTTACCATTCTATGAATGTCCAGAAAATGGTCTGTGTTGTAGAAAAATCCAGTCTTTGATCCAGACCATTCATCATATGGCCCGCCATGGCGCCGCCCATCTTTTACCCCCCATCCCTTACAAAAGTCACTTTGATTGAATGAATTGGAGTATATTTTAGGGTTAGAAAGTTGGTTTTTCAGAGTTGTTTGAATTTTCTCTTCTACTTAAAATCTATCTTTGGTAAGTACTGAATATTTAACAATTTTCACATATTCTGGTGATTGATTGCCATGATTGACTATTTCATATCTGTCTTCTCTTTGCTGCTTCCAGGCAAGGCAGGTCCATCCAGATAAAAATCCAAACGATCCTTTGGCTGCACAAAATTTTCAGGCAAGTGTTTCCTTCACAATAGCACGATAAACATCCATTATCTGCCCTTTTTATTAACATGCAATGGCTATAAAATAAACCAAACATTTAGATCATCGTTTCTAATAGAAATTGAAGCCTTGACAAAGTATGAATTATGAATCTTCAGTGTAATTATCATATTTTCTAGCATCTGTGCAATTTTCTTTTTCATTGCAATGGATATTAAGTTTGCAAAATGTTCTTCCAAATTCGTGTGTAGTCATGCTTATTCATTTCTATTGTGAGTGATCATAGGAAGAGGTTGTGAGGATTAAACTTGCAAGTGCAACACACGTGGTGATATGAAGAATATTTTGTGTTGGTTTGAAGCAGATGGTTTACAGAACCATGCTCATCCAGATGTATGTGCATGAAAAAGGGAATAACGGGTTTTGATAATGTGCAGGGCCTCTAACAGTAATTGCAGACCATGGGCAGGCTTACATCATCTGGTTGCAATATAATGGTGCCACACATGTATGTAGCCACATCAGATCATGATCCAACAGATGTAAAGCCGTCCTTGCACTGGGCATCCATAGCATTTGAATCCAAAAGCAAAGTATTGAGTGACCATGGATGTGGCCCATGTGGGAGTTGAGAGAAAAATATCGATATGAGGGTCACGTTTCGTTGCACAGACGGAGGAGAAATTGAGAAAGAAAAACATAGCTTATGTGTCTTCTTCTTCCTCTTATTCTTCTTCTCAACTTCAAAGGGAGTGAGTGATGGAGGTTTCTTCATCTTCTTCTTCTTCTTCTTCTTCTTCTTCTAGTTTATATATGTTGATATGGGGGAGAACGAGAGGGAGAGAGAGAATGGAAGGGTTGTTTATTTGGGGGTTTAGTAAGGGCCAAGTACATAATCGGCGCTCTTAAGGAGGGGGTAAATCCCATCTGTCTGTTATCTCTAAGGCAAACTGCAAAATCTGGAATGTACCTCATGACGCAAATGGTGGGACTCGCCTGCAAATGAACTTAATACCCTTTTAGTTCAATATAAACAGGCCTTTTATCCTTTTGTAATCTGAAGATCAGTGCACTGGAAAAAATAGTTGTGGGAATTTTTTTTTTGCCCCTGCTACTTGCGCTTATAGTAGAGATAACATGCGTAACCTGTAGCCAATGCAAGCATCAGATCTTTTATGAAATTTCAAAATTCTGAACATAATCCCTGCAACCCAATCTAGTTTGCATTTGCCATGTAATCTTCAGAAGAGTGGAGCTTCAAGTTGATGAAACTGTGGTATATTTAAGGAACTGAACATTCAAGTCGTTCATTGTTAAGGAAATAAAAGGAGAATTGTTAAGATCGACAATGGGCAACCTTTCTCTAAAGATGAATTCTTGCAAATGCTGCCTAACTTATTACATTTTAAAAAAGTTAAAAGATCAAAGGGCTCATAGTTACCCTCTTATTCTGGCATCACATGTTGTTATGAGAAGTCTTGAGTTTGAGAATTTCCTTTCTGTTTGTTTGGCCATTAAAGTTGTGTTAACTTTCTTGTTCTCGCTGTGGTTTCAGGTTTTGGGTGAGGCTTACCAAGTATTAAGTGATCCAACACAACGACAAGCTTACGATGCTTATGGGAAAGCAGGCATTTCAACGCAAGTTTTTTCTTACTTGTCAATAATTTTATAATTTCTTTTTCCTAAAAAATTGAAAGGGAATGGAGTCCTTACATGCAAGGTTCAGAAATTCTGTATCGGATTGGTTGATACGGCTTTGTTGATCTGTATCAGCTGTCCGGTACACGATATGGGGTTGAAATGGCCCTCCCTTAAAAGCAGTGGTTGTATCGGCACTGATCAGCTACCCCATGTTGGTTGTGGGCCAATGTGCCTTCCTTCTTCGATCTCCCCCTTAACATTACAGGGGTAAACCATCATTTTTTTTTCAACTTCTTTTTGTTGTATTTCTACACGATGGTCCTTAAATGACAATTGAAAGAAGGCTTTCGTTCTGGAAGAGAAGATACCTTTTCCAGCTTTCCTTGGCTTAGCAAAGTGTTGCTAGCTAACTTCCGGTTTATCACCATTCTTTATTCAGGATTCTGGCCTCTGTGGCCATGAAAATTGGAAAAAAAAAAATCAGTGGGAGTTCTCATGGGTTGATTTGAGCGATAAAAGGGGATTCCATTTAGTTAAATGAAGCATATTGTAAAAATTCATGATAAAAGTTATGGCAGAAGTTTCATGCTGGCTGCCAATTAGTTGGATAAGGCATTGATTATGATGATGATTTAGTTAAACAAGCAATGTGCAATGGTTGAAGAGAGCGGGGCCTCAATATTGGTAGGATAAGAGGGAAATCAGAGCCTTTTATACAAATGGTGGTCTGGATTTATCATTGAAAAGACAGCCTCTATAGAGGAGAGTGGTTAATGAGAAATATGGGGCTGCTAGCAATGGATGGGATCCCTGCTACCAAATGGAGTCACCTGCTAAATTGTTGAAATGCATTTGTCGATGGGGGACTCATCTAGGCCATGTGGCCTAGATGTTGGAGGATTTAAGTTTTGCGGTAAAAAAGCTGTGATAAAATTCGCTTTTCGGAAGACCATTGGGTAGGCAAAAGTCCCCTAGAAACACTCCCAAAGCTTTATTCGATTTCAGTTAACCGGATCTAGCAATTCAGATTTGCGGAATTGATAGGGGGCAGTTTGATTTGGAATACTCCATTTAGAAGATACCTCGAAGAAGGTGATTTTGCGCATCCACAGGGATTAGTCTCGCCTTAGAAAGGGGTGGGTACACCCTGTTGTCGTTAAAAAAAAAAAAGATACCTCAAAGAAATCAAAGATTTTCAGCGGCTGTTGGGTTCTCTCCAAGTGGTTGCTTTTGGAGTATTATATGGAGGGATCACAGAAGATGGAAATGGAATGCTTTGGGAAAATTCTCAGCCTAGTCCTTCGTTTAGTTAATTGCATCATATTCTTTGTTCCATCATTTGTGTGGCAAGCGTAGGTCCTCCCTAGAGTGGCTGTGGTTGTTTGGGCGGGTGTCAAGGATAAGATCCTAACGGTTAACCATCTCAAAAATATAGGTATTCATGTCAAACAAGTGCATCGTGTGTAAGGCTGATGATGAATCTGTTCACCACCTCTTCCTTCACTGTCTGTTGATGATCAACCAGAGAATTCCTAATTCCAAAAATGCTTCAAACAAAAATTTGGAGTTCAAAGACAGGACAGGCCGATAGACAATATTCTTGCAGAAGAATGGTTGGATCCACAATCTAATGCATGTGAAAAGCACAAATATGATAGAGTATTGTGTTTTACATTTTTTTAACCTTTTTATTTTTATTTTTAATTTTTGGTCCAAAAATTATCCATTACAGGTGGTCAGGTACAACTTGTGTTGTATTGGTTTTGGGCTGAGTCATGACACGCCCCGAAACTGATTTTCGAACCTTGCATGCATGCTTGTGTGTGTCTTGGTGTCATCATCATCTTCATCGAAGCGTTATCCGAACTAATTGGGATTAGCTACATGAATCCTGTTATACCATTCCACTCTCTCATGGACCATATCCTCAGTGTACACACACACACACACACAAACTATGAGAACATCAAGTTTTAGTTGTTTCTCTCAAAAATATATTAATTTACTTTTGTTTAAAGAGGACTGACAATTGCATGATGCCAATGCATTCTACAGTGATGCGATCATTGATCCAGCAGCGATTTTTGCAATGCTCTTTGGAAGCGAGCTTTTTGAGGAATACATAGGCCAACTTGCTATGGCATCAATGGCTTCACTTGACATTTTCACAGAAGGGGAACAGTTTGATGCCAAAAAACTGCAAGACAAAATGAGAGTATGATTGCTTAACACGTACTTCCAAATGGACTTCTTTGATTCTTTACCATGTTTCCAATTTTGGTTATTTATCAATTGCTTCATATAAAATAGTAAAAGAATTGCTTCTGTTTTTTCTGTTTCCTTTGTTGTTGTTTCATCTTGTTCTTTTAGTGAATTCATCTAAAAAAAAAAGAAAAAGAAAAAAAAAGATGATTGAATGTGCAGATATGGGGTACAGCTTCTAGAATAGCTAGGAGTTCTAGAAATATGGAAATGCATGGAGCTAGGAGCATCTCAGCTTAGTACAAAAATTAATAGATAAGTAAATAATAAAACATCATCCTTTAACCCTCCTCCCCTCCAGTTTTGAGCGTCTGTGGGGATGGGCAGTTGTTCCTTAAGCCACTAAAGAAGCAGCCTTCGACAAAGCTTGGTGTCATGTCAACAAATTGATGATGTCGGGTGTCAAAGAGTAACTTCCACATTACTGACAGAAACTCTCTCTCTCTCTCTCTCTCTCTCTCTCTCTCTCTCTCTCTCTCTCTCTCTCTCTCTCTCTCTCTCTCAATGATTTGCACCTATATGTCAGTCAGACGTGGTTTCCTTGTTGGACCTATAAAACACAGTATCATTAATAATAAGCTAAATCTTACATTTCTATTGGCATTGCTCCAGCTTTGAGGTCGCTTTTGTTGGTCCACCGGCAATGAACCGGTTTCACACTTGATGTATAAAGATGGAAAAGGAATTTAATTTCAAAGGAAAAGAGAGATGCATAGAATTAAGAGATCAAATTCCCTTCCAATAGTCCAATGTGCTGTACAGTTTATGTATTTGCCAAACAATGGACTCTGTTGTATGCTGAGACAGCCTACTAGTCTAAACTGTTATAAAAAAAAAAAAAAAAAAGAACCCTCCAAATTGATTGAAGGGGACACTGGATATTGATCCAGCAACCTTCTAGTCTTAATCAACTATAAAGGAATTACAGTGACATATGCTCAAGCAGAAGAGAATCAACACATGCTTGAAATAAAATTTACTAATGTTGAGAATAAACTTTATTCAGATTAAATCGTCATCTCATTTTGGCTAGAAAGTGACATTCTCTTCCTTTTCTTTTGAAGAGAGATTCCCTTAATCTTCTCTCTTCATCTAATAAATTCCTCCTTTAATATGGCTTGGGTCATGCCGAAAACAGTGGAAGAGTTGCTTTGGGCGTGGCATGGTGGAGGGATAGGTATACATCACAAATTTTTTTGGCGGTTACTCATTTTAGCTGTGCTCTGGGTTATCTGGGGATCTAGGAATGGGCGGTGCTTCCGGAATGTGGAACTGGGGCTGTTTGAGGTGATCTCCAATGTGTCAAGGCTTGTAAATGAATGGGTGTGTTTTGTGAAGGCAGCCACGGCTGCTTCCCCTTTATAGGTGCTCCTATGTGAGTCTCAGGTGTTGTATTCTTTCTTCGCTTTGCGAGCTTTTTAATAAATTGCTGTTATCTCTCAATAATTAAAAAAAAAAAATCATATGAGGATTTCTAAAAGCTATTACATTACACCTTAAAAATAGGATTAGGTTGGTGAAAGATTTGCTTACAGTGCATTCCTAAAACTAAGCCAATCCAAATGAGAAATAAATTAAAACAATCTTTGAACAATAACACTAACTACTTAAAGGACTCTTAGCTACTTGCTACTAAAGCTAACTTAGAAACTAACTCTGACAAGACCAGGCAACTGACCCAATTATGGTTAGTTCCTAACTCTAGTACCCCCAGGGACCTTTTCTGGGTCATGGAGTGGCCAATTTGACTCCTGGTGGACCCAGCATTATGGCATCATTAACAAGAGCCAAATTCTTGTCGCAATCCTATCCTGTAATAGTAATTCGGTAATAACTTCTTCATTGCAAAAAAATGCACCTATTGGAAAGATAATTTGATAAACTGCCTAATGGTATTAATTTTGCTCCATTCGGATGTTGTTTGGCTGCCAAAAAGTAGCCCACAAATTAACCCTCCTCCATGATGAGATGGTGGAATTCCATTTTCTTTACCTTTAAAAAATGATTGGACCTCACTTACCATGATGCATCCTGCATTCCTGCTACATCTGGCAGCCTGATTTTGTGGATGGAACAATGACTGTAACCAATGGATTGCGTACATGCCACTTGGTACCTCCCCAGCTCCCTCAATACAAAACCATTTTGGATGTTTTTATGAAAATAATGATGAATGGAGATTGATTTTGAATTTCGGAGACTTAATGCTTAGAGTTTAATTTGACCGAGAAAAGAATTATAGCTTCTAGGTTTAACTCCAACGGATCTTTACCTGGGTGGCAATCTTCAAAGAAAAAAAAAAAAATCTTGGCATTTTAGCACATGGAGATTCAACCTTTATGGTATATTCCTTTTTAGCAGGAATTGTGAATACCACCATGGGATCCATTGATGGTAGATGGGATTACCTCCAGGATGTTGGAATAGTATATGTTAGCTGATTTCATGTGTACTCATGCTGAGGACCAAATTAGTCTCAGTTCTTATTATAATAAATAAGTAGGTTTTACACACGTATACAAATATGTGCATAATGTAGATGATGGACGTTTGTGTTGAGCCTGTGGAAGTTACAACCTGGCATGTGCATTTTCTTTAATCGTGGCATCATTTGTATGGGAACTTCAACCTACAACATTTTATTCCGATCAACTTGGCAGTTGTTTATAAAATCAAAGCCATGCAAATGTGTCCTAAATATTTTGTGGAGCAGAAGCCAGGGTGGTTCTCTCATCAGGCGGGCTAAACTGTTGAAATCAATTAGCAGCCATTGGTCTTGGTGTCTGTGTTCAGGCCAGTTTGGATTGTTCTAAATTTCTTTCTGAGTTATCTTAGCAGCAGTTTGTTCTACAGGTTAATTGGTTTAATTTGACTTAATTTATGTCAAGTGTACTGTTTCTTAGTGCCTGCATATCAATCATCACATTCTGCTAGAGTATGAAATAAGTCTCCAAAAAGGAAAGGAGATGACTGTCCGAGAGTTATATGGCAGTCAGCAGCGTTGTATGCTTGACACACAGACACTTGAAAATTATACACATGAAACATATTTACTCGACCTAAACCAACAAAATTATGCAATTGCTGTCTCTAACTCAGAATCTTAAATAATAATATTGTTTGGACGTTTCTAACCTCTGATTTGTAGACGATTGTTGGTTTAAACATGAACATTGGATATTTTTTACTTTTAACCGACCAATTTGATAGCTAGATGAGCAATGACCCTAGTTTTAGTTCATGATACATATAAAAACAGATCCATAATTTGAACTGTTTAATTTGAATAGTTGTATGCATGTATGCAATTTCTAAGTGCTCCTAAGGAATTTCAAGTGCTTTCTTGTCTTTATCAATCTTCCAGAGTACCAAAGTTTTTCTCCCCTATTTCCTGGATCTGTTTTGCCTCTGTTTTGACTAACAACCCAGCATGTGTTTGCATCTCTGGGGCCCACATGCTGAGTGGTATGGTGATCGGAACCATCCATATTGTGGATATGGCATAAGGTGCACTTTAAGAAAATTATGCTGAATGGGTGATTTATTTATTATTATTTTTTATTTTGAAGATTGGCCGAATGTATATTTTGATCATCACCATGTTTAAATGAATTTATAGTATTGAAGAGAAATTATTTCATGGCCTCAATTAAACTGTAAAAATCAAAGGTTAGGATCAGTGTTGAAGTGTGGTTTTGTGGCAATAGCTTACAGTATGAAAGAGAATATGGACGGTTGTGTGGGACACGTGACCAGATCTGTATGGGGTCGGGTCCCACTGTGATGTATCTGTTTATCCAAGCCGTCCATCTCTTTTCTCATGTCAAGGCATGGTCCCAAAATTGAGGCAGATCCAACGCTGTAGTGGACCACACTAGAGATGACTCTTGCATTTAATGCAACCCAAGCTTACTATTGGTGTGGTCCACTACATCGTTGGATCTGCCTTATTTTTTGGCCCATACCTTAACATGATCTGAGAAAAGGGATGGATGGCTTGTATAAACAGATACATCACAGTGGCCCACCACACAAATCTGGTAGGACGCTTAAAGGTCCGACCAAGGGTCGAACGTAATCCGCGTCCTGTGAGCCCAACAAGCACCCACACACGTTAGATCCTTAGTTGCGACAGTAGCAAAAAGAACCCTTTCTTTCCTCTTAAGCACTCTCGAGAGGCTATGATTTCATAAGTTTGAGCACAATAATTACCATAAGCTTTGATTTTGAGCCATGTGAGGCCCACTGTGATATGTGATTACCATCCAAACCGTCCATTAGGTATGATAGCCTATTTTAAACCCACACGTCTAGACCCAGCCTAATACATGACTCAAGTGGCCCACACTGAAAGGAATAACGATGGACATCATGTAAGCCTTATCTTAACTAATTGGGGTCTGATTATTGTTCGGATTCATGTTGAAAGTGTTGGCATAAGTTTGATGCTGGCTCCCAACCTGATGCAACCCTCCTCCTTTGTCTGGGCTGGGGCTGGCACCGAGAGCATAAAGCTCCCACAGGTGCAATGTAATAATTATGACATCAGTTGATTACAATCAAGCATCATCTAATAGTTTATTACATAGGTTTCTTACAATCAACCTTTCCAAAAAAAAAAAGAAAGAAAGAAAGAAAAAGAAACAAACAAACAAACAAAATATCAACGAGTTAACCACCATAGAAACTCCCAAATGAAATATGGCATCCACCATATTGTTCATGTGCCATCTCTTTGCTAAAGCCACCTTAAGGTGCAACGAGGTTGATGTGCGCGTCAAGTATCTTTCATGTGCTGGTGGCATCTTGTGTGTCGAGAAGGCCAAAAATGGCTTGTGAGAGAGTACACTTGCAGTATATGCTCGAACTATCTGGGGCCCATCGTGATATGTGGGTTCCATCTAACCCATCCATTAGGTGAATCCTCATATATTAAGCTTACATTAGAAGAGCAAGCCAAACCTACAACTCAAGTGGGCCATGCTGAAGGAAACTCTGGAGGTACTTTGGGAGGGTGATGCCCACCATAGCATCTTTCAAATGAAATGTGGGGTCCACCACATTTTTTTATGTGCCAGCTCTTAGCTAAAGACACCGTGAATTAGTAGGAGATAGTTGGATGATAATGGTGAGGAGAAAAGAGGAGTAGAGTGAGAGAGAAGAAGAGAAAAAGAGTAGAGTTTAGGGAATGTTGTGTAGTGAGTTTCATACCCTCACACACAAAGCTTTATTAAAATAAAAGACTATGGTACATTGCAAGAGAAGAGGAAAAAGTACACATGCATTTACAATAAAAGGCAACACACGTAGCACAATAACACTACACACACACACACACACACACACACACACACACACACACACACTCTCTCTCTAGACTCCCCCTCAAGTTAGAGCATAGATGTTGATCATGCCCAACTTGTCACGAACACGATGAAGAGCATCTCGACTTAAAGACTTTGTAAGGACATTTGCAAGTTGATCGCTAGACCAAACAAAAGAAATGATGATTTCTTTAGAAGTTACCTTCCCCCGAATAAAGTGACAATCAACCTCAATATGCTTGGTTTGTTTATAAAAATCAGGATTACGCGCAATATGTATGGTCGCCTGGTTGTCGCAATGAAGAGGAATTAGAACCAGAAGGAGAATAGCCAAGTTCGTTAAGAAGGGTACGAAGCACACAAGCTCACATGTCGCATGATCTATAACACGATATTCTGCTTCAGCCGAGGACCGAGCAACAACCAATTGTTTCTTGCTTTTCCATGTGACAAGATTGCCACCTAAAAAGGTATAGTATCTGGACGTAGAGCGAAGATCATAGATAATACCTGCACATGGGAGCCTAAAAGCATGTTTTGTTGTAAGAAACCAGTGTAACCATCCCATCCATCCCATCTATCCATTCAACCATCCAACCTTCCATCCAGACATTCATCAATATTTCAAAATATCGTCAAGACAATATTTCTCCTAAAAGTCATTGACAATTGGAAAGGAAATGAAATATTGTGGACTGATATTATCCATTTTGCAATAACGATAATATCGCAACATGATCATTTTTTTTTTTTTTTTGTTTGAAAGATAACATATTTTTTTATAAGCAGCCCGCAAAGTGGAAAAAGAGCCATGTGCTCATAAACAGTCCGCAATATGATTGATATTGTTGTCAGTAATTTGAACACTGCATACAACCATGCACTCATTAAAAAAATTGAAATGGAATTTTTTTTAATAAACAAATGTTTGGCGATATCGATATATTGGATATTATTGAAATATCATCGATACACAAGTGATACGAGTGACACCTGTAATTTACACAGTTGAAAATATTGAAGGAGCAAGTGACACCTAGAATTTACACAATCGAAAATATTGGTGCTACATTTAAGATACTTACTGATACATCGCTGATACCTGGAGTTTTTTAGATTACTTGTGTTATTTGGTATCACTACTAGTGTTATAGGTATTGTTGAGCTAGAGATATGGATAATATCGGAGATACTCTAAACAATGCATGCCATACACCCACCCTTGTAGGCCCCACACAACAAGTGGTTGTAGAACTAGCTTATTCTACAACGTTGCATGGGAACCACCTCCCAAAAAGAAAAAAAATGTTGAAAAATTCCCTAAATCAATCAAAAATAAAATAAGACATTAATTAAAATTCAGATTAAGAAATGTACCTCTATTTAGCTTTAAATCAAGCAAAAAAAAAAAAAAAAACTAATCTTGGGCTCCACTTCCATATGAACATGAAATGGGGGAAATCTCCTTTCTCCTTTCTTTGGGCTCCAATGCCCACGAAAATTTAGATGAAGGATCTTATAGGGCCTATCGATATTTTATCTTGAATAGTTCCAAATTGAGAGCATTGAATCTCTGATTTTTTTGGGTGGTGGAAGTGTCGTGCGGTCAAGTGCTTTTGAAAGCTCTCTTTCGAATAGCTTTTGTTTTATGAAAGCTACATTCCAATATTAGTTTGACACCATTTAAAATGGCTGTTCGCTCTTCAACCCTACACTCAGCATGCATGTGATTCTATAGATATGCGCCATCCACAATACAACTCAAAGTTTGGATGGTCTGGATAGCTGTACTTTAGTGCTGCGTGTTAGGAGTATGAATCACAACTATTTTTAAATAGGTGCTGAACTAACACCACGAAATACTTTAAATTTCTAGCTTAAACCCAAAATATACTGTGGTGTATGCTACATGCTACACAGTGCATAGTGTACTCTCCTTAGCAAATAGCGTACACTACATACAACTTACGCTATTTGCATGTGCTACGTAGTCCTATAGCTATGCCATGCGCTATGCTATGAATGCTATTCAAAACACTGAGTGATCCCCTTGATAGGGGAAAAAAACTATGACTTCTGATAGATCTTGATGTTAGAGTAATGGTCTTTGAGGATCTTTTGGCAAGTTTTTTACCGAGTTATTTCAGATCTAGAGAAAATAAAATAAAAATCGTTTTTGCCTTTTGGTTTGTATGGATCAAAGGGGGATTTTTTAAGGCATTAGTTTATCCGTATGATTATTGTGACTCCAAAAACTGAATCGTGATTATCTGTTATGTATTGGAGGTTTGGTGAAGGTTTTTGTCATATAGGTTTGCCCCCCAAGTCACTTTTTGCAAATTTTGAGGTATGTTTTGCACCAAGTGGATGTGTGGCAGGGTATTGGGATCAGTGACTTTTAATGAGACTTCTCGGCATGTAGTTATGTGCAACTCGTGGTTACCACTAGTTTTTGTGTTGCAGTTGGTGTCTTCTTGAGCGCATGTCTAGTGTGGACTGGATATGCAGTGCTGTTTTTCATTTATTGGGGTTGATTATTTGCAATGGAAAAACATAGTTCTTCAAATGATGGGACCTCCTCAAGTGTTAGTGGTTCCTTGAGAATAATGTCAGGTTGACAGGTTCAAAGGGAACCTTCAGAACTAGTGTTTTAGAACACCTAGGATTACATATTACCATTGTCAAATGTTATGACGAGAACTATCTTGAATGGTCTAAGGCAGTACTGGGGGAAAAACAGAAGTTGGGATATGTGGAACAATATTCATATAGCCGACCCCAGTTAATTGGGATGAGGCTAAGATGATGATGATAAGTGGTGAGAATATCATTAAAAAGGCAAAGATCCAATCAATGCAAAAGAGAGGAACTCCTCTCAAAGGTCCATTGACATCAGCCCTAGACCCCGAAACCCATAGTTGATTGTGGAGAACCCCCTCTTTTTTTGCAAGTTATCAGCTGAGTCATTAACTGATCAGTGAGTATGGTGAAATGATGACCTTGGAGACACAGCTATATCTCTGGCCTCTTCCAGATTCCCAGCAACTTTCCAAGGGAAGTTACCTGATTCCAACCATCTAATGACACAAAATGAATCCCCTTCCACCACCAGTGGGCCGGTAGTTTCTCTAATTGACCCATTGATATGGCCCGTCTATGTATTTCTATAATATTGTGACTATTTTGCTGATTCAGTAAGAGGAAATTTAATCCAAACACTTTCCTCATATTTCTTATGATTTGGAACATAGTCAAGATATTCTATCTTTCTCTAGTCAATATATTTCTATTTTGTTGGAGTGTTATATGGAACTTTTATCGATCCTTTGTATGTGTTTTTTTCCTGGTATTTTGTATACTTTGCAAGTAAACATTTCTTTACTATAGGTTGTTCAGAAGGAAAGAGAAGAGAAACTTGCAGAAATATTGAAAGATCGGCTCAACCAATATGTGCAAGGAAACAAAGATGCCTTTAGTAGTCATGCTGAAGCTGAAGTCTCAAGGCTCTCCAATGCGGGTAATATTTTGATCCTCATCTTGCTTTTAGCTTTTTCTTTTTCTTTTTTTCTTTTTTTTCTTTTCTGAATCTTGAGTACTGTGTAGTCTGTTTGGGATAATTGGAGGCCACAAGCAGCTACGCCCTAGTTTTGGTGAACAGAATTTTCACCAAGTTCAGACATAAAAGTTAAAAACTGCTGCTTCATAGTAGTTGCACCTTTTGTTTATTGGTTGAAAATCCCATTACATGCTTGATAATGTTTCAGTTCAAGAGTTCGATGTAGGTCCACTCTGTCCTATACAAACTGGTCCTCTATTTTCTGATCTCAATAAAAGAATCAAGTGTGAAATATATGAAACAAACATAAAAATTGTTGGAAGACAACTTCATTAGGTTTTAAAATCATGTTGGATACGCATTTTTTCTTTTGGTAAGAGTCTTTTAACTAAAATGGAACATGAAGTTGATCAGAATTCAGTCCTTACTGAATCTTTGAAGGATTGCAATCCCATCACTCCGCAATTTTAGGTTGAATGTACATTTACCAGAAGCAGCAAGAAGCGGGAGTTGGTGCAGGTGCAGGAGTGGTCACAAAAAGTGTAGCATATTAACATGAGCTCTTTCAGCTCCCAAAGTTTCTGAGGATCGCGATATTTGAGATGGTGGGGGCAGGGCTATTTGGGATTTGAATGATTCTGCTCTGCTCAAATTGAATCTTGAAATCCAAAACATAAAATGACCTTCATTGTAATTGCAACATTTTCTTTTTTGTGTATTTTACGCAGGCAATGAGTTTGTGCATGAAGCCATTTGTGGATTGCTTGCATTTAAGAGTGCGAACATGTTCTTACTGGTGGCATTTCTTGAAAGTGCCCACTGGTTCTTGGCCGGCACATGCATCCATATGCCCGTGTTGTGTGCTGTATGGGTGCAGATTATGTTTCCTAGCAACTTTTAGCTTGCAACCAGAACAAGCCTGGCTGCCTCATTGACCAGGTTGCCTGTTCGTGATAATAAATGATTAACTGGAATTCAAGCCATCAAATGGATGTGTCTGCAACATTTGAGCCTCCAAAAGAATTCTTTTATGGATTTTCTCGTCACTAGTATGAAATACAAACATCCAATATTTCATGCCTCTTTCTCTTTTGAGTGGGTGATCAAGTGAGAGCATGCGATTTTGAAAAAGCATCCCAACTGAAATCTAGAAACTTTCTCTAGAAAACATTTTCACACTATATATATTATCAGGAATCTTTTAGCTGCTATTGGAATTGTGTCTAAAAAATATAATTCTGGTAACTACTATCATGCATGAATTTGGAATAGTTTGGAATTCTTACAGTGGAAACTCACAGGTCGATTTGTGAACTGAGTGGAGAAAGAACAAGCTATCTCTTCGTGCCGATAGTATGTGAAGAGCCTCACCAAACGTTTTTAGAAGAACTATCAGAAATTTTGGGATTGTGTGAAGAACGATGTGGTAGGCTTTATGCAAGAATTCTTCGAAAAAGGCGTAATAGCGACAAAATTAGGGGCTACGTTCATTGCTATGGTTCCAAAAAAAGAAGGTGCTGAATGTTTGAAAGACTTCCGCCCTATCAGTTTGGTACATGGCCCTTATAAGATTCTAGCGAAGGTGTTGGCTTCCAGATTTCAAAGGGTATTGGATAGTGTTATTTCGGAATCACAAGGGGCTTTTGCGGATGGTAGGCAGATTATAGATTGTTCTCTTCTAGCCAACGAATGCATCGACTCTTGTTTCAGAAAAGGGAGAGAAGGGAGTAGTGTGCAAGCTAGATATCGAAAAGGCATATGATCATGTCAATCGGGCGTTTCTTGACTACATGCTGCGGAGGTTAGGATGCGGACCAAAATGACACTCTTGGATTTAGAAATGTGTGAGATCGGCAAAATTTTCCATTTTGGTAAATGAATCTCCGAAAGGTTTTTTTTGCTACGTCCCGGGGCCTGCGTCAAGGAGACCCTTTATCTCCTTTCATCTTTGTCACAATTATGGAAGCTCTTAGTAGAATGATTGACAAAGGAGTTCAAGTCGGTTTCGTTAAAGGTTTTGGGGTGGATAACTCAAAATTTCAGATTTCGCACATCCAGTATGCGGATGATAACCCTTCTCTTGTGCAAGGCGGACAGTTTCTTTGTGCAAAATCTTCGTGCCATTGTAGTTAGTTTTGAAGTGGTTTCCAGCTTGAAAGTCAACATCTTCAAAAGTGAGATTCTAGGGGTGGGCATTTCCAAGGAAGAGGCGAGGGAATTTGCGGGACTATTTGGATGTCGAGAAACGTCTTTTCTAACCACTTATTTGGGTCTACCATTATGTATAGGGAAACCAGCGAAGCACATGTGGGACAAAGTTATTGAGCGTTGTGATAGAAAGATGTCCAGGTGGAAGTCAAACCATTTATCATCGGGTGCAAGATTGGTGGTAATCAAAGCATCTCTTTCAAACCTTCCGGTCTACTTTATGTCTCTCTATAAATGCCCAAAATCTATTCTTGATGAATTGGAAAAACAAATGACTTTTTTTTGGAAAGGGTCAGGAGAGCATCACAAGTTCCATCTCTTGAAATGGGAGAAAGTGTGTAAACCAATAGACAGGGGGGGAGCGGGGCTTAGGAAGCTTCAGGAGATGAATCTAGCGTTGCTAGGAAAATGGCTTTGGAGGTTTGGGGAGGAGAGGGAAGCTAAGTGGAGGGAGGTCATAATAAGAAAGTACGGGGTGGAGGAAGGGGGTGGTGGACTAAGGCATCTTCTTTGTATCGATCCTCTTATTTGTGGAAATCAGTGGCGTCCTTGAAAGAAAGAGTTTGGGAGGGTATAGGTTTCGCGTTGGGGAATGGTAATAGAATAAAATTTTGGGAGGATAGATGGATTGGAGGTGTTAAGTTAAGGGATAGGTTTCTATCTTTAAAAAGGGTAGCTAGGGAAGAGGGGGGGAAGGTGAGCGATTTTTTTACTCTCAGGGGTGAGGAAGTAATTTGGGCCCCTACCTTTAGAAGAAATCTTGGTGATGAGGAGATTGAAGAATTGGTTTCTCTGTCTTCAACTTTTAGGAAAGGTTTCCCCTGTGTTGTCAGACTCCGATTCCATAAAGTGGTTAAAAGACAAATCCGGTTTTTTCTCAGTCAGATTGCTCTATTGGTTTTTAATTGAAAATGAGGTAAGCGAAGGGGTTCATGCAATGACCTCTCTTTGGAGTTATGGAGCTCCTCTGAAGGTGGCGGCTTTTAGTTGGCTAGTTGGAAGGAAGAAAGTTCTAACTATCGACAATCTATGCAAAAGGAAGATGGTCATTTCAAACGTATGTTTGATGTGCTTCAAAGATGTGGAATCTGTGGATCATTTGTTCATTCATTGCTCTTTTGCTAGGGAGGTGTGGAGTCTTTTGTTGCAGCTTGTCGGGGTCCTATGGGTCTTCCCCAAAGCGGTAGACGACTTTCTGCTTTCTTGGCATGGTAGGGGGTGCGGGAAAGTGGTGAAAAGGATTTGGAGATTAAGTGTGCTAGCGATTTTTTGGGCTCTATGGAGGGAAAGAAATGAGCGTTGCTTTAGGGATAAAAAGAGTAGACCTTTAGATGTTTTTAAAAGGGCAACTCTCTATGTAAAGGAGTGGGTAGGAGTGTACATTGCATTTTTGGCTGATTCTTTTGTATTTTCTTGTATTTTTTGGCTTCGGCCTGTGAAATGAATATCATCATAGTTTCAAAAAAAAAAAAAAACAATTCGAGTTGTACGAATGGGAGAAAGCAATCATTCTACCAATCAATCTTTATCGTTCCATTAGAGGTGAAGCCGCAGATGGTGTGTGCTCATATACATGTACACATGAGCGTGATGCTTGTAGTGAGTCAGTGGCACACACGCAAATTCTTTGGTCAATTTGGTTGTTTATACTTATTACACCTTGTATAGGTTAAGCTGTAATAATACTAAATTTAGCAATAAAAAATGATTAGGGGTGAATCTAATCCTAATCATTGCTACTTTTCTCATACGTGATACGTCTCTCTTCTTTCCTTTCTTCTTTTTCTTGTTTTGCATGGTATCGGAGCTGTATGATACTTTTTTTTATTTTTTTAATTTTGAGTTCTAACCCCTGCCAGGAAGGAGAAGGGGAGTTGTATGATACTTGCAATCCATCCTACTATTTATTTGCATTTTGGCCTATCTAGAGAAACACATCTTCTAATAGAAGCTGTGCATATTTTCTTCTTGAAGTTGTCCAGTGTTTAGAAGACCGTACAGATGATATCAGTTGTGCAAGTTGACTGTTTCTCCCCCAAAGATGGTGAAGGTTGTAGTGTACAGGGTGTATATCTGTTTGTACTTTCTGCAAAATCTGTCATTGTATAGATGTCTTCATTTGTTTTGCAAAGTTGTAAACCTGTTTGTGCATTTCGTGGCATGGATCTTTTCGTGTAGATCTGTTCATGTGTTCTGCAAATCTGGTGAAGATTTGTTTGGGTCTTCTGCAAATCTGGAGAAGAATTGTTTCTGTAGATCTGATAGGGAATATCTGCAAATCTCTTGGTGTAGATATGTTCTAGATCTGATATGTGTTGGTAGATGTTCTAAGATCTGGTTGTTCTCTGCTCATTCAGCATAGATCTGTCTGTGCAGATCTGTTGATGAGTAGTACAAATATTCTGAGGTCAGATCATGTAAATATGATCTATGACCTGTCTGTGTTCTAATTTTTTTTTTGGCTAAGATCTATTCATGTAGAAATATATCCCGGTGCAAATCTTTTTGGGTGTGGATGTGCAGATTTATTTAGATGCAAAGGTTTGACAGAATCAGATTCAATATATATTTGAAAGGTGCAAATACCTGTTAAGTGTCATGTACTTGGTTAGAATCGATTGGCATTGATCTGGTACAATGGCATCAATTTCTTTTATGGCTGCAAATAATAGCATGATTGGTGGGTTTATTGAAGAGACTTCATTAGATTAGACAGATTCTGTAATGAATCTGGGGGTGTTTGTTCATTCATCAAATATAGTTGAGATTCCCAGTTTTTTTTTTTTTCTTCCAAGTATGTGAGAAATTTTATTCAAAAGCAGCGCAGGTTACAGGCACAGGTGCCAATAACAAGTGACCTTCTCATCACCTCATCTTTGGCAAAGCCTACCATGCTACCAGCCACCCCATTATCTTCTCTTGGAGCAAAGGAGCACAATGCTCCTGGACTAGCTACCAGTGTTTTAAATAGCGGTAGCGTGTTGCGTAGCGCTCAGCCCTCTGTAGCGCGTAGCATAAATAGCGTAAGCTACACGATACTTCTATTTTTTAAACTAAAAAACTGATAAATAGTAAAAAAAAATAAAAAAGGAAAAAAAAAATAAAAATAAAAAATAAAAATGCCTAAAGATGATTCATTTTTTCAAGTATAAGCGTGTTCAAACAAGTTATTGATTATCATTTATCAAAAGCCAATCCATATATATAAACCAATTATAACATCGACAACTTTCTAAGCAGACTACTTTAATTAATAATGTCTTATTGAAACCACAAGTCACAAGTATGAAAAGAAATAAAAATCCCACAGGTTAGAAAGTGTTAAGTATAATACAAGTGTCACATTCCTCAACATTAGATACAAAGAAAACGTTAATAAATAAATAAAATAATAAAAAATACATCGTAATTCGTAGCATACACTATGTAGCTGTAGCATACGCTACGATCTACGCTATTTAGTACGCTACATAGCACTATTGCTATGCTACGCTACGTAGCGTACACTATGGGCGCTATTTGAAACACTGCTAGCTACTAAAGGCATAAGGCCCTGTGATACAAGAAGCAAGGTCCTAGGTGCCCGGCTTAACATCAAAAGCTCACTGAAAGACACAATTAGAACCCCCTTAGATTATGGACTTCCCAGGTTAGGATGAGGAAAACCTGCGGAGTCCTCCAGGTGTGAGGAGGTTCATGAAAAGAGGGCGCCATATCTCCAGAAGGCCAAGAAAAAGTCATCACCACAATCCTTCCCTAAGGGACTGGATCTGATATGTTGTTGCAACTAAATTGGGAGAATCTCTTTGATTGTCCATGTAAGCTGAACCGAATTTGGGAGGTATGGGAATCCACCATTTATTAAAGGTAATGTTTATCTCAACTTTTTGGAAATCTTTTGGAAGCACTTAGAAGTTCTTTCAAAGAATGCCATGAAAGCATTTCATTTGGAGTTGGAAAGTAAAACCCTATAGCAAGGAATTGTTGCCTCTTGGACTGTTATAGTGAACTGCAGTCTCTCGCGGTTTTTGTCAGAAATTGGATGATACATCAATGGGCAGTGACTGTTTTGACTTCTTGCTAGGCTTGAGGTCAGTAAGAGCAAAATCTTGGGAATGAAATTATCGAAACATCGGCTTTTGCTCTCCGAAGTTGACTGAAGATCTCTAGAAGGTTGTAGAAGGGTCTACTATTGATTTGTCTGAAACCTCTGCAATGACGGCTAATAATTAAGTTAACTGAATCTTGTCAGTTCAAGAGCAAAAGCAGTTTGGAGGAGTTCACCAATTGGGGTGAGCAAATCATACCAAGGGTACCTGTTTTGCTGCTTACCCATGATGGTTGGTTGGAAAGTTGACAAACACATGCCCTGACATTTCTTATGCTTTAATCCTTCAAAAAAAGAAAAAATAAATATTTCTTATGCTGTAGGAGTTAAGCCAATTTTTGCATGTCCAAATGTGGAAGCCGTTTGAGAAATTCTTTGGTGGCTTAGAAGTTTTCCAAGATGTGATCTTTTTTCCTTTTCGTGTGGTAAGCTTCATGTTGCTGCCTGGTGCTTGCTCTAATTCTGGTTGGTCCAGTTCCATTCATGATCAGAGATCGACATCTACTTATTGTACTTCTGTTGGAGACAATTTGGTCAACATGGATAAATATGAAACAAATGTTGTGACAAAATCAAGGCAAAGTATCGTTACAAGGCTTATCCAAGATGCAATTGGAGAACTTACCTGGCTCCAGTCTTTTATAATAGAATTTTTGTTTTGACTTGTCCCATGACATTGTTCTATGATATACCTCAATTAGGAAAAGAGAAATCATAATAACTAATAAAGTAGATTTATAGGCATGGATAAACACAAACTTGTCATATGAGACCGTCAAACTTTAGCTAAGCAAACATGTATTCCTGGTGATCTCTGACTAAACTGCCAATTACTGGCAAGATCCAGTGCTTCTCTAAGACTTACTGCTGCTTGATATGCTGGGGCCTGAGAGTGGTTCAATGGTCCATTGCAGACATTCATGAGTGCACACCCCCAGGGGCACCATTCTTCTCCCACACCCCATCAAACATCAGTTATATGAAGCAGGAGGAAGTGATAGCATCAACATAAGGTAGAAAACAAACTGAGGACCGTAAACAAGGTAGTCCATAACGGCAACAATGGCCATAACGGCCACCACCGTTACCTTTACGATACGGGTCATAACGGCCGTTACAGAAATCCGAAAAACCTGTATCTTCCCTGTAACATTGTAAAAAAATTAAAAAAATCTGTATTTGCCCCATAACAGACCATTACGGGGCTGTTACAACCTTTACAGGGGGCGTAACGGGCCATTAACAGCAGTTACAGGTCATTTTTTGCATAAACAATTGTTACGGCTGTTACAACCCCGTAACGTGTAACGGTTGCCACCGTTACCTTTACGGCCCTATAACGGCCTTTACGGCACACCATGACCATAAGTTTCTGTGAATGGAAAGATTCCAGTGGGATTAATAGCACCCTAAGTTTAAGATCTTTGCAATATATTGGAGCTTCTTGCATGATATGACAATTGTGTGTCAAAAAAATGTTTGCATTCTAAACATCCACACACACGTGCGCACGCATGCACATACACGGTTGCAGACATTACGGGGAATGATCCTGTGCCAGTGGTTTGCACTGTATTGTGGAGGACGCTAGTTGTATTGGACACATGGACAATTTAAAACAGTTGATCAGTATTGTCCATCTGATGATCTTAATCTTCATGGGCCCCTGTGCGAAGATCATGCGATCTTCGGAGCCAATCATCCAACCAATGGCTTCTTTTCCTACAACCATCCTGTTTGATGTTTGGGCCTTCTATGTAATAAATCATCTGGGAAATCCATTCTGTGAGCCACTGTTTGAATAAGTAGAATCATCTGATCAGTATGGCTTTGGCTCAATTGTGTGAAGAGTGGGTTCGGACCATGTGAATGGCCTAGATTTTGATGATTCGACTGTTCATACGATCAATACATGTAGTTTTCAGCCAATGTTGTCAAAATCATTATCGTATCACAAATCGTAACAGGAGTTGAATCGTATCATATCGCAAATCGTAAGATCTTTTCTGATTTTCTTAAAAATATGAAAAGTATAAATTAATCAGAAAAAAATTAAGAACTCAGCAATAATCCTTTTGCCATCAATATGCTCCAAGTAATACTATGTCATGATAGTGTTGAAGGATTCTTATCATTCCTTATCTTTCAAGAAATTTTCTTTAAATACATACAAGGATCCTTTAATAATTTATGTTGTTGCTACCTTTTTTTAATGTAGTAGTATCACATTGGAAAAATGGCATTTGATTCTGCAGACTGACGAAAAAGATATTTGATTTCTAACCATCATTCCACAATGCATATAAGTTAACATGATCGTAACCATCCATAAAAACATTCCAGATAAATAATACATCAATTTGGTGTTTCGACCGGTTAAGAAGTAAGAAATCATTAAAAAACAAAACAAAACAAAAAAAAAAAAAAAAAAAAAAAAACTCTACAATGTAAGATTGAAGAGAATATATATCATTTAATTTTTTATAAAGAACAAAATAACTTACCTTTACTAAAGGAATTCTTTTTTTAAAGTTTTTTTTTTCCTAAATGATTCTTAAAGCCACCTACCAGTTTAAAAACATAAAATGAAAGGTAAGTGAAGCTTAAAATAGAAGAAAGCAAGTATAATCATAAATTGTAGGATTCAATTCATAAAATCGTAGTATTCATATAAAAAGGGATTCAAAGGTGGGATTCAAATTGTTTTGTTTAAGATTCGACTCAAATCGTAAATTGTAAGATTTTGACAACACTGGTTTTCCCCATGATTGGTTTCTAACTAGTTGCATTTCATAGGATTGTACCCCTATGATTATGTGAAACCATGATATGGTGATTATGTAATTTTTTATAGCAAGAATGCACATTATACATTATACACGGTGATCCGTATGCGTTTCTGTCACACCAATTCGCAGCTTTTACTTGTTTCCATTCTGTTGTATTCATTTTCCTATCCACATCTGACATATCTATGGATCCATATTCTATGCCTTTGAAATTTCTATCTGATATTCCCCTCCATTTTTCTACAGCGTATGGAGTTGATATGTTGAATACTATTGGCTACATATATGTAAGACAGGCAGCAAAGGAGCTTGGGAAGAAAGCAATATATTTGGGTGTGCCATTCATTGCTGAATGGTTCAGAAACAAAGGACACTTCATCAAATCTCAAGTAACAGCTGCTACAGGTAAACAAACTTATTAGCTTCCTGGGGCCGAGTTGGGTTGTGAGAATGTTTGCTTGTATGTGTTCATGTTGTATGCATTTGCATGGGTGTGCGGGTGTCCTTGTGTTTGTGCATTTACATATGTTGTGGGCACATGTGTGAATGTATCTGCAAATGTCCACAGGTGCACTAGTGTATCCAAGTTGTTTTCAAGCGTGCTAGGTGGGTGGGTTATGTTGTTTCTTGATGGCTATGGCAGGTGCAATTGCTTTAATCCAGCTACAAGAGGACATGAAGAAGCAGTTGAATGCAGAGGGAAACTATACTGAGGAAGAGCTTGAAGAATACATGCAATCTCACAAGAAATTGATGATTGATTCTCTTTGGAAGCTCAACGTTGCGGATATTGAAGCCACTCTTTCCCGTGTCTGTCAGATGGTTTGTACTTCTTTTCCTTTTGATTTCTGTTACCTGCAGATGGCAAGTTCTAGATGTGAGCCGTAGCCATTTTCATGATGACAATGGTTACATTCATTCAGGTGCTTCAAGACAATTCTGTCAAGAGAGAGGAACTCCGCGCTCGTGCAAAGGGGTTGAAAACCCTAGGAAAAATATTCCAGGTGCTGTTTGATCTCCTTGGTACTTATCTTTTCTTTATGATTTGACATTCCTTAAACATGATGATGGTTGCATGATATGATACAGAGCGTCAAGACAGCTAATGGAAGCGAAAGTGAAAATCCACTAAATGGAGGGGTACATAAATTGAATGGGAATGAACGGAACAATGATGCAAGCTCTCCTGATGCATCACCAAAATCTCCACCTTCTGAGCAGTCATCTTATACAACTCTTGCTCCCCAGGTACCTTCTCATTGTCATGTTCGTTGACAATCTTCTCTACTCAAATGCTCAAGTACGCTTATCAATATCTCAAAAGGTTTTGCAAAATTAAATTTACTTAATGAACACCAGTGCTAAAGGCTAGGCCTTCGTTTTCTTTTTTCCTTTTTCCCATCTCTCTCTCTCTCTCTCTCTCTCTCTCTCTCTCTCTCTCTCTAACAAAGTAAGCACATTTTAATTTGAAAAACTTGACTAAGTCATGGACTGAAGGTCCAAGAGGGTTTGATTTCTCCTGGACCTTCATCGAGTTTGAGTTAAAACTCGGTATTAAAAGATTTCTCAGCAGCTTTTATGATTGAACATTTCTTGCTGCCACTGAAATGATATTTTTACTTTTACGATGGATGCATCAGAGCCCATATGTGGAAGCTCCCAAGGTTGCAGGTTTTCAGCATAACTATAATTTCCCAATGCCGACTGCACCACCTGGTGCCCAGAGACATCCTTCGTCGACCAGTAGGTAGTTTGGGGGCGTTTGATGTCTTGACCCAGTTGTGTTTGTACTGCCCTTTTGATGTATTATACAGTGTGGGTGTTCAGATGTTCATTTTTCGGGTGCTTGGTTTGTAGAATTACATATGGTTAAGGAGGAATACCCATCCCTCTAGAATCAGCAGGAATATATGTAATATGGAGGAAAGCATATACTTGGAAATCCGGGTAGGTTTGTGGGCTGTTCTTATTTATCATTTGTTCCTTGTGCCGGGGTTAGTTTTCAAGGCGTCTGCTTGTTGAGCTCCCACACTCAGAGCATGTTGGGTCTCTCGCTTTTGTATATCTGAGTTTGTGTGTGGCTTATCGTTCTTGTTTTGGCATTGGATTCTTATAATTTTTATAGATTAAAATACTTTTGTACAGACTCATCATCCCCTCGCTTGAAAGCGTGCATGATACATTATTTATTCATATTATGGGAGGCTGTTTCATCACATTCAGATGAAGACGATTTTCCATCCTTAATAATCTTGGTTGTTGCTAAAGTAGTATATAAGAACAAATGGAGCTTCTTATTTTGCATTCCTAAAATGCCGTCGGTGGTCCATGTAAATGGCTGAAATGCCCCAAGTATCCTGTATTCGCTTTTCAGAATTGGAGTTTGTATGATGCTCAGTGTATGGCGCTTGATATACAGGCACCTGGTAGCTGTCCACCCACTGGGTCCCACATTCTGAGATGGTATGATGCTTTGCACCGGCCATATTCTTGTTACTCACCAGCCTTCAGTGATGATGTCTAACCTCTGATTTTTAGAGTTAAATGCAAGCCATTGAAATCTCTTTTCAATGTTGTAAATTCATGAACAGGTAATGCTACCGATCATCCTTTCATTGCAATTTCTTGCTGTAGCCCTTGTATTATAGAGTCAACAACATGGCCGATTTGGGTCATAGCATTCAACATGTGGGCCCTGTGGGTGGGGAGAGACGAGGGTTCCCTAGTCACTGCGGAGGCAAATAAAAGCTCGAATCTCCTCCGCTGTGATTCATACATGAATTTCCTGCAATCCCGCGAGCCTGGGTAACCAAAAGCTCTGAGGTCCACTGCAATGTCCGGTCGAAATCCACAGCCTGTCCATCATGGCAGCTCAAGTTGGGAATCAGGCAGATCCAAAATTGATGTGGGCTACTCTCTTTGAGGTGATTGGATACCCACTGTTGGAATCTTCAGCAGAAGTTTTGTATTTCATTTTTGGGCTCATGTCCTAACATGAGTTGGCCTAACTGATGGACAGAGCGGATGTCATGATGATATTATGGTGAGCCCCTCAGAGGGGCACGGTTTGGGTTGGTGTGGATCCCTGTGGAGCCCACCTTGATGTATGTGCCTTACATCCATACCGTGCGTACATTTTGGCAGCTCATTTTAGGGCATGATTCCAAAAAATTAAGCATATCCAAATCTTAGGTGTTCCATACCACAGGAAACAGCCGTAACTGAATCCTCACCATTAAAAACTTCATGGGGGCCACTGGAATGTTTATCTTCCATCCAACTTGTTGATAAGGTCACAAATCCAAAACTTGTGTAGCCCATGAGAAGTTTTTAATGGTCAATTACCACTGTTTCCTGTATTATGGTCCACATGAAATTTGGATCTACTTCATTTTTTAGATCACGCTTTAAAATGAGTTTTCAAAACAGATGGGCTGCATGGATATAAGGAACATACATCACGGTGGGCACCACGGTCAGGGATCCCACCCACCTCAGTGGATCTGGGGATCCGCTTAAATCTACTCCCCCCACAGAGCTTTTGGTTATTTGCCTCCCACCGACAACGACCAGACAACACCTATTTTTCCCCGTTGGGCAAAGCGCCCAGTTTGCGGGCCTACAATGTTGCATATGTAGCACTCTATGCCCAATTCCATGGCATTGGGCAAAATATCACATAGATCCACAGCCTAGAAGGGCCACACCACAGGAAACAATGAAATGAGATGATAACCATAGGTTCGTGTGTGGGGCCACCATGATGTATATCATTCATCGAACCTATTAATTAGGTTTACCTCAACAGGATCAAGTGAAGATACAAAAATCAGCATGATCCAAAATTCAGGTAGGCTGCACTGTGTTAACTTGCAGAGGTTTTAGGAGGGTTTGAAGGACTTCCAAATGCATGACATCCACACTGTACATCAGCTGCGCCAGCTTATTTGTGGTCTTAATCCCAACATCACACGGATCCAAAGCTTATATAGCGAGGCCTACCATTGGAAACAATGTAACATCTAGCCTAAAACCTGGTGTGGCCCACCTGTGCTTCAGAACAGCGTGATTTTATAACGAACATTCATCCTAGTTGTTCACGTCAGATATCATGCATAAAGCCCCACACAACTAATTGTGGGGCCCCACACACGTTGGTAAATGAGGAGAGGCTTAACCATTCATTCTCAGTAGCCTATTTGGTAAAATACATTTGTACTCACGCACTCCACATGTTCCCTCACCGTTGATTAGCAGGCCACTTAGGATCCTCTAATCTTGAAGATTTTCGAGGCAGTCACAATCATATTCATCTGTGTCATCATCAGATCAACCTTTTGGATGGTTGAACATAATCCTAGATCCAACGGCTATAATATTCCTGTACTCTGCAACAATGCCCCTCACATATATCTCCTGCCGACACTCCCCCATCAGCACAACAGCAATATTAAATGATATAGAGAAACATCTGCCTGAGAAACGTGAGCATTGCATTTGGTTGGAAATAATACTTGGGTCTTATGAAATAGGCCATTTCACACCTTACCTGGGCAAGTAGTTTTTATTTTCATCCTGATGTGTAATTTTAATCCTTATTTCACTTTGTGAATTGATTGTGGCCCATCTGGAGGAGTGAAACAGCCTTATTTTTTTGGAGGCAGAAGATCCAAACACTGCTTCCCATCTCATAGATGGCAGGGCTTCCACACGAGTATGGGATTAGCATAACCCTTTCATGGCAACATGTGCACGTGTTCCTACCGCCGATGCAGAGGAAATAGCCTTTTTTACACATACACCAGGAATAGCTTAGGTGGGAAAATAGGAATGGAAGAGTTCAACACCAAAAGGGTGAGGGTGGGTGGGACATGAATGTTCATTGACATTGACAGGACACAATCTTTCCCTGATAACAAAAGTTCTAAGAAGTATATATTGTTTGTATTAACACACACCCGAATGCACATCACAATACCACTGAAAATCACACGCCTTATAAAATCTGAGGAATTGTAAGTTGCATGCATTACCCACATTATTCCACAGTCTACATGGGTTTGATTTTTGATAAGTGGAGCTCTTATTTCAGTAATCGACACCATTGGACTATCGTTTCCCTCGTTGGATGTAAAATGAAAGAAAAATTAAAATAGCCTTAGTAGAATTATTGTACTTTGGAATGCATTCTTTTAGTTCAATAAATTATCTGTACATACATCTTTTAAAAATTCATGATGTTTTGTTTATTATTATTGTGCATACAAGGTACAAGGAATGTGTTGATTGGGACGATTTGGTGGGGGAGATTTTTATGGCCTGTTTGGAAAGTGGGATTAGGTGGATGGAATTGTATTTGGTCCTATATAAAATCCATCTGGCATTTGAAGTGATGGGAAGGATTGGATTAATCTAGGTATCATATCCTCCACTCCCAATAGTAGATACTGCAGGATCACTAAAATCTACTGCCTCTGTGGATCCCACATTGATGTATGTGTTTTATCCAGTCATCCATTCATGTGTTTTTTACACGTGACATTCAAGTTGTATATGCGGATAGCTAGCCTTCATCAGTTGTGTAATCTGATCCATTGATTATAATTCCATGGGTCTAGTAAATTCAAGTTTCATTTAATGTAGTGTTTTTCTCAAAGGAAGAATTTGATTGATAATAGACAAAAACCTATATATATCATGTAATCTAGAAAGTCCAACAGAGTTTTATGCATCAATAAAAGTTCCTTGTCAGACCGGGTAAAAACTCTAAACAGGTTAATGTGGCAAAAGCACTGGGACAATGGTCTCCCCACCATTTTCAAGGTACATTTTATGTCTGAAACATGTATATTTAGAAGTAGATTCTGTTTTATCTTCTCTGCTCTCTCTGTGTAAACTCTTTCAATGTAGCAACTAGTCACATTCAATTTAGAACAGTGACATCTTCGTGCTCTTTTTAGTTGAGTGCGGACCTTTATATCTCTCTTCTGATCCATCTCTTTGTACAACATACATTGGAAGGTTACAATTTAGCATTCAGGGTATGGCCCAGCGCGGTGAAGTGCAAGTTCGGATGGACCCATGGTACATTTTGTGAATTAATAGGGTTTCCATTGATTTCTTGATGTGCCCCAATGCCCCCATAACAAGTGAACGGATCTGATTTTAACATCAGGTGCTCTTCAAGTTGTGGCCCACCTTTTGTATGACTCATATATCTAATAGGCTCGGCAAGAACAAGCTGCATGTGAAAGATATAATGTGTATCTGACAATCCGTCAGCCTATTTTATGATGCATGCCTGCATGTGATTCGGCTACACCTGTAATAGTTCTCTACTATTTTGAGAATAGAGGTGACCCATTGAACTGGAACCAGATATGAAGGAGGCCAGGGTAACGCCCAATTCAATGAGGCACTAATGTAGTAAAATTTGATTGAGCCACATGCCATTGTTAGAGATAAGCCACACAAAGTATGTTTAAAAGTAATTTAGTATTCGATCAATGTCGCAAAAGTAAGTAGGACCAATCAAGTCTGGTCAAGGTGTCAATGAACCGTGTGTTTCTTCGGCCTCACTGAATCTAGTTCCCCTTTACCTTGTATCAAACAATGATGCACGACTGTCCAGATCCTTCAAATTTTAGGACTAAAAAGGAAGGCACTAAGTCCTCCGCATGTAAAATGAGCCACGTATGAGAAGTCACATAAAGAGAAGTCTTCTTCCTCCTCTTATTCCCTTCTTGTAATCTTCGTCTCCTCCTCTAATTCATTTTTTTTAAAGATTATATATAGATAATAGAATAGAGAAAATACATGTGGTTTTTGTGTGAATCTCTCATTTTGTTGTATCATTTTATCGTACAAGCCTAACAATGAGGCCGACCTAGGCTCAAGTTGACCACCCCAAAGGACCGTTGAAACCTTCCCAAGACCAATTATGATGTTTATTTGTCATCCAACCCATTCATAAGATAGCTTCATTTCAACACTGGGTAGTTTTGTCGATTCCCAAAGTGGGGGTGGCCAACATTGTAGTGGGCTGTGTGTACCCCCACCCCCCCCCCCCCCCCCCAAAAAAAAAAAAAACCACATTGACCTGGATGAGTGAAAAACACAAATATCAGCTTGATCCAAAACCTTCCCGGTCCCAAAAAGTTTTAGACGGTAGTTGTTTAATCCCCATTGTGTGGTCCACCTGAACCTTGTACCTGCCTCTTTTTTTGTCTGATATCTTGAAATGATATGTCAAAATGAATGGATGGGGTTGATAAAGCCATACATCACGGTGGGCATCTCAGAGCCCCAGCCTATTCCGACTATGGGTGCTGAGCAACTCACCACCCAATCCGCATCTCCAGCCCGCCATCGCTGGGGAGAGGAATTATATCAGACATACACGGGCCGCATGTTTTTTCGCGGTATACACGACCTGTGAAGCTTAACAAGTGGTGACTATGGTTGGTTAATCAGGACCACTGGATCCTTGAAAATTCGAGTGGATCCCTGAACGTGGGTCCACCTTGATGTATGTTCCTTAGATCCAGGCCATCCATCTGATTTGAAAAAAATCATTTTAGGGCATTATACTAAAAACGAAGCAGATCCAAATCTAAGGTGGACCATAATACAGGAAACAGTAGTAATCGACCATTAAAAACTTCCCATCAAAGCTTTGGATCAATCTGATATTTGTGTGGTCTCTTCATCCAGGTCTTTGTGACCTTATCAACAGGTTGGACAGAAAATAAACATTCCGGTGGCCCCCATGAAGTTTTTAATGGTGAGGATTCAATCAAGACTGTTTCCTGTGGTATGGTCCACCTAAGATTTGGATCTGCTTCATTTTTGAGGATCATCCCCTAAAATGACCTATCAAAATGGATGGATGGTGTGGATGTAAGAAATATACATCACAGTGAGCCCCACAGTAAGGGATCCACAGACACCCAAACCGCTCCCTGAAAATTCTTATTTAGATGAGAAGATTCCAGTGATTAGGGAAACATAGCCCAACTTGTCATAGACTCTAACTGGAAGCTTGTGACTACGTGGGCTAACCTGTACCATAAAATTCGTATCTACGACAAACCTCGAGCACGTTTGAGGCAATGTGAGCCGTTGGATGGTTGATGAGAGTGGTTGTTGGGTTGGGGCGTTGGGGCCAGAGATTGATGAGGAAGAATACTTGCCTTGTAACCAAAGGCTGAGTTTAGATTTGAGAGAGTGAGAGCGCACCGACTACTTGAGATATCATCCTCATCGTCATTATTATCAGTGAAATCCATCCGTCCGTCCATTCGTCCGATTCCTCGTGAGTTGTCCGTTCGCTTTCAGTTGTTTCTGCGTCCTTCTCTTCCATCTTGCATTCCTATATTCAGCTCACCATTATTTAATAATGCCGGACGTTGGTGCAGAGTAGAGGAGAAGAGAAAGAAAGAGGAAGAGAAGGCTTTTGGTAGAGAGAGAGAGAGATGGGGAAGATAGAGAGGATGATGAGAATTGCAGTGGTGGTAGTGGCTATCTTTTGGATGGTGGAAGGAAAGGGAAAGGAGAAGATATGCGATAAAGGTTGGGAATGCAAAGGTGTGTATTGCTGCAATCATACCATCTCAGATCTGTTCCAGGTTTACAATTTCGAGGAGCTTTTCGCCAAGAGAAACACCCCCGTCGCTCATGCCGTCGGCTTCTGGGACTACCATTCTTTCATTAATGCCGCTGCCCAATTCCAGCCCCATGGCTTTGGCACCACTGGTGGCAAGCTCATGCAGCAGAAGGAAGTTGCTGCCTTCCTCGGCCACGTCGGTAGCAAGACCTCTTGTATGCTCCTCCTTCCTCTTTCCCTCTTTACTTTTTTTTTAAATTTTTTTATGCTAAAGTAATTTGCTAGAGATTGTTCTTTCTTTCTTTCCTTTCTAAATGGAATTACTAGACTCATTTATCTTTGATATTACTATATTTTTTTCTCATCTCTTCACTCTCTGTCCCATGGATTTTCCACCTCCTTTGAGTTTCTGTCTGGTTAATCTCACCGAGTGGTAAATGATTTACAGGTGTCCTGTTTGGCTGTAAGCTGTAAATGATCGTCTGTGTTTGGATAGCCTGTAAATTGTTTAAGTCCTGTAAATGGAGAGCCAATCTTTCACTTTATAGCCATTAGGTTGTAAATGGAGAGCCTGTAAATGAAATCACAGCTTTTTGCATGTAAATCAAGTGGAGCTGAAAGCTGTAAATGATTTACAGCCTGTAATCATCTACAGGCATTTTTCAGCATCCAAACACAGACTGTAAACCATTTGCATGTAAATCATTTACAGTTAACCCCATTAACAGGCATCCAAACGGCCCCTTACCTTCCATCCAATGCTCAGTTCAATACCCAACTGGTTCAATGAGAAAATAATCGTTCGTTGAAGCCCTTTTTGTGATTTGGGCTATTCGATTTACTGCGCTTTTTAATACATCTGTTTCTGTATTCTGGGTATTTCTCTTTGCTATCGGCCTGTGTTGTTCGATGCTCTGTATATCTGCTTATTCATATTGCCTTTCTTTTTCATCACTCTTATCTGTGAAGTGGAAGTGGAAGGCTAATCATCATTCCAACATTACTGCTGGTAGTAAGTTTCCATGGATCCTTCCTAGTTTCCTCATGGAGTCCTGTTAGTGCGTGCCGATTTTAGCTGTAAAGCATCCATCTATCTTACCACCCTTCACCCATATTCAGATCTTGCCAAATTATCATATGAAGATTTGAAAATCTAATGTCAAAAACCGTATTGGTTGGCCATAGGAATGCTGACACCTACATCTCAATGCAAGTTGAGGTCCACCTCAATGGAGGGGCTGCCGGATGTTCTCCACTACCCACACTAAAGATCCAAATTGGCACTGATCATCAGCTGTAAATCTTCCAATGTGTGTTTGTGGCTTTCGATGCCTTACTTCTAATAGCTGTTAGAGCGCTGCCTCCCTCTCTTTAGAAGATTCTTGTTTTGTTCCAGCCTGCCATGGCCAAAGAGCGTCACTGCTCCAATACCATATGTTGAATTTTCTTTAGCGGCTTCATTAGTTGCTAAACAGAAGGATGGTGATTTTCTTACTATTGATGCATCCAACTCTTACTTTCTAGAAATATATATGTAAGATTTGAGATGCTAGAATAACAACTAAGCCCTAATCCTCCAAGTTATGATATGTATCACCATCGCCTTACTTGACCTATTTTGTTTGATAATATTGGCCATAAATCATCCTTCAACCACGACTTTCGCTGAAGGATATCAAGAAGATTCTAAGGCATGGAACGGTCGTAGCAATTTCTATACAGGCAGATAGAAAAGCATCCTTTATCAGGGCCTACCATCAGCCATGGAGAGTCGACTATACTTGATGATACAATCTCTCCTCTGGTATGGGGCTGACCATCAGTTGTCGAGACTCCCCTTTACTCTTAATGATATTTGCAATCTCTCCTCTGCTTTAAATATTTCAGTTAATCACATGGGCAGAGGCGAGATTGAGTCTTTGTTGAGTGTTTTTAGTACTGCTGTGGTGTATGTTTGCTGGCTTTTTTCCTAATAATTTTGTTATTCAACATGATTGTTCTATACTTGGATTTAGCTCCTTGGTTTCATTCACATTAGTTTTTCTGCTCTTAATGGATTCAAACTCTTTCAGGTGGGTATAACGTTGCTACTGGTGGCCCTTATGCATGGGGGTTATGCTATAACCATGAACTGAGCCCTAGCAAATCTTACTGTGATCCAAACTACAATTACCCCTGCACCCCTGGAGTCGAATACTATGGTCGGGGCGCCATTCCTGTGTACTGGTATGTTGAGAGCATCCGTCTCTTCCTATAATTTTTCATGTAGTTTTGGTTTGTAGGATGTCTACTGTTTGAGAGGGACAGCTCCTTCAAATGTGTGTTTATCTGTTTGCTGGATGATTAGGAACTACAACTATGGAGCAATCGGTGATGGACTGAAGGTAGATTTATTGAACCATCCAGAACAACTAGAACAGAATGCGACATTAGCTTTCCAAGCTGCTATGTGGAGGTGGATGAACCCGCTGAAGAAGAAGCAACCTTCAGCGCATGATGTGTTTGTGGGGAACTGGAAGCCTACCAAAAACGATACCTTGGCTAAGAGGGTGCCTGGTTTCGGGACTACCATGAATGTTCTTTATGGGGATCAGGTATGTGGTCAAGGCGAAAATGATTCCATGAACAACATCATCTCGCACTACCTCTATTACCTTGATTTAATGGGAATTGGCCGAGAAGCTGCTGGACCCCACGAGAATGTGACCTGTGCAGAACAGGCTGCTTTCAATCCTTCTTCCACATCTTCCAGTTCTTAAAGCTATAGCTCCAGTGCCTATTGCCAGCCCGCTCCATCATCACCAACTAAATATGGCAATAAAGAAAGTGGGTCGTGTGGTTCATACACGGCTGGAGGTATCAAAAAGATTTCAGTTTGTGTTGTGTGAAGAGAAGCTATACTAGTGTCAAAGATGTGTAGATTCTGTGTAGTGCTCTTTTTCTTTTTTCCTTCTTTCTATTGCCAATTGTTTTCGGGACTTGGGGTGGTTATTTTTCCACCTTATTTGATTGCTCTAAGTCGATTATGTTATCTTTTTATCTGTACTACATATCATGCAAGTGGACGAGTAAAAATTGATCTGAATTAGTTCTTGAGATGGCTAAAACTTTGCATTATTGAGGATATGGGTAGGGCTTTTAGCCAAAGAAAAGGATGCTTGTGGAATGTGAGTCTTTTATGTCTCACAAGGTGGGATTGCGGCCGACCGGTTGCCTGCTCCTTGTTATGTGATGAGATGAGTGTGGAGATTTTACCCGATCAACACATGGACGGAGTCTAATTATTGGGAATTATAAATACCAAATTACTAAATTTTACTTCTGGACTAACAGTTGGATCTGGGCATATGCTTTTCAATGATACACCCCATTCATACGATGGGCAACACAGTGAATGGTTAATAACAAAAGAGCTAGTAGCTTATAGTCTGATTAAAAGAGGGGGAGAGATGGTTGGTGGAGAGGAGAAAAATGGCCATGCTATATGCGTGCAGATAAGGATCTGTTTTGAAAAGATGAGAAATCATAATTTTTCTGATTTAGTATTGACCAAATGTATATTTTTTAAATTTCTAGAACAAAAACAGAAAATGAATGGTGTAGATTTAATAATTAGATTGATGCAGTGAAGGAAGAGACTTCTTCTTTGAATTGAAGTTCCTGTACAATTTACCCTTAATGAAGACTGGAGGCCCAAGCCAATCTACATCCCACTATAGAGCTGATATCAAAATTCAAGGACTGAGATCAACTGAAAAGATGGACTTAGGAGAAGGAGAAGAAGATATCACCACCTCTGTGCCTGCTAGGGTATCCTATTATTTTGAGAATGTGATCCATATATAGAGGAGGTTAAGAGTTTTGGTAAACCATTGTAAGTTTGGCAAACCACCACAAGTATGGCAGTCCACTACCTTATGTATTTTGGTTCTGCATTATCAAAAGTGTGCACACCACAGCTATTCATGCACTCAAAAGCGGAACCGTGCGCGCAAAAAGATGAGCCTGATAGAGCCTCAATAATCATGATTTAAGTCACTGATCACAAGTCTATTGCGATTGTGGATGTGTCAAATTTATTAATCAAGACTGAGATAACCTTTTACATCCTCAAGTTAAAAGATAAGTTCAACCTACTGCATGATCATGCTAATCCAATCTGAGCATAATCGGTTTCTCAGTTAGGAAACTTTATATGATTCTCCCATCTCAATGTACAATTAGAGCTGGTACAAAAACCCATTAAATAAATGATCTTTTACAATCCTACATGGTAAGGGGCCTTAAGCAAAAATGCAACTGATCATGACCTGATAGTAGAGATTAAATTGTGTCGATTCATTACTGGTTCACTAAAACACAGAAGACAAGCAAGATCCAGATGATCTAATATAATATAGTAGTTATGGAATTGAGGATAATTGGAAACCGCAGGACCCCTCTTCCGTGACTGAAATTCTGCCAATGTGTTCCTACTCTTTTATCTTAATCCAGGTCCTTAGTCATGCCTTGGTGGTAGACTCACAAGAGTTTCAACACAAGGTCATGGGTTGGAGTACCCATTGTGGTGGAATACCAATGTAGTGTGAGCATGTGGGTGTGAGTGCGTAAGTAAAATAAAAACGCATAAAAAATTAAAATGGTAGAAATGCCTTGATCAAAGATGCAAAGATGTCTAAATTACACAAATACCCTCTCCTAAGTTTGAAATGAGAGCTGATCAACGGAGATGATGATGCTGCATGTAGTTTTCAGCCATAAAAGAATCCTTTCTTCTTCTTTTTTTAAATCTAAGTAAGGTTTTGGGGCTGAAAGCCACCTGATGGCTCTTGCCATGTAGGCAGCGTGTGGGTCATAAATGCACGGCAATGGAAAGAGACCATTGATTAAGATAGCTCCTAGCTTCTTATTGGTGAGATTTCTTGGGCATGATTAATCCAACTTAGGGCTTATCTGATCAGTTGTCTGGAGCTGCATTTCTGAGACCTGGTTCTAAAATTTTAAGCATGTTTATTAGATGGGTCAAGCTTGGGCTGCATCTAAGAGCCTGCATTTAGATGGGTCATTTTTTTCATTATCATGCATGCTTAGGCATGCAGAATGAATAGCCTAGATCTTGCACAAAAGAGGGTGGCTGGGGATGCGGATTCCCTGCTGAAGCCTTTTTGCAGGAACGACAAGAAGCTAGGTGGGGCCCACTGTGATGTTTGTGGAAAATCCAACCCATTCATCCGTTTGTCTATATCATGTTAGTCCATGGGCCTAAAAATATGCAAATCCAAAACTCAAGTGGGCCGTACGACAGGAAAACGTGGGTAGGTAAATGACTACCGTTGAAACCTCACTAGGGTCTACCCTGATGTTTATATGCCGTCTATACTGTTCATGAGATCATTCCTACTGGGATGAACTGAAAACACGAGAAATTAGCCTGATACAAAACATCTATGGTCCCACGAATGTTTCGACAGTGGACGTTCAGTCATCTTTTGTGCAGCCCACTTGAGTTTTGGATTCACGTCATTTTTTGGCCCATGTCCTAACATGACCTGGAAACATAGATGGACATAGTGGATTTCTCACAAACATCATGGTGGGCCCCACTAGATTCCAATCGCAGGAAATCCGTCTTGGTGGCTGAGCTTTGGTTCGGACCATACCTGGGCTAGAGGCTAGAGCCATACATAATCATCACGAGTGGAGCTGGCTTGTTTGTTTTGACCCTCCATGGGTCTAGGTCAAACATGGCCTGTGTTTAAGTTTACAGGCCGGGGTTGGACTGACCTCAGCCTTGACCAAACCTGGCTCGTTGACAGCCCTGCTGATTGGTGTAGGGCTGTTAACAGGTAGTAATCCAGATCGGGTCTTATAGCACTTGTACCAAGCTTAATCAAATGCCATAAGGTCTTTAGATCTAGATTTCGATGGGTTTACAGTAAATAAGAGCATCCCACCTGACGGATGGATTAGATTGCACGGAGTGTGCTGCTTTGACACATGCAAATTGTGTAAATGGTCTCTCTTAAGTTATGCGTATTAGGTAACCTTATTTCGTTGTCAGAATTATCAATATGTTTTTAATACATATAATTAGTATAATACCCATAAAAGCTACTTATGGCATAAGTATCTTATCCAAAGTAACGTCACAAATGGGCCCATATATATATATATAGTTTTAAAAGTATTACATTAATTATGAATCCAGATCGTCTGCTTAGCTTTAACAGGATTTCAGTTAGTTGACGCCTGATTGGTGGCCAGCTCAGCACATGTCAGTACTAACTACATTAAATGTAGCACTGATAGTCAATGTTAAGTTGGACCAATCAGGTGCTTGACAAACAGGAAAATCCTGTTGAAGTTGAATAGACGCTGCAGACTCACTAATTATATATATTAAAAATATGTTGATAATTCTAACAACAAAATGTACCCGACCTGAATTGATTAACTCGACTGATTTCAACTAGGTCCAAGTTTATGAACAAGACATTAACTCAACTGTACATAATTTTTTTGTTAGTATATTTTTTGTGGCATATTAGTGCATCTTATTTGTCAATTACGTAGGTTTATAAATCTAGGTGTTAGTTGAGCTCAAAGAAGATGAAGACTAAAGACTTGAATTGATATGCTGTATCAAGGAAGAAGAAATAGGTAAATGAGATGCCTTGATCAGCCAAAACCCTTAAACCAAAATCAAAACCAAATCTCTAGATGGCATGACCCAATAGATATATTTTTAGTCATCTTAGAATAGCTTTAGGTGTCCCAAAAGACCACTCAAGAGAAGGCCTTAAAGGTTGCATGAGCTACTGTAAATAAATCAGACAAACAACAGAACTCATGGGTCTAAAGATCGGTCGCCAGAGGCCAAGAATGGGTCAACAAGATTGTTGGAACCCTAGCCAAATTCAGTCGGTCATTGGTCCCTTAGACCGATCGACTGGACCGTGCGACCAATCGCCAGCCTTAGTGAGACCGGTCACAACTAACTAAAATCAGGACAGTAAGTAATCACCAAGTCCCAGGCCTTATTAAACCTGTCACAACTCAACATGCGACCGGTCGATGACCCCATGCGACCAGTTGTAGTTGAAGTGCGACCGGTCGTCAGCTAGCCATTTGCTGCCATTTTTCATCCGTTTGAGCTTTATCTATATAAAGACGGAGCGTGGTTTTAAGTGTTATGAGAGGGAATTGAGGGTATTAGAAGCCACCATTTACTATGCTCCAATCTTAACCATTCCAAGTCATCTTTCTTATGATTCATCACAAGTTGGAGCATTCAATAGCTCATATGAAGATGAACTTGCTCTCTCTTGATCTCTAAATGTTTTAAACACCTACACTATAGTTATGTCCTTAGTCTAAAACTCTTTAAAGATCCATATAGGTGAAATTTCTCTAGGCAACCAAATCCTACTAGTTGTAAAGAATTAACCACTACCTCCTAGCACCTTGGGCATCTCTTTAGAGCATTACATGTAAGGTAGCTAATCATTGGAGCTGAGGCATTGGCAACGCATCAGCAATAAAATCGATGAAGTAAAGGACGAGCTGATTAAAGCACGGGAGAGCGGAGATCAAGCAACCCAAGTAGCCTTGAACAAGGGGCTCAATCCGACAAGTAAATTGTCATTGTAAGAGTCCAGTTGCACTTTTTCTTTGTGAAGTATTGAATGTGAGAGTTTGTAATCAAACTTGAACAAGTCTCAAAGGGAAGCTTCCAGCGGGAGTGTATGCTAGATTCTTGGCTTAGAACCGAAGAGTTGGGAGGAACTTTGTCAAACTCCTGAGTTGGATGGAACCTGTAAACATTTTGGTTAAGAGATGAATCAGTAAAATCTCCGTCATAGGTTGGGAGGAAACTTATTAAATTCCCTGGCAGGGTAAAACTGATTTAAAACATTTAGGTTGTGAGAAACCTGAATTAAACTCCCTAATGAAATCTAGTGTGCTCAAGGGGTGAGTACGAAAATCGAGAGTGGAGTAGGGAAACCGAACCACTATACATGCTTGTGTTTGGGATTGTTTTAAGTATATCGTTATTCTAGCATTGTTGTTTAATTGGTAATTTTATGAATGTTTGAATGGACTATATGATATGCATGATAGGCAGATTCTCTTACACATCTTGTAGTTTCACTTTCTAGATTAGTTGCTTGATTAGTATATCTTTGTAGTCTACACATTGCATATAGATTAGTAGCTTGATAGTCATATCTCTTATAATCTATATGCTTAGGTTAGTTAGTTTAATTGCTTATCTTTGCTAGTCATTGTGATTAGACCCACTTAAAGCTAAGTATTTTTATTTAATTAGTTTATAATTGTTAATTTAGTTTAATTAGACAAGAGGTTTTTAAAAAAAAAATTTAAACGGTCCTAATCACTCCCCTCTCTAGGACTTAGCCATAGTTCTATAAGCTCCGCAAGCTTCTGCATGCTTAGCATCTACAAAGTATGAGAGATAAACGCAATTTCATTTTTTAACTAGTATTATATTATTTATGGGTCCAAAAAAGTGGGATCCCAACTCATTAAAGTCTATCCTATCGGTATCGAGATGTTTACTTGCCCATTGACAACCCTAATTAGGCAGTCTAATGGTATTTGTGTGCCATATTAAAAATAGAAATTTTACCAAAATAGTGTCAAGGTATGGTCGAGTGCGTGTTTAGCGCCCTTTTCATTTCTTTATTTTTTGGCCTCTTAGACACTTTTTTTTTTTTATTATTTACCCCTATATCAAGCCACGCACTCATACGACGGTTGAGTGCGGGAGAAAATATAAGGCCCATCTCAATGTATGGTGTGGCTCCATTAAGTAGTAATTAGGCTTATTTGAGAGGAGATTTAATCTGTTCATTTTCTTCATACAAGCGTTAACGAATAAAAAATGTACCAATTTCAACCTGTTCTAAACTCTTTGTGGCCCATGATAATTGGTAATGGTGGCCATTCGATTCTAGCTCTTTCCTATGGTGTGGTCCACCTTTTCTGTGGATGTGATTCTTAGGTTCATGCCCTTCCAATAAAATCTGAATCCATTAGATAGAGTGGATTTGACAAATACCCCATAGTGGGCCCCACAGATGGTGTCCAAAGATCGTTTAGTATGGCCCAAGTTGGTTAAAATGACTCAATTCCGAATTTTACATTTTTTTCATAGACCTTTCTTCTTCATTCGAACAATTCTGTGTGGGACCTACCATCACTATCTAACTGATTCCATTTTTTAATGTTCTATTCTTTAGCGTTACATTCTCCGACATATGGCCTTTTGACATTCGCTTTAGCCTGAAAAAATCGTTGTGTTTTACTCTTCGGCAACAACAATTTGTAAAGATGGCAATTACAGGTAAGGAGAAATATATTGTAATGTTTTTTTTTTTTTTTTTTTTAAACTTTTTCAAGCTACCATCCAATTTTCTTTGGGGAGAAGGGATTGCGGTACGAAGACGTTTGCTTTTGTCATGAGGAGAAGAAATCGCTATAAGAGTTTGGGGTTATAAGGATCATGATTGTCATATTGAACATAAAGAGATAGTTGTAGGTTTTTGTTGTATTAATGTTTTAATTGAATATTTATTGAACAACTATAATCCTTACTACATGACAACTACAACCTTTACTACTTGTCAACAATGATCTTTTACTATATGTCAACTAAGAAATTTTTCTTAGGAGATTGAGTGGAACACTATAATGATAAAGAACACCCAAAAGTACACAAATGAGGGTGATTTTAGCGTGTACATGATGAAGTTTATTAACTTCTTATGTAATAATAAGACTATTAAATTTCAACCGATAAGTTTCAAATATACATATGGGTGCGCATATCATTTATGTACTTTTTTTTATTTTTTAACTAATTTTGTTACTTTGAATTTTGTTCAAAGTTGATACTAAAAAGATTTACGATTTTATTAATATGTTTATAAGACAACTTTAATAAAATATGTTGCAACTATCTATCTTCTTACTTCTTATGTCGATGTTATAGACTGAAGGTTGGTAAGTAATTGGATGGAAAAGAAAAGACTAACTATCATTCCTTTGAAAAAAAAGAACATCGGAGAATAAAACATAAGAGAAAGATCCCTTGAAGAATAGAACATAAGAGCATGGTGGTAAATCTCATGGAGAAAGCTTCGAAGAAGAAAAGTTTTGAAATAAATAGTATCAGAAACTTGAACGTGGGATATTAAAGTGGGGTAGAGAGTGGTGGTGGGTCTTGTGAAGGAAGCTTCAAAGGAAAAAGAACCTTTGAAATTAAAAAACTTCAAAATTCAAAATGAGGTCCTCTCAATGGACTGGCCTTATAAACGTTCTTCGGACACCGTCAAATCCACCCTATTCATTGGATAGAATTTTTTATTTAAGGACATGGGACTAAAAATTAGGTACATCTACAAAAGGTGTACCACACCACAAAAAAGGGTTCGAATTGAATGTTGGCCATTATCTATTATTGTTAGCTATAGAGAGCCTGCATTGGGCTAAACTTATTATTTTCTTTTCATTGGCCCATATCTGTATGAAGAGAATGGATAGATTAGATCTCCCCTACAGCGGGCTAATCATTCCTTGATGGGACCATGTTATATATCATGGTGGGGTCTTTTATCTTCTCTCGCATTCAAGATGCTAAAATTGTAAACATTTAAAAAGGGAGCTAAACACGTGTAGACCATAACTTGAGGCCATCTTATTAAAATTCCCTAACCCATTCATTAAGTGGAAGCAGATTGCGTCCTGTCCTGCCCTGCCGTGATGTGAGGATTTTATCACCTTATTCAGCCATTTCTCAAGATCATATGAGTGTATGACCTCAAGAAAGAGGCAGATCTAAAGCTCAAAAAGGAAAATAAAGTGAGGATTGAATGCTCACCATTAAAAACTTCTTGGGGCCACAGCAGTTTTGGATCAAGCTGACGTTTGTGTTTTCCCTTCATCAAGGTTTGTGTAGGGCTGTCAACGGGCCCAGGCCTAGGTAGGTATTGGCCTGGACTTTGAACTATTTTGGGCTAGGCCGTTGTGCAACACTATTCAAAATTTTAATTTTTTAGGCCTAGCCTAGCCCATTGACACCCTAGGTTTGTGTGACCTTATGAACAAGTTGGATTGCATTTAAACATTATAGTACGCTCTGGGAAGGTTTCATCGGCGGGCACCATTATCAACCCTGCTTCTTGTCGTGTTGTCTACTTGAGCTTAGGATCCACCTCAATTTTGGGCTCCTAAACTCATATAATTTGGAAAAATGGATGAACATTGTGGATAAAACTCATATGATGGCCCCACAAAGCCCCTGCCTGAACCAATTTTCATCGGCAGTCCGCTTCCTCTCGAGTTCCTCATTAGGGTGGTGAGGAGTAAATGATGAATAGAGATTATTTTAATTTTGATTTATTGAGCTAATAACGAGAGATTTGACTTTAGGAGGCCCTCCTGTGAAGCAACCAGGTTGCGTGAACCTTGTTGGTGGGCTGACGTCACCGAGTTCGGTAAGCCCCACCTATGACGTATGTGTTAATTGTTATATTCAGACGGTTCATGCATTTTGCCAGATTATTTTAGTGCATGAGACCAAAAATGGTGGCCCACCATGATATATGTATTATATCCACATCATCCGTACATTTTGCCATATTATTTTACGGCATGTGACAACAAGTGAGGCCAAAGCTCAGGTGGACCACACCACAGAAAGTAGTGAGGGATTGAACGCCTACCATTGAAAACTTCTTAGGAGCCTTGAAAGCTTTGGATCAAGCTGAAATTTATTAGTGTTGGATGGCAAATAAACTTCACAATGGACTTAGGAATATTTCAATAGTGGGTGTGGTCCACTTGATCTTTGGATTTACCTCAGTTTTAGGCTGATCCCATAAAATGATCTCGCAAAATGAAAATGAACGGAGTAGATACAATACATACATCATGATGGCCCACAGAACTTGGTGACGTCAACACACCACGAGGTCGGTGGTGTGTGGCACACCACGAAATCCGTTTCCTCCTATGAACGGTCCAGATATCAACACGTGGCGTCACGTGGTGAATGGTTGGACGTTTGTGTTCTAATTGGTGGACGTGCAGGTTCATACCGGGACCTACGTATTAGCGATCCAAACCGTTGTTTTCGTGGTTCCAGCATGTGTGGAGTTTTCTCGTGTAGAAAAATTCCAAAATTCGGGCGACTGGAAAGCATTTCTTTTTTTCTGGTCAACCATGCACTCAAATGCCATTGGCCGAACATGTAAACATCGACGGCAGGTGTCATCAGATGTGGGAGCCCATTAGGTGAGACCCCGGATCCACCGAGGTGGGTGGGACCCCCTGACTGTGGGACTCACAGTGATGTATGTGTCTTAAATCCACACCGTCCAACCATTTTGAAAGCTCATTTTTTAGGGCATGATACTAAAAATGAACCTGACTCAAATCTTTGGTAAACCACACCACAGGAAACAGTCATGGTTGAATCCCCACCATTAAAAACTCATGGATTCCACGGGAATGTTTATTTGACATCCAACCTGCTGATGAGTTCACAAACACCTATATGAATAGACCACACAAATATCATCTTGATCCAATGCTCTTGTGGCCCATATGAAGCTTTTAATGGTCAATACAATCTTCATTTTTTTTTTATAATTGCCTAAAATGGTCTTTCAATACTGATGGACGGAATGGATGTAGTCACATATGTAGGCCCCACGGTCAGGGTCCCACCCACTTCGGTGGATCCGGGGTCTCACCTAATCCACTTCCCTGGTAGGTATTACCCCCACGGAAGACCGTCGACTTGGAAGCGGATTGCGTAATGAGTAACTCACCTATGCTAAACGTAACTATGTGGGCCTACAGTGATTTATGTATTTTATCCACTCCGCCTATCCATGTTACCATATAATTTTAGGGCTTAAATCCAAAATCGAAGCATATGCAAAAATCAATTGGACCACACAACAGGAAACAGTGTGAATTAAAGTCTACCGTTGAAAATTTCTTGGGGCCACAGAAGTTTTGGATCAAACTAATAATTGTGTTTCCCCTTCACCCATGTCTGTGTCTGTGAACTTATGAACAGGTTGGATGACAAATAAACATCACTATAGGCCCTAAGAAGATTTCAACAGTAGAAATCATTATTCCCACGGCTTTGTGTGAAGCCCTGGATATGCTTAAATTTTGGACTCAACCCCTAAAATTAGCTAGAAATAAGGATGGAGCAGGTGTGGTTTACATTCAAGGTGGGCCCAACAGAGTTTACTCATTGCGATGCAATCCGATTTTTCTAAGAGAAGTGGATTGCCCATATCCCGTGGCATGACGTGGGCCAAGCTTTGTGGGGCCACCTTGATGTATGTCTTTTATCCATGCTGTTCATCGGTTTTTCCAGCTAATTTTAGTACATGAGCCCAAAAATGATAGAGATCCAAAGCTCAAGTGGACCACATCACAAAAAACAGTGGGGATTGAATATTTGTTGTTATAAATTCCTAGGGCCCACCGTGATGTTTTATTTACCATCTAACCTGTTTATAACGTCGCACACATGGATGCAGGGAAAACACAAATATAAGCATGATCCAAAACTTCCATGGCTCCAAAGAAGTTTTCAATGTTGGGCATTTAATCCTTGCTGCTTCCTGAGGTGTGGTCCACTTGAGATTTCAATGTCTATCACTTTTGGGCTCGTTCTCTACTCTAAAATGATATGTAAAAATGGATGGACAATGTTGACAAAGTACATACATCATGGCGGACCCCACAGAGCTGGCCATGTCATGCTATCATGGTGGACCCCAAGGATCTCATGTCCTTTAGCGGATTGTCGGGAGCCATATTAGGTGAGACCCCGGCCTCACCTAAGAGAGTCCGATCCTCTTTAGCTCCGTAAAAAACCCAGTTAAGAGCCTTTTCCTTGGTCCACGTCATCACTAGGTCTGCAACCTGATCACATTGACGTCATGCATTGTGTGGACCAACGAAAAGGCTCCGAGCATAGTTTTCCTGCTCAGTAGGCAACAAAGGATCCCGGTTCCACCCAAGATGGCATGGCCTTTACCGTGGACCCACCTTGATGTATCTATTCTATATCTATGCCATCCTTTTTCAGATGATTTTAGGGCAATGAAAAATTCCAGGAAATAGTGCAGATTGAACGCATTAAAGGTGCTTAGGGCGCACCTTAATGTTTCCATGGTGTTTATTTTCCATCCAGTCCATTGGTAACATCACATAATCCTAGATGAAGGGAAAAAAACAAATATCAGCTTGATTCAAAACTTTTGTGGCCTATAATGATCAATCACCACTGTTTCCTATGATATGGCTCATCTGATAATTGGATATGATATGGCTCATCTGATAATTGGATCTGATTATTTTTTGGATCATGCTCTAAAATGATATGAAAAAAAGGATGGACCATCCTATGGCTCATCCGATAATTGGATCTGATTCATTTTTTGGATCATGCTCTAAAATGATCTGGAAAAAGGATGGACGGCATGGATACAGAATAGATACATCAAGGTGGGTCCCATGGTTAGGGCCGCACCGTCTGGAGTGAGGCCGGGGTCTCACCTAATTCGCTCCCAGCAATCCGCTTCCGGACATGAGATCCTTGGCGAACAGGCAAGCGTAAGGAAGACCAGCATTATTGTATTGCAACCCATGCATAGAACATAGATAGAGCCAGGACTCTCTCTCTCTGCAAGTAATGAGGTGTTTATTCTGCAACAAGGACACTTTCTCCTCAAGGTCGACTGTATCTCCTCCAGGTTGGTATTCTTCTCTTTCTCTCTCTTTCTGCCCATTATCTGTTTGTATTTTTCCAATTGCACTATTCTCACTACTTTCACTCTCCCTGCTGCTGCCGTGGTTGTGATCATGGTCGGAGCAGCCGCAACAGCACCACCACCAGAAGAGAGTGGTTCGCAAGATCAGACACCTAGATCAATCAGTCAAGCTTCGTCCTCTACAACAACGACAATCGTAGACCTGACCCAAGAATATCGCATAGCCGTTCAGACCACCTCCTACAACGAGATATGGGAGAAGATGCACCACCTCGAACAAATACCATCATCCCACCACCTAGACCAAGTCCTACAACCTGATCGTGACTCCATCGATCAGATCCTCCAAAGTGCCCGCCCCACCAACCTCACCCGCCTCGTCTCCTCCTACTTCAACACCAGCGAGCACACCTCCAATCTCTGCCTCCTTCTCCTCCGCTCCATTCAGCGAGCCCGTGCCCTTTACTCACCCCTCCAAGACCTCCTCGACTTCCTCCCCTCTTCTTCCCCCTCTCCCTCCTCCTCTTCCCACTTCTTCTCTTCCCAGTCCCAATTCGACTGGGCCTTTGACACCCTTTCTGAATTCGATCACCATGACAACCCCTTCCCCTCCGACTCCAACTTCCAGGACATGCGCCTCTCCTTCTCCGAGCTCAAGCACCAGCTTGATCGTCGTCTCCGCAAGGCTCGCCACCGTCACTGCCTTGCTCATAACACCACTCGTTCTTCTGCCATTTGCCTCATTGGCACTACCCTTGGCATAGCTATCTCTGCCATTGTCATTGCCACCCATGCTCTTGCTGCCCTCGTTGCTGCTCCCTTCTTCCTTTCCCTGCCCACCAATCTCTCCAAGCAGCAGCTCAACCACATTGCCCAGCTCGATGCTGCGGCCAGAGGGACTTATGTCCTTAACAATGACCTCGACACCATTGATCGGCTTGTGGCCCGTCTACATGCCATCATCGAGAGCGACAAGCGCTTTGTCCGGCTTGCATTGGAGCGAGGCAAGGATCAATACCCTGTTCAGGAAGTGGTGAAGCAGCTACGGAGGAACCACCCCAATTTCATCCACCAGCTCAAGGACCTCGAAGAACATGTCTGCCTCTGCTTTGCCACCGTCAACAGGGCCCGCTCTCTCCTCCTGCAAGAGATCCATCTCCACCAAACAAGTGACTCTCAACAGCATTTATGCTTTAATAACTGCAATTCCCCCCCTTCTTTCTCTTCTTGTAATTGAATTGCCATTCTTCCTGCTTCTTCAAGTCATCCATTTCCACATTCTTCTCAGTTGGTCAAGGGAGGAAAGTAGTTTCTGATATTGGGTTAATGTGAAATTCATTCTAGCTATTCTTCTTAGCCCATCTGGGCAATTTTTTTCATATCTTTCAGAGGGTTTGAAGAAGAATAGAACTATTTGACATAGGACATATGCTAAAATTTCTTGTACTAATATCTGGATTCTTAATTGTATGAGCAAATTTCTGTTTTTCAACAGAAAGTAAATGAATCTTCTATGCTTTTGCTTTTGCTAAATTTCTGATGTACAATTCAATTCTTGTAACATATCACTTATTTCAGCATTCAATAGAGAAAGGCTGTTTCTTGATATCAGGGGTCTCATCCGCTATTTCTTGCATAATGTATCTCTTATGTTATAAATGTACTGCCTACTTATGCATTCTTTGAATCACTCAAACCTTGAGGAAGAGTTTTTTCTTTGGTATTCTTTTCTTTTCTTTAACAGTCACAAACCCCCCCCCCCCCCCCCCCCCCCCCCCCCCCCCCGGGCTGAAAATGGGGCATTTGTGTTGTAAAAATCTCAAGGGGCCAGCAGCACCAAAAGGGCTGCATCATCATCAATAAAATAAAATAAAGCCTACCAATACAAGCAAAACATTGCCTGCATTTACTTTTCAAGTGTATATGTACTTCTACCTGTTATCTTTAGCATGACAGACTGCCAAATTCTGTTCTGTATGCTTTTCAATCAAGAAGATAACGCTGGGTCTGTATCACTGCCTCATTCTAAGTGCAGCCTATATTATGGAAATCAACATGTCTTGTCCAATGTTGTCAAAATTGTTATCGTATTGCAAATCATAGTAGGGGTTGAATCGTATTGAATCGCAAATCATAAGATTTTTTTATAATTTTCTTAAAAATTTAGAAAAGAAAATGAAAAATGAAAATAAATTAGAATTTTTTTTAGAAACACATCTATCTTCCTTTTGCCATCAACGTGCAATAAGTAATGCCATATCATGATAGTGTTAAGGATTCTTATTCCTTTATTTTTTGTCTTCCAAGAAATTTCTCTTAAAAAAAATGCAAAGGTCCTTTAATAATTTATGTTCTTGTTAATCATGGTGGAAAAGCGGCCTTTGATAATGTAGACCGACTAAAAAAGATAATTTGATTTCTAAACATCATTCCATAATACATATAAGTCAGAATGATCATAACCATCCATAAAAACATTACAGGTAAGTCATACATCAATTTGGTGTTTCGACCAGTTGAGAAGTAGGAAATCACAAAAAAAAAAAAAGTTACATGATCTAATGATGAAGAGAATATATATCATCTGATCTCTTATTAAGAACAAATAAAATAATTTATCTTTTCTAAACGATTCTTAAAGCCTCCACCAATTTGAAAACATAAAATGAAAGCCAAGTGAAGTTTAAAATAGAAGAGAACAAGTATGATTTGAATCGTAAATCGAGATTTGAATCATAAATCATAGGATTCAAGTCATAGAATCGTAGGATTCATGTAAAAAGGGATTCAAGGTTGGGATTCAAATCGTTTTGCTTAAAATTCGACTAAAATCGTATATCGTAAGTCGTAGGATTTTGACAACACTGGTCTTGTCGAAGATCATTTCCCTAAAAAGCTAACACGGAAGATCAAAGCAGTTCGCATGGAGCTCTGCATTCATGGATCACCCTACATGTGTCAAATCTCCCGGGCACACCTCTGTCCCGTATTTGCACAAGATTTCCTATGGAGTGGATTTTATATGAGATTGGTGCATAACCAGGAATGGGGTGAGTGGGGCTTCTAGAGGTTTCTCTTTTGTTTGGTACGGATCGGGGAGGATGCAAAGAAGGTGATCTCAATGTTCAATGGGAATGAGGTAAGGGGAAGGAAAATTTGGATTCAGGTCCTGATGCTTGAGGGAGAGATGGGGGTAATTTATCACCAAAGGTGAGGGAGAAGTGATTGGAGATTCAAGAGGAAAATATGACTTTAGATTCAAGGTTTACACGTTCGAATCTGGGTGAGAAATTGTAGAGCCTTTCCAGATATGGATCAAGGGCCCTAGTTTCAGTGGAGTGGTGATGGAGGGAAAGTTAGTGTGGAAGTTTAAGAAGGGACCTCATAAGGTGGTGGTAGAGAAGTGGGCTACAATGAGAGAGGGAAAACTTGAAGAAATGCTTGGTGTTGGCAATCACATTCCTCGGATGAACGAAGAAGAGGTGGAAGAATGGTTGAGACTCAGATGGGGCTACTATTTCTTTTCTTTCTATGTTCATCAAATGTTGGAGATGGCCTTATCATCATCATCATCATCATCATTGTTGTTGTTGTTATTATTACTATTACTATTATTATTATTATTATTATTAATTATTAGCATTGAGATGATAACGTAATGATCATTAAATTAGAGGAGAGGAAGAGAGTCTCCAGTACAAAGATAGGGGCAGCTTGCTCCAGATTTCTCTAGATCAAATACAATGGGATTAGGACAACTGGTTGAAGCATAAATGTTTAACTTTAACCCCCTGGCCAGAAATCTTATCTCCTTGATAATACAATTTAGTTCCAGTTATAGTGCTTCATCCCCAAAGCACAGAGCACACATGTTTGTGAGGGACCTCTATCAAAATGACCAGCTGGTGGAACTGATTGTGAATAATGTGAACTACCTCTCTAACTACTAAGGAGGTGGCCTTAACTTTGGACTAAACTATTACCAGGGCTGAGAAAGCCAAAATCATGGAGCCAGCTTCATCCAAAAGCAGTCCCCCAAGCCTGATAGATTGGAATGTCACCAGAATAAACCTCTGCCCTTTGCCAATGAAAAGCACACGGTTGGAGGAAATGACGCTTCTCACTTTTGTCCCCATCCATTGCATCCAATTTCCCTGAAGATCAGAGTAATTGACATTTGCAAAGAGAGTGTGACCGGTTGCCCAAGCGGTTAGGTTGCTAACAATTTTTTTTTTTTTTTTTTGAAAGAGAACAGAAATTTTATTAAGGAAAAGAAGTGCAGAGCTGCCGCAAAGCACTATTCAAAGGGGAAAAAAGCACTTACAAAGGGAAAACACACACACACACACACACAGCAAACAACCCTTTGAATGATTTTATTGATCAAGACTCTAATCCTTTGAAAACACGACTGTTTTTTTCAGACTAGATCTCCCAACAGACTGGGAAAGGAGTCATTGCCCAGAGAATATCGTGTCCTTTGAATTGCCAACCGTCCCAGCAGATCATCTCTCCATGTTGCTTGTCTTGACCAATCCATGCCACACTGAAGGACGAAACTTCAGCCCAGGCTGAATATGCGAAGGGGCAGTGTAGAAATAAGTGTGGCATCGACTCTTCACTCTTCCTGCACAAAACACATCTGTTTGGTAGGCTGAAACCTCTTTTTTGCAACTGGTCTTGAGTCAAAAAAATTTGTTGGACTGCTATCCACATGAAGGTTGTGACTCTGGCTGGGATTGCGTTGTTCCAGATGCTAGCCGGAAAGGAAATTGACGGGGATTTAGAGACTTCTTTAAAAAAGGATTTACTGAATAAAAACCAGAGGTCGATCTCTTCCAAATTTTGGCATCATCCTCACTGGAGAACACTTTGAAAGTCTCTAGAGTTTGCATCAATTCCGTAAACTGGATAATTTCATCATCTTTCAAGTTTCTTCTGAATCTTAAATCCCAAACCACCTTGCCGTTTTGCCCCGTTGCATAGTCTTTCACCATGGCCTGTTGTTGCGACGTGACCCCATAAAGGTTGAGAAAGGCTGCCTGAGAGATTTGTTTCCAATCCATTTATCTTCCTATAGATGAACATTGTTGCCGTTGTTGATTTGAAATTGGAGTCCGTCTTTGAGAGTTGAGCCCCAGATTTTGTTGTTGATGCCCATGCTGTAAATTCATCTCCACACTCCAGAAGACGCCACAGAAAAAATCTGTTTAGGCTCCCATCCCCTGCTCTTTGTCCCATATTTATCAAGAATTATTCTTCTCCAAAGAGCATTCTTCTTAGTTGGAATTTCCACTATGATTTACAAAGGAGACTTCGGTTGCTTTCTTGAATACAACCGTTGCCAAGACCTCAACATTTTTGGGAATCTCCACCACGAGATGCATCTTTTTCTTTAATGGGAACTGTTCCATAAGAAGTGCTGGATTTTTTTGAGCATCTTTGCAACTCCAATAGGGATTTCGAAAAGAGATAAGTAACATATGGGTAGGTTAGCTAAGGTTGCTTTGATCAAAGTAATTCGTCCATCGATAGGTAAATATCCTCTCTTCCCATAGTGAAGCCTCTTCTCAAAGTTTTCTATAATCGACTTCCAAGTAGACTTTGCCACCACTCTTCACCCAACAGGAGCCCTGCATAGGTGATAGGCAAGGATCCACTTTTACAACCTAGCTTCGAGGCTAGAATATTTATTCCGGCCATCATGCTTTTCCTCAGATTTACTTTGATACCCGAAACAGCTTCGAAGCTTCTTAAAATACCTTTCAAGTTTAGAATTTGTGCTTTTCCTCAGATTTACTTTGATACCTGAAACAGCTTTGAAGCTTCTTAAAATACCTTTCAAGTTTAGAATTTTTTATTCTTCAGCCTCACACATGGTTGGGATGTCGTCGGCGAACTGAAAGTGGGAGATGGAAAAGGAGGCGATTGACCGCAAAGACTTTAATAAGAAACATCTTTGCGGCCTTGGAAAGCATGTGACTCAAGCCTTCAATGATGATCGAGAAGAGAAAGGGGAGAGACATCTCCCTACCTTATTTCTCTTCGGCTGGGAAAGAAATCAACCGGCAACCGGGGAGCTATTGAGGAGGGCAATAAAACCAAGGGATTCTTTCTTAGTATTGTGAATGTGTGGGCTAGAATCAACAAGATTAGTGGCATTATTGTGGAAGAAGGATATGAAATTGTGGTTTTATTGCTAGTAGAGAGACTTGGAGATATGGCTAATGTCCCCCTGGGGGGGGGGGGGGGGGGAGTGAATAGGACTTTTAAAAATTCTTATACAAAATTTAGATAATCTAATTTTACTTAAACAATTGGACGACATATGGATGAGCAAGATGGATAACAAGTCCAAGCATAAATCATTGGAATTTTATCAAATATATTCAGCACATGTTTATCAAAGTGAGAATCATTCAGTAAGTAAGCATAAACAAGGATAAACAGTCAATCCACAATGCACAACGATATATAGTGGTTCGACGATGAGTCTACTCCACTCCCGGTTGCCGCACTTCTCTCTAAGTGCACTAGATTTCACTATTCTCGTGGTTTTAAATCGCGTTAGCCATCAACCCTCACATCCTACAAGCTAAGACCGCGTTTACCACCCGCTGGTGGCCCTATTCAGGGACTTGATGAGTTTGGATCTCAAACTCTCACCAATCCTAATCCAAGGACCAGTCACGTACGCTCCTGTCGGAGGCCCTATCTAGGAACTTACGCTCGAGATTGGGTCACAATCTCTCGACCCCAATCTCACAAAGAAGGGGATCAAATAGACTCTTAAAGACTAGTACTTACTAAAAGGATGAGCCTCGTTCAAGCGCTAAGACGAGTAGCTACAGCTTCGTGTTGCTTCAGCTCCTCTCCATGCTCCCAAGATCAGCTACCGATGATGAAAGATATGCCTATCTAATGCAAGGTAGTTAGGAGAAGTAATGGTGTTTCGTTTACCTATTAAAAGCTCAAGGATAAATGTTGGAACCACCAAACCTGAGTATTGAATGGCTATTAATGACCATGGGATTTAACTATGAGGGATAGGTCAGCCATTAATGTAGCCTTGAGTTCATTCTTCAATCTGAGTTTTGAATACTCATTAATGTGCCATAAACACAAGGATTGAAAGATGAACTCAAGAGGAAGATGAGCAAGGAGGGATGGATTGAAGTGAAAAAAACTCTCTCAATGCTCTAACTGGGTGTGCTCTCCTTGCCCTAAATGCCCTCGAAGGATGTACTTATAGTTACCAAGAACCGGGCAGAAAACGGGCCAAAAACGGCTAACTCACGACTTGTCGATCCTTGGGTTCGATCGGTTGAATTGTACCTTTGACCGGACCGTGTGGTTTGATGGGTCGATGATTCGGCCAAACAACCATTTAAAGGAAACCTCTGCTGGACAATTTTTGTCCATTTTCGATTAGTCGACTAAATGGTCGATCGGTCGAAAATGATACTCGACCGGTCGAATGAACCTTGGAAGGGTCTAAATTCCTTAGGAATTTGATATTCTTGCTGTCCAAAAATCAACCCTTTTCGATCGGCCGAACTGCTCTTTCGATTGGTCGAAGGGCACTATCGACTTGTCAATTTGCCATTTGACCTGTCCAGAAACTTAGTGCAGAAAGCAAGATTTTCTTTGAAGATTTCTTTTGCACTTAGGTTCCTAAGGTTCATCCTAATCACTATGGGCCTTGAACATGCTTAGGGGTTTACAGAGGGTTTTCTTATAAGATTAAGCCACCTAAACAAAAGGGGTTTTGGGATTCTAAGGATTGTCTATATGCGAACTTACCAAGGTGCTTCATAAAGCTTGGATTCTTTTCTTGGCAAGCAGCTTAGGCTTCAAGTCTTGAGTCTTCATTTCTTCATTTAGGGCTCACCAGACTTGACACAACTTACTTCACGACAATTGATAAAAACTATTGCACTTACAGGATAGAGGAGAAAGATCAAGTGTGTGATTTAATGGTTTAGTTTTATAAATGTTTGCTAACTAGTGAAGGGTGGGAAAGGCCAAGCTTGGACAATTTGGATTTTAGTTTCTCTAGTGCAGAGGCCAATTTGCTTGAGAGTCCATTTATTGAGGAAGAAGTCAAGGTCGTATTGGATTTTTTATGTAGGGACAAGGCTCTGGGTCTTGATGGCTTTCCTCTGACATTCTTCCAGGTGTTTTGGGAAGTCATGGAAGGTGATGTATTGAGATTCATGTCGGAATTCTTCAAAAGGGTTGGTTATTGGCAAAGTTAAGGGCATCCTTTATTACTATTATCTCGAAGGTGGTGGGTGTGGAAAGGACTTTAGAACGATTAGCTTGATTGGGGGCCCTTATAAGATCCTTGCCAAAACCTTAGTAACTAGATTACATGCGATTCTGGCGAGCGTCATCTCCAAAAGCCAAGGTGCATTTATTGCAGGAAGACAAATATTGGACAGTGCACTTATAGCTTGGGAGTGCATTAACTCTCGGTATAAGGAAGGATTGAAAGGTATCACGTGTAAGTTGGACATTGGGAAGGCTTATGACCACGCCGACTGGAGCTTCCTTGATTACATGTTGGGGTGTGGTTTGAAGTGGAGTGGTTGGATGGGGGAGTGTCTGTTTGGCTAGATTCTTGGTTCTGGTCAATGGGTCCACTAAAGGTTTTTTTCAAAGTTTGGGAGGCATTCGACAAGGTGATCCTCTCTCCCATTTCTTATTCGTGGTTGTGATAGAAGCCTTGGGTAGAACGTTGGGAAAAAGGGCAGGAGATTGGTCTTATTCATGGGTTATGGGTAGAGAAGACGTGTAATACCCCGAAAATTTAGTACACGAGTAGGTACACGAGTGTTATAGTTCACACGTTAGAATTTAAATTTTAGGTCGCGTCGTTCATACGCATACACACACGTCACACTTTTATACGTATTCTGACACTTTTTAGACCTTTAAAAAACTTAGTGTACTAGGTTAAGTCAATAGATTGTCCGTTAAAAGGATTTATCGTTGCTAGATTGAATGATCTAACCGTCCACTTCAATTTTGAATTATGCGATCAACGTAAACGCGCCGTTCGATCCGTACATCGTCTTGTACGCATGTCTGTCCATAAATCTGATCCGTACATCGTGTCTGTCACCAGGCATATACTTAGACCAGTGATTTCTCGACCCTATGAACCTGGCTCGGGTGTGTTTGTAACACCATAGGATTTTAGAATAATTTAAATTATGATTTAGTTAATTGTTTAATAAATTAAATAACTTGAAATATTGATAAATTAATAATAAATCATCCGTAGGGAATTACCATATGGTCCCTTTATTAAAGTTGCTTAGAATAAACCATAGAACAGCATAGAAATGATAGATTTCACAAAACCCGTAAATTTACGATAATTACGAAAATGCCATTAGTTAAACTTAAGTTATACTACCATTTTTAAGTTTTATGATTCCTGGTAATCAATTTCACACAAAAATCCATACTCTGGTCCTAGGACACAATTTAACCGTACAAGTCAAATTTCAGCTGTCCGATCATCCTACAAATGCCCTAATCAGAAATTGGGCCATAAGTGGGCCGCCTTAACTCGGATCCGCCTCATTTTTCTCATGGACGGCTAAATTCATGTTACCCACCAGTTGAACGGAGGTGAAGACCTCAAACCATTTATTTTGGGCCCCACATGAAAGTGGAGTACATATTTAGTCATACGTGCGGCGCACGTAGCGAATTTTTTTTAAAATCATCTTTTTCACTCGACACAGCAGCGGACGCTGTTACAGCGTCCGTCCGCTGTCGTCATGGACCCACCAAACGTCCATCACGGTGGGCCCCACTAAGAAATCCAATCCGTCAATCGAGTGCGTGACCCGGATGAACCCCGTCCGTTCAAAGCCAGTAGCCGATAGGCGTTTGCGTGGCCCGCACCAGACCACCGTCCAAGAACAAGATAAACAAGATCCAGCCCGTCGCTTTGCATGGACGGTCCAGACTTTACCACTCTCTACTGTGGGCCCCAACCATGATCTCCAATGTGACAGTGGACCGCACCGGTGCTGGACCGTGCGGACGCACGAACTGGACGACATGTCCGTCTTCTTCTCTAACACTGCAGCAACAGCATCCGTTCGCTGCCGACGCTGACGCTCCACGACGTCTGTCTGTTGGGCCCCACCTCGCTAATCCAAACCATCCGTCAGTCTCCTACGCTACCTTTCTTCTATCCATTGAAGCCGTTCGTCAAAATATTGATCCAACAGCCCACGCCGTTCCATCGTTCCAAGCCAAGCTCATCATAGACGCCCTGATCCGAGTCCCTGCTTTGCATGGACGCTCCGGATTTCCTTTACAAGCATCGGGTGGATCTCACCTACCTTTCCATCAGGTGCTATGCGCAAGAACTGTCAGAAACAAGAGTTTCCTTTTCCAACCTAAATTGAGTCCGAATCTTCTTGCGTAATCAACCGACCAGCTCTGAGAGGTTATAAAACCCGACTGCTGCTTCCCCTTCTTCAGAAATCACAAATAGAGAGAGATAGTTGTTTGTGAAAGAGTGGGGGGAGAGAGAGGAAGAGAGAGAGGGAGAGAGAGAGCAACTCCCACGCTGCTGCTGATTGTTGTTGTTGCTGGGGCAGCATCCCAGTCAAAGAAAAAGAAAGGAAAGAAGAAGGAAAGAAGAGAGAGAAGAAGGAGAAAAGAAGAAAGAAAAAGAAAAGAAGAAAGAAGAAGAAAAGAGAAGAAGAAAGAAAGAAGAGAAAGAAGGAGAAAGAAAGAAGAAGAAGAAGGAAGAAGAAATAAAGAAAGAAAGAGAGTGAAAGAAGGAGAAGGAAGGAGGAAGAAAGAGGAGAAGAAACCTTGTTTCGAGTCAACTCGCTGAGTCGACTCAGATTTCGAAGTAAGCTTGTTTGGAGTCTAGGGAACACCACAGGTGAGTGATTCTTCATATGGTTTTTCGTTAATTTTTCCCAAATACTTCCTTCTAGTTGTTTCGAATTAGAGTTTAAATTTCTTTCAATTTCCAGTTTTTCTCAAATCATTAAATTGATCCTAGGTAAGGGATTCCACCTGTAGTTTGTATTCTCTAATTCCATGTCTATATTCCTTACTTTTCTTGTAGATTTTTCTCTACTTTTCTACCTAACCCTACATAGAGGTTAAACATAGGTTGAATGCTCTTTCTTCGAATTTGCCCCCTAAATTTCAAATATAAAAACCCTAGTTAAACAGAATGTAGATGCACAATACATTGTTGTTGGTATAAAACCTTACGTGACTTTATGTGACATACATCCTTAACAACTCTCTTAATTTACGATAGATAATTAGATGAAGAATTACTTAAATAAGGATGAAACATGCATGGTGCAATTGGCTTTGAATTATGATATGCATTGTATGCTTGAATAGTGCTTCCATAACTCATGACATATACATATATTTATACACTGCAACAGAACAGGAGCATGGTTGATTTGACTCCTAGCGTGCATGGTTGATTTGCCACCTCGCTGTACCGGTCATGTGAGCATGGTTGATTTGCGACAGATTCCTAATGTTCAGTGGCAGCGAGTTCTGGTCGTTTCACTTATTGAGCATGGTTGATTTGCTCAGTTGGATCAGTGGTGCATGGTTGATTTGCCCACTGGCGTGCATGGTTGATTTGCCGCCTCGCTGTACCGGTTAGGTGAGCATGGTTGATTTGTGACAGGTTCCTAATGTTTAGTGGCAGAGAGTTCCTAGACGTTTATTGCTCTCACACGTATCATAACATACATGACATCATGATAATCATGTTTCATTTATAATAAATCATAAAGTGTATCAATCATAACCTCATCCTCGTATATTTCATATAATTCTATCCGTTGATGATTCGCATCCTATCAATTATTAACTAGAATATTACCTGTGATGGAAATGACCTCACTGGGGGCTTTTAGCTCACCAAAATCACCACAGTTCTTGCAGGTTTTCAGGAAGAATAAGACATAGGCAAAGGAGAGTATTCAGGGGGTCTCATTCTTCTCGAGCGTTAATCGTGTCAGATTTATTTTAGTTTTGTAAAATTCAATATAATAAGACATTAATGGAAAAGAAACTTTATATTTGGGATTTATTTTAGTTATGCGATGTGTGGAATGGAATTTCAAGGAATCTATGCTCGAATTTTCAATTCACATCCTGGAACTCGGGCTTTGGGTTGTTGTACTCGGGTTTTGAATTTTAGGGCGTGACAGGATAAGCCCCCGATCTCTAATCTTCAATTCGCCAACGACACCATACTCTTTTGCGATGTTGATGTAGCCATGGTGGACAATTTGAGAATACTAGTTAGATGCTTTGAAGTGGTGTCAAGTTTGGAAGTTAACATTGCCAAGAATGAGATGTTGAGTGTTTGGATGTTTATGGAAGAGGTTGAGCGGATGCTAGGGATCTTTAGATACTGCGTGGGAGCCTTCCCTTCCACTTATGTCGGTCTTCCTCTATGCATAGGTAAACCGGCAAAGCTTCTGTGGGACAAAGTTCTGGAAATGGTTGAAAGGAAAATATCAAGGTGGAGACGTCGGTATTTGTCTTTTGGCAGCCAACTAACTCCTATTAAAGTGGCATTGTCAAACATGCCACCATATTTCATGTCCCTATTCAAATGTTCGAAATTTATTTTGGGGTTGGTACGAGGCGCTTGGAGAAAGTGAATTTTGGGCTATTAGGTAAATGTCTATGGAGATTTAGGATGGAAGAAGATTCTTTATGGAGAGGGACCATTGCATACAAGTGTGTCAAGATGGGGCTAGTGGGTGAGGGACTCTTCATTATATAAAGCATTAGGGATATGGAAGGGGGTCTCAAGTTTAAAGAGGGGATTGGGTTTTGCCTTGGCAATGGGGAGAAGATTCGATTCTAGGAGGATGTGTCGGTAGGTGAGACTCCACTCCAGATTTTGTTCCCAAGAGTAGCATGCCTATCTCCGGAAAGCAATGTTCTGTCATTTAAGTGCTTTTCCTTCAACGGAGATGTAGTTGTTTGGTTACCTCCTTGTTGTAGAAACTTGCTTAGTGTGACGTGGAGGAGTTTGTGATGCTTCAAGGATGCCTCCAATGTTGCTCTCCGTCGATGGAGGAATATGATAGGATGATATGTATTAAGAATAAATTGGGTCGCTTCTCGATCCGATCCTTCTATAAGTTGCCTCGATCTCACTCAGGGGGAGGAAGATGCATGCACCATCATATGTGTTGTACTATGGTGCTCCTTGGAAATTAGCTACTTTTGCTTGGTTAGTCGGGAGAAAGAGGGTATTGACTATTGACAATATTAAAAAAAAGGTCAATGGTGATCCCCAACGTGTGTGCAATTTGCATGGCAAATGCTGAATACGTTAATCACCTTTTTTGTACATTGCCCGCTTGCTTGAGAGGTGTTGATTACCTGCCTTAGGATGTTCAAAATGTCGTGGGTGATACCGAAATCAATAGGTGATCTTCTTTTGGCTTGGCAGTTGGCACAAGGTTGGGCTTGGGAAACAAGAAAGGTTATTTGGAGACTGGTTTTGATGGCTGCCCTTTAGGCGCTTTGAGGGGAAAGGAATGGAAGATATTTTCAAAATGTGAGTAGCTTGGCAATGGAGGTTTTTTTTAGGGCTAAGCTCTATCCGTTGGAATGGGCCTTCTGTATAAAAATTCTAGAGGATGTAATTTCTCTTTCTTTTGGGGTTGTAGTCTTTTGCGCCTTCACAGCACTTTTCTTTAATAAATTACCGTCACCTTAAAAAAAGGAAAAAAAAAGAAAAAAGAGTATTGAGCATGCATCCTTTTAGCATTCATCATTGAGTTTTCACAATTGCTTAGTCCATTTTATGATCAAGAGTCTGGTGGGGGGATCCAATGAAACCAACACGAACTGTATCAAAAGATATTTGATCAAAATGTTCCCTTAATCAATAAATCTCCTTTTCATTTTCTACTCATCAATATAGATTGATATGTATAGCCGGCTATACTGTAGTAAATGTGATCTCCACAAATATACCTGTATATGAAGGCGATCGTGGGTCCACTTGTCTAACACATCTTGAGACAAATAACTGGTTGGATCGGTTGTTTTGGATGAATATTCAATTTGTTGGCATCCAAGTGCATTTTTTATGACCCGGAAAATCACTTCCTACAAAGTGTTCTGGCCAAAAGTGAAAGTTGGGTTGGGCTTTTCTCAAAAAGGTTGCTATTGGATTTGCTCAGGCCTTCTTGCTGGTTTATGGTCTGAATGATGTTAGTTTGCAGCACTTGTTCTTGACAGAATTGGAATTGGACTCAGCCTAGTAGAAGGAACAATCCTTGGCTTGTGAGAGGGGACTTTAACGTTGTTTCTGATGTGGGTGCATGAATGAATTTAATGATTGGGTGGAAAGCATGACTCGATTGATTTCCAGTTGGGTGGAAAGCATGAAATGAATTGATAGATTTCCTGTTATGTAGAATGCAATATATGTGGTCAAATAACCAGGCAGAACTAGCGATGCTCAGGCTTGACAGGTTTCTCCCAATGCCTGATTGGGAGGAAAGCTTTCAACATTAAACAGTCTTTCGCGACCAGTTTCTGATCCCTACCCAATAGTGTTGGAACCAAAGCTGGAGGTGTGGGGCCCTATACCGTTAAGGTTCAATTTGATGTGTCTTGAAGAGGAAGGGTTTGTGGAGAGATGGTTAAGGAATGGTGGCAATCCTTTGTCCTTGAAGGTTGGGTTGGTTTCCATGGTGGCGATCCTTTGTCCTTCAGGGTTGGGTTGGTTTCCAGCTTATGAAAAAGTTATGCTTGCTGAAAAATCAAGTTAAAGGTTTGGAGCAAAGATCACTGATTCACTATTAGGAAGCTAAAACTGCAATTCTGGAAAAGATTTAAGAGATTGACAAGAAGGAAGAAGATGGTCGATTAGGAGTCTAAAGGCAAACAAAGAAGAGATGGAATTGGAATTCAAGAAGAAAGCTAGGGAAGAAGAAATTAAATGGAGACAAATCTAGAGCCCTGTGGCTGAAGGATGGGGATAAAAACACAAAATTCTTTCACAGTATTGCAAATGCTAGAAGGAGAAGCAATATAATGTGTTTAATTGGTTTAATTGTAGATGGAGGAAGAATTGAAGGCCGGAAAGCTACCTGTGATGTGATATCGGTAGTAGTGGCGTAGACCAAAGCTAGACAATGGATCATCCTTGCGGAGGAGGCGAGGGGCGCACGAAACGAGGTAGACCTTCGGTGTCACCTTGGGGGAAGCCCACGAAAGCTGGATTTCAGGCAGAACTTTATGAGAGAGGGTGACTCTCTAAAGAGCTTTGTGCATCTTTCATTGCTTTAATTCCTAAGAAAGGAGCTGAGAATCGTAGGGACTACAGATTGATCAATCTCATTGGGGGCTCGTAGAAGATTGTGGCCAAAATCCTTGCCACAAGGTTGAAACTGGTGTTTAGGAAAAGTTATTTCTTTTGTGCAAGGGGCTTTCATTCACGGGAGGCAAATTGTGGATGGGGCAACTGTAGCAAATGAATATTCGAATCCATATCCTGGGAAGGAAGACTGGATGTCATTTCCAAACTTGATTTGGAGAAGGCCTACGTCATGTCAACTGCGATTGCATAATCATATGTTGTCTAGATTGGGATTCAGTGTCAAGTGGAGGTGATGATGCATGGATATGTCAGCTTGATTTGGTTTTCTTGATTCTCCAAAAGGTTTCTTCAAAGAACCAAGGGGGCTAAATCAACACGATCCATTTTTGCCTCTTTTTTTGTTTGTTATTGTGGCGGAGGCTCTCAGTAAGGTGAAAGTTAATGAGGTGGGTTCATTTTGGGATTTTGTGTGGATAAATACAGATTCCAAGTCTCTCACCCGCAATACGCTGATGACATTATTTTACTCTGCCCCTTTTCTTGGACGATCTATCATCATACATTTTCATTTGGCTTGTAGAGCTCTTTCAGTTTACTTTGTTTTATGTTGATTTTTTGTTCAATAAGAGTCATGTTGCTGGAAAAAAACAAAAAATGAAAGAAGTTCTGCTGAACATCGGTTGTTCCATCCCATGCCCCATCCCCTACAATTTGCAGGAAACATAATGACAGAGCAGGGAAAATTTGCAAAATAGTCTATGCAAAACCTGGTCGAATATAGGGCAAGTTCTGGTCCTTTTCATCCATTCAAGGATGTGAGACAGTTGGTAATGATGCTTGAGTTGGTGATTATCTTTTGGTTACCATTACCATAAATTTTCATATGGAAAATTGTCAGGAGCAAACACCACACACTGGCCAACAAGGATATCATCATTAGTGCTTTTATATCTGTGAATTCCAGATTTCATAAGTTTTCAGTCTAAATCAAGTTTTGCACCATTGTCTCAAGGCCATAACTTCCTTTAACTCAGCGAAATCAAGCTGTTTGATGACAAGATTCTCTACTTCACAATGTCCATAACTGACAATCTTAAAGAGGAGGAGGAAGAAGAAGAAGATACAACATATGATGAATTGTCCATACTAGGTATATGGACAGTAATATAACTTGAGCAGTTCAAACCAAACCTAGCCACCGTAATAAATGCATACAAAAACTGAAAGGTAATTCTGTATCTCTGATCTATGGCTTGTTGGAACTTACCATGGTGCATTGGTGAAGATTTTGACGCAAGTCGATTCTCCTTTGAAAAGTCTGGTGTTTGCAGCATCAATACAAGTATGCAGGTGTTCTGTAAATTGCTGCCCAAAATAATCTCATAGAGATCTGATTCAGGCAGCTGCTTCACATCGTCCAATAGCTAGGAGAACATGGCAGAATGCAAACCGGACCTATTCCTTACGTCGCCCTCATGAAAATCACATACCAGGCATACGGATAAATAGTACAGCTTGGGCAGTTCAAACCAAACCTAGTCACCCTAATAAATGCATACAAAAACTGAAAGGTAATTCTGTATTCTGATCTATGGCGCATTGGAGATTACCATGGTGCATTGGTGAAGATTTTGACGCAAGTCGATTCTCCTTTGAAAAGTCAGGTATTTGCAGAGTCGATACAACTATGCAGGGGTTCTGTAAATTGTTGTTCAAAATATTCTCATAGAGACTCTGATTCAGGGCCGCTGTTTCGCATGGTTCAATAACTAGGAGAATGTGGCAAAATGCAAACTGGACCGATTCCTTATGTCCCTCTCATGAAACCCTTCAACATGGTGATCCCATCCATTCTTTTCTAGCCCTGATACTGCTTGATTCTTCAGGTATGAATTTGGGCCTATCTCCATGTTGTTTTGAGAATATGCATCTTGAGTGTTGAGTCTTGGTGGTGTCAACGTGATGTGCAAGGTATCACTGCTAGAGTAAACTCCATTTCTTGAAAGAGAGAATCAAGGATGAAAAAAAGGAATTCGATATCTTTTTTATTTTTATTTTTTGATAGTGAGGTTGAGGAGCTCCTTTCTCTCTTGAGTCGACTTACGCCAGTCATTCCAACTGGTGGGGTTGACATGATGGTATGGAGGGAGCATAGCTCTAGCATCTTCTCTGTCAAGTCTTTCCACAATCTGTTAAGAAGTGGTGACTCAGTGACCTAAGAGGAGCATGCCTTCCATTTTTGGTTCTACGGAGTGCTGCCTAAAGTAGTAGCCTTCACTTGGCTAGTGGGGAGGAAAAGGGTTCTAACAATAGACAACCTCTAGTCTAGAAGAGGTTCCTCGTTATCCCCAGCATGTGTTGCATGTGTAGTAAAGATGCTGAGTTTATCAATCATCTATTCATCCACTGCCCATTCACATCTAGGTTTGGGATTTTTCCATAGTTGACTTTGGGGAGTTCTAGATCATGCTAGGTTCGGTTAGGGATCTTTTATGGGCTTGGCATGAGGGATCCTGGGGGAGCCGAGACCGATACAGTTGGCGTTTGACGCTCCCGGCGATATGGTGGGTGATTTGGGGTGAAAGGAATAAATGGTAATTTCAGGATTCTTCTCGGTCAGCTAAGGCTATCGTTGAAGTGGTCAAAGTGTGGATCTCATATTAGAAATCCATTTCTTATAAAGGATAGATGATGGTTCTCCTTCTTGTTTCTAGGATCCTCGATGTATTCTTTTCTTGCTTTTCTGTGGGCCTTTAATAAAATTTTCCTCCATCTTAAAAAAAAAAAAAAAAAAAAAAGATGTAATTTTTTTAAGGTAACCCCCCCCCCCCCCCCCCCCCCCCCCAAAACGAAAAAAAGAAAGCAAACAAGGAAAGGGAAAAACAAACTACAAACAGAGGGGAGCTACAAAACTCTAAAACCCAGCCCAAACTCATTGAAACCACTCTGACAACATACAGACAACCTGATTGTACATCCTATCGAAGAACTACTCTGGTTGCGAAAGACTCAGTTATTCCTTTTTAACCAAATCAACCATAAGGCAGACAAGAGAGAAAGCCTCCATTTCTGGGACCCAAAACATCTTCTTAAGTCTCCATGCCACGCTTGAAAAGGAGGATCCATCGACTCAGGCATAACCCAAGACATCCCCAAATATTGAAGAATGCTAGACCACACCACTCGAGAGGAGCAATGAATAAAAAGACGATCCATGGACTCCTCTGTGCTCAAACACAATAGAAAAGCATCAAGAAGCAATATAGCTCTTTTCTGAAGATTGTCGATCGCTAAATCGTTCTTCTCCCCGCTAGCCAAGCAAACACAACAATTTTGTCAGTTGTACAGAACCGCTCCCTCCTTGACTCCAGCTTAAAGAGTCTAAGGAATAGAGATCGAACTGAAAATTTCCTAGAATTGCTAAACTGCCAGACAAGGGTATCCAAGGTGTGTAAAACCGTTTATGTATTAATCGTAATGGAAGATACGCAACAGTAACAATGGTTACTGTTACGTGATACATGGTTGAAATGGAGGGGTCCAGAGAAAAAAAAGAACTGCAACGGCCATTACAGGGCATAACAGTCGTTATGCATAGTAACCTTTCCCTGAAAGAAAACGGAAAAAAAAAAGGAAAAAAAAAAATCCGATCTTTTCTTCCTCCTCCTCTTCCTCTTCTTCTTCTTCTTCTTCTTCTTCATCTAATGTTGTGGCTTCAGCTTCTTCTTCTTCCCCCCCCCCCTCTCGAAGTCCTCAAAGGTCGAAGGCAATATTATCGGAGACAAGGAAGAATGAGGATGCGGCATTGGATTATTTGTTCAAATGTTACTTGAGCGGGCCAATCATTAGACCTCCCATTGTCATCTCCTTTCAGAATATATAGTCTAAAGTGGCTTAGTGGCTTACATGTCCTTTCATAGACAAGGATATGTAAGAAGCTATTCTATTGATGGACAACGACAAAGCACCTGATCTGCAATGTTTCACTATAGCCTTTTTAAAATCTTATTGTAGTATCATTAAGGGAGACATTATGAATATCTTTGAAGAATTGCATTTTAGGTGTAGAATTAGTGTAGGGCTCAATGGAACTCTTATCATGCTCCTTCTTCTCCTTGTTAGCCAAGCAAACACAACAATTTTGGGAGTGCCTCGTAGGACCAGATGTCAGCTATATAGAACCGTTCACTCCTTGACTCCAGCTTAGAGAATCTAAGGAATAGAGATCGAACTGAAAATTTCCTAAAATTGCCAAACTGTTGGACAAGGGCATCCAAGGTGTGCAAAATCGTTTATGTATTGACTGCAATGGCGGTTACCATAACGTGATACGGGGTTGAAACGGCGGAGTCCAGAGAAAAAAAGAACCATAACGGCCGTTACAGGGCATATTGGTTGTTACACATGGTAACCTTTCCCTAAAAGAAAATGGAAAAATAAAAAATTCCCAATCTTTTCTTCTTGTTCTTCTTCTTCTTCATCTACTGTTGTGGCTGCAGCTTCGTCTTCTTCCCCCCCCCCCCCCTCAAAGTCCTCAAAGTTCGAAGGCAATATTGTCGGAGACAAGGAAGAATGAGGATGCTGTATTGGATTATTTGTTCAAATGTTACTTGAGCGAGCCAATCATTAGAGCTCCCATTTTCATCTCCTTTCAAAATATATCGTCTAAAGTGGCTTAGTGCCTTACATGTCCTTTCATAGACAAGGAGGTGGAAGAAGCTATTCTATTGATGGACAATGACAAAGCACCCAATCTGCAATGTGTCACCATAGCCTTTTTAAAATCTATTTGCAGTATCATTAAGGGAGACATTGACGTAGGGAGGACGTGGTAGGTCAATCACCGTCTCCCCACCTAATAGATACCTTGAATCCACAAGGCGTTAGAAAATAATTCCTAGAAAATTTGTAATAATTGATTGAATAATTATAAAATCATCCCTACAATGTTTTAAATAATAAACTAAACCCTAGAAGGAGTATTAGACTCCAACTCCAACTAAAACTCTTAAATAGAGAAAAACTAAACAAATTAAAATTCGGAATTACTAAAAATAGCAAGTTTTTCCTAAAATCTCGTTTTTCTGCTGTAACCGCGCGTTTTCTGGCAAAACGGACAGACACGACCCACTTTAGTGGGTCGGTTCACCCCAAAACAAAATTTCAGTTGAAATCCATATTCTGTGTGTCCCGTAACTCCTCCTGGATCAGAAGTTATGGCCGATTTACAGTCTGCCTTCTTTTGGTCCATCCATGAGAAAATTGTCTATTTTTATCGATTTTTCCTTGATCTTTGTCCGGTCCATGTGCAATAGGAATGCACTTGATCCACGCCCTTCATCAGGGGGTTCTTGTCCTACATCATTCTCCCCCACTTGAAAAAAAAACTCGTCATCGAGTTTCGCTTTAGGTTTGGGCCACGATTTGCTTTCAATTTTGTAAGTCGATGTTTGATACCCTTGTTCTAAAACTTTGCAACAAATTTCTCTGACTTCTTCTCCATGCCAACATGAATAATCACAACCTGCTCTGACACATTGAAGGTTGACTCTATTTGAGAAAGGGCAATTTCCTGCATTGCCGGCATGACACTTTCCTGGATGCTCATGGATTCCGTCAAAATTGACTCCATAATGTCTGGGATAATTTCAAACTCTTCTTTCATCTCCTCTATGACTAAGGTATTGATCTTCTCCACCTCGAAATTGTGAACAACTTCTGAGATGGCGGTGGATTGTATTTCACTTTCTGTTCGGTCTACACGATCGTCTCTTTGCACAGGCTGTCGTACAATAATGTCTTCGACCTCCTCATCGTTGGGATCTGAATCGTCTGGTGTAGCCCTGCGGTTAGGCGCTCTATGGAATAGAGGGTTGTTTCGTATAGCGATCATAGGTGGTTGATAGTCGCATTGGGCTTGGGGCAAATTTAACGCCGCTGCGATGCGGTTGAGGGTTGCCCGTATACCTTGCAAGATCAACCGATTCTCCCGCTGCGCTACATCAAAAGCTGCCGCCATGATATAATCCCTTGGAGCACCGTCCTTAGAATGAAGATCCACACCACGAGAAGAATAAAGGAAATAATTTCTAGAAAATTCGTAATAATCAATTGAATAATTATAAAATCATCTCAACAATGCTTTAAATAATAAACTAAACCCTAGAAGGAGTATTAGACTCCAACTCCAACTAAAACTCTCAGATAATGAAAAACTAAACAAACTAAAATTCGAAATTACTAAAAATAGCAGGTTTTTCCTAAAATCTCGTTTTTCTGCTGTAACCACACCCCAAAACGAAATTTTAGTTGGAATCCATATGATGTGCGTCCCGTAACTTCCTCCCAGATCAAAAGTTATGGCCAATTTATGGTCTACCTTCTTTTGGTCCATCCATGCGAAAATTGTCGATTTTTATCGATTTTTCCTTAATCTTTGTCTGGTCCATGTGTGATAGGAATGTGCTTGATCCACGCCCTTCATCAGGGAGTTCTTGTCCTACATCAAACATTATGAATATCTTTGAAGAATTGCATTCGAGGGGTACAATTAACGTAGGGCTCAATGGAACTCTTATCATGCTCGTTCCGAAAAGAGAAAAGGCTTTGGAAGTCTTGGATTTCAGGCCTGTAAGTTTGGTTCAGAAGTTTACATAAGATCCTCATAAATGTTCTTTGTCTCAATGTGCTGATGGATCCGACCGTTTCCCAATTCCAAGGTGCCTTCGTCAGTGAAGTAAGATTCTTGATGATGTGCTAATAGCATATGAATGCTCAGATTTGAGGGAAGAAAGTGGAACTCTAGGTCTGCTGTACAAGGTGGACATGGAGAATGTGCATATCGGCCATGTTGATTTGTTCTATATTGTCCACCTTCTCAAAAGAATGGGATTTTGGACCAAGCAGATCAAGTGGATCGAGGATTGGGTTTTATTAACTCACTTTTCAATGCCAATCAATTGCAACCCAAGAGGTTTCTTCAATAGTGCTAGAGGCCTTTAAGCAATCCCTTTTCCCCATTTCTCTTTTGCCAATGTTGTGGAAGGTTTACGCAAAGGCAGTTGATTGATTCAACTCTTAGTTGCTGCATCCTTCTACCTAGGTGTTGTTCTATTCAAATCGTACTTCTCAATCGCACTCCTGCTCCTACATCCTGGCTATTTGTACGTACTCGATAACATTTTGAAACAGATGCTTCCCTGCACTCATTACCCGAATCTGTTTGCTACTTGGCTTCACATTTCGTGCAACTATAGATTCAATCATCAGAAGAAGACTTGCTAAATAATTTCAAGGTGGGTCCTCTGAAATCTCCATGTCTCATGTTGAATTTGCTGGTGATACTCCTATCTTCTGCAACACTGAGTTGAACCAGATTTGGGCAATTAAGCTTATTCTTGGTTGCTTTGGGGTGGTTTCTGATCTTCTAATCAATTATTTAAAAGTTATGTGGTGGGATTGCAACCACTCCATCCTTTCTTGCGAGGGTTGCGACACTTGAATAAGTGGAATCTCTTCCAGTAAAGTATCTTGTCTTGCCACTTGGCACATACCTGAATGTGGGATATTGTAATGGAGTGATTCAAGAAGAAATTGATGACTTGGAAAAAAGAATCATATTTGTTGTGTGGAGGTGAATCACTATCATAAAGTCGTGTCTTGCAAATCGGGACATGTTACCTCTCCCTTTCCAGAATCCTGGTTGCAGTTGCAAAGAAACTTGAGAAGATCCAAAAAGACATTCTTTGGGAAGGGAGAGAGAAGTTAAATTTCATCTTATCAGTTGGGAGGAGGTGCAAAGACCTGAAGTTGAAGGCGGTACCAGTATCAACTGAATTTGTGAAAAAATGTGACATAAGTGGTCCTGGAGATTTGGGCACGAATATTGGAGTTAAAAGAAAGGAAATTATAGCTAGTAAATATGGCATATTGGTGGAAGGTTTGTACTCGGGTGGGGTTACTAGAGGAAGAGGCTCTTATATATGAAAGATTAATCTAAATTCATTTGTCTCTAACAGCTTTGGCAAGATTTTCAAGGAATGTTTCATGGCGGGAAATGGATTGGAGATAGAATTAGGTTTTTGGAGTGATCGATTGATGGGGGAATATTCTTTTGCTTAGAGATTTCCTTGTCTTGATTTACTTCCAACCAAGTTTATGAAGATTTAAGGAGTGCTTCGAAATTCTGGGAGGCAGGGATGTCGGGAAAACTGTAACCTGAGATTCAGAAGGATCTTGCAGGACCAGGAAATCTAGACGCCTAAAGAAAATTCTAGGGGTCTTCGACAGTTTTAGTTGAATGACTCTGACAATCGCATGTGGGGCCCCATCATCAAGTGGATTTTTTTTTCCTTCATAGAATGAGTTCTTTATGACTCTTAGCCCGAAGTATCCATGTATGATGGGTCGAACAAAAGTGCGGGGATCTCTTGCCCATCCCAGGATTGAAGGTTTTTGTTGAACTGTAGCAGTAGTACACGATAACTTATCCATTGTAAAATGTCTCTAAGCATATGGCATGCATTGCTCAACCTCTTTAGTAACTAGTAAACAATGCCTGTGAGTGTAGAAGGCTTCTTTATTAGTTGGAATGCTAACTCAAAAATTTGTAGCAAAATATTTCTGTGAATGCTTTCTCACGCTGTTTTGTGGGTATTTGGAAGGAGAGAGACAAAAGAACTTTCAAAGATAAGTCCCCTATGACTGATAAAATACTTGAGAGAATTAAATTATCCCTTTTGAGTGTGGCCGAAATCAAAAGATTTCGAAGGAATAGCAATTTTAGTTATGTTCAGAAGCTAGAAGTCATAAACTGACTGTGATAGTTCAACACTGGTGATAGCTTGATGACCCCCCTTTCTGTAGGATGTTGTAATGGAATGTGGATGGAAGTTTGATGGGTAACCTTGCGTTCTCCGGTGTGGGAGAAGTGCTTAGAGATGAATAAGGCAAATTCATCTCGCACTTCTCCGGCCTACTTCAGGGCTGGGGATTCAATTCAAGCAGAATGGGCATCCCTGAAGACCAGTTTTGAAGGTCATCAAAGAGCAGCTAGAGTATTCTAAGATCATTATTGAACGCGACTCCAAATGCGCAATTGCATGGGTATCGTTTTCTATGCAGCCCAGGTCCAGGTACTCATTGTTTTGGGCGACTCTTATCCATTGCCTTTGGTATGGAATTCACCTTCTTGTTGCTTAATAAAATTCATTACTGATTTAAAAATTCTGTGTATTTTCTAGCCTAAGGCTTGAAAACTTTCATTCCCGAACTAATCTTCTTTCTCTATGGATAGATGCCAGGTTCACAATTATCAATTAGATTGATGGAAAAATTATAGAGGATTCATTAGAGTGACTTCTCTAGACTGGCCAGTGGATGGACCATGACAGTGAAGAGTGACTGTCTTGAAAGTTAGGCTGATCCACTCATTACATGGACCATGGGCTCTTGGGGCTTGTTTGATTTAAAGCCAGGTATAAAAAATATGCATGGGGCATAGTTTGTGTAAAACCTTGCTATATTTTTAGTACCCAACCCTCACTGAATCCATGAGATAAATGGTGGGGTCTAAATGCTCTTATACTAATGTCCGCATGCATTAATTACATGGTTGGCTTATTTTGACTTGGACCCAATGCAGAACTGAGCCACACTTAAATGAGTTAGGCCTCGTACCGAAACATAGACCATGATTTAAAAGTATTGCCATATACGTAACAGTTCTGATCTTGGGCAATTTGACAGAACTCTTGAAACCATATATAGAGGGTGACTCATCCTATATCGCCACCATACCAGTAATCCATGTCGAGGTGATATGGACAACTATAATGTGTGTCCAAATTCCTCTCTCCAAAAAAAAAAAAAAATCCATCTTATCCATGGGTTCGTTTGACACCAAAACAAAAATCAAGCTAATCTAAAACTGTGGTGGGCTACGCCACTGATTTGGAGGTTTTCTAAGCTGTGGGTAAGCTGAATTTTGGATCAGCCTGGTTTTTGGCATGTCATATCTTTGTGGTGGGGCATGTCTAATGCATGGTTTAGATGCCACATGCATAATGCTCGGCCCACAAACAGATCAATTGTGTGGATGGTAAGTAGTGTTCGAAGTATTGGTATCACTACAAGTTTCTATGGCTGGGGATACAGGAAATAATATTAATGTCACTGATAATATTACCAATAACTAGAGATGTGGGGAAACATTGGGGAACATGGGAAAAACGATGAAATTTTTTAGTGAAACTTAAGGAGATGTTAAAACACATATATTTGTATATTTAAGAATAAAAAAAATTACAAAAAGAATGTATATGTAATAAGCTTTCATTTAATGGAGGCCTAAAAGCATGTGCTGCTCTAAGAAATCAGTTCAACCATCCATGAATCCATCTTTCTATCTAACCATCCATCCAAACATCAATCAATATTTCAGAATATCAACAATATATGATATATCTCCAAAAAATTGTTGACAACTGAAAAGGAAACGAAAGATTGTAGTCCTTAATATCGCTCATGTCGCGAGAATGATAATATTGTGATATTATCGTCGATAATTTGAGCATTGCAACCATGCGTACATAAAAGTAAATTTGAAATGGATTTTTTTTTTCCTTTTTTTTAATAAACAGATTTCTAGTGACATCTTTTTATTTTATTTTATATACACACTCCACACGGGCACTCGAACCCATGACGTCAATGTTGAAATATCTACCATCGAGCGATGGGTCAGAGGCTTGATTTTTTGTAATATCGATACATTGAGATATTATCCAAATATTACTTTAGATATGCTACTTATGCCATAAGTAACTTATCTTAGTTTCTACTTATTTAGTGGATAAGTATATTTGCTCAACCAAATAATAGAAAAAGCATGTTTGGTTTCCAACTACATAAATAATTATCCCTCAAGTTTGTTTGGCCCCCCTCACATCCATCATGTGGGGCCAACCTTGATGTGGACCATTCATTGTGTGGGCCCCACCTTTGATTTGAGCCGTCCATCACGCAGGGCCACCTTAGATGTGGGTCATTCATTGTTATGGCCCGACCTTTAATGTGCACCATTCATTATGTAGGATCCTCTGATGTTGGTCATCCCTCAAGTAGGGCCCACCATCAATGTTATTGTCCATCATGTAGGGCCCACCTTTAATATCCACAGCCCATCATGTGGAGCCTACCTTTGATGTGGGTTGTCCATCATGCAAGCCCCCCTTGGATATGGGCCATTAATCATTAGAGCCAACCTTTGATGTGGACCGTCCATCATATGGGGCCTACCTTGATGTGGATCATCCATCATGTGAGACCTGCCATTATTAATTGTCCATCATGTGGAGACCATCATTGATGTGGACGGTCCATCATGTGGGCCCCACCTTCAATGTGGGTTGCCCATCTTGCAAGGCTCGCCTTGGAGTGGGTCATTTAGGGACTGACCTTTGATGTGGACCGTCCATCATGTGGGGCCATCTCAATATGGGTCATCCATCACTGGGGCTCAGCTTCAATGTCTACTGTCCATTATGTGGAGCCCACCTTTGATGTAGACCATCTATCATGTAAGCCCCACCCGTGAAGTGAGTTGTCCATCGTACTGGCCCGCTTTGGATGTGAGCTTTTTTATCATTACGGGCCAACCTATAATAGGGACTATCTATAGGTGGCCTACATTAACATGAGGTCGTCCATCACGTGGGTCCACCAAATATGTAGTGGATACCTGGAATTTTTTATATACCACTGTCATCCATCCATCATTTGATATTTCGATAATATCGGGATACTCCAAACAATGATGGTAAGTTTTAAAAATCACCTGGAGGAGTACCAGATCAGTTGATATAGGCAGTTATTGTATTATTTTTTGTTTTTTTCTTACCTTTCTATATACATATACATACCTTGGCCAGAAATGAAAGGTTAAGATTGTTTTACAAATGAGAAAACAAATGAGAGTTCTTTTGGGGGAATAGTCAGAGTCCGCATGTTCTGGATCTCGCCCAACCATGGCCCCACTTGTCAGAATTTAAAGCCCTTTGCGTGTCACCCATAGTGGGTACTCCGAAAAGGGTTTTCTCAATCCTTGGTTGATACATACCCAATTATTAGTAGATGGGTGAGGCATACGGTGAGTCAGTCAGCAGCATTCCATTAAGCTGTGGTGAACTTCTCACGTAAGACGAAGTATGGGTATGATCTGATGCGGCGGAGTGGCGTGAAGCTCGCTACCGTCGTTGCTGGCAAACGAGGAGGAATTTCAAAGTTGGACTCGTCGGTGTTGACCGCTTTTAACCCAATTGCTTCCCACTAGTAACTGACTGGGGCTCTGAGTGGCCATGATGTATTGGTTTCATCGACACCATCCATCCATTTTGCCATATAATTTTAGTGTACAAGCCCAAAAGTGAGGCAGTTACAAATCTGAAGTGGAACACACAGAGGGGATCAGACACATGCCGTTGAAAACTTTCTGGGGCCGCAGAAATTTTGGATCAAGCTGATATTTTTGTTTTCCTGTCATCCAGGTCTATGTAACCTTATGAACAGGTTGGATGACAATTAACCATCGCGATGGGCCCTAGGAAGGTTTCAATGGTGGGTGTCATTATCACTGTTGCTTTCTGTGGTGTGGTTCGCTTGAGCCTTGGATCTGCCTCATTTCTGGGCCTGTACCCTAAAATGATATGGCAAAATGAATGGACGGTGAGGATAAAATCCATACATCACGAGTGGCCCCTCAGAGCCCTGGTCCGTTCCTAGCTAGCGTAAGGGCGGGGTAGTACCCCATCCTCGCTCGTCTTGCGCCTGGCGGGTACCTTATCCAAACTTATGAACGGGAAAATTGAACTGGCCGATGGTCTGATTCAATTTACATGCGTGGCCCACTTGATGAATCGACCCGCCTTTATTTTTTAGCCACTAGGCGATCTTTATGGTGGAGCCCACATTATTCCCTGTAAAGGGGGGCGAAGTAGCAGTTACCTGGTAACACCTTAGTGGGTGTTCCCCCTACCGTGTGGGGCCTACCTTGAAGTATTTTTTGTATATAGATGCCGTTCATCTGTTGTTACGTCTAATTTCAGGACGTGATCCAAAATTATAAGAAAATCCAAATCTCAGGTGGACCATACCAATAGAAAGAGTGATATATAATCATTAAAAGCATCTTGCGGGCCACAAAAGTCATAGATCAAGTTCATCTTTAAATTTTCACTTCATCCAGACCTTTTTGACATTATCAAGAGCTTGGATAGCAAATAAACATTACCAAAACCTTATGATGGGCTCTTTGAAAATTTTAATGGTGGGCACTCAATCAGCACTGTTTCCAGTGGTATGGTCCACTTGAGATTTGGAGTTGCATAATTTTTAAAAGACCATACTAAAATGGGCTGGAGAAACGGATGGACGGCCTGGATATACAAAATACTATCCATGTGGACCACACGGTAGGGGTAACACCCACCAAGCTGTTCCCGGGGTAACACCTAATTTACTCCCCCTGTAAAGCCCCCATGTTGACCTGTGTTGTGGATAACTCCGCTTTCAGCGGATCTGTGGGAGCATCTATCTTCCTCCACATGGACGGTCTAAATCACCCGGATAAATGAACAGACACACCCTGTTCCCTGGTTGGCGTTAACGTACATTGGGGCACATGCACGTGATTTGAGCTGTGCATAGAGTGGGCCCCACTAATAAGAACAAATGGGGCAAGACATCGATCGCGAATGGGTTGGATCACCTGCACACGTGGAACGAAGGCTTGGCGCGGTGGGAGGCAGGCACATGGGAAGGTGGGAGAGCGGAATACATACACCCTGGCAGGGGAGTAAGTGAATGAGTGGATTGCATAGGAGCCTCGCGTAAGGTGGGCCCCACTGCTGTGTGTATGTGTGTAATATTATGTCTGCTTGAGCACGTGTTGTTACAATTGGGGATGGTGATCCAGCAAGTCACCATGAAGAATTGGAGGAGAAAATCAGGTACTACGTCTCACCCAATAAGGCCATGAACAATACAGGTGTATAGGCCACGTATAGGCCCGAAACAGTCCGATATGAAGCGATACATAATTGTATCGGTGGTTGATGATTAACGAGCCAGTTTCAAACCTAGGAATGGTGAATAGCACGCCAATTTCAAACCGTGGAATGCGAAATTCAAACCGTGGAATGCGAATTTCCTGTGAGTAGGTTATAGGAGATTTCTGATGTGGCCCAATGAAAAAAACGCTACATGCGCCTTTTAAATGCCCGTTGGAAGGGAGCGGATTAGCTGTTACTCGGTAACAACTTAGTAGGTGTTACCCTAATGGTGTGGGGCCCACCTTGATGAATTTGTTATATATCCATGCTGTCCATCTGTTTTTGCATCTCATTTTAGGGCCTAATCCCCAAACTTAAGAAGATCCAAATCTCAGGTGGACTATACCACTAGAAACAGTGATGAATAACCATTAATAACTTTTTGTGGGCCACAAAAGCATCGGATGAAGCTGATCATTGTATTTTACCTTCATCTGGATTTTCTTGACATTATCAACAGGCTGGATGGAAAATAAACATTACCAAAACTTTACTATGAGCCTTTTGAAATTTTTAATGGTAAGGCACTAATTCATCACTGTTTCCTGCATTGTGGTCCACCTGAGATATGGATCTGCTTAATATTTGGAACCCTGCTAAAATGTGCTGGAGAAACGTATAGGACTGCATGGATATAAAAAAAAATCATCAAGGATGGCCCCACGGTAAGGGTAATACCCACTAAGGAGTTACCTCCGCTACCGTAGTGGAAAGGGCAAAATTGTAGAAAACCTTTGACATGTGCATGGAAATGATAGAAATGTTGAAAACCTTGAAATGGGGCGCCGCTTCGCTGGATCCCCGGATCCACCTGAGGTGGGTGGATCTACTGTGTGATGTGTGTGTATTACATTCACGCTGTCCATTCATTTTGAAAACTCATTGTATCTCAGTGTTAAGGCGAGGCCATCTTCACTCAGTCTACCACTGTCTCAAAGGTGCGGGTGTGGTTACTGGTAATTAGGATCCATTGAAGATGGAGAATATGTGGGACATATCAGTGTGTAGAGCTTGCATGATCTCCATAACGGTTACACGTTTGAGACAACCTGTCGCTGTGAGACGTCTGCATTTAGTCGGCAATACATGCCGTAAACGTGAAAGCTGTAGTCGGCACTCTCTATCCCTCTTAGATGATGGTAGCCCACGTTGCTTGCCCTTTATGCTCGATGGGCGACGTTGCGGTATCTCACGTATTAGAAACGCTCACTGCCTGGGCGCGGCTTTAGTGGATCCCTGACTGTGGGGGCCTGCCGTGACGTATGTGGCTAACATCCACGCGGTCCATCCGTTTTGATAGTTCATTTCAGTGCATGATTCCTAAAATGAATCAGATCAAAATCTTAGGTGGACCACACTACAGAAAACAGTGGTGATTGAATACCCACAATTAAAAGCTTCAATGTTCATTTTTCATCCAACCTGTTGATAAGGTCACAAAGACCTGAATGAGGAGACCACATAAATATCAGCTTGATCCAAAACTTTTGTGTCCCACAATAAGTTTTTAATAGTAAATCACTACTGTTTCCAGTGGTGTGGTCCACCTGAGATTTGGGCTTTCTTCATTTTTAGGGTAACGCCCTAAAATAGCTGTCAAAACGGATGGACGAAATGGATATAAAGAAAATACATCATGGTGGGCCCCACAGTCAATAACCTACTCACTTCATTGGATCCACGGAAGTCGCGCTCTTACTGCCCCCACAAAAAGGCTGATATTTTCAAATTTCAATACATGGAACATCGACGATATATATTTAATCAGTGAACTGATTTCCTGCAAACCGACACAGCATCCAAAGGAGCGGTGAGGCCGGTCGGTGGAGTACCATATTACTTGTGGGCCCATCTCCAATAGCAGCATATGGTCCAATAAAATCTCACCAGACCTTACCTTTTTCAGTGAACCCCCAGCTTCACCGAATATGCTCCCGCATCCAAAGCCATGCGGCTCCACTCTTTAGGTGAGCCACATACCAGAGTGTTCCATCACTATTTTTCACCCAGATAACTAAATCCTCATCTGGGCCACACGGGAAAATGGACTGTATGCTCAGTTAGAATGCGGCCGGCTGTGATGGGAACGGATTAGGTGAACCAGGGCCTCACCCAACATGGCGCGTCCCTGACTGTGGGACCCACCCTTATGTATGTATAGTATATCCATGCCGTCCATCCATTTTCCAAATTATTAAAACCGTAAGTTTTGGATAAGCTGATATATGTTTTTTTTTTTTTTTTTCCGTTCATCTAAGTGAACATTACAGTGGGCCTTATAAAGTTTTTTATGGTGGGCATTCAATCACCACTTTTTTCAATAGTGTGATCCACCTAAGATTTATATCTACTTCATTTTTGGGCTCATTCTCTAAAATGAGCTGGCAAAACGAATGAACAGTGTGAATATACTACACATGCATCAAGGTGGTCACGGACAGGGCCGCACCGTTTTAGGTGAGCTCATCCGCTATCTGCGGAATAAGGCACGGTCTGATCAGGGGCAGAGTCATCCAGAGGGACGGTCAGATCAGGGGGCAGAGTCATTAGGGGAATATTATCATATGGACGGCTGGCATGAGCATGCCTGACAAAATAACGAAACCATTTCTAATTTTGGAAGGTCCTGACTAACATACATCTGTCCCGGAATCCGACGACTCACGCCGCTCGCTCTCTCTCTCTCTCTCTCCTGTCTCTCTCATCGTGACCGAGTAACCGACAAATTGGATGGCGACAAGCGAGGGCGGCCATGTGGCCAGCCAGACTCGCCATGCGCACTGCGGATTGGGTTCAATTAGTAGAGGGACTCGAAGTAGAAGGTGAAATCTCAGCCCTCCATCTGATGAGCTGATCATCATTTATCAATCGGCTATTTTTCCCATAAAAAAAATATCTCCAATTTTGTGATTCGAGTGCCAGCAATGGGTGGCTAGGATCATATTTCATAAAGATGAAGGGGCTTAGGGTAATGGGGTTGGATTTGAGACCCATTCCGGGCAATAATTACCGGAAGGTTTTGTTTTGTTATTCCTTTTTTAAGGGGAGATAGAAGGAAAAGGGAATTGAACGCACACATTCACATGGGAGTTGCTTCGTTGGTTCCGAAGATCCGCTTCTAACGAAACGCGTCTCTTAGGAATCGCACCTTTTTCTCTCCCAAGTAACGAGAGCTCTCGGTAACTTGAAGACGAGAGAATAAAACCTTGTAGATCTCTCTCTCTCTCTCTCGCCCCCTCTTCACTCGCTAGCCACAAAAAGGGGGAAAAAGAGATAGAAGAGTATTCTCGAAGAGAGTAAAAAGATCAACGAGAGAGAGAAAGAGAGAGAGAGATAGCTTCTCTTCTTTTCTTCATGTGCTGAGGAAGCGAGGGTTCTTTTGTTTTTGTATTGTTTTATTTTTTCTTCTTCTTAGGAGAAGAAGGAGAGTAAGTATGCGGAGAGAGCAAGGAATGAGAAGATAATAACCCTAATTGAAGGGAGAAAACATTGAATAGACGATCCCTTTGGGTGATATTAATAGAAAGAAAGAAAGGTTGGGATCTGTGGAATTGAAGATGGAGGACGAGAAGAAATCATCGTCAATGTCGGACGTCGGAGCATGGGCCATGAACGTCATTAGTTCCGTTGGCATTATCATGGCTAACAAGCAGCTCATGTCTCCCAACGGTTACGCCTTCAGCTTCGGTCCGTTCTCTCTCTCTCTCTCTCTCTCTCTCAGATCTGCCATCTTTTTATACTTTCTGCTCTCTTCATAAACCCATTCCTGCTGCCTCATGGATGGATCATCTGATGAGGATGCTGCCTCGTCTTCATTTATTTCACTAGTATAAATCATCTCATACTAACTTAATCAGTTGGAATTTTCTTCCTTACATCATGGATTTTGTACCTTTTTCTTTTCTATCAATTTCTGCTTTTCTTTGTATTTTTCTTCGTCTTCTTTCAATTCCTGTAAGGAAACAAAAAAAGAATAAGAAATATGTGTTTCTCCTTCCATTGGTTCCTTTAACAGCCCTGAATTTTAACCAGCCTTTTCAACTCCTTCCATTGCTCCTTTTTCTCCTCCTTTTTCTTTTTTCCAAGCCATGCCACAGTGAGTGTCTTTGCTTCTGTTCTTGAATCAGATCTGAGATCTTATCTGTTCCATTCTTGGCTGAAACTGATATTTAAGCTCATTTTACTCTTAATTACATCCGTACCTCTTCAGAAATTGTTTCTCTAGTTCGTATCTCCTTTATTCCTTCTGATTTTCTTCTGTAATCTCTCGATTTTCCAATTCTTACTGTTAATTGTCTAGCTTTAATATCTTTTTCTGTGATTTCCTGCTCTTTGGCTGCAAATTGCTTTAGATTTCACTTCTTGAGTTCATTTTTCTTCTTTGATTCATCTTGAATTCTATTTATGAATGCCAATATTAGGCATCATGGGCCTTCTTCTGTGAGATATCTTCATTTTTTTGTTTTTGGAAACACAAATTACTTCTAAGATGCCCCCTCGTCTGTCACCTTCCAGCTTCTCAATCTTCCCATTTTGTTTTTCTGTATCAATATCAATGTCTGCCTCTATAATCTTTTCCAAATCAAATGTCCCGATGTCTGATCTCCACCATTTTGTTCATGTTTTCCAAATACGAATATCACTGGTTTTTTCCGTTCATGTTTCTTCCTTTTCCTGACCATTTAATCAGTTTTCCAGTCTCTCTGTTCTGTTTTATATCGAAGCCAATCCTTTCACATTATCAAAATGGCCTTTTTCTTCTAAACTTCAACCCCCCCCCCCCCCCCCCCCCACCAGAAAAAAAAAAAAAAAAAAAAAATTCATCTTATTGTGTTTGTTCTCAGTCCTTAAATTTACGTATTTTGCTGGAAAACAATCATCATCATCATCTAAGCTTTTCCTAAATTACTTGGGTTTGGCTACATGAATCGGATTCCATTTCCACCAGTCCAATCTATCAAGGCCCACACCTGGGTTCGGGGCCTTTACCTCGTTGGTACACTCTGCGGAGTTTCACCAAGAGGTCTAGGTCTCGAAACCCATCAGGGTGAAATATTCCCTTCCTGCTAGCACGCACCAGTGGGTGTGTTGCGCGATTAACTGGGTGGGTGCGTCGCACGACTGACCGGGTGGGTGTGTTGCGCGATTAACTGGGTGGGTGCGTCGCATGACTGACCGGGTGGGTGTGTTGCGCGATTAACTGGGTGGGTTGGTGCGTTGCATGACTGACCCAAAAAAAAAAAAAAGAAAAAAAAAAGGGCCACACCTTTAGTTAGACCAAAGGTCATCAAGTCTTTTATTACTACCTCCATTCACGATTTTGGTCCTTCTATAGCTTTCAACTCCGAACCAACTCACTCCTAACCAGCGCTGTTCTTGGTCTCTGTTGCACGTGACCAAAGCATTTGAGTCTAGTTTTCTCAAATGCATTCATTTCTAATTCTATCCTTCCTCATCTTGCCACCTATCCATCTCAGCTTCCTCATTGCTAGAAAACAGTGCCGCACTTGATTATCCTTTTTCCTGCCTTGAACTAATTATGAAAGTGGCATATCTGTGCAAACCAATTCCTTATGTAAATGGATTGTTCTCTGGCAGCCAAGTTCTCATTTTAACGTCTTGTTTTACAGTTGCCAGCCTATTTCTGTCTTCAGTGTCAAATTGAAAATTGCATGAAAATCTGTGTCATAAATAGTTCTGCAGAGTATTTTCTGTCTCGGGTTTTCCAAGCATCAAAGTTGCTTCAGATTCCATTTCTCAGATATATCCTTCAGCTTCATTTTCTAGTGTACTAATCAGTTCTACATCTATTGCTCGTTTTGTACCAAAATATATTTCTTCATGTACTTCTTGTACCTCGATAAGGTTCTCCTAGTCTCATACTTACTGAGCTGAGAATTGCTTCACATTACACTTCTTAGGTCCCTCCCCTAATATCCTCTCTGGCCCTTCAATGATAGTTCTGCAATTTTTTGTTTCTTTTGGTTTGACGCTACTTTCTTTGCATAAATCTTTGACTCAATCAGTGTGATCATTTTTCTATCAAGCTTGTGCTCGTTTGGCCATGGCTTTTACCGAAGTTTACCTGTTAACGTTATGATGGGTGTCATCTCCTCCGTAGAATCTATTCTGTAGTCTCTCCATTTCCCTTTCCAAATGGAAACATATCACTTCCTCTAAATCCTTTCCTGTGCATTCTTTTGTTCATTTTTATGTAAATTTAAGCTGGGTTCATGTCTTTTCAGCCACGACTTTAACTGGATTCCACTTCGCGGTGACTGCTTTGGTTGGTTTGGTTTCAAACGCTACTGGTTATTCTGCATCGAAGCATGTGCCTTTGTGGGAGCTTCTATGGTTCTCAATTGTGGCTAATATGTCCATCACCGGGATGAACTTGAGCCTTATGCTCAACTCAGTCGGATTTTATCAGGTCTGGATTCCTCGACAGCCTTTTAGCCTTCCCTTGAATTTTCATTTTTCCTGGCCAAATATGGTAGTTATTATTGCATTTTCAATGTAGATTTCAAAGCTGAGCATGATTCCGGTGGTTTGTGTAATGGAATGGATACTTCATAGCAAACGTTACTCAAGAGAAGTGAAGATGGCTGTGGTTGTAGTTGTTGTAGGCGTTGGTGTCTGTACGGTAACAGACGTAAAAGTGAATGCCAAGGGTTTTCTTTGTGCCTGCGTAGCTGTCTTTTCGACATCCTTGCAGCAAATTGTGAGTATTTACTTTAATTTTGCCCTTGTTGCATGGATCTTTATTCCCTGGGATACTCTTTCAGATTGATGAATCCTTGACCTCTGTTGCATCTATATTGTGGATTAGATCCAGTTTTGTCTATGTTTTTGCCATTTTTCCCCACTTTCTATTCCAGTATTTCATTATCATGCACTATTATATTTTCATTCCCTAGTCTGATTTGAGGATTTATCTTTCTACACCATGCACTGTATTCATTGCAATAATCTATAACTAGGATGCCCTCCATCTTTGGAATTGCATTTATTAGATGCTATAGGACATGAAATAGTTTAATTTCAAAAAAAAAAATGAAACAGTTTAATTTCTACACTTTGTTGCCACTACTTCCGGCTTCATCTGGTAACTGTGATGTGGGCCATTCCTATCAATTCGTAGCTAATATGCTTCAATCGACAAGACACGAGGTTGTCATTTTCACCCGTAGCTACAAGAATCTTTTACTCGTGGTGATTCTCCCATGACGTGGTGTCAAAATTCCAAGTTGCTTGAGATAACTTTCACTTTCCTCCCCTGGTCACTTCTGGTTTTTGCAACTGAGCTCTAGCATCTTTGTAAATGACCTGTTCCTGTTCTTTCCTTTCACGTTGCAGCATGAGTGCTTGAAGTGCCTGTGCCTTCAAATTTTTTTAAAAGGTTTTGATGTTCTCATCCACCAAAAGGGCTTAATCTGTTCTGATTATTTTGGTCTTGGTTTGAAAGCTTATGCCTGCCCTATTAGTCATCAATGACCTACTAATTATGGAAGTTGAGTAGAAGTCTGGTCATTTCTCATCCTGCCCTTCCAGTTGTTTACTGTTTGCATTTATTGTGCCATAGTTCTAAAACATGCTAACTCAACTCTAAGCTCGGCCGGCTCTACTTGATGGGATCTCTTGATGCGTCAATAGGAAATTTGCTTGTGAAGGTCACTCAATGCTAAATTGTCAAGACTCTTCGAGTCCATTCTCTGACTTGGTTGATTCGACAGGACTCACGGTGATTCCAGTTGAGTCATTCACCTTGTCAATTGTTCATTTTTAATAAAAGTTAAAGGAGATAGTTTCAAACTCACAACCTTAGTTAAGGAAGTGTGCATTTGTAACCAGCACACAATGGGCTATGCAGATGCTATTTCGGCTATTTTAAATATTTGTCACACCTTGAAATATTTCTTATTTAATTTATTAAATTCCAAGTCGATTCAAGTAAAGACATGGTCACGTTTTTTATTTGACCAACGAACCTGGCTGGCATCAAGTAGAGTCGAGTTTTGGGTTTTTGAACTACAACTTCACATTGTGTTCCTGTATCTCCTTTAGCTGTTATTATTATTATTATTATTATTATTATTATTAGCCCAGGCCCCTGACGGAATAGCCCTAACCAGTGTTTTCATTATCGACGAAATGTCGATAATATCGCCGATATTATTGGTGTCGCTGGAGTTGCGACACCGAAACTCCCTTTTTTTGTTTCTCTTCTTGATATCGTCGATATTTAGGCGATTTTATCGATTTTTCACTGAAAATGAGAATATTGGCGAGAAGTGGCTGACGAAACCCATCAGAAATCCCTACAAAATAAAAAATAAAAAAAGATTTATATGTATCGTGCGATATACTGCACGATATCGCATGATTTTTTTGCGAAATCAAAACGATAATTTTAACAATAAAAGGGCAAACAATGTCGGGCTTGCGTAATTAATGAAAAAATTGAAAAAAAAAAAAAAAGGAAAAGATTTCAATCCAGAGGGGATTTCGGTACCTGTTGCGTGATTGGAAGTATGATTTGGTGGGCCACTCGATCGATTCACAGTGGTGCGCCGTAAGTTCCACAAAATCTCGATTTCCTTTCTTTTCTTTTCTTTTTTCTTCGAATGGATGCTAGATTCAAATTGCAAAGGAGATTTCGGCAAGAAATCGGCAAAAACCCCTAGAGATTTGGGTTTGATTGAGGGGTTTGTTGAGAGATTTTAGGGTTCCGGTCCTTTCGGAACCCTCTTCTGTTTCGAAAATGGCTTTGACAGCCTTTTACGGATGCGGGTTACGTCGCGATAGCTCGAGATGGACGGTCATTTCATGAGCTCTGTGGGGTCCACCTTAAAGTATATGTTTTATCCAATCCGTCCATTCATTCTGGAAGATCATTTTAAGGTTTAAGTCAAAAAACGAGACATTTTTAAGCTAAAGTGGACCACACCGCAGTGGAGATTGAACGCTTACCATTGATAACTTTTCGGTAGGGACAAAGGTTTTAGATCAAGCTGATATTTATTTTTTACCTTCATTCAGGTCTATGTGACCTTATGAACAGGTTGGATGGCCAAATAAACATCATGATGGGCCCTACGAAGTATTGAACAGGTTGGATGGCAAATAACTCAATCACTTGTGGTGTGGTCCACTTGAGCTTTCAATTTGCCTCTTTTTTAGGATATGGCCCTAAAATGACCTGTCAAAATCGATGGACGGCATGGATAAAACATATATAATATGGTGGGCCCCATACAGCCCCTCGTAGCTCTGTCTGTCTCTTACTCGGTACAGGCGGAGCGCAAGTGAGACCCAGAACCAGCAATGTGGGTGGGACCCCTGACTGTAGGGGCCCAGCTCGATGTATGAATTTTATATCCACTCTGTTCATATGTTTTTTCAGCTTATTTTAGGCCATGGTCCTAGAAATGAATAAGATAAAAGTTTCAGGTGGACCACACTACAGGAAAAGTGATTAATGACCACTGAAAACCTTTTCTGGGCCACAAAAGTTTTACATCAAGGTGATATTTGTTTTTGCCTTTCATCTAGATCTGTATGTCCTTATAAATAGGTTGGATGGTCAATAAACATTACGGTGGACGCCAGGAAGCTTTTAATGGTGGAAGTTCAATGACCACTGTGTCCTGTAGTGTGGTCCACCTGAAGCATGTGTTGGCTTCATTTTTGGGACCATGTCCTAAAATAATCTAGAAAAGCATATGAAAGGTGTAGACATACAATGCATACATCGAGGTGGGCCCTACTGTCAGGGTCCCACCCACATCGCTGGTTTCCACCACTGTTTAAATGAAAACTTATTATTTAATGCATTCTTTTTGCAATTTTTTTATTCTCGAATAAGTAAATGTGTGTATTTAGGTATTTCCTGGAGTTTCACTGAAAAATTCCACCGTTTTCCTCATGTTTCCCCGAATTTCTGGTTATCGGCGATGACGATATTATATCTTTGTCTCCGGCCAGCGAAACTTGTAGCGATACCGACAATGCGAACACTGGCCCTAACTAAAGGGGGGGTGCTTCACGTTTTGAAGCTGGTTTGGAAAGGCACAATTCAATCCGGTTTCGGAAAACTTATAGCTCATTCAAAAAGGACAGGCGATCGGCAGTGAGCAGCAGGAAGAGCAGTCCGTACCGCAAGCAGTACCACGTACGTTCAGCAATTATTATACGCAAAAAGCTGATGACGCAAGAACTCGATTAACTAAGGAATGAATATAGTCCCTAAAGACGAGATGGAGTCCCCAAGGACAGCTTTATTTATAGAAGATGCCAGCGTTATAGAAGATGCTGCTAGCGCATTGTACTGGCCATAGGGGACTCAAGTCCTCGTCGATTGAGAGGAATAAGCCCCTCGCCTCACTTGTCAACTGTTATCATGACCTCTCTCATTTATAAGGGGCAAAGCTCGCTAATAAGCAACCGGTTCATTAAGTCAATACCAGAGAAAGGATCCCAATACAAAGAGAAGGGCAGGAAATACCACCTTTAGCTAACTCATGGGCCAAGCTAGTTTCCTTGTGACTCTGTTCAGAACATCTTGGAGCAGACGATAGAAATCAATCTCCACTGGCAAGGCAATATCTTGAATCTTATTAATGAGGATATTAGTTGAGTGTTTGGAGATTATTTTTCATCTACTAGAACTTGACTATAAGAAAAATAAAATGAACTAAAAGAAAATAAATGATCTCTAATATTTCATGCTCATCTACTAGAACTTGGAACTACAAGAAAAGTAAAAATGAACTAAAAGAAAATAAATTTGTTTGCAACTTGCCTTTTTTTTGCAACTTAGTAATGTTTTGGAAGTTGAGACTGACAGGCATTAGCTGCTGATAAATCCCCTTTTCAAGTTGTGAATTCTGTTCTATGAATGTGTACATTCATAGTACTTGATATGTTTTGAAGTTTTACTAATGTGAAGTTTAATTATATGTGCAAGCATGCAACCCTTTTTCTGTTAATATTCAGCTCATAGCTTGCTATCGATAGGAGAGTGGTTAAACATGCATTAATGAAGCGCTAGTTGCCCGAGGCAATCTACGTAAACCAAATTGGTTAGTTTATCTCTAAAAGTGACAAAAAGTAGTGAAGCCTTGTGGTTGGTTCACAAATATATGGAAGAAAAGGTTGGGCACCTGGAACATGTACTGCAACACAGACACACTTGCTGGCACCAAGACGTGTAAGTTGTCATTCATGGGACCTGGAAAACATGACCACCTGATGTGTCTGTAGCATCCAGTTACACACCAGAAGAAGCATACATATTGGCACACCCACATGAGGTATGCACACACACATTTATATGTATGTGTGTGCATGTGCATGTGTGTGTGTGAACTTATACAAGATAGGCTCAGTCCATGTAACAAGGCATGACATTTTCAATAGTGTGCTGCAGTGACATGGAGATGCATGTCCGACACTCCTAGATAAAGTTAAAAAAACTAATTTCTTATGTTTAATTATTATTATCACTTATTTTTGGGATACTATTTACATATAAATTATTTATTATTGTTGTTGTTATTTTATCTATTATTCATTATTCTCTCAAAAAAAATCTATTATTCATTATTATTTGTCATCTCTCAAAAAAATTATTATTATTATTATTATTTATCTGTGTTTTTTTTTTTTTTCCATAGAAACAATTACCATATATGATCAAAAGAACATGTTATTTCAAACTCACACTACAAAAGGAATAGGACAGAACATTATCTCCTATTCAATGTTTTATATAGTGTGTAGAGGATTTCGTAGCGTTCAGCCTCTAAAACATGTAGCGTAAGTTACATGATATTGTTTTTTTATTATCTATTATTCATTATTCTCTAAAAAAAAATCTATTATTCATTATTATTATGATTATTATTTTGTCATCTCTCAAAAAAATATTATTATTATTATTATTTATTTGTGTTTTTTTCCATAGAAACAATTACCGTATATGATCAAAAGAACGTTTTATTTCAAACTCACACTGCAAAAGGAATAGGACAGAACATTATCTCCTATTCAATGTTTTATATAGTGTGTAGAGGATTTCGTAGCGTTCAGCCCTCTAAAACATGTAGTGCGAGTTACATGATACTTCTATTTTTAAATTAAAATAATAGGGGAAGATATGATAAATAGTAAGAATTGATATTAAAAAAAAACAGCCAAAAAAAAAAGGCCTTAAAAAATGCTTCGCTTTTCAAGTAAAAGCATGTTCAAAACAAGTTATCAATTATCATTTATCAAAAGCCAATCCACTTATAATCAAACCAAATTAAATCATTATCACTTCAACAATTTTCTAAGCAAGCTACCTTAATTAATGTCTAATTGAAACCACAAGTCACAAGTATAGAAAAAGAGAATAAAATCCCACAAGTCATGAGTATTAAGTACAAATGCCACAAGTCTCAGATTTCAGGCCACACTAAATCTACTAGGCTCTAGGCTCTAGACTCTAGCCAATCATCAGCTAGGCCACAACATAGAAAACAACGGATAGTATGTTAGCTACCCTCAATTGTAGCGTGGTGGCCCACATGATGGTTCGATCAACCATAGAAAGCAATGGACGGCCACAAAATAGAAAACAATGGACAACCACCATCATCACGTGGTACACTACAGAGTGTGCACCATCGAAATGACGAAAACAATGCACAACCACTAGAAAACCATCACTGCAGAGTGGTGACCCACATGATGGACTGGACAGGTTGGATTCCATGCTATACACACACCACAGTGGGTCCAATGCAACAATGGTTGTAGAACAAGCTTATTCTACAATGTTGCATAGAACTGGCCTCCCGAAAATGAAAAAAAAAAATAGAAAAGAAAATAGTATAAAAACACACCGTAAATCAATATTAAATCAATCAAAATGAAATCAGTATTAACTGAGATTAAGAGTGAGAGACATACCTATATTTAGCTTTAAATCAACCAAAAAATGCAAATCTTCAGCTCTATAGCTATATACAAACTTCAAATGGGGGTATCTCAAACTTCTCTTTTTGTTTGGGTTCCAATGCCCGTGAAACTTCAGCCATAGGATCTCTTCACAGGGCCAATTAATCCCCTAAATTTTGGCCTCCAATGGTTCTCTGGATTGGGAGAATCGAAAATGCGTATTTGAGGGCTAGGATTATTAGGGTTTCAAAAGATGGCCTTCGAAATCTCTTCCAAAACCTATTAGTTTTAAAACTTCTATATCAATGCGAATTTTACACCATTTACAATACTTACAAGTCTTCAACCATACACATGGAGGCCCTTGTATAGATGGGTAAGATTGCCTGAGAGGGTTACATGTAGAGATATTCTCCATCGACAATAGGACCCACTTTTTGGATGGTCTGGATAGCTCTACATCATTGCCATGTGTGAGGAGGATGAGTCACCACCATTTTAAAATCAACAGCTGAACTAACATAAAAGTCCGGCCTTATAAAACCTTTTTTAATGTAAAAACGGGAGTATGGTATAGTGTACGCAACATACGCTACATGCAACATAGTGTGTAGCGTAAACTACAGCCTGTATAGTATATGCTACAAGGGAAATATGCTATTATGTACGCTACATACCATGTAGCAACGCTATTTAAAACACTGCTCCTATTCTTGCCAAATGGAAAATGTCCTCTCCTGAACAAGAGTGAGAATATGCTCTCTCTGCAAGAAACATAGCACAAGAATAAAGCTGAGATTGCACTCTTATACTCTCTCAAGGTTTTTGCTGGGAAGACTCACTGCAAGGAGCTCATGCTTCACCATAGTCTTACCAAAAGAAAGAGATTCCTCTCTAAAAAAATTCACCATCAGTGACCTGTGACGAGGAGTTCATGGTCCACTGCAAATGTGCAACAACCTTGCAGTGTTCAGTTTAGGTAGGGTTCAGTGCACTTATGTCTTTTATTCATTTCAAATTCAAACATTTGGTGATAGTGAGCATTGTTCTTTGAATCCTAGTATCTACAATTAAAACTGTAGGACTCACTATCTAGCTTGAATCCTATTCGATAAAATCACATGTGATTCTATGATTCACCTGAAACTGTAATGGAGCTGGGTTTGGTCATCTAAAAGTTGATATTATCTTCTCAATTGAAGGTTGGTGAAAAGGACCTGCAGGAAACATACAATGACTCACTGACTTACCATTTCTCATTGGTTCAGATTGTCTTTATTTCTTTTCTTTTCACCAGATGTCAGGTACATGTTGGTTCAGGCAGACTTAAAATTAATAATAGCAGAACTTGAGCCTATGACCTTCCTACGGAGAGCAGGGGTGACTTAACCAACTTGATAACCAACCAGTAATGAGAAATTATTACAAAGTATGCCATCAGTCCTTTATGAGAAAAGATTTGATAATCTATGGTTTAACTATGGAGATCGCCTTTGATAGAGTGCAATGGCGAAAAAGGATTCATGTAGCCGACCCTGTTTAGTTGGGATAAGGCTTCATAAGGCTTCGACGATGATGCCACCAGTGTCATTATAAATTGTCTAAAATTTGATATGAAATTTATAAGTTATTGATTTCTCCACATCAATAAGAATTTTATTTACTTTAAATAAGAATTTGTTTCAATTTCATGATTTGTCCAATGACTTTTAGGGACAACTTACAGAATTTAATGGTAAGAGTTGATTCAAGTGAGACTATTTAGACCTAGTCTGACTGCCAATATGCCCATGCCTTTCTTCTTTTAGATATACAGTTCCACAAAGTTTGTTCTAATACGTAACTAAAGATGGAAAGGATGGGTGCATGAAGCAGTCAGACTGGGTGTGAATAGCATTTCCCTAATTGAAATGTATTCACTAGTTCAAAATCTAAGAATTACATTTCTACACAGATTAATCATACATCACTTTTTTGCAAGGTGTAAAGGTTATAAAAAATTAAACACTCAATTGTTCATTTGGGCTGATTGGGAGATGCATTCCAATTGGTTCGTTAAGCAGGCACTTGCAGCTTAATGGGTCCGTGCAAGCACTCCCCCACATCACAGATGCTCTAGAAGGCTAACTATTCGTATGCATGAGGCATGTTTCACACATGCACATTTACTAGCAGGCCATACTCTATCTCATGCCTATCACAAATCTAGTTTTAAAACTTGACAGCTTGATTGGGAACTCAGCCAAGTCAACTCAAATTGGTCAAGATTTTGCGCAGAATTTTCCCTACCTTGGACTAGATTTAAGACAAGGAAAAGAAAAACGTAGGTCTAAATTTTGGAAAGCCACTAAACAATGCACAGCGGAAACTTGAAAGACTGGAAGGACTTGGGGGAAGATTGATGCTGGCTTTGATTCTAGCAAAGTCTCGAGTTTTCAACCTTGGCATCCTTATATCTATTACACGTGCACTACTACTAGAGATGGCTTTGATTCCTAGCAAAGTCTTGAGTTTTCAACGTTGGCATCTAATGCGGACATCAAGCCCTTTAGGTTTTATCAGTGTAGGAGGCGAGTGACACCTATATCTTTATGGCTCGACGATGACGGGCCTAGATCATTCGTGATAACTTGAGGAGCATCGAAGACCTTACACATGTGGTTCGAGACATTTGAGAAGACCCCACATTGGGAGGACATGTGTAAGTTGCTTGAAGGAGGTGATCGGACCGTTGGTTCGTTATGACTCACATTCATCGTGCCATCATCGGAGGCCATCGGGCATCTTAGATTTGATTTGATTTTATGCACTTTCACTTATTTGAGTTTTGGGTCAGTGTGTGCACGTTTTTTTGTGCAAATGTCTTTTTTTTTTAAATTTTGTTAGTAGAGGTATTTTGGTAATTATGTTAATTTCGAATTTTATAAGGGTGTTGCTCCAAACCTTTTTCATTATGCTATTGATTTGATAAAAGAAGAAAAAGCTTTGGTGGCTTATCTCCCTCCTCCTTTCCTTCTTTCTATAGATCTTCATCTTCTTCCCCAATCTTCTTCCGTCATTCTTCCAACTTTCTTCTAAAGTAATTCATTTTCTTCCTTCTTTCTTCTAAACTTATTTTCTCCCATTATCCACAACCTTAAAATCTGAGAATTGATCCCTAAACCTATTTTTCTCAGATTTTCATTCCCTAATCCGAGAAATCCCTTGATTCCTCGGACTAGTGAATCTTATTGAGCGTTGGATCATAACCATGTAAGATTGGGAGGTTTCATCCCTCGTTGGATCCAATCCACGAATGATTTGAAACCCTCACTGAGAGATTGTGATTGTGACCCCTTTTATTGCATGTTTCCCTTATATTTTTCTTGATTATGATGATAGTTGTTGAATGTTTAATTTAGGTTGCTTGATTTATTCTGCTGAATTTTATGTCTCATACATGCATGAAAGTTTAGGCCGTCCTACATTAGCATCCTTATATCTATTAAATGTGCACTACTACTAGAGATGATAAGGAATCTTGTACTGGTTGTATGTCTTTTGTACTAGTTCGATGTTGCTCAATCTTCTTGTTCTCTAATTTTTTAAAAATTTTTTTTGTCACTGGGTACTCTCTTGCTGTACAGTCGATTGGATCCTTACAAAAAAAGTACTCTATTGGCTCCTTTGAATTGCTGAGTAAGACAGCTCCCATACAAGCCATCTCTCTTCTTGTCTTTGGACCTTTCATTGATTACTACCTTAGTGGTCAATCCGTATCAAACTACAAGTTGTCTTCCGGTGCAGTTGTAAGTCCCTCTTGAATTCTCAAATCTTTTGGTATATGCTTGGAAGCAATTTTCATTTTTAATGATGAAAGTAAATGGTGCAGGTCTTCATACTACTGTCGTGTTCTTTGGCTGTATTTTGCAATGTGAGCCAGTACCTCTGCATTGGCCGATTTTCAGCTGTCTCGTTCCAGGTGTTAGGCCACATGAAAACGGTCTGTGTGCTTACACTGGGTTGGCTGCTGTTTGACTCGGAACTGACATTGAAAAATATACTCGGGATGGCTATTGCGGTCCTTGGCATGGTATTATACAGTTGGGGGGTAGAGATTGAGAAGCAAGCCAACAATGCCAAGACCACCCATTTGAAGGAGAGCCTAACAGAAGAAGATATTAGATTGTTGAAGGATGGAGTGGAAAATACCCCCGTGAAAGATCTTGAGCTTGCGAAGCCAAAATCTGAGAATCCATTGTGACCCAAATGGGCATATATTTACTTGGGCTTTCAACTTGGCAAGAAGAATGGAGAGAATCTGGCTTTAGAAGCTGTGTTCTCAATTGCCGAAAATTCTTTTTTGTGCATAGAGACCAGATGGCAAAGATGCATGGGAAGATATCCAATCTATCTGTTAGTTTTATTATGCCTTTGTCTACTTTGAATTTTCACTGTTTTATTTATTTTCCCATGCAATGTATTCAGCTCAGGGTGGAGCATCTTATAAAACCCACTATATTTATTCATATGGAGAGAGTGCAGAAGGATGATAATGATTTTTTTTTTTCTTCTTTTTTTGTGTTTCTTTTCTTCTCATTTAGTGGGGTTGCATGTGAGGTTATTCATGTTAAATTAGTACAGTTTGGTTATTAGGATGTCCTTGAAGAACCAGATGCAACAGTGATTTTACTGTTCTATGAGTAATACTAGTCTCTGTGGGATGCTTTTGGTTATTATTATTGAGGGTGGATGGGGAGAATCAGAATCTCTCATATATATATATATATATATATATATATATATATATATATATATATATATATATATATATATATAATGCAATTGAATAAGCCGTGATTGTAGAAGAGGTATATTTTTGACTTAAAATGAGATTTGGCAAAGAGAGAGCAACCCTGAAGCTGTTTGGACCCGAGGTGCTTGTCCTGGGACCGAGACCGCATCAAACGTTAGGTTGCCTTTTCCTTTGCGACCCCTTGATTTTTAAAGATACGTACCTGCTATAAAGTGCAACAATGGGCCTGTAAATGCCAAGTTCCTTCCTGTCATCTGTTGTTGCTAGAAGAAGTTGAGACGTCAACATGAATACCCTAAACCCAATTACCATTTCATGTTATTTTAGCATGAGAGAAGCTTTGATTCTTTGGCAGACTGTAATGGATCATACTTAAAATTTTAATGGCACTTAGAAATTACTTAAAATTTGCATATTTAGATACAGATGAATATAAACATTCAGCTATGTTGATACTTATTAAACATTGGACCTCTTGTATAGTATTGTAAGTGGGCAGCTTATCCTATGGGAAGTCAAATCTCTCCCCTTTTATGTATTGCATCATTGCTGATTTTACATGATCATATTCTGAATCGTTGCGTATGCCAAAAAAAAAGTTGATTCACAGGCCTGCCCTCATTTATTTGTGGCTAAATATCTATTGACTGTAGGAGGTTTGCAAATCCAACTAACCATGTAGCCCAACCTTCAAACACAGCTCCTGTAATGGTGGCAGTGTGCTGGCCTCAGCACAGCAGGCCAAAGCCCCCGAGCCTGAAACAACGTTGAGCTCAACCTAGCAGTATCCAAATTTTGATAAAATCCCTGATTACCACTTGAATGTTCCTAATCCATCCATTGATCAATTGGACTTGACATGCACAAGGAAATAGACATATAGATGAATGAAACCAACAACCTACATGCAAGATGCATGTGTTGCCAAAACAAGGATTGGAATGAAATATTTGTAAGATATTACACATACGTATGAAATGCAGTCAGGCCAACCTGAGCTGTCTGGGTCGAGCTAAAAATGACTTGAACCCAAGCTCGGCAAGAGAATTGATTAATCCATGCATGCTAGGCCAAAACCCAGTCCAAACTTGGCCAGGGCTCCAGCCCGTTGCCACCCCAATCCACAAATTCCGACTTTTGATGGTTCTCAAAGTAATTTGTTTTTTTGGGTCAGTCTACCATTTTTGGGTCAGTCAAAATACCTCTAGTGTCACTTATCCATCTGAACCATAAGAGTGTTTTACAATAGATGAGAATACCTTTGCATCTATTTTGAATTTCTGTCCAATATTTGGCCATACTTTACCCTTTTGTCTCCAGTGCCTTGAGTCAGGGCTGTCAAGATGCTGGGCGTTGGGTTGTGTACACCCAGGTCCATAGCTCAAGCGGCAGACCGAGTGGATAGCCTAGTTTCAACACTGAGGTCATGGCATCGATTCCCATAGTGGGGATGGCTAACATTGTGATGTGACTAACAGGGTGGGTGGGTGTACTAATGATGTGGGTGTGTGAACAAAAAAAAGAGGCTGGGCGTTGGGTTGTCTTAGGTACGGATTTGAACTGTTCGCCAGCTATCATAGATCCCTTCATTTGTAGGTCCAGGCCCAGTCCATTGACAGCCTTATCCTTGACCCATAGAAAAATTGTCCCGGGAACAAAACTTTAGACGAGGCAAGCATGATGGGACCTTTGATCAGTGGGCCCCACCATGGACGATTAAAAGAAATCACATTGAGCTGCTGGATTTAGTGAATATATATAGACACATTGAGTTGACAGCCCACGGCTATTTTTAAGGTATGGTCCAGCAACATCATAGCCCACCAGATCAACCACTCCCAATTGTCTAGAACATCTGTATCATGACACAACGGTCCGAATCATCATGACCCATCCTGACCATCCTGTCGAAGGGGAGAGGTGTATGAGAGCAATACAATGGCACTAGCTACTGCACACTTGCTTACATGTACCCTTTGTGCTAATACAAGTGATAAGACTCTTCGTTATCCAGCGTGTATCTACGACTAACTGGAAACTAATTATCTTCTAAAACTCCTCAGTTGTTATATATATATATATATATATATATATATATATATATATATATATATATATATATATATATATATATATATATATATATATATATTATATATAATTTTGAAAATTTGATTTCAAATTTATTTTTTAATTGTACACACTCTCTATACATATACACACATACTTGAAATGGATTCTTTCTAATCTTATCTTGAGATAGAGATCCTTGAACATTTTTATGGATCAGAGCGTTAAAATGAGTCTACATTCTTTTTAATGGCGTCTTCATCCTCCAATTTCTACCCATACCCTTCATCTTGAAACATCACAAACTTTGTTTCTTTGAAGCTCATGCAGACCAACTTTTTGTTATGGAGGATGTGGATGCTAGCTCTGATCGAAAGTCAGGGCCTACAGGGTTTTTATCAATGGCAAGATCCCTGTACCCGAATCACTTATCAACTCGGAAGGCACTACTGTTGAAGGAGCGAAGGACTAACTTACAATTCCTAAAAATCTTGGGTGGTTAGTTATATACATGATTTTATAAATTTATTTTTGATTTGTAAGATTATCCCATTAATGAAGGAAAACTTATCAATTGTACACTCCATATATACTTGAAATGGATTCTCTCTAATCTCACTTTTGAGATAAAAAATTGTCAAACATTTTTTACATGCGAGTCGACGCGTTAAGATTATTGACCATAGGATTCATTTCCTAGAGTTTTGTAAGTCTAGCAATCTATTCTTAGAGGTTAGAGCTCTTGTTTCAAGAGTTGTAGGTTAAAGATTTAAAGGGAAAATAGAAGGAACTTGAAAGAAAATAATCTCCATTGAATCATGCTTTAAGATAAGAAATTGTTTTTTGTTCTATATATTCATGGTGCCTTCTTCTACTTTCTCTTTATTTGTTTTAATTATGATTGACACTATACATGTGCAGGCATGTGATCATGGGGTGAAAATTCTAACACATTGTCCATTGATTTCGGTGATATGTTGTGTCCCACTTACTGAATTTTTTTTATTTTTTTTTAAATTTGGTAAAAGAGAAATTGGAGATTCATTAGTTTCAAGGAATCCCAATCCAATAAGACAGTTAAGATAACCAAATCATGTTGTCAAATGTACATAATGCAGTCTGTTGTTGTGCATATGTTAAGTAGGAATTAGAATGAATCCCAAACCTGTTTGGAAGAATTAGAAGTTGGCATTAATCACTAATCCATAAGATTATTTTAAAAAATCATATAAATAGTATATTTATTTACTTTTCAAAACTATTTTTTTAAAATTAATTTTCTTATAAAAACACAACAAACTCATGTGATTAAGGTTCTGTGGGAGTCCACTATGAAGATGACATATAGCTTAAAAACATAGGCACGTCCACTCATCGAGCAGGTCAAGTGATTGATCCGCCTGCTGAGGACTGGCCTTATTTTTCTTACACATGCTATTCATTGTGGGGCCCACTATAACTCATAGCTCAGATGTTCTCTGCATGTGGCACGTGTTTTCTAGCTGAGATGCATGTGAAGCTCACATGCAATCTCTTGATGCTGAGCAGTCACCAGACCAATTTCCGGCACGCTATAGCACGTGAAGAGAGAGGGGACAACACCGCGAGAAACATATGTTCATTCTAGAACAGCTGTGAAGCCTTCTCAGGCACACGTATGGAACACACGTGTGAGATATGAGCTTTTCATGTGGTTTTCGTTGTGGCAATATGGTAATTATTTAACAACAATATTTATTTATGAGAATGCTCCAGTGCTCTCAGTGCATTACAATGGGCCGGACTGGGCCTGAAAATCAGAATTTTGAATAGGGCTCGATCGCCTGAAACAATTCAAAATTTGGGCCAAGACCTACCCCAGGCCCGGCCTGTTGACAGCCCTAATTACAAAGTCACAATGCTCTTTCTTTTTTTTCTTTTTTTGGACAGCTCAGTTGATCAATGTGAACTGTCCACTAAGTCCATAACACATTTTATAGCCTACCATGCAAAAATAAAAAATCACAATAATTGGATGATCCAATCCATCCTTGATTTTGCCTTACTTCCTATAGACATCCTCTTCCCAAGCAATGGATGGGATGGCTATGATTACTCAATAGAAGTGACTCTTTAAAACCAAAACCAATCCATGATGGTCCTTAACAAATAGATTAATCAGGTCATCGATTTGACCTATTTTTGTGTTAAAGATCTTGACCTTCGATATTAAAGGCCATTGAGCAAATAGTTCATGTTTTTCAGATCAAGGGCAGTCTAGGTTTTCTAAAAGCAAAATAATGTTTGTTAGGAAATCTTATTTTCATATAACTATGGGAAATAAAATATTGTTTTTTATCATCAGTTTTTCAATAAAATTACTAAAAAATTAAGATCTAGTTTCAATTTTTTTTATTTGGCAAAATGGAAAAAAAAAAATATTGAGTAAATTTTCTAGATAGTCGTTAGAATGTGCTAAATTAGCACATATGGCATATGTGGGATGTTTGAAGATGAACAAAGAACATGCAATATACATGTTATATGCAGTGTTGGAAGCTTAATTGTAGCACACATAGCACATGAGGTGCTTGAAGCTGTACATACGCACATGTGGCACAGAACATACATTGGCACTGTTGGGATTGGACGCCTCTACTCTTCACACATGAAGACCACCGACCGGCCGGTTGGCCGGTCGGTCACGTTGGAGATGAAGACAGTAGGTTACTGGAGCCTTTTTGGGCCATCCGACCGGTCGGTTGACTGGCCGGTGGGGGGGTCCGACCGGTCTAGCAGTTTCCTTTTTGGACTTGGTTTCTTGCGCGGTTTTGCACAAGGAGTTTCTAATTCCAATTTTCTCCTATTTAAGGAGATTAATCCGAGATTAGGGTTGCCGTCAGTGGCCGCCAATGGGCCAAGGGATTGAGAGGGTTCTAGGGTGAGAGAAAGAGCTAGGGAAGAAGCTTGGAGTTCTCTAGGTTGAGGGAAAAGGATGGGTTTGTCCTCCTCGTGTGAGAATTAGCTTCGGGTAGCTTGGGATTTCTCTTGTGGGCTGTGATCCAGGGTATTTCCCTGTAATCTCTTGTAACTTCTGATTCATAGTGGATTAGTGTCGCTTTGTGCCGTGGTTTTTTACCCTTGAGGGGTTTTTCTACGTAAAAATCGGTTTGCCTTCTCGTGTGTGATGATTTGCTTATTGATTGTCATTGTGGTGTGTTCCTCGCCTGCTTTGGTTGCTTCCGCTGCGAGGCTCCTAACCCCAACAAGTAGTATTAGAGATAAAAGTTGGGAAGGAGGCAGAGAAAATCTGAGGCGAGACATCAATGGCATCTTCTAGCATGAGATTCGTTATGGAGAAGGATTTCGTGAAAGAAAAACATGGAAAGCGATCGGTATCTATGAAGGAAGTAGAGTTGAAGAAGGTGGATCGGTACGCCAATATCTCAATCAAGTTTGTCGACTGCGATTGGGTTTGATTGGAAGCACTATTCATGGTGGAGCTGCGGGATTGGCAGCGGGATCCACGATTGCTCGTGTGTGGCATGCGCAAGGGCCACATGAGTGAGTGGGTGATGAAGGTGCAAGTTTGAAGTCGATGAGGCATGAGAAGTGGTGGAGCTATGATGATGACGAAGTAGAGATGAAGATGGTGCGTGGCGAGGTGTTGCATGAAGATTAGAGTCGTGGTAGAGTTCATTGGGATTGGACGCCTCTACTCTTCACGCATGAAGACCACCGATCGGCCGACCGGCCGGTTGGTCACGTTGGAGATGAAGACAGTAGGTTACTGGAGCCTTTTTGGGCCTTCCGACCGGTCGGCCGACCGGTCGGGCAGTTTCCTTTTTGGACTTGGTTTCTTGCGCGTTTTTGCGCAAGGAGTTTCTAATTCCGATTTTCTCCTATTTAAGGAGATGTAATCCGAGATTAGGGTTGCCACCAGTGGCCGCCAATGGGCCAAGGGATTGAGAGGGTTCTAGGGTGAGAGAAAGAGCTAGGGAAGAAGCTTGGAGTTCTTTGGGTTAAGGGAAAAGGATGGGTTTGTCCTCCTCATGTGAGAATTAGCTTCAGGTAGCTTAGGATTTCTCTTGTGGGCTGTGATCCAGGGTATTTCTTCTGTAATCTCTTGTAACTTCTGATTCATAGTGGATTGGTGTCGCTTTGTGCCGTGGTTTTTTACCCTTGAGGGGTTTTTCCACGTAAAAATCGGTTTGCCTTCTTGTGTGTGATGATTTGCTTGTTGATTGCCATTGTGGTGTGTTCCTTGCCTACTTTGGTTGCTTCCGCTGCCGGGCTCCTAACCCCAACGGCACATCTAACACGTGGGCACTTGAAGCTAGATGGTAGAACTAGTGTAAATTGATGCAGAGGCGTTGTAGAGTTCTACCCAAGATCTCTATGCACCACTCATTGATACATGTGCATCTCCACAATGGGGTGGGGTGACCCATGAGGTGGGGACTGTGAGATGCAGAATAGCCACAAGGTGATGTGGGGTAGCCCACGGGAAGATCTTAGTCAGTGCAGGGTAGTCCATGGGGAGATCTTGGTCGGTTTGCTTATGAGGGCCTGAATAAAGGGATATTTCAATGCTTCCCCAACAACCTTGAAGCTTTTGGTCGACTGGCCACTACTCCCAACATCACTCATAAACAAGAGTTAAACGGTTAACATGGACCACTCCTTCAAGTTAGATGCAACTCATGGATGTTGTAAGATTGTGAGAATAGAGAGGATCTACAAACAAATGCATATCCCATGCAGCTGTTATACGCATGTAAAATTATTACATATGCTTTGCAGGATTGGGTTGGGTTGGACTTGGGCTTTGGTTGAGGCCTTAAGTAACCTAACCCATCCAAATCATGGCTTTATTTGTATTAAATATGAGTTAGGACTAATAAATATAACATAGACATAAAATCATGGCCTGCTTGGAATCTACAATTCATGATTGAAACTATCCACAAACAAGTGTGTGAGAGTCACAAGAGAATTTTTGCACAGTAAGGCTGAGTGACTTAGACAGGTAGGCTAGGGGTGGGCCCCACCATGATGTGCTCTTGAAATTCACTTTGAACATGAGTCCGGTGATGGCAATTTACCCATAAGGATTAAAAAAAGAGTCTGGATCCTCTGTTGGCCTCCAAGCAGGGAAACCTTGCTTGGAGCCTTTTCATTGGACCATGTAACACACGGCATGATGTCAGTGTGACCAGGTTGCACTGACGATGTGACATGGTTGTAGACCTATGTGATGACATGTACCAATGAAAAGGCTCCAAGCAGGGTTTTCCTGCTTGCAGCCAACAGAGGATCGGGATTTTAAATCACGCGGACTCGTTATTCAGGTGGGCCACACCAAGGGAAAAAAAAGTAGGAGAGGGGGATGCGTACCATTGAATTATTAGAAGGCCTAGTATGATGTTCATGTAAAATCCACTCCAACTATTACCTGCCTTGTGAAAATTCATGTGGGGACCAAAAGTAGGCACATAGATGATTTATGTGGGCCACACCAAGTGAAAGAGTTTGGATGGTAGTGTCCCTACACTTTTCTACTAATATGGCCCACCTAAATTATGGATGTGGCTGATGCTTGAGCCCTACAGATAAATTCAAGTCATGCTTATGGACGGAGTGGATTTGACATACACATCGAGGTGGGCCCACCCCTACTAGGTTGCATACTGACCCTGCTAGGTGGGGCTGTCAACGAGCAGGGCCTAGGGTTGGCCTTGGCCTGCATGTAGGGATTGCATAGTGACCCTGCCAGTAGCAACCTTGCTCCTGGTCGGGCTCGTCGGCCCACAATGATGTATGTATTTTCTCTCAGCTGTCCATCTATTTTACCAGCTTATTTTATGGAATGAGCTAAAAAATGAGGCAAATCTAATTTGAAGTGTACCACACCACAAGCAAACAATGGTGATTGAATGCCTTCCTAGGTCCACTGTAATGTTTATTTGCCATCTAACCTGTTGATTAAGTCATACAAACCTGGATGAAGGGAAGCACAAATATTAGCTTGATTCAAAACTTTTGTGGCCCCCAAGAAATGTTTAATGGTCAGCGTTCAATCACCACTATTTCTTGGTGTGTGGTCCACTTGAAATTTAATTAGATCTGCCTCATTTTTTGGCTCATGCCCTAAAATGATATGGCAAAATGTTTGCATAGCATGGCATCATGGTGGGGCGCACAGGGCACTTCCAGCACCAATCAGTAGTGTTGTCGGCTATGAGAAAGGTAAGCATGCATAAGGACGATGTACTACCAGGCTAGAGGTGTGCCCCACCATGAGAAAGGTCCCCTCCCCTCCTTTCTCTTTTTCTCTATATAGTCACGCCCAAAGGGAGAGACATCTAGGACTCTCTTAAATACTTTCTCCCTTGAAGATAGGATCTATATATAAAAAGGACTTGGGTTTTAGTGATGTACCAGTTATGAAACACATCTTCTCTACAAATTTCTATATGCCCTATTACATCTATAGTATGTGATACCCACCTATTCATGTAATCAAATTGACCTAATATCTCTATTGACCATGGCCATCTACCTTAATCCAATACCCATTCAAATCAAGGGTGGAACACAAGATCATAATCACTGAATATCCATCAGGTATAATTAAAACCTTTTAACAGTTAAAAACTTCAACAGTTGACAACAATTATTAAAACATTTACGTGTCAAGCCCAACTAAAAACAACTTGATGGACAATCCAATTATCAAAATCTAAGCAATAAAAGTATTCCTAAGCAACCAGTGGATCCCTTGTTGGATCATATGGGCTTTAACTGTATCCTAATGCACCCACAAATGAAGCCACCATCGTTATCTAGTGAGGAGGGCCAAAGCACATTACACTAAGAACTTAAATTCCCCATATACCCACAGGTCTAATCAAAGTTGAAACATACACAAGTCAATTCGGAATAGGCATCATAGGTCTCCTAATCAACTTGAAGCAATTCTCCAATGCAAGGGTTTAAGGGTTTAATAACAAGATCTCACATCCATGAACACTTACACTATATGTAGGGTTATAGTAGAGGCACCAACTCGTCATTAAGCTAGGATAGTGGAGACTTTCCACCCCGACTCATCATCAATCCACTCACACAAGATGACCACATAATGATAACCATAGGTTTGCCCTAAAACTTGCAAAGTGGCTCGTGGAACAATAGGTTACCAATAACTTTGGAACACAACTCTCCCTTGACTAATGGTTGTTATGCCTAAATTACTCAAGTTCTTAAGGACAGTAGAAGAAGCCCTCTCTTTTAACCTATGAATAGATATACAGTTAAATAAATCCACATATTAATTATAGTATTAATAATATGTTTGCACAAGACCTATGATCATTATGATTAGCAATCAAGATCAATATTGCTTTTCAAGGCACATTACACTAACATAGCAAATGAGAAATAGAAAATAACCATATGATAGAATTATCAATGTTGGCTTAAATGTGATCACCATCGATGTTGGTATACAATAAAACTCCTACTAATGAAATGCAACATACGAGTACAACATTCCCATATAAGCCAAAAACTCCTAATATGACTTAGGAGTTCGTAATTCTTCATTAGTGGACCATCAACTTTGTACTGATGTATTCCACTTACACTTGACAATTCTATACTTTTTTCTTTACAATGAGACACTTAATGTTTATGTCTTTATCTTAGGCCAAGTTCTTGTTATTGTTGGGAGAAAATCTGCAACTGACTTGTAGCAATATATTCTTAGTAGCCACGAAATTGTTTATAATATGAAGTTCTGAGATAAAATTTGTCGTCATCCCACTTGAAACGTAGCCTCATAGCAGGCAATGAATTCCGCTCCCATGCTTGATGAAGTTATTAGTGGCATTTAACACTCTTTCACAATACAACTTTTCTAGCTAAGTTTCTTTGGCCATCATAAAAATATAACATGAGGCGGATTCGTTATGTTGAAGCATTGAGAATCATCAAAATTCAAATATATATCGGCTATAAGGAATCAAACTCTTATATCTTAGTATAAAATCAATTTTTCCTTTGCAATTTTTACAACTCCCACATTTTTTCCTTTGCAAATCATATGCTATGTGTGGAAGAGTACAGACCTGAGCATACATATGCAACCAATGCATGATTGGACAAAAAAACCCAAATGACATTGTAGTCTGTCAAATTCAGGCCCAGTTCTATATAGGGTATAATGTAACTGGCCCCAAGCATATCCGATTCGAAGAAATTCATTCCAAATAGGGAGAATGTCGTTAAAGTATGGACCGTAAATCAATTGTAACTTTTGATCTGGGCATCTTCATGAACGCACAACCTATCGATCTTTATGTAAGGATGCTTCTGAGGTTAACTAACCTATTCTACCGTCTGAATTCATCCTTCTTGTTAGAAAACGCACCCTTTCGGTCCAACATTTTTTTTTTTTTTTTTTTAGAAATTTCTATTTTTATAGTTTTTTAGAATTTAAGGAATCTACTTAAGTTGCTCGTAATTAGGTCAATAATATTTTGGAGGGGTTTATATAGACTTTCTATTTTTGGAAAATTAAATTTTAGAAGAGTTTTGCTAGAATCAGAAAATTAGAGTCAAGAAGAATTTTTCTATTTTGAGTAATTTTGAATTATTATTTTTAATCATCTATACAAGTGATGTAATCGAAAAGTTTTAGATTATTATTCAATAAAATATTTGATTTTTCTTTCTTATTATTTTTTGTGGATTCAAAGTTTTAACAACTTAAGAAAGCCGGTGATCATCCTCATTATTGTTTTACACTTTTTTCTTGGTTACTATTATTGTTGTTGTTGTTATTAGATGGTTTGGTCATATGCAATAGAGACAGAACCATATGAGTTGGCACAAGATGAAGCTTTTAGAAGAACTTGGATGGAAGTCATAAGAAAAGACTTGATGACCTATGGTCTAAATGAAGGCATAGCACTTGATAGAGTGGAATGGTCGAACAAGATTCATATAGTTAACCCAGTTAGTTGGCATGAGGTTTAGATGATGGCGATGATTATCACTGCATCTAGCATAATTTGCTGGTCTCATAGGCATGTGCAACAATTAAAGCTTATATAAAAAGCTAGACGTGGCAATCCACTCGTTAGAACAGCACCATTACATTTCCTAATCCAAGACTCATACGAGCAGCACCACTGTATTGATCCCCCAATCCAAGAATCAAGTTGATCCACTGGCCAGGTGAGCTACAATTAGCAAAACAAACGTACAGTTCCAAAAAGCTTAGTTGAAGTTTTCTAACTATCGAATATTGGGACCCACACACTCAGTGGACTAGATTTATTCTTAGGACACATGTACATGACCGTACCGGCCTGATGGATGGATTGGATCTCACACCCATGCACCATGTTGGCACGTGTAAATGTACATGAGCTTTATCCCACAGGCATGTGCTCTTAGCAGAGCTCTATCATTATTATTATTATTATTAATTATTATTATTATTATTATTATTATTATTATTGATGCTGCTATTATTAACTAATTAATTAATTCACTAACGTCCGCGTTTCTTGTTATTTTAGCTGGCTTGACTTCTAGCAAGTAGCATGTTCATACGTACTCCTCCATGCGCTCTCTCGCTCTCTCTCTCTCTCTCTCTCTCTCTCTCAATGAGCCATAACGGAATGCAAATTCCATTATCTCCACCGCAAGCGCCAACCACAAATCCAACGCACTTGCCATGTGATGTTCCTTAAAACTCGGGTGGGCCCACACCCGCACCTACAATATATATATACCGTTGCCTTTTGTTTTCCCCAACCGTCCGTTTATTTTCATTTTTCACTTTTAGTCTTTCACCCCAACGGGCGCGGATTAAGTGTAACGGTGGTGACATCTTCGTGGGTGTTACCCTTACTGTAGTGCCCACCTTGATGATATGTTGTATATCTACTCTGTCCATTCGTTTTTCCAGCCCATTTTAGGTGTGGTAACAAACATTAAGTACATCCAAATCTCAGGTGGACCACACCACAAGAAATAGTGATGATTAAATGAATGCTCACCGTTAAAAACCTCCCAAGGCCCACTGTAAGCAGATCCTTAGGGGCTGTTTGATTTTTCGTTTGATTTTTCATTTACGATGGTACATACCAGCGAATGGATAATAATAACTTTTTCAATCGGTTTGTTTGAGGCAGAAAATGTAAAAGATTTTCACCTCAAAAATTGGTCCGAAAGAGTGATGTATACTGCTTATCACACCGTTCATATGTTTTAACAGCACATTTTAGGGCATGTACCTAAAAATGAGGCAAATCCCACACCTAAGGAAACAGTGATCTTCAAGACATCCACCATTGAAAATTGTTTTCTCCACAGGGCCCATGGTAATGTTTATTTGTCATCCAATCCATTCATAAGGTCATGCAGTCATGGATAAAGGGAACCCAAAAATATCAGCTTGATCCAAAAATTCCAGGGGCCCTACAAGCTTTCAACAGTAAGCGTTCAATTCTCACTTTTTTCTATGGTGTAGTCCACTTGAGATTCAGATCTGCCTCATTTTTTTACTCATTCCTTAAAATGATTTGACCGAAGAGATGAACGGTGTGGATAAGATACAAACATCAAGTTGAGCCCCATAATTTTAAACTTTTCTCCTTAATTAAGGTGACAAAAAACTTGAAAAAAAAAAAGGTGAATGTCAACTCACCTTGGGAAGGAAGGCCGAATTACCATTAGAAATAATTATTACTTATTTACAATGATTTATCATTGCAATTAGAAATTCAAACAGCCCCGTGTTTGGATAAGGCCACGCAAAACTGGATGAAGGGAAATTCAATGATTAGATTGATCTAAAACTTATTTAGCCTACAAAAAGCGTTTCATGGTCATTCACTTCTTTTTCAATGATTTACAATGATTTACCATTGCAATTAGAAATTCAAACAGCCCCAGCGTTTGGATAAGGTCAAGCAAAACTGGATGAAGGGAAATACAAAGATTTGATTGATCTAAAACTTATTTAGCCTACAAAAAGCGTTTAATGGTCATTCACCACTTTTTCCAGTGGCATGGTCCACCCTAGCTTTGGATCAACTTAAGTTTTGGAATAACATCCTCAAATGAGCTGAAACAACTTGCGACATGGATATGAAACACAATCACCAAGCTGGGCACACACGTTAAGGTAGGGGTGTCAATGGGCCAGGCTCGAGCCTTAAAAATCAGAATTTTGAGTAGGGTCAGCTTGACGGCCCAGCCTGAAACAGTGCAAAATTCGGGTCGATACCTACCTAGCCCAGCCCATTGACAGCCCTACAGTAAGGGTAACATCCACAGCTAAATTCGCTCCCCACCAAAACACATAGTTCAACTACGTGGATTTCCTTGGAAAGCCTTTCGCAAGAGGTTTCTGTACTGGAAACTTAGGTGGGGCCCATCATGATGTTTGTGAGAAATCCACCCCACACATTTTAGGACATGCAAACAAAAATGAGTCGGATCCAAGAATCTAGTGAAATTCCTACTATTGAAACTTGCTGGGGTCCACAGTGATGTTTATATGCCATCCATACCATTCACAATGTCATTCCTATTGGGATTAACTAAAAGCACAAATATTAGTAGAGTTGGACAACAAGCCGAGTTGAATCAAGTTGGGCCTGACTTATGTGTAGTTTGGTCCCAGGAAACTTCAGCTTATATGTGGCTTGGTCTTAGAATCAAGCTAGACTTTTATGCTTGACTTGACTTGATCGAGCTATCAAGCCAAGTTCAAACTGCATTTGAGCTCGAGCTTTTCGAGCTTAAGTCAAGTTAAGAGTCGAACTTAGTAAGAACTGATTTGGAGATTGAGCTTGGTAAAAAGGCAGAGATCAATTTGGAGTGGAAATCGTATTCTTCATCACTACTGCTAGACGATTACTTGCTCCCACTGTTACCAGAATCCATGGCCAGAGAGAGAGAGAGAGAGAAAAAAAAAAATCTAGTCCTGGAGTCGTCGGACGGTGGAGGGATGGAAAGTGCGGCGGCCGATAGGGTGCGAGCGGGAGGTAAAAGTTAAAACAGAAAATAGAAAAATGAAATTAAAATGGAGTTAGGGTTGCTTTTTAACATTTTATATTATAAATATACAATATATATTTTATAGTTAATATAATATATTTATTATTTTGAAGCCAAGCCGAATCAAGCCAAGCCGAGCTTCAAGTCAAGTCAAGCTGAGCTTGGTTGGGCTTGTGTGCGGCTTGAAACTCCAATCAAGTTGAAATTTTAGCTTGCCTTGACTTGAAAAGGGGCTTCAAGCCGAGTCAAGTGGAGCCATCAAGCTGGCTTGGCTTCTCTCCAGCTCTAAATATTAGCCTGGTTCAAAACTCTTTTAGCCCCATGAATATTTCAACTATGGACATTTGATCCTCACATTTTCGGCCCATTTGAATATGGGATTCAGCTCATTTTTTTTATCATCTCCTAAAATGGGCTCATAAAACGGATGGACGGGTGGATTTCTCACACCAGGTTCCTGGCTAAGGAACTTCGTGTGAAAGGCTTTCGTAGGAAATCGGCGTCCCGGTCTTGACGGTCATGAATTACCATTTACGTTGAGTTGTTGCTCGTGCTGGTGTTCTTCTCTATTATCACTCTACCGTCGAACAGGCATATTAAAAGCAGCAGCACGTGGCTTTGGCTTGCAAATGACGGAAGATCCACCTCCACCTATCCACTCATTAATATTAGCGGGTACTGGACGCGGATTGCCTGCGAAGGGCAATCCGTCCCACCGTTTCGTGAGATCATTGTAGACGTTGCGACAAAAAAAAAGGGATCCAAAAATCAAGTGGGCCGAAAACGTGACAATTGAACTTCCTTCAAATATTTGTGGGCCATAGAAGTTTCGAATCAGGGTAATATAAGATAATATTTGTGTTTTCCGTTCATCTAAGTAGGAATGACATTATGAACGCTATGGATGGCATATCAACATCACTGTGGACCCCATAGAGGTTTTAACGGTAGGAATTTTCTTACTCACCTTTTGCTTTAGTGTGGCCCACTTAAGTCTTGGATCCCATTCATTTTTTGTCGCAACGCCTGAAATAATCTCACAAAACGGTTGTACGGCGTAGATGTCTCAAAAACATCACAGTGGGCCCACCTAGATTCCAATCGCAGAAGGTGCTGCGAAAGGCTTTCGTAGGCAATCCGCGTCCGCGGGTAGTTCCCTTGAATGACGGGGATTGGCCAGTGACCCCAGCACCAAGCCCGGGCTGGTGTCAAAGCTGTGTGGGCCCCACCATGATGTATGTGTTTTATCCACCCTGTCCATCTATTTTTCCACCTCATTTTAGGTCATGGGCCCAAAAATGAGGCAGATCCAAATATTAGGTGGACCACACCACAGGAAAACAGTGTTGATTGAACGTCCACCCTTAAAACTTTCTGTGGCCCACCGTGATGTTTATTTTCCATCCAACCTGTTGATAAGGTCACACAGACCTGAATGAAGTGAAAACACAAATATCAGCTTGATCCAAAACTTCTGTGGCCTCCATGAAGTTCTCAAAAACATCATGGTGGGGCCCACACAGCTTTGACAGCAGCCCCGAGGCCGGTGTTGGGGTCACTAGCCAATCCGCGCCCGAATGGGAGCGCTTGGCCACAACTGTACCTTGAATGTACCACATTGTACAGCACACACAGCTTTGACACCGTCCCTTGAGCGTAGGGCGCGGATTGCCTGCGAAAGCCTTTAGCAGCATCTCCTGCAAGGAATCTGGGTGGGGCCCACCGTGAGGTTTGTGAGAAATCTACACCGTTCAACGGTTTTGTGAGATCATTTTAGGCGTTGCGACCAAACGGTATCCAAGACTTAAGTGGACCAAAAACATGACAATTGAACTTTCACAGTAGAAATATTCGCAGGGCTACATAAGTTTCAAATCAGGATAATATTTGTGTTTTCAGTTCATCTCAGTAGGAATGACATTATGAACTGTATGGGTGGCAGATAAGCATCACTGTGAACCCCATAGAGGTTTCAACGTTAAGAATTTCCCTACACACCTTTTGCTTTAGTGCGGCCCACTTGAGTTTTGGATCCCCTTCATTTTTGGTAGCAACGCCTAAAATGATCTCACAAAACGGTTGGACGGTGTAGATTTCTCACAAACCTCACAGTGGGCCCCACCCAGATTGCCTGCGAAAGGCTTTCGTAGGCAATCCACGCCCTTGAATGTACCACATTGTGCAGAATTTGATTAGATGATAGGCTGTGATTTGATTAGACGGCGAGGACATTGGAGCGCTTAGGATTAGGTATTTGCAAAGTTCAGTCGGTTTGGCTTTGAGGCGCGATGCCCAATCGAATTGATTGAGTCAATTTTGAATTTTAATAATTGAATCGGACTGATAAAGTCTCACTAACACAGGATAAATTCTAATTGGTTTGATTTCATCAATTTTATCAATTTTATAACAACATAAAAAAAAATTAAGAATATCAAATATCTAATGGACCACACTAATGTAAAAATTAGTGACCTAATGTTTTGGATCAAGCTGAAAGTGAAATTTTACTTTTCTCTTCATCCAAGTGTTGGATGGAAAACATATTTTGCATATTTCTACAAGTGGGCCCTAGAACATTTTTAATGGCGAGCGCTCAATCAACATTGTTTCCTATGGTGTGGTCTACTTGAGATTTGGATTTGATTAATTTTTAGGAACACATCCTAAAATGGGTTGAGAAAATAAATGGACCGCTTGGTTATATAAGATATTATCAAGGTGGGCCATATGGTAAAAGTAATATATACATAATGAATATAATTCAAATATATAGAGAAAGAAGATTGCTCACCTGGGCACTTCTCTCATCAAAACTCATGAGCATTTTTTCTTGGCTCATTACACATTATGTGGGCCCAAAATCTGAGCCGTCCACGTGATGCAGCACCCCAAAACACTCCTAGGGCTTATCTTTTAACTTGTTCCAGAACTTTGGTGGGCCATGTAAGAAGGAAACAGTTTCCTCCCTTGATTTACCTCTTGCTTTCTATTGCGGCACACTAGAGTTTTGGATCAAGTTGAAAGATGGGCCCTAGGGATTTTTTGGGTACTGCATCACAGGGATGGCTTAGATTTTGAGCTTACATCATGTGCGATGAGCCATGAAAAAGTACTCTTGAGGCTCTCGTGAGAAAAGTACCTAGGTGAGCATTCCTCTCTCTATATATATATATTCGGTTCAGTTCAGTTGAAAATGGTCCGATTGGTTTTGAAAACTCATTTTAAGACATGATTTAAAAAATGAATCGGATCCAAATTTCAAGTGGACCATGACATAAGAAATAGTGATAATGGACCATTAAAAACTTATTGTAGGCCACAACAGTTTTGGATCAAGCTGATATTTGTGTGGTCTCTTCATCCAAGTCTTTGTGACCTTATCATTTGGTTGGATGCAAATAAATATTCCGGTAGTCCACATGAAGTTTTTAATGGTGGGGATTCAATCAAGACTCTTGTGGTGTGGTTGACCTAAAGATTTGGATCTACTTCATTTTTTAAATCATACCCTTAAAATGAGCTATAAAAATGGATGGATGGTGTGCACGTAAGGAACACACATCACAGTGGGCCCCACAGGGATCCACCAAACTACACCCGGGAAATTGGCCTCCTCCTATGCGGATGGTGTTGGACAAGCTCTATGGGCCATCATGATTTATTTTATCCATACCATCTATCCATTTCAGCTCATTTTAGGGCATGAGCCCTAAATGAAGTAGATTCAAATCTCAAGTGGTCCATACCACATAAACAATGATGGTCCAACTCCCACCATTAAATTCCTGACACCCATAGTAATCGTTATTTGCCAATTAACGTGATCAAGTCACACAGACACAAACGAAAGGGAATTTTGGCCGCGGCTTCGGTATCTACCGAGGTGGGTAGACGGTAGCGTCCACTCTGTGATGTGTGCATCTTACATCCACCCCGTCCATCCATTTTGAAAACTCATTTTAGAGTATTATCCAAACAATGAAGTAGATAAAAAATCTCAGGTGGACCGTAATACAGTAAATAGTGGTACAAAACTATTAAAAACTTTTCGTGGGCCACAAAAGTTTTGGATCAAGCTGATATCTGGTCTCTTCATGGAGGTCTTTGTGACCTTGTCAACGGGTTGGATGGAAAATAAACATTCCAATGGCCACCATGAAGTTTTTAATGATGGGGATTCAATCACTACTGCTTCATGTAGTATTGTCCACCTAAGATTTGGATCTGCTTCATTTTCGCAATCATGCCCTAAAACGATCATTCAAAATGCATGGACAGTGTAGATGTAAGTCACATACGTCACAGTGATGGATGTCGGGATCCACCCAAACCGTGCCCCGGAGCTTTTAGTGGTGACTCAATCACCACTGAATTGCTTCTGATGGTTTGGTGCACCTGATATTTAGATCTGTCACTATTGTTTCTGATGATTTGATTCACCTGAGATTTACATTTGTCTCCGTTTTTGCTCCCGCCTTAAAACGAGCTGGCGAAAAGGATGAATGACATAGGTAAAACACATACATCGTATGAGGGCCTGTAGAGCTTTTCCAATAGCACACAGTACAAGTGCTAAACCATGTAGTATGAATTAGGGCTGAAATTCAGGCGGGTTCAACCCGATCGACCCGTGACCGACTCGACAGTAGGTTAGGCTTGGGCAGGAAGTATTGAACTGATCTCGAGCTTGGGCTATGAAAGCTACAACTCGATGAAGTTTGGGTCGGGCTTGAGTTAAGGTCTTGGGTTGCTCAACCCAACCCGAATTCGATTTATATACAAATTACTTATAATTTTGTTATACTTTAGTTAAATAAAATTATAATATTTGAAATTTGATATGTTTGAATTTGAAATGCTTGAATGTTAAAAGAGTAGTCATCTTATATTTTAGCTTATTTGCTTAGAAAAAGTGAAGTTATTTACAATAAGTAATTATATATATAGTTAATAAAGTCATAAGTACAAAAATAAGATATGTATTAGAACATAATAAACTAACCTAATAATGTAAAAACGAAAATATTAGCACACAACCCAATTAACCTAACTGAGCCCGCTTGGGTTGGAATTGGGTTGAGAATTTCCATCATGAGGTTAGGTTGGGTTGGGTTTAGGTTGGGTTATAAGATCCTTGTGTTGGGCTAGGGTTGAGTACCAACCCAACCCAACCCAACCCAACCCAACCCAACCGAACCGACTTTCAGCATTAGTCTGAATCCGACAGGAAGCCAATGTTGCTAAGTCAGAATAGTAGAGCACGTTCGTGGGTTGTTAACCGACTGGGCCCACACGATCAATACCACCACATCATGCATGAGCAGCGACTGTACTGATTCCGCGCTGCATTTATATTCGGGTGACTGTCTCCATCACAATTCACGCAAACGGAGTGAACTCTTTTACTGTAGGCCTTCCTTGATGTATATGTTATATATCCAGGCCGTTCATCTGGTTTTTCAGTTCATTTTAGAACATGGCCCAAAAATGAAGTAGATACAAACTTAAGGTGAAACACACCACAGGAAACAAAGGTGATTGATCATTAAAAACTTCTTGTGGGCCACAAACGTTTTGGATCAAGCTGATATTTGTGTTTTCCCTACATCCTAATCTTTTGACCTTATCACCAGGTTAGATGGCGAATAAACATCACGGTGGACCCTAGGAAGTTTTTAATGGTGGGCATTCAATCACCACTTTTCATGTGGTGGGGTTCACTTGATATTTCGATCTGCTTCGTTTTGGGGCTCATGGCCCAAAACGTGCTTATAAAATTGGATGGATGGCGTGGATGTGCAACACATCATCAAGGTGGCCCCACGGTCAGGCCAAAACCGAAGTGAGTGTTATGCGGACCTGACCGAATCCGCGCCCTACGTTTGTCCTGGAGGCATTTAAATTGGACGGCTGTATTAACCTTCATCAACTATCATCCGTGAAGTTTCTCCTAGATCCAGGCCGTCCGCATCTTGGATAGGACACTCGTCCCAATCCAGAATGATTGGATGATACTGACTCTACAAAAAGGACCACATGTTAAATAGATAGTTAACACGGCTGTAGAAAATTTCGATCCCAACTTTGCATCTTTCACAAGAATTTGGTACGCTAGGACCCATGAACTATACGTACGACCGCAATTGCATGGGACCCACTGTATGCTCAATGTTATTGATCTGAACCATCCAAATTCATTTCCTGAACGTAAGGAAACCGAAGATATTGATTGGATAGTGAGTACGGCTTTAGAAATAATATCGCTTTTGACCGTCCAATTAAGGGCCCGTTTGGATACTATGAACTTAAGACGGTAAGTTACTTTTTGCACTTAAGTCGTTTGGTAAGTATAATTGAAAAGTAACTTATCTCTTAAAAATTACTTATCTTAATAAGTAATTTTTTTTTTGCTTTTTGACTTTTGACTTTTCTACTTATCTCTCTCATGTCAATCTTTTTTTCTATTTCTTTTTTTTTTTTTTTTTTTTTTGGGTTAATACACACCCACACTGTTAGTCACCCTCCCATGTTAATTAACCACCCTACACTTTGACTTTCTACTTGTCTCTCTTAGGCCACGCTACATGTCAAAGTTCTCTCTCACTGTTCAATCAATTACTGCTCTCTCATACCATCATTCATATCAAAGGAGGCCCCACATGATGGACTGCCCCATCAAAGGTGGGGCTCACACACCTGACGGCACACATCAAAGATGGGCCCTTCATTAATAGGTTAAGATTCCAATCCACCAATCAGGTTGATCTGATCTTCTACATCCTTTCCAAAAATGGTTCTAGTCCACTCACCATGTGGACCAACTATTGAAAACAAGTGAATGAGTTAGAAAACTTCAGCCAAGTCTTCCATAGCTGTACATTTGTTTTGCATACTGTGGCCAAACCTAACCAGTGGATCAACCTGATTCTTGTGTCAGGGGCATCCATATAGTGGTCTCGTTCTGATGGATGTAATGGATCTCGGACCAATCGTGCTCTGCTAGCCATATGCATGGCATGTACATGTGGAATAGAAAAGCTCATTCTGTTGGAAGCCTGCCTCAACTATTAGCTTTTTCTTTCATGTAATATGTTGCTCATTGTATGTAGATTTGAAACTTTCTTTCGAAAGGTTACTTATCAATGTGTTATTATCAAACATACTTATTTACTTATTGGCTGATAAATATGTTGTTTACCAAACATACTTATCTTCTTAATGAGTAAAAACCAAGATAAGTAACTTATGTGATAAGTAGCTTAAGTAACTTACAATCCGCCTAAGGAACGTAAAGTGAGTGACGGCTCTAAAAAGCTCACTTATAATAATGGCCCCACCGTGATCTATATGATTTATCCATCTGTTTTAATAGATAATTTATGGGTTTAGCATAAAAATGAAGCAGATCCAAAGCTTAAGTAGACCGCACCACAGAAAACAATGGTCTATGTAACATTTACCATTAACATCTTTTTCATTCCTTGGGCTCACATTGATGGTTATTGGTCATCTAACCCAATCATAAGGTCACATAGATATGGATAAAGGGAAAATACAAATATCATCTTGATTCAACGATGGACGTTCAATTCCCATTATTTCTTACGATGTGGTCCACTTGAGCTTTAGATCATCCTAATTTTTTGCTCATAACCTAAATGAGATGGAATAGGAAATGAACGGCGTGGATAAGTCACATTGAGATTGGTGCAGGAAATTCTCGCTGAAAATAATAAATGCTGAGGATTTATGAAGGGAAATCGAAAAACCAAACAGCCCGAGGGATCATTCAATCAATACAATGATTAATGACTAAGATGAGTGGAATTCAGATAACCTTCTATCCTTTACTCTGCAAGCTGGTCGTTAGAACATTAATCATCTATGAACGTGGAACAAATAGTTTCATCTTTGATGGGATTGAGGTTGACTTTGGAAGTGAATCATACATAATACCTATTTTTTTATTTGGAGCCAAGGAGATGCTTTTAACATGCGCGTGAGCTGAGTCGGTGCACGATTCATACGCGGCTTCCGCTGCCTATATTAAGTAACCCTTCCCCTGAACAGAAGCCAAGGCAAGCTAAAAGAGAGAGAACTCAGAAAGAAAGAAAGAAGGACGATGAATATATGAGTGGAAATAGATAGAAGCTAGTGAGATGTGGAATGAAGAGCGAATGGAGTACAAGAAGCAGCTCCCGAGAGGAGGTCATGTTAGAGTCTATGTGGGGAAAGATGTCTGCTGTAATTCGAGTTGGATGCACCATTACCTAAACCATCACACTCTTCGAGAATCTCTTGCAGCTCTCTGTCGATGAATTCGGTTATTCTTACCCAGGAGCTCTCCGGATCGCCTGCGAAGTCCCTCTCTTCCTTTACCTTGTCCACCCTTGAAAAGCAGCAACCCATCTGCTCATTACCTCCACCTTCCAGATCTCATTTCCAATTTCCAAGCTTCCCATCCTTCCCTCCATGACCATTCTCTCAATTAGCCTCTCTCTCTCTCTCTCTCTCTCTCTCTCTCTCTCATTTTCTACACACACAAAGACCATTACTTTTATTTGGTACACTTTGATCTTTCTTCTTTGTATATGAAGAATGGCTTCTCCTTTTTTTTTGGATTTGGAGAAAATTCTCAACTCTTGATATTCGTTCCTCCCGAAGTTGGAGAGGTAAAGTTGTAAAAGGCTGTTAAATTATTTGAGATTGTATTTTTTGAAGAATAAGAAACTTTTTTGTTCTACTCAATCTCAGGCTACTCATCCCCATGTCTCTGTTTGGCTCCTTTACTTCTCTCTTTCTGCATTTTCAGAATCAATCTATGATATCATTTCCCTTTCTCTTTAACCAACCTATATTTAAAAACAATAATAATAGCTCCCTTATTATTGTAATAGAAATAGTGAGGCTCTCTCTCACCCCATCATGTGAAAAAAAATAAAGCCTATTGTTATCTAAATATCATTACTCGTAAGGTTCCTCAGTTGAAGGCATATTACCAGAATCTTTATATCTTCAAGAGCAGGATTTCGGAAAATCCACATACACCTTTGGCCCCGCTACAATTGGTGCATGTGCTTACTGATGAGTTGAATACCTCATTCAAGATTTTTTTTTTTTTTTTTTATATCGAATCCGTAGAAATCAATAGAAAAGGCAAATCCCTCATGATACACCAGATCCAGCTCAGTTATTGATAGAGTGAATAGATGATCTCAGTAATTGATAGAGTGAATAGATCTGCCATTAGGCAGATAGCAGATGGGAGTTTTAAGGCCCAAAAATCTCATCTATGACTCTATCCACAGCATTAGCTGCCTATTTTGTATTGTTCCCGTTAAGTCTTTTTGAATGTTGATTTGGCAATGAAGATCATTTTACCCATGTCTTTTTTTTCTTTTTTCTTTTTAATGTGGCCAGCCATCTACAACGCAAGATATCGGATGTGTATGGTCCAGGAGGACTTGCACAGATCGGGTGGTGCAACACTACTTTGGTCATCATTTATTATTCCTCAAAAGGTGAATTTGGACAATCCCAAATTCACACCAGTTGGAGATCCCAACCATTTTAACAATCATCCAGCTTTTGAACTCTCAAGGAATCTCCACAAAAATCCATTGGGAATCTACTCATTACGAAGTTTGGACTACATCATCCATGACGTGGAAGTTAAGACATTTTCATCAACGTGGTGCGCGTTATAGAATCCCGAGAAAGCTAAACCCTGGCCAATCATATGAATTGGGGTTTGCTTTTTTCTTCTTCTTTCGTTTTCCTCACAATAATTTTTCTGGCGACATGGTCATGGTTGCATTAATTAAGTGATTTGGCATGTGATTAGTATTCGTTTTATTTGAGGGTTTCTACTGTACTCTGATGACCTGGGCACGGGCTCAATTAAGATGAATGCAATCAATTGAAAGAACCCAAATTGGAAAATGAGAAATCATGAGTAGAGCTAGGGCCCACTCAGATCTAGCCCCAAAAATTCACAATACACCATGGAATTGCAACTAGGATATTCCGTTTGGTTGTCTTAAGATGACGCTCCCATTGGACTCCTCTTTATTTAATGATAATAGCAATTACATTCTTAGCATCCAAACGCAACCAAAGTAAACTGAATCCCTTCACTTAGTATACTTACAAAGACTAAAATCCTCTAACAAGTTATCTCAATTGAAGGAGTGTGTAATGTAAAAGTGAAACCCAGCATTTTTGAGAGACAAGTAGGAATAGTTCGTTCTGGCATACGCCATGCAGATGAAAGACATACCTCCTCTAAAGGAAGAAGGTTTTGGAGACAACTAGGCGGGTTTGAAGATTTCAACGCCTTCCTTTTCTGCATCTGAAAGTAAGAGAAAATAAATAATAATAATAATAATAATATAATACACTTCACTCAGGCATACAATTAGTTAGTATGCCCATGTGCCATTCAGGTCAACCCAATCCAAATTGTTCAAATAGTGCGGCTCTTTTAGATGGGTCATAACCCAAAAACATTCCATTAAATTGTCATTATGGATTGTTGTTGGTGGCTGTGTTTGGTTGCACTAATTTCATGAAATTTAAATAAAAAAATTTGTTTTTGTGAAATAATATTGTTTTACTTTATAAGTACTTGTATCATTCTAAAATTGATTAATGGAATTTTATGGCAAAATTCCTTGTGAATTCCGATTTCACTAAATAATGACACGGTGATCCGAATTGCCTCACCATTGCTTTGAATGGAAAGAATCACCGGAATACCCAAACTTAGTTTTAATCTTTAAAAAGCAATTGAGTTGAGGATTATGGGGGCCCTCTGGTATTCATATGGCATTCTAACCCATCCAGCATATGCACCCAAACGGTGATTACGCCACCTATGAAATCATGGATGGGTTGCAAGTGACTTTGGATGTTTTAGGGTAGTGTAAATTGTTCTTATGATGGACCCGCACAATGATTAGATGCACCACATTTTTGTTCATTTGATCATCATAGGGGGGGGTGTGTGCATCTGGTAGATGATGCATTAGATGTTATACACATACCAAGTGGGCCCCACAATTCCCAATCCAACAAGTTTTGAAGAAAAATAAAATAAATAAGGCGTTTTGATAACTTCACAACTCTAAAAGCACCTCTAATTCCAACTATGGGCATTATTTTGGTAAATTTCAGCAAGGGATTTTACCGTGACAATCCTAGATCTAATTTTGTGATATTTCACTTCTAACTATATCGAGAAAATATTTTGTGAAATGATTTTATCCATCACTTGATCTCTCTCTACCTTAGTTGAATTATGGTTCAACCCAACATGTGGTAAAAAAATTAGAAATAAATGTATTCAAGGGAATTTTGGAGAAGTAGAGTAGCATCAATAGGCAATAAGACGAGGGAAAGTAGAATTAGATGGTTCCAAAAACGCACTAGTTAGAATGAGTGAGAGTAGTAGTATAAGTTAAGGCTCTAATTAAAAGTCAAGGAAAATGTTGAAAAGGATGTGGATGAAAGTGGTAAGAAAAAAATAAAGACTTGATGATATATAGTCTAACTAAAAGCATAGCAGTTTGATAGAGTGGAATGGCATAAGAGGATTTATTTGTAGCTGGCTCTAATTAATAAGAATTAGGCTTGGATAATGATCCAAACACAACTTAAAAATAAATGAATTTTCAACATTCGCTTTAGAACCCATTCTCATCTTGTTGTGTTCCGTGCAGATGTCTTAAAGTATACCATAACCCCCTGTATATTGAGTGGTGCCAAGACTCATTGTGGAAAATATGGAGTTTTGAATAGTTTTAATTTAGGTAGCTACGAAACACTGATGCCTCACTTGAGAGTTTGCTTCAATGAGCACAGCCATACATCACCTTGAATTGTGTTAAATGAAAATCGCTATAATCTTTTGGTATCGGATATTCTTTTAGTAGGTCCTCATCATTGTAGACTTTGTTGGGAAAGCCGGCAGCAGAAGCGGAACGCCGAACGCGTGAAGCAATGCAAAATCAAACGAGTAACAAGATGCAATCAATCACACAAAAGCATTCATCACAAGAGACTCCAAATTTTACGTGGAAAAACCCCAAAACGGGTAAAAAACCACGGCACAAAGCGATCCACTATGAATATCAGAAGATTACAGAGATTGACAACCCACAAGCAAGGAAAAAGAAAACCCCAAGTTCTCTCTCACAGACACCTCTCCCCTCTTCCTAATATAAATAGGAAACCTTGGACACCTTAGGATCACTCTCTAAGTCGGATTACAACACCTTAAATAGGAAGAAATCCGAAAATAGAAACACATTGCGCAGTACTGCGGACTGCGCAAGGAATCCGCGCGCACAGCCGACCGATCGGCCTTGCACAGAAACAGTCCAGAAAGTTCCAGCTGACACTGCCTCACATCCGACCGGTCGAGCCCACTGACGACCGGTCAGCCGACCGGTCTGGGCACCATAGAAATCTGTCTAGTCTTCACTGCATCCGGCTAGCTTCTTCAGACCGGTCGCCCGACCGGTCTGAGCACCCTGTCCAGCACATAGTTTGAAGACTCCTCAACAAACTCCACCGAAGCTTCAAACGTCGAATCAACACATCATTGCCACGTCATCTCATCTTCAATCATAACTCCACGCTTGTCGTGCCACCATCGACCATATCCTTGCAAATTCACCCCCTTTTCCGTTCTTCTCATGTGGCCCTTGGGCACTTGCCACATATAAGCAACTGTGGATCTCGCTGCCTCTCCCGCAACTCCACCGTAAATTGTGCTCCCGATCAACATGTAAAGATGGCCACACCTCCATGCCATCATACACACGAGTGCCCCCTTCATCACTTCACAACAACAATCACGGCCGATAAACACGCACTCTTTCGCCTCAAGTGCACCAAGAGAAATTACATTCATCTTCATCTTGGGAACGTGCTTCACATCTCCCAGGACTCGTTCGACCCCATTGAACATCCTGATGCACACAGTACCAATACCCACAACCTTATGAGCGACTCCATCGCCTACAAACACCGATTCTCCATCATACTTCATGTATGTCGTGAATGAACTCCGGTCAGGACAAACGTGACATGAAGCCCCTGAATCAAGGATCCACTCACTACTGTGAGATCACTTGCCAGATACAGTCAGAACTTCACAAAAATCACTACCGTCCTTTACGGTATTGGCTCCCTCTCCAGAAAAATTTCCATACTTCTCTTGCCTCAACCTAGGATTCTGACAATCCCCTCTCATGTGGCCTTCCTGGCCACAATTCCAGCACTTCACCTTAGACTTACCTTTGTCCTTGGCCCTCAATCCCGATTTTGAATATCCTCCATGCTCAGAATTTCTTCCCCTCACAACTAGTGCCTCTGAGGAATAACGGGAAGCCATGTCACCGCTCTTCTTTCTCATTGCCTTCGACTTGAGGGCTGAGATAAAGTCTCGACGCTTATGGTTTCCCTTCCTTCGCACACAGAGTCCCTGAACAACTCATATGAATCTGGAAGAAATTCAACGAGATGCATGCTTGGTACTCATCATTCATCGGTTCATCGATCTCCGCCAACTTGCAAACCAGCCTATTGAATGTGCTTAGGTGTCCTCCACCTCAGTTCCCTCAGTCATCCTCAAGGTGAACAACTGCATCAAGACGTACATGCGATTCTCTAGAGATTTCTTGGCATAAACCTTCTCTAGCTTCACCATTGTTTCAGCCGCAGTCTTCTCCTTCATGACATGATAGAGAACATCATACGTAAGGTTTAACAAGATTAAGGTTCTTGCCTTCTTGTCAAGCCTCGTCCACTCATCGTCTTTCATAATTCGGGTCGCTTTCCAAGAGCTTCATCAAGCCCTTGCTGAACCAGGAAGGATTCAATCTTTACCTTCCATAGCTCAAAGTTATTTTTCCCGGAGAACTTCTCTATATTGAACCTTGCGCTCGATCCCATCTTCTCGTCTCAATTCGAATCCACTCCACCCCAACTTTAGCTCTGATACCACTTGTTGGGAAAGCCGGCAGCGGAAGCGAAATGCCAAACGCGTGAATCAATGCAAAATCAAACGAGTTACAAGATGCAATCAATCACACAAAAGCATTCACCACAAGAGACTCCGAATTGTACGTGAAAAAACCCCAAAACGGGTAAAAAAACCACGGCACAAAGCGATCCACTATGAATATCAAAATATTATAGAGATTAACAGCCCACAAGCAAAAAAAACAGAAAAAAACCCCAAATTCTCTCTCACACACACCTCTCCCATCTTCCTAGTATGAATAGGAAACATTGGACACCTTAGGATCACTCTCTAAGTCGGATTACAACACCTTAAATAGAAAGAAATCCGAAATAGAAACACCTTACGCAGTACTGCGGAGCAGTACTGCGCAAGGAATCCGCGCGCACAGCCGACCGGTCGGCCTTGCACAGAAACAGTCCAAGAGTTCTAGCCGACACTGCCTCACATCCGACCGGTCGGAGCCCACTGACGACCGGTCGGCCGACTGGTCGGAGCCCACTGTACGACCGGTCGGCCGACCGATCTGGGCACCACAAAAATCTGTCCAGTCTTCACTGCATCCGAGCTAGCTCCGTCAGACCGGTCACTCGACCGGTCCTAAGCACCCTGTCCAACACATAGTTTGAAGACTCCCCAACAGACTTTGCCAATTCATGATGAGGTGAACCTTCAACTTAATAGTCACCTTTGTGATTTTGAGATCCCATGCATTTGAGAGGTGCTTTTTTTTTTAGCTGTAGAAAAACAGTTGCATATGATCAATATAGTAAAAACAAAACTCCAAGAGGTAAGAATAAGCCAAAAGGTCAGAAACCAAATTCAAATATAAAAGAGAAGATAAATTTATGTGGTTTGACAATACGCTGTGTCAATGACATAGCAACATGGGCTTTCTTTTTCACTAAAAGGTAGAAATAAAAACTACAAATTAAGCTTGAATCTCTTCTATTCTTCCATTGTACAAGGAATCTCTCACCTACAATTTCAGATAAATTAATCATCTCTCTCCACTTGTTCTTCCCCCTTACATAGAAAACTTGCCGTAATATAAATAAATAATAAAAAAAAAAGAGTACTTAAAGACTTCAAGAGATTAGGCTTCACCGTACAAGAGAGAGGGGAGAATGGATGGAAGTCAGTAACTATCTTCGTACTGGTAAAGCCGTAAAGGCACCCGCGGCCTAACATTTTCTTCTTCTTCGTTTTTATTCTTATTATATTTTTAATCTAGAGGGTCTTTGGGAGTTGATGGTTTGGCACGTAACAAGTAGACCTTCAATGCTGATTGTCATTGCATGTAATGTTGGGTTTGGTCCATACAAGAGGCGGCCTTCAATTGGTTAGTCAAGACTGACAAGCATATGCCTTGCATGGGCTATGGAGTAGCCTAATTAGCAACTGGGCTGGCCCCAGCTGTGGGGAAGCATGTGCCGGTCCAGCCCAGGAGCTGAAGGATTGCACATGGACAGGTTCAAACCATCGGTCAAATGGATAACCAGCTCAAGTAGGTTGGGATGGACTGATCGGTGGACCTTGTAAGATATACAAATTAGCTATCGGTTCGAAACCACACCTACGCATTTTCCAGAAGAGACCTGAAGGTTAGCCCAAACGGGGGTTGGTTGGAATATCGTTATGTATAAACCATGAGCATTCTTCACAACCTGTCGTTGTAGTATAGTGGTGAGTATTCCCGCCTGTCACGCGGGTGACCCGGTTCGATCCCGGCAACGGCTGATATTTTTCTTTTTCCTTCTACATTTCTCTAGAGACTCGCTCGCCACGCACTAGGCCGCATTTTAGCTGGTCTCTTGTTTAGTCCAGATTAAATGCATGTTAACATTTGTCCAATCAGGTCGTTGTAGTATAGTGGTAAGTATTCCCGCCTGTCACGCGGGTGACCCGGGTTCGATCCCCGGCAACGGCGATTTTGTTTTTTTGCCCCTTCTTCCTTCGTGACTCGTTCATTACCACCCCCCCCCCCCCCCACTTGGCGCATTTTAGCAGAAGTAACTAAGGAAATTTGTACACTAGTTTGTTACGACACTAGGTCCATTTTAACAGTGGTTGACGAAGGAAAGACCAGATCTGCCGGAATCCTGCAGCATTCCTTTCTTCCGATCGTTGGAAGAAGAAGCAGAGAGAAGAGAGAGAGAGGTGGAAATGGATTCTACAGAGATTGATTCGTTATTCGAGGGCATGGACCTCATCGTCCCCTCTTCTTCTTCTGACCAGCCCATCATCATCTCAGCCCACCACGAACAACAACAACAACAACCCCTCGATGAGAATCTCTTCTCCGATCTCACCCTCTTCAGCACTACGAATAGCAGTAACGATGATCATGATGATGGCGCTGCTGCTGCTGATGTTGATGATGATGATGATGGTCGCACCATCGCAACCCCATCCTTACTACAATCTCAACCATCCCCTATTTCCTCCTCCCATCCCCTTCCACCCCCATCACCACCACCAACTACGACGACGACGACCCCAACTCTCCCCGCCCGACAGACTTCCAGAAAGAAAAAGCGTGGAGCCATTAGAATCGGATATGGCAGAAGCGTTTCCGATCCCGACCACAATCCATTTCACAAATTACCTGATTCTCCTTCTCCTCAAGCTATTCCATCAATCAAGATTGATAGCGAAATTTCCAGTAGAGAATCGATCATCCCAATCAACCACCTTCTCTCTCCACTTCCCACGCTTCACTTGCCTATTTTTCAGATTCCCATCTGTCTACACCAGCTCCAGTCGCTGATTCTGAAACACTAGAAATTCAATCTGTGAGTGAAGACGACGCAAAACCATCAACTGATTACATTGAACAGAAAGATGTGGTCGAAGAAGACACAAAACCATCTACTGTTGATATTGAACAGAAAGATGTGGTCAAAGAGCCTCCGACAAATACCTCTCAGGTGATCGCAGCAGAAGCAGTGGCAGAAGATGACCAAGAAGAAGAAGAAGAAGAAGATGAGGCTGCCAGCAGTTCAATTGAGGTGAAATTGGAGTCAATCAAGGCTCGGATTTCTGAAAGCTTGAGCAGATTCGGGAGACAGCTGCTACTTTGTCCACAGCAAGGAAGGAAACAACTAGGAGGAGAAGGAAAGCAGCAGAGAACGTGAATTTAGCATCAGCCAAGTACAAGGATCTGGAGAAGCAACTTGAGGAAGCCTGTGAGGCTGAAGATTTTGAACAGGCAGAAAGTGTCAGTGAGAACCTTGCTGCAGTAGAGAGGGAGAAGGAAGGCTTTCTCGATGCTCTGAAAGAGGCAGAAGCTGATTGCGATTCCATGGATTCCAAGATGCAGGAGGTTCTTGAGTTGCAGATTGCAGCAGAGGAAGAAGGTGTGATGTTACTGCAACAATTCTCAAAGGTGAGTGGGTTATCCCTTGACAAGTATCTTGAGATATAGCAATTCAAAGTACTTCAGCACTTGATGCAATCATGGAATTAGGTTCATTCTATATATTTATACTTAGATTTCCTTTTTATTTTTCAATGTTTTGATATGCTCCACTTAAACCGCTTATTAGGTTATTCGAGAGAGAGAGAGGGAAGAAGAGAACCTACAAGATATGAGATTGGTTTTACATTCCAACTTTAGGGATGTGTTTGGATGCACAAGTTAATCAAATTGCTAGGATTCGATTTACTTCTGAGAAAACAATGGAATGAAATATAGTGTGACTATGAGGCACATGAGATGGATACGAATATGAGATTGGTTTTAGGTTCCACCTTTAGGGATGTGTTTGGATGCACAAGTTGATCAAATCGCTAGGATTCAGCTTACTCCAGAGAAAGCAATGGAATAAAATATAGTGTGACTATGAGGCACACGAGATGGATCAGTCTATCCTCTATCAAGTATAATTAATTGATTGTGTTACTGGGATGGTAGATGGTAACAATCCTTAATAAGCAAATGCAACAACTAACTAAATGAGTAAAACCAATACCAGGCATCAAATTACATGGTAGTAAACAATACAAAAGAAACTTATGTTGCAGTCTCTTAAAAAAAAGGCCAAAAGGAAGATTGCTGCTGTTGAAACTAAGGCTTTTGCTGTTCAATTAATCAAAAGGAAGATTGCTGGTGTTGAAAGTTTGACTTCTGCTGCATAATTGATCAAAACAAAGTTTGCTACTTCTGTGGTTGATATAGCTATTTTGAGGCCGGAATTCTTCAAAAGCCCAAAGTTGGAGGTTTTCAATAATGGAAAATGTGTGATCTTGTTGAGGTACACAGGATTCATATATTTTGGGTGCGTCCTTCGGGTTTTTGTGGTGCCCAAGGATTCTTATAGCTGCTGCTGTATCGCGCAAGTTATAGGAACTATGGAGTGATGTGAGAGTGACTTATTGTCTTGGCTCCTCAGCAATCCCCTTTTTGTATTTACTTTTGCACTTAGTTTAAACTTTAATAGAATCATAGGTTTCCTTAGAAAAAGAAAATGCTAAAAGGCCCAAATGGCCAATGCCCAAGGAAGCAAGGGATTTGTCTCAGAAATCAGATTCGCCAATGCCAAAGACACAAACCATATCACTGAATATAACATTTGATTGTTCAGATTGATGACTGGACCTGTTTTTTATAAATGATCTTGACCATCAATTTTATCGACCATTGATTGGAAGGTTAGGATCATCGAGACTGTAATTTTTACTCAATGACCAATGAAAGATTTATTTGAACTATCCATTTGCCCAAATGTGAGCCATAGCACTAGATGATCTTGATCATAAATTTTATAGGGCAGGATTGTTAGAACCATCCAATTGGTGGTGATTTTTGCTCGATGGCCAATGAAGTGGGATTTGAATCAATTGATAGCACTAGCATATATCAATTGTTGATTGAGAGTAAAATTCCATGTTAACGGACAAAATTTTATTGATCTGAGGATAAAGAGTGGCCTTGTTAGAGTCACAGGATTATCTTTTAGCCAACATTTCTAGATGGGTCCCAACTAATGTATAGTCAAGACTGCTTGTCGAACCATCCACAATGCCAATTGTTTGGAGTAGAACTTCCCTGTGCAATCCAAGATGGCCATACATGATGGCCCATGTGGTGAAGCAATTGGAGTGTGGACATCTTCAATAGAAGTGATGAAGATTCTGTTGATCATCAATCTAGGTTATCTTGTTTCATGTCTTCCATATGGTGACCCACATGCACGCAGGAACATGCGAACACGTGTGTACGGCCACTTTGGCATTTGGTTTTGGAAAACTTGGGCTCTAAGTTTGAATGCCTAATCATAAAAGAAAACTTCACATTAGTGCAAGCTAACATGTGCAAGGAAGGAGAGTCCATGTAGACTTGGTTTCTATGACGGGAGAGAGGAACTAAGCCTATAAATATGAGAGACTCTCGGCCTATCCAATCAAGCTCAAAACATGTGGGGCTACTCATCTAGTTAATAAATAGTTGCGCTTTTCCCTCAAATACATGAGGCTTGAGCCTCATATGAGATGCGTGCCTTAAGGCTGAGGCATAAGCCTTGGCTACATGAGGCTTAAGCCTGAAGCTATGCCTTGAGTTCATTTTCTAACTCCTTGAGGATTAAACCTTGAGGCACAGTGTACATTTATTGTATTAACATGTGGGCATTTCTGCTCAATTAGCATTATGCATAGATAGGAATATAAAATAGATAAACTTACTTTCTATTATCAAATCTTGTACAGAAATATTAAAAAAAAAAAATAGTTAGTAGATATTAGAGATTATTCATTATAAACCGTGGAATCAAGTTGATTTGAAAAGCATTTCTGCTCTATTACCATTATGCGTAGATAGGAATATAAAATAGATAAACTTACTTTCTATTATCAAATCTTGTACAGAAATTATATATATATATATATATAATATATATATATATATATATAATATATATAATATAATATCTTAGTAGATATTTGAGATTATTCATTATAAACTGTGGAATCAAGTCGGTTCCTTTCAAATTTTATTTATATTACAGTTTATTACTTTTAGAATATTAATTACAAGAGGCCAATTGTGCATTGATGTCTTGAAGGGGAGACGTCAACAATAACACGAGATATGAACATGAGGTTGGATTTTAGATGCCGTCTTTGGCTGTGTTTGGATACACAAGTGAATTTAATTGTGGATGCCAATTGAGTGGAAATGACAAAAAGTATTCAACTTCCCAGTATTATAACAGGAAGTAGTCCTCTTGTTGGGTGTTTACTTCGGTGGTAGCAATAGATCACTCCTCCCGGTTTCGTGCAATGTGATTCTTGAATTTAAGGGGTATATGGGTGTCCAGATTAGTTTCAACTTTGTATGTGTTCAGTTAAGCCTTATCCGTAGTATCCAGAGGATTAGTTGAACTTCGTTAAGAGGTTACGTTCCCAAATTCCCAAGTTATTGTTCTAGAGTGTAGGTACTTGTGAACGTGATATACATCCCAATATCCGTGGTTGAGCAGTAATTCGATCCTATCACCTCTGAAAGGTGGGGCTGAGTAGTAGTTAGGTGAGTGTGTTCTACTGGTGTATTACTATTGGTATCCAAACGGGATTTTGAACGTTTCACCGAGCACCTTGTTATCCAATGGTTATTGAAACCTTGTGTTGAGAGGGAACTGATTACCAACAATACGGATTTAATGAGTTCAAGGATTCCTGTCATCTTCTTCGGGAGAGAAAATTGGATACTTATCTATATGTCAATTTATTTAGGTGTATAATTAATATCATAATTATTATATAAACGTGTTCTGGATACTAGTAATACTAATCGTTAGTTCTAGTTATAACGAAAAGTTCCGTGTAATGTGATTGTATCGTTTACTCTTTATCTTTTATTGGTATACTATCTTAATAGTTACAACCGAATTTACACTAGTGGTAGCTACAACCATATGTTATTTTGAGGATGATTACTTTACGTTGTATGCTCATGTTGTAAGGGTATATTCGGTTTTTAGGATTATACTGAATCCTCAAGCATTAAGAAGTAATCACTTGGTAGTTGAAACATGACTACATAAGGTGAATGTGAACTGTTAAGATATGAAAAAAGAAATGTTACTCTGTGAATTACAAATACAGAAACAGAATCCGGTTCAAGAACAATAACAACCCCCTTTTAGACGTTGACTGAACATCGTTATATAAGAATCATCGGTGCTTTAACAAATATTATACTTCAAGACTCTATTTTAAACACCAGTAGGGTGAACTTTGCATCGGAGTATCGTCCGTTACTTAAGACGAGGGTACGAAGTACTTCAATAATCACCGTAAATTGTGAGAAAGTGTTATGTTGAAAAGATCGATTCAAAGAAACCGGTAGTATTTTTATATTGTACTCCGCCTAAGCAATACAACTTCGTAACTCTTAGTAGTTTTAAGTTTATATATAGCCGATATTCCTTAGTTTGAGAATATAGAATCACATTTTAGTTAAAAAGGAAACGTTAAAAATGTTGAGGGTGTAAAAAAGGAAACGTTTAGTATACGATACACACCTTCTCATGTCTGGACTCGTATGTATACGTTGGTTACGTACTAACCTGTTTTTTTGGGTTTACTGTAACATCAGGCAGTTTAAGTCCGGGTCAGGATATATCCCATATTACATTGACCGGGGTTCGTATAGGCTAAGCTTCTTTAAGTAAGGTCTATCCCTCTTACAGCAATTTCATACCTGGCATTTAGTTAACATTGAAAACTAGACCCGTAGAAGTACTTGCGTGTTGGATAGTAGAAATACATTCCTACGAAGACTCCAATTGATTGGATAAGATGGTAGACTTAAGTAGAAGAACAATCTTTTGCGTGGGAAAACCAGGTTGTAAAAAAAAAAAAAAAAAATCTTTAAAGATAAAAATATTAAAAAATCTTAAATTCCTTAGATGAATTCAACGAGCATTAATCCAGGTATTATAAAGCCTCCCCAAATATATCTGAAAGATAAAAACCTTTTAATTTAAAATCTTCTCAAAACGATCTTAATCTTTTAATCTCAGTTCTTCTTAAAAAGATAAAACTCATTAAAACTTAATAATAAAAATCAGTAGATATGTTCACTACATTAGCTTTTCAAAATCTAATAATAAGTTATTTTATAAACTAAAAAGAAAGAATAATAAAAAACACCTAAGTTTCAAAATTGTGAATTCTTTCGGCCACTAGGAGGAGTAATAACAAAATGTGAAAAAAGAACCAATGATAATAACAACAACAACAATAATCTACCAAACCAGTATACGTTATCCCTGTCTTGGTATACTCAACCGTGTTCTACTTCGAAAATCTTCTTGAACCTACCTTCAGTATTCTTTTCTGAACTACTGGATACCAGATTGACCCCGTATCGGTAACTATCTCACCTTATCAGCTTGTTCTAAGTATATCAATTGGGTCAATCAACCGTACTCCAAATCTACTACCGCTACTAATAGTGACGTAGATCGTATTAAACGACCAGAGTATCCGTACACGTTGTTAATTTCGAATATATTTTTCGATCTGCACCGTTAGGTGAGCAATCTTGTCGTGGTGATGTGTAAAGGATTAGGTTCTGAGTATGCTCGTCGTGGTGACATAACTAGGGGGTTAGGTTCTTAGTTCAACTAGGTGACCGGTCCACTCGATGTTAATCGTTTTGTTTGCATGTCAAGGTTTTTGAATCAACTTCAAAAGATTGATAGCTTATAACCCTGGGTGTGTGAGTCACCTGATCTAAATAAGAATCCTGTGTACATGTACTGGCATGGCCGGACTACCTACCTAACCTAGAGTGTGGGTACGTGGTACAACCGTGCACATTTACATGTACTCGAAATAGGGTGTCCGTACACGAGAATCGTCTCGAGATAGTAATAATAATAATAATAATAATAATAATAACTACGACGATAATAATTGATTAATTAATTAAGTGATTGCAGGCGCAAAGAACAATAAAATCGACCGAACTGAAGATCGTTCATCGTACAAGTATGCATGAGGAGGTACGCGAGAGAGAGAGAGAGAGAGAGAGAGAGAGAGAGAGTTACTCGGTATTGCCTTACGTTTAAGGTAATAGAGGTGGCGTTCGCGGTTGGTGTTTAGGTTGCGTGAACGGTACACTACAAGGAATTTTGAGCCCACCCGGGTGTGGGCGTGGATGTTATATATATATGGCAACGGAAAACGAAAGGGGTTGGCAGGCAAATTTTCATTTTTCACTTTAGTCTTTCACCCCAACGGGCGCGGATTAAGTGTAACGGTGGTTGACATCTTCGTGGGTGTTACTCTTACTGTAGGGCCCACCTTGATGATATGTTGTATATCTACTCTGTCCATTCGTTTTTCCAGCCCATTTTTAGGTGTGGTAACAAACATTAGTACATCCAAATCTCAGGTGGCCAACACCACAAGAAATAGTGATGATTAAATGAATGCTCACCGTTAAAAACCTCCAAGGCCCACTGTAAGCAGATCCTTAGGGGCTGTTTGATTTTTCGTTTGATTTTTCATTTACAAATGGTAAATACCAGCGAATGGATAATAATAACTTTTCATCAGTTTGTTTGAGGCAGAAAATGTAAAAGATTTTCACCTCAAAAATTGGTCCGAAAGATTGACGTATACTGCTTATCACACCGTTCATATGTTTTTTAACAGCACATTTTAGGGCATGTACCTAAAAATGAGGCAAATCCCACACCTAAGGAAACAGTGATCTTCAAGACATCCACCATTGAAAATTGTTTTCTCCACAGGGCCCATGGTAATGTTTATTTGTCATCCAATCCATTCATAAGGTCACGCAGTCATGGATAAGGGAACCCAAAAAATCAGCTTGATCCAAAAAATCCCGGGGCCCTACAAGCTTTCAACAGTAAGCGTTCAATTCTCACTTTTTTCTATGGTGTAAGTCCGCTTGAGATTCAGATCTGCCTCATTTTTTTACTCATTCCTTAAAATGATTTGACCGAAGAGATGAACAGTGTGGATAAGATACAAACATCAAGTTGAGACCATAATTTTAAACTTTTCTCCTTAATTAAGGTGACAAAAAACTTGAAAACAAAAGGTGAATGTCAACTCACCTTGGGAAGGAAGGCCGATTACCATTAGAAATAATTATTACTTATTTACGATGATTTACCACTGCAATTAGAAATTCAAACAGCCCGTGTTTGGATAAGGTCACGCAAAACTGGATGAAGGGAAATACAAGGATTAGATTGATCTAAAACTTATTTAGCCTACAAAAAGCGTTTAATGGTCATTCACTTCTTTTTTCAATGATTTACAATGATTTACCATTGCATTAGAAATTCAAACAGCCCCAGCGTTTGGATAAGGTCAGCAAAACTGGATGAAGGGAAATACAAAGATTTGATTAATCTAAAACTTATTTAGCCTACAAAAAGTGTTTAATGGTCATTCACCACTTTTTCCAGTGGCATGGTCCACCCTAGCTTGGATCAGCTTAAGTTTTGGAATAACATCCTCAAATGAGCGTGAAACAACTTGCAACATGGATATGAAACACAATCACCAAGCTGGGCACACACGTTTAAGGTAGGGGTGTCAATGGGCCAGGCTCGAGCCTTTAAAAATCAGAATTTTGAATAGGGTCAGCTTGACGGCCCAGCCTGAAATAGTGCAAAATTCAGGGTCGATACCTACCTAGCCCGGCCCATTGACAGCCCTACAGTAAGGGTAACATCCATAGCTAAATTCGCTCCCCACCCAAACACATAGTTCAACTACGGGATTTCCTTAGAAAAGCCTTCGCAAGAGGTTTCTGTACTGGAAACTTAGGTGGGGCCCATCATGATGTTTGTGAGAAATCCACCCCACACAGTTTAGGACATGCAAACAAAAATGAGTCGGATCCAAGAATCTAGTGAAATTCCTACTATTGAAACCTGTTGGGGTCCACAGTGATGTTTATATGCCATCCATACCATTCACAACGTCATTCCTATTGGGATTAACTAAAAGCACAAATATTAGTAGAGTTGGACAACAAGCCGAGTTGAATCAAGCTGGGCCTGACTTATGTGTAGCTTGGTCCCAGGAAACTTCAGCTTATATGTGGCTTGGTCTTAGAATCAAGCTAGACTTTTATGCTTGACTTGACATGATCGAGCTATCAAGCCAAGTTCAAACTACATTGAGCTCGAGCTTTTCGAGCTTAAGTCAAGTTAAGAGTCGAACTTAGTAAGAATTGATTTGGAGATCGAGCTTGGTAAAAAGGCAGAGATCAATTTGGAGTGGGAATCGTATTCTTCATCGCTACTGCTAACGATTACTTGCTCCCACTGTTACCAGAATCCATGCCAGAGAGAGAGAGAGAGAGAGAGAGAGAGAGAGAGAGAGAAAATCTAGTCCTGGAGTCGTCGGACGGTGGAGGGATGGAAAGTGCGGCGGCCGATAGGGTGCGAGCGGGAGGTAAAAGTTAAAACAGAAAATAGAGAAATGAAATTAAAATGGAGTTAGGGTTGCTTTTTAACATTTTATACTATAAATATACAATATATATTTTATACTTAATATAATATATTTATTATTCTGCAAGCCAAGCCGAATCAAGCCAAGCCGAGCTTCAAGTCAAGTCAAGCTGAGCTTGGTTGGGCTTGTGTGCGGCTTGAAACTCCAATCAATTGAAATTTTAGCTTGCCTTGACTTGAAAATGGGCTTCAAGCTGAGTCAAGTGGAGCCATCAAGCTGGCTTGGCTTCTCTCCAACTCTAAATATTAGCCTGGTTCAAAACTCTTTGGCCCCATGAATATTTCAACTATGGACATTTGATCCTCACATTTTCGGCCCATTTGAGTATGGGATTCAGCTCATTTTTTTTATCATCTCCTAAAATGGGCTCATAAAACGGATGGACGGGTGGATTTCTCACACCAGGTTCCTGGCTAAGGAACTTCGTGTGAAAGGCTTTCGTAGGAAATCGGCGTCCCGGTCTTGACGGTCATGAATTACCATTTACGTTGAGTTGTTGCTCGTGCTGGTGTTCTTCTCTATTATCACTCTACCGTCGAACAGGCATATTAAAAGCAGCAGCACGTGGCTTTGGCTTGCAAATGACGGAAGATCCACCTCCACCTATCCACTCATTATATTAGCGGGTACTGGACGCGGATTGCCTGCGAAGGGCCAATCCGTCCACCGTTTCGTGAGATCATTGTAGACGTTGCGACAAAAAAGAGGGATCCAAAAATCTAAGTGGGCCGAAAACGTGACAATTGAACTTCCTTCAAATATTTGTGGGCCATAGAAGTTTCGAATCAGGGTAATATAAGATAATATTTGTGTTTTCCGTTCATCTAAATAGGAATGACATTATGAACGCTATGGATGGCATATCAACATCACTGTGGACCCCATAGAGGTTTTAACGGTAGGAATTTTCTTACTCACTTTTGCTTTAGTGTGGCCCACTTAAGTCTTGGATCCCATTCATTTTTTGTCGCAACGCCTGAAATAATCTCACAAAACGGTTGTACGGCGTAGATGTCTCAAAAACATCACAGTGGGCCCACCTAGATTCCAATCGCAGAAGGTGCTGCGAAAGGCTTTCGCAGGCAATCCGCGTCCGCGGGTAGTTCCCTTGAATGACGGGGATTGGCCAGTGACCCCAGCACCAAGCCCGGGCTGGTGTCAAAGCTGTGTGGGCCCCACCATGATGTATGTGTTTTATCCACCCTGTCCATCTATTTTTCCACCTCATTTTAGGTCATGGGCCCAAAAATGAGGCAGATCCAAATATTAGGTGGACCACACCACAGGAAAACAGTGTTGATTGAACGTCCACCCTTAAAACTTTCTGTGGCCCACCGTGATGTTTATTTTCCATCCAACCTGTTGATAAGGTCACACAGACCTGAATGAAGTGAAAACACAAATATCAGCTTGATCCAAAACTTCTGTGGCCTCCATGAAGTTCTCAAAAACATCATGGTGGGGCCCACACAGCTTTGACAGCAGCCCCGAGGCCGGTGTTGGGGTCACTAGCCAATCCGCGCCCGAATGGGAGCGCTTGGCCACAACTGTACCTTGAATGTACCACATTGTACAGCACACACAGCTTTGACACCGTCCCTTGAGTGTAGGGCGCGGATTGCCTGCGAAAGCCTTTAGCAGCATCTCCTGCAAGGAATCTGGGTGGGGCCCACCGTGAGGTTTGTGAGAAATCTACACCGTTCAACGGTTTTGTGAGATCATTTTAGGCGTTGCGACCAAACGGTATCCAAGACTTAAGTGGACCAAAAACATGACAATTGAACTTTCACAGTTGAAATATTCGCAGGGCTACATAAGTTTCAAATCAGGATAATATTTGTGTTTTCAGTTTATCTCAGTAGGAATGACATTATGAACTGTATGGGTGGCAGATAAGCATCACTGTGAACCCCATAGAGGTTTCAACGTTAAGAATTTCCCTACACACCTTTTGCTTTAGTGCGGCCCACTTGAGTTTTGGATCCCCTTCATTTTTGGTAGCAACGCCTAAAATGATCTCACAAAACGGTTGGACGGTGTAGATTTCTCACAAACCTCACAGTGGGCCCCACCCAGATTGCCTGCGAAAGGCTTTCGTAGGCAATCCACGCCCTTGAATGTACCACATTGTGCAGAATTTGATTAGATGATAGGCTGTGATTTGATTAGACGGCGAGGACATTGGAGCGCTTAGGATTAGGTATTTGCAAAGTTCAGTCGGTTTGGCTTTGAGGCGCGATGCCCAATCGAATTGATTGAGTCAATTTTGAATGTTAATAATTGAATCGAACTGATAAAGTCTCACTAACACAGGATAAATTCTAATTGGTTTGATTTCATCAATTTTATCAACTTTATAACAACATAAAAAAAATTAAGAATATCAAATATCTAATGGACCACACTAATGTAAAAATTAGTGACCTAATGTTTTGGATCAAGCTGAAAGTGAAATTTTACTTTTCTCTTCATCCAAGTGTTGGATGGAAAACATATTTTGCATATTTTCTACAAGTGGGCCCTAGAACATTTTTAATGGCGAGCGCTCAATCAACATTGTTTCCTATGGTGTGGTCTACTTGAGATTTGGATTTGATTAATTTTTAGGAACACATCCTAAAATGGGTTGAGAAAATAAATGGATCGCTTGGTTATATAAGATATTATCAAGGTGGGCCATATGGTAAAAGTAATATACATAATGAATATAATTCAAATATATAGAGAGAGAAGAATGCTCACCTGGGCACTTCTCTCATCAAAACTCATGAGCATTTTTTCTTGGCTCATTGCACATGACGTGAGCCCAAAATTTGAGCCGTCCACGTGATGCAGCACCCCAAAACACTCCTAGGGCTTATCTTTTAACTTGTTCCAGAACTTTGGTGGGCCATGTAAGAAGGAAACAGTTTCCTCCCTTGATTTACCTCTTGCTTTCTATTGCGGCACACTAGAGTTTTGGATCAGGTTGAAAGATGGGCCCTAGGGATTTTTTGGGTACTGCATCACAGGGATGGCTTAGATTTTGAGCTTACATCATGTGCGATGAGCCATGAGAAAGTGCTCTTGAGGCTCTCGTGAAAAAAGTACCTAGGTGAGCATTCCTCTCTCTATATATATATATTCGGTTCAGTTCAGTTGAAAATGGTCCGATTGGTTTTGAAAACTCATTTTAAGACATGATTTAAAAAATGAATCGGATCCAAATTTCAAGTGGACCATGACATAAGAAATAGTGATAATCGACCATTAAAAACTTATTGTAGGCCACAACAGTTTTGGATCAAGCTGATATTTGTGTGGTCTCTTCATCTAAGTCTTTGTGACCTTATCATTTGGTTGGATGCAAATAAATATTCCGGTAGGTCCACATGAAGTTTTAATGGTGGGGATTCAATCAAGACTCTTGTGGTGTGGTTGACCTAAAGATTTGGATCTACTTCATTTTTTAAATCATACCCTTAAAATGAGCTATAAAAATGGATGGATGGTGTGCACGTAAGGAACACACATCACAGTGGGCCCCACAGGGATCCACCAAACTACACCCGGGAAATTGGCCTCCTCCTATGCGGATGGTGTTGGACAAGCTCTATGGGCCATCATGATTTATTTTATCCATACCATCTATCCATTTCAGCTCATTTTAGGGCATGAGCCCTAAATGAAGTAGATTCAAATCTCAAGTGGTCCATACCACAGAAACAATGATGGTCCAACTCCCACCATTAAATTCCTGACACCCATAGTAATCGTTATTTGCCAATTAACGTGATCAAGTCACACAGACACAAACGAAAGGGAATTTTGGCCGCGGCTTCGGTATCTACCGAGGTGGGTAGACGGTAGCGTCCACTCTGTGATGTGTGCATCTTACATCCACCCCGTCCATCCATTTTGAAAACTCATTTTAGAGTATTATCCAAACAATGAAGTAGATAAAAAATCTCAGGTGGACCGTAATACAGTAAATAGTGGTACAAAACTATTAAAAACTTTTCGTGGGCCACAAAAGTTTTGGATCAAGCTGATATCTGGTCTCTTCATGGAGGTACTTTGTGACCTTGTCAACGGGTTGGATGGAAAATAAACATTCCAATGGCCACCATGAAGTTTTTAATGATGGGGATTCAATCACTACTGCTTCATGTAGTATTGTCCACCTAAGATTTGGATCTGCTTCATTTTCGCAATCATGCCCTAAAACGATCATTCAAAATGCATGGACAGTGTAGATGTAAGTCACATACGTCACAGTGATGGATGTCGGGATCCACCCAAACCGTGCCCCGGAGCTTTTAGTGGTGACTTCAATCACCACTGAATTGCTTCTGATGGTTTGGTGCACCTGATATTTAGATCTGTCACTATTGTTTCTGATGATTTGATTCACCTGAGATTTACATTTGTCTCCGTTTTTGCTCCCTGCCTTAAAACGAGCTGGCGAAAAGGATGAATGACATAGGTAAAACACATACATCGTATGAGGGCCTGTAGAGCTTTTCCAATAGCACACAGTACAAGTGCTAAACCATGTAGTATGAATTAGGGCTGAAATTCAGGCGGGTTCAACCCGATCGACCCGTGACCGACTCGACAGTAGGTTAGGCTTGGGCAGGAAGTATTGAACTGATCTCGAGCTTGGGCTATGAAAGCTACAACTCGATGAAGTTTGGGTCGGGCTTGAGTTAAGGTCTTGGGTTGCTCAACCCAACCCGAATTCGATTTATATACAAATTACTTATAATTTTGTTATACTTTAGTTAAATAAATTATAATATTTAAAATTTGATATGTTTGAATTTGAATGAATGCTTGAATGTTAAAAGAGTAGTCATCTTATATTTTAGCTTATTTGCTTAGAAAAAGTGAAGTTATTTACAATAAGTAATTATATATATAGTTAATAAAGTCATAAGTACAAAAATAAGATATGTATTAGAACATAATAAACTAACCTAATAATGTAAAAACGAAAATATTAGCACAACAACCCAATTAACCTAACTGAGCCCGCTTGGGTTGGAATTGGGTTGAGAATTTCCATCATGAGGTTAGGTTGGGTTGGGTTTAGGATTGGGTTATAAGATCCTTGTGTTGGGCTAGGGTTGAGTACCAACCAACCCAACCCAACCCAACCCAACCGAACCGACTTTCAGCATTAGTCTGAATCCGACAGGAAGCCAATGTTGCTAAGTCAGAATAGTAGAGCACGTTCGTGGGTTGTTAACCGACTGGGCCCACACGATCAAATACCACCACATCATGCATGAGCAGCGACTGTACTGATTCCGCGCTGCATTTATATTCGGGTGACTGTCTCCATCACAATTCACGCAAACGGAGTGAACTCTTTTACTGTAGGCCTTCCTTGATGTATATGTTATATATCCAGGCCGTTCATCTGGTTTTTCAGTTCATTTTAGAACATGGCCCAAAAATGAAGTAGATACAAACTTAAGGTGAAACACACCACAGGAAACAAAGGTGATTGATCATTAAAAACTTCTTGTGGGCCACAAACGTTTTGGATCAAGCTGATATTTGTGTTTTCCCTACATCCTAATCTTTTTGACCTTATCACCAGGTTAGATGGCGAATAAACATCACGGTGGACCCTAGGAAGTTTTTAATGGTGGGCATTCAATCACCACTTTTCATGTGGTGGGGTTCACTTGATATTTCGATCTGCTTCGTTTTGGGGCTCATGGCCCAAAACGTGCTTATAAAATTGGATGGATGGCGTGGATGTGCAACACATACATCAAGGTGGGCCCCACGGTCAAGGCCAAAACCGAAGTGAGTGTTATGCGGACCTGACCGAATCCGCGCCCTACGTTTGTCCTGGAGGCATTTAAATTGGACGGCTGTATTAACCTTCATCAACTATCATCCGTGAAGTTTCTCCTAGATCCAGGCCGTCCGCATCTTGGATAGGACACTCGTCCCAATCCAGAATGATTGGATGATACTGACTCTACAAAAAGGACCACATGTTAAATAGATAGTTAACACGGCTGTAGAAAATTTCGATCCCAACTTTGCATCTTTCACAAGAATTTGGTACGCTAGGACCCATGAACTATACGTACGACCGCAATTGCATGGGACCCACTGTATGCTCAATGTTATTGATCTGAACCATCCAAATTCATTTCCTGAACGTAAGGAAACCGAAGATATTGATTGGATAGTGAGTACGGCTTTAGAAATAATATCGCTTTTGACCGTCCAATTAAGGGCCCGTTTGGATACTATGAACTTAAGACGGTAAGTTACTTTTTGCACTTAAGTTCGTTTGGTAAGTATAATTGAAAAGTAACTTATCTCTTAAAAATTACTTATCTTAATAAGTAATTTTTTTTTTGCTTTTTGACTTTTGACTTTTCTACTTATCTCTCTCATGTCAATCTTTTTTTCTATTTCTTTTTTTTTTTTTTTTTTTTTTTTTGGGTTAATACACACCCACACTGTTAGTCACCCTCCCATGTTAATTAACCACCCTACACTTTGACTTTTCTACTTGTCTCTCTTAGGCCACGCTACATGTCAAAGTTCTCTCTCACTGTTCACTCAATTACTGCTCTCTCATACCATTCATATCAAAGGAGGCCCCACATGATGGACTGCCCCATCAAAGGTGGGGCTCACACACCTGACGGCACACATCAAAGATGGGCCCTTCATTAATAGGTAAGATCCAATCCACCAATCAGGTTGATCTGATCTTCTACATCCTTTCCAAAAATGGTTCTAGTCCACTCACCATGTGGACCAACTATTGAAAACAAGTGAATGAGTTAGAAAACTTCAGCCAAGTCTTCCATAGCTGTACATTTGTTTTGCATACTGTGGCCAACCTAACCAGTGGATCAACCTGATTCTTGTGTCAGGGCATCCATATAGTGGTCTCGTTCTGATGGATGTAATGGATCTCGGACCAATCGTGCTCTGCTACCATATGCATGGCATGTACATGTGGAATAAGAAAAGCTCATTCTGTTGGAAGCCTGCCTCAACTATTAGCTTTTTCTTTTCATGTAAATATGTTGCTCATTGTATGTAGATTTGAAACTTTCTTTCGAAAGGTTACTTATCAATGTGTTATTATCAAACATACTTATTTACTTATTGGCTGATAAATATGTTGTTTACCAAACATACTTATCTTCTTAATGAGTAAAAACCAAGATAAGTAACTTATGTGATAAGTAGCTTAAGTAACTTACAATCCGCCTAAGGAACGTAAAGTGAGTGACGGCTCTAAAAAGCTCACTTATAATAATGGCCCCACCGTGATCTATATGATTTATCCATCTGTTTTAATAGATAATTTATGGGTTTAGCATAAAAATGAAGCAGATCCAAAGCTTAAGTAGACCGCACCACAGAAAACAATGGTCTATGTAACATTTACCATTAACATCTTTTTCATTCCTTGGGCTCACATTGATGGTTATTGGTCATCTAACCCAATCATAAGGTCACATAGATATGGATAAAGGGAAAATACAAATATCATCTTGATTCAACGATGGACGTTCAATTCCCATTATTTCTTACGATGTGGTCCACTTGAGCTTTAGATCATCCTAATTTTTTTGCTCATAACCTAAAATGAGATGGAATAGGAAATGAACGGCGTGGATAAGTCACATTGAGATTGGTGCAGGAATTCTCGCTGAAAATAATAAATGCTGAGGATTTATGAAGGGAAATCGAAAAACCAAACAGCCCGAGGGATCATTCAATCAATACAATGATTAATGACTAAGATGAGTGGATCAGATAACTTCTATCCTTACTCTGCAAGCTGGTCGTAGAACATTAATCATCTATGAACGTGGAACAAATAGTTTCATCTTTGATGGGATCTGAGGTTGACTTTGGAAGTGAAATCATACATAATACCTATTTTTTTTTATTTGGAGCCAAGGAGATGCTTTTTAACATGCGCGTGAGCTGAGTCGGTGCACGATTCATACGCGGCTTCCGCTGCCTATATTAAGTAACCCTTCCCCTTGAAAGAAGCCAAGGCAAGCTAAAAGAGAAGAACTCAGAAAGAAAGAAAGAAGGACGATGAATATGATGAGTGGAATAGTGAAGAAGCTAGTGAGATGTGGAATGAAGAGCGAGGAGTACAAGAAGCAGCTCCCGAGAGGAGGTCATGTTAGAGTCTATGTGGGGAAAGATGTCTGCTGTAAATTCGAGTTGGATGCCCATTACCTAAACCATCCACTCTTCGAGAATCTCTTGCAGCTCTCTGTCGATGAATTCGGTTATTCTTACCCAGGAGCTCTCCGGATCGCCTGCGAAGTCCCTCTCTTCCTTTACCTTGTCCACCTCTTGAAAAGCAGCAACCCATCTGCTCATTACCTCCACCTTCCAGATCTCATTTCCAATTTCCAAGCTTCCCATCCTTCCCTCCATGACCATTCTCTCAATTAGCCTCTCTCTCTCTCTCTCTCTCTCTCTCTCTCTCTCTCATTTTCTACACACACAAAGACCATTACTTTTATTTGGTACACTTTTATCTTTTCTTCTTTGTATATGGAGAATGGCTTCTCCTTTTTTTTTTTGGATTTGGAGAAAATTCTCAACTCTTCGATATTCGTTCCTCCCAAAGTTGGAGAGGTAAAGTTGTAAAAGGCTGTTAAATTATTTGAGATTGTATTTTTTGAAGAATAAGAAACTTTTTTGTTCTACTCAATCTCAGGCTACTCATCCCCATGTCTCTGTTTGGCTCCTTTACTTCTCTCTTTCTGCATTTTCAGAATCAATCTATGATATCATTTCCCTTTCTCTTTAACCAACCTATATTTAAAAACAATAATAATAGCTCCCTTATTATTGTAATAGAAATAGTGAGGCTCTCTCTCACCCCATCATGTGAAAAAAAATAAAGCCTATTGTTATCTAAATATCATTACTCGTAAGGTTCCTCAGTTGAAGGCATATTACCAGAATCTTTATATCTTCAAGAGCAGGATTTCGGAAAATCCACATACACCTTTGGCCCCGCTACAATTGGTGCATGTGCTTACTGATGAGTTGAATACCTCATTCAAGATTTTTTTTTTTTTTTTTTTATATCGAATCCGTAGAAATCAATAGAAAAGGCAAATCCCTCATGATACACCAGATCCAGCTCAGTTATTGATAGAGTGAATAGATGATCTCAGTAATTGATAGAGTGAATAGATCTGCCATTAGGCAGATAGCAGATGGGAGTTTTAAGGCCCAAAAATCTCATCTATGACTCTATCCACCGCATTAGCTGCCTACTTTTGTATTGTTCCCGTTAAGTCTTTTTGAATGTTGATTTGGCAATGAAGATCATTTTACCCATGTCTTTTTTTTCTTTTTTCTTTTTAATGTGGCCAGCCATCTACAACGCAAGATATCGGATGTGTATGGTCCAGGAGGACTTGCACAGATCGGGTGGTGCAACACTACTTTGGTCATCATTTATTATTCCTCAAAAGGTGAATTTGGACAATCCCAAATTCACACCAGTTGGAGATCCCAACCATTTTAACAATCATCCAGCTTTTGAACTCTCAAGGAATCTCCACAAAAATCCATTGGGAATCTACTCATTACGAAGTTTGGACTACATCATCCATGACGTGGAAGTTAAGACATTTTCATCAACGTGGTGCGCGTTATAGAATCCCGAGAAAGCTAAACCCTGGCCAATCATATGAATTGGGGTTTGCTTTTTTCTTCTTCTTTCGTTTTCCTCACAATAATTTTTCTGGCGACATGGTCATGGTTGCATTAATTAAGTGATTTGGCATGTGATAGTATTAGTTTATTTGAGGGTTTCTACTGTACATCTCATGACCTGGGCACGTTTGGATGCTCAATTAAGATGAATTGCAATCAATTGAAAGAACCCAAATTGAGAAAATGAGAAATCATTGAGTAGCTAGGGCCCACTCAGATCTAGCCCCAAAATTCAACAATACACCATGGAATTGCAACTAGGATATTCCGTTTGGTTGTCTTAAGATAGACGCTCCCATTGGTCAATCCTCTTTATTTAATTGATAATAGCAATTACATTCTTAGCATCCAAACGCAACCAAAGTAAACTGAATCCCTTCACTTAGTATATACTTACAAAGACTAAAATCCTCTAACAAGTTATCTCAATTGAAGGAGTGTGTAATGTAAAAGTGAAACCCAGCATTTTTGAGAGACAAGTTAGGAATAGTTCGTCTGGCATACGCCATGCAGATGAAAGACATACCTCCTCTAAAGGAAGAAGGTTTTGGAGACAACTAGGCGGGTTTGAAGATTTCAACGCCTTCCTTTTCTGCATCTGAAAGTAAGAGAAATAATAATAATAATAATAATAATAATAATACACTTCACTCAGGCATACAATTAGTTAGTATGCCCATGTGCCATTCAGGTCAACCCAATCCAAATTGTTCAAATAGTGCGGCTCTTTTAGATGGGTCATAACCCAAAAACATTCCATTAAATTGTCATTATGGATTGTCTTGTTGGTGGCTGTGTTTGGTTGCACCTAATTTCATGAAATTTAAATAAAAAAATTTGTTTTTGTGAAATAATATTGTTTTACTTTATAAGTACTTGTATCATTCTAAAATTGATTAATGGAATTTTTATGGCAAAATTCCTTGTGAATTCCGATTTCACTAAATAATGACACGGTGATCCGAATTGCCTCACCATTGCTTTGAATGGAAAGAATCACCGGAATACCCAAACTTAGTTTTTAATCTTTAAAAAGCAATTGAGTTGAGGATTATGGGGGCCCTCTGGTATTCATATGGCATCTAACCCATCCAGCATATGCACCCAACACGGTGATTACGCCACCTATGAAATCATTGGATGGGTTGCAAGTGACTTTGGATGTTTTAGGGTAGTGTAAATTGTTCTTATGATGTGACCCGCACAATGATTAGATGCACCACATTTTTGTTCATTTGATCATCATAGTGGGTGGGGTGTGCATCTGGTAGATGATGCATTAGATGTTATACACATACCAAGTGGGCCCCACAATTCCCAATCCAACAAGTTTTGAAGAAAAAATAAATAAATAAGGCGTTTTGATAACTTCACAACTCTAAAAGCACCTCTAATTTCCAACTATGGAGCATTATTTTGGTAAATTTCAGCAAGGGATTTTACCGTGACAATCCTTAGATCTAATTTTGTGATATTTTCAACTTCTAACTATATCGAGAAAATATTTTGTGAAATGATTTTATCCAATCACTTGATCTCTCTCTACCTTAGTTGAATTATGGTTCAACCCAACATGTGGTAAAAAAATTAGAAATAAATGTATTCAAGGGAATTTTGGAGTAGCATCAATAGGCAATAAGACGAGGGAAAGTAGAATTAGATGGTTCCAAAAACGCACTAGTTAGAATGAGTGAGCTAGTATAAGTTAAAGGCTCTTAATTAAAAGTCAAGGAAAATGATGAAAAGGATGTGGATGAAAGTGGTAAGAAAAAAATAAAGACTTGATGATATATAGTCTAACTAAAAGCATAGCAGTTGATAGAGTGGAATGGCATAAGAGGATTTATGTAGCTGGCTCTAATTAATAAGAATTAGGCTTGGATAATGATCCAAACACAACTTAAAAATAAATGAATTTTCAACATTCGCTTTAGAACCCATTCTCATCTTGTTGTGTTCCGTGCAGATGTCTTAAAGTATACCTTAACCCCCTGTATATTGAGTGGTGCCAAGACTCATTGTGGAAAATATGGAGTTTTGAATAGTTTTAATTTAGGTAGCTACGAAACACTGATGCCTCACTTGAGAGTTTGCTTCAATGAGCACAGCCATACATCACCTTGAATTGTGTTAAATGAAAATCGCTATAATCTTTTGGTATCGGATATTCTTTTAGTAGGTCCTCATCATTGTAGACTTTGTTGGGAAAGCCGGCAGCAGAAGCGGAACGCCGAACGCGTGAAGCAATGCAAAATCAAACGAGTAACAAGATGCAATCAATCACACAAAAGCATTCATCACAAGAGACTCCAAATTTTACGTGGAAAAACCCCAAAACGGGTAAAAAACCACGGCACAAAGCGATCCACTATGAATATCAGAAGATTACAGAGATTGACAACCCACAAGCAAGGAAAAACATAGAAAACCCCAAGTTCTCTCTCACAGACACCTCTCCCCCTCTTCCTAATATAAATAGGAAACCTTGGACACCTTAGGATCACTCTCTAAGTCGGATTACAACACCTTAAATAGGAAGAAATCCGAAAATAGAAACACATTGCGCAGTACTGCGGACTGCACAAGGAATCCGCGCGCACAGCCGACCGATCGGCCTTGCACAGAAACAGTCCAGAAAGTTCCAGCTGACACTGCCTCACATCCGACCGGTCAGAGCCCACTGACGACCGGTCAGCCGACCGGTCTGGGCACCACAGAAATCTGTCTAGTCTTCACTGCATCCGGGCTAGCTTCTTCAGACCGGTCGCCCGACCGGTCTGAGCACCCTGTCCAGCACATAGTTTGAAGACTCCTCAACAAACTCCACCGAAGCTTCAAACGTCGAATCAACACAGCATTGCCACGTCATCTCATCTTCAATCATAACTCCACGCTTGTCGTGCCACCATCGACCATATCCTTGCAAATTCACCCCCTTTTCCGTTCTTCTCATGTGGCCCTTGGGCACTTGCCACATATAAGCAACTGTGGATCTCGCTGCCTCTCCCGCAACTCCACCGTAAATTGTGCTCCCGATCAACATGTAAAGATGGCCACACCTCCGTGCCATCATACACACGAGTGCCCCCTTCATCACTTCACAACAACAATCGCGGCCGATAAACACGCACTCTTTCGCCTCAAGTGCACCAAGAGAAATTACATTCATCTTCATCTTGGGAACGTGCTTCACATCTCCCAGGACTCGTTCGACCCCATTGAACATCCTGATGCACACAGTACCAATACCCACAACCTTATGAGCGACTCCATCGCCTACAAACACCGATTCTCCATCATACTTCATGTATGTCGTGAATGAACTCCGGTCAGGACAAACGTGACATGAAGCCCCTGAATCAAGGATCCACTCACTACTGTGAGATCACTTGCCAGATACAGTCAGAACTTCACAAAAATCACTACCGTCCTTTACGGTATTGGCTCCCTCTCCAGAAAAATTTCCATACTTCTCTTGCCTCAACCTAGGATTCTGACAATCCCCTCTCATGTGGCCTTCCTGGCCACAATTCCAGCACTTCACCTTAGACTTACCTTTGTCCTTGGCCCTCAATCCCGATTTTGAATATCCTCCATGCTCAGAATTTCTTCCCCTCACAACTAGTGCCTCTGAGGAATAACGGGAAGCCATGTCACCGCTCTTCTTTCTCATTGCCTTCGACTTGAGGGCTGAGATAAAAGTCTCGACGCTTATGGTTTCCCTTCCTTCGCACACAGAGTCCCTGAACAACTCATATGAATCTGGAAGAGAATTCAACGAGATGCATGCTTGGTACTCATCATTCATCGGTTCATCGATCTCCGCCAACTTGCAAACCAGCCTATTGAATGTGCTTAGGTGGTCCTCCACCTCAGTTCCCTCAGTCATCCTCAAGGTGAACAACTGCATCAAGACGTACATGCGATTCTCTAGAGATTTCTTGGCATAAACCTTCTCTAGCTTCACCATTGTTTCAGCCGCAGTCTTCTCCTTCATGACATGATAGAGAACATCATACGTAAGGTTTAACAAGATTAAGGTTCTTGCCTTCTTGTCAAGCCTCGTCCACTCATCGTCTTTCATTAATTCGGGTCGCTTTCCAAGAGCTTCATCAAGCCCTTGCTGAACCAGGAAGGATTCAATCTTTACCTTCCATAGCTCAAAGTTATTTTTCCCGGAGAACTTCTCTATATTGAACCTTGCGCTCGATCCCATCTTCTCGTCTCAGATTCGAATCCACTCCACCCCAACTTTAGCTCTGATACCACTTGTTGGGAAAGCCGGCAGCGGAAGCGAAATGCCAAACGCGTGAATCAATGCAAAATCAAACGAGTTACAAGATGCAATCAATCACACAAAAGCATTCACCACAAGAGACTCCGAATTTTACATGAAAAAACCCCAAAACGGGTAAAAAACCACGGCACAAAGCGATCCACTATGAATATCAAAATATTATAGAGATTAACAGCCCACAAGCAAGAAAAAACAGAAAAAACCCCAAATTCTCTCTCACACACACCTCTCCCATCTTCCTAGTATGAATAGGAAACATTGGACACCTTAGGATCACTCTCTAAGTCGGATTACAACACCTTAAATAGAAAGAAATCCGAAAATAGAAACACCTTACGCAGTACTGCGGAGCAGTACTGCGCAAGGAATCCGCGCGCACAGCCGACCGGTCGGCCTTGCACAGAAACAGTCCAAAGAGTTCTAGCCGACACTGCCTCACATCCGACCGGTCGGAGCCCACTGACGACCGGTCGGCCGACTGGTCGAAGCCCACTGACGACCGGTCGGCCGACCGATCTGGGCACCACAAAAATCTGTCCAGTCTTCACTGCATCCGAGCTAGCTCCGTCAAACCGGTCGCTCGACCGGTCTGAGCACCCTGTCCAACACATAGTTTGAAGACTCCCCAACAGACTTTGCCAATTCATGATGAGGTGAACCTTCAAGTTAATAGTCACCTTTGTGATTTTGAGATCCCATGCATTTGAGAGGTACTTTTTTTTTTAGCTGTAGAAAAACAGTTGCATATGATCAATATAGTAAAAACAAAACTCCAAGAGGTAAGAATAAGCCAAAAGGTCAGAAACCAAATTCAAATATAAAAGAGAAGATAAATTTATGTGGTTTGACAATACGCTGTGTCAATGACATAGCAACATGGGGCTTTCTTTTTCACTAAAAGGTAGAAATAAAAACTACAAATTAAGCTTGAATCTCTTCTATTCTTCCATTGTACAAGGAATCTCTCACCTAAAATTTCAGATAAATTAATCATCTCTCTCCACTTGTTCTTCCCCCTTACATAGAAAACTTGCCGTAATATAAATAAATAATAAAAAAAAAAAGAGTACTTAAAGACTTCAAGAGATTAGGCTTCACCGTACAAGAGAGAGGGGAGAATGGATGGAAGTCAGTACTTATCTTCGTACTGGTAAAGCCGTAAAGGCACCCGCGGCCTAACATTTTCTTCTTCTTCGTTTTTATTCTTATTATATTTTTAATCTAGAGGGTCTTTGGGAGTTGATGGTTTGGCACGTAACAAGTAGACCTTCAATGCTGATTGTCATTGCATGTAATGTTGGGTTTGGTCCATACAAGAGGCGGCCTTCAATTGGGTTAGTCAAGACTGACAAGCATATGCCTTGCATGGGCTATGGAGTAGCCTAATTAGCAAATGGGCTGGCCCCAGCTGTGGGGAAGCATGTGCCGGTCCAGCCCAGGAGCTGAAGGATTGCACATGGACAGGTTCAAACCATCGGTCAAATGGATAACCAGCTCAAGTAAGGTTGGGATGGGACTGATCGGTGGACCTTGTAAGATATACAAATTAGCTATCGGTTCGAAACCACACCTACGCATTTTCCAGAAGAGACCTGAAGGTTAGCCCAAACGGGGGTTGGTTGGAATATCGTTATGTATAAAACCATGAGCATTCTTTCACAACCTGTCGTTGTAGTATAGTGGTGAGTATTCCCGCCTGTCACGCGGGTGACCCGGGTTCGATCCCCGGCAACGGCGATATTTTTCTTTTTCCTTCTACATTTCTCTAGAGACTCGCTCGCCACGCACTAGGCGCATTTTAGCTGGTCTCTTGTTTAGTCCAGATTAAATGCATGTTAACATTTGTCCAATCAGGTCGTTGTAGTATAGTGGTAAGTATTCCCGCCTGTCACGCGGGTGACCCGGGTTCGATCCCCGGCAACGGCGATTTTGTTTTTTTGCCCCTTCTTCCTTCGTGACTCGTTCATTACCACCCCCCCCCCCCCCCACTTGGCGCATTTTAGCAGAAGTAACTAAGGAAATTTGTACACTAGTTTGTTACGCACTAGGTCCATTTTAACAGTGGTTGACGAAGGAAAGACCAGATCTGCCGGAATCCTGCAGCATTCCTTTCTTCCGATCGTTGGAAGAAGAAGCAGAGAGAGAGAGAGAGAGGTGGAAATGGATTCTACAGAGAACTTTGATTCGTTATTCGAGGGCATGGACCTCATCGTCCCCTCTTCTTCTTCTGACCAGCCCATCATCATCTCAGCCCACCACGAACAACAACAACAACAACCCCTCGATGAGAATCTCTTCTCCGATCTCACCCTCTTCAGCACTACGAATAGCAGTAACGATGATCATGATGATGGCGCTGCTGCTGCTGATGTTGATGATGATGATGATGGTCGCACCATCGCAACCCCATCCTTACTACAATCTCAACCATCCCCTATTTCCTCCTCCCATCCCCTTCCACCCCCATCACCACCACCAACTACGACGACGACGACCCCAACTCTCCCCGCCCGACAGACTTCCAGAAAGAAAAAGCGTGGAGCCATTAGAATCGGATATGGCAGAAGCGTTTCCGATCCCGACCCCAATCCATTTCACAAATTACCTGATTCTCCTTCTCCTCAAGCTATTCCATCAATCAAGATTGATAGCGAAATTTCCAGTAGAGAATTCGATCATCCCAATCAACCACCTTCTCTCTCCACTTCCCACGCTTCACTTGCCTATTTTTCAGATTCCCATCTGTCTACACCAGCTCCAGTCGCTGATTCTGAAACACTAGAAATTCAATCTGTGAGTGAAGACGACGCAAAACCATCAACTGATTACATTGAACAGAAAGATGTGGTCGAAGAAGACACAAAACCATCTACTGTTGATATTGAACAGAAAGATGTGGTCAAAGAGCCTCCGACAAATACCTCTCAGGTGATCGCAGCAGAAGCAGTGGCAGAAGATGACCAAGAAGAAGAAGAAGAAGAAGATGAGGCTGCCAGCAGTTCAATTGAGGTGAAATTGGAGTCAATCAAGGCTCGGATTTCTGAAAAGCTTGAGCAGATTCGGGAGACAGCTGCTACTTTGTCCACAGCAAGGAAGGAAACAACTAGGAGGAGAAGGAAAGCAGCAGAGAACGTGAATTTAGCATCAGCCAAGTACAAGGATCTGGAGAAGCAACTTGAGGAAGCCTGTGAGGCTGAAGATTTTGAACAGGCAGAAAGTGTCAGTGAGAACCTTGCTGCAGTAGAGAGGGAGAAGGAAGGCTTTCTCGATGCTCTGAAAGAGGCAGAAGCTGATTGCGATTCCATGGATTCCAAGATGCAGGAGGTTCTTGAGTTGCAGATTGCAGCAGAGGAAGAAGGTATGATGTTACTGCAACAATTCTCAAAGGTGAGTGGGTTATCCCTTGACAAGTATCTTGAGATATAGCAATTCAAAGTACTTCAGCACTTGATGCAATCATGGAATTAGGTTCATTCTATATATTTATACTTAGATTTCCTTTTTATTTTTCAATGTTTTGATATGCTCCACTTAAACCGCTTATTAGGTTATTCGAGAGAGAGAGAGGGAAGAAGAGAACCTACAAGATATGAGATTGGTTTTACATTCCAACTTTAGGGATGTGTTTGGATGCACAAGTTAATCAAATTGCTAGGATTCGATTTACTTCTGAGAAAACAATGGAATGAAATATAGTGTGACTATGAGGCACATGAGATGGATACGAATATGAGATTGGTTTTAGGTTCCACCTTTAGGGATGTGTTTGGATGCACAAGTTGATCAAATCGCTAGGATTCAGCTTACTCCAGAGAAAGCAATGGAATAAAATATAGTGTGACTATGAGGCACACGAGATGGATCAGTCTATCCTCTATCAAGTATAATTAATTGATTGTGTTACTGGGATGGTAGATGGTAACAATCCTTAATAAGCAAATGCAACAACTAACTAAATGAGTAAAACCAATACCAGGCATCAAATTACATGGTAGTAAACAATACAAAAGAAACTTATGTTGCAGTCTCTTAAAAAAAAGGCCAAAAGGAAGATTGCTGCTGTTGAAACTAAGGCTTTTGCTGTTCAATTAATCAAAAGGAAGATTGCTGGTGTTGAAAGTTTGACTTCTGCTGCATAATTGATCAAAACAAAGTTTGCTACTTCTGTGGTTGATATAGCTATTTTGAGGCCGGAATTCTTCAAAAGCCCAAAGTTGGAGGTTTTCAATAATGGAAAATGTGTGATCTTGTTGAGGTACACAGGATTCATATATTTTGGGTGCGTCCTTCGGGTTTTTGTGGTGCCCAAGGATTCTTATAGCTGCTGCTGTATCGCGCAAGTTATAGGAACTATGGAGTGATGTGAGAGTGACTTATTGTCTTGGCTCCTCAGCAATCCCCTTTTTGTATTTACTTTTGCACTTAGTTTAAACTTTAATAGAATCATAGGTTTCCTTAGAAAAAGAAAATGCTAAAAGGCCCAAATGGCCAATGCCCAAGGAAGCAAGGGATTTGTCTCAGAAATCAGATTCGCCAATGCCAAAGACACAAACCATATCACTGAATATAACATTTGATTGTTCAGATTGATGACTGGACCTGTTTTTTATAAATGATCTTGACCATCAATTTTATCGACCATTGATTGGAAGGTTAGGATCATCGAGACTGTAATTTTTACTCAATGACCAATGAAAGATTTATTTGAACTATCCATTTGCCCAAATGTGAGCCATAGCACTAGATGATCTTGATCATAAATTTTATAGGGCAGGATTGTTAGAACCATCCAATTGGTGGTGATTTTTGCTCGATGGCCAATGAAGTGGGATTTGAATCAATTGATAGCACTAGCATATATCAATTGTTGATTGAGAGTAAAATTCCATGTTAACGGACAAAATTTTATTGATCTGAGGATAAAGAGTGGCCTTGTTAGAGTCACAGGATTATCTTTTAGCCAACATTTCTAGATGGGTCCCAACTAATGTATAGTCAAGACTGCTTGTCGAACCATCCACAATGCCAATTGTTTGGAGTAGAACTTCCCTGTGCAATCCAAGATGGCCATACATGATGGCCCATGTGGTGAAGCAATTGGAGTGTGGACATCTTCAATAGAAGTGATGAAGATTCTGTTGATCATCAATCTAGGTTATCTTGTTTCATGTCTTCCATATGGTGACCCACATGCACGCAGGAACATGCGAACACGTGTGTACGGCCACTTTGGCATTTGGTTTTGGAAAACTTGGGCTCTAAGTTTGAATGCCTAATCATAAAAGAAAACTTCACATTAGTGCAAGCTAACATGTGCAAGGAAGGAGAGTCCATGTAGACTTGGTTTCTATGACGGGAGAGAGGAACTAAGCCTATAAATATGAGAGACTCTCGGCCTTATCCAATCAAGCTCAAAACATGTGGGGCTACTCATCTAGTTAATAAATAGTTGCGCTTTTCCCTCAAATACATGAGGCTTGAGCCTCATATGAGATGCGTGCCTTAAGGCTGAGGCATAAGCCTTGGCTACATGAGGCTTAAGCCTGAAGCTATGCCTTGAGTTCATTTTCTAACTCCTTGAGGATTAAACCTTGAGGCACAGTGTACATTTATTGTATTAACATGTGGGAGCATTTCTGCTCAATTAGCATTATGCATAGATAGGAATATAAAATAGATAAACTTACTTTCTATTATCAAATCTTGTACAGAAATATTAAAAAAAAAAAAATAGTTAGTAGATATTAGAGATTATTCATTATAAACCGTGGAATCAAGTTGATTTGAAAAGCATTTCTGCTCTATTACCATTATGCGTAGATAGGAATATAAAATAGATAAACTTACTTTCTATTATCAAATCTTGTACAGAAATATATATATATATATATATATATATATATATATATATATATATATATATATATATATATATATATCTTAGTAGATATTTGAGATTATTCATTATAAACTGTGGAATCAAGTCGGTTCCTTTCAAATTTTATTTTATATTACAGTTTATTACTTTTAGAATATTAATTACAAGAGGCCAATTGTGCATTGATGTCTTGAAGGGGAGACGTCAACAATAACACGAGATATGAACATGAGGTTGGATTTTAGATGCCGTCTTTGGCTGTGTTTGGATACACAAGTGAATTTAATTGTGGATGCCAATTGAGTGGAAATGACAAAAAGTATTCAACTTTCCCAGTATTCATAACAGGGAAGTAGTCCTCTTGTTGTGGTTACATTTCTTTAATGTCCAACTTGAAGTAACTTAATCAAGACTTGGGGCTCAGAGCCTCAGACCCTCTAATGAATCCAAGGAAGAAAACTAAAATGTGTTTATTTCCAATTTCTTAGTAGTTGCAGTTGGATTTGATAGTGCATTCAAACACACCCTAAGTATTTTCGAGAGCTCATTGTCGCCAACTCACTGGCTCCATTTGTGCGTTCTCCACTTAAGGAACACATTTGGGAGTATGGAGGCACTTGAAGCCTTGAATCCCTGTTGATTAATATGCTTCCACACTCTCATCAGCACATTGGCAAGAGTTATATGAGAGGCGTGAGCATAATGGTTATGACACTGACCAGAAAAACAATAAATAGGTGTGGCCCAGATTACTCACCCATAACTTGACATAGACATGCTTGTTAGCGTCAAAAACAAAAAGTAAGAATGTTGACCCTAGTGAATCAATGCCTTAACAAATTCATAGACTACGTTAATTATAAAATAAATATTAAAAGATATATTGCTATATAAAATTAAATATTCCCAAGCTTGAGTACAGGAGGGCCAGTCTTAGGTGGGCATCATCACACATTAACAGATTCATCTTAAAAATAAACAGATTTTTTTTTTATCAGCTTCGTGAGGTGTAACGTGAAGACCTTCCGAGAACCACTTATCCTGGTAATGCTCTGACACAAGCACTCTTTAAGTCGGAATTCTCATGGGACCTGGTGCTAGTATGATCGTTGTGTTATTTGATGGGCAGCTTCTTTTGATTGATATATCTTGAGGTTGGCATTGTGTCTCAAGGAAGTTAGAAAAGTTAGTAGGGGCTTCCAAATTTCTTTTTGCTATATTGGTATGGAAACAAACTTGATGTAATCCTATTTTGTGATTTGTACCATCAACAAGTTAAAATATGAGGAAGGTTGTGAGTTGTTCTAAGGTGGTTTCAGGCTTGTAAATTTACATCTCAAAGAGCAAGCTTCTAAGCATCAGAGTAACAAAGGAAGAAGTAGCAGATCTCACGGGCATATATTCAGATGCAAGGCAGCTTTTACTTATCTTGGTTTCCTGTTATGTGTTGGGCAAACCTCGAAACACTTGTGGGAGATAGTGTTAAGAAGCCTCTTGGTTAGAGGAGGAAATACTTATTGCTAGGTCTAATTACTTTCATGATCTGGCCTTAGTAAATATGCCTTCATATTTCCATCCCTTTAGAGGAGGATGTGGTGCAATGATAATGCCTTTTGTCAAGCCTTCATCAGATTGTATCACTTGGCTCGAGACAAGGAGATAATGGTTGACCAGGTTTATAAAAGCTTGGTGGACCAGATAGTGTGGTCTTTGACTTTGAGGAGAAATCTTGATGATGAAGAACTTGTGGAGCACATAATTCTGGTGAATTGCTTGAACAGGTGGCATCGAGGTCAGGCAAAAGAGAAAAATGGAGATGGTGGATTGATTGTATAATCATTTAACTTATTATTATCAGGAAACTCACAGGCAAGTGCGAACCAATGTCATTTGTGTGGCAATACCATGCTCCTAGGGTTATCGCCTTCATTGGTTTGTTGGTTGCAATAAAATTCTTACCATAGAACAATTGAGGAAGAGAAATATGGTAATCATGAATGTTGCATTTTATGCATTCAGAATGAGGAGACTGGACAATTTATTTCTACATTGCGAGTTTTCTTGAGCAATTTGGTCAAAGGTTCTAGACATTTCAAGATGGATCGGGTTATGCCCAGGTGGATCCAAGGATTTTTTTTTTTTTTTTTCCAAGCATGGCATGGAGTACAATTGTTGAAGGAAAAAGAAATGTCTGGAGACTTCCACTGTTAGCAACAATCTGGTAAATGGAGGTTGTTTTCAAGAGGGCTAGAGGAAGGACTATAAGTTGGCCATCTGGGTTTAATAGGTTCCAAAGCAAATTCCATGGTAGTCCTAAAAGTAGGGGGCTGTCTCTAACAATGGTTTTACTTTAAGATCCCTCATCATCTTTCTTTATTTGTAATTTTGGATTTGCGATGTACCTTCTTGGATCTTTGAGCCCCATCAACAAAGTCAATGTTGAATAATAACCCCAAGGTAATTGCCTTGTAAAGGAAGGATCTGTTAGACCATTGTTGCTAGGGGTGGCAATGGACCCAGCCAAGGGTCAGGCTGGGCCAAGGCTGGGCTGGATAAGTATTGGGCCAGGGTTGGCCCTATAAGTTAGAGATAAGCTACGTATATGTTACATGTACAATTGGTTTACAATTGGCAACTGTGGACTCCTCATGCACTGCCAAGGTATCAAGGTTTTTTCCGTTATACACCTGTGTCAAATAAGATTAATCATCGGCCAAGCATATCCCCCACCTAATTATCAACCGTATGCATGGACCTAAATGAGTGCATCAATGTATAGTTCACCGGTCTAAACTAGTGTTCACAATTTGAACAATTAATAAGTGCCTACATATCAACCACCATACTCTACCAGAGTATCAAAGTAATTCATATTATTATAGATAAATGCTAGTACAGGGACTATGGTCTGCATTACTAATATCTGTGTACTATAGAGTATATGCTAGGGCAATGGGCCGGGGTGGGCTGGGCTATTCGCTATTGGCCCTGGCCCAGCCCAAACATTGGGCCTAGATTTCAAGCACAACCCCAGCCCTCAGGCCAAGTTTAATGGCCCAAGGCCTTAGGCTGGGTAGTCCAGCCCATTGCCACCCCTAATTGTTGCTGGGTGGTCCAGCTCTTTTTGTTTCTTTTTTTTCTTTTCTTTTTTTTGTGAGCATCTTATTTCTTCCTTTTTGTTACTTCCTTTTTGTAATACAATTTTCATGAACAATAAAAAATTGAATGATTTGGAATTCGATTACCAGTCCCATTTGATAGGACTTGTTCTCACTTACAAAACAATGGGAGATCATAATGGATTTATTATGTGATTTACTTTAAGGATAATTTACAAGTTTCAGGAGTTCTTGCACATGGGGAAGGAAAGATACAAATATAATATCTCCTCTATCTTTTCTAGAATAAGTAGGGGGGGTTCTCTCCTTCTTCTTTTTTAATAGGTTTGGTGTGCTGTTGTTAATGCTGCTTGTATATATTAGTGCCTCTCTACAAAGCATCATGTAAGTATATTAATGAGTTACAAGGGAGTAATGGTGTGTACACGTCCTGAGTGCAAGTATACAGTCCTTGTAATCTGTTTTGTTCTGTGAATAACATTTTCTTCTTCTTTTTCTTTTTCTTTTTTCTCTCTTTTTTTTGAGGATTAACTAATCAATTTATTGAGAAGGCACCAAGGGGCATAAAGAATAACATAATTGTTTTCTCATATATGCATCCATCTTCTCACGTTCTTCTATATCTGTGTGGAAATTAGGGTGTGTGCCCTCAACATGTTTGCAACTACTCACTTTCAGGAATACCAAGGTTTTTCTCACTTTTTCTGTGTACAAGTGCTACCCTTCTGAATAAGGGAGTTATGCCCTTCCATGCCAAGACTGCATATTTTAGTGTATCTATACACTATTGTCAGTGGAAAGTAAAATCCTGTGCTTCCTTTTGAAATATTGAGACTATCTCTGAATCTTCTTTTTTTTAAATAAATTGTTCATATGAGGATTTGGTGCCTGTAGTTGTTTACTTGCATTCTGCATACAAGTGCTGAAGGAACACTGAATTGAGAAGAATCAGAACAGCAGATAATTTCATGGGACTGATACAATGCGCTTTACTGGAATTTTGTATCTTGGACATGCTACCATCACATGACTGTAAATAGTTGTACCTCAAACACTTGTATCTGCTTTCTTTAACTGTAAGACGTTGTCACATATATTTTTATCTGCTGCTCATATTTTGTTCATAATTTTAGGTTGTCTTGATCTCTTCTAGGGTTGGATTAGAACTGCAATTTCTAACATAATATTCCCGTTTCCCAGGATGCTGCTGATAATGCGCATATACTTTTGAGTAATGCAAAAGAACTTTCTTCAAAAGAAATGGAAGAATGGCTATCATCAACTGAAGCCTTTGAGATTAAGAGAGTGGAATTGGACATTGAATCACATTTAATTAATGAAGCACGTTCAGGAGTGAAAGATTTCATTGAGCACTCAGTTGAAGATGACAGGAAAGAAAAAGAACTTTTGTATAGAAAACGAGATGTACTGACAGAAGAATTGGATAAGCTACTTGTCTTGGTGAGGTTAAAGGAAGCAGAGATGGCTGAAAACACGAGCAAAATACAAGAAATTGAAAAGAGAATTGCTAATGTGGTGTCTGGATTTCATGAGGCTCAGTTGAGTATTGATACGAAGTATGATAAGTTGCAGTCGGCCATTTCCCAAATAGAGTTGGAGAATGAAGCTTTATCCATTAAAAAGAAGGAAGTTGATGAATTATTGTCCCAGACGGAAGAGAAGGGGTCAAAACTTAAGGAGCTCGCCAGTGTTTCTGCGAATGAAGCAAAAGCGCGTCAAGAATTTGTTGTGCTGAGAAAGAATTTGGCAGCAACCTTTTTGAACTCTAGGAAGGACAAAGTGAGCCTTGCGAAGACTGAAGAGAAAATTTCAGAGGATGTTCAAATACTCAGACAACAGGTTTCTGCTGCGAGAGCTTCTCTACAGGTTAGTTACACTTCATGACCATTTCGCGGGTTTATATTTATACAGCATCTGCATGCATCTGGAGACATGAAATTCCATTAGAACTTCCAGTTTTATAGCTCCCTGATGCCTTTGGATTGAAAGCTGATCATGTTAGCAGAGGACAATACACCTACATCCTTAGAAATTAGGAAAATAAAAACATCTTAGAAACCATGATAAATTGAAAAGAAGTAGAAGCAGAAGTCATCTCTGGCATTGTAGACATTTATTCATCTCAATATATTTCAATACGGCCTGCAAACTTATGCCAGTCCTTTTTACTTATTCCAAATATGACAACAGCCCCCTCACACGTTATCCCAGTTTTTCTTTCAAGAAAATTTTGAAGTTGATAGTTTTTGTTTGTTTGATTAAATTTCTTTAATGATTTGAATTGCCCAAGTTCATCTTATGTCATTGGTTATAATGATTTGCTGATATGTCAGTGTTTCGAGGTATTTTTGTTTCATTTACACAATAAATAATACTATTAACAGCAACAACAACAACAATAACAATAACAATAATAATGCCTGTGTGTATACTCTATCCCATTTTATTTTATTTTTTTGAAAGATAACGAAAATTTAGTAAAGGGAAGAGAAAAAACTACAAAAGAGTAGCAGCAACCGCTGAGATAGCGATGCCACTACACACCCAGAAACACCAAACTACAATCCTTAGAAGCATTCTCATTAGAAGCCCACTCTATGATTAGCGATCTGGCCCTTTGAGATACGAACTCCGCCGAGTGTATACTCTATCCCATTTGCATAAAGAAATACTGACTGCCAATTTTTTAATACGTAAATAGTATGAATCAAGTCCTAGAGTTGCTATGAATTATTTAGCACCGAATAGTGCTAATATGAACTTGTCCACTTTGGAAGCTGCTAAAATGCCCCGATTTCTGAGGATGCATAACATATCCACTTTTCAAACAACCAAATGCATATTTGTTTCTTGAAAGGATAATTTGATTGTTGTTTTTAAAGGTCTGAACTTGTGGGTGGTTGTTTTTCTGTAGAGGTCTGGACTTGTGGGTGGTTGTTTCTCTGTAGAGGTCTGGACTTGTGGACTGGTACTCCAATCTCCAAAGGAAGGTGGTCTGCAGATCTGAATGGTATATGGATTGGTCTCATCATTTCAGGGGTGGGTCACATCTAGGGCTGTACATCGAGCCGAGTTGAGTCGAGGTGGGCAAAGCTTGGCTTGACTCGTCCGTGCTCTCCTCGAGCTCACCCTCGAGCTTAACATTGGAGCTTGCCTTGTTTGCTAAACCTTTCGAGTCGAGCTAGTGGATCGAGTCGAGGCGAGCTTACCTCAAGTCAAGTCGAGCTTGCTCCCACCTCAATTTATTATATTTTTTGCTACAAAATACAAATTAAAAGTCAACAACATTAAGTTCAAGAAGTCACACATATGTTAGGGTAGAACAGTATTTCTACAGGTTGGACCCCACCATTTAAATGGCCTAGCTCTGGGTCACAAACGCATTGAATGCAGACCACTAGTAACATTTTTTGAACCATAGATTAACACAGTACATGCATAGCTCACCACATGAATGGACTGCCCTGATTATTGTGCGAACCATTTTCATGATGAGGCCCAACTGATTCATGGATCAGATGCACCACCTCCCTCGTAAAATTGCAATCAATAACTGCATATGATGTTTGATCTTACCATTGCCCTTGTTTTGTAAATGTGTATGGTGTGTGGTCTCACCGGAGCACCGGTTTTGTGCTTCGTATAAAACACACAACCACTGTGTGCTCACCATGTTTGCTACTTAAAATTACTCAATCCATTAGGTATGCTCAACAAGGAATGTTCTTACCTAAACAAAATAGTAGGATTAAGAAACCCCCCCCCCACCACCCCCCCCCCCCCCCCCCCCCCCCCCAAAAACGTGTGAGGGTTTTACATGTCTTAAGCTTGGACCCCAGTGTGTGTGTGTGCGCGTGTGGTGGGGAGGGGGGGGGGGGGGGAGCCAGAGAACCAAGAAATAAGAAGATTAGGGTATTTTCATAACAAATATCTATATGAAACAAGTCGAGTTGAGGTTGAACCGAGTCAAGTGACCCAATGCTCGAATTTGACTTGATTTCTGACTCGAGCTCCTAAATGAAGCTTGGCTTGACTCGTCCCACTAATTCGAGGCAAGTCGAGGCGAGTTTTTTTGAGTCGAGTCGATCGAGTTTCTCGAGCTGACTCGGCTCATGACCAACCCTAGTCACATCACATCTGCCACTGAGAATCTGCAGAATTCCTCCCTTTGGTACAGGACTACCATCGTTTCCTACCCTCGAAAATGGATATATATCTTCTCCCTCTTCTATTCACGTGCTTGATGTTACATGCACACTTAAAATTGTGCCTTATATGTGATGGATCTTTATGGTCAAATATGATTACATCAAAAAGAGGAGGAAAAAAGAAAATGAATGTTGTGTGATCTTTCAATGAAATATATGTACCAGGGTTTACTTCGTCCGATTTCTGGGGCATAAACATAAATGAAGAGAACTGGAAAATACAGTCTGTTAATGGCCTGTTTGGGAACTTGGAAAATAAAAGGTGAGAAAATGAAAATAAGAGGGGAGGAGAGCTGGGAAAACTTTTTGAGTACATTTTCTATGAAAACACATTCTGGGAAAATGTTTTCCACAAAACAGTGAACTCCCAATCTGTGGAAAATGTCATTTTCTTGGAAGTCTTATCCACCACCCAAATACTTTCCAAGCTCCCAAAAAGGTCCTAAAGCTCTGTTAGTGCTCATGCTGATGGAAATGCCTTCTAATGTTCACGCCTAATGCTTTTACATGTGAAAAACACGTCTAACAATATGATTGCCACTGCTAATCTTCTCTTGATGCATTTCTCCTGTCATGCCACCTCTGAATTAAACTGTTCTTTTTTCTGTTTCTTAAAGGAACTTTCTTCAACCCGGGCAAGCATCCAACAAGAAATTGCTTCTTCCAAGCAGAGGATAAGTTTCATAGAAAAAAGAGGGCCGGAGCTAGAGGCTGAAAAGAAAGTTGCTGCGGCTGCAAGAAATTTCAAGGAAGCAGGGAGAATAGCTGCAGAGGCAAAGGCACTGAGCACAGAAAAGGAAGGCATGCAGAACAAAATGGAAAAGGCCATTTTCGAGCTAGAAAAGGTAGAGGAAGAGATGAAAGACACTGTCAACAAACTGCAGGAGAGTGAGGCTCTGATCTTATCGAAGGAAAAGGAGGCAGCGATGGCAGGGTGTGAGAGGCTACGATTAGTTGCTGCTGCTGCCATGGCTGAGAGATCAGCAGCTCTCAAATTGGGTGATCTTGAAGAAGCAAATATCTTACTTGCGGAGGCTGAAGCTGCAGATTCAGAAGCAACTAAGCTTCAACAGGCCTATGAATTCCAGGCAGTGGAGGTCGGAGAGAAAAGCTTCATTTCCATCGCACTCATTGTCAATCTTGCAGGAAAAGAGTTGGCTGAAATGGCTGCTTCTGTTCAACCCTCTGCAGAGTGAGGATCAAAATGAAACAGTGACACACAATACCACTCTAAAAATCAGCCAAAACACAGTTCTGTTTAAAACCGGAAACCTTCTACTGGAAGTGTTGGGAAGCAGGGATCGGGGGTGGTAATGGCAACTACTAGTTGAAATAGGCTGTGGTTTGGAAATCATGAGATGCTTGAAGCTGAACGGGCAGTGTGAACTGGAAAGAAACTGCAGTCTTACATATGTAGAACAATCTCAAATTACTGTGATCAAAACTGTCATCTTGTGGCTACTGCCTCATTCTCTTCTTTACAGCCTTCAGCTCCTCAGAAATTGGTGAATTGAACATCATTTCTTTTGCTTTTTGCCTCCCTCTTGGATGAAGAGTTGGAAGCAGCAGTGTGAAGAAGTTTCCAAGCTGTACTTTTCGTGTAATTTTTGCATTTTTTGGATTTTGCCCAAAACTTTACGGTTGAGTTATTTTGTACATGCGGATATTCTACAGAGTTGAATTATCTTATGTTTTGATTGGAATGCAGAGGTTTGCAGTGGGAATAACTTTTGACTCTGTTACCTGTTCCTGCATATGATGTGTGGCAATTTCCACAAAAGAAAAAGGAAAAAAAAATGATACAGTCATGGGGAATAAAATTCAGAGCTGGAGTGAGTGCATCTTGCTTTCATTCATGTCATTCTTCCGACTAACCTTGTGATGTTCGACTGTTGGACATGGATAGCGAATCTCTGATCTTAGCATTTATCTTGTCGTTGTGTTTGTGTTTCTTTGTTTCATTCAGACAGCTGGACTACTTTCCATGTATGAGTAGATGGATGTTTTAGTAGCTGAATGTTTTTAGTAAAGAAGAACTGATGCTCAACATAGTAAGAGATTGATTCTGTCACAGATCATGTTCTCACGCCAATGGTTGCTGTTACATTGTAATAAATTTCAGATTCACAGACACCATACAACACTTCCTATCATTGGCCAACCAGCTCACAAATCCAGATGAAATGCATTCATGAAACAGTATCAACATCCAATTGCAAACCATCTCCTGTAAACCGGTCTGTTATCAAGCCTTTTCTTCTTATTCCTGCACGTACTTGTCTTCTTGCCTCCAGCACCAATGCTTTCTTTTGATTCCGTAACCTTCCAAAAAGAAAAAAGAAAGGGGATAAAAAAAAAAAAAACAGGAATGGAAGTGAGTGGAATGCAAGAGAGGCTGTCCCATGTAAACTTCATCAGATCAACTCACTGTTTTGGGCTTCTGGTTTTCGAGTTGAAGAAAGACTCTCTCACTTGGCTTCTCAGGTCCTCTGATTAAGCCATCGGAAGATGATGGATCCTGCTTCCCGTTTTGCACATTTCGAACCCATCTAATCTCGTCCGAATCTTGGGATGAGGAGCTTGCTGTACTGCCCTTCTCCAATTCAGTGTTTAGCTGTGTCATACAAGATGCACAGGTGAATAAATCATTGAGATGTTTGTAGCATTGACATTTCTACTTCTACTCTCAATGGCTGCAACAAATAACATGGCACCAGTTCTTGATTTCATGGATGCTTTGATGGAATTGGGCAGAATCTAATCTACCTGCAGAATCCGTGTCTCGAGTGTCTTCAACCGGTCCACGAGAGTGCCTTTTAAATGAACGTCTTTCAAGGCCAACGCCAATGACTGCTGGCATTGCGGATCGAACTCTACCATTCCTGAATTGAGCACCTGATGACCGTTCTGATGCAAATCTGCAGAAAAATAGCTTTGTGGGAGCCTTTGTTTTTCCTCAAGCTGCTTCAGCTGCAAAGAAAAAAACATATATGAAAGAGAAGCATGGTTAGACCAGATTGAGAACATATGGTTGCATTCGTAGAAAAGTCGAGACGGCATACACGGGCATCGAGACACTCCAATCTCTGAAGAAGGCTCTGTGGCGACGACATGGTAGTGCAAGTCATGGTGGGGCCGAGCATTTGTAGAGGCGCTTGAGTGGTTGTTCTAAGTGATGTAACGTTCATGGATTGTGTTGTGAGGAGAAAAGCATGAGCTGCTGCTTGTTTATGTAGAGAGCCCCTGATGGGGGGGCATGGTATCATCCGAGCCATACATGCATGTCATTTGAGGGATTAGAGATTGGGATTATGAGATCCTCTACACCCGTTCTCTTCTCATACAATGCTAGCATTCAGCAACTGAAATATCGGTGTTTGACCATGGACTGTTATTCTTTTATGTAACTGACTAGACCGTATCTAAAGGGCGAGCGGATTGGTTACTGAGTAAACTCTGTGGGGCTCACCATAGTGTATGTGTCTTATCTACGCCGTTCATCCATTTTTCCAGCTCATTTTAGGGCAAGAGCCTAAAATTGAAGCATATCCAAATCTCAAGTGGACCATACCATAGGAAGCAGTGGGAATTGAACGCCTGCAGTTGAGAACTTCTTGGGGGCTACAGAAGTTTTGGATCAAGCTGATATTTATGTTTTTCTTTCATCCATTTCTGTGTGACCTTATGAACATGTTGGATGACAAATAAACATCACTGTGGGCCCTAGGGAAGTTTCAAAGGCAGATGTCATTATCCTCACTATTTCCTATGGTGTGGTCCACTTGAGATTTGCATATGCTTCAATTTTGGACTCACACCCTAAAATGAGCTGATAAAACGGATGGACAGCATGGATAAGATACATAATCAAGGTGGGTCCCCACAGAGTTTACTGAGTTACTCACAATCTGCGTCCATCTTTCTCTTGTTCTTGGTATGACCTACGCACATGTACTGCTGGACCGTTGATCTTGTGACCTACCCACCCCCACGTTATCAACCATTAACCAAATATCTTAGTTGTTCCCAATAAAATTAACATATCAATTCCAGATCCTCCTCTCTTTTTTTCCTGCGGTCAAGATCAAGTGATACATCAGGACACGAAAGCTGTTTTGACGTACAAGTGGAGGGCCATGGTTCGGTGATCCCAACCATCCATCTGAGAGGTCTCACTTTGTTTGATGATTGTCTATTAAATTTTCTAGATTAAAAGATCCTAGGCGTCAAATATTTGACCTTGCCATCCATTTGTCGGCCGGTAATCAAAGGGTTACAATCTTCCAATCTGGGAGAGTTGTGTTAGCCCCCCAAACGCGCCTTCCCAGCGTGGAGACTTGGGTGTTGCATATGGAGAAGCTTAATGTTTTAGTAATACCCTACCCCTACATCAAAAGTGCACGGACTACATCTGTCCATGCACTCAAATCCATAACTGTGGCCACTCGATCTTATATCTTAATCCATGCCGGACTAAAGTTGGGCCATGGATTGATAATGACCATTGGTTCTTCATGAAGCATGATAAAACAAAATTAACAGTTATATCAAAAGATCCAACCATTTCAAAACATCTGGAAATATTAGCTCATAAAGACAGCTTGATATAGATGCAAAGCTTTCATCCTGCTTATGGTCTCTTCTCCTCTATCAATGCGCTATAGAAAAGCTGTTGGGTTTAGGTTGTAAAGGTTAAAGCTGCTTCTGTTGCTTGGCCCGAGCTGGGGTCTTTTTAGTAGTCTTGTTTGGCTTTGACTAGCCTAGCCTAGGGGCTTTCCTCTGGATTGCTTTGATCCCCTAGTTTTCCCCTTTAGGACCGTCTAGACCTTTTTTTTTTTTTTTTTTTTTTTAAACCAGCTGAGGTCTTTATTGATTAATGATAAAATTTCAGACACGACAGTTTCTCTCCCTTGAACACAGTCACTGGTGTAGAACATCTGAGCCATCCAAATGGTGGACTGCACCATAAAATCACCTGGGTGGACATAGGATCAATCCGTTAATTAGGTGAACCACACCGTACATCAAATCAGGCCACGGTCTGTCAGCTGATTGTAACAATGTAGACCCCTACGAGTGGGACGATCCTGCTTTTTTCCAGCTGATTGTAACAATGTAGACCCCTACGAGTGGGACGATCCTGCTTTTTTCCAGCCAGGTGATCTTTTTGGTGGAGCGTTCCTTTACCTCTGCAGGAAGGTGAAAGTCGACAATAAACATTGTACGTGAATATTTCTCCTTGCATTTATATACATGTGTAAGTTGGTGGGAGCACGTGGGCGTGTTCTTAAATAGAAATGCGATCCCCTTCCAGCCCACTAACTCGTCTTGGCAGTTGGGGAATTCCCTCGTCCCTACATCACACCCCAACAAAGGCTCATTACCACACATGCCTTGTTGTCTTTGGCTTTGAGTATTATTATAGGACAACAATACCCTTGACGATTGCAAAAGATAAAAACAAAATACAGCTGAGCAGTGTGTGAGAGAGCAGCCCCATTTGTTTTTTTTTTTTTTTTTTTTTTTCCTGGGAAAGCAAAAGGAATCTTTATTAGTAAAAGAGGCATTGTACAATGCTTGAGCACTCACCACCGACAGTCTCATGGTTCAATGAACCAAGCCTCACCCATGCATCAAAACTAACCTAGATGGGAAGATCCTAGCCGTGTATAACATCCGGCCATTTTTTCTCAGTTTGAATTCTCTTATAAAAATCTGATCCCATTAAGGGGGTTAGGATTCTTCCAATCCCTGGATGGTGATTGATTAAAAATATTGATTTAGTGTCTACTACCTAGAAACAGCTGTATTATGCACGTGATTCATGATATAATGGGAGGCGCAAAAGAAAGAAAGAAAGAAGATAAATCTTGTTATTGAACAAAATCAATTGAGTCTCCCTCAGCTCCTGCACCTCAAAATAGAACACATGCACATGCCATCATCACCACCACCCATACAATAGAGTTTTTCCAACAAAGGATTAAAAAAAAATAGTGCCATCTTATTACATACAAAAACGATGGAGCATCTGAAGAGGGATCCCATCCATTTGTCAAGTTTTAATCTAAACCCATCACCCAAAAAAATCATAATAACCCACTGCAAATATATGCTTCTAAAATTATTATTTTTTCTAATAAACAGCACAAGCATGCACACCACTGCTCCATATTTATATATATCAAGCAGGAATAAGCACATAACAGAAATGGGTGATAGCCCCAACTAATCAAACACTTGTTTTTGAGTTTTTCATGTGTTCTCTCTCTCTCTCTCTCTCTCTGATAGCAGGCAAAGGCCTGGCTTATTGTGAAGAAAATCAATAACGAGATCAACTGCATTAATACATGAACAATGTTGTTGACCCTCTCCCATTTCACCAACTAATAAAGAATTATGGAGCACTGCTGCAACTGCCTAGCTTCCCACATAAACTACACACGGCGAGCTCTACCTCCCCATTCCATTGCTGAAAGTAGTGAGGCCAAACCACCAACAAAAAATGCAACAAACCCACGTATCTATCTACAGATTCCACAATCCTATCACAGCCATCTCAGAAATCCATCCGTTGTGTCCTGTCTCGAACTTTTGGTGATAGAGAATCATACTGGATGAGCTCCAGGGTATTCAAATGTAATCCCCCAGCCTGACTGACTAGGAATGACTAATTACAATCTAATCCACATTCCTCCAATACTGGGCCATCCGACTTGGCTAGGAAAGGATCGATCCGAACCCACAAAAGGGAGAAAATAGAAGCAAGGAGAATTGACCAGACAATGATGATAGTCGGTGTCCTGTTTTGCCGGCCCAACAGACCTTTGAGGAAAGGGTAGAGGTGGACAATCACCCAGAAGGCAAAGAAAAGCTTACCGAACAAGGGTCCCCATGATTCATAACCATTGTTTATCGCATTCGAAACACCGGCAACTACGCCAATCAGGTTAATTATCAGCAACGTCGTCGGAGGAATAAGCAGGGTGGTCCACTTAAAGGCATACAACTCTGAGAACTCAGCATCGTCTCCACCTTTCGATGTCACAGTGAAATTGGTATCGATACCGGCAAGAACCTTCAACAGTCCCTGGAAGACCGCAAAGAGATGTGCAGAAACACCTCCAATAACCCAAAACTGTTCATTTCTCCACCAATCATCAATGCCAACGCCGCTCCATCTCATTTCCAGGATACCGGTGGCAAAAATACAGATGAAAAGTGACAGAAACCACAAGCTAGCAACATTGCTAAGCTGCAGAAACAAACAAAAACATACAACTATCAGCTAGATTCTAAAACTGATGACAATTGAGTAGGTCTGCTATTAAATTATTCATAATCTCATACCTCTGGAGTGATAAATTTCCCAGTGAGCAGGCAGACGGCAGGCAAGGTACAGTAAGCCAACAAAGGTATTGACGTCAGTGGATATACAGTGGCATTTATATAAGATAGCCGCTCTAACCATTTCAGTCCACCTCCATACCCATACCAGAGAGGGCAATGCCTGCTCAAGAAAATTTCCACTGACCCAAGAGCCCACCGAAGGACCTGGTGCAGACGATCAGAAAGATTGATGGGTGCAGATCCTTTGAATGCCGGCCTCGCTGGAATACAATATATGGATCGCCATCCATGACAGTGCATTTTAAAACCCGTCAAGATATCTTCTGTAACGGAACCATAGATCCATCCAACCTAGAAGTAAATGACAACATGGTTAACACAAGACACCAACACAGAAATGAGAAACATACCATAAAAAAGACGATAGAGCCTGTAAGGTTACCTCTTTTCCCCAATCAGTTTTATCTTCATAGCCACAGCTAATGACATGGATTGCTTCCTTCAGCAGAGAAGCAGGGCTAGCACTCTTCAGTGCTCCACCATCCTCAAGAAGCGTAGATGCAACAAACACTGGAGACTGCCCAAATTTCTTTTCCAACTTTTGCTCGGACGTCAAAGCCAGTTTCTCATTCTCAATCCCTGCATACAGCTCCTCTCCAGTTAACATGATGAAATCACAAGCAAACAAACAAATCCCAAGACCTGATATTTGTATGCAAGAAAAATATCAAGGAAATGGATGCAACAAGGAGCAGAATCAAAAATGCTTTGAAAGGAAACAGCAGGAATTGACCAACAAAGTTCGCCAACAGCTGATATTGACAAACAGAGAAGTGAAGGCTTATACATATCTGTTATTTTTTTAAAGACTTTGAACTGACTTGTAGAAAGCAAACTTTAGTTAAAAATGTAATTTCAAACTCGAATTTGGTGGAGAACTCGTTGTCCTAGAGAAGTCAGAAGCAAACTAGTTGATCATGGACTTTGCCAACTATTTTTAAACAATCAGATTGAGGTCCTAGTTAAACCATAAGCAGCTCTGCCAATAGCTTAACCATAATCAGCTTTGCAAGTTCCAAGAAGTGAATCGACAAGTTCTGAATACTCTTCTTGTTTCATGGGTAATTTGAGAACAAACCCAAGACCTCAAAAGTTGAAATGCACCCCATCTACCATTGAGCCAAGGGCTCGAACCCCTGAATATTCTGTTAACAGAGATAAATCACGATTTTTGTAGGATCATAGGGGCCCTAGGAGCAAATGGTTTGAGCCAAGACCAGTTAAATTATGGTCACTCCATCTTCCAGCACCCAGTAAACAACTTTTGAGAATCCATCATCATCATCATAGCCTAGTCCCATTTATTTAGTGTCTGCAACAATTCATGAATAAGCCGACCCTAATTACTTTGGATAAGGCTTAGATTATGATGATGATGAATAATTTCATGAAGAAAGTTACTGGTTTACCTTAAGAATATAGTGGAGAAGTAAAATTTCTAAAGTTCATTAAAATAATCAGTGAAACAGCAATAAAAAGATAAACTTGCCTTCAATTCCCTCTTCAATACCCTCCAGAGCAAACACAGGCGCCACCCCATCACCTCTCCCAAAGTTTCTCTTCTTCTTCTTATCTTGCTTAGCCTTTGTAATCTTCTTCTTCTTCCTGCCAGAACAAAAGCAGCAGCACCACTTCGGCAAACAGTTGCAAGTCCTCGTGGGTGGCTTCTTCGTCTTTGGAGCATCATACCCATAAAGTGCGTGCCTTCTAAACACGCATCCAGTTCCAACATAAATGGGTCCTTGAATTCCATCCAAGCCTTTCATGTTGATCTGTACCAGGAAACTCACCATTACTATTCCTAGATAGGTTTACATCAATATCAATGGAGGCCATAGCAAGTGGATAAAGAATCTGGAACTATCTATGCTTACATCAAAGAACACAGTGTTCCGATTAGCATAACGATCATTTCTGTCAATACCATCAAACCTCTGTGGAAACTGCACATAACAAACTTTCTTTCCCAATAATGGGTCCATCATAAAACACATTGACTCTCTGAGAGCCTTGCTGTTGTTGATGTAGTGATCACAGTCCAAGTTCAACAGATACGGTGCATTCGTCAGAACGGCAGAGACTCTAACCTGTTAAACATATGCACAGCACATAAGATTACTTGGACCTGTTACACCTCCTATAGAACTCAGAAACAGGCATTGGTCTTGGTGTCGGTCGAGCCAATCCCAGAAAATATAATTCACTAAATGATGTTATTGGAAGTCACAACACTATCTATATTAGTTCAAATAAGTATAAAATGTGAAACGGAACAATTATTTCATCCTGAATGCATGTCCATAACTCATGTCCAACACACATGTTCGACACAGCAATGTGTTTTCTCCCTTAAAATTGCACCTCACTGTCACCAGGATTACCACAGGCATAAAGATGGAAGTAAAGGGGTTGGTCATTTACCAGAGCATTCATCGCACCAGCCTTTTTGTGATGATTGAACCCAGGTCTTTTTTCTCTAGAGACATATACCAGGCGTGGTAATTCATTACCATCTGTATCATGTCCCCCACTCTGGCCTAAAAAGACCTGAATTTGAAAACAAAACAACAAACAATGTCAAATGCAACACCAAAAATATTTGCATCATTGCATTCAGAGGGGACTGATAGTTTCTTAAACATGAAATGGGTACCTGAATCATTCCAGGATGATCACGGACATTATTCCCAGGCCATAGAGTCCCATCCTGCATCGTCCACCCTTCTTCTGGGACCTTCTGAGCTTTCGCAACCAAAGCATTGATCCGAACCTTGAACTCCTCGTACTCTCTCTACATGAACAACCATATTCAGAATACAAGTTGAACACAAGCAAGCGTAAGCAATGATTTACAGAAAAGATTAAACGTGCATATTTAAAAATCTCCATACCTTCATTGCCCTCCGTTCCTTGACGAATGAAGGTAAGACCTTGTCCTTTAGATAATCAATCTTTTGAGCAAAATAAAACTCTGGGGCCCGTGGCTCAATATTGAATTTCTTGCAGAACGGGACCCATTTCCTTGCAAACTCAGATGTTTCCGATAATGCTTCAAATGTCAGCATGGCAGCACCATCATCCGAAACATAGCATGACACTTTGTCAACAGGGTAGTCCACAGCAAGAATGGAAAGAACTGTGTTTGCTGTGACCAGCGGGGGTTCCTTTAGAGGATCTACCGTACTCACGAATATATCGACCGAAGAGAGTAGAGAAGGCCGCCCTTCCTTCTCATACCTGAATGGACCAATAGTTAGAGCAGTAGTTCAATCAAACTGGACAAGTATGTAAAACACAAACACTTAAATTGGAAACACTGACCTCAAGGAGAGCCTATCAAGATAGGTTTCCCTGTCAATGGGGAGCCACTTCGGGAACTGATCGAGAATCCATGACATAGCAAACCAGATCTCACAAATCACAGAAATGAGCCACAAAGCATAGGCATCTTCCACAGGATGCATCACTCGGTAATGAAAGAAGAACCCAAGAATAACAAGTCGGATTATAATAATCATTCTATATGGATTGATTTGGCTAGAAGGAATAGGCATCTTTCTTGACAAGGGCTGTCTGGCCTCATCCATTCTGATCAAGAAAAGTTGAAACTGAAGATTAGATTCACAAGATTAGAATTCAAGAAGGAAAGAGTAGAAATCAAAGTTCACATAACTAAATAGTCAAATATCAACAATTCCCAAACTGAATTATGAAATAAAATATCAGAATTAATCAATACCATGAACAACCCCATGTAATCCATCTGAATTTTCTAGATTGCAGAGAAAATTCAAGGGCTTATAGGAGCCTAAATCCAGCCAAATAACAATAATGCAGAGGAATTATTGACTACTCCATAAAAATAAAAAAAAATCACCCATGATCCATCAGGTTTGTACATCCTACAGTGGTTTCATGGGTATAGAGGTCTAAACACCATGTGACGAGACTAATTCCTCGAAATTTCTATGATTGCACAACTGAATTATCATTTTTTTTTCTTTGAAAGATACACAACTGAATTATCATATGGAGTATCATTAACATAACTAAACCATCAGCAACAGTATCAAAAAACATTGTTAGCATCATCATCAGCATTGCATAATTATAAATTCCGGAGTTACATCCTCATTCTAAAGCTTCATAGGAACAAAAATAGTTACAGACCTTCAATTTACAATTAGCACTGGAGTTATCAACTAAAGATAAAGAAACGTCATTGACATGAGCAATGTCATAATGCATAAGGATCTCCTACTAGACCCCGGAAGCCATTTGATTTCACATATTAATGAATCAACGTTATCATAACAACAGGAATGAGTTATCAATTTCAAAAAAACAATTCACCATGACAACGAAACCATTGCAAATTCCAGCAAGCTTTCTAGATTCTAGAGAGGTTTCAGAACTTACAGTGGTAGATCCGGTCCATCACCATCATTATCCCAATCCTTGCCACCATTTTCACTCCTTGTCACCTGGAGTTTCTCTTGCTTTTGCTTCCAATGCTCCACCCTCTCCTTCCAAGCCACACTTCCATAGCCATAAGCAGCCAAGTCTTTTGAAGGATCCATGGATCTAGGTTGCACTACAGAAGATGAAGAAAATTCCAGGAGGCTGAAGTTTCAGAAGGGATGCATCTCAAAGAAAATTTCACTAAATTACAAAGTAAATCTGCAAGAAACACACACACACACACACACACACACACATGGGGAGAGAGCAGAGAACTAGTTAGTGACTTAGTGTCAGCGATCAAAATACCTGGAAGGCCAGGATCTGAAAAAGGAAGTGGGTGAATCCGTTTTCCTCCACCACCCATGAAAGAAGGGACCAAAGCATGCTGTTCGGGAGGAATGTCATCAACCTGCAGCCACAAAATTCATCGATGAAAGGACAAATCAGAAATAAAATTAATAAAATGAAGACCAGATAAGAAACGGAGCACAAAAAGACCAAAAAATTTCAGTGGTAAATGGAAAAGTATACCATCTGGCCATTGGTGAGCAAAGGCACTTGAGGCATTGTGTGAACTACTTGAGGCATGTCTGAATCACCACCTCGGCCATAGCTCATGTGACCCTGAAGCATAGCCTCCGCAACATACTGCATGTCCTGCTTATCCCTCCCCGCAAAATTAAACTCATTCTCAAGATCATCGATGTCATCTTCTTCTTCATCGCCTGCAACTCTAGCAGACCCTGCAAATTTCCAATAATTGCCAAAATCTCAGAAAAGAAGGAGAGCACAAAATCTGATTTCAACATACACATACGCAGAAGAACGATGAAGAGGCATGTAGGATCCTTGAAAGAAAAAAGACAAAATAAAGCCCCCAGATCCTGCAAATTTTCAGTAATTCCCAAGATCTTCAAAATGGAAAAGCCCACATTCCAAATCCAGACACAGAGAAAAGAATGATATAAGATCTACACTGCAAATTTTTATGACAACTCCAGGAGAAAAAAAAAAAACAAGATGCATCCTTGAAAGAAAAAGAAAAAAACACACATACACACACAAATCGAGAGTAAAATCAAAGGGAACTAGAGAATCACAGATTTTGTAGAGTGAGAGAGATACCCTTGAGACGTTTGAACCTGGTTTTGCACTGGGGGCAGACCTGACTCCCTTCTCTACGCTCGTACTCATAGCAAGTCCTGCAAACTGGGAATGCACACTCGTTGCAAGCCACAAACAGTTCACCATCGACCGTAAGCCCAACATCATCTCCACAAATCTGGCAGATTTGCCCACTCAGCTGCTGCAACGGCTTGGGCTGCAACAACGTTTTACCAAGATAAATTTTTTGACGTGATGACGATAATAGAGCTTCAAATACATCAATGCAGACACCTTCTCCAAAAGAAAATAATGTAACTTACTCCAGATTCTCCTTCACGGCGGATGACAACAAGCTCATTCCTGTTGTGAGAGCCTGCAACTAAACCGGCACTGGCCTCCATTGTAGACGGAGTAAAAGATCAAGAAATGGAAGAAAGAAACCCAAGGTATTTCTCCAGATCTAAGAGATTTGAGGAGAAATCAGATGAAAAATCAAATTTTTGGAAGAGAACGACAGAGAAAGCAACTGCTTTTGAGATCAGATCTGGAAGAACCCAGCCGAAGCAAGTTAAGACTGGAGAATGAGATCCCCCATCTGAGTAACTGTATGGGGATGGGAAGCCTCTTTCTGAGAGAGAATACCAAAAGCGCTCCTCTTATTCGTTGCTTGTTACCTCAAATGTAACAAAAACAAGAACCTCTCTTTTCAGTAAAAACGTCGAGCATCTTCAATGCAGAAAAAATAGAGAGAAAATGAAAAAAAAGGAGAGGAACTCTTCCTTGTCTACAACTTTCATCTGCCACTCGTTTCTACCTTTATCAACATCTCCGCCGACACAACAATGTCTTAATAACCCTCTTCTTCTCTCTATCGTAATAAAGCTAAGAAAGGGATTGAGAGATAGAAATAAAGATTAATAGATTGTGATAAAGAAGAAAAGATTTTAACCGCTAGAGATTCCTTCTTCGTGAGGGTATTGTCATTTCCCAACTAAAACAAACCCCACCCCCTTCTTTTCCTTTTCTTTTCTTCTGCTAAAAAAACTAGCTATGAAAGAGAGGCTTCTAATGAAAAGAATTAAAAAAGAAAACAAGATAGAGAGAGCCCTTTGAAGACTCACAGCCAAAAACAGCTCATCAAAAAAAATAAAATTAAGAAATAAAAAGAAGTGAAAATACAGCTCTGCACATGTGGATTTCAGCGGTCACATCGCCAGCAGCTGGCCCCTCCTCCGTCTCTCTCTCTCTCTACTTCTCTCTCGACCCCACCACCCACCCCCTTTAACCCCTCCTTTCTCTCTCTATAACTCCGTTCCTTGACTTATTTCTCTAATCCGGATTCTCTCACAGGCACTCCCAGCACTTGCGTTTTGACTCTCCCACACCCTTCACCTTCCGTTAAAACGGAATCGTGGAATCATTCAGGCAAGGGTCCCGTGGGTCCCACCTTGAAGTATGGGTTTTATCCATGCTGTTCATCAATTTTTCATGATCATTATAGGGTGTGAGACCAAAAATGAGGCAGAGAAAAGGTTCAAATGGACCACACCAGAAAAGGCAACGGTGATAATAACGGTCACCGTTGAAACCATCCCAAGGACTGTTCATAAGGTTACATAGACTTGGATGAATGTAAAACACAAAATTCAGCTTGACCCAAAACTTATAAGGCCCCAAGAAGTTTTTAATGGCGTGCGTTAAATCCTTATTGTGTGGTCCACTTGAGTCTTGGATCTACCTCGTTTTTAGACCTACATGCTAAAATGGACTGAAAATGGATAAACGGAGTGGATCAAAAACATAGATCACGGTGGGCCCCACAGAAACCCTGCCTGGACAGTAGAAGGAGCAGAACGCAAACCGCTGTCCGTTAAAACAGTCTCTTTTACTTCTTTTATTATTTTATTACTTAATTATCGTAATTACACCCTTCTTATATATAATGACGTTATTTCCTCTTTTATTTACAAATATAATATTTCCATTTGTGGCTTTTTCTTTTCTTTTTCTATCGAAAACTTTGATTTGGGACACCATCCCTGGCAGCGCGTCTCTAGTCCCACACGCGTTGGTGCACGCTCCACCACATATGCCAGCGTGGCAATATCCAAGCCATCCATTCGAAGGATACCACTATATAGATTCCCTATCTTAAGATCAGGTCGCTCCATTAGCCAGATGGGCCATGATCAACTGAAAAAAAAAATCAGCTGAAGTTTCTTACTGACACCTGGAACACATGGTCAATAGACCACCTTATACGTTGACGTGGACCTGATGGATGGCTTGGATATTTCACCTGTCTTTTGGACTTTTTTATGCGTGTGCATTAGCTGCCTTGTATACGCGTGTGGGCTAGCAAAGCTAACCTAACCTAACCCTGCCATTTCTCAGCATGATCCTCGACCTGCGGATATTCGCGGAATCCTCTGGTTTTCACTTGGAGCAGTTGGAAAAATGGTCTGTGATCCAGACCGTTGATCTTATACGACCGGTTACGATGGGCTTTGCCTCAAAAATGTATTAAATCAATGCCTCTTTTGATACATTTGTTTATATGAGGCCGTTCAAATAGACAGCTAATAAGCACATCAAGGGCCCAATATTGATGACTGTGATCTTTTTTATACGGCAAATTTTGGAGGAATCGTCCATCCACGCGGTATTCCAACTGGCCGGACTGGCGAACGCGGCGACCCCGGATCCAAACAGGTTGGTGCGACCCTGACCGTGGGGCCCACCTCAATGTATGTGTTGTGTATCCGCACCGTCCGTCCGTTTTGCTAGCTTATTTTAGAGCAAAGTCTAAAAAATTGAAGCAGATACAAATCTCAGGTGGACCACATAATAGATATTGAATTTTCACCATTAAAAGCTTCTTGGGGCGATGAAAGTTTTGGATCAAGCTGTTATTTCTGTTTTCCATTCATCTAGGTCTGCTTGACCTTATCAACAGCTTGGATGGCAAATAAACATTACAGTGGACCTTAGTTTTTAATGGTGGGAGTTCAATGAGGATTGTTTCCTGTGATATGGTCAACCTGATATTTGCATCTGCTTACCCTCAAATAAGCTGGATATACAACAGAAACACTGAGTGGGCCCTACGGTCGGGGTGTACCCACAAGGCTGGACGCGGGTAGCAGCTACTCCGCTTTCTAGCCTGGCTAAATTAATTGTACGCTGAGAGTGAGACGGTGGGCCAGAAGAAGTGGGATTATGGTAGAACCATCTCTCACCATCTATTGGCAAGTTGTGAATCAATCGAGGCCGTCCATCCAGTGAGCTCTTTGTATGGCCTTCTAATCAAGGCAGCTGATCAAATCACAAGTATCATCTAATCCAAGAGTATTTTGAACCTTTTGCCATCCACAGTGGGAGGAACAAGATGTACGGTCCAAAAACGCCTAATCTTCTGCTGTGCAGAGATGCTTTGTCATATTCCAGTCAGCTCTGCCACGGAAGAACTGTAACACGGTTGACACATCTCTCGAGAATAGTATGTGAGAAATTGATGTATCAATCGGGTCCACCGATCCAACGGCCCTTGTCTCATGTTTCAAAAAGATCTGGCCCTTTCTACTTAACATTTAACCATTACTTACTCTGATTATATACGGCCCAAGGCCCTATAATGGACAATGAGAATTTCTAACATGTTTTATCCTCAAAATATAATCTATTCATGCTGGGCTCCACAGGATGAATGGTCAAATCGCAATGACAAATCCCATTCTTCTTCTCTTGAAACTTACTCGCCCATTTAATATTTTACTATTGCTGACTCTGATTGTAGATGGCCCAAGGCCCCATAATGGACAAAGAGAATTTCTAATATGTTTTATTTTCAAAATATAATCTATCCATGCTGGTCCCACCGGATGAATGGTCAAATGGCAATGACAATTCCCACTCTTCTTTTCTTGGAGATCTTTCTCACAAAATTACTAGTGAATTTCGTTGAAAATAAAAAAATTAAAAATATTAATTACATCTTAATAAATATGGGTATAAATGAAGGAATCGGATTGTATCTTGCAACGCACAGCTCTTCCATTTTTTTCAAATTATTTTAGGGTAAGAGCCAAAAAATGAAGCAGATCCAAAGCTCAAGCAAGCTACACATTGAGGATTGAACGTCCACTATTCAAATCTTGTTGAAGGTTTTGTATGAAGCTGCCATTTATGTTTTCTCTTCATCTAGGTTTGTGTTGCCTTACGAATAGGTTGGAGGGTGAATGAACATCATTGTAGGTCTTGTGAAGGTTTCAACAATGAATGCCATTGTCACCACTGGTTCTTGTGGTATGGTCCACTTGACCCTTAGATATTCCTCATTTTTATGCTCGTACCCTAAAATAATATGGAAATGTATGAATTTTATCCCCACCGTTCATCCATTTCAAGAGGCCCCACACAATCCTTATCCGAACCAATTTTCATCCACGCAAGCAGGGGACAGTCCACTTCCATAAACGCATTATTTTAACTTTCAAATATTTATTGCATTAAAACATGGTGACTTCTAATAAAACTAAAAAATATTGAGATTTGAAAGCTCACAATGATGTTGTTCGATGAATTTTCTACAAAAGTGTCCCTCATATTTGTCATAATGAATCAACTAAATAAAATTCCCTCCCACATGCTTCGGAGATGGGGATCTGCCATAAGCTACTGAACGCATGGCTGAGCAAAGACTCCACTAACTCATGGAAGTCACAAACCTCATGGTAACCAAAGTATTGTTTCTATTGAGATTGGGGGATTGCTTGGTTGTGATAAAATTTAGCCATAGTCAAGCTTTTTCGGGTCAAGACCTTGTGCCTTGATCCATCTATTAAGTTCCATAAATATATCCCATATTGTTCATGTGCCACACATGGCATGCATTTCAAGTTCTACATTGCCACATGTGCGCACATCATCATGTTTACAACATTGCCATTGTGCTTCTTCAAGCACCCCTAATGTATTGTATTGCATGTTCCATTATAAATTTTCATGCACCCCACATGTACTATGCATCAAGTTAAAAACATGTGCATGCATTGACATCCCATAGATAATCCTTAACTATCTCAAGTGCTTTACAAATAGCATTACCTAAATAACTTATTTAAAGAAGAACTCAAACACACACTTGACCATATGAAAGCATCATTGGATTCTTATTTTAACCCAATGGTGCCTATCGTTTAGTACTCCAAACCATTCATCCGATGGCCTCCACAACAAATGAATCGTGCCCTAGAGCCTCTCCCAAATTGGAAGATTTTTTCTTCCAAGCTTTTGACCAATTTTATTTTATTGGTTGGGAAGGGGGTAGGGTTTGTCTTTATATATACTGGGGTTCCTCCACCTAACAGGTTAGCCTTTTGGGTACGACACAATAGTGGTATCAGAGCCAGGTTATCTACCCAAGACCATGCCATAGGCCCACATAGGGCTGTAAATGGTCGGGTTTAGGGTGTGTTTAGCCAAAACCAGACCAACCCATTTACTAAATGGGTTTGGGTCCAAATTTTAAACCCAGACCTTTTTACTAAATGGGCGGGTTTGGGTCTAGTTTAAGTCACCCCATCAGACCCATTTATAAATGGGTCTGGGTCTTGTAGAGGAAGATCCACCCAAATTTATTTATAAATGGGTCGGGTCTACTGGGTTTGGGTCTAAATATGGTATGTAAGCATTTTTAACAGATTTAAAATCGGACCTGGACAGGTTCGGGCCTATATGGGTCCCTTACAACATAGACCAAACCCACCCATTTACTAAATGGGTTCGGGTCAAGCCTAATATAAAGGAAATCAAATCCAAACTCATTTAGCATTTGGGTCTATTCTTGGACCCAGACTCGTACCATTTAACAAATGGGTCGGGCCTGGGTCGGGTCTAAATGGGTTGGGTCTAGGTACCACATCGGGTCCACTAACCCATTTACAGCCCTAGGCTCACATGGGAGGAGGGGGGAGGCCCCCGTGCATGCGTGTTGCACGCCCTAAGTTCCTCGAGAGGGGGATTGTTAGTGTTTGTCCCACATTCGGTGGTAGGCTCCGACTGATCGACAGAAAAGCGATGTTTTACATGGTTACATAATTCTACATGAGATGTTTCTAATTTTGGGGTTTCTCCTATACAAAGGGGTTGTAACAGGGATTATGAGGTATCCTAAGGTATCTAAGGTTTCCTAATTGTATTAGGGTGAGGGGAGAGTGTTTTGAGAGAGAGAGTTTGGATTTTCTCTTGGGTTTCCTTGCTTGTAGACTGTTCATCTTTATAATCTTCTGTTATCATAGTGGATCACTTTGTGTCGTGGTTTTTTACCCGTTAAGGGGTTTTTCCACGTAAAATCGGATTATCTCTATGTGGTTGATTGTGTGTGGGTGTGATTGCATTGTGTTGCTCATTTGATTCCATACTCTGTGTTGTTCGGCTTGCTTCGGCAACGGGCCGATTTTCCCAACAAGTGGTATCAAAACTATCGTTAGGAGGTTGCAGAATTTAGATCTGAAACGAGAGCATGGTGTCGAGCACGAGGTTCAATATAGAGAAGTTTTCCGGCAAAAACAACTATGAATTATGGAAAGTGAAAATCGAAGCCCTCATAGTTTAGCAAGAGATTGTGGCTAATACAATAGCAAAGTTAGAGAAGGTTTATGCGAAGAAATCTTTAAAGAATCGCTTGTATTTGGTGCTTCAGTTATTTAACTTGAGGATGGCGAAGGGGGTGAATGTGGAGGACCACATCAGAACGTTTAACAGGCTTATTTACAAGTTAGCGGAGATGGATGAACCGATGAAAGACGAATATTAAACATGCATCCTGTTGAATTCTTCTACAGGTTCATACGAGTCAGTCAAGGACTCTTTATGCGCAGGAAGGGAAATGATTAATGTTGAGAACATTATCTCAGCCCTCCAGTCGAAGAAGATGAGAAAGAAAAGCGGTGATGTAAGTTATTATTCTTCATCAGAGGCACTGGTTATGAGGAGAAGAAATTCAGAGCACGATGAGAGATATTCTAAATCAGGATTTAAAGCCAAGAGCAAAGGGAAGGCCAAAGTACGGTGGTGAAATTATGGTTAGGAAGGCCACATGAAGGAGGATTGTCAGAATCCCAAATCGAAGCAAGAGAATTCTTGAAGTTCTTCTATGGAGGGAGCTAATACCGCAAAATCCACGAACGAGGTTGGTAGAGAATGACTCTATCCGGCAAGTGGTCTCTTGGTAAAGAATGACTCTTAGATTTAGGTGCATCATGTTACGTTTGTCATCACCAAAGTTCATTCATGACATACAAAAGGTAAGATGGTAGATCGGAGTTTGTCGGCAATGGCTACGCTTGCAAGGTGGTGGTTATTAGTTCGATGCGAATTAAGATGTTTGATGGGATCGAACACATCCTTGAAAGTGTGAAGCATGTCCCTGAAATGAAGAAGAATGTGATCTCTCTTGGTGCACTTGAGGCGAAAAGGGTTCAGGTTTATCAGTCACGATCATTATTGTAAAGTGATGAAGGGGGCACTCGTGTAGATGAAAGCACGGAGGTGTAGCCATCTTTATAAGTTAATCGGGAGTACATTTCATGGTGGAGCTACGGGAACGATAGTGAAATCCACGGTTGCTCGTATGTGGTAAGTATCCAAGGGCCACATGAAAAAAGCAACAAGGGGCATGAAAGTGCAAGGATAAGGTTAATAAAGGCATAAGAAGCGGTGGAGCTGTTGAAGTTGAGATGATGAAGAAAGTAAGGAATGTTAGATTCGAAGTTTGAAGCGTCGGTGGAGATTATTGGAGGAGCATTCAAACTATGCTGAAACTGGGTGCTTAGACCAGTCGGCCGATCGATCTGATTTTAGCCTAGGAAGCACAACAAGGTCTCTAGATAGTTTTCGATGTTTCAGACCGGTCGTCGATCGGTCGGTGGTGTGCTCTGACCGGTTGGCTGTTGAGGCTGAACAGGTCGAATTTAGAAGTTTCCTCTCTGGACTGGTTTCTACCTAGTTCAACCGGTCAGTCATAGGCTCCGACTGGTCGACGAAAATGCAGTGTTTTGCATGATTACGTGGTTTTGTGTAAGATATTTCTAATTTCAGATTTTTCTCCTATATAAAGGGGTTGTAACCGGGATTAGGAGGTATCCCGAGGTGTCCAAGGTTTCCTAATTGTATTAGGTTGAGAAGAGAGTGTTTTGAGAAAGAGAGAGAGAGAGAGAGAGAGAGCTTGGGTTTTCTCTTGGGTTTCCTTAATTGTGGGTTGTTCATCTCTGTAATCTTCTGTTATCATAGTGGATCGCTTTGTGCCGTGGTTTTTTTACATGTTAAGGGGGTTTTCCACTTAAAATCGGATTATCTCTGTGTGATTGATTGCATATGAGTGTAATTGCATTGTATTGCTCGTTTGATTCCATACTTTGTGTTGTTTGGCTTGCTTCCGCTACAAGCCAATTTTCCTAACATATTTGTGGTAATATATTTTCTCAAACCATCACTTGCGGACCACGAAGTAGAGGAGATGTTTGGGTTGCAGTCCATCCATTGTCAAGCTCAACATTTTAACAATCTAAATGCCTAAAGAATGGCTCTTACCCATCTAGATTAAGGGTTTTGATGAGTAGCATTTGGTTGGACATTAGGGTAAGACAATACCTCAGGGTAAGTCAAAAAAAATTATAGATTAAAAGAAAAATGAAGTAATTCGGTGCCTTTCTCAAAAAAAAAATGTGAGGGAAGAAAAGGTAGTTAATGCATCCCCCTCATAACACAAATGCATGGCTCCATCCAAGCATTTATGTGTGGGCTACTGTTATATAAGAGGTGGAAACTGGCATGTGTGTGTAAACCATGAGCAGGCTAATTAATAACCAAAATAATCTCTTGGTTCTGATAACACGTTAATGTAGGAACTATATTGTGGAGATTTTGGAGGTAGATATGTCATACCTACATGTATCTATCAATAATCTTAGTAGCGACACTTCCATGAGTTCACACTTCTTCTGCGTGAGCACGAGGGAAATACCATGTTATTCCTAGCTAAGGATATTGGATATTTTCTAAAACAAATGTGATGAGGCTTTGGGTTGACCTCTAACTTAGATCATCATCTTATGTCCCCATCATTGAAATGTCCATTATCCAGTGATACATTGAACAAACAATCCCAAGTCACCAATCCACAACCTAAAGTTTGGGCTAAGATCTGCATTCATAGAGAAAAGGCCTTAAATTGCACGGGTGGGATTATTTCAATAGTAAAATCATTAATTCAGGTGTAAATTGCATGTAACTCTAGTTACAGAAATGAAAATATACCATATGCAAGTCCCACATATGATACCTGTATGTATCATTTTCTCGTTGGACCATGTCCAAGTTACAGGAGATTCTTATAACGGGTTACAGGCAATTTGCGCCCATCAATCCGAAATCAATCAACATCTTATTCATTTACAGCAAATACATATCTCAAATGTCAATCTTGGGATTTGGAGCCACCCGAAAAGTGGAAATGGGAGGAGAAGAAGAAGAAGAAGAAGACATGAAATTTCATTTTGTATGATTTGTGCTTGGTGGTGATATAATAATCCTGTGTGGTAGGAGTAATGTGGACCATCTAACTACTACTTCAATATATATTGAAGAAGAGGGTGGTGGGTATGTGTTTTATATGCAGAAATAAAATGAAATAGAATAAAAGGGGGGAATTCTGTGTGTTTGGGTGCATTCCTGCTCCATTGGCACACGTAAGGTAGGTGGGGCAACAGGACAAGGGCTGGGTCGGTAGCAAGTCTGGGAAGGAGGATTTTCTGAAAGTCTGTGTACCTGGTAGGACCACCATCATGCCTGCCTCTGCGGTTTGTCATGTGCCTCGTGCAAGCCAGCCCATCCTTCCCCATTATAATATTGGTTGTTATTTTATACTCTGTCAGTATATGACTCTTCATACACAGGCACCCAGAAATTGTGTTCTTGGCATGTATTAACTCAATCTAAGCCGATTAATCTTCAGAAATCACTTTTTTGTTTTAATCACAGCCCAAATTTTAGATTTATTAGACAATCCTAACCTCTGATTCATGGACATTTGTTTGTTGAAATAAGACCATTGGATGTTTTTCAGTTTCGACTGTCCAATCAATATTGAGCAATCTTAAATTTTAGTTCATGATAAATCTATACTGAAACCCTGTAAATTGGACAGTTTAATTTGAATTTTTTGCATTCTAAGTATGCAGTTTTAAGGTAATTTATAAGTGCCGGTGTATCATACATTGTGCTCTTCCAGAGTATCGATTTTTTTTCTCTTATAATATCTTCTCTCTCTAAATGAAGACCTACAGATGGTGCTCGATCCCGTGAAGACGCTTTCCTTTCTCTTGGGACCATCAATGCCGCACCTGGGATCCACATTTTGATCACACGAACCGTTGATCTGGTAGGCACCATCATATGATGTTGACCACCTTGATATTTCTGGTATCAGATGGCTCTAGCTATTGGATGAAAATGGACAGCTACATCAATGGTCCACTTTTGATGAGGCCTAATAAGATTGTTAGGCTTGAGAATTGGAGGGACCTCACCCACCATGGATTGACCATATGAACCATTTGGATAACCACAATGTGGGACCCACCCACGTACACGATAGAGCCCGGAACCCCACATGGTAGAGCTCTGTTTCTCTACAATAAACTGGGCTAGGTTATCCATGAATCTGAACCGTCCAACTAGTGGGCCTTATTATGGATAGATTATGCTTGAAAATTCATACTTAAAATCGCAGCCATCATTTAATCTTGACCACTGATTGTCCTTTTTCTTTCCCACCGTCAATTTGAAGTAGAATCTTTAGATGGCTAGGATCATCCGATCTCCCTATATCTTGAATCAATTTCCATCCACAGAGGGACCCACTAGAAGGGGCTTGGTAGTTGAAAGATAACTATCGCACGTGTAACATAGCGATGCGACTCTACCGCATTCCAGTTTTTATATTTCCATGTTTCATTTCCCACACTTCACTGGCCAAATGGTTGGGAAAAAAAAATTTAAAAAAGTTTACATCAGGTCATCGTACATAACCTCAAAAGAAGACACGGGTGGTGTGTGACGCTTGATGCACGGGAGCTCGAAAAAATTGTACAAGGGACATTAACTCAATTAAAACAGAGTGCATTGCGGATTTACCATGGCCTGTCACGGTCCCAAAATCGGATTCCCTACTGATGCTTCCAGCAGTGAGTTAGCTACTGGATGGTGCTTTGTGAGCCCCACGCTGATGCATGCGTTTTATCTATGTCATCCATTCAATTTTTCATATTGTTTTTGGACATGAGCCCAATAAAGAGCTATATCCAAATCTTAAGTGAACCATGTCATAAGGAAACATTGGTGATTGAATGTTACCATTAAAAACTTCTCATGGCCATAAAAGTTTTAGATGAAGCTGATATTGCATTTTTCCTCCTTCAGGTCTATGTGGACTAATCGACAAGTTGGGTGGCAAATAAATATTACAGTGAGCTCTAAGAAGTTTTTAATGGTGGGCGATCAATTGCCTAATATTTTCTTGTGGTGTAGTCCACCTAATTAGAAATGGATCTAGCTGATTTTTAGTTTATACCCTAGACTGATATGGAAAAGTAGATGGATAGTGTGGATGAAACACATACATCATCACAGTGAGGCCCACGAAGCACCATCCACTAGCCATCTCGCTACAGGGCATAGTCGGTAGGCAATCCACGTCCATCTTATGTCAACCATTTTACCATTCCGCATAAAAAAGAGAGAGCATTGTTGCAGTCGCCGTGGTCCACTTCTCTATTATGTAAATATTCTTAGCTTTTGCTAAAGTCTATTCACACAGCTTTATCTCATTCAAAAACTAATTGCCATGGAATCTTATACCCACTGCGTGCATTACATGTAGTACGTGGAGTATAGATATAGATTACCTACCCTTTGTTTCACATATTTGATGTGGTTTCCTTCCCATGCAGGTTATAAACTCTCTCTTTATCAATTTGCCATTTTACCCCTATCTCATATGCAAGTAGTAGATACGCAACCATATCATAGTGTGTATGAGCTATCCAAATCATTTAGAGTGGTCACTCTATCATAAAAATGAAGCATGCCAAAAATCAAGCTGATCCAACCATCAAGTGGCTTACCATGTGATGTTGAAAGTTCTTAGATAGATCTCCATTGTTACTGGTGTGGCCCACTTGATAATTGAATTAACATATTTTTTCGGGTGTCCACTATTTATGGTGGGGACCTTGATGGGTAAGTTGAATGCCATTTATATATAATGGCAGGCCCCATTTATATATAAGTTGTATTATTTTATTTTTTTCCATCTAATATAAATTTATCTAATGTCTTTAATGGAAGGAGGGGAGATATTTACAAATTTACAAAACATAAGGGAGGTGTTTGCAATTATCCCAGCGTCGCAAGCATGTTCTCATAAATGCGGGCTTCAAAATATTAAAAGAAAAGTCTCCCGCTGGTCTGTATAATAAACCATTATTGGAGGCCGGATCCAATAAAAACATTTCTAGAATGACCTTAATATGCAAATTGACTTGTGAGGCCCATCGTGATATTTTAATAAAATCCAATCCGTCCATCGTGTGAACCTTGGAATGTTCTCCTTGGCACCCAAAAGATCCAGCTAATTCAAAACTCAAGTGGGCCACACCAATGGGAACAGTTGGGATGGGGATGCCCACTTATTTTATATAATCAGCCTTCTAATCCATTTAGAGGATGCACTCAAGCATGATTAATGGACACTCAAAAGTTCATTTGATTACAAAACTCAGATTATGAAGTCATACTGTGTAGCCCTTGAATTTTCCATCGAACATTAGAATGTAATCTCAGATCCCACGCATTGATTTATACTCTAGCATGTGGTAGAAACGTTTCTATTGGATACGACCTCAACCACATTAGAAGTATTTTCTAGTCAAGGGTCGGCTCGGGATCATCATCCTCGGTTTCATCATGGACACATTTTGTATGCCGATGATCGGAACCGTCCTCCTAATGCTAATGGAAAAGGCATACTCCAAACAAATGATCCTAACCATTGATGTTGTTAGCTGAATTTTGATCATTCAAGAAATTTTCTAATGGTTGAGATACATGTGCAAAAATCAGCAGCCATGCTTTTGCTTAAATCGTGATTGTTGGATCATAAATCGTTCAAAATAGCAGTTAAGCCATCTCTTCATGTGGGCCCATGAGGCAACATGTGATGATGATCTAGGATCGCCACACACGCAAGACTTACTCATCTGGAGCGAAATCCATGTACCTGCTCCTTAGAAGTCAAATCTACTAGATAAAAGCAATGCAAAGCTGACCATGTGGTTTTTTTTTTGGCCTCAATCACAAGAAAAAGACTAACCTAGCACGCGTACACAGATGACGTGGTGCCTACCACCAATGTGAGTGAAATGACTTCATGAACATGAGATCCACATGATGCTAGGCCCTTATGACAAAAATCAGCCATATCTACAACTTAGCTGGGCTACACACCATGGGAAAGAATAAGGGTGGGATGCTAACCATGGGTTTTTGTGCCGGTCCACTGTCTTTTATCAAACCAGACAATCAGGTATGGCTAATTAAGACGAGGAAAGTATAGAAAATTCATATTAATCCAAAATCCATATTGCAGGTCATACCGGTTGAACTTGAGAGTTTTAGCAGCAATTTTTACATTGTTCGGATTGGCGTGACTCATATGAATCTTTCATTACGACAATATTTTGTACGAATTTGGGGCATTTGGTGCGTAGTATTAAATGGGATTATGTGGGATGGAATTATATTTGCTTCCGTGCAAATTCCATTTAAGGAGGATTCGAGGGTTGGTATTAAGTGGGATGGAACTGCATTTGGTTTCATGCGGATTTTTTGTGGACATATATGGGCCCCATATTAATGCATGTGTTTTATCTATGTCGTCCATCCTTATAAGCCCTTTACACGTGACATTATGGTTATATACATATATAAGTGACCGATATTCATTTTGAATTTAGTTGGTTGATTACAATTCCATGGTCCACTAAATGGAATTTTGCTTAATCCAATGTTTTTTCCATAGTAAGAATTTGATCCCAAGCATGTGATTGGATGTTGTAAATACTGAGGTATTGCTGGACATGTATTCATTGTGTAATAAATGATGTTAACCCGGCTTAATAATATTCTATCCCTAACAATACCATGAGCCAAACTCTTAAGTTTTCACAAGATGGATGGCTTGGATTTTAGATTTACATGTTGGGCATCAAAGACCTTGGGTGTATTACATGCTAGGGTAAAACAGGTCCTGTGGACAATTTTGGTCCATTTAAAACTAGATGATTTCTAAGATAGTTCACTGCAATTTTGAAATATAGTAGTGTACCAGTCTCCTGACATTAGTCATTGATGTATGGATATCTAATTCATTCATATCATAGGGTAAGTTGAGGATGGATCATTTCTTTAAAATCACACTAATCAGGCAAACCTAACCAATTATTTGAGTCTATCATTAGGGCAAAATCAGATAAGTACTGTCATTCTCCTTGTAGTTTTTGCTTCTCCTCCCTCCAAACTTGGGTTGCCATTTGGGCGGTCTAAATAGTCATACAGAACACATTTTATGAAGGTGAAATATGGATCATCATAATTCTAAATCGTAATTCAAGTCTGTAAAATAGAGGTATGATTGAAAAAACAAAAATAAAAAGAAGCTAGCGCAATGCTCATATAATATTTTATATAGAGAGAGAATGCGCTACAATTCTTACGGAACTAATGACTCATGAACACTTTTTGAGGACTTATCACACTAGTTGTGAGCTTAAAATTCAAGCCGTCCACATGATGCGGCACCCTAAAAAACCTTCCAGGTTCAACTTACAACCTGGTCCAAAACTTCGGTGGGCCATGGCAAATGGAAATAATTTTCTCCTTTGATTTGCGCTTCTCTTTGCTACGGTTCACCAGAGTTTTAGATCAAGTTGAAAGTTGGGCCCTGGAGATTTTTTAGGGTGTTGCATCACATGGATGACTTAGATTTTGGATTCACATCACATGTGATGAGTACTCAAAAAGTATTCACAAGTTCAGGTGAGTAATGACCATTCTTACCTAACTTTTTTAAGTGAGCACCTATGTACTTATGTACTCCTTTGCATAGTTGTCATGGGCACAAAATTTGATCCACATGATGTGACACCTCATGAAACACTCGGGGCCCAAATTTCAGCCTGATCTAAAACTTTAGTGGGCCATGACAAAAGGAAATAGTTTTGTCCATTGATTTGCATCTGTTTTTGCTATGGCACACCAAAGTTTTGGATTGGGCTGAAAGTTGGGCGTAGGGGGTTTCATGAGGTGCTGCTTAACGTGGACCGATCAAATTTTGTCCCCATGACAGGTGTGCATAGGAGAATAGGAGAGCAGGTCTCTCTCTTTGTGTGTGTGTGTGTGCGCACGCGCGTGTGTGTACGGAGGACTAACTTCTTTCATGCATATTTGAAAAGAAAAATAAAAGAAAAAGAAGAAGGTAAGTATATTACAATTCGCACGGATGAAAAGTAGAAAAAGAAAGACAAGATCTGCATAAGCAATTTCTCCCATTTTCATACTGACAAAGTCCCACCTCTTAATGTTATTGGAAAAACATAGGTAACCATCAAAGCCTTTGATATGTAAGAATAAAATAAAATTATAATGTGGACAATGAGCGAGTTATAGAGCATGTCACTGTTAAATGTTGTCATCCTTGCCATCTTCATGCCTCAAATAAAGACAGAGACAGCCAAACCACCTTAGAATTGGATTTGGATGCAGTTTGGGGCCTAGGAAAGGACCCGAAAGTGTTTATTACCATTCTTGCAGTATAGTCTGTGTATCCAAAAATAATAAGGCCCAAATAACCAGTTTCACCTTGTAAAGCTAACTAATCAAAATCCCATCAATCCATTAATGGAAGCTGCTTTATTATTATTATTATTATTGAAAGGTAACCCTACCTGGGATTGAACCCAGCTCACCTAATAAACTGCCATTTACATGTTAAAAAAAAAAAAAAGAAAGAAAGAAAGAAAGAAAGGAAGAAAACTTATGGCAAGTTGGTTACAGACAGACTTCATTCAGCATTATAATAAAGAAAGCACTATCAATTCCCAAAGATTTCATCTTTTTTGCATCTGATCGAGTGCCTGACCCTTTATTTATATATAGAAAGAAAGAAAGAAAATCCTGTATTTCAACAGGAGAAGAGACAATTTGCTTAGACACCACCCTCCTCTTTCACTCAAATGTAGATAAAGCGTCCAAGACTGATATAAATGATTGAGAGAAACTTTAGAGAATGATATAAATAATAGAGAGAGAGAGAGAGAGAGAGAGAGTTTTCCCAAAAGATATTCCAGAGGCGTATAGAAAAGTTAGGTTAACCTCTCTGTAATGAGACTAGGAATACTAACCTCCACCACCAGCTCCATTTAATAACACTCTTAGTGATAGAATAATCTTTTATCTATTCACCAAATTCACTACATTTTCCTAACTAGTAAACATGAGATGAAAGATGGCATTCATGTTGTTTCCTTATGAATCGTTCCAAAATCTCGATACTCTGGCAGAGTGATGGATGATAAACAGGTACTCAAAAAATACTTAGAAACTGCCCACATGGTATCCAATTGAGTCAGATTTAAATCGTCTATATTATGATTCTCAAATTTCGATATATCGAAAATTGTGCTTATTTGATTGTCTGATGACATTTATTGGACAGTTAAAAATTAAAAACATCCAACCTTCGATTTGAGTGTAAAAAAGCTTAGATGGTGATGATGTATGCCACGTGTACAATTTGCACCTGGCTTCCCTTCATATGAACTTATCACCCTTTTCACACGTGAGGAATTAGGTCACACGACCCTTTGATTATCTGCCGGCCAACCTGTCAGAGGTTTGCTACTCTACTGTCGGTGCTAGATCTACTATCATGTTCTAATGGTCCAAACCCTTTTTTTAAGGGCTTGCTGTGGATGGGAATAGCTGGAAAAAGCTCTCGGATCTGAACCGTTTATGTGATGGTCCATCAGACTATCTTATCGTTGTCTTGTGGGCCGTTGATTTTTTTTTAATTATTATTAATCATTGCAATGTGAACCCAGATCCAACCGCTATAATTCAGACGTAGAAATTAACAGTGGGCCTCAATCTATTGGAGCCCTTCCTAGTCGCCTTCTTGAGGCTAGATTCCAATGGGCTCGAAATGTTAGTTTCACACAATTTAAGAGATGATAGACATTCCTCAACCTCCCAAAGTCATAGTTGTACAGCGATCGGCTGTCAAATCATGCATTCAACCGTTGATAGAACGCAGATCTTCCCTTTGAACGGATCATTCGCTATTTTACTATTAATTGTTATTTTACAGTACTAATTGAATGGTTATGATAGCTTGATCAGTTTAGATTGAGACACGTGTCCATCATGATGGCACCCAAAATTTAGATGGTATGGAAAGTTGTACATTAGTGCCACATATGAAGTGGATTAGTCACCACCATTTTTCTAAGTTGTGCAAAATTAACACATGAGTCTGCCCCCTTTTTCAAAATCCCAATCCTAATATTCTCTCTTAGCTGGGAGGCAATTTTTGAGGTACAAAAGCACCAACGCCCACTACCATGTTGAAAATGTCGGTGACCCATCTCCTCCAAGTAATGTACGGCTAGGAATCGATTACAACTCCAGACTTTCCAAATCGTGGGGAACATTGATCAACCACAGCATCAGTGTAACATTTGGGTTATGTCCCATCTCTAATAAGATAAGGAACATGGACGGTCAGTATAATCGCGTGACTAAGCCAGTGTTACAGATGAAGAGTTGCCACCTAAAATAGTGGTGAACTATCATACAAGGCTACAATGGAGCAACATTCAATAGAATAGAAATTTAAAAAAAAAAAAAGATGTGGACGTGCCCCTTTATTATTTATTTTGGTACAACTCATCAAAAGCGTACAAATGATGAGACGGTGATATTGAGAGGCTAACACACTAGCTGACAAAACCTCCAATTAACATACCATAATCACGTCATCAATCATTGTCCAAAAATGCATCTTTCCCCTCCATACTGTCCAAATCCAGTCCGTCCAATTTTCCCCTCATCGTCCACGATTCTTCAAGATCATACTCAAAAGAAACGATCCTGCGGCTGCGGTGCCTTGGCTTGACCACCCATTCCGCATCGAGAGCGGATAAGGTGAGACGCCCGCCTCACCGAAGATGGTGCGGCCCTCACCATGGGATTAATGCGGGCCCCACTTTGATGTATGTATTATGTATCCACGCTGTTCATCCGTTTTTACAAATTATTTTATAATATTATACCAAAAATGAAACAGATTCAATTAACAGGTGGACCATACCATAGGAAACAGTGTTAATTATTTATTAACGGGGGATAAAAGTTTTGAATCAAGCTTATATTTGTTTTTTCCCTTTATCGAGGTTGATGCGGCCTTATCAAGATTGGCATTTGTTCTTTTACCTTCATCCAGGCTAATGTAACCTTATCAAGAGATTTGGATGGTAAATAAACATTATGGAAACAATAATGTGAACTCTAAGGAGTTTTTAATGGCTGGAAGTCAATTATCATTGTTTCTTATGATATGGTTTACTTGATCCGCTTCATATTTTGAATAATGTCTTTTGATATTGAAAATTGGTTAACATATGAGATGAGGTGACCTCCAATTGGTCAGTAGATAAGATGATGTGACCTCCAACTTGGACGGATAAATGTAACTGATCTACTGCAGGTATGCAATCTAGATCTGGATTAAAGGTTTTCTAAATCATATAGAGCACAAAGGAAAGCTAAGGGGAGTGGCTGGGGTGCAACCGTTAGCCCTCCGATGCCTAAGTTAGTTGGATCTTGAAAGATTAAATATCTCTATTTAGATCAGTTTTTGTATCGTATCTTGATAATGAAGAGGACGTGTTCATTTATAGACTTAAGTTGCAGAGTTGTATTCCATTTTTAAAGCCGTAATTCCAGAGGAGGGATTCTCGGATCAACGTGATCTTTGGGCCGTTCCATAGTTATGGGAGATGTTCTCGTATTCCTCGATGATTTTTCAGATCTTTTGCCTATTTTCCTGATTGAAGCCTAATATCTCGGCATTCATGGTTGTAAGGCCGTAACTCCGGGAGACGTGTTCAGTGTATTTGGGCTCGTCCTTGATATGTCGCGCTCTTATCAGGTCGTCCTGGAGGTCTCAAGTCGTCAGGTCATTCTGAAGGTCTTAGGTCGGCAGGTCGTTAGGTCATCCTGCAGGTCTCAATTCAGCCTATCGAAACCTCGGTTCTTGTCATCGGCCCAATCTCAAGTTGACCTCTGCTCTTGTCATCGGCCTAGCCTCAGGTCAGATTTGAAGACCTGTACCTGGGCCTGTTGGACTATGAGCTTTCCTTGTGACCTAAGGTTAGCTTGGATTTACCCACAACAATGCCCTAAAATAATTTGAAAAAGCAGATAAACAAAGTGGATGCATAAAACATACATTAATGTAGGCCTTATGGTAACCCCCACGATAAGGGCTGCACCATTCTAGGTGAGGTTGAGCTAAAGCTGGACACGAGCCAAGCTAACTCGATTAACTTGCTCAACTTAACTTGAACCAACTCAATTCAGCTCGGTTTAAAGGTTGGGTTTGAACAAAGGTAAACTATCTTTCCAAGCTTGAAATGATTTTCAAGCCAAGCTTGAGCTAATCTAAGCTTGATTCAACTTGGCTCGATTACAACTCAATTCAACTCAACTAGTTGAAAAAGTACGTTGTTTAGTCATATGCTGGAACAAAGCAATGAAATAAGAGGTGAAGCTCTCTATAAAAGTAAGTTGGGGTGCCAATAAATTTTGAGCTGCCTTTGGAACTCAATTTTAAACAATTTTTATGTTTAGCTGAGCTTGTTTAAAAATTTATTTTTCTTAATTTGAGCCCGGATCGAAAGATCGGACGAGGTCAATCATGTCATTCCAACTCCTAGGCTAAGCGGAGCTAAACACGAGCGATGGTAATCATTGAACGAGCATGGCAGCTAGACTCGGCTCTTGTACAGCTTGGGCCGCCTGTGTCTCACCTAATCCGCTCTCTTGCCATATCCTTCTCTTAACCGTCTATTCACAGGCCCCTGATTGAAGTGTCAGGATTGTCTAATTCAGGAAAGTTTTGGTAAGTCCAACATCCAAGATAGTCATAATCAAAAGGACCGTCTAGATCAAAGACCGTGTGCCCCACCTAATGAAGAACGGTGCAGAAGGGCATTATTCACGTTCTGGTGCGTCAGTAAATTATAAATCCTCTTTTTTCCAATACCTGCAGCACATTCATTGCAAATTTTTCTACGCGGTTTTCTTTTCACCGTGGGCGTTTTGCATTTTTTACTCTACTAACTGCAATAATAAAATTAAATAAATATTAACCGTTGGTACATGTCTTAGATTAATGGACGGCTTTTAATATCCGGGTTTGTTTTTCTACGTTTGAATTTTTTATTGTTTCTTGATATATTTTTTTACTTCAACGTGAGGCACGTCTTCTTTATCTAAGCCGCCCACCATGTGGGTGAAAATTCCAAGGTCCAAGGCTTAAAAACGTCCGTCCACGTGTGTATCTTTACTGTGACAACGGCCCATTTTTTTATCTTCTAGCTGTCCGTTTTCCTCAAACGGGTATTCCCTGCCTGATCAATGGACGGCCTTGATTTGGGGCATTTTCACGAGGCCCATCTGGTGATGAATGCTAGATGGGTGACACGTGGCGCAAGCTAGCACGTGTTCCGCGAGCGGACTCTATGTCGTCGCCCTTCAGGCGAATTGTGGACCAGTCTTCTTTTTTTTTTTTCGTGCAAGGAAAAGTTCAAGGGCGCGGATTAGGGGAGGCCCTGATCGTGGGGCCCACCTTGATGCATGTGTTGTATATCCATGCCGTCCATACGTTTTTCCAGAACGTTTAAGGATATGGTCTCAAAAATGAGGTAGAACCAAATCTAAGGTGAACCACACCACAGGAAAAAAAAAAGTTGTGATTGAACGCCCACCATTAAAACTTCCTAGGACCCACTGTAATGTTTATATGTCATCAATCAAACCTGTTGATAAGATCACACAGACCTGGATGAAAGGAAAACCCAAATAGCACCTTGATCAAATGTTTATGTGGCCCCAAGAATGGTCAGAATTCAATCTCTACTGTGTGGACCACCTGAGATTTGGATCTGCCTCATTTTTGGGACCATAACCTAAATGATGTGGAAAAACGGATGGACAGTGTGGATATGCAACACATACATCAAGGTGGGCTCCACGGTCAGGACCTAGCCCACAAAGATGTTGTTACTTGTTACCCCAGCCTCACCTAATCCGCGCCCAACGTTCACAGGGGTAGGGAAGGTACCGTCCCAACGGCTCTTAATGGAGTCATAAAGGTATTAAAGAGCTTTGAAGTCCGAATCAAAACAAAGTTTTGAGGTCCGGGCCCAAGAGCACGAGAGTGAAGACGACTGTGGGGCCCACTTGTGGGGAGAGAACCAGCATTCCAGCTCGGCAGGACCGAACGGCGTCCGTCCGATGAAGTATCCACGCGCACGGCGCGGATCGCGTTACAGGCTGGCAGTGACCAGGACAGATCCTGCCGACAGGGTGTTATGCATGTTCGTACGAAAATTTAGATTGCGAGATGCGAACTGAACTCCTCGCGCGAGTGCGATTGGCAACTTTCCCCGCTACCGTACTCACATCTGCTGAGGAAGTCATACCAGGACCGACGGCAGCACAGCATGCTGACAACTGCAGACGCGGATTGCGTACTAACTCAGGGCGCTACAGCGTCCTAAGTAAACTCTGCGGGGCCCACCTTGATGTATGCGTGTTACACACACCATTCATCATCAGTATTTTCAGCCCCATTATAGGTCATACGTCCAAAATTAAAGCATATAAAGTTCAAGTGGACCACACCACAGGAAACAAGGTAATTGAAAGCCAACCATTAAGGGGGGCTTGGCGCATGGTATTAAAGGAATGACCTGAGATGAAATTGCATTTGGTTACTTACAATTTTCAATCAATGCTTTGGTCATTTAACGCGCATGAATGCAGACTAAGCTTACCATTTGGTGTGGTCAACTTGAGCATTGGATTTGACTTGTTTTTTAGACCAATAACTTAACATGATGTTAGAAAAGGGATGAACAACATAGATAAACAGATACATCACGATGGTCTCCCACATATATCTGGTAGGATGCTTAAAGGTTTGACCAGGATGTAATCCGCATCCATGGACTTGGCCCTAGCCTGATGTGCCAGGTGGGTAGACGGTGAGGAAAAGGGTGAAATAATCAAATGCTTAAAATAATCCAATGTTAGAAAATTTTAGGCTATCCATTCGATCCAATCTAGGTATCATCGAATGAGTGGTTTTGATCATTAAAACATACTTAGATAGAATATTGCTTTTAAACTACACATGTATGCTGGATGATAGCTGCTCAAAATTATCTCTCAATTTTTTATTTCGATTGTTTAACAGTAACCCACTTGATGACTGGACCCATTCTATTATGATAAATCAAGACAACCCATTCAGTTGGTTATTGATCGGATAGTTTGTCCAAGCTATAGTAGGTCCAAGCCTGGCCCCATTGCCATAAGATCATCCAAGCAACGAGATTCCTGTTGGAAAATCGGTCAACGGAAGCATTGAAGAGATTTAAACAATCACCACACGTCACGCATGCAATCAACACAGATAATTCATTTTTACGTGGATTAGGTAGGATGGAGGGTAGGAGGGTTGGGATTAGGTGGGATGGAATTGCATTTGGTCCCATGCGAGATTTCTATGAGATTTATGTGGATTTTGAAATTCACTACACATGTGGGTCCCACATTGATACATGTGTTTTATCTATCTGTCCATCCATAGAAGCTTTTTACATGTGACATTATGGTTATATACATGTACAAGTGACCGACATCAGTTGTGAATTTGATTCTTTCATTGCAATCCCATGGTCCAACAAACAAGATTTTGCTTAATCCCGCCTTTTTCCCACCGTAAGAATTTGATCCCAAACATGAGATTGGATGGTGAAAATCCATGGTATTACCGGACATGTAATCATGGCATAATAAATGATGTTAATCCCTCCTAATGCTATCCCATCCCTTCTAATACCACGCGTCAAACACCCTTCTTAAGAGCTATGAAGTTCTGGATGAGGCTCATGTCTTAAAATGAGTTGGAAAAGGGAGTTGAGTTTCTTGGTACTTAATGGGCAGCAGTTGCAGCGGTCATGGATTGCATGGTGACCCTAACACCACATTAAGACCCTATAGTGCCCACCATGATGTATGTGTTTTATTCTTAGTGTCAATTTACTTTGCCGGCTCATTTGAGGACATGATTCCAAAACCGAAGCATATTGAAAGCTCAAGTATTCCACACAGCAAGATTGCTAACTCATTTCAGGACATGATTCAAAAGTTGAAGTATATTAGAAGCTCAAGTGTACCATATCATAAGAATCAGTGGAGCTTGTATCCTAAAAACCTTTTGGGGCTATAGAAGTTTTGGATTATACAAGTATTTGTGTTTTCCCTTCATCCAAGTGTGCAAGTTAGATGACAAATAAACATCACTGTAGGCTCTAAAAAGGTTTCAACAGTGAACACATGCATTATCTTCACTATTTGTAACGCCCTAGAAATTTCAATCCTCGAGCCTTGAAAGTACTCGAGCGCCTCTAGAAATTTTTCTATTTTAATTTTCAAATGAGAATGCATATGCTTGATTTAGAACAAAAAATCTAGAAGATTTGTACATGAAACCCTAGTTTGAATGATCCGATTCGATCGAAATCTCGTAAGACATTTAGACACATCAATCTAACCGTACATTCTTTGTTAGATATCATGGAAAGCTACAGATTCCTTTTTAATTGTCTAATCCTACATCCGATCCGTTAATTAATGATTTGCTGAAATCACAATGGATTAACCTCTATAACCGACTCACAATGCAGATCTACCTTAGACTACCCTAATCAATTAATCAAATCTCGATTATCTTGAGTCTAGAAACTGATTTGACAAAATAGCCCTTTTGACATGTAAAACCATACGAATGAGATTAACCACCCTTAACCTGCAAATAAATGCACCCCGTATATCACATCATGTACCTAGCTATGCCCGTTATGACCCAATAAAAGGATTCATCAAACTCTATTATCATCCAATTGGTGTCCCGAAAACCTAGAACAGCTATACACCGTTCGTTAGTGGGCCGTTGATCACGAATCTACACGAAATCGATCGTCTTACTGGACTTGACCTTTTCCCTGCACCAGATGTCCAACACCCTATCCTGAACCGCACAACATAGGTCATGACCAGAGATGGTGAGTTGTGCGACTCACCTCAACCTTGGACCATCTGGAACTATAAATACTAAGCGCATTTGAGAATTTTATTTGAAATGGAATTTGGAGGTTTTGCTTGGGTTTTCTTCTAGGGTTTGCTCAAACCCTTTTACTTTGTCACTATTCCTTCTACCGATCGTAGGCGGGCCGTGCCTTGAGGTAAGATATCTCTCCTATTGTAGAAATTAGGAAGTTTCATTAGGGATTCTCATTTCTAATTAGGGTTTTTGTCCAATTTAGGTGTTCTAGCTGGATTTTCTCTAAATCCTTGAGGAATATTCATTCCTAGCTCATGGATTCATCAATCAGGTGAGGACTATTGTCCTAAGTTGGCTATTATCAGCCCATGAGGGTTCCAAATAGTGAAAATTAGGTTTTTCTTGAATTCCATTCAAAGTTAAGTGCCGAATGATTTATGTTTATGATTGATGTTTTATATATTTTGATTAATTACATGCTTACTTCGATGTGTGGATTGATTGCCCATTTGAAGCAATTTTATGAAAATATGAGATTTAATGTGCTGTGCATATCAAGTGTTTGATGAAATTCCTGAGTGAATGAAAGTTCACATATGCTTGAGTAAGTGGACTACCATCCACCCAGGCTACTGCCTGATTGTGAATTTGATGAGTTGGCCTACAATAGCACGCCAAGTGTTTGATTTTACGCCCATATATGAAATGAAGTATATCGCATATCAACTGTTTGGTTTTATGCCTGATTGAGACAATGAATGCTATGATGTTCTATTCTTCTCACAACATGCTTAGTATAATATTTAATTGATATGATTGGGATTAATCTCTGAAAATCATAATTTATGGACTATCTACTTGGGTTTGGCCGTCACGGACTTGTTTGGTCGACTTGGGAGTAACATGATCGACCGACCCTAGCTACGCCGGTTTGGTTGATGTTTCGCTCGGCCTACCAAATCAGTCAATTTCAGGGTTAATCATATTTGTTTGATCATTGTTACATATTCTGTAGAATCTCGAATACCACAATTACCGTTGTTACGCAGTCACTTATAACTGTACGTATCAAGTCTCATGAGCCAGACATGGAATATGGGTAACTGTGTTTGTGCTGTCTTTGGCTGGCGTGGGTGATGAGCCCTCCAATAGCCTTGAGCATTGAATCCTACATACTGAAGCTCATGGGCCAGGCATGGTATATGGGTAACTGTGCTTGTGCTGTCTTTGACCGGTATTGATCCTGATGGTCTTATCGAGAGTCTTGAGCACCGATGCTAGGTGACGAGCCTACCATAATTGATCTTGGGTGACGACTCATTACCATGCATATGACATTCTAGGGCATCGAGACCCTTACCATTTGATTCATTATTCAGTTATGTTGGGTGACGGACCTAAATTGGGATTCCAGGAGCCGGGCATAGGACGCCCTGGCCTGGCGATGGGTCCCGGCCTAGTAGAAGGTACCCCGACCTGGCATTGTCTAGTGTTTGGTAAGGCCACTGTCTAGTGTCTGGCTTTCCTCGCTGTCCAGTGTTCGAACGCGTTCATGTCGGTCGTTTTCCTGTCTAATAGACTCTTGATAAAATTGAGGTATTCTGGCTTCGCCAATACTGCTGATTGAATACAGGATTAAATAAATACTTGGTAAACATGCATGCATCACATTTTCACGTGCATTGGTCTGATGCTGCTGTTGGGTGGTAACCCCACCGTTTATTTTTTCGGAACATAACATTTGCATATCATAGTTGCATGCATTATTCAACTAGAATATGAACTTGATTGTGAAGTTATGTTATCTACTGATGCTGGGGTGGTAGGTGTGAGAGCCCTACCATTTGTTATGCTTCACTACTTGTACTTGATTGTGTTGATGATATGTTTAACTTAAGGAATGGTAATACTGAGTATGATTACTCACTCCCACCTGGGGGGTGTTTTAAAACACCAACCAGTTATTTTAATGCAAGAGTTGCTGCCACTTAATGCATGAGATGCAGGACCTGTTGGCTAACCTATGTCGTGCGTTTCATTTTATGCCTTGAATTGGACGTCTTGGGTCGATATTCTTAAAGACTTCATTATACATGTATAAAATTGAGCCCCAGCTAAGTGGACTCCTTGATTGTGTGGATAATTGTATGTATTTACACTTTAAATTCAAACTGAATTATACATTGTTTAGCTTAAATCTCTATTTATGAGTTGATGCCATCGATTTGGCCATGAAACTATACTTCCGTAAAATACAGTCACATCGAAAGAGTCGGGAGCCGCGGACTGCCCGACACTTGATTTTTGGGGTGTGACACTATTTCCTGTGGTGTGGTCCACTATAGCGTTGGATATGCTTCATTTTTTTGGGCCCATGCCTTAAAATGAACAAGCAAAATGGATTAACAATGTAGATTGATGTAGAACAAGGACCCCTAATGAAGGATGAGGTTCAAGCACATTCTTCACATGGATTAACCAAAAGAAGCTAGACCATAAATTGGCCATAACTTTTTATTTGAGAGGAGTTACGAGATGCATAGCATATGAATTCCTTCTGAAATTACGTTTTGTGGTAAACTGACCCTTAAGTCGATCGTGTCTGTTCGTTTTTCCAAAAACCATGAGGTTATAGCAGAAAAATGGGATTTTAAGAAAAAAAAATGTTATTTTTAATGAATTTGATTTTTGTATTATTTCCTTATTTTTAGAGTTTTGTTTATTTAAGAGTTTCTACTTTTCTTGAATAATAAGTTTTAGAATAACTTTACTCACTAGCTGTCTTTAATTAAGATTTTACTATTTTTAGTAACTTTTTATTTAGAAAAACTTACTATTTTTAGTAACTATGAATTATGATTTTGTAGACACCCCATTGTTTGGACCGTTGATTGCACCCACTATAGATACTCCACTGTTGGACCACTCAAAGACACGTGTTACATGTAGCATTTGTTGACTACTCTCTCTGATATCTTGTGACAAAAATGCTACTTAATCAATACAATCCCTGTAGCATCTATTTATACCTCACCATCCGGAAAAGGATGTTGGTTACACTTTGTGCAGTAATGGCCGCCGACCTCCCCCTAGCTATAAATGAGTTAATACAATCACTGTTTCACCCGTCCGACTAGACACCCACAATGACCAACAGTGGGTGACTTTTGCCTATAAAATGCCAGCACCCGTCGCTTGGCAAATGGGGCGAAAAAGGGTAGAAAGTGAGAGTGTCACAGAGAGGAGAGTGGTGAGAATTCTCGGATTTTCATCCAAAGGCCAATTTCATCCAAGACGATCAAATCCAGTCATCATAATGGCCACCACAGGAGAGATAATATGAGCTTATCTAGGAGTTTTCATTAAAGTCCAGCGGCGCTTAACCTCCAATAAATTACCATGACAGACGATTACCACAGCTCGAGTGAAGAGTATGGGGTATAGTTGGGGACATCCGATCATCTCTTCTGTATAAGAAGAGTATTTGATTTCCCCTTTCACCCCGCCTCTTCAGAATCACTACATTCTAGTTCCACGCATTTCATACTTGCAGTTAACCGCCTCATTGGCTGGTCGTTGAATTTATCATTCTCTTCTAATTTTCTTCTATTCCGTTTAAATTATAATTCTGCCTACTTTTCTTTTGTTGGGGTCCCAAAAGTCAGGATTTTCAAAACAATGATTGTGAGTGTCCAAATCATCACTTGATTGGATTTAGGGCCAGTGCATCAGCAAAACCCAACAAAATCACAATACCACATCGGACTTAACCAAAAATGGAAAATTGAGCCAGTGGTGGGCCCCATAGTTCATCATGATCAGAACCCTCCAAATTTGGGAGGGTTACTTCAATCATGAAGAAATAGGGCTATTGCATCAGCATCTATCACAAAGCGGGCCCCGCAAGCCCTTCGTTTCGCAAAACCTAATTTTGTAAAACACGAGTACGTCGGCACATCAAGAAATCCATGGTCAGCGCATCATGAAATTTAGTCATTTTCAAACTGAATTTCAGGACGCACTGACCCTCAGCGCATTGGGAAATTCCCCCAGCGCATCAAGAAATCCAGACAGTTTTTCAAAGTGAATTTCAGGATGCACTGCCCTCAGCGCATCAAGAAATTCACCCCAACGCATCAAGAAATTCAAACAGTTTTACAAAGTGAATTTCAGGACGCACTGCCCTCAGCGCATCAAGAAATTCACCCCAGCGCATCAAAAAATTCAGGAATTTCAGGATGCACTGACCTCAGCGCGTCCAATAAATCAGGCATTTGCAGGAATTTCTGGACGCACTGACAGCCAGTGTGCCCTAAAAATCAGCATTTAAACCAAGGCATTTTAAGACGCGCCGAGTGATTTTCTCGACGCGCTACACGTGGCGGACTCCTATTGGACGAACTTCGATATTTTTGGGTATAAATACCCCCTTTTCTGGCTCATTTGGACGGATCCAGAGAAGGAGAGAGTTTTGGGTTTTTTGAGATCGCCGAAATCCTTTTTTCCCACCGCCGGAAACGCTTTTCCGATCACTGGAAATCTCACTTCCGACCACAACAGGTCTGGGGGAGAAATAACCTAAAATTATACAAGTATAGTGGCGCATCGCAAAAATACATGGAATCAAACTTAACTTGTTTTATCGACGCACTGGCCCCAGCGCATCACAAAAATAGGCCAGCGGATCAGAAAAATGGCCCAGCGGATCAGGAAAATCAGTCATTTATAAAACAAGTCATTTTGGATGCACTAGCCCCAGCGCATCATAAAAATAGGCCAGCGGATCAGAAAAATGGCCCAGCGCATCAGAAAAATACACATCTTAAAACAAGTCATTTTTTGATGCACTAGCCCCAGCGCATCACAAAAATCGGCCAGCGGATCAGGAAAATAGAACATTTTTAACAATCATTTTTTGACGCGCTGGCCCCAGCGTATCAGTAAAATCAGGCCAGCGGATCATAAAAATCAGCACTCTAAATGTCCATTTCAGCACCTTTAAATCTTCATTTTATGAGCAGAATGCAAGCCTTCGGAGTCCGATCCAATCCAACGAAATGAACGAAGTAACTTCTCGAAAAGAGGCTGTCAGTGCCCAGAATCATACTGATGTATCATCATCACATTTACTATCATAATATGACCCGGATTCATGTTCGGACTAAGCAAAGGGGACTATGGTTAACACGATAAACCATACCAAGAGAGTTCTAAACTATTACACGAAATTTGTTAAAGACTGACACTTCAAGAACAGTCGATGCCCTACCCATTCAAACGGCATCTGCTGGTTGAGCTGCTCAGGTACATATCGCTGCAGATCGGCCTTCCCGCGGTCACCCGTCACAAACGACGGGCGCAGGCCCAGAGTCGCACCCCTCAGTTAAAAATCCTGACAGTCTCAGCCCGGATCTTCGGTCAAAACATGGGACATAGACATCCGACTCGTACAAAGATGGATCAGTCCATAACAAAACACAACAAATACAGGTCTCCACGACCATACAAACACAAGTCTCTACGACCACACAAATACAGGTCTCTACGACCATGAACTCTGAGACCATAGTCCCCGCTGACTAGTCTTTTGCTTTTTAATCAAGGGTGATCGATCATTCGATGTAATTAAGGGCTCGTACCAGATCACGGCCTGGAATATACAAGATCTCAGGATCTCTAGAATAAAATTTGCCTTGCGATATCTTTTCTTTTGTGTACTTTTGTGAATGTTTGTGATTATCTATGAATGTTTTTATTATTCACAACCCCAGAAAAACAAAACACCAGAAAATTGCGTTCGAGCATTTTTCTAGTTCTAACATCTTTTATTCTACAAATCCCCCAAAGAAATCACTAAAACCCCATAAAGTAGAGACCGTGCACTGCACAGGTGGAAAAGGGTGCCAACCCCTTCCTTTTCCATAACCGAGGCCCTACCCTGAATCAACGAAGCAGATAAGAGCCGGAGTCATCTTTTGGCGAGAGATTCCTCGTCCTTTCACATTTCGGCAATCCTATAGATCCTAGTCAATCGTAGAATCTAGTGTCATTTCTTAGCTAATGGCGACTCCAAAAATCAAATGTATTTTTATTTCTAAGTCAAGTCTACATCTCATTCTGCGCAATTGATAAGCAAAGGAGAAGGTGAACGCCACGTGTTAGGATGGCGTTCATAAAATGGCGACTCCACTGAGGATGTGCTAGCCACTAGCCAAGGCCCAACTTGAAACATGGGGTTTTTCTGATTTCTTTGGGGATTTCTAACTTAACTCATTCCAGTGCATATTGGTTCCCATTGACTTGTTAACCTTACTTATTAACTCACTAGCATTTTTAGTACCAACTGTTCCTACCCGGCCACTCTAGTACTCACTGGTCCTAGGCCTGAGGCTTTCTGCATTCCATTACTAACTAGTCCTACCCGGCCATTTCAGTACTCACTGGTCCAAGGCCCGCGGCTTTCTGCATTCTAGTGCACTAGTCCCTTTCTTACTTTCCTGTCATTTATATTCTATATTGTAAAAAAAGAGAGAAAAAAAAAACAAAACAAAAAAAAATGAAAAAAAGTGAGAAAGAGAGATAAGGATGAACTACAGATAAATAAACTAAGATAAAAAACAGAGAAGAACAGAGTATTTTGTAACCATTGCGCCCAAAAATCAGCTGTCAGTTCGTCGTCCTGCGCATTCTGTAACAATTGCACCCAGAAATCAATTGCAGGTCCACTGCCCTGCATAATCAACAAATACTTATTGAAGTATTATTCGAACCCATGCACATGCAGCAATGTCAAATCAGGGTGACAACCTTCAAAATCTACCAGATTCACCAAGACTACAAGATGCCCAGCCAGCCGTGTCCACTCCTTCAACGACCGAACTCGCTCGCGACTTAAACAGGTTGTAGAAATGGTAAACCGTATTAACGCAGGACTTGCACCTTTGATTCAAGGCATGTGGCAACCCAACATCCAAGTAGGTCTCTCGACCCAACCGTCAACCAGTTCTAACTTGCTCCCCTTAATGGGAACCGTGTTCATTTCCACAACTCACCAGTCACAGCTATACAAACACCATCATACCCTCATCCTGAAGGGAGACAAAGACAGGTGTTAGCAGAGGGCCAGTTGCCTGTCCATTTTCCTCCCCTTAATGGGAGTCAACCAGCATTTCAACTAGCACAGTCCAATCAGTCTCAATCTGATCAATTCCAACAACATCCCCCTAGTGAGAATTTATTTCATTTTCAGCACAGTCAATCACAACATCCGCCCGTTGTCCATGCATCCCATTCCAACCAAGATCGTGCTCTTGGTGGGACCACATTTCCACACTCCACCATGCACCAAATTCCACCAGCTGACGAGCCCAGGAACCTCGAAGAGGTCGATCACTACGAGGAGGAGGCCAACTGCATGCCTCAAGCGGCTCCTGTGGCCCAACCCACAGAATTCAACCGACTTCGAGAAAACTTCGAGAAACAACTAAGGGCCATGCGAAGTGAGGTACAAAGGCAACATGGGGTAGAACTACCATACACCAAATTTCGGGATCTTTGTCCCTTCCCTGACACTAGGATACCAGCCAACTTTGAGGTACCTTAATTTCAAAGGTATAACGGCACATGATGCCCAACCGCACATCTCAAGGCATTCTGTGGCGAACTTGACGTTGTGGTAGTAGACAATGGAGCGTTAATTCGCTTGTTCCATAAATCCCTAAGGGGTGACGCCTTGGATTGGTATATGTCTCTTGACTATCATATAATCAGAACGTGGGAACAATTATCCCAAACATTTGTCGAACGTTTCGTATACAATTTGAACACGGTACCTCGAAGGTCGGATTTGGCTGCCCTTAAGCAAAAAAATGATGAAACATTGTCGGCCTACGTTGGGCAATGGAGGGCCATGGCCGCACGAATTAAAACACAAATTGATGAAGAGGAATAAATTTTAATGATTATTCAGTCAACCAACCCGAGCATATCGGGATATGTAATTTCGTACCCTTACGCCAATTTCGCCTAGCTAATTCGTGCTGGGGAACAAGTGGAAAATGGTATAAGAATGGGAAAAATCACACCCTGGCCCCATCAGTCAACCTCCACTCAAAAAGTTAAACCAGAAGAAAAGGTAGGGAGGTACGAAATTAGAAATAGAAACACAACCGCTGCTTGCCTGGCAGAGACCAACAATGTGGTCGCTTCAGCACAAGGGGCACCGAGTGCTCTTCAACAGGAACAACAGCTACAACAACCACCACAACAACAGCCCAGGTGGAACCCGCAACACACAAACCAGAACAGGCAAATGGGTGCGGCTCCGGTGCCTAGGCGATTCACTCCTTTGGCCCAATCGTACACGGATATCTTGGCCACACTCATCTAAAGGTAGCTCTTAACGCCTCTCCAACCTAGGCCTCCACCAAACCCATTACCTGCGAACTACAAAAAGAAAATGAGTATTGTGCATTCCACCAAGGACAGGGGCACACCATAGAGCGTTGTTTCTCTTTGAAACACACAGTCCAAAACCTGATTGATCAGAACAAGATTGTGGTTGCACCCCCCTGAAACTGCTGCTATCAACAGCCGCAACATACTCTAAAATCCTCTGCCACAGTATTAAGCAGGTCTGAGTTCCTCCACCACACTTACAGTCAATGTCATCCTAGGAGACTATTCCCATGTTTGCTAGGTAAGCTAAGCCCTGAGTTACAGTCTGGAGTTACCACCACTCATCTTGCAAGGAGCATCAACCCCTCCATTGATCTTCTGAGGGAAGGTTCTTAAGCCCCATTCTAGCCCCACCTACCACATACCACCAACATGAGATCCACCCTTGGTCCTACAAGGAAGGGTCCATGCACCATCTCCAATAAGGATTTACCACCAGTCAGAAGCTCGCCATCCAGTGGTCTTTATGGGGAGGGCCCCGAAGACCTCCTCCATCACTAGCAAGTCACATGCCATCCGCCCATCTTCTCACAGGAAGGGCGTTCCTCCCTGTTCCCCATGCCACACAAGTTTGATGTGTCTAGCCAGACAATCCAGGAAAGTTTTTCAACACAGCCACACCTAGTACTCCAAGGGGCATTCTCAGCCCCTCTATCAAGCCACACGACTCCCATCAATCACTCCTCACCACCTCTAGAATCTCAGCCCCTCTATCAAGCCACACGACTCCCATCAATCACTCCTCGCCACCTCTAGAATCTCAGCCCCCTCTAGTTCTCCAAGGAAGGATGGAGCCAGTCTTAAACCACAAGGTAGTCCCATGGCATTACCCAGAATGCTCTGAGGTGGGAAATATGCAAACAAATGGGAGGTTCTTCCGTAGAGAGGCAATCAGAGGAGACCCCAAGGGTCCATTGGCCGGGATGACATCCAAGACTAATACCGCATATGATATAGCAACCCAGCTTAAGTCCATCTCGGCACAGATATCCATCTGTGAACGCCTATGCACGTCGCAAGCACACCAAGAGATTTTTTTGAAAACCCTGAACGATACACACATCTCTCAAGAATCACCACTAGAAATGGTCGCACACATGATCGGTCAGCTCCTCGCACCCCGAGCTATCACTTTTTCAGATGATGAGCTACTACCAGAAGGTCGCGACCATGCAAGATCGATAAACATAACTACCTGTTACAAGAACTACAGCATCCCACTTGTGCTAATTGACAACGGTTCAAGTTTGAATGTTTGCCCACTTCGAACTGCCTTGTACTTAGGATTAGACCCATCTATGTTCAGACCAAGCAATATGAACATGAGAGCATTTGATAATTCTTGTAGACAAGCTCATGGAGATGTTGACATTGAACTACAAATCGGTCCAGATACATCGATCATTACCTTTCATGTCTTGGACATTCCATCTTCGTTCAACCTTCTCCTAGGGCGCCCCTGGCTACATACGGTTGGGGCTATACCATCAACTCTCCACTAGAGAGTTAAGTACATTCTTGGGGACAAGCTGCTCTCAATCATGGCAGACCCTGAACAACTCTTTCCTGTAGAAACAGATCACTTTGGGGAGCCTAATATCCCATTCATTAACTCTTGGCACCCGGGAAAAGGCAACAGCTTTCAATTTGAAGCAATAAATCACATCCCAACAGCTTGTCCTCTAGAATCAAATCATGTCTTCATTCCAGCCGACCGTCAAATTCTAAACTATCGGCTCGAACATCAAAACACCGCTAAGGTGATCGAGGTTCAAGAAAAAGTAGGAAGGACAGGATTGGGATATGAGTCTCCCCTTCAAGAAGAACCAGAAGAGTCGGATCTTAAGAGAAGGTGGAAAGGAGGAGAGATGGGTCATCCCCTCCCATTCACACCCATCCAGTTCATTAGTGCCAGAGTCATCAATCCAAATAAAAATTTGGATCCCAACCCAATTGATCATAGTCATAGTTTCACCCTCACAGCGTCTCCCAAGTAGCATCTGGGCAAGGAGCAAGAGTTACCCCACCTTGATTATGTCATGGTCCCACCGGAGCTACAACAACCAAAAGAACTCCATGACTCTAGGAATGAAGTAGAAAGGTCCGATGAGTCTGACACTGAGTCAGAACCCAGCCCTTGTTACATCATGATGATTGGGCACGACAAAACAGGTCAATCCACTGTGCCCTCAAGCCCTGCCTCCCGAGGGGAGGGAGCACATGGCTCCAATTGGTTCACTGTTGAGCTCTTAATTGTGCATATTCTAACCCCAATTCATCACTCATTATGCATGGTTTTCATGATTTAAAGGCTAATCTAATGCATAGTTTTGTGGTTGTAGGAATGAGAGTTGCTTTGCCCAATTGATGACCAAAAGGGCACATTTAGGAGCCTTGGATGAAGACCCAAGGTGGGCCAAAGAAAGAAGAAAGCAAAGAGAGAGGAAGGATAGAAGAAAAGAAAGAAAAGAAAGAAGGAAAGAATGAAAAAGGAGCTCCACAAGGTGGTCCGACCGGTCAAGACCGGTCGGCCAAACAGTCCCCGACCGGTCTAGACCGGTCGGCCAACATTACAGCGTTCTACATAGCACACTGGACCAAAATAGACAGGTCTAGACCGGTCGGCCAGCCCTGTCCGACCGGTCTTGACCGGTCGGCCATGCAAATTCCAGCTTTGCAGATTGTAGACAGCAGGCCATTCTCGTTTCTGATTTTTCAGACCAGTTTTCTAGGCCCATATTAATGATATTTGGAAATCCAATATAACCATGTCGAAGAGAAGCTCGACGCCGAACTACCCAAGTGGTTTCGTGTCGATCGGAGCTACAGATTGATCGTGGTGGCCAAAACAATACGAACTGTGCAGAAAGTTCCAGATTCTACCTACTCCACTATGGGCTGGTCCAGGTGGCCCATCATTGATGATATGAAGAATCTACTTTGACCATCTTTTAAACCACATCCATATATGAATAACCACAAAGTTTCAAATCAAAAGGATGTTTGGTTTGATCGTATCGGTTGAAGAAAGATAGACCATCCAAAAAGATCCAACTGCGCAGAGTTTATAAAAGCCCTAAGTGTTCTAATTTTCAGACCATATTCTGGGATTATTTTTTGGACAATCTAATCCTTCTATCATGTAGAGGAGGAAGTTTTGTACCAATTTTCAAAATTTGGGATCAATCCGACATCTATACACTCCGACCGTTGAAAGCAAGATGACTGGTTCTGAAGGTACCCGAAGTGTGCGATTTTAAGAGGCGGTTGGTGATATGATTGCTTGGGCCCATTCAGAGGATAATCTTGGAAATTTAAATCATCTATGAGGAAGATCACATTACAAGGAAGCTATAAATCAATTTTGAAGGCAATCCGACCATTGGTCAAGCCGTACGGAGTGAAACAAAATCTGTCACGTTGCGGTACTCTTGCTGCACTATAAAAGGGGGTGCTTTCTTCTATTCCGGGGCAACTAAGGACTTGGGGAGCAAAGAGTTCAAGTCATAGGAGGCTTCCTAGCCTCCTCCAGCTAGTTTTTCTTCCTTTTCTTAGTTCTAGTTTTATTTTTAATATGCTTTTCATTAGCTAATCTCTTAGCTAGAGCTAAGAGGTGAACCTTATAGTTTTCTTAGATTGTTTAATTCGTTTTATTGATTTTAAGATTGGTTTTCATGATTATGAACTATGGTTTGAAGTTTATACAAGTTTTAATTAGTTTTTCTTAGTCTTATGATGACTCATGGATGTTTGGGAGAATTACTTAAATTCTTAATTGGTTTGCATCAGTTTAGATCTGTATGATCCGAGGAATTGGAATGCGCTCTAGTACTATGATCTTCATGTGGGGACTTTCTACCAAAGTTCTACTTTTCTGAATTTCTGTAAATGTATGGATTGTGCATGTGATTTGAATCAAGTTCAAATCATGATCTAGCCTTGTCTTATGACAGGTTTTGAGGATGGTTATGATTGTGAACTGAACCTTTTGGAATGGGGAATGACCTATGCAATTGAGTATGCTCAGCAGCTCAGCCTACATTGAGTGAATCCTATGCATTGAACTTACATATGACAGATTGTTTGGTTTAACAGCTCTATCATCCGGCTAGATAGATCTTAATATCGATTCTAGTTGAGAAAGTGAGAAACCATAGCGAATTATGCATCTAAGGAAAGCTATAAGTGGATCCTTGATGCTCTAGTTATTTTTTCATTATCAGATTTTCTATTTTATGTTCAAAACCAATTTTACAAACCTCTTTAGATTCTAGTTATTAGGATAGTTTGAATTGTTTTACTTCCTTCCCTGTGGATCGACCTTGGTCTTACCGAGATTATTACTACATCGCAACCCTACACTTGGGGAAGCGAACATTCACCATCCACATGACAGTTGAATCGATCGACCAAACATCTCAGAATGCCGGTCTCCAAAAAAAATGCCCCTGTAAATAGGCACTAAAACCCTGAGCAAGGTCAGGAAGGGCGTTGGTTTGAGACACCCACTTGCTCAGTGTCCAACAAATTCAAAACCCAAAAAATTTTGAAAAACCTTAAAAAAACAAAAAACAACAGAAATTTTTTAAAAGACAAAAACAACAGAAAATCTTCAAAAACAAAAAACAATAGAAAGTTCAAAAATACAAAAACCATCAGAAAGTTTCTAAAACACCAAAAAATCAAAAAGCTTTTCAAAAACCACATGCAATAAGGTGTCATACTTGTCCAAAGAGACACGTGAAGCCGAAGCCGCTATCTATGATTTTAATATAGAATTGGATTTCGAACTCATGGATTTGGAAGAGGTCAAAGATGAGGGAAATGATGATCCGACTCTCAAACTTGAGGACATCCTCAATAAGTTCGATTCAAAAGCCAATGTTGCACTTAGGGATTTCGAGGTGGTAAACCTTGGAACTCCTGACGATCCGCAAGAATTACGCATCGAAAAGACCTTGTCTCGCGACGATAGGCAAAAGATGGTCGAGTTCTTGAAACCGCGGTTATCAAGCTTTACCTTTTCGTACGAAAACATGCCTGGACTCGATGAAAACCTGGTCGTGCATCACTTACCCACTAAGCCTGAAATCAAGCCGGTCAAATAAAAGCTGAGAAGAATACGACCTGAATGGATCATGAAGATACAAGAAGAAGTAATCAAGCAGTACAATGCAGGCTTCCTGGTAGTATCCAACTACTTGAAGTGGCTGGCAAATGTCGTCCCCGTCCCCAAGAAAGATGACAAGGTCCGAATGTGCATCGACTTCCGGGACCTCAACAAAGCTAGCCCAAGGACAACTTTTCGCTACCCCACATCGACATGCTGGTCGACAACACTGCAGGGTATAAAATATTCTCTTTCATAAATGGTTTCTCCGGCTATAACCAAATCAAAATGGCTGAAGAAGACCGTGAAAAGACATCTTTCATCACACCGTGGGGGACTTTCTGCTACCGAGTCATGCCATTTGGGTTGAAGAACGCTAGAGCAACATATCAGCGAGCCATGACTGCTCTGTTTCATGACATGATGAACAAGGAGCTCGAAGTGTATGTGGATGACATGATCATCAAGTCTTGAAGCATCAAGGGGCACTTCAAAGACATCAAAAAGCTCTTCGACCGGTTAGAAAAATTCAAGCTCCGTCTCAACCCACAGAAGTGCGTCTTCGGAGCAACCGGAGGCAAATTACTTGGTTTCATTGTCAACGAAGATGGCATTCGGGTCGATGAATCGAAAACCAAAGCAATCCTTGAAATGCCACCCCTAAAAACTGAGAAGGAAATCCGAGGTTTCTTGGGCCGGATCCAGTACATCAGTCACTTCATCGCCCAGTTCACTCCCATATGTGAGTCTATATTCAAGCTACTCCGCAAGAACACATGGTCTATTTGCATTGCACAAAATGGAACAAGCAACTTTGTGGGTGTGTTGACTGTAAACACTCAATCAAACGTCCGAAAATGTAAAACTATGACGCTTAATTGTGTGTGCTTGTCTTGCTCACTAATGTAAAATGGATCGAGTACCTTATCAGCAGTAGAAGCTGAAAGTGAATGAAAATTCCACACTTTTCCTAACAAAAAAAAAAAGAAAAAAAATTGAAGGCCAAAATAAAAACCGCCTGATGACACCCACCTGCGAGATTAGGCGGAAATTTCAAAATAAATGGCCTAGAAAAAATCATTTCAAAATTTTCAAAAAAAATCTAAAATTTTAAAAAATCCCCAGTGGAGTTATACTCTCTCTAAAAAAAAAAAAAGTGTATTCTTTACAATAAAAACCCCATGGAACTACGTTCTATAGGTGGAGATGTTTTAAAAAAAATTAAAAAATCTCAACAAAAAAAAAAAAAATCGTGCATTCGACATCCAAGGCACTGGGCAGCTTTCTATACTTAACGGTGGGTGCCAACGTAACATTAATAATTGGTTTGGTTTTCTCTGATTCGTTGGTTTTCTTCGAGATCAGAAGTGGAACATAAGGGTGTTGGTTTGAACTCTTAGTGCCAGCCCAATCCCCCCAAAATGTGAAATGGTTATATCCGAGCTAACGTAATCGTGCTTCGAGCAGCGGAAAAGTCTATTACAATAAAAGTGACAAAGTGCGAAAGAGCGAATGATAGAAGAATAGCTTAGATGGCTTTAGTCCTAGACGCCTGTAAGCCCGGTGCGCTTGTAACACGGGAAATCTGTAAAGCCGCAAAATGCGAAGGCAACTACCCGTTACAAACTATCTGTCGTACAAGCGATCCTAGGGGATTGTAGAACATTGAGAACTACCTTTCCAAATCTAAGTATGTTACCCTTGTAAGGCCGCAAAAAGCGGAGGGGCTCTAACCACCAAAAATCCAGACTCACAGACATACTCGATGTACAAACGCCGATCACGACGTGAAAGGGTTGCGATTTGGTGATCTGTAAAGCTGCGAAAAGCGCAAGAACAAATCGCAACGTTTTCGTCAACCCTCAAGAGATGTCCGAGTTACTCTTCAACCATACAACCTCTAGATAATGTCACTTCGGACGCAATACGCCGTACCGCGTTAATGCCGAATTCGAAGAGGGGTATAAATACCCCACTGCTGGACCACTCAAAGCCACGGGTTACATGCAGCCTTTGTTGACTACTCTCTCTGACATCTTGGGACAAAAATGCTACTCCATCAATACAATCCCTGTAGCATCTGTTTATACCTCACCATCTGGAAAAGGGTGCTGGTTATACCTTGTGCAGTAATGGCCGACGACCTCCCCCTAACTATAAATGAGTTAATACAATCACTGTTTCACCTGTTCGAATAGTCACCCACAGTGACCAACAGTGGGTGATTTTTGCTTATAAATGTTAGCACCTATCGCTTGGCAAAGGGGGCGAAAAAGGGTAGAAAGTGAGAGTGTCACAGAGAGGAGAGTGGTGAGAATTCTCGAATTTTCATCCAGAGGCCAATTTGATCCAAGACGATCAAATCCGATCAACATAATGGCCACCACAAGAGAGATAATATGAGCTTATCTAGGAGTTTTCATTACAGTCCAGCGGTAATTAACCTCCAGTAAATTACCATAACAGGCGATTACCACAGCTCAAGTGAAGAGTATGGGGTATAGTTGGGGACATCCGATCGTCTCTTCTGTATAAGAAGAGTATTTGATTTCCCCTTTCACCCCGCCTCTCCAAAATCACTACATTCCAGTTCCACACATCCCGTACTTGTAGTTCACCGCCTCAATGGCTGGTCATTGAATTTATCATTCTCTTTTGATTTTCTTCCTTCCCGTTTAAATTATAATTCTGCTTACTTTTCTTTTATTCTGCAAGTCATTATAAAATCCCCCAAATAAATCATTAAAATCTTGTAAAGTAGAGACCGTGCACTGCACGGGTGGAAAAGGGTGCCTAACCCCTTTCTTTTCCATAACCGAGGCCCTTACCCCGAATCAACAACGGAGCAAATAAGAGCCGGAGTCATCTTTTGGCGAGGGATTCCTCGTCCTTTCACATTTCGGCGATCCTGCAGATCCTAGCCAATAGTAGAATCCAGTGTCGTTTCTTGGCTAGTGGCGACTCCAAAAATCAAATGTATTTTTATTTCTGAGTCAAGTCTATATCTCATTCTGCGCAATTGATAAGCAGAAGAAAAGGCGAGCACCACGTGTCAGGATTGTGCTCACAGATTTGTTTAGAGATATACAAGGTTGTTAAATTCATTTTTAATGAAATCTCTTATATCATCAATAAAATTTTAAATCTCGGTCTCTTTCTTCTTGTGAATTTTAGGAATGTCTCATGGATTTGAAATTTTTCCTTATAATTTGAGGAAGCCCCGTTGAGAAGTCAAATGAGCATTGTGGATTCAAGGTAATTATTATGTGAGGAAGACATTAATAATCAACCTCACAACATGTACATCTGCATCATGGTTAAAACACATGCATCTATGTAGGCCCAATAGAGCCTATGAGGTGTTGGGGTCAGATTAGGTATTGTCACCACTGGACTAGCCGCCCCCTGGTGGGATTTGATTGCATTAGAGGCCGTTGTCATAGATTGGGCCAACACAAAGCATGAATGAAAGTTGTGTAATCGAGTGGGTACTAAACCGGCCCCATCCATGACAATGGCTTGCAATAAAATCAAATCCTCCCACATTTACTGTGCAATTGGTGTACATGGTGTACAACAAATCATCTCACATCACATTAAATGCGTTTTGTTCGCTCCGTAGGGCTTTGCTAAGCCCCTACCCCACCACCTGTCCATTGTGGAGGACATGGAAAATAGAAAACACCCAAGCCATTGATGAGGTAGACCTTATCATATAGATGTTGAAGCCAAAACATAAGGTGGCCCTTCAAGGATCGTTTGGTAGCATGGATTTGAAATTCTACAAAATCAGGTGGATTTAGTCCGCATAGGATTGGTGAATTGAAATTATAGTTTTTGAGTCATGAGTTCAAGAAGAACTCTTTTACCCTCAAATATCTTGGTACTGGATGAGCAAGAGAACTTCAGCTGATTTTTTCACAAGTTTATATTTTTCTTCAGTTGATTGTGGCACACATAACTAGTGGACTGACTGTTTTCTTGGGACAGGGAATCTACATAGAGGTGCCTTTGTGATGAATGGCTTTGGATATTGCACCTCTCTGCCAAGCAGGTGCATGTGATTGTGCATTAGATTACTTCTAGAAGAGTGGACTTGGAAAAGCTCCTATTTATAAATTAAAATTTTGTATATGTTTATGAAAGAAATGAAAAAAAATTACAATAAAATATCATAATATAATATAGTTCTATTAATCATCTAATTACACTTATATCTTAATCATTTTAAGATGCTTTCTTTTACGAACTTCGTCAAAGGGTCAACAAAGCAAATTCATCATAGTATTTGGTTTCAGGAGCAAAATCGTCCTAGACCGATACCAGATGTACACGTCATGTGTGTGAAATCCACTCGAGTAATAACCCTTATTTTAACCATACAAATGAAAGAGACGCCTTACAAAAAGAAAAAAAGAAAAGAAAAGAAAAAAGAACAACAACCATGGAAACAATGTAAAATTGTTTTCATTTTTTACCATGTAAAATTTTAGCCATTTTCGAGAAATGGTCCACCACACAAAAATGAAATTGTGCTTTCAGATGTTGTTGTAAAACTGTGACTGAAAAAAGTTGGAAGTTTAGATACTGTGGCTTATCTGAGTTTTCGACCCAGGCTGATTTTTGTATAATGGATTCATCTTAGGAGTCATGCCTATGAGTGGTTTTGATGAAGCACAGACACCTTGGTTACCCCCACATAAAAACCCTATGGTTGGTGACCCATCCTACATGGTTGCTGATGGTATGGCCCACATTTGTCGTCAAGCTGATGTTTTGCCCCATAGAGAAGCTCTAAGAGATTTTTAAGATTTACACATGCTAGAAACCTTCTTGCATTAAGGCCTACTTGGCAATCAAATAAATAAGAATCTGGATCCTCTGATCGAGCCAAGTAGAGAGACGCTGCTGCTGCCGACCTGATTGGTCCACATCAGCTTGATTCTTATTTATTTGATAGACTCTATAGAGCCCTAAACAATAGGCCTTAAGGAAAAAAAAAGAAATACATCCATTCTGTAGGCTTTAATGTTAGGAGTTAGGGCAAAAAATCAACATCATAGATGACTAATAAGTAGGCCATATGGGGTGCATGTCAACCATACATTTGTGTGTGGGCTATATTTGATCAAATTCAATCATCAAGTGTGATTGTCCAAAATGAAGGGATTATAATATTAATAAATAATAAAAGAAAAACAGCCCAACCCAAAAACTCCAGTGGGCCACTAAGCATGAACTCGGATGTTTTAGTGCATTGATCCTATAGGTTTCCACCTATCTTAATTTCCTTTTTTTTTTTTTTTTGAGTTAATCTGCCGTTTGTATGATGAACATAAGGGGTATCACCTGATGGATGGAGTAGATTTCCACCTATACGACATGTGGGTCCCAAAAATCTCTGGTGTTTTACACCTCACGTGAAACCCATATTGGAGATTCTTTTGGTTCCCAGTAAACAAAACGGCATACGATTCATTTACATGATTTAAAAAATAATAATAATAATTTAATTAAGTGTATAAAATAAAGTCTCAAGTGTAAATGATGTAAAATTCTCTCTGCATAAGTGTAATTATATAATAAATAGGTGGGTAACATGAATATAAGTATTTTACTGAAATTTCCTCAAAAGAAAACAATCTAATAAACAGTGTGCATGGCTGCAATGAAGCACGGGGCAATAATCAATCCTGGCCCTCCGTTATGGGGGTCATTAAATGGAAGATTTAATAAAATGGTCAGCATCTAAATTCAACAAACTAACTCCAACGGTTAAATCGCAATTACTTCGAATTTCAATACGTAATTCATCCGTAACTAAACCACATCTTAAAAAGTGGGTGGTGGACAATGACCGTCGTCTAGCCCAACGGCTCCATATAAGGCTCCACTATATACACACGGCGTGTGCATCAAATCCAAGCCGCTCAAATGGCAGGGCGCACTGGAATTGGTCTATTGCCCAAAACTTACCACTGAACGAACGATCTTGATTCACCTATTGATGGACATCTGATCATGTAAAAATGCAGTAAATGGTCCAGATTTAAGAAGAAGAAAAAAAAAAAAAAAAAAAAAAAAAAAAACAGCCCCACCCAAAAACTCCAATGGGCCACTAAGCATGAACTCGAATGTTTTAGTGGCAAGTTTACATTGATCCTATAGGTTTCCACCTATCTTAATTTCCCTTTTTTTCTTTTTTAGTTAATCTTTCGCTTGTATGATGGACGTAAGGGATATCACCTGATGGATGGAGTAGATTTCCACCTATACAGCATGTGGGTCCCAAAAATCTTTGGTGTTTTACACCTCACGTGAAACCCATATTATAGATTCTTTTGGTTCGCTGTAAACAAAACGGTATGCAATTCATTTACATGATTTAAAAAATAATAATAATAATTTAATTAAGCGTATAAAATAAAGTCTCAAGTGTAAATGATGTAAAATTATTTCTGCATAAGTGTAATTATATAATAAATAGGTGGGTAATAAATTAAGTATTTTACTCAAATTTCCTCAAAAGAAAACTATCTAATAAACAGTGTGCATCGCTGCAATGAAGCACGGGGCAATAATCAATCCTGGCACTCCGTTATGGGGGTCATTAAATGAAAGATTTAATAAAATGGTCAGCATCTAAATTCAACAAACTAACTCCAACGGTTAAATCACAATTACTTTGAATTTCAATACGTCATCCATCCGTAACTAAACCCACATCTTAAAAAGTGGTTGGCGGACAATGACCGTCCTCTAGTCCAACGGCTCCATATAAGGCTCCACTATATACACACGGCGTGTGCATCAAATCCAAGCCGCTCAAATGGCAAGGCGCACCGGGATTGGTCAATTCCCCAAAACTTACCACTGAACGGACGATCTTGATTCACCTATTGATGGACATCTGATCATGTAAAAATGCAGTAAATGGTCCAGATTTAAAAAATAAAAAATAAAAAAACCTTTTAATCAGAATGCAGTATTTGTCAATTCAATTCATATGATTTTGAGTGCTCGACCTATCATGGGTCCCACTAACTGGGCCGCCTGGCCAGGTATATTCCACGTGTACTCACTACTCATGTGTAATCAATAGTCCTAATAAATACGAAGAGCGTGGTTGCTAGCTCGACAAGCCACCGTACATCAGGACACGTGTAATAATCCTGGCACTTGTGTAGGACATGAAGGCCGTGTATCAATCAACGGACCTGGAATCTAGATCATCCGGCCAAGAGAATATTTACCTTCAAAAAAATGTACTAGGACAGTGGTTATTAAAAAAAATGTTGGGTATTTTTTAACCATGCATGATTACTATCCACGTGTGGACCACCTAACTGAGCTGACCAACTGAGATTCTGGCCTAATGATCTATACCCTTCATCTCAGATGATAGAAGGTTTGGATGTCGTACTGAATGCCAGGTTGACACGTTCGGCCGCGTGTAGAGGTGCATGTGGGGATAGCAAAACTTGTATACAAGGAGCACGAAAATAAATGAGGGGACGGGCAGAGGGTCACGAGCAGCCGGGCAGTGTCGGTAGCGGGCAGCTTGACCGCTCGAGCGACAATCGAGAATGGTGGGGGGGCCCACCTCAACTCCTCCTTCATCTCGTGATTCGTGAACAATACCTCCCCGCTCTTTTGCCACATGGACGCTGCTTAACCACGCGTTATAGAAATCCCCTTTAAACCCAAGCTCTTTTGGACCCTCCGTTAATTTTGTGTTAGATCCACCCCGTCCATTGGTTTTGCCGGATCATTCCGTGGCATGAGCCGAAACAAGAAGAAAATCCACAGCTTGAAATCTTCTAATGTTTTGGACCCGGCTGATATTTATGTTTTCCATTCATGAGGGAGGTTTGCTGCTAGCTACATTGTTTATTGTGATGAGGTCTATTTGAGTTGTAAATCTCCTTCGTTTTTTAGCCAAGTCCTGAAATGAAATGACAAATCAAATGTCCAAAGCGAGAGGTGCAACACACTTTGGAGCATCTATGGCATCCATGTTAAAGACTTAAAGTTAGCATAGCTTGGGAGTTTCCAAACTAGATGGCATCCATGTCATCTTTTGATTGATGTGTCTACCACGTGGTGACTTGTGACCGGCAGCAGCCCTTTGCCCTATCCATAGAGATATGATGAAACGGAGTCGAATTGCGTCCTTCCTCAGTAAGCGTCCATGCTGATTACTAGATGGGTCCACCTTGATGTATCTGTTTATCCACGCTGTCCATCCCTTTTTTAAGATCATTTTAAGGTATGATCCCAAGAATGAGGCAAATCCAACGGTCAGGTGGACCACACAAAATAGTGAATGTATTAACTGCAAGTTGCATTATGCAAGAGTCATCTCTGGTGTGGTCCACCTGACTGTTGGATTTGACCAATTCTTGTTGTCAAGCCTTAAAATGATTTTAAAAAAGATGTGGACGGAGTGGATAAAAAGATACATCATGGCGGACGGATGCTTTAGTGAGGAAGGACTATCCTATCAAAATTAGGGATATCAGCTTTGTTAATGTTACCTCGATAAGATCCCTAGTCAGGCCCACCCTCAAATGTGGATTGCGTCCGATCAGATCTACGTGGGGGTGCACAATGATGTATTTATTTATAAGACATTATATCACTTTTCTAAGATCATGTTAATATATAGTCCAGAAAATGAGGCAATCCAATGCCCTACTAAACTGCCCTACTAAACTGCGTAAGAGATTACTCTTTCATTTAATGCAACCCAGCTTATCATTTGGTGTGGTCCACTACAGCATTGAATCTGTCTCAATTTTTGGGCACATTACTTAACATGATCTTAGAAAGGGTATAGACAGTAGATAAATAGATACATCACGGTGGGCTCCCACATAGATATGGTGGCTCAACGCTCAAAGGTCTGACCACGCAATCCGCACCCACCACCCCTTCCATTAGAGTAGGGGCACACGGATTCTAGGAAATAAAATGACTAAGATATCAGTGGCGGCCCAACTTTGACAGGATTTGATTCAGGCAACATACCACTATCTTTGATGCAATATGTACTTGATTGGGACTTTTTTTCTTTCTTCTACAACAACATTGTTACCCAATCAAATTCTATCTGGGTCGCTCAACATGACCCGGTGGAGGACCCACAGTCTACATTGTTAGACAGAAGGATGATCGTTTACAAAATTTGTTATAATCAGCTAACTCGAGGGAGCTGGTAGGATGGTTTCATAGCAGCCAGCCCATTCAAAAGGGTTGGCTATGAAAGTGGGATGCCAACCGCTCAACCACTAACGTGTGAGAACCACGTGAATTTGAAGGCTAATGAGGATTGCCCATTGTTTTTATGGTGTGGCCCACTTGACTAATGTACAGGTCTAATTTTTGAGAGATTCCGTGATTATAGTGGGGCCCACTTAACGTGGAAATTAAATCACATAACAACAACACAGTGGGCTACCGTACGCAAATGATGGACAACCATCCAAAACTTTCTATTCACGTAGTGGCCCACATGATGTTTGGATCGGCCTAATTCTTGAGGCGGCCCATTTTCATAGTGGCAGAGGAAAAATGATAGAATGCATCATGCCTCTTATAATAAGTCGCCAATTAAAAAATTTCCCAGCCTTTAAGACATGAGCCATGCTAGCCTATTTCACGGCAGGTTACTCGCTGGGTTCCTGTCACCACTAAGACCCACCTGGATGAGGTTAACCCTGCCATCGCTCATAATGCTTCATGTCTATGACACTCAAAATTCAGAATAATCCAGCACTCAGGTGGGCCACACCATGGGACAGCCACCATTAATTTTGTTGAATGTCCACTTATGTCTATATGCAATCTAAGCCATTCATTTGATGTGCCTCCTGAAGACAAAAGAATCACCTAAAATGATAGTTTCCATAAACTCAGATGGGCCATGCCATGTGAATTTCAAGGTAAAAGGTATAGTTTTATGTGGTGGCCCACCAAAGAGTTGAATAAGCTGATTTTTGGAATCAAGGCCAGACGAGATGGTTTAGAGATAATAATACAGATAGTAACCACAGCAAGCGCCTAGACAAAGCAGGTTTGAGTATTTTACTTAAGATGCTGTTGCTTGCCTTATTACAATATGATGTATTTGTATCATTCTGGACGGCTTAGATGCTATGAAAACATCATGGTGGGCCCTGCCCGGCCTCCGTAAATATGCTAAAGCAATTTTTGCACATGTGAATGCGGCAATTGTGCATGATATCTGGCCATGTAGCAGTTGGGTCTCTATGTGAACTCATCCCATCCCAACAGCCAAGCAGGTTCTCATGTGTATGTTGAAGGGAGGCAACCGGTAACCTTCTTTAACTATCAACTCTCATCTTGATTTGTGGACCCTAAGCTAGTGATTGGTCTGGATTTCACACAAGTCTTCAAGCTTTTGCAGTGCCCCAATCCATTTAGTCGAGGCTGTAAACCATTTACAGCTTTCAACCCCATTCGATTTATAGGCAAAATGCTGTGATTTTATTTACCGGCTCTTCATTTACAACCTAATTACAGCTATAAACAACGCAGGGTTTTTCATTTATAAGACTCGAACAATTTACATAGAGAATCATTTACCTGTAAATAATTTACAATTTGTAGCTAAACAGGACGAGCTGTAAATGATTTACAACTAGAAATCATTCACCACTTAACTCATTTAAGACATCCAAACGACCCCTTAATAAAATTCAGAAAAATGTGAAAAACTTTAATAGATATGAATGGTCTTACACAATGATTATTTGAAAGGCAAAGGATACACAAAATGGAATGTTCATATGGAGCTTTTAATTATTTTAATTGAAATTTTTCTAAATTAACCTTATTCATGTATGATATACACACACATACATACACCTATATTATCATTTTTTCACTCCAATTTTTTAGTCCAAACTGTATTAAAATTGAGCATTTTATTCACTTTTACGTTTCCATTTTTTACCATATTTTTAATGATCAAGACCAAATTAAACACACATTTCTGATAATTTTTTTTGGCAATATGGTACAGAATTATAATTATGGTTACCAACCAAACAACCCGGCATCCGGGATTTGTCCTTGGCTTACACGTGAAGGGAGAGATGAGAATTCCATAGTGGGTGGTCCATAACCCAAAAGCCATACATTGGCCTTCAAATCAAACTGACGGCAGACTACAAAATTCGCCGACAGTCGAAACTTGAGACGCAGGGAAGTGTGAAAAAAGGAAGGGATTTTCTGATCTTGTGAGTTCAGTAGAGATGGCTGGTAGCAGTTCAAACAGCCCTTTCAAGTGTACGGGGCATAGATTCTATTGTGTCATTTTCATCATCTGCCTCTACAATAATCCACTCTCATGCAATGTATTGTGCATTTCCAGCACGAGAAGACGTTACTTAATTAGATGTTAAAACGTCAAGGGCTTGTTTGATTTGCATCATACGTAAGATTTTTATAAAGTGGGCATAATCGATGAACAGATTAGATTTACTTAAGGATTGGATCTGATGATCAGGCATACCAATAAACCCTACTAAAGACATGATTTATCTAAATTCGTGTAGGAGCGGTGCGCTACACCTGCGCCGCACGCACAATATTATAGTGAGATTAGGATACTCAAATTCGTGTGGAGCTTAGGGTAGAGGAGTTTCGATGGGTTTCAAACTCCTTAACCCTCAAATCTATATAAACAGGGCTGGGTCCCAAAACCTACAAACATTGGAAGCTCTACATCCTATCCCGATACTTTCCTAAAGGTGTAAGGTGTGGATGACTGCCGCATTCGGTCTACAGACATGGTGTCTACACTAGGTATGATTTTCAGTTATGTTTTGTCGATCTCCATCTCCAATGCACTGCACGGTTCTATCTATTCCGCAATATAGAGTTAACATCATACACATGTTCTCCTTTCAGGTCAGGACTGTCTTGTTCCGGACGCCAGTAATTTCTTGCAACTTGGAGCACCTGTTATAGAGAGTTCCTATAACCAAAAGCTATGAGGGGCCCACCTGGATGTCGTGTGAAATCAACTCTCTCGTCCATCATTTTTACCTTCTCCTTTTAGGATGAGATCCAAAAAATAAAAGCAGATCCAAGACCCAAGTGGGTGGCTGATTTTTGCGCTCTTATCTGATGGACGAGTGGACTTCACACGGCTATCACGGTGAGCACCATGGAGCTTTGGGTCAAAGGTACTCTGCCCATAAATAAGTGTTCCCAGGAAACTCACCCAGGTGGCCAATGTGCTGTGGAATTCGCCATTAGCGTCTCCCCAAGTGCCTTGTATTCAACCTTTCATTGTACAAGCGTCCATCTATGTGGCGCTACTGTAGATGATTTGCAGTTGAGAAACTACAACAATTAGCTAATCCTAGCTCACTTGTTGTGTGCATATAATATTAATAAATAGAAAATAAATAATTATATTGTGAATGGAATATTTCTTAAAAAAATAATTGGATTGGTAGTAGGAGGAGGGATTTAATAGAAACAACTACCATCCTAGATATTTTGGTCCAAAAGAGAGAAAAATTCCCTAATTAAGCCATCTAAAACCGGGTCGTTACTTATGCCTCAGTGGTAAACTCACAAGAGTTTCAACACAAGGTCATGGGTGCCGCCTTCTTACAATTGCCCTTTTGAAATCTTTTTGTGAAAGCATACATTGTCTACGCTTGAAAATATGTTCAACACTTGAATGTACAAATCTTTATGTTGAATTTTAAACTTGTGAGTTCATTATATTTTGTAGATGAGTTTTTATCTTACTTTTTCTTATACTTACTCGAATCTCAAAAAAAATGACAATAAATCTGTCTTGAGATATGAGCCGTTCAAATTAAGACTTCAATCTACAAATTTAATTTTCATTTCAATTTTTTCTTTTCTTCTTCTTTCATTCATACCATATCTGAAAATTCTAAAATAAGTAGACGCTTAAAAAAAAGTAATAAGATTTTTAATGAATATTCGTCAGGTAGAGAGGGCAAAAGAGAAATAACTAGTAGATGGATGGCAACGATTGTCCATCCCGTTCCACATGTACAGTGGATGTAAGGGAGTTTCTATGTAGATGAGTAATTACAGTGGATGTAAGGGAGTGTCTATGTAGATGAGTCTACAAAACCATCAAGGAATCAAGTTACAAGGGAGGGGTTGGACTGCACCACAGGAACCTGTGCTCTCCACTGTACAACTAAAAATGGAAGGGTTACCTGATAAGTGGAATCAGGTGGTGTACTAGATATGCCATCAACAATGTTATGCTAGAGATTCAAGCCCCACTAAACAGAAAACCACACACATGCATAAGTACTTGAAGCCTTAAAAAAAATGTGTGGTGGCATTTAATGACTGATACAAGGGATTGGTGGACATCTCTGTGTTGTATGTTTTGAACGGCCTAACTTGGATATGACTAGTGGTGCATGAATGCCTGCATCACCACAGCATCCAAGGTTGTCTAATGAAAAGTTGCTTTTATACGTAATGAAAGAAACAAAAGAGAAAAAAAACATAACATTTGAAGGGTTGGCCACATAATCTTTTTCAACATTTGAGGGGTGGGCCACATGATCTTTTTGCAGCATTTGAGCGGTGGGCCATATGATCTTTTTCACTGGGAGGTAATTGGGCTTGGGCTTTTGGATTCTTCACAGCTTTATTAGTGTCTTGTCTATAGAAAAGGACCTCACTCACCCTTACTAGAAAGAGGAAGGGCAAACGAGAGAGTGCAAAATGTTGTTGAGGGTCCTTTCTCTTTCTCCATACTAAGTAGAGAGAGAGAAAAGCATGAAATGTCTTGAGCTTTTTCGGCCCATGAAACATGTAGTGCCTTCAGCTACATTACATGGCCCACCTTCTGACAACTAGTCTGGCTCCATCACGTGACCCACTGCCACGATGGGGATGACTCATCATGTGCTGTCCCTTAAATGCCAAGGCGGACCCCCCAAACGGCAATCCTTTGGGCAGTTGCTTTTTTCAATCCAATCCCAATCCCATCATTCTTCCTTAAACCCAAAGCTCTCTTGTGTGTGTCATCTATGCGTCTGAGCCCCCAAAAGGCCTGTGTTATTCTTTGCTTGTGATCTACAGTTTCTGACCCCTCAGTTGACTCTTTTAAGACTGACTAGTGCCTGCCATGTAGCAACTTTGCAAAGTGCCTGTTGGTGTAGATTTTATTTTTATTTTTTTAAGGGGGAGGATCAAGATGAAGTGGTCCCTACCGTAGATGGCCAACATGTTGGGATGTCTTCAATCTTGACACTAGGGATTTTTGGTCGATCGATAAGCTGTGGTTCGATTGCCCGAAAATATTCAAGATGTGGCGGAAGGTTATTGGACACTGCTGGATTTAAAGATTGGGGGTTATTGATCTCCTGACAGGGTCGGGTCGGGTTATCAATCTCTCTAGATAGAATTGGTCGAGTTCGGTCACTTGATGGGTCAGTGCGCTGTTTAGATCGGTTACACGGTTTTTCACAAATTTGTTTTCAATTTTGATTTTATGTTATTTAAAGGGTATAATGCAAGATTAGGGTTAATTGACAAAGGGATCAAGAACACAGGGAGTCCTAGACATGTTCAAAGGAATTGGTAGTTCTAGGGTGAGAGAAAGAGCTCGATATAGCTTAAGTTTCTCTTGTGGAGCTTGGATCCAGGTAAGTTCTCTTCATCTCTTGTAAACTTCTGATTCATAATGATCGCTTTGTGGTGTGATTTTTTACCGTGAGGATTTTTCCACATAAAATTTAGATTACATTCTCTTGTATGTTAAATTTGCTAGGTGCGTGCCAGTTGCGATTTATCTCGTTTGATTCTCACTTCTGTCAGGTTTTTCAAAAACAACAGTTAAAACCATATTGATCAGACAATCCTAGCCATCTGATCACCATCCTTAAAACTGACAGTGAAAAAATTAATATTTAAACATCAACATTCAAGGGTAAAAAAAAGAGTAGAGATGATGTGTCCAATTGTGCCATCCGTACTGTTTATGAACAGTAGACCTTATGTTATAGGGGCCACTAGATGGAAGGTCCCAATTCACCGTCCCCTCTGAAGTACGTACAATGGAAAGTAGGTTACATGGACGACAGGTCCAACTTAAAAAAAAAAAAAAAAAGGTTGAAAGACAACACAAAACAGCAGAACTAACACATCTTTCACGCTGCAATTTAAGTAGTCACAGGCCTATCATGAACATTATGCACTGTTTAGCGCGTTATCCACCATTCACACAACAAACATGTACTTCATATGGCTGTTTGGGGTGAATCATGTGTATGAATTCTAAATTTCAATAGCCAAACATTGTCCATGCAAGTAATTATCACCAAGGCAGTACTGCGTTCGGATATCCTAGAGTAAGTGATTGTAATTCACATTTCTAATACCTACCTTTTATTCGGTTGTAAGTTGGAAATGTTGGTTGGTGATTGCTTTTATTCAGGCCTCTAAATTAAAAGTACTAGTGTTTGGCTTAATATATTAGTTTTTGATTCGTGGGTCTATTAGATGTGCAATTATGTCTATATTCAATCCTTTTAAGGTTTACGTATTCGAAAGAGAACCTTCTATTTTAAAAGTGCAGCATAAAGAAATCAAGCGATTTTCGACAACAGTTATTAAGAGGTACCTTTAAAATTAGAATATATGATTTTTTTCTATATAGATTTAGTAATATCTAAATAATCATATTCCTTAAGATATAATCAATTAATTAGGACCTTTGAAAAAAAAAAATTAATTGGTGCTGTATTTCTAAAACCCTAACACTTAATTGACCTATTAGTGGCTAGAGTAATGGATGGTCCATATCAATTATTAAACAATGGTCTAATGCCCATCCCTCTAAAAAATAAAATCGGTTAGATGATCCCAGTCGTTCAATAATGATTAGGCAAATGAATGATACATATTAATCATTGATGTATTTACCAAATGGAGTGTGGTCCGTGGATCCCTAACTGTGGGGCTCACTGTGATGTATTTTTCTTACATCCACACCGTCCATCCATTTTGAAAGCTCATTTTAGGACATGATACAAAAAATGAAGAAAATCCAAATCTTAGGTGGACTGACCGCAAGAAACAGTCATGACTGAATCTCTATCATTAAAAACTTCATGGGACCACCAGAATGTTTATTTGCCTTGATAAGGTTAAAAAGACCTGCATGAAGAAACCATACAAATATCAAATTGATCCAAAACTTTTGCGGCCACGAGAAGTTTTTAATGGTTGATTACCACTCTTTTATGTATTATGGTCCACGTGAGATTCGGATCTGGTCCTAAAATGAGCTTTCAAAATGGATGGATGATGTGGATGTAAGGAACATATCGATGGATCCAGGGACCTACTAGCTTGGCCCATACGCCAGGCTTGGACTTTTCATGCATGGGCCGATCAATTTTTGGGTTTGACTTGGGCTCAAGCCATTTTAGCCGGACTTGGCCCAACTCGACTTTATTAGATCATGCTTTTGTTCTACAAGTAAAATGCATATGACAACATCGCAGTCCTTTTACTGCTTATCTCACACGTGGCAGTCGCATAATGGTATCATGACCATTGATATTGTGGGCCACATTGTGGATAAAGCATAACTCTAAAATCACATTCACCAATCGATCCTTGCCATCAATTGATTGCTGCCAAGTGGGATGGGCAAAGAATTCAATGGGGGCCATCAACCGATTAGTTAGGATTGTATAATATAGGCTACCCAATGTTCCTCATGATTTGAACGGTTTAGATTCTTCACATGAATGTTATGCGTATGGTAGTAGCTGGTGGTGTGTAGTCTCTTAACAGACCTTCTGATAAGAGATATCGACAACCCAACTATCAACTCAAGGGGCATAATCAGAAGCCCAGATCATACAATCAATGTGAGTTTTTGGTAAGGTTCCCATCCACATGGGCCCAAAGTTTTGAACGTCCAAAAATGGCTGCACGTGTGGTGTATAAGTTGTCGTGTCCCACTGATGCGCAATTTAGTAGATGGCCATCTTGACAGTTCCAGGTCCACAGAAGCAAGATGAGCAGCTTGTATCTCATGCACATATGCGCTCTTGACTTCTTGAACAGCAAGCACTGAGATGCCCATTCTACCAAAACACTGAAGATGAATCTGCATCGTCAATCTGATGGGGAGTAGATTAAGTGCGGCCCCAGCCTCACCCAGGATAGGACGGGCCTTACCGTGGGGTCCCCCTCGATGTATGAATTCTATAACTATGCCGTCCATCTGCTTTTGAGATCATTTTAGTGTATGAGCCCAAAATTGAAAAAGATCTGAATTTCAGGTGAACCATACCATAGCAAACTGTGGTGATTGACTATTAAAAACTTCTTATGGACCACGAAAGTTTTGGAACGAGCTTATATTTGTGGGTTTTGTGACCTTATCAATTGGTTGGATGGAAAAATAAATATTATGAAAACATTACCATTGGCTCTAGTAAGTTTTAAATAATGGGGTGTTCAATCACCACTTGTTTCTATGGTATGGCTCAGATGACATTTGTATTGCTTCATTTTTTAAGGTTGGTGCCCTATGATAAAATGGTGGGATGGCATAGATATAAAATACATACTTCAAGGTGGGCCTCATGATAAGGGCCACACCGTCCGGGTGAGGCTGGAGCCATACCTAATCTGCTCCCATCCAATGGAACGTTTTCAAGATGGCTCAGGGAAAAAAGCTACTTTCTTTTTCTTTCTGTTTTTGAGATACACCTCTATGGACACCGATTTTGTGGTGACTGAGTGTTGGGAGATGCTGAGATTTAATTGGGCCACTTACCACTGTCAGGGATAAGCCTAAATGCATATGTTGTTTCCTATCATTGCTAAAGTACATTAACCGTATTGAGTAAACTTTGTGAGGCCCACTGTAGTCTATGTATTTTATCCACTCTGTCCATCCATTTTACCATATAATATTATGAGTTGGGCCCAAAATTTAAGTATATCAAAATCTTGAGTGGGCCGCACCATAGGAAAAAGTGTGAATTGAACGTCTACCGTTGAAAATTCTCAAGGGCCACAGAAGTTTTGGATCAAGCTGATATTTGTGTTTTCACTTCCATATCTGTGGGATCTTATGAACAGGTTGGATGACAAATAAACCTCACCATGGACATCATTATTCCCACTCTTTCTTGGAATGGTCTGAGTGAGCTTTGGATATACTTCAATTTTGGGCTAAAAGGAGCTTAAAAAACGGATGGAAGGCATGGATAAGCCACATGCCCAACAGTCTACTCAGTACACGCAATAAGATTTCGGATTTAGGGATCTACCTAAGCCGTGACCCCCTTAGACTGCATGCAACTCAAACCATAGGTCAATATGAAAGCCACGTATCTGACGGCCAGGATTGTGTCCCACCAAATATCACCTGGATTCACCAACCGTACTTCTATCACGTTCATATAAAATCATCCAATAGGAGGTATATCACATGCACTCCCTTCTATCAAAACCTGCGTCCGTCAGTGATTACTGAGGAATTGACAAGGGAATATACCCGTTTACCTCACATAGATACCTGCCTGGCCTTACTTTTTCCAAAGAGAGTAAATGATTTTGACGTTTAACCTATTCCATCAGGTACAACACCCTTCTTTTGGCCTTAACCCAAAACCAGCTTGATTCAACACTCAACGTTTTAAAATTTGTAAATTTTTTGGTGTTATGGTCCCATTTTTTTTCTGGACTTCTTTTTTTTTAGTCATGCAATGTACTCACCCTGTTAGTTGGGCAACACACCGAAACAGTTAGTCACATGGTGCACCCACCCACCTGTAGGGTTAATGTGTCTCATTAGCTCTGAACCGAGACCTGCTGTTGAAATGCTTAGGCGTCTCCTCCTCCTGCTTCTTCTTCTTCTTCTTTTTGTGATGGCTTAGTTCACACACGCTATTGTTAGTACACCCACCCACCCTTGTTAGTCACATCACAATATTAGCCACCCCCACTATGTGAGTTGATACATGAGTTGAGACAAGGCTATCTTCACTCAGTCTACTACTTGAACTATGGACCTGGGTGTAGGCATACTCGGCATTTCATCCTAATGAGAAAAATCAGAGGAATGGAATGGATGACATATAAACACCATAGTGGACCTTAGCTAACTATTAGCGGACGTCCCATCCCTGACTGTTTCTACATAAATATGTTTTTTTTTTCTTTTCCTTCTAATATAACTTTAAAAAATGTAACATTCTCACTTGTTAATTTTCAAATCCTGCACACGAGGGAAAGTGGGCCCTGTGTTTCTAAAGAACCTGCATATCAAGGGATCATGTGACCAGATTATCCAGCTTCATCTTGACATGCAATCGCTTAAAAGTATTACGTGATGTGAGCATTCACTCACCTTCCATTATGGCCCGTTTGACACCATGGATTTGAGGAGAAGTGAGGAGAAGTGGATTCCATGATATGAATTCTCATCAATTCCAGTTCTTACCAATTCCAGATTTTCTGTTTGGCAGTCAAGATTTGGAGAGAAATCAAACATGAAGGAATGGACGGTGTAAATTTTAATCCCAAAGTAGCCCACCGTATTAGCCTCGATTTTTAAATCCATACCATTCATCCATTTTTACAGATCATTTTATGCCAAGATCCAAAAATAAAGCAAATCCACATCTAAAGTGGACCATAAAACAAGAAAAAATGGAGAGTGAAACCTTTATGATGCACAAAAGTTTTGGATTAAACTGAAATTTGTATGGTCCCTTCATCCAGGTATTTGTGACCTTATCAACAAGTTGGATGGAAAATATACATCATGTTGGGTCCCATAGTTAGGGACACATTACGGTGGGTCCCACGTTGAGAAGGATTTCTCTTCAAATCTCACCTTTTTGGGGGATTTGAAAAAGGGCTAAAAGTGCCTTTTTGATTTCTCCTGGATTCCCCTCAAATCCGCTTCTCATCAAATTCATGGTGCCAAACAGAATAAAGCAACCAGTTTCTCCTCCTTTCTCCTCCTTTCTCCTCAAATCCATGGTGCCAAACGGGCCATTATCAACTCCAATAGCATGATTGTACTTTCCAGCCGATCCTAACCCTCCAAATCACTGCCATACAAACTCATCAACGGCTGACTCATTTTCAATGCATGAAGTTAATTCAATTAATAACTACTATCGTCCGATGAAATCTAATTTTGGTAATCCACTAATCAACGGTGAACCCCACTTGATTTACGGTTCGGATCATCATAGATCTGTATCACGTGTATAGTACACGATATACAGTCACGAAACTCAGGCATCCGCAGAGCACTGGACTACTTATTGCTGTTTTTATTTTAGAAGAAGCAAACAGGCATTTGAATATGATTTATTTATTTTTTATTATTATCAGATCCAGGAGACAAGCAAACAAGCAAATGTGAGCATTCACTCACCTTCCATTATGGCCCGTTTGACACCATGGATTTGAGGAGAAGTGAGGAGAAGTGGATTCCATGATATGAATTCTCATCAATTCCAGTTCTTACCAATTCCAGATTTTCTGTTTGGCAGTCAAGATTTGGAGAGAAATCAAACATGAAGGAATGGACGGTGTAAATTTTAATCCCAAAGTAGCCCACCGTATTAGCCTCGATTTTTAAATCCATACCATTCATCCATTTTTACAGATCATTTTATGCCAAGATCCAAAAATAAAGCAAATCCACATCTAAAGTGGACCATAAAACAAGAAAAAATGGAGAGTGAAACCTTTATGATGCACAAAAGTTTTGGATTAAACTGAAATTTGTATGGTCCCTTCATCCAGGTATTTGTGACCTTATCAACAAGTTGGATGGAAAATATACATCATGTTGGGTCCCATAGTTAGGGACACATTACGGTGGGTTCCACGTTGAGAAGGATTTCTCTTCAAATCTCACCTTTTTGAGGGATTTGAAAAAGGGCTGAAAGTGCCTTTTTGATTTCTCCTGGATTCCCCTCAAATCCGCTTCTCATCAAATTCATGGTGCCAAACAGAATAAAGCAACCAGTTTCTCCTCCTTTCTCCTCCTTTCTCCTCAAATCCATGGTGCCAAACGGGCCATTATCAACTCCAATAGCATGATTGTACTTTCCAGCCGATCCTAACCCTCCAAATCACTGCCATACAAACTCATCAACGGCTGACTCATTTTCAATGCATGAAGTTAATTCAATTAATAGCTACTATCGTCCGATGAAATCTAATTTTGGTAATCCACTAATCAACGGTGAACCCCACTTGATTTACGGTTCGGATCATCATAGATCTGTATCACGTGTATAGTACACGATATACAGTCACGAAACTCAGGCATCCGCAGAGCACTGGACTACTTATTGCTGTTTTTATTTTAGAAGAAGCAAACAGGCATTTAAATATGATTTATTTATTTTTTATTATTATCAGATCCAGGAGACAAGCAAACAAGCAAATGTGAGCATTCACTCACCTTCCATTATGGCCCGTTTGACACCATGGATTTGAGGAGAAGTGAGGAGAAGTGGATTCCATGATATGAATTCTCATCAATTCCAGTTCTTACCAATTCCAGATTTTCTGTTTGGCAGTCAAGATTTGGAGAGAAATCAAACATGAAGGAATGGACGGTGTAAATTTTAATCCCAAAGTAGCCCACCGTATTAGCCTCGATTTTTAAATCCATACCATTCATCCATTTTTACAGATCATTTTATGCCAAGATCCAAAAATAAAGCAAATCCACATCTAAAGTGGACCATAAAACAAGAAAAAATGGAGAGTGAAACCTTTATGATGCACAAAAGTTTTGGATTAAACTGAAATTTGTATGGTCCCTTCATCCAGGTATTTGTGACCTTATCAACAAGTTGGATGGAAAATATACATCATGTTGGGTCCCATAGTTAGGGACACATTACGGTGGGTCCCACGTTGAGAAGGATTTCTCTTCAAATCTCACCTTTTTGGGGGATTTGAAAAAGGGTTGAAAGTGCCTTTTTGATTTCTCCTGGATTCCCCTCAAATCCGCTTCTCATCAAATTCATGGTGCCAAACAGAATAAAGCAACCAGTTTCTCCTCCTTTCTCCTCCTTTCTCCTCAAATCCATGGTGCCAAACGGGCCATTATCAACTCCAATAGCATGATTGTACTTTCCAGCCGATCCTAACCCTCCAAATCACTGCCATACAAACTTATCAACGGCTGACTCATTTTCAATGCATGAAGTTAATTCAATTAATAGCTACTATCGTCCGATGAAATCTAATTTTGGTAATCCACTAATCAACGGTGAACCCCACTTAATTTACGGTTCGGATCATCATAGATCTGTATCACGTGTATAGTACACGATATACAGTCACGAAACTCAGGCATCCGCAGAGCACTGGACTACTTATTGCTGTTTTTTATTTTAGAAGAAGCAAACAGGCATTTAAATATGATTTATTTATTTTTTATTATTATCAAATCTGCCCCCCCCCCCCCCCCCCCCCCCCCCCATGTGTTGGGAACTTAGGTGGAGCTCACCATGATGTTTGTGAGGAATTCACCCTGTATCTGTTCTGTGAGCTCATTTTAACACATGAAGCTAAAAATTAGCATGATCCAAAACTCAAGTGGGCCGCAAATGTGAAGATTGAACATCCATAGTTTAAATATTTGTGGGGCCATAGAAGTTTTGAATAACCCTAGTATTTGTGTTTTCAGCTCATCTAGTAGGAATGACATTATGAGCAGTATTGATGGCATATAAACATCACTGCAGACTTAGGGAGGTTTCAACTATAGGAATTTTCCTGCCCACATTTTCCTTTAGTGCGGCCCACTTGAGTCTTGGATCTGAATTATTTTTGTTTAAATCTCCTGAGATGAGCTCACAAAATGGATAGACGGGGTGGATTCCCCACAAACCACGGAGGGCCCCACCTAAGTTCCCAACGTAGTAACTTCATGGGAAAGGCTCTCCACAATAAATCCACATCCGTGGAGAATGCAAGAAAGGGATTATACAATGCTCAGGCCATGAGTGTGTACAGTGCCTCCCAAATTTTATTTTGTACAGTTGGAGTCATGGTTCGGTAATTCAAACCATCGATACGTTGGGCCAGCTATTGAAGGGTAGGATTTTTCATTTGGAATAATTTTAGGAAATGGTGTTAGTGCACTTTTATGTGGCATACTAGTGCACCTTGTTTGTCAATCACTTATGTCAGTGAGTCTAGTGTCGATTGAGCCCAATGAAGACGAAGACCGAAGACTCAGATGGCCCTGCTGCATCAAGGAAGAAGAATCAGGTAAAAGTGATGCCTTGGTGCCTTAACCTTGACCAAAACCCAACCCTTTAACCTCGATGACCTTAACCATATTAGGGAACTTTTAGTCATCATAGATTGGCCCTAGGTGTCCCAAAACATCACCTAAAACTTGGCCTAAGTGAGTGGGTTGGAGAATGGATGAGTCAGCAAAACAGTAGGCTGAACCCAGGCCTGTCCGACCGGTCGCGATCGGTCGTGGACCCCTGGCCGACCGATCAAGACCGGTCGGACAGTCAGTCCAGAGTGGACAGCAACACTGTTGTGCAGACCATAGGGACGACCGGTCGTGCGACCGGTCGGCTGGGTGGTCCGACCGGTCACGACCGGTCGGACAGTCTTCTCAGCAGAGACAGCAACCTTCTGTCCTCTTTCTGGCCTATGGTCGACCGGTCGTGGACCCTAAACTACCGGTCGTGGCCCCTGGCCGACCGGTCGGCACTAGCCGTTTTCTACCCGTTTTGTGTCCGTTACACCTACTTTTATAAATGGGCTTGGCTCGTTTTGAGGGCAGGAAGAGAGGGTTTTGAGAGCCTATTCCCCACACCTTTTGTACATCATATGAGGCCTCAAAGAGGAGGGTTTCAAGTCATATCCCTTGTGTTTTAAACACAAGTGTGGGCATTCAAATGCAATCTAGAGATGACTTGATTCCTCTCTCAAATCTAGAGGTGAGACACTATTCCATATAGGCATATCCCTTGTCCAAGACCTCTAGAAGACCCTCTAGGTGAATCTCCTAGTTAGATCAAGCCACATATCACATGTAGGAGATTCAACCATCCTCCTATCACCTTGGGCATCTCAAAGGTATCACATGCAAGGTGTTTGATCGAGTGTGGCTGAGGCATTGGCGACGCAACGGCGACACGATCGTGGGAGCAAGGGAAGCTGATTGAAGCACGAGAGGGCGGAGATCAAGCAATCCGAACCGGCGCTATAAAGGGGCTCAATCCGACAAGTAAAGTTGTCTTGTTAGGAGTCCATCCACTCAATTCCCTGCGGGAGTTGAGTGTAGAGTTTATTTGACAAACTCGATCTAGGGTCGTTAGCGGATCCTTGACTGTTAGTCGGCCTAAATTCAGGGACGTCAGTCGTTCCTTGGCTCGTTAGTCGGCCTAAACAAAGTCTCCAAGGGAGAGCCACCAACACAGGTGCAAACGTGTAGGTTGGGAGGAACCTGTAAACTCCTCGGTTGGGTGGATCCGATTTAAAACACCTTGATTGGGAGGAACCAGATTTAAACTCCCCAGTTAATGACGGTGTGCTCAAAGGGGTTGAGTACTTGAACCGGGAGTGGAGTAGACCCTAAAGTCGAACCACTATACATGCTTGTGTTTGTGATTGAATTGAGCACATTAATATCTTAACATTGTTAGTTTAATTGTTTATTACGAATGCTTGATAGGAATGTATGCTAGGCACTAATTAGGCACATCCAGACACAAGATATACTTTCACTAGTTGTGTAGACTTGAGCTCATTGATCCATTCTCATAAGTCTACATAGGTTGCATAGGTTAGGAGCTTGATTAGTTAAATCTTTTGATTACCTATGCATGCTTTAGACTAGGTTGCTTATTGCTTTATCATATGCTAGTCTTGTGATTGGACCCACTTAGGCTTGGAAGCTGAAGTGTTCTTACTTAGTTTGAATTGTTGAATAATATAAGTAGGCGAAAAGAATTTCAAAATAGGTCCTAATCACCCCCTCATATAATTTTAGCCATAATTCTAGTTGCTCTTTAAGCTTCCGCACATATGTGAGTGTCATGTTAGACTACCCAACATACTTTCAAATGGACCATACATAATGTTATTCTCATCATCTCAATGATTTAGACCATTGAACAATGGGCCCCACCTCTATGAACCAAAAGCGGAAGTGAGACCTAACAAAAATTGGCTAAAAGAGAAATAAATAGTTGTCCAAAATTACAAGGGGTATAATCAGAAGCCAAGAAGATCATACAACCAACGTGAGTTTTTGGTCAGGCTCCCATAGTTTTGAACGTCCAAAAATGGCTGCCCGTGTGGTGTATAAGTTGTTATGCCCCACTGATGCGCAATTTAGTAGATGGCCATCTTGACAGCTCCAAGTCCACAGAAGCAAGATGGTACGGCCCTGACCGTGGGGTCCACCTTGATATATGAATTCTATATCTATGCCGTCCATCCGCTTTTTAGATCATTTAAGTGTATGAGCCCAAACTTGAAAAAGATCCAAATCTTAGGTGGACTGTACCATAGCAAACAGTGGGATTGATCATTAAATACTTCTTATAGATCACAAAAGTGTTGGATGGAACTTATATTTGTGGTTTTTGTGACCTTATCAACAGGTTGAATGGAAAAATAAACATTATGGAAACAGTACCTTGGGCTCTAGTAAGTTTTAAACGATGGGGTATTCAATCACTGCTGATTCCTATAGCATGTGTCAGATGACATTTGTATTGCTTCAATTCCTAAGGCCGATACCCTAAAATGATCTGATAAAATGGATAGGATGGCATAGATATAAAATACATACATCAAAGTGGGCCTCACTGGTAAGGGCCGCACTGTCTAGGTGAGGCCGGAGCCATACCTAATCCATTCCCATCCCATGGAACCTTTTCTAGATTGCCCATGATAAAATGCAAATGGCTTGTTTGGTTACAGAATCTAGATTCTCATGAAAACTCAAATTCTAATTTGAAATCCAAAATTGCATAAACTGAATTAGAAACCCACATCCCACATGGAGCTTGTTGCTTGGTTGAAAAATGTGTAATTCAGATTCTGATTAGTTGAAAACTATGGAATCCAACCATTGCTTGCAGCATTGTTCACTTGAGCTTCGGATCCACTTGAGAACTTGACCCTTAGAGAAGCAAGATAGATGACCTGGGTTGGATGGCAAATGAACATTAGATTGAGCACTGGAAGTTTATAATGAAAAATAAACATTATAGTGGGCCGCTCCCATCCAATGGAACCTTTTCTAGGTTGCCCATGATATAATGCTAACTTCTTTTTCCTTCATTTTGATACATCTAGATTGGCATAGAGTGCGTGGTGACCCAATGTTAGAATGCGGTGAGATTTGCTTTGGCTTTAGATGCGGACATTGTTTCTTATCATTGCTGAAGTGTGTTCTGAGAGTGGTAAACTTAAGGGAGCGTTAGCAACAGTCAAACACAAGAGGAGGCATTCATGTGCTTAAGATCGTCCAAATCATGGGACCCACTATAAATGGAATCAAATAGCATTGACGAAATGATCCTCAACATCCCAATGGCGGATGTCAAATGGACTGTCTAAATTAAAACGAAACAACCCAATTCAAAGGGTAACATCAGATGTTGAGATCATCTGAACATAGCCACTTTTGGGATTTGGTAAATTGGCAAAGGCTCACAGTTCCGACTGCATCAGTCAATGTATGTGGATGGCTATCTAATGTCCCCTCTCCAGACTCCGCCTTCGTGGATCTAACTATGGGGCCACTGCGATATATGTGCGTTATATCCTCACCGTCCATCCTTTTTGACAGGCAGGCGGTTTTAGGGCATGATCTCAAAACTGAAGCAGATCCAAATCTCATGTGACTGCACCATAGAAAAGGGTAGCGATTGAATGCCCGCCAGTGAAAAAAATAAATGCCCTTCCTGAGGCCACTGAGTGCTTATTTGCCATCTAACCTGTTGATAAGGTTGCATACACTTGCACAAAGGAATCAGTACAAATATCAACTTGATCCAACACTTTTATGACCGCCGGATCAATTTTTAGTAGTGGGTATTCAATCACCACTGCTTAGTAGTGGTGCAGTCTACTCGAGGTTTCGGTATTCTTCAATTTTGAGCTCATTACCCTAAAATGAGCTGTCAAAATGGATGGAAGACACATCATGTTAGGCCCACATTGGTGGATTTGGGGAAGCGGTTTTCGTGATGAGTCACTCAATACACATAGCTTACTGAGTAAACTCTGTGAGGCCCAGCGTGGTCTATATTTGATCCGCTCTGTCCTACCATTTTACCAGATAATATTATGGGTTGGGCCTAAACTTTAAGTATATCAAAATCTTTAAGTGGACCACACCACAGGAAAAATGTGAATTGAACATCTACCATTGAAAATTCTCAAGGAGCTACAAGAAGTTTTGGATCAAGCAGCTACTATTTGTGTTTTCCCTTCATCAATGTCTTTGGGATCTTATTAACAGGTTGGATGTTTCAACAGTGGAAATCATCATTCCCATTGTTTACTATGGTATGGTCCTAATGAGCTTTGGATATGCTTCAATTTTGGGATCAACTGCTAAAGTGAGCTTAAAAAATAGATGGACGGCATGAATAAACCACATGCCCAACAGAGTACTCAGTACGCGTGGGCAATCTGATTTCGGATTTGGGGATCCACCTAAGCCGTGTCCCCCCTTAGGCTGCATGCAACTCAAACAATAGGTCAATATGAAAGCCCCGTATCTGACGGCTAGGATTGCCTACTCGTTATAGCCTTTTCTTTTTCCTTGTACCGTGTCCCACCAAATAGCACCTGGATTCACCAACCGTACTTCTATCACGTTCATATAAATTCATCCAATAGGTGTTATATCACATGCATTTCCTTCTATCAAAATCTGCGTAGGTCGGTAATTGCTGAGGTACTGACTATGGAAAACGCCCGCTTACCTCACATGGGTACCTACTGTCCTTACTTTTTCTAAAGAGAGTAAATGATTTTGACGTTTTAGAATTTTACCCATTCCATCATGTACAGCACTCTTTTTTTTTTTTGGCCTTGATCCCAAATAGTTGTGTTATGGTCCGCTTGAGCCTTAGAATTTTTGGTAATCATTTCATTCTAATGAGAAAAATCAGAGGAATGGAATCGATGACATATAAACACCACAATGGATCCTACACAAAACTATTGGTGGACACCCCATCCTAACTGTTTCTACAGTGTGGCCCACTTGAGTTTTTCAGGTGAATATAAGGCAATGTACTTGATGGAGAAGATGGATCTCATGAAAGTTCCACCCACATCAATGGTGCCAATTAGCCGTATGTACATAGGTGAGGTTGCCGCGAGGTGCACTCCATTAATACATCTAACATGGACTCAATTGGAAACTCAGGTGGGCCACAACAAGGGAGATAAGTAGAAGTTGCATTGGGAAGGGTCATGGTAGGCCCAAGCTGACCCAAGGCGTAGGATGGCCCAACCCTTGCATGGACCTAGTGTATCAAGCCCGAGCTCATTAATTTTGGTTGCCCCCCAACTCCCCCAAAGATAAAATCCTTACCTGCTACTTGAATTTTCCTTATATATCCCTTGATCAAGTTGGCCACACAAGCACCAAGAAAATAAATATTTTAGGAAAATGGAACCAACAGTTTATACTGAAGAAAGATAGGTTGCCTAATTAAGATTAGAATGAGATATTTATAAGATATAATATGGTGTTATGAGTAAATTTGAGTTGACCTCAAGTCCCAAAGAAAGCCCATGAAGCCCGCTAGCCCACAAGCCTAGGTACAGGTCCTTAGGTTTATGTGCCTAGATCGGGTGCAGAATGCTCAACAACAACGGGAAGAGAGTCGCGGACCAAAGTTGATACGACGATAGTTTAGCCTTAACAAAGGGCATTTTGGATACATCAAAGACAACCCTAATCAAGTTGTCTGTTGACAAGGCCAACGAGCCAAAGGCTCAATCTCAGCCTACACCAGCAGCGAACCGACTTGAGCTATTACCGCCATAAAGGCAGGCAAGAGTCCAGGTACAAGTCAGGAGGAGACGTACATGTTTCCTATTGTTATTTGCGTGATCCTCAACCCCGAGAATCATACCACCCTAACGGACATTTCTCCCATGATCGTAGCCATGATTGTGGTCATTAGCATATCTCCGATTGCTAGTAAATAGAGGGAATTTATTCGTAACAAAGGTACGCATAGCTTATTCACAAGAGTCACCTATCTCTTTTACCATCAGACGCATATAACTGAAGCATTGGAAGATTTATGATCGGTCTTCAACTACTCTCTTAACCTTTCTCGTGCTATGCAGGATCTACCTCTCATATTCAATTGGCTCACCAACAAGAGATCAATGACACGCATCAATCTTAAGTAGTCTTTTGTCCACCTCGCTTGTTGTTAAAAATTAACAACAACACATGGATATATAAAAGTAGGGTACAACTACGGCTAGTCAAGCTAAAATGCCTTGAGCCCAAACCTAACACAAAAATTGATTTCAACATGCATGTGAGGCCCAAAGTTCAGCTCACGAGCCGTGCTAGTAGGTCTAAGCCTGGCCAAGCTTTGGGCTGGTGGGCTAGACCACGAGGAGTCACTTCTCACATAACCTGTGTGTATATTGGCAACTGCCCTCATTACGAGGATGTAGCCTTGCAATCCAGCTTATGAGGCCATTGGCAGCCGCCCTGACCAACACAAGTAGGGCTGCCAATGGACTGGGACTGGGCCAAGCAAAACAAAAGTCTCCAGCCCGGCCCGTACAATAAAGAATCCAGGCTGAAGCGAACCTACGCCTGCCCGTTGACAGCCGTCAAACAACAAATCCAAGCACACGTGTAAGTTCAGACGCATCCACGCGGCAGGTCCTGTGATGAAAGCTCTAGGAGCGGATTAGGTGTTACCCTTACCATGGGGCCCACCTTGATGATGTGTTGTATATCTACGCCGTCCATCCATTTCTCCAATCCATTTTAGGTCGGGATCCCCAAAAGTATGCAGGTCCAAATCTCAGGTGGGCCACACCACAATGAAACAGTGGTGATTGAGTGACTCACCATTAAAAATTCCAGAGGGCCCATCGTAAGGTTTTCTTAATATTTATTTGCAATCCAACCTGTTGATAATGTCAATAAGATCTGGATGAAGAGGACAGTACAAAGATCAGCTTCATCAAAAACTTTTGTGGCCGATAATAAAACTTTTAATAGTCATTCATCACTGAATCTAGTGGTAAGGTCCACCTGAGAATTTGATCTTCTTAAATTTTGGGATCACATCATAAAATTAGATGATGGACGGCATGGATATACAGAAAATACATCAAGGTGGGCCCCAAACGGTTAGGGTAACACCCACTAAGGTGTGACCGGGCAACAGCTAATCTGCTTCCGAAAGCTCTTCAGTAGACTTCCAAATTTCTGGGTCCAATCATCAAGTGGAGGAAAAGATGGACGGCTAAGAAAATGAATCACCGAAGATCCACATTCAAAGGGAAATGTTCAATCCATCTAGTGGCCCAGCTCAGACGCATGCATGGAACAAGCTCCCACAATCGACGGCTGTGATCTCGATCCTGCTTTCGGCACGTGTAAAGCTGCAAATAGCTTTGCGTCGAGGCAACTCTTATGGAGACAACCGCAACGCGGGGCTGCGTGCTTTTATCCTCTCTCCCTTCTTTTACCCAAACGAGAGCTCCGGAGCCCTAGGTCTTCAAGATCCCCTCTTCCTACGAGTCGCTGCTCTAGATAGATTCAAGATCAAGGCGATTTCCTTAAACCAGATGCCAGCAACGAGCCTGTTCTCTTCTCCCTTCGGCACTTCTCCACGGATCGGTACCTACGTTCCAGATCCGGTAATCTCCTTTCATCGATTATTTCATATTGCTGTTCTACATTCAAATTCACGATCTGATCCATTGCCTATATAATGTGAATAAGGAAACCACTCCTTTGGTGGATGTTGTATCGATTTCGCGTAATCTTAATTAGGGTTTTATTTTTTGGTAAGCATTAGAGGGCTCCATGATCTCCCTTCTAGGGTTTCGTTTCTAGTCTTCTCACTACGTGTTTTTTCCTGGATTTCTGAGGTTTTCCTTATCTTTGTTTCATCATATTCTTTTCTCCCTGTTTTTCTTTTTGGATTCTGTAAGTTTTCCAGTCAGAATTGTAACCGTGTTTTTCCTTGACTCGTAGATCGTAGTAAAATCAATATTGTCTTCACCTGTATGTTTGTTTTTTTGTTAGGGCTTTGTTTCTGACTATTTCTGTGATCTTCAGTGAAAATTTTATTCACATATTGCTTCAATTGATGGCAATATCAACACGGTTTGTGTTTGTTATTTTTCTGATTGTCAGGGTTTTGTTTTCAATGTTTGAGTACTTAAAAACCTTTCCCATCATAGATTTCTTGGTGCTTGCATTGGGTCATCTTCATATCTTGCTCCTATGAATTGTGTGCAATTGAGTTTTTTTTTTTTTTTACTGCTTGAGGGCATGAAAAGTATTCTGCAATTTCACTTGCAGATATGCGATGACAACAGAGAAGACAACTAAAATCTGCCTGGGCTTTGGGTGAATGGACTAGTGTCGTGGGTTTTCCCCTCCCCATGCTTTACCTGATGTGCTTGGTTTGCGGGCATCCGCAGGGAATAGTCTCCCCTTAGAAAGGGGGGGAGACCCCATCGTCATTAAAAAAAAGAGAGAGAAAACTAGATCAAGGCAAAAACAATAAAACCACAGCCTAGTATTCAACTGAGCTTTACAAATTCAAAAGTTTTACACTGTCATGCGACTGTCCAAGTTTCCGAGTACTTGATTGAGTTGTTTACATGTTTACCATTCATTACTAATTGAGTATTCTGAGCACTTGTCGGAGCTCCTCTCTCTCTCTCTCTATATATATATATATATGTATGTATGTGTGTGTGTACATACATACATATGCATACAATATATTCATACATGCATATTTATGCATATATATGTGTATACACACACACACACATGTGCACACACAGATGTATGTATGAGCACTTTTCATCTTCTAGACTTCTAGGTTTAGAAGCTCTAGCAAACACCACAATTTGACCCGAGTTATGGTCGGCTGAAGTGGACTTGGTGATTTGTTTTTTCCCGAGTACTCGCATGAGTTTTGAGTTCCTACTGGCATCTGATTGCACATTGTTGTCCAATATTGATTTTGGTGCTGACTGCATTTATGACAGTCAATAGAAATCTCTTCTAGGATTTTCACCGCATTTTCTGCATATGACAAGGTTCTTATTTTTGGAAAGCAATGTTGCAAGAGAAGCCTCTTGAAATGATGGTTTCTAATGTTTTGTTTCTGTTGTTCAGGTCCCATGTGGGGAGCTCTTACAACAGATGGTTTTCTCAACTCGTTGCAGCAGCATTACCGACTTCCAGGAGGTAGAAACCCAGTCAGAAGAATATGACTGTTGTTTTCTCTCAGGAAAGAGGGTAAAGACACTGGTCACAAGTACACCTGATTTGGAAGCATATATGTGTATAGGGGAGATTGGTGATGTTTCCTCTCCTATACATCAACGCATGGAAGGCTGCTCGTCATATGGGTATTGACTGTTGCCAGTTATAAGAAATTCACAATTTTTGTGAAGAAGTTTCACGTAGCATCCACTTATGGCTGATACTCAACTTCTCTGTTTGTGTTTCTTGCTTTGGTGTGTTCTTGTCATGCTCAGGTGCTCATCGAATGCGTATGATCCTTCGACCAGCTGCAATCCACTTGAAGCAGGCTCACATGTTGCAATGGAAGGGACTTGCCAATCTGCAAATAATAGTGGTGATGTTGCTAACCTGTGCAATATTGGTGGAAATGCATGCCAGGAAAATAGTTATGCTGGATATACTCAAGCTATCATTGTGAGTGGATGGATGTATGTCAATGAATGTGGGCAGATGTGTGGACCGTACATTCAAGAACAGCTATATGAGGGTTTATCTACAGGATTCTTACCTGAGGAGCTTCATGTATATCCTGTTGTAAATGGGAATCTTGCCAATCCAGTACCCTTGAAATACTTTAAGCAGTTCCCTGGTCATGTAGCTACGGGTTTTGCATATTTGGCTGCAACCTTTCCAACCACAGTTATGAGTGGCGCTGGTGAACCTGCAAACCACTTAACTTCTTGCGGTGGAGACTCGGTGTCAGCATCCCACAAAGAAGGGGGGTTTGCCCATTATGCTGTTCCAGCTTTGGTTAATTCAAAATCACAGCCAGAACCATTGACCACTCGCTGTTACAGTTCTGAACTACAAAATGGAAAAACTGAAGCAACCAGCTGGGCTTCACCTGGTCTGCCTCTGGTAGTACACTTCAATCCCCAATCCCTATCAATTAATAATAAAAAACAAAAATATCATTGTTTTGATTCAAGATATATCTTTTGACGTTTTTTTCATGTCATAGTGAGTGAACAATATCCGAATCTCTTGTACGATATCCTGCGCTTATGAATGGATTCTTTCTAAAACAGTTGCAATCAAGTGAAGAGTCATGTTGGTTGTTTGAGGATGGGGATGGGAGAAGACATGGACCGCATTCTTTCGCAGAACTTCATTTTTGGCATCGTAGTGGCTACCTTCATGATTCATTGATGGTAAGGTTCAAGAAACACAGTTGCTGTCTAACTGAGCTCTTGTGAACATTTTTAGGGTCAATATGTTGAACCAACAAAAATCAAGAGTGGGTCACATTCTTTCTCTTTTTTGGTGGATCAGTTAGCAATAAAAAGTGTGCATCAATTGAATTAATAAAGACATTGAAGATGAGATTAAAGAAGACCATGTAACTTGTTCCACATGGTTCTTAGAACTTGCAATGATTGTGGGATGGAAGAAATAACGAACCTGGGATATAGCATGTTCTTGGTGGTGCCTCCATCTGTAAAACGGCTCGCTGCAGTCTGTTCTGTGATGGGACAGCCTTTTGTAGCCTTGCAACTGTCTTGCTCCTGGTGCATCATGTGTGTTTTGAACTTTTTCCCATATGTCTGTGTTAATGATGAAACAGTTTTATTTTGCTCAAATCACATGAGTTTCATCAATTCATATCACTGTATACACAATCACCTTTCTCATTTGTTTCCTAGGTGTCCTATTGCAATTTCTTGATTGATAAATGATAAGCTTGATTATTTAGGGTAGAGGTTTTGAATATCTACCAAAGGGTAGTGCTAATGTGTATTATGGTCATGTTATAGTACGTCACATGTTTGAGGGGAGTCAGACTTGTGCAGTGTCATAGGAATCTTGTGTTGGAGTTGTTTATATCTGCAGTGCAAATCCTGATTGGGTGGTTGATAGTTTCTGTCTAGGTGTTTGATACTTGTTTTGACCTTAGTTGCATGATCCTTCTAACTAGATGCACTTTCGCTTCTGACTCACACTCCACTCCCTCTTGTTTATACTCGATAACATTTTAAACAGGCCCTTCGGCCTTCTCCCATTCCTGCACCTGAATCTGTTGTGTTGATGCTTCATATGATTATTGTTGTGCAGAGAGGATTCGAGGACAGTGACTATCCTGTTATTCCCACTTTAGCAAGAGCACTGGCTAGATGATTTTGCATCCCTTGGGCTTCAGAATGAGTTATTTTACAAGGATGCCTAGCTTTAGAATTTTGTAAAGCATAAAGAAGAGTATTTACAGAATGCTAACTTATGATGTTGTTTGCCTTTCACTTCATCAATGCTCGTCTGACATTTATCATATGTATCATTTAAAGTTTTTTTTTTTCTAATGAGAAGGTCACTCAGAATTATACTAGGGTTTCTCTTGTTTTAAGAAAGAGCATACTTACATGTCAAGACTCTTTCTTTATAGTTATGATGGTTATTTGAATAATAATTATTTTCTTCGGGGTTTAAAGCATGAGTTGTTTCTCTTTTGGCATGCATTACCTAAGGTAGAAGAAGAGTGGGGGACTGTTGATCCATTCACAACCCTTTATTTTTTGTTTTCCGTTGCATCTGTGAAGAAATGTTCTAGTTTGATCTTCCAGAAAAGGGTAGTTGCAAAGGCCTAAAAGTAGTAAAAGTAGGTTAGCGTAATCATCCCCAAAATCTTCAGAGGATCTTCAAAATCAGTAATAATAATCATCAAAATCAACAACTGTAATTTTTCAAAAATGGTAAAGTTAGTTTCTAAAATTCATCTCCCAAAACTAGCGGTAAACATACCAAAATTCAGCTTGCATTGGGCCCCATGATGGGCCTTGGGTGTACATCAGATAATCAAAAATTTAGGAGGTGAGCATCTCGGATTCCAACCCCCATGGGTGGTGGAAGTTGAATTTTAGTGGGAGCTTTATGGGGAACCTTGTCAACTCTGGAAATGGACTGATCCACAACTAAGAAAGGGAGTTTAAGTTGGTCTTCTATGGCCCTGTGGGCGTCGCTTTGAATCCACCCGGCTGCTAGCGTCTACAGTGGGTTATTGCTATTTATTGAGAACTTCGGTGTTCTTGTTATTGTAGAAGTCAACTCCATTGCTTGGGCTTCCAGAACATGCTCAGAAGTTGGGTTCCCCGCCTTTTCTTTGGTAATATATTGTAAATTACAGGCTTTACAGGCATTAAAAAACAAATTGGAGCAGGATCACTTCTTTCTAGTACAGTGGATTGCTTTTACAATCCATACCTCTGCTTCTCAAGTATAATTCTTGTTTGGAAACCCTGTAGCTATCAATTAGCTAGCAGCGAGCAATAAAGTTGGGGGTTCATGAAAGAGAGTAAGAGAGTGCCTCCAAAATATCGAACGGCTCTATTGTATCAAAGATCTACCTGATGCCTGACACCAATAGAAAGAGAGTCATCTTCATACAGGTGTTGATCTGAAAGGGAATCTCTTACATCCACCAAGCAGTGCATCAACTCACGCAAGAGAGCCGGTGAATGCTAATACAGCCACCCATAGCTTATCTTATAATGCACATCAGAATTCGGCACGCCATAGCAAGTACCACAAAGAACAAACCAAATCAATGCAAAACAATTAATGTAGATGCTCTCTTCATAAAATTTGTTCATAATATGTTCGTTAGCCACATCAACTTCTGTTGAACCTTATGTAAATTCTTCAGTTATTAGTCTATGATTCACACGTTTTTTGTCCAACCATGTTGACTTTCATGCTGTTCTTATTTTGCTAGTGTTTGCTTGGTTTGGGCCGATATGTCACTTCACATTCATGATTAGTTCTTTTTATTGGTTTTATTAGATATGTCATGTGGATAACAAGGTTGGGCCCATTACTCTCGCATCTATAATAAATGGATGGACCACAGATGGACCAGGGTGTTCTGCTGCAGACGAGAATAAATGCAATGATAGCAGTTCTCTTCTTGGTTTCATTGCCAATATATCAGAAGAAGTCTGTGTTCAACTGCATTCTGGGATTATGAAAGCAGCCCGTCGGGTGGTCCTTGACGAAATAATTAGTAGCATCATACCTGAATTTGTTGCCTCGAAGAAAGCTCAGAAACATCTGAAACCTGACCCAGGGAATCAAACTGTCAAGACTCGCTCTTTGGCGGACAAAAGGGTAATGCATGCATTAGTCTAGAAGTCAATATGCTGTAACCCTTCTATTGGAAACTGACCTTTTGTTCCTTGTTGCTGCTACAGTTGGAGCCTGTTAGGAAGAGGAAAAATTGTGCCGCTTTTGGGAGTATTGTTGCTGTCAACTGCTCTGCTTCTGCCCAATCAACTTCTATTAATGAGATTCATACGAAGTCTCCAGCACCTATAAAGTCTGTTGGGAACAGAGAGATTTTTTGTGAAGTGTTTTCAAAAGCACGTAAAATGTTTTTTGATGCTTGTATGGAAGTATTGTGGAATGCTGTCTTTTATGAGCCTATAGCTGACTACTCTCGTGCCTGGCGTAAAAGAAAACGTTGGTCTGGGGATGCTGTTTTGCCAGTTCCAATCCCTGCTGTTGAACATGATATGCTGCAGAAAAAACCTATTTGCGTGAGTGGGGATCTAACTCTTGAAAAGGTATGTTTTCTGTTTACTTGAATAAGAAAGTAGCCTATAATTGATCATGCTGTTCCTCAAGTATCTGGGGATCATATTTCGATGGTTTATTTGAATGGGAAATTAGCATAGTAATCGATCATGCTGTGCCTCAACTATTTATGATTGTATTTCAATGGTTTTTCATTTCAGGTGGACCTTGAACCACCGTCTGAAGTGGAGTGCCCTCCTGGTTTTGGACCAATAAAAGACTTCAATGGCTCTGCGTCTTCCCTAAAAGAATTTGGGCCATCTTCTTTTGCTGGAGTAAATTCTCCTGAACAGATTACCCTCTCACATTCCAATCAGATTCTCAGTGACATAAAATATATCCAAGACTGTGTAGAAAATGCACTATATTCATCACTGGAGTTGTCTTTGTTTGAATATGTTGAGGAGGTAATAAAGACAGAAATGACAAAGTTGTTCAATTCTGCACCTCAGGATGAAGTGAACGAGGTAATCGCTTTAAGCCTGTGATAAATTAGTTTTGGCCGAGGCATTATTCTTATCACCCGCATGAGTTTAATATTATATTCGGCAATGACATTATAGGGCATTTGTTCGTGACTTCTTGTTAGTGCTAATCAGTTGTAATTTCTTTTCTTGTGGTTGAGTTTTAATATATGTCTAGGATTCTTCTGAATACAGGATGCTATCAATGCTGAGAACTCTTGCAAATCAGTATCTGTCTATCCCCGCTCAGATGGATATCGTTCTCCTGATGTGGGTGTTGAGGTGGAGAATATTGTACCTTTTGATGTCCAAGAACCAATGCCTTCACCAAGATCCTTCCTGAATTCGACCACTTCCAAGCCACAAAGTTATTTCTCAACGCGTGTGGCAATTGCTTTTGAAAAATTTGCTTTACCCATGGTGGGTGAGGTATATGACCAAGAGTTTGATGAGCCACCACCCCCTGGACTTGAAGAGGAATCTAGACCACTCAATCTACTTCATCATAACAAATTCCGACCATTGAAATCAAATGAGAATACTTCTAAGATTGGCGAATATGTTGCCTTGGCTCTGTGCAGACAGAAATTGCATGACGATGTGCTTAGTGAATGGAGAGCTTCTCTCCTTGATGCTGCTCTTCGTGGTTGCTTCCTGTCATGGTCCGCTCTGCGGGAACACAACGAGTCTGATGCAGCTGAAGTCTCCAATAAGAGACAATGTTTGAACAATATATGTGAGGTATTGTTATTTTCCTTAATGCGTTAATGCCTTCTGCCTTTCCTATGCGTATTCTTGTGCCTCCTTTCTGTCATTCTGGTGAGTTACGTTATTGTTGTGGTAGTTTCACTGTTGATGTTCTGAAAATTTGAAAATTTTAAAAAAATATTTATTTTCTTGGGCACATTTTTATGTGTTTCAGGGACAGGCAATTAATATCAGCAAAGGGAAAAACTCTGATTCTCTGGCCGTACTGGAAAAGCTTAAAGAAAGATCGAGGAGTTGTCACAGTTCCGTATCATCAGATGTATCTTTAGTGAGTGGTAAATTTACATATTTCCGCAAGAAAAAACGGTTAGCGAGGAAAAAAATAGGGTCCCTGTCTCAATGCATGGGTTTAGAGGAAGCTGTGATCACAAAGCATACTGCTGAAAAGTCAGGAGATCAAGAAATGTCTGTTACTGTGTCCGAGTTGACGGAGATGGAAAGCGCAGATGGAGATCTTCCAGATCCAGAAAGAAATTTAGTTAAAGGTAAAGGGGAAACCCTAGTGAACAGTGTTTCTTTGCATGACACTGAAATTAAGTTGCCTGATGATTGCTTGTTGGCAAGGAAAGCAAGTACTCGTACATCGAGGAAGATCACTTCTGATTGTCAAGGTATGTTTATCACCTTTATACAGTGCAAATAATATTCGCGAACAATGATCTCTCAAAAATGTGAATCATGTAAATGCAGGCAGGCAGGATGTCCCGAGACTCTCCACAGATGATAGAAAATACAGAATAGAAGGGGTTTCAGTTTCAGACCAGGATTCTGACAAAATTGAGAAAGCCGTGGATAGCAATGGCTCTGCCTCGACAAGCCATGAGATTTCACTTTGTAAGCAGTTCTGTTCTTCATTTTTTTTGCCGATAAGTTATAATGCTCCTAGTTGAATCAGTTTATTAAGCCCAGAACACATTTCTTTCCAAGCTATGAAACTACAATTGCCCAACAAAAGTGATTCTTTAAAATCACAAGCAATCCATGATGTTCTCGAACAAATAGATGGATTAAATTGTTGATCAGATCTATTTGTGTCAATGATCTTGACCATCCATATTAAGGACCATTGATCGAATGAATGTTATTTTTTAGGATTGGTGTGATGCTTGCATGGCTGCCAATGAAATGTGAGTTGAACCTAGTTAACATTTAGATCAATGGTTGGACAGTCGAAATGTCCTAATGCAACTACATGCAGCTTGGAGCACTATAGCTGATAATGTGTGTGTGCGTGCGCCTGTGGATCTGGGTGTGCATGTGGACCTGCATGTGTGTGGTTGTATTGTGCATGTGTGCGTGTGCATGCTTGCTCTGCAGTTCTCCCTTCCAAATTAAACTGTCTATGCTGTAATTATGTTTTCATTTTTCCTCTTTTCATATTTAAAGCAACAAAGCTATCTCGTCAGAAAAGGAAGGTTGCTTGTGATGACATGCCATCATCTCTCCCTGCAAAAACTTTGAAACCGTCCCATGTAAGTGCTGCTAAGAAGGTGAAATGTAGACCAATAACTGCACAGAAGGTCAAGCCTAGTAAGTTCAGAACAGCAAATCCAAGCCCCAAGTCAGATGGCTGTGCTCGAACATCCATCAATGGCTGGGAATGGCATCGTTGGTCGCGGAGTGCACGTCCTGCAGACAGAGCTCGTGTGAGGGGAACCCACTTTGTTTACCCTCAATATTTAGGTTGCGAAATTAATTCAGCCCAGTGTTCAAATGCCAAGGGACTTTCTGCAAGAACAAACAGAGTTAAGCTCCGAAACCTACTAGCTGCTGCAGAAGGTGCTGAACTGCTCAAATCCACTCAGTTGAAGGTAAGCAAGTCACGATTTTGAGTTATAGGGTCTTTTTTACTTTTTGTTTGCTTGGGCTGTCAGTTTGAGACATTCCGTTGTTTCTTTCCAGGCAAGGAAGAAGCACCTACGCTTCCAAAGAAGCAAGATTCATGATTGGGGCCTTGTTGCCCTTGAATCCATTGAGGCCGAGGACTTCGTAATTGAATATGTCGGTGAACTGATTCGTCCTCGGGTAAGCTCCTTTATTTCATCCCTTTTTTTGCAGTTTTTTTTTTCCTGCTTCTTGTATGATATTTTGTTGAAATAGCATAATGGTATGATTTCTTCATGTTGTTCTGTTGTTTTGTTTGGTATTTGCCTTTCATTTTGCTGCTTAGTTAATTTATCGGATTTCCTTTTTTTTTTTTTTATATATATACATACATATATATGTATATATATATATTTAACAGATATCGGACATACGTGAACGGCAATATGAAAAGATGGGAATTGGAAGCAGTTACCTTTTTAGATTGGATGATGGTTATGTGGTAGGTGCATCTTTCCCTGTCTGGTTTCCACTTGATTGTTTTTTTTTAATTAAAATTTTGTTCATTTTATGGGCCTCTCTCTCTCCATCTCTCTCTCTCTCTCCCCTCCTGTTTTCCTTTTGGAATGTGTAATTTATTAAAGAACAATTAGGAGGAGATAGAACTTGCCAATATAAGGACCATGATGTTAGTCGATTTATCAAAGGGCTGTATGGATGCGTTGGGATTTGGAATTGGGCTTAGTGAATGGCTGCAGTTAGATTATGATCTTTTGCTTTGGAAGATTATATAACTATATATACATGTAAAATGCGTTTCAAAAGAAAAAAATGCATGTAAATGACTCTTTTGTGGATTATAGAATGGAGAATTGAAGTTCTTATGCATAGACATGACCCTTCTAACCAGGTGCCGCTCCCTGCTTTGAATTTTTGCCTCCACTTGGCTGTCTATACTTTGTAATGTTTTGAAATAGTTGCTTCCCTGCTGCTGCGCTCGAATCTTTTGCTGCTTTGCATCGCACTTTGTGCAACTAGATTCTTTTTCTTGAGGAGCGATTCGTCAAAACTTATTGGTTGTGATGCTCAATACACATGTTTCAGTGCTATTTATGCTCAGAAAATTTTTGATGCCTTTTATTTGATAAGAATGATGCTAACTGTTATTGGATGGCATTATGCTATCCAATTCATGTTTGAAGATCTAAATATGCGAATCTAGTAATTTATTTTCAAAATTATGATGTTCATCTTTCTCGAATTATTGAAATTGAGATTGGGGGCTGGTTGGGACCATCCAGCGGTGACTGTCGCACGTGTCAAGGAATGGACCCGGACTTTTCAATGCCTCTGAGATAAATAGTAAACAATCACTTTCAACAAACATCCATGGCATGTAATTGCAGATGATCTTTTAAACCTTTCAACACTGTTCCATTTTGAATCTTGGATTCTTATGGAGCTCAGATGGTTACCCATGTTGGCATGTCCAATGGAATTGATTGGATCACTCCACTTCCTAAATGAAGCTTTGAAAAAGACAGTTGAAAAGTTGGCACCACCCTTTGATGCTCGTCCACTTCAAAGCATCACCCTCTGATGCTTGTTTCATCACCAACTCAATTCATTCCATTTTGAGTGGGTGGTGAAATAAAAGCTTTGAAAAGTCAGCACCTTTGATGCTTGTCCACTTCATTGATTTTTTTTGGTAATAAATCAAACATATAACCTTTTGGATTTACACTGCCATGACTGATGACTTTAAGAGGCAGTTGGGGGCCTCTGTTCATTCCATCACTAATTTTCTATTACTCATCTGCCTTCTGCCACAAACTCCCAATTGTGATTCAAATATTGCATATTGTAATACCAAAACTCCTTTTCTGACCATGGCTTAGTGAATTCATCATGGCCTGGTCCAGCTATTTGGGGTCTACTCTTCAAATCCCTATTGGACATGGATTTTGTTTTTTGAATGGTATGATAATTTGATAGAACTCTGAATCTCAGGGTTCAATTCCTTTCAAGTTTGATCTGATTGTTGGGACTAAAAGTGTTTTGTTCCAATGGTGAAGTTCATTTAGAGTGGTAGGTTGGAAGGTGTTTTGCCTTCCACTCAAACTTAAGATGTTAATATTGAAACTAAAGGAGTGGAGAAGATACAACATTGGTTTAGAACGGCAGTTCGACTTGAAATTGGAGTTAAAAAAGAAGGCTATGGCAGAGACAAAATGGTGACAAAGGTCTGGAGAGGCATCGCTGCAAGAAGATGATAAAATCATAAAATTTGTAATGGTTTGTAGTGCAAGGAGGAGGAGGAAGGCAACATGATCATCAATTTGGAGGTGGGAAGAGAAAGGGGTGGAGGGTCTCTGAAGAGATCTAAAGAACTGTTATCAACTTTTTATCTGGACTTGTTGTCAGCGGAGAATTGAGTTTGGCCAAAGCTTGATAATCTTCTTTTCAACAGGTTTTTGAGGAAGCAACAGATATGTTAGAAAGGCCATTTAAGGAAGAGGAAGATAAAGAGGCTATAGTCCATATGGTTAAGGAAGAGGAAGTGGTTAAAGATGATATGCTTAGCTTAGAATTTATGAAAGGGGGGTTACATCCAAATAGTTGGGGGTCTCATGTATTGCACTTGCGTCCAAGAAGAAGGGAGCCTAGAGACTAAAGGACTTTACACCAATCACCCTCATGGGAAGTCCCTACAATTTTTTTGCTGAAGTCCTTGCTTGAAGGATGTGTAAGGTTCTAGATGGGTCAATTTTTTGGTCATAGGGAACTTCCATTTATGGCAGGTGTGTTTTTGGTAGGGCTCTTATTGCTCGCGAGTGTATTGATTCCATATACAAGGAAGTAAGGAATTATTTGCATGTTTCATTTGTGGAAGTGATGATTATGTGGATTTAGGCTTCTTGAAATTTATGCTGTGGAGACGTGGCTTTGGTGTGAATTGGATGAATGCTTGCGCGTGTTTTTATGTTTTCGCTATCATTATTAATGGATTTCTTCATGGTTTTTCTAGAAGTTTGAGGGGTCTTTGTCAAGGCAACCTTTATGGCTTTACCCCCATTCTTGTTTGTGGTGGGTTGCGGAAGCTTGGAGTTAGAGGTTAGCAAAAAGCAAGTGATGAAGTGTTAGTTAATGGCTTATTAGTGCAAAATGTTGATTTTCAATATAGTTTTCCGATGATAGGCTTCTTTTCTAACGCAAATAATCTAGTGATGGATAGCTCGCGTAAAGTGGTAACTTGTTTCGAACCATTTCGGGTCTCATGATCATGATCATCACCATCATCAAGGCCTTATACCAAACCAATTGAGCTCAGCTACATGAATCTCATTGCGTCGTTCCACTCTTTAATGGAGCATATCCTTAGTTAAAGCATAGGCCCTCAAGTCCTTTTATTACTACCTCCACTCACGTCCTTTTGGGTCGTCCTTATGCCCTTTTAGAGCATTCAACTTGAACTGGCTCACTCCTCGCTGCTATAATTCTTTGTCTTTGTCTCACATGGCCAAACCATCTAGGTCTACTTTCCCTCATCTTATTGCCTATTGGTGCTACTCCTAAGTTCCCTCGAATGCATTATTCATAGTTTTATCCTTGTCTTGCCACGCATCCATCTCAACATCCCCCCTGCGCTATGCTCATTCTATGAACACGTTGTTCCTTGATTGCCCAACAGTTTGGCCACAAGATAAATATTCAAAAAGTGAAATGATGGGGATAGACAAAGTGATGATGAGATTGCTATGTTGGTTAGGAGTTTTGGGTGTATGATTAACAAACTTTTTTCTTTGGTATGCATCAATGGGAAGGAAGCTCTCTACTTGGAAAAGAAGGTATCGATCCTTTGGATGACGTATGACCCTCATTAGTTTGGTCCTTCAAAAATTTTCCGTGTATTTCATGTCTTTATTTCAATGCTAAACAAGCATTGTTCAAATATTTGGAAAATTCAAGGTGGTTTTCTTTGGCATTGTGTGGGTGATAAGCACAAGTTTCACCTCTGCTTGTTTGGGGAGAGGTGTGTAAGCCGAGAAAGGGAGGAGGGACAATAATAAGATCATTGAAACATATGAACATGGCACTAGTACTCTAGTAGGGAAGTGGCTATGGAGATTTGGGATGGAATTAGACAGGTAGTTTAAGTAGGTGATGCTAGAGATCGTTAGGCTTCAAGTATGTAGAAAGTGGCGTGTAGAGTGGAGTCGGAATTTCCGAAGGCACTTCTGGTGGAAGTTGAAGATGGATCACTGTTTTGGGTTTGGGAGGATATTTGATGTGATAATGAGGCCTTATCCAATGTTTTTCCCTGATCATAGTACGTGGCTTGTTGAAAAATGAATTATGATGTGAAAATGAGGCCTCACGCAACGTTTTTCCTTGATTAGAGCACGTGGCTTGTTGAAAAAGGAATTATGGTCTCTCAAGTAAAAAAAACTTTCAATAAAGTTGGAGGGTTAGAAAGAACTTAAGGCCTGTTTAGACACACTTTCGCAAAAGGGTGTTTCCGTGAAACGAATTTTCACACCTTTTTATAAACTCGATGGAAACCAATCAAGTTTTCGTCGAGTCAGCTTTCTAGCGTCTATTTTGCTAAGCTGAGGATGAGATGGGGTTTGTGAAAGTGCATCCAAATGCACAATGCGAACTGATGTTTGGCTCAAAATGTCATTTAGGCATCAAACAACCCTTATGAGGTTGCATCCAAAGGGGCCGTTAACTGATGAGGAGATTGTGGAAGTCGTTAGCATGATGGCTAAGCTGAATGGTCATGTACCCAGGGGAGAGAGGATGCATGACATTGGAGCCTTGAAAGGGGATGGACCTCCGCTAAAGTTCTATGCCATGTTATTGGGAGAAACAAACAAATAGGTATGGCTCCAACCATGTTTATTTAGAGGCATCTCGGCCTGCCGCGAGTGGTGGTTTTTGGTGGTTGATGGGGGGGAGGTCATGCCTTTTACAAAATAAAGAACAAACATATTATCCTTCTTGATACTTGTATCATTTGCATTCATGACAAGGAGACAGTGGATCATCTGTTCATCCATTGTGAGTCAGTAGATAATTAAGGTGCGGTGGAGGTTAGTCTCTTTTGGGATGGATTCGGCAATCCTAGGATGCATGCAAGCTTATTATTGTTATTTTCTTCAAGATTGGCAGGGGGTTCATTCTGGTAGTGTGAAGGAGAAGAATCTTGTAGCGTCTTTCCTTGCTTAGGGATTTATGGCCAATATGGAAGGAATGCAACAATAAAACTTTCTATAATAGTGCCGATTCATCGGAGATGGTTATTCCTAAGGTTAGGAATTGAGTCATTACCAGGGTTTAGGGGCTAAATGTATTTTAGGGTTGTTAGAGATTTTTCTTGATGTTTGGAAGAGGTGGCTTTGGGCCTAATCATCATCCATGCCCTTTGTATGGCATTGTTATCATTAAAAAAAAAGTTCATGAAAGGGATGAAACACGAGAATGGTAGGAAGAAGGGTTAGATGATGGGAAATCATCGGCCTCCTCAAGGCCCATTTGGACACACCCTTGATGCCTAAACTGCGTTTTGAGCCAAACACTAGTTTGCGTTGTGTGTTTGGATGCACTTTTGCAAACCTTGTCTCATCCCCCGCTTGACAAAATAGGCGCTAAAAAGCTGATTCGTCGAAAATCAATTGGATTGGTTTTGATTGAGTAGACCGAAGCATGCGTGAAAACCCCTTTTGCGGAAACCCCCTTTTGCAGAAGTGTGTCCAAACAGGCCCTAAAGATTCCTCCTGAAGCAACAGTTCAAAGAGTGGTGAACTCTCTTAGGCTTCATGCCATCGATGTTTTTTATTTACTACTGAAAGTCCTGTTGTTGAATTCCTTCCAAATGCAAACATACATGAGAAGACCACTTCTCCCACCATCACTACACTGGTCTCAAGCTTGGAGCAATGCTGCTACCAACCTTGGCATCACCCATGCCATTTCAAAGGACCAACATGAAGTTCACCTGGTGTCATGTTCTACATCCGCACTGCTCAGAAGGTGGGCTCCACTGTGAAGATCACCTGGTTGAAAATTCAGAACATTCAGTAGGCCAGCCATAAATTATGCTGATTCAGACAGTTGTTAGGTCCGATTTAAACCTTTCATTGTTTTTACACAAGGTAACCTGCCTAATGAGTGGACTAGATTGATTTTTGCGCCATGTGGTCTTCATGGCAGAACCACCTTTTATACGACTCAGGTGTCCAACACTCACGTGTTGGCACATGAATTGGCTTGTTCTTAAGCTAACCTACAAACTGTCTGTAGGTGACGATTAAACTTAAAAATACGGATTCTTCTCTTTCCTTTGATTTTGAGTATCAACATTGAGGTGTACGAAAGAGAGTTCTCACCATTGACAATCTTCAAAGAAGATCTATGATCCTTCTCAACATATGTTTGATGTGGATGAAGGATGCGGAATTGGTCAACCATCTCTTTATTCATTGCAAGGCTCTTGCGGAAGAGTGGAACTGCCTCTTCTTTTCTTCTGATGTGTCTTGGGTAATGCTAGAGTCAGTTGAGGCGCTTCTCTTGGGTTGGCACGGTGTGAGAATCGGGAAACAAAAAACTGCTGTATGAAGGATGTCTATTCTTGTTATCTGGTGGGCTCTTTTGGGGGGAAGAAATGGTAGATGCTTCTGTAACGTCTCTAGCAAGGAAGCAGGATATTCTTGTAAGGGCTATATCTTTTGTTAGGGAATGGGCTTCAAATGTAACTGCCTTAAAAGGAATGTAATTTTGCTCTTCTGCTTTCTTCGTAGTTTGTGGCACCAGCTCAGCACCTTTTCCAATAAAATTCCTTGTTTCCCTCCAAAAAAAAGAAAAAAAAAAACATTGAGGTTTAAGGCATGAGCCTTTTACTTCATGAGCTAGGGAGGGAGCATGAACTTCTCATGACAAATGCCCTGGATTTGACTTCTGCATGAGATTTGAGCCAAATGCTTCAAGGACATCACTCAGATGGGGCACCTATCACATCTCTTCCATAGTCGGTGATCAGTGCCATCAAGGATCTGATTTTCTCAGCCATTATTCGATGGCACATCATGGATTGGCAATCAATGGATTTTTCTTTTCTTTTTCATTTTTTATTTGTTTAATGTCTCTTACCATGTTACTTGTTTCATATTTTTTGAACATTGATACAATCACATTGTTTGTTGATTAGGAATAAATAATCTAACATAAAACATTGGATATCTTCTTTATAGCCTTGTCCCAGTTATCATAAAACAGTAATATACAAGCCGTGAGGTTCGTGTGAGCATGAGGCTTGTAAGATCTTGACATGGATTCTTGTGGGCTAAGTTAATAGGCATGGTTTTCATTGTTTTGGAAGCACATATTTATTTGCATGTGGAATTTTGCGATTGGAATGTATTAGTGGAAGCTTTGTTGGAATGTGTATGGACTCGTGTGTACAAAGAGTATTACATCTGGATGCTGGCATAATTATTTCTCGTCTTATTTATTTTTGAACATTAATTCCCTCAAATGCATATTCAACCGTTTCCTCCCTCGAAAGTACTTGATCCAATGCATATTCAACTGTTCATCTCTCTCTCTCTCTCTCTCTCTCTCTCTCTCTCTCTCTCTCTCTCTCTCTCTGTGCGGCATCAGTATTAGCATAATTACTTTCCCTCTAAAATATTTGTAGGTTGATGCTACCAAGCGTGGTGGGATAGCAAGATTTATAAACCATTCATGCGAGGTAGTTAAAATGAGTTAATCTAATGGATATATTGAAGAAGTTGAAGCTCTTTACTGTTTTATGATTTCTCCGTCTCTTTCTTTCGTTTTCTCTACCCCCCCCCCCCCCCCCATTCTTCTTCTTCTTCTTTTTTTTTTTCCCCTTCAGCCCAACTGCTATACCAAGGTGATTACTGTGGAAGGTCAGAAAAAGATTTTCATTTATGCAAAGCGACAAATATCTGCTGGTGAAGAAATCACTTACAATTACAAATTTCCGCTTGAAGAGAAAAAGATCCCCTGCAATTGTGGTTCTAGGAGGTATGTTGGAGAAGGATTTTTGTTTTGCAAGCTAAGTGACATTGAAAGCTATGTAGTTATTGAATTTGACTACTCCCAAACTCAGCCTCTCATGTAGATTGCTCACAGCTTGTGTTCTTCGTGTCTTCATTGGGTTGTCTTATTTGGATGCTGATTTTCTATTTATGTTCATAAAGAAACTACCATAATATGCCTTTCCAAAAAGAAACTCTCATACAATGTTGTCAAAATCATTATCATATCGCAAATCGTAGTAGGGGTTGAATCGTATCGAATCGCAAATTGTATCGTAAATCATAAGATTTTTTACCAGTTGCTTAAAAAATTGAAAAAAAATAAATGAAATATATAAATAAATCAGATTTTTTTTAATGCTTATCTATCTTCCTTTTGCCGTCATTGTGCACCAAGTAATACCATTTCATGATAGTATTAAATAATTCTTATTCCTCTATTTTTTGTCTTTCAAGAAATTTCCCTCAAAAAAACATACAAGGGTCCTTTAATAATTTATGTTCTTGTTACCTTTCTTGTTTGTAGAATCACAGTGGAAAAACGGCCTTTGATGTTGTAGACCGACTACAAAAAGATATTTTGATATATATATATATATACAGTGTTTGCATTATCTACGATATTATCGAAATATCCCCGATATTATCTCTATTTCTAGCTCAGCGACACTGATAACACTGGTAGCGATACCGATAACACTGATAGTATAAAAAATTCTTGATATCGGTGGTGTATCACTAAATATTGCTAATATATTGATATCATCGATATTTTCAATTGTGTAAATTCCAGGCGTCGTTCATATTGTCAATACATTGATCCTGTCGGTGTATCGCCAATATTTTTATGTGTAAATTCCAAATGTCGCTTGTATCGTCAATGTATCTGCAATATTTCGATAATATCGCCAAAGTATCGATATGCCAAAAATCTATATAGTTAAAAAAATCTCATTTCATATTTTTTATGGGTGCATGGTTGTATGCAACGTTCAATTTGTTGACGATAACATTGATAATATCACGATATTATCATTATTGCAACATGGCAATAACGAGACTATAATCTTTAGTTTCTTTTTCAGTTGTTAACGATTTGTTTGGAAATTTTATGTGTTGCCGATATTCTAAAATATCAATTGATGTTTGGATGGAAGTTTAGATTTTGGATGGATGAGATGATTGGACCGACTTCTTACGGCAACACATGCTTTTAAGCCCCCATTAAATAGAAACCTATTATGTTTGCATTCTTTATACAATTTATTTTATTCATAAATATACAACTATGTGTATTTTATCAACTCTTGAGGTTTCACTGAAAAATTCCACTGTTTTTCTCATTTTCCCCGCATTTCCGGTTATCAGCGATATTATCGGCGATATCGATATTGTTTCCGTATCCCCGGCTAGCGAAACTTGTAGCGATGCCGAAACTTCGAACACCATATATATATATATATATATATATATATATATATATATATATATATATATATAAGTTAGCATGATTTTAACCATCCATAAAAATATTACAAGTGATACATCAATTTGGTTTTTCGACAAGTTAAGAAGTAAGAAATCACAAAAAAATCCACATGATTTAACATTGAAGAGTATATATCATTTAATCTCTTATAAAGAACAAGTAAAATAATTACCTTTTCTAGACGATTCTTAAAGCCCCACCAATTTAAAAACATAAAATAAAAGCCAAGTGAAGCTTAAAATAGAAGAGGACAAGTATAATTTGAATTGTAAATTGTAGGATTCAAATCATAGAATCATAGGATTCGTATAAAAAAGGATTCAGGGTTGGGATTCAAATCATTTTGCTTAAGATTTGACTAAAATCGTATATCGTAAATTGTAGGATTTTGACAACACTGCTCTCATAATATAGATGCATGTGCTTTAATGTTTTAACTAGTATTTTACTGATATGAAAAATAACAATCCATAAGGCTACTGAGAGGCTGACTGATCTTATGAGGAAACTTCCAAAATAGGTTCGTCCAGAAAATCCAATCGACTTTGTTTTGTTGAGTTCAATTCGCTGAATCCGTTGCGCATGTCAGTACCATTTACATCAAAACTACAGATCTTGATATATCCTCTTGGATGAGCTGTAGCCTAAAAAATGTGTCAAATGGATGATGGCGATATCTGATCCATCCCTAATTTTGGAGAGCAAGGAAAGTTCAGAACAACAGTCCAGGGAACTCTATCGATCTATTGTCAGAAATTAGGAACACCTCTCTATCGATCTATTGTCAGAAATTAGGAACCCTATTGCTGTATGTTTTGACCATTGATCCATCTTTGAGCTGGCTTATTCCTGATCATATCAACTACAGATGCTATTTACTAACTAGTCCTGGACGCTCATTGGATCCAGCCTCTTCGTTAAAAAAGAAGTTTATTCTTGTATTTCAGGTCCTGGTTAAGCCAGTAAATGATATTATTTGTGTTCATCCAAAATTGCAATTTTAAAGTGGCAGTATTCGTTCAGCTTGTTTCAAAGTTAGGATCACAGGAGAACATCTGTTTTAATGAAATCTGACTGCAATAATTTACGAGAAATCGAACGGGGGCCGCATATCAAGTAGTATGTGGGATTTTTCGGATTGTATACTGAGGAATGAGATGGTCGGTTTACCAACGGGCGAAATCAAGTTAAGGTGATCAAGTCAAAACTAAATCGCTTTCTCCTTTTTCTAGAATGGGTGGAAAAGTTCCCACTGGTTCATCAAAGAGGCTTGCCTAGGCTGATATATGATCAGTGTCTGATATTGTTAGAGATGGATCAAAGGCTTGGGGACCCGTCCTTTTAGAATTGAGCTTGCTTGGCTAGAAGTAGAGGGGTTTGCAAAGAAGGTGATCAAATAGTGGTCTTTTTTTAATCCAAGGAGGTGCAAGCTTCGTTTTATTCTAAAAATCAAAGATGTTAAAGAGGAATGTGGAAAAAGGAGGTTTTAGGGGGCCGAGAAGAGGAAACTACAAAAATCTTGCAAGAGATACAAACTTCCTGATGTTAAAGAAGAGGGAGAAGAATTGTTGGGAGAGGAAAGAGAATGGCGTGAAGTGTATCATGCAAAGTACAATGCTAGATTGCAAGAGTATGAAATTAAATAGCGTCAACAATTGCAGGCTCTTTGGTTGAAAGAGGGTGATAAAAATACAAATAATAATAATAATAATAATAAGAATAATAATTATTATAATAATAATAATAAAGCAATGGCAAGTGCTAGAGCAAGAGCAAACAAGATTAAGTCACTTATGGTGGAGGGGGAAAGAGTTGAGGGAAAGACAAAGGTATGTGTGTCTATATTCAACTACTATAGGAGGCTCCTAACGAGAGAAGAATGGAAAAGATTGTTGCTTGATAATCTTCTTCTTCTTATTATTTTTTTAATTCTCTATTTCATTGAAAGTGGCAGATTCATTGGAAAAAGGCTTTCACTGAGGAATAAATTAAACAAGTGGTGGTAGAATTGGGAAGTGATGAAGCCCCCGGGTCACATGGTTTTCCAATAGCGTTTTACTAAAAGTTTTGGGAGATGGTAAAGAGGGATGTGGTTGGTTTCATTAATGAATTTTATGAGAAAGGAAGTATTGCATCGAAGCTAGGAGCTACATTTATCGTGGCAATCCCCAAAAAAGTGCCGAATGTCTTCGTGATTCAAACCTATTAGCTTACTAGGAGGTCCATATAAGATTTTGGCCAAAATGCTTGCCTGAAGATTGTGTGTGGTGTTGGGCAAAGTTATTTCGGCTTCACAAGGGGCCTTCGTGGAAGGAAGACAAATTGTGGATAACATTTTGGTGGTGAATGAATGGTGGCCTTGGATTTAGAAATGTGTGAGGTTGATAAAATTCTCATTTTTATTCTCAATTTTAGCTAACGGATCCTTGAATGGTTTTTTTCTTAGCTCTTAGAGGGTTACATCAAGGGGACTCTCTTTCCCCATATTTATTCGTGGTAGTTATGGAGGCCTTGAACAGATTGATAGATGGAGGGATAGAGTTGGGTTTGGTGAAAGGTTTCGAGGTAGATAGTTTAGATTTTCAGATTTCTCATTTGCGGTATGGTGACGATACATTACTATTTTGTGAGGTAGATGTTCTAAACATGGAAAATCTTCGATCGATTATTTGCTTTGAGGAAGTATCAAGGCTATACGTTAATAATAGTAAGGGTGAGATTTTTGGGGGTGGGTTTTTCTACGAAGGAGATAAAGGTCTATGCTAGTTGATTTGGATGTAGGGAGGGCTCCTTTCCTACTACATACCTTGGTCTCCTGTTATGTATTCGAAGACTAGCGACATATCTTTCGGACAAAGTGATCAAAAGGTTTGAGAGGAAATTGTCTGAATGGAAGTCTTGACACTTATCTTTGGGTGGGAGAATAACTTCAATTAAGACGGTGATGTCTAATCTCCTAGTTTATTATATGTCACTATTCAACTGCTTGAGTCAGTTTTGAAAAAATTGGAAAAACTTAGGCAGGATTTCTCTTGGAAGGGAGTGGAAGATGAATATAAATTTCATCTCATGAAGCAGGAGGAGGTATATAAGCCTTGGGACCAAGGGGGACTAGGGTTTAGGAATTTTGAGGATACGAATCTAGCTCTGTTAGGGAAATGGGTTTGGAGGTGTAGAGTAGAAGTGGGTTCTCACTTCTCAGTGGAGAGAGATGATAGATATGAAATATGGAGTGGTGGATTAGGTCGCCATTGTTGTACAGATCATCATATCTATGGAAATCAGTGGCGTCAATAAAACAAAAGGTTTGGAAAGGGGCTGGCTTCTGTTTGGGGGATGGGAAGAAACATTGGATTTGGGGAGGATAAATTGGTGGGGGGGTGGAAAGTTGAGTGAAAATTTTCCACAGTTTGGTGGGGATCTCAGTTGAGGCAGATCTGAGTGTGAGTTGTTTCTCCACTGTAGGAGAGGAAGTAGCGTGGGCTATGCCGTGTATAGGGAACATGGAGGATGAAGAAATTGTAGAATTAATTGATTTGCTTGAATTTTTATCAAAGGCGACTCTGGTAATTTCAGAACCTGATTTGATAAAATGGCTAAAAGAAAAGTCCAGCAAGTTTTCAGTAAATCCTTCTATATGTTTGTAAGTGGGGATGTTTCTAGTGACGGGGTTTGTCCGATTGCATTTATTTGGCGTTACGGTGGTCCTCCAAAGGTGGCAGCGCTTGCATGGCTAGTGGGGAGGAAGAAGGTGCTAACAATAGATAATCTTTGTAGAAGAAAGTTGATACTTCCGAATGCGTGTTTGCTATGCCTTCATGATGAGGAAACGGTGGATTGTCTCTTCATACATTAGATGTTTGCAAAAGGGCTTTGGGATAGTTTTTTCAACTTGTTCAAAGTTGCATGGGTGTCGCCAAGATCCATTGATCGATTCTTTTTTATGTGGCATGGTGGGGGTATAGGGAACATTGGGAGAAAGATCTGGCGATTAAGTTTTTTAGCAGGTATTTGGGTTCTATGATTTGAAATGAATGACTGATGTTTCAGAAATTGTAAGGGGCAGGTTTTGGAGGTGTTTAGAAGGGGCTAAATCCCATGTAATGGAGTGCGTGCTAGCATCAAAGGTCATTGCTCAGGTTCCAGATTGCTAGCGGGAGTTGTAAATCTTTTTTGTGTTGTATACTTGTATATTAGTGGATTCAGCCTTTTAGTAATAATATTGTCAATATTAAAAAAAAAAGTTTTCTAAATGCTACTAAACAAATAGGATTATTCATGTTGAAAAACTATGCTTCTTGTTGTAATTGTTCTAATTTGTATTTTGGAGAATTGTGTTTCTGGTTGTGAGTGGTCTAATTTACTCTCTTTGTTCAGGTGCCGTGGGTCAATGAATTAGCAAGTGCTTTCTGTTGATATCCCTTGTAAGTACCTTGTGTTTGTTGTACTAAGTTCAATAAATTTTATGAAGCTTTGCCTCAGCATTCAGATGTATTTTTCAGGCAATCCTCATGGCTTTGGCTAGAGGATGGAGAACTGACTTTAACCCAATTTTTGAGGTGTGTAGTTGCTGCAAATGTTTTTTTTTTTCTTTTTCTTTTTTATTTACTTTTGCTGTTTCACATGTTCGTGCTGCCGTATGTTTTCCTGGTTGTGAGCGTTGGTTGACCTGTCAGTGGTTTTCAGGTGTATAGTTATTGCAAATGTTTTATTGTATGTACTTTTGGTGTTGTTTCACATGCTTGTGCTGCTGTAGGTATTCCTGCTTGTCAGAATTGAGCTATGCAGGAATTTCCGTTTCCAATTGTGAGTGCTGGAGTGTTGGATTAAATATTTTGTTCTGGTCTTTCCTCTTTAGTAAGCGGTTTAAAATTCTCAATGATGTAGAGATGTGTATCAACTTGATCTTCTTCTTCTTTTCTGATGACAAACTATGAATTTATATCTTCCTTAATTGCATTTTTATATCATTTAGGACCAATGGCGGTTCCCCGGGATGGTTCAACCTGACGGCCCGAGGAATAGCTAAGGTGGAATCAGTGGTGTCATATGTGTTCGCATATGTGCTTATGCAGTAACATATGCCATTTTGACAGCATGTAGGTTTTATGACCGTTGGGCATTATGCAGTTGCATACAGAAATATATGATCCCATATGCCATTAGTATGCGATTATGCCATCGTATATTCTCCCATCAAAATCACGTCGATAAAATTTGTGTTGTTTTTTCACATTTTTTAGTATATGCATTCATTTGAGTGCTTGTTAGGTTATGGTCTAATAGTCTAATGGATGTAATGAATATAACAAAATTTTAATGAAATTGGTCATAGAACTATAAAATCCAATTTCCTACATTTTGCAGTATTTTTACATAAATTTTTTTTATTATCATTTTTTCCATTTTCCTTGGTTTTTCCTTTTTTTTTTTGGGTCCCAAAACAGCGCATGCATTTGTGCTATATGCATATGCGGGCAGTCCCTTGGGTTGCATATGATCGCAGAAGCCATTTGACAATGGTGGGTGGAATACCACCTGAACGAAAAGATGTCCTCCCTCTCGGCTTGCAATAATTTCCACTCTAGTCTTTATCTGCAACAGCTCCCCTCTACTTGAATTCTGATACCCTACTGGCCTAGTGAAAATGGGTATGATATACCCATGCTGGTTTCTTAGAACCCCAACTACACAAGAATTTCCTGGGTTGCCCATAGTGCTCCCCCCTTCGGTAAAGCCAACTTAATTATTCTTGCCACCCAGCCACTAGCCACGCGTGAATACTTTATCTTTGATAATCCTTTTGTTTCTTTTCTTCCAAATTCCCATGAACTACATGTGGAAGGAATTTACGCCTGGTTTGAAAGGCTCTCTATTCCACCATTCCTCTAGCTCCTTGATTGAAACCTGAGAGGGGCCAATTAATATCAAAGATAAAAGTAACTAGTCCATGCATCCCAATCCCAAGCAGCCTCACAATGTAGGTGGTTCTTAGATTCCACATCCTTTTTGCACATAAAACATATTTTGGATTGTCCAATTATGCTTTTGGAGGTTGTCTAATGCGATTATTTTGTTGGCAGTTGCTGCCCACATGACCGCCTCCACCTGAGCAGAGGCATGTCACTTCATACTTTTGCACAAGCCTGAAAATCTTATCTAACTGTACTGTTGTCATGATCTTCAAGTACGGAGAACAAAGGAGCTATACAACTAAGGACATGAAGTGGCTCGGTGGTGAGGAGCACCCTGGCCAACTCCACACATGCCAACTAATTGCGCCATGTTAACCTGTGAACCTGAGGGTCTCCCTTATTACAGATGTTTAATCAAACCCTGCAAGAGATGACTTTCTTTTGGCAGTAACTGTAAGAGTGAACACTGCAAGGGACCTGGAGCAGTTCTTAGAATGATTATTCCTTTCCTTCCACAAGATAGTCGTCATCCAAAGTCTAAGGAGATTTTTCCATTTTTCCTCTTTTTCATTGCCCCTCTGTCTCAGGCGGGAGGTAAGTTCCTCTTCTGTTCCAGATATGTCTAATTGCATAGCAAAGAGAATCCAGACTTTCGATGTGAATTCTCAATGGATGAGAAGAAGATCAATAGATTCTGCATCCTTTAAGCACATAAATGCATCCATATGTAAATGTCATAGAAAGTGCCAAATTTGACTCACTGGTGTCTTTATAGCATTCAGAGCATTATCGCTAAGAAAACAGTGAAGGATCTCATTGGAGAACACCCCAATGTATCCAAATTCCATCCCCATTTGTCCACCATGGAAGGAGAGGGACAAAAATTACTATTTTTTTTTTTTTGGAGAAAAACAAACTGCTCAATCTTCTCATTTCTTAGATTCCTACGAAATAGGGGAGAGCACATCGTCCGCTACATGATGTGTTAAAATGTTGAGAGATTGCGGCATGGTGCTTGGCAGAAATGGAGTAAAACTGAGGGTATTCCAGATAAAATGGAATGTTTGTACTCCAAACATCTACCCAAAGTTTGATGCTGTCACTTGCTCTGGCCTCAAAGCTCATTCCATTCAAGAAGACCTGCAGTCATTAAAGCCTTCCAAAGACCATAAGCCCTGCTTATGCATAACAAGGACTCAGAGGTGGCCCATCCATCACTATGAACTCCAAATTTACTGGAGATGGCCTGCTTCCATAAGCCGTTCTCCCCAATCCAAACCTCCAAAGCCACTTACGGAGAAATGCTGGATTGACATATGTGAGATCCTTAATCCCAAATCCCCGGAAGGCTGAGGTTTACATATCTCTTCCATCCTAACAAATGAAACCTTTTCCTCTCTTCCCAGCTTCCATAGAATATATCTTTGGAGCTTCTCAATTCTATTGCTCACTTTAATAGGGCACTTAAAGAGGGAGATATTGTTAATAGGCAAGATGGATGGAGGGTGATCCTGCTTCTCAGAGATAGATACCAACTTTTCCACTCCAAAAGCTTACATTCCACCCTTGCCACCGCTACATCCTGCAAATGCTTTGCCAGTTGGCCTACACAATGGTAGCACTAGGTAATACAAAGGAAGCTTTCTGGCCTTACGACCAAACCCTGTAGCCAATGTCCCTACAACTTCCTCTCCTATGCGTACCCTAGTAACTATGTCCTTAAACACATTGATCTTGTGACCTGAAACCCTTTCAAAACATCTCAGCAACCTTTCTACAGCAGATCATTGTGAAAAAAAAAAATATATATTTTTGTGTTATTACTGAAAATTGATCTTGTGACCTGAAACCGTTTCAAAACATCTCAGCAACCTTTCTACAGGCAGATCATTGTGAAAAAAAGTGTTTATTTTTGTGTTATTACTGAAAACTTCAAAATTTTAAGCTGGTCCTCTGCTCACAAGTGGCATAGACTTGAACCCAGTTTCCCAGTGCCCTATACTCGGTAGATGTTTTAGATATTTTCATTTGCTCTTTAAGTACAATGAACTTGCTTTTGGGGTTTTTAAGTTTCTGTCTATCAACTTGATTTTTTCTTCCTTCAATCTGTAAGGTCCAACTAGTATTTTCTAACAAGTAATGCACTGCCTAGTTCTTGCATTAGGAATTAGTTACCAGTTCTGATTTCCTGTTAATGTTTGTGGAAATGTTTCTGGTCAATTGATCTACTAGACCGAGTGGAGACTAAAGTCCAATGCACTACCCATGCCAGTGTTACTGCTGCATTGACCAGTTAATCTCATCGGAGGAAATATGTAGAACCATAAAAGGAAAAAAGGCAACCATTTTCTCTTGTTTTTTCTTGTTAGCTAACATTAACCTGCCCATTCTGTTAATTGCGCAAGGATTATAACCAATGGCCTAGTTTTACCAAATATGTGATAAATTGAGCTGACAGGAGTTGCTTCATGAAATTGTAAGGCATCTACTTTGAGTTCCTAGAAAATTTTTAATAAAACGTGATGCCGTTTTGATTTGTTAGGGACTTCTCTCAAAGCAAGAAAAGTCTTCCAAAAATAGCATGTGGCGCTTTAAGTAGCGCTCTCATGGTGTTCTTTTGTGAAAAGTGAAAGAATAGTTCAATCTGTGCTCACCTCATGGCTGCATACACTGTTGCTGATTATTTGAATAAAAAATATGATCATGAACTGTTGCATTGTGTCTTAAAGACATGGAGTGCTCAAAAAATCTTTTTCTTCCCTGCAACTTTGCTTCTGCAGTGGGGTGGACAACCTTGGTCCTTAGTTAAGGTTCACGAGGTTATGCCTGATTCCAGTTTGCTAGTTCAAGCTCGGAAGCAGCGTATTTGGGTCGAAAGGCTGAAATATTATAGCGGCTGTCTCTGTTCTCCATGTTTTGGTGCCTATGCAAGGAATATAACTCTAGGATCTTCAACAGCTGATCCTGCAAAGGGTTAGCGGGAGAGTAATTTCCTGGGCATTGGGATCTAACCATTGTAAGGGTTGTTACTTGAAGACATTGTAGGTCTTTGTGGAAGTCTCTCAAGAAGATGAAACTTTTGTTCATTTTGTACTGTTGCATGTACTGCATTAGATATTTCTTCAGGAGAGTTGAAAAGTTCAATATTTAATCAGAAGTTCATGGCAGGATGCAGTTGGAGCAGAGCTTTGGTGCGCCCTAAGTTCCTAGAATTGGTGAGAAGCTGGGCAAGATGGCAACAAAAAGTAGAAAAGAAAGCAGTGTAGGATGCATTGTGTATAGGTATTATGACATTCCTTTATACTAGGGGTGGCAATCGGCCTGGCTTGGGCTGGGTCGGGTTTGGCACTAGCTCAGCCCTAATCCCATCAACCCTGGCCCAAGCCCAGCCCTGCCTCTAATAGGACTGGAAAGGCCATGACCCTAAAGTGCAGGACCAGGGCCAGACCTGTAAGATCAAGTTTTGACCATCAGTTATCAATTGGTTTTAACTGTGATTTTTATATGATGACCCACAGTTTGCACAGCTAGGATGTTCTACAAAAATATCATAAACTAATCTAGGGCGAACAGTTTGGGCCGGGCCGTTGATCATTGCCCCGGGCCTGGCTGTTCGTCCAAGTTAGGGGCCCAGGCTCCTTATAGAGCTGGGCTGAGCTGCCTAGCCCATTGCCTCCCTTCTTTCTCTACAGTGTTATATAACTTGTAGAAAAACACAATTGCATACTCAGTTTGAATGTGTATAAGAGGCATGGTGTACTTACATCTTGTCAGCTTATAAATTGCCGGGCGATCTAATCATCCACACCATAGAAAACAATGTAAAGCTGCCCAAAAACCTTCAAAATTCAGTTTCTGGCCCGTGTGATGATTGGATTACTCTGATTTTTGGGGCATTCAGTCATAATGGTGAGGTGATCCTCTTGGATGGGTTGGATGCCATACGCAACAGTGGCCTCCACACTGAATTTGGAGGATTTTGAGTGTTGTCCATTGTCCTTTATGGTGTGGTAAGTTCACCTCATGTTAGATCACCTGTTCTTTCGGGCATCTCATCATCATGTTAAGATGCACATCATGGACATCATGGATGGCATTTACACCATTTGGGCCCTAACAACAACTTGATTCAATTGTATCTTAGCATGAAGATCATTCCCCTATATACACAGGAAATGTTCACATGGTATCAGTATCACCACAGTAGTGGTGATGTCAAGACACCTAGAACGCCTTATCTCATCAACAATCCATAGAATGTGATCTCGTCAATGGTCAATAGAATGGTTTATATAATAGTGGCCGGCAATTATCTGAGCCATTTATTTGTTGGGGATCATTATGAATCCTTACATTTCTAAAGAATCATTTTTGCCAGACAATCGTAATCGTCCCATCCATGGTTTGGAAAGTGGATGAATATATGAGAGGGCTGACTGGACCAAATCGTCTAATCAGTTGATTTTTGCATGGTAGCACATAAAATGTACACTGTACCCCCAAAGCTTTTAAGTGGCACATAGGATGGCCAATCATCGATCAGGCCTGCCCATTCATTTGGATCATTATGGGCGAGTCATGGTTCAAAAATCATGCCAATTGGGTGATTTTGGCCATTGGATCAGATATGTGAGAAATGAACAGCTAGATTAAATGGAAAAATAAATAGGCCCAATATTATCTTGAAACATCTATTCAATGGGCCCTACCATGTAATGTCTTGCTCTAGTGCTACTAATGAAAGACAGTCCAGATCGATGATTGGCCATCCTATATGTCAATGACAAGCTTTTGGGATGTTCCTAACATTCTAGGAAAAATACAAGAATGACCGCTAGGGAACAAATTTGAATTTGGGAGTTTATTTGCAGATTTTCAGGCCATGGAGAAGCTATTGGACAACGGAACCTGTAACTGCAGAAGACTATAAAAAACCAAGCCCAATGATTCATTTGGTAGGATGAGAACCTACTTGGAACCAATTAATTTATTCTGAGAGACCATGGGTTGACCTGTGCCCGTACACGCGTGTATGTGTGTTTGCATGTTGGTTGTGTCAACCTCTGTGATGGCCCACCATTTGTCGGTGCATGACATCCAATCCTGTCATGTGCGGTGTCATATATTCATTTAGCCCAAAAATCATTTCAAAAACTTAGATGGGCCACACCAAAGAGAACAATGTCAAATCAATCCTAAAAGACCTTAATTCACATGATTGTGTCTTACCTGTTGGATGCTATATCCACAACATGGTGGAGCGGCAAACTTTATATAAGGTTTTAATGGTGGGCATCCCAATCCCAAGCTGTTCCCTGTGGTGTAGCTCACCTGAGTCACATATCAGGCTGATTTTTGGCCCCATGCCCTAGCATTGAAAGGCGCACATGATGGACAGGTTAGATGTTGTGTTGATCACATTCTGTGGTCGACACCTGTGGTAGTGTTGACACTGATTAATTCTATTCCAGTGTGGTTCCGGTACTGCCATAAGTAATGGTGTTATCAGCATGTTGTGGGAGCCATGGGGCATGTGTTCGACATCTAAGCCAATTAAAATAAGTGCCCCACAATGTAGTTCAGACTTCCCATGTTGATCCAACCTATCAGTGGGCCACGGCATTGGAAACAATGAAAAATGCATAAAAACATCCAAATTCAAGTACCAGCGCCCACCTGATGGTTGGATTGGACTTGCTTTTGAGAGGAGTCCCAGTGTCATATTGGTCGCACCTTTTGCATGGGTCAGATGCCACGCATACACCATCTGAACTCCAATTGAATTTGGGACGATTTGAGCAGTTGCACACTGTTATCTACGGTGCGGCCCACCCGAGGATTAGATTTGCATGGGTGCACATCATGTTGGGGCGCACCTTTTGACAGGTTGGATGTTATAAAGATCATGTGAGTTACACAACAGCTGCTACCATTAATGATGTTGGTACCAGTACACTGCTCGAGTGCTCTCTATTTCATATGTATGCATGCACACATTTACAGAAAGAGAGTGCAAATGAAACTGTTTGGGCTTCAATTTTTGTCCTAGTGTTGTTCTTTTTTTTTTAGACAGAAATTTATTTCATTTTCTTTGAATTCAGGTTACTGCAAATTCTTTTTGACAACAATTGACCGTCCAGTGGTCGCTTGTTAATCTGCTGGAGAAGATTGTTCTTAGTTCTATAACCGAGCATCCGGAGGCTGCTTGCTGTGCAGCAGTGTCATCACTTTATTATGCACCAAGGATGGTTCAAACCGTCAAACTAAGCTACAAATTTGAGTGCGGATGAAGCTTTTTTCTCTGGGCTCTATTTATACCTTTGTATGTATTTGAACCAATCCATTAATTTATCATATAGAATGTACTTGCTATGCCTATTCTCATCCCTTTGTATGTATTGAACCAATCCATTAATTTACTTTGGATAGAATGTACAGCTTCGATTCTTCCTGTTTGTGACCCAAACGTCCCTGCTCTAGTTAACATGTTGTTCCACTTTGGAGTTTTGTTGGTGAACTTGCATGACTTCCTTTCAGCAACCCAAATGTAAATGCCCATGCAGAGTTCAAATCTTATAATCATTAATTTCAAAGCCATCGTAAAAGCTGATACTGCAAATTCCTTTCCTCCATTTTTTATCGAGAGAGAGAGAGAGAGAGAGAGAGAGACTAAAAAGCATTAATAGAGTGATTTGAGAGAGAGAGAGACTAAAAAGCATTAATAGAGTGATTTGAGAGAGAGAGAGAGACTAAAAAGCATTAATAGAGTGATTTGAGGACTCTTTTTTCATGTTCAGCAATCTGAATGTCGGTATTAATGTGGGCCTAATTGTGTGTGTTTTCAGGTTAGGCCTATGCATATCAGATTGACCGGTCAACGGTTCTGCACGAGAAGAGGTGGCCTTCGTTGCAGATGAGTTCCTCTTCCGTTCACGACTTGAAACTGTAAATGTGTTCATTATTTTCTTCTTGTACCTGGGTTGAAAATGCTGATTCTGTACAGGCGCATGCCAAATTCCGTTATTTATTTTTATTCAATATAAGGCATGGTTTTGGATGCATGACTCTCTTCCCTTTAGAATTTTGGGCCTTCCTGCAATGGAAGGTATCTCCTGTATTGATCGTGTTGCAACGGTCTTTCTATGTGTAGTACCAATCCTCAGTTCAAGCAAAAAATAGGGTGTGTTTGGATGTGATGTCAAGCTAAATTGTGATTCTTTTGTCTAATAAGTGGAAATGACCAAATACAACTACTTTTCTTACCCTGAACGTATTGAGCAGCAACCAGGCTTCCAAGTTTTTAGGTTCCTCTTTGCTTTAAATTGTTTGTGATTCAGTTCACTTTTGCATACAGACCGTATAAGCAAGTTCTAGTATTATTCTAAGTGCGCAGAGCAATGAGATGGTAGTTATACCCCTCAGCCCCAAGCATTGAACTAACTTGTATATATATATGTAATTCTCTATATGGTGGCTAGGCTAATTGGAGAGATTAGTTTAATCCTTCAGAGGATTTTGCTAAAAGAAAAGAGACCAAATAAATGAATGAGCCCAAGAAGGTTCCGGGATTTCTTAGGAAATACAGCGCCACCCTTTAGACGCCCAGCAGGAGCTGGATATATTTAATCCAAGAAATTGATGAACGGTTTTGTCATTTCTGGTTGGATCATGAATGTGACCCTCCCAAACTACATACAATCAATGGGATATTCGTGGCAGAGTGGACACCCACGTCTGGAATATAATTTTGCTGCCAATCAGCTAGAGAGAACTCTGGCTTGCGTTTGTCAGAGACGTTCCGAGTTGGAGAAAAATCTACATGTGATAGTAGTGAAATTGTTGAGACGAGACTTGGGAATAGTTGTCAGACACGTGTCAATTGCCCTGATAAATGAATTGTCTGATTCGTCAATGGGACAATGGACAGCGTGGTTGCTGCTCATTCCCTTCTTTTTTCTTTTTTCTTTTTTTCCTTTTTTGTTGATGTGAATTTTGGAAGTGCTTGCATATGAAATACTAGGAACGTGTCAGCAGTTATATCAGATTGCTGCCATGTGCTTGCATGTGAACTGTGCTGATGCCTTTCTTTAACTCACCTGGTATGCTCTTTGCGACTCAGGCTTATGGGGTAAATGTCTTTGCATGCAGGAAAAGGGAGTCAGATTCTCCATTTTCTCCAAAGCTTTTGGATGATGCATGGTGGTACGTATTGAGCTTTGACTTGATCTCTTCTCAACCTTTTTAGTTGCAAATTGGTATTGGCAAATGCCCAAATGGCCTTTCAATAAAACGCCACTAGAGAGCTCCAGGTATTTCGAGGGAAAAAAAAAGGAGAGATCCAGATCCAGATCCAGATCACAAGGTTGATTAATAAATAGATAAATAAATGGAAGGACCATGTTTTAGCCAATCCCTGTAAAAGGACACTCCCTCATAAAAGATTGGTCTCGGGATTAGACACACAAGTAGCTATTTGGGGGAGCTTCTAATGTCACTCATTTCTATCAATTTGGGTCCTGCTGTGCCGAAGTGCCTAATGGTAAGCCTGAGGTTAGGGGGGTTCCAAACCACTGATCTTATGGGCCCCACTGGACAGGGAATCCCTAAAAATCACTAGAACTGATAGATTTTGACCCCTAGGTCGGTGGCCTGAAAAAACAACTAACAACCTGCATTTAAAAAAAATTTAAAAAAATGATGGCCAGGATCTCCTAATCTGAGGGGGACATTCGGGTGTGGTCCCATCAATGGTTGGTCGTATCTGAATCCCTTCCCTATGGGTCTCGTCTTGAAGGACTTGGTACTCCAGGAAACCACTCACGTCCTGAGGCACTGGACCAGATAAATTCCTTGTCTGTCGAGCGCACTTTATGGGTTTTATTATTATTATTATTATTATTTATTTAGATCCATATTTCTACCATCAGCCGCTGGAAATTGGTAAAGTGAATGAGGGTAGATTGATGGGGATTTTTCCGTACCTGCCATGTTTACTTACAAATTGCTGAGCCCAATGAGGTTTGATGATTGATGGGATATTTGCCATGTCAACTTGAATCCACGAATGAGATTTGGGCAACACAGCAGGTGGGTCCCACCGGGAACAGGCCCCTGGCCCAATAGTCAGGCGTGTGATCACTTCGGGCAGGTCATATGGGCGTCGAGCAGAAGAGATGTCTGCGCAGGATCAATCACCTGGTGAATTGCCCGGATCTCTTTAACGGTGCCAAGTCAGCATTCAATCCGGAGTTGCCTCTTCATGCCATTGGACACGCATGTTTGCCTTGATTTTGATGTATATGTAAAAAATAAATACATATTAATTGGAGCATCTCTAGTTATGCTCTGAGGGTGCAGCAAGTTATAGTGCTCCTAGTTATGCTCCAGTCCAATTGATCGACCTGAACTAACCATCAAGTCTAGAACACATTTCATGGTCTACGATAAAAAATGCTGCACTGGTCGGATGATCCAATTCATCTATTATGATTTAGCCTTATTTTCTCTAGCCATCCTTTTTTCAAGCCGTGCATGAGATTGTTACGATTTGACTAAAAAGCAATTAGAATCATAATCTATGCCCTACAAATACATGGTTGAAACTGTTGATTGGACCTAAACAATCCCGATCAACTATATCGAAGACCATTGTTGAAATTGATGTGATGTTTGCATGGTAGCCAATGAAATATGCACCAGACCTAACCAACAGTCTGGATTTTAATAAATTGGATTATCTAAGCTTCCCAATGCAATAGGGAGAGCTATAACTTGTAGTGCACCGGTAGTGCACCGGTAGTGCACCGGGAGGACTGGAGCATATCTCCTCAAAATACATGGATAACCCCAGACCCCCTGTATCCTTGCTCTGCCCATGCAACGAGGGGCTGGTACTGGAATGGTATAAGCCCGGACAGACTCCGATTGGGCAGAGCAGTGCCTCACCTTATAATTTGCCTGGGGGGGGGGGGGGGGGGGGGGGGGGGGGGGGGGGGGGGGGGGGGGGGAGGATTTTTTTCATGCATGAGGTATATATATCTATATACCCCTCTTGGAAGAATGTGCCGGTGAGAGCTCGTACACACCAATCAAATTGGTGGTACTAAGCATTACACACATATAACATTGTCCTTTTTTTTTCTTTTTTTTTAATTGTACCAGATATAGACTTTTTGAGAAAATGACAGTGCCATGTCACTGAACCTTGCCTAACACTTGCAATTGTAGCAAGCTGTTTGTGGAACACCGACCTTAGCTCAGTTGGAAGAGCAAAGGAATTTAAATCCTTTGGTCGCCGGTTCAAATCCGGCAGGTTGGTTTGGGTGTTGTTCTTGTGCATGCTGCATTTTCAGTGTCTTGCCCACCGTATTTACTGAGCTTGCTGGACGCTTGACAATCATACAGGAAAAAAATAATGGTATTGTGTAGAAAATTTGCATGTTGAATTTACATTCTTAAAAAGTGCTATTATTTTGTGGCATGTGATTTAAAAAAACCCTCCTTTTCATCCTAGCAAGGGAGTTGCATGTCTCTGTCCCCTCTGACAGCGAGCTGCTCTTGTTGTTTTTCTTGTCATGTTTTTTTTACTGCTGGCAATGTATAGTAGCAGAGTGTTAGTACGCTGTTTCTCGAGTCTTTGTCTGAGGATGGTGGACATCTCTGTCTCTGTGTCCACCACATGCTTGTGGATGTGGTCATATACTTGTAACATTCTAATTCTGGCTAGATGCAAGTGGAAAGAGATCCTGAGAAGTGGTGGTGGTTTCAAGTGTTTAGGCAACTGCGCCGCTGACGTTTGTGCAAGATCCAGAATAATTTACAAGTATTGCATTGATTGTGGTGATTCCTTCTTCTTCTTTTTTGTTTTTTTGTTTTTTGGTTTTTTTTGGTATTCGTTTGCACATCAACCTGCAATAAATAATTCTTATCACACCAATGTCAGTTCAATGCATCTTTACCAAGCAACTCAGTTATAACTAATTGGACATTTCAACAATGTTTCTTATCAAGTGCAATGGAAATGTACTTGAATGATGTAGACTCACTATCAATATACAAAGGGAGTGTTTGAGGGCTTAGAGACTTGATGGATGAAAAGGACAGAGTGACTTTGGTAATTTGTGTTTGGAAGGCAGTGATGAGGGCTTAGGGGATTTGATGGATGAAAATGATATAGAGAAGCTTTGGTAATTTGGGTTTAGAACTAAGCTCCAAATTAGCATCCCTGCCTGGATACAAAGAGCTTAAAAGGAGAAATTTAGTTAGCGTCCCTGCCTGGATACAAGAGCTTAAAATGAGAAATTTGGTAGAGACTACACTTGTAAACTGTGTAGAGGTTCAAATACTCCTAATGTATTACAATTAGATATGTCTGGACTTTGGTTGGATTCGGGACTTTTTCTACGACACAAACTGTATACTTCATAGGGCTCCTCTTGGATGGGACCCCCAACACCCCCAAAATTCAATGACTGAAGTTCCAAATCATCATAAACTGTATACTTCATAGGGCTCCTCTTGGATGGGACCCCAACACCCCCAAAATTCAATGACTGAAGTTCCAAATCATCATATGGCAATACGCCATGGTGTATTCAGGCAAGCCTTGTAACATTCTAATTCTAATGGAGAGATGCAAGTGGAAAGAGATCCTGAGAAGCAGTGGTTTCAAGCATCTAGCCAATGGCACCACACATTTGAGCAAGATCCAAAATAATTTACTAGTATGGCATTGATTATGGTGATTTCCTCTTCTTTTTTGTATTAGTTTGCATGGCAACGGGCAATAAATAATTCATATCGCACTAATGTAAGTTTAATGCATGTTTGCCAAGCAACTCAGTTATTACTAACTGGGCATTTAAACAATATTTCTTTTTTAAGTGTAATGGAAATGCAGGAATAGACCTCACTATCAACGTACAAAGGGAGATCTGAGGGCTGAGAGCTGGGGGACTTGATGGATGGAAACGATTGAGTGGCTTTGGTAATTTAGGTTTAGGACAATGGCTGATATGTACTACATCTGAATCGTGGGAAGGAGCTATGAAAACATTCAGCATCTGTTTTAGGGAATTGCTGCTTTTGAAACCAGAAAGCTCCAAATTAGGGTCCCTGCCTGGATACAAACAAGCTTATAAGGAGAAATTTGGTAGAGAACTATAATAGTAAACTATGTAGAGGTTCAAATACTCCCTAATGTATTAGAATAAGATATGCCTGGACTTTTGCTGTTGATTTGGGACTTTTCATCAACACAAACTGTTTACATGACAGGGCTCCTCTTGGATGAGGGATCCCCTGCATCAAAAAGAAAAAAGAAAAAAGAAAAAGAAAACCTCAGATAGAATATTTCAACCCATTGATTATTTCCAAGTGAAACAACAGTTTGGATCATTGGAAAATGACCGAGATTCGAAGACTAAAGTCCCGAAGCATCATATGGCAATACGTCTGAATTCAAGCAAACCTGAACTGTGGATTGTAGGGGAAGGGACAGTACATAAAGGTGCTCAGACAATTCCCCATGTGCTCGAGTGTTCATTCATCATTAGCATAGGTGAAACTAGGAGCTTGTTATTTGCCAAGAGATTGAAGAGGTGAAACGCAGCACACCTATCACATATTTGGGATCCAGGCCATCCAACAGAAAGCTCTGCGATTTTCTTTTCAATCGTTCATTGTGGTAATACCAGTATGGCACACCTGATGAGTGCATTGCCCTGGTTTATGCAAGCAGGCATGTTCCTGGTCAGCTCCACAAAATGCTTGGCCAGGATTCAGCCATGCGCTGCAATTCACCACTCAAAACCATCCTCGCAATCCCCTTAAACAAGGAAAGCTGTGATCTAACTCCACTTAGCTTCAATCATGGCTTTTCTGGATGGGTAGGAGTCGAGATCGCAGTGCATTTACCAGATTAATTCAGCAACTCATCCATTGTGCACATCTACCCAGACCACCCAAATCATGGGCCCCATTTGTAAACAAAAAAGTCCTCAGCTTGAGAACCCTGACTACAATTGAAAGGCAAAATGGCTTGCACTTACACTCAAAATTCAGAACGCATACACGAACAGTTAAGATGAATGGATAAGTGCAACTTCAGGCCATGCAACATCACGGATGAGTTACCAAAGTTCAGAAAATTTTGCGAAAAACAAACAGTAGCCTGGCTCATGAAAAGAAAGATGATAAAGAGGGGCTGAATTAATCTACAATAAAATGTGATTATCAGCTTATTTCCAAAACTTAATATTTTCTCCAGTATGATAGTCAAGGTGATTTGCTTGCAAGCAGAAGCACCCGATTTTCTTTGAAATAGATTCATTAATGAATTGCTTGCACATGAATAAAATTTCAGATGTGGATTTCTCATCACAGGCATTGTCCAGACTGTCATTAGCTTGTCATTTCTAAGCTTGATCTTCCAACAGTTTCATAAGCTGGATTGCTGATGGAACACAGAGATCCATAAATCAGGCACAAGAATCAAAACATTTACGGCCTAACAGACATCAGACTTCCAAACTGATTTTGAGCTTCAGGATATTGATTATCACAGGCAACCCAAGCAGGATATTTTCATGCCTATAAAATAAAAAATAAAAAATCTTCCCTGGTAAATACATTAGGGGGCCTGTTTGAAATGGTGTATTTACATATGTTTTCCTTCCAATCATCAATAAATGCATACACCACCGTGTTTGAAAGTGAGGACTTGCTTTCATGACATAACATGGGTTTTGAAGCCAAAACTTTGTGGGCCCCACCATGAAATATGTGTGGTATCCACACCATCCATTCATTAGTAGACATCATTTTAGGGTGTGGACCCAAAAATGAGGCAGATTCAAAGCTCAAGTGCAACACACTACAGAAAACAGTGGACTTTCGATCTGTGTCATTTTTGGAGGCATGCCTTAGAATGATCTGGCCAAATGAATGGACGGCATGGATAAAACATAAACATCATGGTGGGACCCACAGAGTCCCATCTTGTTTCTGGTGCCTGAAAGTTGCTGCTGTCATAGTCGTACAGCCCCCTTCCATTAAAAATACCTTTGGTAAATAATAAATGTACAAAAAGGTAAAATACACTACAATTACTATGAAATACATCATTTCAAACAGGCCCTGGAGGTATTTGCAAGCTCCTTTGTATGCTAAGGAGCTTGGCTCTCCAATAGTATCACAACAAACAAACAGCATGACATTGCAGATGGTCCGGTGCAATCCATGTAAATAGCAGGTGAATCTGCTTTCTCACAAACAATGAAACTCCCCGGGTTGATGGTAATGCTCTTTGTGCAGTTATCAGTTTTGTAAATGCCAACCAGCCGATCCGCCAACTCAAACATGTTATTTCTTAGGCTGCAAGTAACATGAACAAATACCAACCAGTAATTGAACGTTAATGCTGAAGGAAAGATTGAAACTACAACAAAAAAATATATAGGATCTACTAAAATTGGCATAGATTGACAAATTCTACCAAGAGTATTATATTGATAATTGCAATACATGTGGAAACTATGGTTCAAATCAACTAGAAACTAGGGGTTATCCTCGATATATGGAACTGCCAAGGAATAACTAGAAAATACACCAAGTGTCTATATGTACAACAATACCCAAAAATAAAGAAAATGCATGAATCTGACCTTAAATGAAACTAATAAACACATGACACCAAAAATATTCCTTATAATTATGAACTGTGCATCTTCCATGCGATCCTTTACGTAATGGCCCACAATTGAGACATTCTTGAAATCAGCAGGACCATACAGAACCAGGGTAAGATCATGGGAAAACAAAAGGGAAAAAACATGCAAAATTTATCAGAAGTTTCAGTATAAGTACCCAAAGCAGCATCAATCTCATCCATTACATAGAGGGGGCTGGGCTGGTAGTGGTGAGGTGCAAAAACAAGAGCCAGCGAACTTAGCGCCTGAAAGCAAAACAGAATATTGACAGCGTTCAGGTTAGAATCCTACAATTCAAATCCAATAAAAAAGAATTCTCATCTACGTTGACTTCCAATTGACAATCGTTCATGCTTTTTTTTTTTTTTGGCTGGGTGGGTGGGTGGGTAGGGGGTTTAAGTTAAGAGTCTGTTGGAGCAAAAAAATTGTGTTTTGGTTGTATCTGTTTGCTGGGGGGCAATGTTAATTGGATTGGAAGTGGTATTGGCTAGATAGGGAATAGTATTTTTACCTCTCTATTAGCCGGTGGGTGTTAAGTATCTCATATAACTGTGGTTGGGTCCATTGTTTAAGTATCCCCGATATTATCCTTATCTCCACACTCCCCTCAAGCTGAAGCATGTATATTGATTATGCTTGAACTTGGAATACAAACAAGCTAAAATATATGCAATAAAATGAGCATGTTGAAATTGTGTCAGTAGTCTAACACGACACCCTACACATATACGCAGAAGCTTAGCGGAGCTTGTAGAACTATGGCTAAGTCCTAGAGGGGGGGTGATTAAGACTGTTTAAAAATTCCTATTAAAAACCTCTTGCCTAATTAAACTAATTAGCAATTATCAACTAAAGCAAGAACACTTAGCTTCCAAGCTTAAGTGGATCCAATCACAAGGTTAACATTTGATAAGCATAGAAATAATCCTAGCCTAGGCCTGCATAGATAATCAAATGATTTAACTAATTAAGAACCTAATTTATGCAACATATTTAGACTATATGAGAATGGGTCATAAGGCTCAAGTCTACACTACTTAGTGAAAGTACATCTTGTGTGTGAAAGAGCTTATCTAGTGCCTAGCATACATTCTAATCAAGCATGCATAATTAACCAATTAAAACATACAAAGCTAGATTAACAATGTGCTCAAATACAACACAAACACAAGCATGTATAGTGGTTCGACTATGGGTCTACTCCACTCTCGGTTCAAGTACTCATCCCTTGAGCACATCGGCATTCACTAGGGAGTTTAAATCAGGTTCCTCCCAACCTAGGTGTTTCAAATCAGTTCCACCCTTCAAGGGAGTTTGTCAAGGTTCTTCCCAACCCTTAGGTTCCAATCGAAGAACCTAACGTACACTCTTGCCGGAGGCTCCCTTTAGAGACTTGTTTGAGTTTGTAAATCCAAACTCTCACACTCAATCCTCCACGAGGAAGGAGTGCAACCGAACTCTCATAATGACACTTACTTGTCGGATGAGCCCCTTGTTCAGCGCCTTCTTGGGTTGCTTGATCTCCGCTCTCCCGTGCTTCAATCAGCTCCCATTTGCTCCCCCGATCGTGTTGCCGCTGCATTGCCAATGCTTCAGCTCCACTTAATCAATCACCTCGCATGAGATGCTCTTGAGATGCCCAAGGTGATAAGAGATGGTGTGAATTCTCTACAACTAGTGATTTCTCTTGGTTTTCTCCGAAACCTATCAACTTCTTGAGCACTTTGCAATGCAATGACTAGTGGACATAATAGAATTTGAAGAACCAAAAGCTATATCCATGATGCATTTGAAATTCACATAGCCAGAACTTAGATGCTTATTTAGCAAGACATTTTAAGTTCAAAAGCTAGAAAAGGTATACAAAGAAAAAGATTCCCTGAACTAGCACGATTAAAGGCTTTCTTCTTTTAAGCTTTTTGTTCAAGCAAGAGCGTCGTCATATTTTGCGGAGGTTCAACACAACAAGACCACGAAAATATCTAAAGAGTGCAGAGAATTGCTGAGACTTGAGTGCTCCATAAATTATGATAATAATGACAGGAAATCAGGAGGAAAAAGGGCCAGATCGGGGAAGACAGGTGATCAATGATCATACTATCATGGAATGTTCGTGGCTTGGGAAACAGGACCAAGAGGGCTCAAATTAAAAAATTATGCAGGAGCGCAAAGGCGGATATTATTGCTTTTCAGGAAACGAAACTTCAACATTTTGATAAAGGAACGCTCGATTCTTTGTGGGGAATGAAAGAGAAAGACTGGGTTGTGCTTGATGCAGAGGGGACAGCGGGGGGGATTTGTGTTGCTTGGAATGCTAGCAGGTGGAGCAAAATCGATTCTTGGGTTGGTCAGTTCTCGGTTTCGATTCTTCTTGTTGACATATCTTCAGGTTTTCGTTGGGTCTTTTCTTCTGTTTATGGGCCGTGTAAAAATCAGGGGCGAGAAGATTTTTGGAAAGAGCTCGACAGTATTAGAAACAAGTGGGAGGAACCTTGGTGCTTGGGGGGAGACTTTAATGTAGTGCGATATCCTTTTGAGAAATCTCGTGGGAACAAGATGACTAAAAGCATGAAGGTTTTCTCTGATTGGATTGCCAAAAATCAGTTGCTTGATCTCCCTTTGGGAGGGGCTCGTTTTACTTGGTCTAATGGTCAAGTAAACCCTGTTATGTCGCGTCTGGATAGATTCCTTCTTTCAGCTGAGTGGTCTGAAACTTTCCCTCTTATTTTTCAGCGGGGTCTCCCGAGGATCATCTCTGATCATAGGCCTGTGGTATTGCAAAGTGACGAGGAAGATTGGGGCCCGAAACCTTTCAGGTTTGAGCTCGCTTGGACCGAGATAGAAGGTTTTCATAATCTAGTGACTGAGTGGTGGTCATCTTTTTCGGTAAAAGGACACGCAGGCTACAAACTATTCAGAAAGCTTAAGATGTTGAAGGAGAAATTGAGGTGGTGGAAAAAAGAAGTGTTAGGCAAACGAGAAGAGGTGTTCGATAAGTGGGCCGAGGACATTCATGAGCTGGATATGTTGGAAGAGACCGTAGGGCTTTCAGAGGATGATCAATTAAAAAAGTCAGATTTACTTCAAAATTATGTAGCGAGGGTCAGGGAGGAAGAAATAAAGTGGAGACAGAGATCTCGGGCAACTTGGCTCAAGGAAGGAGATAAGAACACTCGATATTTTCATAACATCGCTACTTCTAGAGCTCGGGCGAATAGAATCAGTAGTATCATCGTTGAAGGAATACCCATCACTGAAAAAGAGGCTATATCTGATCACATTGTATCCTTCTACGAAAATCTTCTCTCGGGGGATACATGGAATAGACCGAGATTGGATAATCTCCATCTTACTCATTTCTCTGCCGAAGAGGCTTCCGACTTGGAAAGACCGGTGACTATTGATGAGGTTAAATCGTCCTTGGCTATGCTGTGTGGGGACAAGGCTCCAGGTCCAGATGGCTTTCCAATTGCTTTCTTTCAAAAGTTTTGGAATGTAGTGGGAAAGGATGTGATGGAATTTGTGGGTGAATTTTTTGATCGGGGTTGCCTTCCGATTGAGATGGGAGCAACTTTTATAGTGCTAATTCCTAAGGTGAAAGGGGCCGAACATCTGAAAGACTATCGACCTATCAGCCTCATCGGAGGTCCGTACAAGATATTGGCTAAGATTTTAGCTATCCGTTTCAGGAACGCCATCTCAAGAGTGATTTCAGAAAGCCAGGGCGCTTTCGTGAAGGGGAGACAAATATTGGATATCGCTCTTATAGCTCATGAGTGTATCGATGCTAGATATCGGGAGAAGAAGAGCGGTGTAATCTGCAAGCTGGACATTGAGAAGGCCTATGACCACGTGGACTGGGGTTTCCTTGATTACATGCCTCAAAGGGTGGGATGTGGGGAGAAGTGGAGAGGGTGGATCAGAGCGTGTACCCAGTCTGCCGCCTTTTCGGTCCTGGTTAATGGTTCTCCAAAAGGGTTCTTCAGAGCTTCTAGAGGGCTTAGACAAGGAGATCCTTTGTCTCCGTACTTGTTCGTGGTAATCATGGAGGCTTTGAGTAACATGCTTAGAAGGGGAGAAGATAACGGTCTCTTCACTGGTTTCCAGATAGCGGGTTTTCAAAAGAGGGTGTCTCACCTCCAGTATGCGGATGATACGCTACTTTTTTGTGACGCAAATATGGATTCAGTGCAGAATCTGAGGAAAATATTGGTTCGTTTTGAAGCTGTTTCGGGCCTAAAAATTAATGCGACAAAATCTGAGATGCTTGGTATTCATGTTAATCAGACAGATCTGATTCGGATTGCTTCAGCTTTCGGTTGTCAACCACGATCTTTCCCATCAAAATACCTTGGTCTTCCGCTTTGCATTGGGAAGCCGGCGCTTCATTTATGGGATAAGGTTATTCAGAAATTTGAACAGAGATTAGATGCTTGGCAGTGTAGATATTTATCTTTGGGGGGCCGTATTACGTTGATTAAATCGGTTATGTTTAGCTTGCCGCTTTACTTCATGTCTATGTTCAGAAGCCCGACATCTGTGTTGAATAAACTGGAGACTCTCAGAAGGAACTTTCTTTGGAATGGAGCAAAGGATGGGAGGAAATTCCACCTGTTAAGATGGGAGGAGGTTTGTAAACCAATCGTCCAAGGGGGAGCAGGTATAAAATCCTTAGGGGCGATGAATAATGCGCTCCTGGGGAAATGGACTTGGAGATTTTGTGTAGAAGAAAAAAGTCTTTGGAGAAATTTAATTGCGGCCAAGTATGAAGTGCAAGATGGAGGATGGTTTGTTAAAGCTTCCTCGCGTTATAGATCCTCAGCAGTTTGGAAAGCAGTCATGGCGACTCAACACTGGGTAAAACAAGGTATATCCTTCGATCTAGGCAGTGGTTCTCGCATAAGATTTTGGATAGACAGATGGTGTGGGTCACAATCTCTTCAATCTTTGTTCCCCTTAATTGCAGCTCTTGGCCCAGACAGATTTGTTAGAGTCTCCCAATGCTTTTCGATTATGGGAGATAAGGGTGTTTGGAATATCCCTTGCCGTAGGAACTTGACGGAGATTGAGCTCGAGGAGTATGTCGCCTTGTTGAACTTCCTTCAGAAGTATCATCTACAAAGCTCTAAGGAGGATAGGGTCATTTGGATCTTGGATACTAAAAATGGCTTCTCGGTTAGATCGCTCTACTCTCTTGTCTCCTCAGGGCCTCCTTCTTCTGTCCCGTCGCACCCGTTTCATCATTGGTTCTACGGAGCTCCTCCTCGGGTAGCAGCTTTTGTGTAGCTAGTGAGCAGGACGAGAATTCTTACAATCGACAACCTTCAAAGGAGAGCGATGATCCTCCCAAATATTTGTCTCATGTGCATGGGGGACGAAGAGTCGATTGATCATCTTTTTATCTACTGTCCTTTTGCTAAGAAAATATGGGACCATTTTCTTTCGGTTATTCGGGTGGATTGGGTTATGCCAAAATCGGTTCACGACTTGTTATGGGCTTGGCACGGAGGCAGGGGCGGAATGGTTTCTAAATCTCATTGGCGATTGCTTGTCATGGCCATTTTGTGGGCTATTTGGGGATCTAGGAACGGGCGATGCTTCCAAAATGCAGAGGAAGGGATTCCCGTAGTGATTGCTAAAATCTCTTCCCTTGTGAAAGAGTGGGCCGGCTCTGCGTAGGCGGTTCTGTCTCGCTTCTCCCTTTTCTTTTTGGGTGATCGTTTGGGGTTTTGTATTCTTTTCCCTCTTTGAGGGCTTCTTTAATAAATTTGTTGTCTTTCAAAAAAAAAAAAAAAAAAGACAAAAGAAAAAAAAAAAGAAACAAGAAAAGAAAATAAGAGATAAAATTTTGTAACAATCGAATAATAGTTTCAATCGAAGACCCTTTTCTTAAAAGAAATTCATTTAAAAGAGAATATAACTCAGATCTAAAAAAGAAGTATCAATATATCATCCTCAATTGATCATCATCTCATAATAGCCTTGTCTTAGCTATTTGGGTTGTGCAAAATCGTCATGATTGCTTGGCAAAACTGGGTAGATTTTCTTAAACTTCAAGCATCTGTTTGGGTAAGAGAATTCTCAAAATATAGTGATTGCACTGTCAATCAGCTGATACCATCGATATCACACAGTGTTAATACAAAATCGACCTGTAGTTGGGAAATTTACCGGTATTGATTGACATATCGCTATATATCGCACTATATCGATACATTACGATTAGGGGTGTCAATGGGCCAGGCTTGGGCTTGAAAATCAGAATTTTGAATAGTACTGGCTCGAAACAGTTCAAAATCCAGGCCAAGACCTACCCCAGGCCCGGCCCGGCCCGGCCCATTGACACCCTAATTACAACATTCTAAAAATATCATTTTTATAAGTTTCCCAATATCAACGATACGTATCATGTTTATTAATGATATCACACTTGCATCGGTCCCCTTTCCGAAAAATTCACAAAAAATCCAAAAAAAAAAAAAAAAAAAACTTTTCCTCTAAATTTTTTTTTTGTTGGGATTATGTTGCTTAGGGAATTTTTACTAATCTTTTTCATTTGTTTGGAGAGAAGAGAATTTGGGTGCGGAAATCAAGATCAAAGAGAGTGGTACCAGAAACCCAATCAGTGAGTTTTTGCTAATTTAAACCGTTTTCTCTTATTTAAATTGCTTGAAATCTGTGGAATGAAGTTAGTAATCCATGATTTTACATGCTCAATCATGGATTTTAACCTCCGATTTTCGAATTTAAGGAAAATGGGAGAATTTGGGGAAAGCAAAATTTCCCCAATTTCACCTATTTAACTTTCAATTAAAGTGTGGAAAAGTCATGTGAGAGTGCTTGGAAGTTGGTCTACAGATTGACAAAACTTTTTGAATTTTTTATGAAACTATTTTTTTATTAAAAATTGAAAATTAAAATAAAAAATTACATTGACTATATGTTATTTATGCCTTATATTTATGTATTTATGAGTGTATGTTGATCTTAACGTCAACCATACTCATTTATTTATTTCCAAAAATAAATATAACTCTGCCCTCTCTCTCTCTCTCTCTCTCTTCGAGAGCTCTCTCTCTCTCGCCCGACCCCCTCAACCCTAGTTGCCCTCACCATACTGTTGCGGCTGTGGCTGCTTGATCGCCTTCCGACCGTCCGGCCTCCACGAGGACCAAAACCCTTTGATCTCTCTCTCTCTCTCTCTCTCTCTCTCTCTCTCTCCTCGTTGCCCAACCGTTCCAACAATCTCCAACCTTGTCTGTTGCTTGACCATTCCAGCAGTCTCCAAACTTGTCTCATAGCCGACAACCTCTCTCTGACAGTCGACCTCCCTCCAGCCCTCGGCGATGCCCATTCCGACAGTCCCCAACCAAACCAAGCCAAGCCTGCCAGTTGGGCTCGAGGACCAAGCCGAACCGAGCCCGAACCCAAGTCGCTCACTGACCAAACCAAGCCGAACTGTGCAAAGCTTGGTTCATCTCGGCTCGTGTATAGCTCTAGTGACTAGAGCTGGGCACAAACCAGGCCATCTTGAAAGCTTGGCTCAAATTGGTTTGAAAAAACTCGGCTCGGATTGGTTCGAATAAAAGTTCAAACCAAACCAAGCCTCGGAGTTAAGCTCCTTTAAAAAAACAAACTAAGCTCAAACCAGGGCAGTACTGGCTTGGCTCGGCTCGGCTTGACTTTGGTTTGATTCCACTTGTAGATTATAAGCACACTGTTTCCTGGGGTGTGATCCACTTGAGCTTTGGAAATAATTGAATTTTGGGATGATGATCTAAAAATGACATGTAAAAATGGATGGATGGCATGGATAATACATATACATGGCGATGTGAATAGTGCATAATACATATACATGAATGCACATTGTGTTCGTTGCACTTGTAAGGTCATGCTTGTATGTTTTTGTTTAGAAAAAGCTTTTACATGTCTATTTTGAAGTTGCACTCCTCCTTTGGAGGATGTTAAACATCATGGTGTAAGATACTTTTGCATTTTTTGTGTTATTTCTAACTGTGTTAATTTCGTTTCTATTTTAAAAAAAAAAAAAAGAGCCGCCACCTATTTGAACTCGGGCCAGCCCGGTTTGAAATTTTTAACCAAATCGATCCTAGCCCGAACCAAAATTTTCTGGAGCAAACCAATCTCGGGCCGACCCATGCAGCCTGAAACCCAAATAGGGCTGATCCACAAACTAGGGTGGCACAAAAACAAGCCAAACCAAACTAGGGCTAACTCGGCCCGGCCGGATCATTGTCCACCTCTACATGTGACCTTTCAAAAGTGAACCCAAATTCCATCTTGTGTTCGTTATTGTTTCTAGAAGTGAATTTTGTATATCGCTTTTTTTTTCCTTTTATGCATATCTTAGAAAAAGACTCATCGAAGTAGAATCTTTTGAAGAAATAAGATGAACTCATCTTCTAAAGGTGAATTTTTTGCAATATTTTTTCATCTCATTTCTTTTATCTTTTTTTTAAACAAGCTCATAATTTATTTTTTCTAAAGTAGAAGTTTCTACTAAAGATAATAGTCAGCAAGCACTAAAGATTGTCGGAGAGGAGTTGTTTAGCATGAAAGATCGCTATAGTACAATAACAAGAAAAGAAATAGCCACAGAGTAGTGATCAACGAAGAAGGTAAAGGTGCTTCATCTCAGGAAAAACAAAAAACACCTTTAGATAAAAAAAAAAAATAGTTTAAAAAATGAGTGCTATTTTGGGTCTCTAGCAGACCTCAAGTCTAGTTAGGGGGAAAGCCCAAATTTATCTATAGAAAATCACGAAGTTTACTTGTGGCATGATAGTTACAGGGTTCTTCTTGTAACATATAGAGGCAAGTTCGAATTCTTGTTAAAATCCTTTTTTTTAATTACCAAAAGCCTTGATTAGATAGCTGACTCAAATCAAGTCATAGTCTAATCGTGTCAAGTCAGCCAAGTTGTTGAGTTCACTGAACTAGTCTTACCAGGTTTAGATGAGTCAAGCTTGTGACTAACTTAGAGACTTGATTCCGAATCTTGTTCAGTCGAATTGACTTGGTTGAGTTTCATTCAAGTCATCGTGTTCTAGAACTATGGACCAGACCAAATTAATAGTGAAGATGGGGTGGCCGATCATAGATGCTTTTCTTAGGTTCCCCGTGTTGGTAATGTGCTATACCAACTTGTTCGTTGCATAAAACTAAGGTTGCACATCTACTGGGTCAACCCGATTGACTCGCCCGATTCGATTCGGCAGAAACCTGATCCGCCCCGACCTAGTAGATAAAAGGGTCTGGTCCCAGGTGAATGCGGCTGAACGGTTTTTAATCTAGGTACGGTCTAGGATACATGTCAAACCTGACTAACCCGACCCATGTATACCCGACCCGTTCCGCCCGACCCGAACTGCCCCGAGTTCTGTCAAAGTATTCTAAAAAATAAATATGCCTGGAAAATTCCTACGCTTGAAACATCCTTGGGTCCACAGTGATGTTTATATGTCATCCATACCATTCATAATATTGTCATTCCTATTGTGATGAACTGAAAACACAAATATTAGCCTGATTCAAAAAATTTGTGGCCCGACATCCTATTGTGTACGTTTAATCCTCACATTTTTTGTCCACTTGAGTTTGTGGCCGAAAGTTTGTATAGTTATGTTCACATTTTCAGTTTGTTCAAATATGGTTGTTGTTCAGTGATCCAAACCATTGATTAAAAGGGCCTCACTGTGGATGGCCACACATAAAAAATACTTTGGACTGAGTGAAATATCGCATAATAGATTATTTGGGCTTTTATAGGTTAGTGTTCCATCCAAATTAATGGTGGACGTTCCACCCAAGTCCTAACCCTTCCTAACCCGGTTCAGCATATAGGCTCGGGTAGGGTTAGGGTTGACCCTTTTGCAAGTAGGGTAGGGTTAAGGTTGGGTCAGCCCAACTCGATCACAACCCAAACCGAAATCCGAATCTTTAAAATATGCTTAGGTTTGGTCTAGGACTGGCCCCAACCCGACCGGTGTGCAGGCCTACATAAAACCCACAAGCATAAAGATATAGCCTGAAAACCACCCTTATGCGAGACTTAAGTTGATCACACAAAAGAAATTTATGGGGTGTTTGTTTTTCAATTCCCTAGTATAAATACATGTAGGTGTGTATTGATTAACTACCAATGTAATTCCGTTACATTTTCCTATGTTACAATGACAGCTTGCTTTTTGGACACTAAAATTGAGGATTGTATAAATTTCATGTGGAGCCCACTGTGATATATGTGGCTTATCCACACCATCCATCCATTTTGGGGGCTGATTTTAGTGCATGAACCCAAAATTGAGGTAAATCCAAAGCTCAAGTGGACCACACCACAACATATAATGGGTTGAAAGCCTACCATATTAAAAACCTTTCACAACCACGATTTCCTATGGTTTAGGCCACTTAAGCTTCGGATCTACCTTATTTTTGGGCTCATGCCCTAAAATGTTCTGGTAAAATGGATGGACGGCATGGATATGTCATAGACCATACACTGGGGCCCACGAATTTAAGTCCATACTTTTCAAACGGCATTTTGAGGAAATACTCATTTCTGCCAAACATGTGTAAATGCAAATTATTACCCGTTGACAAGTTTTTACCATCATTTACCTATATTTTCATTTAAAACAAAGAGGTCTAATGGTGTGGCCCACTTGAACTTTTTATCAATCTAAATTTTCTTATGTACAATGAACATGATGTGGATCAACTAACGGATGGAATGGATGTCTGACATCTTTCACAGTGGCCACGAACAGCTTAAGTTTTGCACAATCAGTAGAATATCTGGTCCTTGTGATGACGCCTCTTAAAACTTGGTAGAGGGAGTCATTTGTTCTCCCCACCATACATGTGTACGGCACATGTATATATGCCCATCATACGCGTAGCACATATCCAGGGCAATCAGAGGTATTGATTTAATGTCCATCAGCTGGACATGTCATTGCCCAAGCAGTTCTGACCCATTCATGTTAGGGCCAGAAAATACCTTGATCTTTCTGGGACATGGATAATCAACACCCTTTTTTCAGCACGAAAACCATAAATCTACAAAAGGAGCAAATATTCAATGGTGCCATGCAAATAAGTTGCTTCTATTGATAATTGAGAGTGCCCACAAGAAGCAAAAATTGGAGGCATGATACATAGAGAGTTATTACATTTGGTTGGTCATGCAACATAGATGATGAGTAGCTGGCTAGCTAGCTTAAAAGGTTTTATGCCTTAGAAGGGGAGGTGGTAGGAGCCTTAGAAGCCGGGGCTGGCTGGCTGATTTTAGACTCATCCAGTGCTGCACAACAAAACGGAAAATTTTGTGGATCTATTGTCAGCATGCATATTTGAATGCCTTATGGGCCTAATGGACATGTAGTTTATATCAATTGATAGGGATGTCCATCAGACATTTCACGGGCTATTTTCTTCAATAAATGCAATGCACATTGTAGGACAAATTTGACTTTTTAATGTTCTAGTTGTGTTTTCATCCATGTCTTCTATGATTTAAATTATATGGACCGATTTTAAATACAATTGCGTTACTTCTATCAAACAATGCATAGTTTAGGACCCTATACAAAGGAAACTTAGCATGTGTACTTATTTTTTGTTATCTTTTGAGTTATAAGTGTGTGTTAATGTCTTTTTCAACATCCCCTGAAGTTTCATTGAAAATTCAACCAATTTCTCAATGTTTCCAATTACACAATTCATGTGATATTTCCCGTGTGATACCTGATGTGTTTCCATATCCCAAGGGTGCGATACGTGTGTCGATACCGATACTAAAAACACTGCTCATAATGTTGGGAGTTGCTCAAGATGACAAAGGTCACAAAAATGAATGTCTTTTGAATCATGTATGTGTCAAATACAAAATCAATAGCCATGAAATAACTCACATGCAAACTGTTGGGAAAGCCGGCAGCGGAAGCGGAACGCCGAACACGTGAAGCAATGCGAGATCAAACGAGAAACACTATGCAATCAATCCACACACAAGCATTCACCACAAGAGACTCCGAATTTACGTGGAAAAACCCCCCAACGGGTAAAAAACCACGACACAAAGCGATCCACTATGAATTAAACAGAAGATTACAAAGACGACAGCCCACAAGCAAGGAAAACAGAGAAAACCCAAGCTCTCTCTCACACAACTCTCTCCCCTCTTCCTAACACGATTAGGAAACCTTAGACACCTTAGGATACCATCTAAGTCGCGATTGCAACTACTTAAATAGGCAAAACACCCGAAATAGAAACACCTTGCGCAGTACTACGAGCTGCGCAAGAAACCCGCACACAGCCGACCGGTCACACCTTGCACAGTCACTCCAAGGAGAAATCCACGTCGTCCCTGCCTCACAGCCGACCGGTCGCCCGACCAGTCGGAGCCCTCTGCGGACCGATCGCCCGACTGGTCTAAGGTAACACAAGTCTGTCCAAGGGCCTACTGTGCATCTGGATCACGCTGCCAGACCGATCGCCCGACCAGTCTGAGCACTCAACCCACACATGTTTGAAGGCTCCTCCAACAAACTCCACCGAGGCTTCAAACGTCGAATCAACACATCCTCGCAACGTCATCTCATCTTCAATCATAGCTCCACCGCTTCTCATGCCACCATTGACCCTATCCTTGCAAATTCATGCCCTTTCCGTTGTTCTCATGTGGCCCTTGGGCACTTGACACATACGAGCAACCGTGGATCTCGCTGCCGTTCCCGCAGCTCCACCGTGAATTGTGCTCCCGATCAACATGTAAAGATGGCCACACCTCCGTGCCTTTATACACACGAGTGCCCCCTTCATCACTTCACAACAATGATCGCGGCCGATAAACACACACCCTTTCGCCTCGAGTGCACCAAGAGAAATCACATTCATCTTCATCTTGGGAACGTGCTTCACATCTTCCAGGACTCGTTCGACCCCATCGAACATCCTGATGCGCACAGTACCAATACCCACAACCTTATGAGCGACTCCATCGCCCACAAACAACGATTCTCCACCATACTCTCTATATGTCGCGAATGAACTCCGGTTAGGACAAACGTGACATGAAGCCCCTGAATCAAGGATCCACTCACTACAGTGAGATCCCTTGCCAGAAACAGTCAGAACTTCACACAGATCGCCACCGTCCTCTACGGTATTGGCTCCCTCTCCAGAAGAATTTCCATACCTCTCTTGCTTCAACCTAGGATTCTGACAATCCCCTCTCATGTGGCCCTCCTGGCCACAATTCCAGCACTTCACCTTAGCCTTCCCTTTGCCCTTGGCCCTAGATCCCGATTTTGAATATCCTCCATGCTCAGAATTTCTTCCCCTCATAACCGGTGCCTCTGAGGAATAACGGGAAGCTACGTCACCGCTTTTCTTTCTCATCGCCTTCGACTGGAGGGCTGAGATAACGGTCTCGACACTTATAGTTTCCCTCCCTGCGCATAGTCCCTGAACGACTCATATGAATCTGGAAGAGAATTCAACAGGATGCATGCTTGGTATTCATCCTTCATCGGTTCATCGATCTCCACCAACTTGCAAACCAACCTATTGAACGTGATCAACTGGTCCTCCACCTCCGTTCCCTCAGCCATCCTCAAGGTGAACAACTGCATCAACACGTACATGCAATTCTCTAGAGATTTCTTGGCATAAACCTTCTCTAGCTTCGCCATCGTTTCAGCCGCAGTCTTCTCCTTCATGACATGATAAAGAACACCATCCGTAAGGTTAAACATGATTGAGGTTCTAGCCTTCTTGTCGAGCCTCATCCATTCATCGCCTTTCATAGCCTCGGGTCGCTTTCCAAGAGCTTCATCAAGCCTTTGCTGAACCAGGAAGGATTCAACCTTCACCTTTCATAACTCAAAGTTATTTTTCCCAGAGAACTTCTCTACCTCGAACCTTGCGCCCGATCCCATTTTCTCGCCTCAGATTCAAATCTACTCCACCCCAACTTTATCTCTGATACCACTTGTTGGGAAAGCCGACAGCGGAAGCGGAACGCTGAACACGTGAAGCAATGCGAGATCAAACGAGAAACACTATGCAATCAATCCACACACAAGCATTCACCACAAGAGACTCTGAATTTATGTGGAAAAACCCCCCAACGGGTAAAAAACCACGGCACAAAGCGATCCACTATGAATTAAACAGAAGATTACAAAGAGGACAGCCCACAAGCAAGGAAAACAGAGAAAACCCAAGTTCTCTCTCTCACGCAACTCTCTCCCCTCTTCCTAACACGATTAGGAAACCTTAGACACCTTGGGATACCATCTAAGTCAGGATTGCAACTACTTAAATAGGCAAAACACCCGAAATAGAAACACCTTGTGCAGTACTGCGAGCTGCGCAAGAAACCCACATGCATAGCCGACCAGTCGCACCTTGCACAGTCAGTCCAGGGAGAAATCCACGCCGTACCTGCCTCATAGCCGACCGGTCGGAGCCCTCTGCAAACCGGGTAACACAAAGTCTGTCTAGGGCCCTACTGTGCATTTGGGTCACGCTGCCAGACCGGTCGTCCGACCGGTCTAAGCACTCAACCCACACATGTTTGAAGGCTCCTCCAACACAAGCTAAAAAAAAAACTCACATGCAAACTAGAGAGAAAAAAAAGTTAACAAGCAAAAGGAACAAGAGGATGCTAAAATAGAGAACTTCAACAGAAATGAAAAATAAAATCCATGAAAGAAAATTAGAAATTTTATTAATGATGATGAAAATAGGCACAAAATCAACTAGGGTGCTACAACATAAACGAGCAATCAATAAACAGAAAATGATAGCAAAATCTCAAAAGCCTCCAAAGTAGGGTTCAGAAACCCAAACTCACAACTCAGGCAAAACAATGACCATGTTGAGTTGTAGTTAGACCAAGTCATGACTCGACCTATCAGGAACTTGCTGCTAAGCTTTTCATCACGGTTGGGTTTCAAGCTCAATTGTGCAAGTAACATAAACACCTACAACTTGTGTTTTAACTTGGAGAAGTTATCTGATGCGGACATCTAGCCTTCAAAGTCTATCGGCGAAGAAAGCACCCACCACAAGCATCTTCCTTGTGGTTAGGCGATGATTGAGGAGTATTGAAGACCCTACGCACATGATTTGGCACATAGAAGACACGTGTGTAGGATGGAAGAAGACCCAACTGAAGGAATGAAAAATGCCTTTCTGAAGGTGGTCGGGCGCCCGGCCAAATTGGTCACCGGGCGCCCGAAATTCTGCAATTTTACAGTTTTTCTTGCTGGACAGTTTTTGTCTCAGCCGGGCGCCCGGCCAAATTGGCCACCGGGCGCCTGGCCAACGTACGAACTGTTTTTTTAGTTGTTTTTTAGAGATATTTTAGGGGTATTTTGGTACTTTTATGTTTTCTTCTTGCTTATTTAAGTGGGCTAAGCCCTAATAACGGGATTAGTTGACTGTTAATGAAAAAGCAAACCTCTTTGGTGGCTTCTCTCTTCTCTCTCTCTCATGGTGCTTCTTCTCTTTCCTTGATCTTCTTCTTCTAATTTCTACTTGTGCCCCTCCAAATTCTTCAAGGTAATTATCTTCTTCGTTCTATTTTCTAGTTTTGCTAAGCCTTCCTCGATCAAACCTTGAGAATCGATCTAAACCCTAAACCCCCAAATTCTCAAATCCCTAATCCGAGAAACTTCCTGATTCTTCGGACTAGTGATCTCTATTGATCGATTGGGTATGACCATGCAAGATCGGGAGGTCTCATCCCTCGCCGGTTCCAACCTAAGTAATAATTGAATTTCATACTCCATGGTTGTGATGATGGCCCGCTACATTGCATGTTTCCTTTATGATTTTCTCAATTATGATGATTAATGCTAGAATTTTATATTATTATTGCCTTTTATTTCCGCTAGATTATATGTGTTCATGAGCATGCATCATAACTAGGCCATCCTGCACCATTATCTGACCCAGGTTACATTGCTAGCTTAAAGGTTTAATCAGGGCCAAGTCTTCATGTCAGGACCAGTCAACAAGTCTCATTGAGTCAGTCCAAGATCTTGCATTATTTTCAATAAAGTGATGCTCCCCTCCGAACCGGTGCATAAGGGAGCCTCATGCTCAGGTAATGGGCCAAATGGGTTGGACCTCACTGTGGTGTTGTTGACATCCACTCCTACAATCAGATTCGTCACACCATGCTAGAGCCAGGGCCTAAAAGTCAGGCTAATTTGTGATTCAGGTGGATCGCACCAAGGGAAGCAATTGGGAGGGAATAAGCACCCTTGATTTCACCAAGGCCCACCTAATGTGCAAAATCACCAATTTTTTGCATGGCCCTTGATCCAGGGGACATGAAGGAGCTTGATGGTCCAAATTCAACATACAAAGCACAATGGGCCCCATACAAAACCAAGGGCATGCATCCCCTTGGTGTGACCCACCTAAATTGTGGATCAGCCTAACTTTTTTATTATACGCCTAACTTGATGGGGCGCATCTGATGGTCAGCTCAAGTGTTAGTAACATATCACAGTGGGACCCACCCCATTTCGTGCACACAAGAACTCTCTCTCTCTCTCTCTCTCTCTCTCTCTCTCTCTCTCTCTCTCTCTCTCTATATATATATATATATATATATATATATGTGTGTGTGTGTGTGTGTGTGTGTGTGTGTGTCGTTATTGTCGAAATCGTATGATTCAAATCATATCGTGTACATGCTGATATTAATTGCAACCCCAAATCGCAAATCTACAATACTTGTTCAGCTATGATACAAATCCGACATTTATCTTACTAAATCATATGAATTGCGCAATAACTGTGAACTGCACAAATGGGGCCCAAAACATGTAAAAGGCCCTCCCCTATTACTTGTTTTTACCCTTTTGCTCTCAAAACATGTAAAAGGCCCTCCCCTATTAAAAATCCTCATTTTTGTCTTTTGAGAGGGAGAGAGAGAGAGGAGATTTAGGGATTTTGTTATTAAAAACCCAAAAGAAAGAAAAAAAAAAAAATCATCGTTCAAAATAATCAGATGTTGCTTTTTCCATTGTGATTCTACGCTCAAGAAAGGTAGAAAGAACATAAATTATGAAAGGGTTCTCATTTGTTTTTAAGGTAAATTTCTTGAAAGACAAAAAGCAAAGACAAGAATCCTTTAACACTATCACAATATGTTACCATATACAAGTCCTCTATTGCCAATAACATGACATGAATTACTTTTCTTGGTGCACATTGATAAAAAAAAAAAAAGGATAATGTGATGAGTTTTGAATTTTTCCTGATATTTTCTAAGAAAATCAAAATCTTACGATTTATGATATGGTTTGCAATTCAATTCATTCAAACCCTATTGCGATTTGTGAGATAATAACGATTATGACGACATTGATATGTATGTTAGTGTTTGGACATAATGATATCAATCACATTGCATATATTAGAAAGCACCTTAAATAAAAATAATAATTTTCCTTTTTTCACCAACTGTATTGTTGTATCCAGGATGTAGGCACCACTTTTCTGAATTAGATATGAATCATATTTTCTAAATGCACTGCATGACTAGAACAATTGCACCACAAGTTAGTTGAGCCTGTCCCATGTTGAAATTGCAGCATCAGTATTTTTCTTTTTCTTTTTTTATATTCTTTAATCAAAACTTATGATGTTCCAGTGTAATATTCAGGCCCTTCCGTATAATGATATTTTACTGTACTAGACAAATTGACAGGCTCATCTACTGAGAAAATCATGAAATAAGTTTCTAAATGGAAAGAGAAATGGCATTCAAACCAATAGACTCAACACAATAGCATATCACATACTGACGAATGGCAGAGGATACTTTATCGCATATTACACAGAAGACACCAACCTATAGACACAAAATGCATACCTCCTGCCTTTCATATACTTGTTGTGTACTGTCTCTAGATCGTTGTATTTTGCCGAATCTTCTCCCTGAAAATGGTACTAAATTATCATAAATAATGTTTTAAATTTTGCAAAGCTCAAACTCTTCCAGTCAACCAAAAGCTACCTTTCATCCTTGAGATTTGCTTCTAAGCTAGAAACATTCATTGCAATTCAGCAACGTGGGAACAATGTTTTGAATAGCGAATAGCGTGTAGCATAGCCTTCACCCCTCTGAAGCGTGAGGCGTAAGCTACATAGCATATAGCGTAAGCTACACACTAAGATTTTTAATCAAGGTTGCACTTGGTTTTACCAAATCATATGATTAAGAATAAAATTTAAGAAATTTTCGTGATATTTGGTGGAGCCTAAAGTAATAGCAAGGGGTAATGATCAAGTATAAAAGTGAAGAAAGAGCAACAAACTGATTTAAAACTATTTCTTATATTATTTTACCAAAAGCATTGAAAAGACTAACAATTTTTCATTGAAATAGAAATGTAACAAATCATTAAAAACATTATTAATTTTAGTGTTATAGTGAAAAATGACTTGTAATCTGAGCTATGTAGCGGGTAGCGCAGTTAATGAAGCATGTAGCGTATCCAAATTAATCATGTCTACGCTACGTAGCGTAAGCTACACGGTACATAGCGTAGCTATTTAAAACATTGTGTGAGAAACAGCGTCTTCAGAAGCCAATTTAGTGGCTTTCTCCTGCCATTTCAAGAGTGACAGTTCCTTCAGCATTATAGGCCTCCGCCTCATTCTTAACACTCTGCAGGACAGCAGTATGTAGAAATAAAGTGGATTCACACTTGGCAATCTAAAACAGAAGACATAACCGCAAAAACTGTTTGAGATGTACTTAATCCCCAACAATTTTTTTTTTCTGGAAAAGAAAATTCTACCTCCAAGTTCTCTTTCTCTGCTAACTTTACCATTGGCACCACCCTGGATCTTTTCTCATTAAGGGATTCCAACCTACAAAAACAAGTGCAGCATAAATTTTGGGTCAACTATTTTATTGCACCTAAATTTTACGCACATGAGCAAATTACCTGAGTGTTTATTTCATTCCCTTTGATTCATCAGCTAAAATGCTAAAACTCATCATCATCACCATCTAAGCCTTATCCCAACTAATTGGGGATGACTACATGAATCCTTTTTCTGCCATTCCACTCTATCAAGGGCCGTCAGTCTAAAACTAACTTCAAATTAGTGAACTAACTTTAAATTACAAACAATCATGAATCCCAATACCACTTCAATTTTTTAGTGAACTGTGTGATTCATTTGCTTCTTTTGACAATTAAGGTCCACTTGGATGACAGACTAGAAACTATTTTCTAGGAACTCAACTAGGTGGAAATGCAATCTTGTGAATGAAGTTTCTTTAAACACATTTAATCTGAAATGTTAATTGTATAATGATGTATGTTTTTCTGTTTGTTTCACAATGTTGTGTGGATGTGAAAGTCTGAAAATTCATTTTTATGGAAAGTCAATGCAGTATAATGCAGTTATTAACATCACTGCATCTTTTGAGCCCTACACCAATATGTCATAAAATCTCCTCACTAGGGTTAGAAACTTTTGTTGTCGTAATAGAAAAGGACAAGTACATTCATCTTTTTCATTGAAATGGGATTAGAAGTAATGACAAATTACAGCTTGTGTTCACCACAGTTTTCTAAGAGGGTGGGCACCCATCCACCATCCATACACATATCTCAATCTAGACCATTGAAATTGTTGGCCCACTGCAGATGGAACATATCATAAAATTTACACTGACTGAGAGTTCTAAATTCAATCAGTAAAATTCAGATAATTAAGATTTTGCAGTTAGTACGAGTTTCAGGCCTTTCAGCCATGCTCCAGCCTCCATCCATTACAGGGCCCTTGAAACGGAGGTGGATTCCCAAGCACATGTTGCATCTACAGTGAATGAGTCACTCCCCGTTCAGAAAATGAGGGTGAATGCAGAGAGTAGTATTGCCCAAAAATTGGGAATTATATGGTCCTCCACAAACCATATGTGCAGGATTCTAGTCCTCGAGTTTGTACGAATGAGACCCATGTATTGGTGACACAAACAATGATATCATTGGCCATACTGTGATGAATCATTCCCAAAAACTCCTAAATTTCCTGATTTCCATCAAAGTGTTTACTTTATTAATTTGAATATGGACCATCGTGTTCTTTCTAAGTGTTGGTTTGAAGCTTCCACTCAAAGCATCAATTATCCCATTACAAAGATACTTCGCATATGATCCATTTATAGTGGGTCCCATACAATCAATGGTATGTCATTGATATTGATTCCCACTTGTCTAAAGTCAACGTCCAAAGATACTGTACATATCCTCAACTTGAGGATCATATAATTTGGGCTAGACTCCAATAATAGTTCACCGCCATCTAAAAAATGTTATTGACTCTTCAACAGTACGCATGCATAGTTGTACAGTATCTAGACCATCCAAGTCACTGACCCAATTGTGGATGGAGCATAACCCAAAATTTACGCTGAAAAGATGATCATAACCAACTGATTTTGCCCTTGGAATTTGGAACAACCAATGTTTTAATTGTAACCACCCATTCGATAGCCATCAATTGGATGGTTAGATTTATAGAAAAGTGAAATTTTAGATATACGCTCCGCTCCATCTACAATGTGCCCCACAATTTGTATGGTCTAGATATCCATACATGAATGGTACTTGTGAGGCGGATGAGCCGCCACCATTTTCAAGACAATCCAGAAGAGAAATACAACAATGGTCCAGATCTGACTTCTAAAAAAAAAGTCCAAAAATTGGTTGGCAAGATTACTCAATAGAGGAAACTTTTGTGGTATGGTCTATCTAGGGTTCAAGTGGCCAGTGGTTTGGATCACTGACTCATGACCCACACTTTACAAACTTAAACCCAAGTATTCCAACCACATAAGAGATAAAAGACAAGAATTTTGTCATCTTCCCCATCTTTCCCTTCAACAATCTCATCAAACCCATCATCGTCGTTGTCGTCACCATCATCACTGGCACTGTCACCATTGTCATGGCTTCTTTCATTCAAAACCATAATTTCCTTCTCGCACTCTCTCTCCTCATCAATGATCTTCATTCTCTTTAAAATTAAAGAAAATCACAGAAACTGCATTTTGTGTAAAAAGGGGCTTTCCCTTGCATTATGATCAAAACAGCATTTCTACAAACAGATTTTCAGATAAGACATCATCCATACATGCTATGAAATAACTTTTCAGACTAAAAATGCACCCAACACCAAAGGTTTGAATTGTCACTCATTTTGAAGTCGATAGAATTTGAATCATAGTTTTAACAACACTGGGCATGTGACTAGGGCTATCAGTGGGTGGGCCTAGGGTTCACTTCAGCCTGGATTCTGAACTGGTTGGGCCGAGCCTCTCAGGACAGTCCTATTCAAAATTCTGTTTTTGCTTGGCCTCGGCTTTGCCCATTGACAGTCCTACATTTGACCAGCACGCAACAAATACATGTGAGTGTTTAAAGGCAAAGACATAATCTATTTCACAACAGAAGAATAGAACTTACTCCTTATTGGATTCTTCAATCTTTTCAACGTATTAGTTAGTTCCAATAATATCCTCAAGATACTCAAGAAGCCCTTCATCGTGAGGCCCTTGAACCTTCGGCTTCATTAAAGAAATTTGCTCGACTTCACCCTGAAATTTCAATCATGCAAAGGATTGAAAGAAAAGATAGATTTTGACAGTGAAAAAAAAATTCACTAGTAAATAGGCCTTCTTCACCCATCAGAACATCACCTACTTGAAGAATAAAAAAGCAATTGTTGTCCAAGTCCACTCCCTTTCCTTTCATTTTCTTAGTGACCTCTGTAAAATTACTTCCACGGTCATTTATATAGTACTTCAAAGAGTTGTCTCGAAATGCAACTCTACAAATGACAAAGTCACTTCCTGCAACAGCTTCATATGTTCCATCATCCTGTAAATAGGCAGGGCATTCATAAATTGGCATGGCCATTGGGGGAAAAAGACAAAGTGAAAAAAGTGCATCCTGTATGAACATTTTCTTTTCTTCTTAATGAATTAATAAAAACTCAAAGAGGAATGGAATTGACACAAAAGGAATAGTCTAGCCATATCAATTATCTCCTGAAAGTGGACAGAAACACCCGCACTGTCCAAGTTTTGGTGATTGGTGGAATTGTGTATCAACTCTGAAACCTTATTCAGGCGCATCTTCACATATCACAAACAAAAACCAGCATCGATGCAATTACTAACGTGGCTAAAAAACCAAAATTATACAAGGGCTTGATGAAGGCCCAAGTACCATCAATTCTGTACCAAGTCAAGTACTTGATTGAGTTTCAAAATTAAAAAAGCTTCTTTTTTTTAGGGCCAATTTGTTTAGAGAAAAAAACCATGAACAAACGTGAAAAGAAGAAGAAGAAAATGAATTCCCCTGATGTGGTAGTTTGCTCTATTTGAGAAACCAACCGAAAAAGAGGGGGGAATCGGTTTCGTTTTCCTAGTTTTTTCCTCAAAAAACGAGTAAAACCAGTCCCTCGCCACCCCCCCCCCCCCCCCCCCCCCCCAAAAAAAAAAAAAAAAAATCTGTTAAATGTAGAGAGTTCCACGGTCGTGAGAGAGCACTTGCTGTTTGACAATTGACCTTTTACAATTCTCCTGAAATGACAATGCAATCAAACAGTTATAAGAAATTCCCTTTCCTCCCTTGCTGCATCATATTTCCACTTTTAAGGATTCCTCCTAGCTTTTCCAATTCCAGGTTTCGGTTTCACCCTACCCAAACAGGCCCTTAGTGAAAAGTTCCAGGTTGCTCAAGTGCTCTAATGACCTTTCCAAATGCCCGATGGAGATATCAAGCTTCCGACCACTTCATTGAACTTCCACTGTTTTAAAATACCAAGTTACCTCCTTGACTCAAACCAAGTCAAACAATGCCAATTCTTATCAGATTCTAAAACTCGCCAAACCAGTCCACTCGACGGTTTCTGAGCACTAGATAAACCAACAATGACGACCCTGATTAGATCCCAAATATAAATGGAGATTACCTGCTTAGCTCGTTTCCCAAACAAAAAGAGCATTGCATCTATGACATTACTTTTCCCACTTCCATTTGGACCCACTACTGCTGAAAAACTCTGCACACAACAGAAAATTCAAAAGAGACAATAAACATGTGAGTCAAGATGGAGTGCACAAAGAAATTCGAGTGCAATTCACATTCAGGTAACCAGAAAGGGACCAGATCCAGTACCCCCAGAAGCGTGGGAGGTACCATGCCCCATGTCATTGCTGCACACTTGACATGCATGGACTAGATCCAAACCGTCCATTCAATAGGTCACATAACAAACAAGCCATAGACCAAAAACCAAACAGTTCGATTGTTGAGATTTTGGTTTTAAAATAAATATTTAAAAAATTCATTTTCCCTCCTAAAACGTTTTTGGAAAACCAAAGCAAAAAAGCTGTTTTTTGTTTAGTCCCACATCGGAAAGAGGAAAATCTTTTGGTTTATAAGCTTGGGTTTGTAGAGTTTTCTTACTTGGAGGAAATGGAGAGAGAGATGCTCAGGTTGTGTGTTCCAGTAGCACTTGCATGAGGAAATAAAGAGAGAGATGCTTAGGTTGTGTGTTCCAGTAGCGCTCGGCCATGGGCATGTTGGGATAGGAGAGCCGGCAGCAAAAGCAAAGCCGAACACAAGCAGCAAATTGAATCAAACAAGCAACACAATGCAATCACAATGCATGCAACCAACCACGCATAGACAATCCGAATTTAACGTGGAAAAACCCCTCAGAGGTAAAAAATCACGGCACAAAGCGACACTAATTCACTATAATATCAGAAGTTACAAGAGATGGAACCCAAAACCCAAGATCACAAACCCACAAGAGAAATCCAAGCTTTCCCAAGAAGAAAACCCTCTTCTTCAAGCTCTTTCTCTCACCTAGAACCTCTCTCAATCACCTTTCCCATCTAGGATACGTCTAATCCCATAATACATTCCTTAAATAGGAGAAAACCGAAATTAGAAACTCTTTGCGCAAAACCGCGCAAGAATCCAACTCCAACAAGGAAACTGCCGATCGGTCGGCCGGATGCCCAAAAAAAGCTCCAGCAACTTTACTGCCTTGATCTCCACTGTGACCGACTAGTTGGTGGCCTCTGTGCATGGTGATTTTAGGCGTCCGTTTCCAACAAACTCCACCACGACTCAAATCTTCATGCACCACCTTGCCACGCACAACCTCCACCTCTACTTCATCATCATTATAGTCTCGTCGCTTCTCATGCCCCATCGACTTTATCCTTGCATCTTCACACGCCTTATTGCTCTTCTCATGTGACCCTTTTTTCTCTTGCCACACACAAGCAACCGTGGATCCTGCTACTGATCCCGCAACTCCACCATGAATTGTGCTCCCAATCACCTTGTAAAGATTATCGCACCTCCGAGCCTTTATCATCACGAGTGCTCCCTTCACCACTTTACAATACCAATCACAGCCGATGAACCTGAACCCTTTCGCCTCGAGTGCACCAAGAGATATCACATTCATCTTCATCTTAGGGACATGCTTCACGCTTTCAAAGATCCGTTCGACTCCATCGAACATCCTAATGCGCATCGAACCAATACCCACCACATTGCGAGCGTAGCCATCACCCACAACAACCGATCCACCATCATACTCCTTGTATGACATGAATGAACTCCGGTTAGGACATACGTGACACTGATGCACCTGAATCCAAGAGCCACTCTCCACCAAGAGACTGTATGACGAATACAGTCAATACATCACAAACATCACCACTGTCCTCTACGGTATTGGCCCCCTCCCTAGAAGAATCTCCAGATTTCTCCTGCCTTTTCCCGGGATTCGAACAATCCCTCTTCACATGCCCTTCTTCCCCACAATTTCAGCATCTCACCTTGTACCTCCACTTGCCCTTTGATTTAGATCTCGATGACGGAGATCCTCCACCCCGCTCAGAATTCCTCCCCTTCATAACCAGTGCCTCATCCGTAGAGGGACCCACGCTACCGCTTTTCCTTCTCATTGCCTTCGCCTAAAGGGCTGAGATAACGGTTTCCACGCCAATAGTCTCCCTACTTGCGCATAACGAGTCCTTAAGCGACTCATATGATTCTGGAAGAGAATTCAATAGGATAAACGCTTGATTCTCGTCCTTCATCGGTCCATCAACTTGCAAATAAGCTTATTGAAATTGCTGATGTGGCTCTCAACATCGGCCCCCTCCGCCATCCTCAAATTATACAACTGAAGCTTCAGATATATGCGATTTTCCAGAGATTTCTTCGCGTAGATATTCTCCAACTTCGCCCATGTTTCAGCCGCAGTTTTCTCTTTCATGACGTTATACAGGACCTCATCTGCCAGGCACAATTGGATTGAGACATTGGCCTTTTCATCGATCTTCTTCCACTCTTCTTCTTTCGTAGCCTCCGGTCGCTTTACAAGAGCGCATCTTGCAGTCCTTGCTGAATTAGAAGGCATTTCATCTTTACCTTCCAAAGTTCAAAATTATTTTTCCCCGAATAATTCTCTATGTCGAACCTCATGCCCGATGCCATGCTCTTGTCTCAGATTTGAATTTCTACTACACCCCAATGATCACTCTGATACCAGTTGTTGGGATAGGAGGGCCGGTAGCGGAAGCAAAGCCAAACACAAGCAGCAAATTGAATCAAACAAGCAACACAATGCAATCACAATGCATGCAACCAACCACGCATAGACAATCTGAATTTAACGTGGAAAAACCCCTCACAGGTAAAAAACCAAGGCACAAAGCGACACCAATTCACTATAATATCAGAAGTTACAAGAGATGGAACCCAAAACCCAAGATCACAAGCCCACAAGAGAAATCCAAGCTTTCCCAAGAAGAAAACCCTCTTCTTCAAGCTCTTTCTCTCACCTAGAACCTCTCTCAATCACCTTTCTCATCTAGGATACGTCTAATCCCGTAATACACTCCTTAAATAGGAGAAAACCGAAATTAGAAACTCTTTGCTCAAAACCACGCAAAAATCCAACTCCAACAAGGAAACTGCCGACCGGTCGGCCGGATGCCCAAAAAAAGCTCCAGCAGCTTTGCTGCCTTGATCTCCACTGTGACCGACCAGTCGGTGGCCTCTATGCATGGTGATTTTAGGCGTCCGTTTCCAACAAGGCATGGGCATGGGCAGTGTGGCGCTAGTTGGCGCACTTTGCACTTGCAACAGCCAGAAAATATTCATAAACGGCTAGTTTTCAACAGTCAGAAACAGCCATAAATGGCTAGTTTCCAACAACCAGAAAACGATCATATTAGTTATGATCTGAGCCATAACCCTCAGCCCCAGGTGCCTATATAAGCAAGGTCTGCTAGATCATTTTACACAGCAACAAAAGCAATCCAAAATTAGAACTACTAAAACAAATCTCTCTCATTTTTAACAAGTTAGGAATAGACTCAAACTCACCGAGTCTGCCAAAGACTAACTGCGTTAGCAAAGTTCCAACTGTTGTCCCTTCGTGATTGGTGCACGAAGGACCAAACAGGCTTGTCGTATCCTAGAAGCAATTCGCCAACAACCCGCCAGCGGTCTCTAATCTAAGAGGAGAGGGGGGGAATCACACTTTAAGGCAACATATCGTATACATGCTTCAGCTGGGTTTTGATCAAATTATTTATTTAATTTCGGTGTCCAAAACATTTTTTATTTTGGGAACATTTTTTCCCAACAATCTTAAAGCGTGAATCCTGGATATGGATTCCAAAAGCATTGCATCAATCAAGTTGATGAACCAGGACCTGATATGGCTTGACCGGTTCAACGGCACAATTTACACGAGGTGGCAAGACAAGATGAAGTTCCTTCTGACCACCCTGAAGATCTTCTACATTCTAGATCCCAACCTACAGCCATTACCAGAAGCGACTGACAATGACACTCCAGAATAAATCGCTGCCAGAATCAAACATGAAGAAAATGACTTGTTGTGTCGCAGTCACATCTTGAATGCCTTGTCTGATCGGTTGTACGATTTGTACACAGAAACAACTTCAGCAAAAAAAAAAAAAAATTAGAATGCATTATAATACAAATACAAGGACGAAAAAGAAGGAACTTGAAAAATTTTAATTGTCGAGTACTTTGATTTCACGATGGTAGATGATAAACCTCTACTAGCCCAAATTCATGAACTGCAGTTGATTATAAACAATATAAAGACTTAAAACTAGACCTGCCTAAGTCTTTCCAAGTTGGGGCTATAATAGCCAAGTTGCCTCCAAGTTGGAATGATTACAAGAAAAAATTGTTGCACAAATATGAAGAGTTCAACTTGGAACAAATACAAAAACACCTTCCAATAGAGAAAGCATCTCGCGATTGAGACAAGGAAGTTAACACTAATTGTGTATCCTCGTCCAAGATGAATGCAGTAGAAAAATCATCCCAGAACAATAACCCTGAAAAGAACAAATCTCTGAAACCTAATAAGGATCGAGGGAAATTCAAAAAATCTCAAAAGAAGAAAAACGGAAAACCCAAAGGACCCTACTATGTTTGCGGAAAGATCGGGCATTTTGCTCGAGTCTGTAAGGACCGCAAGAAGCCTAAGAAAGAGGCTAGCGCAGTGGAAGACAACATCGTCGCGATGATCACTGAAGTGAACATGGTCCCAAGGAAAGTCCCCGGTTGGTGGTACAATATTGTCACCACAGTCCATGTATGATACCACAGATTTGCTTTCAAAACCTATGAAAACGTGACCAATGGTCAAGAGGTCCAAATAGGGAACGAAGGTCGATCAAAGGTCGCCAGCAAAGGAACCCTGAAACTTGTGTTTACCTCTGAAAAGAAGGTAATCCTGACCAATGTGATGCACGTCCCAGATATGAGAAAAAACATAGTTTCAGGGAATCTTCTAGGCAAACATGGGATCAGGGTTGTATAAAAGTCTGGCAAGTTGATCTTGTCTATAAATGGAAATTTTGTGAGAAAAGGGTATGCATGTAATGTGATGATTAAGTTCTCTCTGAATGAAAATAATTTTTCTGCTTATATGGTTAAGACTATATCATTGTGACATGGTAGATTAGCACATGTAAGCTATAGTACCGTAAAACTAATGGCTAATAATGGATTAATCTCATACAACGAAAGTGAAAACGATAAATATGAAGTGTGCATACGGTCTAAAATTACTAAGAAACCGTTTCCAAGTGTTGAGAGATTATCTCAAATGTTGGACCTGGTACACGCTGACATATGAGTAAAATGGCATTCTTACCCGAGGAGGAAAAGGTACTTCATAACATTCATAGATAACTACTCTAGATATGTGTATGTGTACCTACTAAGATTTAAAGATGAGGCATTTGGTGCATTTAAAATTTATAAATCTAAGCTAGAAAATCAACTGCATAGAAAAATAAAGATTTTTCGTAATGACCAAGGAGGAGAATACTTCTCCAATGAATTTTCTAGCTATTGTGAAGAACATGGCATTGTACACTAGTACACAACACCTTACACACCACAGTAGAATGGTGTGGCCGAAAGGAAATATAAGACTTTAGTTAAAATGGTCAACTTAATGTTAATACAAGCAAAGTTGCCATTAAACCTATGAGGAGAAGCGCTACGAGCAGCGTGCCATGTCCTAAATAGAATTCCATCTAAGAAACCAACTTCTCCATATGAGATATGAAAATGAAGAAAACCAAATCTAGGGTATCTTAGAGTATGGGGGTGTCTCGCGTATTGCAGAACACCTGACCCTAGAAGAAACAAATTGGGACTTAGAGTTGTTAGGTACGCCTTTGTAGGGTATGCACAAAACAATAAAGCTTATAGACTCCCGGACTTAGAATCCAATGTGATTATAGAATCTGGAGATGTAGAATTCTTTGAGAACATGATATCCATGGAGACAAAGGATGCTGAGATCCTAACTCCTAATAATGAATCTATAAAGGGAACTCAACAAGAAGTTGAAACTCCTAATGAACCCCGTAGGAGCCAGAGAGCAAGGGTAGAAAAGAGTCTTGATACTGATTAGATAGACTCTCAGTGTCTCTCGTTTCTTCAAGTTGAGGGTGATAGAGAGAAGGTTATTAGGAAAATACATATAGCTTGATTGTAGAAGATGAACTTAAAACCTTTAGTGAAGCTATGACTTCAAGAGACTCCGCTTTTTTGCAAGAGGCCATTAATGATGAGATGGACTCAATTGTGTCAAACCAAACATGGGAATTGGTAGATCTACCTCTAGGTTCTAAACCTATAGAGTGTAAGTGGGTATTCAAGAGGAAATATCACATTGATGGTACAATACAAACCTTTAAGGCTAGATTAGTAGCCAATGGATTCCATCAAAAAGAAGCAATCAGTTATTTTGACAAATATTCACCAGTGGCTAGAATAACATCGATTCAAATATTATTCACATTAGCATCCATACATCACCTTCATATTCATCAAATGGATATGAAGACAACATTCCTAAATGGTGACCTCGATGAGGAGGTATACATGGAGCAATTGGAAGGATTTGTTCTGCCAGGAAATGAGAATAAAGTATGTAGACTCATTAAATCGTTATATGGATTAAAACAAGCACATAAACGAGGACAAGAAAAGTTTGATTCAAAGGTGTTATCTCATGGTTTCTTTAATAACATAGCTGATACATGCAAATACTGTAAAGTGTGTGGTGATTATGATGTAGGACGGCCTAACTATAATGCATGCATATGATCATGAATAATCCAGCGGAATAACATAAGCAATAACAGTAAAACATCCACCTTTCATCATCATAAATCAGAAAATCACAAGGAAAACATGCAATAGACGGGCCATCATCACAAATCAAGCAATATTAGGTTCAAATCATGCATGGATTGGATCCGGCGAGGGATAGGACCTCCCAATCTTACATGGTTTCATCCAAACAACTCATAAGATTCACTAATCCAAGAAATCAAAGGATTTCTTGGTTAGGAGAATCTTAAAAGTTGAGAAAAGTAGTGCAGGGTCAAATTTCCAGATTATAAGATGTTGGAGAAGTGAAAAGAAAGGTTAGAAGAAAGAGAAAGATGAAGAGAATACCTTGGAAGAAGAAAGTTTGGAAGAAGGAAGAAGAAAAGAAGATGAGAAGAGATCCACCAGAGAGAAGAGGGAGATGAGCCACCAAAAGCTTTTAATTTTCATAAACAATAGCATAATGAAAAAGGTTTAGGGCAACACCCTTATAAAATTCGAAATTAGCATAATTACCAAAATACCCCTACTAACAAATTTTCAAAAAAAAAAAAAACATTTGCACGAAAAAAACGTGCGCACACTAACCCAAAAATCAAATAAGTAAAAGTGTATAAAATAAAATCAAATCTAAGATGCCCGATGGGCTCCGATGATTGTGCGATGAAAGTGGGTCACGATGAACCAACGGTCCAATCACACCATTCTTACAATCCAATGGTCCAATCATCTCCTCCAAGCAACTTACACATGTCTTCCCAAGGTGGGGTCTTCTCAAATGTCTCGAACCACATGTGTAAGGTCTTCGATGCTCCTCAAGTCGTCACGAATGATCATCCAAGCTCATCATCAAGCCATAGAGATACAAGCGTCGTTCACCCCCTACGCTAATAAACCCTAAAGGGCTTGATATCCGCATCAGATTATATTATGATTATCTGTCTATATGTAGACAAAATGTTAATTATCAGCAACACAATGAAAGGTGTAACAGAAACGAAGGGGTTTCTCTCTTCCGTTTTCAAAATGAAGGATCTTAGACAAGTGGATACCATACTAAGTATCAAAGTTAAAAAACATAGTGGGAGTTATGTATTGGTCAGTCTCATTATATTGAGAAGATATTGAACAAGTTTAACCACTTGAAAATCAAATAAGCAAAAACCTCATTTGATCCAAGTATCAAATTAAAAGAAAATGATGGGAGAGTAGTTGCAAAACTGAAGTACGCTAGTGCTATAGACAATCTTATGTATGTTATATAGTGCACAAGACCAGATATCACATACGTAGTGAGTAAGCTAAGCAGGTTTACTAGTAAACCTAGTGTAGAACACTAGAAGGCAATTGGTAGGATTCTTAGTTACCTCAAAGAAACCAAAGAACTAGGGCTATTCTACTCAAAGTTTCTGCCCGTGTTGGAAGGATATACCAATGCAAGTTTGATATCAAGTGCAGGAGACAACAAGTCCACAACAAGGTAGGTATTCACCTTAGGGGGTGTAGTTATATCTTAGGGTTCCAAGAAACAGACCTGCAAAATGCACTCGATGAAGGAATCTGAGTTCATAGCATTGGTTGTAATTGGCAAAGAGGTTGAGTAGCTAAGGGGTCTTCTATTAGAAATCTCATTATGTGCGAAGCCTATACCGGTTGTTTCACTTCATTGTGGCAGTGAAGCCACTCTAGCGAAAGCCTACAGCGGCACATATAATGGGAAATGTAAACACATAAGTCTAATACATGATTATGTAAGGCAATTGATTCAAGATGGAATCATTGAGATCTCATTTATGAAGTCAAGTAACAACTTGGCTGGTCCTTTTAATAAACCTCTAACGACAGAGGTAGTAAGGATAACATCTAGAGGGATGAGGTTGAAACTCTTCAGCCTAAGTTCCACTAGTGAAGAAAACCCAATCCAAAATTAGAAAATCTCTAAGTCCAGGTTCAATAGGTAAAAACAAGTCATTGATGCATGGAAAGTTTCAGCACTAAAACAATAGATAACCTCATCCGGAATGACTAGTACTAGCCGTTACAGATAGAGGGTTAAGTCTTAGAACTCTTAATAAAATCCAGTCTAAAGGACATGTGTCTTAATAGTAACGGGGACACTAGAAGAATTTCACCTATGTGAATGTAGGGGTGGGGCCGCCACTCGTGAGAGTTAGAGTTCTCTCTCAGGATCGTTTATGAAACAGGATAAGCACGTAACCATTAAAAGTACTAAGCGAGAAATATTATGGAACTCATATAACGCTGGAATGTTTATGTGTGTGGTAGCTCCAGTTCTGTCACTAAGAAATAACTGGTTCAAAGCTGTGGCTACTAGGGATTTCGACAAAACTTTGAGATACTTACACTAAGGAAATATTCAAATCGAAAGATATATTTCTTTATGCATAAGAATTGTTTCTCATCTCTAGCAGAGACTTTATTTATTTATTTTAAAACCACGTGGGGGTTTGTTGAGATTTTGGTTTAAAATAAATAAAATAAAATATATTTAAAAAATTTGTTTTTCCCTTCTAAAACATTTTTTGAAAACCAAAGCAAAAAATGTGTTTTTTTAGTCCAACGTAAGAAAGAGATGGGAAAATCTTTTAGTTTATAAGCTTAGGTTGGTAAAGTTTTCTTACTTGGAGGAAATAGAGAAAGAGATTGGAACACTCGTGCACATGCTCGGGCTCGGACGTGGGCAGTGTGGCTGTAGTGGCGCTATTTGGCACACTTTACACTTCGCATGTGCGCAGCGACCTTATATATAAGGCTGGGTTTTTTTACTGTTGTAGATGTGACCGTTGTGCATGGAACGGTCCTGCAACGGTCATAACCATGTAGAAACTGCTGTATTAAACAGCAAGCATGCAATCATTATGACAATGCAGCCAGCAATAGCCAGAAAACAATCATAAACGGCTAGTTTTCAACAGTCAGAAACAGCCATAAACGGCTAGTTTCCAACAGCCAGAAAACAGTAATACTAGTTATGATTTGAGCCATAACCTCCAGCCCGAGGTGCCTATATAAGCAAGGCCTGCTGGATCATATTACACAGCAACAGAAGCAATCCAAAATTAGAATTACTAGAACAGATCTCTCTCATTCTTAACAAGTTGGCTGACTTCTGAGTTACCGAGTCTGCCAGAGATTAACTATGTTGGCAAAGTTCCAACAGTCATTGCTGCATGCAGGACCAAACAGGCTTGTCATATACTGGAAGCAATTCGCTAGCAACCCGCCAGCGATCTCTGATCTAAGAGGAGAGGGGGCGAATCACACTTTAAGGACAGTGTATCGTATACGCGCTTCAGCATGGTTCTGATCAAATTATTTATTTAATTTCGGTGTCCAAAGCATTTTTTATTTTGGGAACATTTTTTCCAACATCGATGATCCTAACCCCTTGATCGGTGGCATAAAAATGGACACTAAGAACCAGAAGCAAGCAATGGCTTAAATTCGGTAGGAAAATTCCATTTGTTACATCACATGGTTAGGCCAACCAAAGCAATTTCTTATCGGTGTAGACAATCAGGCTGCAGGAAGCCTGGTTTGAGTCATAACGCATATATGGAATGTGTATGGTACAAGATCTCGAGGCACGAAAATCGCCATGCCTCCGTTGTTGTTGTTGTTGTTGTTGTTGTTGTTGTTGTGAAAACAATAATAATCAGAGAGAAGAAGGGAAGGGGAAAGGGAACCCTAGTCAATTACCTTATGAAAAGGGCCGACCCTCTGCTCCCCAGCATAAGATTTGAAATTCCTCATCACCATTTCTTTGATGAATATCCTCGCTTTCCTCGGACCTTGATTCGGGTCCGAATCGCTACGGGCAAATGCGTCGCATTCTGTAGGGATCCCCATCGAATTAAAGCAGGGAAATCCTTGCAGTGATCGGAGAAAGAGATGAAAATTTGCAGGCCAGCTGATCGAGCCCAACGTCTCTCTCTCCCCAACCGATGCTAACGCGCGCGCCTCAGGCGCGGGAAACTGAAGAAAAAAAAAAAGGACGCGTACGGTGTAGTAAGCAGCTCACCACGCTACAGCGTGGTGTGGATCTTCCGTGGGTCCCACCGTAATTTATGTGTTTATCCACTCCGTCCATCCGTTTTTTCAGATCATTTTAGAGCATGATCCAAAAATTTAGGCATCTCCAAATATTAATTGGATCACACCACGTAAAACAGTGTCGATAATGACAGTATGACACCACCATTGAAATCTTCTTAGGACCCACCATGATGTTTATTTTCCATCCAACCCAGACCTGGATGGAGGGAAAATAAAAACATAACATTGACCCAAAACTTCTGTAGCCACTCAAAAGTTTTTAATGGTATGTATTCAGAGCCTGCTTGAGATGATGTATTTCATGATATTTTAAGTGTATTTTACCTTTTCATGGGGTTTTTGGTCAAAATAGCACTGTTGTATAAAAAGCCCCTTTTCGCAATCTTAATAATTATATTCCCATATACCTTTTCAGATTTCTTTTGACCATTTTGGCCCTAAACATGTACACCAATGAGTTTCTCAAAATTTAAAGGGCCACGTGTCTGCTCAGCGAGCCATGACTTATAGGTCAGTGAGCCGTGGGTTTCATTAGAGAGCCATGGGACTATCTCATAAGAGAGCTATGTCTTATTTGAGTGCCATGAGACTGTTTTATAAGAGAGCTATGTGTATCATCCAAGTGTCATGTGTATCATTAGAGTATTATGTGTCTCATCAAAGTGCCATGTGTCTCATTGAGCCCGACCTAAATTAGAGGCAAAATTATCCCAAAAGAGGTCAAGGGCCTCCAATTATTAAGATTGAGGAAAGCGCTTCATTTTGTCATTCCACAAAAGGTCAGTAGGTTAGTGCTATTTTTAATGGCAAACCATTTCCAACTGAAGGAAGGCTCTAGGACTGTGTTGTATGGAAAATAAGATGGGGCTCCATGGGTCCCACCATGATGTATATGTTTTATCCATGCCGTCCATTCATCTGGCCAAATTATTCTTGGGTATGCCTCAAAAAATAATATAGATCCAAAAATCAAGTGGATCACATCATAGGAAGAACATTTAAATGGTTAGCTTTCAATTTCCATTGTTTTCTATTGCCCACTTGAGCTTTGAATCTGCCATTTTTTTGGACGACACCCTAAAATGATCTCTACTAATGAATAGATGGCGTGGATATAAGTGTTATGCATGAAATCAAGTCCTCCTCACAGTCTCGACCGTGCAATGTACGTCTCCAATTAAGGCCGTCAACGGCCTGCTGGGCTGGGCTTCATACTGCTAATTCTATCTCGGACCATGCTCTTATGTGATGCTTTATGTGATGCATTTCTAACAAGGTCCATACCTCTATCTCGTAGGTCACTACTCAATACAACCTCATGCATAACCACCGTAATTAATGTATAGATATGTGACATGTAATACAATCGTACGTGTGTTATATATGAGAGCAACTCTCAAGTCTAATGGGCTGAGCCATGAGCTATAGTCCATCTAGTTAATAACTTGCAATCACTTAAAAAGCATGTCCATGAGGATCACCCAGTTGAAAAATCAACCTCATTTGATCATTCGGAGGACCACAACATATAAAATGTAATACTATGAATACATAGCACATATTATATGGGCTAGATTGGGCATGGATTAATGGTTAAACCATTTGTTTATTTTCCAATAAAGAAAGAAAGTGGAAAATGGTGTTTCCACAAATTATCGAAAGAAATGTTTGAGAAACAATGGATGATGAATTTCATGAGAAACAATGATTCCTTTGTAAGACTCCATTAGGTGGGCCACACATGATCATCGGTTTGGATCATGACCGTTGGATTATTCAGATTGAGCGATTCAGTGGGCCCCACTACAGTTGTGATCATTGCAAATAGGTTTGGGGCGGGACGCTTGAACCGTGGTCCCTATGCGCGGTTATTAAGCCAGATATGGAAACCTACGGTGTGGAGACCCTAGAGGAGAGAAGTGTGATGGGTAAGCTTCTCTAGCCCTCTTTCCTATAAATATATGTCTTGGTCCCCTCACCAACACACAAGAGAAAACCCTAGTCCCCATTGAGAGAGGTTCTCCTAAAGGTGTTAGGTGCAGAAGACCAAGAGTTCTTCTCGGCAACACGGCGGCATTGGGAATGTCTTCCCAATCAGGTATCGCTTTAAGATTACAGTATGGAATCTCCATTATTGATGCATAGACGATCCGATTATTCCGCATTAAGATTAAGTTTCACAGTTAGTATCAGAGCCTACTATGCATTAATCTTGGGGATTTTGGAGTTCTTTTGTATTGCAATTTTCCTTTAATTTTCAGCAAGATTGGAACCAGAAGGGATTTACAGTTTTGGCCCATATGCCCGGACCATCGAACATTAGAACAGTGGCCGGATCTGTTTTATTTTGGTGGATCCCCAAATCAGCCGGCAGTATTGCAATCAGGGGTTGGAAACCGGATTTTGTTCATGGGTTATGCAATCAGGCTCATCGCAATCGCCAGAGACAGCAGCATTCTTGCGGTCGACTGCTCAAAGTTATTTATGGCTGCTGACCTTTAACAATGCCGAAAGATGATCTCAGCCATTGTCGACTCCTATCGGAGCCGGAGACGATTGTTGCCACAACCATTGATGACAGCTGCGGATATCGATAGCTGCTGGTTGTTGTATCCGGCAGATCCGGCTGCCAAAATCGCTGTCACCCATCTGCGGCAGCAAACAGAGTATATATATATATAAAAAAAAAAAAAAATCAAAATCCTGCAGCAAACCAATCTGCGGCGACCATCTGCCATTATCTAAAGAACCCATCGAACCTTCTCATCTTCTTCTTCAGCGGACGACGATGGCTAATGGCGAGCTCGGCTGTCACCATTGCCGGATTAGGCAGCAGTCAAGGCCGGCAATGGCCATCCACCTTTCCAGCGGCTCCGTTGACGGTGTTGATGGAGGTGACGATGGGCAGTGGTGACAGCGGCCAGGGTTTCCACCCTGATTTCAGAGATGGTATGGTTAGGATTTGGAGAGGACCTCGTCCGGTTGAACCTATGGTGCTGCTGGTGGCAGGCAGTGTCGGTCGGTGGCTGCTGCTGCACAAGGGTTGTGGAAGATGAAAGCCGGCCGCCCCTGCTCACCTTATTCTTCAGCCATGAAAACCGGCCGCTGCAGCCGGATTTGGGTTGCCCAGATTTGCGGTGGGTAGGGTTTCGTCGACCCGTTTAGGAAAGCAGCGGCTGCCGTGGAGATTTTCTGATTTGGGATTTCCATTTTGGGGTTTGCACAGGTCTCTAGTGGCTTGTTTTTGGGCGTTACAGCGTGGTGTTCTTTTGGTGACGAGAGGGGTTGTTATTATTATTTTTTTAATAGCCTCCCATCGTACTGGGCCGAGCGGGCTGAGTCTAGTGGCCCAGTCCAGCCGGACAGGCCCAATCAGCCCAACTCAAGCCCAATTTCAGTGGCCCAATCACTCCGGCCCAAGCCCAATCTATCCAACCTATTTAAGCCATTAAGTGGGCCTAATTTTAAGTCTGATTAAGCCTTCTTTTGAGCTTAATTAAGCCCCAATTTCAGCGGCTCATTTAATGCTTATTCTAAGCCTAACCATATTGGGCCTAAAGTAATAGGAAATTCATTCCAAATTTGGCCTGATTAGATCCAGAAAATAGGCCCAATCAAATGAATAAGGCCCGCCAGCCGGGCCCAAGCCCAATTTTAGGTGGCGTGGGTTTCTTAACATGTTGCAATGAAATATGACCTATGGAGGGCCTATTTGATAGCCATATTAGGCCCAACCTTGGCAGATGACGTTGGGCTCATGTGCTTGTCTACTGGATCTGTTGTTGAGTCTTCTTACATGTATATATATGGGCCATGTCTTGGGCCCATTTTGAGACTTGAATTCAGAATATGTTTGAGTCTCTTTTGGGCTTGTGGATGGGTTCCTTGAATGGCTAGAAATGGGCTGATTTTGGGGTCTGTTTTCAGTATATGTTAGGCCCGTTATTAGCCTAATCTATGCCCATTTTCAAGGACAGTTTAGGGCCCATCGGATGCTTGTTATGAGCCCAACCCTTGGGCATATTGTCCATTCACTCTTTGGACATTGTGCGGCCCGCTTTAGTTAACTTGGGCTTGTTGATCTTAACCATTTAAATTGTGTATACTTGGGTCATCCTTCCAGTATAAGTAAAAGCCATATATATATTATTGATGGTTGGTATGTTTTACTTAATGGATGGGCCAAGTAAATCAGATGAAATGGGTTGGATTTCCAAGTGATTTTCATTGCGCCGTTGGGCCTGTATATTTGATCCAGCATATGGACTCCCTTTTGAGCCTGTTTCCAACAGGTTTTGGGTTTGTTTCCAGCAGAGTTGGCATACTTTTGGGCCCTGGTCTGGGCCTTCATTGTAGGCCTAACCCATGAGACATGGTGTCTTATTACTTCTTTTGGACTTCGAGGGGCCCACTTTAGGTACTTGGGCCCATTGTTCAAGATTAAGTAAACCATTGTGTTGGTATACCTGGGCTGTCTTTTAGATTCAAATAAAACCTAATATATGTTTATGGTTGGTGGGTTTTTTTTTTCTTTGTGGATGGCCTAGGTAATCAAATCATCTTGGTTATAACTATTAAGTTCAAATTTGGTCCAAAATAGAGCCATTACCCATTTTTCATGGTTGATATTCAGGGTCGACCATCAAATATAATCCAACCATCATTCAGTTAAAGTTGTTTAAGCCTATGGGCGACCAACATCAGCCGTGTTTTGGGCCAAATCAGAACTTTTGCAGTATGGTCTGTTGTGGGGAAGACCATTAAGCAATCCTTGAGTCTAGGAGTGGGGATTGGAGCTTATTGTGTTAGCCACCAAAGTGACCTCAATTGGCAAATATTTCTACTTCTAGACTTCTGTACTTGGAATTCAGTAACCCTCCATTATAGGATTGTATTCAGTTGCGTTCATACCCAGGCGAGCGATGGTCAGAACAAAGAAGTATCATCGTTTGGCTAGGTGTGAGCGGGATGAAGTGATTGGTGATGGTGATATAGGTATGAGAGATTCATTTCACCCAAAGGTGATGGACGTCTTAGATTTATTTCACTAGCATAGATCAGCTTCATGATTCAGTTGAGCCTCCTGTATGTTACAATTTCGCCCAAAGGAGGAATTGTGATGATACGCTGGGCTCTTGCCAGATTTTGATGATTATGGCCCATCATCATTCTGGGTCATTTGATTGAAGGCCCAAATCAATCGAATGAATATACATGCATGATATTTGTGGTTTATGTTTATGCATTGTTATATGGGACTTGTTTATTAATGTGAGTTTTATGCTTTGAATGTCCAGCTATGACTGTTTCCAATATTCCAACATAATTCAATTCCATACCTTTGCTTATTGGGTCGAACTATTCCAAATGGAAGTCGTCCGTTGAAATAGTCCTAGGTTGCATGGACTTAGACTTGGCCCTGGAGGAAGTAGAGCCTTCTATTACAACTGACTCTAGTACGGAATCAGCAAAGGCTCACTATAGGGCCTGGACCAAGTCAAATAAGATGTGTCTCAAAATCATAAAGAACTCTATTTCTGAGACCATGCAGGGTGTCATGCCCGACACTGAGAAAGCTAGAGATTTCTTGACTGAAATAGGAAAACGATTTCAGAAATCGAATAAAGCTGAGCTGAGTTCACTTTTACATAAATTGACTCAAGCCACCTATAACGGTCAAGGAAATATCAGGGAGTACATTGGTGGATTGTCTGATGTGGTGGCTAAAATCCGCGCATTAGACTTTAAGATTGAGGATGAACTCCTGATTTTCTTGGTTCTGAACTCCCTCTCTCCACAGTTCAGTCAATTCCAAATCAGCTATAATACTCAAAAGGAAAAGTGGATATTGAACGAACTGATATCTCAGTGCGTTCAGGAGGAAGAGAGACTCAGAAGGTCGAGCAAGACACAAAGTGCACACCTAGTAACATCTGGTCAAGGACGAAAAGGGAATAAGAAAAGAGAGCATACTTCAGGCAAAAGTTCTACGGGTCCTGCGGGTGGCAATCAGCCTAACTTTGTAATGAAAACTCCATATGAATTGTGGACAGGGCGAAAGCTTAGTCTACGATATTTTCGTGTATGGGGTTGTCCTGTAGAAGCCAAACCATATAACACACAGGAAAGAAATCTTGACCTTAGAACTGTTTGTTACTTCTTTATTGGATACCCAGAAAGATCAAAAGAATTCAGATTTTATTGTCCATCATATTCCATGAGAGTCATTGAGACTGCGAATGCGAGGTTTATTGAGAACACTGAAGATAGTGGGAGAGCACAAATTTAAGAGATATTGTATTTGAGGTTGTGCATGGTCGTCCATAGGGATCTCAGGGTATCCCTTTCATAGTGGGAGAGCACAAAGGAAGAGCGGATTCTGAGTCTCAAATACAACCCACTGATGAGGAAATGGAAAACCCAATTCAGAATAATGAGCCATTAAGACGATCACATAGAGAGAGAAGATCTACAATACCAGATGATTACATCATCTATTTGCAGGAGCATGAGTTTGACATTGGGGTTGAAAAGGATCCTGTATCCCTTTCACAGGTCGAACAAAGTGCGGATTCTTCTCATTGGTTCGATGCCATGAAGGATGAATTGAAATCAATGAAGGACAACAAAGTTTGGGACCTTGTTGAATTGCCTGAAGGGATTAGGCCGATTGGTTGTAAATGGGTATTTAAAACTAAACGGGACTCTAAGGGCAATATCGAAAGGTATAAAGCCAGGCTAGTTGCAAAGGGTTTCACTCAGCGTGAGGGCATTGACTTTAAGGAGACTTTCTCACCTGTATCTAAGAAAGACTCCTTTAGGATCATTATGGCTCTTGTGGCTCATATGGATTTGGAGCTACATCAAATGGACGTGAAAACTGCGTTTCTCAATGGAGATCTAATGGAGAACGTATATATGTTGCTGCCAGAAGATTTTAAAGCCAAAGGCTCAGAACGTCTGGTCTGTAAACTTAAGAAGTCCATTTATGGGTTGAAACAGGCATCACGACAGTGGTACCTAAAGTTTCATGAAGTTGTTTCCTCATATGGTTTCATTGAAAACACTGCGGATGAGTGCATATATATGAAAATCAGTGGGAGTAAGTTTATCATTTTGGTCTTGTATGTTGACGACATTTTATTGGCCAGTAGTGATATTGGATTATTGCGTGAGACTAAGAAATTTCTATCTCAAAATTTTGAGATGAAAGATCTTGGTGATGCTTCCTTTGTCATCGGCATTCAGATTAGCCGGGACAGATCACGTGGATTACTTGGCTTGTCGCAGAGGGCCTATATTGATAGGGTTCTCGAAAGGTTTGGCATGCAAGGTTGTGCTCCTGGCCAAACACCTGTTGTAAAAGGTGACAAATTTGGTCAATTTCAGTGTCCTAAGAATGACCTAGAGAAGGACAAGATGAAAGCTATTCCATATGCGTCGGCAGTAGGGAGCATCATGTATGCTCAGGTCTGTACGCGTCCAGATATTGCTTTTGTAGTTGGAATGTTGGGCAGGTACCTTGACAATCCAAGTATGAACCATTGGATAGTTAAGAAAGCATTGCGCTACCTGTAAAGGACAAAGGACTTCGCACTCACATATAGAAGGTCTGACCATTTAGAGCTGGTTAGATATACAAATGCAGATTTTGTTAGTTGCCTTCAGCGAGAGTTCCATTACGAGCTACATTTTCATAATGAAATTATACTATGAAAAAACGTGACATGATTTGGCTGCTTCGTCTACGATGAAAGTGGAATATGTAGCTTCTCTTGAGCCTACGCATGAGGCGATATGGCTGCAAGTTTTATTCAGTACAGAATTGTCTAATGTCTATAGAACTCATTTGCATAAAGCAGATGATGATGGATCTACTCCTTAAAAGTCAGTTTGTCACGTAACTTATGAGACATTTGTCTTTCATGGGATTTGGTGACCCAAAGAAATATTGGATTAGTGGGAGCTTCAGTTTGATCCGATTCAGGTATAGACATTGGAGATCTTATTTTGATGATTCTGTTATTCAGTCTATATCTTGCTTCTCCTTCAGTGTGCGCATTCAGTTTTGAGTAAGCAAGACTTTGGTTTGTGTCTTGGAGACACGTTCAGTAGGACCACTTGAAGATAAACACGTATGATCACATGAGACGTGTAATCTTCATACCACACCCCATATCATTGATCCATGTCGTTAAGGCTATTGGTATTTGTGATCGTGATTCGTCACACTTCGAAAATATTAAATGTTGTGTTGACTACCGTGATTCAGTATCAGTGGTCTTGATGGACCGGATCTGACAAGCGTTGCTCATAATCATCCAACGGTATTGTTTTGAAATCAGTAGGGCGCCCATTAGGAACTTTTGAAACAAATATGTTTTATGAAATGTTTTTCATAAAATAAAATGTTTTGTTTTCTTTTGGTGATCAGTGTAGCCCAAGTGGGAGAATGTAAGACTCCATTAGGTGGGCCACACATGATCATCGGTTTGGATCATGACCGTTGGATTATTCAGATTGAGCGATTCAGTGGGCCCCACTACAGTTGTGATCATTGCAAATAGGTTTGGGGCGGGACGCTTGAACCGTGGTCCCTATGCGCGGTTATTAAGCCAGATATGGAAACCTACGGTGTGGAGACCCTAGAGGAGAGAAGTGTGATGGGTAAGCTTCTCTAGCCCTCTTTCCTATAAATATATGTCTTGGTCCCCTCACCAACACACAAGAGAAAACCCTAGTCCCCATTGAGAGAGGTTCTCCTAAAGGTGTTAGGTGCAGAAGACCAAAAGTTCTTCTCGGCAACACGGCGGCATCGGGAATGTCTTCCCAATCAGGAATGGCTTTAAGATTACAGTATGGAATCTCCATTATTGATGCATAGACGATCCGATTATTCCGCATTAAGATTAAGTTTCACATCCTTTCCTTACATTTTGGTGGATCCAAAACAGGATTTTTTTTATTTTTTATTTTCTTACACAAGCTCAGGTGGTAGACTCAACAAGAATTTCAACACAAGGTCATGAGTTCAAGTACCCACTGCCATGAAATCCCACTATAATATGAGTGTGTGTAGGGTGTAAGTGCGTATGTAAAAATTAAAAAATAAAACAAACAAAAGGGAGAGTCTTTCAATAGCAAATTCCAATCTCCATGTATGGATTTATATTGTTTTTCGTTGGCAAGGGTATAGTTGGAAGATGCAGGCCATAGATGGCCTGAAGTTCATCCCAACTCTTGGATCAAATTGGGCTTGGCCTGAGCATCATTTCAAGTGTTGCGCCTGAAAAGACCTCAACTGGCCCATTGACAGTGGGTCATTCATTACATAGTCGTTGATTTGGACGTTAAGATCATCATCACCATTTAAGCCTGATCCTATTGGGGTTGGCTGCATAAATCTTGTTCCGCCACTTCACTCTCTATCAATGGCATTAGGCAGTTAGGATCTTCCGCACCATAGGAATCAGAGGAGGCACCCACGCTATGAATAGCCAAGATCAATGAATAAATCATTTATAGTATGGGCACTATAGGCCATCTGTTTCCCCAGCCATTGATTAGGCAATTGTGACCCGGGTGATATTTTTAGAGTGGTTGACAATTAAATGCAGGGACCCACATGATGGATGGTCTAAACCAATGACCAAATTCTTTGCAGTATGATCAATATAGACTGTAGGTCCTGGATCCAGGAATTGAAATGCAGAGAAAAAGAGAGAGAAAAAAAAATCTGCTAAATTTTAGAGGAATTATGATGCTCAGGCTGCCCATGACACTTCATACGCAGGCACAAAGAACTCGTACATATGGCATATAATAATTCAGATAAAACTGACTAAATTGTACAGCCAACTGTCAATCCCAAGATGAGATTGGTTGAACAATCCTAGCCTCCAGTACACTTGTTTGTGGAAATAGGACCTTTGAATATTTTTTTATTTTTAACTATCCAATAAATGTGAAAAAATCCAATAATATGAGACTAAGATAATCAAATAAGTTTTTAGTCCTTAATAAATCTAAACTGGCTAATATAATGTGGACAATTTAATTTGATTACTTGTATGTGACATGCAATTAGCAAGTAATTTCTAAATGCCTACCTATCAACCACCACATTCGGCCAGAGTATCAAAGCTTTTATTTAGAATTTACCCAAGAAAATGAGAAGTTGAAGACGACGACCAAAGGCAGACACTATCAGTGATGAGATGACAATCAAGTACTTGAGCTGTTGTCCAAATAGAACAATGATAACTACCAGCAATGTTATCCGTTTGTGTTACCCAAAAAAGATACAGACGACCTTTATGCCCCAAACGTGGCAAGGGACATGGGACACAAGGGTCCTTGTGCAGATGGCCCACGGTTGTGCAATTATCTAGACGGTTGGAGCCCTCTGACCCATCAAGTGGGCCATGTCCCCACCTAAGAAAGGACCGGAATTTTCTACAACACCTGCACCAGCTGCGTAAAACAGCCATACTTCGTGTGTTTTAACAGTACATACGAAAGATTAGCCCAAGAAAGAAAGAAAATGTGAAACTGCCCCTAAAACAAGCAGTTGTGTTGAATTGTGACAGATTAATTAATGAGTTTGATGAAAGATGCACATCATGATGGCCCACAAACAAACCTATGTTTGGCAGACCGTCTCCATTGTTCCCCTTGGTGTGGCCCACCTGAGTTGTCGATCTAGCTTATTTTTTTCCCCATGTCCTAGAATCGAGTACAGAACCTGACGGACGGATTGGATTATTTTACATACAAAAAACGGTGGGCCCCACAAGCTTGCATTTCACAAATGGACATGGGGTAAATAAATGAATGAAAAGATGAAAAAGAGGCAAGGGGAGAGCTTCTTCTGCAAAACTTGAAACAATTGATGATTGAAGAAGTGGGTGGGAGAGAGAGAGAGAGAGATTTGCTGTAGCCGCTGTGAGATTGCTATAATCTCATTAGTACTCTTACATATAGTAATTTCAATTACAATTTCTTTTTAAAAAAGCCATACAGAGGCAATGGCGACGGATTTAACACTCTCTACCAACCACAAAAACCGTTACAGCTTCTGTTTTCTTCTTTTCTTTTCTTTTTCCTTTCTCTTTTCCAAGACAGAGAAGTGAAAATGGCTTACCAAGCTTCATTGCTCTACACTTGAGTCTATCAATAAAAATCCACATCCATCCAATCGGGAATAAGTATTAGTATTTTCACCCCGAAAAATCGTCCATTATCAACAGATCCATCCTTCGGTTACCTCCCTTTCACCCCTCCAAGCTGACCAAACAGCTCGTTCGCCACTGCCGTCCCTGAATTCTCAATGATCTGGTTGTCGGGAGAACTTTCAGGTTCTGGCAAAGAAGCTGGCTGGTGGTCGGCAGGGGTGGCGGTGATGGTGGCGGGCGCTTTCTCCTCCTCTGTTTTCCCCTGGCTAGCAGCATCTTGCAGCTGCAATGCATACTCTAGATTCCAGAGAACGTCTCCCATGGACGGCCTGTCGACGCCATAGTCTGCCAGGCACTTCTCTGCGGCCTCTGCAAACTTCTTCATGGATTCCGGAGTGATGTCGCCCACAAGATGAGGGTCAAGGATCTTTTCCAGTAGCCCCTTCCTCTTCCACTGCATAGCCCACTCGGCGAGATTCACCTGCTCCCTCGGGAGAGCCGGATTAATGGCTGGCCTTGCACACAAGGCTTCAAGCAGCACCACGCCGAAAGAGTAGACATCTGATTTGTCTGTGAGCTGCTGGCGCCGGAAGTACTCCGGGTCAAGGTACCCAAAGCTCCCCTTCACTGCAGTGCTCACATGCGTCTGCTCCATCGTCGGTGCATTCTTTGACAGACCAAAATCAGCAACTTTGGCAATGAAATTCTCATCCAACAATATGTTTGTGGTCTTGACGTCGCGATGGATAATTCCCTGCGCTGCGCCGGTGTGAAGGTAATGCAGCCCACGGGCAGCCCCAATACAAATCTCAAGGCGTTTCCTCCACGACAGCGGCGGCAAGTCCTTCCCGTATAAATGATCTCTCAGTGGCCCATTCGCCATGAACTCATATACAAGAATCATCTCTGAATTCTCGTCGCAGTACCCAATGAGCGACACCAAATGCCTGTGCCTGAGCTTGGACAACATCTGAATTTCTGTCTGGAATTCTGTTATGCCCTGTTCAGATTGTGGGTTCCCGCGCTTCACCGCAACTTTGGTGCCATCCTCAAGATCACCTATATACACATTGCCAAAACCTCCAACGCCAATCACGGCATTCTGGTCGAAATTCTTTGTCGCCTCCTGCAATTCTGAGAAGGAGAAGTAGCGGCCGAGGCCTAGCGTGGAAGAGTAGAAATTGCCATAGCCACTCTTGTGGGAGCCCAAGTAAGATCCCTTGCTGGTCATGAAGGTTGAGTGGCCAGCATGGAGAGGGAGAAGCCATGAAGAGAAGCTATTCCTCTTCTCCCAATCTTGAGGCCTCTTGTGCCACTTCATTACCATTGCACCTAGCCCAACAAATGCTCCGAACATCATCGCGAAACCAACAGCAGCCACAGCTTTCTTGGTTGAACCCTTCCCTGCAGCTTGCGAGCCATCGACCCCAAACTCCCCGTCCAGGCTATTGACCGAGTTACTCATCTTCCAAACCTCCACCCCGTTCAAGATCGCATTCACCATGCCAGTATTCTCATTCATGGGGCCGATTTGAACCGTGATCTGATCGGAAACAATGGATGTATTCAGAACAAAATCTTTATAGTAGGGTATGGCCAGACCCGATGTTATGGACGATAAATCCAGCCCCGATATCGCCATCTTTCCATTGATGTACACATTGAAATAAAGGTCGTTGAGAGCTTTGCTCACAATGTCACAGAAATGGAGCCGGATCAAATACCCGAATGCGGGATCGACATCAAGGTTCCAAGTTACATTGAAATTGGGATTTGTAACACGCGCATTGGCCATCTCGACGGCAGATGAATAAACCCAATTCGGGGCAAGCAGTGGGGAAACACCCTCTGGGTATGTTATTATGCTCGGCGAGACGGTGATGGGCTTGGCAGTGGAATTCGTGTGGATGAATTGGGTGTCAGGTTCCCACATGCGCCCGAGTGTGTCGTTCTGGGATGTGATCAGTGGGCCACCGACATTGAGCCGATATGAGGTCTGGAATCCAAGCGACGAGAGGCCAGATGTGTCGCCAACGGGGGACACAGTGGATGCGGTGTCAGTGATCAAGCTGTCGGGGGCGGACACGACCTCAATGCCGTTGATGAAGGCGACGGAATTGCGCATGGGGTTGAAGCGGATTGAAAGGCGCTCGGAGGTGACATTGAGGAGGTACTCCTTGATGAGCCAGGTGTCGGGATCATCGACATGGAAGCTGTGGAGGAGGACAAAATCATCGGTGGAGACAGTGAAGGAGGCAGTGGTGAGGTCGAACTCATCGTTTTTTACGGGGAAGAAGTGAAGGCGGATCCAGTGCCAGCCGGCCTTAGCGATGGGGAAGGTGTAGGTGGAATCTTCGATGAAGATGCGAGCGGAGAGATAGAGAGGGGAGGGGACATGAGCTTGGGGGGAAGGGTCGGAGACGTGGATGTTGGATTTAGAGGAGAGGAAGGAGGAGGACTGAGGGTCGGAACGGAAGACGCGGCCATCGGGCATGTCGACGACGGCAGGAGCACCACAGTCGATGAGGTAGTTGTCGGGAGGAGAAAAAGCCGGGGAAGATAGAGCAAAGGAAGGGGAGAGGAGGAGGGAAGAAGAAGAAAAAGAGAGGAAGAAGATGTAGGAAAGAAGGGGAAGGAACGACATCTTCTTTTCCTCTCTCTCTCTCTTTCTTTGGGAGAAGGGATGGAAGGTGGGTTCTTTTCCGATCTAAGAGAAGATCGGATGGGAACTCATCTCCAGAAGCATTTCCTCTCTGTTTTTTTTTCTTAATAAGTACAACCCCAAAAAACGGCTATTCTCCCCTGCCTAATAACCGCTCTTCCTTCTCTTCCGCTTCTCCTTTTCCTCTTTTGCCCTTCTCCCTTTTTTTCAAACTTATGCCCATTTTACTCAAATACCCTCCCCTCGTTTCTTTATCTTATTTCTCTATTCGTTAAGGAATGCGTTCATCTAACAGGGTGGGGCCCACTTTGATATTTATGTGTCATCCAAACCGTGTGCATCTTCTGCACCGCCACATATTGGCCGTACATGTTGACTACATTTATGAGTCATCCTAACCGTGCATCTTCTCCGCTGCCACATATTGCCCCTACATGTTGACAACATTTATGGGTCATCCAAACCGTGCATCTTTTGCACCGTCACATATTGTCCGTACATGTTAACAATCGTCGAGATACAAAATTCAGGTGGGACACACCACGGAGGGTAGATCGCCTAAGTTTTTAAATGGCTATGTTTTGGTTGTTTCACTTCGTCCTTATGGTTCTCACCTGGCGAAAGGTTTGGATGTTATTAAAAAAATACATATGCAAGCATCACTCTCATAATTTACTCTATTGCTCCTTTGGTCAGCGAACTAAAGGATTATTATATTTTTCTAACCAGATTTCTTTAATTTACAGAAAAGAGATATAGTAAGTAGAAAAAATAATATGATGGTCCACAAGACCATATATGCATACACTACTAGTGTACAAGTACTACAATACCAATGGGTGTTGTTCAGTGGCCATGCACCCTAGAGCCAGTGTACAAGCAAAGCCAATCCAAACTACTTGGACGGTAGTATCTTATATTAATAACCTGATATTGGTCACCTAATTCTGTCGGTGGATCTTATTGTTTTGGATTGGCCAAATCAAATTTAGGCTCGTTGGCTTAGTGCATTTTTTAGTAAAGTGCCATCCATGGAGCCTGCTAATTGGATGATCTGGCTTGGTGTATATTTATATGGCATTGTGGTGCATGCATACGTAGACAAGTCATCCACCATGCAAGCACATCCTATATATGATGGCCCACAAAATGAACGGTCTGGATCACCTAAAGGCCAGGCTTGCTGCGTCGTATGTTTTCTTGACCAAGACTGGAATTTCCATCGGTTGTATTATTTGTAGGCCCTTTGTCTTTATCACCGCTTTTATAACTTTAGGCCCATGTTTTTGTATAAATGATCTTGTCCGTCCATATAAGAGGCTGTCGGTCAGATCGTACACAATGGTCCAGATTGTAGGAACACTATAAACTAGTGTCATTCTCTTATTTCCTTTCTTTTTTCTTCAAAAACAAGTATATGGGCATTTTGGTCATTTTGGATCTAACGTCAACTGACAATTGAAGGGGCATTTCTGTTAATAGTGGATGAATGAAGGGTGTTTTCCAAGTTTGGTTGGCGGGAAAGAGAGAAAAGACAGCCGCAGAGAGATCTTCTCTACCGTTGAAGGTTTGTTGAGAAATGTCCATTTTAACAACCTTGTCAACTTACAACGTTTGACCAGTCAAAGTACCCTTCCATTTTGAACCGCAAATGCTCCGCACTCTCCTCACTTTCCCTTGTGGGCCCCTTAGATGGTGGTCACTCTCTTCTGACCGTTCATTCCTGTGGCCCACGGCTAGATCAGCTGATTCAATCTCACACACGTGTTCGTCCTTTCCACGTGAGATGGAGTGTACTCAAGTTCACATAGCGTTTTTCTCTGTCTATCTCGGGAATGGCACGGATTTTTACCCTCCGTGGTTAAGATATTGATCGGATGGTTGAGTCAACGGATGATCCTGGCCATCCAATAAAAATGGATAGCTAAGATCGATGGTCCACATTCAATTGGCTAAAATTTGGATGGCTGATCATGTTATGGAAAGGCTCTCTCATCCATCGTGAGGCCCATCGTTTAGAAGGTTAGGATTGGTCCTGGCATGTCACTTCTCTGGACCATAGGAAGCTTGACGGAAGATCATGTAGTAACTCTAGTGGGCTTGGAAATAATGGACGGACGCCTAGCATTGAAACCTTCTAAGAGGCCACAAAAATGAGGCAACCTCAAAATTTCAATTGGGTCACACCATTTAAAATAAATAAATAAAATTTGAATATCAAAATGCCTATGGCATTGAAACCTTTTAAGAACGTGGTCATATAAAAGAAATATATACTTATTACAAATTACATTAACTACCCTTTGATAGCATATACATTTGACTGCCATTCTCAGCGATAAAATCATAATGATGATAATTGTACATTACAAAAGTATTTGGTTTTCTAATTTTTAATATAATTCAAAATAAATAAGCTATTATTATTAATTTAGAGTGTTTGTTTAAGAGAATTACAATACAAAAAAGAGTCGAATATAAGAATATAAAGTGAACATGTAAAAGAAATTGTAACATTTATATTTTTACACTATTAAATCGTCATTTTAAAATAATACCCCCCTAGAACGAATAATGGTAGAATGTATTTATTGTAATAAAATGTAACCATCGTCTCCACACAAATACAAATGTAAGTAATCGTTACACATTTTCAACAAATTACCCTTGGAATTAAAAAACTAAATACCCTCTAAATGTCAAATCATCACCCAAAAATATCGATGACAGCTCACATAAAAACGAGTTAGATGGTATATAAAAGTTTATTTGTTTTGCCAATTCAATTTAAAGTAAATGTGTTATTAGTATGATTTTATAATTGCTAAATGCGATGTAGGAATCATTGAAAGTAAAACACCAAACATAATCATGATCCAAAATTTATACCACCTCTTGACTTTCCACAATTGGCATTCAATCTCCAACTTTTCTCGTAGTGTGATCTACTTGGGTTTTGAATTTGCCTCATCATATTACACATCTCAAAAATTACATACGCACCATGTTCGGCACTACCCGGGTTCGGCTCCAGATTGGGTGAACTTGTCCCGGTGATGAGTGGATACTACCCGGTCCTAGCTACGATTAGATATAGAGGCTCCAACAAGCCACCGTGATATGTGAATTTTATCCACACCATTCATCCATTTTTCCAGATCATTCCCTAAAAATGAGGAAGATCCTGGTCTTAAGTAGAGCACTCACAGGTATAAAACACCTGTCGTTGAAAGCTTTTTGGGACCACAGAAATTTTGGATCAAGGTATCTTTGTGCCTTCCCTTCACCCAATTGCATGTGACCTAATTAACAGGTTGGATGGCAATTAAACCTTGTATCTGACTATTTTTTGAGCTTGTACCTAAAATAATATGGAAAAATGGATGGGCGGTTTAGAAAACACCCGTACGGTGGCCCCTCAGAATACTCTCGTTCCTAGCTAGGGACCGCACGGGTAGTACCCATCAGATGGACCGCATGGGAGATCTGCTGAAAAACGTCATGTTTGTCCTGCCCTCACTTAATGAACGGCCCAGATCTCTCACAGGCCCGCAACCTCGGCATATGCCAACTGAATGGTCCTACAGTCCAATGGGTACTCTGCAGGGATTCCAGAAAATCTCCCAGATTGGAAGATCCTGACCCTCTGTTTGCCATCGAATCTTAAGCATGGCTTTATTGCAATTTGAAACTCAAGTTCACTTGGGTTATTTTAATCGTTCAGTCAATTGCCTGTAAGTGGACACAAGAAAAGTTAGAGAGGAAATGTTGCAAAGAAGGACATTCACTTGTCAGGCAATCAGATGGCCAGGATCATTCTGTTGCTTGTTTGTTGGTTTAGGACATCAATGTGGCAACCACCCATGGATAAAATAACGAGAAAACCTTTGATACTCCAGCAGAGTCTGGTGAATGATACACAGGCTATTAGAAACTATTCAAATGGTGGGTCCCACCTTAAATATATCACTAACAAAAAAAATTACACTTATTTGAATGTCTGATTGACCGCCCAACTAGCGGACCGTTGAAAATGAAAATGAACTAATCAGACACCAGGATTGTTCAGCCAATCAATTTTTTTTAAAGCTGTGATCCAAAATTTTGTGACCCAGGAGAAGTTTTTAATGGTGGCCATTTAATCAGCACTGTTTCCTGTGGTGTGGTCCACCTGAGATTTGGATTTGCTTCATTTTTTTGGTTGATGTACTAAAATGAGCTGGCAAAAAGGATGAACGGTGTGGATATAAAACACGTACATCAAGGTGGGCCCACCGTTACAGCCTCGCCAAAGTCTGTCTTTCTTTCTGTATAGCAGCTTCATACTCTGGCAGAGTATCCAATAGCTCCCCAAAATAATCTGATTCTTATTATATATTTGCATGTAACTTACAAATGTTGAAGAGAAATGACCGGTAGACCCAAAAGCACATGGTCGCACATGGAGTTGGCGGCATCCACACCATCCATCTAGACTGTACGTTAGTTCCTTCCGCTCTTCATGGGCCACCTTGAAAAACTCATACTGATCTGATGATCCAAACCATTCAGTTAGTGGTGTGCAAAAAATGGATGGATAGATCGTTCATAGAAGACAGGTCTGGTCACGGATGTCTACAAACAGTCGATTACTTGTTTCCTCAGTATTGGAAGAAGAGCGAACTGGAGCCGGTGGAGGATCGAATACAACTATCTGCACGGGAAGGTTTTCACACACAGCCTACTGTATCATTTCTCAATGTTAAATAGGCCAAACGAAGATAAGGTTGGAATCATGTGTGGCTTTTCTTTGGCTTCTATTGCGGGCGACCCAAGCCAAATTTCTTAGTAGGGGAGAAATAATTAGGCCGGGAATATAGCGACCATGATCTAGCACGCTTGATTGTTCACTTCAATCGAGCCGTGCACAATCTTTGCTTGGGATCATAACATCTCTGTTTCGCTGCACGTGTAGCTGCACATCTGCATAGGTGGTACTCATGGAGCACACCTCGGTTTTGCTTTTCAAAATTACAATTAGAATAGGAGATATTTATTTTGTGAAAATCTTTACTTTATTTCGATTTGTGGAATGGAACATTCTGCATTCGAAACCAAAACTGTTGAAATCTTATGACTTTAATTTTCTTGAACATGGATAGTCAATCACATCAATGAGACGGTCAATCGTATTGATCAAGTTCTGGATTTTTGCAATCTACTCGCTGGATTGATCCATCGTTGATCCTATCAACAGGATGGTTGATCTTATCGACAGACCTATCAACAGCATACGCCGTTTTGCATAGTCTTACACAATTTTATAGAATTTGTTTTTAATTTCAATTTTTCTCCTATTTAAGAGGTATAATGCTGGAATTAGAGGTATTATAATGTGTCCAAGGTTTACTAATTGTATTAGGGCGTGGAGAGAGGTATTTTATATGAGAGAGAGCGCTTGGGTTTTCTCTTGGTTTTCTTTACTTATGGATTGTTCATCTTTGTAATCTTCTAATTTATAGTAGATTTGCTTTGTGTCGTGATTTTTTTATTCGTGAAGAGGTTTTTTCACGATAAAAATGGATTGTCTTTGCATGATCAATTGCGTATAGGTGTGATTGTATTGTGTTACTCGTTTGATTCTATACTTTGCATGTTAGGTTTGCTTCTACTGCAGGTTGGTTTTCCCAATAAAAACATCACATGTGAGGAAAACAGTGATAGTAATTTTAAAAAAGGTTTTTTTTAATATCTATTATTTAAAAAAAAATGTGGAGTGGGACATGGCTGCGACCAGGAACGATACAGGTGTGACATTGACCATAGGGCCCATCTCAATATATAAATTGTATATTCATGCTTTTAATCAATTTTTTCAACTTATTTTAGGGCATGGTTTAATAATTAAGTAAATAAAATTTTCAAGTGGACCATTGGTGGTCATTGAATGCCCACCATTAAAAACTTCCTATGGCTTACTGTAATGTTTTCTAACCATCCAACTTGTTAATAAAGTCACATAAACTAAGATAGAAGGAAAAACCAAATATCAGCTTCATCTAAAACTTTTGTGCCCCACAAAAGGTTTTTAATGACCCATAACTATTGTTTCTTGTGGTATTGTCCACCTAAAATTTGTATCTACTTTATTTTTTTGAACCATGTCGTAAAAAAAGCTGGTAAAACCATTGAACAATGGGATATATAATTCATACATCGAGATGGCCCTATAATCAAGGTCGTAACCAAGTCGTGCTGTGCTCCAAAATGTGGAGTGTTTAATGGTTGAAGATTAAAATCCGTCTCCCAAAGCGTGCATAACTGAGGGTTTTTTTTTTTTTTTTTCAAGGTTTCTACAGGTTACCTTACAATTATAGTCTGTGTAAAATGTCGTGTTTGCGGAAATTATTTTTTTCTTTTCCTATAATTACTCTTTAAAACGCTGCGGAAATTGTTTTTTTTCTTTTCCTATAATTTTGATTTTTCTCTTATTTAAGGGGTGTAATGCTGGGATTAGAGGTATCGTAATGTGTCCAAGGTTTACTAATTGTATTAGGGCGTGGGGAGAGGTATTTTATATGAGAGAGAGCGTTTGGGTTTTCTCTTGGGTTTTTTTGCTTGTGGATTGTTCATCTTTGTAATCTTCCGATTTTATAGTAGATTCGCTTTGTGTCGCGATTTTTTTATCCGTGAGGAGGTTTTTTCACGTTAAAAATGGATTGTCTTTGCGTGATCGATTGTGTGTGGGTGTGATTGTATTGTGTTGCTCATTTGATTCTATACTCTGCGTGTTAGATTTGCTTCCGTTGCGGGCTGGTTTCCCAATAAAAACGTCACATGTGAGGAAAACGGTGGTAGTAATTTTAAAAAGTTTTTTTTAATATCTATTATTTTAAAAAAAAGCGGAGTGGGACATGGTTGCGACCAGGAACAATACAGGTGTGACCTTCACCATAGGGCCTATCTCAATGTATAAATTGTATATTCATGCTTTTAATCAATTTTTTCAGCTCATTTGAGGGCATGGTTTAATAATTAAGTAAATAAAATTTTCAAGTGGACCATTGGTGGTCATTGAATGCCCACTATTAAAAACTTCATAAGGCTTACTGTAATGTTTATTAACCATTCAACTTGTTAATAAAGTCACATAAACTAGGATAGAAGGAAAAACCAAATATCAGCTTCATCCAAAACTTTTGGTGCCCCAAAAAAGGTTTTTAATGACCCATAACTATTGTTTCCTGTGATATTGTCCACCTAAAATTTGTATCTACTTTATTTTTTTGGACCATGCCATAAAATAAGCTGGTAAAACCATTGGACAATTAGGATATACAATTCATACATCGAGATGGCCCTATAGTCAAGGTCGTAACCAAGTCGTGCTATGATCCAAAATGTGGGGTGTTTAATGGTTGAAGATTAAAATCCGTCTCCCAAAGCGTACATACCTGAGGGTAAATTGATGATTCCCTTCTTCCCATGCTTCATTTAGACCATGCAATGGTTAGACCCATTTTCCTGTAGATAGCATTGACCATTAAATTTCACTAGTGATCATATGGTTAAAATGATATGAATGAAGATGAAAATATGCATTCAAAAGCGTGGCCCAAGTGATGGATGAATCTTGTTACGATAAAAACCATTTCCTACCGTCAATATGGACCATCTATTTTCTTAGCAACAAATTGGATTATTAGTGTCGTACCCTATTTATGGCAGATAGAAAACGGACCAATTAGAAGGCTCCACATGTGATTGCAGGAACGTGCAAAGCAGAGAAATAAAGGAGAAAAGTCGAGAACGTATTTAATGTCGTGGTGATATAGCTAGTGCTCCAAGAAAATGACACATCAACAAGGGAGATGAAAAGGCAGAAGAAGTTAAGTAATAAAAAAAGGAAGTGTGAGAGATCAATCATCTGAAAGAATTCAAATGAAGCAGTTACAAAGTCTGAAAGTTATAAATAGCAAGAAAATAGGCCGAGCTAAGGGTCCACACTAACCAAATCAGATCCAATATCTCAAATTATCTTTATCTTTACGTTCCTTAGTGTAATCCTTAGCATAAGCTTTAGTGGTAATTTCAGTCTATGCTTATATACTTAACTTAGTTTTGTCATATAATTAGCTCTGAAATGTGAACTACAGTTTGTTTCTGGTGATCGATTGTAAGTATTTCCTTCCCTGCTAGTTATATTATTTTATCTTATATTGAAAGTCTTTTTTTATAGAAGGCAAAAGTGTAACTCATCTTTGGAGGATAAACCTCACCCTCCAAATATCGCTTGATCTCATTGAAAAAACTGAGCGAGTGGCTAAATAGGCGATCGATCTTCACAAATTCTGGTCATATACGGCCGATCACGACATATATATCTGCCTATTATGGCACCCGAGGTCATTGTTGTTTGGTTGGAATCGGGCCGCACAAATCGATTCTGGCACGCCTGCACATCTCACACGCGTGGCCGAAGAATAACGAGCAACAATTAAAAGATCCAATCTTAACAACAATCAAAAGTAGGGTCTCACACGATGAACAATCTTAATTGACGGTTAGATCCATTTCTTACATCCAATATCCACGAAAACATGCATTCAAAAGTGTGGCCCAAGTGATGGATGATCCTTGTTGATGATCAAAACCATTTCCTACAGTCAATATGGACCATCCATTTTCTTCGCAATAAATTGGATGATTAGATGATCCAATCAAAACATCAAAAGTAGGACTCCACGTGATGAACAATCTCGATTGCTGGTTGGATCCATTTCTTACAACCAATATGAACCATCCGTTATTCCTAAAAGCTGATAGGATACTTAAGATGATCCAACTTGAGTGATTATTGAGGAACACGTGTAATCAAAGTGTGGCCTACACGATAGATGGTTCAGATTGATTTTTAAGCCCATTTTGCACATTCAATTCAAAGTCAATTTTCCTAGCAATTGACAGTTTAGATCAACTGGTTAACGCAACCACTTCCGTGATGGACGGTCCAAAATTGATGATCAAACCCATTTTCTTACAAGCAACAAGATCATCCTTTTTTTATTTAAATTATTGGATTTCACAGATATTGGGTTTAGTCGGGTCCTATGGTCTCATAGAAGGGGTAACCAGGTTCAGGTCTTGCCGTGTCAGGATTTCCTTCTTGAAGCAACCACATCTGATTGGATTCGAGTCCCTATTGAATCTTTGGTTTCAAGCTGCAACCACATCTGATCGGATTCGAGTACCCGTCCGACACCTATTGGGTCTTTGGATCTCGGTTTCAAGTTGCTTTGGGTCAAATAAGAAATTTACATGGTTGGGCCCACATCTAAATAGATGGATTATCTTGCACGCACATGTTGCACTTTGACACACGCTTGTGTACGTAAATAGACTTCCTTGCATGCATGTGGCTTGAAAACCACATTCCATTCCATTGCTAGAATAATCAATACATGGCATATATATAATAACAACTGACTGGGCCCAACCCAACTTTAACCAGGTCCAAGTTGTTGGACCCAACCCAAACCAAGCTATAGCTTCAACGGGTCAAAAAAATGGACGTGGCCGGGTCCAGAGGGTACCTGCAAATCGGGTTAACCCATTGACAGCCCTAATTATCCAAAGCTGAAGTCAATGAAGTTTACCATGCATTTACTGTAGATTCCACCCACGACCCAGCTGTTCATAGTCACTATGACTGATTAGATGCTTTCTATTGTGAACAAAAAACCCTGGCAAAAGTCATGCAATTTAGCGCTCCAAAGTCCAAACCGTCCACATGGTGGACCTTTCCCCGTTCAATGTTGACGGCTGCTAATATTCCTTCCTGCTTTCAATGGGTATAGGTCAAAAACTTTCGTAACATGCCTTTTCTTGTAATGCCCCAACCTGATTAACGGTGTGGATTAAACCAAGAGCTGAGCTGAGCCATCGAATGTGCATCTTTATTGTACACGTGCAGCCAACATTTTCAAGTGGGTCCTGCTTAATCAACGGTCTAGATATAAAGGATTCCCAAATACTCTTGGCAAGAATATCCTTGGCACTTTATAGGTGTGAGATCAAAGGGGGTACGATTGATGGATAGATAAAAAGAAAAGGACTGGAAAGAAAGAAAAGATAAAGCCAAAGAAGAACTCGGGAAACGGAAAAAGAGAAAGAAGAAAACAAGGAAAGCATGAGGAAAAGGTGTGAGAGGAACAATTGCATGCATCTGAATCGGTCCTCATGCCACAAGTGGGCCAGACATGTCTGGTTATCCCGACTGTTGTTGTTCTTCTCGATCACTTAGGCCACATCCTTCAAATCAACGGCGTTAGCTTCATTGGCTACCCAATCATCGGCTTGCGAGAAAGGAATGGTTGAAGCAGCGTTCCAGATTCAACCAGCGATGCTGTGGCCTACTAGATCATCGGTCGCAATGACCGAACTCACTGTGTTGTGTTGGATATCTACTCCTTCAATCAGATGCACCCTTTCATGGTGGGCCATAGATCTAAAAATCTGGCTAATCCACGACTTTGGTGGGCCATACAACAGAAAAGAAGTTAAGAGTAGATGTGCACCCACTGAAACCTTGTTAATTGTTTTTTGGGTCCACTGGGATGTGGTTCAAATATCCAGCCCATCGATCTTGTGTGTCGTACTTGGATGAGGGATCACACCAAATTTCTGGCCATTCCAATAACTCAGTTGGGCCCCAAATGTATTTCAATTGTTTGACTTCCAAGCGTTAAGGTGGCCGCTCCTCATCCAAGGTGAGTCCCATCAATAGACGGTTGTGATAAGCCAAAGATGATCCTAGATACGAAGGCTAGAGTACTGATATGTAGATATGTTCTAATCGATGGGAACAGTTACAACAGTCCACCTTCAGTTGAAAATGGCCTGCAGACCGGTCGCTACGACCTTCCAATCCATTAGGAGTTGGTGGGGCATGGTCCATCCACGGTGGGATGCAAAGTCACGCAACAGAACAATGGTCTTCACTATCCAACGGTGGACCCTAATATAGCCTCCACGGCATTTAGGAACTACCTGAAATCCCATAGATGTAGTGTATTACAAAAGGAAGTTGATACAAAAGGAAGTTACTTGTCAGATAAGCAACTTATCTTGGTTTCTACTTCATCAACAAACAATCATGTTTGCTAAGTATGTTTTAAAAACACTTCACTAAAAAAGTATTATGTTGCCCTGTTAAAACACCAACACCCAGTCCGGTAATGCCGGGCCCACTTTAATGTATGTGTTAGATATCCACCATTTGGACTTCTGTGAGGCTCATAGGGGTGGGTCCCATTGCGGTGCATTTTGATCCACGCAGTCCATCTGGACTGGGTAGAGGGTTGAGCCCACCATGATGTATTCATTTCATGCACACCGTCTACTTATTTGTACAAAAAAAAAAAAAAAATGGACCCTACCACAAGAAGCAGTGATGATTGTACGACCACCATAAAAACTTCTGTGGGGCCCACTCTAAGGAGCCCACTTGATGTATGAATTTACCACACCGTCTATCTAAATTGCCAGCTCATTTCAGGGCATGGGCCCCACAAACATGGCAGATCTAAGGCTCTAGAGGACTGCACGCATGAAACAGTAGAGAGGAACACCCACCACTGAAGCACCTGTGGGGCCCACCAATTGATTTTTTTTGTCATCCCAGCAATCCCTAAGGTTAACCAGATCTGGACGTGGGGGTAGGGCCCACAGATAAGACTTATTCAAAGCTTGAGTGGACCCCATAGCAGCAGCAACAGTGGATTGTTGTCCACCATTGAAAGCTCTTTGGGGCCCACCAGATAGTCTTTTTTACTTCTCACATATTTATAAGGTCACATAAAACTGAAGGAAATGGATCACATTAACACCAACTTGATCCAAAGCTTTGTGGGCCCCACCGTTAAAAAAAGTGGAGATTGAATTCTTGCCGTTGAAAACTTCTAGAGGCTTACCGTGATGTTGATATGCCACCAAATCTATTGATAGGGTCTACAGAGATGGTAGTGGAGCCACACGTGAGGCAAATGCAAAGCTCAAGTGGGCCCCACCTTAGAAAAGAATGGTGATTGAATGCTTAACATTGAAAACTCCATGGGGCCGAAAGGGTAATCTATTATGTGGGGCCCACCTTCTATGTAGACCACCTACCGTTTGAGCCCCACCTTCCAAGTGGACAGTCTACCATGTGCGGCATCCTTTAACATGGACAGTATCAATGAGCCTCTTCTCTTTCAAAATAATAGAAAAAATAAAAAAAAAACTGAAATAATTATTTATTTTTAAGTAAAAAAGTTACTTATGATTAATCATAAACCAAACGTGCTTTTCCGAATGTCAGTCACTTATCTACGGTTGTCAGCAGAAAAGTAACTTATTTGGTGGTATCCAAACAAGCCCTATATGTCTATATATACTGATTTAAATCCAGCTTGGCCCAATAATTTTGCCAATCCATAAGGATGGTATAATCAATTTATCCTCCAGGAATACATGATATAGAGGAATAAATAGTCAATTCTTCGGCTATATGGTGAGGCCCACCTAATGAGTGACTGGGATCTGGCATGTTGAAAAAGCTCGGCCATGGGGAGGTGCTCTTGGTGGCTAAGCCCTCGTATGGATGCATCATCAACCAAAAATTACACTTATTTTATTACAAGACTATTGGGTTATGGGACATTCATTGGACAACTAAAAATGAAAAGTATTTAATGATACATTTTCAACAAGCCTCCACGAATAAGAGGTCAGTACTATTCAACCAGTATGATTTTGAGATTGTGACTCCATCGGCTACTTTGAGTTAATGCATGCCACCATTACAATCATCATACACTGCCCAAGCATTGGATAACTAGATGCCAGTTACTCTTAAAATGATCTAGAAACTGATGGACGGATGGATAGGGCTCTCAATGGGTCGGATCTAGATCGAATCTACTTGGATCTGGTTCCAAGTCCGTATATCCATAGACGGATTCGGATCGGATTCGGATTGAACTCGGATCCAAAAGGTGATATCCATATCCGATCCATTTATAAATTATTAGATCCATTTTCGATCCAAAATCCATATAACCATTGGATTCGGGTCGGATCTAGGTCTGAATCCACCCCATTACAAATCTAAAAAAATATATGATATAAAATATATAATATAATATATTTAATTTAGTAAAAAATGATGCAAATCCCACTATTTACTATGGCATGGTCAACATAGCCTAAAATAATTTGTAAAACGGATGGCCAGCATGAATATAATATATACAGTAAGGTGACAATGAGCCGGATCTTAATCGGATTCGGATCGAACTCGGATATGTTCCTGTGAATCCATATCCGCTCCATTTAAGTAATCGGACCTATTTTAAGATCCAAATCCGGTCCATTTAACTAATCGGACCTATTTTAAGATCCAAATCCGCATTATACGGATTCGGAGCGAATCGGATCTCGGATCTGACCCGCTCCATTGAGAGCCCTACGGATGGATGTCACCGTGGTGGGCCTATAGAGCTATGGTTTGCACGTGCTCATACGCAACTCTTTCGGCACCACCACCCTAATCTCAAATCATGCCACTTTCGGCTGAAAACGACGGGAAACATCGCATGCTTATATGGTCTCCAACCCATCTACCACTGTTGGTCATTGGACGTGTCTTGCTGCCGCCACATTTCACCATCAAGGACCACGTTGCTATCCACATTCTACATGCACACATATAAAAATCAGGCGGTCCACTCATTAGGTTGGCCATGCATGCGTGATCATAAATGTGGACCGTTGTTGATTAGAAAGGACCGCCGTGCACCGACGGTTAAAGACAGGTCTCCACCCATGTTAGGGGGATATTAGCAAGCATGGCCCGGTTCGGTCCCGCAGGGTTATGAGAAGGTGACTTGCCCCAGCCTCACCCTTGATGGTGCAGCCCTTACCGTAGGGCTCACCTTGATATACTTATCTGTATCCACGCCGTACATCCGTTTTTTCATATCATTTTAGGGCATTATACCAAAAATGAAGCAGATCCAATTATCAGGCAGACCATACCATAGGAACAGTAGTGATTGAATGCCCTACCATTAAAAACTTCTTAGGTCGCACCTTAATGTTTCCCTAGTGTTTATTTGATATCCAAACTGTTGATAGGGTCATATAAGCCTAGATGAAGGGTAAAAACAAATATCATCTTGATCCAGAACTTTTGTGGCCCATTAATGGTCAATCACCAATGTTTCCTATGGTATGGTTCACCTGATCATCAGATCTGCTGCATCTTTTGGATAATGCCCTAAAATTATCTGGAACAACAGATGGACGGCGTGGATACAGAATACATAAATCAAGGTGGGCCTCACCATCTTGGGTGAGTACGGGGTCTCACTTAATCCGCTCCCTTCAAAGCCCAGACCAAAAGAACAGGAATCTCATTTTGAAAACGATCCATGGGTACACTGCCAATGGGGGTAGAAATGTGCGCACGACTCTTGGTGCTCGCCGTGCGTATTGAAGCCTGCTTCTTTATTACTAGGCGCATCTTGTCATCCACGAAAAAAAGACCGACCAGCCTGATTACTGGGGTTTTAATAAATGAGCGTCCCAGATCAAACACACGTGTGGTGTTGGAACCAAGGTTTGAAATGGGTACATTACACAGCGCACCGTTCACCGACAAAATCGTTACATATCGCCCGTTCCGCTGTATTGGGTTATTTCGGGCCGATATGGGGTGATGCACCCGTCTTTTTCATGGGTGTCTCCGGCAAACGAGCTGATTTGGGTTGATACATCAAACCTCGGTTGGAAATCGCCATTGAAGAATGCGGTGGCCCCGCTCGTGCGAGTAGCCATAGTGCCTTTCTTGGGCAGCATCTGTAGGCTATGTAGTATGTACCTGTCACATGCATGCATGAACTATATAAAAAAAAAAAGGTACGATGACTCGGATGCTCTTTGTTTTAGCAGTTTCGTGGATGTGAATAGAGTGGTGTACTTCCAATTTTTTTTTCCTTTAATTTTGTCCTTTCTATTAATAATGCTAGATATATAAATAATAGCATGCACTGTTCGGTATACGGTCATGCAAAAGCACAATATTCCTATGAATACTTTGGTTGGTGGTTTAGGCTGCGACGTCTCATGAGGCCCCAACTGCAACTGTTTATTAAGTGGGTCTTGTTTTCTAATTTTTCTTACTGGAAATTCAGCTGCTTTACTCTTTTAGTGGGCTAATTTGGCATGTACGACTGTGGGTACTCTCTCTCTCTCTCTCTCTCTCTCTCTCTCTCTCTCTATATATATATATATATATATATATATATATATATATATATATATATATATATATATATATATATTTGCAGAATCCAAGCTTCGTCTCTAAAGGTCCTTAAGGTGTGTTTGGGTTACGGTATTGCACTGCATTGGGGTGCATCTTAGCAATGATTATATTTTAAAATACCTGTCTTCTTCTGGTGCTGTGGTATTTTGACTGAGAACTCTGCCGAAAAATTCTTGCAGTAAGAAGAGGCTTCGGACTTGTGTTTCATGAAATATATCCACGTGTGCCTTGAAAAATCATTTATAAAGAGGATATAATATGTAGAATCACCTGGAGCCATTATGGGGGATGGACCCTAGACATTAGTATGAACCAAATCAATTAGGGTGAGAGCTCTAGAGGTGCTCAAAGGAAATGGTAATGCTGTGGATTTACAAAGTTTACAACCGTTGCAAGTCACATCAATATATAATCATGACGAAATTTTATTTTATCATTTAACAATCCAGTTTCAAATAACGATAACAAATTTGTTGAGTTAGGATGGCCGAGACGACCATGCCATAATTTCCAACTTTTATTGGCAAATGAAATGTCACTAGAGGAAGGAAGAAAAAAACGTTTGGAAGGAAGAACACCATGATCAAACTCTAGGATGAATAACTGCCCTCTCTTATGGCCATTTCAAATCAACTTCCCTATTTTCAGATCCTGTATGAAACAACCATATTGAGAAAATAAGACCAAGCAGTTATTTTCAAAAAGTTGGGCAATAGAGACGAGGTTAGCAGACAACTTAGGCACATAAAGGACATTTTGAAGGATGAAATTGCAGGATGATGATGGTGAAACTTTCAAGGAACTAATATGTGATATAGATAGCCAATTTTCATCTGTAGTGGAGATGGAACCAGCACTGTTATATGGAATGCAATCAGTTAAATAAGAAGGATCATCAGTCATGTGATTAGAAGCCCCTGAGTCAATATACCAAGTCTTGTGAGGGTCAATATTACCTGAGGTACTAGAGGATCCCATAGCCTAAAGAATCTGGTGAATCTGTTATGGAGAAAGCAGGTTTGGCTGGACTGATGAGGGTGAGACTATTGAGGAAGCTTCGGGTGTGTCAGAAGATGATGCCATAAGTGCACGTCCACGACGCTAGTACTTTGGGTTTAGAGGAGAACGGATTGGGTAGTCTGTGATGTCGTGTCCATCTTGTTTGCAGTATCTACAAAACGGAGTATTTGGATCTGATGACTTGACAGGCTTGTTCTTGTTGGAACATCGAGGAGTGATATGACCAAATTCACCACATGTGAAACACTTGACAGTGGACATGTCTCAAGATCGTCCCGCAAAATTGCGAGTAAGGAGAGCAGCATCAGGAACCGTTTGGCACATGGAAGTGAGAGTTTTTAAACGTGTTTCCTCTACCATCAGATCTAAGAGAGCAACTTCAAGGGATGAAAGTTGAGGCTGGTTCATCAGTGCGGCCCGTGTTGGCTCAAACTTCGGATGGAGTTTATACAAGAATTGCATCAGTTTACCTGTTTCACAAAGAGTTTTCACTGTCTCCACTGCCGCAGGGGGTATCACTGGATCCATAAGTTGGATCTCATGCCAAAGGGATTTGAGTCTGGAGTAAAAGTCCTGGATACTCAGGGATCCTTGTTCCAATTTGGATAGCTCATATTCTATTTGATATCGACGAGCATGGTTCAATTGTTGATAACACATTTTTAAGAAAGCCCATATCTTCGATGATGTCTCAAAAGATGTAAGGTTAATTGCAATGTTGTGCTTAACACTGTTAAGGATCCATGTAACCACCTTTGAATTATTGGTGGTCCAAGAGAAGAGTTCTTTTGCTTCTGTTAGTTTTGCCACGGAACCATCTACATAACCAAAAAGACTTTTTCCTGCCAGAAAGTGCTTGAAATGGAATTGCCACAAGGAAAAATTCTTCCCATCCAACTTAATATGGATGGTCTCAATTTTATCGAAGGAATGCATGGATGCCATGCCAAAATTGAACTGTGGTGGATGTACGCCGCTGGACACAGCTGCTTGCCGCCGATGATGCACTGAACAGATTCCAACGTCGGGCTCGCTGAGGATTGCAGTAGATGACTGTGGTTGCCGTCTAACAAGAAATTAGCAATGAATGAGTTTCTGCAGGGTACGGGCAAGTCTCAGTTGCTCTGGAATTACAATGGCGTGAGGTCAGCAAACCCCAATCCAAATACTTGCAGGGCTTGGATCTGATTTCAATAAAGATCTAGAAATCAGCACAAGGGCTAATGGGTTTTTGACAGTTGCAGCCAATGATTGCAAAGATGATAGGGGCTACAGGATCGGATTTGTAATAGGGGCAGATCGGAGATGGTTTCCAGCAATGGGTCGATTGCTGGAATAGGAATAAGAATATGAATAGGAATAGAAATAGGGATAGGGATCTGGAATAGGGATTGTTGGAGCTGTTTTGCTCTGAACAGAACAATAGAGTTGTGACTGATTCAGACAGAACCAATCACAACAACGATCAATAGCCTAGATGGCTCTGATACCATGATATACTCAGAAATTGAAGAACTCTGAATTACTTTTATGTATATTACAGCAACCCCATTTGGATTTAAATAAGAGGAAAACAAGTTATACATGGGAACTGATTTAAAGCCTAATCAAATATGGAGATACTATATTCTCCAATTACATAGATATTGTATAGCTACTGTACAACTATTCACAAAGTCTTGTGTTTGGATGGCCATGATAATAGTGCAGTGATTACAATGTATAAGCCCTGATCCTTGATCAACATGATATTTCAATAGAAAAAAATACTTAAAACCATGCTTGAATAAAAGATTTCTCATGTAATATATTATATATTTGTAATGATTATAAATTCAAAATCTCTTATCTTAATACATATGTATTTGACCACCAAATAACTCAACAAAATATTAGTATAAGCAAAAATATACTAATGTAATAATGGCTGAAATGCATTACAATGTTAGAAATAGTTTGCTGAAAGTAATAGATGAAAAATTGAAAACAAAAATAAAATTAAAAGAAGTAAGAGAGACTTATGTGTTTTGAGTCGAGGCATCATTGAGTCGCTCAATTTAAAACCAAATCTGCCCTCCTTGGGCTGTGCCCCAAATACAACAAGATTTTTTGGACAGTTGGCCTCCATGATACAACGACTATTGGCCGATCTTAACGGTGCACTCGTTGTACGCAGGCTCGAACCAACGTGTAAATCTTTAAATCCGAAGTGAGTTGACTCGCTTTCAAACTTAGTTGGCAAAATAACAATGAACCAAAGACGAACTTTGAAGAGAAAAGAGAGAAAACTTTATTTTAATGAATGAAAACGAATTAGAGAGTAGGTCTATATATAAACCATGATTAGGTGATTGAAGCACCGTTTCAAATGAGTTAAATCTGTTGGGTTTGAACCCAACAGGAGCGACCTCCTTAATAGAGGGGTCTTTGGTTTAAAATTCGTGTAAAAACCAAACAGTGCGAGCATACTTGTGGAACAAAAACATTTAGGCGGGTGTACTCTTAGTCCGCACGTACGTAGACCTAGACCCGACCCAATCTGGCGCGACTTGGCTCCGCGAGCGCGCGTGTGTGGTCAATGGCATAGATTTGGGCTAATGACATAGCCCCACCATCAAACCAAATTCACATGCCCCCTAAGAAGGGGCTCAAGCCCCATACTAAAATCTCATCTTATAATCTTGAGTTTTTTTTTTGTTTCTTTCCAATGTGAGACTAAAGAGCAACACTAAAAGACAAACATTTTTTAAAAGGAGAAACATGGAGGGAAATCAAAAAATTTAAAGCACCTTTATTTTATAAATATTTAAAATACAACATACAATACAACCAAATATACAATTGGTTTATGATATTACAAGTGAATTTTAACAATGATTAATTACATTTTGTAATACCTATATTTTGGTGTTGCAGTATTGTGTTTGGATAGCCACAATAATAGTGGACAGGCCCTATTACCTGGTCAACACGGCGTTTCAAAAGGAAACATAAACCTGTGTTTGGATAAGAGAATTCTCATGTAATGTATTGTATATTTTTGTAATGATTACAAATTCAAATTCCTTTATTCTATTACATATGTATTTGACCACTGAATAACCCTACTAAAATACCAGTGTAACAAAAATTGTATTAAAGTAATGATGCCTATAATGCATTAAAACACCACCAAATGCTCAATCCAAACACACCTAAGAACCTGTTTTAATTCAAGGAAAGTTGTATTATGACTAACAATATATAGCATTGTTGTTGTTGTTGGAGTTGTCTTCAATCTATAATCAGGGGGGCTTCGGTCGACCAACAGACCATGGCTCGATCGCTCGAAACACCTTAGATTAGTCAATGAACTCTCTAGACAAATTTGGCCAAGTTTGGTGGCCTGAATGTTCAAGTTGGTCGATCAATGGTCAATGTGCTGTTTAGTGTAGTTTTACACGATTTATTTCTAATTCTGGTTTTATGTTATATAAAGGGGTGTGAAGCGGGATTAAGGTTATCCTATATGCGTTAGAGGATTGAGAGAATTTTAAGGTAAGGGAAAAGCTAGGGTTTTTCTCTTATGGGGCTTTAATCCAGGTGAGTTATTTTTCATCTCTTGTAACCTCATTTTCATAGTGATTTGCTTTGTGCCGTGGTTTTTTCCCACAATGGTTTTTCCATGTAAAATTTGAATTGTCTCTTGCGTATTGATTTGCTTATTTTTCATTGTGATTATCTCGTTTGATTCCACTCTAAGTCCTTACTATGCAGGTTCCCAACAAGTAGTATCATACTGGTAGGTGGATTGAATCTGAGACAAGGTATTAATGGCATTCGGCATAAGATTCGACATAGAAAAGTATTTCGAAAAAACAAATTTAAACTATAAAAGGTAAAGATGAAGGGCATCCTAGTTCAGCAAGGATTGAAAGATGCACTACTTGGAGAGTGACAAAAAACAATGAAAGAAGGCCAATATTTCAATACAGTTATGTCTAACGGATGAGGTTTTCTACAACATTATGAGAGAGAAGACTACGGTTGATACATGGGCGAAGTTGAAGAATATTTATGCGGAGAAATCTCCGAAAATCGTTTGTATCCGAAGTTACGATTTTCAACCTGAAGATGATAGAGGGGACCGATGTTGAGAGTCACATCAGTAATTTCAACAGGCTCGTTTGGAAACTGTTGGATGTAGATGAACCGATAAGGGATGAAAATCAAGCATGCATTCTATTAAATTCTCTTCCAGAATCATATGAGTCATTTAAAGACTATTTGTACCTTGGCAGGGCTACCATTGGCGTTGAGACCGTTATCTCAGTCCTCCAGTTAAAGGTGATAAAAAAGAAGAGCGGTGGCGTGGGTACATCCTCAGATGCACTGATTATAAGGGAAAAAAGTTCTGAGCAGGATGGGAAATCTTCGCAATCGAGATCTAAATCCAAGGGCAAAGGGAATGGTAAGTTGAAGTGCTAAAGTTGTGGACAGACAAGGCACATGAAGAGGGATTGTTAAAATCTAAAGTCGAAGAAAGAGAAGTCTGAAGATTATTCTGGGGAGGCCAATATTGTGGAATCCATAGAGGACATGAGTGATGATTGTGATGTATTGACTGTATCTAGATCCGAGTATCTCAGTGATGAGTGACTCTTGGATTCAGGTGCATCATATCGCTTGTGTCATAATCGGAGTTCATTCACCTCATACAGGGAGTATGACGGTGGTTCGATGTTATTGGACAACGACTACGCCTACAAGGTGGTGGGTATTGGTTCGCTACACATTAGGATATTCAATGGGATCAAACGCATCTTGACAGATGTGAGGCATGTCCCTAGGTTAAAAGAAGAATTTAGTCTCTCTTGGTATACTCAAGGTAATGGAGTGCAAGTTTACCGGCTTCGATTAGTTTTGTAAAGTTTCAAAGGGGGGACTTGTGGTGATGAAAGCATGGAGGTGCGTTACAAGTTAATCGTGAGCACTTCATTAGGTGGAGCTGCGGAATTTGCAGTGAATTCCACGTCTATACGTATGTGGCATGTACACTTAGGCCACATGAGCATGCAGGGACAGAAGGTGCTGAATGAAGATGGTTAATGCACAAGAAGCCATGGAGCTGTGATGGAAGTGAAGTAGGGATATAGGATGGAGCTTTGGAGCAGTAGAGCTTGAGGATCGAAGCCACGGTGGTGATTGTTGGAGTTGTTTTCAATCTGTGATCAGGGGGACTTTGGTCGATTGACGGGCCTTAGTGTGATCGCCTAAAACACATCAGATTGGTTAATGAACTCTATGGACATATTTGGCCAAGTTTAGTTGCCCGAACGTTTGAGTCGGTCAACTGATAGCTGGTGTGTTGTTTAGTGCGGTTTTACATTATTTGTTTCTAATCTTGATTTTATGTTATATAAAGGTGTAGTGCGGGATTATGGTTATTGTAGATGCATGAGGACGTTGAGAGAATTCTAGGGTGATAGAGAAGCTAGGTTGTTTCTCTAGTGGGGCTTTGATCTGGGTGAGTTGTTCTCCATCTCTTGTAACTTTGTTTTCATATTAATTCACTTTGTGCCGTGGTTTTTTCCCATAAGGGTTTTTTCATGTAAAATTTGGATTGTCTCTTGTGTATTAATTTGTTTGCTTTTCCATTGTAATTGTTTTGTTTGATTCCACTCTAAGTTTTCGCTTCACCCATAAGAAGAAGACCACCCAGGTCAGTCCCCAACTAGCCGACTAACCAGATTCGGCGTAAGATCAATCGACTGCCCAGAGTCGGTCCAAGATACTTATGGAAGGCCCATATATTACTAGATCTACTGCCTTATCCAGAAAGATATCCCTGATACGATCGGGAGAGAAAATCTTTCCTCCAGTAAGACTCTGCCGACTTATCATAGCAGAATCTGTCTCTCCAAACAGCCTCCAAGCCTTTATAAATATAATTTGGATCTACACCTTAAAGGTAACGAATGCTCTAAGCCTAAAAACTCTAATTCTCCTTATTCTCGGACCTAACTTAGGCATCGGAGAGTTCCTCGCCGCACAACAACACCTCCCTGCGTTCTCTTTCTCTCTTTTTGCAGGTTTGGTGGGTGGAACGAGCTCATACGCGTGAATAGATGGGCATGGCGAACCTAGCCGTCCAAATCCATTGTCCAAAATCATGAGACAACAATTGTCTTGTTATTTTACTCTTTATTTACTTATCATAATGGAAGATGAATGAGGTAGATTGTGGCACATGTGAGAAACTTACAGATTAGCTGACAGTATATTTATATATGTGAATGCATTTAACACATCTACATTTTAATACGTCTTTTCTTTTCTTTCTTTCTTTCGTTTTTTGCTTGAAGATTGATAGTGACACATGCACGCATGGAATGCTTAACCTTTGATGGTTCACATGCAGAACATTGACACATGTCACTCATATGCAGAAATTTATACGATCCTCATGTTCATGGAAACTATAAAGCGTCATTAGTAAAAGTCATCTATCTTAAACTACTTATCCAAAAGTACAAATAGTTGGTTGACCTTGAAAAAATACTGTTATACAATTTTGCCCAAATCTTAACATATTCTAATTGGGTTGATACTCCCAGTTTTGCTACAACAAATTTTGAGGCATAGCTTTAGTTTACAATTGGACTTAAACCTTTAGATCCGGAAATATCACTTTGCAATGATCCAAACCATTTCAATAAGGCAGACCATGGCTGCCATGGTTGTTGCTCAAAATATCTTCAATGTTGGATATTCCATGTTGAAAAAAGGAGTTTTAACTACAAAGGTTGAAATATTTCAGTCAAATTCTTTCTCATCTCTCCTATCTAGCATGAGCCTACATGCTAGGGGCTAGCTAGGCTCACGTGTTTGTTTTGTCAATTTTGGAAACTGGTGGAGAGACTCTTCACGTGCATACGTGGCATAGCCGTAGGGAAATCTACACTTTCCAAATAGCTGATTCAACCGTGGTTAGCACAGAGGCTAACTTTTGATGGAGCATTGGGGGATGGGGGGCATGGGCTAAAAATGAGACAGATATGAAACTCAATTGGCCCACACCATAGGAAACTGTGGTCCTAAAAAGGTTTTTAACGATGGGCATTCAACTTATTGTTGTGTGTGATATGGTCTACTCAAGCTTTGGATTTGCCTCAATTTTGGTTTCATATATTAAAATAAGCCCACAAAATAGATGAACAATGTGGATAAGCCACATATAAACATTGGGCCCATATGAAATTTGTTCAATCCTCTATTTTAAGTGTCTAACACACAAGCCATCGCTGCTAGCATAGAAAAAATATGCAGGAATTACATTGGTCATTAATTATTAACCTCTACCATGCATTTACACCGGGAATTTGATAACCAACACCCCTAAAAATTGAAGTGAAAAAAAAAAACGCTATCTCACGTTTACCTGCGAAATGCCACTGAATATTTTAAGAATGTCCGACCATTCAGCAGGATTTTAGAGATATGCTCCATCCATAGTGAGGCCCACAAATTGAATGGCCTGTGTAGTTTTATATCAGTGCCACGTGGCAGGAGATTATTCATAGCCATTTTTTGTGCAAAAGTAACATGGGAGTCTGCCCCTGCGCCTACATAGGGATGTGAATTGCAGCAAAATCCCGGAGCAAATACCAACTCGGTCTCTGCTGGCCTCGCCCGAGATTCGTAGCTTTACCGAAAACCTAGGTCCATCTCAGCTTAAAGACTTCTCTTCAAGCCACGCCGCAAATTTAGAAATCTATAATGTGCCCATCCGGGCCCACATGCAAAGATGGTCCCATGATCATCAGAACCGTCTATGCTCTTTGTGCCATCCTACACAGCCATATCAAGAAGCTTATGCTGTATGGATGATTCTGGCCGTTAATAAGTGTAGCTGAACGTGGACCATTGAAAAAATTAACGGAATGGATCACATCCAACTCCACGTTAAAATGGTCAGAATCATCCTCTCAGAGCGATCACTGGCTAATTTAATATTCAACTGAAATGATTTTGTATCAGATGGACGGCTACAATTATCCTCGACATATCTGCATGTACCTACATGCGGCGACACGTGCTGCAGATCCTGATCGCAAAACGATCTTTGGGCCCGTTCAGAGTCGTCGGAGAGATAGTTTCTTGTTTCTTGGGAAAAAAGAAAGAAAAAGCAAGGGCATTTAGGGAACCCCACCGGTCTGATTCTGTGCTTGGCTGACTACTTAAAGTTGATTTCGTACACTGGTAGTTGGACCTTGCTTATGGATGATCAGATGCCGTTAAAAAAAAGCGAAGATCCCAACAGAATAGGAAAAGAACAAACTATTAGTTGCGAAGAGTAATCCTAGCCATTGGATTTCTTATCAGATAATAATGGAACATTCAGTAGTTAAATTCAAGTCCATGTTTGGAATGGTTTTGATCATATTGATAGAAAAGGAGGGCCATCCATAGCATAAACAAGGTAGGTTCTACAGATTGAAGTGGGCCTTACATAAGTGTATATGGCTCAGATGGATGGCTACGATTGAAGTGTAAAGTTGAGGATTCCGAGGACGGGACTACCGGACTTCTGCCTTTCATTCGTACACGAAGGAAGCAGCAGTCCGAGGCAAAGAGGTCGAGTCTGAGATCTTGCCCGAGCCTAATCACAAACCTTGTTCCGAGCCTAGTCCGTCGCGATTCGTTGTATTTTTTATACTCGCAGAGAAAGAAACACACAGGGAAAGGAAGAGAGAGAGGGGGGGGTCCTGCATCTGAAACCTGTGGGAACACAGAAGCGAAGATCTCGGACTTGAGGCGAGAGAGAGAGAAGGCGCACTTTCTTATCCTACGCACCCCTCCACCCCAGAAAATCTCAAAACCACCTACTCTGTCCGAATCGAAGTCCAGCTCTCTCACCTCACTGGAATATATTCTCCAAACCCTACTGAAAACCATCGAAAACAAGCTATCTTCCTTCATCAAAACCCACATTAGCTTCATCTCTCTTCAAACCCGAAGATCCATTTCAGCGTATTTGTCTTCACATCCTCCCCTTTCTCGGATCACATTCTTGGAAAATGTGAAGGAAGAAATCCATAAGAACTATGGCTGGCAATGGCGGAGGAAACAGCAGCAGAAACGGCGGGCCTTCGATCAACACTGCCGCAACTGCAATGGGATCGGCAGAGACGAGATTCCCGCCGCAGGAAAGGGTACGTCCATACCACTTTTAATTTGTTCTGGATTTCGAGTATTATATTCATCAATGGCATATTATCCGGCATATTATCCGATGATATGATGATGTATTTTCATCAGATCTAGGACTCTGTTAGTGTTGTATTTGTTTGATTGGAGGCTTTACAGCTCCGATTCATTGCTTGGATGTTGTAATTTAGCTTAGATCTGCTCTCTTGAGAGGAAAAAGGAGTCCTTTTTTCCAGGAATGGGTGGGATTCAATGCACAAGTGTTTCGATTTACTGGAGTTGTGGGGTTTAGGTGTACAGGGTAGAGATTGAGCTTTCTGGTGATTCGGAGTTTAATCTGCGTACAAGGATCAGATTTTAGGGTTTTCTCTTGCCTCGTTTATTCGTATGATTGTTGGATTGGTAGGGCATTTTGGTGATATGTTTGCATTACGAATTGTATATGGTTGTGGTACATGTTTGATCTACTGCTCGTGCATTTCGCATGAGAGATTCATCCAACCCTGGCCTGTTTGACTCTTGGCTTTTGAGATGTTGATGTCTTGCCTTCTGCTATGATTTAGCTGGAATATGATATTTTGAGAACTTCTCTTTCTTTCTTTTTTTCCTTATTTTATTTTTTTTTTTAACGAAGAGAAGGAAACCACAGGGATTGATTTAGGTGTATGCGGTTTTTTGGTGGAGCGTTGTTTTTTTTCTTCTTTTTTTTTCCTTCTTTCTTTCTTTTCTTTCTTTTCTTTCCCTCTCTACATCTCTATATGTTCAGTACTAATGTGCATACAGGGTCATTGTTGCGGTTTTCTCGTAGTGTCTTAATGACTAGGTAAAGGTCCTCAATGGATTTTTTGGTCAAATCGCCCATGCCAATGGTCAGTTTTTTTCTCAGATATTAAACCTGGGCAAGAATTGTTCATGGGATATCTGCAAGGGTGAAGATACTGAGTAGTTTTCTTGTGCTATGAGACTTCCTCAACTGCTTCAGCTGTTTTGCCATTGCCTTGTGTATAGAGCATTGAGCAACAAAATACATTTGGCAGATCATTATCTATTGTTTTCTTATAAATCCTAGAGAGGTGGACTGACAATTGGGGCAGGACTCAGGCAGGTTCAGTCAGGTTGAGAGTCAATCCAAGCCCAACATGACCTCAAGAGGAGTTGGCCCAAGCCACCCAAGGTACTGAACCTTCAACCCTAACACAAGCTGGGTTGGCTCTGGTTAACACCTACAACTAATAAACTAGCGCATGGATACATGGACGTGCTAAAATAACACTAGCAAAATAGCAAAATAAAGTCCACAATCACAACTTATAAACAAATAAAATTGGAGAAATAGATTTAAAAAACAAAACTCACTAGTGTTTACAGAGGCTACATTAGACATTGGACCACTTAGCATGCAGGCCCTGGATCAGTTCTGTTCTTGAACCCTATTTGCCATGCATGGACAGTTTTCATCATGAACCATGCAAGCCATGATTCTACGTTTATCCCATGTATATCACATGTGTGTGTACTGAATTCGAGGTCAGGTTCAGGTTGAGGATTTTCAGCCCAAGCCCAAACCAACCCAAAGTTTGGGTTGGACTGATTGGATTTATGTTGACCCAACCCATTTTGCACCCTAACTGAAAAGAAATCAGCACTCCTAATTTTTGGGTGGCCAGTATGTGATCCTATGCTGTTATTTTAATCCCTGGGTACAATAGGGGAGTTTGGTACTGAAATCACTTTTTTTTTTTTTAATTGGCAGTGACATTTGAGCATTCAAGTGGATACACGTTGATATCTTAATGATGATTTTACTTCTCAGAAAAAATCAGAAAAAATGCATTGATATCTTAATCAAAGTTGATGTCAGGGATCTTCTTTTGAACGACATTAGCTGTAAAGAGGGAAAATGTAATACATGCTGACCGTGCCTGGCCAAAGTAACTGAATCGAGATTGAATATGCAACAGAATAATTGCAGAGAAAATGGAGAAAGAGCACCTTTCCTCTACAAGAAGGATCCTAAATAATGAAATATTGCTAGAGATATGGTAATTGTAAAGGGTAAGGGATGTTGTCTGCATGCACTGCTTGATATCCCATCTTGTTATTCAGGCAAATCAAAGCTAACTATAAAACATATAGAGCAGTTGTTGGATTGATGTGGCATACCGCCTTACCATTTCACGAGTTGTTTCTTTCAATTTCCAAGCAATTGCAGCCATATAAATAGAAATTACCGCTTAGCATCTTTGGCTATAGGACATAGCACCCAGGATCTGGAGGAATTGGGTTCTTGAGTTGCCCTAGGTGTTCTGTCAACCCTGATGGAAGCCAGACCTTCACTAGTTGTGTAAGGGACCCGTGTCCCTTGAATCGGTTGATCCATCAATAACATCGAATCTAAGAAAAACAATTTCACAAATTTCTTTTGCAAAGTTGTTCTGAAGGTGTTGATTTTGATGCATCTTTTCAGGTGCATGAAGCTAAATTTTGTGGGAACCTCTTTCTGAGAGGGTCTATGGAATTAATTTTTAATTGTTTAGAACAAGGGGAATCTGGCTTCTGTGGGCTTACAGGTGTATGTTATGAAGCCAGAGGCATGTTGATTTTGGTTTTTGTGAAATTGATAGATGCTGTGATGGTTGAAACTGATGCTTTATGATATCAGGCATAAAACTTATGCTAGGATGGAATTTTTTTATTTTTTAATCATTCTAGAATCAACATTCTATGACAATCTCTTTGCAGGTGCATGAAATTAAATTTTGGGAGCCCTTCTTATCTTACATGTCTAGAAGTAATTTTCCATGGCAGTAACAATGGGAAGTTTGGTATAAACGGTTTCTGTGGGGCATTTCATGAAGCCATTGGCATGCTGGAGTGGTGTTATGTGTGACTGTTGATGCTACAATGGTGGAAACTGAAGCTTTCTGAGCACAAAATTTATTCTAGGATGGAATTTTGCTTCATTATAGTTCATAGGAGATTTCTCAACACCGCTAGTTAGGTCAATTTTGAGATTTTGGCATGGATATTTTGTTCAATAGCAAACAATATTACAGCATATAGCTCTCCCCAGTAGTTGTCACATATCCAAATAAGGAACGCTCAATGATACATGATTCAGCATCAATTGCCAATCCAACCCGCCAGAGGATTGCGTGGGTAAATATTTCTTGCAAGAAGGTCAAGTCTATTTATAATAGTTTTTTGTTGCTATAAAAAAATGCAGTGGTCACGCATGTGCCTCACTATTATTACATAGTTATGGTATTTACAAACACAATATATCAACACCAAAGTAGCGCATATGCCCCACTATTATTACATAGCTATAGTATTTACAAACACAGTATATCAATGACGACGAATGTTAACATATGTGCTTCACTATTATTACATAGTTATGATATTTACAAACGCAGCATATCAATGATGGAGTAATGTTAGCATATGTGCTTCACTATTATTACATAGTTATGGTATTTACCAACACGGTATGTCAATGATGGAGTACCTGGTCTGTCTATAGAATCTATATAATATCACAAATTTAGTGATATCTATAAACAAGACAACACGATGTTGGTTTCAAGTTACAAGGTTGTTTCCTTGAGTTCTCTTCTATTTGATCTGGTTTCTTAAATTAGCAATCCCGCATGTGCTTCACAGGATACATAGTTTCAGTATTTACACAGATAAGGTCAATTGCATGTCTTGTACCTAGTCTATCTATAGACTGTACTTTCTTTTTTTTAGAGGTAACAAACTTTTTTATAAACAGAGCGCCAAAAAACACGAGCTGTACAACAGGATGGCGAAACCAGCCACACAACCTTTAACCCCCCCCCCAACACACACACACACACAAATGGGCCCTGTGTGCGCATCTTGACCCATCCCAATGCATGACTCTAGTTTCTAAAGCACCTTTCATTTCTATCTTCCCAAATCGCCCAAAGACTCACCAATAAACAGAGCTGCCAAATGACTTTCCTCTTCTTTCCAACCTCCACCCTGTGCCAACCTAATAGATGTTAGCCGATAGAATTTGGGATGGCCCAAGAGATTAAACTTGAGAAGTGAAAAATTCCATTATCTAGAAGCAAGAGGGCTGTGAAGAAAAAAGATGATTAATTGTCTCCATACCGGCCATGCACATTACGCAAACATTTGGAAGCACCATCCCCCATTTCTGAAGATTATCCACAGTCAAAACCCTCTCCCTTCCTACAAACCACGCAATAGCCGCTGCTCTCGGCGGAGCTCCATAAAACCAAACACACTTAATGGTATTGATTACCTCATCTGATCTCTCCCATGCACCAAATTATAGAAAGACTGCACTGAAAAACAACTAGATTTCTCCCATCGCTAGAACATTCTATCTTTTTCCCTGATGATCGGCCTACAAACCTTAATGAGATATAGGAAGGAGACCAATTCATCATTCTCGTCCTCAGACAAGAGCAAACAGCATGAAGGGGCCCACATCCCAGATTCTTCACTACCTGAGAAGCACCTAGCTATTGAGAGATTTCGATCCACCACAAGGCGGGCCATTCTCGGGAAAAAAGCTCGCAAAGGCTCCTCTCCAATTCAGACATCTTCCCAAAAATGGATATTCTTTCCATCTCCTAGCACAAACCCCACCTCTTGAGAAAAGAGACCTTTGGCAGATATAAAACCTTTCCAAACTGCCAAAGCCTCTTTCAATACTATTGAGAGTCAGTGGTATATATTAACAAGAGAAAAAAATGTTGGTCGCAAGGTACAAGGTGGTTACCTTGAGTTCTTGACATGGTTTCTCTAGTTTTAGTTTTGTGTTTCAATAAGATGGGCTACATTTTTTTTTTTTTTTTTGAATAGTTATGAATGAATTTAATTGCAAAAGTTTGCCGGTGACATGCAAAGAAAAGAAAACAAAGAAAGCTACAATTCCAAAAAATAACTAACTACATTCAGATCTAAGAACAAACGCCCGGTAGCCCACTCAATGATCTCCCTCTTGACCTTCCTTATCACCTGATGGAAGGATTTAGACTTATTCTCAAAGCATCGCGCATTACATTCCAGCCAAATGCTCCACATAACTGCCATTATGATTAGATGCCACACTTTCACCTTGATTTTATCTAGCAGAACTCCATGCCAAGCTCACATAAGCTGAGGAACTGAAAGGGGGGCTGAGCAGCTGATGTCGAAGAGGCTCAAAAAATGACTCCACAGCTGGGAGGCAAAGGGGCAGTGGATCAGAAGGTGATCTATTGTTTCCTCGCTTCTCATGCACAGAAGACAAACATTCGGGAGGATCATCCCCCTCCTTTGCAGGTTGTCTATAGTTAAAATTCTCTTTCTTCCCGCTGTCCCAATGAAAGAAGATACCTTAGGGGGAGCTCCATAAGACCAGAAATGGAAATGAAGGGCTACATTTTAACCTTAAGAAGTTAAGAGACAGCTTACTATCATGAATCAATGGTCTATATAAACAAGAGAATAAATGTTGGTCTCAAGGTACAAGGTGGTTTCCTTGAATTCTTGATATGATTTCTCAAGTTTAAGCTGTATGCTTCAGTAACATGGGCTAAATTTTCACCATTAGAAGTTAAGACACAGCGTCCCTGCTTTAAGGTTGGTGTCTCTGAAGTCTTGTCTGTGCCGGGTTGAGGATGGAGGCCAAGAAAATGAAAGGGTTGTACCTACTTATTTCAACTTGTTGTATTTTGGTCCATTTGGTTAGAGCATAATAGCTGGACTTTTTACAATTCCAGAAACAACCCAAATGCTGTTTTCCTTATGGCAAAGCAGATGGCATGGGATAGGGGCAAATCAGATAATGTATTTAGGGGAGGGAGGGGTTTCTTCTAAGCCTAGTGGGCTTCTGGGTTTGTTTCTTGGATGATCCCTTGTCGTCCTTTTCTTTGCAATAAATACACTTCTCGAATTGTTTCCGTACTTCTACCAGTCTGGCTGGTGGCTGTAAAGTATTGGCATGGCAATTCATAAATAAGATTCCTGGTAGCCATATAGTTGGAATTGTAGCTGGTTCCAAATAACCCTACGTGTGTGTGTGTGTTTTCTCGCATATCCATGCCATGTGCTAGCATTGCTTGAATTTTAGGGGGTGTGGCTAGTTGGAGGTTTGGTGACCTCTAGGAAAAGTTGTAAAGAATGAACAAGGATTCCTCATGGAAACCATATTGAGTAGAATGTAGCATGATATACTTTAGGAAGAGGGAACCTAACACGACAGAACAAGCAGATGCAAACATATGATATTTGATTAGCAGTTCTGACTATGTGCTATGGTGAGGAAATGCTTGTAGCTGGTGTTTATTTATTTTGAAGTCTGATGAATTTATCTATTGTGAACTTGAACGGCATGTAGGTACTTGTATAAAATTTAACACAAAAGGTACATGCTCATCTATTTTGACAGCGGAGGAGATGGGGAGGTTGCTGGGGAGGGTTTTCCTGTTTTGGATCACAGAAGAGGGGAACACGCATAGTGCCAGCTTCTCGTATTCCAGAGGGAAACACATCTGCTAATCGTGCTAATGGACCTCAGCCTGTTGGGATATCTAACCAAGCTACAAATCTAACACCTTCTCTTCTCGCACCACCATCCTCACCAGCATCATTTACAAATTCTGCCCTCCCTTCGACAGCTCAATCACCCAGTTGCTTTTTGTCACTGTCTGCCAATTCTCCTGGGGGTCCTTCATCAACCATGTTTGCCACAGGGCCATATGCCCATGATACACAACTGGTCTCTCCTCCTGTTTTCTCAACCTTTACAACAGAGCCATCTACTGCTCCACTCACTCCTCCCCCAGAGTTGGCTCACCTTACCACGCCCTCATCTCCAGATGTTCCTTTTGCTCGGTTTCTTTCATCTTCTGTGGATCTTAAAAGTGCTGGCAAAGATAATGGCTTGCCATTAATGCCATCAAGTTATGTTGCTGTCAGTGATCTTCAAGCAACGTATCCACTTTATCCTGGAAGCCCTGCCAGCTGTCTAATTTCGCCAGGAACCTCAGGCGATGGTTTATCTTCACCTTTTCCTGATCGGGAGTTCCCTGCACAATGGGGTGCTCCACCTTCCACTCAAGATGCTCACTATCCTAGGAGTGAGTCATCAAAGTTATTTGGGCCCGATACTGCCTCCAAAAATTTTATGTCGTCTCAAGATTCCAGTTTCTTTTGCCCTGCAACATCTGCTCAATTTTATCTTGACCAAGCTCAACAGTCATTTCCATCCTATCCTCATAATGGAGGGAGGCTAAGTCTGTCCAGGGAAGCTGATGTTTACACCAGTGGCGGAAATGGGCATCAAAATAAGCACAACAAAGCTTGCATAACAGATGCTGAGGAAATCGAAGCTTACAGGGCATCCTTTGGGTTCAGTGCTGATGAAATTATAAGTACCCCTCAGTACGTGGAGATATCAGATGTAATGGAGGACTCCTTTACCATGGCCCCTTTTGGCTCCAACAAACCTTATCCGGAAGAGTTCTCAATAACCAAACTGCCAAACGGACTTGAGAAGGAATCCACAAAGCAGTTGAACTTGGTGGATCTCAAAGGCCTGACATCAACACCGAGTCCAGTTCTCAGTAGATCTGATGGTAAAGTGCAGGATTCCTGCAATGGCTGTGCAGGTGAGTCACGTTTCTAACCTTATCCTAACCAAAGGGATAAAAAAAAAAGAAGAGGAAAGAGGAAAGAAAGAATGAAAGAAATAAGAAATGAAAAGGAAAAGAAGGGATTTGCCTCACTAACCTGTTTTTAGATGTGCCCAAGCCCCAAGGCCTTTGTGGTGTTTATAAGCAATGTCCAAACATGATCAAAATGTAGTAACATGCCACACCTTTTTCTGTCCTGCACCAAGGGTTTATTTGGAGTAGGGCCTAATCCCAACCCTCCTGGATTTTCCACAGGAGAATGCAGAATCCAAATTTATCTGGTGTTTGGTGTATCCACGAGGTCATGTGGGGATTGGCAAAGACACTAAGAAGGCCACCTTTTGGAACTCCGTTTCATCTGCTGCCCGAGACGGAAATGATAGGGCTACCCAATAGGAATCCATCTTGGCCACCCTTTGTCCAAGCAGGCCCTTAGCAATATTCCTGCTTGGCCTGCCTTGGATCATGAATTATGTGAGCAAGATGCACACTTGCAAATTTCTTGCATGTCAAGGATCCAAGGCAAGTGAAAGATTCAATGGAAAAAAGAAATGCTTCCTATAGTTTGTAGGAGCAGATGCATGATACTGCTTCACCAATGTGCTCGTATTTCCAACGTGAGTTACCTCAAAAAATTTGACGAGTGGATAGTGATGAAGATCACACAATCAAAATGAACATTACTACTTCTGCCATGCAATAACTTGTCTTTTGTGTGCCTCAGAGCCCAATTCACGCAAACAATCTGGAAACATTTCCAAGTCAGAAGATACTAACGGCCATGTTGAGACCAGCGAAGAGGAACTCATTTTAAAGATGGGAGAAATCAAAGTTGGCCACAGGAGTCGGTCATTGGGCTTATCAGTTTCAGACACAGAACTTGATTACAGAAGAGGGAGAAGTGTCAAAGAAAGCAATGGAGGTCTTGCATGGCATTAGCTATTACTCGACGGTATTTTACTAATTTGCAGTCCTATCTTCATACACAGATGTGGAGAATCTGTTTGGAATTTGTGTGGTAGAATTTATCTAACTGGATATATGTTAAGTGTTTTCTTTTTTTTCTTCTTTTTTTTTTCTTCTTCTTTTTGCTATGTTCTAGTTCCTGATGATCTGTTGATATGTGATGAATGCTGTTGCAAATTTCTGTTAAGTCTCTGTATTTGATCTCAACTTTGGATTTGAAAAAGGAATTACCCCTATCTAATCAGTCGGACTGTATTTTTCAAGAGTATGTTTTCTTGCTAATAATCATTCTAACCAATCAGGTGGAAGGAGCACCGGGTGGAATGTTGGTCAGAGATGTCACATTTGAGTGTATCTAGCAGGCTATTTAGGGCTGCCATTTTTCTCTCCTATCAGATGTGGCATGGTTTTTGCATACTATTTTTGCATGGGTCTCGATCTGGTGCCGCAATTATAGTTACAGATGGGTGCATGGGTGGAAGTGATCATTTGTGGGGGCATACGTATTGGATGCACAGGGCGCAAGTTATTTTCTGTTGGCCCCCACTGCTGCAGCCCATATTGTCTCTGGTGTTTGGTTGCTTTGGTGGACAGCCATGTGGTCTCTGATTTGGGTCATTGTGCTTGACGCTCTGGTGGAGTGAGCTGGACAAGGGAGCATCATCGCCCTGCACCTGAGATGGCACTTTGAATTTCATTGTTAGGGGGGGGGCAATGGATTGGGTTTGGGCAGGGATGAGGTCAGCACAAGCCTGACCCATTTACTAAATGGGCCGAGATTCGAGCCTGAATCTGACCTCTAGCCCATTTCCTTGATGGCCTGACCCCACCCACTTAAGAGTCACTAAACCCAAGCCCACTCAACTAGGCATGGCTGTACTTGGATTTAATAATGGAGTGTGGAGCTAAAGGCACGCAGCAGCATGATCCAATTAGTGAATAAAAACAGACACACATTATATGCATGTCTCTATTTATTGTCTATTGACTTGTTTCGAGCTTTAGATTGAGCTGGACTGGATCATCTGGCCCATCCTCCGATAAATATATCACCCATGTACTTAAACGGGCTGCATTTTCTAACCTGCACCTGCCCACTACCCAATAAGCTTCATACAAACCCAAGTCATAAGCTGGTCAGTTCCGGCAGCCTGGCCAACCCAATCCATTGCCGGTCCTGTCTGTAGATTGCCAGCTATTGAAACTCATGCTGGAGATTATTGCAGCCATCACTTACATTTGTTTTAGTGTTGCCTATCAATCTTACCTCTGTTTCAATTACGTTCTTCAAATGGCTTTGGATAGTCTGTGCAGTGTTTACACAAAGGGCCGCATGGTTGTAGGAATTGGTACCCAAGAGGTGGGTTCCGAAGAATAAAACGAGAACAGTCTATAGGATTGGGTATCCGAAGATTAGTTCATTAAAGAAAATCTATACCTGGATTTTATTTTTATTTTTCTCAGATTTATCTAAGATAGCACAGGACCATGTGCCCTCACAACTCATTGATTTCAATTTTGATAGCAGTATGTTGCAATTTTTTTTTTTTTTAACCTAACCAATGAGATCAATTGATGTTGGTTTTCTTTTTTTTCTTTTTTTTCTTTTACCTACTAACCCCAATTTCAGTGGGTTGGGTATGCGGTCAAAATTCTGATCCAATTGTTAAATGGGTCGGGTGTCTCCTTGACCCAACGCATACCATTTGCAACAGCATCTACAGTTGACATCCAGATCCTGATCTGCCAACCATTGGCACCCTTAATCATGATCTGCCACCATTGCCAGGCAAGGTGAACATTTAATCCCGGCCAAGTACTTGCCACGGCGATGAATTCAGGTCAATCCGTTTGCGTAGTATGCCACATGAGCATTTCCTGTATTCAGTCGAATTTGTTTAAGCCCTCCATTTTCTCATAACGCATTGCCCCCTTACTAATGATAATGGTATCATTTTCTGGCCACAGGACCACTAAAGAGAACCAGCAACTCACAGCAATACCATATGGCATGGTGGCACCTACATTTCACAGCTGAACATACGGCAACCCTCATTTAGAAGACTACTGAGGATTGGCTAAGCAGCATTTGCTTTGTTTAAGAAAGGCCCGTCCAACAAGAAAAGCACTGCTCTTAGGATGCCACCGGTTTAAATCTGTGACAACTCTATATTATTCCAAACAGGGCCATGCTGCGCAGATGGGGAATGGGCGCACAATCAATTTTACCTCTAAGTGAAAGTTTAAAAAAAAAAAATCTCAATATTGGCTTCAAGATTTTAACGTTTACATGCACTCCAACAAGTTAAAAAGACTCGTAACTCAACCTTGTCAACTTCCAAGATCGGATAGACATACCACCCTCCTGAATCTCATTTTTCTGCTTTACAACAACAACAACAACAACAACCAAAAAAAAGAAAAAAAACCCACTCACACCAAGGCTCGAAAGCTTAAAACTTATTTACGTGAAAGATTAGCTGCCACTGGGGAACCATCACAAAATGGGTTCATCTTTTATGATTAAGTAAAGCAAGAAGTGAACCATTTCATGGCATCTACCAAACAGGCCCCCAACACGAGAATGTGTAAAGCTTTAATAGACTTTGAATTGCAAGAAATGGATGTGCATCCATTTGCATGACATGGTGGGATGCGCTGCTAGCAAGGGGGCATTCAAACACATATGCAAGTTCTCTTTATCCAGTGATCTGATTCTTTTTTTTTTAACCTAACTGCTAAGTTAACGTGTCTGGGTCTGATCTGACCGCTCCAAATAAATAAATAAAACGCCACCACGATCAGAAGAGATTATTGGAAAGAATATATCAATAGCATCACCGCCAGGCAAATGGCAAAATATGATTTCTTGCTGACATGAAACCCTGACTCTTCACCTTCCATGACTTCGTAAATGTGTGCTGGAAATTCCACTTCCACACATTGATAATGGCTAAAAATAAAAATAAAATACGAAATGAAGAGACCATGAAAGCATTCCCCTGGGAGCCTTTCACCTTTCACAGTTGGAGAAGATAGATATTGTATAACTAATAAAAAAGACAGCTAATAAAGATGTTGCTAACTCTCCGTGGAGCCCAAAAGTGTCAAGAATATTAAGTAAACAATAGGAGTTATTCCAAGTGCCGACTGTTACCAACAACTAGCCTGACCCCAAATTGGGACAAGGCTTAGATGACGATGACTGTTACCAACAACTGCAAAATGTAAAACAAAACTTGAAAGGGGAATACAACTAAAATATAAAGATAAGGATGCACCACGCCTATTTCTTCTAAATCACACCCTCCAAACTGATGACAAAAAGGGCGAACTGCAAAAAGATCAGCCCAACATGGAACTGTTCCATTGGCATACACAGTTTACTTCAGAGGAATAAACCTGGAGGAGTGGGTGGCACCAATACCAGGCCTTCCATGCTTCACAGGCTTATATGAGATCGAAAACTCTGCCAGGTAATGCCCAATCATCTCTGGCTGCAAAACAACAGCACATGATTTGTCAACAATATCTTAGCAGTAGCATCACTTAAAGCAGACTCTTCTAAATGGCAAAATATAGGGAATCCTGGTTATTTATTTGGCGAGTGCAGTCAAATTAATGTGGACTCAAGTATGCCAAAATGTTGACAGCTACAGATAACACACATTTTTTAGGAACAGCTACAACATTATGATGTAAAAGGTGGTTTAATGGGAGTAATGTTTCTTATTTTTCAATCAACAAGAATGGTTTGGTTTACAAAGTTAAACAGCAATGCAATCGCGATCAGTGTTTATGTATAGTAAAAGTGATTGTCGTTGATACTAGCTTATGAAGGAACAGACCATCAATGCAAATGGCATTTAAGCAATGAACATTTCTTAAAATTCAATAGCCCACTATAGAACTGTTAATAGACCGAAATATGAATGTGCTTTACTACTCAATGATAGTTTTGGAAACCTCCATTAGATCCCTCAAAACCCACCATCCAGTATCAAGTCAGTTGGAAAACTAGGTCGAGAAAAGCCGAGGTGAAAGGAGGAAAAGTCTGATAGAAGAAACATACAGGAAGGTGCTGTGGGGCAACTTCGAAGCCAAAATAAGAGGGATTCTGCAGAAAGTTTGAAATGCATCCAAATACCCTTCACCAGGTTACCTTTTGTTTCGGTCTCATAGTTTTACAATGGCCTAGATGAGGACATACCCTTCCTGTCTTATCTCAGCCATGTTTTGGGCTAGAGAAGAGCAATAAATGAACGGCATAGTTGACTTTAAATGATAGATTGGCAAAAAAAATTACAATTGGCAGCCCACCAGACATCAACCTTACCCATTAACCGGGTTCTGGAATCAGCCATGGCAAAGTCTCACATATAAGGGTCTCATGAATAGGGGCAAGCATAGAGAAGAAAAAAATGTGCCTGTGCACTAACATCAGTTCATTTGGTATGGATAGAATGTACACATAAACAGGAAAGAGCAAGATAGTTACCTTGATTTCAACCTGGTTAAAGGTTTTACCATTATAAACCCCAATGATGCTACCAATCATTTCTGGGACAATGATCATGTTTCGGAGATGTGTCCTCACAGGCTCGGGCTTCTCACCAGGGGGAGCTTCACGCTTCTGCACACGAGTGAGACGAAAGTCACAAAATGGAACGAATAAATGAAAAGAGAAACAAGTATTATTCAAGATCAGAGAAATTATAAATTTCCAGATAAGTAAATCATGATGAATATGCATATGCATCTAATTTGTGCATTGAGGAGAACAACAACAGCATATCAGTATATCAGGAACCTGTGAGACAACCCAACGTAGTTAAATTCCAATAGATATCCAGATTTGAGGTGGCAGCAGAAACTAACAAATCACTGTTGAGATATTGGATAATGAAATTGCACACTGTAGTTCCTCAAAACTTCTTCTAAGTGTGTCACACAACATGGTCTTCATTTTCTTGATTCTTCAGATTATTTATGTACTTTTTCCTAGAGTTTCAGTGTATTTCTAAACATCAATATACATCCTGTTCACTATCTTCCCTAGTTCATATTATGTCTGCTGTGACACCTGCACAGAGTCCTATGTCAGTATGCTAGCTTTTAGTAATTATACACAATCCGGTACCCTACAAAAGATGATCTCACATATCACACCACAAACAGTATCAGCAAAAGTGACAAGAATGCATCTCTCTAAAAGATTGCACTGCCAAGCACATTAATTATGTGTCAAATGATCGTTGACATATGCATGAAAATTAAATTGGATGCAAATTCACATATTACAAAATTCCAATTGGCCACCAATTTCTCTTCAATCTCACTGGAAACCCCCGCTAACTAGATCCCTTTGTATAGAGACACCTAAAGGGTGGTTTGAATGCGTGGAACTCTCCACTTAAGAACTAGAGCTCCATGGATCTCAAAAGTTCTAGCATTCCACATGGAACTCTTCACTAGAGAAGTCAAGATCCACCGAAAAGACCTAAATTAGAAGAGATAGTTCTTACAGGAAAGCAAAGATTTAGTATCCATGGCGCTCATGTTGAGAGTTCCACACATCCAAACAGCCATGAATGTAGGAGCTGTAAACGGGCAGGCCCATGCTGGGCTCAGACAACACCAGGATCTCACCAAGCCAAGCCCGCTATACATAATCCAGGCCCAGATTTGGCCTGGGCCCTTCGCAGGCTAAATATATAGGTCCAATTCCGGCCTGTAAAAATAGGAGGCCCAAGCCCAAGCCCAATTTAATTTCTATATGAAATCAAAGGTCATCTATACTATTGACCGAATTATTCTGGTGTCCCTATGAAGAATGGATTTCTAAAAGATCTCTCAGACTGAAAGATTGTAAGTTTGTAGCTAAAATGATATGAACCCATACTTCCATGAAATCAGTGAGAAAACAAAATTTCCTTTCGCTTTTTTTTTTTTTTTTTTTGGAGAAAAACAGACAGAAGGTAAAAACCACTGTCAGAGGCATTTATTAAATAGAAGCGTATGATTTGTTAGGTCGTAAATGCAAAAGAAAGCCGGTCCATCTGCAACCATGAAAATCTATATAGAAAAAGAAAAGGAAGACACCTATTTTACCACACAAAAAGCCCCAGCAAATCGTTTATAAAAACTAGTTGAAATACAAAAGATATGTACTAAAATGTAGACACTACAAGTTGAGGAACAAAGACACATGGAAACCCTTTTTTGATTTGCAGCCATTAAATATTGTGAAAGAAGAAAAATAACTCAACAAACTTCAATCTGTTTCACAGTTTGACTTGTCAATAAATCCAAGCATTCTTAGAAGAAATCAACATGACTTCAACTGAAAGAAGTGCTACAATGGCAAATTCCCGCAAACCACTCTATAAATGAATGATTTCCATATGATATCCACACAATCCATTCCATACTTGTAAACAAATTCTTCATATTAGGATGTGAGCATGCTCAGCAATCCTTAAGACTATCAAGAACTAGCGATTTGACGAACAAATGACCATGAGAAATAGAGAATTGCTGCATATTTAAATATCATATTCCAATCCAAGATTCCACCATGCTCATAATTCACAACATAAGGTACGGAGAATTAACATGTGTGAATAACATGAGCTGAGGAAACGTACCGCCTTGCGAAGCTTCTTAATCAGGGCCATGGGCTTCCGCTTCAAACCGCGTTGGAACCTAAAAACCAAAAGAAAAAAAAAATCAATGTCAAAGAAAGAAAATTGAAATCATCATTTGAAAAAAAAAAATCTGTCAAAAAAAGGTATGATGATGAAGGAAAAGAAATGAAGGCAGAAAATGGAAGAAAACGAAGATGGACAGACCTTCTGCGGGCACGGGCATGGAAGAGCTTGACAAGCTCGTCCGTACCCATGTCGAGGAGCTGATCGAGATCGACTCCTCTGAAGGAAAACTTCTTGAACGTCCTCCTCTTCGGCTGTGCGCCTCCTACCTCCACCTCTGTATCCGCCTGCTTCATACTCAAATATTAGCATACATTTTTTAAATTTATCAAAAAAGAAAAGACAAGACAATACCACAATGAAAGCAAAAGAAAATGGAATAAAAATAAAAACTGGAAGAAGATGCGTGTATTAGCAGTGTTGAATGGATAGAGAGATGGGTAAGAGAGAGAGAGGGAGGAAAAGTACCATAGCTGAGGAGAAACTCTAGGGTTTGCAGAGGGAAAGATGAGGAAGGTAATGCGAGGGATCGCTCTGTCTAGGGTTTAAGATGGGGGAGGAGTGAGACGTCTTATATAGGTGTCCGGAATGCGATTCCAGACGCTAGTAGTAAACCGCCAGACTCCAACGCGTTACGCTTGACTACGTGGCACATGTGTGCCAGATCTGAGACGCTCATCGAATGGTCCTTCGATGGATCTGCCCATCGAAACGGTCAGATCAGCCTCCTTATTCCTAAGTCAGGCGGCAAAAGTACATTGAATGCCTGCGGTTGGTTTGCTCATTGCCGTCCATTTACTTTTCAATGTCCCTGAGTCCCTTATGACATGTAAATGTACAGCCTACTAACTTTCATTCTTTTTGGGGATAACCAATGCCTCACAAATCAGGTTAGGATTATCTAAAAACCGTTATTTTAGCTTAAGCTATCTTATCTTTTCATAAGTAGCTACGAATGAATTGAAAAATAAGGTCTGAAAATTAATTTAAGTATTGAAAATTTAAATGACTGAATTTTAGTTAGTGTAAATGTCAAATAATTTGCTGGGTACTTTGTTTAAAAATAAATTTTGATATTTAAAAATAATTATTTTTTCAAAAAACTTATTTGATAAACACAAATCAAAATTGACAATTTATCATGTTTACTCTTATTGTCTCAATTTCTACTCTTTATAAAGTATAATGCCAAACCTATTAGTGTCCATCCCAATTAGCCTATTATACCTAATTGATTTAGTTTTGGTCATCCATTTGACGCCCACATATTGAGTTGTCGCCTCCTCATATAACCTTAATTTTGAGGCTATGATACATTTACAATGGGACCCATAGCTTGGATGGTCTCGACCAATATACGCAACGCAACATTTATGATAAATGAGTTGCATTGTTTTAAACATTATGGCAGGCTAGCAAAGCAGTTTGTAACTGTCAAAGTAGTCTTTAATGAACATGGATTAAGCTGCACACCTGGTTACATGATTGCAAATTCCATCACAAAATCAAGAAAACAAAAACGATGGCTATGATTTAAAAGTCTTAAAGAAGTTTGTGTGGCAAACATCCAATGAAAGAGATCACTTGTTAGAGATGTCCAATCAAAGGTGGCACACACATGATGATAATCCAAATTAATGAATGGAAATTTCTCTATTATAATGAATATGGACTATTCATTTTCATATCACTTGTTGAAATGGTTATGGTCACATGCTCAAAAGTAATTGTTACAAGTGAAAAGCAAACAAAAGCGGACCCAACATGATAGACTATCCGTGTTGATAAGTTTATCTCCTCTATTACAATGAATGTGAACTATTCATTTTACTATCCATTGGTACGATACTTAGGATCATCCAGTCAAAGTGCTCTTTGTGGAGGATGGTGAAATAAAATATGAACCCCATGTGATGACCTCTCTATGTCATCCAATGTGTCTGGGCAATTCAATCAAACACAAGGTTACATGCATGACTAAGGGCTTATAATCATATTTCACATGCGATTAAGAAGTGTGGTCATGCTAGAGTCGTACTCAACTTGATATTTGATTGAATGCTCGTAACCCCCGTGCTAGAATGAATGCGTATAACTAGATTTGGAAATCTAGTAATCAAGGTAGTCATCGACTGTGATAAGTGATTAAGCGATTTGCAAAAGGACAAGGGTGGGTCATTCCTGATAGATTCTTTTTACCTTATGACTCCATAACTTTTCTTTTGCCACTACTTGCAACTAATGTTTTTATCGAATGAATAAAAATGAACAAACAAACAAACTAAAAAGGCTTAGGCAATATCGATTTCTATTAATACGAAAATGTGACTCGTTCTAATTGACAGAATAAAAATAAAATAACTAGAGACAAAAAAAGAAGAAGACAAAACACTAATTATTCGAAGGGAACGAACAATCCAGGTGGATGGTCAGTGGGATGTAATCAGAAAGATGATTGCCTAAATAAGGACTCAGTTAATTAGGATTCAACAACTTCCTATGTATGTATTCAGATGAAAGGCCTTCAATCAAGGAGATTGCAATCAACAAACCCTAATCAAATATAATAAAAATGAAAACATATGAAGGGAGGTTATTTTTTTTTAATATACAATAAATAGTATAATCTTACATTAACATTTTCATTTTTCCTAGGCTTGTTTGACACTATGGATTTGAGAGGAAGTAATGAGAAGTGGATTCCATGATATGAATTCCCATCAATTCCAATTCTTATCAATTCAAATTTTTCTATTTGGCGGACTAGATTTAGAGAGAAGTCGACAAGAGGGAAAGTACGGTGTAGATTTTAATCCCATTGTATGCCCACCTATACTTTAGATTGTGATCCCACCATTCATCAATTTTTAAATCTATGTCGTCCATCCATTTTTGTCGATTATTTTATGCCAAGATCCAAAAAATAAAGCAGATCCGCATATTAGGTGGACCATAAAACATGAAAAAGTGGAGAGTGACCTTTTGCTATGCACAAAAGTTTTGGATTAAACTAGATATTTGTGTGGTCCCTTCATCCAGGTCTTTGTGACCTTATGTAGACACCCCACCTTCGGCTACACTGTTGGTAGAGATAGCTGGTTGAACGGAGGACCATACCCCCAAATCCCAAGTCCAAACTCAGCCAAACTCACCCTTGTAAGCCCCATTCCATAGCCAAGTTCAAGCCTGAACCCAGTCAACCCAGTCCTAAACACCACCCTGAAAAACCCCCCATAAAAAAGGCCAGTAAAAAAAATCCAAAAAAAGTCAAACTCACTGAGTCAACTCGCTGAGTTAATCCGCTGAGTCAACCCGTCGAGTCAAACCACCGAGTCGACCCGCTGAGTCAACTCACTGAGTCGACCAGCGAGTCCAACAGCAGCCCCGAGGGAGCGGCCGTACTCGCTGGAAACCGAGGAGCGGCCGTACGGGCGGCCCATGGCAGGCCGCCCGGACAAAATTACGAGAGCTGCCACTCTCCGCTGCTATAAATACCCCCCTCCCCTTCTCATTTCAAGATCAATTCGAATCCCTTCAAGACCACTCAGCTAGAGAGAGCCCGTCCGTCTGAGTCACCCTCCTTCATCCTTTAGCCCATTCCTTCACCAAGGAGAGCCCGAGTGAGGAGAGCCTAGCCCTAGTCCAGCCCAGCCTGACCACTGGTCCAAGCCTCCCAAGCCACCCAAGTCTTGATCCAGCCACTCGAAGCCAACCCTTGCGACACCTCCGTCCACCCAGCTACTCTTTTCCAGCATCATCTCATTTGCATCTAGCATAAGTGCAACATTTACTTTTCTTCCAACCCCCCCTGCTTCACTACAAGCACCTTGATTACTCAAACACACATGCATATGTCTTTATGTTAAGCACCTGTCAGTTCGAGCGTATGCTCTGGGCTTGCCCGTTGTTGGAACCTGCCCATCAGAAACTCTTACTGTTCAGACCTGCATTCATGCTTCACTAAAAGCACCTTGATTACTCAAGCACACTGCATACGTCTTACATTAAGCACCTGTCAGTTCGAGCGTACGCTCTGGGCTTGCCCGTTGTTGGAACCTGTCCATCAGAAACTCTTACTGTTCAGACCCGCATTCATGCATCATGTCATTCATGAGAATATACGAGGATTAAATTAGACTTTCAAGTATTCGATCGATTCTGTGAAGTAGAGACCGTACTTCGGTACGGGCAGTGTGTGGGGTGCTTAACCTCTTCCCACCCTGTAACCGTGATCCCTTACCTTGAATCTCTGGCCGCAGATCAACAAGAGTCATTTTAGAGGAAGGAATCTTCGGATTCCCTTCTCTAACGTTTCTACGGGGTCTAGCCGACTGTAGATTCGAAGTAACTGGCTAGTGGCGACTCTGGTCTTATATAAATTCACTTAAACACATCCAGCTCAATACGACAACCAAACGAAGCCCTCGAGAACGAGGCAAGCCAGTGGCACAAACGGCGATTTCGCACTCACGCACCTCTTCCTCTTCTTCTTCCGAAAGGAAAGGGAGAACGACGTCGTGTGGGAGCGCGGAGAAATCGGCGAGGGTCCACAGAATGACGACTCCGCTGGGGATAAGCTAGTCCCATTAGTCGTGATCCGACTTGAAAACAGAATCCTTCCCGTACTTGAAAGTCATTAATCCTCATACAATCTCATCTGCATAGCATTCTACCCAAACCCAAACAAAAAAAAAAAATAGAAAATTCCAAAACAAAAAAAATAGAAAATCCCAAAACCCAAAAAGAGTAGAGTATAGTCCTCACCATTGCGCCACCTCGGGCTCAACGTGTTCGGAGACAGCTTCCCTTCCGCAGCATAATCCGCACTCGGGCTCAGCAAGCCATGTCCGACCACGAAGAAGAAACTCATCACTTCTCTGCTCTTGAAATGACCGAAGCGCAACCTCCAGCGCAACAGCCCATTGATAATACGCCAATCATACAAGAATTGGCACAAGGAGTGAGAGCAATGCAAGAAATGCTCTTGCAATTCATGCAAGCACAGGCCACCGCAGCAGCCAACAATCAAGTTGGCCCAGTTCAGCAATCTCAGCAACCATGCCGGGTCCTCCCGGCCTCCAGTTCAAATCAAGCACAACCAACGGAGTCTGCCCAAGACTACCGACAGCAGCCATCTCAGCCCTTCGCTATGGGGCATCCTTCTCAATATCTTCCTGCGACGACAAGGCCATCTCAGAGCACTTCCGTTGCAGGAACATCTAGTCAGCTTCCAGTCAATCTTGCAAACAACAATCTCAGTAGATCTCAGCATGTCCCCGCCGATGGGACACCTTTTCAATTTCAGCACATCCCCGCCGATGGGATTTCAATTCAATTTCCAGCAACAGGGACAGCACTGGCGAATGCCCACAATGGGGGTCAGTGTCAAGCCCACATCAATCAGCGGACAGTGGCGAATACCCAACAAGGGGGTCACTTCCCAGCATCTCAGCCTCCTGCAAACAGGAGCACTTTTCAATTCCAGCACATCCCCGCCGATGGGATCCCAGTTAATTTTCAGCAATCTTCAATTCAGCAAAATCCAGTTAATTTCCAGCAATCTTCAATTCAGCAAAATCCAGTTAATTTCCAACAAGTTCCAGTTCAACCTTCAGTACAGTCTCCAGTTCAGTTACCATCATTTCAAGCTCAAGTTCATCAGAATCCAGTTCAATCATCAAACCAATTTCAGCAACCCGCGGTTGCTTTTCAGCAAGCCCATAGGGTCGAAGACATCGACCACTATGCCGAAGAAGAACGTGCCTTACTCCAGGAGGCACCAGTCGCTCGAACAGATCACTCAGGACTGGACGAGTTGCGGGAGCAGTTCCAGATCTTGTAAAATCAGCTTCAGCGACAGCAAGGAATCGACCTACCTTCGACCAAGTTCAGAGACTTGTGTCCTTTCCCAGATGCTCAGGTACCTCAAAACTTTGAGGTTCCAAAGTTCAAAAGATACGACGGCAGCGGTTGTCCCACAGCACATCTCAAGGTCTTCTGTGGAGAGCTGAGTGCAATCTCAGGAAATGAAGGGGCCCTCATTCGCTTGTTCCAAAAATCTCTGAAGGGCGATGCCCTCGATTGGTACACTTCATTGGATTGCCACTGCATCAGGACGTGGGAACAGCTTTCCCAGGCTTTCGTCGACAGATTTGCGTACAATCTCAACATGGCACCCAGAAGAGCCGACCTCGCAGCTCTCAGGCAAAGGAGTGATGAAACACTGTCAGCCTACGTGGGACGTTGGCGAGCTATGGCAGCCAGAATGCGGACACCCATCGACGACGAAGAACAAATCTCCATGATTGTTCATTCAACATACCCAGGCATATCCGGGTATCTCATCTCGCATCCATATGCGAATTTCTCACAATTGATCCGTGCTGGAGAGCAAGTCGAAGCAGGAATCTGGGTCGGGACAATCTCCCCATGGCCTCATCAAGCCACTACAGTCAAGAGGAACAGAGTGGAAGGAAGACCTATCGGGCACGGGAATGGAAACCGTAGTGGTTCTCCTCCTCGCCCAACGGAGGTAAACAATATCAACACCACTGCTCAAGGGAATCAACGTGCTCCCCCACAGGGACGTCAACAGTATCAGCAGAATCAAGTTCAGCATCAGCCTCAGCGGTATCAGCCACAACCGAATCCTCAGCCACAACCACCTCGACAACAGCAGCAGTTCAGGGGAAATGGCCAATACTCATACCAGAACAGGCAGAATTACAGGGAGTTCAGGAAGTTCACTCCACTCAGTCAACCACTTAGTCAAATCATGACTACGCTGGTACAAAAGCAGTTACTCACTCTGATGACACCTAGGCCTCCGCCTCATCCTCTGCCTCCAAACTACCGAGAAAATGAGTACTATGCCTACCATCAAGGACGTGGCCACGCCACGGATCGATGCTATACTTTGAAGAATGCCATACAAGACCTGATTGATGACCGCAAGATCGTCATCTCGGTCCCTGGAACTTCTCCAGCAGCTTCCACCAACATCCTTCAGAATCCTCTGCCTCAACATCCGACGGATCCCAGTTCGTCTCGTGGCCCTGCAGTCAATAGTATAGAAGAAGGGGATCATCTCGATCGCTTCTTCTCCCCCATCCAATCCATTCACGCTTACACTTATGAGCCAACAAATCCTCCTCCAGTCTTGCAAGGGGCAAGTCCCTTTCTTCCTTCAATCCCCGAGCCAGTAGTGCTTGAAGGAGCACCTCCATATGATATACCAGTTATTCAAGGGGCACCTTACAACCATTCAAGCTGGGAACCAGTCGTCCTGGAAGGAGCACAATCATACATTGAGCCCACATACGAACCTGTCATCTTGCAAGGGGCAACTCCAGAACAATCCAATCCGCAATGGAAGGATTACACTCATCAGCAGCAAGAGCCCGTTGTCTTGGAAGGAGCTCTTCCAGTCAAGCCTGTCATATTGCAAGGGGCAAGTCCCGGAGGCGTATCAATCACGCTACGGCAGCTCAGACGAACAGAGAAACCTCCTGCCATATCAAGAGGACCAGTATTCATTCCATGGGAGCCTCCCGCCCCAGGAACAGTCAAGCCAGGACCACGACCTTATGTGGTCTATGAAGACAAGCCTCGATACTACCCCTTCAGCACAGGCAACAATGTAGTCCTCAAGGCAAAAGCTCCATACGAGGAAGATCTGGTACCCACAACGGCACCGTTGCAAGAACCGGTGGTCCTAGAAGGCAAAAGGGAAGAAAGCTACAAAGAGGTTCCATGGCACTACCCAGAATGTGCGGAAGTGGGGAACATGAATCCCAATGGACGTTGCATCCGAAGAGATAATCAGAACAGAGGAGATCCCAAAGGCGCTCTCTCAGGCCTCGGCAATAAAAATGAAGCCGCATACGATGTGGCGACTCAGCTCAAGTCAATCCCTGCTCAAATATCAGTATGGGAGCTACTTTGCACATCTCGCATACACCGAGAAATGTTCGCCAAAACCTTGAACGATGTTCATGTCTCCTCCGATACGGCACCAGAAATGATAGCTTTGATGATTGGACAACTCCTGGCTCCGCGCGCCATCACATTCACAGATAATGAGTTGCCACCAGAAGGACGCGATCATGGGCGATCCCTCAACATAGCCTTACGATACAAGGACCTCTGCGTCCCGCTAGTCCTTATCGATAATGGCTCAAGCCTAAATGTCTGCCCACTCAAGACTGCGGAACGTTTGGGAATCAGTCCCTCTTCATTTCGACCCAGCACCATATGTGTCAGAGCATTCGACAACACCCGCCGATCAGTGGAAGGGGAAGTCGACATAGAGGTACAGATAGGCCCGGAAGTCTCCACCATCACATTCCAAATCTTGGATATATCAGCCTCTTTCAACATGTTGCTCGGACGGCCGTGGCTGCACAAGGTTGGAGCTGTGCCATCAACCTTACATCAACGGGTGAAGTACATCTGTGGAAATCAAGTGATCTCTATCCACGCAGAGAAGGAGCTCATCATTCCTTCTAATGCTGCTGCCACTGAACCAGACATCCCGGTCATCGATATCCAACACTCTGAAGAAGACATCCCATTTCACAGTTTCGAATTTGAGACTGTGAACTCTATCGCCAATCTAGAACCAATAAGGGTGGACCGTGTCTTCTCACCGGCAGAGCGTCTGAGCCTCAAATACCGAATGAAGAATCACTTCAAGTCCAGAAAGGTACCGCTGGTATATAACCAACGCAAATGGGGACTCGGATACAGGGCAACCTTCATGGACAAGAGAAGGAAGAAATTTCGGTGCTCACCCATCCAGTTCGTCAAGCCAGGAGAACCTTGCAAAGATCCAGAAGGGAATCAACCGACTGCACTACATAAAGGCCTCCCGATGAGCATAGTTTGGGCCACGTGGCCCCCCATTCGATGGGATCAGATTCTCGAACCATCTAAGCCTCCAGAAGAAGAAGAAAAGGATGAAGACGAAGAAGGAAGTCAAATGCAGCAGCTTCAGGACCAGGTTACTCTGACACCTGCTCCCAACCAGGGGCACAACTTGCCCACTTCTCTCAACCAGGGGCACAACTTGCCCACTCCTCTCAACCAGGGGCACAACCTGCCCACTTCAATCAGCAAGGGGCACGACTTGCCCATCTCAGCACCAATTAGCAAGGGGCACGACTCGCCCATCTCCGCAAAGTCAACATCATCAATCATCAGCCAAGGGCAGAAGCAGCCCATCCATTGGACCAAGAAAGGGAAATGGCCAGCCCTAGATTGGTCTGATGTCCAAGTTCCAAACTTGTGTCTCACTGTGGAACCAGACGAACTGCAATGCGAGGTAAGTGATCCGGGGGGGACTGAGTACGACTCAGATCTCGAACCTGACCAGCAAGAAGTCATGGTCATTGGGCCAGATCGTGACTCTTCGCCCAAATCGTCAACCCCCACCTCTTCAGGGGAGGAAGTGTGGGGTCTTGAATGGTCATCTGTTCCCCTCACTTTCGAATCAGCCAAAGAGCCATCTGAGGGCTCTGGCTTTCAAAAAAAATGCATGTTTAAGCAACGACCGGAACTTTGGAACAAGTTGGGCTCAATTATGGTCTGCAATGCCCGCTTGTTCAAAGTCCCATGAATTTCGAAAATCCAAAAAAATAAAAAACTTTCAAAAGCTAAAAACATCTAGTATTTCCATTTCAGAAAAATCTCAAAAACCAAAAAATATTTCTTTTCCTGCATTCAATAGTGTGCCAAGTTCGTCTAATGAGTCGCATGAGTTTGAAGTCGAATCATATGATTTCGACATCGAATTAGACTTCGAGCTCATGGGTCTGGACGAAGCTCGGGATGAGGAAGATGATGATCCTGCTCCCGAACTTGAGGATCTCCTCAAAAAGTTCGAATCTAAAGCCAATGTTGTAGCCGATGATTTCGAGATAGTAAACTTGGGGACACCTGAGATCCCTAGGGAAGTACGCATTGGAAAATCGTTGCCACCTGAGATGAAACAGAAAATGATAGAGTTCCTAGCTCCAAGATTGTCCAACTTCGCGTTCTCATATGAAGACATGCCGGGGCTCGATGAAGAGCTCGTTGTACACCATCTGCCAACCAAGGCAGATATGAAGCCAGTGAAGCAAAAACTTCGAAGAATGAAGCCAGAATGGGCTCTAAAAGTCCGAGATGAAGTCATCAAGCAGTACAACGCGGGATTCTTGGTAGTTTCCAACTACCCTGAATGGCTCGCCAACATCGTGCCAGTACCAAAGAAGGACGGCAAGGTTCGAATGTGCATCGACTTCCGAGATCTCAACAAAGCCAGTCCAAAAGATGACTTCCCTTTGCCACATATCGACACTCTGGTCGACAACACTGCTGGATACAAGATCTTCTCATTCATGGACGGGTTCTCAGGTTACAATCAGATTAAGATGGCCGTCGAAGATCGTGAGAAGACATCGTTCATCACTCCCTGGGGAACCTTCTGTTACAGGGTAATGCCGTTCGGTCTGAAGAACGCAGGAGCAACATATCAGCGAGCAATGACAGCATTATTCCACGACATGATAAACAAGGAGCTCGAAGTATATGTGGACGACATGATCGTCAAATCTCGCACAATTGAAGGACACTTTGAAGATCTGAAGAAGTTATTCAACAGATTAGAAAAGTACAAGCTCCGCCTCAACCCTCAGAAATGTGTCTTCGGTGCAATGGGAGGTAAGCTCCTCGGCTTTATGGTGAGCGAGGACGGCATCAGGGTCGACGAGACCAAAACCAGAGCAATCATCGAGATGCCCCCTCCTAGAACAGAGAAAGAAATTCGTGGCTTCCTCGGCAGAATTCAATACATCAGTCGCTTCATCGCACAGCTCACACCTATCTGTGAGCCAATATTCAAGCTCCTTCGGAAGAACGTCCCAAAAGAATGGAATGATGATTGCCAAGTCGCCTTCGACCGCATCAAGAAATATCTCATGAATCCTCCAGTCCTAGTGCCTCCCACTCCTGGACGACCACTATTGTTATACATCTCGGTAGCAGCAGAAGCCATTGGCTGTATCCTCGGCCAACACGACGAAACCGGGAAGAAAGAACAAGCAATATACTATTTGAGTCGAAAGTTCACCGACTACGAGACCAGGTATTCCCAGATCGAGAAGACTTGCCTCGCCCTAGTCTAAGCAACTCAGCGACTCCGTCAATACATGATTGCATTCCCTATTCTCCTTCTCGCTCACATGGATCCGCTCAAGTACCTGTTCGAGAAACCGGCACTCACTGGAAGGATAGCTAAATGGCAGCTACTCCTGTCTGAGTTCGACATCACCTATGTCACTCAAAAGGCAATCAAGGGACAGGCCCTCGCCGATCATCTTGCGGCTCACTCTCTCCTGGACTATCAGTCGCTCAAGACGTTCTTTCCTGATGAAGATCTCTTGCTCATTGAAGAGGAAGCAAAGAAGAAAAAAGATGAATGGACGTTATTCTTCGACGGCGCAGCAAATTCTAAAGGGAATGGTATTGGAGCAATCCTCTACTCTCCAGATGATGTCCCTATTCCTATCTCGAGGCGCATCGCATTCGAGTGCACCAACAACATGGCAGAGTACGAAGCATGCATCGCTGGCTTAAGGGAAGCCATAATCTTGGGCGTCGAGAAGCTACAAGTGTTTGGAGACTCACAACTTATCATCAATCAGACCAATGGCGAATGGAAGACCAAAGACGAGAAGTTGATACCATATCATGTGTATCTTGACAATCTGATCGAAGAATTCAAGGAAATCACCTTCTCATACATGCCCAGAGCCAAGAACCAGTTTGCAGATGCTCTCGCCACACTTGCATCAATGCTCGAGATCCCAAAAGGAGCTTCAGAATAGGAGCTCATAGTCGAAATTCAAGAAGAACCTGCTTTTTGCCTACAAATAGAAGAAGCCGAAGTTGTCCCTGACAAACCCTGGTATGCCGACATCAAGCAATACCTCGAAACCCAGGAGTATCCAGAGTCAGCAACAGCAACAGATCGCCGAACCATCCAGCGTTTGGCTGGTCAGTTCACCATCAGTGGCGAAGTTCTTTACAAGCGATCCTATAATCACATCCTCCTTCGATGCGTCGATGAAACAGAAGCTGCAAAGATCATGAAAGAAATACACGAAGGAATCTGTGGCCCTCACATGAATGGGCACATGATGGCAAAGAAGATTCTACGACTCGGCTACTATTGGCTCACCATGGAGACAGACTGTTGCCAGCACGTCAAAAAATGCTTCAAGTGTCAGGAGCATGCGAATCAAATCCATGCCCCATCATCAGAGTTATACAACCTAACCACCCCCTGGCCCTTCTCCATGTGGGGACTCGACATCATCGGCAAGATCAGTCCCAAAGCATCAAATGGTCACGAGTACATACTTGTGGCAGTCGACTACTTCACCAAGTGGGTAGAGGCAGCCTCCTACACCACGATTGCAGCATCTCAAGTGATCAAATTCATGAAGAACAACATCATATGCCGGTATGGAATCCCTAATGCCATCATCACAGATAATGGGACCCCGTTCGTCAACAAGAAGATGGATGACTTCCTCAGCAAATTCAAGATCCAGCGTCATCGATCAAGCCCCTACCGTCCTCAGATGAATGGTGGGGTAGAAGCTGCAAACAAGACAATCGTCAGGATACTCGAGAAGATGGTCGTGACCTATCGAGATTGGTCAGATATGCTCCCATATGCACTTTGGGCCTATCGAACGTCTGTACGGTCTGCTACGGGCGTTACTCCTTTCGAGCTTACTTACGGAATGGAAGCAGTCCTACCAGTCGAGGTGGAAATACCATCATTACGGGTATTACTAGAATGCGGAATTGAAGAAGGAGAATGGCAACGGGCCAGATTCGATCAGTTGCAGCTAGCAGATGAAAAACGCATGCGTGCACTAAGTCATTCACAGTGCTATCAGAAAAGGATCGCTCGGGCTTACAACAAGAGAGTCCGAAAAAGAAGTTTCAAGGTAGGCGACATGGTCATGAAGAAGATTCTACCGTCGCACCTTCCGGACCACAGAGGAAAGTTTAAACCCTCGTGGGACGGGCCACTGATCGTCAGAGAAGTACTTCCCGGAGGCGCCCTCCGACTCACCAGCATGAGAGGGGTGGATCTTCCTGAGCCAACCAACGCCGACAACGTGAAGATCTTTCACGGGTAAGTTATTCTGACCTTATCAAAGGTTACTTTAATAGAGCTGAAGTCAAGGGGTCAAAGCTAAGATCTCTGAGAAATCATTTCCGTCCTCCAACAATTGTTTCAAATAAGGGGATTTAAAAAGAGAAAAATACAAAAAAAAGGGATTCAAAAGGAAAAGACAAAAAAAAGAAAAGAAAAAGAATAAAAAAGAAAAAAAAGAGAAGAAAAGAGAAAGAAAAAGGGAAGCCAAAGAAAGGCACTCAAGAAAAAATCAATCCAAGAAACACAGTCATCCATCCATTCATCTCAGAGGGGTCTTTAGCAAAGACCGACAGCTCTATTATCGTAACTCAGGATAAGGGCTGAAAGACTGTCATCGGCCGGCAACGACGGATTCCCGACCTCTAGCCGCCGCAGTTATCCAGAGATCCAGAAAGAAAAAAAAAGAAAAAAAAAAAGAAAAAAAAAATGTGTGCCTAAACAAAGAGGGCGGAGTGAAAACCCGAAAGGGCGCTCCGAGTAAAAACAGTGGGCATACAGCGGACTTGGTGAAAACCTGAAAGGGCGCCAAGGGTAAAAACAGCCCAACTGCCAAGGGGCAGGCAAGGCCAAATATCCGGGACGTGGTGAAAACCTGAAAGGGCGCCACGGGCAAAAATGACGGGAAAAAGCCGGCTGTGGTGAAAACTCGAAAGAGCACTGCAGGCAAAAATGGCTCAAATGAAAAAGAAAGAAAAAATAAAAGTGCAGGTACCAAGAAATCAGACAGTCCAGATCGGTTCAAGCAGTGAAAGTGCAAGAACAAGAGGAAGTACAGTCAGGAGCGAAGAACTCTACAAACTCTGACAATCTCAGGAAGCAAGAGTTTCCATTGCCTACATCTCTAGGGAACCAAAGGATCAAGCAAGTCAAATCTCGAGACATCGGTCAAGGCATTGGCCGAGCCCCAGTTCTGATTCCTATATCCCGACACAAAGTCCAGAAACACTCACAAGACAACTCATGGCATAGTAGATTTTCAAACAGTTTTCTCTTTTTAATTAGATGCATCATATTTCTTTTACACATATCATACCATCTTTTTCAAAAAATACAAAAAAAATTTCATCATCATCAATCACATATGCAAAAAAGAATGTGCAGGTGGCCAACACAATCAATCTCTACCCTCCTCCTCGGCCACATCAGGTGAGTCCTCTGACTCATAAAAAGATAGTCTCGCTCTCAACCTGCTCACCTCCATATGCAGGTAATGCACCTCATCGCGCTCAAGGGTACGGATCGCTGTCTCCTCATCAGACAACCTCTGATCGGCAGCCAATCTCCTCGACATCATCTCACAATGATACCGAAGTGCAGAGATCTCAGACAGCAGATGGCCATGAGTGGCCAAAAGGAAGCCAGGATCGACAAAAGGGCGCTCCTCAAAAGGTTCATATGAACCAGATGAAGAGCCAGCATCTACGAGGATATCCTGCTCATCCTCATCAACAGTCCGGTGCCAACAAGGGATACGTCGATACAAAGACTGCTCAGCAACCCAGTACTGATATGGGGCGGTCGCCATCAGAAAAGTCCTCAGCTCGAAACCCAGTAAATCAGCAGTCAAGTAACTCGCCCAAGAACAATCAATCCGGGTCCTGAAGTCAGAGGATCTAGGTGGAAGTGCCCGACGCCCGATACCCGTAAAAGCGAAAAGAGGAACATCCTGATCATACCCAAACTGCCGCAGGAACCGAATGGGATGGTAAGAGAAGTAAGATCGAAAGCCTACCAACATCAGAGGAAGGCGATGTGCATCGCAAAGCACTGGAGGAAGTGAAAGCCAAGATGACTCCCAACGAACGTTCCAGTCACGAAGTTCAGCGAACATCCTGCGATACAAGGGCTCGCTCATCCTAGCTGAAGGCGGAAGGAACTCCATGATATAACGCATGATGTCAGAGCCCGGGATGCCAGGAAGAGGTACAGGAACGGTCAGAGAAAGATGCTCCCATAACCAGACCTGGTCACAAAAGAAGTTCAGCTAGAGCAAGACAAGTCCTGACAAAGCAAAAGGAAAAGGTGTAGAAAGGATACCTGCAGAAAGGCACAGCAGCCGCGAAGGACTCGAGTGCGGCCCAGGGCACAGTCGGTCAACCCATCGAATAGCTCGGCCAAGATGAGAGAAATGATCCCCTGCCGACGGACAGCTCGGCTCATCACCTCAAAAAGCAAAGGAGTCTGGGACCTGCGCCATCCCGAAAATAGCACCTCAGCTATCAAGCAGAACATCAGTGCATTCCGAGCAAAGGTAGAACCCGCCGTACTCTGAGGACCCGAAAAAAGATCATACAGCAAGTCCAAAGAGAACACTACAGCATCCTGGCCACTAGCTGCAGGCCGAACAAGATAAGAGATCCCAAACCAGTTCTGCGGTGTAGCAGTCTTCGGCGATGTCTTCGGCGAGAAGTACTGAGTATAATCCAAGGGTAAGCCTGTCAAGCGTGCAAGCTCCTCCAAAGAAGGCCCCATCTCCATATCGTTGAACGCAAACAAGTTCAACGAAGGGACCCAGTCAATCGAGGCAGCTTCGAGCATCCTCCAGTCAATGTCAACTCTAGCCATATGAATCAGACTGCCAAAGCCATAGGACTCCAAATCTCGAATCTCATAAACTGACAAGCTGTCAAGCCAAGCAAGCAGTCGTGGCGAGCAAGAAGAACGAGGAAGCAGCTGACAAGTCCTCACCGGTATTCCCTCCAGCACAAAAGGCCCAGAAATCGAGGACAACTCATCAAGGATCGGAAGGTCAACGGGCGAAGGAGAAGGAAAAGCTGGAACCTCTGCAGACTTGACAGCCCCTGACCTGCCCTCAGTAACAGCTATGTCTGATATAGCCGCATCGCTGTCTGAAACTATCATAATCTCAGCCGCATGAGAAGACTCGCCCACCTCATGAACAGAGTGCGCAAAGGGCCGATGACCAAAAGAAGGACAATGCTCCTAACCAAAAGAGCCATCAGTGAAGAGCACACCGCACATCGTGGCATCCTGACCAATCTGACCGTCAAAGAAAACATCTGAACCATCCAAAGGGGTCCCGGCAACCCCGATCAAAGAATCAACGGTCAGATCTGGACCTGCGGCCCCCTCCAACAGAAAATCATGAATCCAGTCATCATCCTGGCCGATCAAAGGGATCATCGAGGCATCCACACCGTCCATCATCAAGGGGACATCATCAATGATCACATCAAGACCACCCAAACAAGTGTGCCGCACATCTCGGCCCTCATCCAGAGCATCCAAACCGTCAAAGGTACCATCTGAGCCATCCATACCATCCAGACATGAGATCAGCCCATCTATGTCCCTCATAGTCCCATCATCACCGTCCATCACGTCATCCATGGGACCCACACTCAAGGGATGCATAGCCTCACCTATGTCCCATCCCATCATCTCATCCATACCATCCATTCCTCCCATAATGAGGGGCCCATTCAAATCTGAAAATACAGCCATCCCACCATTAATGGAACTATTCAAAGCTCCATCAACCACCATCCCAAGCCCCTCATCAATGCTTCCATTCAATGCACCATCTCCACCATCCATTAAAGAAATCCCTCCATCATTAAAGCCTTCAATACTCTCTGAAGTGTGAGACCCACCATGAACAGCCCCCACAGCCCATAAATCCCCACCATCCATTGCCCAAGAAAGCACAAAGCAAGATGAGGACAAGATGATGATGAAAGAGGAGACAAAGAGAAGATTCATTGTTGGAATCGAACCTGAACGTACACAGCAGGTGGGGACAGCAGCAACAGGGACCAGAGAATGTCCGAGCACGAGCCAGCCCAAGCCGCTCAAGAGACGAGCCCTGGGCGGCCTGCCCTGGGCCGCCCGTACGGACGCGATTCCCCTCTCTCCGCGGGATTGGCTCCAGGGTTCTTGGTAGGTGAGTCTGACAGTCCACGTCAGCAGATGGCGCTCCGTGGGCCGCCCAAGGCTCCGGTCCACTCCAAATTTCAACTGAAGATGATCAAGATCATACAAAAGGTGCCCCACTGGTCCAATCATGAAGCAATGTGGCCGGAACATGGCTAATCAAGTCAAAAAGAAGGAAAGTGATCAAGTGGGGGCCACAAGCAATCCAAGCCATTCAAAGACTAGATCATCATGATCTAAATCATTGAAGAACCTACATGAGCCGTCAAACAACAGGATCAAAGGTTTGATCATCACGAGAAGGGCCAGAATCCAAGATCTAATCATCAAGTGGGCCCACAAAGTCAAATCAAGCGATCTGAGACGTTCAAGCCATCATCCACACCATGAGCAGCCTTCTTAGCCTCACCAGTCATCAGAAGAGTTGCCCCAAAGTAAAGCCAAGGCCTCAAGTGGGCCCACAGGGCCAAATCCATCAATCTGAACCATTCAAGGGCCAAAATCGTCAAGATCCAAACCATTGGAAAGCTTACACAAGTCATGAAGTATCAAGATCGAAAGTCCAATCATCAAAAGGAGGGCCAGAATCCAAGATCCGATCATCAAGTGGGCCCCGCAGGGCCTAAACAAGCAATCTAAACCGTTCAAGTCATTGTCCATGCAGTTGAGAAATCACAAATCATGAAGGAATGAGTCAAGAGTCAAAGCATACAGACATCACCAAGGAATTTGGGAGAAATTAAAGCCTGTATATTCATCCAAAAGAGCTTGATACAAAAGGAGACAAAAACAAAAATACAAGGCCATATAAAGCAGAGCCAGCTACAAGTCACCAACATAATCATCATCGCCCCTCCTCGCGTCCCGCTCCCGATGATAAAGATCCATCAAAGGAGCAGTCACTGAACCTCCAGCATACCTGCGACGGCCACCTGGAACATAAAGCGAAGGAAGCAAAGGCCCCTGGCCAAATAGCAGATACCACTCGACATAATCACGATCCGGGATCGTGAAACGGAAGCCAGGCTGGCCCACCAGAGCCTCAACTCTCTCATCAGCTGGCATCCGAGCAGCTGGAGGAGGTGCAGAACAGGGGACCCGAGCCACCCCAGTGACTTGCCGAAGCAATCTCTCTCCCAAGTACCATTGGAAGGACTCAGCGTCAGAAAGCATAATGCGGAGACATGAAGCATCGTATGCCTCCACGCGCTGGGGTGTGTAGTAAAGAGGGAAACTAGCGTACGGCATCCGGGCAAACTGCAGCAGGAGAGGTTACCACGATCAGTTACAAGTACAGCACAAGGACAAAGACAAACAAGATACTTACATCCTCAACTGTCAGCCCGTCTATATCAGCACGCCAATTGTCCCCGGGAACTCGGGAGTTCCGCTGACGATTCTGTTGATGCCAGTACATGTGGCGATACTGAGAGGGCTCAATGTCATCTCGCATCCTCGGCGCAAGATGCGGAAAATGGTCATAAAAGCAGGTCTGGATGAAAGTACATTTAATGATCAGAGAGAGAAAGGAGGCAAACGGCTCCAAGGAGGATGAAAGAAGAGGTACCTCAACGACAGGCCAGAAGCTTGTGAAGGACCGGCTATGCCGACAGGTCTTGTCCAGACCTTGAAAGAGACGGGTCAGGATGGCCCCATTCCAGTTATAGGGGTGATGAAGGTCCTCGACTAAACGAAGAAATTTAGGATCAACTCTCTCATTCGCATGGCAAAAAGAAAGGATCCAAAAGCATAAGTGATCATGGCCCGCGCCTTGTGGAGGGCCTCTCGTTCGGTGGTGGGGATGACGGAGGCAAAATTGTTGTAAAACCATCGCATCTTCACTTGATGGCCTTGGAATTCACCCTCGGGAGGGACGTCACCGACAAGCCGTAGCCAATCAGTGGAAGAAAGGGGAGCTAGAGAGCTCACTTGAGGGACAATTGCCCCATGAAACGGGAAGCCTATCTGCATGTAAATGTCCAAAGGAGTTATCCCCCATTCTCCACAAGGAAGCTGAAAGGTGTGGGTCTCATCCCGCCACCTCTCACAAAGAGCCGCAAGCATCATGCGGTTGGCGTCGTTATTATGGAAGCGTAGGGTGAGGAGGCCAGCAAAAGGAGTACCATCTAATACTCGCTCAAGCAAGGGCTGTGGCTCTTTCATCCAATTGTCCCAGCGATCCCTGGTACCTCGACCCTTGATAGCAGGAAGAGGTTGATGCTCCATAGCTAGGGAACACATGTGGTCCCCTCGGCGGACAATGAAAGCAGGATCATCCTCGTCAACCACTTGGTGGCCCCTGGTACCATCCGCCATGGAATCCTACAAGCTTGGCAAGGTAAGTCCCTATCCTTTACCCATTAAAATCCAAATTATCATCCAAGAAACCCATGGGATTGGACTCACATTCAAATGCAAAGTCTAAAGTCCAACTCCATGTGTCACTTAGGATATGTGGTGGGCCCATTGGAAAAAGTAAGGCCCACCTTAAAGAAGGTGGCATGGCATGCCTTGGGCAAGAAAAGTCTATCATCCAAGGACACATTTTGGACAACACATGCACTCAAGTGCCATGGGGACAACAAAGGGTGAGAACCCTACCTCATATGGAGCCCCTCTTCAAAGTCTATATGTGGCCAAGGATTGATCCACTTTCATGCCAAGGCCATGTTTCTCACTTAAAATGTTTCCATCTTTTTACACATGTGCATGGAGAAGTGGGGGATAGAAAGGAAACGGGCCCCTAAGAGCAACCCAAATGCCTCATCTCAATGGATTGGAGAGAGCACATAGCCCACTTTGGAGAACATGAGGACCCATTCATGGGTTAACCATGGGCAACCTTATGTGCCTCATCTTGATGAAAGTTTTGACCATGAGAATACAACAAGGAGGTCTACCCACAAACATATGAATCAAAGAAGCTAAGGGTAGAAACTTGATGCACATAGCCCACATGAAGAATCAAAGTTGAAAACGCCCATGAAAAGGCAAGTTTGGGCAACTTATGTGCACCAACTTGTTCACCAAAAAGGGAGACCATTTGAGCACAAAAGAGCATGGCTTGATGAGTCACCCAACCATCATGAAAATGGATAAGAATGGTACACATAGCCCACTTGAAGATCAAAATCTAAAATGTCCCAAGTCATGGGACAAAAATGGGTAACTTATGGGTATCATTCTTTCCCACAAATGGAAAGAAAAATCACTCATACTTGAGAATGATGGTGGATGACCCACCAAGTCCCCAAAGAAAAGATCAAGGACCCATGGTTGTATGGATAGCTCACTTGAGAATCATCCATTTGAGGTTGATAACATCTAAGGGAAACTCTTGAGAACCACATTCCTACCACAAGGAAAACCATTTGAACCTAGTGAGATTGTGGGAACAACTCACTCATGAGACTTGTAGATGGTCAAGTAACTCAAGTCCTCCATCCATCAAGAGAGAAAGCATGAAAAGAAAAATCCTACATGAACAAAGTATAGTGGGGCACACATGGTTCAAAGAAGTGCCCAAGTTTCAACGAAGGCCCAAAAGCCCATCCGTATGAAAAAATTATAAGGAACCCACCACACTTTGTACAAGGATGTACATCATAATCAAGAAATGATGGAAGAGTTGGGCCACTTACCCATAAAGGCCCAACTAGGAAAACTAGCCCACTTGAGATCCAAAATGAAAAATGGGCTAGCCACCTTGATCCATACACATGTGAAGAAAGATGGGGTCACCCAAAGTGAGCCCCATGAGCTCAAAACTTGAGATGGGCCCTACCATGCCCATGGGCCCAAGCCTTGAAAGGAAGATGGAAAAGAAAAAGAAAGCTCCAAAGGGAAATAACAAGAGAAAGAAAGTAAGAAGGAGCCCAAAATGAAGCATTGGGCCCACCAAATACACCAAGGGCCATGACTTCACTTTGAACCCATTTGATACACATGAAAAGAGGCCCAACTCCCATGAAAAAGATAGAGTATTTTGCCATGCACACTTGATGACATGGCAAAATCACTCTTTACATGCACATGAAGGGAGTGTGAAAAAAAAAATGAAAAAGTAGAGAGCTTGCAATGTCTTTCTCCAAGCACCACCTCTGAAAGACTTGAGATCTAAGAAAAGATCAAGAATGCTTGGGCCCACCTTCACACCCCTTTGAATAGCTACATGAAAAAGAAAAAGGATCATAAGAGGAGACAATGAAGATGAAAAAGGACAAGAAAAAGAAAGGAAGTGGTCCATACATTTACCACTCACCAAAGAAGGACCTCCTTGCTGTCCCAAGACTTCTCTAAGGCCCACCACTTGAGAGAAGCAAAAGGCCACCAAAGAAGAGAGAGAAAACTTGAAAAAGAGAGAGTATGAGAGAGAGAAGAGAGAGATTGCACGTTTGAGGGGGCAAGGGTGCCCCATGTTATATAGAAAAGGGGAGGGCACCCTTTTACCCAGCCCCCTGAAGAGACAAGGAGGCACAGACCGGTCGGGCGGCCCATGGGAGGCCGTCCTAGCCCCTACCTAGGTGAAATGACCTCCCTCTCCCTCTCCTTGGGAAGAACTCCCCCTTGGGAAGGGTGGTTGCAAGTGAATCTTGTACCTTCATGTAAGATTGAAGTGATGGAAGAGAATGGTGAGAAAAAGGAAGAAATCTCACCAAAATCTCATCTCATGAGAAATGGGTGAAAAATTGGGATGATGATGTGGAAAAGTTCCATGGAATTTTTAAGAAAAGAAAGAAAAAGATTAACTTGGTCAAACAATGATCTCAACCATCCAAAAGCTATGACCTGATGATCCGAACCATTCCAAAGAGAATTCCCGTAGTCTCCAACCTGGATTGCTGCTCTTTTGTACATAGTGTTAGGGTCCGAAGACCTTAAACTACGTCGGGATCAAGATCCCGAGGGATTTTTAATAAAAATGGGTATCGATCTCGACCATCAAAATCAGAATCGATGACCCAGAATATTTTTCAAAAAAGAAAACAAAAAAATGCCTTTCCTCTTTTAAAGTTTTGGGTCCGAAGACCTTAAACTACGTCGGGATCAACGTCCCGAGAGATTTTTAATAAAAACCAACATCGATCCCAGCCTTTCAGGCCAAGATCTGATGATCTTGATCATTTCGAAAAAACAAAAAATGTGTTTGCCCCCCCTTTTACTAAGTCTGGGTCCGAAGACCTTAAACTACGTCGGGATTCACATCCCGAGAGATTTTCAATAAAAGCCGGTATTGGTCTTGATTGCTCGAATCAAGATCCGACGACACCGGGTACTTTCGAAAACCACAAAAAAATATATTTATGCATTTCCAACACTTATTTGTACATAGTTTTGGGTCCGAAGACCTTAAACTACGTCGGGATCAACATCCCGAGAGATTTTCAATAAAAGCCGGCGTCGGTCTTGTTTGCTCACATCAAGATCAATGACTCCGGACATTTTCAAAAATCATAAAAATATATTACCAGCCCCGCTTTTAAAGTTTTGGTCCGAAGACCTAAAACTACGTCGGGATCGACATCCCGAGAGATTTTCAATAAAAACCGGCATCAGTCTGGATTGTCCATCCGCTGACACCGGACATTTTTCCACAAAAAAAAACAAAAAAAAAACATGTTTGCCCTTCTTTGTACAGTTTCATGGTCCGAAGACCTTAAACTACACTGGGATTAATTTCTCGGGGGACCTTTCTCGCTTTCAACTAAAAACCGGCATCGGCCTCGACCGTTGGGATCATGGTTCGATAACTCGGATCATTTCAAAAATACCAAAAATATTTTAAAGCTTTCCATAAAAACTAGTATCAATCTTGATCACCCGAGTTGAAATCCGGAACCTTTTCAAAACAAAAAAAATATATATAGATACAATATAAAACAAAAAAAAAATTCACCACTAGTTTCAAACGCACCAATTTATCCCCAGCGGTCCGAAGACCGTAAACTACACTGGGATTAACTTCTCGGGGGCTTTCTTTCCTAACCTGTTCTAGGCATGACTGACACTTGACCGTACGGGTGTCTGGAATCTCTTAAACAGGTAAGGGCTGTGGCAGGCAGAACTCCGCAATCCTGTTCGTGTTGAACGCACCGTGATAGACAACCTTGATTTGGGAGTCGCTGTTGAAGCTGACGGATGTTCCCTGTTCCTAGAACTCATGAAGGGGATTAAGGCTGTTGGGAGGTGGAGCTCACCCTCACGGAATTGTGAGCAACGTAAGACCCCAAACTGGATTGACTAAGGGAAATGTGAGGATGTGGCTCATTTTGTGGCCGAAGGAGTCCGTCGGACGATACGTGGTCTATGTGCATTGCACATGAGGAACAGGCAACTTTGTGGGTGTGTTGACTGAAAACCCTCAAAATCCCCTCATCCGAAGATGTAAAACTACGGCACTTAACTGTGTGAGACCCGTCTTGCTCGCTGACGTAAAATGGATCGGGTGCCTTACCAGCAGTAGAAGCTGGAAGTGGATGGAAATTCCACATCTTTTCCCTGCATTTCAGAAAAATCACAAAATACAAAAACATTGCAAAATCACCTCTTCAAAAATCACAAAAAATATTTCCCTGGCTTTCAGTCGAAATATTGTCAAAAATCACAAAATATTTCCTTTGCTTTCAAATCAAAATATTCTAAAAAATGACAAAAAAATATTTCCCTTGTTTTCAAAACAAAATATTGTCAAAAATCACAAAAATATTTCCCTTGCTCAGAAAATATTTTCGAAAATCACAAAAAATATTTCCTGTGTTTTCAATAAACTGATCTCTACTCTGACCGCTCAGGTAAAGATTCGGATCCAAATATCTGCAAAAATCACAAAAATTAGCATCCCCAGCACTACAATTCAGGAGTCTTGAACTCCGCTCACTTCACAGTATGGGATGACGGATCCAATCGCCCGCAAATTGGAATCTTGACCAAAACGGGCAACCAAACACCATCTCAATCACATGAATGCCCAGAAGAACATCTTGAAGTCGAATGATATCCTCGTACATTCTCATTAGCAAAGAAACAGCATCTTGGGACGATGGACCTGATCGACCACGGGTCGGGATCTTGACCAACCCGCTGTCCAAACCTCCGTATCAAAAAGAAAATCCCCAAGGGAATACAACCCTGCAAGCAATAAGCTCAAAATTCTCTGCATCTCCAGCAAAAGCAAAATCATCAAACGAAAAGAGAATGAGCCAAACCATGCATTCATCATGCATCTTCATGCATCAGCATCCATCGCATCAATCATCATGTTTACCTGCTTTCAAAATAAAAGTCGGTTAGCTAAAGACCCCACAGGCATCCCTAGTAGAGGCACATGCAAACCAGATTTTCATTTTAAAAAGATAAAAAAATATTTCTATTCGCAAATAAAAACCCCACGGATTATCACTCCCCAGAGTGGGTATCTTTTCAAAAATCCAAAAATATTTTTCCAGTAGAGCGTTCTGCCTCCAACACGCTGGGAGATCTTCCATATCTCTGGGTAGGAGTCGACGCAAAAATCAAATAAGATCTGATGTCTCGCGGTTTCCCCGGAGATCATCGGATCCAATGCACTCAAAGTACGGTCGAACTGAACTCCAGTGTCAGTGCGGTCGTACCACATGCCAAGATACAAAAAGATGAAAAGCCAAAAGGCTCGGTCACAGAAACCATTTGAACAGGTGGAAACGATGAATTGTAACCCAAGTATCAAAATCAGCAGATTGGGTGGAAAGAGTTCACCCGCACATACCTAGGCGTGGATGCCTGAAGTACCTTAACTGAGTCCAAGTCGGCGTAGTAGAATCCCGTAAGACTATCTGACGCAGGGCGTCTAACCACTTTGACAGTCAAGCGAAACAAGTACTCCTGGAGTGATCTGGGAAAACATCAAACATCACACAATCAGTCTCAGGGTCAGCATCCTCGTAAGACTGTCGACGCAGAGGCTCTGCTGTACCTTTCCGATGTTAGTACCGATCGGGAATGGAAGGGTTGCGATTGGGTACCCAGGTTGCAGCAAACTGCAGGAACAATCGTAACGTTTTCTCCAAACTCTCGCGGTATGTGCGAGTTATCAATTTCCAGACAATCAACTGACTCAGATACAAAGGATAACAAAGATTTCAGACCACAATCAAGGAAAGAATGAATTGCAAACCAAGCATCAAAACCAGCAGATCGGGTGGAAAAGCCCACCCGCACATACCTAGGCGTGGATGCCTGAAGTACCTTGACTGAGTCCAAGTTGGCGTAGTAGAATCCTGTAAGACTATCGGACGCAGGGCGTCTAACCACTTTGACAGTCAAGCGAAACAAGTACTCCTGGAGTGATCTGGGAAAACATCAAACATACAATCAATCACAGGGTCAGTAACCTCGTAAGACTGTCGACGCAGAGGCTCTGCTGTACCTTTCCGATGTTAGTACCGGTCGGGAATGGAAGGGTTGCGATTGGGTACCCAGGTTGCAGCAAACTGTAGGGACAATCGCAACGTTTTCTCCAAACTCTCGCGGTATGTGCGAGTGATCTGTTTCCAAACGATCAACTGACACAGATGCAAAGGCAAGCAAAGATTTCAGAACATGATCCATGAATGACCGGGTCAGAAGTGGGATGTCCACTCGCTTTGGCATTCGGTTGCACGTAACCTCTGCCAAAGAGGGGCATCTGTAGACACCCCACCTTCGGCTACACTGTTGGTAGAGATAGCTGGTTGAACGGAGGACCATACCCCCAAATCCCAAGTCCAAACTCAGCCAAACTCACCCTTGTAAGCCCCATTCCATAGCCCAGTTCAAGCCTGAACCCAGTCAACCCAGTCCTAAACACCACCCTGAAAAACCCCCCATAAAAAAGGCCAGTAAAAAAAATCCAAAAAAAGTCAAACTCACTGAGTCAACTCGCTGAGTTAACCCGCTGAGTCAACCCGTCGAGTCAACCCGTCGAGTCAAAACACAGAGTCAACCCGTCGAGTCAAACCACCGAGTCGACCCGCTGAGTCAACTCACTGAGTCGACCAGCGAGTCCAACAGCAACCCCGAGGGAGCGGCCGTACTCGCTGGAAACCGAGGAGCGGCCGTACGGGCGGCCCATGGCAGGCCGCCCGGACAAAATTACGAGAGCTGCCACTCTCCGCTGCTATAAATACCCCCCTCCCCTTCTCATTTCAAGATCAATTCGAATCCCTTCAAGACCACTCAGCTAGAGAGAGCCCGTCCGTCTGAGTCACCCTCCTTCATCCTTTAGCCCATTCCTTCACCAAGGAGAGCCCGAGTGAGGAGAGCCTAGCCCTGGTCCAGCCCAGCCTGACCACTGGTCCAAGCCTCCCAAGCCACCCAAGTCTTGATCCAGCCACTCGAAGCCAACCCTTGCGACACCTCCGTCCACCCAGCTACTCTTTTCCAGCATCATCTCATTTGCATCTAGCATAAGTGCAACATTTACTTTTCTTCCAACCCCCCCTGCTTCACTACAAGCACCTTGATTACTCAAACACACATGCATATGTCTTTATGTTAAGCACCTGTCAGTTCGAGCGTATGCTCTGGGCTTGCCCGTTGTTGGAACCTGCCCATAAGAAACTCTTACTGTTCAGACCTGCATTCATGCTTCACTAAAAGCACCTTGATTACTCAAGCACACTGCATACGTCTTACATTAAGCACCTGTCAGTTCGAGCGTACGCTCTGGGCTTGCCCGTTGTTGGAACCTGTTCATCAGAAACTCTTACTGTTCAGACCCGCATTCATGCATCATGTCAGTCATGAGAATATACGAGGATTAAATTAGACTTTCAAGTATTCGATCGATTCTGTGAAGTAGAGACCGTACTTCGGTACGGGCAGTGTGTGGGGTGCTTAACCTCTTCCCACCCTTTAACCGTGATCCCTTACCTTGAATCTCTGGCCGCAGATCAACAAGAGTCATTTTAGAGGAAGGAATCTTCGGATTCCCTTCTCTAAAATTTCTACGGGGTCTAGCCGACTGTAGATTCGAAGTAACTGGCTAGTGGCGACTCTGGTCTTATATAAATTCACTTAAACACATCCAGCTCAATACGACAACCAAACGAAGCCCTCGAGAACGAGGCAAGCCAGTGGCACAAACGGCGATTTCGCACTCACGCACCTCTTCCTCTTCTTCTTCCGAAAGGAAAGGGAGAACGACGTCGTGTGGGAGCGCGGAGAAATCGGCGAGGGTCCACACCTTATCAACAAGTTGGATGACAAATATACATCACGGTAGGTCCCACGGTCAAGGACACATCATGTTTGGGTTCACGTTGGGGAGGATTTCTCATTAAATCTCACCTTTTTGGGATGAATCGGAAAAGAGCTGAAAAGTGCCTTTATGGATCCTTATGGATTCCTATAAAACTCACTTCTCACCAAAGAGAGAAAAGTAAGTGGTTTCTCATCACTTCTCATCAAATCCATGGCCCCAAACGGGCCATAATAGTCTAGAATAATTATTGAAGCTTTTCTAGTGCAATTAACGTCAACCATCCATATTCATGGCCATGGTTGGCATCTTGATTGGTCAGGATCATCCAATCAAAGTAACTAGGAGAAGGATTTAATATAATGACTATGGACCTTTTGTTTCCCATGCATTGATCAACTTGTTAGGAACATCAAATCAATCATAAAATATGCCCATAGTCATTAATTGCTCGTGGTTCCCAATAATCAATCAACCATGTTCAATGATTTTAAGCATCAACAAAATTATATGAAAATAAGCGGCTTAAATCACTGTGAATGGTCCAATCATTGATTTGGATTGTAATTATGCCAGCCCACATTTGTTTGCCTTTGAATTAATGAGTTGTGATTTTTTATTCAATTATCCCAAACACTCACAACACTTAAATTTCGGTAAAACTGTAATTTTAGATTATTAAAGCATAAGAATTCGACAATTTTTTGTTAAATCAAAGAGATGTCTTTCTTAATTATGCAAGTTTGTGCCCAAAAAGCTTTTTTCATGCCAAACATACCATTCCCAAAATCATATTAGTTGGACAATCATTACTAGTCATGTTGTTCAGATTCAAGTTGGAAGCTGTAGCACTGGCATTGGCTACCAACCCAATGAAACCTCCACTTTTATCCATGCCGGGGACAGGCAATGAGAGCATAAAACTCCCATAGGTACATTATAATAAATTGTTATATAGGTTGATAACAATAAAATGGTATATAATATTCTATTATGTAAGTTGATTACGATCAATGAGTTGGAGAAGCCTAAGCTCTAATTAGTGAATAACTGTTAAAATAAGACGAGTAGATACACTTCATTCCAACCTCTCAATAAGTGTTCGTCAATTAGATAGTCAAACGGCTAAATAAGCATTTTTTTTTTGTCTATCATGATGCATTTAAGCTGAGATTTGTAAGTTTGGCATTATAATTTGAATCACACACACATACACACCATGTATGCAATTTCCAAGTGCCTGTGTAGTATTCATCACATTTTTTTAGATTATCAAGTGATTTATCATCTCTCCTTGGTAAGGGTGTAAATGGGTAGGGTTGACCTGATGGGTCATTGTACCCGACCTGACAACTAATGGGCATAGGTCTAAATTTTAGACCCATGTGATTAGCATGGGCTCAATAGATTAAACCAAATTCCAAACAGGTTAGTCCAAATCCTTTCAAACTCAACCTAATGCGATTCAGGCCAGTATTGGCTCTTAAATGGGTGAAAACTGTAAAGGGACCTGATCCAAACCTTGCTTGTAGGCAGGATAAAGTAGTCTAGTATGGTTTTTTCAGGCAAGACTATAAGTTGCCCACCCTTCTCTAAAATGCGGTTTCATATCTGTTACTTGTGACAGTCTGGGCTATCTACCACCATTGACAATTTGGACTATGCAAATCGTGAAACCCATTGTTGATAGAGGAAAAATAAAAATAAAAATACTCCTATTGAAGCAATCTTACCTCTTGATTTTACTTGTTGAATTTGGAGCAATATTTCAATGGAAACTTAGCTGTAATTTGTATACAGGATGTGGACCCGACTCAAATCTGATCCATGTGACGAGTCAGGTTTGGGTTAGCAGGACCAGATCCAACCAAACTTCAATTCAGTAGTGACACCACCGATACCCACCTCGGTAGTTGCCAGTGTTGGAAATGCTCTATGGGCCCTACCATGGACGGACATAAGCCTTATCCATTTACCCAAGAAAAAATAAGCTTTAGCTAAACCTCGAAATTTAGTTAAATCTAAGCCAAACCCAAAACTAGATGCAAACCAAATTAGCCCTTCAAAAGCTAATCCAAACCCTTGTTAGAGTTTTTGGAGGATTAGGAAAACAAGCAGCACCAATTGACGAAAACCGAAGCAAAACCACATATGAGGAGGCGCTCTAAGTGCCGCCCTCCAGTGTAGCATTTGTTAGAGACAACTGAAGTCTCACCTTAGGACGACTAAACATGTACCTGAAAGTAACTCCCCTAGCTCAAGTTGTAGATTGAGTGAAGATAAACTCATTTCAACATTGAGGTCTTAGTATCGATTTCCAAGTGGCCGGTGGCTAACATTGCGGTGTGACTAACAATGCGGGTGGGTGTACTAATAGTGGTGCGTGCACTAACAAAAAAAAAAGAAGAAAACAAAGTGTACTTGAAAGTCTAAATGCCCCTACTCTTCCCATTACATACACTCATACCATTCCCATTACATACACTCATACCATTCTCCTCTCACCAATGAGAAAGCGCCATGTGACACTCATCTCATTTCCTCTAATCACAAGCTTTCACGTAAGCAATTGCCCTCCAAAGTCTCCAGCATTTTTAAAATGCAATCCAAGCTCCAAAGCCCATCCATTCCAACCCCCAAAGTCCATCCATTTCAACCCCGCTCCCGCCTCCTCTAACCCTCTCCAACCTCCTTAACTTGCTTTAACCTCCTTCCTGAGCTCGGGCTCACTCAGGCTATAATTTTCAGTCGTAATGCGCCCTCACCCATCCACTACACCCAAGCCTCTTAAGCATTTGAGCCACTTTTAGCTGTGAGCCTAAAATTGAGCGACCATTCTTTGCATTAACATCCCATCAATCGCATCACTACGTCTCTTCTCAATCCCATGCTCCACTAGGTATTCTCTAAGCATATACTATGTGACTTGTTGGAATTTTGAACTCTGTCACATTAAAAACTCGTAGCTGTTAGTTGTTAAGAACTTAACCAATGCGCTAAAAAAGCCTTGGGAATGATGGAACGTGTAGAGTTAGGCTCTTAAACCCTTAGGATCATAACATTCCACCACGCTCCGCAGTTGACATCCACGATAGCCCACTTTGTGACAACACTCATTCTAGCCTTTATTATAGTAGGTAGCCCTTTCCAGGGCATGATGGTTGCACTTTGGTTATTTAAGAGAGGTGGTATTGGCTCTAATACCAATTGTTAATAACCCAACCAATGTGCAAAGAGTCCCAAGATTGATGGAATGTGTAAAGTTGGGCTCTTAAGCCCTTGGGATCGTAACACTAGTCCCTCCTTTTCTCTTCTACAATTATTATTGAATACCGGTTGTCTCATCCAAGTTAAGCTCTAGTGGATATGAATATATTTGTCCATGGACGACCGGTACATACTCATCTCATCCTCTTTCAACCCCTCCGCTTCTCTAGACATTCCTTAAGTATGTGCTCTGTGATTTGGCAAAATCCTAAATCTTGTCACATCATGAACTTGAGGTCACCTAATCCCATTTTTCGATACACACACATGCACAAACACGCATTTTGATGTAGTGAAGCCTTCCCTTAGTCGAGGTAGGACAAGAGTCAAGAAAATGACCTACGAGTGGGCCTAGAAGATCCCAAGAAAGACCTCAAAGGAGAGGTCAAAATTCAACAAATTCGAGGACCAAAAAGGCCTAATGACTGGTCGTCCTTCATCCAGGACCGGTCGCTCAACCGATCGAATTATCACCCAGAATAGGCCCAACTCTCTGGATTGTTTTAGGTTGATCACGACCAATCGCCCGACCGGTCGACACTAGCGTAGAATGCGCACGCGAATTTGCTTATTTCAAACTTTTTGTTTCCGTTTTGGTTTGATTTGCTTTCCTATTGCAGTTAGGACACTTAGGCTACGTGGATTATATTTTAGGGTGCTATTTAAAGTTGCTTTGCTTTCGTTTTTAGGGATGATTCCTTACTTTTAATAAAATTTCTGAATTTATCTTTATATTTGCTCGTGGATTCGAAGTGTTCTTCGAGGATTTGAAAAAAAGGTCTCGTGGATTCGACGAAGACAGGTTGAGGAGTTTCTGTAATTCTGAAATTCAAAACAGTTATCCCCGTGAAAGAGATGGTGCTCGATCTTACCTGCTCCGGCTATACCATATTTTAGCAAAAAAATCATTAAATTTCCTAAAAATTAGATAACCACATGAAGTAGAGATGGCTGAGTGGGTGCCTAGTACCTGCACCCTCCCTGATTGAGGTCTTTTACTTGGAAACCCAAGCTGCAAATTACAAGTCATTTTAAAGCATGAGTCTCCATATTTTAATTTTATAGATATATCATACTCTCTTTTATGATTTTTATGGATTCTCTAGATTTAGCTGAGTGCAAAATTTTGAAATAACTGACGCTAGTGGTGACTTGTTTTTTTTTTTTTTTTTTTACTTTTGTTTTATTAGTCATGCAACGCACCCACATGGTTAGTCTCATGATGCACCCACATGGTATCTGTCTCCTTAGTATTGGAACTTCAGATCTGTTGTTGAAATGCTTAGGCGTCTTCCGGTTGTACTAGTAGGCGAGACACAGATGCTAGTGGTGACCCTAATCCAAATACTTTAGATACACAAAGTCATCCCACTCCCCCAAGAATTAAACGCGTGGGCATGGAAAACCTACGTTCAAACTGATGGAGTTTTCCTCCTCAAAATAAGCAGAGGAGAGAGTGTTGCAGGGTGAGGCCGGGCGCCCGGGCCCTTCAGTGGCCGGGCGACCGGAATTCCTTCAGATGGGCAGCAATGCTGCTGGAAAGGTTTTGGCCTAAGCCGGGCGCCCGACGGTCTTGTGACCGGGCGCCCGATGACCCGGCCGGGCGCCCGACCAAGTTGGTCCGGGCGCCCGAAATTCGGTCTTTCTCATGTTTTGCACGCTGGACTGTTTTGGGTCTGGCCGGGCGCCCGACCCTGCGCGAACTGTGAAATTGCGGTTTTACCGCTTGTAGAGATACTCGGAGATATGTCTATGGACCTAGAGGGGGGGGTGAATAGGACCTTTTTTAAAATTCTTTTCGCCTACTTATGCAATTCAACAAGTTTAAGCTAGGTAAGCAAGAACACCTTGGCTTCCAAGCCTTGGTGGGTCCAATCAAATAGACTAGCAAGGTTTAAGCAATAATCAAACCTCGTCTAAGCATGCATAGGTAAGAAAATGATACAACTAATAAAGCTTATTTCCTATGCAACTTGTGTAGACTTATGAGAGTGGATCAATGAGCTCAAGTCTACACAAGTAGTGAAGGTACATCTTGTGTGAGGATGCCTAAAAGATGCCTAGCATGCATTCATATCAATCATTCATAATTAAGCAATTTAAACTAACAATGCAAGGATAGAATGTGCTCAAGAACAATCACAAACACAAGGGTGTATAGTGGTTCGACTACGTGTCTACTCCACTCCCGGTTCAAGTACTCAACCCCTTTGAGCACACCGGCATTCACTAACGGAGGTTTTAAATGAGGTTCACCTCTCAACCTTTACACACGGAGGTTTTATCGGTTCACCTCTCAACCGTATCCGGAGTTTTAGTCATAGGCTAACTCTCAACCTTATCGCACGTTTACTCCCGTGTCGGAGGCTCCCCCTTGGAGACTTAGTTTAGGCCCGGCTGACGGACCAAGGAACGGCTAACGTCCCTAAGGCGAGTTGACAAACAAACTCTAAAATGGACTCTCAAATGAGACAACTTACTTGTCGGATGAGCCCCTTGTTTAGCGCCGTAATGGGTTGCTTGATCTCCGCTCTCCCGTGCTTCAATCAGCGTCCCTTTGCTCCCTCGATCGTGCCGCCGTTGCGTTGCCAATGCCTCAGCCACATTCGATCAAACACCTTGCATGCGATGCCTTGAAATGCCCAAGGTGCTAGGAGGATGGGTGAATCTCATACATGGGATGTGTAGGATGTTCCAACTAGGAGATTCACCTAGAGAGTCTTCTAGAGGTTTTGGACAAAGGATATACCTATGTGGATTAGTGTCACACCTCTAGATTTGAGAGAGGAATCAAGTCATCTCTTGATAGCATTTGAATGCCCATACTTGTGTTTGAAACACAAGGGATATGACTTGAAAACCTCCTCTTTGAGGCCCCAAAGGATGAACAAGATAAGTGTGGAATGGGCTCTCAAAAACTTCTCTACATGACCCAAGAATGGAGCTCCATATTTATAGAAAAGAGGCTCCAACGGTCATAAAACGGCCATAAAACGGCCTGCCCCGACCGGTCATGACCGGTCGGACTCCCCTGCTGAAGGAAGACCAATGTACAAGCCAAATACATGGGCCGACCGGTCATGACCGGTCGGACCCCCTTGCTGGACAGGCTGCAGATCTTCAGGCCGACCGGTCATGACCGGTCGGCCCCACTAGCTGGATGAAGGAAAACTCCAGGCCGACCGGTCATGACCGGTCGGCAGTGCCTGCTGATCTCTTGGCGATATAGAAGGCCGACCGGTCATGACCGGTCGGCTGTTCATTGAAAAGGCAGCCAAACTGCTGGCCGACCGGTCATGACCGGTCGGACCAACCTGGTTCTCCCCACATACAAGCTGCACTCTACTATCTTCAGCCTGTACATAAAGTCCTAGGAAATGATGATCAAATGTGACACCTAGGGCCTATCTATGATGCCTAAAGGGTTCTAAATGTGGTCAAGGTCATCAAGGATACAAAGGGGATGGGTTTTGGTCGAGGTTAAGGCACCAAGGCATCTCATATACCTGAATCTTCTTCCTTGATGCGGCTGGACGTCTTGAGTCTTCTTTCTTCATCTTCTTTGGACTCAACCGACTCTAGACTCGCTGCTGTAAGTGATTGACAAACAAGGTGCACTAGTATGCCACGGAAAAGTGCACTAACAAACTGCTTAGACGCAGTTTCCTAATCTGGCTCTGTTTCCTCCGTTTTTGGTACTTAAGCACTCCAAAACGGGATTAGGGTATCCCATTGGGTGGCTAACACGTCCAAGGTGAGAAAGAGAGAAAAGAGGAAGAGAGAAAGAGAAGAGAGAGAAAGATGAAGCTTGTAGAAGGGAGAAGTTGCTTGAAGAAGGATTCTTCTGCGCAACGGTCGTCTCAGTGCTTCTACATCCTCGGGATCGGTGAGATCACTCCTCTTTTTACTATTCTCTTGTTGTTTATCCATCCCTGCGTGGGTGAAGAAGTTTGATCCAAGCGGTGTGTGCTTGTGATCGGTTGTAACAGTTCCCTGAGATAGTGGATTGTTGATCTGGACTAGGTCCCGTGGTTTTTACCTCTTTTGAGGGTTTTCCACGTAAAAACTCTTTATGTTCGTGTGGTTGATGTTTATTCTTGATTATTACATTAGCATAGTCCATAATTCTAGTGTATTGGGGGGCGAGATCCGAAGGTTTGTGTGAAACGCACCCAACAAAGTGGTATCAGAGAGTTCAGGTTGTTTGAACAGTGTGGGATCGGTTCTGAATTATGGAAGGTGGCTCATCAAGGATGATCAGCCTCAATGGTTCTAACTGGACCATATGAAAGGCTAAGATGGAGGACTTGCTCTATTGCAAGGACTTGTATGCTCCAATTCTAGGCATATCGGCGAAGACAAAGGATATGTCAAATGATGATTGGAAGAAAGTGGACCGGAAGGCGGTGGGGTTCATTAGACAATGGTTGGATGATTCAGTTTTCCACCATGTGTCTACAGAGACCTCAGCCGCTAGCCTATGGCTGAAATTGCAAGGGCTGTATGAGAGGAAGACAGCCGGCAATAAGATATTCCTAATAAGACGACTTGTGAATCTCAAGTTCAAAGATGGTGGTTCTGTGGCTGAACACATGAATGAGGTCAGCAACATTGTGAACCAACTCTCCGCCATGAAGATGGTCCTGGATGATGAACTTCAGGCTTTGCTACTGCTTAGCTCATTGCCTGACAGTTGGGAGACATTGGTGGTGTCTCTAAGTAACTCCGCGCCAGACGGAAAGGTATTTATGGATCAGGTAACAAGCTGTCTCTTCAATGAGGAGATAAGGAGGAAGTCCCTAGGGCCTGCTCAACAAGAGGCCCTTGTGACACAAGATAGGGGGAGAGGAAAGAACAGAAAGGGCGGAAAGGTCAGAGATAAATCAAGACGCAAGTCAGTTGCCAGGAAAGATGTTGAATGCTGGAATTGTGGCAAGAAGGGCCACTATAAGCATGAATGTCACAAGAAGAAGAGTGACAAGAAGGGTAAAGGAAAGGAGAAGGAAGATGATTCAGATTCTACTGCAGTCGCCTCAGATGGTGACGTTGTTGTTATTCTTTCGGCAGATCACGATACTTGTCTCACGGCTTCGAGTCAGGACACCGACTAGGTGATAGACTCGGGAGCCTCGTTTCATGCGACTCCACGCAGAGATATCTTCACAAGCTACAAGTCAGGTGACTATGGGACAGTGAAGATGGGAAATTCTGGTGTGTCGAAGATTGTAGGGGTCGGTGATATTTGTTTGAAGACCGATGTGGGCTGCACATTGGTTCTCAGGGATGTGAGACACATTCCAGACCTTCGCCTAAACTTGATGTCGACGGGAAGGCTGGATGATGATGGTTATGAAAGCCGGTTTGCTGGTGGGCGCTGAAAGCTCATCAAGGGTTCGTTGATCGCTGCCAGAGGAAAGAAGTGTTGCACTCTTTACAAGGCAAGTGTCAGTGTATGCAAGAGTGGATTGAACGCAGCAAAGGATTCAGCTACTGACGTGTGGCACAGGCGTCTAGGCCACATGAGTGGAAAAGGGCTTCAGCTACTAGCGAAGAAGCAGCTCCTTCCAGACGTGACAGGTATACCTCTCAAAACCTGTATTGACTGTTTATCTGGGAAACAGCATAGAGTTTCTTTTGTTAAAACTGCTTCTCATACTAATAAAGTACATGCATTAGATTTGGTTTATTCTGATGTTTGTGGTTCTATGAGGACAAAAACCTTGGGTGGGGCATTGTATTTTGTTACATTTATAGATGATGCATCTAGGAGGGTTTGGGTGTATGCTTTGAAATCCAAGGACGAGGTCTTTGGTGTGTTTAAATTGTTTCATGCTATGGTCGAGAGGGAGACAGGCAGATCATTGAAGTGCATCCGCACTGACAATGGTGGTGAATACATAGGTGACTTCCACGAGTATTGCAAGTCACTGGGTATACGGCATGAACAGTCAGTTCCCAAGACCCCCCAGCATAATGGTGTGGCTGAGAGAATGAATCGCACTATAGTAGAGAGAATCAGATGCATGTTATCCCATGCAAAGTTGCCCAAGATGTTCTGGGGAGAAGCAATGCACAAAGCGGTGTATTTGATAAACAGGTCTCCATCAACCCCATTGAATGGAGAAGTACCTAAGAAGGTGTGGACTGGACGTGATCCATCGTACAGTCATCTTAGGGTGTTTGGATGCAGGGCATCCGTTCACGTACCAAAGGACGAGAGGTCCAAGCTCGATATGAAGATCAGGCAATGTGTGTTCTTAGGGTACGGTGATGAGAAGTTCGGTTACAGGTTGTGGGATCCGACCGAGAAGAAGCTCGTCAGGAGCAGAGATGTGGTTTTCATTGAAGATCAGTGTGTAGAAGACATTGAAAAGCCAGAGAAGACCCAACCCAGTTCAGGTGAACTGGAGGATACGGATTCGATTACTCCTCCCGTGGTGCCTGATGACGGGGGAGTACAGCAAGGTGCAGAGGATGAGGGAGTCCCTACAGAAGATGGACAGGGGGAGCAGCCCCAACTTGATCCACCTGTTGAGCCACAGGTGAGGAGGACATCAAGGGACAGACATGCATCCAAGAAGTACCCGCTGCATGAGTACATTATGCTCACAGATGGGGGAGAGCCAGAAGACTATTCTGAGGCCCTAGCTGACGAGTATAAGGGGGGGTGGTTGAAAGCTATGCAAGAGGAGATGGAATCCTTGCATAAGAACCACACTTATGATATGGTGAAATTGCCTAAGGGTAAGAAAGCTTTGAGCAACAAGTGGGTGTTTAGAAAGAAGAATGAGCAGAAGAATTCACAGACAAGGTACAAGGCCAGACTTGTGGTGAAAGGGTTTGGTCAGAGAAAAGGAATAGACTTCGAGGAGATATTCTCACCAGTGGTAAAGATGACATCCATTCGGGTGTTGCTTGGGTTGGCGGCTAGCATGGATCTGGAGATAGAGCAGTTAGATGTCAAAACTGCCTTCCTCCATGGTGACCTGGAAGAAGAGATCTACATGCGTCAACCAGAAGGGTTCGAAGTCAAGGGCAAAGAGCATATGGTGTGCAGGCTTAGGAAGAGCTTGTATGGGCTGAAGCAAGCTCCTAGGCAATGGTACAAGAAGTTCGACTCATTCATGTTAAAGCATGGATATGACAGAACGGAGTTGGACCACTGTGTGTTCACTCGCAGGTTCTCAGATGGTGATTTCTTAGTTCTGGTATTGTATGTTGATGACATGCTCATCATGGGAAAAAACATCAAGAAGATTGACAGGCTGAAACAGGAGTTGGGCAAGTCGTTTGCGATGAAAGACTTGGGCCCGGCAAAACAGATCCTAGGAATGGAGATAACCCGTGACAGAAGTAGCAGGAAGCTTTGGTTGTCACAAGAGCGATATATTGAGAAAGTCCTAGAGCGGTTCAACATGAATGCAGCGAAGCCGGTCAGTACTCCACTGGATGGTCACTTCAAATTGAGCGACAAGCAGTGTCCCAAGACGAAGGGGGAAGTGGAAGAGATGCGGAAGATACCCTACGCGTCAGCGGTAGGAAGTTTGATGTATGCTATGGTGTGTACGCGCCCAGACATAGCATATGCGGTTGGTGTTGTCAGCCGGTATCTTGCCAATCCTGGCAAGGAACATTGGGCAGCAGTGAAGTGGATACTGCGGTATCTGAGAGGCTCATCCAGGTTGAGCCTATGCTATGGTGACGGAAAACCTGTGTTAGAAGGCTACACAGATACAGATATGGCAGGTGACATAGACTCTAGGAAGTCTACATCGGGGTTCATGTTCACGTTTGCAGGCGGAGCGGTCTCTTGGCAGAGCAAGCTACAAAAGGTCGTAGCATTGTCGACGACAGAGGCCGAGTACATCGCAGTCACAGAAGCATGCAAAGAGATGCTTTGGATGAAGAGGTTCCTACAGGAACTCAGCTTGAAGCAGGAGGAGCACGTGGTCTATTGCGATAGTCAAAGTGCTATACACTTGAGCAAGAATCCAAGTCAGCATTCCAAGTCGAAGCACATAGAGATTCGGTATCACTGGATCAGGGATACTTTGGAACAGAAGGTGTTACAGCTTGAGAAGGTCCATACGGACGATAACGGGTCAGACATGATGACCAAGGCTTTGCTCAAGGGCAAGTTTGAGGTTGCAGAAACCTGGCTGGCTTGAAGAAGGTGAATTTCCCTTGAGTCGGAAAGGGGGAGATTTGATGGAGTTTTCCTCCTCAAAATAAGCAGAGGAGAGAGTGTTGCAGGGTGAGGCCGGGCGCCCGGGCCCTTCAGTGGCCGGGCGACCGAAATTCCTTCAGATGGGCAGCAATGCTGCTGGAAAGGTTTTGGCCTAAGCCGGGCGCCCGACGGTCTTGTGACCGGGCGCCCGATGACCCGGCCGGGCGCCCGGACCAACTTGGTCGGGCGCCCGAAATTCGGTCTTTCTCATGTTTTGCACGCTGGACTGTTTTGGGTCTGGCCGGGCGCCCGACGGTCTGGTGACCGGGAGCCCGACCCTGCGCGAACTGCTTAGACGCAGTTTCCTAATCTGGCTCTGTTTCCTCCGTTTTTGGTACTTAAGCACTCCAAAACGGGATTAGGGTATCCCATTGGGTGGCTAACACGTCCAAGGTGAGAAAGAGAGAAAAAGAGGAAGAGAGAAAGAGAAGAGAGAGAAAGAGGAAGCTTGTAGAAGGGAGAAGTTGCTTGAAGAAGGATTCTTCTGCGCAACGGTCGTCTCAGCGCTTCTACGTCTTCGGGATCGGTGAGATCACTACTCTTTTTACTATTCTCTTGTTGTTTATCCATCCCTGCGTGGGTGAAGAAGTTTGATCCAAGCGGTGTGTGCTTGTGATCGGTTGTAACAGTTCCCTGAGATAGTGGATTGTTGATCTGGACTAGGTCCCGTGGTTTTTACCTCTTTTGAGGGTTTTCCACGTAAAAACTCTTTGTGTTCGTGTGGTTGATGTTTATTCTTGATTATTGCATTAGCATAGTCCATAATTCTAGTGTATTGGGGGGCGAGATCCGAAGGTTTGTGTGAAACGCACCCAACACAAACGAGCTAGCTGGTATTAAAGCTTGGTTGGCCCCACCATGATGTATATGTTTTATCATGTTGTCCATTCATTTTGCCCGCTAATTTTAAGGTCACCAAGGAAAAAAAAAAGTGGGGAGAATCATGTCCCCCTTTGAAAATTCATAGGGCCCATGGTGATGTTCGTCTGTCATTTAACCTGACACTGGCTAACTGGTGTTGGAGTCACCTGATATGAGCTCACAAAATGGATGGACGGAGAAGATAAAACACATGCATCATGGTGGGGCCCAAACTTTCCTAGCACCAGTATGGATGGGAGGTGATGGCGTCACCACCGAATCTGAGTATGGTCCAACACATTAAATTGGAAGTGGATTCAGTAGATCCCTGTCTGCAGCACTGTCCATCCATTTTTAAAGCCCATTTTAGGGCATGATCTGAAAAATGAAGCCGTTCCAAACCTTAGGTGGATCACGCCACCAACAATGGGGATAGAATACCCACCATTAAAAACTTCTTGGGGCCATTAGAATGTTTATTTTCCATCCCACCCGATGATAAAATGACAAACACATGGATGAAGGAAATGACAAAAATATCAGCTTGACCCAAAACTTTTGTAAGCCCCCCGTCTCAGTGGATCCCTAATTGCGGGGCTCCTTGTGCTATATATTCTTAACATCCACACTGTCCATCCATTTTGACAGCTCATTTCGGGGTATGACCCGAAAAATGAAGCAGATCCAAATCTTAAGAGACCATACCACAGGAAACAGCCTTGATTGAATCCTCACCATTAAAAACTTCAGGGGGGCACCGAAATGTTTATTTTCCATCCAACCTGTTGATAAGGTCACAGAGACCTAGATTAAGATACCACACAAATATCAGGTTGCTCCAAAGCTTTTGTGTACCATGAGAAGTTTTTAATGGTCAACTATCATTGTTTCCTGTATTCTGTCCAAATCCGCATTATATGGATTATTAATCGGACCTATTTTAAGATCCAAATCCAGATTATAGGGATACGGAGTGAATCAAATCTCGGATCTGACCCGCTCCATTGAGAGCCGGATCCACCGAGGCAGCGCCGCATTAAAATCTGTTTACATGCGACCCACTGGAACCGAATTTAACGGGTTGGTCGAGTCCAGACTCCCTTTACCCGACCCGCTCCATTTCACCACAAACCTTCCGTTTCTTCAAAGCTGAAAAGACGCAGCTTGATAATTCAAGATTAAAACCTGCCAATTTCTGCAGGGGGTGGAAGAAGAAAGCGGATATGGCGGAGAAGCAGCTAATCGTGGTCGTTGAAGGGACTGCGGCCATGGGTCCTTTCTGGCCTTCAATTGTAACCGACTATCTCGACAAGATCATCAGGTGATCATACCTTCTTCGATCTCCATCAATACCTCATTCCACAGAATCTCTCCACAATCCAGAATTTGAAACCCTAGTTTCGAAAGCTCTCAAATTTCTTGTAATTAAATAGTTCTGGTTATGGAATCAGATGATCCCATTTTTTTTTTTTTTTTGTGTGTCATTTCCTCCATATTTAAACATAATTGAAGACGATTGTAAATTGTAATCGAGGAGAGCCATCCAAACGCATCCTATATCGTATTCGACTGCAATAAAAATTGCGAGTACCTTTTCTCAGCGCTCGATACTTGCAACTTGGATTTGCTCCAAGCGCAACTGCCAATTGATGGTTGCTCCTCATTTCAAAGCTCTGGGAAGCCTCATGCATGCTTATGTTCGATTTCCTCTTGGTTAGAATGAATGTCCACAATTCAGAAAACTCGCCGATCCTAATGCGGCATCAGAAATGGTAGTATCCTTCATTGCCACATTCCTTTGTGCACGACGCTATGGAATTTCCTGGGGTCATATAGATACCTGGTCCTTACATATTAACCATTGCTAACTAATGGCTGCAACTATGCTTCGCGTCAACCCGAACCTGGCCGACCCAAACCCGAGTCCGGGTTGGAAAATGCCAACCCAGATTTGAAATCGGGTTGAGCTTGGGTTGAACGGGTTCAGGTTAGGTTGGGAATAATCACATGTATTTAGGTTGGATTGCATCGAGTATAGAGGAATTCAGGTTGGTTTGGATTGGGCATCTTGGTTTGGAATTGGGGTCGGGTCAGGTTGCGGGTTAGGGCCTCTTGAGGTTGGGTTGGGCTGGGCTGGGCTCGGGTTGACCCTCCAACTCACCCAAGCTGCTTGAGCCGCACACCTATAATAACTTCCTTGGAATGGTAAGGCCCGTTCTTGCTATATTGGATGCGCTGCAACATGGCCTTCCTTTCTTACACAACCGTTGCCTCAAGGATCTATAATGCATTCTAAAACTAGAAGAACCATGAATACGGATTTTCTGGCATAGTCATGCTGTCATGAAAGCTAGTTTCTTTAGTTTAAGCTGATTCATTGAGGACTTTAAATCTGTTAGAAGAGACCAAGGTGCTAATGTGAGAGAAACCTTCATGTCCATAGTGAGGGCACTATGCATAGGGGTTTCAACAGGCTGGGTTAGGGCCGAGCCAAGCTCCATTCAAGCCCAACCTGCATTGTTCAACACAGGTCCAAGCCCGGGCCTAGGATGAGCCAAAATACTCCAGCTCAAGCCCGAACTTGAAGTTGGAGCAGTAACATGAGGAGTAAATGAGGATTTTTTTTTACATATTGAGTATATTACAAAATTGCCCTTGCAAACCCTAATGGGCCGGGCCTACATGGTCCAAACCTGCACGGGCCTGAATTTTAAGCCTAAGCCAGCCGTCGGGCCTTATACTCCAGTCCAAACCCAGCCCAAGGGGGGCCAGGCCCGAAAGCCTGACTGGCCTGAAGAATCACATGGCCTCAACAAGAAAATGGCTGAGCGTACAAAAACTCGCAACATCTAGAACAACATTGAGTCCAAAATATTTGGACAAAATTTGGACAGGAAAAATCCCCAAGCCAAGAAGAAAATTTCCAAAGCCATTTCCCCTTCGAAGCACGTTCAAGCTAATATTCTCTAAATTTGGACCTCTTTTCACTTTTGCCATGATGTAAACCTGTAAAAACATTCAATTTCCTTTTTTACATGTTTTCTTCCAAGATGGTCAGCTATCCATGTCAGGAACCCCATTTGCATTTTTTTTTCCAAGGTATGCAAAAAGTTAGAGCCTTCAGAACTGTCTTTAAAGGATACACTTGGGAACTTACCTATAAATACAAGTAGATGCTACAACTAGTATTGATGTCTTTATTGCTATGAATGAACTCAACCCATTTCTCCTTTTAAAATCCATTTTGGTGGACCTAACCCAGAGTAGAGAGATTAGCTGGAGCTTTGTAGACACCCCACTCAATAGAGTGTTTACATTAATTAACCCATTCATCATGGAAAAGGGTCTTGCATTGTATCAAGAAAGACGTATTGCAGAATTTTTGTAGGCACTCACCTTAGATTATTGGAGGCTTAGTCCAAGTCTAACCACAGCAAGCCCAAACATAGCCCAAGCTCACCCATAGCCTGACAAACCACATCTAAGTCACAAAATTTAAGAATTCGAGACTAAAGAAAAAACCAAGATGGTTTGGGACCCAGCACCCAAAGGTGGGTCCCACACCCATTTTTTGGGGGGAAAATCCTAGGGCATGGAAAAAAAAGGTTTTCCATGTCCCAGAGATACACCCACGAAAATATATGTGGCCTTGAACGCAAGAGAGTTTTTCGGCGTCCAAGGCCAATTTTTGGGCCAACTTCGGATCCCCATTTCTTAAGTCTTTGACATCTAAACCCTATGATCCGTAGGTCCATCTTAAAGCCATTCAAATTTCCTTTTCGATGAGGCAAATTCCAGCTCAATCCAATCTTCATGCGAAGTTATTGTCAAAATACTGAACAACTCATGGGATCGGTTGACAGTTGTAGATCCTGAATTTGACATAACTTGTGGACCCTACAACTCCCTAACCCCTAGGATTTTTTCTCCCAAAACAAAACCATTAGTTAACCTATCAGGTCTCCTTTCCAAAAAGCTATAGATCACCCAAATTCGACACTCGAGCCCAAGGTATTCAATAACAGTAATAGTGGCTGTAATGGCATCATTACGATACAGACAATAACGGGCGTTAAGGCCATTTAAAAAAAAAATTGTATCGGCCTCGTAATAGACTGTCATCAGCTATTTTTTCCATAACGGCCATTATGGCCCTGAATAGCGGTTCCCATTGTCGTGTAATTGTTTTTTAATACCTTCCCTGAGCCCGAAGTTATGATAAAAAATCGAATTGTGTGTGTGCTGGCGGGCTGTCTACAGGTCTGAAATTACCATTCTATCCTTTTCGCAAAAATCCAAATCCATTTTTTATTTTTCCTTTGACCTTTTTATTTACCTTTTGACCAAAAACGCACCCTTAAGAGCCTTACTTTGACCTTAACATATTGCCTTTTTAAAAAACTACCCCTCTAACTATTAACCAATTATCTTTTTACAAAACCGCCCGTCTAACTAACGTAGACAGTGAAATTCCAAAACTACTCTTTCAAACCATGAGATTCTCCCAAGTGCCTTAATCAAAACCATTCATCTCCTGGCTTCTAGAAACTTCTCAGAACCTTCCTAAATCCAATTGCCCCGCAATTCTCTACAATTTACACTCAAACCACCCAATTCACCCTTAGGATCTTGCTACTTTTCAATCATTCATAACAAGCCTATCCCTTAGAATACCTTCAACCCGCCTTCAATTTACAACATTGCCATTTGCCACTCTATAAATAGAGGTCTCTTGGTTCTAGAGAGGGGTCTTTGCCTCAAAATTCCTATGTCTACATGGCCCATTGTAGGAGCCCAATCCTAGTACTTAGAGAAATATTGCAAATCCTATGGAGAGTTAAGAGAATATAAGCAAGGGGCTAAGAGCCTGGGAATTCTATCCTTCCAAGGCCATGGAGTATAGCTATACTCATAGGAGTGGTGAGCGAATAATGCAGGGGCATTTTCACATCGGGCTTGAGTGGGGTGGCCTGTGTGAGGCGGGGGCACACTCGTGGTGGGGCGACCCGTGTGAGGTAGGACCCATGTGAGGTGTGGCTCACAAAGGAGGGTTCGATTGAGGGTCTGGCCTATCCTAGGCTATGAGATAAAGGGATTGATTCACCACGCTCTATCAGTTCGAGCTTTTAGAGCAAGTGGTTAGTTGTCCTGCGTCAGCCAAGGCTTCGACAACCTTAACGGGTAGAGAATTCCTTTGTTCTTCACCATACTCACTTTTCTTAGAAGACCATACAAGGCAAGACCTCCCTTCAACAAGCAGTGTAATTTAAATTCAAGTAGTACAAATTCAAGCCTCAAGCACAAGACTTCTGAAGATCAAAGCCTCATCCAAGCCTTGAGAAGATGAGCAAGTGTTCAACTCACATCCCCAAGCTTCTCTCTTGTTTCCTTCTCCTTCTTTATTCAAATTCTTCTTCTTTCTTTTCTTTTATCCTTTTGGGGCAAGTCAACCGTTTGTTGAAATTCCGATTGTTGGAATTTTACTTCTCCTCGAGTAAAGATCGTATCTTTATGGGCGGAGCAGGGTGCTCTACCCCTTCCTACTCCATACTTGTGGTCCTTACTTGGGAGAGCGGTTCGGAAACCTAGTTGGAGTCAACTCTTCAAGGTTAATGCTTTCAGTATTTATTGACGGATGTATCGCACCCTCGGTATACAGAAACATATATCACATGGGAAATATCAGATGTATCGTGTAATGTTTCATTGTTTCTTGGGAAACATTAGAAATTGGTTGAATTTTCCAATGAAACTTCAGAGCATGTTAAGAAAGACATCATTACACACTTAAAAAATCGAAAGATCATAAAAAACAAGCGCACATGATAAATTTCCTTTGTATAGGGTCCTAAACTATACACTGGCTGATAGAAGTGATAAAACTATATTCAAAATCAATTCATATCATTTATAAATCTAAGAAGACGTGTATGAAAACACAATCAATACATTAAATAACCATTGATCAATCTGGATTTTTCAAATTTTTATTAAAAATATATTTTTTTTGAAAATTAAAAAAACCTCCGCGTCAATCTATAGATCAACCTCCAAGATGTCCGATATCATTTTTCTCATACTTTAATTTTTAAAAGGGCGCAATAAGGAAAATTTCGGATTTCCTCCAAGTTTCCCCAAATCCCTAAATCAAAAGTTCAAATCCATGATTGAGCATGCAAATTATGCAAAAATCATTGATTTCCATCTTAGTTCTGGTGATTCCAAGTGATTTAAAAGAAAAAAAAGGATTAAAACTGAAAAATTTCTCACCGTTTAAAAATTGGGCCCACTCATTGTTCAATCTTGATTTCTGCACAAAAATCCGGTTCTTTCTCCAAATGATGGAAGAAGACGGTTGGTCGGATTTACGTCAAGAACATATTACGAACAAAAAATTTGAAAAAAAGAGGGGATTTTTGAAGGTTTTTGAGGATTTTTTTTTGAAAAAAAAAAAACCCGAAAGGGGCTGTCGTTGTTGATGGTATTGATGATACCAACGAAGGTATTGTTGATACCAAGTACTTTTAAACGGCGACATTTTGAACATATTGCATTGTATCAACATATCATCGATACAATGCGATATCGTACAATGCAACATTTTGACTGATACTCGAGGCTGATAGTATCTGCCGGTACTATCGATTCTGCAAACACTACTCGAAATCAAGGAGAGATTACTCTCTTGGATTTTGAGAAACTAACAAGGATTCTAGCCATCCTTGAACCATACGAAAGAAATGGGCTAGTGGCGACTCCAAAATTGAATTCATAGGCTCTACCACACCCGGTAGGCCCTTGTCGCTATGTCAACCAACTCATAGAGGGGTTTAGTATATTTTTAGTGCCTCTGTTGTGGTTAACTATTACTTAATTACAACCAAGAATTGTTGACCTAATTTCATACAGGTGACTAATATAGTATCCATTGTTAATTTTTTCCAAACTTGGTGGTATTTTTGCAGGTGCTTTTATGGGAGTGAAGTGACAGGGCAGGTACTTTTCCAATTTCAAAATGACAGTGCTTTGTTGGCTTTCTGATAATGTCCTAGATCATGTGAAGATGAATCCATGTGCTTATAAGGGTTTTTTTTTTTTTTCATTTTTCCCTGTAAATGGTGGTAAATGAGTATTTATTGTTTCCCAAAGGAATTCATACCAGCCGCTGTAGATGACGTTGACAGCTACGGATGTCTGTTAGGTTTTGATGCTAATACTGAGGAGGAAAAACTAAAATCTATAGGGCCCACCGTGATGTACGTGTCTGATCCATGCTGTCCATCTGTTTTACCTCCTAAAATGAGAAGGATCCAAAGCGCAAGTGGACCACACCACTTGAAATAGGGGGAATTTGAATGCCTATTGTTGACAACTTCTCGGGGGCCATAGAAGTTTTGGATGAAGCTGATATTTGTGTTTTCCCCTCATCTATGTTTGTCTGATCTTAGGAAAGTGTGTTTTCTTCATCGCCAGAGGGTGGAGCTTACTTGACGAATCTAGGTTGGATGAGTGATACGCATCACTGTGGGCCCTAGGAAGGTTTCAACTTTCAACGGTGGACGTCGTTATCCACCCTGTTTCCTGTGGTAGGGTCCATTCGAGGTTTGGATCCTTCTCATTTTTTGGGCTCGTGCCCTAAAATGAGTTGGTAAGACGGATGGACGGTGTGGATCAGACACATACATCACGGTGGGACCCACATATCTCACTCACACAATCCCCATCCCATTTCGAAAAAAGTGATCTCAAAAATCGAGGCGTAAATACTGAGCCACTTTCCTCTCTATCAAACAGCCCTGAGAAGCTGTCATTACTTATTTACCACAATTTACAGGGAGAAATGGAAAAACAAACACCCCCTAGTTTTTTCTAGCCATTGCAATCTTGCACGTGGTAGATGACCAATAAAATCCTGTGCAACGGCCTTGATGTGTTTTTACAAGCTGTCATATCTTGCAATCTTGGTATGCCTCATGCTCACTGCTGACAGTTTAGGCCACTTGTAAGCTCTTTGGTTTATAATAACCTTCATTGATATCTACATCATATGGTGGTTCGATGTTTCATTACCATTTACCATGCACTGTAGTCTTGATGTCACAGGTTCTCATTTCTGAGCATTTGGATTACCTTGAAACTTCATGAATTTGTAATATCCTTGACATCTAGATCATGTGCATGCATTTTGGCTGATGAAAGTTCCTAGTAACTTCCAGTTTTTGCTGTTTTTGTCGTGTTTGAATAGAGAGTTTTGACTGGTTGTGGCTCCATGGAATTCAGTTAATTTTGCAACACAGTTCTCTAATCTGATGCATTTGAACTACAGAAGCTCCCAGGTGGAAACGTTGAACTCTCCTTGGTTGTGTTTCATGCACATGGACCTTATAGCGGTACATATTTGGCCCATTCTCCTTGTGGCATACTTTTTATTGACCATACTTTTAGCGTGCTTTAACATTCAAATTATTTTCGTTTTGTTAGACACCAAAATTAGATTCGAGTAAAGGTGTACGTATTTTTCTTTAATGCTTTAATGTATGCTCCCCCCCCTTTCTAGATATACAATTCATACACTAGCTGGACTTATAAGGACTGCCGTTTGTCTTTCTATAACAAGGTTTAAAAATTTGGTACATCTATTTAGAATAGTTGAACTTGATGCATTGAAATGGCTATGAATGGCCACTATAAAAAATGCAGTTGCATCACTTGAGAGAAGAGGTTCATTTTGTGAATGTTTTGACTTGAAACTGTTTGAATTGGAACTTCTCCTTTCCCTAGAAGTTCATTGTTCATTCTACTTTTAGCCCCTTTTCTTGATAATTCCCTTTATCCTCCTTCCCCCTTCAGCAGCATCTTTTATTTCCTTTCAACTAAGATTTTGGGGGCTTTCTCTTCATTATTCTAAACCATAGAGGATCATTATTCTGAAGAGGTAGGAGGGGATACAAGAGGAATGAGAAAGCAGGGTTGATCTCTGGGAGAACTCCCCCCCAAATACATGAACTTGTGTTCAGCTATTAAATAGTAGATTGGAAAATGTTTTACCCTGGCTCTAAACCAGCCATGTCAGAGGATTACATTGACATCATGCAGATGCCAACAGTCCCACCCAATACACATAAACATATATGCATATTCATGGTTTCTAACCTTTTTCTTTTCTCACTGGATGAAGACCTGAGAATTTATATTTAGCATTGGGTGGGCATAATAGATAAAGCTGGCTTTGATGCTTATCCAGCAAAGAATGGGAACTAATTCCAATTTTTCATTTTATTACAAACAACATCCCTTCAGTTTTTATTAAAAACTTTTTTTTTCTCTCAATGTTATAGAATGGTAAATTTTATACATATATATTATGAGTCTGGATCTTCTGTTGGCAGCAAAACAGGGGATCCCTGCTTGCTGCCATTTCATTGGTCCACGCCACACTGCATGACGTCAGTGTGATCAGGTTGCACTGAGGATGTGACATGGTTGCAGACCTAAGTGATAACGTGGACCAATGAAAGGCAGCAAACAGGGATTCCCTGCTTTGCTGCCAACAGAAGATCCGGATTCATATATTATATATGATATTTTATATACATATATTCTACGTGCATGCTTTTTCATTTTTCTTCTTTGGGTTAGAGACATGGGAAGTTCAACCCAAAGCCGAAGGGCTAACTTATATTGTGAGCCTGTACCATACACCCAAATCATATCTCAAATAAATAGTTATTTCCCTCTTTTCCTGATGCAGATTGCTTGGTACAACGGAGTGGTTGGACAAGAGATGTGGATATTTTCTTCCAGTGGTTATCAGCAATACCATTTACTGGTGGTGGTTTTAGTGAAGCTGCAATTGCAGAAGGGCTTGCTGAAGCATTAATGGTACATTTCATGTTCATCTCTACGCTGTCCATGCGGTTCTGGTGTTCATGTTCATGATAATTTGCTGATATATGAGCATTTCAATTATTCTACTTTCAATTTGTTTTTTAAATGTATTTTTCATGAGCATAACACCTCTTGGCTTATTTACTTAGAAAGGGATCTCGGACCAAAAGGGGAAATTTCAATTAATTTATTTCACAGAGGTTTCTAATGTGGAAGTGGGTGAACGAGTGATAATTTCTTGATAAAATGTGAATGGTATTTGATTTAGGAGAAAGTCCAGGGTTTAATTGGAAATTTCTCTTTGATGCTTTGGTGCTGAGGTTGGAAATGAACTGAATAATCATTGACTTGGATTTGATTAGAAAATAGGGTTTAAAGGTACTGAAGATTGGATTCAGTTCAGGCCAAAATAATTTATACTGAATTTCTACATTCATTGATATTGTGAAGGACTTCTCTTGGAATTTGTGCTTGCCTGTTGTGTAAATTGTTACTTCTTCTTTTGTTGTTGTTTTGAATCTGTAGATTGATATTTTTTATTCTTTATCTATGTGCTAAGTACAGAGTTTAATTGTTTCATTGCTTCTTGGTTAGATGTTCTCCATAACTCCAAATGGAAACCAAACTCAACAAAACATGGATGGACAGAAACATTGTATTCTTGTAGCTGCAAGCAATCCCTATGCCCTACCCACCCCCGTCTCTAGACCAACTAGCCAAAATTTGGAGAAGAACGACAGTTGCACAGAAGTGCAATCAGAAAGTTGTCTGTCTGATGCTGAGGCAGTGGCTAAATCATTCCCTCAGGTACTGCAAATTTATTATCTTACCTTCTTGCCTGCCAGATTTTATTTACCACGTTCATTTCTATGCAGTTCCTTTAAATGACACACAATCTTCAATGTTTCCAATCCTTGGCGCATGCAGTGCTTTGTTTCTCTTTCAGTTATTTCTCCAAAGCAGCTTCCAAAGCTCAGAGTGATATATAATGCGGTATGCACAAATAATTTCTGTTCAGTTCATAACCAATTTTAATTGTTTCCCATCAAGCTTATTATAATGCCCTGTTCAGAGTTTCCACCAACACCCATTGCACTTAATTGATTTTGCACTAACCCTGCATCTACCTTCCAACTGTTTAATCAAACATTCCGAAATGTTGTTTGTATATAGAGCTGGTATAGTTCACCGGATTCTTCATAAGGGCCGCTTTTCTAGAAGTTGGATGCATTTCTCAAAATTAGTTCTGATGCAGAACCCTCTGTTTCTACTGGAAGTCCTATGTGTATTTAAAGCTATGCTTGAGCCATATGCTACCTTGAGTCCATTCTTCTTTTTTATCAGCACATAATTTAGAGAAGGCAGGCCCCAAATTGCTGGGATGATGGTGATGAATTTAGAGAAAACTCCTATATTCATTTATAATTTTATATCATGTGTACTTGTGAGAAACCCATTGTGGTATTCATGAATAGGATGGCTTAAACTTTTAGTTGTCATGTCATGTGATATCAAAGCCAAAAGGAGAATATAGCATGGTGTGAAATCTTTCTAACAAAATTCCGATGTTAAATATGGTATAATACATACCTGTGTCTGTACCTCTGTCATGGAGGAGGAGAAGACAATCTTTGTCATTATAACATTGCACCAACCATTTGGTTTTCACTTTGATTATCTTCTTTTTCACCATTCAATCCAATCTAAGGCCCCATACTTGGAAAGCATACAGCTTCACATGACATGACAGAAATCATATCGTATGTTTTGATCTCTTCAATGGGATCAACCTCCAAAACTTTGCTTATTGTTCTTGTTGATTCTGTAGGCCGTAGATCACCTACAATTCATAGCAAATCATATTAACTCCAACCAACACTTTGCTATATCACTTGCTAATAATCATCCTAGCTTAACAACTAAGCAAACCAAACCCTAACTTAACAACTAATGAAACATAATCAGTTATAAGAAATAAAGACTTTAGAGTCTCATCACCATCATCATCTTCGTTAGTGTCATTGTTCTGTCCGGGCTACTTGGTTTGGCATTATGAATCCGATCTTGCCAATCAATCTTATGCAAGGCCCTATTCTTAGAAAGTCAACAAGCCTTCACATCCCTTCCTAGCACACACCCCCACACCCCCCCGCGCCCTCGTGTCCTTTTAGGTCATCCTCTCACCCTCTTTTCATGCCTTCAGCCTAGTCAATATTCCTTCATTATTGAGGCATCTCCGGTTTTTGTTGCATAGGACTTGACCGTCTCAATTTGCTTTTCATTATTTTATCGATTTATCTCTTTTGAGACTACTTTTTGGCTGCTTAGATCGATGTCATTCTTAATTGTGTTCTGCCTTGTCTTCCCACACATCCATCTTCACATCATCTCCTCAGCATTCAATATCTACTCATGTTGCATTGTGACTGTCCAATGCTTTGTCCCATATGGCATCGGTAGGTCGAATAGCCGTCTTATAAAATGTCCCCTTAATTTTCATAGGCATGTCATATGATGATCACACCACAAAATATAATTTGGAGGCATGTATCCACTTCATCCACCTAACTCTAATTTTATTTGAAAATCCTTATTAATCTCCCCATCCATTTGAAGGATAGAGCTGAAGTAGCCTAACAAATCACTTTGATCCTAAAGTTGCATTCCAACTCCTACGTCTTGGTTTTGCTAATTTTAAGCCTCTAAAACTTTAGAGCCTTCCCTCAAACTTTTAATTTAGCATTTGCCTGCTCTCTAGTTTCGTAAACCCAAGACTGTGTTTTCTGCAAAGAACATACACCAAGGGATCTCAACCTGTGCACTGGTGATTAATTCATCTATAACGTGTGACAAAATAAGGGCTTGATGCCGACCCCTAATGAACACCATTCAAATACTGCAGGAGACTTAAAACACAAAATCATGCATGTGAATGACTATGCACACCTGTGAAGTGACAGGGTTGTAATGCTCCTGCTTGTTTAAACACCCTTGTCCTCAAGGGTTGAAATACGAAAACCACTTCTAAACAAATTCCCAACATATCATCTACCTAGTCCTATCAACCTGTCTTGTTGCCATCTTAGCAAGTGGGACCTTAGAGCTTCCTGTGGTGTGGACGGCTGAAACTCATACTCAAGGCTTGCATAAATATGACCTGCATTGCTTGTCTGACAGTCTTTCCCTTTAATTGGTACCATGGAACCATACCACACATAAGATACATTGTGGCTAGAGCAACCGTTTGATCGTGGGAAAGCTTATTGAACATTTTGAATTGCTTTGCTCGATAGACAAATGCAAAAGGATCTTCACCTTTGAATTTCAAAAATTCTATAATGATCCTACGGGCTTGGGTTGCCCCCCCTCCATCTTCAACCTTGTTCCCTTCCACAGTTTGCATCCCAGTGTAGTCAAAGACACTCCCATGCACACCTAGGTGTTACGTTAGGCATGTGCCTAGTGCCTTGGTGTGCCCGCAACAGTTGTAGCTTTTTATGTAAGGTCCCCTTATGGATACCTCATATGTGTAGTTTTTTCGGTATTTTACCGCAATTACCTCAGGCGTGCGGCTAGCACCTTGGCGCGCTTGCAACAGTTGCAGTTTTTTACATAAGATACCCTTATGGATTCCTCATGTCTAGTTTTTTTGGTATTGTACCACCCAATAAGGGTGCAAATAGATAAGAAAGGGCTTTTAAGCCCTATTTCGACAACTTCTCTCGTTTCTTTTGAGGTTAAATTTTGAGATATTCTTCCCCCAAAATTTACCAACTGGAAAATTTCTTTTTCTTCTTGATTTCTTTCTTCTAATAGCGTGTTAAGTACATCACATTGGACTTTTTGAAAGCTATTTTAGCTTTCTTGGTGCTGAAAGAAATTTAAAGTGAATTGGGGATATCGGGGGAATTGGAAAATTTAGGTTAGAGGATTTGGGGATTTAGAAAAATTGGATTATAGGTTTTACAAAATTTAGGGATTTTGGCAAAATTATGTTTTTGAATTGGCGAATTTGGGGAAATGGGAAGTTTTGGGCTAGGACTTGGGGAAATTAGGAAATTACGATTTAAACTTGGGGAATTGGAAAAAATTTGGGGATAAGAGGTTTGGAGAGGAATTCAATGATGTTAGAGTACAGTCTTGTGTGTACGCCCAGACCACCACACAGATGATGTACACAGCCATGTGTGTAGATGCAGTAGCACTATATCTGATGTCTAACTCTAGATGTATCGACCTATCGGTGTTCACTATTCCCTGATTTTTCTTTGATGTTACTTCTTGATTTTGTCATGTTTGTTATAAGGTTTATATCTGTGCCACGTTTTGTGCCTTTCTTGTGAGTGCTGTTGCGGTCAGCGGCACTAAAATTCAGTTGCCTATCTTGCTTCTATGTTTATTCTCAAAAAATGTCTGCACATGCCCATGCTCATTCAAACATAAATACTTATGGTTATCATAGAAAATTGTGCTGGCTGATGCTGACTTCACCATACTTTGACATAGGGAAAGCGTAATACCCGAGCAGCGGATCCAGCTATTGATAATGGCAAAAATCCCCAGTTCCTTGTTTTACTCTCAGACAATTTCATGGAGGCTCGTGCTTCTCTAAGCCGTCCTGGAATAACAAGCTTGGGTCCTAATCCAAGTCCATTAAAGATGGATTCAACAACTGTTCCTCCTAATTCAGGGCCTTCTCCAACTTCAATCTCCTCAGGTTATTTGTTACTCTTATTCGATGTCTTTGTTTTATTCCTATTTCTGCAGAGTGGAATACTTATGTAATGTGGTCCTGTTCCCAGTGAATGGACCAATGATGAACCGGCAATCAATCCCTGTTGGCAACATTCCCCCTGCAACTGTAAAAGCTGTAAGACTCATTTATGCTATCCTTTAGTTCTGCCTGAGTTGATGTTGGGCATAAATAATGTCCTGTCACTGTATTATATTTTATTGGATTTCTGTTGCTGCGTACAAAGACATTGACTCAGTTTTTTCATCCAGGAGCCAAACACAGTGGCTCCCATGGTACCTGCTCTTTCACATCTATCGGCGCATGGTGCCCCTCAAGGTGCCCCAGGCTTGCCAGCTTCTTCACCGTCTCCTACTTCTCAAGATATGGTTACAAATGGTGATGGTGTGCAGGAGTTTAAACCTTTTGCGAATGGCATGGCACCGCCATTGCGTCCGTCAGGGCCTGCTGCAGCGAATGTGAGCATTCTGAACAACCTTTCTCAAGCTCGCCAGGTGATAAGCTCAGCCTCTCTAACAGCAGCAAGTTCAATGGGACTTCAAACAATGGGTGTAACGCCTATGGCCATGCATATGTCAAACATGATCTCCAGTGGAATGGCATCATCTGCATTGCCTGCCGCTCAAACCGTATTCTCATCTGGGCCGGCGGGCATTACTTCAATAACTGGATCAGGGGCACTAGTGGGGACAGGACAGGTCACACAAAACACGGCCCATAGCTCGTTTACTTCAGCATCTTCTAATATGTCTGGAAACTCAAACCTTGGCATTTCACCAACACTGAGTAATCTTCCGGGAGCCATTGGTATGGGCCAGTCAGTACCTGTTATGGCCCAGGGGAATCTGACTACAGGAACACAAATAGGACAAGGTGGAATTGGTATGAACCAGAATATGATGAATGGTCTTGGTCAATCAAGTATGTCATCTGGAGCTGGTACAATGATTCCTACTCCAGGAATGAGTCAGCAAGTACAGGCTGGGTTACAGTCTCTAGGTGCGAACAATGGTTCTGCTGCTAACATGACTTTGCCACAACATCCATCTGGGACTCTGCAATCACAGTCCAAGTATCTGAAAGTTTGGGAGGTAACGATGCTGTTTTCAATTGAAATGGTAGACCATTTACATTGCTGGTGGTGGTCTCTTATGATTTTATCAAAACTTCACCCAGCTTCTCTGAGTAAATTTAGCTGCATAATGGTTATGAAAAGCTCCTGATATCTTTTAGGATCCTTCAAGTCTTGATTTTCTTTAGAATGTTACAAAGAACTAGTTAACAGCGATAATCATTACTTCCTAGTCTTGCTTCTAGTGTGTAGCTGTTGGTTCAAGAATTGATTGGATGGATCATCATCATCATCATCATCTTAGTCTTATCCCAACTAATTGGGGAATTGATTGGATGGATGAATTTGCAAAATCATCTGACTGTTGAGCTGTTATTTCAGTCTTGCATTCTTCTTCCATTAGGTTAAAAAAAAGGCTTATCAATGGCACTTGACCATTTATTGCAGGGATCTTAAAGAAATCTATTTAATTTCTAAAACACCAAATTTAAGACTAAAGCAAGAAATGATGGTTTTGTGTTTATAAAAAAATGAAAATGGTTGGAAGGAATGCTTTTTTTGGTATTTTCTGATAAGTAGAAAAAGAATAATAATTTCCTTGGACATAATAACTAGCCACACAACTTTACTAAGTTATCTCCCAAATTATACTTTTTGGCATTAGGTGAAGGTGGACAGACAAAAACAATTAGTGGTAGAATTGTTGAAGGCTCTGGTGGAGTGCTATCTATTTCAACTTAGGGCATGTTTGTTTTTCCAATTACCTCAGTAAATGAAAGGAAATGGACAATAATTATAATTTGCGTTACTTGTCTGGTGATGTCATCTACATTTGACCATGATGATGACATGTTTTCATTGTTTGTTTTAGCTATGAAATATTGTACGGATTGAGATTTTATAATGTAACATTGTAATGATTACAAATGCATTTACCTCTCTCCCATTACATATGCATTTGACCGTCGATTTATGTGCCATAATACTTGTTTAAACAAACATTGAGAAATAATAATGATGGCCCACTTACATTACTTTACCATGTTACATGTAATTCGGAAAAACAAAGAGGCCCTTGGGTATAGTTGCTTGGGGGAAGAAGCAGTTTGTGTTTTCAAGAACTAAAAAAAGCTGCATCCTAGCATGGCTTCTGCTTCAGGTGTGAACCAAGGCGAACGCATCATCGGATGAGATCCCTGTGTAGAAAATATTGCATTCTGTTCTTTCTCTGTTTTCATAACGTCTGGTAATTTATCTATTGGAAGAAAGAAATATAACCGTGTACTAGGTTAGGCAAGATATTGTTCTTCAACTGCATTATTTTCCTCATTCTTCTCTCCTGTTTTTGCCATCAGTTGGAAAATGGGTACTGCTGTGTACTTGTCTATGGGCAAGAAATAGTTACCTTTCCTATGTGTATTCAGGAGTCCAAGTTTCACTTATGAATTTATGCATAATATTGTGGCAATTTCTGATGTTCATTTGCTAGGTTAAACAGCTCTGCCAGAGAGCTATTTTTTTTTTTTTTTTTCAGTGTGCCTTGCTGGATTGTTTGTGTTGAACAGATATTTGGATCAGTTGTCTTTCTTTATATTGATATTAGTTATAGGATGGTATTTATGCAAATCAAGTCTCTGAATGAATGGAAAACTTCTCCTGTAACTAACGGTGTTTCTGTTCAATTGACCATTGTTCTCTTGGCTATGGCAATTTGGTCATTTTGCGTAGCAAGCATAGGTGTCTAAGGTTTATTTTCAAATAATCTTTGTCATGAGGTTGTTTTCGTCATTGTTACCTTGTCATATATAATATCCATTGAGCCATTGATTCTTTAGGGTTTTTTATGTCTAATACTGGAAAAATTCTTGATTCGTGCAGGGAGCCTTATCTGGACAAAGACAAGGGCAGCCTGTATTTATTTGTAGACTTGAAGTACGTTTTCATGTGCATGATCAAAATTTATGGATCTTATTTGTAGATTACTTGTTGTCCTCTTTTAACGGAAACAACTTGATTCTATTGATACTTTTTCCATCATCATCATCATAGCCATGTCCTTTTGGACCTTCCCCTTGCCTTTTTTAGAACCTTCAACTTGTACCAACTCCTAACTGGCATAGTTCTTGGTATCAATTGCACATCACGAAACCATCTAAGTCTACTTTCCCTTATCTTTTTACCTATTGGTGCTACTCCTAAGTTCCTTCAAATGCATTCATTTTTAATTCTATCCTTCCTTGTCTGACCATTCATCCATCTCAACATCCTCATTTTAGCTGTACTCATCCTATGAAAATATAGTTCCTTAAGGGCCTGTTTGGATACCACCCCATAAATTTTTGTTTATTTTAACTTATGACAATAGATAAGTTGCTTTTTTAAGTTTAGTTAGTTTGGTAAGCACCTGTTTAAAAGTAACTTTAGTGTTTGAAGTTTCGATATCGCTACATGTTTCGCTAGTCGGGGATATGGAAACAATATCGATATCGCCGATAATATCGCTGATAAACGGAAATGGGGGGAAAATGGGAAAAACGGTGGAATTTTTTAGTGAAACCTCAAGAGATGCTAAAATACACATATTTGCATATTTAGGAATAAAAAAAATTTGCAAAAAGAATGCATACATAATACGTTTCTATTTAATGGGTGCCTAAAAGAATGTGTTGCTGTAAGAAATCAGGCCAACCATCTCATCCATCTATTCAATATCTTACCTTCCATGCAAACATCCATTGATATTTCAGAATACCGTCAACAGGTGATATTTCCTAACAAATCTTCAACAACTGAAAAAGAAACTAAAAATTGTGGTTTCGTTATTGCTATGTTGCGATAATGATATTATCAATATTATTGTGATATTATTAGTATTATTGTTGACAAATTGAACGTTGCATACAACCATGCGCCCATAAAAAATATGAAATGGGAATTTTTTAATATACAAATTTTTGGCAATATCGATACATTGGCGATATCATCGAAATATTGTAGATACATTGACAATACAAGTGACACTTGGAATTTACACAGTAAAAAATATTGGTGATACACTGGTGGTATCAATGCATTGGCAATACAAACGACACCTGGAATTTACAAAGTTGAAATTATTGATGATATCGATACATTGGTGATATTTAGCGATACATCGCCGATACCTATAGTTTTTTATACTGTCAGTGTTATCGGTATTGCTACCAGTGTTATCGGTATCGCTGAGCTAGAGATAGAGAGAGATAGAGATAATATCGGGGATATTTCGATAATATCGGAGATAATTTGAACACTAACCTAACACCTTAAAGTTGTTTATAGCCATCATCAACAATATATATATATATATATATATATATATATATATATATATATATATATATATATATATATATATTGCTTATGTAACTTTTTAATTTTCTACTCCCCCCAACCGCATGTGCGCATAATGGACAATCCATATCAAAGGTGGCATCACATGATGGACAACCCACATCGAAGGTGGGGCCCACACCAAAGGTGGGCTCCACATGATGGGCAATGGACATTGAAGGTGAGCCCCACATGATGGATAATTAACATTGGTGGTGGGCCCACATCAAGGTGGGCCTTTCATAATGGGCAGTCCACATCAAAGGTCCCCTAATGATGAATGGTCCACATCCAAGGTGAGCCTGCATGCTGGACTACCCACATTGAAGGTGGGGCCCACATGATAGACAGTCCACATCAAAGTTGGGCTCCACAAGATGCGCAATGGAAATTGAAGGTGTGCCCCACATGATGACGACCCACATCGAAGGTGGGGTCCACATGATGGATGTTCCACACCAAAGGTGGGGTCCACATGATGTAGTGGATATTGAAGGTGGGCCCCACATGATGGACAATGACATTGATGGTAGCCCCCACATGATGGATGACCCATATCAAGGTGGGCCCCACACGAGGATAGTCCACATCGAAGGTCAGCTCCAAATGGTGAATAGCCCACATCCATGGCGGGCTCCATATGATGGACAATCCACTTCAAAATTGTGCCTTGCATGATGGATGATCCACATTAAAGGTGGGCCTTGCGTGATATGGACAGTCCACATCCAATGTGCGGCATGATGGACAACTCCACATCCAAGGCAGGCCCTGCATGATGGATAGCCCACATTGAAGACGGGCCTTGCAAGATGGATGGTCCACATTGAAGGTAGGCCCCACATGATGGATGGTTCACATTGAAGACAAGGCCGAGGTGGGCCTAACATAATGAATAGCCCACATCAAAGGTTGGCCCCACATTGATGGTGGATATTAAGGGTGGACCAAACAAACTTGAGGGATCGATACTTTTGTGATATTAGAAACCAAATATACTTTTCTACTTTTTGGCTGATAAGTATGTTGTTTACATCTTTAAAAAAAAAAAAAAAGATAAGTATGTTATTTACCGAATAAGTAGAAACCAAGAGAAGCTACTTGAGGTATAAGTAACTTATGATCGACAAGAGCCCTAACTGCCCAACATTTTGTCGCCATAAAGCATGGCTGGTCTTATAGCCATCCTATACAATGACCCTTTCAGTTCGATTGGTACACGATGGTCACGTAAAACTCCAGAGTCACATCCTCATTTTTTCCACACTGCTTGGATTCTATGTGCAACATCCTTCTCAATCTCCTGCTCATGAATTATTGGCCCAAGATATTGAAAGTGGTCATTTTGGGAAATTTTTTTTTTGTTTTGGAGAGATAATTGGAACTTTATTGAAAGAGCTTGCAAAGCGAGAAAAGAATACAGAGCCCCAACACGGATCCGAAACAGCTAAAAAGGTCTGGCAGGCGCGTCTGCCTTAACAAAAATCACCCAATCTTTCAGAAGCCTCTTAATAGAAGATATCACCTCAGACACCCCCGCTTCCACATTCCGGAAGCAGCGCCCGTTTCTGGAGCCCCAAATGGCCCAAAGAATAGCTAGAATGAGCAACCTCCAATAAGCCTGATGATCCCTGCTAATCCTACAACCGTGCCGCGTCCATAACAAATCCTCTACTGTTTTTGGCATGACCCAATCTATATGCATCAAAGAAAAGAAGCGATTCCAGACTGACTTGGCAAAAGAGCAATGAATAAAAAGATGGTTAATAGTTTCCTCATCGTCCAAGCACATGAGGCACACATTCGGGAGGACCATAGCTCTTATTTGAAGGTTGTCGATAGTAAGGATTCTCTTCCAACCCACTAACCAAACAAAGGCAGCAACCCGAGGAGGAGCCCCATAGAACCAATGATTGAAAGGGTGAGGCAGGACCGAGGAAGGAGGCTTCGAGGATATGAGGGAATGGAGGGATCTCATTGAGAACTTCCCAGATGAGGCATTCAACCAGAAGACCCTATCTTCTTCCAACATTTCCAAGCTTATCGACTGGAGGAGGGCTAGGAGCACAACATACTCATCGTACTCTGTGTCGTTTAAGTCCCTTCTGCACTGACGATTCCACACTATAGAATCCCCAACTATAGAGTAACAATCGGCCACGCGGACGAATCTGTTTGGAGCAAGGGCGGTGATAGTAGGAAACATAACTTGGAGTTGCCGGTCACCGCACCATATATCAACCCAGAACCGGATGCGAAAACCCCTTCCCACCTTCCAAGCTATACCCGAGCGCACAACGTGTTGAGTAGCCATAATCGCTTTCCAAACTCCTGAAGCTCTGTAGACAGAAGAGGTCTTAACAAACCAACCACAATCCTTAACCCTGTATTTGGATGTGATGATTTTCCTCCATAACTTGTCTTCTTCTACACAAAATCTCCAAATCCATTTTCCCATTAAGGCTAAATTTGAGAAACCCAAAGGCCTAAGACCAGCTCCCCCTTCTTGCATAGGCTTGCAAACCTCGTCCCATTTTAACAAATGAAATTTCCTCCCCTCCATCGAACCATTCCACAAGAAATTCCTTCTGAGCTTTTCCAACTTTGCCAACACCGAATTTGGGCATTTGAAGAGCGACATGTAGTACATCGGCATATTGGAAAAGGCAGATTTTATGAGGGTGATACGAGCCCTGAGGGAAAGGTACTTGCCCTGCCAAGCGGCTAATTTCCTCTCCATCTTTTCGACAACCTTGTCCTAGACATGAAGAGGCGGCTTCCCTATACAAAGTGGAAGTCCCAGGTATTTAGTCGGGAATGTGCCCACTCGGCAACCGAACGCTTTTGCGATTTGATGGAGATCTGAACTATCAACATGGATCCCTAGCATTTCAGATTTTGCCGCGTTGATTCTCAAGCCCTGAAATCACCTAAAAAAACACCAAAATCTTTCAAACATTTTGCGCCGAGACTGCGTTAGCATCTAAAAGGAGGAACGTGTCATCTGCATAAAGCAAGTGATTGACTCTGTCGTGTAAGTTCGTAATCTGAAAGCCTGAGAAAAGGCCATTTTTCTCACTTTTACTTAACATCATGCTCAAGGCCTCTATTACCACTGCAAACAGATATGGCGAAAGAGGATCACCCTGTCTAATACCACGTGAGGCCTTAAAGAATCCTTTTGGTGAACCATTCACCAAAACGGAGAAGGAGGCAAAATGAATACAAGAGGAGATCCATCTTCTCCAGTTTAAGCCACAACCCAGCCTGTCCAGCATGTAATCTAGAAAACCCCAGTCCACATGATCATAAGCTTTTTCAATATCTAGTTTGCAGAAGTCCGCATTTCAACCGAAAGCCACCCTCTCTCCGAAAACTGTCACAAAATCCATCAAATCTCTTCCCACAACATGCCAGAACTTTTGGAAAAACACTATGGGGAATCCATCTGGGCCCGATGCCTTGTCCCCACATAACAAGCCAACGACCACTTTAACCTCTTCTTTTGATATTGGCCTTTCGAGGAACTCCGCGTCACCGTCCGACAGTTGGCTAAAATGTAAATAGTCAAGTCTGGGTCTGGCCCATCTATCACTAGAGAGTAGGGAGCTGAAATACGAAAAAATTGCTTCGCAGATATCTTCCTTTTCTGACAACGCTTTACCTTTAACCAGCAAACTACTAATTTTGTTTACCCGAGCTTTAGTGCTCGCAAAATTGTGGAAAAAGCGTGTATTCCTGTCTCCCTCCTTCAACCGAATAGCACGAGACCTTTGCCACCATTTGATTTCTTCTTCCCTAGCCTTAGCCTCATAAGAGTTGGACAAGTCCGCTCTCCTAACACGATCTTCCTTAGACAAACTAGATACCTCCTCGTTTAAATCTATCTCATTTATCTCTTCAGCAAGCTTATCAAAAGCTTCTTCTCTCCTTCCGAGCACCTCTTTCTTCCATTGTCTCAACTTTTCTTTCAACAGCTTATGTTTCTTGACTAATTTAAAGCCATCATAGCCTTCCACCATTAAAGAGGTCCACCAATCTGTCACAAGCTGATCGAAACCTTCGACCTCCATCCAAGCAAGCTCGAATTTGAATGGTTTCGGGCCCCTGTCTTCCTTGTCGACTTTAAGAACAATAGGTCTGTGATCGGAAGTTACCTTCGGCAAAGCTTGCTGGTAAACTAAAGGGCACTTGTCGATCCAATCAGCAGAGACTAGAAATCTGTCCAATCTTGAGAGAGAAGGGGTCGCCTGACCATTGGACCATGTAAATCTGGCACCCTCCAAGGGGAGATCCACCAGATTGCGAGCTCCAACCCAATTAGAGAATCTCTCCATGCTTTTGGTGATTCTTCCCCTGCCTGATTTCTCATGAGAGAAGCGCACTACGTTAAAGTCCCCTCCTATGCACCATGGTGCGTTCCATCTTCTCTTGACACTGTCCAATTCTTCCCAAAATAACTCATAGATCTGTTTGTTGCATGGCCCATACACAGTCGTAAAGGTCCATGAAAAACTCGATTGAATTTCCGCTAGCAAAATTGAGATAGAGAAAGAACCCACAAATGAATCTGCTTTGCTCCACCTGCTCGAATTCCAGGCCACAAAGATGCCCTCTACTGACCCATTAGCATTGAGCACCACCCAATCCAAATTTTTCACACCCTAGATGTTATCAAGCATACCTTTGTTGAAGGCCTGCAACTTCGTTTCTTGTAAGGCAATGAGATTGGCCTTCGAATTCCTGCAAACTTTTTTGATCTGGGCTCTTTTGACTTTATTTCCCAGACCACGAACATTCCAGGAGAGCATTATTATTGGAAACCAGTCTTCCCCGTCCTTACACTTTTGCCACCTAGAGATCTGCCGGCAACATCATAGTTGATAGAGCATTCGAGCCTCAGTAGCTCACGATTGCCTTTGGGGGATCTCTTGGACAACTTTTGTTGGGCATCTCAAAAGTACAGCGTTGCCCTGGCTTGAGCGAAGCGAAGGAGTGCCTGAACATCATCCTCGGTAACTCTGTAGGTCATCCCCACAAGCCCACCCACCCTTTCTAGCGCGTCTCTAGTCCAATTGTGCTATTCCTCGGTAATGTCAATGAGATTCTCTCTTCAGGGCATCTCCATTATCGAGTTGAATGCGTCTGGGGAGACCTTTAGTTTCTTCGCGCAAAGGGGGGTGACGTCCAGAGCCTCCTCAAAGGTGTCTCCATCGATGTCAGTCTGCGTCAGTGAGAACATACGTTTTGTCATCTCTGCGTCTTCAGCGTTCGCTAGCTCAAGTCCCGCTTCTTCGATGGCATTCAACATCCTACTAGGGTCGAACTCCATAATTGCCTAAGTTTCCCCAGCGAACGAACATAGCTTGAAATTTGTGCCTCTGTCGTTGTTCCTCTTAAAGCACGTCAGCGATGAATGCCTTATCGAATCAGGAGATCAAGGGGTAAATGTCTTAGTTTCATTGCACGTGCGTGTAGGAGAGGGCCCTGATGCCTCAAGTCGAACCTTCTCCCGTGTCGAAAGTTGAGTCTCCTGCACGCGAACTTTCCATCACACGGGAATTCGTGTTACACGTGTCAAAAGGAGCCTTACTCCCAGCTACGAAATTTAAAACAGGGTTGGGAAGAGCGTCAGGCCTAGGCTCGATTTCCTCCACAGCCTCGGCGACGACCCGACCCGTTTAGAAGTCGGAGCCTCTGCCTAAGCCAAAGAGATATTGCCAGGTGTTCAGATTTGAATCCGACTCGAATCCGAACCCGTCTCCTCACCTTCAATAGCTAGCGGAATAACCCCCTCCTACGCTCCGGCGGGTACGATAACGCCACGTGTCTCCCCAGATGACAATGCAACTCCTGCTGTCTTAGATGTGTTGTCACCTATGAGACACGTGTCCCTTGCTTGCCGAGCTGCTCTTGAGGAGCACTTATTTGGTGCACCATCAATCACCTCGGTGGTGCCTCGCAGGCTGATCCACCGTCTCTACCTTCTCTCATATTCTCCATAGATCTCCCCACCTTGGTGCAGCCTCCCCGGCTACCTCCCTCTGGATCGGAAGGACAAACCTCTTGTTTTCCACTTAGACGGAGACGAAGAATGGAAGTACTGACCCCTTTTTCCGTCGGATACGAGCCCTGCTGACGCCCACTTCCTCCCCTAATGTTGTCTTTGGGTCCAGCTCCACCACCTCCCCCAAACAGGAAGCTGCCGCAACGAAGAACTCGTAACACCAGAACTCCATTGGAACTGACCAGATCAAGTACCAGTGGTCCTCTAACCCGAAGGACGAGAACTCCTCCCATCTTAGAATCTTGATGATGGGGCCATTTGAATGAACGGCACTCGCCATGATGAGAAAGTCTAGATTGAAACCTGGACTTACAGAAATCCACAGCTTGTTGTAACTCAAGGGCCTGATTTTGAACATCTCCGGTTTTAAACCACAACATTCGTCCAACCATTCCTTTACCCATGAAACGGAAGCATTTTCCTTGGTAGTGACGACCATCGAATACTGCATGGCCCCCCAGGATCGATCTATCATCTCTTGTTGAATACGGATCGCCTTTTCGCCTTCTACAACTTCCAGTTCTACCCCTTTCTTCGTCGAGGTAGGCTGAGGCTCTACACGAACCGCGTCTGCCATATCTTCTGGTGTTCGGCTTGTAGAGCTACCTTTCTGAGCCACCACCTCCATGAATGTCCGTATTCCAAACTCGTTCGACGGTGTTCCCAACTGTCTGCCTTCTGAGAATCTACTTTCAACCCCTTCTTCCCTACCCTTTCCTTCTTATCGTTCTTCGGCGGCATTGAGTCTACTACTGCCTTGGCTTTCATTTTTGGTCCAAAATGCGCTCTCTGCACCATCAACTTCACTCCACCAAAGCTCTCGCCGTGTAACATCTTCACCGCACAACTTAGCTTCTCTTCTTTGCTCATGTGAACAAATGCAAAGCCTCTGGGCTTCGCTGAGATCCTGTCATGGGGAATGACGATGTCCATGATGACCCCAGCCCTACCGAACACCCTTGCGAAGTTCACCTGAACCCATCCCGCAGGAAAACCTTTCACGAACAGTGTAGGGTAATCCAATGACCTTACCTTGTTTTTACCGTTACCATTTTGATATGATTTTGATCGTTTTATAGTAGTCCAACCTTCCCTGACTTCCATGACTTTCGTAAGAGGCATCTCACCTGTTTTTCCATGGATTTGTAACAAAATCGCCGCAAAATGCTTCGATCTCAAAGCTCGAAGCTCAAATCCTACATTAGGACCATTGATGTGGCCTACTCCAACCTTCTTACTCCTTAGGAAACTTCTTGGTCAACAATCTTAACTAATTCCTTTGTTCCCACTTTGTTCCCACTCTCATCTTTACTAAAATTGCACTCCATACACTCTGTTTTAGTTCTACTAATTTTAAACCTTTAGATTCTAAAGCACCCCTTCATAAGTCTGGCTTTATGTTTACGTCCTCCCTCGTGTTGTCAATCAAAGCTATGTCAGTTGCAAACAACACACCATGGGATCTCTTCCTACATATGGCTCGTTAACTCATCTATAATTAATGCAAAAGGTAGGAGCTCAATGTTGACCCTGGTTGCAAGCTTGTAACTCGTCTATAATTACTGCAATAAAGTATGAGCTCGATGCTGACCCTTGGTGTAAGCTTATAGTAATTGGGAATTCACTTGTCTCTCCACTATTGGCCTTCACATTTATTACTACTCTCTTATACATATTCTTAATCATGTCAATATATCTTTGGAATCCTTCTTTCCCAACATCCACCACATTTAACTCTTTAGGGATCCTAGTCAATAAAGACCATGTTGAGATCTATACTCCTCCCCCTATATTTCTCCATCAATTGTCAAAGTAGGAAAATAGCTTTAGTGGTAGGCTTCCTTGGCGTAAAACCAAACTGATTTTTTGATACATTTGTCTCATCCCTTTGTCTTTGCTCAATCACTCTTTCTCGAAATTTCATTGTATGGCTCATCAGTCCAATGGCATGATAGTTAGGGGATGTTTGTTTTCTCAATTACATATGTAAATTGAGGTAAATAATTAATAAGTAGTTTTGAAGGGTGTTTGTTTAAGAGGGAAATACATCCATAATTACACCTTGAAAACAGCACTATGAAGCATGTAATCCAACCGGCTTGGGTATTGTCAAAATTTGTGGGTTCCATAGTGATGTATATATATGATCTATGCCGTCCATCCATTTTATCATCTCATTATAGGGCATGCGGCAAAAAAATGAAGAAGATTAAAATCTCAAGTGGACCACACCACAGGAAACAAGGGGGTTAATGATGTCCACCAGTCCCAACATTTCCTATGGTGTGGTCCACTTAAACTTCAAATCTGCCTCATTTTTGGGCTCATGCCTTAAAATGAGCTAGTAGAACAGATGGGTAGCGTGGATAAGATACAAACATCGTGGTGGACCCCACAATTTTTATATGTTGAAATTGTATGAATTCAATCTTGTGAAATAAAAAGCTTAACAAACCAGCTCACAATCAACATCAACCTCGAAACTGATGCAGGGTAAATAATCATTACTTATTTACTAGTGATTGCATATGTAAATGAAAAAACAAACATCCCCTTAGTGCAACTATGTATATCTCCTTTATTCTTATAAATAGGTACCATGATACTTTTCCTAATGCGGGGGCATTGTCACACCGGGCTCGAGTGTTGCGCAGCACGCCAACAACGCCGGTGAACCAAGATCCAATCTCCGGTCTCACCCACAAACGATAAACAGGAAGAAATAATAACGGGAAGTAGAATTCAAACAAACCAACAATCCACAAGATGAAATTTACGTGGAAAAACCCCAACAAGGGTAAAAAACCACGGGTGTAAAGTTCCACTATGAAGAAAACAAAGTTACAATGTATCTACTCACCTTTTCCTATGCTCTTATGCACAGAGATGGCCCTTTTTGCTAACATCTCCACCTTTTCTCAGCTAGGACGTATAGAAACCCTAATCCCATACTCTAATCCTGAATTACACCACTTTATAGAGCATAAGACGGAAATTAGAATCAAAATAGGAAACCCCGCGAAACAGATCGCGTTCGGTCGAGCGCCTGGTCAAGCTTGGTCGGGTGCCCGCCCAATGTCATAAACGTCCAGCGAGCTCCAGGGAAATCTGCCCAAATTTTGGGCGTTCAACTAACCATGGTCGGGCGCCCGCCTTGGGCACCAGGTGCTCGGTCCACTGACCATCGGGCGCCCGACTGAGTCTGAATCAGTCTAAAGACTTTTGTCTCCTCTGTGTGAATATCGGGTGCCCGATCATAGACCGTCCGGGCGCCCGACCACCCCTGGCTGGCAATACTGGTGTGTTGGCTCCACTCCTCAACAATCTCCCACTTGGAGACGCATCACCATAAATCCTTCGCCTTTTACATCCAGAGTGCACCACCTTTTCGTCTTCAAGCCTAAAGACCAATCAAAGCTGAACAGAGCTTCATCTTCTCCCGTGTGACCGCCTTGGTCAACATATCCACAGGGTTCTCACTTATATGGATCTTCTTTAGAGCAATCGATCCATCTTCCAGTAACGAACGTATGAAGTGATATCTGATGTCAATATGCTTGGTCCTTGAATGAAAGGCTGAATTCTTGGCCAAGTGTATTGCACTCTGACTGTCATTGTACAGCTTGCAATTTGCTTGCTTCTTCCCCAACTCTTCCATAAAACCTTGCATCCACACCATCTCCTTGCACGCTTCTGTAGCTGCAACATACTCTGCTTCTGTTGTACTGATAGACATTATCTTCTGTAACTGAGAGATCCAACCGACTGCAGTACTACCCAGAGTAAAGATATACCCTGTAGTGATCCTGTCAATATCCCCTGCCAAATTTAAATCGGCATAGCCTTGTAACTTCATTTCCGATCCTTCATAACACAGCCCTACTCTACTGTACCTACCAGGTATCTGAGGATCCACTTCACAGCTTTCCAATGTTCCTTTCCGGGGTTGTTCATGAACCTGCTAACAACTCCCACTGCTTAAGCAATAACTGGCCTCGTGCTCACCATAGCATACATGAGGCTTCTTATAGTTGACGCGTATGGGACTTTAGCCATGTAGTCTTGTTCCTCCTGCGTCTTCACACCTTGCTCCTTAGAAAGCTTTAAGTGATTGGCTAATGAGTGTTAACCGGCTTAGCACCTCCTATACTGAATCGATCAAGTACCTTGGCTATGTACTTTGGCTGTGACAGAACTAGTTTCTTGTTTTCCCCATCACGCTTTATCCTCATGCCTAGGATTTGTTTTGCAGTTCCTAAATCCTTCATGGCAAATTTTCTAGACAACTGTCTTTTGAGATTTGAGATGTCCTTCATGCTTGATCCGGCTACAAGTATGTCATCAACGTATAGAAGAAGGATGATGTACGATATATCAAACTTCTTCAAATAGTAATAGTGGTTTGCATGACATCTCCTAAACCCGTTTCCCGACATGAAACTGTCGAACTTCTTGTACCACTGTCTCAGGGCTTGCTTCAGGCCATATAGACTCTTTCTTAGTTTACACACCTTATTCTCTTTTCTTGGTGCCACGTATCCGATCGGTTGATGCATATATCTCTTCTTCCAGGTCCCCATGAAGAAAGGTTATCTTAACATCTAGCTGCTCTAGATGTAGGTCATCTGTAGCCACTATACTCAAAACCATGCGAATCGTAGACATCTTCACCACTGGTGATAATATTTCAGTGAAATCGATACCTGCCTTTTGTTGGAACCCTTTCATAACCAGTCTGGCTTTGTACCACTTTGAACTATTATGCTCCTCTTTCAGTCTGTAAACCCACTTGTTATGAAGAACTTTCTTACCCTTAGGTAGAGTGACGAGCTCTCACGTACGATTGGACTCAAGAGAGTCCATCTCATCATTCATAGCCTGCTCCAACTTAACCCGTGTATTTGACTGTAATGCCTCTTCAAAATACTTTGGTTCACCATTATCTGTCGGCAGTAGATAATGTAAGGAGGGTGAGTATCGGACCTTGGGTCTCCTCTCCTGAGTAGACCTTCTCACAACCGGTGTCTGCGGCTCTGCCTCATCATGCTCCTGTGCATGCTCGTCTTGGGGCACTATAACACCTGTGTCCGGTAACTCTTCCAACTCTACAAATTCTTTCTCATTGGCCTTATTCTGTTTTTGCTGTAAACTGTCTTTATGCATCACTTTCTTATTGAAGACTACGTCCTTGCTTTTGATGATTTTTTGGTTCTCTGTATTCCAAAACCGATAGCCAAAATCATGCTACCCGTAGCCTATAAACATGCACTTCCTGGACTTCGCATCCAGCTTGTTTCTGTGCTCTGCATCAATGTGAACATATGAAGTGCAACCGAACACTTTGAGGTGTGTAAGATTCACTTCTTTCCCAGTACACGTTTCCTCTGGTAACCCACCATCCAATGATGCTGAGGGACTTCTATTGATGAGATATACGGCAGGTATTCACAACATCTGCCCAAAATGTCTCGAGCAACCTTGCATGTAAGCTTATGCTCCTAGCGCGCTCAAGGATAGTCCTGTTAATGCGCTCCGCCACACCGTTCTGTTGCGGCGTTCCTGGAATAGTTTTCTGATGTTTGATTCCATGTGCTGTATAATACTCCTCAAATCTCTTGTCACAATACTCTCCCCCATTATCTGATTTGAGACATTTTACTGTTTTTCCCGTTTCGTTTTCTACCAGTATTTTCCACTTCTTAAATACATCAAACACTTCAGATTTATGTTTTAAGAAATAGACCCACAGTTTTCTACTAGCATCATCAATGAAAGAAACAAAATAATGTGATCCACTAAAAGATGATACATGTGCCGGTCCTCACACATTAGTGTGTACAAGCTCCAATAGATGCGTCTTTGGGGCTCGTCCTGTTTTCTTGAAGCTTATTTTCTTCTGCTTGCCATACACGCAGTCCTCGCAGAATTCCAAGTCGATGGACTTCAACCCTAGTAGCTTCCATTTTGACAATAGCACTTTCATCCCCTTCTCACTCATATGTCCCAACCTCTGATGCCATAACTGCCCATTCACTCTAGTTGATGCGACTGCGAGTGAGCTATATGATCCGGAAGTCACGTACAAAGTACCTTCCTTCTTGCCTCGAGATATTACCAAGGCACCTTTTGTGACCTTCCAGGAATCGCTAGTGAACGTCGTCACATATCCAGTATCGGCTAACTACCCTATTGAAATCAAGTTCCTTCTCAGACTTGGTACATGTCTGACATCCTTTAACTTCAAGACCGTTCCGTCCTTTTGACTTATGTTAACGTCTCCCTTGCTTACAATACTACACGACTCATCATCACCTAGGTAGACTCTCTCGAAGTCTCCTGACACATAATCATGAAGAACATCTCTCGAAGTGGCATGAAATGAAGCACCCGAGTATATAACCCAAGACTCATTCTGCGCATCAAGAGACAAGATCAACGCCTCTGTGTCACTCTCCTCATATAGATTCACTGAATCCTTCCCACCTTTAGAGCTCCCTTCTTATTTCTTGAGCGCCCTGCAATCACGCTTTATGTACCCCTTCTTCCCGCAATGCCAACACCCGTCCTTGTCTTTCGGTCACTTGGACTTTTTCCTCGACTTAGAACGCCCGTGTTTGTTGCCTCCTTTGTTCAACGATCTTCCTCTTCCTTCAACGTTTAGAGCATTCCCTGAATCCCCTGAAATTCCCGAGCCTTCCTTCTAGATTCTTCGCTGAGAATTAGATCCGTCACATCATCGAATTTCAACTTCGTCGATCCTGAAGAATTGCTCACGGCAATCACCAAACCATCCCAACTGTCTGGCAAACTGGACAAGATCAATAACGCCCTGACCTCATCATCAAAAGTGATGCCAACGGATCCCAATTGGCTCGTGACTGTATTGAACTCGTTTAGATGTTCAGCCACGCTCCCACCATTTGACATCTTCATGTTGAATAGCCGTTTCATGAGATGAACCTTGTTGGACGCTGAGGGTTTCTCATACATTGTAGTTAGAGCTTGCATCAATTCTTTTGTGGTCTTCACCTTAGATATATTGAACGCGACGCTCTTAGACAAAGAGAATCGGATCGTTCCTAAAGCCTTCCGATCCACTAAAGACCATTCATCATCTGTCATCTTTTCTGGTTTCTTTATAGAGGTCTTTATGATATAAATAATCTTCCATCTGCATCTTCCAGAAGCCAAAGCTTGAACCATCAAACTTCTTAATTCGTGTCTTCCCTTCTTCCATCATCGCTCCCACTTGAACTAAACTAATAGCTCTGATACCAGTTGTTGCACAGCACGCCAACAACACCGGTGAACCGAGATCCAATTTCCAGTCTCACCCACAAATGATAAACAGGAATAAATAATAACTCGAAGCATAATTCAAACAAGCCAACAATCCACAAAACAGAATTTACGTGGAAAAACCTCAATAAGGGTAAAAAACCATGGGTGCAAAGTTCCACTATGAAAAAAACGAAGTTACAATGTATCTACTCACCTTTTCCTATGCTCCTATGCACAAAGATGGCTCTTTTTGTTAACCTCTTTACCTTTTCTCACATTGGACGTATAAAAACCTTAATCTTATACCCTAATCCCGAATTACACCACTTTATATAGCATAAAACGAAAATTAGACTCAAAATATGAAACCCCAAGAAACAGATCGCGTCCAGTTGGGCGCCCGGTCAGGCTTGGTCGGGCGCCCGCCTAATGTCATAAACGTCCAGCGAGCTCCAGGGAAATCTGCCCGAATTTCGGGCGTCCGACCAACCATGGTCGGGCGCCTGACTGAGTTTGAATCAGTCCAGAGACTTTTGTCTCATCTGTGTGAATATTGGGCGGCTGGTCATAGACCGTCCGGGCGCCCGACCACCCCTGGCTGGCAATACTGGTGTGCTGGCTCCACACCTTAACATCTAGTGGGGTAGCCTGTGGAGGTGGGGACACACTCGGGGTGGGTGGCCCGTGTGAGGTGGGTGGCACATGGACTCGGGCCCCACCCACGCGGGTAACTCATGGATTCGGGCCCCACATGTGGATTTGGGTGGCTCGTGTGATGCGGACCCATGGACTTGGGGTCCACGAAGGACGGTTCGGCCGAGGACCTAACCCATGGACTTGGGGCCCACGAAGGAGGGTTTGACCGAGGACCTAACTCATGGACTTGGGGCTTGGGATTCGCTATGCTTTATCAATTCGAGCTTTTAGAGCAAGTGGTTAGTTGTCCTGTATCAAATTGGTATCGGAGCGGGAGGTCTCGTGTTCGAAACTCCTCACCAGAGGTGATTAATGTGGGGGCATTGTCACACTGGGCTCGAGTGGGGTGGCCGGTGAAGGCGGGGACACACTCAAGGTGGGTGGCCCGTGTGAGGTGGGTGGCTTGTGGACTCGGGCCCTAACCGCGTGGGTGGCTCGTGGATTCGGGCCCTACCCGTGGACTCGGGTGACTCTTGTGATGTGTACCCATGGACTTGGTCCCTACGAAGAAGGGTTCGGCCGAGGACCTAACCCATGAACTTGAGGCCTGGGCTATGAGATAAAGAAATTGATTCGCCATGCTCTATTAGTTCGAGCTTTTAGAGCAAGTGGTTAGTTGTCCTGTATCATTTCCTCTATTCTTTTGGTATTATCTTTGATCTTAAAATCTCATTGAATTGCTTTGTCAACTAAAATAACCCAATATCTCCTATACACTTCCAAACCCATACTAGTATACCATCTAGTCTAAGGGCCTTTCCTATTTTCATCTCTGTTAAAGCTTCTTTTACTTTAAATATCCTATTCCTATGAAAGTATCTATGGACTTCGATGTCATTTGAGTTTATGGTTTCTTCTCCCAATGCACTTGGATTGGTTGTTGTTTAACGAGTTCTGAAAATTGCTTCTCCACCTTTCATTTATCTCATTGTCCTTAATTAGTACCCTTTGGTCATTGCTCTTAATGCATCTAACACGATTTAGGTCCCTGCTCTTCTTCTCTTTAACTTTCGTGAGCTTGAAAACATCTTTCTCACCTTCTCTTGTCCCCAAGCCATTAAAAAAAGATCATCATAAGCCTTAATTTTGGCCTTACTACTTTCTTAGCAAATTTTTTTATTTTTGGCATTTCTATATTGTTCAAGATTTTCATTGTTTCTTGTCTCTTGCTGGGCTTCGAAACATGATTATTTCTTGCTAATAGCTATTTGAACATCGTCATTCCACTACCAAGTTTTCTTATATGATTCTAGATACTCTCAAAACATCTTTTGCCACTTTCCTAATGCTTTCAACTATCTCATTCCACATAACATTTACCTCTTCCTCAACATTCCACTTTTCTTCCATCAATTTACCTAAGAATAACATTGTTTTCTCTCCTTTCAAATTCTACCACCTAGTGTTCGAAATTTCGGTATCGCTACAAGTTTTGTTAGCCGGGGATACGGAAACAATATCGATATCGCCGATAATATTGTTGATAACTGAAAATGCGGGGAAAATGGGAAAAACGGTGGAATTTTTAAGTAAAACCTCAGGAGATGCCAAGACACATATTTGCATGTTTAGGAATAAAAAAAATTGCAAAAAAAAAAAGCATACATAATATGTTTCTATTTAATGGGTTCCCGAAAGCATTTGCTGCTGGAAGTAATCAGTCCAATCGTCTCATCCATCCCATCTATCCATCCAACCTCTAACCTTTCATCCAAACATCCATTGATATTTCAGAATATCAACAACACACGATATTTCCCAATAAATCATTGGCAACTGAAAAGAAACAAAAGATTGTGGTCTTGATATCGCCATGCTGCGATAATGATAATATCGCGATATTATCAATATTATTGTCGACAAATTGAACGTTGCATACAACCATGCACCCATAAAAAATATGAAATAGGAATTTTTTAATTTACAGATTTTTGGCAATATCGATAAATTGGCGATATTATTGAAATATTGCAGATACATTGGCGATATAAGTAACCCACGGAATTTATATAGTCGAAAATATTGGCGATACGCCGACAGTATCAATGCATTAGCAATACAAGCGATGCCTGGAATTTACACAGTTGAAAATATTGACGATATCAATACATTGGCGATATTTAGCGATACATTGTTGATACCTAGAATTTCTGATACTATCAGCGTTATCGGTATCGCTTCCAGCGTTATCAATATCATTGAGCTAGAAATAGAGATAATATTGGGGATATTTCGATAATATCGAAGATAATTCAAACACTGCTACCACCACCTAGTTTTAGACACTTGTTAATTTCATTCCTTTTCTTCCATCTATTAATGTAAGCATCCATAACACCATTAACTTATGTTGTGTGGTCGAACGCTCTCCACGTCTTATCTTGCAGTCCTTACAGGTGGATCATTTTGTCTTCCCAAGCAGAAAGAAATCTATTTGGCTTGTATATGATCCACTTTTGAAAGTTATTAAATGTTTATCTCTCTTTATAAAGTATGTGTTTACCAGAGCTAGATTGTATGCCCCACTGGAATCAAGGATAGCTTTCCCCGTCTCGTTTCTTTTTCCAATACCATATCCTCCATGTACCCTCTCATGTCTTCTACCTTCTTTTCCTATATGGCCATTTAAATCTCCTCCTACAAATATCCTTGTCTTGTATTAGTCCACCGACTCCATCCATAGCCTTGCATAACTCTCTTGATTGTATCCTCTAACACTACTTTTGGTGCATATGCATTGAAAACATTGATGATCTCCTCTCCTAACACAAGTTTTGTTAATAAAGTCATATTATTTACTCTCTTAACATCTACAATTGTATCCTTTAAATCTTTATGGACGTTTATTTTTACTACATTTCTATTATTACCCTTTTCTATATACCAAAGCTTATATTCCTCAATTTCTTTAGTTTTGGCCTCTTCTCACTTGGACTCCTGACCGCGAGCTATATTAACTCTTCTTTGTTTCATCGTATCTATTAACTCCATATACTTAACCTGTCAATATTCCTATATTTCATGTGGCAAGACGAATCTTATTCTCTTGGACTAGCTTCTTTACCTGCACATGTCCAAAATGGCTACTTCTCATAACAACTAGGTGCTGTTGCAGCGCGTCACTTTCGAGGGATGTCTTGGCCAACCGTTGTCCATTTCTCGCTGGGTTCTGATACAGTGCATCGCTTATGGGGAACACCCTAGCATGAGTTTGGAATGTCATATTGTTCGGATTCATGTTGGAAGTCATGGCATAAGTTTGATGCCGGTTGCCAACCTGACACAACCTTCCTTTATCCTGGCTGGGGTCTGGCAATGAGAGCATAAAACTCCCATAGGCGCATTGTAATAGATTATTATATTGGTTGATTACAATCAAGCGCTATGTGATAGTTTATTAAACAGGTTGATTACCATCAACAAGTTATATTGATACTTAATTGACTTGGAAAAAGATCAATAGTAAATGGATTTAGATGCTATTTTCAATGATAAATGTATGATAGAGTGGAATGGTGGATCAGGATCTGTGTAGCTGACCCCAATTATTTGGACAAAAGGCTTTGATGATGGTGGTGTTGAGTTATAGAGTTGTCTGTCCCTCTATTCTAGAGATCAAGTTTCTATATGATAAGCAAGAAACTGTGAAAGTGGTTTGCTACTAACGTAAAGATGCCTGTTCTAGGTTTTAGGTATTGGTTTCATCCTCTTGGTCTGTTATGCAATGAGGTATAACGTATAGCTTGGATATTACGAAACAAACAGGAATCAGAATGAAAAATAGAAAGAGCAAGGAGAAGGTGAAGATTTTCCTGGAAGAAGAGAGGCGATGTCTTAGGTTTGTTTAGTGTTAATACTTTGGTTGTGTTATGGTGGTCAGACTGTTGGTCTTCCAGTTTTTTCGACTAACTTTTTCTTTCTTATGTGTTGGCATCATTAGGTACAGTTGGTGTCAACTGAATGTGCAGAGAAAGATTTATCAAATCTCTTAAACTTTTATTGATGGGTTCCAAGTGGGATCTTCAGCTGACTGCGGAGAGCTTGGCCATTGAATTCTGATAGGCTTTGCAGTTCAGTTTCTCTAGGGCCCATCACTGTTTTTTGTCAGTTTGTTTAGCTTCTAAAACAATTGAGGCAGATAATGAATTCCATTTTCCAAAGAGTGACATACAGTTTTTCTCGGTCTGCAACTATTCTTACTGTTGTTTAGCTGCTAACATAGTCAAGGCATTTTCCAAATAATGACAAACAGTAAGATTCCAATTCTGATCAGCTTACTGTGTTGGTGATGTGAGTGGGATTTGGATATCCTCTGCCAATGATATTTACTCCGTGCTTAGGGGATGGGGATCTAACATCATGGGTTCGTTTGTGATAAGGTGAAGAAGGTTCTAATTTGATTGCAAATCCAATGGTGCGTAGTAGTCTAGTCTACCACAATTGAGTGTCCAGATTCCCTTCTGATTGTTGTTGCTGTACTATTTGTGACTGAAGAATCTTTTGACATAGGATGAATAATCTGTCTGCCAGAGCCGTAGAACATTGGGAGGAAGGTTATGGGGCCCTTAAAGAAACTGATGCCACATTCAGAAGGTTATGCTCCTTAGCTGCTGAATTAAAGATTCATGATACGTTGTTTCCATCCGCAAAAGAAAGATGAATTATGACATTAGACTGAGTGGTCTCATTTTGCAATCCAAGCAATACTTGCGAAGTTTTTCATAGGCCGCTGCGCGCTAAAAGCCCAAGCTGCTCATACGAATCCAAATGTGATTCATCATCGTCATCATCATCATCTAAGCCTCATTCTACTTAATTGGAGTCGGCTACATGAATTCTGTTTTGCCATTCGACTCTATGAAGGGCTAGACCTTCGTTTAGATCACAAGTCATCAAGTCTTTTAGATCGTAAGTCATCAAGTCTTTTCTTACTATCGCCATCCACGTCCTTTTGGGCCTTCCCCTCGTCCTTTTAGAGCTTTCAACTTGTACTAACTCACTCCTTCTAACCGGCACGGTTATTGGTCTCTACTGCAGATGAACAAACCATCTGAGTTTGCTTTCCCTCATCTTATTACCTATTGGTATTACTACTAAGTTTCCTCTAACGCATTCATTTCTAATTCTATTGTTCCTCGTTTTGCCACTCATCCATCTCAACTTCCTCATTTTAGCTACACATCCTATGAACATGCCGTCCTTTAACCGCCCAAAATTCTATCCATAAAGCATGGCTGGTCTTACAGCTATCCTATAAAATTCCCTTTCATTTTGAGTGGTACACATGATTGCATAAAACTCTAGAGGCACATTTCCATTTCCTCCACCCAGCTTGAATTTTATCAGCAAAATCCTTGTCAATCTCTCCACTCTCATGAATTATTGACCCAAGGTATTGAAAGCGGTCATTTTGGGGAACTTCTTGGTAAGCAATCGTAACTAATTTCTTATTTTCACTCCTATTGTTACTAAAATTGCACTCCATAATTCTGTTTTAGTCCGGCTAATTTTAAATTCTTTATATTCTAGAGCATCCCTCCATAAATCTAGCTTCATGTTGACGACCTCCCTCATCTTGTCAATCAGAACGATATTATCTGCAAACAACATACACCGTGGGATCTCTTCCTACAAATGCCTTTTTAACTCATCCATAATCAATGCGAATAGGTGCGGGCTTGATGTTGGCCCCTGATGTAAGCATACAGTGATAGGGAACTTGCTCGTCTTTCCACTAGGACAATGTGATTCAAGGGAAAATTTCTTATCTATTTCACCATTGACTCATGGAATGCGTCACTTCAATGTTACTTGAGAAGCCTGAACCTTGAATGTAGAAGTGAACGCAATTCATCACCATTGTTTGCAGTATTGATAATATTGGCCGATATATCGGTCGATATTATCGGTATCGTTGGCCGCCGATAAATATCGGCCCAGTAATAACATAACAAATTCCTAATTCCTTGGTATCGCACGATATATCGTGCGATATCGATAATATCGCACTATGTATCGATATCGCACGATATATCGTCAAAATATCGTGATTTTTTCTGTTTACGATTCCAGATATTGTCGATATCCTGGATGATATCGTCCAGGTATTGGTCAGAGACGCCGGAATGTTTTTAAACTTGGTTTTTTTTTTGTTTTTTGGAGAAAAACTTGGGGAGGCTTATTTTTTCTCAATTTTCTCCTATTTTACTATATCGGTCAGACGCACAAGAGTCCCCCATTTTGTAGAAAAAAATGATTTTTTGTTCGATTTTCTTCTAGTTTCTCCTCCCGCGTTCCAACTCTGCGTAGGGGTCATAGTTTGTTGAGTCCAGTTAGCTATTTTCTAGATTTTATTGAGTCCTCATATAGATCTAGGCCATATAGGATAGCTAGCATTGCGTTGAACTAGGATAGTCAAAACTGCATTTGGAGGATACTCATTCAGTTGTATCATCCATAGGTATATTTCTCAACTCTCTTGCTTGTTTTACTTTGTCAATGCATTGGTTGTGTTTACATTAGTGTCTTGTTACATTTGTATATCTTATGGAATCAATTTAAACAATAGTTGCATCAGTTCAGTCAGATAGCGCATAGCTTAGGATCCTTTTACAAAGGAACTCCATTACGTGGACTTTTTTTTTTTTTTACATATTATGATTAAAATGTGTGTATTGAGGTCCATTTTAATAATCCCTGAAGTTTCATTGAAAAATTCAATCAATTTCCCAATGTTTCCCCATGTTTCCCAAAAAGTACGATACATTCCGCGATACAACCGATATTTCCCACCGATACGCAATATGTATTTGTATCCCAAGGGTGCGAAACGTAACGCGAAACCGATACTGCGAACACTGTTCATCACCATCATCATCTTAGCCTTTCTCACAACAATTCGGGGTCATCTTTTAAATGCTTTGATTGGCAAAAGTTTTATGGTTGGCTCCCACCAGCATCAACTTCCTCTGACCCGGGTGCAGGAAGCTTCCATGGGAGAAGCTCACATAATGAACCAATAAATGCCTTGTAATGAAACTAGAAGAAGGTGATGCTAGGCTGGAGCTCTCTGGTTGTAGAGATCCAATTATACCAATCACTGCATCTTGACGTGGAAGCTTATCTGAAGTGTATTCCCCACTTCTTTATATAGAGGAGAAATTGGTAGTATGAACTACCACAAACTATGTAGGGCAAGATCTTGGCACTTCAGCACAATAGTAATAAAATCAGCTCGTCTAGATTGCTACATCATGGACATTTTATGTTATTAACATGTACAAACATGTATTTTTTAAACGAACAATGATCAAGTGTTCTACAAGTTTTCCTTTTGAGTGCTCTCTTTTAATATCCCAACTCATCTAAAAAGAGGAAACCAATCCCCCAACACACCTTGTATAAAAGGTTCCTCTATGCACACTGCTTTTGGGGCATCTTCCATTCAACTAATAATCCTACGAACTTCCTATTTAAGCAGCTATCATTAAAAGGATGCCTTAAAACACTCTATTGGTGTCTAGTTCCCTAAAACTACCCCACCACTTACCAAATAAACGTCGCTTCTAAACCAAAATTTTAGACACTTATGGCAGAAACCCAAAATTGAACTTATTAAAGCCTACTAAAAACCTATTGCTAAAGCCCATTTAGATTCTAGTAACCTAAATGTTGTGGGGCTCATTAAACGGGATCTCTGCTCATAACACATGCACCGACTCATGCATTAAGGCTTAAAAAGCTCCCAGAATAAATAAATAAGGGAAAAAAAAAGTGACCGACTAAACAAATTAAGCCTTAAGGACTTAATGCATAATTGTGTGTATGTATGTATGGTCCACCAAGAAACTCTAGACCTATGGATCTTCAAAGGTATGGGCTAAGTCCATGCTGGACTGTGTCATTCATGATGCTTATAAGTTTTCTTATTCTTTTGGTTGCCTTCCGCTGCAGTGATTGCTAGATTATTTGCTATTATTCTTTGCTTGCATCCTTCCAAACTCAATTTAGCATGTAGCTGAGGTACATCCATACATGTATATAGATCATGTCATGGCAGAAGAAATCATATGAATATTGCCATTTTTTTTAATGTGGCTGTCTCTGAAGTCTGAGCATGATGCTTGCTTTTTTCTGTGGCAGGGCTACAGGAATGCAACAGCATCAGAGACGTAAGTTTTGGATGCTTTATCTGCTTATTTGTTGCTTAGGAATGTATTGCATCACTTCTATATTTGTGGCTTAGGCTTTGGACGTTGAAATATGAATCTCTTTTAGATGTTCGACTAATGATTTGAAGAACAAAAAATATAGAAGTTGATGAACTAGCAGCACAGAGTGCATGAGTCATGCAGAGTCCTAATCCTTCACTATACTTTTCTATGATAACTTGGAAATAATTATTTAACTCCCTTTACAATGTTTCAAATAGATGACATTGTAGTAAATTTTTATTAAACTGATGGAGGACTGTAATATCTATCTGCCTGTAAAGAAGCTGGGGGTAACCGATCATTATTCGGGCACAACAAGAGAGGATTTTTGGGGTGCAATTATGCTGGGTTTTAACAGCAATTGGAACTTGGAAGTTGGTGGCAAGAGACTGGCCAGTAGGTAAAATACCAATTATAATTGTGAAGGCACATCTGAAAGGTCGTCAAGCTTAATTTTGGTATTTTGATGGGCGTTCTTTCGGCCTTTGTGGCCATGCGGTACAGTTGAAGTGGTTTGTTGTGGCAAGGGTTTGATTAAAATTGGTCTTTCCTGATCCCATCATGTTGAAGATTTGCCAAAGCTACAAAAAAGAGAAAAGAAAAAAAGAAGATCAAGCTAGGGCGGAAGCTTGTTTTGAACAACTTCAATACCATGGACGTTGAGGAAGAGTTTGGATCTGTGGATTTCAGTGAACATCATTGAAGATGTTTTGTATTGTAACTTTCTATCACATCTTGTGAGGCTTATGAAATAGCAGACACTCTATTTGGGAAGGTATATCTAGATAATATCACTGTATTGGGAATCTCTACCACTCTTTTCTTTCATTATAATGATAAATTGTGTCATTTTTATAGGAGTTTTGGCATAAAACTTTTTGAAATTAATTCTAATAATGTATTGGGGTTGACTTCGCATCTAGATCTCCAAAAGGCACAAACCAAGGATATTGATACATTGGCGATACAAGCGACAACTGGAATTTACACAGTTGAAAATATTGGCGATATCGATACACCGGTGATATTTACCGATATAGTGCTGATACCTGGAATTTCTGATATTACCAGTGTTATTTATATTGCTATTAGTGTTATCTGTGTCACCAAGTTGGAGATACAAATAATATCAGGGATATTATCGTAATATCAGAGATACTTTGAACAATGGAGTCACCTAATAACACCCGTATGCGGGCCACTATTATAACATAAAAAAGTGTGTCAAGGGCCATAACACTAGAATCATGAAGTCCTTCCATGACCTCAGGTCTAAGGATTAGTCGAAGCCAATGCATGATTAAGTCAATCCAATCCAAGCATGATGAGCATCTTAGTTAAGAGACTTGATGTGATTCTCCAATGTGAATGTCCAATTGAGCCCAATATTCAACACGATTTGATCCCTGTTATTATATGCGATTCAAATTCAACAATGATTTTGAAAACACTGCACGTTTCTAACAATTTTTAAAGAAAAAGAACCTGCTGCCACACCCTTTATTTCTTTTGTTCTTTTAACAGTAACACAAGCTGGAAGTACATATTTTGAAGTTAAAGCTGTAGTTGTGGAACCATTATTCATGCATAGGTTAGTATTGAGTTTGGACTCCAGTTCATGACCCCTCTCTAGTCTTGTTTTGCATCTCAATGGAGTTGTAATAACAGTTCTTGAGCTGCAACTGCATTCAGTTTCATTTCTGACTTTCTACTGAGATAAAAGTATCATTCATTTTGATATTTGTTGTTATTTTATCATGTGTCTGTGGTACAGAAAAGATTCATATTCCTTTCTTAAATACTGTCCCTGTTCATTTCAGGCTTGCAGCTGATTGGCCTCCAACAATGCAAATAGTTCGCCTTATATCTCAGGATCACATGAATAACAAGTACTTTCTGATATTTCTCTTTAGTATTTATCCAAAATGGATTATTCTGTCTGTATGCATGTACCATTCTTTTGCTATAACTCGACCATGTTTTTTCACTCTTTGATTTTCTGAACATTTTTCCTTTAATTTTAATGTCAGGCAATATGTTGGCAAGGCAGATTTCTTAGTTTTCCGGGCACTAAATCAGCACGGTTTTCTTGGACAACTACAAGAAAAGAAACTTGTGAGTCATGTGGAGTTTCAGCTGTTACTTAGTTTTGTTGACGTGTTTATTTGGACTGCCTGTATTGTATCTGTCTTTCATTGGCTAGTTTCTGTTCCTAAATGGTTCACGTTAGTTAGAATATTTGTGTGGCCAAACCTTCAAATAAGATCTCTTGTTTCTGCCAGCAGTATTCTGAACTCGATATTAGTAAAATGGGTGCAATCGGATGAGCAGAAAAATCTTTTAGCACCCTAAAGGTAAGAAAAGTGCGGGAAAATGGACTTGGACTGTTTGAGTCTTATCATTAGCATTCCTGCAAGTTGTGTTCCTTTGCGAGTTGTGACTGAAGTCCTAAGATCTGTGCACACCTTATCAAGACCAGTGCTGGGACCTTTTAAGATGTGAAAGGGTTGAATTTGACAATAGATAGAATGTCACTCACCATGTTAATTGTTCATAAGACAGTAAATAGACACTCTTTTTTCTTCAAAAAAATAAAAATAAAAATTTGTTAATTGGTTCATAAGACAGTGAGTAGACTCTTCTTATTTTAGTATCCTATCTCCTTGAGTAGTTGGAACTCAGAAGTCTTGCGATGTATCGTAATCACAAATAGAATAGAGCTCTTTATAGAAAGAAGACAAAGTGGTCTCCCGGCAATACTCACATGTGAATCAGGTAGCTATGTAACATGTTCTGATCAGGAAATTCATACATGCAAACATTTTGGAGTGTTTTTCATGGACTTTGAAGATTGCTATTTGAGTGTCCTTCTTCCCAAGGAACTGCACGTGCAATTGTGTTCTCTTGATTACCGTGTCCTTGACAGTCTGCTGAGTAAGTACTTGAGACCATATGTAGTGCTGAATGTGTCTTTTCTTTTGGTTCAGTGTGCGGTTATCCAATTGCCTTCACAGACTTTGTTGCTTTCCGTTTCCGACAAGGCCAGCCGCTTGATTGGCATGCTTTTCCCTGGGGTGAGTTATAGAGTAATTCAATATTATGGCCATTTACTGCTAAACAGTCCTTTCTTTCTTGCATTATTACTAAAGTTAAGTTTATCCATCGACAAGGATATGGTTGTCTTCAAACCACAAATGTCAAGCCAGCAGCAGCAGCAGCAGCAGCAGCAACTGCAGCAGCAGCAGCAACAACAGCAGCAGCAACAACAGCAGCTGCAACAGCAACAACAGCAGCTGCAACAGCAACAGTCCCAGCAGCACCAGCAGCAGCAAATGGTTGGTGCAGGCATGAGTCAGACATTTGTTCAAGGTCCGGGCAGGCCGCAGATGATGTCTCAGGGGCAAGTATCTTCCCAGGGACCACCAAACATGACAGGAGGTGGATTTCTATCTTAATGGCTCACGGTGCGTCGTGCAATCAGTTGGAGTACTCAACCATTTCTAAAACACCCTGAGCATATCACAAATTTAGTCGTTTTAATATCATAATTTTAAGTGTTTAACATGTCAATTCCTTCTTATCTTTCCTTATTTTGACAAGTATCCTGGTTGAACTGCGACATCAGTGTTGCAAGTCTGTACCTTAGAAGACTTTGAAACTAATCTCACACATGTAAATATGATTAGACTAGGATCCCAATTTGAGATGAAAAATCAAAGAAGCTTGGAATAGTTAGATTGTGTTGCATTTCAAGTACAAATTCCAAAAAATTAAGATTTCAATGCAAACAGTTAAACCTATTTAAATTTGGCTTTTTATGGTCTCCAGCTGGACAGTGCTGCAGGCTATGATGCTTACTCTCACTTGGTACGTTTCCAGTTTGAGACTTGCTGTTTGGATTGGTGGAGATAAAAAAATGACTGAGGAAATGAAATTGATTTCCTCAGATGTGACGGTTTCCCGAGGACTTGAGTAAATGGATTTATTTTTCCTCAGATTTTCTCAGATTTCGTCTATAAAAGATCATTTAATTCCCACATTGAGACCTAAAGAAAACGAAACCTTTTCCTTTCCACATTTTTTCCTTAGGTGTGATGTTTTCCTTTTCTCCTCTACTTTTTTTAGTTCGGGCAATCTGAACAGGCAGTGGCATCTAACGAGGCAAGACCTCAAAGTGTGTGTGGGTTTTGCCATGGGAAGGTTAGCAATGTCCCCAAAGGTTTTAATTGGCACCTGAGATTCCAATTATCAATCTGGACCGTTCATTCAATAGTACCATTGGGAGTAAGCCATAGTGCAAGAATTATATTGCTTGGATGATTCTAATCCTATGAATGAAGCCAATTTGTTCCAACCATCTATTTTTTACAAGCCACATTGCATTGTTGGATTCATCAAATCACAGTGCTACTTTGAAATCAGAAGCAATACAAAGTGGGTCATATCAGATGGTTCGAGATGATGATTTGACTTATTTTGTTTCTTTGCTCAATCTTGGTTGTCCATTTTCTATGCTATTGATGGGATGCTGAAGATCACTTGATTGACATGATTTTTGCTCCATGGGTTGTCCTAATTGCATGGAAGATTGGTGGAGAAGGTATGGTTATGGGAAAACGGCTCTATGAGGTTGACTTTATGGAAGTTTCCATGAGGTTGAGCTCGGTGGGGCCAATCCATGACTTAAGTGGGCCACACCGTAGACAATAGTTGAGAGTGGATGCCACTCATTGAAACCTTTCTGATTGTTCATACAGGGCCCATTGAGATGTTTGGACATCTAAACCATCCATTGTGTCTCACTTGGATGAGGTGTCACATCAAGTTTCAAGTCATTCTAAAACTCAGGTGATCCCTCATCGAGTGCTTTTTAGATGTTTTAGGCATGTATTTTAATGATTTCAAGTTTTGTGGCTCAATTGGGTTTTAAATACGGCTAATTTTGGTACATCCCATGACTTATAGGGGACCCACCAAATGCACTGTGCAAATGCAAATGTCCAATACATCACGGTGGGGCCCATAGAGCTTGACCCCATGGGAAGTTCCACAACCTTGACCTCATAGAACCTTTTCCATGTATATATAGCAATGTCTCCCAAACTTTTTGAATGCCACGTGGGATGGCCAATCATCAATTGTGATAAGTACATAATACCTTCAGGATGATTGGAGGACTTTTCAAATGGATTCGAATTGTCTCATGTGGACACCATTTAACTTTTTAAAAGTGGGCCTAAAGTTTATGATGACGTTTGCAAATCATTTAATTTCATTTTCCTAGCATCATGTGATCTTACAAAGATAACCATGTTTCTCTCGTTGTAAGTTGAATTGGGGCAATCTTGGGCTTGTTGGAAATATAATTCAACGGGCTTTTAAATATGATTGTAATCATCTCATTTGGGCTCCATTTAATCATTCAAAACTAGGCCCAAAATTCATGATAGTGTTGGCATTCATTGTCAACATGCATAGTCTTATGAAAATGGTCATAATTCTCTTATTACAAGTCAAAACATGTGACCATGGGTTTTTTGAAAAGATAATTTTAGGAAGCTTTCAAATAGCATAAAAGTTACCTCATTTGGATAACCATTTGACCTTTCAAAATTAGGCTCAAAGTTCAACTTTTTAAGGGTCCTATCTTCTAGAATTTTTTAAGGGTCCTATCTTCTAAAAGTGAAATTTGCCATTTTTTTTTTCTAACTCATTTTCTTCTCAAACAATCTTAGAGCTAAATTTCTTATGTAATTGTTTTACTAAAGAGAGCATTCAAAAAGTACAGAAGATCACCAGTGTGAATGATGTTTTAGGACAACTGTCGACTCTCAATGATCATGAAGATTTTAACGGGTGTCCACTCTCAACTGTCGTATGTAGTGTGTCCTGCCTAAGTGAATTGGCCTAAGTTTTAGGCCCATAGCCCACCATGGAAGGGTGCATTTGATTGATGGATTGATAGGGTGGATGTCCAACATAGATTACAACAGGGCCATCATGGTGTGAGGCCCATCATGGTGTTTTTACAACATTCAACATTCAACCTGTCTAGCAAGGTAGTCCCACTTTAAAAATGGAATGCTCCAAAAATCAGTTTGATTCTACTATCAAGCGGGCTACACTATAAAAAGCAATGGATAACGATATGAAAACCATGAATGTGTCCCATCTAATGGTTAGATTGACTTGATTTTGGGGAATCACATTTTCATTGGGGGGTACAATGGTGGAAGTGCAGGATAGCATATAAACACTTACGATTGGGCCCACACGCCAACTGGTTGGTCGTGCAAGTACTTGTCAGTAAGTATTTCTCCAATAAACAAAAGATTTGTGCAAGCGGAGGCGGGTGGATGGCCCCACCACGATCTGTAGTGTGAAATCCATTCCAGGCATGAATGTTTTATTCATGCCGTCTATCCATATAAGTCCTTTATCTACCCATGTTAGGCCCAAATATCAAACCCATGCATTGATTCAGGTTCTCCTGTGGCTTTGCGGGCGGAAGACTGTAAGTCTGTTACTATGTGTGAGGATATTTACGGCAGCATCAGTATGAAATTTTGATTTTACCAAATAATGAAAGAGCTTTGGGGAAAGAGAATTACCAAAATGCCCTTGATTAGTTTTCTATTTTTAAAGCAATAAAATTGGAATAATAGGGCCACGTGCATAATGTTCAATCAAAACAAAACAAGAAAAAAAAAAAAAAAAAAAAGGCTGATGGAATCACTGGATGGGCTACATACAGGTGAATTTGTATTTTTTTCTTTTAAGTGGTGAAAGTTAATTTCATGGTGGGCCCACTTGTTGATTGGATCAGCCATGTTTTCTATTAATCTTTTCATCATATCGGTTGGGATACTGATTGGGTATTGCCCTTGCCTGCACCGGGAGCGGATTAGGTGAGACCCCGGATCCACCGAGGTGGTTGGTACCCCTGACTGTAGGGCGCACTGTATGTGACTACCTCCACTCCCTGCAGCCTTACTGATAGCTCAGTTTAGGGCATGATACAAAAGTGTAGTAGTTCCAAATCCTAGATGAGCTATAGTACAGAAAACAGTGGTGATTGGCTATTAAAAACTTTTTGTGGGCCACAAAAGCTTTCGATCAAGATGATATATGCGTGGTTTCTTCATCTAGGTGTTTGTGACCTTATCAACAGGTTGGATGGCAAATAAACATTCGGGTGGAATCTAGGAAGTTTTTAATGGTGGGGATTCAATCACAACTGTTTCCTGTGGTGTGGTCGACCTAATACTTACGTCAGATCCATTTTTTTGGACTATAACCTAATGCGAGCTTTATAACCTAATGTGAGCTTTAAAAATGCTTGGATGGTGTGGATTTAAGTAACATACGTCACTATGAGCCCCACAGTCAGTACTTCCATCCACCTCGGTGGATCCGGCGTCTCACCTAATCCGCTCTCGCCTGAATCTTCACTATAATAGCCCTGAAGTGTGGCTATTTTTACTAAAAGTCTAACTTCTCATTTAGTTCAAAAATTAAACTTTGTAGTAAAATTAGCCACACCTCAGGGCTATTGCAGTAAAAATCCGCTCCCGCTTGTACATTTGTACGTTGGGTGTGTGACCGGGGGCGCGGATCGGCAAGTCCCATTGGAACTAGGGTAAGCGGTAGTTTCAAATCTCTGCGGGCCCACCATGACATATTTGTTTTATCCACTCCGTCCATACATTTATCCATCTGAATTTAATGAATAAACCTCAAAACCAGACAGATCCAAATCTCAAGTGGACCACACCAAAGGAAAACAGTAGGGATTGACGCTCGGTGTTAGAAATTTTTTTTGGGGCCACGGAAGTTTAGTATCAAGCTGAAATTTGTTTTTTCCCTTCATCTATGTCTATTTGACCTTATCAACATGTTGGATTGAAAATAAACATTACAGTGGGCCCTAGGAAGATTTTAATGGTGGACGTTCAATCTCCACTGTTTTCCTGTGGTGTGGTCCACCTGAGATTTGGATTTATCTGATTTTTAGGTTTATTCTTTAAAATCAGATGGATAAATGGATGGACGGAGTGGATTAAACAAATATGTCATGGTGGGGCCACATGCTAGTTCCACAGGGACTCGCCGATCCGCGCCCGTGACCGGGGCCACACGTAATACGCTCACTTATAAGAAAGGGCGCGGCAGCAGAGAGAGTGAGAGAGAGGCCATTCCATTTCCACTCCGTTCCATTCCATTCCCTGGTTCGTTTCTAAAACCCAAAATCTCAAGTTTCTAGTCTTCTTTGAATCGATCGAAGGGGCTCTCTTCTCTCTCTCTTCTCTTGCCTTCCACTACAGCAAGTCTTCTTTAAGCTCTGTTAACCATGGAAACGAAGGGTTCCTCAGGAAAGTCTAGGTCCGTCGCAACGAAAGAGGTTCCATCAAATCTCGTGGGCCGGATAGTTGAGAAGGGTTTTTCTTCCACAACCAAACCCTCCCCTACCTCTCTCCCCAAACCCACCGTCATCCCTTTTCCCATCGCTCGCCACCGCTCCCACGGCCCGGTATCCTTCTCGCTCTCCCTCTCACCTTCTAGTTAATTAAAAGCTTATAAATTTGATTTTTTTAATCGGCTGAGATGGCCGCGTTTGGATGCACGAGTGAATTGAGTTACAAGATGAACAAGGAATCGTCAATGTTTCCAAGTTTGAATGCAATTTGAAAATTATGTAATTGCAATTTCGAACCTACATTAAGCACATACAACGCAATTTGGTCATTATTTCTGCTTTGTTTATTATACTGACAAATGCAATCCGTTTCAATAGTGCATCCAAATGGACCCTTTTGATAGTTTTCTTATTACTGATTACTCGGAGTTTAATTCTTTCACAGCATTGGGCTCCGTTGAGCTCCGAAACGGTGGATGGCAAGGTTGATGGTGAAGACGTAGATTACACTGACTTTGTTCCTGTAGCAGCCTCTGCGAATCGCATACAGAGGAAACCAAAGAAAGATTTGGATTTCAGCAAGTGGAAAGAATTAGTTCCAGAAGATTCTTTGCCTGTAAAGCAAGAGAAGAAATTTGACAATTTGGGTCCTGTGGGTTCTGAGGAAGGATGGGAAGCAACTCCAAATGCATCTTTAGCTAACACTGATACTTTATATAGCCATGAAAAGCTGAATCCAGTGCCGCGTAAGGAGTCTGGTGTTGACCTGGATAAAAATGAAGATCTAGTGGTTTGCAATTCAGGAATTGGAGTTCCAGATTCGGCTGCTCGTATGGAGCAGAATCGCCTGGATTCCTTACCTGTTCAGGGGTCTCCTGAGGATGATAGGTACTAGATTTCAGGGTGCCAGACCTGATGTATTTGAAGATAGCGAACTGGGTTCTTCATCCGCCATGAATGACATCGATGCTGAAAACCGTGCCCTCTTACAGAAGATGTCACCTGATGAGATTGCAGAAGCACAGGCTGAGATAATGGGGAGAATGAAACCTGGAATATTAGAAATGTTAAAGAAGCGTGGACAAGATAAATCGAGGAAGCAAAAAGTTGTCACATCGGATCCAGTTGTTGAACACCCTTCTGGTGCTGAACATGATGGAAGCCGCTCATGTCAAGAATCAAAAAGTGTGCAACTCAATGAAGGTGCTAAGGCTTCCAATGCAGTCGATACAGCACCTACTAAGAGTGTGGGCAACGGGCTTGATTATGGCAGTTTGCTAAAACCCCCTGGTGTTGCTTATAGCAGCTCGTGGAATCTTTGGACCGATAGAGTTGAGAAAGCCAGCAAATTGAGGTTTTCCTTGGACGGGTCTGTTGTGGAAATTGATCCTCTCCAAGCTCCTGCGAGTGGTAATTCAATATATCAGGAATAGCAGTTACCTGGTTGAATCATTAATAGCATTTTCAACACTTATTTTCTGTTTTGTTGTTCTCAGTTTATATATCTTAGTATAGATATCAGTCTATCCCTAATCTTAATATGAATCAAGTTGACAGCATTCCAATTCCTCACCAGTCCAGTGTTGAACAGTTAAACTCAGATAACGTAAAATGTTTCAACAAAATTGAAATTATAGTGAAGTATTGGGGGCATATATTACACTTTATGAAAGAAAACATACATGAATAGAACTTGTATGATTGCATTCTAGGTACTGGACATCTGGAATCTTGCAGCATATCTCTAGTGTGGACAACTGTAAAATATTTGCAAATTGTGGTAGCTTTCAGATGTGCTTGAGTGGGAACGCCTAAGGGTTTTTCATGTTCTGTTGCCTACATCAACATGAGTGCCAATGTTTCTGAGTTAAATTCTGACAATGCCTTTTCAATTGTAGAATTAAAGAATGGTCCTTATCAACTTAGAAGTTCACAAAATCTATAGAGGAATAGAAATGTCATCTCTGTTTGTTGCGCTAAAACTTGACTTTTTTTTTTTTTTTTTGAAAGGTGAATCTTTATTTTGTTAGTCATGCAACGCACCCACCCTGTTAGTTTCGCAACGCATCCACCCGGTCAGTCACACAATGCATCCACTGGTGCAGTTAGTATGTCTTGAACCCGAGACCTGCTGTTTGAAACGCCAAAGTGTCAACCAGCTAGGCTGACAGGCTCTTGACAAAACTTGGCTTTTTCAGTGCCTAGATTCTCTCCATAGTTCTTTTATCATGTCATTGTGGTATTGGAGGACAAACAATTCCATATGTTGCATTTTAACATGATTTCTTTTTGCATGCTAATGGTTGTAGTTGCAGATTTGCCTATTTATTGTGATATGTATCAATTCAGATGAGAAATTTGATTTTTTTTTCTTTTCTTCTTCTAATCTCGTCTATTATCACTGTTGAGTGTTGATCATTGTAGAAATTAATAGCATCCATGGCTTTTTTTTCCCAATATGACTGTGATCAGCTTTTATTCCTTTTCATCTTTAGGCAATATTCCTGATGGTAGTCAATACAACGTTGAGAATGTAGCTGAACGTGACTTCTTGCGAACTGAAGGGGACCCTGGTGCTGTGGGATACACAATCCAAGAGGCAGTAGCACTTGTTAGAAGCATGGTCAGTTCGACTCCTTATGCTGATTATGATAATTTTATCGCTCTCACAGCCTAGTCCAGTCACCATCACCTAAGGATCGTAGTCCACTGTCCATAACTAGTATCAATGATCTTCCATCACTGTTAACTGGGACAAAAAGAACTTTCAAAGTCCTCTAAGCCTGAGTCGACTTCATCCCAAAGAAACTTCTTATGCACCAAATGCATTTCTTATCCTGACCATTTCCACTCCGTCTACTTTGGTGCACCCTTATTAAGGTTTGTAGTAATCCTTTTGCTATCCATCATACGATTCTGTTATTTTTTGTTTTCTCATGTGGTTTCAGGTTCCAGGACAAAGAGCCCTTGCATTACAGCTCCTTGCTTCTGTGCTTGATAAGGCTTTATGTAACTTGCAACAGTCTGATATTGGCTTTAACGTGACAGATGCTAATTGTATAGACAAGTCTGTTGATTGGCAGGCTGTTTGGGCTTTTGCCCTTGGTCCAGAACCCGAGCTTGTTTTGTCATTGAGGTAAATTTTGAGCAGCTGTTTATTTTTGCCAACTGGCACCATTTTAAAGTAACTGTTTTATTTTGAAGTTCAAGCTGATATGCATTTCAAAGAGATTGGTCAGTTACCAGATGCCAACTACCCAGAACACCTCTTGAAGCATTGTAATCACTAGTTAGTTTAATCTAGATATCCTGCTTGTAGTGAGGTTATCTAACCTTCTAGAAAATTTTGACCAGATACAATTGCCTTATTCAATTGGATAAAATAACTAGAAAGTTGAACTGCATGCAAATCCAAGACTTGATTGGATATTGAGGAAGAATTTTCCTGTTAAACTATGGGAGTTGTTTGAGGCTTTCCGGTTGGTTCATATTTTCATGAAACACTCCCCTGAAGCAGCCTCTGGCTTGCACATGAGCAAATTTCTTTTTTATAATTATTGACATTGCAGAGGCTATCCTTGTCCTGACTCATATCTCGAAGGCTATCTAGGTTGCCTAAGGCCAAGCTCTAAGATGGCTACTAATACTAGTTTCATCTGTGGCCAAATTTCAGTATTGCAAGTTAAAGTGGAGGCATACCTCTTATTTATAGCAATGCCATATTATATTTATTAGACTTGGGATCCTTGAACTGCTAACCAGTTTTTGCCAGCTAGTTTTTCAACGATGCATGAGGGGTATTAGAATCCTAAGTGGGAGTCGGCCACAAACCATGAGAGTTGGATTATCATCCTCTACTCAATAATCGCTAGCTTTCACTTTAAATTGCAAGATATCAATCTTGATATTTAATTAATGACACTTTGTGATCTCATTAATTTGTGTCATGATTGATTTATGGATGAGATACTGATTTCAAAGAAACTTTATACTTAGTTTTATCATAGCAAATTCACTTTTACTAATAATTCAGATATTTTTTGTGCAGTCCAAAGCTTTCTAACAATATCAAGTAGACAGTGAACTTTGTTTGCTTTGGGATGGACATTGGGACCCGGGAATACCATAGGATTCACACAATATTGGGGTGGAGAAAATGGGCTGGTGTATTTTAGGCACTTGTCACATTCAAATGAGATGGAGAATATTGAAATTCTGTATGTTTATTTATTTATTTATTCCAGTAGGTGTACTTTTGTTGTTTTCGAGAAGTCATAGATCAGGTCTTTTGTCCACATGGTACTTAGAGCTTTTTTATTTAAAGCAATTTCTGAAAGCCATTGGTAAGTTTGAGTTTGATTAGGTAGTTTTTACTGGATTTTCTCATCCTTTCGCCCGCTTCTGTAGTTGTATTCGGGCACCTTAAAAGGTTGTTATTCGGTTGTTTATATGATTTATTGGTAGAAATTAGATGCTATATGTTTCCTATTTTGGTTTCGAAACCCTAATCACAAGTTTTCTTAGTGCTGGTTTCCAAAAAAGTAGAAAGTTCAAGGGATGAGTTAAAAGTCTTCCCGAGGGAAATTTACAAGTCTTGTAAGTATTCATGTTAGATTAAACGTATGGTCCAAATTGTTTAGGAGCTTTAGGGCTTGTTTGGCAGCTTTGTATTTGGCATGCATTGGAATCCAAATCACAATTACACTAGGATCGAAGTGATTTGGATTCTTCAGTTGTGTTTGGTAGTCTATAATTGAAATCCCGTGGAATTCAAAAATTGTGTTTGGCAACCCGGATTTTGGATAAAGAGGAATTTTGTAATATATTCATAGGAACCTAAATTTGGTAAAGTAAATAAATCTTTAATACCCCAAACTTGCATACATGTGTGTAACATTTTAGATAATCATCGTATAAGCCCATCGAAATATATTGTTGGCTAAAAATGAGGTAATTCCAAGCCTCAAGCGAGTCACAAAAGTGGGCCCACTGATTTAATCCCAGTGGGAATGACCTTGTAAAGGGTATGAATGGCATATAAACATCACAGTGGGTCCCCAGTAGGCTTCAATGGAGAGCGTTTCCATCCCATTGTTTCCGGTTGTGTGGCCCACTTGAGTTTTGGATTTGCCTCATTTTTGGGCTCATGTTTGGATACCTTTCAATTTTCAGTTTAACTGTCCTATAAATGTCCTCCAATCCAATTTGCAAATAATCAAATAAGCTGAATCCTTCATTCATGGTGCATTTGAACTACGACCCATAATTTGGACCATTTAATTTGACTCTTGGGCTGCGCATGCAATTTCTAAGGCTTGCGCATCATCCATCGCACTCTTCCAGTGCATCAAAGTTTTGCTCATGCAAGTGCATGTGTATGTACTCCGCCATTGTACCAAATGACCACCCTATAGTAGTTGCACAAGTCTCGCATATGTCAACATGCTTTTCTCTTCTTCCCTGCACAGATAGTAGTAGATCAATCGATCGAGAGAGTGCTGGCCTAACGAATATGATGGTGTTTTCAAATCGAACCGTTGGAGGATTCATGAGGAATTGAAAGAACTCTGGTTTGGAATCTCGACCTTTGCCCATGTTTTCAAAAGCACCCATAAGAGGGGATTTGGATTATAGTTAAATCCAAATCGCCCTAGATCCATGCTGCTAAACTCACAATTGTTGTGAAATCCTGTCAAATACCCTGGAATCCAGGCTGCCAATTTGCCAAACAACCTCTTAGGGTTTTGAGTGTTGTCAATTGTAACTTATAAATTTTATTTTTACAATGAAAGGGAGATGAGAAATTGATTTTTTTTTCTTTTCTTTTCTAAGGGAGATATTCTTGAAACTTTGATGATGAGCATGTTTCCAATAGAATTAGAGCTCCATAGAGAGCGTGGGGACATGCTTCTAGAGTGATTGTCGTATGGTAATTTAATAAGACAATTATTTGACTTGCAATGCTATATGGTGGAGTGTTGGGCAATTAGGAGGCAACATGAACGGAGGATGAGCATTTTAGAGATGAGCATATTGAGATGGACTTGCGGAAAGATTACTAAGGGGCCATCTGGTAGCGAGAAAAGTTGGAGCCCGGACTGCCTTGTTGAGGCTTACGGTGGTTACCAGTTAGGGAAGAAGTTGAGCGTTTGTTGAGAGATATCTTGGCTAGGATCCTGAGAAAATCGGGGACAACTTGTATCTCTTTTTGAGAGTTGGTTAAGTCCTTGTCTCTACAAGGAGTAGGTTACTAGCAAGCCCGGGCAACATTCTCTCCCTCTCTCCTTTTCCTTCCCTCCGTCTGCCCATGTGTGGTGACATTCGATTCATCAAATCACGTTTGAATCTTGATTTTAGGCCTGTTGATCAAATATCAGCTTGATTCACTGCTTGGGTGGGTCACTTGATGGGCAACAGTGGGGATTAAGAAACCCACCAAACACTGTTTTTGGGTCCATAAGATTGTCTAAATATTGAATTCAACCCGTTAATCAGGTTCCTCCCACCAAAATAATGGACGTGCCCACTATTTTGATGATTGAAAACTTAGATGGTCCACAACACTCGATTTTAAGGGGTTTGCCTGTGATTTTATATAATTTTTTCCCCCTATTCTATGGCTCAACTGAGTTTTCATTGGGCTGATTCTTGTTGTTTCTATGGTGGGTATGAAGGGAGAAGCCTAATGGACAGAGTGATTTCACTTTGATAGCCTGACAGGCCCCACAGAAATTTGCGTGTTTTGAAGGAGAAAACAAGACCTAGATAGGCTTCTACAAACAACAAACATGCTTGTTGTTGCACACCAGACAGGTTCCAACAAACAACAGACAGGTCTGACCTGGACATCATTGGCCTAGCTAATCAGGACCAGGATGGGCCCAGCCTAGACAGGCTATTGGGGCTTGAACTTTAACTGCTACCAAACGCTCTTTTAGTATATAATCAAGAATAAGGACATTCTAAGCAGCCTAAGGTGATTAAATGATGGGGTAGCCTGGATAGGAGAGTAAATGATGGAGAGCTATGTGCTGTGTAATCAAAGATGGCTCTGTTAAGGCCGAGCTTTGATAAGGTTGAAGGGCATGGAAGCTGGTGAGAAGAAGACCCAAAAGGACTTAGATTGAGGTGGCGAGAAGGGGCACAAAGGCTTGCACACTTTCTGAGAATAAGGTCTTTGGAGTGATTGGTGAAATTGGATTTTAAAGCTAAAATTAAATAGCTGGGACAATGCTATGGTGATCGTGATTCTCTGGACTTTGAGAAGTAGTTTATGAAAATCTGTTGGGTGTGATGCTATATACATATGCTGTCATGCTACTCATACAAGGTGTGATCCTTTGTATCTTGCCGGTGTGATGCCCACCAAAGCTGATTGAGATGGTTCCATGTTGTGCAATGAAGATCTAAGATGGGGTAAGGACGTCTTTGACTACAGTTGACAGCCCGAAAAGACAATGAAAAGGACTAAAAGAGCATGGATCAAGATGGTGAGAAGGGCATGATGGTAGCAATTATGTGATGCTAACCCTATGTGAGGTAGAACTTAGTTGTTTTTCTTTTTTTTGCTACACACATAGTATTCTTTGTGGATTATGTATGGGCCAAGATTGTGGGCTGATTGTGATCATCCAACAATCATAACCTGCATCAACTATCAATTTCTGTATGCAGTGCAAAATGGCAGGAATATGTCTACAAATGTGTTTATGGTCATTTAACTCAAGATGCTTCTAGTGTTTTTTAGTTCGTGTGGAAAGATCAACATTAGAGAGAATTCATAATTCCTGTCCCAGTTGATCTGTTGGCTCAAGCATTCCAATACTAGGGTTTAGTTGAAGCTTTCTTCTTCCTCGCTGATAGATATGAAGCTAAAAAGGTATGGAGTCACTTGGGAAAAGTACAAACAAACCTTCAAGAATTTCAATCCAAAATCACTTTCTTTAGGGTATGACTTGCCAAAAGCTAGGAAAGCAGTTTATACAACAAGAAGAAAATGAAAATATGAAACCTCTAAAGAGACTTGACCTCAATTGTGAAAAATTTGATTCTATGTTGTTTATATATTTTCTTGAAGTAGATGTTTGCTTCTCCTAGGATTAAACTTGTTCGTTAGAACTTAACTTTAATGAAGAATCCTTTTTTTTCACCGAACATTTCCTTTTTACCAGCCCTTGTATTGTACTTCTTAGAAGTTCTATCTCTGTCTTATGTGGTTTATTTATTTTTTGCATTTTAATCATTTAAGCCTGCTTACAGGATGTCTTTAGATGATAACCACATTTCTGTGGTTTTGGCTTGTATGAAAGTTATTCAGTGCATACTAAGCTGCGACGTGAATGACAACTTCTTCAATATTTCAGAGGTAGGATTGAAGTATTTCTGAGGCTCACTCTTGCTTCCATGTAATTTTGTCACTTGTAGTAAGTCTTTCATTGTTGAAATCTTAAACCTTATAGTGGTGAAGGTTTTCATATGACATGGCATGCATCTTCTGTTCCAGAAATTGACGACTTATGAGAGCGATATTTGCACTGCTCCTGTATTTCGAAGTAGACCGGAGATTGATGTTGGTTTCCTTAATGGTGGATTTTGGAAGTATGGTACAAAACCTTCAAACATACACCCGTTTGATGATGAGAATGTAGATGATGAGAATGAAGAAAAACATACTATTCAGGATGATGTCGTTGTGGCTGGACAAGATGTTGCCGCAGGTCTAGTTAGGATGGGAATACTTCCAAGGTTGTGCTATCTTTTGGAGGTGAACACTATATCTAGATCTCCCTCTTAATTCAATGTTAGATAGTGCCTTTTTTTTTTTCATCCAGAAGTTATTTGTTTCCATTCTGTTAATACTGGGGCTCATTTGTTCTGATATTTTATTGGTTTCTAGACATTATTCCTTTTCTTGAAGACATTTATAACTTATTATGTGTTTGGTCTGAGATCTTTGGGAAGCTACTATGCGCACCCATCCTTTTTGATGCACTTAACTTTTTTCTACTTTCGTTAGTACAATGGGATGGAGTTGTGATGTTGTATTACAGAAGTAAAAAAGAGCGTACCAATAAAAATGGGTGCAAATATCAGTTCCCTAATTCTGTTTTCAATCGTTGATTATGTGATGATCTTGCCCTTGGGAATGCTGTTGCTAAGACTGTGATGTATTCATGAGATTGAATATGAACTTATTGCATTTCTCAGGATAGATGCTCATTCTGTGTGCTTGTTTCTTCTTCTTCTAGAGAATTATTTTTCATGAACTATCAAGCACACTGTTTGCTTTGTTAAAAAATTCTGTTATACCATGATGTTTTATGGCATTTTTGACAGGCGATTTATGAATATCTTTTATTCTTTTATTTTTATTTTATTAATGTAAATGTTCTTCTCACCTTATCCAAGGAGGGGTAGGTACAGTTGAAGTTTTTGCCTCTCTAGCCTAAACTTGTGTTTACCAGTGTTTCTAATTGTTTCTTTCAGTGTCAATTCTTTCATCAAAAGCCATCCTACCTGAAGAAAAAAAAGCACCCATCAAGTTCCAGTTTGATCCGGCTTTAGATTCCAATACAGAGATAACCATAAATCAATCCCATAGATCTAGTTCTAATGCCATATCTTTGTGCAGAAAGAGAAAAAAGAGATTCATCTTCCCATTTGTCAGATATAGAGGGTTGTGGAATAAATTTCTAATTTCTTTTGTATTTCTTGTGTTTTTATTTATTGTTAAATAACTTCATTATTTATTGTCATGAATATCTCGGAGATTATGCTGATGCCAAGAGAAATTTTAATTTGTTATTAACCTTTTAAGTTGGTTGCTATCATTACAAATGCTAAAGAGTGTAAATTTACTCTGCCGAAAGTCAAGGACGAAAGCAACTAAACAATGCATTGTGCAGTGGAAATGTTAGAAATCTATAGCTGTTCATGTTTTTGCCAAAGATGCATATGATATCAATAATCGCATAGTTTAAAAATGCCTGAATATATATTCATCGTTTGTGACCTGGAAAGCTTGCAAAATTTCCAAGAGCAGTTCAGGATGCATGATAACTATTGATTTAGTAGGAGGGAAGTGCTCTGTTGTGTTTTAAATGGTTGCATTATTTCTTGTCAAATTTTAGTGCTTGTTGAATTGTTACAACTATTTTCTTGTGTGTTGATTTCTGTTTCTTCAGATGGACCCTATCATGGCTTTGGAAGAGCACATTGTTACTGTACTTATTGGACTAGCGAGGCATTCTCCATCATGTGCAAATGCTGTCATGAAATGCCCAAGGCTTGTACAAACTGTTATTAACCGGTCTACCAAGAAAGACACAATGGACATCCATTCTTCTATGATAAGATCTGTGATCCTTTTGAGGGTAAGAATTTAGTTCTCAATTAAGAAAGTAGTCTTATCTGTATTATTCATGTGGCATGAAGTTAGAAACAGATTTTTCTCTGGTACTTATGGAATTTACACTTAGATCATGTAATGTCTAATGTCTCTTATATTCTGCTAACCCCGCTTCAGTAATTTGTATCTGTGTTTAATGACTCCATATGAATTTTTGAGAGAATCCTTTTGTTCATATATTAGAAGTTCTTTCTATGTATCTGCCATCAATGCAATTTAAGATAATCCACACACCACTATTGTATGCATACTTCACTCAATACTGAAGTGATATGGCTGGATATGATAAGAAGCATGAAGGAGAATATGTGAAGAAGATTCTTCTTCTTAAAAAAAAAAAGAATATGTGAAGAAGAAATTAAACAAATACACGGGCTTAAACCAACTAGAACCCCACATTTTGTGGTTTTCTAGGTTCCTATTACAAAAACAAGAGAGACAACTTTCTTATTAACACATTGATCTATTTTCAAATAACAATGGTTTCATGTCTCATTATATTCAAACACATGCATGCCACGTGTGCGCACTCACACGCAAACACAGGAGGTAGGGAGGGAGCCATAAAGAAGAGTGCTAAACATAGTAGCTCCAATCCTTTCACTTTACTAATTCTTTTCCTATTTGATAGGTCATGTCATAATTTCTTTTAAAGCTGACCTCATTTGTAGAATCTTTTAACTAACCGAACGCTAACCTAGCCTAAAAGAGACTCCTAATAATAACTTTAGAATGTCCCCAACATTACATGTATAGATCCTTAGTGGCAATACTTAAAATTAACTACTAATAGCTTCAAAGTTGTCTAAAATAACTCCCAACTAAAGATGTATCTGATACTTGGACTCCTGATATAGCTTCCAGATAAAAAGAAAAAAAATAGCTGCCCATATAAGTTCCATGACCTAGTTGGTCTCAATACACATTGGACTTCCCATGGGTGCAACCCATTTAATAGCTAAGAACATGCAAAACCTTAACCTCTCGAGGTTAATCATAAGCTTTTAGGCTAATGCATGTTATGTGGGCACCCTAAAAAATATTCATGGTTTGTTTCAAGGGTCTGGAGTGGGGCCCACATTGGCCTACATCAAGAACAAATGAAGGGCGTTTTTTTTTTTTTTGAAGGATAAACTAAGGGCGTGTTTGGATTGTGGGAAAAGAAAAGAGAGGGAAAGTGTAATGATTAACCAATGATGGTGTCAAATAACCACTTTCTCTAAAAGCTCGAATTGTTAGAGGATGGCATATCAATGTATATCAAGGGACTTCAACACTCCCCTGCACGTGCGGGGTGGAACTCCGCACGGGAACATATTGGGCAAGGGTGGAGGGAACCCTAGGTGGAGGGATAATCACAACTCATCCCATAAACGGCCCCCCGTGGGAGAATATACTACCGGTGGCATATTTGCTACTTCTGGGATTTGAACACAAGACCTTCTGCTTTGATACCATGTCAAACAACCACTTTCTCTAAAAGCTCGAACTATTAGAGGATGGCGTATCAATGCATATCAAGGGACTTCAACATGATGGATGCCCATGGATTCCGTGTTTGTGTGACTTGTTTGGATAGCAAGTTGAAATCTCATTTTTGTGAGAGAATACTCATCTCGTAACTTGTGCTGGGGAAATTGACTATGGAAATATGTAATGATTGCTATGTGGAATCTACCATTTTCTTTGCTATCCAAACAACATAAAAATATCACATCAATGGAAAATATTTCCCATTTCCCTAGTTTTCCATGGTTCCAATCCTATCCAAACATGCCCTAAGGACAATCCAATTCCCCTCTATGTTTCTAAGAGCTTTGTGGTGCATGAGAGCTGTACACCATATAAGGCGTGCTGCTCATCCTCTATTCTTTTATTTATTTTTTTCCTGAATAACAGAACTTTTAGTAACAAAACTGGAAGTCCAAGTCAGGTGATTAATAGAGTGAGGGCATAGTTTCTTCTTGGGCTCTTGTTCTTAAGAAGTTACCGGGGTATGGGAAAGTTGATTTTAGGCGTGAGTGGAATGGTTTTCTGTTGTAATTTGGTAGTCTAGATGTTCTGTGTTGTAGGGGGCTGTTCCCTTTGCTTTGTTTCGGCTTCTCGTTTTAATAAGCTTCTATCAATACAAATCATTTCTTCTTTTTTTTTTTTTGGTTACAAATCTTCTGTCAGTTGAGCTGAAATGATCTTTGACTTCTGGATGATTGTTTTTATGATTTCTATCGGCACTTATTTACAATGGATGGTAATTTCATATTATTTTCGGCATTAACTAATTTATGGTTTACTTTTGTTTTTCTATTCCAGGGGTATGGGAAAGTTGATTTTAGGCGTGAGTAGAATGGTTTTCTGTTGTAATTTGGTAGTCTAGATGTTCCGTGTTGTAGGGGGCTGTTCCCTTTGCTTTTTTTTCGGCTTCTCGTTTTAATAAGCTCTTCTATCAATACAAATCATTTCTTCTTCTTCTTCTTTTTTTTTGTTACAAATCTTCTGTCAGTTGAGCTGAAATGATCTCTGACTTCTGGATGATTGTTTTTATGATTTCTATCGGCACTTATTTACACTGGATGGTAATTTCATATTATTTTCGGCATTAACTAATTTATGGTTTACTTTTGTTGTTCTATTCAGGTGTTGGCTCAATCTGACAAGAAAAATTGTGCAGACCTTATAAAGCATGGAATTTTCCAAGATACAATGTGGCATTTGTACAAATATGCATTTTCACTGGACCAGTGGATAAAATCTGGAAGGGAACATTGTAAATTAACTTCTGCCTTGATGGTTGAGCAACTGCGCTTCTGGAAGGTCTGCATACGGTATGGCTATTGCATATCTTATTTTCCTGATTTTTTCCCTGCAATGTGCTTATGGTTGAGTCCTCCTACATTCGACAAACTCATCGAGAGAAATGTCCTTGGAGAATATGCTTCCATTGCAAGGGAAGCGTACCTCACCCTGGAGGCCCTGGCCAAGCGATTACCATATCTTCATGCAGAAGCACAATTAAAAAAGCAAAGTACTGAGTTTGCAGATGAAAACACGGAGAGTTGGTCTTGGAGTCATGTACTTCCAATGGTTGATTTAGCTACGAAGTGGATATCCTTGAAGAGTAATCCGCATCTATCTTCGTTTCTCAATCAACACAAAGGGACTGCTAACTTTGTCATCGAAGATTCTTCCGCAAGCAGTTTGCTTTGGTTGATTTCAGCTGTAATGCACATGCTTTCCAGTATATTCGAAAGAATAGCTCCAGAGAATACTGATCAGCATGAAAGTAGTAGGCGTGTGCCATGGTTGCCGGAATTTGTACCGAAAGTTGGAATTGAAATTGTGAAAAGTGGATGGCTTAACTTTTCAGATGTAAGTTATGCAGAAGACGAAAAGTTTCCTACAGGAGGACGCTCTTTCGTTGAGGACCTTTGTCATTTGAGACACCATAACAATTATGAAACATCATTAGCTTCTTCATGTTGCCTTAATGGGCTAATCCAACTTCTCGTTTTAGTAGACAAATCCATCCAGATGGCTAAAAGTGAGAACAATACTCGATCATCTCAGGCACATTTCTTGCGAGAGGATAGAATAGTAGAGGACGGGATTGTTCTGCGGTCTCGAGCTGAATTGAGAAGTGTACTGATCATGTTCATGAATTTAGTCTCCTATGAGTGGCCTGATGTGCAGTCTGTAGAGATGTTTGGCAGAGGTGGCCCTGCCCCTGGAGTTGGACTTGGCTGGGGTGCCTCTGGTGGAGGGTTTTGGTCCTGGAACATTTTGCGGGCACAAATTGATGCGCATCTGCTTGTGCGTTTGCTTGAAATCTTCCCAATTATCCTTGAGAAAGATATGCCTACATCTGAAGACGTTAATTTTGCTTTGCGAAGAATTAGTTCTGCCCTTGGAGCATGTTTGGTTGCGGAACCGAGAGATAAAGAAATCGTGGAGAAGGCATTAGATATTTTGCTCCGGGAGCCTGTTCTAAAGTGCTTTGATGTTTGCATTCGTCGTTCTCTTTTGCTTAATATGGGGATTGAATCATTAAAGTGGGAATACAAGGAAGAGGATTACCTGCGCTTCAGTAAAATCTTGAACTCTCATATCAGAATTAGGTGGTTGAGTAAAAAAAAGAAGTCATCTGATAAAAGAAAATTAGAAGCAGCAGATAATAAAAGCAACCACAATCCTGAAAAAGATTAAGAGGGGTGATGCTCTCCAAACAATTCACGAGGACTTGGATCCATCAGAAACAATTGATAATGATGCAAATTGCACTTCTTTAGTGACAGAGTGGGCACACCAGAGATTGCCACTTCCCAGGCATTGGTTCCTGAGCCCGATCTCAACAATCTTTGATGAAAGATCTGCTAGTGATCTTCCCAATTCTGCTGATTCACCAGGTTTCACATGCTCATCTAGTGATGTTTGTAATGTTGCCGAAAGTGGGCTTTTTCTTCTTTTAGGTCTTGAGGCAATGTGTTCGTTCTTGCACTCCGATGTTGTCAGCTCACCGATTCTGAGCGTACCTCTGGTTTGGAAATTACATGCTTTATCAATGGCTTTGCTGGTCAAGATGGATGTACTTGAAGAAAAGAAAAGCAGGGATATTTATAAAACTTTACAGGAGCTTTACGGGAAGCTTCTTGATCGATCAAGATATCAAAGTGCCGAACCCCTTCCAAGAAAGAATGAGAGTTCGTTTTTGGGAACTGGGAAGAAATGTGGTGTTGAATTTCTCAGATTTAAGACAGATGTTCATGAAAGCTACACCACATTTGTCGAGACTCTCGTCGAGCAATTTAGTGCCGTATCATATGGTGATGTAATTTATGGCCGGCAAGTAGCACTTTATCTGCATCGTTCTGTGGAAGCGCCAGTCCGACTTGCTGCATGGAAAGCCCTGTCTAGTGATCATGTCCTTGAACTCTTGCCTTCTCTGGGGGAGTGCTTTGCTGAGGCTGAGGGATACCTGGAACCTGTTGAGGTACTGTACAGAAATTCAAAACTTATGTATTCATCCTGATAAATAACTAATTGATATTTATTTACATATTTAATATGCAAGAATAATGTGTATTTATGCTTTTATCTTATTTGTTAGGAGATCCACGTGATTCATAATGTTCTGAGATTTTAACGACTGAGTGCCAATGTGCGCAACGGCTTTGAAGCCGTTGCTTGTTGGCTGAAAAGCCTATTAGTAAAACCTGCTAGTGCGCTGTAGTTTTTCAGCTGCTTGCTGCTCACACAGAAGAACGCTCTGGTTGCTGCTGTCACTATGAAAACATAGATGATATCTACTGAAAATTTATACTAGAAGCTTTACATTTTATGCGTAAAGAAGCAAGATACAATCAAACTGAAATCTACAAAAACGGACTCAATGGAAGATTGAAGAATGTTATCTAACAGGAAACCAAACACTGAAATGAAAATCATGACTAAGCTTATCACTTTAAACTCTAACAGAAATTCGAATCGCTCAATAGTTGCTTACATTCTCAGGTTTGCTGAATTATATCAGATGTTTCGATTGCCTGCAAATGGGCAAGACACCTGCTTTTCTACGAATCTCTTATGCAGTTTCCTGAGCAAAAGACAACTCCTCATACTGTATTCAAGAGACCTATTGCTGCCCCTTGGCCAATTTGAGATTGTTTTTGGAAACCTAACATTTTAGATTTATTTTGCAGGATAATGAAGAGATTCTGGATGCATATGTAAAGTCGTGGGTTTCTGGGGGTCTTGACAAAGCTGTAGTTCGAGGTTCCATGAGTTTCACATTGGTGTTGCACCACCTTGCATCTTTCATTTTTATAGTGACTGGTGACGACAAGTTATCTCAGAGGAAGAAACTTGTCAGATCTCTTCTGCGTGATTATTCCCGCAAGCAACAACATGAGGTATGCAAGTTCTGTCGAAGCGTTAATGATATGGTTTTGGTTCTATGTAGCCTGAGGCACCGACACGTGGTGTTGGACCCATAGTTCCAAGAAACCATGTTGTATCGGCTGCTATAACTGTATTGACCAGTACTGATTTACTGAAACCTCCCTAAAAGAAAAAAAGAAAAAAAGAGAAAAAAAAAGGGTCCCCATGTTAGGCTAATATGGGATATCAGACGGTCCAGGCTTATTTGCCCGTGATCAATATGCCTGCAACTGCATTGATTTTTATTTTTTTTATCAACTTTTTTCTATTCTGTTCGTCAAAAAAAAAAAAAAAAAAAAAGGTGAAGCTTTTAAGGAAGCTTAGGAATTGATTTTTTACCTTCTGACCCCTGGATTGGTTTTTGGGACCTTTGTGACCCTGAAATCTGACAAGCAGACGGTCCACACAGTGGAATTGTGATATATAAAAATGTATAGAGAAAAGGAAAAAGGAAAAAAAAAAAAAAAGGGTGAGAAGTTTTGTCAATTTGTATACATAATGCCAGTGTCAACACATTTGACATGGCAATCTTAGAGTTGTCATGTATCTTTGTACACAAAATAGTATAATATAACTGATCTTTGGCTTTGAAATGGAATAACAGGGCATGATGTTGAGTTTTGTACGATATATGCCGTCTTCTCAAGGGATGGAACATAAGGAGGATTCTTCTCTGCAGACTTTTGAAATTGAAAGGAGGTTCAAGTTGCTATCAGAAGCTTGTGAAGGGAATTCTTCTCTGTTGATCGAAGTTGAGAAGCTAAAATCCTCCATGTAGAAAACAATGTAAGGCCAATGTAATATATTTTTTCCGGCCTAGCAACCAAAAGCAGCAAAGCAAGAGAAATGTCGGGGGCATCAGGATCAAGGAGACAAATGGACATCTAACGCTACCCAGATCGATGAAACTTTGAAATGGGAAATGGGAATGTCACCTTAGGCAAAAGATTTTTGCATGTTCCAATCACTCGACTGGCTGATATCCGATCTGAGCAACTCTTCTCTACAGAGGATCAACAGCTTTCCAGGGTCTAATACATTATAGGTAATGACAGTTGGATGTCGAGTTTTTCAGAGTGATTGCCTTCTAAAATATATTCAAATGGTTTTCAATTTTACCCTCATTTTCTCCTTTGATGTTGTGATCAAGTAGGCCTCCATGTCACTATGCTTGCATGTACATGGCTTCTGTTCTCCGTCAATATTTAAACAAAAAAAAAAAGAAAGAAAGAAAGAAAGAGAAAAAGAAAAATCAGTAAGATCATGTATTTTCCAACTTTAAATGGGTACATGGTTGAAGAGAGAGATGCTCCAGTGCTCTTAGAGCACTGTAAGTTATATTGCTTCCAGTTGCATCTGTCACTTGAACATTCCAATTGATAAATCTGAACTGTCTATGAAGTCCAGAGCACATTTTATTGCCACTGCAAAAATCACCCTGATTGGATGATCAAATCCATCCCTGATTTGTCCTTATTTTTGTAGCCCTCCTTTTCCCAATCCACGGATGAGATGATTAGGATTGCCTGACAAAAGTGATTCCTCATAATCATAAGCAATCTATGGTGGGGCCTAACAAATAGATCAATCAAATAGTTGATTGGAGCCTATTTTTGTGTAGACGATCTTGACTGTCCACATTAACATCGAACTATGGCTACCAATCTCAGATTGGTGTGATATTTGCACGGTAGCCCATGGTACCCAATGAACAATTTAAATCAATTGATTGGATTCTCTGAGTGTCCGAATGCAACTAAGAACATTACAACTCACAGTGAGGGCACTGGAGCACATCTCATGGTTGATTTTTTTTCTTCTTCTTCTTTTTGTTGTCTAGAGTAGAATGACAATACCATTTTATCAAGAGATTATAGGTTGTTTTATCTTTACAGAATGGTTTATTAGCCGATGGATATTGTTGAAATTTCCAGTCATTGAGCTTGTATGCTCCACTACTATCACGATGCTCTTATGGTACTCCTTTTCACATCCACCTCGCTGCAGGTATGTCTGCATTTCAATCTAGAGCTGTGTTTAAAATCTCTGAAGAAAAAAAATACTCGTTCAGATTTCATCTGTTTGGTCACAACTCGCACTGCATTGGGGACTCATTCAAGACCGGATTGACTCAGCAGCTAACTCGCCAAGACTACAAATATCAGTGAAAAAATTGCCTGAGTAGAGAAACCCACTTTTTTTTTCCAGCTTTTGTGAAGAAGGGATGTCGACTTAACTGGGTTCACCGGAACCAGCGATGTGGGTGGTACCCTGACCGTGGGGCCCACCCTGATGTATGAGTTGTATGTCTACGCTGTCCATCCGTTATGCCACTCATTTTATGGCATGAGCTAAAAATTGAAGTAGAAACAAATCTCAGGTGGACCAGACCTCGGGAAACAGTGGTCATTTACCGCCCACCATTAAAAACTTCCTAGGCCCCACTGTAATGTTTATTTTCCATCCAACCTGTTGATAAGGTCACTCAGATCTGGATGAAAGAAAAACACAAATATCAGCTTGATCCAAAAGTTGTGGCCCACATTTTTTTAATGGTCATTCACCACTTTCCTGTGGTGTGGTCCACCTGTGATTTATATGTGCTTCAATTTTGGGCTCATTCCATAAAATGAGTTCGAAAAACAGATGGATGGCGCATATATACAACACATATATCGAGGTGGGCCCCATGGTCAGGATCGTCCAATCATCTCGGTTTTTGGACCAAGATACATTCACTTTAGAAAATACTAAATGAAAGGTTGAGATCTCATTCCATTTACGCCACACGTGGGAAAGGCAAGAGGATACCATGCCTCCACAGCTTCCAGCCTTCCACTCCTTTGCACGTTCTTCATGTTTTTAAGGTTGTGATTTTCCAATTTACCTATAACTCCCAAGCATCGGCCGGGTATGGTGGATCAACGGTCCCGACGCGTTTGGAGTCTATGGGCCCAGGCGCCCGCAGCGTCTGAAGTGGGCTGGGCTGGAATCCTCTGCAACCCCTGTTTTACGCTGGGCGTACAGCCAAAAAACTGTGGGCCCGCCATGTTGCCTCTGGATCCAGAAATCATCCGTATCCAGAACGCGGAGCCAGCCACCAATGGTGCATATGTTTCATCAAGACAGGCCTAAACTCAGGTGGGCCACACTGCCTGGACAGAGGTTTTAGGTGTAGTTTTCCATTGTTTCCTGTGGTGGTTCATATGAGTTTTGTATGGGGCTGATCTTCTGGATTTACCGTGAACAAAAGGGTTCTCACTTAATGGACGGAGTAGATGTCACATATGCGACGCCCACAGAGCTTACGCACCTGCGAAAAACAGGTGTTGAGGCCGTAGCACTGGGATTTCTAGTGTAATAGCCCCCAGTTCTGCCAAATCTAACCAAAAGTCCAATTTCTTGTGACGCTCATCTTTTTTAGGCTCTCACATAAGAAATTGTAAACTTCTTGGTTGAAAATGCCCCTTTGACCACCTGCTGTACTGTGGATCCCACCTGAGCAATGTAGATCTTACCTGGTGAAATTGGATCCCACCTGAGCACTATAGATCCCCCGAGCACTATGGATGCTCAAGTAGGGTCTCCTATGAGCAATGTGGGGATCCTGTGCACTTTGGGTCCCCCTGGGTTTTGGATCTCCTTGAGTCTTGAGGACCCCTCAGGCACTATGGATTGTACCTAAAACTCTATGGTGCGATCCACAGGTACACTAGGTGGTCAAAAGGGGCATTTTTTTTATTGAAAAGTTTGCAATTTCTTGTGTGAGGACTAAAATTAGGGCTAAAAGTCGGGTGGGTTGGGTCAGGTTGGGTCGAGTTGAAGCTGAATCCTAACCCAACCCAAGGTTCTAATACCCTAACCCAACCCAACCCAACCCAAGCTCGGGTTGGGAATTCTCAACCCAAGCCCAACCCAAGCGGGCTCGGTCGTGTTGGTCGGGTTGATACATGCTAATATTTTCGTTATTACATTAGTCTTTTATATTTCAATACATGCCTTATTTTCGATACCTATGACTTTATTAATTATATATGTACTTATTTATGTAAAGAACTTCACTTTTCTTAAACAAATAAGTTAAAATACAAGTAAACATTATAAGTTTACTTCACTAAAGTATAATAAAAGTATAAGTAACTTGTACATAGATCGGGTTTGGGTTGGATTGGGCAACCCGAGACCTCAACCCAAGCCCGACCCAAACTTCATTGGGTTGATGTTTTCATAACCCAAGCTCGAGATCGGGTTCAATACTTCTTGCCCAAGCCCAACCCAATGTCGGGTCGATCACGGGTCGGTCGGGTTAAACCTGCCCAACTTTCAGCCCTAACTAAAATAGATGAGGTTTATTAGAAATTGGATTTTTTATTGGATTGGGTAGACCTGAGGCTATTACACTACAAATCCTGGTAGCACCCTACCCCCCACATGCTAGTAGATATGCCAGTATGGTACATGTGCGGTGGGCCATGCTGTCTGCGATCTTATTGTTTAAACTCCGTGGCTTAACAGAGAAGTTAAATCGAATGGTAAACCGCTGATGTGGAAGGCTTTTTCGACCTCTCGCACGTGTTACATATTGACACATTGCATTTAACGGCGTGTTGGCTCCGTTAACCCTGATGAGCACAGATTCAACACATGTTACCCACGTCCAGTGCTGATTTCCCCATATAACAGTTAAAACCCGCGAGACACCAAAAGAGGCGGAGGAATGCTAATTTCAACTTTGAAACCACACTCGCTTCACATGTGGTGACGATTAAACGCATGCGTGTAAGATCAGAGCCGCTAGTGAGGCAACTCCAACAATCCGGTTCGCATATCTCTAAAAACGGAGCTTATCCGTCCGTGAAAACTGCTCTAAATAAATAATTAGTTAATAGAAATTGATGAATGGTTCAAATTTTATGTACAGATGTGAACCATATCGGATTTGCACGGTTTATATGTAAGAAATCTACATAGATGAGTGCCTGAAGGTCTGGTCGTAGATATGCACTTGTGGCACTTCTTCATACGCCGTGACCCTAATGGGGTTTGAGGTCATCTTATGGATTGCAATCATCCAATCGGTAGCCATCGGATGAAGTGCTGAAAAGCAATAAATCAACGGTCCAAATTCAATGATGGTTTCAGATCGTTAAGATCTCATGATCAATATGGTTTTGTCCACAGTCGAACCCATGATTCGAACTGCTTGGATTAACCACCATGCATGCTAGATGAACCACAACCCTAGGAGCTGTCTCGTGTTCGAGGCTCGAGCCCGAGCATAAGCCAAACCGTATTAGATATGGTTAGAACGCACTCAGCCACACAACGAAAAGAAACGAGCAAACAGGGCGCGTGTAAACTTCCTGGCATCTCACACGTGCCAATTTGAGATATGTACGATAGATCCAAGTCACACATCATTCGGGCTCCCATATCCAAAACTCAGGTGGGCCATACCACACGAAACAGTGGGATTGAACGTCTGGGGTGACAGAAGTTTTGTATCAGATGATATTTGTTCCTACAGTTTATCTGAGTGATAATAACCCTATGAACGGTTTGGATGGCATAAAAACATCATTATCAGCTTCAGGAAGGTTTCAACGGTTGAAGTTTCCTTTCCCACTGTTTCGTGTGTTATGGGCCACCTGAGTTTTGGATATGCCTGATTTTTAGGCTCCTGTCTTAATGTAGCCTTTTAAAACAGATGGATGGAGTAGATTTATGACGGACAAATGTGAGGGCCCACGGAGTCCTGGGCAAGAGATATCTGGGTCACATACTCAGTTACTCACAGGCAATCCGCTCCCCCCCAGCTAGAGACGGACGGTCCTTGCCGGGTCTCTGTGAGGCCCACCGTGCTGTATATGTTTTATCCACGCCGTTCATTGATTTTGAAAGATTATTTTACTGGTACGATCATAAAATAAAAGGGAGGCAGATTGAAGACTCAAGTGGACCACACCATAGGAAGTTATGTTTACGATAAATCCACCCCATTTATCCGTTTTGTAAGCTCATTTTAGGACACGGGAACAAAAGTGAACTGGATCCAAGACTCAAGTGAGCCGAAAACGTGAGGATTGAAAGTCCACAGTTGAAATATTTGTGGAGCCACAGGAGTTTGGAATCAGGATAATATTTGTGTTTCCAGTTCATCCCAGTAGTACTTACATTATGATCGGTATGGATGTCATATAAACATCACTGTGGACACCAGGGAGGTTTCAACTATAGTAATTTACCTACCTACCTTTTCCTTTAGTGAGGCCCACTTGAGTCTTGGATCCGGTTTATTTTTGTTCTCATGTCCTAAAATGAGCTCCCAAAATGGATGGACAGGGTGGATGTACGTCATATAAACATCACTGTGAACACTAGGGAGGTTTCAACTAGTAGTAATTTACCTACCTACCTTTTCCTTTAGTGAGGCCCACTTGAGTCTTGAATCCGGTTCATTTTTGTTCTCATGTCCTTAAATGAGCTCCCAAAATGGATGGACAAGATGGATTTATCAAAAAAAATCACTGTAGCCCCACCTTGGTTCCCATGTGCAAGGCCCCGCCCGAAAGGTTATCATTGAAAACTTCAGGTACATGAGTTTCCGATTAAGCTGAATTGGTGGGATGTAATAAACATCACGGTGGATATGAAGAAGTTTTCAAGGATACCGTTTCTTGTGATGTGGTCCACTTGAGCGTTTAATTTACTTCTTTTTGAGCTCATGCCTAAAATACTGTCAAAATAAATGAATGCCGTGGATATAACATATACATCAGAGGATCCCGGTCCTGTGGGGGGTAGCACCCAATTCCCGATCAGCGTCAGTTTCGGGGGAGGATCGCGGATTAGCTGCGACAGCGCATCTACCCAGGTGGATGCGACCCTGACCGTTGCCCCACCACTATGTTATGCGTTTTATATCCACGCCATACATCCGTTTTTGCTGCTGATTTTAGGTGATGGTCCCAAAATAAAGCAGATAAAAAATCTCAAGTGAAACGTACTATTCTCACCATTAAAAATTTCTTAGGGTTGATAAGGTCACACAAACTTCCGGGAAAGCACAGATAGCAATGACCACTGTTTCCTGTGGTGTGGTCCACTTGAGATTTGCATCTGCTCCATTTTTTAGACTATGCCCTAAAATAAGCTGGAAAAACGAATGGACAGCGCAGATATAACATGTATACATTGATGTGGGCCCCGCGATCAGGGTCGCACCCACTTAAGCTTGATCCGAGTTCGCAGCTAGGATTAGAAGGAGAGGTTTGCTCGTAAACGTCCCGACGGACTCCAGCTGGATGCAGGGATTTTTCGATTGACGCGTTTTGACTTGTGATCCGAGCACCAGAGAGCTAGCTGGTGACAAATTTCTGTGGGCCCATTTTATCACCTGTTTCATCCTTTTTTTGTCAATTCATTTTAGACAATGAGAAAAAAAAGGCAGATCCAAAGTTCCAAGTGGAGATTGAACACTTACCGTCAAAAACTTCTTGAGGCCCACCACAGTGTTTACTTGCCATCCATTCTGCTCGTAAAGCCACGTAACCTTGGATGAAGGGAAAATAGAAAAGCTTGACCCCCACAAGTTTCCAATGACAAGCGTCCAATCCCATTTCCGGTAGTGTGGTATACATGAGCGTCGAATCTACCGGCTCATGATTATTTCGTCCCTTTGAAAGTTCTTATTTCTGTTTATCTACACATCGTAGGAACGGTTTAGGATCGCTCTAAGATGTTTAAGAAAAATAAGCACTAGTAAATAAAGCCGTTCGAATGCACCGACCTTGTACCAAGATAATGCATGTGTCTTATCTACGCCATCCATCCAATTTTTAGATATCATTATTTGGCATGAGTTTAAAAATGAGAAAGATCCAAAGCTCACATGATCCACACCACGTGAAATGATAGAGGGGATTAAATGCCTACCTTCGTGAGAGTCAGATAAGTACCGTATCAAACTGATATTTGTGTTTTTCCTTCATCTAGGTCTGGTTATCGGCGCTCTAGTGATGATGTAAATAGGGTCTGTTCACTATTTGGTGTGACCAACTTTATCAGTTGGATGCGTCTCGTTTTTGGGCCCACATCCTATCATGATCTTAGAAAATGGATGGACGGAATGGATAAACGGATACATCACGGTGGGCCCCGGGCAGGGGCAGGACGTAATCGCGGCCCTGCGTACCTTCCAGTGGTGGGTCCATTTGAGCTCTGTATCAGCCTCAGGTCTACAGTGATCTAGAAAAATGGATGGACGGCGTTGATAAAAGAAATCCATCCACATATCTTTGCCACGTATACACAATACCGAAGTCGTTTTCCCGGCAATCCGAATACCAATAGGAAAAGGGGCATAGGGGATTGTCCGAAAAATCCAGGAGAGAGAAAAAAAAAAGAAAGAAAGAGAAAGGAAGGCATATAAGGAGCTTGATAGAAAGGGATGCCAAAATCCACTTCATCGAAATCAATTCCAAAATAGGAGAGGAATTCTTACAGAGAGAGAGAGAGTGGTAAGAAGAACACGAAAAGGAGAGAAGAGGAGAGAAAGAAGAGAAGAGGAGAAGAGAAGGCAGGCAAAGCCTGTTTTCTGAATCTTCTTCCTCTGAGAAGAAGAAAGCTTTTTTTAAAGAAAAATAGAAAATCAGAAATGTTGGTTTGGTGTCTGGGAGAGCGTAGGGTCCGTCAGATCCAACGTTCCCTACGCCATGGAAAGGTCTACATCCTCTGCCTACTTCTCACCATCATCGTCCTCCGCGGCACCATCGGCGCTGGCAAATTCGGCACTCCCCAGCAAGACTTCAATGAGATCCGCAGCCATATCGTCTCTCGCAAGCGCTCTGAACCGCACCGCGTTCTCGTCGAGGCCACCACCGAATCTACAACCACCACCACCACAAACAACAACAACGTTAATAAGCCGTTGGTGATACAAGAAGAGGAAGAGGATGAGAAGCCAGATCCTAACAAACCCTACAGTCTCGGCCCCAAGATCTCTGATTGGGATGATCAACGTTCCGGATGGCTCCGCAATAACCCGTCTTTCCCCAATTTCATCGGCCCCGACAAGCCTAGAGTCCTTTTGGTCACGGGTTCTTCTCCCAAGGCCTGCGAAAACCCCGTCGGAGATCATTATCTTCTCAAGTCCATCAAGAACAAGATCGATTACTGCCGCCTCCATGGGATAGAGATCTTCTACAACATGGCCCTCCTCGATGCTGAGATGGCTGGCTTCTGGGCCAAGCTCCCCCTTATCCGGAAGCTCCTCCTTTCTCACCCGGAGATCGAGTTCCTCTGGTGGATGGACAGTGATGCCATGTTTACTGATATGGCTTTTGAGGTCCCGTGGGACCGCTACAAGGACGTCAATCTCGTCATGCATGGCTGGAATGAGATGGTCTACGATCAGAAGAACTGGATCGGTCTCAACACCGGTAGCTTCCTCCTCAGGAATTGCCAGTGGTCTCTCGATCTCCTTGACACCTGGGCTCCCATGGGCCCCAAAGGCAAGATCCGGGATGAGGCCGGGAAGCTCCTGACCCGGGTGCTTAAAGATCGGCCTGCTTTCGAGGCCGACGATCAGTCCGCAATGGTCTATCTTCTCGCCACACAGCGGGACAAATGGGGCGACAAGGTCTACCTCGAGAGCGCCTATTACCTGCACGGATATTGGGGGATCCTTGTGGACCGGTATGAGGAGATGATTGAGAATTATCACCCAGGGCTCGGGGACCACCGATGGCCACTCGTCACCCATTTCGTCGGTTGCAAGCCCTGTGGGAAGTTTGGGGACTACTCGGTTGAGAGGTGCTTGAAGCAGATGGATCGGGCCTTCAATTTCGGGGACAACCAGATCCTGCAGATGTATGGGTTCACTCACAAGACTCTCGGGAGTCGGAGGGTCAAGCGTACTCGCAACGAGACCAGCAATCCACTAGAGGTGAAGGATGAGCTAGGACTGCTCCACCCGGCTTTCAAAGCTGTCAAAGTCGCCTCTTCTTGATCACCCATCATCCTGACCTTGATTATGAATGCCCTCCCACCTGCTGCCATGGAAAATTCTGATCTAGTTACATCATTAAAGGCTTACATATGAGATGGTGTTCATATGTTCTTCTTTTTGTTCCGGGTGATGTTCTGTTGTTGTTTAGTTTGGATGTTCTATTCTTTTTCACCATTTCGTGTTTACAGTGCCTTAATTTAATGGTTTACAACAGAGACGGCTGTTTTCGTCTTTGCAGTTGAATCCTGTTCATGTAGTCCATAATGTCTGTGTTCGGGTGCTAAGCAAGACCATTTCATTTCTGATCTGGCTGTTATCTACTTCATCTGAAGATCTATTGAATTCCATATGCACAACAGTTGCTGGCTTGTTTCTTTGGTGTTATCATCTTATATTTGTGTAGCTGTACTTTCTACTGTTTAAACAGATGATTTGAATTCCTCTTGTTCATGTAATTGACCTTTCACCACAAGTCATTAGGCTTTTGCTGTTGACAATGGGTTGCACCATTGAGTCATCAAATTTATCTTGATCAATTCTCATTTATGTCTGATGCTCTTTGTTGATGTCATTCTCTTTGAAAACCTGAGTGGACGATGCATGTGTGGAAGATAAGTATTTCCTCCTTTGTAACTCTAGGACTAAGGGCTTTCTTTTTCACAATGGAACATCATCAAGGTATTCTTCTCTCTGTTTTAGTCATTGATGAGGACTGTTTACTTGTGTCCCTTTCTACGAGTCGAATCATATTTAGAAATTCAATCTGAGTACTTGCAAAGTTCCAGTTAGCTCAAAACTGTTTGAGATGGGGGTGGAGTTGAGGGATATTCAATATTTTTAATACCCAAGAAAATCTTGATCTGCTACCGTTCTACTAAAAGATTTCGTCATTTTCTTAGATCTTTATCAGCTCAATTAGATTGAGTTCGCATGTTTCAGATGCCATTCACGGAAAGGAGTCAATAATTTGTTGGCTTAGTTGTTGATGATGGCTAGAATATGGTACTACTGCAAGGCACTCTCCTGGATTTGAGAACTTTTCAACATGTATCAAATCTCTAGTTCCTTAAGCTTAAGTCATGTACTTATGTGAAAAGTGAATCTCTTATGTGGTTGTCTGCAGATGTGGCTGCGAGCAGTTGTTGAATTGTTGGTAGATACCCCTTAGCAGTTTAAGATGGACACATGCGGACCTGCCATCTGTTTACCACTAATCTTCCCTTTTGCTCACCAGCATTTAGATATTAGAATGTCCAATGACTATAATTATACTCTGGTCCGATTTAATTGTTCTTGATGGAGAAAACTTTTCTGTCACCTCCCCCTTTCTACCTAGTGAAGTCTGGTGGGCTTATGGTCAGGATAATTAGGAAGTCATTACAGATGTTCACATATTTCTAGGACTTCAACATGCTGGGCTCAGTCAGGTACTTGTGTACCATAACTGAACTCAATAAGGGACTCGGATTTGGGTCCTGTCAGTTTGAATACTGGTACTGGATATGAGGTGCCAGTTCCAAATCTTATCAGATTTTGGATATCCCATCGGCTCCTGTTGAGTTCAGTTTCAAGCAGGAATTAAGATCCATATTGGTGTTTGGATCCAGAAATTGGATCTGGATCATGCCTCTTGTAAGGTCTGAAATAATGATTAAATAAAGGATGGAACTTAAAAAATAGTAATATATTCAGGTACCCAACTCAATTTCTAGTTGGATTGGAACTGCTGGAATCAAGTCAGACCCAATATCAGTTGGGCCCAGAATGTGGAGATTCTTGACTCAGATTTGATTATAGGATCAGATACTTCGGGTATCCTGAACCAGGTACCCATTGACAGCCTACACATTTCCACTTTGGGGGTTGACAATATGATGTCAAAAGAAATTAGAAATCAAGGTTTTCAAGTTGGTTGCTTCCTGTAATGTTGTCTGGATGAAATCTTGGCAAATGGTGCCAAATTTGTGAATCATGATTGTCTTTACTTTTTGCAGTTATTCACTTACATACTGCTGTTTCAAAGAACAGATTCAGTTCATATATGTGGTATTTAAAACTTTAATTGTTGATTTCTCATTGAAATATCCTATGAGTTTGACATCTACTGTCTTAAATATTTCAGCATTATGTTTTTTGTTTTCTTTGCCTTTGGTTGACCTGCAATGAGAGGTAATGGACTCCTTCGTTTGATGACTGCACTCAATTATTGTTTTCATCGCATTCTTTGTTCAGGGTGTGAAATTCTAGTGGCATCCATATTCCTTCTTAATTAAGCTTTGCTTTTGGTAGATACTCGATCTTAGACGTAGTTTGGTAGAACCTTCTAACTAAGGTTCTCTCCCACTTCCTAGGTATTCTTACTTTCTGACACATTTTAAACACTGCTTTCTGTATTAAGATCTTAGGTTCATTGATTGTTATTCTTGTATGGTTGACTTCTTGTGGGGAGTTGAACTTTTCACTTGGCATTGTTTTTGTTCTTTTGGTTGAACAGTTTTTTTTCAAATCCAAACTAAGAGGATATATGTTCCACTTTTGTGGAGATGAAATTGCTTTGTATTCAATGCTTGTATGTCGTAGTTTGCATCGATTGTTGGGATGAAATCCATTTTATTAGGACTCTAAATGGAAGTTCATTGTCTAAGTTTGAGTAAAAAGCGTCCTCAAATCCAGATGGTTTAAATGTCCGTGCAAAAATTCACATAACTTTGTTGGCCATCTTAAAACCATAACTCAAGCCTCAAGGCATGTTTGGTTTGAGGCAGCATTGCCTAACTTCTAGCCAGATTCTTCCACTGCGTCCAATTCTTGAATCTAACCTCCCCAAGTTTCAATAGATCTCTGCTCCTGCTTTCACAGATCACACTTATGTGGAGAACCCCACCTTTCGTTCTTGACTAATCCATTTGATTATTGATTATCTTCCTGGAATGAGGGATGTGTCTCAATGTTGTGAAGTGTTAGGGCCTGTTTGGATTCGTGGAATCCCCCATAATGAGTGGTATTTCCGTAATGATTGTCTTTCAGGGTATTCACCAGGAATTCCACAAAAAAAATCAGATTACAGTTCATTCCCTATAGTTGTGGCTTAGTCGGAACCAATTCCTGTTGCAATAGTAAATCAGGTGATTGGATATGTTTATCTGAGCAGAACAAAACAGGTGCAGCCTCGATTGTGACTGGATACACCTCCAGGACACAAGATCACAAATCTATGGCCCTCATTGATGTATTTACCTCACATCCATGCTGTCCATTCTCATTGAAAGAAAAATGCTAAATAGCACTGGATTCGGGCCAAATGCGGTGGATTCGCGTCTTCATTACGGTGATGTTCTCGAGGGACTGGAATACGGTGAGAGATTATTTATCCAATCGAGTGAATACTATGGGAAAGTGTGCGTTTACAACCCTTTGTAGCCCTTTCCAGAAATCCAAACAGGCCCTTAGAGTCATTTATTGATCCCTTTCTGTTCATAATTTAATATTGATGACTTTGCATTGCTTTTGGCTTGTCTCGGCTAATCTGTGAATCCTGTTTTACTGGATATGTATACAAGTTGGTCAATTAGTCGGCCTTTTTAATGGAACTGAAAGGCTGAAGAGACCTTGACGTACCACTTCTATAGCATCCAATAATATCAGATGCTACTACTCGTGTTGAAATACCTCCCACATAATAATGCATATAAGACTTGTATCTTTAAGAGGGAGGGAGGGAGACAATTAATTTTGTGCATGGATATTGGATATTGATATGTTCTATTGTGATCTATGACGTCTGATGAAAGAGAGATAGAGACTTGTCTCTCAGAAACTAATTAATTTGTAAATGGCTGTTGAATATTAATATGGTATATTCTGATATATTATGGGTACAATCCTATTATTAATTTATTGTACAATAATGATGGTTGCCACTTACTAGATAATACTATATTTGCCCAAAGCTAAATGGAGATTGATTCTTATGGGGGTATCTGGGGGCTAGAAGTGGTAGTTGCTTTCGGAACGAAAGTATGGGGGTGGAGGAGGTTATTAGACTGATTAAAGGGCTTGTGTTGAGTTGGGCTGTGTATGTAAAGGCCAGTTCACCCGGCAATGTTTTCGTGGCCTCTTAGTGCTGTGTGGGGTTGTATTATTTTCCGCTTTTGTGAGTTGTTTATAATATTTCTTTTGTCTTTACAACAAAAAAAAAAAAAAAGTGTGAGAGCTAGGAACTACATACTAAATACATAAACGATGATGGTAATTATGTAGTACCGAGGGACTGTATCCACTGTCCTTCAGCTATTGGAAGTGGGTTGGGGGCATTTTTGTAGGACTATATCCACCATGTTTTGGACAAGGCGTGTGGAATAATGTTGTGCATGCAAGTGATCAGAGGGGTCCACAATTGAAACATGGATGGTGGTATGTATCCAATTTTCTAGGCATGGCCTATCTTGATGGGGACTTGTGCACTGAGCTTACAAGTAGACATAATTCTTGGATTTTGAAATACTAAAATTGTGGTACAAAACTGGATATGGTTGTGGTCTGGTGGGTTCTTTTTTTCTTTCTTTTTTGCTTTTTTTTTGCTTTTCTTTTCTTTTTGTTGTTGATAGCTAAGAATTTAACCATTTAGCTTGGGTGTTTTCATGTGATGTGTAATGTGATTTGCTGCTAGGAATGATCTTTGGAGAAGTAGGGAATGAGATTTGTGAGATGTGTCCCTATGTCTATATGTTTGTTCATAACTTCCATATCCTTTTTCGGGATAATGCTCTTTCAAGTGTAGTAAGGAGGTAAGCACAAAGTGAGATGCTTCCTTGACCATTTGAATGATGAGAAATCTCAATCAGATATGCTACTAAAACAGCATGCATGCTTGATGGTTGGCTGCATTTTATTTCATTGACAGTGAGAGGCCCTGGAAGCATCAGTGGATGACGAACAAGTTCATGGACAGTTTATGCTACCGGATTTTCCTTGGTATGCTAAAGGGATGCTTGTGTGAACTAAATTGTGTCATGGATCTTAGCTCTCATATGCTGATGAAACTCAACTCATGTCTTGAAGCAAAATTTTTTTTTTTCTTTTTTCTTGCAACATATTCAAGGAATGATGATTTAGGCATTTGCCTCTCTCAAGGAATGAGAGGGCCCCTCTTTCAAAGATGAAATTGTTTAATTAGTGTATGGATGTGTTGCTGCTTATCTTTTGCCTGAAGAATTATTAGAATTTAGAAATCACATTTGCATTTAGTAGCTTAACTGACAGTCCTGGAATTCCATGCTGGTGTGAGAAGGTGTATTTCCCTTCCTCTTTTCTTGTGCTCTTCCTCACTCAACATATACCTTTAAGATGCAGCATCTGTTGCTGCTGGTCCTACTTCTCTATTAATATGCCCCCTTCCGTTCTTGACCCCACTGAAACTCTCCCTCACAGGTTCATTGTTGTTTGGGGAAAAACGTTGTGTGAGGCATTGGGTTTGAATTGGCTTCACCACTGTTAGTTCTAGTTCTTTGATGTTTAAGGGTGTCTTCGGATGTACCAAATATCACAAAATTTTATGATTAAACAATCTAATGTGGTGCCAAATATAATGAAGCTTTTACAATATTTGGTGCAACCAAACACACCATAAGACATCCATTTATGTTCTCCTCTTGAGTATCATACAAAAGGCAAGTGGTGATGGTAGGAAATTTGTATTGAATTTGGAAAATTGGCGTTGAAGCGTAGACAATTTTTCACATTTGTTCAAGGAAATCAGTATCTTCTGATTTTTTTTTTTCCTTTTCCTTTTATAGGTACTTGTTCACGAAAATCGATATAAAATGTTACTGTTGAAGCTCTATACCTGTGTGTGTGTGTGTGTGTGAGAGAGAGAGAGAGAGAGAGAGGAGAGCACATGGCATGTGCATACCGTTTCCATATTTGCAAGGAGGAAATGTGCTGATTCTTTGACCTTCTTATTATTATTATTATTTCATTAATGCATTGAATGTCACTATCTCCTACTTATACATTTCTAAATTGGAGATGATATAAAAGGCAATATTGCCACATGGCAAACTGGTAAAGGAGATTAGAAGAGAAGGATATGCTAGATCATCCATTTCTATCAACACTTGATAAGCAGATGGTCTTTGGACCATGGCGGGCCCACCTGGTGGATGTTGCAGGTCTCCCTCAACAGGATGAGTGTGCGTGGAGATACGCACACTGTATAATTCGCAATAATCTGACAGTGCCAATTTGCTACACTGATGCGAGAAAAAAAAAACTTTGGGGGGACCACTGTTTTCTGTATGACATCTACTCTATGCATCATTTGTGTGATATCATGAGCCCGAAATCAGGTACATCCAAAACTCAAGTGGACCACAATGCTATTGAAACCTTCACGAGGTATTGGATCAGACTCATATTGCTTTTGCTCATCATTCAGGTGGGTCTAGCCTTGTGAACATTTTTGATGGCATGTAAACATCATGGTGGACCCCAGGAAGGTTTCCATGATGGGCATCCCATCCCACTGTTTCTTGTGGTGCGGACCACCTGAGTTTTCGATCTGCTCAATTATCGGGCTCACGGCCTACCATGAACTGGGTCAGATTGAGTGGTATGTCACATTAACATCATGGTCTGCATAAGAGATTTTGTTGCACGGTACCTGCGCCTTTAGGCATTTTAATGGGATCCGCTCAAACACAAACTGGTTCTACGTCGAACTGATGCGTAAGGCCTACCGTGGTAGTTCCACAATGACAATAGGACGCCCAAAAACTTGGAGTCTCTCCACGTATCAGGTGGGTGACACCATAAAAAACAACAAACAATCACCCAAAAACCTCCACAATCACATGGGACCAATCTAACGGTTGGATCAATCTCATTTTCATAAATTGTTGAAGAGTGGATTAGGAGAGTCAAAAGAGAGCAAAAGTTGGTTTACTATTCATTTCAACCAGTAGTTACTTGGGCATATCTCTACTGATTCCTAGAGTCAGGTCCACCTGTTGTACCCTAAGAGGCTCACAACGATGGATCCATTAGGGATGTGGTTATGTTCTATTTTTTGACATATGCTTTAATAGTGTTGGCAAAATAGATGAATGAGTGGATAGAACACGTACATCAGTGAGTCCAACTCATTGGATGAACGACGTGGATGTGAGATACATCACAGTGGGTCTCACTCACTGGATGGACAACATGGGTCTAAGATATCTGTCATCATGGGTCCCAAGGAGGTTTCCAAGGTAGCATGTCCTTACCATTTCTAGGTGGTGGGCCTACATCAATTTAAGGGCAAGCTAATCTTTGTATATTACCCACATTCAGATTTTGTGTGCCTAATTAACAAGGTAGAGGTAATTAAACATCACAGTGAGCCACCTGATCTGGTTCAACAGTGAACAACGTTCACTGTCTAGACTAGTGGAGTCCACAACAGTTGGATCAAGCTGATATTTATGTTTTACTTTTATCTTAGTCTATGTGACCATATGAACAAGTTGTATGGCAAGCAAACATCAAGGCAAGCCCCATATGAATGGACAATGTGGGTGTGCACGGTGGGTCCACATGATGGGCAACAAATATTGAAGGTGGGCCCCACATGATGGATAATAACATTGACAGTGGGCCCTACTTGATAGATGACCCACATCAAAGGTAGGCCTACATAGTGAATGGTGCACATTAAAGGTCGGGCCATAATGATGAATTGGCCGCATCCAACGTAGGCCTTGTATGATGGATGACCTACACAATGAATGGTCCACATCAAAGGTTGGCTCCACATTGAAGATGGGCCCACATGATGGACAGTCCCAATCAAAGGTGGACTCCACATGATGTGCAATTCATAATGGTGGGCTCCACATGATGGATGATCCACATCAAGGTAGGACTCACATGATGGACGGTCCACATCAAAGGTTGGGCTAATGAGAATTTTCCATATCCAAGGTGGCCCCACATGATGGATGACCCACATGGGAGGTGGGCCCACATGATGGATGGTCCACATCAAAGTTGCGCACCACATGATGGGCAGTGGATATTGAAGATGGGCCCCACATGATGGACAATAACATTGATGGTGGGCCCTACATGATGGATGGCCAACATCAAAGGTGGACCCTACGTAATAATGATGTATATTAAAGATCAAACCCTAATGCTAAATGACCCACATCCAAGGTGGGCCTCACATGATGGACAACCCACATTAGTAGGGCCACACAATGAACGATCCATATCAACGGTTGGCCTCACATGATGGGACAATGGATGTGAGGGGGATTAAATAGACTTGAGATATGATTACTTATAATGTTGAAAACCAAACATGCTTTTTACTTTTTAGATAATAAATATGCTGTTTACCAAACATTCCAATCTACTGATTAAGTAGAACAAGATAGTTACTTATCTGATAGTAGCTTATCTTAAGTAACTAACAATCCAAACGGGAGCTAAACAGCCGTCGCTTTATTTCAGAGCGTGGTCCATCTTCGTCAGGGGCCAACGGTTCATTGTCTATAGATAAACTGAACCAGGTTTCCAATACTCGGGTCTAGGTCATTTAAATCGTATTATGACATTATATACGGGACAAGTATATAATCCTCCAGATACTCAGGATCCACCAGTTCAATGATCCAAGCTGTCGATGTTATGGGCCCCACTGTGGATTGTGTTCACACTAAAAATCTTCCAATGAAAATCATGCACGTTCAATAGGTGGCCAGTAAACAGACGCTTAAGAAAGAAAATACAGCAACGGTTGGCATTCAAACCGACGGTTCAGGGCTAATGTGGGAGATCTCAGGTGCAGATATCGGCCATGAACAGTGTGGCCCATTGTATCAACGGTTTGCGTTTTACAAAACTACAACACTGATGAAAGTGTGCACGTACGGTATCAATGCATGAACTGCTGAATTCTATATACTCGATCTCACCTGTCGGCTTGCGGAAAGAGAAAGGAAAGGAAAAACCCTGCCTCTTTTCTCCATAAGGTTTTGCTTGCGGCGGGCTAGAGAGAGCGAGAGAGAGAGAGATGTCTCAGTCTCTGGAACTGCTGTTGATACAGTTCTTGATGCCAGACAACGATGCAAGGAGACAGGCAGAAGAGCAGATAAAGCGGCTGGCAAAGGACCCACAGGTCATTCCCGCCCTCGTTCATCACCTCCGCACCGCCAAGACCCCACACGTGCGCCAGCTCTCCGCCGTCCTCCTCCGCAAGAAGATCACCGGCCACTGGGCCAAGCTCTCCTCCCAGCTCCGCCATTCAGTCAAGTCTGCCCTCATTGAAAGCATCACCGTCGAACACAAGTGGGCCCCTCTCTCAAATTCACTTCAGATTCCTCTCTTTATGTTGAATTGATTGTCATTGATCTCTCTCTCTCTCTCTCTCTCTCTCTCTCTCTCTCTCTCGTGCAGTTCATTGGTGCGGCGTGCGAGTGCAAGTGTGGTGAGCATCATCGCAAAGTATGCAGTCCCGGCTGGGGAGTGGCCTGACTTGCTTCCTTTTCTGTTCCAGTGCAGCCAGAGTGTCCAAGAAGATCACAGGGAAGTGAGTATATCATATCTATGAATTCCTATCTTCATCCACAACTTAATTTTATTTTTATTTTTTTAATTTTTTCGGGCGAGAATCTGATTGCTGGTTGTGTATGATATAAATGAACACCCTCTATATAAATTGATTCAAATGCACTTCCTATCTATCTTCAAGATCCTGTTCCAACTTTTAAACATAGTTGCACGATTCTTCCAACCTGATGCTGCTTTCACTTTGAATCACAAGCTTTGGACTCTAGATCTTTGTATTTGCTGACATTTTGAAATAGACACTTCCCTGCACACACACCCAAATCAATCACTGCTTCTGCTTCATGCTTTGTGCAACTATAGTTTCAAGAAGGCTAAAAATTTCAAAAAGATTTCTTCTGGAAGGAGAGGGGAGATGCACATAAGTTTCACCTTGTGAGTCAAGGTTAAGTTCGAAAGAGTAATGGCAAAGGGGGGCTTGTAATTAGAATAGTAAAGTGAAGAATTGGGTCCTTCATGCCGATAGGTGGTGGACAATTGGTAAGGAGCAAGGAGCTCCTTAGCTCAAAGTTGTCGTTTCAGAGTACGGGAAGTTGGAGAGGTTGGTTCCCAGGCATAAGCCATATGGGGCAATAGTTCTTTAACTTGGCAAGCCATCTCACAATTCGGCAATGTCTCAGAAGTGAAGTGGGTTTTATGATTGGTGTTCATTCAAGGTCAGCAATGGCAATAGGCTATGCTGTCAGAAGATCTTTGGTATGAGGAGTACCTAGCCGATAGGTTTCCAAGGCTATATCATCTTGCAAAGCAAAATGCCCTTGTTTTGTTCTGTCCTATATAAATTTAATTCAGTGGGTATTCTTGGTATCAGTTCAGGACCTGATTGGGAGCTGGTTGTCTGCAGCTTGGAGCTCAATTGGTCACGTTCTTTGGCAGATGGGAGCTTTTGTGATGTTGTGGTCCATTTGGTTCGAGATGGATAGGAGGGTATTCTCTAGCTAGGTTGCCTCGGCCCGTGTTGTATCACAGAAAACTTTGTGTAGATTAAGATGTGGGCAAAGGAAAATTCCAGATTCAGAGGCATATCTGATTCCTGGTTGGATTTTAATTGGGATGAAGTTTTGTGGTTGGGTTGGAATCAACTGAATGGTAGAATTGGATGATCAGCTTCCCATTGGGGTTTGTTGAAGCTAATATTGATGGCTGTTCTGTCAGGACTTATGACGCATGCGTAAACGTGGTGAGATCGATCACCATCTCTCTCACAAGATAACTACTCCGAGTCCACAGAGCTTCTAGGAATCCTCAACCGGACTTCCTTGAATCCACAAGGGAAGAACTTCTCGAATCCATGAGAAACAAAGAAAAACCGAAGTTTTATTGAATAATAATCAAAGTGAATGAATACCAACGAAATTAAAACAAGTTTAAATAGGCTAAGCAACTCTAGAAACCCTAATTTGCGTAAAATAATGAGTCCTTATCGAAAACGGAAACAAAGGAATTCAAAAACGGCAACTTTCGCAGGATTCCGCGGAACCGATCGGCCGGTCACAGAGATCTGACGATCGGTCGCATGTTGAGCGGCGACCGGTCGCCGGTCTCTGGTGATCAGTCGCTCACAGTCTGAAACAGTCCAGCGTGTAGAGGTTCGACTAGGGGAATTTGCGACTTGTTGCAGCCAGAAATCAACTGGTCGATTTGTGTTCAAATCTGTCCAGTGAGCTGGGCTGATTTTTGGCGGATTTGTGACCGGTCGACCCAGACTGTCGACTGGCACTTCTTCTTGGTCCTTTGCTCCTTTTGATCCTTCCTATGGTCCATCTTGGTCATGTATGAATCAGCAATCACCTCTGCATCAAATTAGGGGCCAGAAGTTGTGGTAGTAGCCCTGTGTCGTTTGACCTCTTGAGTCCCATTGGCATTAACGACTCCAATTTTGTCGAGGCAGCAGCTTTGCTGCAGGTGATTAAATTGGTTGTAAAGTTATGCTCAGGGCAACTATCAAAGGGGGCTAACAATGCAATTGCTTTAGCTAGGAGTGGTTCCTGCCCTTGGATGTTGTCTGACTTGGTGGGCAAGGCATTGGAGATGTGTGACCAGAATCTTGTTTAGTTTTCCCTGGTCCCTAGAGAAGTACGAACAGCAAAATGGATTTGTTGAAGCATTGAGGCCTCATCTCCAGGTTGTTGATTGGATATAGCAGATGCATCTGCTCTCTGGCTAGTTTTGTGCTTTTATTGGGGCTCTTGTCTGTGCAACTGTGTTGCAGTCTGCTCGGCGTGGTTTCTATGTCTGTTTGGTGATAAAGCTTGTGGTTCTGACCCAGCTTTGTTTCGTTTTTGTTGCTCTTTATAAAATCTTCACAACAATCATTGCTAATAAAAAAAATGCTTGTTAAAGAAATGTCTGACCTTGTTGATGGAAAAATGGGATGTTCTTTCCATGTCCATTGCAGTCTTTGGGACTCAAAATTGCTATGGTGACAGAGCTTCTTGATCTCCTTAGTGGGATTGTGTTGCTGTCCTTTGAAGATGAGTGTTGGTGGGCTTTGTGCTCAAAATGGTGTTTTTCGTCTAAGAATTTCCTCAAGGTCCTTTGTCCTTCCCTTGCCCAAAAGTTTGGGGTTTATATGCTCCTTGTGTCAAGACTTTTGCCAGGCAGCCACAGCCAATAAGATCCTAATGTTTGATAACCTCTAAAAGTGTAATTGGTCCCTCTCCAACATTTGCTAATTGTACCGAAGGGATGCAAGATCAGTGGATAACTTATTCCTCCATTGTGGAGCAGCTTTCCATATTTTCTTCCTCCTTTGGGCTCTTCAAGATTGAATCTCTGGTCCTCTCAAGCTCTATATCCCAATCTTATTGACTGATGGTTTGTAGGCCCTTTAGGCAAAGAGATAAGATCCTATAGATAATGCTCCCTCTTGATCTCATGTGGTGCATATGGAAAGAAAAGAACAGTAGGGTATTTAAAAACATATGTTCAACCATAGTGCGAGTTTTAACTAGAATAAAGTTTTCTTCTGTAAAGTGGGGTGCAAGATCCATGCGTTAAAAGGTGTCATAAATCTGTCTGTAGCTGTGGTGGGGGAAATACCATAGAAAATTTTCACAATCTGCCCATTAGATTCATGGTGTGGAGGGCTCCTCCTTCCAGATGGTGGAAGCTTAATGTTGATGGGAGCTCAAGAAGTAATCCTAGGTCCTGACTCCTGGGGTTGGCATTGGGCCAAGGGATGAGCATTGTTTTTATTTTTTTTAATTTTTTTTTCAGGCTAGTCGGTGTTATTATTATTGGCCATTGAAACTGGAGTGGATCACTAGTGGGTGTTGGAGCTCGCATTTATAGTGTATAGCATGAGGTTGATCTCTAGCTTCATGGGATATCCATCCACCATATACCAAGAGATGATGATGCGTGGCCTATCGATCCTTTAGACCTTCAAGATTTTGATGCTAGAGGTGTCAGAAAAGTTACCATGGAGATAACTGGCTTAGTCCAGAATTTTTTATTTTTCTTATTCCATTTTAAAAATTTGGAGACAGGTATTTTTCTATCCAAAAGCACTCTAAATTTTCAGAGGAAGACGAGTATTCTTTGTTAACTGAGTGACGAGCACCATCATGCATAAAGGTTTCAGTATTGAGTAACTTCTTGTCATTTGTTATTGGAGTATTGAATAACTTGTAGCCCAATATAAGGTATATAAGTAATGCAAGCAGAATCTGGTAGTCTAGGACCTCATGATGTATATGCTTTTGTTGCACCTTAATAAGATGGTAGATTGGTCTCCTGATATTTGCTTAATTGAATGAATTCATGCTACACCCTTGTAGGAAGAGGACCACTTGCCATGACTTTTTCTCTCTCTCCGTTCACTTGGTAGAAAACCCAGTTTTCTTATAAGGTTTCTCAACAGATCCTCCATTTATTTATTGACCATTGTCTATCTCACAACTACTAGAGTACCTCCTGTGGAAAATCTACAACATTGTGGTCATTACCTTCTTAACCATCAAAAGGATGTTAACATTTTGCCATTTACAGCTATTCAGTTCGACATGTTTGCTTGACATGCATGTTCTAGTGGCACTAAGCTTCTTCTTCTTCTTCTTCTTTTTTAATCCTATTTTTAGTTGTTTATGTGGCTTTTCATGTAAGATGTAAATGGACTCAACATGTGTGCTTACCTTTGCAGTTTTGTTTTTAGGTGGCATTGATCCTTTTCAGCTCTTTGACCGAAACAATTGGGAATACATTTCAACCAGTATTTCGCAGATTTTCAATCCCTTCTACTCAAATGCTTGCAAGATGAGACTAGCACCCGTGTCAGAGTTGCTGCTCTCAAGTAACCATTCCTTCCCATTTTGTTCGGATTTTAGTATTTTGATTTATTCAGAATGTGAGGTTGCTTATCGGAAGGGTATTTATTTTCTTTATTATTATAATTATTATTTAGATTTTGTTCTTGTCAGGGCGGTCGGGTCTTTTCTGGAGTTCACAAATGATGGAGCTGAAGTGGTTAGTTTGCAATTTGCTCACAAACTTCTCATGTTTTATCATGTGTCCCAGTTACTTTTATTTTTATAGCTTTCTTTTGGAAAAAGAAGGGAAAAAAAAAAGTGCCAACTGGACCATTGTTCTGCCAGATAATTGGAGCTGGTATTCACATGCGATTTTATTGTACAACCTGCTATGTTGTAATCCTTTGAGTCTCTTGCCTTCAGTCACTAATTTAGCATACACTTGTTGTGTCCGGACACTGAGTATCAGTATCTTATTTTTATGCTCTTCGTAAGCAAAAGCATAGATTCCTCCTCAATTGTGTCATATTTTAACATCGTTATCACTTTTGGTTGTAAAATATATTAATCAAAGGGAAAATAAGATGTGGTATTGATGTATGATGGTATTGTGCTAGTCATTAAGCATCTTGCAAAAGAAGCATTGTCGGTTCTCTAATAGAAAATCAGCAGGTAAGGTTTAGCTATCGCTTTTGAATTGATGGTATGTAACATCAGTGAACCCCCAATGCTGATGGCAGGACTCAGGAGACCGAGGATCGTTGGAACTAGGAACTCTTTTTCTGATGTTCTTGATTTTCTCCTCTTTTCTTTTTTTGTTTGTTTTATCTTTGTGGGTCATCTTGTATCATTGCTGATTGTCGAGTAATTGCAGTTTGAACATCCTTCCACTGTATAGGTATTAGGTCCAGTCCGGCTCTCCTACATTGTACCCCATCCGATGGCCTGCCTCCTGCATGTCTCATAGCATTGTGCATGAACTTCATACTTGTCGAGGTTCTCGATATTCTGTTTAGTTTCAAGGTCTCTCCTGTGTCCAGATGGAGAATTTTGTTCAGGATGCAATGCCTCTGATTTGATGTGCTTTGCATCCATACTGAAATAATCAGACTGATAAAGTAATCTGAATGTGTTCTTTTTCAGCCATAAAATGCACCACTCTTGTTTGCATTGTGCTCATCTAGAATGTATATGAAACTTCCCATTGTACAAGAACTTCAACACCATTCAACACACTATGTGACATCATGTAATTCAGTTTATGATTTCTCTAAGCTATGAGCTTGATTTTTTTTTATCTTCAGTTTATGTTTTAGGGAAAATTCAGTTATTAAAGAAAAAGTTCTGACCATCTGTCAGAGAAAAAAAAAATGAATTGATCTTGTAGGATTCCCAAGAAATTCTTCAATTTCTTCTGGAAGCATATGATTATTCATCTGCTTCTCACGTTCCGTGAATAGCTGGGACATTGAGAAATATCCAGAAAGATGCACTCATAAAATAAATTATCATTACAGGAACAGTAGCTCGGAGACTTGGAAAGACATAACTTTTACAATGTTTGAAGAATGCTGGGCTATTTTGCTGAGTGATTCACCTTATGACCATTTATCTGAATAGCATCTTATGCTTTCTAAAGTTATTTTTAGCATCACTGGTGCTTTCTGATGAATTATATCTTGAGCATTAATGGTGCTGTCAGTTATGACTATTCTGGCATTTGTATTGTCATCCTGTGTAGGTGAAGTTTCGGGAGTTCATTCCCAGTATTTTTATATCTTGAGCATTAATGGTGCTGTCAGTTATGACTATTCTGGCATTTGTATTGTCATCCTGTGTAGGTGAAGTTTCGGGAGTTCATTCCCAGTATTTTGAATGTTTCACGACAATGCCTTGCAAATGGTGAAGAAGATCTTGCTGCCATTGCTTTTGAAATTTTTGATGAACTAATTGAATCTCCTGCACCTCTTCTTGGGGACTCTGTGGGATCTATAGTGCAGTTTTCTCTTGAAGTTTGCTCAAGTCCAAATTTGGAACTAAACACTCGTCATCAGGTTGAGAACAGCCTCTTGAGAAATTATCCATTTTTTTTCTTATTATCATAGCAGATTCATGTCAGGCCATTTGCCTTCTGATTTTTCTTCTGTTTACTTCATCAGGCCATTCAGATAATTTCATGGCTTGCAAAGTACAAGTCTGGTTCTCTAAAAAAGCACAAGCTGGTCATTCCTATCTTACAAGTTATGTGCCCTTTACTTGCAGAAGCCCATGGAGATGAAGACGATGACCTAGCAGCTGATCGAGCTGCCGCAGAAGTGATTGATACGATGGCTGTAAACCTTTCTAAGCATGTTTTCCCTCCCGTCTTTGAATTTGCTTCCATGAGCATTCATAGTATAAACCCAAAATATCGGGAGGCTTCTGTGACAGCCTTGGGTGTAATTTCAGAGGGTTGTTTTGAACTGATGAAAGACAAGCTGGAGCCTATTCTCCATATGGTCTTAGGAGCATTGAAGGATCAAGAGGAAATGGTAAGAGGGGCTGCATCATTTGCACTGGGTCAATTTGCAGAGCATTTGCAACCCGAGATTGTATCTCACTATGAAAGCGTTCTATCCTGCATTTTAAATGCTCTTGAAGATGCATCTGAAGAAGTAAAGGTAAAACTAGGAAAAAGATATTGCCTTCCAGATTTTTTAGTATTTCTTTGCATTTATGTGCCATGGGCTCTATTTTTGCAGGAGAAGTCATACTATGCATTGGCGGCATTTTGTGAGGACATGGGTGAAGAAATCCTTCCGTATCTTGATCCCCTTATGGGGAGGTTGCTTGCAGCTCTCCAAAGTAGTCCTCGCTATCTGCAGGAGACAAGCATGGTATCGCATGATTATCATTTTCTCTGAAGTCTTATATGATGATGTTGATATGAATTTGTTGCTGTTTTCTTTGCTAATGTGATGATGTCATTTCAGTCTGCAATTGGTTCAGTAGCAGCTGCCGCAGAGCAAGCTTTTATTCCGTATGCAGAGAAGGTTCTGGAATTGATGAAAATTTTCATGGTGCTTACTAATGACGAGGACCTCTGTTCACGAGCGAGGGCTACTGAGCTAGTCGGAATAGTTGCAATGGCTGTTGGACGAATGAGGATGGAACCAATATTACCTCCTTTCATTGAAGCTGCAATATCTGTAATTAACGTAACACATTTCATTTGGACACACTATAGATCTTCAAAATGATTAATGGCTTCTATTATTTTCTCAGGGTTTTGCTTTGGACTTCAGTGAGCTTCGTGAATACACCCATGGATTCTTCAGTAATGTTGCTGAAATTATGGATGATGGTTTTGCACAGGTACAGATGTCTAGTGCAATCTGCCATATTAGTTTTTCCTGTCGGTTATCTGTGACACATCCATCCTGGTATAACATCCATGATAATGCCATTTTGGTGAACAGTACCTCCCTCATGTTGTTCCTCTGGCATTTTCTTCATGCAATCTTGATGACGGCTCTGCAGTGGACATTGATGAGTCTGATGGTGATGACAATATTAATGGATTTGGAGGCGTGTCATCTGATGATGATGCCCATGATGAACCAAGAGTCCACAATATTAGCGTAAGAACAGGCGTCTTGGATGAAAAAGCTGCCGCAACTCAGGCGATTGGCTTGTTCGCGCTACATGCCAAGAGCTCTTACGCACCGTATCCTTTGTTTTCTTCATATTGTGTGCACTATAAAATCTTGGACATGATTATTTGGTTTCTTTGATTGGTACAAGATATTTAGAGGAGTCGTTGAGGATTTTAGTGAGACATGGTGGATACTTTCATGAGGATGTTCGGCTTCAGGCTATTATTGCTTTGAAACGTGAGTAGTAAAGGTTTACATACACCTTCTTACAGTGAGATGACTTTCTCTGCAATTCAACATTGTGATGATTCTTCTGATATGGTTGTTGCGCCATTAGTCATGGTAGAGCAGGTGCTGCTCGCACTCCCACTTCAGGAGTCTTCGTCCCCTTACCATTAATTTTGTTCTATATGTAATTTTGTCCATTTTGAATGTCTACAAAGAACATGGCATGTGGTGAAAGCTTGGTTTCTGATGTGATAGTTTAGATGCTACCATATGGACTGTGAATCTTTCATGTCGGTTCCTGGTTTGTTTCCTTCTTTGACATTGGCTGGTGACGGTGACCGTGCCTGTTACTTATGAATATGATTATTACAAACAACAAAGCAGTTTGCCCTTGGGCTTTATAATTAATTAATTATTTCATTAAATATCCAATAGTAATTTTATTTTCTCACGTCATGTCATTATTTTTGTGGTTATAGTTTGAGGGCTCTTGAATAAGACCTCTGACTCTGTCAAAGAGGCAAACCATATCTCAACTTGAGTGGTTATTTAAAATCAAGAACTTTGTAATGTAGGTTCAAGAAAATTTACTCAAAGAGGGTATTGTGTATTTATTCATTTTCAAATAAGGGTATTATATATTTATTTATTTTCAAATAAGTTATAATTAAAGTGGACAGCAAATAGCTGGGACAAGTTCTGAGCCTATGATGATGATTTTGATGGAGTGTTATAATCAACATTCTTTCTGGTGTATCCAGAAACACGTATAGGATATAGACTATCCAGAATACCCTTTACAAAACTGCCGGATGCATCAAAGAACATCTTTTTTTCAAAGGACATTGAAGAACATCTTTGCAACAGTAGATGATATTGTGACGAATGATGATTTTGATGGAGTGTTATAATCAACATTCTTTCTGGTGTATCCAGAAACACGTATAGGATATAGACTATCCAGAATACCCTTTACAAAACTGCCGGATGCATCAAAGAACATCTTTTTTTCAAAGGACATTGAAGAACATCTTTGCAACAGTAGATGATATTGTGACGAAAAATATACATGTCAGCATGTTTGTGCATGTGATGCATGCCCTTGCAAATGTACATGCACACACCATACATGTGCGCACACATGCATGGACAAGTACACAAGCTCCTTTCTGAAATTATTAGCTTCACTAGGTGAGGTAGAGATTTAATTATGCCTTCTGCCCTTCTCAATTTGTGAGTTCTTTGTCCATTATTGTATATGTGTGCTGTTAAGTTTACCTTGAATCAGTATTTGACAATTTCCTTTCAGAGTGTATGAGTGAATTTTTGCCTTCTATACTTGCCTCTGGTCTCACTATCATGCCATCTATTCATTTTGCCACCATTTATTATTTCATGCACCTTACATTGAATCCTTATGTTCATTGCAGATATTTTGACAGCGACACAGGCAGTTTCCCCAGGTCTCAATGTGAGGACAGATTTTTACATTATCAATTCTTAAATTTTCGTTCAGTAGTAAAATTGATAGACCTTACGAATGGTTTAGGCACTCAGCCATGTAACCATTTGGACATCCCAACCCTCTTTTATGATGGGTTCAACAAATAGTTTTTCCCTCCATAGAAAAGCTTGTGACCTTCAATATGCCAAGGGCAAGTACTGATGTTATCTGGTTCGTATGGATCTGATTGGTGGCGAGTAACTTGCAAACTGAGCAAAGTAGTTTAGATCACTTGTTACTTTGATTTTCAGAACTACCACAAGAGGCAGACTTCAACATGCTAACGTGGTGGTGTTCTTGTTTCTTTTTACGCAGGAAGAAGTGACAGCTAAAAAGAAGGAAGTTCTTGGTAACAACCTCTGCTTCAATATTCCTTATGTTCAGATAGTATGTATGATGTTTACTCTTCTGACATGCTCTTCTTTGTAGCATAGGCTATCTAATCTTGTTTTTCTCTTCTGCAGACACTGTGATGAATATCTATATCAAGACAATGACTGAGGATGATGATAAAGAAGTAGTTGCTCAAGCATGCATGAACACAGCAGATATTATCAAGGAATGTGGATACATAGCTATTGAGTCTTGTAAGGGTGACTTCGTACTTGCCCATGGTTGATGTATTAAGATTAGCTCCATACCGTGTTTGTAAATCATGACTGAGAATTATCTATCAACTTTATGTGGTTGGATTTCAGACATGCCTCAGCTTGTTGAGGCAACTTTGGTACTGTTACGTGAGGAGTCTGCTTGTCAGCAAGTAGAATCTGAAAGTGATACCGAGGATGATGCTGAGCATGATGAAGTACTCATGGATGCAGTATCTGACCTTCTTCCTGCTTTTGCAAAGCCTATGGGTTCTAATTTCCAGCCCATCTTTGCGAAGTTATTTGAACCCTTGATGAAATTTGCGGTGGGTTTACTATATATTTCTACGAGATGCATTGTCTAGGACTTCTCATTTGAAACTCCCTTGCATTCTTATATAATTACCTTTTATCCATTTGATTTTTTTTTTGTATGTGCAGAAAGCTTCACGCCCTCCTCAAGATCGGACCATGGTGGTTGCTTGTCTTGCAGAAGTTGCTCAAGAAATGGGAGCTCCAATTGCAAGCTACATTGATGTAAGCAGTGTTGTCAAAATCGTTATCGTATCGCAAATCATAATAAGGTTTAATCATATCGAATTGCAAATCGTAATAAGGTTTAATCATATTGAATTGCAAATCGTATCATAAATCGTAAGATTTTTTATTATTTTCTTTAAAAAATGAAGAAAATATGTAAAATATAAAAATCAGAAAAAAAGAACTCATCAATCATCCATTTCCCACCCATGTGCACCATTATACCTCCATCATGTAATCTCTTAATTGATCTCTTCTAAATGATTCTTAAAGCCCCCACCAATTTAAAAACATAAAATGAAAACCAAGTAAAGCTTAAAACAAAAGAAAACAAGTGCGAATTGAATCCCAAATTGGGATTTGAATCATAAATCATGGGATTCAAAACATAGAACGTACGATTCATGTAAAAAGGGATTTAGGGTGGGATTCAAATCGTTTTGCTTAAGATTCGACTCAAATTGTAAATTGTAAATCATAAATTGTAGGATTTTGACAACATTGGACGTAAGAGTTTCATCCATCTTTCTTTTTTTTCTCTCTGGCCATTGTGCAATTTTCACATTTCCTTTTCTGAGAGTTGCAACATTTTTCAGAATGTGATGCCCTTGGTACTGAAAGAGCTAGCATCGTCTGACTCAACTAATAGGAGAAATGCTGCATTTTGTGTTGGCGAGTTGTGCAAAAATGGTGGGGCGGCAACCCTCAAGTATCCTTTTAAAAGACATGGAACTTCTGCTGTATTGGCTTCCTATTTGTGCCTTTCTTTAGAAAACGCTCTCTTCTATTTGGGTGTAGGATTTCATTCAGTTGTCTTCACTTTTCTGTTGAAGCTAGAATTCGGGGATCTTTGAGCCAGCACTAGTATTTTCCAATAGTGTGGAAGCTGCCACTATCTATTTTTCCTCAACCTCTCCAATAACCTTGTTTTTGCATTGTCAGAACTGTTTCCTTACATCTAGTTCAGATACTATAATGACATACTCCGTTGGCTTTACCCATTATTTGGGGAATCGGAACCAGATGATGCTGTGAGAGATAATGCAGCTGGGGCAGTTGCAAGGATGATAATGGTGAACCCCCATTCTATTCCACTGAACCAGGTTAATAATCTCGATATTTCTTCTGCTTCGGCTTCTCGTAATGGTCTAATGGATCTTAGTGGGCCAACCATCTCAGTATTACTTGGACAATCTCATTCTGAATCTTGGAAAATTTTCCTTTTGTTATGACTTTTCACCAGGTGTTACCTGTGTTTCTGAAAGTTTTGCCACTGAAAGAAGATCGCGAGGAATCTATGGCTGTCTACAGCTGTGTTTGTAATTTGGTATTATCATCTAATCCCCAGGTATGGGCAATTTGCTCGAATTTTACATAAAACCAAGCCAGACTTCCTTTTTTTCTTAAATATTGATTCTCTTTTCTTTTCTTTTTTTTTTTCTTCTTCTTATTCTTTATAATTCAAACAGATCCTACCTCTAGTTCCAGAGATTGTCCATGTTTTTGCACAAGTCGCAGTCTCTCCAGCCGAGAGTCCTGAAGTTAAAAGTAGGATAGGCACAGCTTTCTCGCACTTGGTTTCAGTCTATGGCCATCAAATGCAACCTATCCTCAGCAGCCTCACCCCAGCCCATGCCAATGCTTTGGCTTCCCTTGTGAGTAAGAGCTGATGCCTGATGGGACCAGCAAATCCTAAACATGCCCCCTTTTTTATGGGTCATTATACAGCAAATGAAGATTCCTTTATTTATCAGAAAGGAAAACCTTCAACCAAGATTGTCTCTGGCAAGGTTTGTACATGCTTTCCCTTTCTTCTGCTTCTTTTTTTGCCTTTTATTTCTCATCCTTTTTTATTTGTGACCACTCGTTCTTTCATCAACCTTTCAGGTTTTACCTTCACCTGCATCTCATTTTGCCTGTTTGAAGAGTTGTGCTGTTTGAAAGTCATTGAAATTGCTTTTCTTTTTTGATCATTTTTTATTACATGTTTATTATGATTACTACTATTATTGTTATTGTTATTATTATTATTTTTTCTTTTCAATTTTGTGTTGATTGAGGTTAAAACGGGCAGTCTGGTTTGTTTGAGGGACGCAGATGCCGATATTCCTTTGCTGTAAGAAATAAAGTGGGCTTTCTGTTGATTCATGTGGGATGTGCTGGTGTGGCTTTTTGGGATTTCTAGAACTGGAACTGTAATCTTACGTGAGGAGATGGTCATGGAGCTGCCCCTCTCATGCGAGACACATCAACAATTGTGGGATCCATTGTATGGATCTACTAGAAAATGGACGTAAAAGTTCTGAAGCATGGCTTACGAAAATGGATTATCCATATTTGATTATTCTAGTAGAAGGTTCAATCTTTTATTTGGACCATCCATTGTGTTGGCCCATCCCTAGCAGGTCACTTCGATTGGATATCCTCACCATCCCAGCAGTGGCTATGGAAATGGATGGTCCATATTGATGAACTACAACGGTCTAATCATTGATACGGAGGATCTATCATTTGGGGTCACTCCTAATTGCCCATCCTTGCAAATTACTTTATCAGATGACAGTAACCTATCCCATCAATAGCTTTAAAATAGATGATTCTTATTGGTTATATTATAGGTCTGATCACAGCCTGTCCATGTGGGGCCCACCTTTGATGGTCCACACCTCAAATCACTTTGATTGGATGCCCAACTTTCCTATCAATAAATATGGAAACGGACAATCCACATTGATTATGCTAGAAAAGATTTGACACAATATGCGGCGGGTCCCATCTATTGCCAAGTCCTTTATAATCGCTTTGACAGGATGATCTTGACCTTTAATTAGTGATTGGGAAAATAAATGGTCAATGTCCAGTATGCAAGCGAAGGTCTGAGCTTTGATGTGGTCCATCGCTCTTTATTACTTTTGGTTGGATGATACTAACCACCAATTAGCAGTTTGGGTAAATGGACGGTTAACTAGAAGAGTCTAGGCATTTATGTGAATCACTTTGATTAGGTGATTGTAATCATTCGGTGAATGGTATGCAAAATGTACGGCATTACTGAGTATGTCCCAAGGGTCTTCATTAGGCCTGCCAATCGTGTCAAAAATTTGCTCACTCAAAAGCGCCCATTAACTAACGGGTCGAAATCTAGAAACCCAAACTCATTTGTTAATTTAACGGGTTATCCGAAACTCGACCCGTTAGGCCAGTCTACTCATCATATGGTCACATCGTTGATGAGGATAACAGAGTCTAACCCAACATACAACAGTAGTCCACCTTGTGGGCCCATTTTATCACCGGAAACAATAGGATTCACAAGTGAGACGAGGACGAATCACAATATTGCATGTGATGGAGTGTCAGGGTCATAGGTGGGCCATGGTTTGGTGATTTAGACCATTATGTTAACGGGTTAATCAGGTTCGCAAGTGAAACACTGACCTCACCCGTTATGTTAATAGGTCTTAACAGATCAACCTGTTAGTGACCCGACACGATAAGGCTGGACCTGAACACTGGTTTTTTCATGCGGGTTAATAGGTTGTATGGAATTTTGCCAAGCCTAGTCTTAATATTGATATGTCGCATCCATCATGTGGAACCCACCTTTGGCTCCCCCATTCACTTTAATTGGATGGCAATAAGGGCCCATTTGGATACCCTCAAATAAGTTATATTTTCTATTGACAGCAGTAGATAAGTAACTTATTTGATATAAGTTTGGTTTATGATCAATTACCAGTAGCTTTTTTATTTTATCATCAATTACTTAATCACTTCAGTTTAATAAGTAGAGATCAAGATAAGCTACCGACGGTCCTTACTCATGCCTTGGTGGTAGACTCACAAGAGTTTCCACATGAGGTCCTGAGTTCAAATAACCTTTGTGGTGAAATCCCACTGTGGTGTGTGGGTGCATGTGTTGAAAAAATAATAAATAAATAAATAAAGATTAGCTTATCTTAAGTAACTTAAGATCCAAACGGCCCCTAACTAAATTTGGGAAAAGAATGATCCATATTGAGTGTATTAGAGAGGCCTGAGCATTGACCTGGATTGTCCATCATTTCGATTGGGTGATCTTAACCATTTGATTAGTGGTTTGTAAAATAGGTGGTCCATATTGAGTATATTAGAAATGTGCCAGCATTGATGTGTTTGTAAAATAGGTGGTCCATATTGAGTATATTAGAAAGGTACCAGCATTGATGTGTACCACCTGTACTTAATCCCTCTCAAGTCACCATTTAAACATGTGGGGCTTATCTGTAAGTATTAAAATGAAGGGGGTCTATGTGAGAATTAGATTGGCATTTGTATAAGAAAGTTGGGCCCATGTGAAGAAAAGGGTGAACGGCGAAATCATAGACACGGTCACATGGAAAGTTCCATGCAACTAACTAATTTTAGGTGTAGCAGTGCAGCACCTCATGAGCAGGGACCGGACTCACTACCTAACCTAGACGGAACCCCTCCTACTAAAATAAAGAATTGGAACCCCTCTCTGGCATTAAAATGAGGAATGGGAACTCAAATCTCTACTCTAGCATCATATTAGATTAGATGGCATTCTTCTCATCCTTTGGAGATCCAGGCTATTCATCATGTGGGGTCCACTAGGAACAAGCCCTAGAGATGCAACTAGGACCACCACTGCATTACCCATCGTTGGAGTAGCAAGTGGAAAGAAGAAACGTAGGTTGTGTTTGGCTAATGCCCATTTCCAGAGAGGAGTAATTGTGTGGTTGATCATCATCTTCCTATCCTTGAATAGCTAAATATTCACAAGCAAATGGAAAGAAGAAACGTATGCTGTGTTTGGCTAATGCTCATTTCCAGAGCGGGGAAATACTTTAGTGGTTGATTATCATCACTTCCAGTGGCTGTGAGCATCCTTCAAAGATTCCAGGTAAGGCGAGAAGGGAAATAGGTAGCGTTCGCACAAGTCATCACCACCCTCGAATCCTACAAGGGAAGCCTCCAATCTTTTCCTGTTCTTGAGATGGTAGAAAAACAGCTTACAACCCACTGAAAGAAAAACAACCTCGCAATCCTGATGAAAACCAACAGCCTCCCACCTGTGGGACCCCAATCCGGCAGACGCCAAGTCAAGAGAAAGGCATGCTTCGTGTTCCAAACGCCATTCACTAGTCTCAGCACATATCAGCTTCCAAACCTGCAGTCGAGATTGATGGCACCAAGCGTAATATAGACGACCTCTACACACACCCAAGCAACATCCTGCCTTGTGGGTTTTCTCCACGGGCATGTTGATCTGCTTAAAGCTCACTCCTCCATCAATATCTAACCATTCCACCCGCCACGGATGGACAATCATGTAGAGAGCTCCATTCATCGAGACCAGATTACAGGAGATGCGGCCGAAACGGAATTCAGGGAACACCTTGTACTCAACCCACTCACCCATCTCAGAAGAGAAGACGTCCAGCATGGTCGAACTCCGGAAGAGAACTACTTTGAAATGATGTGAGACGTCAGGGTCGAAAACCAATCCGGCCCAGCCGGAAACAAGATGATACCGGACTTCGTCGTGAGGCTGAGGCAATGGTATGAATTCCTTAGTGGCGGGGTTGCAGATGTAGTGCACTGTATCCTCTATGGAGAGGCAGAGAAGCAAGCCATTGCAAGAACTGAGGATCATCAATTCAAGATTGCATGGGAAGAAATCGACACCAGTCTCTTTTAAGAGAACACCATCTTCTTTATCGGATAAAGAGGCGTATGTAATTCTATCGAATTCTTGATAGAAGAGGCAAACATTGGAGATGATGGTCTTTCTGTAATCTTCACCATTTTCATTCAAATTCAACTGATCACATGATTTCAACTCATACTGGCATTGAAAGAGAGACTCCGTTGGCAGCGAATCGTCACTCAATCTGCAGACATCTTCGTTAACCGTCTCCTCTTCTATGGAAAGCAAAGAATCTGTACTGCAGTCATCCTCGCTAATCAGAGTCTCTTCTTTTATAGGGGGCAAAGAAGCAGCAGCTGTGCAGGAAGCATGGTCGCTAACAACCATCTTCTCTTTCATAGAATGCAAAGAACCACAAAACAGCGCTTCCATCCTTTAAGCATCGTTCTCTCCCCTGAATGGCTACTGCTATCACACCACCTTTCTTAGAATGATGTGGTCCGTTTCTTATTGCGTCTTTCTACAAACTGTTTTTTCAAGGGCTCAGATCAAATTTGATAAGATTATCCTATCATTATCTACTTCTACGTCAAAATTGATAAATCACGCATGCTTGCCTGCTGACGCTGACAGGAGTATTGAGGTGGCTACTGCTGGTCGATCGATGTGGGCCCCACCATGATGTATATGTTTAATCCACTCCGTTCATACATTTTCCCAGATCATTTTATGGCAAAAAAAAAAAAATGAGGCATATCAAAATCTCAGGTGGACCACACCGCAGGAAACTGTGGTGATTGATCGCCTACCATTAAAAAAGTCTTTCGGTCTACAAAGGTTTTGGATTGTGTTTTCCCTTCATCCAGGTCTTTGTGAGCTAATAAACAGGTCGGATGGAAAATTAACATTCCAGTGGGCCATAGGAAGGTTTTAATGGTAGGCGGTCAATTACCACTGTTTTCCTGTGGTGTGGTCCACATGAGATTTTTATGTGGCTCATTTTTGGGCTCATGTCCTAAAATGATCTATAAAAATGGATGGACGGCATAGATAAAACACATACATCATGTTGGGCCCACAGGGCACCCACCAGTAGCCACCCGCAGCGTCAGCCGACTCTCCATTTATCATCTCCCGTAAATTGAAATTTGAAACCTTGCAGCTTGCATCATGCTACCTACCAGTTAAAATTTTGAGAGCTACCCGTACACGTGGTTGCATTTGGACTTGTAGATGTTCACATCACTTAATTGGGTCCGGTCCATTTGGTCCAACCTACACTTGATAGACCTTGGAAAAAAATCATTTAGTTGAATAGTTCAAAACGTCCAATCAGGAGGCATGAAAAAAAAATGGACGGACAAGATTGTTAACAGAATATGGGTCTAGTAATAGATATTTAGGACCATCCGATTGATGTGGCTTTTGCACAATAACGGAAACAGACGGTCTAGATAGATGATGCGGATGCCTGCTTGTTCGAATGCAACAATGTGCATGTGGCCACTGGATCATCCAGCAATATGATTTGTTGGATCTTTCCCCGTTTGTTCCACAGACTCCACGCCAGTGATTGGAACCATCTATCTTTTGGGCAGCAGAAAATGATAATGACCATTGATATCTGGAGCTGAATGTGAGCCCCCAGATATTTTATTTTGGACGGTCCACATTCGATTGTGCATGTGACAGCTGGAGTTTCAGGTTGTGCAACCGAATATGGACGATTCTGATTTGATGGATTCTTTCCACATATTTCGCTTTTTACCTAACTAGGACTCTTTTCAACGGGAGCAGATCAGCTGTTACCCGGGTAACAGCTTAGTGGGCGTTACCCTAACTTGTGTGGGGCCGTATTTTTTATTTTATATATATATATATATATATATATATATATATATATATATATATATATATGCTTTCCATATGTTTTTAAATATCATTTTTAGAACGTGATCCCAAATATGAAGAAGATCTTTACCTCAGGTGGACCACACCATTAGAAACAGTGACGAATGACCATTAAAAGATTTTTATGCACCAAAAAAGTTTTGGATCATGCTAATATTTGTATTTTGCCTTCATTCAGGTCTTCTTGACATTATCAACAGGTTGGATGGCAAATAAACATTACGAAAAACTTACGATAGGAACTTTGGAATTTTTAATGGCGAGGCACTCAATCACCCCTTTTTCCTGTGGTGTGATCCACCTGAGGCTTGAATCTTCTTGATTTTTGTGATTATGATCTTAAATGGGCTGGAGAAACGGATGGACGGCGTGGATATACAACGCATCATCAAGGTGGGCCCAATGGTAACACCTAATCCGCTCCCCTTGTAAACTAGTAGGGGATTTTATTGCTAGTTGCCCACGCTTCTTATCTCATCTCTCATGCCGTGCCGATTAATAAGCGACCTTTATCTTTCCGTCAGTGGCCCACCGTTTAAAACACACGAACCGAACGATCCAAGGGTCTTCCGGTTCTACTCAAACCCGAGCATACTGCTGCCGATCTAGTATAGCAGTCCGTATAAAGTGGGTAAGGTCCACTAAATGGATGTCTGTGATTGTTTGATAGTGAGGAAGATCTTTGGTCCCTCGCCAATGTATAAACTGTTGACGTACTCTGTTGCTTCATGGGTGGCGTGCCCAGCCCTGACCTATTTTTTAAGTCCTCATTGTCAATCAAATGAGTGGAACTCTCGGCCTCACCCACGCACGGTGTGGCCCACCAGATTAAGTATCTGTGTCACTCAAAAGATGTAGGATGTTTCAAATTTCGATTCTTTGGAAATATTGGGACCTTCGAAAATGCGAAGGAATGGGTGCAAATCATATTGCTAGCCCAGTTAGAAGATGCCCAAGCGTTTCAACAGCAGCTCTTGTTGGTTTCGTTGCACAGAACTTTAAGGATCCCGCCCTTCAAACCACTTGAATTATGATAATGCAATGAACAAAAGCATATCACCCACAATTTTTGTCAACTTGTAGGTGATGACTAATCAGAAAAAAAAAAAGATGAGCGGACAACTATTGTCTTGAAGGCGATGCATAGGATTCCATACGTGTGGGCCTGTGATTCCTTGATCACATTGTTCATCCAATGGGCCCCACCATAGATGGGGGATGATGGCCCCGCGATCCTTTCCCTACGCATCAGGAAATCATCGAAACCATATAGATTCTTCTTTAGTAAAAATCAGACAGTGCCGTGCATATCTCATGGCTATACTACAAGTCATCCATTACTATCTTCTGGTGTACCACTGAAATTGAGAGTTAAAACCATTCATACTTTATGAGAAAAAACGCTCACCAGTTAAAAAGAGCAACATAAGATAGTATGGCTGAAATGAAAAGGTGAAACATGGATGAGATGAGAAGGAATGCATTTCAAAATAAGAATAGTACCAAGCCTCTCTCTACGTATACAAATCTTTCCGGGCCCACCCGCAACAGACTGTAGGTTGGTGGGAGGACCCATAAGCATCGCCTTAAAGATAACTGAGAGTCTGAGACCCGCTTATTTGGGGAGGCTACCAATGGCCTTAGTCCAGTTGACACTATATAATAATTTCACCAATATATTTTACAAGAGAAATTGCACATGCGAATGGCAGAAATTCATAAAAAGGCACATGCACTCATGTTGATGTATGATCATATTCAGTCCCAACATGCTGCTGCACTATTTTCAAGCTCAGGGAGAAAACAAAAAGAAAGATGTCCTTGTGGAGATATTTAGAGGGAAAAACCTGTGTGCTCATCCGCTAGTGGTTGCCCACAAGTGGGCTCTACGAGTCTATTTTCAATACAAATGACATTTGTGAGAAAAATATGTGATCATTCATTTGTATTTGGGGATTCAAAAAAAAATCCTACTTTCCTCTCAAACTTTGCTAATTTTAAGTGGGCCACACATGTACAAAGAAATAAACACTTCTTAGAGGAATGAAACCAACCGTCCACCTTCAAAATAGGATTGACTATACAGGAGCTAGAGTGACATATTTATCAAATGCAACATTGTACATCAAAATCAGGTTAGATGGGTCGAGTCAGGTCGAGTTGGGTTGGATTGGGTTAGGTTGGGCTTAGCTGATTGGAGCCCAACTCCGACCCCAAAATTAATCGCGACATGCATGCATGGCCCACGGCTGGTGCACGGCGCAAGGTCCGAGTCCAGCCCAAAGCCAGACGAGTTGGTCGGGTCGGGCGGGATCCTGACCGATTGCCACCCTTACGTGCAGATGGCATGATGTTATAACTTAAAATACATCCCACCTACCGCAGTAGAATACAGTGGGACTTGAGTCATTAGATCATGTTCTTTCAAATATCCAAACCGTTAACACAACTTGTCCTCGGCCTCGATAAGGTATGAAAAAGGAATCTCTTTATTAAAATATTTCGGCTATTTGATTATTCCAAGAAAAAAGATTCAAATAATCAAATCAAGGTGTTCTTAAATTATTTAAACCCATTAAGGTAAGCCCCACCAAATAAACGGCTGGATATCGAAATATTAGACCAGAGAGAGCTGATTAGGTGAGACCCCCGGCCTCACGCAAGAGGGTGAGTCCCTTACCGTGAATTACCAAGGGGCCACCTTGCTGTATGTATCATGTATCTACACCCTCCATCTGTTTTTTCAGATCATTTTAGTGAATTATGCCAAAAATGAAGCAAATGTAATCATCCAGTAGACCATACCATAAGAAACAGCTGTTAATGACCATTAATGGACTCAAAAGTTTTGGATCAAGCTGATATCTGTTTTTTAACTTAGATTCATGCTGATGTGACCTTATCAACAGATTAGATGGTAAATAAACACATTAATGTGCGCCCTAAGAGGTTTTTAATGGTAGGATAGTCAACCACCATTGTTTCTTATGTTATGGTCCAACTGATATTTGGATATGATTTATTTTTTGCCTATTGCCTTAGAATGATATGGAAAAACGGATGAACAGCATGGATACATAATACATACATCAAGGTAGGCTCTGCTTTAACCCCACTGTAATGGCCGCATCGTCTTTCTTGGGACGGGGGTCTCACCTAATCCGCTCTCTAGACCAGTTCGAAGGGGGAGCGGATTAGGTGCGACCCCAGGCTAACGCAAGACGGTGTGGCCCTTACGTAGGTTCACCGTGGGGCCCACCTTGATGTATATATTATGTATTCACATCGTTCAACTGTTTATACACATAATTTTAAGGCATTAAACCAAATATCATGCATATTCAATTATCAGGTGGACCGTAGCATAAGAAACAGTGGTGATTGACCATTAATGGGCCACAAGAGTTTTGGATCAATCTAATATTTGTTTTTTTTTTTTTTCCTTAATCCAGTCTCATTTAACCTTATCCACAGATTGGATGATAAATAAACATTACATAAACACTAAGGAGAGCCCTGAGAGATTTTTAATGGTAGGAGGGGCAATCACCACTGTTTCTCATGGTATGGTTCGCCAGATAATTGGATCTGGTTAATTTTTGGTATAATGCCTTAAAATAATGTGAAAAAACAGATGAATGGCATAGATACATAATACATACCTCAATGTGAGCCCTACAGTAAACCCACGATAAGGGCCGCACCCTCTTAGGTGAGGTCGGGGTCTCACATAATCCACTCTCGTTCGAAAGCTTAAAAAAAGTCCTGACATGATACCTGTAGCGATACTGCTCTTGTATTCTAGCAAACCTCTGCCTGAACGAATGGCAATTCATCAACGACGAGCTGTGCTATGGGTATTCGTGCAGCCGTTAATCACAAATGCCAAAGGTAGGGACAATGGCGTCGTGTACTCTGTGAACCGGAAATCAGGGCCGTCGGTTCATCAGGTGGGTCACAAGTGGAAGCAGATTAGGTGCGGCCTAGCGTAAGGGCACATCTTGATGCATCTATTCTATATCCACACTGTCCATCCCTTTTTCTAGACGATTCTAGGGCATGAGCCCAAAAATGAAACAGATCCAAATCTCAGGTGGACCATACGATAGTAAACAGTGGTGATTAACCATTAAAAACTCCTTGTGGGCCAGAAAAAGTTTTGGATCAAACTGATATTTGTTTTAGCCCTTCATCGCTTGAAGTGAATGTTTTAATGGTCAGGCATTCGATCCCCACTTCTTCCTATAGTATGGTCCACATGATGTTTGGATCCGCTTTATTTTTGGGCTCATGCTTTCAAATCATCTAGAAAAAGGGATGGACGGCGTGGATATAGAATAGATACATCAAGGTGGGCCCCACAGTAAGGGCGGCATGAATCCGCTCCCTTCACTAGTATACATTAGATATGGATTGTCAGGGGAGTTTTATGACCGTCCATCTTTTTCACACATGCCAACTACCTGATGGACGGATCTAATCATTTGATCTGCTGGCTTATTCTCGTTGGATTCAGAACTTCGGCCATAATCTTTGTAGACCATCCATTTTCGGGCCCCCAAACCATGGGCGTCTTAGCTTCTTCTAACGTAGGCCGGCGTGTACAGTGTTAGAGCGCTGGGTGGTGGTCCTGGTGCTAGATGCGGGAGATCCGGCTTCAATCATTTTCCAGCTCACCTACAGTGTACTTGAGCTTGAGGTGCACACTGGCTCTTCTAGCAGTATGAACAGCCATCCATGGATCTGATCCATCTATTATTTCCGGAACTGTCTCAACGGCTACTGTGAAAAAAAATTACGTTCACCGATGGTTGAGATCCTCAGATGAAGGTGATTCTTTAGAGAAAAGTCTATTGATGGTGGAAACTCCAAAAAGGATGGAACAGATTGATGATTAAATCCCTGTGTTGCGAATGATCCGAGCCGTCTGCTTACAGGAACTGAATGGATGGAAATCATGATTAGATGAACCTGATGCTTTCAGTGTGGCCCCTGAGAGTGATTGGATCTTTTAAACGGTCCAGATCCATAATACTGTACACTTCTCTGAATACCTACTTTTTATAAAATTACATTCCACTACTTTTTTCAATAAGTTCTCTACTAATTTAAGCAACTAGCATTAGGTGTCTAGCACGCTAGGCCAGCGGAAAGATGCCCAGTTTTAGATATGAGGTTCAAGTGCTAAGGATACACGCTAACCCCACCGGTGGGTGGGTGGGTGCATCCAGTGACTAACATAAAAAGCAGCTAGCATTGGAGTTTTCTCAATGCGGCTGGGTTGGTCATGGGAGCAAAGGAGTTCTCTTAACGACGGTTGGGTTGGCCATGGGAGCAAAGGAGTGGCTGCTCACGTTGACACCCCAACATTGGTGTTTATGTGAAATTTATCCCAATCACTAGGCGCTTTATACTTCATCCTATGCTTATGGATAAAAAAATCAACCCCATTCATAATTTAGGTGGACAATACTATTGAAAATAATATACAAGGCAATGTTGACCCTCCAACTGTTTTCCCTAATGGGGCCCATTCGAATCATGATTGTGGCTTTTTTTATTTTTACCCAAGCCTAAATTTTGGTGCATCTAATGGTTGGAGTGGATATTGTATAATTATCACAGCGGCCACTATAAAAATCAAGGGTGGTGTCTCTCTTGTAACTGTTTCTTTTGTTGTGGCCCACTTTCGTTACCAATCAATTGAATTCTTTTGCCCAGAACCTAATATATATTTACACATCTAATGGTCTGAATGTATTTCATATTCGAGTCCGGATCCTCCGTTGGCTTCCAAGCAGAAAAACCCTATAGCCTTTGGTCCACATCATACTGACTACATGACGTTAGTATGATTAGGTTGTACTAAGGATATAACAGGGTTGCAGGACTATGTCATGACGTGGTCAATAAAAACAGCTCCAAGCAGGGTTTCTCTGCTCGGAGCCAACAGGAGGATCTAGATTCTTCACATTCACATCATTGTAGTCCCATAAAAAGTCAAGTGCTGTTGTCACTCTCTAATGTAAAAGCAAAAAATGAAGAGACAAAGAAAGATTCCAGCTGATGTGACATATCAAAGAAGAGTAGGTTCAACCCGTTCGATTATAAGTTGCAGTTCAATTACTTCAGCCTTTCCCTGATGTATGACATTTTACCCGTCCAAATAAGTAGGTCCATCATGGCTATCACCTTTTGCAAAATTCAGCAGCAATACTCATTGAGTGTATGACGCTTATGTTTTCCTATTTCTAATGGCTGGACACCGCTTTGTATGGTGTGGCCGACTAGGGCTGATTTTTGTGTGCTACCCTTAATGGCTGTAGATTAGGTACTACCCTCACCAGGTCCTATGCCTACCATAATGTATGTGTTTTATCCACATTTTCATCTATCTTGAATGATCGTTTTAGGGCGTGAGCCCAAAAAGGCGGTAGATTGAAGGCTCAAGTGGACCACACCACAATAAACAATAAGGATTAAATGCCGACTGTTGAAAACCTCTCCAAGGCCTCAGAAGTTTTGGATCAAGCTCATATTTATGTTTTCCCTTCATCCAAGTCTATGTGAATTTAATAGGTTGCATGCAAATAAACTTCCCAATAGGCCCTATGAAGGTTTTAAATTTGTGGTCATCATCACCACTACTTCATGTGGTGTGGTCCACTCAAGCCTTTAGTTTGTCTTCTTTTTGGGCTTATGTCCAAAACTGGTCTTTCAAATTGAATGAATGGCACATAGAAAATACATTACGGTGGGCCCTATATTACCCCAATTGAGACTATACATATCTATCCAGGTTTGGTGGACATAGATGTCACATGACCACTTGCTCTAAAAGCTCAAGCCATTATAGGATAGTGTATCAAAGGGAAAGGTCATGTGTTACCATTTGGAACAACAAATATATATGCCTTTATAATATAGTCTCTCATAAGGTCAGGAAAAAAAAAAATAAAAAAAAATCCAGTCCAGCCTAAGGACCGAGAGATCAAGCCGGCCTTGCTTGTGATGGAGGTGTTCCTCTACCCTTGCTCACCATATTCCTATGCTGAGTTCCACGCCTGCACATGCACATGCAGGAGAGTGTTAAAGTCACTCGACGTATACTGACATACCATCCTCCACATGGTTATTTGCCAGTAGTACCCAATCCACGCCCAGCCATAACATGGGTAAAATCACCGTGGGGTTCACCTGTTTCAGAGAACTCTTTGCAGACACGTATTCCCTCCGAAGTGGGGCCCACCGTGATGTTTGTGAGACATCCACCTGTCCATACGTTTTGTGAGCTCATTTTAGGCCATGGGAACAAAAATGAGCCGGATCCAAGACTCAAGTGGGCCGCACGGAAGGAAAAGGTGGGTAGGGAAATTCATACCGTTGAAACCTCCCTGGGTCTACAGTGATGTTTATATGCCATTCATACCGTTCATAACGTCATTCCTACTTGGATGAACCGACAACATAAATATTAGCCTGATTCAAAACTTCTGTGGCCCCACGAATATTTCAACCGTGGACTTTCAATCCTCATATTTTTTGCCCACTTGAGCCTTCGATCCAGATCGTTATTTGTTACATGTCCTCAAATTATCTCAAAAAACGGATGAACCGGGTGGATTTCTAACAAAAATTACGGTGGGCCCCACGTAGGTTCCCAGCGCAGGAACTTCTTGCGAAGGGCTTTCGCAGGAAATCCGCGTCCCCTCTTTGCTGGCACGGCCAACCAAGCCGTAGCTAAAAAATCTAATCGAATGTACTTCAACTATATTTACTTAAAATGATGTGGTACCTGGTTGAAATAGCTTTGAAAAGGGTACCGTCGCGTAAATTCTATAATAAATAGGTACTTTTCTGGTAAAATGCCCTTTAAAATTTGTACATATGCGATTCTCACGCCTCTCAATCGCTATTTGATTGGGAGGGGATCGTAGATACATCGAACGATGGGTAGGGAAGAGAAAAGCGGAGGAGAGGAGGCTCCTCTGCTCGAGCCATCGCCCAAAGGCACAGCTTCCTCGGCTCAGACCTTCGGAAACATCATCGTCTCCATCGTCGGAACTGGTGTTCTCGGCCTTCCTTTCGCTTTCAAAATCGCTGGTTGGTTCGCCGGTTCCATTGGAGTCATCTTCGCCGGAATTTCCACTTTATACTGCATGCACTTACTCGTTCGTTCTCTCTCTCATCACTGAAAAGAAATTTTCTTTTCTTTTCTTTTGTTTGGGATGATTTCCTTTTCTCAATTTCTCTGCATACTTGTGAAAATCGTTTTCTTTCTGCTGATGTTTTCTGGGTTTTGGGTTTTCTTCACAGATTGAATGCAGAGACAGATTAGAAACAGAGGAATCGACCGAGATCCAAACATACGGCGATTTGGGTGGGAGAGCCTTCGGAAGAACAGGCCGCTACGCTACGGAATTCCTCGTAGTGATCTCCCAATGCGGCGGCGCGGTTGCATATCTCGTCTTCATCGGCCAAAACCTCTCCTCCATCTTCGAATCCCACAATCTCACCTCCTCCTCCTTCATCTTCCTCCTCGTCCCGGTCGAGATCGCTCTCTCCTGGATCAGATCCCTTTCCACCCTCGCCCCTTTCAGCGCCTTCGCGGATATCTGCAACGTCCTGGCGATGGCGATCGTTTTGAAAGAGGACCTCCAGCTGTTCGACGGTTTTTCAAAGAGAAGAGCTGTGTCGAGCGTGGTAGGGATGCCATTCGCGGGAGGTGTGGCGCTCTTCTGCTTCGAGGGTTTTAGCATGACGCTGGCGTTGGAAGGCTCGATGAAGGAAAGGCGGAGGTTTCGGTCCGTACTTTCGCTGGCTTTTCTCGTGATAACGCTCGCCTACGTATGCTTCGGATTTTTTGGGTATTTGGCTTACGGAGAGGAGACGAAAGACATTATCACGCTCAATCTCCCCAACGACTGGTCCGCCATTGCAGTCAAGGTGAGTCTTCTTGTGTTACCAGCTGCTTGAGATTATGTGGTTCATGTAGCTAGATTAGGGCCGTTCATCAGGTGGACCCGACTTTTATGTTCTGAGCCTAAAAATCAGGCCGATCACATAATTGATTGGGTTAGAAGTGTGTGTTGAATTTGGACGATTGACCAATTCTTCAAAACCAGAACTTTTTTTCACACACGCATATGATGCCACTAACTCAAGACGGGTCTTATTTTCAGCCACAGCTAGCATTTAGTGGCCCACCAGCTCAACGACCTGGATGCTGCGCTGCAGAGAGCGTGGGATTCGGTTGGGTGTATTTGATGAGTCATGAGAGTGGATTAGCTGGTTTACCCTAACCGTGTGGGGGCCATGTTTATACATCAACGCCCGATCCATCTGTTTTCCCATCTCATTTTGGGACGTGATCCCAAACCCTAAGAAGATTCAATCTCAGGTGGACTATACCACTAGAAACAGTGATGAATGACCATTAAAAACTTTTGTGGCCCACAAAAAAGAAGTTTTTATCAAGCTGATCTTTATATTTCTTCCACTTACATTATCAACCGGTTGGATTGCAAATAAACATTATTAAAACCTCACGATGCTCTTTGGAATTTTTAATGGTGAGGCACTCAATCACCACTATTTCCAGTGATATGATCCACCTGAGATTTGGATCTGCATAATTTTTGGAACCCCATCCTGAAATGAGCTGGAGAAATGGATGGACAACGTGAATATACAAAAAATTATCCATGTGGGCCCCACAGTAACACCCACTAAGTTGTTCCCCATAACACATAATCCTGCTCCCAGTATTTAATATATACTACGGGCTAGGTGTCACTAGAGCTGTACATGAGTCAAGTAAACTCAAAAAACTCGCTCGACTTCGCTCGAAAAATACTCGATTCAACTCAGATTAGAAGTGAGTTTGAGCCGAGTCGAGTCAATTTTCTAATGCTTGAATGTGTTTGAGCGAGCTTCGAGCAGTGCCATGCTCAACTCGGCTCAACTCGGCTCGAAGCCATAGTATATATAGTATAATTAAAATGAAATATTTTTTTACCTTTATGTTTTTACCTGCTTGAGCGATCCCCTTCTTTTCAAACCTTAACCTAGTTAACCCCCCCCGGGCGACTCTCTCTCCGAGCTTGATGGCTGGTCAGCCACTCACTGAGTTGCCCTTCCCTGCCTTGCTTGATCTCAACCAGCCCTGCCCGCAGCTCGATGCCAGCCACCATCAATCTCACCCTATCCGCTCGACGCCAGCCACCCCCTGATCTCAGCCGGCCCGCTTGTCAACGCCGATAAGCTCAACAAACCTTACTTGAAAACACAAACTCGAACTCAACTCAAAGGAATCAAATTTAGACTTGGCTTGAAAACTCGAAATTGACTCAAACTCGAACTCACACAGTCTGCTGACAGAGCAAGGGCCTGCTCGACTCAGCCAAGTAGAGCTGAGTAACGAGCAGAGATAGGTGGGTTCGAATTGAGCAGTGAGTAGGGGTGATGCTCGATTCGACTCGACTCATGTACAGCTCTAGGTGTCACTGGGTTCCAACCTTTGGTTTGGACACACCATTGATGTATTTGTTTTATCCACATTGTCCGCTCATTTTGCCGGTTCATCTTAGGCCATGAGCCCAAAAATAGGCAGATCAAAATCTCAAGGACCACACCACATTAAACAGCCAAGCGGTGTGGGATAACACCTTAGTGGGTGTTGCCCTTACCGTGGGGACCACCTTGATGATGTGTTGTAGATCCGCTTTTTCCATTCCATTTTAGTATGCAATCCCAAAAATTACGCAGTTCCAAATCTCAGGTGGACCATAACACATGAGACAGTGCTGATTGAACATTTACCGTTAAAAAATTCCTAGAGCCCAATGTAAGCATATCCGTATGGTTTATTTGCCATCCAACCCCTTGGTAAGGCCAAGCAGACCTGGATGAAGGGTAAATGTAAATATCAATTTTATCCAAAACTTTTGTCGCATACAAAAGGCTTTAAATTGTCATTCCCTACTTTTTCTAGTGGTTAACGTTCCTAAATTGATCTGAAAAAAATGGATGGACAGCATGGATATGCAAAAAGTTCATGGGGGCCACGGAAAATTTTGGATCAAGCGGCTATTTGTGTTAAGAAGTCTTTAAAGGTGGACGTTCAATCACCACTTTTTCCTGTGACGTGATCCATTTAAGATTTGGATCTACGTGTTTTTTTTTGTTTCATGAACTAAAGTGAGTCAGCAAAATGGGCGGCGGACGGCATGGATAAACACATACATCATGGTAGAGCCCACAGAGTATGGTCCAGTAGCGAGTTATAGGAAGCCTGTGGTCTGTACACGGATTCCAAGGTGAACTAACACGACGCGGTATCTGACTGGGCCATGTAATGCTGTTAGCGATGGCTCACACAAATCAAGCCATCTTTGACAGGAGGCACCTGACAAAGACTGCGAACATGCCCCATCTATGAAATGTGCGAGTATTACGCTCATGAACCATCTGGTTATTTTTACAAACCAGGCCTGCCAGGTCAGCAAATTAATATTATTATTTTGAAAAAAATATTAAATAACTCTACTTTTAATGTTGATTACTTATAAGAACCTTTAATTTATAGTGGGACAACTTCGCTGGAGGAGTGAAATGTCATGCAAATATCATAATGGCCCACTCATCCAAGGTTTTGCCGTACAACTACTGTGTGAGCCGCCTTGTGAATTTGAAGAATTTTAGTCGCAATAACGTGGAAGGCATATGCTGGTACAGTACAGTACGTGGCATTCCTCTGTCTCTTGCATGAGATTGGAGATCCGGAAAAAGTAGCGGATTAGGTATGCCACCGGCCTCGCCCGAGAAGGTGTCGCCCTTACCATAATACTCTCACTTGATGGATATGTATTCTTTATCTGGGCCGTTCATCCATTTTACCAGACCATTTTAGACCATGAACCCAAACAACGAAGGAAATTCAAATATCAGGTTAGCCATACTATATGAAACGGTGGTGATTGAACGCCCCGCCATGAAAAACTTCCTAGGGCCCGCGTTACTGTTTTCTTAATGTTTATTCGCCATCCAAGTCACACCAACCAGCATGAAGGGAAATAATAAATATCAGCTTGATCCCAAACTTTTTTTGGTCCACAGGAATTTTTTTATCGGCCAATCACCACGGTTTCTTATGGTGTGGTCCACCTGAGATTTGGATCTGTTTCATTTTTGGGCTCATGACCTAAAATGATATGGAAAAATGGACGAACAGCGTGCATATAGAATAAAGACATCAAGTGGGCCCCACAGTAAGGGCTGCAACCCAAGACCGGGGCCGTACCGAATGACCCCGGCAGAAAAGCGCAGGCGATTGACAAAGCATTTCACTGACCGGGCACGAGATTTACAAATGAACGGTCCAAAGAGAACCAACTGTTTACATTTAACACGTAGTTTTGAGACTCGGATTGCGTATTGTATCATACAACACCGACTTCGGTACCGGGTGCTGTTAGAAAAGCTACGTGGGCCACCATGATGTACGTGCTTTATCCAGGACATCCTTGCCAGCTCATTTTAGTGCCTCATTCATTTTCGCCGGCTCATTTTAAGGCCTGAGCGAATAAATGAGGTAGATCCAAATCATCTCTGGTGTATCACACCACAGGAGAGAGTGGTGATTGAAATGATTGAAATCTCAGGTGGACCATACCACATGAAACAGCGGTGATTAAGCACCCCACGTTAAAAATTTCTTCGGGGCACAAAGTTTTGGATCAAGCTCATAATTTTGTTTCCCCTTCATCCATGTGTTTGTGTTACTTAATCCACATGTTGGATGAGAAGTTTTTAATGGTATGAGTTCAATCACCATTGTTTCGTGTGGTGTGGTTCACCTGAGATTTGGATCTGCCCATTTTTTGGCGCCTGTAATGAACTGGCAAAATGATCGGACTGCATCGATAAAACACATTCATCATGCTGGCTTCTCCAGCATCACACAGTACTGAGGCGAACGCAATCCGAGTTCGTAGTCTTGCCTGGCTTCGCCACCAAACCAGATGAGTGGCCCTGAAATTTCTCAGACATGCGTAGACTTTAGTCCAAATCATAGTTGAAAATCTCAGGGGAAAAAAAATAAAAAACACTCAACCAGATTTCACCAAGACTGAGAAAAGCTTGATCCGGTTACAACTCTAACAAAACTTGAGAAAATCAGTTCTATTAGTGTTGTCGACCAGAGTGTCGATATGCGGTAAAGGGAAGTCGTCTTTAGGACTGGCCTGGTTGAGATCTCGGAAGTCGATGCACATTCGAACCTTGCCGTCCTTTTTTGGTACTGGTACGATGTTGGCGAGCCATTTAGGGTAGTTGGAGACTACCAAGAATCCCGCATTGTACTGCTTGATGACTTCATCTCGGACTTTTAGAGCCCATTCTGGCTTCATTCTTCGAAGTTTCTGCTTTACTGGCTTCATATCTGCCTTGGTTGGCAAATGGTGTACAACGAGCTCTTCATCGAGCCCCGGCATATCTTCATATGAGAACGCGAAGTTGGACAGTCTTGGAGCTAGGAACTCTATCACTCTCTGTTTTATCTCATGTGGCAACAATTTTCCAATGCAAACTTCCCTAGGGATCTCAGGTGTCCCCAAGTTTACTATCTCAAAATCATCGGCTACAACATTAGCTTTGGATTCGAACTTTTTGAGGAGATCCTCTAGTTCGGGAGTTGGATCATCATCTTCCTCATCCCGAGTTTCGTCTAGACCCATGAGCTCGAAGTCTAATTCGATGTCAAAATCATATGATTCGACTTCAAACTCATGCGACTCTTTAGACAAACTTGACATACTATTGAATGCAGGAAAAGAAATGTTTTTTGGTTTTTGAGATTTTTCTGAAACGGAAATGCTTGATGTTTTTGGTTCTTGAAAGTTTTTAATTTTTTTGAATGTTTGAAATTCACAGGACTTTGAACAAGCGGACATTGCAGACCATGATTGATCCCAACTTGTTCCAAAGTTCCGATCGCTGCTTAAACAAGCGTTTTTTTTTTGAAGCGAGAGCCCTCAGATGGCTTCTTTGGTTGATTCAAAAGTTAGGGGAACGGATAACCATTCAGGACCCCACACTTCCTCCCCTGAAGAGGTGGGGGTTGATGATTCGGGCGAATAATCACAATCCGACTCGATGACCATGATTTCTCGCTGGTCGGGTTCGAGATCTGAATCGTACTCAGTCCCTTCCGAATCACTTACCTCGCATTGCAGTTCGTCTGGTTCCACAGTGAGACATATGTTTGGGATCACGACTAGTGGAACTAGCATATCCCCAATGGAGTCGCCATTCTGTGGACCCTCGCCGTTCCGCGCTCCCGTACGAACGTTCTCCTTTTCCTTTCGGAAAAAGAAGAAGATGTGCATGCGTGCGAATCACCGTTTGTGCCACTGGCTTGCCTCGTTCTCGAGGGCTTTGTTTGGTTGTCGTATTAGGCTGGATATGTTTAGATGAGTTTATATAAGACCAGAGTCGCCACTAGCTAGTTACTTCAAATCTACAGTCGGCTAGACCCCGTAGAAACGTTAGAGAAGGGGATCCGAAGATTCATTTATCTAAAATGACTTCTTTTGATCTGCGGTCAGAGATTCGAGGTAAGGGATCACGATTACAAGGTGGGAAGAGGTTTAGTACCCCACACACTGCCCGTACTGAAGTATGGTCTCTACTTCACAGAATCGAACTAACACTTGAAAGTCTGTTTTAATCCTTGTACATTCTCATGGATGACATGATGTATGAATGCAGGTCTGAACAGTAAGAGTTTCTGATGGGCAGGTTTCCATTAACAGGCAAGCCCAGAGCATACACTTGATCTGACAGGTGCTTTATGCAAGATGCATGCTGTGTGTTTGAATAATCAAAGTGCTCGTAATGACTAATGTATGAATGCAGGTCTGAACAGTAAAAGTTTCTGATGGGCAGGTTTCCATTAACAGGCAAGCCCAGAGCATACGCTCGAACTGACAGGTGCTTTATGCGAGATGCATGCTGTGTGTTTGAATAATCAAAGTACTTGAAGTGAAGCATAGGGGATTGGAAGAAAAGTAAATGTTGCACTTATGCTAGATGCAAATGAGATGATGTTGGTAAAAGAGTAGCTGGATGGACGGAGGTGTCGCAAGGATCGGCTTCGAGTGGCTGGATCAAGACTTGGATGGCTTGGGAGACTTGGACCAGTGGTCAGGCTGGGCTGGACTAGGGCTAGGCTCTCCTCACTCGGGCTCTCCTTGGTGGAAAGATGGGTTAAAGAGGGATGAAGGGAAACTCGGAACGGACAGGTCGCTTTGGACTGGATGGGATGCTGAAATGAGAAGGGGACGGGGGTATTTATAGCAGCAGGCAGTGGCAGAACCCATAAATAAATTTGGGCGGCACCCAGGGGGCCGCCCGTACGGACGTTCTCAGGATCCCGCGAGCAGTACGGTCTTGCTTCGGGGCTGCTGCTTGGAACTCAGTGAGTTGACTCGGTGGGTTGATTCAGCGAGTTGACTCGGTGATTTGACTTGGTGGGTTGACTCGATGATTTGACTCGGTGTTTTGACTAGGTGATTTAACTCGACGGGTTGACTCGGTGATTTGACTCAGCGGGTTGACTCAGTGAGTTTGACTCTTTTTAGGATTTTTTACTGGTTTTTCTTATGGGGGGTTTTTCAGGCTGATGTTTAGGGCGAGTTGGGCTATGGATTGGGGCTTACAAGAGTGAGTTTGGCTGAGTTTGGACATGGGATTGGGGGGTATGGTCCTCCATTCATCCAGCTATCTCTACCAACAGTGTAGCCGAAGGTGAGGTGTCTACATTGACTTAATTAAAAGAAAAACTTGGCAAAACTCAAGAAGGAAAAATTTTCAAGAAAGCTTGCTGACTTCGCACAAAATTTTTTTAATGTTATTTATACATTAAATATTTAATAATAGTAGTGCCAAGTTGAATAGAGGTTTGTTGATTTGTTTCCAATTTTGTTATAATCATTTGTACTCATAAATATTTGATAATAAGGCTTAAGAGGGGTAGGTATAATTTTATTTTATTTTTAACATGAGCACTCACAAGTCACACCCACTAACCCACGCACCCACACCACAATGAGTACTCGAATCCATGACCTCATGTTGAAACTCTTGTGAGTCTTCCACTGAGGCATGAGTAAGGACCCAGTTGGTATGAGTTGAAGGCTTTAAAAGAACAAAGGAAAGCCTTTAAAGGATGTGGATGGATATATAAAATAAGAAAAATGTTGGGAAAACCGGCAACGGAAGCGGAAGTCGAAACGCGTGGAGCAATACGAGATCAAACAAGAAACAATATGTAATCAAGCTACACACAAGCATTCACCACAAGGGAATCCGAATTTACATGGAAAAACCACTCAACAGGTAATAAAACCACAGCACAAAACGATCCACTATGAATAAACAGAAGATTACAGAGATTGACAGCCCACAAGCAAAGAAAACAGAGAAAACCCAAGTTCTCTCTATCACAAACACCTCTCCCTTCTTCCTAACACAATTAGGAAACCTTGGACACCTTAGGATACCATCTAAGTGCGGATACATGCCATATATATAGCAAGAAATTCGAAAATAGAAGTATCTTACGCACTACCACGTAATGCGCAAGAAACCGTGTGCACAGCCGACTGGTCGCCCGATCGGTTGCACCCTGCACAGAAACAGTCCAGAGGAAATACATCGACTCTGCCTCACCACCGACTGGTTGCCCGATCGGTCGGAGCCCCCTGCAGACTGGTCGGCTGACCGATCTAGGGCAACACCGAGATGTCCAGCAACCTCCACGCATCTAGGCAGATCAGTCGTCCGACCGGTTTGAGCACCCAATCCGTGCGTCAGATTGAAGGTTCTCCAACAATCTCCACCGAGGCTTCAAATGCCAAGTCAAAACCATCCTCGCAATGTCATCTCATCTTCAATCATAGCTCCACCGCTTCTCGTGCCACCATTGACTCTAACCTTGCACATTCACGCCCTTTTCCGCTCTTCTCATGTGGCCCTTGGGTACTTGCCACATACGAGCAACCGTGGATCTCACTACCTTTCCCGCAACTCCACCATGAATTGTGCTCCCGATCAACTTGTAAAGATGTTCACACCTCCATGCCTTCATACACACGAGTGTCCCTTTCAACACTTCACAACAACGATCGCGGTTGATAAACACGCACCCTTTCGTCTCAAATGTACCAAGAGAAGTCACATTCATCTTCATCTTGGGGACGTGCTTCACATCTTCCAGGATTCATTCGATCCCATCGAACATCTTGATGCGTACCGTTCCAATACCCATCACCTTATAAGCGTAGCCATCACCCACAAACACCGATTCACCACCATACTTCCTATATGTCGTGAATGAACTCCGGTCAGAATAAATATGACATTAAGCTCCTGAATCTAAGATCCACTCACTACCGTGAGATCCATTGCCAGATACAGTTAGAACTTCACAAAGATCGCTACCGTCCTCTACGGTATTGGCTCTCTCTTCAGAAGAATTTTTATACCTCTCTTGCTTCAACTTAGGATTCTGACAATCTCCTCTCATGTGGTCATCCTGACCACAATTCCAGCACTTCACCTTAGCCTTCCCTTTGCCCTTGGCCATAGATCCCGATTTTGAATATCCTCCATTCTCAGAACTTCTTTCCCTCATAATCAATTCCTCTAAGGAATAACGGGAAGCCACGTCACCGTTTTTCTTTCTCATCGCCTTCGACTGGAGGGCTGAGATAACGGTCTCGACGTTTATGGTTTCCCTCCCTGTGCACACAGTCCATGAATGACTCATATGAATCTGGAAGAGAATTTAGCAAGTTGCATGCTTGATATTCATCATTTATCAGTTCATCAATCTCCACCAACAAACTAGCCTATTGAACGTGCTCAAGTGGTCCTCCACTTCTGTTCTCTCAGTCATCCTCAAGGTGAATAACTTCATCAACACTTACATGCGATTCTCTAGAAACTTCTTGGCATAAACATTCTCTAGCTTCGCCATCGTTTCAGCCCCAGTCTCTTCCTTCATGACATGATAGAGAACATCATCCGTAAGATTTAATAGGATTGAGGTTCTAGCCTTTTTGTCGAGCCTCGTCCACTCATCATCTTTCATAGCTTTGGGTCGCTTTCCAAGAGCTTCATCAAGCCTTTGCTGAACTAGGAAGGATTCAACATTCACTTTCCATAACTCAAAGTTACTTTTCCCGGAGAACTTCTCTACCTTAAACATTGTGCTTGATCCTATCTTCTCGTCTCAGATCCGAATTCTACTCCACTCCAACTTTAGCTTTGATATCACTTGTTGGGAAAACCGGTAGCGGAAGTGGAAGCCAAAATGCACGGAGCAATGTGAGATCAAACGAGAAACAATATGTAATCAAGCCACACACAAGCATTCACCACAAGAGAATTCGAATTTACATGGAAAAACCACTCAACGGATAAAAAAACCACGGCACAAAGCGATCCACTATGAATAAACAGAAGATTACAGAGATTGACAACTCACAAGCAAAGAAACCAAAGAAAACCCAAGTTCTCTCTCTCACAAACACTTATCCCCTCTTCCTAACACAATTAGGAAATCTTGGACACCTTAGGATACCATCTAAGTCCGGATACATGCCATATATAATAGTAAAAAACTCGAAAATAGAAATATCTTACACACTACCATGTAATGCGCAAGAAACCGCGTACACAGCCGACTGGTCACCCGACCGTTTGCACTTTGCACAAAAACAGTCCAGAGGACATACACCGACTCTGCCTCACCACTGACCGGTCAGAGCCCCCTACAGACCGGTCGGCCGACCGGTCTAAGGCAACATCGAGATGTCCAGTAGCCTCCACGCATCTGGGCAGACCGATCGTTCGACCAGTCTGAGCACCCAATCCATGCATCAGTTTGAAGGCTCTCCAACAGAACAGGAAAAAAAAAAAAAAAAAACTTCATATGATATATAGTCTAATTGAAGGTCCGACCGTTGATTAGATTGACATGGCTGAATAGGATTCATGTAGTCAATGCCAATTAATTGGGATACAGCGTGGATGATGATGATGGTAGATAGTACTGTAAATAGTATGTAAATTTATTTATTTTTTCTAAGTCAACTTCTGTTTGGCCTTATGTTTGAATTACATGCACTCTGAGTATTCAACTTCTACGTGCATGCATCCCACCCTGCCATGGGATGAACCTAGCTTGTACAAAACAAGAAGGATTCAATGCTCGCACTACACACCGGGCCTACATTTGTAACTCACGTCCACGTAATTTTCCGTATATGGCCCACCATTTGGACTTGTCAGATTCGGAGCACTCTACTTACGACCTGTTTCATTCTTTCAGATGGGACTCTGTGTAGGGCTAACGTTCACGTTTCCTATCATGATGCACCCTGTAAATGAAATCGTGGAGGTGAAGGTGAAGGCAAGCTCTTGGTTCAGGAAACTCTGCTATGATTCACCCCGGGCTGAGATGCTGATCCTACATGCATTCCGGGCAATGTCCTTGCTGGCTTTGGCTGTCCTGGCCTCTTTTATACCCGGTTTTGGCTCATTCATCTCACTCGTCGGCAGCACTATGTGTGCACTGCTCTCTTTCGTCCTTCCAGCGACATTTCACCTCATTTTTGTACCATCTTCCTGCCCCAAAAGATCCTTGGATTTCTTTATCCTAGTGTTTGGGTTGGTTTTTGCATGCTATGGCACTTACAATGCTATGTCGGGTGCCTCTGGTTCACGGGTCACTGCCGAGCATTCACCAACTCTTTGATAAGTTAACTCAAGTGCCCATTCTATACTCGCCTATGCTAGGAAATATTCAAGTCATCGCAACAGTAGTGATAATTCAAATTTTAAATCCTTGTAAAATCTATGGAAGGCATATATGGGCTTGCTTGGGAGCTTGTAAATGGAGGTAAATGGGAAATGGATTTGGAGGTAAATGAATTAGGAGTAAATGGCTTTACATGGCTGTATTTGGAGGGGAATAAATGAAATACATTTGAAATCAAAATATTATGCTTGGATGGAAGTAAATGGAAGAAATTGGAATGCGTTTGAATTTTCCAATATATTCACATGGATATATGTGATATCCAAAATCAGCTTTAATATCTCAACTTAGTATAGTACATATGTGATATTTAATAGAATAATTGTAATAAGCCCATTGAAATATATACTTCAACAAAATATGAGGAAATTTTGAACCTTGGGTAGGCCACAAATGTAAGGATCACAGACAAGCAACTTGTGAACATTTTTTAACCATCCATTTAAATGGTCATCCTTTGGGTGTTTTGGATCATTTTAGCGTAATTTTAGTGATGTAGCTGATATTTGGATTGTTGGGGAGCTAACCCCCCAAACGGCTTTACACGGTTGTATTTGGAGGGGAATAAATGAAATGCATTTGAAATCAAAATATTATGCTTAGATGGAAGTAAATGGAAGAAATTGGAATGCGTTTGAATTTTTCAATATATTCACATGGATATATGTGATATCCCAAATCAGCTTTAATATCTCAACTTAGTGTAGTACATATGTGATATTTAATAGAATAATTGTAATAAGCCTATTGAAATATATACTTCAACAAAATATGAGGAAATTTTGAGCCTTGGGTAGGCCACAAATGTAAGGATCACAACCAAGCAACCTGTGAACATTTTTTAACCATCCATTTAAATGGTCATCCTTTGGGTAGTTTGGATCATTTTTAGTGTAATTTTAGTGATGTAGCTGATATTTGGATTGTTAGGGGGGTGTTATTTGGATTGTTAGGGAGCTAACACCCCCCCCCCCCCCCCCCCACACACACACACACACACACACTTACTTTCAAATTGTTTCTCGTGGAGAGGATTTCATTTACATGCATATTTATTCTCATTTTATTTCATTTATCTAAATTTATTCCATCCAAACACCCAAAACATACAAGAATCAGGCGGATCCACTGATTTTGGGGGCCAGGCTCTAATATTGAGACATACCATCGGCTGTCAGTTGGTATTGACTGTTTCCTGCTAAGTGGATCAGCTTGATTTCAGTATTCAGTTTTTTTTTTTATTTTTATTTCTTGGTTAGTCATGCAACCCACCCACCCCATCAGTCATGCAGGGCACCCACTGGTGCTGCCAGCAGCGTGGATATTTCACCACTGATGGAATTCGAAACCGAGACCCCTACAGTCTGCCAACAAGGCAAGGCCCCGAAATCGCCAGTATCTGATTATATCATGGTGATTTGACCCAACTTTTGTGAAGACCAAAGAAATTGTTGTATTTGAAACTTAAGGTACAGACGGACTGGATGTGATCGTTTCTCTTTCCCATATGGTCTGCAATGTGCTTGCCCGGTCCTAATTCCTTAAGGTTTGGCTAAGCTTGGCTGTGGCCCAAAATGGCAGGGCCGGCCCTACGGAGTGATAAAAGGTTTTTAATAGTCTCATTTTCAGATTTTTTTTTTTTTTTTTTTTTTTTTTTTTAATAATATCCTCCATCTACAATAATCCTGTGTAGGAACGGTTTGAATCATTGAAACATAACCTTTGATCCAATGATTATATTTAGACTATACATGTGCATTAACAGGGAACCATTAGCAAATTAATATCATTGAACCATTATAATAGTGGCCCACTTATGGATTAGACCAACAAACTGAGTTGAGTCACTCTATTTAACTTAAATTTAGTCTTGCATGTACGGCTCAAATCAAACTAAACGCCAATAACCCAGGCATTGAAATAAACCGAGAGACCAAGTTTCATATGAATCAGCTATCTATCCCACCACCAATTATGAGAGATCAGGCGATTTTGACCTTCAAATGAGTTCTTTTTGCCATTTGCTTGAAAAAACTTTGAATTAAGCGTGTGATAATGACTATTGTAGTTCAGCAACAAAATGATACAAAGAGAGCATAAAACTGAACGGAAATTAAAAATATTTTATTAATGATCTTTACAATAAGAATACTTACAATCAGTCGGAGATAACTACAACAATCTGTTTGTCGCCTAACACGGACTAAGCTTTATGGCAAGACAGTTATGGGTGCAGGAAGAGTGATCATCTATATATGACCCAACAAGACTCGAGCTCGTGGCAAGATGGTCAAAGACAAACCAATCTTTAACCTTCTATTCAAAGACCTGGCGATAGCCAGGGACGTAGTGAGATGGTCAGTACTGGGGTAATGGTCTGTTCGAGGCCTCGGTGAGAGTCAAGCTCCTGGTGAGACAGTCAATTAATCAATTGCCTATTCAAAAACTCAACCAGTGGTCCAGCTAGCGCCAAGCACATGGCTAGGCAATTGACGGAATCACTTAGCACATGATAGGAAAGCCTTACAACCTTAAGTTAGGCAATTGACAGAATCACTTAGCACATGATAGGAAAGCCCGACAACCTTAAGTTCAAAGTTAGGCAATCTTCCTACAATCCAGTGGGGATGTCATGGACGTATGGTGCAGAGAGATTTAAAGACCACAACCCATGCTATGATGTAGCATAGAGCGTGTGAGCAATGTGGTTACAATAAATTAAAGGAATAGGCTTTAATGAGGAACGAATGGTAGGCCTCTGACCATTAAATAAGATGTGAGTAACTTGTCTTTCTGTTCGGTTCCTCCACCCCTTTTCTGTTCCAGACACTCCAATCTTCTCCATATTATAATATCTTTTGAGCCAATGATTGCATACGATTGGAACTACTCAACTTAATCGCTGTCGTTTATCCCCAGTTCCCCCTTCGGATTCATCCCATACATGAAAGTCTCCTAGTTTAATGTTGCCTTGGGTTTACTGCAGTTGGCAAGGTCCCAGCTCTTCACTCTTGATTTTATTTATAGGCATCTGGAACAATTGCTAGAAAGTTATCTTCGTAACTCTGAGCAACTATCTGGGCCACTAAGCAATTGTGGCCAATTACAACATGCTATAGGCAACGAATGGTTATTGTCAGCTAGCTGCTTATCATGTGCAGATCCTCATATTATGCAGTTGTGGCCTTCTATATCTCACGATGTGCATACATGGTGGTCATTCCCTCTTATCACTTTGATTGTGTGACACGTGTCCCATGATATCAGTCAGCTTGGTTTTGTTTTTTCCTGGCTTCTCGCAATCTTCTCATGTGATCGTAATGGCCATAGGGATTGTCCCGATTTTCCGTAATATAATGCTATCACGCATCGGCATTCTAGCTTTTTTTATACGATGATGTCAGATCGAGTGTAAACACATTCATGAACTAGCCTTGACTTGAGCATAAGCCTTGGTTTCAGGCCTGGCTCATTCCTTGGCCCAAGTTTAGCAGCCCAACCCCTGGTCCTAAAGATTGAGGCAACCCTGTAGCATTGCCACCCTTATCTTTTAGGAGGTGTTTGATGCATGTACTTAAGTGGAATTATGTGGGATGGAATTGCAATGAAGGTAATAATTAGAGGGGTCGGGCTTGTTTCGGAATTGAGATGTACACAACAAATTTCGTTCTCTGTGGGATGAAAATTTTCATACGGTGTTCTGGGAGTCAAACCCATCAATGATCAATCCCTGCGTGCCTTGTTGAAACAATTGGTTGGTTCAGGCCATTACTGTGGGCCCACCTTGATGTATGTGTTGTATATCCACTCTGTCTGTCCGTTTTGTCAACTCTCTCTAAACATTTTCGCAAAAATGAAACCGATCCAAATCTTAGGTGGACCACACCACAGGAAACGGGGGCGTTGTAAAGCTCACGATTAAAAACTTTTTAGAGCCCACTGTAATTTTTATTTCCCATCCAACCTGTTGGTAAAGTCGTGCAGACATGGATGAAGGAAAAACACAAATATGAACTTGATCCAAAACTTTTGTGGCCACAAGATTTGTTTTAATAGTCAACCACCACCAATTCCTACGGTGTGGTCTACTTGTGATTTTGATCTGCTTCATTTTTAGGACCTATACCTTAGAAGCGGTGTAGAAAAACGGAGGGACGACATGGATATACAACCCTTACATCAAGGTGGTACCGAAAGTCAGGGTCTGATGGAACTCCGTGGATAAAATAGTGGTATTGAATGCCACTGTTGCAACATACGATGGCTCACTTTGATTCTTTGGAGAAATCTACCATGTCTATCATTTTATTCGGCTTATTTTAGGATGTGGGTTCAGATATGAGGCATTTTCAACACTCAAGTGGACCACACTACTTGAAACAGTGGTAATGAATGCCACTTGTTGAAATAGTCGTAGGCCTCACCTAAGTTGTGGATGACAGCAATTTTTTATATCCTAATTAAGCTTGACCTTGGAAGATAGAACTTGATGAACGGGTGTAGATTTTACATATACTATATGGTGGGCTCAACAAATTATACATTATTTAAGCTCATGAAAAGAAGAGCGAGCGAGGGAGAGAGGCGTGGAGGATTATGCAAGAGTGTAATGTATATCTAGACACACGTCTGTTATATACATCTGCATTGGACCACAAAAAGCTTACATTGAGCCGCATAGTGGGCGACCACCCTGATGTCTATGCAAAATCCACTTCATACATCGGCCCATGTTAGGCCTGGGCCAAAAGTTAAATATATTAGTGATTTAGGTGGCCGCGAAAGTGAAAATAGTACTGTGAATGAGGATGCCCACCCTCCAAACTGTTTCCCATTGGTGTGGCCCACCTGAATCATGGATAGGACAAGTTTTTGGGCCCTTAAACTAAATTTTAACATGGCATGTAATGGTTGGAGTGGGTTTCACATAATAATTATGGTGGGCCCTGAAAAATCATGGGCGGACTTCCTTCCTCCCATTGTTTCCTTTGGTGTGGCTGCCTAAATCACATTTCAAGCCTCATTTTCTTTGTTTTATTTTTTGCCTTACACCTAATTTGGGATGATGCATTTAATGTTTGGCGTGGAATTTCTCCGAAACATCTCAATCATGTAAGAATCTCCGAATGTCATGTTTTCTTATTTCTGATCAGCCATACATGTACTGCACCGATCGATGCTATGGACACTAGGTACATGTAGTATAGCCATACTACCAAGTCATCAATACTTTTCTCATGAGCATCCGTGGACCAAGGGTCTAGACTACTTTAGACAATTAACCATTACTTTGAAAATGGTAGCTGGCTTGGTGTTCTCACATTTGAGATTGCAGGGCATATTATGGATGGAGCCATATCTCGAAAATTTCACTGATCAAGGCATCCTAGACATCAAATTGAGATTGTTCTCAAATGGATGGACTGAAAGAAAATTGTTAGTGATACCTTTCAAGAGAAAAGAATATTGGTAGTGTTTCCAATTTCAAGGATAAAATCAGATGGTTTTGCACAATATATGCCAGTTCTCAGTTATGTTGCATGGGTTGTTGCCATTAGTAACCCAAACTACGTACTGCTTTGTTGCCTTCCAATATTGGCTGAACCATGCTAAAAAGCTCCTCAATAAGAAAATTTGATATGTTTGATCTTTTGTAGCTTAAAAATAAGCCGTTTGAAAGTGAAATGCAACAATTGTTTACATTCAACTAAGGAAAACCTGCTTGTAAGAAGTATATACGAACAATTTACTCAACTTGCTCAACAACATTTTTCCCTTTAATCAAGGGCTTGTCTTAAATCTACCTCATTTTTTGAGTCATAGAGTCGCATGGCCATCGGGTTATATGAAAGTTGCATTCATCCAGCTTCTCTAGAGATGAGATTTGCTAAGCCCAAGCATGGTTGCATTGCACACATTCGGTCCAAGTTCCAATCCATCCATTCAACAGGCACTATTGTATTGATGGCACTGAGAATTAGGTTGATCCATTAGTGAGGTAGGCTCACAATTTACAAAACAAATACATGGCTCTAAATCTCTTGGCTGATGTTTTCTAACCTATTTATCTGTTTTCAATATTTGGACCCACGCTTAGTGTGAGCTAGATTGATTTTATGAAAAACATGGTTGGGCTAACCAGTGGATGAATTTAATTTCAGACCTTCCACTAAAAGAGAGACTTTGCTTTCTACAAGTTCGTGGAAATGAAATGGGCTAAGCTCTATGGAAAAAAGTGCAACTTAATTCATAAAATCATTTTTCAACAATTGATTAATTAAGTAGGCTAACTAAACACATAAAGTTTAAATAAGTGATTCTGAATTAAAATCATGAAAGAGAACAATTATTTTAGCAAAGCCAAATACGTCTTTATTGGATACAAAAATTGTAAACAATAATAAAGAAGGGACAACCTTGTTTCTTTGTATGTCCATCTGGATACGGAACTTGTTTGGCCAATGATATCCATGTAAGTACAAAATGAGGGTATGGTGGTGATGTAGTTTAGGTCTTTATTCTTCAATGCACAAGAGGTCTGGGAGATAATAATCATATATAACATATATACAATTTCTCATTAGGTGAGATTGTAGAAATATTTTACACAATTTAAACAGTCTAAAAAAATGCAGATGAATGCCACCTATGAGTAGGATTATATTAATGGCAACTATTACATGAGTAGCTCATATTTTACAACTGATTCTCCTCCATCATGTCTTGAAAACCACTTTATCTCCTCATGTGCACTTCATATGCCATATTCGTTACTTATATTGTGGTTAAATAGTCGTGCATATTTTTTTTCGGTTAATACACAAATCCCACTGTTAGCACACACACCCCACTATTAATCACCCTGCAATGTTAGCCACCGCCTACGTTGGGAATCAATGCCTAGACTTCAGTGTTGAAATAGTTATGTATATGAATATTCTCCACTTAACTCTAACTTCTTTACTTAATTTTCATAATTATCACTAGTCTGTATAAATTGGTCACAAAATTACTTTTAAACTTATTTCTTGCACATAAAGACTTTAAAAGAACATAAATATGAATTAAGAATTAAATATATTTCATTGCAAGAGTTGCATTAGGTAATTTCTCTCATTTTCGTTCATTTTCTAACTCAAAATCTTTTTCTTAGATTTCTTTTCTATTACTATTTTTTAATTTATAATTAGTAATTTTAAAATACTTTAGAATATATGTCAGAATCGCCTAAACATAACAAAATTTAAAAATATTTGTTTGTGTTGTAGGAGATGGAGATCAAGATATTTTATATTAGATTGAGATATTAGAGAAAATTGAAAGAAAAGTAAACATATTGATTTTTAAATTTTAATTGTAAAATAATGTCTATAATTTTTTATTTATATTTATAGACTAGTAGGTGTAGTTTATAAAAAAAATAACATGTATTATATAATCATACTAAAACTAAAAAGGTATTTGGTAATTCAAGTATTATAAGAATAATTTTAATTTTTTCATAGTATTGAAATTATATTTTGACTTTTTTTGTGCTAATATGGAAATGCAAGGCCTAGTGTATCATTGACGAAGTGTTCCTTACAACTTTGAATGCATGTCAGACTATGTTGTGTACCATGAATTGATGCTAATGGACACGCCTGAATGAGCTGATATTGGCGGATATAGGTTAGAATATATTATATGATTTAGGCTATAATACATTGTGTGATTGTGCTACTGTAATGAAGTTGTAGTGCTTGACATAGTTAAATACAGACTATTGGGAAAAAAAAAAACTAATAAGAAAATGAAAATAAAATATTATCAATCGATACATCTTTATCTTGTCTTCATTGTATTAACGGTTTGAATTGCCAACCATAATTCCTAATTTATTCTAGCAAACCTCTACTTAAAAATATATTCCTACAAATGCATGCAAGAATTTTGTGTACATGTTGATTTATTAATAATTTTTACAAATATCATCTAACTAATTTCGAATTTGTGAGTAACTAATAATATATTTTGAAGTAATTGATTGGTCTAGGAGAGCAATTATCTCTTAATCGAAATAATATTCATTACTTTTGGCTCAGAACTAAGAAAAAGTGGAGGTGTAATGTTTGGAATTTGAACAATTTAATGGTCATTAGAGATTAAACTAATAATAAATGCAAATGCAATATCTAAATAAATTAATCGATCTAAGTCATAACATTACCATAGAAAGCTCAACTGAGTTATGATTTTTAGATATTTTTTAGCCTTTACTAGTCGTAGATGTCACAGACTCTGCTCTTCCTTTTTCTTTTTCCTAAGGTTAACGACAATTATGGTTGATTTGAAATTGATGATGAGTTCCTTGAATCCTTGGCGAAAAAGAAGAGATTTAGGCTTGGATTTTAGGCCTATAATAGTCTTAACAGGCTTTCTTCCTTCTGGGCCCTTTCTCACGTTTTTTAATTCTCTTTGGCCTATAGATGATGTGGGTTATGGACCCCACTTTGTAAGGTTTGTGTATAGCAACAAACATTTTATACACATGATCCACCATCCTTTTTAAGCGACAGACTTATATTTGGCTAAGGCTCGTTTACTATTAATATAGTACAAGTGATATCATAATTTGTGCTACAATGAACCAAAGGACTCATATGTCAAATGTTATCTGTTAACGCCAAAAATTGGGTCAGCAGATGATGATCAGAGATCAACGGTGGATCTTCGTCGATCGAGGGCCACACAAAGATGGGTGGTGCATGACCTGCAATCACAAGTTAAGATCGTGAGAGGGGCTGCCGGTCGTGCCGACTTAGGGCCCTCCGATGCTTAAGTCAATACGAATACTAATGGGGAGATAAACTCTTTAGAATGTGTTGTTGTATATTGCTTATCTGGAGAGAGTGCGTAGGGCCTTTTATAGATAATTATTGGAGGGATGATTCTTATCACGTTAAGATCATGATAAGATTGAATAATTCTTATCACATTAGGATAAGATAAGGTTGGATAATGCTTATCACTGGATAAGGCCTTCGGAAGAGGCCTTCTAGAAGAGGCCGAGCAGAATAGGCCGAGCACTTCTGGAAGAGGTCGAGCCCTTCTTGATGAGGCCTTCTGGAATAGGCCGAGGCCTGTGGATGAGCCGAGGCCTATTCTGACATCAGTGTTTGAGCTTGCAAACTTGTGTTTGAGCCCGTGGGCCTATATATGGGCTTTCTCTATGGCATGAGGTCAGCTTATATTTACTCATAACATCATCTATGGTTGTTTGGACAATATATGCAGAGTATAAACGAGGTGACCTAAATCAAGACTCAAGCTTACTTAAGATAAATAATGTATTTTTACTGTCATTGTGAAATTTATCACTTTTATTCAACCACAGTGGGGGCAGTCATACATTGTTTACATGCATTTGAATAGGGCAAATAGGCCCCAAATTTGTGTGTAAAATGTAATGAACTCAGGTTAGGTTCATTGTCCTTCTTTAGTTAAGATTGGGAGAATTGTATTGAGACTTAATTGGTAATTTATGGATAATGCAGGAAATGACTCGAAAAATACCTTGAATTTTTTTTACGAGATTTAACTAATGTCGTAGTCATTTTTTATGAATAACTGTTTAGATATCCTATGATGATGACGATCGATGCATGGTTTAAGAAGAAAAATTATTAAATAATGAAATTTTAAATTTTATAAAATATTATAATAGATCTTGAAATTGTGATCATGTTCTGTTATATGGTATTATGAGGTGGGTGACATATTTTATGAGATGATGCCTAAAAAATACATTACACAATATGATCTTTTACTTTTTATCTATTAATAATTGCATGTGCCTACATTATTGCTCACGTGTGTGTATGGGTGTAAATCCTATTATCTCACATTGATCATGACTACTAGTGATCAGATTCATCATTAACATTGATGATCAAGGCTGATGAATGGATCCATCATTAATGATGTTTGTTAATGCTAATAATCAGATCTATCATCAACGATGATGATGAATGGTGATAATCAATCATACTAGTAATTTTTCTATGATTTTTTATCATTAATTTTTCTATGATTTTTTAGTGAAATTATTTGTGACATAATTAATGGGCTTAATGTATTTAGATTACTAACCATTTATTATTAGAACGCTTGAAAATTTAGTGCTACAATTATTCACTTTTATAAGGATATATAACTAGAGTTGTACACGAACTGAGGATCGAAAAAAATTCTAGCCGATTTCGAGCTTGCCCTAGCTCGACTCAAAATCCAGACTCAAACTCAACTCGTTTGCCTCATCTCTGATCCCTTCACTATTGCTGCTCTTATCCATGCCTATGGAAAATGTTTGACCTTAGAAGGTGCTCTCAAAGTGTTTGATGAAATGCCCCAGCGAGCTATCATGCCATTTTCTGGATTGCTTTCATTCCAGACTTGAGGACTGCTCACTAAAGTGTTCGACGAAATGCCCTAACAATTCATTCACCAATCATCACATCGTTGTTATCCATGCTTATGCAAATGTTCGACCCCAAAAAGGCGCTCACAAAGTGTTCGACGAAATGCCTCAGCGAACTGTTAATGCCATTTCCTTAGACTGCTCTCATCTCAGGCGCGAAGACTACTCGTAAAGTGTTCGACAAAATGCCCCAGTTAGCCATCGAAAGCTCGAGCTCGAATTCGGCTCGAGATGGCCCGAGTTGCTGACCAAACCGAGCCTGAGTTCAAGCTAGAGTTGGTTATTGGTCGAACCGAGCCAAACTGTGCCAAGCTCGACTTGGTTCAACTCATGTACAACTCTACATATAACCTAAATGAAAGAGTCGTCTCAATTACCAAAAGCGATGCATATGTTATAAAAACAATTGTTATAAAAGTATGTTCTTCAGTCTTATTTTTAAAAACTTGATTCATCTGCACCACCTGTAACATCCCTAAAGTTTAACATGACAATAGCAGGAAGGTTTTGGTTTATTTTCTAAAAAATAAATTTGATGTCTTCACTACTTTCAAGCGTTGGAAAGTTATGGTAGAGAATTAGTAAAGAAAGAAATTGACAGTATTGAGAACCGACAATTGTGGAGAGTTTACTTCAAGGGGAGTTTAATAAATATTGTAAGGAGGAAGGGGTCGTGAGGCACAAAACAATGCACCACACACCAGAGCAGAATGGTGTGGCAGAGCGGATGAATCACTCTCTTGGAGATAACCCAGTCTATGTTGAGTAATGTTGGGTTGGGCAAAAAGCTATGGACTAAGGTCATAAACACGGCTTGGTACCTGATAAATCAGTCACCTTCTACGAAAATTGAATGTAAAATTTCAGAAGAAGTGTGGAGTAGGTCATTCGATTGACTACTTGTAGTCTGTGAGTGTTTAATTGCGAGTCTTACTGTTATGTACTGTCAGTTGAGAGAGATAAGCTTGACCAAAGGGTCAAGAAAAAGATCTTTGTGGGCTATGGTGATAGAGTGAAGGGCTACTGATTTTATGACTCTGTCACACGGAAAATCACTCTTAGTTGTGATGTCATATTGATAAGGGTTCTTTGTTCCGAAAGGATGCACCAAAGGAACTAGAAAAATCAAAGGTTGTTGACATCCAGGTTGATAGAGATGAGACATGGGCCAAGACTGAGAAGCAGGCAGAGGTACATGATCAGGTGGACCAGCCACTTATGCGAAAAAACTCACATAGAGATCGCAGGTTACCGGCAAGGTATATGGATGACTCAAACATTGCATTTGCTCTCATTATGGATTTTGGGGGGGCGTCTAACTTTGAGGATGTACTACAGGATGAAGATGCTGAAAAATAGAAGGCAACGATGTAAGACGAGATGTACTCTCTGTACAAGAATGAGACTTAGGAGCAGGTGAAGCTTCCTGTGGGTCAAAAAGTGATTGGGTGTAAATGAATTTTTCAGAAGAAACATGATAGGTAGAAGGCCCAATTGGTGGTGAAAGGGTATACTCAACATGAAGGTGTAGACTTCAGTGAGATTTTTGCACCGGTTGTGAAGCAAGTATCTATCAAGTTCGTATTGGCTTTGGTTGTAAAGACTGCTTTCCTGCATGGGGAATGAAAGAGTAGATTTACATTATGCAACTAGAAGGTTATGCAGTACAAGGGTAGAGAACAATATTTGTAAGTTGAAGATGTCGTTGTACAGCCTCAAACAGTCGGCTAAGCAGTGGTATAGGAAATCTGATTTCTTCATGATGAGTTAGGGTTTTTTCAGGAGCGAGTATGATTATTGTGTCTATTTGAAGACACTTAGTGATGGGAAGTTTCTCATACTGGTGTTATACATTGATAACATGCTTATTGCCAGTCATGACATGTCTGACATCGATGTTTTGAATACTTAACTTTTAAGGATATTTAAGATGAAGGATCTAGAGGACGCAAAGAGGGTTCTCGGCATAGATGTTCATAGAGATAGGAAGATGGGTGGGCTTTGGTTATCTTAGGCTGAATACCTTGAAAAGATATTGATGAAGTTTGGGATGAATACGGCAAAGCTAGTCAGCATTCCCCATGCAACTCACTTCAAGCTTTCATTAGAGCAATGTGATGAATGACCATTAAAAGCTTTTTATGGGCCACAAAAGTTTTAGATCAATTTGTCTTTATATTTTACCTTCATAAATAACTTATTGACATTATCAACCGCTTGGATGGCAAATAAACATTGTCAAAAACTTACCGCTTGGAATTTTCAATGGTGGGGGCACTTAATCAGACTGTTTCCAATGGCATGGTCCACTTGAGATTTGCATCTACGTAATTTTTGAAAACCCATCCTACAACGGGCTGGATAAACGGATAGACGGCATGTGCCTAATTCGCGCCCGGCACCGATTCAGTCAGGTAGGGACCTGACACAATACCGTAACGTCTTTTTCATGGCCCACCTTGATGTACTTTTTTATATCCATGGCGTCCATCCATTTTTTCGGATCATTTTACGGAAAAGACCCGAAAATAAAGCAGATACAATTATCAGGTGGACCACACCACATGAAACAGCGACACTTACCATTAAAACCTTTCGATGGTTAACCATAATGTTTATTTACATCCAACCCGTTGATAATGTCATAAAGACCTGGATGAAGTGATACACAAATATCAGCTTGATCCAAAAATTCTGAGGCCAGCAAAAAGTTTTTAATGGGAAATCATCAGTGTTTCCTGTGGTGTGGTCCACTTGAGATTTGGATCTACTTCATTTTTGGGTCTATATCCTAAAATGACCTGATAAAACGGATGGACGGCGTGGATAGACAACACGTGTTCCCCATTGAAAAGACCCGACGGAAGTCGGTTAGTTCCCCACGTGATTGAATCCGCGCCCCTACGTGGTGCGGTCGGATGCGGCGTCCTACCACGCGTTCAGCGGGAGTTTGACGGCCAACGTGATGTATGGATTTTATCCATACCGTCCATCCATTTATCCCTAACATTTATTCGATAAGACCAAAATTAGGTATACAGAAATGGGCCACACAAAAAATGTGGCGATATATCTCCGTAAAAACTTTCTAGGCCACTACATGTTTTTTTTCATCCAAAATATTCATAAAGTTACATGTACCTGGATGAAGGGAAAACACAAATATCAGCTCGATCAATTTATTGCTCATTTTTCAACAGTGATTAGGATTTTTCCAGGTTTGTCGCTGGTCTATATATGCCTAATTTTTATTTATTTAGAATAAAATGTTACTGCGAAATGGATGGACGGTTTGGATAAAACCCATATGTCACGGTGGCCACTCGTAGCTCCTGCCTGTTCCCAGTTGGAGGCGCAGACAGCAATCCGCGTTGGTGCGGTCGACTCCTGCATATTTATATCAAAAGCTAGATTTATATCCTTCTGCGAGGCTTGTCGCTGGCGAAGCCATCGCCCATGCGAGACCCGAAAGTTCTCTTCGGTAGAAATTTGATAAAATCTCAGAATACTTGCTGATTTTCATCTCACATCTTGCAGATTGATTGTGTAGGACTGTTCGTTTGATTGGATTTTTTCATTTATTAATATGGAGGTCAGTATCGTGTTTTCCCATAAGAAATTAGGTTGATATTCTTTTCCTTTTTTGTTTCCTTGTTGTTCTCATCTTCATGTTGATATTTTCCTGGATAGGGAGTTGAAGGGGGAGTAATTGACATTGACAAAACAACAGTCCTCTTGGAACCGGATAAAATCAGTGAAGGAGGGTTGCATATCCCCGGCAAGGACAGGGTTGTATTCCGACCCCCTGAGAGGAAATCTGTCCTGGGTATGTTTTCAGTACATCCACAACAATTTTTTTTATTTTATTTTCTTTAAGCATTCTGTTCTCAGTATCAATACTCTTTCCTCCAATGTGCTGCCCTAGTCCAGTATCTCGATACTGCCCTCAACTTCATGGAGATGCAGTCATGACTAGTTGTTCCGTTCTTGTTTGTCAAACCCCTGGAATATCAAGGGTGGTGCTTAATATAGATGATCGCACATTGACAGAGGTGCATGTGCACATTTAGACACAGATGATGTATTTTTTGGGTGCTTGAAGATTGATAATGGCATATGTGCACATGTGGGTGCTGGAACTTGGACGGTTGCTAACACATGGGAATTTTTTTTTATAATGTTGCATGTGCATAGATAAGAGTGCTCATGTGCGCTGAACTATCAGTGTGTCATGGACAAGTTGTTCCACCTCTTTAGTAAAGACAATCAATCCATGCTTGAATGATTATATGTCTTAGACTTGTCATAAAAAAAAAGGACCTACGTTTCCGTGCATAAGGGGGGTTGGCAAATCATGGACATGTAATTTTGTCCCAACTGCTTGTCCATGATATAACTTTGCCTGAATTTGATAAGGTCACCTTTTTACTCACGGTTCTGTGATTTTCAAATCTAGATATTCTTTGTTCCTATTAACATATCTCTAGTCAATATTTGCATTTCTGCGAGTATTATTACATGAAAATCTTACTATTGTTGGGTATAGAGGCTTCTTAATTTCCCTATACTTTTAGTAATGCCACTTCCACCTGAATTTTCTCCTGCCTTGTTTATCTAAGGTTTGGCATCGGCATCAGATTCTTTTGTGTGCTTGCTACTCAATAATGGATGTTTAATTTGTTACTAAAGAACTGAATTGTGAACTATTTATGAACAGGTCTGGATGTTCTTGCTATTGCAAAGCGAGAATCCAAGGGTGATGGTGGCTTTAAAGTTCCGCAGGATAGAAGTATTTCAGTTGTGACTTCTCTAGATGAAGACGAGAAGTCCAGTCTCACTGGATTTGATGACGCTGAAAGCAATTCATTTCAAGGGAGACACACTCGTGATCACCGTCGCTATCGGGAAACTCATATGGAAGAGAAATCACATTCAGGCAAGACATTCCTAGTTCTACAAACATTAATTGTCAATCGTACTTTAAGCTTGTTATTTCGTATCTTTTCTTTCTTTTCTTTTCCTTCATCTCGTTGTTTTTGTTGACACATCACATATCCCTTTGTTTTAGGGCTGAATGCCGGTTGCTATTTGTATCTTGTTGAGTTTTCCAGGTCCCCCCTCCCCTCCCCCCGTTTTTTTTTGGAGAAAGTAGATTTAATGTTTATGACCCTATGAAGAAATGCTACCAATGGAACTCTATAGGAAAGATTTGATTAGGAGGTTTTGCACAAATACATTACAGGCAACAAGGAAAGGAAGCCATTGATATTAGCTGAAGTTGTCAGTTATAGGCTTGTTACACGTCTAAGTGAGCTACCTTTCAACCATATTCATGTAAAAGTTCCTCACTGAGGATCTGTCCCAATGTTACCTAAAACATGAAACTCCCAAGAAATGTTCCGGATCGAGCAATCCAGATTGTGAGTCATTTGCGATCTAGAACGTTATTATAGCAACCCAAAATTATGGCTCTATATTCTTACTATTGATTAAGTTAAATGTAAATTTATATTTACAACGTGGAGATTTATTTATGTAGTTATACTATAACACAAAGCATACAAGGTCTATAAAAAAAAAAAAAAAATTCATCACTTCATATATAAATTGCAATGTTAGTTCATATATAAAACTATATTGCTTGCACGATGTATGTATCAAAGTGACACACATGATCTTACCCCTAGCATACCATGTATTGAAGTAGTGTACCACACACCCGTACTTGTACCATATAACAAGCCAATCTGTGATCCAGGTCACCTTGATCCGGCCATTAAAACCAAGTTAGTTTAAAAGTTTGATGTTTCCTGTTGTGGTTTTTGGCCTGTGCCAAACATGGTTCATGTAGTTGCTATGGATTCTGCAAATATTTTGCTTTGCCCTTCTTGTCTTGTAAGGGGTCCTTGGCACTGAGGTCTGAGAATGAAGGATGAATATTGAATGCACGTGATAAAGCAGAACAAGGCAACAGCTTTCTAAACATATTTTGCCACCAAAAGTTGGATTTGCATATAGGGTCAGAATAAAATTGATCTGGCGATCTTTTATAGTTGAGTTATGCACATAATGAACAGATAATGTAAGGTGGATAGGTGCCTACCTTCTCATAGCATTGAAGATAAAGTAGTTGTGGTATCGACGTATCATTGAGTTGAGGCTCTGCACAAATACTTGGGTTTCTATTTCTGGCAAAGCAAGCCCACGTTTTGGGAATTGAGGCCATTGGCCTGTTGCATCTCACTGTGGATGAAGCATGCCTAAAAAATCTTCAGAAGTGCACATGTTAGCTGCTAATATTAGGATTCTTTTCAGTTGAATGTGGACAATTGCTGTATTTCTCTTGTTATACATCTATTTTGGACTAGAAGTTGCAAGGTTAGGATTGTCCTGTCAAGCAAATATATGGTACATAATGATCCATCCACCATGCGACCTAATATAGTTGTGGTTTGGATCTCTAAACCAGGGCCCCCACTTGTTAAATTGAATGCCCAAGTGTGCTGTGCATAGCCTCAGGTCATGGATCATATGGTTCCTCTTCAAGTGATTTGTAAATTGTTTATGATCCTACAAAGATTTTCATGCAAAAGCAAGGATGAATGTTGTCTTGTGACTTCTTAAAAATGTGCCCATGTTCTCTCTAGGAACTCACGAGTTTCTTGATGCTTTGGCACAGATGTATACTCTACCACTTCTGATGGAAGACAAGCTGATGATACACGGAGTTCTCATCCATCAAATCCATATCCGCGTTCCGAAGTAAGATATTGCTGCCTTCTGCTATTTATTTTTTATTCCTCTTATCAAACTGACCAGGATATCCCCAATCCACTTTTATCCTGCTGGAATCGGAAGTCATACAATTATCATATAGGAAGAGGTTGAATGCTACTCTCTTATGACCTAGTGCTTTGGATCTCATGAAATAGATCCCTACATGATTTATTTTATTTGATGTCAAAGAGGAACATTACTTTTCTTTGTTTTCTTCTTTTGGCAAGCTACAATGTATTTTATTTACCTTTTGATGCACATGAAGTTACTAAAGAAGGATTAGCATATGCATATGAGTTTTTCTTTGTGTATATGACCATGCAAACATCTGGAAAGATCCAAGGGTGCATGGTATCATTTCAATTTCAACTGTATAATCGACCTCTTGTTTCTTCTTGAACAGATCTCTTATTACCTTTTTGTTTTTATCTTCTAAAGGTTACAACTCCACATAGTGGAAGTTCTCGAAGTGCCAGGTCTCGAAGTCCAGGTAGGTATGAGAGAGAAAACCGAACCAGTGATACAAGGGATAGGAATGAAGCGGGGAGTGAGAGGAGGGGAAGGCATAGTGATGATAGCTATCGTGACGAATATTCACATGGAAGAGATGGATATCGACGTGGATATGAAGATAAGTATGCAGGAGAATCTGAAAGAAAACGAAGCAGACATGGATCTGCTTCTAGGCGAACATCTTGTATATTCCTTGTCTTGCAAATTTTTTTTCCTAATTTTAAAATGTTTTTGTGATTTTTTGTAAAGTTTATGATTGATCTGTATGAATTTTCAAAAGTCTATTTGCAGTATCACATATTTTGTTTCATAAAAAATTGCAGCCCGATCTGATTGGGATGATGGGAGATGGGAATGGGAAGATACACCTCGCCGGGACAGTCACTCTATGTCTGGGAGGCATCATCAGCCTTCACCATCCCCGATGTTCATTGGGGCATCACCTGATGCTCGACTGGTTTCCCCGTGGTTGGGTGGTCATACTCCTCATTCTGCAGGTAGAGTACTGTCAGCATGGAATTGGAAAGCTAACATGTGAGCTTGTAATGTTAATTGTTATCATTGAACACGTAATAACTTGATTGCGTTTGTTGCAGGACCCGCTGCTTCTCCCTGGGATCACACCTCTCCTTCTCCAGTCCCAATACGTGCTTCTGGAAGAGCTTCAAACTCTCGCTATAGTGGAAGGTCTCACCATCTCAATAGTTCTGCTGAGAATTCAAGATTGGATTCCGAGGTATGGTTGCTTGCAAGCCATGTATTGTGTTTGTTTAGGACTCATTTCCTTTGGTCAATAGAACCATTTTTTAAACTTGCTTCTTATCTTAATAATTGTACTTTCTTCTAATTTTCAGGAAAGTGAAGCCGGTGATAATTCTTTGAGTAAAGAAGATAATCATGAGCTAACTGAACAAATGCGTTTAGAGATGGATTACAATGCTGATCGTGCATGGTATGTGACCTTTCAAATTATTCATGAGCTTGATATAAGGATAACGGGGATGCCTTTTTTTTTTTTTTTTTTTTAATTTTAATATACATAGGACATGTTTGATGTGGCATTTTGAAGATGGTCCGTTTTTGCAGCCAGTCTAGATCAAAGGATGAGGTGGTATCATGTTACCCTGAAACCACTGTTGTGTTCAGAAAATGATTTCCTGGTGATTTGTAGCAAAACCTTCTAAGAAGCAAGAAATGGCTGACTCATAACAACAAAACTATGTTATTTTCCCATTGCCAATGAAATCATTTAAACTCAACTTCCTCATCTACTTTTGACTACTGCATTATTTAAACCTTAGCATCTGTACTGCTTCTGGTATCCCTTGACTAATCATGGTTTTAGTAATGAATATTGTCATCACTCTGTTATGCTTTTCATGTGAACTACACCTTGCATTGTTAATTGCGTTTACCTGATTATGCGCTTGCCCTCTGATTTTTTGTTTCTTATTCTTTTGGTGATTATACTATAGGTATGATAGGGAAGAGGGTAACACAATGTTTGATGCTGATAGCTCATCACTGTTTCTCGGGGATGATACTTCCTTCCAAAAGAAGGAAGCAGAATTGGCCAAGAGACTGGTTCGTATAGACTTTCCAGTATGAATTTCTTTCTGTCAGTTTTTATTCAAGGACCATTTGTCTATTAGGAATGATCTGCTGGGTAAGAAATAGCTTTGCTAGTTCCTGCTGATTCAATTGCATGACCTGCATTGCTGTGGTAATATATAGCACATTGTGTAATGAAATCTATTGATGTTTCTGCACTCTTCTATGAATTAAAATATTAATTATCACTTAGATTCTGTTTTCTCTTTACGTATCTCTTTCTTTTTTGGAAACTTTGTTACAGACAACCACCTCCTTTAGTTAGGGAGTCGGCTAAATTGTTGGGCAGACAAAAATGATATAGTCTGGAACAAAGGTTGAGTCTTGTCAAAGATACTTGAACTTCTTTTAGAGCCTTCCACTTCATTTAAATATCCTATTAAGCTCTGAGATTTGTCAATCTAACCTCCCTTTATCATCTAATAGTCCCTCCCATCTGGGGGTCGCAGGCTGCCTATGGAAGAACCATCAAACTTTATTTTTCATGGCCATCTCCTTTTTCCCGCTCCTGAGATTCGCTCTCTGATGCGTCATTAGGTATGACAGTGGCACCTCTAATACCTCTTCGTATTAACGAGGCCACTTGATGATGCAGCTATGTTTCAGTGGTGCCTCCCCGGTGAAAATCAAAATTTGTCAAATTGCAATCTGTGCCCACTATCACCAGCAAATCAGGCTAATCCTAATTAAAAATTGAAGAACATGGTAATTTTGAGGCATTACAGCTGGTTGGAGCTTATGTTTAATGTAAATTTTTATATGCAGTTCTATTTCTTGTTTCTAGTTGATCGAACTACAAAATGCATGTTGACTGTTTGAATTGTGCAGAATTCATATCCTTGGATATTCAAAATGCATTTATCCCAAATCCTCTTCTTCTTCTTCTTCTTTTGTTTTTTTTTTTTGGGGGGGGGGGGGGGGGGGGGGGGGGGGGGGGGGGGAGGAGACAATCTCGAAGACAAGAAATCATAGCACAACGAAAAACTTGACTCAAATGGACTTCATAACTGGGGGATAATTTAATCTTCATATCCATAGCCATAGAAAGCATCTCAAGGCACGAATGATATAAATCCTATGATTTCTGGAACAATCCGTTTTTGTCTTTTTTTGTTTTTTGGGATGAGTGGAAAAACAGTGGGCCTAATTGGGGCAGTAGTCTTTCATGAGAATATAGGAAAAATATCTGTGAGTGTGCATGACTTTTGTTTCTAGGTATTGGTGGCTCATGGCTGGATTTCTTTGGGTGAAGTGGACAGTTGGGGTGTGTCTGTGATTCTGTTTATTGTTTCACTTTTAAAGACCGCTGAATTGACAAAGGGTGGTGGAACTCATTAAAGACAAGATCTACCTCCTGTAGCCACAGCCTCTCTATAGCAGTATCTGCATTGGCTAACTGCATAAACTAAATGCAATCTTGGAGTCATGAATAGAACCTCCTATTTGTGCTTCATGTGTTGAACTTTGGGGCAAGCATTATTACATTAAAAAGAAATCTTTTGAAAGTCAGCTACATTTATTAATTGCACCTGAATTGTATCTACATTTTTTTACCTTGGAAAAGACAAACTCTGTTACTTAATGTTCACCAACTTTCTGTGTTGTTGTTGGTACAGGAAACGAAGTAGATGGTCATATTGAACCTTTTGTTTCGCACTCATGTAGATTGTGTGCATGTGTACTGCAGGTACGCAAGGATGGAACAAAGATGACACTTTCTCAAAGCAAGAAGTTATCACAGCTTACTGCTGATAACGCTCAGTGGGAAGATCGACAACTTTTGAGATCTGGAGCTGTTAGAGGGACAGAGGTGCAGACCGAATTCGAAGATGAGGATGAACGCAAAGTTATACTTCTTGTTCATGGTATGCAAATTTCCTTATTATTTTCCCCTTTCCAAGTAAATGGCGGGAACCCCTTCCATTTGATGTTCGCTAGTAAGATTATTGCCCCAATCTCTCTGCCGTTTGAAACTTGAAACCACCTTGTCCTGATTCGGTTGCATACTATTTTCCTTGGATTGTATTTTACATGATCTCACTAATCTCTTCACGATTTGTGTTTAAACCACCTCTACTTTTAGCATGTTCTAGAATAAATGAATTTAGAAATCGACTGTCTTCAATTGTTCCAATATGATGAAGACATGGGGAATCTCATGAACAAGAGTTTATCAAGCTCTGACCCTCAGATTCTGTTTAATCTCATTTGACTGTCAATAGTATAAGCCTAAACTAAGTTTTTCAAGTTACAATTTTGGAAGCCTTGAAACTTTTTCAACGTTATGGTTCCCTTGTTAAAACTCAAGTACGGTTTCCAAAACTCATGCAAAATGAGTTGCATGAGCTTCAATTGATGGTGTTATGCTTCAGTTTGTGTAACTGTGTAACACATGCATGTTTCACATTCTGTGTTTGTACTTGGGCACATATCTTGTTGGTCTATGATTCTTGACGCATTAAATGCCTTTGATAAAAATTCGAATATACTTGTTTCATTGGGCCTTCTACCGAAACATGTTTACTGACTATCTTTTCTGCCACAGATACAAAGCCTCCTTTCCTGGATGGCAGGGTTGTTTTTACAAAGCAGGCAGAGCCTATAATGCCATTGAAAGATCCCACATCTGATATGGCTATAATATCACGCAAAGGATCTGTTCTTGTTAGGGAAATTCATGAAAAACAGAGTCAGAACAAATCACGCCAAAGGTTTTGGGAGCTTGCAGGGTCAAAGCTTGGTGATATACTGGGTGTTGAGAAGACAACAGAGCAGGTAATACTTGGAATTGCTGAAATTAATGATTACCTTTTGGCAATCTAATTGTATGACTGTTTGGAGTTCTCATTACGATTGGATGCAGATTGATGCAGATACAGCTGTAGTAGGGGAGGAGGGTGAAGTCGACTTTAAGGAGGATGCAAAATTTGCACAACACATGAAAGAGAAAGGTGAAGCTGTGAGTGATTTTGCAAAGTCAAAATCCTTATCACAACAACGGCAATTTCTTCCAATTTTTTCTGTCCGCGAGGAATTGTTACAGGTTCGTATTTTTCCCTTTTAGAAGTTCATTGATTTTCACATCTGAGTAGGGTTTTTGTATGAACTTAAGTGCTTACTGCATACGTTCTGCTAATTACAGTTCAAACATCAGTATTTTCAATTTTGAGAAAGATAACGTGTAAAATTTTTCTAGCGAGTAACAATAACAGTCACTCTTCTTTCCTGTTCGCTAAAGATCTTTGTTTTTGACAGAAAATAAACACAGGATCGGCTATTGTTGGGTCCCACCTGCAAATACGCATGGTTAGAATTGTCTAATGATGGGTCCCATGTGTAAACCCACATGGTTAGGATTGACTAACAATGGGCCCCTAATGAAAATTTAAGTGGTTACGATCACCTAATGATGGGATCACCTTGAAATTCCCATGCTTAGGATTGACTAGCGACGGGTCCCACCTGGATTACCATTGGCAGGACGATGTGATGGTGGGCCTCACGTGGAAATACACATGGTTAGAATTGACTGATGATGTGCCCACATGGAAATAAAGAAGGTTAGGATTAGCTAATGGGCCCCACATGGTTAAGCTCATCTATTGATGGTTCCCACATGATTAAAGATCATTCACAATGGGCCTCACATGGAAATACAAATGTTTAAGATTGGCTAACGATGGGTCCCACATGGAAATACACATGCATAGGATCAACTAATGATGGGTCCAACCTGGAAATGCCCATGGTTAGGATCATCTAACAGTAGGCCCCATATTGAAATCAATGTTTTAAATAGCGAATTGTGTGTAGCGCACATTGTTCACTCCTCTGAAGCGTGAGGCATAAGCTACATTGTACTTTCTAGATTTTTAATTAGTGTTGTGCTTGGTTGCACCAAATATCATGAAATTTCATGATACTTTGCACCAATTTAGACCGTCTAATAATGAAATTTCATGATATCTGGTGCAAACAAACATAACCTAAAACGATAGGAAAAATAGGGCAAAGATTAACTATAAAGATGTAGAAAGAGCATCAGAACTGGTTTAATACTGTTACTTCTATTATGTTACTAAAATTGCTGAAAAGATTAACTAATTTTTATTGAAAAGTAGAGAAATGTAACAAATCACTGAAAACATTAATTAACTTTGTTTTAGTAAAAAACAACTTGGAGTGTAAGCTACATAGCATGTATCGTAGGCTATGTAGCGTGTAGGATAGTATCATGAAATGATTGAGAACTATGACGGGGTCAAAATGCATTTTGTACTTTGTATTCCATAAGTATTGCATAACTGAATAATTCGAGGGGTGCATGGGTCTCAAATGGCCTTGACAAGAGGAATCGCCTCACTATTTGTTGCCTGAGAATGCAAATTAGCATGTAGCCTATTTTCATGACCTACATAGCGTTAAGGCTAAGCTAGGGTATGTAGTGTAAGCTACATGCTACATAGTGTAAGCTATTTAAAACATTGATGGAAATAGACAAGGTGATGGGCCCAACATGGAAATACAAATGGGTAGGTCAATTGGTGAGGGGTCCACAAGGAAATGGACACATTTTCAGGAAAAAATGATTTCATCAGAATGCCATTTCTGCCTTTCAAAAAAAGAAAAGAAAAAAAGAAAAAAAAGAAAATGCCATTTCCAAAAAAGAAAAAGAGAATCCTTCCCAAGCGGTTGAAATGCTGCCTTCGATGAATTAACATGGCTTAGATATAGATGAAGGGACCTTTTCTGCATTCTGGTGTGATGTGATTTCTGAATCATGCCCTATGAGTTTGACCTAATTTCGAAGTTTCTTCAATTTAACATGGATCAGGTAGTTCGGGAAAATCAGGTTATCGTTGTAGTTGGAGAAACTGGTTCAGGGAAAACTACTCAGCTTACACAGGTTTGTACATTTTATGATTGAATTATATAATCAATTGAATCAATTACGTTTTCGCTAGTACTGTTTAATTGGCCTACTTCTAACTGGTAAAATTCTGGGATAGTATCTGAATGAAGATGGATACACGACAACTGGTGTTATTGGCTGTACCCAACCAAGGCGTGTGGCAGCTATGAGTGTAGCAAAACGAGTTAGTGAAGAGATGGAAACTGAACTAGGCGACAAAGTTGGTTATGCCATTCGATTTGAGGATGTCACTGGGCCAAACACCCTAATCAAGGTAATAAATTCTTGGGATTTTGTTTTCGTTTTTCCTTTTCCTCTACTGTCTGCACATTTGTAATGGCCTCTCCTCTGTGGTGTGATGGTAGAAATAGTTTTTTGTGGATGTTCATTACTATGTTAAATACCTTAATCACCGAATCATGTAGTTAAGCTTTCTTTCTTCTCTACTTAGCATGTTTTCCATTCTAAATCTCTCCGAAGGAGTTGTTTAGAGGTCAATTCTCAATAAGTCACATCTCAGTAATCAGTATTATGTTTTGATCTGATTATCGAAGAAGGCAGATCTCCAAAATGTATGTTTTGAGTTACTTTGTTACATGGGCGCCTCTGAGCTCTGTTTTATTTCTTATAATCGGTATTGCGTTACGTATCACGTCCTTGGGATAAAGATATGTATCGGTTATTGCACGGGATATATCGTTTGTATCGGGTAATTTATTGCATTTTTTGGGAAACTTGGGGAAACATTGGGAAAATGGTTGAATTTTTCAATGAAACTTTGGGGATTGTTAAAAAAGACCTTAATATAAACTTTTAAATCATAACATCTCACAAAAGAAGTGCACATAATAGGTCTCCTTTGTATAGGGTCCTAAGCTATGCGTTGCCTGAATGAACTAATGCAAACTATATTCAAATTGAATGCATAACATTTACAGTGTATGTGATTATTATTTCATCAAACACTCCTAAATACTTCGAAATTAGTCTCAATTGACAGCTGGTTGAAGGGAAATTTTGAAGAAAAAATATTTTAATTTTCCATTAATTTTTAATTAACAATGATTTTTTTTTTCTGAAAATTGAGAAGGACTTAACAAATCAGTAGATCAGCTGTCATACATGCTTGATTTCATGTTTGGAGAACATGGAGAGCATGAAGAACCAATGGATATTGAAATCAAAGCTCCAACTCCATGATTTTTCATGCAAAGCATGAAGGACCAATGGATTTGTAATCATTTAACACTGATTTAACATAATTTCAATAAAAAAAAAAGGGATTGGAAATGCTCCCCGGATCAAACATGTGGGATATATCGACACTACCTGTGCGTTTCGTATTGCACAGATGGGATACAAGATATATCGTGGGATAGAAGAAGCAATCGATTAATAACCTACAACGGAGTTCCCTTTTCCTGCCAATATCTGTCTGATGTGCATGCGGGATGCGGAATCCATTGACCATCTGTTCATCCATTGCCCTGTCGCTCGCTCAGTTTGGGAGTTCTTCCTTTCCGCTTCGGGAGTGGCTTGGGTGATGCCGAAGTCAGTGGATGCTCTGCTGTGGTAGTGGCATGGTGCCGATGGATCGGAAGGTGGGAAATCTGTTTGGCGATTGTTAGCTATGGCAGTTCTATGGATCATTTGGAAAGAACGGAATGACCGTTGTTTTAGGGACAGAAGCTCTTCCGTGGACAGTCTCATAGGAAAGATCATTAATTCATTGTTGGGCTGGGTTCCTCAGTAATTTTGCGGTCGGATATTTTTTCAGGTGGCAGCTTTTGCTGCCTTGTTTTCGTTTCTTTGTTCTGTTTTCTTTTCCACTTTGCGGCTTTTCAATAAATTGTTGTTTCCTCTCAAAAAAAAAAAAAAAAAAAAAAAAAGGCTGATATCATCGATATTCAAAACATTGCTCATAATTTCTTCACATTAATCAACTTTTACTTTTTTGTTTGCATAAGATGGCAAAAACCTTGATTTGCTACAATGCTTGGTTAATGTATTTTAAATTTTGTCCTTGGTTTCCGTCAGTCATTTGCTTCTTATTTAGTTCTTTTTTGTCATTGACTGCATAACTAGAAGATGTTTGTTTTCATTATCCTTCTGAAAATCTTTCTTATTGTTCTTAGGGTCCCTGTCTGTAGTTCTACATGCTCAATCCTTGCATTTTTGCAGTATATGACGGATGGAGTGCTTCTGCGTGAAACATTGAAGGATTCTGATCTCGATAAATACCGGTATGATTTCTTTGTATTGTTAAAGTTAGTATAGTTACATACACATCATCACCTCTGATTTGTACATGATTGGATTGCCAAAATCAATGGCTATGACTCTTGTCTTCGCACAAACTTGTCAGGGTGATCCTGATTCATCTGGTGCATGCCCCAGTGGCTTGTTACAGCTTCCTCCCTTGACATACTATTTGCATCAGGCACACTCGTATATATGCTTGACATTATTTCCTCTTCTAGTCTGCAACCTGTGCATATTATTTTGCAGACCACATGTAATGGATAGGTAGTACCCACCTTGCCCATGGCTTAGAGGTCATTGTGATGGGACAATCCTAATCATAGAATCAATTGATTGTTGATCACCGAATTTTAAACACTGTATCTTAACTATTTGTTTGCAAGCTCTTGATTGGATGCCTAGGATTGTCTGATCGAAGAAGATTGTGGACCATCTGTGATCCAATGTGGGCCAACTCCCATCCACCTGTCTAAATTGTAGAAAAGGGTACACCTATAAAATACTGATGGCTCACTCTGTAATATGGTGGGGACAAACCACTCCAGCTACGTCTTTTACTCTCATTGTTTTCCAAATGCTTTATCTGCAGTTATACCATTCATTTTCCCTTGTTTTCGGAAAGGGTAAGGCGCAAATGTTTTATTAAGAGTGTAATATATTTATATTGTTGGTGATTGTGGCACTTGTCCGTTTTGAGAATGATACACTTATTATGTACTAATAACATTAAATTTCTCTTGCACACCCTTTTTTTAACCATGCCTTTTGGGAGTTGTTGGGAAGTTAGTTCCATTGCTAAATATACTTATTATTTCATTGATTTGAAACTTAGTTACATGAACTTTGTACCAAGGCCCTGCTCCTGCTTTGAATTTACACTTCCATGAGTATTTTACAGCTGCCAATACTTGAAACGGATGCTTCTTTGCTCCTGCACCCAAATCCTCTCCTGCTCCCCTCTCACTCTGTTGCAATAGCTAACTAGCCTTTGTGTATTTAAGAATCTGTTCTCTCAGTCTCTAGTGATCAGTGTTTCCACTTCTTGCTCAACCATTGAATACTGCCTATAAACCCAGCTCAAAATTTGTTTCTTTTCTGAAGCATGGAACTGGATGACTCAGCTGCTTGCTCCCTTCTCTATCTGCTGGAATGCTACTCAAGGCCAAACTGAAGGGTCCTTTCAGATGGTGGGGGATGCCGTTTTTCTTTTCTTAGTGTTAACATTGTTGAAAATATCACCTTTCAAAAAAAAAAAAAAAAACATTGTTGAAAATCTGAATGATGAAGATGCTGTTTAAGGTACTGTTTGGTAAACTGAAAAATAAGGTCTGAAAATTAATTTAAGCACTGAAAACTTAAAGTGCTGAATTTTAGTACTTGTAAGTACCGAAAAATCCGTTTGGTAATTTATCTGGAAAAACAACTGATATCTGAAATTAAGCACTTTTTTCACAAAAAATCGTTTGGTAAATATAGATCATAAATATCTAAAAATTGACAATTTACCATATTTGCCCCTATTATCCCAATAGCCAGGTTAGATAATCACAACCACCTATCAATGATGTTCAATTTCCACTTTTCTTGTGTTGTGGTCCACCTAAGATTTGGATTGGCGTCTTCTACTACTTCTTCTTCTTTTTTTTTTTCTTTTTCTCCTGCCCTAAAATAAGCTAACACGATGGATGGACAACATGAATAAAATATATGCATCGTGGTAGGGCCCACGGAAGATTGTCATTACATGTCTATGTGACCTACTCAACGAATGGATAGATGATGTTTGTGTTTTCCTTTCATCCATGTCTATGTGACCTACTCAACAGGTTAGATGGGAAATAAATATTAAAGTGGGCCTTAGGAAGTTTTTAATGGTGGGCATATAATCACCACTTTTCTTATGTTGTGGTCCACCTGTGATTTAGATTGGCCACTTTTTCGGTCTCATGCCTTAAAATAAGCTGGAAAAATGGATGGATATATAGTGTGAATAAACATATACATTATGGTGGGGTCCACAGAGCACCGCCATATTCAATCCATGTAACATATGCTTGTCATTGATCCCCTCAAGATGCCTATAAATATTATATATGCCTTCTGGGCCATCCCCAAAAAATGAGATGACCCACCTTGATGTCAATGAGAAATCCACGTTGTCCCGCCAAATTTTCAGCTTATTTCAGGGCATGAGCCCAAAAATGAAGTAGATCCAAATCTTAGGTGGACCACACCACAGAAAATAGTGGTGATTGAATGCCCAACCATTAAAACTATTTAGGGCCCACTCTAATTTTCAGTGGTGAGGTCTACTCGAGATTTGGATATGATTAATCAAGTCCTAAAATGAAATTTATAAGTGAATGGACACCACGGATATACAACAAAGTCATCAAGGTGGGCCCTATACGTGTAGGGTAACACCCACGAACCTGTTACCCAAGTAACATCTAATCCGCTCCCGTCACCTGCATTCCTTGAACACAATTGGCTATTGTGTTGACATGGGAAAGTTCTATGGGTCCCACACCATGATGTATGTATTAGATCTGCACTGTCCATCCGTTTATTCATATCATTTTATGTCAGGAGCTAAAAAATAAGCATATTTAAAAGCTCAATAGTAGGCAAAATGGTTGAACCGTAGACATTTCTTTCGCCACTTTTCCCTCTCGTATGGCCTACTTGAGTTTTGGATCCGCCTCATTTTTGGTCTCATGTCCAAAAATGAGCTGGAAAAATGGATGGACGGGGTGGATTTCTCACAAACATCATGATGGCATCACCTAGCTTTCTAGTACAAGAACCTGCTGCGAGTGCCTTTAGCAGGAAATCCGCATCAACAGACGTGTTGACGTAGGAAAGTCATGTAGGCCCCACCATGATGTATGTATTGTATCCACACCGTTCATCCATTTTTTCAGATCATTTTAGGTTATGAGCTAAAAAATGATGCAGATCCAAATCTCAATTGGACCACACCACAGAAAACAGTGGGGATTGAATGCCTAACATTGAAAACTTCTTGGGGGCCACAGAAGTTTTGGATCAAGATGATATTTTTGTTTTCCCTTCTTCCAGGTCTGTATGACCTTGTGAACAGATTTGATGGCAAATAAACATCATGGTGGGCCCTAAGAAGTTTTCAATGGTGGGTATCATTATTCCCACAATTTTTTGTTAAGGGTTTACTAGAGCTTTGGGTCTGTCTCATTTTTTGGCTCAAGCCCTAAAATGATTTGGCAAAATGGATGGATGGTGTGGATATAACAAAAACTTTGCCACATCAACATGTCCCCACTGGTAAGCAATTAGCCTCGTGAAAGCGAAGGTTATCTTGAAGAAGGGTAAAATTGTCATTTATGAAAAATATTTAAATCAAAATCACTTACCGCATTCAGCGTTATGTGTTAAGCCAAAGGAGGAAAGCTTAAAAAAATCCAATTTTTTTCAGTGAAAATCGGAATTAAGCACTTAACTTCACAAATTTACCAAACAATCTGAATCTTGAAAATCATTGAAAATAGGCCAGTTCAATTATAAGTGCTGGAAATAAGTTTGACCAAACAGGCCCTAAGTCAGTCCCTTGACTGCTACCAACCTGGGTTGAAACAATAGAGTAGATTGTGTACTTGAAATGAGTTTATAAGATGATTTCTATCCATTCAGCTGTATAACTGCTGCTTTAAATGTTGTTTTTCAGTTGTGTTTGAGGCTAGAATTCTTGAAAGTTGATATTATTTTTGCAGTGTTATTATCATGGACGAAGCACATGAGAGATCACTAAACACTGACGTGCTGTTTGGCATTCTGAAGAAAGTTGTTGCCCAGCGCCGTGATTTTAAGCTCATTGTGACATCTGCTACCCTAAATGCACAGAAATTTTCAAATTTCTTTGGAAGGTAAGACATCTATTTGTTGTTGGTACTCCACAAAATATTAGAAAGAATACTCTAGTCATTGGAATAAAATTTCCCCTGTATCTTATACTATTTCTATGAGAACAGAGCCTTATCCCCCCCCCCCCCCCCCCCCAAAAAAAAAAAAAAAAAAAACTTGAAAATATTGGATATATGATTATTGGCTTCTCAAAGTATGTCATTTGCATGATAGGTCAGGAGAACTCGGCACAAGAACGCACTAATGCCCTTTCAAACCAAAAGTGGCATGAGGTTGTCACATTTTTTCCACACACACCCCCACTCATCCTGCAATAGGGCCCAACTTTCAAGAATTCGAGAATGAATATGAAGTATAGTTTGTGGACATCTCTATTACATATAACACCAGATCTTGAAGTTTTTGCCCCCGCAATTAATTTTCCTAGATGGAGAACCTTGACTATTTTAAGGACATGTCAAGGCATTTAAAGTTCAAGGATATTTTAGGAACTTGAAGATGTGGTTGGTATTCGTTGGATGGCTCAGATTTCACCTGCAAAAGCCCAGGAATGGCTTATATTTTACCCATAAAAGGCCTGGTGTGCAGCTGACTCTCTCTCTCTCCCCAAACTCTAGCATCGATTTTCTCTCCCAAATTCTCTCTTCCTTCCTCTCCATGTGCATTGTGTGTGCCACACACACCCCTAGTATGTGCTAAAGGATCTAGCAGAAAGTGACAAGCTTCAACAAACCAAGGGGTTCCTTGCTAAATATGAGACCAATCTGCACATCATACAACCGTGGAGAACATGCGTGTATTAGTGAAGCAAAAAGATAAAAATAGAAAAAGAAAACATACCCATAGGAATTATGAGTAGTCAAGATCCTATATCCATGTCGATTGGCGTACATGTCCAATGGAGGCATTCATGTACCAACCAAAGTACCTGTATAACTTTGGTGACTTTTGCGAGAATTGACTGTTTTGCTTACTTAAAAGATATCTGGGCATTTAGACCAGTCTCCTGAGCCTGGTGGGGTTCTCCAAGCTTCACTGTATCCATCTTTGTTGTGGCCTTCTTCTTTTCTTTCTTTTTTTTTTTTCATTTTATTTTTATTTGCTTCTAGGTTTCTGACTGTGCTTGCCTATAGCCACTTTGCTCTCAAACATCTTTATTCAAGTTCTTAACCTGTGCGAAGGGCCCATTTTAGCTCTAACATTGATGGAAGCTTTTATAAACTAGTTTGTTATTTTGATCTGTTGGCTGCATCTGCATTTTTGCCATATTTCATTTTTTTTCTTCTAATTTCTGATATTTACCAGTGTGCCAATATTCCACATCCCTGGGAGGACATTCCCTGTGAATATCTTGTACAGCAAAACGCCCTGCGAAGACTATGTTGAAGGTGCAGTGAAGCAAGCCATGACCATCCACATTACAAGCCCTCCTGGCGACATCCTCATCTTCATGACTGGCCAAGATGAGATCGAAGCGACCTGCTATGCGCTTGCCGAGCGCATGGAACAACTTGTTTCCACAACCAAGAAGGGGGTGCCTAAGCTTTCCATACTCCCCATCTACTCCCAGTTGCCAGCTGATCTTCAAGCTAAGATCTTCCAGAAAGCTGAGGATGGGGCCCGAAAATGCATTGTAGCCACCAATATTGCTGAGACGTCACTGACGGTGGATGGGATCTTTTATGTTATTGACACGGGCTATGGTAAGATGAAAGTGTACAATCCCAGGATGGGTATGGATGCTCTCCAAGTGTTTCCTGTTAGCCGGGCTGCTGCTGACCAGCGAGCTGGCCGTGCGGGGAGAACTGGACCTGGCACATGTTACCGGCTGTACACAGAGACTGCCTACCAGAACGAGATGCTGCACAACCCTGTGCCGGAGATCCAGAGAACAAATCTTGGCAATGTGGTGCTGTTGCTCAAGTCTCTGAAGATTGAAAACTTGTTGGATTTTGATTTCATGGATCCTCCACCACAGGACAACATCCTCAATTCCATGTACCAGTTGTGGGTCTTGGGGGCGTTAAACAATGTTGGGAGCCTGACGGAGCTCGGATGGAAGATGGTTGAGTTTCCATTGGATCCACCACTTGCCAAGATGCTGCTGATGGGGGAGCAGCTGGAGTGCCTCAACGAGGTGCTGACAATTGTGTCGATGCTGTCAGTTCCATCTGTTTTCTTCCGACCCAAGGACAGGGCAGAGGAGAGCGATGCTGCAAGGGAGAAGTTCTTTGTGCCAGAATCTGACCATTTGACATTGCTCAATGTCTATCAGCAGTGGAAGGCGAACCAATACAGGGGAGACTGGTGCAATGACCATTTCTTGCATGTGAAGGGGCTGCGGAAGGCAAGGGAGGTTAGGTCTCAGCTGCTAGACATACTCAAGACATTGAAGATTCCATTGACGTCATGTGATCCTGATTGGGATGTTGTTAGGAAGGCGATTTGTTCTGCGTATTTCCACAATGCTGCAAGATTGAAAGGTGTTGGGGAGTATGTGAATTGCCGTAATGGGATGCCTTGTCATTTGCATCCGAGCAGTGCCCTTTATGGCCTCGGGTATACACCAGACTATGTTGTATACCACGAGCTGATATTGACTACAAAAGAATACATGCAGTGTGCCACTGCAGTTGAGCCACAGTGGCTGGCTGAGTTGGGGCCGATGTTTTTCTCAGTGAAGGAGTCAGATACATCAATGTTGGAGCACAAGAAGAAGCAGAGAGAAGAGAAGACTGCAATGGAAGAGGAAATGGAGAACTTGAGAAAGGCGCAGGCAGAAGTGGAGAGGGAGAACCAAGTGAAAGAGAGGCGGAAGAAAGCAAAGCAGCAGCAGCAGGTCTCGATGCCAGGCCTGCGGCAAGGGTCTTCAACTTATCTCAAGCCGCCCAAGAAACTTGGGTTGTAATTTTGAATTTGTCGAGTAGAGATATTTAATGTTCTGGCATGGTGATGATTCATATACTATGCGGGGTGTTTAACTGAAATTGATCTGTCCTAATCACGCGACACATTGTAGATATGTTGTAAAACCAAAATCAAATAGATTATACAATGCTAACCCCTGATTAATGGATGTTTGCTGTGTTTAGACTGTTAACTATTTTTGCTCTGTAACTGCCAATTCGATGTCCTCCAATTGGTCAGCCAGAGTGATTTATAGTCTTGTGTCCCACCTGAGATGAGGCCCATTATTAAAATGTATGCCACTGGTAAAATTTCAGGGAGTGAGACATGTTTAGCTTAGCATACTTGAAGAAGACAGCATTATTAGAAAGGTTTAGTTTTGACTTAAAATGTATGTAAGCCAGAATGGCACGACTGCTGTTTGGGAAAAAAGCTCTGTCAAAAAATTGTAGCATCTCTTGAGCCATTTAAGAATGGGATTTATTTAAACCATGCGTGGTGCAACAGCACTAACTGTTGGCAGATGAGTGATTTAGAACACTTTAACTGTTGTGACACTCGTCCATTTCAGTGCAGCTTACAACATCCATTTCTGCGACACGTATGATACCTGGAAAAGGACAGTTTTTACTGTTGTATTAATCTTTTCTTTCTTGCCGGGGAAGTAAGTTTTTTTTTTTTGTTCAGATTCTACTACATAATGTTCATTGTGGATTGGTCATTATCATTTCCTGACCATCCATTTTCCCCATACACAATGCCTGCCTGGTTTAGTGGCATAGCTTTATCATTTGGTTTAGTGGATTCTCATGTGGGGCCCACTTGATGAGTGGCCTAGATTATTTGCCGCAACACACCTAGTCATGTACGGCGAATCACCTCTTCAATCTTCTACCTGAATTGTCATGGCACTTGCTGGAGGTCGGAGAACGTTTTTCCCCAACAACAGTCATGCCATTCTTGGAATGTTGGCTACTCATCTGCTGGACACAATAGGTCATGCATATTATCTGGACCCCATTATGGATGGTTGCATGCTAGAAAATCACGGTTATCTGAATGACCATGACAAGAACCTGTTGAATTTCGACCTTGGACTCCATGGATAGTTTCACACCATTTCTTTCAACCTGGAATCCATCAGATCGTCCAATCAATGCGATTTTTGGGGTTATGCTTTATGCACGATGGGTCATATAATTAGTAGCATTTGGATTTCAATTTGGATGCAACGTATACAACGGACGGGAATTTTTTCCCTAGCATGTTATGTGCTGTCGCAAGCAGTTCTCTTTCCTGTACAAATGCCTGCAGTTTTGAATTCATCACCATCTTTCCAAAACACAGTCATGCAGAACTGAGGCTGGTCCAACTCAGCAAGCTCACTCAACTTAAAATCGACCACCGTCATGGGTGGAGTCATTCACGAGACCGGCTTGGTTTTTGCCAGTCTGGGTCAACGCAGCGGATTCTCGAGATCACATGCTAAGTTTATGGAAGGCTATAAAACACAATATTCAATATTTTTTTACAACTCAAGAATAGGGCTGTCAAGCTCCAGGCTGATGCTAATCCTTCAGAATTAAAAAATAAAAACAGGTCCCAACAGAGTGGATTCAGGCATCCCTTTGGGGGCCCACGGATTCAGGTTTGCAAATGAATTGGCATTCGATATTTTGGATCAGGAATCATGTCTGAAATTGGGTCTGGATCCATTCTAGAGACATGCCTTGGTAAGATTCTCAAATAAGAAGTATTAATTGTGTGATTGGTTGCACCAAATATCACGATATGCATGATTAATCAGTCTAATTTGGTGCAAAATTTCATGATATTTGGTGCAACCAAACATGCCCTAAATAAATGACAGAGCTAGAAGGTAAGACAAACATGCAGCAGAACCAATTTGACCGAATCCAACATGATCAGTATTGTGGTGCAAAATTTGAGCTTGCATCCAATTCTGACTATCAACCGGGCCCAAAAATCTGGAGTCAGATCTAAATTGGATCATATAGTACAAGTGTCCACTAGACCTGTGTATCCACCAACAGCCCTGCTCCGGAGGTCTACAATGCCATCTTTTGTTACAGATTCTGCTGATTTTTTATCTACATTTTTTTTTCCTCGCAGATCTTCCTTTTCTTGTTTTTAAAATGATGTGCAATTGTATATGGCCAACGTATTTGCTATATAACATGCACAAGTCACCATACATCATGCCCAATTGATGTATTAACCTGCAATGGTTTGTTTGTCATAAGCATGGTCGTAAACATAATTTGAATATAAAGGGGTGAGTATGCGCAGGAATAGAGAGACTTATTTGGATGAATAATATTTCTTGCTTGAATTAAATTATTCCCGCGGAACATGAAGATTATACAAGAATAAATATCCTTACTTTTATGAATAAATGAACATTGACACAATATAATGGAGAAAGCTGATACTGTTACAAGCTCAATAAGAAAAGCTTATTGATGACTTTCAATATCCACCAAACTGTCATTCAGGCTTCCACGGTGGTTCTTCCATAGAAGGTTGTTTAGAATGGTTCCTGCAATGCCATATGCCACCTCAATCAGATATTCTTTTCTAGATTCTGATTTCAAAAACCGTCACCCAAACATTATATGGATACCGAATATATGATGTTTGCAATTTGTTTATGCACACATTGGATAAGTATTCACATCTGTTTTAATATATAATAAACAGTTGCAATGTATAAAGGTGAGCTCATAGATGCATGTGTTCACACATGATATACTTTTATGTACGTGTTAATGTGTTACAGATATACATGCATGGGTGCATCTACATTTAACACAGACACGATTGCAAGCATGCAAGTATATATGTAATGCAAGTGTGAAAAAATACAAAACGTACAAATATATGTATATCAGTATATGCATAAATACATATAAACGTATGCATGCAGGCATGCAGATCATTCATGCACATAGAAAAATACATCAGTTACTGCATGCAGATATGAAATCTGAAATACTGCAAATGCATCTCTCCCAACTTAACCAAATCTGGGCCCATGTCTACAGGAAGGTATCCTTAGATCCACTCACCAAGGGAACATACCTCCTGTTTAAGATCTCTTTTCTACAAGAAGTTTGACAATGATCATGTTGTAGGCCGTGTCATTGTTGACAAACCACGCCCGATGGGGATAACTCCATGATGGTCAGTGTCTGTTTCTTCATCTTCCATGGATGCTAAAATATAAAATCAACAATAGAATGATAAGTTTGGTCAGTGAAGAAAAAACAAATTTTGGAACCAAACAATAGTGTAAGTGTGTAACACAACAAAGCAATGCGAGAATCATCCAAACTACAAAATATTAACAAGACGACAATGTAAAGTGGCATCTGAAAATAAGAAGCCCCCATAGAGAGACAAAAGGATGCTTGGAAACACAACTGAGGTGGTATTTTGAAGAGATTGGCAGAGACGTCTTACCAGAGTCTTCACCTGCCTGGGCACCAGCAATTCCAACACATGAAAACATAGATCCTTCATCTACCTTCAAATGCTCATATGCAAGGTATATATCGTCAATTGTGGCAGCTTCATATAGTGAATTTAGGTCTTTAATGCAAGTTATATCCTGAATTCCATAGTCACAAACTGAAATTAGAATCATCAAACAACATTCATAATAAGCTAGTTTCCCAGAATTAAAATCCTGTTTTTGTCCTGAACTTCTACAAATCAAAACTTGTTTGCTCATCAAGTAGAACTACAATGATAAAGAACTGCATGACAAAGATCAGAACAGTATGATGTGGGGTACAAACACAAGATTCCAATATCGATGGTCGAAGATATCATATCGCTGCCTTACCTTCCTCGGAACAGAAGACGCTTGCAAGTGTGCTAGTAATCCCAGCCAATAAGCATTTGACTTGGTTTCAGCTTCATGTCTCATTAGCAAGGTCCGTTTCGCCTACAATAATTAAAGCACCATAATTGATGAACTCTACTACATCCAAGTATGTTGGCAGGAGAAGAATCATGCATCCATGGATAGAATTATTTAGGGAAAAAATGAATTAATCATCACAGCAACAACGAGAACAATTTTGGACTGGGTCTTCCTAGCATATCTTCAATACCGAACACTATGTTAGGTGCCATGGACTTGGATAAACTAAGAAACAAATAATAATACAATACCTAAATAACCTCCATAAGGTGTGTAACAAAAAGTATCACAAGTAATGTCATGCAAATTACAAAATAGATAAAGAAGAAGAAGAAGAATGAGAATGTGGGGAAGAGAGACGACGACAACACCATCTCGCATCCCACCTTGATTTATTATTAGGGCTTCACTCATTAAAAGAAAATTACAAGAATGCCCTTCCACACAATGTTGTCAAATCGCATATGTGATCGTATGTGACCAGCATATGTGCATCGCGATCACATTTTTTTTTTATTTTTAAAATCGAAAAAAAAACCTAAAAAATTTAAAAAAATATGCCTAATTACTACAAGTAATTGGATTAGGTTCTTTAACCTATTTCATTATAGTTTGAGTGTTTGAGACTATTAGACCATCTATAAATTAAATTATATACTTAAATAGTTATTTACATAAAATTTTTAAAAAAATCAATAAGTTGCACAAAGACTTGAGAGATAATTAATTATTAAAAACTCCGAGCATAGAAATTTTATCAATAAATGATAACTTGAATAACTTACAAGTTTCAAATTATTAACATATAGGCAAAAGTGCCTCAAAAAGGACAAAAGAAAAGGGTCCCAATGGTTATCTTTTTTTTTTTTTAACCGTTGGGGCCTATATGCGATCACATATGGAGTATGCCATTGCATATTCGCATATGCAATCGCATACTTATCCTACAAAAAAGTATGCATTGCACTCTCTCCTAGATCGCACATTCCATCATGGCATATGCAATCCTTTTGGGAAAGAAAAAAATGGCGTATGCGATTGCACATGACAACAATGCTTCCACACTTACCCTCTCACACCCCACCTCCTTGTTTTATTATTAGGGCCTTACTCATTAAAAGCACAATTACAAGAATGCCCTTCATCACTTAAGTTATTGTATTACGTTGGCCTATGGGCCTAAACCTTAACCCAACACATATTCAAGCCCACTTAACAAGGGAAACCACATGAGATGCTGGCCCACTGGACCACACGTGCGGCACGGGAGACCACATGAGTGGGATCAACGTGGGCTATCAACACTCCCCCCTCATGCTGGATTATATATATCATGAATGCGCAACCTGACAATGACCTGATCTAAATGAGTACAACTTAAAGCCTTTGTGAACATATCTGCCAATTGATCTCAAGACTTGACGAACAACATGCATACTTCCTTGCTAGTAACTTTCTCCTTGATGAAGTGACAATCTACTTCAACCATAACCCAAGCTCTCACATTAACGTCTTCAGCCAAATGAGCTCACACGACGCGTAGGCCATTGCCTTGTATTCTGCCTTAGTGCTTGAATGAACAACTATGCTTTAGTTCTTACTTCCATGTAACAAGTTACCACCTACGAAGATACGATAGCTGATAGTAGATCGCCTGTCGGATGGAGAGCAAGTCCAGTCTACATCTGAATACCTTTCCACAGGAGATGGTCATGTCACTTATAATGAATGCCACGACTAGGAGCTCCTTTTAAATACTTGAGGATACAAAGCATAACCTCCATATGGGGAAGATGAGAAGCTTGCATGAACTAACTGACCACACGGACTGGATAAGTGATATCTGGTTGGGTAATCGTTAAATAGATCAGTTTTTCAACAAGTTAACGATATCTCACTGGATAATCAAACAGTTCCCCTTGATCGACAATCAACTTCTGCTTTGTATCCATAGGAGTTTCGGTGGGATTGGCTCCTAAACGACTTAATTTGTCTAGTAAATCCATCACATATTTTCATTGTAACAAGTTAATGACTAACTTAAACCATGCCACCTCAATAACTAGTAAGTATCGACGATGTCCAAGTCCTTTGTATAGAAGTGCTGATATAAAAATTTCTTCAACTTGTCAATATGTGTAACCATGACTGCTGATCACAATGACATCACCCACCCACAACCAACACAATAATACCCACCCCACTTTGTCTTACAAAGACCGTGTGGTCAGCCTAGCTACACTTCATCCCAAATTCAAACACCACTTTATTGAACTTGGCGAACTAATCTTGCGGAGATTGTTTTAAACATTTTTTTTTGAGAAATAACGATAATTTATTAAAAAGTGCCGAAGCGAAAAGAATACAAGCCCGACAACTACAACCTCACATAGAGAAAGTGACGAAAGCTTCTTTCACATAAACCGCCCATTCCGACACTAGCCTTTTGATTTTACAGATAACCTCATTCAACCCTTCTAAAATATTTTGAAAACATCGCCCATTCCTAGACCCCCAGATGACCCATAATATTGCCATAACTATCAGCCGCCACTCAGCTTAAGATAGTATGCTTTGTTTGACTCCCCCTGAGCAACAAAGACAAGCAGTTGTTCCATATAGACTTCTTTAATAAGATCTCCATGAAGAAAGGCATTCTTCATATCAAGCTAATATAGCAGCAAATCCATATTTACGACAACAGAAACAATAACACGCACAAAGTAAAGCTTGGCTACATGAGAAAATGCTCTGTTAGATGGCAATCTCAGGTGAGTAACAATTGTATTACAGCCTAACAGTTCCAGCTGCAAAAGCTTGCACTCTTCAAATCAGCAATACTCATAACACAGATGCATGCTAGGAGGAAACCTATGCTTCAAAAGGAATATAGTTGATTTTAAAAGGCTCCAAGTGAAGTGACCCCTTAAACAAAAGACTGGTAATATTGCAAGAAAATTGGTATAAGGTGAGGTGAGCAAAGGGAAAATACTAACCCGATCCAGCTCCCTTTGGGCAATCTTGCTGTCATGTAAACCTCTCAGAACATTCTTACATGCATCAACAGCTTTATAGACCTGTATGATAAAGAAAAGAATTGTAGAGTAACAGACTAGAGAATACTAGAATTTAAGTCAGCACACACATGTACAATGGATTGGTACCTTGCCAGGAGTTGAAGTTACTGAGACCACATACCACCCAAGTTTCAGCCTATCAAACAGGCTTAGCTCAAAGGATACATCATATGTTAATCCTAAAGAATCCCGGACTGTAGTGAAGAGCCTGTTTACAAGGGCATGAGAAACTTGCAACATAATCAGTTATCCCCACCAACATCTTGAGATGATACAAAACTGCTAGTTGTTGCTGGCAAATATAAATTCCCAAACTCTAGAATTGTACATATAAATTCCCAAACTCTAGAATTGTACATACAGTTATCTTATGGTAGTCATGTAACATATACAGATATGCAAAACAAGAATGGGGTTTTCTACATGAGACTGCCAGTAAATAATTCCATACTAAGGCTTAACCATACAAGCACGCAACTTAAACACGAGTACTATCTAATCATCCTCTGATTGACTGTTTACAGCTGTATCGCAATTCACAAGGGTTGCTGATAATCTTTTGAGATCAGCATTTAGCAATGGATAATGCCATCATACATACAGTGCATTTTACCATATTTCATGACCAAAAGTGTTTCACTAGCAGAAAGCTCATGCACTTTCCCTTAATCAGCAAGAGCCTGAAATAGACTTGTTGACTGAGTTCACAATTGAGTCCCAGATGTTCTGCAACATAGCCATTTGGAGGCCTGGTTTATCTTTACTAATTTTCTATCATGTCTGTCCTGGTTCATCTCAGTAGCTAGTACTACATATCATCATCCACAATGGCATCATCTCATGGATATGTATGTACAAACACGATCAGGCCTTGTTGACTGTCTCTTATCCTCATTTCAATCCACCTAAATACTGGTTTAATTGTTTACAGGATACATCCAATCTCTTGTTTGATTTCCTGATGAAAAAACATCAAACTCCCATTGTCAACTCCATTGCTAAAGCTACAAATCATAAAATGACTGCCACATGCATTTAAATATTTTTTTCCCTAATGTGCTATTTTCCTAGGCAGCTAAATTGATCCCACCCTGCTTTTGTGTGATAAGATGAGCATGACCTGGATTTCTCTTAATCCAGTCCACCACAAGAGGGCAGGGAACTTCTAGTTTGATTGGCCTTTTATTTATGAGAATTACTAATTCATATTGTATCCTCAGTTATCCAACATCTCAATACAACGACTTGTTCCTGAAGGGTATGAAAAGGGAAAATGACGACCCAGGTACAAAAACACAACCATTTAAAATAAAACACAAATATGGATATCTGATTAAGGTATAATGCACGGTACAAAAACAACCTGCTAGAAAACCATGTTGATGATTTTTTTTTTTTTTTTTTTTTCTTGAGAGAGACATGTTGGGTGAGAGCGCAGCTTCAACATCATCATTCTTCCTTGGGTGAGAGAAAAGTGTTGGTGTGGAAAAAGAAATTGTGGGGTCAATTCTCAGTTCGGTCCTTCTAGAGGCTGATTCAAGGGTCTTTCTCTAGGGAGCGTCATAGTCACACTTCCCAAGTTTGGCATTATGGCGCCCGTGGCAGCCTTTGCTTGGTTAGTGGGTGGGAAAAGGGGGCTCACTATAGATAATCTTCAAAAGAAGAAGATGGTAATCCCCAATATTTTTGTGATGTGCATGCAAGATGAGGAGTCTATTGACCATCTTTTTATCCACTGCTCTTTTGCTAAAGGGGTGTGGAAGAATTTTCTTGAAGCTTTTGAAACATCGTGGGTGATGCCGGGGTCTATTGAATGTCTTCTTCTATTGTGGCATGGGGGCAGGGTTGGGAAAAGGGGGAGGATGATTTGGAGTTTAGCTCTTCTAGCTTGTATTTGGGTTGTGTGTGGGGAGAGGAATAAAATTGGTGCTCCCAGAATAGGAGTGGTCAATGGTGGAGGTCTTTAGAAGGACTAATTTTGATTTACTGGGTTGGGTTTCCTGTGTAGTGACCCTTGACGAGTGTACTTTTCATTCTTTGTTTTAGTCCCCACTGTTGAATTTTTACTTAAAAGTTCCTTCTTTGGCTTTTGTTTCCAATAAAATTTCATTATCTTTCAAACACCCACCTGCCTGCACGCGCACGCGCGCACACACACATATAGAGAGAGAGAGTAGAAAATTGCAATTCTTCTTAGTGATCCAAGTCATTCTCATTAATAAAAAAACAAATGTTAAACCCTCAATGTAAATGATGTACAATCAAAATAAATCTAAAATGCTCTTCAGTCATCTAAATTTTGAAATAAAAATGCACAACAAATTCTTAAACTATATCATACGTCCAGCTACTACTCCTGTGAATATGAATTGCAGTTCATATGAAGGAAAAACTATATATGTTTTATGAATGGCAGACAATGGCATGAATAGCAAGAGAAAAATCAATCTTTAATTTAATCATCCTTGCACAAGCTGCCAAAACTTCCAACTTAAATTACCCCCACACAGGCTGCCAATGATTGCTATACTACACAGTGTTTACTCATTTGACTACTTTGATTAAAAAAATATGAAAGGAACAAAACAACTGGATGATTTGAAAATATCTTCACGTTGTATTGCATGAATAGCTAATAATTCTAAAAGCTAAAGGTGGATTTACCTTGAATTTATCATCTCAGCCAACAGCCCCAATGTGATGCCGAAGAATAGTGGATGATCTCGAATATTTCTTTGATGTCTTTTCTCTAAATCTTCTGTTTCCAAGGAAAGCAGTTCTGCAGAATTAGATTGTTTATCTGCAGAGAATCATACATTTTCTTTAAAAACAGGGGAATTTCTCGTTCCAGAGTATGAAAACTAAACATATTAATGGGTTCAGAACTCAAACCCAGATGCATCTAATGTCAAGTCTCCTAGACATAACTTGATGCTCTGGATTAAAGGAAAAAGAAAAGGAGAAATCTTCAGAAAGAAGAGTGCATTGGACATTATAAGTCTCTCTCATCAAATACCAGCCACGCTCATCTCTAAAGGTACAAATGTATTTGATGAACATTCCAATGAAGAGATGAAGGCTGATGGTATGAAACCCTTAATGAGTTGTTAGGAAAATAAAGAGGCTTCATTAAAAAAAAAAAAGTTCAGATACAAACACAACAAACCAAAATATTGTATTGAACCACAAAGATGATGAGATAAAACATAAACAGAATTGTCCATAAATGCAGTATAATTTGCATGAGCAGCAAAATCCTGGTCTAAACTTTTTCCGGTTTTAACAGAAGTTTACTAACCCCTCCATAAATACTAATGCCAAGCCACCTAGCCGCAATTTGATGCCTTTTTTTTTAAAAGAAGAAGAAGAAGAAGAAGAAGAAGAAGAAGGAAAAGAAGATAAATCTTCTTGGCATGGCGGGCCTCCAAGGGTGATTTTGTTTTCTTAGTAGGAAAGAGTATGGTTCTCTCTGTGGATAACTCGCACAAAAGGCACATGGTCATTCTAAATGTGTGCATCATGCGTACGCAGAACGTGGAGTCCATTGAACCGAACCCCAATCTTCTAAGCATATATTGGAGAAGTTCCAATCAACAAAGTCATCGGCTTTTCCAGGTCTAGCTTGCAAATGATTCCCGATTCCTTGCTTATACGTACCATGTGCTCATGAGCAATGAGAGCCTCGTCCAAGATTTGTCTACCAAAGACAAAAGCCCCTTGAGTTTCTGAAATGATAACCCCCTAGCACGTTTCGACACTTGAACGCAACTACGCATGAACCTTTTGCCAGAATTTTGTAAGGGCCAACAATTAGGCTAATGGGGTGGAAATCCTTCAAGCTTTCAGCACCTTCTCTATTCCGAATTAGAGCAATAAATGAGGCATCAATATCCTTCAATAATCTTCCCCTATCGTGGAATTCCAAGATGAAAGCCATGGCATCCCTTTTGACAACTTCCTAGAAAAGTTGGAAGAAGGCAATAGGGAACCCATCTAACTCTAGAGCGATATCCCTTGCAAGATTCTGGATCGCTTCTAGATCTCTTCCTCACCAAAATCCTGCTCTAGCCAAGCTGCCTCATTCTCACTAATCTGATTGAAAGAAGATTGTTGAGCTGTGGCCACCCTCATCCTTGACAATCGCATCACAAATCTCTTCCTTTTCTACCCTCTCAAAATTTACTACCAAACTATAAATATGTTTAGTGCTTCTTCTTGCATTAGTATACCATGGAAGAACTTGGTGTTCCTATCGTCTTCTTTCAGCCATACCACTCTAGATGTTTTTATCCATTTATCTCTTCTTGCAAGAGAGTCATTTCTAACTCAACCTTCAAGATGTGTCTTTCCAATTCTTCTTCCTCTTTAAGAGGACCCTCTTCCTCCTTGCTATCCATGCATTGAATAGCTTCAAGCATTCTAACTTTCTCCTCCTCTACCAACCGTCTCTTGGATTTTGCCCAGTTCTTGATCTTCCCTTTTAAGAGCTTCAGCTTTGACATAATTTATGGCCTGCCCAACCCACAAGAAGAAAGTTCTCCCACCATTCTCTCACTTTTGGAATAAACTTCCCCATCTTCAAGCAGGCTAGTTCAAATGTAAGGATTTGGAGCCCCAAGATTTATTTATTTTTAGAGGTAACAAAGAATTTTATTGCAAAACCACAAAAGCGGAAAAAGGAAAAGCATCACTACACACAAAACCAAGAAGAAAGATCATCATGGGAAGCTGATTTAACAAAAGAAGCCCATTCCGACACCGCGTAGGAAATGGAAAGAATAGAAACAGCTGGGACACAATCCTTGTTCTAAAAGCACTTATTATTTATAGCCTTCCAAATGAACCAAAGAACTCCCACCGCAACTAGACGCCAAATAGGTTTCCGCTCTTCCCCACTCCTCCATGCCATGCCCACAGAAACTGATCTACCGACTTCCGCGTCACCCATGAGATGTGGAATATGTGAAGGAAGTGATCCCAGATTTCCTTAGCAAAGGAACAGTGAAGGAATAAATGGTCAATGGATTCCGCGTCTCTCACACACATAAGGCAAATATTCAGAAGGATAAGAGACCTTTGGAGATTATCGACAGTTAACACACTTTTCCCACCTACTAACCAGAAGAAAGGCGCGATCGTCGAAGGGGCACCATAGAACCAATGGAAATAACAGAAGGAAGGCGAGTAGCTCGGAGGGGGAGAGTCGAGCTTCAACAAAAAACCATAAACCGATCGGACAGAGAAGCAACCGGAAGGCTGAGCGGCCCAAACCAAGGAGTCTTCATCCAGAAGAGAGGGGAAAGCGAACTTCAAAAGATCCAACAAGGATAGAAAATCGGCACACTCTTCATCCGAAAGATTTCGGCGGAAATGAGGAGACCAAATAGTTGAGCCACTGATAATAGAATAACACTTGTCTACTGTGATCAGTGTTTTAAATAGCTACGCTATGTAGCATGTAGCTTATGCTACGTAGCATAGCTTAGCCTAAACGCTACGTAGCTCATGAAAATAGCTTAAGTTGCGTTTAGCCTACGCTATATGATTAATTTGGATATGCTACATGCTTCATAGACTACGCTACATGCTACATAGCTCACATTACAAGTCATTTTTCACGATAGCATTAAAATCAATCATTAAAAATGATTTGCTACATTTTTCTATTTCAATGAAAATTCGTTAAGTCTTTTCGATGCTTATAGTAAAATAATATAAGAAAGAGTTTTAAATCAGTTTTGTTGCTCTTTCTTCACTTTTACACTTAATCATTACCATTGCTATTACTTTAGGTTGCATTTGGTTACACCAAATATCATGAAATTTTGTTAAATTTTATTATTAATCAATTAATTTGGTGCAACCAAGTGCAACCTTGATTAAAAATCTAAGTGTTGTGTAGCTTACGCTAAACACTTCAAAGGGGTGAAGGCTACGTTACACGCTATTCGCTATTTAAAACACTGACTGTGATAAAGCGATCAATAGCCAAACGAGCCAAACCTGGAAACCGATCCTGGAACGGCAAATCCCCACACTAAGTATTTAACTAGAATCGAAACACCAAGTATTTAACCAGAATCGAATACAATTGCCTTTCCCCAAGGTGAAGGCAACTCTCGATCAGAAAGAATGCTCGGAAGTAACAATAGCCCTCCAAATAGCCCCAAGATTCCTCACAAGATTCCAAAAATGATAGGGCTGGGATTAGAAAATCCACTGGCCAGACCACGTTGCATAATCCCCGGGATGCATTCCTCCTGATCAGGAGGAACAAGAAACTGATCAAGCCTTACCATAGCCAACCTCTCTTGAAGATTTGACCACACGAACTTGGCACCAACAAGGGGGAAAATCGATAAATTGATGCTCTTCTATCTAGGCGGAGAACTCCCACATGCTTCGAGTGGAATGACCCCCATTAAGCTTTACATAGGGGTAATGTAACAAGTATTAAAATCTCCTCCAAGACACCACAGAAGATACCATCTATCTCTGATGCTGCAAAGATATTCTCATGGCTGCTGCCTTCTGCTACGATCGTTCAGACCCATGTATAATCGTAAAAACCCAGCTAGTTCTTTTTGACCACATTCCTGAAAATAATGGAAATAAAAAATCCCTCGGATGCCAATCTTACTCTTCAACCCACACCACTAAAATGCCATTGATGCTCTAATTGATTCTTTCGCAACCCAATGGCAACTACTACCCCATACTGATTTAATTAAGGCATTATCCCAAGCATTCTTCTTAGTTTCTTACAATGACTTAATTTGAACCTTTTGCAGCTTATAGACTTTTTTAGTTAGGCTTCTCCTTCTTGAGCAGCCCATCCTCCTCACATTCCATGATAGTAGCTTCATTTTATACCATTGGTATTTCCCTCCCCTACTGAGATCCCCTCGGGCTTCAACTAGAGGATCCCATAAACGACATTCTCCTTGCAGGGCCACTCCCTCCGTGCACTGTGCCACAACGAATATCATAATTTACAAGAAGGTATCAAAGTTCGCAGTTCCCTTTTAACTTTCCTCTCTCCTCCATTTGAATTTGCCCTTGATTTTCCCTGAAGATTCTATTTCTTTCCTCTAGGTCTTCCTCACTGCTCCCAAAAGATAGCCCCATAATACTTCCAACCCTTTTGAGTGTTGAGGACCCATTCTCTTATCACCTCCGCATTCTACACATTCACCTCCACCTACTAAAACTAGGACCACCTTTTCCACCTACAACACCCACAAATTAGTTTGAAAAGGGGACAAACATTCGTTCTTTGATAGCAATAGGATTAGCCTCAAGTGGGCTTCAAGCTGATAATATTCCCCTCGCAATGCGTACCACTAACACTATTTGCATGCACCCGGTTAAGAAGACTCTTCAACAAGAAGTTGATACTTGGCCATTGATCCAAGCACTGATACGCGCCTCAAAACTCTGCAGGATCATCCTGTGACAGGTAGATAGCAACCCCAAGGGAAGACAGACTAGTGTCTAGACCCTTGCGGTTGCCGAATTTTGGCCAGGCCCATCCTTGTTTCCAATTGAACTTGGGTTGAACCCATCCAGAACCCCGATCCTATCTTCTGCAGATGGGCCGCCTAGGTCCATGCCCCGTCTCAAGACCCAAGCACAAATATACCTCAACGAGAGAGGTTTAGAGCTCCCATGTCACCTCGAGTCTAAGTGATGTGACCCAGTTGCAAGCTCCTCCCTACACATGTCCCAGCCAATCATCTCCAATGTATCATGTGCCTCTACTGCATGATCGTTCAAAGAACCTGTGTGGCATGAATTGATCATGCCACCCGTCCCCTTCATGTGCTAGTAGCATCAATTCAAACTCAAGCCTCGAGTTGCCTCCAACAAAGTGTTCCCCACTCAAGTTCTACCATTTACCCATTTGCAGGTGCGATAGTCAACTAGACAACCTACCTCGTGCAGTCTTCTTCATCCATCTCTGTTGCTTTGGGCATAACACCACCATCTTTCATGTGCACAGAACTCACCCCCTACCTTGATCAATCTCACTAGTCCCATTTCCTTTTTTTTGCTATAGTAGACCCTAATCTATCCCCTGCCTCCAGATCCCATATAAGGTTGGGTTAGATCTCTGCCCCTCTAACAAGCAAGAGTTTTCCATCCATACAGTGATCTTTATCCTCCCCTTCCACAACTTCATCATTGACTTTAGTGAACTCCACCTCCATCGACAAGGTAGTGGGTCGATCTCTACCACCTTCCTAAGCATTCACGGAGCATTGAGATCAGTTCCACTAGTCAAACCTTGAAGAGCCACCCCCCCCCCCCCCCCCCCCCCCCCCCCCCCCCAAAAAAAAAACAACTTCTAGAGAGTTCTTGACCACAGTTAAGCATGTAGAGTGTTGAGACCCATTATTGAGTTCACACCATTAACTGTGGTTTCTTCTATCCTTCACTTGTAATTGGAGCCATTCCTCCTTTTACTAGCCTCTCTGAGCACAACCTAGCCTTTAGGTTACTCAAGGCAGCCCATTCCAATCCATCAATTTCATTGATTGCCCTAGCTGCATCTTCCTCCAAGCACATGTGCATGAAACTGTCCATGGAACAAGGTTTGAAGTACCAACCAAAACTTATATATCTGTTTCAATGCCCAATAATATGCGTCCGTCATGCCAAGTACCTACCGCTACACCTTATTATAAGCCCATTTTTAAGGGAGATGTATTTAGAAATGTGTATAACATGTTCTAATGTAATTTTTGGGACTGTTTTTTTATGGAAGAATGTGCACATTATCTGAAATGTATCAGATACTGGTCTTAAACGATACTATGCCTAATACACCCATTTTAACCCTCGCCATGGACAGCTGCATCCCAGCATCCTCCTTTGGACAATGCAATATTCAAATTTCTGGACAGCCAGTCCAAATGGAAGCCCCTGTCCATGGACAATGAAGCAACCAATCACAAGATCGCTACCTTGGATGTGGACATCCACATGTTAACTGGCAACTGGCTCTTTCATTACATCCAAACAATCCCTAAGAAAACATGAATACAAAAGTATATTCCCAATATCAAATATCAATTAGAAAATTACCATCCACAGGCGAACTCTTGTGGATTAACTCGAAAAGATCTTGCCCTTCAACAGTATATCCCCAACGGTTTGGTGCTGGGCCTGCAATATATGCACATGCTCTCTCATCAGTGTCCTTCAAGAATACCTGCCAACATAGAAACAATTTCAAGAGTTCAGATAAGCTTTATGAACAAATAGTCCTGTGAAAGCTACAACATCTTTTAAATCTAAGCATAGAAAAAATTCCTTTTTATTAACAATAGTTCCAGCCGATGCCATGCCCAAACAGTATAGCAGGGACGAGGCTATGATGATGGTGAGTGCCAGTAATGATAATAATTCATATGTCATACTCATAAACCACAAGTTGCTGTAAGAAATAACAGAACATTGAAGGTTCCATCCGGACCGTTGGTTGCTTGCTCAGTATGTTGGATGCAATACAAGCATAAAATGTCAAACAAATGTCTTAATCTATAAGTTCCCAACTAATAAGCTATATGGAACAATTACAAGCTACAACCTAACTGGGAGAGAATTCTCCAAGAAACACAATTCTTTCATTGCTTTAGATTTATGCTGGTTCCTATGACATGTTGCCACAGTATTCAGTTAGCCTTTGATTTTATATACTCTTCAATGAAAACTTCACTCTTAGTTGGGATAAGGCTTTAATGATGATGACGACAATGACGACCATGACGATGGCAACAATGATGATGATGATTGAATGAATGAGAACTGCAATCCATCCAGCTCTTTGAGATCAAATCCATTACAGAAACTAGAAAGAAAGAAAGAAGGAAAGAAAGAAAGCAACTATTGCAATTGATGTCTCCCAAATTGAAGGTTGTGAAGACCTAAGGGATACTAAAACATATTGATATATTTTCAGTTCTCTAAGAACCAACTATATCATGCTAGTTGAACTCTGAAGGGAAAAAACTTCTTATATGAACAGAGTTTCAACTTCAATAGATTACTAACATAAATTAAGGTGGTAGAATATGCTTTCAGAGATGCATTGCAGAAATTTCATAGGGGTTAAAGAATACACAAATAATAAGATGCTTGGTTTCTCACTTGTTGAGACTGAAGGTCAGATGGAGATGGTCGAAATGTAATTGGATCGAACCCAAGCCCTCCCTTGGCACTTCTCCTAGCTGTGACTGTGCCCAGATAATCAAGAATACAAGATTCAATGTCATCCTCCGTGAAATCCCCAACAATACTCACCTGAAGCATCACGTAAATGAAGGTTAAAAAGCAAAAAAGAAAGCCAAAACAAATTGGCTAGCAAGTCCAAAGGTTTATCAAAATCCAACAAACATCTCATATTATCATGCCACTAATGGAAAAGTAACTGCATCTTTCAAAAAAAGAAGAAGAAGAAGAAGAAGAAGAAAAAGAAAAGAAAAGAAAATTGACTGCAGTGAACCATACCTGGTAAAATCAGCAAAAATAAACTCATTAGAAATCATAAAACAGAAATTCAATATCAAGTTTGCATTAAGACATAACTAGCTAAGATGTTAACACACCTCCATATTATCGCCAACAAATTGATCCATCACTGCATCTCTCACTAATTGAAGTGATAATTTCTGTAATGATTGTGGTGTGGGTTCAACAAACCGCTCATCTCCATTTAACATTGCCAACATGAGCTTGTGAGCAGTTGAGCGTTCTAAGCTTTTGGGAACAGAACGGTAGTGTGAAGAATAAACATGTACTGCCCTATCAAATGCATCTTCCAGCCATACACTGTGCTGCAAATCATGAATGACAATAAAGCTTTTAGGTGAAAGTGAAAGAAAAGATTGCTGTCAGATATTTAATTTGAATTCCCAAGAATAGAATGAAGTATCTAAAGCTTTATCATATCCTAGTGTCAAATAAGAGTCATTAGCATTTTTGGGGATTCATGAGAAAAAGTAATTAGTATTCCAGTAAGCAATAAGATGTGGCATCCTGCAAACTAACCATGGAAAAAACATGGCTTTCCACAGCATATACCGCATTGGCCAGCCATGTCATTATCACAAAAGAAAGCACTTCTACAAAAAAAAAAAAAAAAATGCAAGGGCTATGAGAGAAATGACTGAAACATGAGTTGGTTTTATTCGTGCACGTCATGAAGTGAAACCACCAAGTCGCTGTCATCATAGCCTTCTACAAGCCATTTGGGATCAGAAATGAAAACCTCCAATTGCCAGCAATCCCTCCCTCCCTCTACATTGTTCAGCTCTCTGCTAAAAACTCTATTGTTCCTCTTTTTCAATGAAATCTATGTGCACGACCAAACACAAGTTCTAAAAGCATTACCAGTTGGGAAGAATCCAGTGGGTTGTCATTGCGTGTATGCTCCTAAGTACAACCTTGTTGATAGTATAACTCAATATAAAGCTCATCTTGTAGCTAAAGGATTTACGCAGACATATGATGAGGATTACTTTGAGACTTTTATTCATGTTGCTATGGATGATAATTTCTCTTGCTATTAATTTGTATTAGGGGTTGCGGCAATTAGATGTTAAGAATGCCTTTTTGAATGTTGATGTGACTAAAGATATTTATATGTTTTCCCCTCTCGATTTTGCTGAAGGGGAAGAAAAGAAAGGTATGCCATTTTAAGAAGGCTATATTGTTTGAAGTGGGCTATCCGAGCCTGATTTGAGAAGTTTAGTAGGGCCTTAATACGTATTGGATTTATTCAAAGACAATCTGACCATGATAGTGTTTGTTAAGCGGTGTGTACAAGGTATCATCGTTGTGAGTGTGTACGTAGATAATGTCATTGTTACAGGTGATGATGCTAGTGCAATTTCTGACTAGAAATTCTATGTGAGCAATGCTTTTTACATCAAAGATTTGGGCTTGCAAAAATACTTTCTTGGAATTGAACTCTCGTTCTAAGAAGGGCATTGTTTTGTCTCAACGAAATATACCCTTGATTTGTTGACTTCAACTAGTAATTTGGATAATATTAGAGGTTAATAAGAAGCTTCGGGCTGATGATAGGAACTTCTTGATAATCCTCCCATGTACCAGTGTTTGGTTGGTCGATTGATATATTTGACTATTACTCGCTCATATCCATCTCATGCAGTGAGTTTAGTTAGCCAGTTCATGCATGTTCCTCGATCCAGCCACCTTGAGGCAATCCATCGCATCTTATGCTACATTAAGTCTTTTCCAGCACATGTCATCTTGTTTAACTGTCACGGTAATCTTGATCCTAAAGGCTATTCTAATGCAGATTGGGTAGGTTCGCTAGGGGATTGGCATTCTACGACATAATATTGTACTTTTTTGGAGGCAATCTCATTACCTAGAAGACTAAAAAGCGGACAATAGTTGCACGATCCAGTGCTAGGGCTGAGTATTATGCCATGGCTAATACCGCATGTGAAATTTGGTGGTTAAAAGTTTTACTACTGAATTGGTATTTTTCCAATGAAAACTCCTATGCCTATGTATTGTGACAATCAAACTGCAATTCATATAACTTTTAATCTTGTTTTCATGAGCTGATGAAACATATTAAAGCTGATTGTCACTTTTTTTTAAAGTTAGTCATGCAATGCACCCACCTTGTTAGCTGGGCAACGCACCCACATGGTTAGTCACACGATGCACCCACCCACCAGTGGGGTTAGTGTGTCTCCTTAGCACTCGAACCTGAGACCTGCTATTGAAACGCCTAGGCGTCTTCCAGCTGGGCTAGCAGGCGAGACACGCTGATTGTCACTTTATTCGTGAGAAGGTTGCTGCTACATTATTTTTACTTCCTTTGTTCCATCTACTACTCATCTTGCGAATATCTTCATTAAGGCTCTTTCCATCGGTATTCGTAGTATTGGAATCATTACATGCATCATTGGCTGGGGATGCAAAAACATGTTTCAATATCGCTGATATTATTGCCAATATCTAAGGGAAGCATGGAGAAATTTGTGGAATTTCTCAATAAATAAACATATTTGCATACTTAGGAATTAAATAATCGTAAAAAAGATGCATGCCTAATAAGTTTCTTTAATGGAGGCTTAATGCTGACCTAGGGAAATATTAGGGAAACATGGAGAAAATGTTGCCGATACCTCGGACAACGAATTCTTAGCAAGCTGGGCATGTTTGATATCTATGCCATGGCTTGAGGGGGAGTGTAGATATTTCTTTTTGGACCATTGGCCATCTCTTATTATTTTTCCTTCTTTTTTTTTTTCCCTCCTTTTCCCTTGGTTCCATGGGTATTTTATGTTTGAGACATCACATAATATAAATAAGAAGAGGGCTAGACATCTAACTCTAGTTAGAGGCTTTTTTCTCTTCCAAAGACCTTTTTTTTTTTCTCTTTGACACCACCCATTACTCAAAACATTCTCTTACAAGCACACCTTTAACAAGCAAAAACCCACCACAAAGCAAATGCAAATGATAGAAATAAATGAGAAATCCTCACAAAATTTACACCAATTACAACTACAATTTCCAACCATACATCTAAGCCCCAATTTAATGGACATCACCTATTCGGGGGGGGGGGGCACCATACACACCTAAATGATTACCTTACTTCCCTAAACCACCAATATAATCAACCGACTTGAGCAAAATAACTATTTGGGTTTAATTGATAGTTGCTATGGTACACAAACTGGGTGTATGGAGCTGACACTCCTTGAAAGGTCATAATGCAGGAGCACAAAGAGAGGATCCATCAATTAAGTATCTGAAGTCTGTGCATATAGATATTGCTTATGTATAAAAACTTTTCAGATAGTAAGACTGTATTCATAGATAAGTCATGTAATCAACAATATCTATATAAAATGCGGGGAGAATGGAGTTAAAAGGATGTTGGACTCATTGTAGCAGTAAGATCTGGTATCAGTATCCAACTCAGCCATGATCAAACTGATATAACTTGGGGCTTGCATGTATCAGTAGATACAATTTGTCTGACTTGAGCATGTATCACAGGATGCTTTTCATAGTTTGGGGCTTGCGCCTAGCCATCACGTTCAAGCACTCATAATTTGGTGATTCACATGTCCATCAGTTAAACAAGTCATGCAGGTCATACTAATGCCAGTTACATTGTCAACTCGTTAATGAATCATGACCTCTGACACATAGCCAGGACACAGATGATTCTAAGCCATCACTGGAGGCGGATGTGGAAATAGACCCTCCAGCAGGAATTTAAAGGAAGTCATTGCAAGGCTACTTAACCATAACCATGGGGTAATTTGGAGTACAACTACACACCCACAAGTTCAAATAAACCTCAGATAAAAAAAAATAAAAAATAAAAAACAGAAGGGGCAATTTTACTGGAATGTGTGTGTGTGTGTGTGTGTGTGTGTGAGAGAGAGAGAGAGAGAGAGAGAGAGAGAGAGAGAGAGAGAGAGAGAGAGAGAGAGAGAGAGCATCAAAATTTATTAGAAAGTTCGTGTAAACACGAGGAAAGAATATGGCCTGAAAACACATATCAAAAAGGTGCAAAGCTATGGCCATCCAAATCTGCCTCAACATAAATAGCCCATCCCGAAACAAGACCCTTCACACTAGAAATGGCATCGATCTCATCCTCCCTGCTTGTTCTGAAAGCAACGACCATTCCTAGCCCCCAAGAATAGATATTCATCTCAACATAACATCAATGATAAATCTAAGACAGACAAAAAAAGATATTCTGTATAGGGGAGTCCTTGCAAGCGTAGAAAACATTTGCAAAAAATTGAGATCTAGCACTACTAAGTTTAATACCTTGATAACCAAAATTGGACACATAACAAACATAAAATATGCAATGAAGTACATAATGAGAAAGATTTAAACACCAAATTTTTCATTAGAAAGGACTTACCTCAAGAACCATATGCAGTAGTTGGAAAGCAGCACGCATCCCATCATCTCTTAGAGTAAATCGAAATTCCATACAAATGAACTCTTCGGTAGACTCCAGGGAGCAGTTTATCAGGTGATTCACACAGAAAAGCTCTACCTGGATAAGCATATCCATATGTGAAAAATCTTCTACCAGAACAGACATCTCAACTTCAAGAAAGACTGGAACATGTTACTAAGTAAAGAGCTGCTAATGAAGGGAAGATACATTTCATTCAAACAAGTAATTTGTGTTACTTAGATTATTGATGAACGCGATCACTCCTTTTTCTTTTTTGAAAAGATAACAAGATTATAAACTTCATTATTTTTTCATTTGAATGATATGAGAACTTCCATTACAATAACCCGAACAAACGATTTATATTAATTGCCCATAGAGGAATATCCTTTTGTAACCTTTTGGACCTTTGGATAGCTTAACAGAAAATTGATTTCCAAAGGTCATGTTTCTATACTGAATTTCTGTTATTTGATTATTGTTGAACACTCGCTCCTTTTCCTTCTCTTTCTGATTGATAACATTATTATAAACTTGCATTAATTTTTTATTCTGAATGATATCATAAACTTGCACTGCAATAAGACAGACAAACAATTTCTAGTATTTGTCCCCAGAAGATGTATCTTTTTGTGACCTTTTGGAACTTTGGATAAACAGAAAGTTGATTTTTAAAGGTCACATTTCTCTACTGAATTTATCTTAAAGAGTCCATTAGCTTCAGGTTTACATATTTTCTTAAGCAAGCCAGAACCGAACCAGCAACCTTAAGGTAGCACAGAGAACCGTCTGATTGAGAAAACAGCCTTAGGTGTTAAGCTTCTACAGTATGTGATTCTACGAGAGAACTAAATAACCATCCTAGATATTCTAATACGAGTAAACCCCAGAGAATGCTTTAAAAAAAAATAATAATTCAGTGCCATATTGAAGCAAATTGCTCCTCAGAGAAAATTGGTAAATAGGAAGTTGCTCACAATCATGTGTCAACTTCATAAGCAAAGCTAACAAATGTTTCCATCTAGGATGAACTCCATAAATATTGTTCTTCATTCTTCCCTTAAGAAAATCCAACCAAAGTTGAGCAATATCCATAAATATTGTTCTTCATTCTTCCCTTAGGAAAATCCAACCAAAGTTGAGAAGAAAGCAATATCTAATATACAGGAACTACATCAATAAATTTTCTTTGATCTGAAACTACAAAGAAAATGCCAAATAGCAGGAATAATTGTACATCAACAATAGAAAGGAGATGCTGCAAATATAATAGCATGCCTGTTCCCTTGAAAACTTGCCAACACGGCCACCCTCACTCAGTGTCCGAACTCCGACAACAACAGCCCCCTTTGAGTCATACTTTTCAGTTGCTCTGCCACCACCAACTATCAGCCGCATGACACCACCCCTGGCTTCATTCTTGGTGATCTAGCAATATCAAAATTACAAAGAGAAACAAATGTGAGGTGAACATGCCAAGAGATTTATATTACCCAAGCATGCTCATGAACAAGCACACATAAATAGACACTGAAGGGAAGAAAAGATCAAATATCCATTGATATGGAGAGGATAAGATATATAGAAATACACAACCAGATTTGTAAAACTACCTCATATGTAGCACAATGAAAGTTCAGATTGAATGGTATATTGTTCAGATTCATTATGGAAGTTAATGGTATAAGTTTGACGCCAGCTGCCAACCTGACACAACCCTCCTCCTTTATCCGGGCTTGGGATTGGCAATGTGAGCACAACTCCCACAGGCGCAATGTAATAGACTATTACATAGGTTGGTTACAATCAACCACTATCTAATAGTCTAGTAAATGGGTTGATTACAACAAACAAGTTAATTACAATCAATGAAGAAGTGTAGTTAAGATCGCTTTCTTTTTTTCTTTTTTCTTTTTATAGAAATAATCAGCTAAGATTGCTGACCAAGAAGTTTCCCAAACCGCTACTTTTGATACCTTTGGTCAATAATTCATGACTGTAGAGATTGAAAAGGATGTTGCCAATAAAATTCAAGCTAGGTGGAAGAAATAGGGATGTGCCTCTGGAGTTTTATGTGATCATCATATACCACTCAAAGTGAAAGGGAAAATTTAGAGGATAGCTTTAAGAACAACCATGCTCTATAGGACAAAATGTTAGGCAGTTAAAGAGCAACATGTTCATAGGATGAGTGTAGCTGAAATGGATGTTGAGATGGATGAGTGGCAAGACAAGGATAGAATTAAAATGACTGCATTCGAGGGAACTTTGGAGTCATACCAATAGGTAATAAGATGAGGAAAAGTAGACTTAGATGGTTCAGTCATGTGCAACGGAGACCAAGAACCGTGCTGGTTAGGAGTGATTTGGTACAAGCTGAACACTCTACAAGGGCAAGGAGAGGGCCCAACAGGAGGTGGATGGAGGTAGTAAGAAAATCCTTAATGAGCTATGGTCTAACTGAAGGTCTGGCCCTTGATAGAGTGGAATGACAGAACAGGATTTCATGTAGCCAACCCTAATTAATTGGAATAAGGCTTAGATGATGTCACGACGACGACGACGACGATGATGATGATGAAGGTACTACAGATTGAGCAGACAAGTTCCTTTCCTAGATATTTTAGAGAAGGAAAATTGAATCAATAACCCCGATGCACTAGGACTATATAGAAGATAAGAGACATGATTGGAAGACATACCTAGAGAGTCTTACAATGAGTGACAAAAGATGAAGATGATTGATGTGAAACAGAAACGAGAGGCTCCACCTGGATATGGGGTTTGTCTACATTCTTGGTGGTTGGGATGGATCAGCCTCCGACCCCATCCTAGTGGTATGATTGGGTGGATTACTCAAATAGATGATTGAACACACCGTGTCTCTTAAAAGTAATGGCGGATAAAGGTGGTTTAGTCCATACTGACATCGAGTAACATTTCAGAGAGAAAGGTGAAAAGGCATTACAGAAAAAGGTATGAAATATTGTATGAAATTCAGACTGTTCACCAGCTGTACGAACCTGAAGAGTACAACAGTTATATGGAACGCGGACTATACAAAACCCAGATTGTTCACATGTGTGACAGATTATACAAATGTCAAAGTCAGGACTCTTCATCTATTGTACAAAACCTGAAAGATTAAACTGTTGTATGAAACCAGGACTTCCTTACATAACAACCATGATAATTGTCACATGGCTTTATACAGCCATGATATGAAATCCTAATTAAACCAAAAGAAGCCAATGCTTAAAGCCTACTGACCCGAGTACTTCACTAATCTAAATTACCTCAATCCCGCAATGAAAGAAATTCTAAAACGGAGAACTGAAATCACAATCCAAATTTCAATAGGTCTCTTTTCACGCCAATATAGGAGTTTTATACAACCAGTATGGTGTATATGGTGCATAGGGTTTGCATGGAACCTCAAAACTTATTATATGGCTGTATGGAAGTGTGGAAGGGGCATCCAGTTGGATTAGGGGACCACACAGTCCAGCAAATGGGTTTCTTAGCCGTCTGATTGATCCTGTGTCCCACAGGTAAATCAGACCATTGGATGGTCCATGATCGGATCTATGAGCCCCACAGTCCGATTGGACCATAAATGTGGCCCAACAGATACTACCAGTACTGACATTTTTTACACAAAAAAAATGATAGAACAGCATTCCTTATCATAGAAGTTATACCCAAATGATCAAAAAGTTGTTCAATATAGCAAATCCAATAGCCGGACAACAGGAACATAGGTCCTGTAACCATCCACACAAGCTAAGATTCCAGTCCTGTCCATGGAAAAGACAAGGTGTAGACTGTAGATTGGAGTAGGACCAAACTCGAATTGACATATATCACCTAGATGCTTGCACTGTGTGATAAAGTCACAACTCTACACATTGAGTCAGTCACAAGTCAAGGAGTTTTAAGGAAAACAGTCTTCCCTGACCAGTCACAGATCTCTCTTTTGTATTATATTTGTCTAATATGATTTTTGGGAGCTTGGACTAAATAATAGCACATTCTTTTTATTTTAATTGCCTTTGGTGCCAAGTTGTCTTTGCTCTCCAATCCATGGTTTGACGATAGTTGCACAAAGCACGAAGCAAAAGCACCAACAGATTTGGGCGTGAGAGTAGGGAAGCATCTGTTTCGAAATGGTATCAAGTATAAACAGCTAGGAAGTGGGAGTGAGAACAAGTCTGAAACACGATGCAAAGTGAGAGTGGCACCCAGTTAGAACGATCGTGCAACTAAGGGTTTGACAACTAGAGCACTTGTTTCACTGTAGACAGTCATGAACTTCTTTCACCCTTTTGTAACAAAATGAAACTTGATTTAGCAACTATTCTTATGGCTTTAGTTCCACTTCAAAGAAGGACTGAGAACCAACAATTTTCCCCCTTGGCACGGAGACGCAGACAATCCCCAGCTATAGTTCTAAGTATGATTCGGAAGAAGTTGACAAGAGCTCCACAATTGCACATTACCTTCATAATATACTTAGCAAATTTCTATCTTTTGACACTTGTTTTGACCATTAGTATTGGAATATGAAAGAAAGGAAGACATCTATAGACATAATTCCGGCATTTCTACAAATTTCCAAGTCAAAAGTGGATCACTTACCTTACAGGCCTGCCCAAAGAATATTTATAGCTGTAAGTTGGAAGTATCTAGTAAACTAGCATAGCTGCCGTTCACTTTGCGAAAGTTCTATGACAGCTACCTTTTGTTGGAACACTATGCATAGCTTCCTAAAGTATCTAATGAAGATTGTAAGTTGGAATGTGCGAGGGTTGGGGGTGTCCCCAAAAGAGGATTCAAATTAGGGATTTGTGCAAAAAGTATAAAGTAGATTTAGTTGCATTTCAGGAGACGAAAATGCAAGGGATAGATAGGGCGTTGGTGGACTCGCTGTGGAGTGGGCAGAATAAGGCTTGGGAAGCTCTAGATGCTGAGGGAGCGTCAGGGGGTATCTTGTTGGTTTGGAATATGCAGAGTTGGAACATTGAAGATTGCTTTAAAGGCCAATTTTCATTATTGGTGCTGATTAAAGATATCTCTACAGGCTTCTCTTGGTCTTTGACGGCGGTGTACAGCCCAAATAGACCTAGCTCTCGGCAACTCTTTTGGGATGAGCTGGATTCTTGTCGGTCTAAGTGGGATGGCCCATGGTGTGTGGGAGGAGATTTTAGTGTAGTTAGATTCCCTTTCGAAAAATCAAATGGGGGTCGGATTACCAGGAGTATGCGGGATTTCTCTAGATTGGATATCTAAGCATGAGCTGATTGATTTGCCAATGGGAGTAGTTAAGTTTACAGTGGTCTAATGGGCAGTCGGATGCAGTTCATTAAAAGTTGGATAGATTCCTCCTTTCATCGGAGTTCCTAGAGAAGTTCCCGATGGTGGTGCAGAGGAGCCTGCCTAGACCGATTTCTGACCATTGCCCAATTCTTTTGGAATCGGATGAGGAAGATTGGGGTCTTCATCCTTTTCGATTCGAGTTCTCTTGGCTTCAAGTGGAGGGTTTCTAGGATCTAACTAGGGATTGGTGGATTTCCTTCCCTAACAGGGGGGGAGCTGGTCTTAATTTGTTTCAAAAGCTGAAACTCCTGAAATGCAAGATCAATGAGTGGAAAAAAAAAAAGTTTTAGCCATTCGGGAAGAGGAATTGAAATCTATCCTCAATAGGATCTAGCAAATTGATGTAAAAGAACAAGGGGGTGGGTTGTCAGAAGAAGATAGAGAATGGAGGAAGTCCACACGGCTAAATACAATGCTAGGCTGAGAGAGGATGAGATCAATTGAAGGTAGAGGTCAAGGGCGCTTTGGTTAAAAGAGGGTGACAAGAATATAATTTTTTTTCACAACATGGCGAGTGTGAGAGCACGTGTTAATATAATCAAGTCCGTCGTCGTCGAAGGGGTTTTATAGAAGGGAAGGCTAATGTTTGTGCGGCAATTGTTAATTTCTATGAAAAGCTTCTGAAGAGGGAAGAGTGGTTGCGGCCGAAGCTTGACTATCTTCCTTTTGGTTCCTTGTCTTTGGAGGCGACAAAAGAGTTAGAAAAAGCTTTTTCGGAAGAAGAGGTTTTTAAGGCGGTGTTGGAACTGGGAAGTGAAAAGGCGCCCGGTCCAGACGGTTTTCCGATCCTCCTTTATTGAAAATTTTGGGATACGGTGAAGAAGGACGTGGTTGATTTTATTAACAATTTTTATGTTTCAGGTGTTCTTCCCCCGGCGTTAGGAGCGACATTCATTGCGTTGATCCCAAAGAAGGAGGGAGCAGAGTGTTTGTCGGATTTTAGACCGATAAGCCTGCTTGGAGGCCCGTATAAAATTTTGGCCAAAATTCTTGCTTCTAGATTCAAAGAAGCCATTGGGGGAGTTATTTCCACTTCACAGGGGGCTTTTGAGGCAGGAAGACAGATTGCGGATAGTGTGTTGGTGGCTCATGAAGGCATAGATGTGTGACATAGGAGAAAAGAAAAGGGGGTGCTTTACAAGTTGGATGTTCAGAATGCGTATGACCATGCTGATTGGGATTTTCTCGACTACGTGCTTCAGTGTATGGGCTATGGTGAGAGATGGCGGGCTTGGATTCGTAAGTGCATGGCATCAGCAAAATTCTCAGTTTTGGTGAATGGTTCCCCGAATGGTTTTTTTGCTGCTACTAGGGGGCTGAGGCAAGGGGATCCTTTTTCCCCATATTTGTTTGTGGTTGTGATGGAAGCGTTAAGCAGGATGATTGATAAAGGGGTTAAGGAGAAGCTGATTACGGGTTTTCGTATCGACAACTCCGGCTTCTAATTGTCTCACCTTCAGTATGCGGATGACACTTTATTGTTGTGCAAGGCTGATGAAGACATGGTTCACAATTTGCGAATGATTATTATATGGTTCGAAGCAGTGTCAGGCCTCCGTATCAACATTTCTAAAAGCGAGCTGTTGGGAGTTGGGCTATCTAGGGAAGAAGTGACAGCTTTTGCAGGCCTCTTTTGGTGTAAAGCAGGGACGTTTCCGTCCACCTGCCTTGGGCTTCCGTTGTGTATTGGTAAGCCCCCGACAGGTGTATGGGACAAGGTTATTGAGCGTTTTCGTAAGAAGCTCTCCAGCTGGCAATCAAAATCCCTTTCTTTAGGTGGGAGGATCACTCTTATAAAGGCGTCTATGTCTAATTTGCCGATCTATTTTATGTCTTTGTTTAAGTGTCCAAAGGCGGTGTTGGAGAAGTTGGAGAGAATTAGAAGGGACTTTCTTTGGAAGGGAGCAGATGGTAAGCATAAGTTTCATCTCATGAAGTGGGGGGAAGTTTGCAAGCCGAAGGAGCAGGGGGGGGGAGGTTTGAGAAGCCTTAAGAGGATAAATGATGCGTTGTTAGGTAAATGGGTGTGGAGATTTGGGGTAGAAGAGGGGTCTTTTTGGAGGGAGGTAGTGGGTAGGAAGTATGAGGTGGGGGAGGGGGGATGGTGGATTCGTCCTTCTTCGTTGTATAAAGCTTCTCCAATTTGGAAATCGGTTGCCCATGTTAGGGATAAGGTATGGGAAGGGGTTGGGTTTTCGCTTGGAAACGGTGAGAAGATCAAGTTTTGGGAGGACGTTTGGGTGGGGGAGCAAACTTTGAGTGAGGAGTTTCCGAGGTTAGCTAGAGTGGCATCGGAAGAGGGTCTTGTGGTGGCTAGGTGTTTCTTGCTCCAAGGTGACACTTGTTCCTGGGCGCCACCGTGTAGAAGGTACTTAAATGAAGAAGAGGTAGAGGAGCTGTTTGGTTTGTTGGCTCTCTTGGATAAGGTGAGGCCGGCCTTGCACGTCTCGGACTCCATAGTGTGGTTGAATCATAGGTACGGAAGATTCTCAGTCCGTTCTTTCTATTCACTGTTGGAGGGAGGGGAAAGCAGTGAGAAGAGTCCGACAGCGGAAGTTTGGAGATATGGAGCACCTCCTAAGGTGGCAGTGTTTGCTTGGCTAGTAGGATGTGGTAAGGTCTTGACAGCTGATAATCTCAGGAAAAGAAAGATGATCCTTCCAAATGTGTGCATTATGTGCTATATGGATGAGGAAACAGTCAACCATCTCTTCGTTCATTGTGTTTTTGTGAGACAGGTGCGGCACCTGTTTTTCTCCTTTTTCGAAATTATGTGGGTCTCCCCAAATGATATAGGGTTGTTTCTCTCTGTGGCATGAAGGTATGTATGGGGCCGCGGGTCGGAAAGCTTGCCATCTGGCCCTGTTGGCGGGGTTATTGTTTCTTTGGGCGGAAAGGAATAATAGGACCTTCAAAATAAGGCGGGTAGTCCTCGGGATGTGTTTTCCAAAGCAAAATCTCATGTAATAGATTGGGCGGCTGCTGCAAAGATTCCCTTCCATTTCCCAGCTAGCTGGTTCTAGCTGTTTGGGCCCTCTTTGGGGTTGTATAGTTTTTTTTTTTTTTTTTTTTTTTGTGTGTGTGTGTATATTCTAGCTTCGGCTTTTCTTGCAATAAATTATTTCTAATCGCTCGAAAAAAAAAAAAAAGCTTCCCGAAATGATAAACATTTGCCTAGTGCTGCTAGATAAATCAGCAACAAAGACCAATGAGAATAGACTAATCAGCTTAGAGACAAAGGATCAGTATATACAAGAATATAATTTATGAATGACCAAATGCCCACTGAGCATGAGAAAAACAAAAGAAAAGAAAATGGTCAGGTAAGTGGCACCCCTAATGCAATCATACATCTAGAGACAAAAAAGATGGGGAATACCTTGTAATTTACAGGAATTCCATTTGAAAGGCGGCGTTGTGTGATGCCTGTTTCCTTGTCATACACTTTTGTGGTATTTACCTCTTGATTTAAAGGAATAAAGGATGGTTCACGTAGGAACCTCAATTCCTGCAGCTGCGATGATGGTATCAGTTCTTTTGGCACCTCTAGCTGCACAAACAAGCGAAACAGACCAAATCAGCTACGATATTTACTGCATTAGATAACTCTTACATAGTTCAACTGCTGATGCTATGACCTGACACAGGCTGAACCTGCAACCATATTCTCAGTAGATTTCCACAAAAAAAGGGTTGATTTTACACAAAGGTCTAGTAGTATTCACGGTAACTAAGTTCAAAGAAGTGAGATCCACTGTCCAGTGAGCAAGAACATTGATCTGAACTAGACACAGTGGAATGGGCATTGCCCCAAAAACCTCCCAGACTGGATATCATAGCTAATCAATCTTTTGCATTTTCCATTGAATGCACACTGTTGCTGGGTTTTTTTTTTTAACCGTCTTTTCACCGCCCACCAATTAAAGGGTCAAGATCTTCTAATCTGGGAGATTTTTGGAGCATGGTACAGTCAAGGTGGGGACCATCAGATCAACAGTTCAAATAAAAAAGAACCATGGTCCCACTTACACAATGCTAAACATATCTTCTGGCCAACTTGCCAAAAAGCACATGTCAAACCCAGACGCACATGCACACACACCAATTGGTGAAAAGGCCCCCATCAACTACTTCTCTAGCTACAGTAGAGCACCTGGGATTAGTGTTTGTAGCAACCTTTTTATGTAAGGTAAATAATATTATTAAAAGGCCAAAGAGGCCAGAAAGTAGCAGCTACCACAGAGTAAGAACAACAGAAAACTGAAAAAAAAAAAAAAACAAAAACAAAAACAAAGATCTCTCTCTCTCCCTCTCTCCCCACAATCTGATATGGACTTGCAAATAGAAAAATATCATTCCAGAGTTTTGAGGCAAAAGGGCAGTACAGGAGAAGATGAGAGACAAATTTGCCATCTTGCATGCACAGAAGGCAGGCATTTGGAAGGAAAAGACCCCTCTTCTGGAGATTATCTGTGGTGAGGATATGACTTCTACCAGCTAGCAGGCAAAAGCTGAGACTTTTGCAGCGGGGAGGATCTGGATCCCTTGGGGATGAGAGAATTTCGAAGGAGGACTTGACAGAGAAAACTAAATATTTCCCAGGAACCCAATAGATGAAATCAGCAACTTCCGGGGTTAACACGACCTCCTGCAAGCCCAAGTTAACTCTTCCATTTCCTCATCCTTAAGGTTCCTCCAAAAGGGAGGCATCCAAATTCCTGCCTGACAAGAGTAGGAACAGGAATCACAATCTGATACCGAGATCATGGTATTGGGACATAATATGGCTAAAGCTAGGACGGAGGAACTGAGGGGGGTAGCCTCACACCAATGTTTTAAATGTCGACGATATCAGCTGATATATCCCATGATATATCTTGTATCCCACCTGTGCGATATAAAACGCATTTTATATAGAAAAAAGCCCAATTTGATCAAAACCGGGAAGGCCAACCACCAACTACTGACCAAGGAGGAGAACCCTCCACCTCAAGCCATGCTAGCTCAAACCTAAAGGGTTTCAGCCCCCAATTAACTTCATCTACTTCAAGAATAATCGGGTAGTGGTCAAAGGTTGGTTTTGGGAGACCTCTCTTACGAGCAAGAGAGAACTTTTGAATCCAGCCCGGGAAAGCTCGACCATTTGACCAAGTAAATTTCACTCCTCCTAAAGGAAGATCAATGAGATCATGATTCATGATCCAATTAGAGAAACCCCTCATACTAGACAAGACTCTTGTCCTATTGAGTTTTTCGCGAATGAATCGCACCACATTGAAGTCCCCCCGATGCACCAAGGGTGCATCCATCGGTCCCAGACCGAGGATAGCTCCGACTAGAAGGACTCATAGAGATGGGAACATGAAGGGCCATACACCCCTAGGAACACCCAACGGAAGCCAATAGCCACTACTCTAAAAACAAGGTTTACTGAGAATGTACCTACCCAATTGTCTTCCTTTGACCAAATGGTCGGGTCCCAAAGATTTAAAATACGCCTCAAAGAGCCAGAGGCATTCAGAGCTTCCCAAAGGATTCCTTTCCTGCCCGAAATTTATCACACACATTTCTTGTCAATGGACTGCAATTTAGATTGCTTTCGACTTAGAACAAATTTCTTTGACGATGGATCGCTTTTGAGGGCAACCTAGCCCTCAACATTCCATGACAATATCTTCATGGAGACAAATCTTCCCCGTTTTTCAACTCGCGGGATGGCATTGTCCACCCCATCTTTAAAAACCTCCAGGCTCAACAGTTCCCTGCTTCCTTCGAGAAGTCTAGATGGTCCTTTAGGATAGCCGAAAGAAGGGATTCCTATACCCCTCTCCGCCATTAAGCAAAATAAGGCAATGTAATCTTCATCCCTCTCCCCAAAGACTGTCCCTAGCAACCGGCATACGTGGTGAATCCCATCTTTCACCCACTGTTTTTTTTTTAATAAGGGCCTAGAGCTTATCTATCTAGTCCAGGGAAAGCCCCAACGGTAAGGAGTATCCAGGTGGGAGAGTGTCTTAGTTATAGGAGAAAGAGGCCCTAATAGGGGAAACCACCAAGCTTCCAAAAAAATGTCCTAGGAATCAACCCTCGGTCTGGCAAAGCCATCTCCTTAAAGGGAGGGACCGGGGGAGCAACCACCATGGCTAGGGGACCCAGACCCTCAAAGCCCATCGAAGGCGACCCAGTCAAATGGACAGAACCAGAGGAGGAAATTCCCAAGGGGATAAAAGACTAAGGAGTGAAGAAGACTTCTTCGAGAGAAGGGGGAGATGAGAGAATAGAACACTGAGTCGAAAGGGTAGAAGCCTCTAGGAGAATCGAAGGAGAAACTATGGGAGGAGAATCTCCGAGGGTGAGTCCCCAACCGAGTTGACATCCGACAATTCATCTGAATCCAAAGCGTGTGTCGGTTTTCGAGGGCGAGGATTCGAAGAGGTCTTCTCTAACATTGACACGTGCTCATGGATCCACATCTCTCAAGACGTAGGTATTTGCCTCACTTCTCATCTATGACTTCATTTTCTACAAGCCAAGGTTTAGAATTTATGTATCGCCCCCCTTTTTTAATTCTTAAAAAAATGAAAAATTATCAGATAAATAGGGAAAGTGTAAAACACCAAAATCTGTCTTTTTGTGAGTTTATCATGTATTCAATGGTGTACCAGACTATTCTTTGAAAAGAATGATGCGTATTAGCTTAACCTGCTGAAGCCAAACAGGCCCTAATGAAAAACAAATCAAGCATGATTTGGTGGGCTAGGGCCAATTATATTGGAATATGACAAAAAGAAAATGAAAAACATGGCAAAAATAGGCATTGGTTTACCCTTTTCTGATTTTTCCCCAAAATGCTCCATTCTACTTCAATTCATCAAATTTTACTTAAATCTTCTGTTTTTGCTCCCTAAAATACGCCCAGATCTAGTATGTAATGAGTTTCTGAGCTTTTTCCATGGATGAAATGGAAGAGAAGTGGAAAATGAGAGACATTGAAAAATATAGAAATCAAAAGGACGCCTTTATAGCCACAGCTCCAAAAAATATTGAACTTGTATCTTTTAAATCCATAGCTTTTAGAAAGCACAAACATCCTCAACTGACTGGAGTTGTTAGAAAGAAACCTGGAATGGAACCCCTTGGCAGCCCTACAACAACATCAACAAAAGGTCTTGGAAGCCACTGCCTGCAAGAGATCTAATCCCACAGCCATTAGGTATATTGGCCAAGCCCTCAAGCCTCAACACTGCATACTTCTAGGTTTTTGGTTCTTCTGACAACCTGAACCCCTTAGGGCATACCCAACTATCCTCAATGCAAATAGAGCCTCAAACAATCATTGACATAGCCTTGTCCAGCTATTTGGGGTTGGCTTTATGAATCCTGCTTTGTCAATCATGTTCAAAATAGGATTTGCTCTCATGCTAGCTTGGCAAAAGTTTGACAACCAACTACCTACCTAGCATCAACTAGCAGGTGCAAATGCTACCAGCATGTGAAATTGCCACCAGGAAAAATTGTAAAACATGCGCGCGTGTGCATACACACACAATCAAGTGTCCTATGACTATGAACAAATATAAGCATATGATGATTTGTGTGGAGAGGGAGAAAGATATAAACAAACTACTTAAACTGAGGAAGAGGAAAAGTAGAGATATAAAACGTACGAGGAATTGCAGGAAACGTTATTGAGGTAAGTGACAGCAATCGCCAGAAATTGCTACAGTGCTTTAAATGCTTTTTAATTGTTGCTATTGATATAGTGCCAAATATATAAAGGTATGTGTGGTCATAATCACTGACCGCCGCCTCAGCAGAAAGGTGAAGATCATGAATGATAGTCAATATATCACATTTCAGTCAATTGTGATTTTGTTTTATGGAGGAAGATCTTGGTTCTTTTTTATATCAACGGACTGTGCCTGGGCCAGTTGGTATCTTAGACTCTTATTTCAAGCATGGAACTGGGGAGCTTAGTGCAAAAGAAGAACTCTGTGTCGCATCTGCCCTTGCTTGCAGTGATTTGGTCTTTGTGGAAGGAACACAAAAACATATTTTTCAATAATAGATCCAGCATGCCTATGACATCTCTCGCTTTGAACCCTCCACTTCAGACTCTTCTGTATCTGACATTTTATTGCAAACTACTCTTATGAAGATTGCACAAATTCTCCTAATAATCACCACTCAATTGCAAGCTCATTTGCTTCCCAACCCTCTTTTATCCTTGGAAGAGCAAAAGGCATTTCGTAGTGTCTGTGGAGGAGAAAAGAACAATGAGGAAGCTTATACCACACCTTTCTCCACCTACTAGTACAAAACATGTTATAGGGTCCAGCCTTTAACAAGCATGCTAACATTACCATCTGACCATCACAATGTTAGAGTCCCTTGATATACATGGATATGCCATCCTCTAAAAGCTCCTCATGAATCTCCTTCTCACATCTCATTCTTCTTCTTCACTTCTCACATCTCATTCTTCTTCTTCACTTCTCACATCTCATTTTTCTCTTCACACAAAACAAACATTTCTTTACCAAATATACCATCTGAAGCTAAGCATTTGTTTTGTTGGGGGTGGAGTATAAAAAATTGTATGGTAGTAAGAAGGCAACGTTACCATAGTTTGTGTTTCATTTTTTTTATTTTTGAACAATGTGGATGTTGCAAAGATGGGAAGAAGGTATGAGTGTGCAAAGTAGTGGATGTTGAGATGGATGTATGGAAGACTAGGAGGATAGAATTAAGAATGAGGTCATCCAAAGCAACCTAGGAGTGATCTCAATAAAAGAAATAAAAAGATGAAGAGCAGATTGTGATGGTTCGGTCATGTGCAACGAGGACTAGAGATGGTTTTAGTAAGGATGGAACATTGATCAAAGGTTGAAGGGACTGAAAAAGAGGATGAGAGGACCTAAAAGGAATTCAATTGAGATGGTGACAAGGGATGAAGGCTTGTTCAGTTACTGAGGATACGGCTTGTTCACTTACTGAGGATAAGTTGACCCCAAATAGATGTGAAGATGATGTATAAAGAAGGAGCTTCTTAGACCTTTTGTAAATTATCAACTCTTCAAATTGGAAATTTAACTTCTAGCATTTACCAGTTTGGACATGAATTAAATTGACAAGGAACAGTAGCTGATACATGCACAACTTGGCAGATGCCTGAATAGTCTAACTTCAAAGTTAAATGGTCAATCAATTTATTGGCTTTTCCAACTTTTCATGGGATTCCAGACGTGTAGTAATATCAACATCAAATAATGGAATAAATGACATGATATTAGCACAACAAAGGAACCAATTCAAATCACAAAAATATATCATGCTATCTAATGCTCATGAAGAACTGACCTCTTTTTCAGCCTGTATAGGTTCCTCCAAACCCGCTTTTATAGCATCTGTAATTTCATTTGGATTAATCTTGAATTCAGTTTCACCTATTCCATCAACATGCACTTTCTTTGGCACACATGCAACAATTGCAGCAGGAAGTGGTGCATCAGGATTTCCAAAGTCAGAGATGAACTCCAACATTTTTGCACCAGTAGAATTGACCTGAAACAGCCATTTTTTTTTATATTTAATATGGTCAATATCAGTACACCTAAAGAATTATTATAAGATCAAGATCAAAATGAATAATTGCATAAGAACGCTTACTGACTAGAATTTTTGCATCTCACAAATCACATCTTCACCTATCTACAATTTCAGTTTTTGAAGATCTGAACAATTACTGAGCTGCATATTATCTTTGTAATTGATAGAAGAGAATAATTTGCTTTTGGCAGGTAAGCTGGGATCCAACCCACAACCTCAAAGTGGAGAAATTGAGAACCGTCAAGCTGTGTGATTAGCTCAACCACCAAGAAGAACAATGTAGTAAACACAAACTACAGATCACAATGGGATAAGCAATGGAGCATTCATCACCATGGTGATCAAACTACGTAACAGAAAAAGTGGAGAAGAACCAGGGTGTCACTCCATAGTTGATAGCAGATGGGCATGACTGTCTTTTTTATCTAGTTTTGGGCTGGGTTTTAGTCCTTTAGATATTGCTTTGTTGAAGTTTTGATGGCTCTGTATCAGTTATGCTGTTTATTTTTTTTTTTTTTTTTACTTCTCTTAATAAAACTCCACGATATTCATTAAAAACCATTGCTATCTTTGCCATAAAGCAAACATCTCATGGTCAATAACCAGCTTTTAAGTGGAACATCTTCCCACCAAGGAATTATCGTACCCTCTCAATTGAACCATTTGACTAACATTTTTAGGGCAAACTTGTAACTCATTAACTTCTCCCTTGAGAGAAGTGAATCCAAATCGAACCATTGGTTGCAGCAGTCACCGATGAGGACATTCCAGAATCCAGAGATAGAAGCCTTCAAGGAGGCCATAATCACATAATTCACCATGTCATAAACAAACTTCACAACAATCGATCCACGGACAATAATTTGGAACATATATAAAGATACCAAATGACATAATAACCACCAATAGGTCAGTCATCAACTAACTTGTGACTTGTGGCCTACAAAACAAATTTGTATTCATCTCTGTCAAAACTTTTCAAAGAGAAAACGACCAGTCAAGGACGAAACTCAACCATAAGCTGAAAGGCATTTGCTAAAAGATAAAAGTCTAAATTAGAACGGCCTAGGTCTTGACCTTATGTAACCACGAAAACTCAAACACAGAAATTCACATTTTGAAAGAGCATGATCTGAAATGCTAAAAAATAATGCAACAACAAGCAAAGCAGAACTGAACTTTTGAGCATCATCTGATGAAAAGGAAATCCTGACATGTTTAAACTAGTCAGCCAAGGCAAAGAAAACAAAATGAAAGCAAGATTAGGGTAAATTACTTCAGCAAGTGTAACTGTCTCACAAACAGCAACCAAACTTTCATGTCCCAGTCTTTGATCCATCACCGTATGACCAAGTGCATCACTCTCCATGATAAAATCCAAATTATCCACAGATGGCACATTATCAATCATTGCTGCTAACTGTTCACTGTCTTTTAAAAGTGCATCCATGTAGCGTGCTAATTCTCCCTTAGTAACACCAAACTCTTTAAGCCTCCTAACCTACATCAAAATGAACGCATTAGACACAATGAAAACAAAATACATGTTGGATTGAATAATTGAAGGAAGGCGTTAGTGAACTCCAGCGAAACAGAATGACAATCTAACACTTCAACTAGAAGTGCAAGGTTCAGAGAAGGCATGCGTAGGGTGGCAATGGATCAGGATGGGGTTGGCCCTAGCACAACCCTAATCCCTTAAGCCCTACAGGTTAGTGCCAGGCCAGGTCTGGCAGTGAGCAAAAGATTTAAGTAATTAAAGGTTTGAAATAAACCCAATTTAAGAATTTTTTTTGGGATATCCTCCCTCCATAATAAATCCTAGGTGCAAACAGTTTGGATCATGGAAACATGGCCCCTGATCCAACAATTGTCTATAAACTAAACATGTACATCAAATTGGAACCATTAACAAGTTTCTTTAAACTATTATAATAGTTCCCCCCTTAATGATTGGACTGGGCAAACAGGCCAGGCCAAGCCATTCATCATTGGCAGTGTCCTACTTAATGATTGGACCTGGCAACCGGGCCTAGTTTATAGGGGCCCAAGTCTGGGCCTATTGGTGTGTTTAATTATAGTGTCAATGCTACCATAACTTACGGTCATCTTGAGTAAAATGGGCCAATGGTAATGAGATCCACTCCAACCATAAGTACGCTCTCCCATGTTTGGCCCAAAGCTGAAAATCAGGTTGATTCAAAAGTCAGGTGAGCCACACCATAGGGAACAGTTGGGTGGGGACGCACACCCATTAAAGCTATCCAGGTTGTGTGGAGCCCACCGTGATGAATATATGACATTCATTCCATTCATCAGACGTGCTGCACCAGGATAAAGGGACATGCCAAAAATCAGCCATTTCAAAACTCGAGTGGGCCTCACCACATGAATTTTATATATTTTAGGCATGATTTTACTTTGTACCCTATGTGTGACCTACATGAGTTCTGGATTGGCATGATTTTTGGGCTCCAAGGTGAATAAGAAGAGAGGGAAATGATGGACAAAGTGGATTACTGGATTTTCTTTAAAGTATAACTTGAATAACATTAAGGGCTTGATAGCATTAAGGGCTTGTTTGTATTGAGGGAAAATGAAGCATTAAGGGCTTGTATGGATTGAGGGAAAATGAAGGAAAACAAAGGCAAGCAAATAGTTTTCCTTTGAGGCGACATATCCTCTGTTTGAGAAGCATATAGAAAGATGCATTTTTTTTTTTTTTTAAACATTGGCTTGGCCTGGCCTATTTGCTCAGTCCAAACAACTGTGGAGCTGATACTGACTACATGTCAGCTACATCTCATATTTTATCTCAGAGATTGCATCTGCTATTAAAACTAACACATATAAAGTCAAATGCCAACTGGAATAGACACAGCGATACTGTGGAAGACCTTGATACAGACCTCATGAACAGAAACTTTAATGGCACTCTGCCAATTCCGGGGTTCTGCAGTTACTGTAAGAGTAGTGACTGTGCACCCTTCCCTTCCCGAGTCACTGTGATCCAACTCAATGGCCATGAAAGGAGGATTTGAGCTCTGCAAAAATTTGAAACCAAACAGTACTGAATATTGCCTTTGCTTTCTACAAGGAATTACAAGATTATGTTGCCAGTGCATAAACACAATAAAAGCAAAAAGAATATTGTACTCGAAAACTGTAGACCTTAAAAAAAAAAAGGGAGAACAAAGAAGAATGCAGGCTTCACAAAGACGCTACAAAGATTTTTACAGAAAAAAAAAAAAGGAACAATCCAGCAATGTTCGCAGTATCAGTATCGCGTTACGTTTCACACCCTTGGGATAAAGATACATATTGTGTATCGATAGGGAAATATCGGTTGTATCACGGAATGTATCGCACTTTTTGGGAAACATGGGGAAACATTGGGAAATTGATTGAATTTTTCAATGAAACTTCGGCGATTGTTAAAATGGACCTCAATACACACATTTAAATCATAATATGTAAAATATAAAAAAAAGTCCACATAATGGAGTTCCTTTGTACAAGGATCCTAAGCTATGCGCTATCTAACTGAACTAATGCAACTATTGTTTAAATTGATTCCATAAGATATACAAATGTAACAAAACATTAATGTAAACACAACCAATGCATTGACAAAGTAAAACAAGCAAGAGAGTTGAGAAATATACCTATGGATGATGCAATTGACTGAGTATCCTCCAAATGCAGTTTTGACTATCCTAGTTCAACGCAATGCAAGCTACCCTATATGACCTAGATCTATATGAGGATTCAATAAAATCTAGAAAATGGCTAACTGGACTCAACAAACTATGACCCCTATGCCTGAAAGCCCAACGGTTTATTTTTTATTTTTTTAGGGAGGAGAAACTAAAAGAAAATCGAACAAAAAATAATTTTTTCTATAAAATGGGGGACTCTTGTGCGTCTGACCGATATCGGGATGATATCGTCCAGGTATCGACGATATTTGGAATCCGTAATAGAAAAAAATGCAATAAATTAACGATATATCGTGCGATATCGATATATCTACCGATATTATCGATATCGCACGATAAAATGCAATAAATTAACGATATATCAGTGCGATATCGATATATCTACCGATATTATCGATATCGCACGATATATCGTGCGATACACAAGAATCAGGCCACTAGCCTGTTATTACTAGGCCAGTGTTTATCGCTGGTTACCGATATCGATAATATCGGCTGATATTATCGATACTACAAACACTGCAATCCAAAGAGAGAGCAATACATACAGAATTGATTAAACAATCAGGTTGAGGGAGCAGGTATTAACTTTTTTTTTTTTTTTTGAAAGATAACAAGAAACTTTCATTGAAGGGGTGCTGAGGTAGTGCCACGAAAAAACAAAGCACAACCAAAACAAAGGCAAGAAGCCAAAAATTACAAAATTTCCACCCAACACTCCCCCCCCCCCCCCAAAAAAAAAAAAACAAAAAAATCGAGCAAAACATAGCCTCCAATGATATTTTCTCCCAAGGACCACCCCCCATGCCAAGCTGAAAAGAGATACCACCTCAAGAGGCATGGACCAATCCATATTGAACTTAACCAGAATAGAAGGCCCATACACGGCTTGCATACCGGTAATGGATGAAAAGATGGTTAATTGACCTGGCATTGGACTCGCACATAGGGCACAAATTTGGGATAGCCATAGAGCGCTTTTGGAGATTGTTGATCATTAACACCTTTTCTACCAACCAACCAAAAGCTCCAATCTTTTTTTTTTTGTGTGTGTGTGGGTAGGGGGGGGGGGGGGGGGGGGGGGGGGTCATCATGCCAAACATGTAGAAAGATTTAACTGAAAAACATCCTGATTTATCCTTGCACCGCACCAAGCTGTCATTTTCATCTTCCAACAGACAACAAAGATGCAGACAGTCCAGAAGAGCGCCGTACTCCTCAACCTTGTCGTCCCAAAGTTGTCATTTTCATCTTTTCTGTATCAACTATCAAAGACTTCAATAGCTGCTGTGAGAATATGATAGGAATAACTCATTACATGATATTATAAGAGCAATTATATTTAACGTGATGGTGAAGGTATGACAACGAGAAATAGTCAGCAGATGATCAAAGCAACAAAGATGTCACATCCTCACAGTAGCATATATTGTTTGCACTAACTGATGCAAGAACTATCTCCATAGCTGCATTTTCCAGCATCTAAGAGAAAATAACATTACAAAATACTAAGTAAACTGATTTGGTGGTAGTTTTCATCGTAATGGGAACATACCCATAAATGCAGCTCAGACGAAACATAAAGTGTGGCATTGTCTCTGATTCTAATCAAATACAGTTGACATAACAGCTCAAAATCTTGAAAAAAAAATATTTTTCATGATTGGGGTTGAAACGTTAAGATCAAAACCATTTTTTCATATGATCAAGAAAATTTTATTGCTACATGGACGACTGAGAACAATGATATCAATGTTGAATAATCACATGCATTGTGAAGGCTCAAAACTATAAAATAACAACAGTACTGCACCTTATATCTTGAGTTAATTCGGAAATGCAATGCCGACAGGAAGATTCTCTTCATCAGGACATTCCGCAAGTCGCCATACGTTCTAACCTTGATAACAGGAATCTGCAGCAAAATTCACAAAAGAAAACTGAAAATGAGCCATATGACCTTGATTAAGTCAAGAGAACCAAGTCATAGCAAGTGTATTGAACACTACAAACCAGAGCGCTTACTATATCAGGCATCATAATCCTTATCCAATACCCGCTATGTTGTATGGATAAAAGGTCAGTTATGATACTCACACCAGGGGCAGAGACGTTAGTACCCCAAAAAAAGGATATGGAAAGAGCATCAGCATCAGTATATCTTACTTGACCAAGGTATTCCTCACCCTTGAATGGGATGCCAGGGGATTCTTGGGAATCGGTGACAGAACCTATGAGGTACTCTTTCCAGATGCCTTAAATGGCTCGCTAGAGGTGACCACCCTATGGGGAACGGGATCTTCTGGTGGTTGGTTGGGGTGAAGTAGGTAGTGTCACCGTTGCTGTCAAGGAGGGGGGCGGCAGGAGAGACATAGTCTCTTGTGTCAGTCAGCCTTGATGGTAGCCTGTGTTCACCAACACCCACCCCCACCCCCCCCCCCCCCCCACAGTATATCTTACTTGAATATGCACACTGACATGTGATCCCCCATAAGTGAGTAATGTGCAGACTATGCAAATGCATTTTGTGCAACAACAAGAGTGTCATATGCAAAAACAATACCTCTATGCATCCAGTATGTGGCACAGATCAGGTCCTGCAGTACCCGTACCGAGGCTAACTGGTTACAGGTGTTGCCAGGTCTGGGTCTAGTTTTTGAAGACCTGGACCGAGATCCAATCAAGTTCAGGTACCCGTCGGGTCTTCAGATCCAGGTTTCAAGTTGGGTTCAGGACAAATAAGAGTGTTTACATGGTTGCGCCCACCCATTGGAAGTATTTGATCGTATACATATGAGCCACTGTGACATGTGCATGGTGTGTAAACAGGCTCTGTTACATGTGCATGGCTTAGGAAACTTCATTCCTCTTTTCTAGATAATCAATATATATTAAATATATGTTTGCAATTGAAAATAACTGGACCCAACCCAGACCCCACCTGACCTAACTTTATCCAAGTCCAACACATGGACCTGACCCGAAGCCAACAGCAATTGCTGGGAGTATAGATACAATGATGAAGTGGTGTGGAGCCATTCCTCTGCTATTTTTGGTCCGTCGTGACTCATGGTCCCTCCGTGGCTGGATTCTGGATCTTTTTCAGTATGGGCAAAAGGTCCTTTAGCCAGCATGGAAGCCAGGTATGGATAATGATCCTTGTGCTATTGTGCGGGGAATTTAGCTTGAGAGAAACACGAGAATATTTGACAATAAGTCAGAGATTGTAGAGAAGCTCAAGAGGATGGTTCAGTTTATGGTTGCCAGTTGCACCTCTTGCAGTACCGAATTTAGAGCAATCTCTATCTATTCTCTCATGTGGGACTAGGGTTCTCGCATCGCCAGTAATATGTAGGAAGTAATGCAGGCCCATCCAGGCCCACTATAGGGCCCAGCCCACTTAAGCCCATCTAGACCCATTGTATGGCCCGGCAAGACAAAAGACCATAGCCCACCTTCGAGCCCAACATGTACTAATTTTTGGGCTGATTATTTACAGATTTGGGGATTATAATTTACTATTTATGGGAGATATAGGAGGCTGATTTAAAGATGTGACGAGGGTGTAACTGACATGGTTGAAGATATAGGCTAGATTTAGAGATTTAATTGCTTTCCATGTTTGCTTTTCATTAGGCTTTTGCCATATGAAAAAACATTAGATTAGTTTGTAATAAATTGTGATTGGTTCTCTTAGTTGTAGAGATCTCAATTAAGGATTCCTCTAGGATCTATAAAGGGGGGTGGTGGTGTAGGAGTTATTCATTCAAATAATTTTCTAAGTGTGATTCTTCTTTAAGTTTTATAGGAGAAAAAAGGTTGATATTAATAAAAGTTCTCTCCCTCTCTACTCCATTGTTCTTGTGAGTATATATTTTTTTTATTTCTTTGCAATTTGGGCATCGAGATCTCATTGACTCGATAACCAGGTTGCACCAGGGAGTTAGCTGAAGGACGTCCTTTTCTCTCTCTCTTTTTCAGTTATGAGGGGAGACTTGTACCCTTCTTCACTCATGATTTGTTTCTTGGAGAGAGATTATTTCTCATCATCTCTTTGCCCATTTGCATCTGTTTTCTTTTTTTTCCAGTTTTCTCTAATAAACTTTCCTTCCCATTCAAAACACACCCACACCCACACCCACACACAGATGGTGATGATATTAGGTAAAAAAAAAAAATAAAAAAAAAAAAAGAACCTTGAAAGTGATGTATCGATACAGATCAGCAGCCCACTGAACAGAGTTCAGTCTGAGCAAGTCAAATTTATTTATTTATTTATTTTTGTTTAGAATTAACAATTTTATTAAGAAAACAAGCCAATGGCCCGGCAAGAATACAAAGACTGCTACGACACAGACAAAAAGGGAAGCACACAGGCTTCAAAAGGAAAGGAAGCTGACGCCCATTCGGCTACTAAGAGACTAGCTTTTTGGGCGACCCGGCTGGCCAAATCCGCCTTACTTTCGAAACATCTCTGATTCCGCCCAGATAGCCCAAGGAACCGCCATCACCACAAGTCAAAATTTTGACTATGCCAATGTATGGAAAACTAAAAGTACAAAGCCTATGTACGCGGATCAATAATATTTCTGCATAAACATGCACAAAAAAGTGTATTGCTAAGCATAGATACATAGGGGGGAAAAAAAGAAAAATGCAAGTCAAATTCATGCATACGGTCAACCAGAATTGCTAAGAAACATACCAAGAAATACAAAAATTGTTTAAGAGTAGATTAATATCTCGTATAAAACTGCAAAATTTAGCAAGCTTCATCTACAGTCATGCAAGATGCTTATTGTCAAAGAAGTATAACCAAAAAGCTCCATGGGTACCTTGCAAAACATATTGAAAGAGAAATTCTGAAGCAACTCATGCTGGAAGATCTGAGGGGGCTTAGCATTCTGACCAATTCCAGGGAGAGACCAATTATGCTCAACAGGAGGACGAACTGCATGCCTTTCCCTTTTTATTGTTTTTGATTGATCTATAGAGATAGATGACCTTTCATTAGATAAACTTCCACCTAGCGCACCTGGCAGTTTTGGAACAAGAAAACTCGCCATTCCACCAAATGGACGTGGAGTTTGCACTGCAGCTGTCTCATTTTCTGCAAGTGTCCGTCCAAACACAGCCTGCGCAAAGGAAGTTAATCAGAAGATTCAAATTCTGAATTACTCACATAATGAAAAAATAAGTACTAGTAATGCACCACAGAACTATTCCAATACTAATAAAATAAAATAAAAAATCCCACAGACATCATAAAGTTCCTACTTGTGATGTCACCTGGACACATCTACTCTTAGGGTTTTTGGCATGCAGACTCTTGGGGATACTTGGACACTGACACGACACGACACTTCAAGAGCTGTATGGACAAAGTGTCCTCGTGATGTCACCGAAAAGTGACGCATTGTTGGAATATTAAGTGAGGTGTCCAAACATATTCTCCACAAAGTTTTGCTTTCATCTTTCTCAACTTTATGTGAAATTCTTTTAACAAGCTCATGTCTCTAACTCCTAGCCCTCAAGCTTGCCTCCATTCTCTTGTTGTTAAAGAAACTGCCGGCAAGGACTTCCTTTCATTCTCTAGATTTTTTAGTTAAGTTTTCATTAAAGATACTATGGCCCATGTAATTATAATAATAATAATAAAAAAAAAAAGCATAAGAGTTATTGCTTTTTTGTTCTTTTGCTGAGGTCGTCTATTTTTTAATTAGAGTGAGTGATGTTCATACAAACTACTATTTCTTGGGATGATTTTGTGTGGCTTTCAGTGTTTTGTTAATCAGTTATTTGTTACCTAAGATTACCAGTAATTGGTCTTTATTAGAACTACGTGAATAGCCTTTTCGAGTTTCCCTTGTTTTAATGATTTCAGTGTTTTATTTTATTTCCAATTTTATCTGTTTGACTAAAATACTAGTTATTTGTGCATAGAAAGACCCCTCGCCTAGATTTTCGAGTTTTCCATGCCACACACTTTTGACACTTGGCAGCATGCCATGTGTCCAGGTAACATTGCCTACTTGACAACTGAAACTGCAATTGAAATTGGTCAATATAGCAGATTTAGAACATACCTCAATTTGATAAACTGTTTTCGGAATGTTATCGATGTCTCCCACTATGTATAAAGTGGCATTTGCAGGGAAGTACCAACGCTCATGAAATCTCCGAATTTTATCTGCATCCCACTTCTTTATCTGTTCCTCTAATCCAATTGGAAATCTTTTACTCAACTTGTTTTCTGAATGCAAATGCTGTAGCAACTGTTTGGAATGAAACAGCGTCAGTGCATTGAGAAATTGGCAAGGAAGACAGATTACGACTTCTTTTCCAGGTTGCATATGCATGGGTTATAGAAATTCACAAACACAGCATTAAAGTCCTGCTACTTGCCTGACAATCAACTCGATACTCTATCGTATTCATCATTTGCAATTCTGAAAGGATTGCTCGTCTCTCTTTCTCGACCCGAGATGCAAGAAATTTCGGGTGGAAAGCTATCTGGATTCACAACACACATAACCATGCAAGAAGAGGGATTTGTTGAGAAAGAAGAAAACCACCAAAAAACAAAGCAGCTAAAACACAGAAAAACAGACTATAATATAACACAAGGAGACCATCTCCTGTCCACAATGGACAACATGCTTTTGTTAGGAAATCTGCTTTACCATTAGCTGTTCTGTTGACGCTTGAAAACAATGCTGAGAAGCATTGTTAAGAAATAAAGCGAATGGTCGATTCCAAAAGAAGCATAGCATAACCCTCATGGTGGGGACGTCTAAGAGAGTTCTAAAACTCAGCATTTGCACCCGACTCAACCACAGGCTCATGGTACAAAAAGATATGACTCACCAAATCAGATAAAGAGTTCTTTATAGAAAATCCGAAAAAGGTGGGGAAAATAGTGAAGAACAGGGAAAATGAAAACTTGCGATCAACCCGCTGATCATATGGTCGAGCCATGTTTGCTACTTATCCGTAACCTCATATCAGATGACTCGGCTAGCGAAAGTAAATATCCACATCACATTTTACATAGTGAACCATATCAACAGCCACAAATTACATGACTCAACCGAGTATTTTTAAATGAAAACCACTAAAAATAGAGAAAAGAAAACGAAATAATTTAGCAGCAGCAGCAGCATCTGATCCTTATGCCAACTAATTGGGGTTTGCTATATAGATACTCTTCTGCAATTCCACTCTACTTGAAATGTCAGATTGTCAGGATTCATAAGAAAAATTGTTGCCTAAGTTTGACACCGGCTTCAAACCTGATGCAAACCCTCCTTCATCCAAGCTTTGGATAAGTAATGAGATCAGGAAATTCCCACAGGTGGAGTTCAAAGGAATAATTAAGAAAACTAAAAAAAATTCCCCCTTTTGAAGCATCTTATATTGATACTTGGGAGCCATTGTGCAATCGAAACTATGCGGCAAAAAATAGATAGATAAAGCAAACAAAGGAAACATGAACTAGATCCTTATTAAAACCCAATTACTTCCACATACCTCATTCAAAGCGTCCAGTACAAACGGAAGTAGGTCTCCATCAGAATCCTAACACACATGCAGTTCCATACAGTGTCAAAATCATGCAGAACATGTTGCCCAGAAGTTCTTGGACAGGCTCATCAAATAACAGACAACCGTGAATTAATAATGCTTCTAAAATGTCAAACAATTGAAATACAAGCCCATCACCTTTTTGAATGAATGTGTTAGTGTGTTTATATGTGCACATGTAAACATGCATGTGCCTGGTCACCTATAAATATGCATGCATGCATACCTAGAGACGGACAGACACAAGCACACACAAGAAAACATGCATATATACATTTAGACGAGAGGGGCAGTGATAAAGCCAGCATGCAGGCACTGATGTTTCACAGTTTCCCAACACATGCAACCAATAGCTTGACATCAAAAGAATGCCGCTAATACTGAATCTTCCTAAAATGCTGGAGTTAACAAAAGATCCGTTAGAAATTTGCAAGCTTGTGTGGATGTTAATTAGGGATTAGGAGCTGTCTGCAGAGGACCAGTGAGAAATAAGTTCAAGATAATAAAAAATTAAAAAAAAAAAAAAAAAAAAATTTGCAGAGGACTGGTTGGTAAAACAGATCCGCCCTTGATTTGTGACCTTTGTAACTGAAAAGGGTGGGTTCATCTTTTTAAATTTCAGCCTCCATTGAATGAGTTTGGTACTTCAGATTAATACATCTTTCAAAGAAACTTCCCCATTTAGTAACGGAACGGGGATTCTTTGGAAGCTTAGTTATAGTAGATTCACCAAGGAACCCAGAAACAACATAATGGTAGAGTTTTTGATAGAGATATAGCTGATATTTTATTGCAGCTTAACAAAGAAACATTTATGATTATGAAGTCTGGAACAGGAGTACATGACTGAACAAGACCTTCACATTGATAAGCTCAGAATTTTAGACAAGACACTGCTGCTTTACATTGATAGATTAGGTATGTATCTGTAAGTATGGATATATTTTAAAATTAATTAAGAGATGAGTTCTTGTAGTCACTCTAGGTGTTCGACAAATAGTTCACCTACCTTCTTTTTTTGTTTGTGAAAAATAACGATTCTGTTTAAAAAAAAAAAAAAGAAGAAGAAGAAGCCAAAACACAATTTACAAGGCAGACCAAGATGAAACCGAGAGAGGACACACAGCAAGAGCCTTTATATTTGAGGCCCGGTCTATTACATCCAATTTAGCCCTTCTAAAAACCTCCGAAACTAGCCTACTACGATTACGGAAACATCAATTATTCCTTCCCCACATGGCCCAAATGCCTGCCAGTCTCCAAAGCATTCTCCCTTTCTTCCCGATCCCACCCCCATGGCAGGATAGAAATAGACTCTCAATGGATCCTGGCATCACCCATGACACTTCAAAGATCAAGAGGAACCTCTCCCACATCTCACTAGAAAAGGGGTGGTGAATAAAGAGATTATCAACCGACTTCACGTCCTACATTCACACCATACAAACATTGGTGATCACCATCTTCTTCTTCCAAACATTATCAACTATGAGAACCTTATTCATCCCCACCAACCACATGAATACTAGTACTTTCAGGGAAGCCCCATAGTGCCAAACGAAAGCGATGTGCCCATTTTACTCTTCGGAAGGTAACCCAAGAATCAAACCATAGAAGTAGGGCTGTCAGTGGGTCAAGGTGGCCTGTCAGGCTTGAGTTGGAGTATTTGGTCCCCAGCCTGATAATTGTCTTCCATAGCACTGAAGCTGTATCAAATGATGAATCTTTCGTCCACAACCCTCCTTCCTTGACACCATACTTTCTTTCTACCACCTCCCTCCATAAACTAATGTCTTTCGAGTTAAATCTCTATAATCATTTACCTAACAAAGTTGAATTCATCACCTCCAACCTCCTTATACCTACCTCCCCCCTCCCCATAAGGTTTGCACACCTCATCCCACTTCAACAGATGAAAATTTTCCTTCTCTTTTGCACCCAACCACAAAAAGTCATGCCTTACCTCTCCAACCGGTCCAACACGGATTACGAACACTTAAAGTGTGGCACAAAATAAAATGGCAAGTTTGATAATGCTACTTTGATTAATGTCAATCTTCCTCCCAATAAGAGATGTTGACTTATCCACCTTCTCAGTTTTCTTTCAACTCTTTCTATAACATTGTCCCACAAATGCTTCGCAGCTTGCCAATACATAAAGGAAGGCCAAGATGCAAAGAAGGAAATGACCCAGCACTACAACCAAACACCTCCGCAAGCTTTCTCCACCTCCTCGGAGATGCCAACGCCCAACATGTCGCTTTTAAGAATATTCACCTTTAGGCCCAACACCACTTCAAAAAACCTTTACTGTCATTCATGAATTGGAGATGGGAGATTTGAAACAAAGCTTTATCAACCGTGAACCTACTAATGAGACCCCACCGATAATCCTTTGTCAAACATCTTGCTTAGGGTTTCCGCTACCACCAAAAACAAAAATGGCGATAATGGATCTCCTTACCGCAACCCTCTCAAAGCCTTGAAGAAGCCATTTGGAGACCTATTAACCAGAATCGAGAACCTAACTAACCGAATGCACTCTTGTATCCACCTTCTTCATTTTTGCCTGCATCCCAACCAACCTAGCATATAGTCAAGGAAGTTCCAGTCAACATGATCATACGCTTTCTCAATGTCAAGCTTACAAATGATACCCTATTTACCTTCCCTATAATGCGAATCGATGTGCTCATGAGCAATTAAAGTGCTATCTAAAATTTGTCTTCCAGCTACGAAAACTCCTTGGACTTTGGATATGACATTCACGAGAACTGTGCAGAACCTGGAGGCCAATATTTTAGATAGTTCACCTACCTTCAACCATGTAGAATACTAGAGTCCACATATTGTAGATATGGAAATAGCTAGTGTTCGCTTAGACCATCTATGCACTTGCTACCAGATTGCACGGCAATCAGACACCAAGAGATATGAGAACTACCCAATAAGGGTATAAAGACTATCCTTGATGATTTGGGGCAAGAGGTCTAGGCATTTATGAGCCTACATGGGAGATATGCACTAAAGTTGCTTTGTCATCCAAAGATCTTTGTGCATTGATTGCCAAGAATATTTAATCAACAAAATCAAGTGGATTAGTACGCGCAATCCATTACATCAGATAGCTTACCTCTTCAAATAAATATTTAATATTTTATCTGGAGTTCATGTTAAAGGAGGCCATATTGTAGGATGACCAACCAGTTAGCTAAGAACCTGGCAAATCATGGTGCAACTTCAATGCAATCAGTTTGGCCTAAAATGCCAAGCATTTGACTTATTTTCCATGAAGAAAGCTGACCTTCCCTATGATGTAGAGCAACTATCATATAGTGATGAAGATTTACCAGATCAAAGAAAATGAAATATAATTTTTAAGATTATAAACACCCAGTGGTCCCTCAAAGCACCATACCATAGGAGATTTTGATGTATCTTATGAGATCACATTGTATTTGATTAAGCTTATCTCTCGTAACCTGAAATTATTATAATGAAGCATTACTCGAGGAGAAGGATCTAATAAATCCTCCCCCTTATCGCTCAAAAAAAAAAAAAAAATACTAAATCCTTCCCCTTTCTTCTCCTTCACATGTACTCCCTCCCTCGACTGTAGCAGATCAAAAAGGATGCAACACTTTCTCACATATGCAGTTTCCTCATTAGAAAGAATGACCACATTCTCTGCATGCAGGCGCTTACATTCTCCAATGCCTGGACAAACAGTGATATTATCGCTCTTGCATAACATGATTAGCATCCACAAGTGTGCTTTATTTACCTTTATTTTAGATTTATCATGTTCAAAAGTCAGGAAAGTCTATACTTGTTATGATAGATAAAGTTATCTTGTCTTTTGCGCTCACTTCTGACATGGATATCTAGATTTCTTCCATGGCATGAGGCAGTCCACCGTCAACACATGTTATCTTTTCATAACGTGTTTGTTTTAGACATATTTCCAATAAATACATTGAAAGTTTATATAAATAAAAGAGATATTTGAATAGAGAGAGAAAGAGAGAGAGAGAGAGAGAGAGAGAAGAGAGAGAGAGAGAGAGAGAGAGAGAGAGAGAGAGAGAGTTATCTGAAGATTAAGATGTAAAATTTGCAGGTAAACTACATCAGCTACACAAATTAGACCTTTGTACTAGTGGGGGAGTGGATGTGAAACACCGTGTGGTGGAAATCTGTATAAGCATTAGACCGTGCCCCAGTCCCAAGAAGCTTTTCACGCTTCTTACTTCCAAGGAATGCAACATGTTCAATCATATGAGCAATCCCTTGCTCGTCATCTTCCTCATCAATCGATCCAACATGAACTTCCATGTGCGCCTCAAATCTGATCACGGGAGAAAAATCAAAGATGTCAGCATTTGATCACCACTCTACAATTTAAAACCATAAATAAATCAGGGGAAGGATGCAATTATCAAGAAAAAGTACCAAAAAGAAAAGGAGCATCGCAAGTAAACAGTTAATGAATAGTTTGAATCGCATTCAGAGTCTCCACTGTGATTCTCCTTGCTAGGCCTCACCCTTAGATTTCCATTATCACGTTCAATGCACTGGACAATTGGATCATTTGAAGAACCATGTGCATTGGTGGGATCCAACTTACAAGGAGACGTGATGCTGCCTCCCCTACTGAAGGAGGTGATGGAGAGTCCTGATGATGCATTCAACTAAACCGACGATTTCGAATACAAATAATAATAATAATAATAATAATAATAATAATTTATCTACACTCAGCAATGGACCTGAGATCCCATGAACCTGTGTCACAGGGTAACCAACACCCCACGTAAAAACCAACCAACCTCAATGCAAGATTCACCTAAAGATGCCCATGGCCATATGCACTTTTCGTGCCGGTAAATCAAACTGTTTGACTTGCCCCTCAGGCACCAACACAAGACAAACACTCATTGTGCTCCTGCACCTCCAACATACAACAGGGATTTCTGAGGCACAGTGAGTCATGGATCATTGCAACCCTTGATGCATGTCCAGAGCCCAAGTATGTCAATCAAGTCGTTGAAAAAAATGACGCCATGTGTGTATCTCTGCATTCCACAAGCTAACTAAAAAAGCCCCAACAAAAGCCCCAACTAATGCACACAACATGCACCAAACCCAACAGCAAAGCTCCGCCTCATAGGCACCCTGTGGTCTACAAGAAAAACTAATAACTAGGTGAACTTCTTCACCACTTTGCCCATTCCACCATAACTGATCTTGTGCATAAGCCCACAAGCAGACCGAATCCATCTTAGCCAACCCTTTGGTCTACTACATTGTCGTACTGCAATATCTACGACAACCTTGATTGTCATAGTGATCAAGAGTACATCTAATGACACTCATAGTCACAACCATCTGAATGGCTTGAGACTAGGGGCAGCTACTTGGTAAATTATTGTAAAGTGGTCAGTTTGGAACTACTGTTACCATTCTGGGGTTCATTTTGCCCTCGATGGATCCATCCAAGTGTTGTTTGTGGGGTGGAGGAAAGGCCCCTCATTGCCTCAAGGGCCAGCTATTTGGTAAATGATTCCATAGGCAATTATGTGGGCATTTGGAAAGGAGGGAATAAAACAGAACATTTGAAGACCAGGATTCCTGATTGAGTCTCTTAAAAGGAATATTCAATCAATGGTTTTGGAGTGGGTTGTGCCAACTCTAGAATTCATAGGGGTTTCTTTTTCCGACTTCCTATCTGCATGGAGTCATTCCATGAGGGAAGACTCCAGTTGTTTTCTTGCTCCTTTTTATTCTTTGGGTGTAAGAGGGGTGCCTTTGTATTCTACGGGATGATTCTTTATTATCCCCCTTGCATACCTTTGTTTATGCCTTTTTTTTTTTTTTGAGACGTTTGTTTATGCTTCTTTTTTTTCTTTTCTTTTTTTAATGAGGAAATTTATTGAGAAAGAAGAAAAAGAAAAACTAAACCTAAGGAGAAAGAAACCTAGAAAAACTAAAATACAACAGTTGTTCCCCGAACAGTGGAAGCCCCAAAAGCAACAATCACGGAGCCCAATCTCTAAACGAAATTAAGACCCAAGAGAAAACACCAGCCACAGCAACAGAGTGGCTACGAAAACAGCAATCATTCCTTTCCATCCAGATAGCCCAAATCACAGCTAAGAAGATGGTTCTCCATTTTCTTTTTCCCAAAACCCCGCCTGATTCTCCATGCCAAATACTCATCAGTGCTTCCATTGAACAAGGCATGACCCACCGAATCCCAGCGAGTCTGAGGACGCTCCACCATATATCGGAAGAGAAAGAATAGTGAATGAAGAGATGGTCCACTGTTTCTTCGGCATGGAGACACAAGAGGCATGCGTTAGGGATGCACATACCGCGTCTTTGCAGGTTATCGACAGTCAAAACTCTGTTTCTCCCCACAAGCCATCCAAAAACTGCAACTTTGGGAGGAACACCATATCTCCACAGATGCGACATGTGGGAAGGGGAAACCGAGGAAGAGGAGGCAAGAGATCTGAGTTGCCATTCAAAGAAGAAAAAGGAAAGGAAAGGAAAAGAAAAGAAACCCATGCTCCCCCATGATCATGAAACCTCCACACATCAAATCAGATGAACTAACTCATGCACAGTAGCCCACTGGGTCCCGACCAGAGCAACACCATCCTCTAGTTCAGTGCCTCATGCATAGGGCCACCTTGCACTTGGACTACAACAGCATCCCAAGATGTGCCACTTCGCAGCAAGGAAACCATTTTGGCTCCTATGAGCACCCACTAGCATGTATAGAACTGCAGCCCGAGGTACCTCGGTTTGGTCCAACACCCAAGCCAGCCATAGTTTTATATACTGAAGCACTTACATAGAGATCAACCGCAAGAAGCACCCAAAGGTGCTGGAATATCATATTCGCGCGAGCACACACACACACACATGAATATGATTTTCCAGCACCTTTGGGTGCTTCTTGCGGTTGATCTATATGTAAGTGCTTATATATATATATATATATATATATATATATATATATATATATATATATATATATATATATATATATATATATATATATAGAGAGAGAGAGAGAGAGAGAGAGAGAGAGAGAGAGAGAGAGAGAGGATACCCTAGGGAGAGTACCATTTTGGTGTTGATTGGTGCATGCCGGGAGGAAATATGGGGAAACCTTATCGCTATCTTCTATATGGCTAGACTATGGTAATAGTTCACCACCATTTAAAAGTAACTCTTTTTAATAAAGGAAATTCGATACACTGACAGAGCAAGAACATTCTTTGCATGTGCCTCCTCAAAGGACTTGGAGGAAACGTGTAAGGTTAGTAGCTATCAGGGTCAGGGGGAGAAAAAAGTCGCAGCTGCCTCTAATGACACCGAGACACATGGCAATGGAAGAGAAAGTATCTCCACAGCGTTATTTTGGCGAGGCCGTGTATGGCGACAGCTACTCGAGCAGAGGTGGTACGTGCGTATTTGGTTGAGACGCTTGCACGAGAGCTACCTCTTGTAAGTCAAGGACACGTGTGTTCTAAGTCCCGACACTATAGTTGCAGTCAACCCGAAAGTGCCAAATGCCGTCATGTCTGTGCATCGATCCGATGGTGAGTTGCATAATCTCCGTTTGCCGCAGTGGCAGGTTTACAACAATCAGAGTCAAGAACGAGTCTCAGTATCTGAGGAGTCTTTGAGTTTTAGTTCGATGCAAATATTGGAAGAAGATAAGGAATGGGAGGCACCAAGCTTCTTAGGGGACGACTCAACTGAGAGGTTTGATTCGCTGCTTCTAAATTCTTCCTCCTCAGTTCAGTTGTGGAATCCGACTTCTTCCAATTCGAAAGTTTACCACGATGAATGCAGAAAAAGTAAACGGCCTCTGCAGCAGGTAATTCTTCTCGAAGCGGGTCCAGAACGGTGTGTTGATCCAGAATTGATTACTCCGTTGGCAGTTTCACAGTCTCCCGACCAAAAGAGTCTCCGATACCCTTCCGAGGCTACAAGGAAATCACCCCACAACAGAAATAGATCAGCTGAAGGTTTCAAAGATTTCTGTGGCCCAGGGCATGAAGAGAATTAAAATAGTTACAATGGAGGTGGTGCGATTAGTAGGAGTCACCTTTGGGGATCGACCAGAAGACTAATTTCCTATTTCCAGTGGGTTGAAGAACGGGGTAGACCAATTATTCCAAAAAAGGTGCATTGGAGTGATACAATTGTGGTACAATGGACAGAGGATGGATCGAGAGTGAAGAGCAAAGCTGAAAGTAAAGCATTGGGCAGTCAGGTAGGGACAGATAAAGTATAAAATGAAGGTTATGATTTGGAATGTTAGAGGATTGGGGTGTGAGCAAAAAAGAGGCCAACTTAAAGACATGAGTAAGAGGTATAAGATTCAATTGGCTGCGTTCCAGGAAACTAAGTGTTCAGATGTAGATAAACAGTTGATAGACTCGATATGGTGGGGGAAAGAAAAGCAATGGTTAGTGACAGAGGCAAAAGGCAAGGCTAGAGGAATGCTTATTATTTGGAATTCGAAGATTTGGAGCAAAGAAAAGGGGTCTGGTTTCAGTTGGTGCTTCACATCAGTGTATGGGCCATGTAAACCAAAGTACGGGGATGATTTTTGGGTTGAGTTAAACTCTTGTCATCAAAGATGGGCCGGTCCTTGGTGTGTGGGGGGAGATTTCAATGTAGTTACAGTATTACATGAGAAATCGAATGGAGGTAGAATTACTAAAAGTATGAAGAATTTTTCTGAATGGGTGTTCGACAATGAGCTCGTAGATCTTCCGCTAGGAGGAGCGAAATTCATGTGGTCAAATGGGCAAGCTAATTCAATTCAGAGAAGGCTTGATAGATTTCTTATTTCTCAAGAGCGGGCAGAGAGATATCTGTTGATTATTCAACGTGTGTTACCTAGACCTTTTTCGGATCATTGTCCAGTTCTATTAGAGGTGGACGAGGAGGATTGGGGTCCTCGGCCGTTTCGATTTGAACTAGTGTGGCTAGAAATTGAAGGTTTTAGGGATCAGATTTTTGAGTGGTGGTCGTCATTCTCAATCCAAGGGGGTGCAAGTGTGGTTCTCTTCCAAAAGCTAAAAATGTTGAAGCAAAAAATAAGGGAGTGGAAAAAAGAGATTCTCAACGCGCAAAGGAAGAGAAATCCAACATGCTTTTAAAAATTCAAAGGTTGGATTTGAAAGAATAAGAAAAGGTTTTATCGGAAGATGAAATGGCTTGGAAGGAAGTCCATAGAGCTGAAATATAATGCAAGGTTGAGGGAGGAGGAGATTAAATGGAGACAGAGGTCGAGGGCGATTTGGTTTAAAACGGGAGATAAGAATATCAAGTTTTTTCATGCAACAGCTAGCGCTAGAGCCTGGGTAAACAAGATCTCTTCCCTAGTGGTGGAGGGTAAGAGTATAGAAGGCAAAGATAAAATTAGCGATGCAATAGTCCGTTTTTACATAGATCTTTTGTCTAAAGGAAGAGATCTCAAGCCGTCTCTCGACAATTTGTATTTCGATTCTATCTCGGAAGAAGAGGCAGCCTCCTTAGAACTTCCTTTCGCAGAAAAAGAAGTCATGGCAGCAGTGGTGGAATTGGGTGGTGACAAAGCTCCAGGGCCAGATGGTTTCCCTATAGTTTTTTTTTTCAGAAATTTTGGAATTTGGTGAAGGGGGATGTGATAGCATTCAAGCAAGAATTCTTTGACAAGGGCATTATTGTGAAGTAGTTAGGGGCCACATTTTTAGCATTGATTCACTAAGGAGGGTGCGGAATGTATAAAAGATTTTCGCCCTATCAGTTTACTAGGAGGCGCTTATAAGATGTTAGCAAATGTGTTGGCTTCAAGGTTTAGGAAGGTTTTGGGAAATGTTATTTCAAAATCTCAAGGGGCTTTTGTGGATGGAAGACAAATTGTGGATTGCTCTCTTTTAGCAAATGAATGTATCGACTCGTGCCACAGAAAAGGAGAGGAAGAAATAGTTTGCAAGCTTCATATAAAAAAAGTGTGTGATCATGTGGATTAGGCATTTCTAGACTATATGTTGGGTAGATTGGGGTGTGGACCAAAGTGGAGATATTGGATCCAATCATGTATAAGTTTGGCGAAATTTTCCATCCTAGTAAACGAGTCGCCAAAAGGTTTTTTGCTGCTTCTCGGGGGATTCGCCAAGGCGATCCTTTATCCCCTTTCCTGTTTGTCACTATTATGGAGGCTTTTAGTAGAATGTTAGATATTGGGGTGGATAATTCGGAGTTTCAGATTTCTCATATTCAGTACGCAAACGATGCCCTTTTGTTATGCAAGGCGGAAGATTTCTATGTGGAAAATCTTCACTTTATTATAGTTAGCTTCAAGGTGGTTTCGGGATTGAAGGTTAATATTTCCAAAAGCGAGATGTTAGGGGTTGGTATCTCGAAAGAAAAGGTTAAGGAGTTTGCGAAGGTCCTTGGCTGTGCGGAAGCCTCATTTCCGTCAACATACTTGGGTCTCCCGCTTTGTATAGGGAAACCAGCGAAACACATGTGGGACACAATAATAGAAAGATGTGAAAGAAAGATGTCAAAGTAGAAATCTAAGTGCTTATCATTGGGGGGGAGATTGATCATGATCAAAGCCTCTTTGTCAAATCTACCGGTCTATTTTGTCTCTTTTCAAATGTCCAAAATTAATTATTAATGCCTTGGAGAGACGTAGAAGGGTGTTTCTTTGGGAAGGGGCAGGAGAGAAGCACAAATTCCATCTTTTGAAATGGGAAGAAGTTTGTAAACCGACAAATCATGGAGGAGCAGGTATTTTGAAAATAGAAGAAATGAATTTGGCGCTTCTAGGAAAATGGGTGTGGAGGTTGGGGTCGGAGTGTGAGGCTAGATGGAGGGTAGTGGTTGCAAGAAAATATGGGGTAGAGGAAGGGGGTTGGTAGACTAAAGCTTCTTCTCCTTATCGGTCCTCCTATTTATGGAAATCGGTGGCGTCTCTTAAAGACAGAGTTTGGGAGGGCATAGGTTTTCAGTTGGGGGATGGCGGGAGAGTTAGATTTCGGGAAAACAGGTGGATAGGGGATATGAGTTTGGGGGAGAGATTCCCTTTATTGGTAGGGTTAACAGTGGAAGGGGGTATTAAGGTGAGTAGGTGTTATTCCGCTTTGGGGGAACAGGTGGTATGGACTCCTCCTTTTAGAAGAAATTTACGGGAAGAGGAATTCGAAGAGTTCATTCGGTTGCTAAAGTTGCTTATTTCCACTTCCCCAGTGCTTTCCGAGATGGATTCCATGAGATGGTTTAAGGCGAAGTCAGGTTCATTTTCAGTGAGATCTTGCTATCAAATGTTGATCGCAATTAATGAAGATGGAGGGACTAGTCCGATGGCCTTCCTGTGGCATTATGGTGCTCCTTCGAAGGTGGCGGCTTTTGCGTGGTTGGTAGGGAAGAACAAAGTGTTAACGGTTGACAATCTTTGTAAGAGGAAGATGATCCTTCCAAATGTTTGTTTGATGTGTTTTAAAAACGCGGAATCAGTGGATCATCTGTTTATTCATTGTGCTTTTGCGTCGGAGGTGTGTGGTTTCTTTCTTCAGTCTGTTGGGGTCTTATGGGTGTTTCCGAATTCTATTGAAGAATTTATACTCGCATGGCATGTTGGAGGGGTAGGAAAGTTAGGGGAAAAGGTTTGCAAATTAAGCTTGCTAGTGATTCTTTGGGCCTTATGGTGGGAAAGGAATGAACGATGTTTTAATAGCAAGAGGCGTAGGGCAGGGTATGTATTTAGATTGGCCATACAAAATGTAAAGGATTGGTCGGAAGGGTAATGGAGGGTTTTTCTGTTAGTGACCATGGTGGTCTTGGATGGGTGTTTCTGTATAGCTTTGTCTATTTGTATTTTTGTATATTCTAGGCTTTGGCCTTCTTTTAATGAAATTTCACCAATGTTATAAAAAATAAAAAAAATAAAAAAAGTAAATACAAGCTGCAACCTCAGGAAAAGAAAGCAAAAAAAAAAAAAAAAAACACTATTGGGCAACAAGAACAAGGAGTTCCAATTGGAACGATGTATGTGGAAGAGAACCCTTTAAATTTCGGATTATAAATGACCCAGCCAGCCAGTCCAACACAAGCAAAAGAATCTTCCTTCGCGACAGGCTTTCCTTTTACTTTTCATATTACCCATATTTATTTATTTATAATAAAATTATTTTCAAAACCTTATGCAATTCCCATATCAATCCTTGCTGCACCGCACTCATACCCTGAGATAGTAATTTAGAGGATTGTTGTACTCGACGCCTGTACAAATATCTAGGTAATGTAGCTAGTATCAATACAAGGTCACTTTTGATGCGAAGCATTGAACATATACAAGTATTCTCGTACCATTGGGCTAAACTATCCTTATCATATCACTCTAAATTAGACTCCTAAAAACTTTTCAGACTTCTATGGTTGTTGATTTCAGCCCATTGAAACAGGGTGGAAATGAGAAATCCTCTCAGGAATGCCACTCCATCTTTCCATCTTATTCTCCCTCCAAGGCTTCCCATTTCACACCCATTGAATGTGGGTAGTTTAATTGATGGCAACATTTTTTGCAATTCACTGCACCCTGGACCAGATAGCTAAGAGGAAGCGGGAACAACTATCCCTGCAATTGGTGGAATGGTGGAATTAATTTCTTAAAGAAATATCACAAGACTGGGATCTCATCTGCACTCCCTCCGTCCCTGCCTCAGGTGCTTAAAAATTTTCCTTTGGTGGAATGAATATAGAATCTATGAGATCATATCCACACCTTTAGTAAATTTACTTCAAGGTGATGCTCTTCAACTGAATATAGAACAATGTTCCAAATAAAAAAAAAATAAAAAAAATCAACTGAATATAGAATCTATGAGATCATATCCACAGCTTTAGAGATCATACGCATGAAGGGGGAATGCAGAGCCCATACCTGTTTGCTGGAATCTTATTTGGAAGAATAAGATAGCGAAGCCCATTCTTCAGTTGTCCTCGATGCAGCTTTGGATGAGATGGAAGTTCAGAATTTAAAAAACCTTCTAGGTCTGCAGTTTCTATTTCAGGATCCCATAAACCCAAACCTTGTTTCTCTAGGGTGGCATCTGGCCAGGTTGTACTCGCTACATGCGGCTCATCTGGACCAACAGTTGCATATGGAATATGGGCCGGTTTTACCTAAAAAAAGAAACATTCAAACGGCAGTCAATCTAATATGACCATAGTGCTTGAATAATTCTGAAAAGTAATAAGTATCATCAAGAGAATATGGTCATTCGAAACTGAACAGGAATATCATAGGTCTCCACCCATTTGAACGTCTCAAAAACGTATGTTAGCAGAGCATAGCTCAGAATTATAGAAAAGGGCACCATAATGTAACCTTTAAAAAAATTGGTAAAACAGAGATAGCAAAGCCAACAAATAAACATATAAGGGGGATGCCTATGGGAAACAAATAATATTTATGAGAAACAATTAATAAGTGAATAGGAAAGCATTTAGATGAGCTATTGACGGATTTGCACTTCATCTAAATTGTGAGCAAGCCAGTACTGTTTCTGAACAACTTTACTGGGATGCAGTGAAAATTTTTGTGAGGTGTGTGTCAAAGACCAACACTTGCCCCTTTGGCTTTTTTTTTTTTTAAGGGTTATGAATAATTTTATTAAAAAACAGCCTGACAGACAATCAGGGCAAAGAATACGATAAAAAGGAAATCACAAAAGCAAAATAGCACAAGCTATATTCATGTTAACTTGACGAAGCGATGTAGCCCATTCAGATGCATCCCTTTTTGCCTTCCACAATACTTGCTCCTAGGGATTAGCCTTGCTATCGAAACAATGGCAATTCCGTTCAACCCAGAAATTCCAAAGGTGGCCTGAAGGATTAGTCTCCATAGAGTTAAACTATCTCTCGATAGGAGAAAGCCACGCCATGCCCTAAGAAATTGTGGAACTAACTTCGGCATTACCCATTTCACCTCAAAAATACTCAAAATGTGGATCCAAAGCTGAGTTGCGAAGGGGCAGTGAATTAGAAGGTGATCAACTAACTCCGCATCACTCATACAAAAAAGGCAGATATTCAGAAGAGACATTCCCCTCTTTTGATACTCTTGAAATTTAAAAATCGTGCTTACGATATTTTTTGTCTTTAATTACCTTTGATTCATCCCGATGTCTATTAAAAAAAATTGAGATATTACATTTCACCCACCTTAAACAAATTTTCGTCCTCAAAAGTTGGTTCTACAAACTTTCCCTAGGATCGAGCCTAACATACTTCCACTAAGTACTCTGATTCTTCGATGGTTCTGCAGTTGGCTACGGATCATTAAAGCATAATCAATCAATAAACCTTCTTATTATCAATTAGACTTCTTGGGCAAATTCTATTTCTCTTATGCGGTACTCTACAACGGAAAATACTATTCAAAAGGCAAGGTAGAAGGACTAAGGCTTAGAAGAACTATAATTTAATCAACGAAGTCTTTAACCACTCTTCGGCCATCTTAATCTTCAAATAATATCACCACGATCCTTAACTAAATCTTAGATCCTTAGAATTGAGTTAGGTCTCAGTTTTTAATAGGGGTACCACTCTCAAGGTTTCTTATTAAGTCAAGGGTAACAACCTACCAGGGAGTTCTCTCTCTAATCCTATGCTCAGACCCGAAGATTCTCCTATAGTCAAGTGATTTAGAAGGATATTTAGGGACAGATAATTATGAAGGATGCTAGTCTGATATTTGGGATAACTGATCATGAAATTCATAAGAGTAGATTTGGATTCGATTGCATATGTCTACGATCGATTAGATGTATGGGTGGGACATTGATTAAATAATGAGATGAGTGGTCGAATCAAAATGGAACACGAGTAGATGATTAAACGGCTAGATGTGATTGACAATCCCTAAATGGCTAAAGATACAATGAGAAGTTTAACAGATAAATGATGTTGAGGATACCATAATCTAGCTCTCGTTAGATTCTAAGTGACTCCATCTCTATGCTCTAATAGTTTAAGTAGATTCGGGTCAAATACTTAGATCTTCTACTCGAATTTGAGCATTGAGTTCATTAGTATCAATTCAGAATTCCGAGTGTCGACCGTTAGGATTTGTACTTGGATCCAATCGCTTACACATTGCATAAGGTACCGTTCCGCTATTCCATGTAGCCGATTTATTTTAATATTGTGGGGACCATTATATATACTCTCAAGACACATCCAAAGAAAAAATTAACAACCGATCTCCCAAAACAAGTAATAGAAACCAATCAATAACAAAACGCCAAAACCTATGAGGTCCTATCTACTTTCATCACCAAACGTGCCAAAGACCTAAGTAGGGGTTGGTAGTAGCAACCTATAGTTACAATAATCCACCTAAAATAACGGAGTGCGGCCTGAAAATTGTAAGAGACACATGAATGGGCATCAAGGAAACACTTCTAAGAGCGCAAGTATGCAAAACTAAGCCTAAAAAGGGGGTTCAAAGGATTACCAAGCTATAGGACTAGGACAGCCTAAAATCTTGAACTTAGGACCTGTTAGAGTCCCTTAATATACATTGATACCCATCCTCTAACAGCTCGAGCTTTCAGAGCAACTGGTTGCTTGACATGGTATCAAAGTGAAAGGTCTTGTGTTCAAATCCCAGGAGTAGCAAATATGCCACCAGTAATATATTCTCCCACGGGGGGCCGTTTATGGTTTGAGTTATGTGTCCCTCCACCCTTGCCCAATATGTTCCCATGCAAAGTTCCACCCCGCACGTGTGGGGGAGTGTTAGAGTCCCTTGATATACATTGATACGCCATCCTCTAACAGCTCGAGCTTTTAGAGCAACTGGTTGCTCAACAAGACCAACAAGCACTCTTGGAATTTTATCTCCTAATTCTAATATACGATGCCGCTGAAACTTAAAACATGGATCACTGATCAGATGTGTAACATGCCTAAATTTTTACGGACCAAAATTCACAAGATAAACTAGGTTTCTACCCTCCTTAAGGTTGAAAAATGTTGCAGGTCGGCACAATTTTATGTAAAAATTTAGTCGCTATCGGAATTTTATTAACTTTTCTACCCGTCCAATCGATCTAAAATTTGTAGGGGTGTTAAGGGACAGGTCAAGGGTATATAGAAGAAATTTTAAAAAATTTCTCATTCTGATTGTGAACTTTATAATAGCATCTCTACAGATAGGTCTGAAAATTTGTTATACGATGGAAAAATCAAGGAAAATTGGGGAACAAGGATTTTGGGTAGAGATATACCATTCTACTCAACAAGAATGCTAACCTAATCATGGGGAATACATGAGAGCCCCAAAGTAAAAAATTTAAGATGGGAATTCTCTTCCCAATACCCTAGAATCAGGTTACTACGTTCAACGGCTACCTTAAAGTTTTTAAGAAGAAACCTAAATGTGGGTCTCTATGTTCAAGCATTACACACAATAAATTTTAAGGACGCACCTAGGAATATTTGTAACTAGTTCAGGGACCTACACCCTAAGGTGAGTTCATTATACAATAGTTGGGCTTCATGCCCCAAGGTCCCGTATTTAGCTCTAATACCACCTGTAATAGCCTGACATTTCGATTCTCGTGGATAACTATTAACTTGAATATGCTAAGGACATAATCCCCACATATTTCATTCATTCACATATGGTTTGCATTCTCATGGCATCCATAGCATAAATGACGGAAACTAAGTTTTTATTCCATATGATTTCTAGTCTAGGTTCTCAATCATAAAGTTCTTATACCAAATAATAAAGTTCAAGTGTTTGTCCTCTCATGGAAGGCTTATTACACCTTTAAACAAAAATCAAACTAAACCTAGAACATAAAGCAATGAAATAGAAATCTCTTAAGCCAAAGTGGCATCATCATCCGTCATTTACTGCTACGAACCCTCGTATTCTTTACCTTAAAGCTCGGGCTCTTCTAATGGATGGTGACCTACGTCAACTGGGTTAGTGTTTTAAAACACCGTCTCAAGAGGGAGTGAGTTGCTCGCGATCAACTCAGTGAGGGCATTCCCACCAGGATTATCACAACAATAGCATAATCATCTCATAAATAAATCAAAGCAAAACATCCATTATAACTTTTGATTAATGCAATGCATGATATGCATGCTCTGGTGAAGGGACCCCCGACTAGGTGACGGACAGTCACTACCATTACAACCTCACACTAGTCACTAGTCAGCAAAGGATGTTAAGGTGGCCACTACCACTACAGCCTTCACACTAAGGAAACCCAACTAATGGACGGCGGTCACTACCATTACAACCTCCATTAAATAGCGTACTCTGGGCGGCGGTCACTACCATTACAATCTTCATTGTAACGCCCGAGAGGTAAATAAGTGAATACATGAATTTGTTCCATCCTTTAATTAATAAGTTTAACATCCAGCCGATTTAACAATGCCCCCACTACAGGTCACCACCTCAACCCATATCATGATTCACAACACCATCTAGTCTAAACGTCCAACCATGACGGTCAATCATGGGGGGACATACATATCCTAGCCATGAGGCTACACATGGCTTAATCTTCACATTCAACCATACGTAGATCCTTCACAATTCATAATCCAACCAATGGATCCCTCATAATCAATTATAACCCATTTATAACACATACACATGGTTATCTCACAATGATACATCAACATAACCCAAATGGGTCCCACACTTTTCATCACAATATCAACACATGGGAAGAGGGGTTTCCTTATGAGGTGGCATTCAAATAACATAGGTCCATTATCACACATCGCATGGGCGTGCCATGCTCATCATCAATCTAAATACATCATGGAACATCCATAGCTTTACATATATTCATCATAAATATGATATTGTTCACAAATTCATGGTTATCTCATCATACACATGATATTCACATAATATATATATATATATATATATATATATATATATATATATATATATATATATATATATATATATATATATATATATATATATATCCAACAACATATCACCATGAATTCCTCATATTAATCATCATAAAATCATCCATAAACATCACCATAATTAGGCTAAATCAAACCACATCATATTGGGTTTATGTGGGCCGACTTAGTGGGTGCACCTTGTAGAATCGGCGGGTTGGCTCGTCTCCACGAATTAACTCATTGATCTACATGAATCTATAAATTCCCACCACGTGGAACACCAATCTACGGTCCATTAGTGCACACGCCCAACCTAGGTGGGGTATCCATCATCAATTCATCATAGTTTAGGCACCTTAAGTCATGTAGTTAGGTTTTATGCCCCATCATGGTTCATCACATCATCATCCATCATTCAAGCATGAAATCACATCAAATTTACAGCCATGAATTTCAATTAAACAGAAAATAAACAAAGAGAAATAAGAAATTCACAAACAACAACATCAAAACCTAGATTTGAGAGAAAACTAGTCATAAATTGTGTATAAGTCTAATGGGACTCCTCACCTTAGCCTTAGATGTAAACCTAGGTCGAATTCAATGATAGAGATGCCTACATGAACCATGGCTTCACACACGAGCAATGAAGGAATGGGAGACGTCCATACGTGTGGAAGGAAGAAGGAAGAAGAAGAATAGGTGGCGTCCTCTCTCTCTCTCTCTCTCTCTCTCTCTCTCTCTCTAGGCGTGTGGGGCTGGAATAGAGGGGCTGGACGTGTGGTTTTATGAAAGAATGGGGAGAGGGAGCATGCGCACCCTCTTATTAAGAGAGGTGGGCATACACTCCTCTCACTCTTATGCGGATACCTTCAAAAGGGCCTAAGGGTTGGTATTTAGTAAATTCTAATTCGTTCATCATGTTGGGTACGAATAATAGTATCGAGATATATGATTTTCTTGGTAATTCAGAATCTAGATTGGTCGATCTTGAAAAATGGCCTAACGGGTGCTAAAATGGACTTAAACTCAATTAACGGTCCACATTTGATGATCATGGCTCAAAATTGAAGAAAATGCATAGTCATGATAGGCAAACGATTGGACAAAGTTTAGTGGTTGATTGATTGTTGGAAAGGTCAAGATCTGAAATTCCATTTGTCGCGGATAAAGGAAGGGTCTGACTTTAGGGTTCGACAGTGTAGGATCATAGATCGGAGCCCAAATTTTGTATATCCTCGTAGTCATATGAAGCCCAGGTACGGTCCAAATTTGAGTTGTGATTGATGGTGGGAACATAGTTAACTTGGGGACCAAGTAATTTGATATCAAGTTAAGGTGAATTTAGGAATTATTTTATTAATCGTGCAATAATTAATCCATAGATGAGTAATTCTTTGAATTTAGCGAAGATCTTGGATCGAAGATCTTTGGGATCGAAGATGTTCACTAGATGGGGAACGAGTGACTATGGGTAATAGTCAAGTTTTCTCTCATGTTGGCCACCAAAATCAAGGTTTAGAGGGGGTTGATTTGCTAATTTGGTCACTTCTATAATGATCTGAGCGTGTATGGTTCATTTATGATAGATAGGCATGAGATAAAATTTCAAGTCAAACGGATCATGAGAACCATGTGATCTAAAAACTAAGGGTCTAGATTGGTGGCGTTTTTGTAATTATTTTTTATCTAAGAGTTTTGAGAAATCTAAGGGTTCTACATGGTTCTAGGCATGTTTCTAAGCAATTCTTATAAAAGAACACATATCTAACTCATCACCAATCATAAGTTATTCACAAATCAAGTTAAAATCCTCATTAATTAAGGGAAACACACATAACTACTAATATGATAAACTTAAGCTAGTAACCAAAAATCTGGGGCGTTACACCTTAGCTTTTCAAGTTTATCTAATACTGACCTCGGGCACCTATAGAGAGACATAAAGTACACCAGTAAATTTGAGAGAGCCACTTTTATGAGGATGATGCGTCTGGCTAGCGATAAGTGCCTCCCTTTCCATCTAGATAACTTCCATTGAAATCTCTCTATCACCTCGTTCCACAAATGCTTTGGAGGTTTCCCCAAGCATAACAGGAAGACCCAAGTAGGATAAGGGGAAGGAACCAGTTTGAAACCCAAATATTCAAGCAAAACTTGCAAGTACTTTTTTGGTTAAACCGATTCCTAGCATCTCGCTCTTACCCAAGGTGTCCCGTATCGGTTACGTATCGGTCGTACCGGCCGATACGTTCCGGATACGGCCGTGACCGTTACGCGATACGGGGTCCAAAACGGGGACCCTGAATATTTGGCCCGTAACGGACTGTTACAAGGCCGTAACGGCCGTTACGGCCCCCGTAACGGTAAAAAAACGGTAACCTTTTTTTTTTTTTTTTAATAAATACTTGCTGTTTTGTAATTTCTTCACACTTTTCTTCCCCCATTTCTTTTCTAATCTGTTCTTCTGCTAAAAACGACCACAATTAGTCTATTTTGGAGAATTAAAATGACCAATTTCTACGATTTGGATGAATCGAAGCTCCGTGGGCCATTTTTCGAAGAAATCCGAAAATAGGTATTTATACATTTTTCTTCCTCTAATCACTTTTTTTCCACCTTGATATGATGTTGTAGCCATTGTAAAATGTTAAAATGTGTATTTCAAGATTATGCAACTGATTTTTATATTTTTTTTATATTTTTTTAATTTCCATTTATTTTCGGATTAATATTAAAAATTAGTAAAAATCATGTTTTTTTTTTCTGGTTTAATGGTTGGATAACATGTGTTACTTATAGTAGGACACAATCATGTGCATTTTACAGATTATGCACATGATTTGCTATTTTTTTTGTATTTTTTTTAATTTCGGAATAATTTCGGAATAATTTTAAAAATTAGGGAAAATCATTTTTTTTAAAAAAAATTCTGGTTTAAAGGTTGGATAATATATGTTACTTATAATAGAATATAAGCATGTGCATTTTACAGATTATGCACATGGTTTGTTATTTTTTTGGTATTTTTTTAATTTCGGAATAATTTTAAAATTTAGGGAAAATTAATATTTTCAAAAAAAAATTCTGATTTAAAGGTTGGATGACATGTGTTACTTATAATAGAACATAATCATGTGCATTTTACAGATTATGCACATGGTTTGCTATTTTTTTGTATTTTTTTAATTTCAGAATAATTTTAAAAATTAGGGAAAATCATTTTTTTCAAAAAAAAATTCTGGTTTAAAGGTTGGATAACATGTGTTACTCATAGTAGAACACAATCATGAGCATTTTACAGATTATGCACATAATTTGCTATTTTTTGTATTTTTTTTAATTTTGGAATAATTTTAAAAATTAGGGAAAATCATTTTTATCAAAAAAAATTTGGTTTAAAGGTTGGATAATATGTGTTACTTATAATAGAATGTTGTCATGTGCATTTTACAGATTATGCACATGGTTTGTTATTTTTTTGGTATTTTTTTAATTTCGAAATAATTTTAAAAATTAGGGAAAATCATCTTTTTCAAAAAAAAATTTTGGTTTAAAGGTTGGATAACATGTGTTACTTATAATAGAACATAATCATGTGCATTTTACAGATTATGCATATGGTTTGTTATTTTTTTTGTATTTTTTTAATTTCGGAATAATTTTAAAAATTAGAGAAAATCATTTTTTTTCAAAAACATGGAGAATCATATTTACAGATTAATGAGTAATGACTAATGTATGTTTATATTTTTATTTTTTCAACAGGTTTTGCCGTTTTGGAGCTTCGTAGTTGTACTTTGTAGGCTGTAGCCCGTAGGGTTTAGTATTTGAATTTAGTAGTTAGTACTTGATTTCATTATCTGTATTTAAAATTTACAATTACATTTATAAGTTTTAAAATCTAAGTATTTCACTCTTAGACTCAGTATCTAAGTGACATAGCCACATCACATAAGCCATCTCTAATTAAAAAATGTCTGGAACTGGAAGTGGAACTGCAAATGAGGATATTGGATGGGAACATTGTCAGAGGGTAGGTGGTGGAAGGCACCAAATAAAATGCAACTATTGTGATAAAGTAATAAATGATGGAATTACGCGACTTAAACAACATTTGGCAAATCGAAAGGGTCAAGTTGCAGGATGCACCAAAGTTCCCAAAGAGATAATGATACTGATGCAAGCCAATTTAGATGAGTCAAGGGGAAACGAGCTGCTGTGCAGAAAAAGAAAGATGATATCCTTGATGCGGCCCGACAAGAGGTGTTTGGTCCAGAATATAAGGGCGTTCGTGACGAAGACATCATTGATTCTGGGGAAGATTCTGATCGAGAAATGACTATAGCTAGGAGAGAAAGCATGCGCTATGCTCGTGAAGAGGAAGAACGTCGACGCACGTTTGGTTCAAGTGTGAGTGGGAGTGGGAGTGGCCAGGGGAGTACAACTGCAGCCCCAACGGGAAGTACAGCTGGGGTTGGAGGGGGTATGTTTGGTGGATTAAGGCGTATGTTTAGCAGCCGGCGGGGCACATCTTCACATGTAGCTCGTCATCCTATAGATGTAGATGTGGAAGAAGAAGATGTGCATAGGAGACCCTCTGTTGATCCGATCCTCTTTAGGAAAGAATCTAATAAACAAAAGAAGATAAAACAAATGTGGAGTAGAACTTCTGTTGAGAAACTGGGTAGGGCAGCAGCAAAGTTATTTATACATGCCAACATACCCCCTAATGCGGCAAACTCTCCATATTGGCAGGTGGTAATTGATGCAGCAGCAGAAGCAGGTGAAGGAATTAAAGCTCCCACAGCTAAGGAGGTTAGGGGAAAATGGACAGACGCAGAGTACGCAGATACAAAGGCATACGTAAATACCTTTAAACTCATATGGCAGGCCAGAGGATGCACGATCATGTGTGATGGTTGAACTGGCCCAACAAGACGCAGCATGATCAACTTCATGGTGTATTGCCACTTGGGAACAGTGTACCACAAGTCAATTGATGCCTCGGATGAAAAAAAAAATGCTAAATATATTTTTAGCTTGATGGATAAAGTAGTGGATGAGATTGGGGAGGAGAATGTGATGCAGATTGTGACAGATAATGAAGCAACATATAAGTCTGCAGGAAATTTGTTGATGCTAAAGAGAACACATATATTTTGGTCACCGTGTACTGCACATTGTATTGATCTTATATTGGAAGATATTGGAAAGAGAAAGAATGTCAAAGAAATGGTTGAAAAAGCAAAAGAAGTGACAACATTTATTTACAACCATAATCACCTAGTTGCAATAATGAGGAAGTTCACGAAGGGACGAGAGTTGCTTAGGCCAGCGGCGACTAGATTTGCAACAAACTTTATAGCTTTAGAGAGTGTATCAGCATAGGGGAGAGTTGAGTGAAATGTTTGCTTCCCAACAATGGCTCAACACAAAATATGGGAAGAAGACATCAGGGACGCCGGTTGATGTTGTAAACACCATAAGAGACAACAAATATTGGAAGAGGGTAAAAAAAATTTAAAGGTGATGGAACCACTGATGAGGGTACTTCGTCTTGTTGAAACCGATGAAGCACCTACGATGGGCTTCCTCTACGACGCCATGGATAAAGCGAAGTTGGCAATTCAACGTAATTGTTCAAGCTGGCAATCTTACTGGAATTTGATCGACAAAAGATGGACAAAGCAGCTCCACCACGATATTCATGCAGCAGGTTATTACCTAAATCCTAGGTATAGATATGCCCAATCATTTGTTATGGATGATGAGATTCGTATTGGATTAAAGAACGTGATAAAGAGATTAGAGCTTGACTTAGATGTACAAATAAAGGCTTTGAATGAATTGGATATATTTGGAACTAGCCAGGGTAGCTTTGGAGATACTCTTGCACAACATGCAGTACTTTAGTTGCACCCCGCCGACTGGTGGATAAATTTCGGAGAGGACACCGGCTCTCCAAAAAATTGCAGTAAGGATTTTGAGCCAAACAACGTCTTCCTCTAGTTGCGAAAGAAATTGGAGTTGTTTTGCACTTATTCATATGAAGAATAGAAATAGAATTCAGACTAGGACGTTAGATAGACTTGTCTTTATGCATTACAACATGAGGCTAAGAATGCGCATGCATTCAAGGAGGCCTACCACCAATAATGCCGGTGATGTGGATTATTGTCCAATAAACTTGGACAATATTTATGATGAGGATGACCCACTTCTACCTTGGTTGAAGTAAGGGAAAAAGAAATAGAAGATGATAGTGAAGAAATAGAAGTTGAAGACCCAGAAATACGCAAGGTACAGCAAGAGAGTCGTGCATTTGTGTTAGACCCAGAAAGGGGGGCGGATTTCATGCAAACTCAGCAGAAGAGTGCGAGCTCTAGCAATACTGAAACAGATGATGATGATGATGATGATGATGATGATGCACCTAATGCTGGTCCCACTTCTGGCATTGCTCAACCCACCGAGGCTACTGATACCATACAGCCGTCTACGGATCGCGAGGCTGATGAACTTCGACGAAGCAGGCGGGGCCGAGGGGGTCGAACTTATGAGTGTACTGAGTCACGATACAGCCAGCAAGAGCCTGGCTCCAGTAGTGCACCTGCAGGTCCTGCACCTGCACCGCAATCTACACCGACAGATCTGGAACATCAGCATGCGTATGGCTATGATCCGAGGAATTATGGGTATTCTTACAGCCAATGGGATTATAGGGAACCTGTTCCGCCACTTTCATGTTGGAGTAGTCCTCCTGACACTGTTCCACATCTACCATATGAACCAAATCCAAGTTATTCATCTCAATCTCAACAGCCTGGCCCTGAATACGAGTACCAGTATGGGCACGGCTATTCGACGGGCACTAGTAGATATCCTCACTCAGGGTCAGAATCTTTGCCTAATCAGGATCAGTCATCATCAGGTTTCCTTGACCTGGTCGTTCCCTCTGGCACTGAATATTATGGATATGCAACAACAAGACCGCAACAACCCGATGATGATGACGACGACGACGACGACGACGACGTGGAGGTTGAGCAACCACAACAAAGCAGGTTTTCATTTTGGTGGCGAGTTCCGGTTTGGTGAGTCTTTTCCATTACCCACATGGTCATACATTCACCAAAAAAACACACACTTTACATTGTTGAACTTGTGTTTAAAATAACTCCCCTGACAAGTGACAACCAGTCAAGTAATCTTTAATCAACATGCTTGCAGGGGAGTATATCAGGTATTACTAATTTTTTTTTCTACTTTAGAATATTCAATTGGCAGGACAAGAGTCGATCATAGATTCAAGATAAGAGAAGTCTTAATACATTATTTTTTGCAAGTCCTCACTCCTCAGTCCTCACTCCTCAGGTATGTAAATAAATTGTAAATAATATAAAGTAAATTATAAAAAATAATAGTACATGTGAAAATTGAAATACTTTGATGTTACATTTATTCTAATATACATATTATTGGTATTAGACAGTTAGAAATTTGAATTTATAAGTTCTGCAGTTAATTCCAGGTTATTAGCTTCATAAATTCACCAGACAGCCCGATACAGCTTTTTCACCAAAGAGTAGACCGCTTCACCACCATAAACATATTCAAAATTATAAATGAATGCATATTTGGGATGTTTGGAATTTTCTAGATTTAATCCATATTTTTTTAAAATTTTTTGGCAAAAAAAAAAAAAGTGGACCATTACGGGGGGCGTATCGGCCGATACGGCCCGTATCCGTATCGGAAACGGTGGGCACCGTTACGCCCACCGAAACCGATACGGGACACCTTGCTCTTACCCGAATTAATTTTCAGCCCGAAAACCTCTTCAAAGCACCCCAGAATTTTCCGAAGATTATCTATCTTATCCGACTCCGCATTGCAAAACAACAAGGTGTTGTCCACAAACTGCAAGTGGGATATAACGAGACTAGCACTTGAGGACCTAAAACTTGAAATCAGGCCCACCTGTTGGCCTTTAGCTAGTATACAGCTTAGCACCTCTGCAACTACTAAAAACAAGAAGGGAGAGGAGAGTGGGTCTCCTTGCCTGAGTCCCCTCGAAGCCCTGAAGAAACCTTTTGGGGATTTGTTAACCACAACTGAAGAAGAGGTGGATGACACACATTCCATCATCTCCTTTGGCTTTATCAACTGTAATTCAAAATCTCAGGAGAATGTCAAAGTCAACCAGGCTCAAGATGCAGATGGAATAACCCATGATGAGAGTTCATACCATGACCAAAGTATCCCCAATCAACTAGCCCAGTATTATCCAGGACAGAAATTTCACACCTAGTTCAAGATGAATTTATCTATGAGACTTATAATATAGCATGGACATTCACGATCTGATGGTCAGCTATTGTAAGAGAATAAGCAGAAAGATGCCACTTTTAAAGTTCTATAAAACATTTGTATTCCTATCAAGGTTTAAAGTATTGTCCGGCACGTATTGCCCAATACAAAACCAGTATCAAGGTTTAAAGTATCGCCCATAGACAGCACAGATGTATGTGCCCGATAAGGAACAAAAATGGAGTACTGAGGACCAATACAACCACATATCAATGGCGAACGATACGATACACTAAAACCTATTTTTAAACCTTGATTTGTATTCCATACTATACATAAGAGGTTGTTTGAATGTAAATTTAACTTAGTGACATGGAACTCTAGCGTTCTCGGGTTTGGATGCATGGAAATTGAAGTTAGTTCCATAGAACCCTAGCGTTCTTCTATTTGGATGCCCTGGTTCACTTAAGAACTCTAGGTTCCATGGAACTCATTTCCACAAAAAAACATGCATAAATGAGTTCTTTTGAAAAGGCAAAGATGTTTATTCCATGTAACTCTCTTCCATAGAACTCTCATTCATGTTCAAGTTCCATGCATCCAAACGACTGCAAATGGAACCTAACAGGAGAATCTGGTAGAAAATTGTATTTGTATCCTTGGCTAAGATGAGCTTCTTATGACCAATGTATTTATACACACATCCTTGCATTAGATATCAATGGTGCATGAATTCATAAGCATAATGAGATTGTAGAATACATTGTGACAAATATCATCAAGATTTTAAAAATATTGCGATATGCAGAAAATTGATCAAACGATATTACCACACTAATATCACAAGAATTTCAAAATCTCAACAGTTTCAAACTTTTCAATCTATCACGAAGTTATCACAATTTTAATGCAAAAAATATTGAAAAGTTAAAATAATTCATTTTATTCCTATATATTTAAGATTCAAAAACTATTTATTATGACCAAATATTTTAATATTTTATTTTCAATGAAATTTTTCCAATAACATTGCAAGAAAAACATCAAGTCTGAAAATCTCCTGAGAATCTTCCCGGGCCGAGAAATTGTCGAGAATAAAATTGGGCACCATGGTAGCACACGTTTTTTTTTTTTTTTTTTTTTTTTTTTTTTGGGCGGGGGAGGGGGGGGGGGGGGGGGAGGATGATTGTGGCATGCAGAAATAAAAGCATCACTTGTGATAGTAAGGCTTAAAGCCAGGAGAAAGATATGTTTAAAGCAACAGCCAACAAGGTTTAAAACCACTACACCGCAAGCAACATCTTCTTCTCAATAGCGGAGACGCGGTGGATTGATATGTTTAAAGCGGTGAGTAACAGTTAACTAAAATGGTAAAGTAAATCATATGCAAGATCTAAAAGTGAATGGAATTCTTTGCTGAAACAATATAGATGGAACTGAGAATGGTGTCCTTACAGAGTTTTTGTGAAATGAACACTTTCCCAAAGGAAAAGTTGATTTGTCAAGTAAGACCCTTGGTGCTGATTTTTTTACGTAATGCCTGCGTCTACTGTGATTCCGGAAGCAAGAAACACGATGATGCTGTTCTGATAAAGGTGCCTTAGCCTGAGTAACTGATTGATCAAGCATGGGAATATATTTTTTCCATGTAATATTCTTGTGAGCTCGCAAGCTTCCTCTTCCCCCTTCATGCTGCTGCCTTCATCCACAACATGCAAAGAGTTATGGTGGTGGCTTTAGTCGTGCTGTCAGCATATTGATTTCCCCTATAGAGAGATATAAGGGGTTGTTTGGATTCAAGCAAAGTTCTGCCGGGACAAGCTGTCCGGACGTGGTTTGTTGAATTTGGACAGGAACCTAGGAAAATAAGGATTGCTAGTCCCTACTCCCTAGTATATGGCCATTAGCAAGGATAGTCCCTACTCCCTAGTATATGGCCATTAGCAAGGATTGCTTGTCTTTGCAAAAGGATGGAATTACTTGTCCCTTTTGGTGAATAGTTTCTTCCATGCACGCACATACATCACATGTGCCAAGTGTGACACCTGTGCAACCATCCAACTAAAAGCATCCCATATGTGCACATGTGCCACCATCCATCTTCATGTGCCCAACATGTGGCACATGTGTTAATGTGCACATGCACTATAAAATTATAAATACTCCATATGCCAGCATCAACATTAAGTTCCCCACATGTGCCATATTCTGTCCTTACACCATTTTCCTGAGTGTTTGACAAACAACGAACAGAATAACTAGTCCCCATAGCATGACTTGGATAGCCTGTTCCCACACTAGTCCCGAGAGCCTATGCAGACACAACTTTGCTTGAATCTAACAGCCCTTAAAAGTGTATAAGGATGTCTATATCCGCATGGTTCTAGTGAATACCAACTCAAGCATGGTGTATAATATTAAGGATTCAAAATAGAAGAAAACCTGAATGCAAAATCATCCAAATATAATAGAACAAATATTGCACACAGATGGCTCCCTTTGGAAGTTGATTTAGATTTTGAAAAATAATGAGCACAAATATGGAAGTTGTAACTGATTGGGAAATATCCAAATATAGATATCAAATCGGTTGGGAATTGGTATTGTTGCAATTGCTTTTGTTTCAACAGATTGGAAAACATCCAAATATAGATCTCAAATCACTTGGGAATTGGCATTGTTGCTATTGCTTTTGTTTCAACAGAATGGGAAATATCCAAATATAGATATCAAATCACTTGGTAATCGGTAGTGTTGCAATTGCTTTTGTTTCAACACAACTTAAAATGGAAAGAATCAGAATCTGGGATAAACCAAATTCACTTCATTGCAACTTGATAATTCCAGTCAAAGTGTCGAGCTCCATTGTACATCCAAACGTGTATCAACACAGTTCCATGGAAATTAATCAAGCAATTCAGTGAAGTAGTAAAAAACCCAGAAGTCAACAATTAAATGGATGAATTCAAAGATAACAGATTGCTTCTATATGCAACAAAATGAATAAAGTTTCATACGAATTTTTACAAACGTGATAGGAATTCCATAAAAAAAAAAAAAAAAAAAAAAAAAAAAAAAAGGATTGAAGTAGAAATAAAAGGCTAAATACAAAGAATATATAAAAAAAAAAAAAACTAAAATTCAGTGAGAAGAGCTTACATGTACCTACATCTCAATGGAATCGTGTATGCGACATACGAATTGTTGAAACTTAGGCCCGAAAAACGCAAGAAAGGGGGCTGAGAAAATAAAATTCAGGGGCCGAAATTCGATGAGGACAGCTTACCTTTGTCTGCAGCAAAGGGATGATGGTGTGGAACCGAATCTGGCGGAGACTCTGCAACTGGCGGAGAGAGAGGATGGCAGGAGATTAAATCGGGTCCTGGATGAAGAATCCTCGCAAACCCTAGCGCTGGAAGACGACACGGGAGGAGCTGATGCCATTAAAAGGGACGGAGCCATTGCAGAAAGAGAGATAAAACGGGGGGTGCGAAGTATAAGAGATGGGGGTGAAGGCTAAGCTAAACTGCGCGCATCAGAGTGGCGGGGGCCTTGTGTTCGGGGGGTCCTGTTTTGGCATGTCTTACAGTTTTATTGGCTGGAAAATGCATGAGAATTTTGGAGTGTGTAGGTATAAGAAAGCGAAATGATCAGGTACAGCTGACCTATTAGAAGCTGTGATACAGCCAGTTACATTCCCACCAAGATGTCACGTCTGTAAAATATCAAATCCGTGCAAAAGGCAAGCAGACAATGTTGATTAACATTTATGAAAATCAGGCTGATTTACTCATTGTGTGGGGCCCAGCAGTGCATGAAGTCATACTGTCCATTGGTTTTGATGTTGTGTCCCGATCGATGACAGTATCGGCCTGATTTTCATATAAGGTGAACATTATGAGTTGATAATTTCTTAAACTTTTGTACTCTGGTTGCCTAATGGCTTCATAAGCATGCAGACTGCAGTTGTGCATGTGGCATTCATTACGTCTTAAACTACAGAACAATCCCACCAAACGACTAGTCCTTGATGGCCGATTGATGGACGGCTAAAACAGAAACTAGTGAAATATCCAAATCCAACAAAATAGTTTTGTCTGTATTTAATCAATCTGATTCTACAGCTTCAAGCGTCCCCCACACATCGGTCCCACCATTTCATCGGTTTGGATTGATGCACGTGTATGCCACGCGTAAGATTGCAGAGTGCATGCTGATGGTTCATGTTCTCTGTCGGCGTATCAAATTTCTCTTATCAAAGGAGTGGCTTGCCTTCGGTTCCCTCGTGCCCTCGTGGCACGTTTCTAGCGAGAATAATCGGCGGGTTTCGTCAAAAAAATCGGTGTCTTTGGTAGAGATAATCCCATACTCGAATTTATGAAAAGGGCGAAGAATTACTTGAAATGACGGTGATGCCATTGGTTGAAGAAGCGCGAGCGAGAAAGGAATCGTATCATATTTAAGTCATGGGGGGGGGGGAGGGTTAGTACAGGTTTTAGTACACACACCCCATTGATAGTACACTCACCCACCTCTGTTAGTCATAGTGCAATGTTAACCACCCCCACTTTGGGAATTAATACCATGACCTCAGTTGAAACAAGGCTATCTTCACTCAGTCTACCAAAGAGCTCAATAGCCTAACTTTACACATTCAGTTGGTATTGGGCGTTTTGAGTGCATTGGTTATGTTCTTAACAATTGATATCAAACCTAACACCATGTCTCATGTTTAAGTTTTGGGAGGGGCAACCTATGAAAAGGGCAACCTGGACCAGTGTGCAGCCGCCAAGTGAAAAGGGCTACCTAGAATAGAGGCTGGAGTGGGCTGTGCACGGACGCCGACTGCATGACGCAGTGAAATGTTAAGATTCCAAAATGTTTAATAGCCAAACTTTACACATTCCATTAGTCCCAAGGCTTTTGGCGTATCAGTTAGGTTTTTAACATTCGGTGATCGAGATCTAGGATGGGTCTAAGTTTTGAATTTTTCAATATTTATTTGCATCATAACGGGAAGCTTTCAAGTGAAAATTTGTTGCACTTTATCCCAATGGTCTAAAGGGTCTGGCTGTTCCTTCACTTTTGATGTGTTTTTAACAATTAGTATGTGAGTCAATACCACTAGGTCCTATATTCGAGTCACAAGCATCGAGCATTATGCACCCCTTGTGGAAAAGGGCTACCTGGATAACCAGAATATAGCCACCATACCCATTCTAAGTAGATTGACGGCAAAGCGTGGTAGAATGCTACAATTCCAATGGTTTAGCTTCGTGCGTTCCATCAGTCATTAGGCTTTTGATTTCCAGTTTTACGAAACCCTATCACATTAAGATTCCTCAAACCCTCAAGTCTTCATACTTTTTTAGAAATCTTCATATTTATTATGTGATAAAAATAGAATGTACTTGTTGACTATGTGGTAAAAGCAGAACGCTAGCATACATATACTCTTAATGTCCAATGGCTAATTCAATCTAGTTTGATTAACACGGCTGGTCTATAATGGCCCTTAAATGGGAAAATGTCTTGTAAAATGCTGTTAACATAATTTCCCAATTGGGAAGATCATAAGCCTTTAATAGATTCTACAGAGTTGTGAGGATTAAAGTTGTACACGAGTTGAACCGAGTTGAGCTTGGAGGAACTCGATTCAATTCGGTTAGTAGCCTACCCCATCTCGAGTTCAGATTGGCTCGGTCCTCGAGCCTGATTGGCGAGATCGACTCAGCTCGGTCAGCAACTCGGGCCAACTCAAGCCAAGTTCAGGTCCACTTGGGCGAAAAAACAAAAAGGAGTGTTTGGGCGATTTTTTTTTAAAAGGGTAGGGATTGGGGTGCTCAAATTCGATTGATATTATATGTACATTATATATATATATATATATATATATATATATATATATATATATATATATATATATATATATATATATATATATATATATATATATATTTAAGGTATTTAAAATTGGCCATGTCGAACTGAGTCAAGTTCAAGTCGACCTTCGAACCTAGTTGAGTCGTGCTTGGGTCAGCTCAAACTCAACTCGAAATTATTTCGAGCTCAAAAAAAATAGCTCGACTCAGCTCGAACCTAACTTCGATTTGAGATGAATCGAGCTTACTCGACCCGAGTCAAGCGAGTTAACCAAGCTAGCTTGGCTCGTGTTCAGCACTAGTGAGGATCCAGAACCTTAACAAACAATTATGAGGAAAATGTTGACATTCAAGTATAGTGTAATGGTTGATGCAGACACAACTCTATGTTATAATTAATGGGTCATGCATGGCATCAACCTTATATAGGCAGTGGAAAGGACAATTTGGATAAGTCCAATGGGCTTCAAGTAAGGTCCATTGAAGTACGGTATATATGATACTTTGGTTCATCCTTAGAGTATCTTACTAACTCAAGTCTTTGAGCCCGGTGGTTGAGAATCTAGTGATGGGTGAGATTCCTCCACCGCCACTTAGTTTGTATAAAAGGACCCTCGATCCCCTTTCCCCTCACCCAACTTAAGAAGTACAAAAGTCACATTGACTGGGGCGCCAGGAGGGAAAGCCATGACACATCATCCCCCTCTCCAATGAGCATGAGCTTCAATCCCAGGGGTAATGGCAAAATCAGGTAAGGTGTTGAACCTACGCGATGATGCATTGTCGGTCCTAAAGCTTTGACTACACTACTGTAGACAACGCCAGAAGTAAGTGGACATTTTTACCCCTAAAAATAATCAAGTGAATTGGTGCTAAGAAGTAGCCTTTATTTGTGCATGGCCATTTGACCAAGAGGCATTTTATCTTTTTTATTCAATAATGGGAGTAGCTTTCTCCTTCTTGTCACTTTAGGAGCAGTTCGCACTTTTGCATAACATAAAGGGGCTACAAAGGATCCATGAGGCCCATGGTGATACGTATGTTACATGCATACCATACATCTATTGAGTCGGCTCATGCTGCGGTGCCATCCCAAAAATGGGACAGATCTAAAGCTTGAGTAGGTGACAGGACACAAGCATATGGCCACATCCACTCATAACATGGTAGGTGGAATAAGGGGTAACAAATGGTCGTTTGCTGCACAAGCCTAGCCTGTTCACTAAACAACCAAAATCTAAGGCTTGAGCCTAACCTATAGTTCAAAATGGTATTGTTGGATGAATTAGCACGGTTCATCAAAGCCCAGCCTACTCAAACGTTAAGGTGGAGCCTCACCTATGATCCAAATGACACAACACAAGCAAAGCCATACCCTTCGATGAGCTCCACACTCGAGTCCACTACCACAATAAGGACGAAATTACTATATAGTACTGTTTACAGGTATATGGTCCACTACCATATACTTACATAGAAATCATATACATATATGGTCTTAAAGTGGGCCAAATTGTAATATCCTTCATCAACCTTTATTTGTTGGATCCAAATTGCAAAGTTGGATTTTAAAGATTCATAGTTGAGTACTCCCCTTGTCCCATCCCCGACACAAGGATGTATCTATAATCTTTGTTATTTCCTCTTGATTAAAATGAGTGGTTGTAATTTTTGGAGAAAATATCCTAACACAATTGATGCAAGCAAAGAAAAATCATAAAAGAGGATAGTTAAATAAAATATACAAAAGCCAAAGTAAAAACAAGAGAAAAGAGGTATGTTGTCCGATAATGTGCCAACGTCCACAGGGCATATAACATGGAGCTTTCTTTTTCATTCAAGTAAGATAAATAAGAAATATAAGGCTTACATCCCTTCTCACTCTTCTATTATGCAAGAAATCTCTCACCAAGAAGTACTCCTGAAGATATTTATACTCTCACATATGTTCCCCTTATATGGAGAGAGCATGTTTAAAGCTTAAGGAAACCAGGCATCATTATACGAGGGAAAGGAAAGAGTTTTCTATTTACAAGCGTCTTATGCACCAATGTGTATGACGCTCCACCACCTCAGCAGTAATTCACTTCATTTGTGCATCTAAATATAGCTTAGAGAGTATTTAAAATGGGAGCACACAAGTATATGGTATAAACAAAAAAAAAAAAAAAAAAAAAAGGAAAATGCATGGGACCCTTAAGATCGGCGAAGCATCATTTTCCACCCTGCCTTGAGAGAGCATAGGAGGCCTTCTCTGTGGTGGTTTATTTTGTTTTTGGGATCTCCCGATGGTGTATAGTCCATGCAGCAAAGATCCCCCCGTTGGTTAAATCCTATTAATCCAACATTAGTATTTTTCCCATACTCATTGTGCATTGTGAATTGTATTGGGTGCACCTTTATTTGTCCATCCACATGCTAGAAATTAGCTAATTGAAATATTCTGATTAAGAGTTTTTTGGGGGCAAGGCTTAGCAAGCAAACAGTTTAGTCATTGAGACATTAATCAATCCACATGTTGTTAGGCTTTGGACTAGGGTTGGCAATTAGGTTGGTTACCTATGGACTAGCTAGCTTGACCACTTTCTTAGATGGGTTTGGGACACAAGAATGGTTAGTGGGTTGGGTTCAAGCTAGAAATAAGAGTTGAAATAAATGGGTCAAGCTTGAGCTAACCCCTTAATCTAGATGTGCATGAAAAAAGGGAAGAAAACATCATTATGGTCTTTCTTTAAAAAAGAAAACAAGCAAAAAAAAAAAAAAAAAGGAAAAAGAGGAAAAACCCTTCAAGGCCTTTTGAAGAGCAGAAAAGAAGAAAATATATAACTTTTTTTACAATTGGATGTTTTACAATTGCATAGTCCAGAAATGCTGAATTAAAAAAAAAAAAAATCAATTATTACCCAAATTTCAATATCAAATTCACACCTACCACCCAAACGCCATAGTCAACTTTATACCTATCAAGATACAAGGTAAACAATGTAGGAGCTAGCTATACCAACTTTCTACTTTCTATCCAAAAAAATCCCTAGAATGGTATTCATGGAATTGTCTCTCATAGAAATCTTGAGAAATCATCATTAGGTGTCGTTTTAATTTTAGTTTTTCTTTTCTTTTCTTTCTCCATTATTCAAACCGATCCTTAATCCACAAGGAAAGAAAACCTCTACCCCATTTGGATAACCACTTGCAACTATAATGAATTATAAAATTGCAATAATTACAAATTACAATGCCTCGTCTCTTGGTCAACAAATAATTTGACCAAGAATTTCGGTGTTTGGATAAGTGTGATCATACTTTCACATTATTGAGAGGTTAAATTAATAGGAAAATATATTGATTCCTGCATTTGAATAGGAGATTTTTTTATTATATAAATTTATAATGATTACAAATTTGTTTACCTCTCTCTTATTATATATGCATTTGACCTATCATAGAATTACGAACCAAATAATATGTTTAAACAAACATTGAAAAATCATACTAATGACACTTTTACGGTATAATACTATCATAATTGGCTATCCAAACATGCCCTAAAATGAAAGTATTATTGAGAATAATGAATGAGTTGTGTTTACATGTGCTTGAAATTGCTTATATAAGGAAAGATGTACATGACTCCAAAATTAGTTATATAAGAAAAAATGTCCACCAAATTGCTTATATAAGAACATAAATTTACTATACTTTCTAGCTAGTTGATTGCTCAACATAATGGATGTTTGACCTAAAAATTAAGTACTAACTATCCAATTCAACAAAGAAATACCCTTCAATTAGAGATTAGATTAATCAATCTAACTAGATAACAAATTTTGGACAGGTTTGATTTGAATTAATGCACTACGCATGTACAATTTGCGAGGGACAGTATATAAACCATAACACTCTAAAGGAGTATCAAGCAACTCCCTCTTCTCATCTATGTTAGACGTAAGCCCAAATAAGGCGCACACCCACACACACACTCTCTCTCTCTCTCTCTCTCTCTCTCTCTCTCTCTCTCTCTCTCTCTCATGACACTGAACCAACCTCAAACTCAGGCACCATCATCAGTTGTCACCACCACCATCTTCTTCTTCAATGGAATATATAGGTTTGCATATTTCAGGAATGGGGTTCGAACCTATGATCAACTTTAGTTCAATCCAAGCCATTAATTTGGGGCGAATAGAATTGCGAATTTGTTCAATTGAACCAGCTTGCAATTCGAGACTTGTTCAAGAAAACTAGGTGTTGCTCACTATTCTTTCGCCATGAGTCTGAGATGTGTGCGGACGTGCCAGAACTGATTGTGCAGCTTGATTCCAACTGAACAACGATGACCCCGAGCACCATAATAGGCAGATACGATGTGATCGGCTGTATATGACTTGAATATGTGAAGATCGATCGCCTATTTAGCCACTCGCTCAGTTATTTTTACGAGATCAGGTGATATTTGGAAGGTGGGGTTCGTCTTCCAAAGATAGGTTACACTTTTGCCTTTTATGAAAAAAGACTTTTCAACATAAAACTGGATAATGTAAATCAAATAACAAAAGGGAAACAATTAGCCGTGTATAACAGACTGTAATTCACCTTTCAAGACGAAATGTGATATTGTAATCTATCTTAATCCAAAGAACAATTATGCTAAAAGAAATAAGATAAACTAGGCTGATGACAGAATAGAAAAGGATGAATTGAGATATTTAATTTGTTGGATTGGTTGATTGAGTTGTTAGTCCTAGTTCTGCCTTCTTGCTTGCTATTTATAACATTCTATTTTCAGTAACTGCTTCTTTCCTCTCGGGCAATTGACCTCCCAGTGCCTTTCTCTCTCCATTACTCCTTTTCGTTACTACTTGTGCCAATCTTCTCACGCCTTTTCGTCTTCTCTGATGTCATGGCATCATCCTAGAGCGCCAGCTGTGTCACTACCAAACTAAATGCAATCCCGAATTCCTTTCTTGATTGTCCACTTCGCAAGACTCTACGATCACACGTGGAGCCACCTAATTAGTTTATTTTCTCTTTGCCATAAATAGGGTACAACACCAGGTACCTTTGATCATGATCATGATTATTAGAAGCGGATTGGCTGGTGTACCCTACACCAGCAACCTTGCTAGTGTGGGTATGCTTCGCTTATAGAGGAGCGTGTCAGTCCTTGGGTGCCTATGAATGTACGGACGATCTAAAAAAAGATTGCAATTCTGTGGACCCCACAAAGATGTATTTAATATATCAACACCGTCCATCCATTTGGAGAGATCATTTTTGGGCATGATCCCAAAAAATGAGTCATATCTAAAGCTCAAATGGACTACACCACAAAAGGCAGTGGGGACAATAATTCTCACCGTTAAAATATTCCTAGGGCCCACCATGATGTTTATTTTCCATCTAAAATGTTCATAAGGTCATACAGATATGGATGAAGGGTAAAAACAAATATAAGATTGATCCAAGACTTCTATGACTCCCAAGAAGGTTACAATGTTAGACGTTTAATCTCCATTGCTTTCTGCAATCTGCTCCACTTGATCTTTGGATCCATCTCATCTTTAGTTTAAAGCCTTACAACTATCTGGCAAAATGAACAGACGGTTTGGATGTAACATATACCTCTTGGTGGGGCCCACATGACTTGCTGATGTCAATATACCAACCAAGTTGCTGGTGTGTGGTACACCATGCAATCCGCTTCATTATTCCTCGAATGTGGAATATAATCTTGCAACCAGGGCTGTTAACCGGGGACGTGGATTTCCTGTGAAAGCCTTTCACATGAAGTTCCTACATTGGGAATCTAGATGGGGCCCATCGTGATGTTTGTGAGAAATCGACGCCGTCCATCCATTTTTTGAGCTCATTTTAGGACGTGTGACAAAAAATAAACCGGATCCAAGACTCAAGTAGGCTACACTAAGGGCATGTTCAATTTCCATTTACATGGTGTAAAGGTAGGCAAATTGATGTTAGTTAATTATTAAAATTTCCATATGTTTGATACAAATAGTATTTACTCCTTATAAATACGTGCAAAAAAGGATAGTCATACATTCGTGGGGCTCATTGTGATCTATGTCACATATCCATGTCGTCCATCTGTTTTAACAGAATATTTTAGAGGATGAGCTCAAAAATGAGGTATATCCGAAGCTCAAGTGGCCCACACCATAGGAAATTATGGTCATAAATAATTTTTTATGGTATATATTCAAACCATTATTTCATGTGACGTGGTTCACTTGAGCTCTGGATATGCCTCAATTTTGGGTCCATGCCCTAAAATCACTTTGCAAAATGGATGGACAGTGTGGATAAGCCACATGTGTCACAGTAGGCCTAACAAAAATATGTACCTTCCTCAATTTTAGTGCACAAAAAATAAACCTATCATTGTAAAAAAGTACAGGAATTACATGGTATGAGTAATAATTACCCAGTTGCTAGTATTTACACCATGTAAATGGAAATCAAACAGGCCTAAAGGAAAAGGTGGGAAGAGAAATTCCTACCGTTGATACCTTCCTGAGGTCCACAGTGCTGTTTATATGCCATCCATACCGTTCATAATGTGATTCCTATTGGGATTAACTGAAAACACAAATATTAACTTGATTCAAAACTTCTGTGGCCCTACGAACATTTCAACTGTGGACATTCAATCCTCACTTTTTCAGCCCTCTTGATTCTTGGCTTTGGCTCATTTTTTGTCATACATCCTAAAATGCGGTCATAAAACAGATGGATGACATGAATTTCTCACAAACATCACAGTAAGCCTCACCTAAATTCCCAGTGCTGGAACTTCCTTTCGCATGAAATCCGCGTCCGTAAAGGGGCGAACTTGCGGTTGGCTCTTGGGCCCGGATTTTGAAATTGTATGGTCAGGCCTGACGGAGATTTTTATTTGCTACGCCTGTGCTCCGCTCATTGACAGCCCTACCTGCAACACCTGGGAACAGCTGAGCTCTGTGAGCCCTGTGATGCCGGGTAACATCCGTTCGCCCATGGTTGGGATACCTCATGCGAGACCATATCTCAGAATAGTCTAAAACCCAAAACCTTTAGGGCACCCACCAAATAAATCTTCCTCAGACCTCACTGTTTTCTACATTCCATCCAACCCACTGATCAGGTGAAACCCATCAGGACGAAACAAAATGCCAAAAATCAGTCTCGTCCAAAGCTCAGGTGGGCCACACCGAGTGAATTTTGAAGTTTTGTGATTTTACATTGCACCCATTTTGTGGTCCATGAATTTTCATCAAGCTTATTTTTGTTATCTACGCAGACAAAGAAAAAGAAAAACAACAGAAACACAGGAAGGGAGTGGATGGCACATGCATATATCATGTCGAGCTCCGCAGATCTCGGTCGTCGCACGCGCTTTCTGCATCAGGTGGGTTCCTCGAATGTTCCTCTTCAACGCCACGTTCGTGGAGAAAATGACACAGTTGTTCGTGCACGCAGAAATTTCGTTGCTCTTGCAGAGGGTACGCATGCACTTGGAAAGTGTAAACATCGGATGCGTGTACCTCAAATGAATCTGTCCCAATCCTAGGTCACGTTGAATGGTGTTTAGCCAAAAGCTACATTAAAATGGCTGCCTGGTGGACATCTAATGGTTCGTTGAAATTATAACGCTTCTGGATTCAACAGATATGTTTATTAATTAGAGGTCATGGAAATTTTTAATATATCTGAATTTGGGTTTATGACCTATCTACAGTGGATGCCATGATTTGGACGGTTTGGTTTGGGTTGGGTGTGTGTACAATTCTAAATTGAATGCATGAACTGCCATACTCCTTATTTAATTGAGGGGAGTTATTTGATAGTCTTGCAGAATATGGGACTTGATACACAGGTCTCAGAAATCCTACCCATGGCATATTAAACCAACTAAAATTTTGAGCCCGCTTTTGTTGAGTCACATCTGAAGATCAAATTAGCTGAAATATCTTGGCCTATTCCATACACTTGTTTGTTGAAACATGGCCACTGATATCATTTTCCCTTTTTTAACTGTCCAATTAATGTCGATCGGCAATGGGTGGGATTGGCACGGTGAACTGACCTAAACGGGTAGGTTGGATTCTGTTTAGAAAATATGGCCCTCTTAAGTAAATGGACGGGGTTCTGGTTGGAAAAGAGTAGTGTGAATCACCTATACGCCACCTGTGCAACTTATAAGTAATATTTGTAATTTCTAAGTACTTGTGTATCATCTGTCACACAATGCTAGAGTATTGAAGGGTTTTTTTTTTTTTTTTTTTTTTAACTAAAACTAAACACCCAATTATTCAATTTTAACTCCTCTTCAGCTCAAGACATAGCATTTTAATGAATTTTAAGGCTTGTATATTCTGCCTACTACTTTGGTAATTGAAAGTAAAAATGTTATTATTATGATTTTAACATTGGGAAATGGAACCTGTCCAATGAAAATATATTTAAGAGACATGAAAAGAAACAATAAAGCAATGTAAAAATGGTATAGTATGATTTTAATTACCGATAAACCAAATACGGAATAGGCAGTAAAATGGAGTCATTGTCCATTTTCTCTATATCACCGTGGGAATTGGTGAAATAAATGGCCTTCAAATGAGTTTAACAAAAATAAATTTATACAAATGAAATTCGCCATAAATAAATGTATATGAACACGACAGAAGAAGAAATCCTAGCGATCACACGTTCACAGATCACACCATCATGACCCTGAATTCTTCGAAGCTGAGGACTCCATCGCCGTTGAGATCGAACCGACAGATCATGGCCTTACATTCATCGATAGTCTTCCTCTCCCCCAATCGACTGAGCATCCTCTTTAGACTCTTGGGCGTAATACATCCAGACCCTTCCTCATACATCCCAAAGGCCTCTCTAAGATCCCTCCTCTCATCTTCTTCCCCATGAACTTCAATCAATCTAACAAAGTCCTCAAAACCCAACATCCCATCTCCATCCGAGTCGATGGACTCGACCACCGCCTCCGACTCCTCCACCGACAGCTCCTCCCCGATGGTCCTCATGCAGCTCCGTAATTCTGCAGCCGAGATCTTCCCGTCTCCATTTTCGTCGAAGTAGCGGAAGACACGTTCGAATTTTCCACACTTGGGTGCATCGGGTATGACCGAGAGGGCCCGCTTCTCGGCCTTCTTGGGTGACAGTCTCCGGCACAACCTGACTAGAACTGATTTAGGAGATGAGCTGGGTTTTTCGTCTGAGTCTTTCTCTAGCTGGTGAGATTGAGAAGAAGAAGCACATGCTTGTTTCTTCATTGGTATGTGATGGAAATAAATGAAACTGAAATGGGTATTTTTGTTATTGGATTTTGGATTTGGCACAATCTATTATATATAGAGAAGAAGAGATAGGGAGGGATAAGCTACACGAAGATAAGTGTCTTTGTGGTTGTTATCCAAGGCTTCTGGATTTTTTTTTTATTTTGCACGCGTTTGGATGTTCGGATAGATATGAGTTTTCGATGTGCAGCCAGCTGTTTTATAACAAACAACAGCTTGCTTGATTTCAAGTCTCCACTCCCGGATTGCAGGGGGGAGAGAAAGTGCGAGAGGCACAGAAAGTGCGAGGAACTTTCTGAATGAGCAGCCGCATAGAAAAGTCGAGATAATTGGAGAAGGATGATTCAGAGAAATGAACCCGGTTTTTGGTTTAATAAGAAAGAACCCCCCAAAAAGAATTTTCTTAGATATCAACTCCTATAGTTTAAGGGGTCTATTTATTTTTATCACTTTCATGGAAGTTAACTTATTTATGAAAATGATAAAAATAACCCTAATAAGTAGTAAATGTGGACAACAATCTGACCTGTTGAAAAGTAGGTGGTTGGTGAGATGCTGGTTGGTGATTTAGATCATTCAACACTAGGTTGTTGGTGATTTGAATCTTTTATAAGTATATTGACAACTATTTATGGTACTTATGATACTGTTTAAAGGTATATGAAGAGTTATCTAGACCATTCAAAAGTAGGTGGACAGGACTATAGACTACTTAAAGATGATAGTCATCCATCTGGACCAATCCTTCCATTAATATACGTAAATATATGACCATATATTGGGGATACTTTAGTGAGTTTTAGAAATAAGCTAACACCATTATTTGGACTCAACAATAAGTGATAAAAAAAAAAAAAAAACCCAAATGTTGATGGTAACATCCAAACAGAATTTTTTTGATAATTGATGTAGGACCTAACATAGGTACATTCCTAGCATGGTTGGACCAAAAGAAGGTGAACTGTAAATCTTAAATAACTTTTGATTCGGGTATCGTTAGAAGTCACACAACCTAGCAATCTTTATTGTAAAAGGCTATCCAGAGTGAATCGATCCACCATGCATTAGTTCGTTTTGCAAAAAAACGCACGCTACTAGTTCAAAAATATAATTTAAAAAAAATTTACTATTTTTAGTAATTTCGATTTTTGTTATGTTTCCTTATTTTTAGAATTTTAGGATTTTTATTTTTAGAAATTGCTTATAATCATACTAGGACTTCTTTAGTAAGATTTATCTAGATTTTCTATTTTGGTCAAATTTACTATTTTAGGTAAATTTTATTTTAGTTGAATTATGACTCTTAATTAGGATTAAAAATTTATTATTTTTGATAATTACGAATTATGATTTTTTTTTCTTATTTATTAGTGATGTAACAGAGTAATAAAAGACAATTACACATTATTTAAATAAAAAATTATTTGAGTGTAATCTCTTTTTTTCTTGTGGATTTAAGAAAAATACCTATGTAAATTCAAGGTTTTTATCCTTTGAGGAAGACAGTGATTTTTCCCAATATCTCTTCACACCCTTCCCTGTGTCAGTTGGTATCAAAGCAAAGCTTTTTCCTCGACTCAATGGCATTTAACTAGGGTTCAAGCAAACGGTGCTGCAGGGGTTTATCCTTTGACAACAACATTTGAGGCGACGCAACAGGGAGAATTTACGAGCCATGTAAGGATTGCAGGCACTGATCGATCACATGATGGAAGCCTTCGAACTTACCCTTGTTCGTAATAATGAGCAACATGAGATTGGCGATGGAGCTCGCGCTCATCATGTTCGTGGTGTGACATTAGTGATAAATCGCATGCTACCATTCTATAATGGTGAGTCATAGGCCACCATTTAAAACGTGAGGAAATTGTTGTATACGTCAAAGGAGGAGATAGAGTTACAATGACACAACATCTTTTGAACAAGGTGCACTGTGAAACAAAAAGTTTGTGACGTGATCATAGATGGCAAGAACAACGAGAATCTCGTGTCGAACTTTATAGTGGAAAAGTTGTAACTAAAGACAGAAAAACCACTCATTTCCATATACGATTGGATGGATCAAGGAGGTCAGAGAAATAAATGTAACTAAACAATGTCATATTCTCTTCTCCATTGGTAAATATTATAAGGACGAAGTAAGGTGTGACATGGTTGATATGTAGTGCGTGTTACATGTTACTTGGTCGATCATGACGGTATGATTGTAATGCTATGTGTAAAAGCTAGAATAATATATTTATTTTTGTTAAAGATGGTAAAAAGATTATCTTCACCTCTTATAAGAACAGAGAACCAACTTAAGACTTTTAAGGTGAATGGGCGGTCTCTCGTAACTGAAAATGATTTTGTCAAACAATTTAAGGAGACGAGAGATAAATGTATTAATTGAAAAGGAAAAAGATGTAGAGCACGTTTGCAGGAGTTCAAGATGATTGTGCCCAATAAACTTCTTAAAGAATTGCCTCCCATGCAAGATATAAAAAAACCACATTGATCTTTTCTCAGGGGCAAGTCTGCCTAATTGCACACATAATCAGAAAGAATGTGAGATCTTGCATGCACAAGTGGAGGAACTGATCCATAAGAGTTAAGTCGATGATAATATGAGTACATGTGCTGTGCCAGCTCAGGAGTCTAACGTCAAGTACAAGGAAGAGGCTAACAAACATTGGTGTCAGAAGATATTGTAAGTGGATGATAATTAATGTACTAGTTCACTTGCGCAAGGAGAAGTTTTCGACTATGACGTATAACGAGATGATGAATAAGAAGATGGGTCCTATTTTGATACTCGAGAAAATCAATGATCGATAACGCCTTTATTCTTGATCTTTTAGAGTTCATGGAGATCTCAAGGACTTTTAATGTAGCAGACCAGTATGAGTATCATGAGCCGAGTCCATTAGATAATTTAAGGGCAGTGTTTTTTACAAGTGGAGGGGTCTGATATAGGACGTGACATAGGTACATTCCTAGCATGGCTGGACTAAAAGAAGGTGAACCGTAAATCGATTACAACTTTTGATTTAGGTATTATCACAAGACATACAACCTATCAATCTTTATTGTAATAGACAATTCCGGAGTGAATCGACCCACCATGTGTCAGTCCATTTCGCAAAAAAATGCACGCTATCAATTCAAAAACAGGATTTTAGAAAAATTTACTATTTTTAGTAATTCTGATTTTCGTCATGTTTCCTTATTTTTAGAGCTTTAAAATTTTTTATTTTTAGAAATTGCTCATAATCATGCTAGGACTCCTTTAGAATGGTTTATCTAGATTTTCTATTTTGGCCAAATTTACTATTTTCAGTAAAATTTATTTTAGTTCAATTAGGACTCTTAATTAGGGTTAGGAATTTGCTATTTTTTATAATTACGAATTATAGTTTATTTTTTCTTATTTATTACTGATGTAATGGAGTAATCAAGGGTAATTGCACATTATTTAAATAAAAAATTATTTGAGTTTTTTCTCTCTTTTTTGGTAGATTAAAAAAATACCCTTATAGATTTTTATCAGCTTGAGGAAGATGGTGATTTTCTTCATTATTTCCTTCACATCCTTTCTTGTGTCAATAGTTATGTCTAATTAAGCTGAAAAGGGATGGCATTTCGTAACATAGTAACTCACCACGCAATTGCTTGTGAGTAAACTCTCTGGGGTCAACTATAATGTATGTGTTTTATCCATGCCACCCATCTAATTTTTTCAAATAATAGGGCATGAGCCCAAAATTCAAGCATATCCAAAGGTCAAGTGGACCACACCATAAGAAACAGTGGGAGTTCAATACCTACGGTTGAAACTTCTTTGGGGTTATAAAGTTTTGGATCAAGCTGATATTTGCATTTTCTAATCTTTATTCATGTTTGTGTGACTGACCTTATGCAAATAATACTAATTTGTGACCTTTATCCTCACTGTTTTCTATTTTTTGTGGTGTGGTGCGCTTGAGCTTTGGGTATGTTGCAGTTTTGGGTCCATGGCCTAAAATTAGCTTGGAAAAATAGATGAACAGAATGAGAAATGACAATATAAAATCACAACCAGCTCCACGGAGTTTACTCATCACGCTGGGTGAGGTACTACGCATTCCCCGTAGGTGTGGAGGATGTGATCATTAGTGTGACTAGTGCTCGGAAGGGGAGGAACATGCATAAGACCTGCCTGTTCATCAGCTATGGCACCCTAGTTTTACTGTGAGCGATAGGGGTGTCAATTGCTGGGCGTGGCCGTGAAAAATCAGAATTTTGAATAGGCCTAGCCCGCCGGCCGGCCAGAAACAGTTCAAAATTGGGCCGAGACCTAACCAAGGCCCGCCCTAGTGAGCGGTAAGATTCAGTCCAACCAAAGACTTTTGACAGCAACACCATTAAGTAACTGTGTAAAATCATGCAGTGCTTGTGTGTCATCATTTTTGCCCCTTCATGGAAGCCGAATATATAAACACAACCACACCACACACAATTTGGATGATTTTAATGTGGGTCATCCCCATCTCAAGACCGATCTTTTAGTCCTTGGCAAAACAGAGCGTGGTGCACATGATGGACGGGTTGGATCTCATCAGCATGAAGCCGTCCATCCACTTCAGAGGATACTACATATTCACTAAGGTGGCAATCATGGGCCCACTTTGATGTATGTCTTGTATGTCCACGCCATCCATCCTTTTTTCCACATCATTTTAGGGCATGTGTCAAAAAATGAAGCAGATCCAAATCTCAGGTGGAGCACACCACAAGAAACAGTGGTGATTGAACACTCACCATTATTAACTTCGTAGGGCTCACCGTAATATTTATTTGCCTTCCAAACCTGTTAATAAGGTCATACAGACATGGATAAGGGAAAACGCAAATCTCAAATTGATGCAATTTTTTTTAACGGTGGGCATTCAATCGCCACTATTTTCTATGTTGTGGTCCACCTGAGATTTGGATTTGCTTCATTTTTGCTTCCATAAACTATAACGAGCTAGGACACGCTTTAGACAAGTCCTCGACATATATCAGGCTTCTCTATTCCGTACGGACCGTTGATGTCTTTTACTATAATAATCCATTTATTTAATGCCAATCAGACTGTTAGGATTGCTCTTTTAGTGTGCTTTTTGTATCGAAACCCATATTTGGATTTTTTTTGACGGTTTGATTTGAGGCCCATTATTAGACAAGCTTATAGAATCCGCTTACGGTCTATAGGAATATGAATGTCCTTCTACGTGGAAACATCCTGGCAATCCCCCGCACTCGAGCAACCAGAGGAAGCGGATTGTATGAGGTTGGTAGTGTGTTGACGTGGTAAAGTTTTATAGCTCACCAGGATGTATATGTTATATCGATACTGTCAATCTATTTTTTTATATCATTTTAGGGATGATAAAAAATGAGGAAGATCTAAATCTCAAGTGGCCCATGTCGCAAAAAGTAGTATAGATTGAACACGTACTGTTGAAAACTTCTTAGGTGCCACAGAAGTTTTGGATCAAGCTGACATCTGTGCTTTCTTTTCTTTCATCCCAGTCGTGTGATCTTACGAGCAGGTTGGATGACTAATAAATATTATGTTAGGCTTTAGGAAGGTTTCAACCATAAGGTGGACCTCATTGTCCATACTGCCTTACGTGGTTTGGTCCACCTAAGGTTTGGGTTTGACTTATTTTTTAAATCATGCCTTAAAATAACTTAAAAAACATGAATGAACAATGTAAATATAACACATATTATGGTGGGGCCTAAGATCTTTGCCTCATCATGGTGGAACCCACACCTTACATGGACATTGTCCATCCATTTTGAAAGGTCATTTTAGAAAATGATCTAAAAAATAAAGCATATCCAAATCTTTGGTGGACCACATCCTAAGAAACTAAATGGTTAAAAACCAACCATTTAAAATTTTTTAGGGGCTACCAGAATCTTTGTTTGCCATCCAACTTGTTTATAAGATCACAAAGACCTGGATGAAGATACTACACAAATATCATCTTTATTGAAAACTTTTGTGGCCCACGATAAGTTTTTAACGGCCAATCACCAGTATTTCCTGTGGTGTGGTTCACCTGAACTATGGATCTATTTTATTTTTGGTATAATTATCTGAATGAGCTTTTAAAATGGATGGACGGTGTGGATGCAAGAAACATACATCAATGTGGGTTCCACAGGGATCCACCCACATCCACTTATGCAGCGTACCCATAGTCGGTGCCGTCACACAACGCAATCCGCTTCCGTAACGCCAAGTACATCGCCCGGCCTTAGAATCTTTTGACCAACTGACTCATAAGGTAACGGTCAAACTGCCGTGAAAGACGCGTTGGGCTGCCGCCACGTATACGATGTATCATCGACATAGTGGCCAGATCATTACGCCGCAGGTGACTAGAAATTGAGGACTGTAAAATTGTATTTGCTCGAGTGCACACGACTCACATGTAAGATTCTACCAGCAAGCAGTTTCTGGTGCCATTCTCACCGCTAGATTTCGGCACTTGAATCATCTACAACACCTGTTTTACACCCAAGCTATGTGGGGCCCACCATGTTGTATATGTAAATCCACTCCATTCATCGGATGAAAATCTTTATTTGAACCATATATTCAGACGATCCGCCATAGAGAAATTCAGTGGGCCACACTACTGGGGATAATGTAAAATTACTCGTAGAACCTGTAAGTTCAGGCAGCGTGGTACTAACAATGGGGTGGCCTTCCTAATTTTTGTACAAGGCTGATTTTTATTTTATTTATTTATTATTATTATTATTTTTTTGTGCTGGTGAGCTGCACCTCATTAATGGGTTTGGTAAAAAATACTACTATTCTGGCCCCACACGCAAGTTACCCGCAGTGTGGGCAACGTCTGTGGTGTCGGTCTTATTGATTGGATTAGGGCCTAGAACAGACAATTGAACCGAGGGACGGAGCGGTTGTTTACCTACTACATATGCAATGGTGGTCCCTATGAAGCCTGGTTGTGTTAGACACGTCTTGTAGAGGATTCCGGTCAATAGAGTTCATGTAAAGTTGGAGTGCGGATCGTCCGTGTTGAAGGCGCAAGAGTTCAAAGCCGTTTCTTCTCATTAGTCGACATCATTTTCTCTGCACATACATTGCTAACTACACAACCGTCTTTGTCTTTTAGTGTGAGAAACTTTTTCTGAGTCCCACCATGACTTTTTTGTTAAATCTATACTGTCCATCAAATTTTCCATATACACCTAGAGCACAATTCCAAAAATAGGGTACATCCAAACATCAAGATCACACCACATAAAAAGCAGTGGGGATTGAACAAACTTCCGTTGAAATTTTACTAGTTCCAACGTCGAGGCTTATTTTCCATCTGACCTGTTCATAAGATCACATATGCCTAGATGAAGTTAAAATAAAAATATCAGCATTATGTAGCCCCGAGAAGTTTTCAATGGTAGCATCAATTCCTATTGTCTTCAATGATGTGGTCCACTTTAACTTTGAATCTTCATTGTTTTTGGGTTCATAGCCTATAATGATCTAAAAAAATGAATTGATAGTGTGGGTCTAACAAATACATCATTGTAGCCCACGTAAATTTCACACCTCCTGTGCTTGCTGTGCTTGCGGTGTGATGCAGGGGAGCGGATTAGGTGACACCTAGGCATCACCCAAGCCTACCTTGATTTGTTTATTCTATATCCACTCCGTCGATCCAAATTTTCAGATCATTTTAGAGCATTCAACCAAAATTTAAGAATATCCAATTATCAAGTGGACCATAATCTAGGAAAAAGTGGTGATTGAATACTTTACTATTAAAAACTTCTTAGGGATCGTCTTAATGTTTCTATGGTTTTTAGTTGACATCCAATCTATTGATAAGTTCACATAAGCCTAGATGAAGAGGAAAACATATATCAGCTTGATAAAAAACTTTTGTGGCCCGTTATTGGTAAGTCACCACTGTTTCCTATGGCATAAGTAATGGTAAGCCACCACTGTTTCATTTTTTTGGGTAATTCTTGAAAATGATCCAGAAAAAATGGATGGACAGCGTTGATATGGAATACCGCATGTCAAGGTGGGCACCACTGTAAGGGCCGCACTGTCTTGGGCGAGGCAGGGGTCTCACCTAACATGCTCCCATGGTGCAGCACATTCCCGTGAGAGAAGAAAGCAGGAAGTATTTACATGTGAAACTTCAATAGGCCCTATTATGATGTATTTGACAGATCCACACTGTCCAGCCATTTTTTCATACCATTTTATGGACCTAGACAAAAAAGGGCCATATATTACTGAAGCAGTCTCATTTGAACGCTACTGTGAAAATTTCTTAGGGCCATAGGAGCTTATATTTGTGTTTTCCCTTTTCATGACTGTACGTGTAAGATTATTAAGAGATTAGATAGCAAATAAACATAACAGTATACCCAAGGAAGCTGTCAACGGTTTTCATTCAATACCGGCTACTTTCTTTGACGTGGTTTACTTGAGCTTTGGATATGCCTCAGTTTTGGGCTCATGCTCTAGAATCATCTGTAAAAATTGATGGACGGTGTGGATATGAAACATAAATCGTTATGGACCCAAAGAAGTTTCACACGTTAAAAGTGAGGTTGTGTAGCACACCATAATTTTGGGAGAGAGAAATCCCGGCGTATCTCGTCAGCCAGAGTCCCTTGGGATGACGTGGACCAATGAGAAACAATGGTGCTGGAGTTTCTTGTCCCTTCAGCACAGATGATCCGCACTCGTAAAGTTGAGGGACCCGGACGCAACACGACTTGAGCTATAGGGTACTGTTAAGACTTTATGAAGCCACAATGATGTATGTGTTTTATCTATGCAATCCATCTTGTTCCTGTTTAATTTGGATGCATGGCTACATGTGTAACGAGTTACTTAAATTCGATAGAATATATGTAGGTGATTTTAGAAGTGAAGGGTTAGTCTTTTAAATTAAGTTGATTTTTTATTTTTTTTACCTTGAGTTAAAGGCTTTTCTTTCATTGGTGATAGCTTTTCAAGTTTTTCAATGAATTAATAATGAATGGATAAGATTTAAAATTAAGTTGGCTGCTGATTTATTGATTGGAATATAAGAAAAGTATATTCAATGAAAAAGGAAAATAAACTAAGCACATAAAAAATAAATATCTACGGCTGCTTATGTAGGCAAAATGTCTGTAGAAAAATACTAGACGATTGTGATATGGTCATGGTGTAAAGTCAACTGGATGTGATTGGTGATTTGCCAGGTAACGATTTGGTGATTGGAGATCCAACGACAATAGTCATGGATATTTATCCTACTCCTAGGGCGTGCTACAATGATGGTGTTAGAAAGTAACGAATCTTAATTAAACTAAGGGCTTCGGACTTACACAGCATGATTAGACAAAAGCGGAGTCTTAAGCTAAGAAGTTAAACTAAGAACAAACATTATTGCACCGTGAAGATATCGATTGTGTGTAGAGAGGGCTATATACATAGGTTTGCCCAACATTTCCACAGTATTATTATGATCAATCAATGGGACTTGGCCAAAAAGTGTTCTTGCTTCTATCATTAGCTTTGATAGTCCTCATTTATGATGTTTTAGTTCCCTTTCAATGGCTCCTTAATGTATGTGTCATATGAGCCATCAATCATGTGCGGCCCACCATTATTAATTGCCCATCACGTGGAGTCCACCTTTGATGTGGATCGTCCATCATGTAGGCTCCAATTTTGAAGTGGGCCGTCCATCATACCAGAGCCTACTTTGGATGTAAATTTTTTTTTTATCATTATCGGCTGACTTTTGATGTGAACCATCCATATGTGGGCCCACCTTTTATGTGGACTGCACACCATGTAAGCCCCACCTTCAACGCGGACAGTCCACCACATGGGCTTCCTTCGATGTGATGAGAGAGAGAATCTTTGAGATAAAATAATGTAAAATTGATATCGTTATGCTATTGTTGCCCATAAACCAAATATGCAAATGGCAAACAAATGGACGTGAAAATGGCATAAGTAATTTTAAATGAATTTTACATGAATAAACGGACATGAACCGAATTCACCACAAACAAATGTTCATGAACATGATTAAGCCATTCAAACACAGAGAAATCCTAGCGATCACACATCCACAGATCACACCATCATGACCCTGAATTCTTCGAAGCTAAGCACTCCGTCGCCATTGAGATCGAATCGGCAGATCATGGCCATACATTCATCGATTGTCTTCGACTCTCCCAATCGACTGAGCATCTTCTTTAGACTCTTGGGCGTAATACATCCGGACCCTTCCTCATACATCCCAAATGCCTCTCTAAGATCATTCCCCTCATCTTCTTCCCCCTGAACTTCAATCAATCTAACAAAGTCCTCATAACCCAACATCCCATCTCCGTCCGAGTCGATGGACTCAACCACCGCCTCCGACTCCTCCACTGACAGCTCCTCCCCGATGGTTCTCATGCAGCTCCGTAACTCAGCAGCCGAGATCTTCCCGTCTCCATTTTCGTCGAAGTAGCGGAAGACCCGTTCGAATTTTCCACACTTGGGTGCGTCGGGTATGACCGAGAGGGAGGACCCTCTCGTTCTTCTTCGACGGCAGTCTCCGGCACAACCCCACTAGAGAGGATTTAGGAGATGAGCTGGGTTTTTCGTCTGAGTCTAGATCTTTCTCTAGCTGGTGAGATTGAGAAGGAAAAGAACATGCTTGTTTCTTCATTGGTATGTGATGGAAATAAATGAAACTGAAACTGGTATTTTTAGAATTGGATTTTGGATTTCACTACAATCTTAATATATAAAGAAGAAGGGATGAAATGTAGAAGCTACACGAAGATGAGTTTCTTTGTTGTTGTAAAGAGATATCCAAGTCTCCTGGATGTTTTTTTTTTTTTTTTAATTTCGTAGGCGATGTTGGGATATATATATAAGCTTTCGATGGGCGGTCACCTGTTCATTTTGCGCGTCTCCGCTCCAGATTGAAGAAGAAGAAAGACAAGAAAGTGCGAGGCGCTTTCTTACAAGCCGCCGCTGAGAAAAGTCGAGATACTTGGAGAGAGATTTTGTTGGACTGTGGGCCCCTGTGTATTCGGAATGGGCCCACAGAGATGAGCGTGACAAATCCACTCCGTCAATCAGTTTTGAAAGATCACAATACATAGGGAATGGAAAATTCGGGATATCCGAAATGCAGGTGGCCCACACCAAACGAGACAGTGGGAATGAAAATGTCCACCGTTGCAAGCTTCCTAGAGATGATCCTGATGTTTATATGCCATTCAAACCGTTCGTAAGGTTATTACCACTCAGATAAAATATAGGCACAAATATCATCTTCCAATGGTGGGTGTTCAATCCAGATTGTTTCATGTGGTATAGCCCACATGAGTTTCCATTTACCTAATAGATACACAACTATCTGAACCATTCAAAAGTATATGAGGAGTTATCTACACCATTCAAAAGTAGGTGGAGAGGGTCATGCACTACTTTAAGATGATTTGCATCAATTGGCACCAATCCTTCTGTTAATATATGCAAATATATGACGGTGTATTAGGGATATTTAAGTCATTTTTTAGGTAATAAGCTAATACCATTATTTGGACTTAATGAAATGCAGTAAAAACAATAAACCCTTCAAAATGTTGGTGGTGGCATCTAAAGATTTTTTTTTTATTTTTATTTAGTTGATATATCTAATTAAGCAAAAAAGGATGGCATTTCATGACATCCCTCATTATTTTAATCTTCTATTTACTAGTTTTCACACACATAATGATTTCTTTCCTTCCAAACTACTCCTTTTGTATAACATCTAGTACCTTCAATATGTGGACCACAATTTAGGTGAAAATCCGGAATGTGGATTGGGTACCACCCCTATTAGGACCTAGCTAGAGGCAGACGATCATTTTGGGGGCTCTGTGGGAGGCCACAATGATCCATGTCTTTTATCCAAGCCGTCCATTAATTTTAACCGATCATTTTTGGGAACAAGGCATATTAAAGGCTCGAGTGGACTACACCATAGGAAGCAGTGGTGACAATGACCCCACCATTGAAACCTTCCTACGTCCCACTGTAATGTTTATTTGCCATCCAATCTGTTCATAAGGTTGCATAGACCTGGATTAATAGAAAAACATAAATATCTGCTTTGATACAAAACTTCCATGGCCCCCAAGAGGTTTTGAGTGGTAGGTGTTCAATCCCCACTGTTTCCTGTGGTGTGGTCCACTTGAGTATTTGATTTGCCTCATTTTTGTGCTCATCACTTAAAATGATTTTTCAAGGTGTATGACGGTGTGGATAAAATATATACATTACTATCGGCCCCCACATAGGCCCCTAACAAGATCGTCCTAGCTAGGTAATGCGGGTACCCAATCGCGCCCAAAATCCTGAATGTTCCATTCTCCCACATGCCTGTACCTTTGAAGTCAGTGGACTAACAAAGAGTTGACTCCATGTGTGTGGCCCACCTATTAGTGAATTGGCTCAATATTCTCCCCATGTGATCTACATTGCATAGCTAGCCTCTTTCACAGCCAGTTTTTCGCTGAAGTGACACATCCGTGGAAAATAAAGATGCCACTTGTGTGGAAAGTTGGCACACCCAACCTTGTGTGTGAAACTGCAGGTTGTAATTTCGTATGATGTGACTTGCACTGAGTGAGCTCGGAGGAATATGCATAAAATCCATCCCATCCATCATGTATGCTGCAATATTTTCACCATGAGTTTTAAGATTTAGTCCAACCAAAGACTAAGTAACTGTGCAGAATCATGCAGTGTTTATGTCATGATTTTCACCCCTTCATTGTAATGGAACGCGTTGGATCTATCTATTCGATGATACATATGCAGGGTGGATCCCACACACAAGTTAGACAATATTAATGTTGGTCATCCTCTTTTGAACAATTCTCCGTGGTGTATCACACCTGAGTTTTGAATCGGGACCGATCTTTCGGTCCATGGTAAAACACGTGGCGCAACTGATGGACAGGGTGGATCTCGTCAGCATGAAGCCATCCATCTACATCAGTGGATACTATGGATACGGTGAGGCAGTGACTGCAGGGTCCACCTTAATGCATGCGTTGTATATCCACACCATCCATCCATTTTTCCGAGTACTAATTTAGTACATGTGCCTAGAATTAAAGCAGATCAAAATCTCAAGTGGACAACACCACAGGAAACACTGGTGATTCAATGCCTACCATTAAAAACTTCCTAGTATATTCTATTTGCCATCCAAACTATTGATAAGGTCAGAGAAACCTGGATAAAGGGAAAAAAAAAATATCAGCCGGATCCAAAACTATTTTAATGGTGTGCATTCAATCACCAATATTTTCTATGTTGTGGTCCACTTGAGATTTATATCTGCTTCATTTTTGGTACCATGTCTAAAATGAGCTGGAAAAACGGATGGACAGTATGGATGTACAACTAGCGCTGCACATATGCTGGGTCAACCCGATTGACCCGCCCGTTCCGACTCAGTAGAAACCCGATCCACCCCGACCCGGCGGAGTAGGTATAGTTTATGATACATGCCAAACCCGACCAACCCGACCAGTACCCCGACTCGTGTATATTCGACCCGTTCTGCCCAAGCCGAACCGCCCCGAGTTCTGTTAGAATATTCTAAAAAAAATATGCCTGAAAAATTACTATGATTGAAAACATATACCTAGCTACGATTGAAACACGTACCTAGGTCCACTGTGATGTTTATATGCCATCCATACCATTCATAATATTGTCGTTCCTATTGTGATGAATTGAAAACACAAACATTAGCCTTGATTCAAAAATTCTGTGAGCCCACGTTCTATTGTGGACATTCAATCCTCACAGTTTTTGCCTGCTTGAGTTTTTAGCCGAAACTTTGTACAGTTATGTTCACATTTTAGTTTGTTCAAATAGGGCCATTGTTTAGTGATCCAAACCATTGATGAGAAGAGCCTCACCGTGGATGGCCACGCATAAAAAATACTTTGGACTACTTAGAATAGCAAAGTAGAATATTTGGACTTTTATAGATTAGTGTCCCATCTCAACTAATGGTGGACATTTCATCTCAATCCTATCCCAACCCGATTCAACATATAGGCTCGAGTAGGGTTAGGGTTAGCCCTTTTGCAAGTAGGGTTGGGTTAAGGTTAGGTCAGCCCAACCCAATCACGAAACTTGAACCTTTAAAATATGTTTTAAACTTGAACCTTTAAAACTTGAACCTAAACTGATCTGTCCAAATGGATGGACGGTGTAGATACAACAAGTGACGTCATACTGGGGCCACAAAACATGGTGACGTCACTTCAGTAGCAAGATTCGCTACTCAACCTGTCAGTAGGTAATCCGCGTCCGTTTTTTGTTGTAACAACCCGGAAAGTCATTTGTCTACTAAACAAAAAGAAAGCCATTTGATATACGCTTCTGGAGCATGAAGCTGCCCGCGTCTGGATGCACTCAACGCGTCTGGACTGTCGATCACTTTTATTTTAATAATCGATGGTTATGATTACTCTTTTAATGTGATTTTTGGATCAGGACTCATCTTCAGATTTTTTAGCGGTTTGATCTGAGGCCCACTTATGTACAAGCTTATAAAATATGTAGAGGTTGCTATACAGAGTATGATTGTCTTCATTGTGGAAATATCCTAGCGGGAAGCGGATTGCGTAGTGAATAACTCCGCACGTGTGGGGCCCACCGTGATTTACATATTTTATCCACGCCGTCCATCCATTTTAATAGAAAATTTTAGGTATGGTGACAAAAAATGAAGCATATCAAAATCTAAAGTGGACCACACCACAGGAAAAGTGTGAACTGAATGTCTACCATTGAAAAATTCTCGGAAGACACAGAAGTTTTGGATCAAGCTGATATTTGTTTTTTCCCTTCATCCATATCCATGTGATCTTATGAACAGGTTGGATGACAAATGAACATCACTGTAGTGCTTGGGAAGGCTTCAACGGTGGAAATCATTATTCCCACTGTTTCCCGTGGCATGGTACACTTGAGATTTGGATATGCTTAAATTTTAAGTTCAACCCCTAAAATGAGCTGGAAAAACACATGGACGGAATAGATAAAGCACATACATTCTAGGTGGGCCCAACAGAGTTTACTCCGCACGTTAAGAGCGTGCGATTCCATCCTAGCGATTGCCACGCACAAGTAACGAAAAGTACCCAGCCGTGCGTTTGCATCTTTAGACCAAAACGTACGGTCAAATTGCCGTGAAGGACGCGTTAGGCCGCCGCCCTATATAGGATGTATCGTCTACATACGGACCGCTGATGACGAAACAATTATTAGAAATGGAAGGACTGCAAAACTGTCATCGTCCTAGTGTACACGACACGCGTGTGGGTAAAATCCCGGTAACCAGTTTGTATTGCTATTCTCACCGCCTTCGGGGCGGAAGCGTCCTGAGTATCGTACTGAGTAAACTCAGTTGGGCCGACTGTAAATGTATGTAGTTTATCTACACTGCCCATCTGCTTTTCTATATCATTTAAGGGGATGAAACCAAAATTGAAGCATATCCAAAACTCAGGTGGGCCATACCATATGAAACAGTGGGTATAATGATTTCCATCGTTTAAGCATTTCTAGGAACCTCAGTGATGTTTATTTGTCATCCAACCTGTTCACAAGATCTTACAGGCATTGATGAAGGTAAAATACAAATATCAGCTTGATCCAAAACTTCCACGGCTGCCAAGAATTTTTCATCGGTACAAGTTCAATTCACATTGTTTCCTGTAGTGTGGTCCACTTAAGCTTTCTATATACTTTATTTTTTGTCACAAGCTATAAAATTATATGTTAAAATGAGTGAACGGAGTGGATGAAATACATAAACACAGTGGACCCCACAGAGTTTACTCAAGCGTACTAAACGTATTGAGTTACTCACGACGCAATCCGCTTCCCTTTGGGGCCAAAATCATTTGCAACACCTTTTGCCTGTACCTACCGGGCGCGAATTAGGTGTTACCCCGGGAACAGCTTAGTTGGCGTTACCCCTGCCGTATGGCCCACGTGGATGATATTTTGTATATCCACTCCGTCCATCCGTTTTATACAGCCCATTTTAGGATAAGATTCCAAAATTTATGCAAATCCAAATCTCAACACCTGGTATGGTGACCTTTGTCACACTAACTCACGGGATGGTAATTTTTAAGGTTTCTCGGGTACCATTCCAAAACCATTACAAATAAACGTTAGGTTAGAGAACTATTACAGTTATTCCAGAACTACTTCCCTTTTATATTTATAGTCTAACTAGGTTTTGAAAACACCGGGTGTTTAAAAAAAATTACCAATAATTAGTGACAAAGATCACCATACCAGATCGACTCTAAACCTAGAAGAATTTAAAAACCTAGTATAGGATTTACCATACTGTTTTGGCTATCTACGGTATCTATATATTTAATATGTAGTTCTACCCGGCATGTGCCATCCCCATTGTGGGTGATTCCACAATGGCCCCATTGTAGATTAAGCGAGGGCATGGATGGATCCTTATCTGACCCCGATGCTCCCCGGTGGCACTACATACCCAAAATGTACGTGGTAGGTAGGTAAAACGGACCAGTAAAATTCCTCTTCGTTCCGTTAAGGTTTCGACAAGTGGATCTCACGTTGGATCAAACACCAACCATTGAAAACTTTTTGGAGGCCTATAAACACCCCCACCAGAGGTTAAATAGCTAAGTTGGATGGATGGATGGATGGAAGTCCACAACCTAATTTATAGTTCAAACCCTAAGTTCAAACCTAGTCAGCTCATGTAATCTATACCCTAAACCCTAGGTCTAAACCCAGTCAACTCACCCTGAATCATTCACCTGAAAAACTACTGGTAGTAAAAACCAAGCCAAAATTTCCCGGTAGGTAAACTCGATGAGTCAACTCATTGAGTCGACTCACCCGGTTAGCCCAACCGTTCAACCCAGTAAACTCACTTAGTTAAAGCTTAAATCAAAGCCAAAGTTCAAGCCCAACTCCGACTCTCAGCTTCGGAGCAGGTCCGAGCCTCAAACTTAGAGTTTTTTTGCTCCAAGGTTCGGAGCTCCAACTGTTCTGAAGTTGGAGGAGAGCATCCATACGGGTGGCCAACTGGGAGTCGCCCGTCCAAAATTATGAAAACTGCCACTCTTGGCAGCTATAAATGCAATCATTTCTTCTTCTTCTAGTCCATTCCTCCACCAACGAGAGTGCGAGTGAGAAAGAAGAGTTTAGCCCTAGTTTGGTCCAACCTAACCTTGGTCCAAGCCTTTAAAGCCATCCCAGTTATAATCCAAGTTGCTCGAGCTAGCCTATGCCACATCTCCATCCATCCAGTCATTTTTATACCATCATTGTCTCATTCATACTTAGCAATGGTGCAATACTCTTTATTCTTCCAACCTCACTGCTCATCACATCTACTGTAGACACTTGATCAATTTAGCATACGCTCTGCGGCTTGCTGACTTGATCTGATCTTGTCCATCAGAAACTTTGACTGATCAAGCACACCATCATGCATCTTTTATAGCACCTAACTGTTCGAGTGTATGCTTTATGGCTTGCTGATCTGATTGGAACTTGCCAATCAGAAATTCTTATTGATCGGACCCATAATCATACATTATTACATTTTGCGTTTCTATGAGAATGTACGAGGATTGATCTTAACATTCAAAGATTAGCTAGATTAAGTGAAGTAGAGAGTGGGTGCCTACTAACTTCCTACCCTATAACCATGATCCCTTACCTCGAATCTCTAACTGCAGATCAATGAATCATTTTAGAAGAAGGAATCTTCAGATATTTTTTTCTAACATTTCTACAGGGTTTAACTAACTATAGATCATAATAAATGGCTAGTGGTGAATCCAGTCAATCAAACATAAAACTATTAGGCCCGAAAGCCTTTGAAAGAGGCAAACTAGTGAAAAGCCACAATTCCGCACGCCTAAAGAGAAAAATGGAGGTCCAGCGTTCATAAGGTCATAGAAGTTTTGGATCAAGATCATATTTGCATTTTCCCTTTATCCAGGTTTACATGACTTTATGAATAGGTTGGAAGGCAATTAATCATTTTGGGCTTGTTTAGATGAAAGGAATCTACAATATGCATTGTAAAAATTTCGTTATTACTCCTTGTTACTAATTGGTTTTAGCAAGCTGTCAAATCATAAGAATCCATTCGAATGCAGGGGTTGAGGTGCCTTGACGTGACATAGTTTCGTGTGCCCCATCATGATGCATGTGTTATATCCACATCGTCCATTCATTTTGTGAGAGCATTTTACGCATAGAAAGAAAGAGTGACATCCAAAATGAAAATTGACCACACCACATAAGCAGTTGAGATTAACGCCTGCCATTAAAAAGCACATGCGGCCCACAAAAGTGTTGGATGAAGTTGATATTTAGAGTCATGCCCTAAAATAATATTGTAAAATGGATGGACGGTGTGGATATAACACATATTAGGCTTGTTATATGCATACGTGTCTATTCACGGGAATACATTATAAGCAAATAAAAAAAATTAAAACATTAAAGAGTGTAGATTCCTTCCATCCAAATAGCCTTTAATGGTGGGTGTACTGCTACTTCCTGTAGAGTGGTCCACTTGAGCCTTGGATCTTCCTTTTCTTTAGAATTGTTCCCTGAAATGATACGACAATAGATGGATGGTGTGGATAAGATCCATACATCATAGTGGGCCCACTGAGCCCCTGTACATTCCTATCTAGGTACAGGTGGAGGTAGCACCCAATCGGCGCCCCTGATGGGCGGGGTAGTACCCAATCTGCGTCTATTTTTCACACAAGCTCTGTGGGGCCCACCATGTTGGATATGTAAATCCACTCCGCTCATCAGGAACCATATATACAGATGATCTGCCGTAGAAAAATACAATGGACCAGCGTAATCGGGACAATGTAAAGATATTCCTAAAACCTATATAGTTCAGGCAGTGACGTGGTTTGCCTGAGTTTTGGATCAGGCTGATCTGCATATCGGTGCTTTGTCCTATTGATCAGTCACACATGATTAACGGGTTTGATGAAAAATACTACTCTAGTCCCCCATACACAAACCTACGGTTGGCATCCAATGCCCATCCTACCTGTGGTGTGGTCCACCTGAGTTGTGGGTCTGCTGATTGTTTGCCTTAGGGCCTAGAGCTGATTCACTATAGAACCTACCGAGCGAAATGACTGTTACATATGCAATATGGTGGGCCTTACAGATCTTAGGTGTGTTATACACTTGTTGTAGCGGATTATTTCCATCCTTAGATTTCATTCATCAGAAGTCAGTCAAATGAAATGATAAGGTGGTGGGCCACATATCATGCATAATTTGAGGTCATGTTCAATTCAACTTAATCACTCATTTCTTATTAATAGGTGTTGGTCTTAACCACTTGTTTTTTCTTAACTGGTATTGGCCTTAGCTACATAGGCTTGTTTCTCATGCATTGACAATTATCATGGAATTTATATGAATTGGATTCATCTGTTATATTCAATAGCACGTACTTCAAATATTGATATTCATGTAAATGTATTTGGGAGCTTGTATTTTGAGTGAATTAGTGGAGAGAGAGATCCGTGACTTATGAATCTATTGTAATTGAAATCCATGTGAAATAGGATCACATGATTTTATTATAATTTAAAGAAAAAAGAGTGCTTTTTGGTGTATTTGATGTGAATTGGAGATCTAATCTCTAATTCACATCAAATACTACTATCCCCAAAAAACACCAATTTACACCAATTACCATATTGATTATGCTCCCAATGGACCCGTAAATGTTATGGGCAATCTTGGGATGGCATGGGGTTGGCTTTTATTGCACATGTCTACCTTCGCTCGTGAGGTGAGTCCATCTTAAAAGTTTTTATGCATATAGCACTTGAAGGAAAGACTCTTAAGTTAGCTTTGCACCAATTAAGACATGACTGTGGCTCTTCAACCATACACAAGTAACTGGGCCAACAGTGGAAGGAGCATAACCCAACAATTATACAGAAAAGATAGTTTAATTTTCCCTCCAAATTTTGATTATTAATCATTTTACTTCTAACCATCCATTTGAGAATCATTAATCAAATGGTTAATTTTGATGGTTAGGATAGCAATGAGTTAGTGCCACATATAAGAAGTATTAGTCACAATCATTTTCAAAATGATGCAAAACTAGCTAGCATGATCTGGCCTTTTTCAAACTTGAAAACTCAAGCACACCACCAAAGCTTTGAAAACTTGTGCCAGAATGGCTCCGCCTTAGTCCCCTAAGCCTTGGACCTAGCCTAATTAACCTTGGCCATAATTAAGTTAAATAGGGCTCAACGTTGACGTTGATCTTATAGGGTTGGGCTAGCATGTAAGGAAAATAGTAACATGGTGAAAGGTTTGAAATACTTTGAATCTAAAAACTTTTTCATAGTATTTCCTAGTTGGAGAAACTGACAGTGGAAGTAAGGCCAAAACACAGCAGAATATAGGATCAAACAAGAGCAACACAATGTAACCAATCACACAAGCATTTAACCACATAAAGACAATTCGATTTTATGTGGAAAAACTCCTTCAACGAGTAAAAAACCACGGAACAAAGTGATCTACTATGAATTAGAAGATTACAGAGATGAACAACCCACAAGCAATGAAACCCAAGAGAAAACCCAAGCTCTCTCTCTCTCTCTCAAAACATTCTCCCCTCTATTTAATACGATTGGAAAACCTTGGACATTTTAGGATACTCTCTAATCCCGAATTCATGCCATATATATAGCAAATAACCTGAAATTAGAAACAACTTACGCAGATCTATGTAACTGCGTAAGAAAATCGCGTATACAACCGATCGGTCAGACCCCATGGCCGACTGGTCGAGTATAGCAAAAACAGCCTAGAGGGGAAACTTCCAAATTTGTCACATTTGCCTCAATAGCCGACCGGTCGGACCCCACTGTTCGACCAATTGTGACCCGTGAAAACTGTCCAGAGATCCGTTGTCTTCACCATCCAAAAAAAGTAGACCGGTCGGATCAGTCTGTCCAACCGGTTAAACATCCCAAAACAACAACTTTGAAGACTCTAATGACATTTCCTTCCTCCATAATAAATCCAATCATATAAATGTGATTGTTCATAGAAACATGACAACAAATCTAGAAGTGAATACAAAAGTATTTATAATCCATGCTGAGTGGATTGCTACTCATTGTTCCTTGGATCTTTTACAAAATTTTCAGACAAAAATGCCTCCTTGCCTACATGGTTTAATCTCACCTGTACACTAGGGATTAAACGGTTGATTGAGGCTTTTCAAGTTGAGCTTAAGCTACATAACTGTGGCAGAACCGACCTCAAGAACAATAGGCCTCATTTGTGCTTTTTTAGTTAATTTGGGCGATCTTTGAATTACAATTTAGCAAAGCATCATTTAACCTAATTGATATTTGAAAAATTATATTATTTGAATGGTACAGTATCATTGACTTGAAATGCAACTTAAGGGAGGCAACTAGCCTTATAACTCAGGGCAACAGGAATCGTTGTAACCCATAACATGTGGCCCCATCATGATGTTTGTGTTATATCTGCTTTGTATCTGTTTCTCTAACTCATGTAAGGACATGAATCAAAAGGTGGGAGAAATTCAGAAGTCAAGTACGCCACATCACAAGAAACAGTGGAGATTGAAGACCCACCATTGAAATATTCCAGTGGCTGCAAAAGTTTTGAATCAGGCTCATATTTCCATTTCTTTATCTTCATTCATGTTGGAATTACCCCATGAACAGGTTGGATGGGACATGACCCAAGAAAGTTTCAATTATGGGTAATGGGCATTTCCATCCTTCAGTTGCTTGTGATGGGGCCCACTTAAGTTTTGGATCTCCCCAGCTGGGGATGCAGATTGCGTCCAACCCCTCGTCGGCCCTTTAAGCAGGTCCAACCATTTCTATGTGGGGCCCTACTGTCGCGTATTTGTTTATCCACGGCATCCATCCCTTTTCTAAGATCATAATAGGGTATGGGCCCAAACATGAGAGGCATTTCCAACGCTCCAGTGGACCACACCAGAGATGACTCTTGCATTTAATAATTTGTGCATTTAATGTGTATTTAAAGCAACCAAGCTTATTATTTGGTGTGGTCCACTGGAGTGTTGGATCTACCTCAATTTTTAGCCCATACACTAGCATGATCTTAGGAAAGAGATGAGCATCATGGATAAATCGATACATGATGGTGGCCCACATACAGATCTGGTCAGACGCTTAAAAGTCCGATTGCACTAGCTGGTAAAACTGATAGCAAAGTGGATATAACAAAAATATCATGATAGGTCCCACAAGGGTTTTAGGAGATAACTCGTGCCCATTTAAGGACTTGAAAAAGGGTATTTGCTGGTTTCTATTCCAATTAGAAGCTAAAATTGAAATTTCAAAGGTGGGCGAGATTCTCACGTGGTTGACTGTTTATTTTTTAATTTTCCCCTGCAACGTAATATTGTGTGGGCCACGAATGAAAGTTTTATCTTGATTTGATCTACCACGTTAATTAAGGCATTAGCCAAGGGAAGGGAGTTTGATCATTTGCGACCGTTCATCTACGGGACGTTAGAAACCGTAGTAGTTACAAGCAGAACCAGCACCAGCGGCAGAGGTCCTGAGAAAGGAAGTGGATTGCCTCCTGCCCCTGCCTAGATGATAATCTGTCCAGGCAGGGGCCGTGGGGCACAGTTGTGATCTATGGGTTTCATCCACACCATCCATTCATTTTTTAGATCATTTTAGGGTATGATAAAATAAAGTTGGGGCAGATCCAAGACTTTAGTAGACCACACCACAAAAATCAGCAGTGATAATGACACCCACTGTTGAAACCTTCCTAGGAGCCACCTTGATGTGTTTTTGCCATCCAACCTATTCATAAGGTCATATAAACCTTATGAAGTTTAAGCACAATTATTAGCTTGGATCGAAAACTTGTGTAGCAACCTTCCTAGGAGCTGAGTATGTTTTTTGCCATCTAAGTTGTTCATAAGGTCATATAAACCTGGATGAAGGGAAATTACAAATATCAACATGATTCAAAACTTCTGCAGCTCCAGAAAAGTTTTTTTTTTTTTTATGGTGGGCATTCAATCCCAATTTGTGGTCCACTTGAACCTTGGATCTGCCCCTTTTTTGGGATCATACCCTAAAATGATTTGGAAAATGGATGGACAGTGTGCATGAAACCTATACATTATGGTACGCCCCACAAAGCCTTGCCTAGATGAATTATGGTCTATAGGGGGCAGAACACAATCTGCTTCCTATGAGAAAACCCAATATTGACATAGTCCAAGCAACTGGGCCCAACTTCACGATATTCAAGTGCTTGTGCACTGTCACATGTGCATTAAAAGTGCACACACAGATCACTCAATGATTTGTTGGGGCTGCGGAAGCAACCTCAAGGGTTGAACCATACAAATAATAGAGAAGAACAGACGAAGCAATCAAAGAGAACACACGAGTTTTACGTGGAAAAACCCTTGGAGGAAAAAACCACGGCACAAAGCGACAAGTAATCCAGTATGAATCAGAAAGTGCAATAGATGGAACCTAACTTACTGTTCACTTCCCCAAGTGTAGGGTTGTGATGTAGTAATAATCTCGGTAAGACTGAGGTCGATCCATAGAGACTTGTGAAGGAACCCACAAAACACTTCTAATGGTTTCTAATTGAGAACTAACTAAACATGATTTTAGAATTGAATGTAAATAGATATTTTGAACTAAAAGTGAATATAAACAATGTAAAAGAGCACTAGGGGTTCAAAGATACACTTGTAACAATCCTTGATACTTAATTCGCTATAGTTTCGTAATTACATAACTAGAATCAAAATCAAATCCTATCTAGTCAGATGATAGGACCGTTATAACAAATAAGCTGCCATATGTGTGATTCATATACATGATTCCTTCAATTAAAGTTAGGACTTGAGCACACTTAATTGCATAGGTCTATCATAGTTCTAATAGATTAAAATCATAATTATAATCATCATTAAACTCTATCACAAAGCATAACTAGGTCATGATTTGAACTTCATTCAAATCACTTACAAAATCACACATAACTCAGAAATTCAGAAAAGTAGAACTTTGATTAAAAATTCTCACATAAGAATCCAAGGTCTAAAGCGTATTGAATCCGATTCCTCGGAGCATATAGGTCTAGAAGCATTCAAAATAATTAAGAACTCAAGTAATTATTCTAAATATCCATGAGTCATCATAAGACTAAGAAAGAATACTTAGAACTTTATTCAAACTTTAAACCATTGTTCTTCATTAATAATTTAACTTGAAACCAAAACAAACAGATTAAAACATCTTAGATTCACTATAAGCTTCACTTTTTAGCTCTAGCTAAGAGGTTTAGCCGTTCATGATCCAAGGAAACATGAAAGTAACTAAGAAAAACATAAAAACTAGAAGAACAAACTAGAAGGAGTTGTAAAACTCTGGAATCCGACTTCCTGCCGCCTCCCACCGTAGTAATTCTCCTCTAGGATGCCTTAGGAACGAGCTAGAGGAGTTTTTTTTTTTTTATAGGTTTGAGGCCCTAGATATGAAGAAACTTCGAGAAAATCCACAAAAACTGCGCTTTGCGCAGCAAATTTCAATGCTTGTAAAAGAAGCACTGTTACGTAGATGACCGGTCGGACGACCGATCTGAGCTCGTGGACGACCGGTCGCAAAAGGCCAAAAACAGTCCAGAGAGTTTTCTGAAATTCGAACCCAAATTTAATTCAACGACCAGTCTGACGACCGGTCTGAGTAGTGGACAACCGGTCGCAAAAGACCAAAAACAGTCCAGAGAATTTTCTGAAAATTCGAACCCAAATTTAATTCAACGACCAGTTTGACGACCGGTTTGAGTAGTGGATGACCGGTCGGACGACCTGTCGTGATTGGTCCAATAATGTTTGGTAGCAGGGTCATCCTGTTGAGTGTTCGGACCAGTCGGACGGTCCTGGGCTATGGACGACCGATCTTCAGTGCAATTTTCTGCACTTCCTTCTTCTCTCCTTTGCTTTCTTTCTTCCACCCTTTGGCGCTTGGTCTTTTGATCTTTAATGCTTGTAAACAGCGTCTCTAAGCCTTTAATTGATGAATTCTCTCTCTCATTCCTACAACCACAAAACCATGCATTAGTTGGGTCTTTAATAATGTATTTCAAGCATAATTAGTAATGAAATGGGGTTAGAATATACACATTTAAGAGCTTAACACTTACAAATGTGAAAACCCTAGTTTTCTCCCTTACCGACCCTAGAAATGTTTTAGGTCTCTTTGTTATTCCATAATCTTGTATTAACATAGATATATATAGCCCCATTATAGAATTAGAAGCTAAAACCATGTAATTATGTAGAATTGCACGCGACGTTAATTAATCCATCGATCGATCGACTCCAATCGACGATCCTTGATCGATCAACACTCCATGTTCGATTCCCAAAAGTGTCTAGAGAGTTTGTAACATAAATTCGAAATACTATGAATCGATGGAAACTAAACTTCGATCGATCAAAAGTGTCCAAAACTGTCTAGAGACCAAACTAGTATGTTCGAGATTTTCTCAATCAATCGACCAAGGCTATTGATCAATCGAAGATCCATGTTTCTTCACAAATTGAAGGTACCCAATCGCCATGATCATCTCCCATTGATGATCAACGGTAGGCGTGCTGCACTTTGAGTGGCATAATTAAGGATTGACTTTTGGAGTTAGCTCATCCTTGTGAGATTTTAACATTTTTTTTTTTTTTAATGTAACGAAGAGTGTGAAACAGTAAGAGAAAGCTTACTGTCTTTCTCAAGTAAATTCTTGAGTTTACAAGAAAATAAGAGAGAAAATTCAGATATTTTATTAAATAAATTAATTTGGAATGCTCAATTACATAACTTATATGGAAAACTTAAAACCCTAGTAGAAGTTTTAATTCAAATAAAATAGGAATTAATTGAAGTAGCAAACTCTCTCTAAAATAGAAATCTAATTCAAATAAAATGAAAATTACTGGAATATTCTCAGCCTTATTATAAGCAACTTCCAGAAAAGACATAAATTCTAAAATTGTAAGATCAAGGAGACACAATAAAAATGAAACTCTCTAAAAAAAAGTAAAATTTTCATAAAAAAATTTGTACGAGTGTGGAAGCAGAGAGGTGTGCTTTTAGGTACGGACTACGGTTAGAAACATTGATGAAGGGTCTGTTTTACATGCTCATGACATGAAATTTTGAGATAGCTAAAATGATCAATGGTCTTATTAAGTGTACATGAGTGACACACCTGATGAGTGGACCCCCACGATCGGTCCCACTTAATGAATTCATCTGATCTCTCAAGTCTCAAAGAACTCTTAATGTCCTTCCTCCCACCTCATTTGGTGAAGGAAAAGCAAGTTGTACATAAATCTAGTAAGATGCATTTGGCGAAATCTCTGATGGGTGAAATAATCAAGTGCTCAGTCCAATCAAGCCATCTGGACTTTTCAGTAGGCCCAGCCCACACCTCACGGGCCAAAACGAGACTTGTGCAGACCAATTGGGGTTTCACGGTTCATGAAGATTTCATTATCAACTAGAATTAATTGCTTGCCACTGTACACTATATATACTCACACAGACGAATACAACGGGTGGAAAATGTAGCTAAAGTACAGTATAGTACACGTTTAAATACAGGTATAAGAACATGTATAATACAACAAGATGTAGGTACAACGTAGATGCAACAAAACTGCAGGTATTGAATGCCGGGAAATCAAATCATCATGAGTCTGAATTCTTCGAAGCTAAGCACTCCATCGCCGTCGAGATCGAACCGACAGATCATGTCCACACATTCATCGATCGTCTTTGACTGGCCCAGTCGACTGAGCATCCTCTTCAGGCTCTTGGGTGTAATGCGTCCCGAACCTTCCATCTCATACATCTCAAATGCCTCCCTAAGAGCCTTCATCTTCTCTTCTTCTTCGCAAGTTTCAATCCATCTGAGAAAATCCTCAAAACCCAACAACCCATCACTGTCCAAGTCGATCGACTCGACCACGGCTGCCACCTCCTCGAGCGACAGCTCCTCGCCGACAGATCTCATGCAACTCCGTAACTCTGCGGGCGAGATCTTCCCATCTCCATCCTCATCAAAGTTGAGGAAAACACGCTCGAATTTCTTGTTGGGAGTGACGGAGTCGGTGCGGTTTTCGGCCTTGTTAGGAGACGAACAGGGTTTTGAAGGAGAAGAGCATGCTTCCTGCTTCATTGGTGTGTGATGAAAATAAAAGAGATTGGATAGGGTATTTGTGGAAATTAAATGTCGATTTTTTTTTTTTTTTTGGCGGCAGAAAAGCTTGGAGATATACCTCTAAAATGCTTATGGAAGATTGGCTGATGTCATGGAAATCTGGCCGTTGATACTATTTATAGATTCATTAATTAGTTCCAGCCGTTTTCTTTCCGCCGCTGATTTGTAACGGATAAGGAAAGGGAAAATTAGCAGCTGTTTCGGAGGCGAGAGTAACCATCTAGATTTTCAACGGGGACTGGTTTGATACTCTGCTGCGTGTGGCACTTGATACGCAGGCACTCGCAAATTATGCACGTGGCATGAATTAACTCAAATTAAATCGAAAAAATTGTAGAAATCACTGTCAACTCTGAGTTACCTTACCAACATTAAATTGTTCGAACAAATATAAAACTCTGATTAGTAGCCACTTGTTTGTTGGAGCAGGACCGTTGGATATTTTCATGTTTGACAGTCTAATAAATGTCTACCAAATGGTCAGCTAATGAAGGATTTTTTTTTTGCTTCATAATATATCTAAACTGGTACCATAATTTGGACAGTTTATTATGAGTTAATGATTGTATCTCGCGTATGAAATTTCCGAGAAATTTATAAGTGCAGTTGTATCATCCATACAAGAGGACGGAGTATCAAAGTTTTTACTAATTTTCTTGGCAGTGATCCACTCTCCACCGTCCCTGCAGTGACCACACCACTGTTTTCCGTAGTGTGGTTCACATGAAATTTTTGTCTGCTTCATTTTTGGGTCCATGGCTTATAATAAGCTGAAAAACAGATGAATGGTGTAGATATACAATTCAATCAGGGTCTCATCCACATAGGGGTGAAATATCGACTCAAATTCTACCGGCAACAGAAGTTTTCGATCAAGATAATATTTGTGTTTTCCCTTTGTTAATGTATGTGTTAACTTATGAACAGGGTGGAACTCAAATAAACATCACGGTGGACCCTAAGAAGGTTTCAACGGTGGGAGTCACTCTTCCCACTGTTTTCTATGGTGGGGTCCGCTTGAGCTTTGGATATGCCTCATTCTTTGGATAATGCCTTAAAAGGATCTCTCCAAATGAATGGACAGTGTGGATACACCACATACATCATGGGGGGGCCTACAAAACATGGTGACAACCGCATAGAGCTGGACATAAGTTAAGCCAACTTGATGGCTTGGCTTGACTCTGCTCGTTTGGGCTTGATTTGAAGCCTCTTTTCAAGTTAAGTCAAGTTAAGCTAAAATTCTAGCTTGATTGGAGTTTCAAGCCGTACACAAGCCAAGCCTCGACTTGACTCGAAGTTCAGCTCAGCTTGTGTTCAGCTTAGCTTGAATTGACTTGGCTTGATAATAATAAATATATTATATTAAGTATATAATATATGATATAAATGTTAAAAAGTAACCCTAACCCTATTTCACTTTCATTTCTCTATTTTTTGTTTTTACGTTCACCTCCCACCTGCACCCTATCGGTAGAGCTGGGCATCAAGTCGAGTTAGACCGAGTTAGGGCTGACCCAATCTGACCTGATTTTGAAAATGACCCGAACTCAACCCGACTTGGTATCGAGTCCAGCATGCCTGACCCAATCCGAAGTACGGTCTAGCGTAGACTAATCCAGACCAAGTCCGACCTAGTTATAGGTACCAAGATGGGTCGAGTCAACATTGAGTCAAGTCATTGAAAAAAAATCTTGTTGTTAGTCTTGGATGAGAGAGAGAGAGGAGAGAGAGGAAGAAGAAGAAGAAGAAGAAGAAGAAGAAAACGTACCTTAAGAGATGCCCCCGATTTCCCAATTCTTCTCCTATTTTTTCTCTTCTCCAATTTGTTCTCCTATTGTTTCTCTTCTTCTTCAATTTCTTCTCCTATTTTTTCTCTTCTTCAATTCCAAAGTGGTGAAATAATGTGCTGTAGGAGTTCACGGCCTGCTTATTAAAACCATCCTTCCAATATAGTGGACAGTGTGCGTTGCCAAAGTTTTTCTTTCGTCTTCTTTTGACTCGGGTCAGGTGCGGTGGGTAGGTTAGAATGATTTAGGATTTTTTTTTCATATATATTATTCGAACCCGAGTTGAGTCGAGTTTCGAATTGAGTCGAGTCAGCATCGAGTCAGATTTTGGGTCGGGTTGGGTCGAGTCAAGGTACTGGGTGACCCGGACTCGACTCGGTTGAAGTTCGGATTGGGCGAAGTGTACTCGAATTGGATCAACTCAACCATTCGATTTGGATTGAGTCGGGTCTGAACAAGTCAGACTAGTCGAGTTTACCAAGTTGACCCGACCCATGCCCAGCTTTATCTAATGGCCACCGCACTTCTCATCCGTTCGCCGTTCAACGATTCCAGGACTAGGTTTTCTCTCTCTCTCTGGTCGTGGATTCTGATAACAGTAGAAGCACATAATTGTCCAGCGACAACGATGAAGAATACGATTCCCGCTTTGAATCGATCTCCACCATTTTACCATGCTCAATCTCCAAATTGGTTATTACGAAGCTTGACTCTTAAGTTGACTTAAGCTCGAACAGCTCAAGCTCGAATGCAGCTTGAACTCAGCTTGATGGCTAGATCAAGTCAAGTCAAGCATAAAAGTCTAGCTTGATTTCAAGGCCAAGCCACACACAAGCCAGGGTTTCCTGGGACCAAGCCGCACTCAAGCCAGGCCCCAGCTTGATTCGACTTGGCTTGTTTTCCAGCTCTAAATCCGCATCCATTCCATTCTTCTATAGGCCTGTACCTTTGAAACCAGTGGACAAACGATGGTTTGACACGGTAAGTTTGCTTGCGGCCCACCTAATTAGTGAATTGGGTCAATATTTCCTTCATGTGATGCACATGGCATAGCTTTCTTCTTTCACGGCTTGAGTTTTTCGCTGAAGTGACACATCAGTGGAATATAAAAACGTTGAAAGTTAGCCCAGCTTCGTATGTGAAACTGTGCTAGCCTGATCCCGCCGGGCCGTATTCTCGCATGACGGACGTGACTTGCACTCAATAAGCTTGGAATAGGAGGAACATGCCAACAAAAAAAAATGTCTTTTAAGATATAGTTTGATTTGGTCAGCCACACCATAACCGTGTAGAATCATGTAGTGTCCGTGTCATGATTTTCGCCCCTTCATAATGATGGAATGTGTTAGATGAATCGATTGGAAGGTATATATGCACAACCAGTACTGGGTCCTAAACACAATTTCGACGATTTTAATGTTGGTCATCCCCATTTCAACGGTTCTCCGTGGTGTATTCCACCTAAGTTTTGAATCAGACTGATATTCCGGTCCTTTGCAAAACACAGCGTGGTGCACCTGATGGACGGGGTGGATCTCTTCAGCATGAACCTGTCCAGTGGATACTACGGATTCAGTAAGGTGGTGACTGTGGGGCCTACCTTGATATATGTATTGTATTGTATATGTATACCGTACATCTATTTTTCCAAATCATTTTATGTCATGTGGCCAAATATGAACCCGATCCAAATCTCAGGTAAACCGCGCTATAGAAAACAATGGTGATTTAATACAACCATTAAAAACTTTCTAGGGCCCATTGTAATGTTTATTTGCCATCCAACCTAATAAGGTCACACACCTGGTTAAAGAAAAAACACAAATATCAGGTCCATCCAAAATGTGTGTGACCTAGCCAAAGGGAAAACACAAATATCTGCTTGATCTGAAGTTTTAATGGTAGGCATTCAATCACTACTATTTTTTGTATTGTGGTCCACCTGAGAGTTGGTCTGCTTCATTTTTAAGTACATGACCTAATAATGATCTTGCAAAACGGATGTACAGTGTAGATGTACAATACATACATAAAGGTGGGCCCTACGTTCACGGCCTCGCCAAGTTGGTGATTCCCCATCCTCGCGCTTGCTGTGGGCGTGTTTTTCGTTGTAATATAGGTCCTTAATCATGCCTAAGTGGTAGATTCGGACGCGGATTGGCTAGTGACCCCAACACCGGCCCCGGGGCTGATGTCAAAGCTGCGTGGGCCCCACCATGATGTATGTGTTTTATCCACGCTGTCCTTCCATTTTTGCACCTCATTTTATCGCATGGGCCCAAAAATGAGGCAGATAAAACCTCAGCTGGACCACACCACAGGAAAAAGTGAGAATTGAATTCTCAGCATTGAAAACTTCTTGGAGGCCACAGAAGTTTTGGATCAAGCTGATATTTGTGTTTTCACTTCATCCAGGTCTGTATGGCCTTATCAACAGGTTGGATGGAAAATAAACATCACGGTGGGCCTGGGACGTTTTTAAGGGTGGATGTTCAATCAACACTGTTTTCTGTGGTGTGGTTCACCTGAGATTTGGATCTGCCTCATTTTTTGACCCATGCTCTAAAATGAGGTGGAAAAATGGATGGACAGCGTGGATAAAACACATACATCATGGTGGGGCCCACACAGCTTTGACACCAGCCCCGTGGCTGGTGTTGGGTCGCTAGCCAATCCATGTCCGGTAGATTCAGGAGAGTTTCAACACGAGTCGTGGATCGGAGTAGCTAATATGATATAAAAAGGGTTAATGCCGTACGCCCACCTTTTGGTTGAATTTAAAAAATGTGCCTGCTTCGAAATACGGAAAAAAAACCAACCTGTTTTAACTGGGACGAACGGCAGTTATAGAATGTTATTCATTATTTTTAAAAAGACAATTTTACCCATTTTTAACTTTACCTCCAGCAAAATGGGTGCCGAGTCTACTCCATTGTTGGACAATGCCGTGGGCCTCACAATGATGCTTGTGTTTAATCCATATCGTCCATTCTTCATGGATCATGATTTCAAGGCATGATATAAAAACCGAGAAAGATTGAAATATCACGTGGACCCCACAAGAGGTAACAGTGGCAATTAAAAGCTACCATTAAAAAATATTGCTGTCCATTTACTGTGGTGTGGTCCACCTAATATTGGGGTCCATTTACTGTGGTGTGGTCCACCTAACATTTGTATATGCCTCGTATTTGTACCATATCCTAAATTGACCTCGCAAAGTGGATGGATGGCGTGGATGCAACACATATGCCATGGTGGGGGATAACTATTGAACTTCCAACGTGTAATGTTGTGCTGGGAAGCCGATTTATTGTGAGAAGCCTTACACATGGGTGCGAATTAGCTCTTACACATGGGAGCGAATTGGCTGTTACCCTGGAAACACCTTAGTGGGTGTTACCCCTACTGTGTGGGGCCTACCTTGATATATTTTTTGTATATCCATGCCGTCCATCTGTTGTTATATATAATTCCAGGACAAGATCCAAATATATGAGCAGATAAAAATCTCAGGTGGACCATACCAATAGAAAGAGTGATGAATAATCATTAAAAACATTTTTCATGCCGCAAAAGTTTTATATCAATCTAATATTTAAATTTTCCCTTCATCTAGACCTTATTGACATTATCAAGAGCTTGGATTGCAAATAAACATTACCTAAAACTTACGATGGGCTCTTTGGAGTTTTTAATGGTGTTGACCTCAATCAGCACTGTTTCAAGTTGTATGGTTCACTTGAGATTTGGATTTGCATAATTTTTGTAACCCCATCCTAAATTGAGCTGGAGAAACGCATGGACAGAATGGATATACAAAATACCATTCATGCCACACAGTAGGGGTAACACCCACTAAGCTGTCCCGGGCTCCCCTTACAAATGGAGTTCCTTCTTCTCAGCGTAAGATGTGGTATTGGTGGGGCCCATATGCTAGTCCCAGAGATGGTTTCAAAGCTCCATGGGCCGCACCACAATGTATGTGTATTATCCACGTTGTCCAACCATTTTTCCATCCGATTTGAAGGCACTAGACAGAAAATAAGACAGATCTAAATCTCTGGTAGACCATACCACAGGAAAACAGTGGTGATTGAATGTCCACTATTAAAATCTTCGTAAGGCCCAATGTAGTGTTCATTTTCCATCCAACCTGTTGATAAGGTCACATAGACCAAGATGAAGGAGAAAACAAATATCGAGATGAAGGGAGAAAACAAGCATTGAGATGATACCAGCTTCTGTTGCTCCCAAAAAGTTTTCAACGGTGAGCATCAATCCCCACTATTTTCTTGTTATGGTCCACCTAAGATTTAGATTTGTTTCAGGTTTTAGCTCATGCCTTAAATTTAGATGTCAAAATTGATGGACAGCGTGGATAAAACACATACATCATGGTGGGTTTCACAGAGCTTTGAAACCATCGGACTAGCAAATCCGCGCCCTGTGTTGGAGGGAAGCGGATTGCGTCCTACCCACGCCTGTCCAGGCTGGCCTTTGTGAACCACACCATGTATTGAACAATCCTAAAGCTCAAGTAGAACACATTGCAGGAAACGGTGTAAATTGAACATCTACCATTGAAAAATTCATGGAGGGGCCCACATCTACCATTGTTTTTCTATTCCTTCTTGTTTTTATGATCTTATGAAAGGTTTGTATGACAAATAAACATCATTGTGGGCCCTAGGAAGGTTTTAATAATGGAAATCATTATTCCCACTGTTTCCCGTGGTGTGGTACACTTGAGCTTTGGATATGCTTCAATTTTGGTCTCAACCCTTAAAATGATCTAAAAAATGGATGGACAGTGCAGGATAAACCACATACATTGGGCCCAACTGAATTTTCTCAGTACAATAAAAGCGCACGGATTTGCAAGTAACCGACGCAGATTTTTGGCGGAAACCTTTGACAGGAAGTTCTTGCGCTGGAGCTTAGGTGGGGCCACGGTGATATATGTGAAAATCCACCTTATACATCCATTTCATGAGCTCAGCTTAGGAAATGAATCCAAAAAAATGAGCTGGACCCAAGACTCAAGTGGGCCGAAAACGTGAGGATTAAATGTCCACAGTTGAAATATATGTGGAGCCACAAAAGTTTTGAATCAGGCTAATATTTGTGTTTTCAGTTCATCCCAGTAGGAATGACATTATGATGGGTATGGATGGCATATAAACATCACTGTGGACCCAGGGATGTTCCAACGGTATGAATTTTCATACCTTCCTTTTCCTTTAGTGCGGCTCACTTGAGTCTTTAACTGGGCTTATATTTTGCCGCATGTCCTAAATGAGCTCACATAAAGGATGGACAGCGTGGATTTCTCACAAACATCATGGTGGCCCCACCTAGGTTCCAGCCAAGATTTCCTGCCAAAGGCTCCGCAAAAAATCTCCCTTTGCTTGCCATTGGGAGAGCCTACAGCCCAATTGATGGACGCCTCGGATTCATTGATACAACCACGTGTACACGGATGGGTAGAAGTGAACCAACATTTGTTAGAATCATCTGATGGTGCAACAACATTGTGACAATCCAAAGTGGGGCCTGTCGTAGGATAATACTTGTCATGAACGGACCTACTCACAAGACTTCAGAGCAGATGGACAAGCCGAAGTGACGGTCTTACCAAAAGGGTCGGTTCAGCTCGCAGCTAAAAATCGGTCGGTAAATAAAGACCGACCTTATCTCCACTCTTATCGGCAAAGAGATGGAAACATGTCCCCCCGAGATCGGAACGGCCTGGGATACTCGCCTGGATATCCGGCCCGAGATACCAGTCATGATTTCGGCCTAAAAAATCTCCCTCAAAGCCTATAAAGAAAGAAGGACACCTTGATTACAGGTATACATACTTCATTACTAAAGAAGTTTTTGACTATCCTTAGAATTCCTTAATTGACTTTGGCATCGGAGGGCTAATGGCCGGATTCCTGCCACCCCCTCTAGCATTTTGGCTCTCTTGCAGGGATCTTAGATCGCGATCAGTGGTCATTCTTGATATCAATCTCCTTCGTTGTTAGCTTGTCGGTTTTCACGCCTCATTTCTGGTTGTCACGAGGAAGTGGCGACAATATTGCCCACCAACTCAAGTGTGCACCCCATCTCAGCCATGAGAAATGTGGGCCTCATCATGAAAAAGGCTGTCCAATCTTCAGGCAGACCACCCTGCAAAGAAACAAAAGGACTGCTTAGATCAGACGAATCAATATTGAATATATGACGGCGTAAGAGAGAGGCATGTTTCATTAGAAAGGTGTTTGGTCGTCTTTTTTAAGGGTACTATTGTCATTTCAAAAATACAATTTGATATATATAATGTCGTAGCGAATTTTTGACTAAGGGCATAAACTTAAGGGGATCTTAGGAAAGAGTTTAAAAGCAAGCTCTTTTTTTAAAATTTAACCAAAATATAGGCGTCCATGCAACATTGTCCCTATAAAAAAGCCACTGTCATGTAGGGCTCTAAGTGGAGCGGGTCAGATCCGAGATCCAATTCGCTCCGAATCCGTATAATGCGGATTTGGATCTTAAATTAGGTCCGATTAGTTAAATGGACCGGATTTGGATATTAACATAGGTCCGATTACTTAAATGGAGCGGATATGGATTCACAGGAACATATCCGAGTTTGATCCGAATCCGATTAAGACCGACTCATTGTCACCTTACTTTATATGTTATATTCATGTTGGCCATCCGTTTTACAAATTATTTTAGGCTATGTCTACCATACCATAGTAAATAGTGGGATTTGCATCATTTTTCTACTAAATTAAATATATTATATCATATATTTTACATCATATATTTTTTTAGTTTTGTAATGGGGGTGGATTCGGACCTAGATCCGACCCGAATCCGATCTTTATATGGATTTTGGATCGGAAATGGATTTTGTGATCGCGTCCTAAAATGAAATGGAAAAACAGATTTACAGCGTGGATATACAACAAATACATCAAGGTGGCCCCCACACAATTAGGGTGCACCCACTAAGCTGTTATCCAGGTAACAGCAAATTAGAGCGGTAAGTGAACTGGGCTGGCTTGAAAAGTACAGTTGGTTCAGCTTGAAAAAGATTGATTCGGCTCGATTCAAAAGATCAATCATTCGAACTAGGCTCGGATAAGTTTACCTTAATATATATATATATATATATATATATATATATATATATATATATATATATATATATATATAGTTTGAACGTCCCCCAACCCCAATTCCATTTGAGTGCCTTCCCTCGTTTTGAGTTTTGCTTGCAGCCCGCCCACACCTAACACCCAATCGGTAGTCGCCCGGCCATCGACCGTCCGGCAGACCCTCGCCGAATCTCTCTCTCTCTCTCTCTCTCTCTCTCTCTCTCTCTCATCTTCATCTCCCCCAGCGGCCAACACCCAACGCCCGACTCACCTGGCCCCTGCTACTCTCCCAGACGGTCAGACGACCCTCTCTCTCACTAGCTTGAACTCGGCTCTAAAGCTTGACCAAACCAAGCTAAGCAGGCCAACCTAAATCGAGGACCAAACCGAGCCGAGCCGAGCTGGCCCAGCTCGATTTGATTTAGCTCGGGTATAGCTTTCGCTGAGCAAATCCGCCCTTGTATGTGGGGTGTAAGTGCGAGTGTGTAATAATAAAAAAGATGTCCCACACGCAAGTGTGGAAATATCGTAGCGATTGCCTCACACGCGAGTAACAAAAAGTACTTCGCCGTACAATATAGTTTTATAAACTCTTATTTGTAAGGTATTCTTACTAAGAGAAAATGGAGAGAGATGTTCGGATTGCGTGTTCCAATGCTACACACACGTTGATAGGGTGGCTGTAGAGGTGCTAGTGGTGCACTTTGTACTTCTCATATACGTATCATATGGTGCGAAGCAGTGTTCGCAGTATCGGTTTCGCGTTACGTTTCGCACTCTTGAGATACATATACATATTGCGTATCGGTGGGAAATATCGGTTGTATCACGGAACGTATCGCACTTTTTGGGAAACATGGGGAAACATTGGGTAATTGATTGAATTTTTCAATGAAACTTCAAGGATTGTTAAAATGGACCTCAATACACACATTTAAATCATAATATGTAAAAAAAAAGTCCACATAATGGAGTTCCTTTGTAAAAGGATCCTAAGCTATGCGCTATCTGACTGAACTGATGCAACTATTGTTTAAATTGATTCCATAAGATATACATATGTAACAATACATTAATGTAGATACAACTAATGCATTGACAAAGTAAAACAAGCAAGAGAGTTGAGAAATATACCTATGGATGATGCAACTGAATGAGTTTCCTCTAAATGCAGTTTTGACTATCCTAGTTCAACGCAATGTAAGCTATTCTATATGGCCTAGATCTATATGAGGACTCAATAAAATTTAGAAAATAGTTAACCGGATTCAACAAATTATGACCCCTACGCAGAGTCAGAACGTGGATCGAGCTGCGCGGTCAGCTCGCCGGGGGTGCAGGGGGCGGCACGCCCCTGCCCGGGGTTCGGGGCGAAGCGCCCGAAAGCCAACGATTTTTTTCTACAAAATGGGGGACTTTTGTGCGTTTGACCAATATAGTAAGATAGGAGAAAATTGAGAAAAAATGGGTCTCCTCAAGTTTTTTCTCCAAAAAAAAAAAAAAAAAAAAACCAAATTTAAAAACATTCCGATATTTTTGACCGATACCTGGACGATATTGTCCAGGTAACGACGATATCTGGAATCATGTAAAGAAAAAAGCACGATATATTGCCAATATATCGTGCGATATCGATACAAAGTGTGATATTATCGATATCGCGCGATATATTGTGCGATACCAAGGAATCTGCTCTTTTTTTTATTATTACTGGGCCGATATTTATCGGTGACCAGCGATACTGATAATATCGGCCGATATTATCAATACTGCAAACACTGGTGCTGAAGTATAGGTGGAGGTGGCTAGTAGCTTTGATGGCCAAATAATAAAAAAACGGATAGCCTTTGATATCCAACCGTAAGATCATTAATCCAATAATTTGAAACGTATGAAAAACATTGCCAACGGTTGGAAACATTACACAAACTGTTCTAAACCATTAATGACCACCAAGCAAAATTTCACACCCATACAAATATATAAACTGGACCCTTCTGGTCCAGAAATCATCAAAGCTCAATAGATCGAATTTAAGCTCTTATGAAATGAAAACAAATATTTTTTTACCCTTTAAGATTACCCTAGAATAAGCGCTAAGTTGCTCAAACTTACTAAGTCACCAAGTTCAAGCACTCATTGAGCCTGCCAGAGACGTTAACTGTGTTAACAAAGTCCCAATGATGGTCCCTTCAATAATTGCTGCCCGCCGGATCAAAAGAAGGTTTGCCGTATCTTAGGAGCAATTTGGCTGTAATCCACCAGCAATCTCAATTCAGTAACAGTGGAGCAAATTAAGCTTAAGGGACAACATATTGTATACGTCCTTCAGCACACCGTCAATTTCAATTTTTTTATTTCCAAATTATTCCCTGTAAAGTAATTTTCAACCGGATGTGTAAATCCACTCTGCTCATCAGGAGCCACATATATGAATGATCTGTCGTAGAAAAATACAATGGGCCACAGTAATCAGGACTATGTGTAAAAAATACTCCTCAAATCTCGTGAGTCTAGGCAGTGAGGTGGATCAGGCTGATTTTTATATTGGTGAAATGGTGCTTTGTCATGAGTTACACAAAATTAATAGGTTTGATGAAAAATACATACCATTTTGGACCATACACAAACATACAGTTGGCTTCCAATCCATCCTTCGTGTAGTGTGGCCCACCTGAGTTGTGGGTCTGTGATCGTTTGGCTCAGGACGTAGAACCTGAAAAATGAAATGGTTGTTACATATGCCATATATATGGTGGGCCTTATGTATATTGGGTGTGTTATACAATTAGTGTCGTAGAGGATTTCAGTCCGTAGATGTCATGCATCCAAAGTCAAATGTGATGATAAGATGGTGGGTCACATATCACGCATAATTTAAGGCCCTACTCAATTCATCTTAACCATTCATTTCTTTTTAACAAGTGTGGTCCAACTTAGGCACATAGATCTTGCCACCTGGTAAAACTGACGGCAGAGTGGACATAACACAAGCATCATGTAGGTTCCACAACGCTTGGGGTTTTAGGAGACTCCTCATTCCCATTTAAAGCTTTGAAAAGCTATTTTCTGGCTTTTATTCCAATTAAAAGCTAAAAATTGTAATTTAAAAGGTAGACCAGATACTCACGTGGTCGACTTTTATTTTTTTATTTTTTACTTGCATTGTGATGTATGGGCCTTTGTAAAAAAAAAAAATTAAAATAATAATATTATGTGGGCCAATCCATGTGTCAAATGCGAACCCGATAAAAACAGATACTGCAGTTGATCTGAGCCGAAAGACCAAGAAAAGCTCTATTTACTAACTAAATTCCACAGATGAAAGCCCTTAGTCAGGTAAGGGAGTTTGACCATATCTGACCGTCCGTCTACATGACTTTAGAAAGGGAGTGATGCATCCGTTTATCCACTCCGTTCATTCATTTTATAAGATCATGTTGGAAATCCGGTCAGCGAAAGCACCGAATAAGATCAAATGATCTACAATCAACCACACAAGCATACAATGCAAAAGCACATGAATTTAACGTGGAAAGCCCTTGCGGGAAAAAACCACAGCACAAAGCGATACCTTCCACTATGAATTCAAATGATTACAGAGCTAAAACTACCCGAGTAGATCCCAAAGATGAATAAGGCATACAAAACTCTCAAATCCTCTCTCCCAATAACCATAATCTTGTTTAGATCACCTAGGTATTGCTTAGCATAACTCCAAACACGATTAGTATATCTGTTTATAAGGGCCTGTTTGTTTTGTTGTAAATGTATGTAAATGCATATAAAAGAGTGTAAATGAATAATCATTGCAAATATTAGATGTTTGATTGAGGCGGTAAATACATCATATTTCCTCCTTGCAAAAGATGTTCGACGTTCATTCGTGGGCCTCATTGTGATGTCCATGAAATATCTACACTGTCCATCCATTTTATCGGAACATTATAAGACATGTACAAAAAAATGAGGCAAATCTAAAGCTCAAGTGGTCCACACCATAAGAAATCATGGTCGAAAAAGGTTCTTAACGGTAGGCATTCAACCCACTATTTCGTGTGGCGTGGTCCACTTGAGCTTTGGATCTACCTCGATTTTGGGCTCATGCCATAAAATCATCTTGCAAAACGGATGGACGGCGTGGATAAGCCACATACATCACAGTAGACCCCACATGAAATTCACACCTTTCTCGATTTTAGTGTTAAAAAAGCAACTAATCAGTGTCATCCTCGAAATGTGTGTGAGAATTACCTTCGTAAGTAATTATTACTCATTTATCGGGATTTACCTGGTAAACTGGGAAACAAACAGGCCGAGGAAAGCCGAAATTGGAAAAATGTATCGCGAAAACTGCGCAAATATTCAAATCCCACAAAGCTCACGACCGGTTGCAACTTGTTTAGAGAGTTTCTGCCAAAAAACTTTTGCCTGCTGCCTCAACTTAGACCTGTCTCTGGACCGGTCTGAGCACTTTACGACCGGTCGGGTAACCGGTCTGACCTTTCAACGACTAGTCTCAAAACGTGAAAAATCGTCCAGTGAGTTTCATATCAAATTGAGCCATACTGTCCACTGGTCAGCTAACCGATCGATGGACATGTCAACGCACAATTTTAACCACTTTACAACAGATCATGCTCGGACATAGGCCCAAAATGAGACAGATCCAATGCTCAAGTGGGCTACACCAAATAGGGAGCAGAACCTGGTGACATCATCATCACTATCCTAGTGATGTCACCAGTTTCCCATCACTATTTGGTGTAGCTCACTTGACCATTGGATCTTTCTCTTTTTAGAGTCGTACCTTAAAATGATATTATAAAATGGATGGACAAAGTGGATAAACTGATGCATCACGGTGGGACCCTCCACAAGTCTGTCCGGACAGTAATCCAAGGGGGGCAAGACGCAATTCAATCCGATGATCATCGGAACCCGCACTGACCGACCCTGGAGATTCAGGGAAAACCCGATATTACCATAGCCCAAGTGGCCCAACTTCAAGGTGGTCAAGTGCCTGTGCACTGTCACGTGTACCCATGAAATGTGCGCACGCAAATCACTCCATGATCCTCCTCTATTGATAATCAACGGTCGGTTTCACTCCATTAAGGATGGATTTTTAGAGTTGGCTGCGACGAGATTGAGGACATTTCTTTCAGTCGTTGCAGCTGGTGGGCGCAACGTGGCATCATGATAGCACGGTCATTTGCTCATCCTTCTTTCACTTTGGCAGTTTGTGCAGGTTACAAATTCAACCGATGCAGTCATTTTGGAGGTACTTGCACCACCCGTGTTCACAATCCTAAAGGCGCCCTTTTCTCCGAAGAGAATTCACGGCATATTAAGATGACAGATTCCACCCTCATCTGCTCGTTAGGTAGGGCACAGGGACATGAGACCACATAAAAATTGATAAAAAGCCTATGCATGAAGGGATTAAATGGATGGATGGTAAATAAATATTTAAAATTAAATGAGACTCTAAGGATAATATAGAAAGATATAAAATTAAAACTAGGTTAATTGTCAAAGTTACAATTAAGGTGAATGTATATATTGACTTCAAGGAAATATTCTTTCCTGTGTCTAAAAATGATTCTTTTAGGATTATAATTGCTCTTGTGGACCATATGGACATGGAGCTACTTCAAATGGATAGTAAAATAGCGTTTCTTAATAAAGATCAGTCTAGAGGATTGCAACTAGAAGGTGATTTACAAGCTTAAGAAGTTTATTTATTAGTTAAAATAGATATCACGGTAATGGTATCTAAAGTTTCATGAAGTAGTTTCCTCATATGGTTTCATAAAAAGTATTGTTGATAAGTGTATTTATGTAAAAATCAATGAAAGTAATTCATTATTTCAGTCGTGTATGTTGATAACATTTGGTTAATTAGTAGTGACATTGAATTATTACGTGACACTAAAAAATTATCTCAAAGTTTTTAGATGAGGGATTTTGGTGATACTTCTTTTGTACTCGACATTGAGATATGTTATGATAGATCACATAGATTGCTTGGCCTATAATAGATGGCCTATATCAATATATAACAGCTTCAAAAGATTTTGCATGCAAGATTGTACTATTTGCCAAGTGCTAAAATAATCAATGGTCTTATTAAGTGTATATAAGTGGCGTAGCTGTAGGGGGGACGAGATCGAATACCATATCTCTTGTAGGATAATTGATCCGAATTTACAGATCTATCCAGAAGAACACTCAATCTTCCTTGATTTCGATAGGGGCCACTCGAAAAACACGAACAAACAGAGAAATTTTTTAAAGAAATTATATTAAAATTATTGAATAATATCTAAAACAAAATTAAACAACTATTTATATCATCTCAAACCCTAAGCTACGCAACCTAGAAGTCCTAATTGAGAAATGAAAGAAAAACAAACCAAAACGGAAGAAAAATCATTCAAAATAGTAAGTTCGTGCGCGCATCCATGCCTAGTACCGATTGGTCGACCGTGGGTTACGGCAGATCTGAAATGACCCAAAATTGTCCAGAGAGTTTGGACATTCACTGGAGGATATTTGACCGGTTAGACGACCAATCATCAGCATGCCGACCGGTCACAAAGAGTCCAAAATAGTCCAGAGAGTTGGGTTGTTTCTGGTTGGAAATTTGACTGGTCCCGCTTGGTTCCTTTCTTGGGGTCTTTCATGAGTCCTTCCTTTAGTTCATCTTCATCGTATAGAGCTGAGCCATCTCCTCTACACCAATGAGGGACCCACCTTATGGCGAGACCAGGTGGGTCTCACTTAATGAATTCATATGACCACCCCCCCCCCCCCCCCCCCCCCCCCCCCCAATTTTGGGAAAATTTCTTTGATGGGTGAAATGATCAAGTGTAGTGTTGGATGAAAACTAAACTTTTGCAGACCAATTGAGGTTTCACGGTTCATGAAGATTTTATAATCAACTAGAATAATTGCTCGCCACTATAAACTACGCACACAGACAAGTTCATATTGAGTTGCACATCATCGGGGCACTTCTCTCCCAAATCAGCTTGGAATGAAATGAGAGACAAAAACCCAAGCTTAGCCTGAACTAAATGGATCTAGAATAATCGTGTCCCTCCAAAGATCTCTATTTTCTTTTGGAAGGTGATGCATCTGGTGGTGCCGACAGATACGGCTGTTCAGAAGATGGGCATTTGTATGGTGTCCAAGTGTGTTTGCTGCGAAGATGATACCCAGGTTGATGCTAGCTGATCCAAGGGAGTGATCATGCTCATTCATCGCGTCATGATGTTGCCTCAGACATCACAGGTGGAAAGAGCTGTCCCACCCATCAAACCTCTCCGACCCCCAATTCCCTTTCACCTGATGGAGTGCATCAACCCTTTCAGAGGGCTCGTCAGCTCCTTCCAGTTAATAGCATCAGGAAAAGTGTTGCCCTGTTTAATATAGCAAGCTGAGGAGATGGGTTCTTATGCATGGCCCAACACCCTGAACCAGGATCCAGATTAGGCTTATATGCTATTGCAGGCCTCCTCTAACTCAGTCCAGATTGAGGACCTGGACCATCTGTTCTGCCAGGGGGCTACTACTAAGAAGGTATGGTCTTTCTTCTCCTCTCTTTTTGGGTTGCCGTTGGTCCAATCCCAATCCATCACACAGAGTAACCCAATGGACTGCTAAGGCCAGCGAATCCTCCAGATTCCTTCACCTGATGGGCATTACTCCTAGTCTCATCGTATGGGAGCTTTGGTTAAGCCGGAATGCTTCCAAATTTGATGACTGTAGAATGAATCCTAAAAAAATTATAGTGATTCATTGGAAAAGGCCCCCTCAAGGTAGATTAAAGCTGAACGTGGACGGATCCTCGAGAGGCAATTCAGGTCTGGGTGGTGGTGGCGGCATTTGTAGAGACCACTGTGGCAGAGTTGTATTGGCCTTCCACAACAATTATGGCCTAGTTTCTAACACGGCAGCGGAAGCGCAAGCGATGCTCGATGGACTTCGCCTATGTGAAAACATGGGCTTGTCTAACATTGATGTTGAGACTGATTCTAGTGTCATTGCGGAAGCCCGTCTCCAACCCTCAAGCTACTTGTCCCTGGGCCATTTGGTATAGAATCTTCAACATCTGTAGTAAGAAAAACTACTTCAATCTCAGATTTTTTCACTCTTTCCGAGAGGGGAATTCAGTGGCGGATAGCTTGTCTACGGGCTAGTCTTGGTGCTCCAACATGAAATGCCAGTCGAAGCAAGAGGGGCGGTGGCCATGGACAATATAGGTGTTGGCCAACTTAGAATTGGAAGGAAACTGAGAACGGGGGTAAGCTAGGGTGGATCTGGGCTGTGACCCAGGGAGCCTCTGTGTTGTCCTGGTTTTGTCTTTCCTTTTCTTGATGTTTGCTTGAGTTTTATGTTAGGGAGACCCATTCTTTTGGTCCCCCTTTCATCAATGAAATCTTCCAGTTTGTTAAATAATAATAATAAATAAAATACAAGGGTGAAAAAATTAGCTACAGTCGAAGAACATGTTTAATACAACAAGGGGTAGGTACTACAACGCAGATGCAACAAAATCGCAGGTATTGAATGCCGGGAAATCAAACCATCATGAGTCTGAATTCTTCAAAGCTAAGCACTCCATCGCCGTCGAGATCGAACGGACAGATCATGTCCACACATTCATCGATCGTCTTCGACTGGCCCAGTCGACTGAGCATCCTCTTCAGGCTCTTGGGTGTAATGCGTCCCGATCCTTCCATCTCATACATCTCAAATGCCTCCCTAAGATCCTTCATCTTCTCTTCTTCTTCGCAAGTTTCAATCCATCTGAGAAAATCCTCAAAAAGCAACAACCCATCGCTGTCCGAGTCGATCGACTCTACCACGGCCGCCGCCTCATCAAGCAACAGCTCCTCGCCGACAGTTCTCATGCAACTCCGCAACTCTGCGGGCGAGATCTTCCCATCTCCATCCTCATCAAAGTTGCGGAAAACACACTCGAATTTCCTGTTGGGAGTGGCGGAGAGGGTGCGGTTTTCGGCCTTGTTAGAAGACGAACCAGATTTTGAAGGAGAAGAGCATGCTTCCTGCTTCATTGGCGTGTGATGAAAATAAATGAGATTGGAAAGGGTATTTATGGTAATTAAATGTTAATTTTCTGGCGGCAGATAAGCTTGGATATGTATCTCTAAAATGTTTATGGAAGAGTGGTTGATGTTGTGGAAATCTGGCCGTTGATACTATTTATAGATTCATGTATAAATCTATATATGAATCTAGAAGTTTGTCACGGATAATTCCAGAAGTTTCGAGGCCGGGAAAGGGGAAAGTAGCAGCTTCGGAGGGGAGAGAGAGGATGAGAAAGAAAACGACACCCCACACGGTCGGCAACCATCTAGATTTTCAACGGGGACTGTTTTGATACTCTGCCGCGTGGGCACTTGATACGCAGGCACTCACAAAGTATACACGACGCATATATTAACTTAAATTAAATGGACGAAATTGTAGAAATAACTGTCAACTTTGAGTTACCTTACCAAAATCACGTTGTTTGACTAATACTAAGCTCTAATTAGTAGCCACTTGTTTGTTGGAGCAGGATCGTTGGATATTTTCATTTTTGACCGTTTAATAAATCTCCACCAATCCGATGGTCATCAAATCGAGTATGGATATTTTTATCCCATAATACATCTAAACTGATACCCATAATTTAGACAGTTTATTATGAATCAATTGTATCTCGCGTATGAAAGTACTGAGAAATTTAGAAGTGCACGTGTTGTTGGGGTTAGGAGCCCCGCAGCGGAAGCAATCAAAGCAGGTGAGGAAAACACCACAATGACAATCAACAAGCAAATCATCACACACAAGAAGGCAAACCGATTTTTACGTGGAAAAACCCCTCAAGGGTAAAAAAACCACAGCACAAAGCGACACCAATCCACTATGAATCAGAAGTTACAAGAGATTACAGAAGAATACCCTGGATCACAGCCCAAAAGAGAAATCCCAAGCTACCTGAAGCTAATTCTCACATGAGGAGGACAAACCCATCCTTTTCCATCAACTCAGAGAACTCCAAACTTCCTCCCTAGCTTTTTCTCTCACCCTAGAACCCTTTCAATTCCTTGGCCCATTGGCGGCAACCCTAATCTTAGATTACATCTCCTTAAATAGGAGAAAACCGAAATTATAAACTCCTTGCGCAAAACCGCCCAAGAAACCAAGTCCAAAACAGGAAACTGCCCGACCGGTCGGTGGTCTTCATGCGTGAAGAGTAGAGGCGTCCAATTCTAACAAACTCCACCACGACTCTAATCTTCATGGAACACCTCGCCACGCACCATCTTCATCTCTACTTCGTTGTCATCATAACTCTACCACTTCTCATGCTTCATCGACTTCATCATTGCACCTTCATCACCCGCTCGCTCATGTGGCCTTTGCGCATGCCACACATGAGCAACCATAGATCCCGCTGTCGATCCTGCAACTCCACTATGAATAGTGCTCCTAATCAAACCCGATCGCAGTCGACAAACCTGATTGAGATATTGGCGTACCGATCCACCTTCTTCAACTCTACTTCTTCCATAGATACCGATCGCTTTCCAAGTTTTTATTTTACAAAATCATTTTTCACAATGAATCTCATGTTAGAAGACGCCATTGATGTCTCGCCTTAGATTCTCTCTGCCTCCTTCCCAACTTTTAACTCTGATACCACTTATTGAGGTTAGGAGTATCGTAGCGGAAGCAATCAAAGCAGGTGAGGAACACACCACAATGGCAATCAACAACCAAATTATTACACACAAGAAGGCAAACCGATTTTTACGTGGAAAAACCCTTCAAGGGTAAAAAACCACGGCACAAAGCGACACCAATCCACTATGAATCAGAAGTTACAAGAGATTACAGAAGAATACTTTGGATCACAGCCCATAAGAGAAATCCCAAGCTACCTGAAGCTAATTTTCACATGAGGAGGACAAACCCATCCCTTTCCCTCAACCCTAGAGAGCTTCAAGCTTCCTCCCTAGTTTTTTCTCTCACCCTAGAACCCTCTCAATCCCTTAGCCTATTGGCGACAACCCTAATCTCAGATTACATCTCCTTAAATAGGAGAAAACCGGAATTAGAAACTCCTTGCGCAAAACTGCCCAAGAAACCAAGTCCAAAACAGAAACTGCCCGACCGGTCGGTGGTCTTCATGCGTGAAGAGTAGAGACGTCCAGTCCCAACACGTGTATCATCCATTACACACTGACGGAGTATCAAAGTTTTTCTCATTTTCACCCGAGTGATCCACTGACCAAACCACGCGGTCTCCTGGATTCACCATTGATGGGATATTGATGGAAAACTATTCCGATCGGACTATCATAAAAATCCAATTAATAGATCGTTTCTATCAGTGGGACACAGATTGGGTGGTGACATGTGGTAACTACTCATGGTGGAGGGACTCTGTGGGGCCCATCATAATGTAGGTGTTTTATCCATGCTGTCCATCCTTTTTTGCCTGTTCATCTTAGGCTGTGCGCCTAAAATTAAAGCATATCCAAAGCACAATTGGATCACACCACAGGAAACAGCGGGGATAATGATGTCCACCGTTGAAACCTTCCAAGGGCATAAAGTAATGTTTATTTGTCATTCACTCGGTTCATAAGGTTATGCAGGCCTGGATGAAAAGAAAACACAAAAATCATCATGAGTTCTGGACATGCCTGAGTTCCAGACTCTTGTTCTATTGTGTCTTGTGAAACTAAAAACACGATTGTCCAATTTTAATTCCTCTTTTTGGCTCAAGACATGCCATTTTAATGAATTTTATGGCATGTTTGTTTTGCCTATTACTTTAGTAATTAGAAAGAAAAGTGTCATTTTATGATTTTAATGCTATTAAAGCAAACATAAAACCGTTGGTGATAATTTGACAATAAATTAATATAAAAATTAATGACGTCATTATAATTTTATTGCCAATAAACCAAATTGTCAGGAGACAAATATTTGTAGTTATTACCCATTTTCTCCATGTCACGGTGGCAATTGGTGAAATAAATAGACATTTAAACGAATTTAGTATGAAAAATGTACACGAACGGAACTCATCATAAACAAAATGTAGATGAACACGGTTAAGCCATTCAAACACAGAGAAATTCTAGCGATCACACGTTCACGGATCACACCATCATGACCCTGAATTCTTCGAAGCTAAGCACTCCATCGCCGTTGAGATCGAACCGACAGATCATGGCCTTACATTCATCGACAGTCTTCCTCTCCCCCAATCGACTGAGCATCCTCTTTAGACTCTTGGGCGTAATACATCCAGACCCTTCCTCATACATCCCAAAGGCCTCTCTAAGATCCCTCCTCTCATCTTCTTCCCCATGAACTTCAATCAATCTAACAAAGTCCTCAAAACCCAACATCCCATCTCCGTCCGAGTCGATGGACTCAACCACCGCCTCCGACTCCTCCACTGACAGCTCCTCCCCGATGGTCCTCATGCAGATCTGTAATTCTGCAGCCGAGATCTTCCCGTCTCCATTTTCGTCGAAGTAGCGGAAGACGCGTTCGAATTTTCCACACTTGGGTGCGTCGGGTATGACCGAGAGGGAGGCCCTCTCGTTCTTCTTCGACGACAGTCTCCTGCACAACCCCACTAGAGCGGATTTAGGAGATGAGCTGGGTTTTTCGTCAGAGTCTTTCTCTAGCTGGTGAGATTGAGAAGAAAAAGAACATGCTTGTTTCTTCATTGGACTGTGATGGAAATAAATGAAACTGAAATTGGTATTTTTTAGAATTGGATTTTGGATTTCACTCCACGAAGATGAGTTTCTTTGTTGTTGTAAAGAGATATCCAAGGTTTCTGGATGTTTTTTTTTTTTTTTGATTATTTCGTAGGCGATGTTGAGATATATATATAAGCTTTCGATGGGCGGCCACCTGTTTATTTTGCGCGTCTCCGCTCCAGATTGCAGAAGAAGATAGACAAGAAAGTGCGAGGCGCTTTCTTATAAGCAGCCGCGGAGAAAAGGCGAGATACTTGGGGAGAAATGATGGATTTTTACTGCAATAGCTCTGAGGTGTGGCTATTTTTACTAAAAGTCAAGAAATTGAACTTTAGTAAAAATAGCCCCACCTCAGGTTTATTACAGTAAAAATCCCGAGAAATGGGATGGATGCGGATTGCCTGTGCCCGCGGCACAGAGATGTTCCTGTATGCCTGTTGTTGGAATGGGCCCACAGAGATGAGCGTGACAAATCCACTCCATCAATCAGTTTTGAAAGATCACAATAAAGAGGGGAAAAAAATTAGACAGATCCAAAACTCTGATAGCCCACACCAAACGAAACAGTGGGAATGGAAATGTCCACCGTTACAACCTTCCTAAAGCTGATCATTATGTTGATATGCCATCCAAACTGTTCATAGGGTTAGTACCAATCAGATCATGTGATAAATAAAGATGCGACTTATGGAAAGTTGGCACACACAACCTTGTGTGTGAAACTGCAGGTTGTTATTTCGTATGATGTGACTTGCACCTGAGTGAGCTCCGAATGGGAGGAACATGCATAAAATCCATTCCATCCATCATGTATGCCGCAATATTTTCACCACGATTTTTAAGACTTAGTTCAACCAAAGACTAAGGTGAGCCACGCCTTCATTGTGATGGAATGCGTTAGATGAATCCATTGGATGGTATATATGCATAATCGGGTGGATCCTATTTCAACAATTCTCCGTTGTGTATCACACCTGAGTTTTGAATCGGACTGATATTTTGGTCCATTGAAAAACACAAGGTGGCGAACCTGATGGACAGGGTGTATCTTATCAGCACGAAGCCGTCCATCCACATCAGTGGATACTACCGATCTGATAAGGCAGTGACTGCAGGGTCCACTTTAATGTATGTGTTGTATATCCATGCTGTCCATCCGTTTTCTCCATATTATTTTAGGGTGTGTTCCCAAAATTGAAGCAGTTTGAAATCTCAGGTGGGCCACACCACAGGAAACAGTGGTGATTCAACACCTAACATTAAAAACTTTCTAAGGCCCACTGTATATTTTATTTGCCATCAACCTATTAATAAGGTCATGGAGATCTGGATAAATGGAAAACAGAAATATCAGCTTGATCCGAAACTAATTTAATGGTAGGCATTCAATCACCGCTATTTTCTATATCGTGGTCCACCTTAGATTTGGATATTCTTCAATTTTTTGTTAATCTACCAAAATGAGTTGGAAAAAACGGATGGACGGCGTGTATATACAACACATACATCTAGGTGGGCCCCACAGTCATGGCATTTGCCTACTCTTGGTGTTTCCCCAGCCTCACCTTGTCTGCATTCATACTCACGCCCCCGGGCGTGTTTTTCGTTGTAATAACCCGGAAAAGAGGATTCATTCACTCATTTGTCGACTGAACAAAAACAAAAAGAGAGCCATTTGATATACGCTTCTGGAGCATGAAGATGCCCACGTACGCATCCACTCAACGCCTATGGGGAATGCATGTACCAAAATCCGATATTCTCAAATGCTGGATCCGATTTATAAAAGTTCTGGACGTGATACTAGGCTTTTCTGTTCTTTAGGGACCGTCAATCACTTTTAGTTTAATAATCGATTTAATGGTTGCCAATGAGACCGTTATGATTACCCTTTTAGTGTGATTTTTAGATCAGGAACCATCTTCAGATTTTTTAACGGTTTTATTTGAGGCCTACCTGTATACAAGCTTATAAAATATGCATACATGAGTTGAGGTTGCTATAGTCTATAAGAGTATGAATGCCTTCTGTGTGGAAATATCGTAGCTATTGCCAGGCACGCACGTACTTGATTACCTACCCGTGCGTTAGCATATTTAGACCAAAACGTAGAGCCAAATTGCCATGAAAGACGTGTTAGGCTACCGCCCTATATAGGATGTATTATCGGCATATGGACCGCTGATGACGAAACAGTTACTAGGACCGCAAAACTGTATTCGTCCTCATGCATACGACACACGTGTGGGTAAGATCCTACCGGTATCCGGTTTGTATTGCCTTTCTCACCGCTTTTCGAGCAAGAATTGTTTGCAGGCTGCACACAAGCTGGGCTAACTAGAAAAGCTCACACAGCTTGGCTCATTTAAGCTCGGCTTGACTTGGCTTGTAGAACTAGTTCGATCAACTTAGAGCTTGACTTTGAAAGCTAGTTCGAAAACAAGCTAAGTTCGGCGACAAGTGAGCATAGCTCAGCTCAGCTCAGCTCAGCTCTCTCTCTCTCTCTCTCTCTCTCTCTCTCTCTCTATATATATATATATATATATATATATATATATATAAGATATCACTGCACTTCTCTCATGATAACTCATGAGCACTTTTTCATGGCTCATCGCACATAACGTGAGTTCAAAATTTGAGCCGTCTACGTGATGCAGCACCTCAAAAAACTCGCAGGGCCTATCTTTCAACTTGTTTTAGAACTTTGGTGGGCCATGAAAGAAGGAAACAGTTTCCTCCTTCGATTTGCTTCTTACTTTCTGTTGCGGCCCACCAGAGTTCTGGATCGGGTTGAAAGATGGGCCTTAGAGGTATTTTGGGGTGTTGCATCACATAAACGGCTCGCATTTTGTGCTCACATCATGTGAGATGAGCCATGAAAAAGTGCTCACGAGTTCTCATGAGAGAAGTGCGCAAGTGAGCATTCCTCTCTCTCTCTCTCTCTATATCTATATATATATATATATATATATATATATATATATATATAGAGAGAGAGAGAGAGAGAGAGAGAGAGAGAGAGAGAGAGAGAGAGAGAGAGGATTTATCAAACACACCTTCTGCGCACCTTCTTAAGAGACAAACTCGCTTATGTGAGACTTGCGCTGGAGAGATTTTAGGAGCTCCAACATGGCACTACTCCCACTACCACCTAGCTAGAGATGGACGGTACTATCAAGTAGATTTATGGTGCCGAACATAATGTATGTGTTTTATCCACATTGTCCATCTATTTTGAAAGGTAGTTTTAGGGAAAGAGCTCAAAAGGTAAGCTATTGAAGGATCAAGCCTACTGCACCATTGGAAGCAGTGGAGATTGGAAGCTTATCGTTGAAAACTTCTTGGGGCCAGGGAATTTTTTAATCAAGCCGATATTTATGTTTTTACTTTATACAAGTCTATGTGACCTTATGAACATATTGGATGGCAAATTAACATCACGGTGGGCCTAAGAAGTTTTTAAGGGCGATGTGGTCCACTTGATCCTTCAATTGGCCTTTTTTTTTTTGGGGGCTCCTAGCCTAAAATAACCTGTAAAAATGAATGGATGGCGTTGATAAAACATATATATACATCAAGATGGGCCCCACAATTCTCCTATGAGCATTCGTCTCTAGCTAGGTCCCACGGGTATATCATCCAATCCTCACCTGGATTTAGAAGGAGAAAACTTTCTTAAGGAGAGTCCTTATTTAGAGGAAACATCATTCTTGAGTCATGACACAGACAAGGATTGTCTATTGGCACTAGATGATACTCAGTGGCCAACCATGATGTATATGTTTTATCCAAGTTGTCCATCTGTTTTTGTGAGAGATGGGGCCCATGACTGATGTTTGTGAGAGATCCACTCCGTCCATCCGTTTTGTGAGCTCATTTTAGGACATAAGACAAAAAATGAGCCTCATCCAAGAATCAAGTGAGCTTGCACTAAAGGAAAAGGTGGGTAGCGAAGGAAGCATATTGCATAGTGAGTGGGAGAGAGATGAAAGAGAGGAAATGGCACATGGACGCAGATTTCTTGCAAAAGCCTTTTGGCATGCGTTGGGAACTTACTTAGTGCTCATTGTGAGGCTCACCTAGCTGTCTTTAAGAAATCCACCCCATCTATCCATTTTGTGAGCTCATTTTAGGATGTGCAACAAAAAATAAGCCTATATCCAAGACTCAAGTGGGCCGAAAATGTGAGGATTGAACGTCCATAGTTGAAATATTCGTGGGCCATAGAAGTTTTGAATCATGCTTATATTTGTGCTTTGAGTTGATCTTAGTAGGAATGACATTATGAATGGTATGGATGTCATATAAGCATCATAGTGGACTCAGGAACTTTTTAACTATAGTAATTTCCCTACCCACCTTTTCCTTTAGTGCAACCCACTTGATTCTTGGATGCTACTCATTTTTTGTCTCACATCATAAGATGAGCTCATAAAATAGATGGAGGGAGTGGATTTCTCACAAACATCATCTATGGGCCCCACCTAGGTTCCCATGCAAGAAGACTTTGGCACGGAATCGATCTCTTGCCACTGTCCCTGTGGAGAGATTCTCAAAAGGAAATCGAACTCAGTATGCTCTTTTCATACTAATTAAAGTATGTTGGGCCACTAGAAATGTATATGGTTTATCCCATCCAAGTGGACTACACCATGGGAAAAAGTGGGAATAATGATTTTCACCTTTGAAACCTTTCTAGGGTCCGCATTGATGCAAATTTGTCATCCAACTTGTTCATAAGATCATTTAGACATGGACGAAGGGTTGTGTGTGTGTGTGTAAGCTTGATAAAAAACTCCTATGGCCCTCAAGATTTTTTCAATGATAGTAGTTCAATTCACACTGTTTCCTATGGTGTGGTCCACTTTAAATTTTTATATAATTTGTTTTTAGGCTCTATTCCTAAAATTACCTTATAAAATGGATGGATAGAGTGGATATAATACATAAGGTGTACCCCACAGCTACGCAACCTACTTCCTCTCGAAAGAGAGAGTGAGGAGATGAGAGAGGACTCGTACTCTCTGCTCTCTACACCCCTCCCTCCAGATGGTGTCACCCACGGCTAGGATTGACGCATATACAGGGTTCCCAATCCTCACATGGTTGACTTTTTTCTTTAAATTTTCCTGCAACATAATGTACGGACCTGCGTCGTCCACAAAATTAATAATTTAATATCATGTGGGCCAACCCATGTGTCACGCGCGAACCCTATAAAAATAGATACTAAACATGATCTTCGCCGAAAGGCCCGAGAAAAGTGTAACCTGTGTTGTTGTCTGACTAAAATCCACTAGTGGAAGTTTTATCTTGATTTAATCCACCACGTTAACCCATTAGTCAGGGAAAGGAGTTTGACCATTTGCAACCGTCCATCTGCATGACTTCAGCATTAGTCGGGGAAGGGAGTTTGGACATTTGCTACCGTCCATCTGCATGACTTCAGCAATAGTCAGAGAAGGGAGTTTGACCATTTGTGACCGTCCATCGGCATGACTACAGAAACCGAAGTAGAGATGAGCGGAACCAGCACCAACAGGATCCCGGAGGTACAGGGAAACTCGGTATTACCGTAGATCAAGTAAGTGGCCCAACTCCACGGTGATCAAGGAGAAAAATTTTGCTACACCCAAGCGTTAGCTACGCCGTATGTGGCAATGACCCCACCATGATGTATGTGTTGTATCCATGCTGTCTATCCATTTTTCGAGATCATTTTAGGGCATGGCACAAAAAATGAGGCAGATGCAAAGCTAAAGTGGACCCAGTACAGAAATAGTGGGGATTGAACGCCAACCATTAAAAACTTCTTTGGGCCACTTGAGCTTTGGATCTGCCTCATTTTTGGCATCATGCCCTAAAATGATCTTAAAAAATGGATGAACGGTGTGGATACAACACATACATCATGGTGGGGTCATTGCTACACCCAATGTAGCTGGCGTAGCTAACGCATGGGTGTAGCAAAATTTTTCTCGTGATCAAGTGCCCATGCGCTATCACCCGTGCATGAAACTTGTCGCACGCTAGTCAACAGGCAGGTTCCGCTCTTCAGGCAGCATAATTAAGAATAGGCTTTAGGAGTTAGCTGATCCTCGCGAGATTGCCATCCTGACTGCATGTCATCGTCACCTTCCTAGGAACACATTATTGGTAGCGTGTTCAGGGTTTCGAATTCAACTGTGGCAATTTAGGGTTAGGGCGGTGAAAGGTTTTGTCTGTTCGGTTTTGCGGGATGATACCCAACCGAATCAACTTAGTTGGTTTTGAATATTTAACAATTGCACCGAGTTGATGAAGCCTTATTAATCAAATCGAACAGGATAAATTCTTGTCCGGTTCGATTTTGTCAATTTCATGACAACATTTAAAACATTAAGAAGATCCAAATCTCTAGTGGACCTACACTAATGTAAAAACTAGTAAATGACTATTAAAACTTTTATAATTATAAGCTATAAAGGTTTTGAATCAAGTTGAAAGAGAAATTTAACTTTTCCCTTCATTCATGTCTGTTTGACTTTATTAACCGGCTGGATGACAAATATACATTGTAGCTCTTCTTCCAGTGGGCCATACGACATTTTTAATGGTGAGCCTCAATCATCACTATTTACTATGGTGTGGTTCATCAGAGATTTGGATCTAATTAATTTTTAGGAACACATTCTAAAATGGGTCGAGAAAATGAATGAACGGCGTAAATATACAAGATATTATCAATGTGGGCCATACGGTAGGGGTAATATATATATAGTCAGTTCGGTTCATCTGAAAACTGATTTATAATTTTCACAAATCAACATTTTCGATTTTTACTAACTCAAAATAAAATGAAAAACTGACTGAAACCAATCAATTTAGTTAGTTTTTTAAACAGCCCTATTTTGGATACCACATAACAATTAGCTTTTTAACTTATATTAAGTTAATAAGCTACTTATTTTTTTCCTTTTCTTTTTATCCGCGAGTCAGTTTGGTAAACTCCATTGTTAAAGTAACTTATCTAATGAAAGTTACATATCTCTGTATGCTTTGGTTCCTTCTTTTAATTTTTTTTCACTTTTCTACTTTTCCTCTCTCCCCCTCTCATCTCTCTACATGACAAATGTGTGGACGGTCCACAATAAAGGTGAGGCTCATATGATGGATGCTCCACATCAAAGCTGGCCCCACGGGATGGATGCCTATATTAACATGGGCCTAAATAATAGATGATCCACCTCAAAAGTTAGCCCCTAATGATGAATGGCCAACATCCAAGGCGAGTCTTGCATGATGGACGACCCACATTGAAGGCGGGGCCCACATGGTGGACAGTCCACAGGAAAGGTGGGCTCCACTTGATGGGTAGTGGACGTTGAAGGTGGGGCCCAAATAATGGACGGTCCACATCAAATGTTGGCCCCAAATTATGAATGGCCCATATCCAAGGCGGGCCCCACATGACAAACGGCCCACATTGAAGGTGGGGTTCACATAATGGACAGTCCACATCAAAGGTGGGCCCCACATGATGGGTGGTGGATATTGAAAGTGCGCCCTACATGATGGATGACTCAGATCAAGGTGGGCCTCACGTAATGGACAACCCACATGAAAGGTTGACCCCTAAAGATGAATGACCCACATCCAAGCCGTCCATCAAATTAAGGTGGGCCTACAAGATAAACAGTCAACATTAAAGGTAGGCTCCATGTGATGGGCACTTGATATTGAAGTTTGGCCCCACATGATGGACAAAATATTTTGATAGTAGGCCCCACACGATGGATGACCCACATCAAGGTGGGCCCCACATGATGAACAACCCACATTAAAGGTGGGGCCCACATGATGGACCGTCCACACAAAGGTGAGCTCCATATGATGGGTAATGGATATTAAAGGTGGGCCCCAGATGATGGACAATGACATTGATGGTGGGACCCTACATGATAGATGACCCATATCAAGGTGGGCCCTACTTGATGGTGGGTCCCAATATAATAAATGGTCCACATCAAAGGTTGGGCCCACATGATAGATAGTGGGTATTAAGGGTGAGAAAAACAAACTTTAGGGATAAGTATGGAAACCAAATATACTTTTCTAGGTCTTTTTTCTAATAAATATATCATTTATCAAACATATTTATTTGCAGAAAAAGTAGATACTAAAGTAATGGGTTGTCATTTACGATCCAAATGGGTTGTCATTGTAGAACTGCATGCACCGCTTGAGTTGGTGTTCCTCACCACTTTGTTTAAAGAGGATTCACAACATGTCAAGCCACAAACTCCACCCGCATGGTAGGACGGTGGATGCCTAACAGGTTTGCACCAACCCGGATTTAAAAGGAGATTTACTGAATGTTTGCAAAATCTTGGGCTAGAAACAAGCTCATCTGCACGCGCCTTAGCTAGGTAGGGCACATGAGCATGAGACCATAGTAAGAAAAACTGATGACAGGTTTGTTATGTGCTCATGAGATGACATTTTGAGAAAGCTAAAATGATCAATGGTCTTGTTAAGTGTACATGAGTGACCCGACCTGATGAGTACTAGACCCTACGGTGGGTCCCACTTAATGAATTCATCTGATCCCCCCTTTGGGTGAGGGAAAAAGCGAGTACAAAAATCCAGCAAAATGCATTTGGGGAAATTTCTCTGATGGGTGAAATGATCAAGTGCCCAGCCCACTCAAGCGATCTGGATTTTCAATAGGCGCAGCCCACACCTCCAGGGCCAGCCAAAACGAAACTTGTGCAGACCCATTGGGGTTTCACGGTTCATGAAGATTTCATAATCAGGTAGAATCACTTGCTTGCTGCTATATATTACATCATATACACACAGACGAATACAATGGTGACAAAAGTAGCAAAAGTACAGTGTAGTACACGTTTAAATTCAGGTAGAAGAACATGTATAATACAACAAGGTGTAGGTACAACGCAGATGCAACAAAACTGCAGGTATTGAATGCCGGGAAATCAAACCATCATGAGTCTGAATTCTTCAAAGCTAAGCACTCCATCGCCGTCTAGATCGAACCGACAGATCATGTCCACACATTCATCGATTGTCTTCGACTGGCCCAGTCGACTGAGCATCCTCTTCAGGCTCTTGGGTGTAATATGTCCCGAACCTTCCATCTCATACATCTCAAATGCCTCCCTAAGATCCTTCATCTTCTCTTCTTCTTCGCAAGTTTCAATCCATCTGAGAAAATCCTCAAAACCCAACAACCCATCGCTGTCCGAGTCGATCGACTCTACCACGGCCGCTGCCTCCTCGAGCGACATCTCCTCACCGACAGATTTCATGCAACACCGTAACTCTGCGGGCGAGATCTTCCCATCTCCATCCTCATCAAAGTTGTGGAAAACACGCTCGAATTTCCTGTTGGGAGTGACGGAGACGGAGCGCTTTTCGGCCTTGTTAGGAGACGAACCGGGTTTTGAAGGAGAAGAGCATGCTTCCTGCTTCATTGGTGTGTGATGAAAATAAATGAGATTGGAAAAGGGTATTTTTGGAATTAAATATTGATTTTATGGCAGATAAGCTTGGATATGTATCTCTAAAATGTATTTGGAAGAGTGGAAGAGTGGTCGATGTTGTGGAAATTTGGCAATTGATACTATTTATAGATTCATGTAGTTTTAGACGCGTTCCTCACCTAGCTGATTTTGTCACGGATAATTCTAGAAGTTTCGAGGCCGGAAAAGGGGTAGTAGCAACTTCGGAGGGGAGAGAGAGGATGAGCAAGAAAACGACACCCCACACGGTCGGCAACCATCTAGATTTTCAACGGGGGCTCTTTTGATACTCTGCCGCGTGTGGCACTTGATACGCAGGCAGTCAAAAAGTAAACACGGGGGCTCTTTTGATACTCTGCCGCGTGTGGCACTTGATACGCAGGCAGTCAAAAAGTAAACACGACGCATATCTTAACTTAAATTTAATTGACCAAATTGTAGAAATAACTGTCGACTTTGAGTTACCTTACCAAAATCACATTGTTCGACTAATACGAGCAGGACCGTTGGATATTTTCATTTTTGACCGTCTAATAAATCTCCACCAATCCGATGGTCAGCAAATCAAGAAAGGTTTTTTTTTTTTTTTTTTTTTTGGTGTTATTATCCCATAGTGCATCTAAACTGATACCCATAATTTGGACAGTTTATTAATGAATCAATTGTATCTTTTTTTTTTTTTTTGAACCAAAAAATTTATTTACATCGAAGAATCAATTGTATCTCGCTTATGAAATTTCTGTGAAATTTATTAGTTCACGTGTATCATCCAAAGTTTTTCTAATTTTCTCGACAGTGACCCACTGCCCATACAAAATTGGCACGATCCGAACCACGCGTTCTCCTGGCTTCACCATTGATGGGCTATTAATGAAAAACAATTTCGATGGGACTATCATAACAATCCAATTAATAGATAGTTTCTATTAGTGGGATGCAGATTGGGTGATGACCTGTGGTACCGACTCGTGGTGGAAGGACCCTGTGGGGCCCACTGTAATGTAGGATTCATCTGTTTTGCCAGCTCATCTTAGACCGCGCGCCTAAAATTAAAGCATATCCAAAGCACAATTTGATCACACCACAGGAAACAGTGAGGATCGTTGAAACCTTCCAAGGGCCTGCAGTAATGTTTCTTTGTCATCCAGTCCATTCATAAAGTTATGCAGGCTTGGATGAAAGGTCTTTTTAAGCGCTGGGAAAAGCTTCTTGTAGTGCCGAGAAAGGCTTCTGGGATGCTGTTTAAACCTACACCTATAATTTTTTAATTCATATTTTAATTAAAACCAAATATTTGACGCAATAAAAAGATAATTTTTTAATTTATATTACTTTACAATAAAATATATAATATTTCCAACAATAAGTTAGAAAAAAGTTCAAATACATAATAAAAATTGCCACCTAACCCTTATCCATCTATGCCTACAAAAATACATTAAAAAAATTGTCATCCATCCCTCATCCGTCTCTGCCTACAACCTAACCCTCATCCAGTCTTGCCTACAACCTGCAAAACAAAATAACAAAAAAAATTAATTACATCCCAAATAACAAAAAATAGACTAAATGTAGTTTAAAACAGTAGCCAATTTGAAAGGTCTAAAATGGTGTTTTATTAGCTTACAAGTGGGGCCTCGATCAAGTAACTCAGAATGGTAGCCACAGGATGGAAAGAGTGAAACTTGGCTTGGAAAATAAAAAAGATAAAAAACAAAATTGGACTAGATAGTAGTTAATGTGACTCTCTTAAAGTGAACAATCTACGCATGTTAGTAGCACGAACCTCCCTCTCAGCCTTGAGCTGGATTCTAGTGTTGAGCTCTTCAAGTAGGACCTCTCGCTATCACCCACAGTATGGTATGTACTAGAAAGTGAAAAAATAGGGCTAACATGAGCCATGTAATGCATGCAATGCCTAAACTGCACCTATACAATGCCTAAAAAGAACAGATTGTTAAAAAAAAAAAAGAAGGGAAAAGCAACATTGTTGTCATCATCATATACTCTCATCAAAACCTTCATCGGAAAGCTAAGTCCTATAAGTGGATTTCCAACCAACCAAAGTATTTTGCAAGTACTTTGGGTCATATATCTCTATTCAGCTTTAGCAGTAGATAATGCTATTATAGATTATTTCTTACTCCATGTCACAAGGTTACTTCCAATGAATGTGCAATGTCCTGAAGTAGACCATCGACCAACAATAAATCTAATCTAATCAATATTAGTTTATGCTTCAATTCTCTACCTAGCGAGGACTTCAGATGCCAAAGAATCATGTAAGCAGCTTTCAAATGGGCTGTGCAAAGAGAATGCATTGGTTGCAACTTCCATTTTCATCTATGGCTAAGATCATCTCATAGTGGTAGATATTTGGGTATGGCCTGCCTCAAGATGGACCCACAAGCTCAACAACACAGGCTCAACAGAATAGATTACACAAGGTGCCTGTACCATTTCTAGATTGAACAAAAAAATCTGAATTTTTTTCTATCAACCATCATATAGTACCCTCATTCTTTTAACATGGCGAATCCAGAGTTAAAAAAGTATGTCATATAAAAGTAATCATGATGCTTCTCAATCAAATTATTGACTCGTTTTGATTCTTCTAACCCTTAATTTACTGTAACACAACAACAACTCGCACTAGAAAACTGAAATAAAAATTGTTTCCTCAAGCAACATAGAGGAAGGAACTCAAAATAAATATTCACTAACGGAAGCAAAAATGCATATTGAGTTGAATTCAGAACGTACCATGGCAGGAATGAATATGAAGAGTGAGTATCTGTAGAGACAAAAGAGCTGGACGAGCCCAGATGGTGCCGAGAATTACTTAAGAATGATGAACAAGCCAAGAGGAACGATTGTAACATAGCCATAGAACAAGCCAGCTGACCATGTGACCAAGTTTATGTCAAGGTCCCACGCTTTCTTCTGCAACTTGTGTGCCAAGTACGTGACAAACTTGCAAATAGATGCCGCAACAAATATTAGCATAGTGCATATCCAAAATGGCCCACACCTGCATTCCATTGATTGTAATAAAAACAGTAAGGCATGTTTTCCATCCATGTAATGTGTGAGGAGATATAAAACATTCATTCATGCAATTTGCTCAGCCAAACTAACTGTACATTTGGAATCCATATTATAGTGACCCAAACTTTTGAATGCTAGACCCCATCTTGGACAGGAGATTACCCAAAAAAATCTCACCCATCTGATAATCTTCTCAGCTTGGCCCATCTTTTAGCCTTTTAAATGTGAACCATTAGTTAACTGGCCATGAGTTAAAAATCAGTAACATCATTCAATGCATGTAGAGGCATGACAATTGACCTTTTTGGCTACAGCCCATCTAGGTGACAAGTGCACATCGAACAGGCATTCCTCCATTGGACTCACTTTTGCTTGTACGTAAGGTAAAAGTGTGCTGAGCCTGAGGTCCAGCCTGACTGGTTCAAAATACCAGGCCAGAACCACAGGCCCATCCGTTACCAGCTCAATTTGTAAGTTTTGCTACATGGGTATTTCCTCTGCATTTAAAATCACCCTGTATTTCTTCTCTGTTAGAAGAATTTACCCAAATTGAAGTCTCTAATAAGAATTACCGTTAAAAAATACTTGGGCTGAGCATGGGCTGAGCAAATTACAAATTTACAGTAGGCCCAGCTCAATCAGTTCAGGTATCAAAAGATCTATACAAGTGGTTTGTATAGATCTATTCAACTATAAAAGGCAAAACCAAGTAGAAACTCATTTGAAGTTAGGGTAATTTCTTACCAACTCAGCCTTCATATTTTACTTCTTGAAAGATCAATATCCATTGCTTGACCCTAAAACCTTGCAATGGGCTGCACACTGGGGAGAACAAAATCATTTGGTCATCAAATCTTCAAGCATACACCAACCAAATTGAGAATAAGAAAGAAATGAGTAATTGATGCGGACATTAGTGGTGCATCCTTTAGAGTGTACCAGAGGAGGCGATGTCGCAGATCGAGTGTTGGAGCAGACTAGTTGATGTGGATGGACACCGGACCCATTGGGCCCATTTTCTGACGTGTTACGAGTACGCGAGATGCAGGATCGCGCAGGAGCATCATGACCGCTGGACCATGGAGCGGATTTTACATTTAGGTGCTTTTCTGTTTATTTCCTTGTTTCTAGGCGCTTTAGTGTCGTTATTTACTTTAGGCATTTTTATGTTATTTCTTTGGTTTGCAGGCACTTTAGTACACTTTTTTCATTTTCGTAGCTTATATATACTGTGAGAAACCCTATTTCGAATTATTGAATGCATAGAAAATTCGTGAGTTTCTTCCTCTTTGTTTGAGAGATTAGGGTTTCAGGATTGGCCCTCGGGTGTTGAGGATTCCACCCCGGAGTTTCCGTTTTCTCTTCTCTATTTCTTCAAGGTGCGAGAAAAGGTAAACTTCTTTTAATTCCCAATTCATACTTCATGAGAACCCATTGCTTTTCGACATCCCTCGTCTTTTTCTGAACCCTCCCCCCCTTTGGATACGATCGAAAAGAGGGATGCCTAGCCACGATAACCGGATCCAAGCTTGACTGTGGACTGGTCTATGCTAGATCTGGGATATCCTCATATCCCTAGATCCTCCCTGTTTTACAATTTTACATGGTTTTATGCGAAGGGGCATGATCCGGACAGACGGATCTCATCTTCGTGTTGAGATTTGTTAGTTTCCTCTGATTGAAAGTAGCTAGTTTCGTAATTTTATTATTTGAATATCTTCCAACTGAATATTCATGCATCTAGGGTTAGGTCATCGCATGCCCCTGCATCAGTAATGGCACCAAAGCATCCACAAGCTTAAAAGATGTAAGCAGAAGCCTAAATACAATCGGAAGCTTTATGTCTTAACATGTATGCAAAGGCATTTACTAAAATGAGACAAAACTCATTTTTAAGTGGCACCCAAACAGGCCCTAAGCATTTGCAGAAGATTTTTTTATTTCTTTAATTTACTTGCAGAAAGGTGGGATTGCACCACCTGTGATTTTATTCATCGAGACAAAGTGATACATCAAGAGCACCATGCACAAAACATGCCAGTGGTGTTTTTAGGATTGAAACATTTTTTTTATTATGATCTATAGCTCCTTGGTGAAGATCTGAAACAAACTGAATTTAGTCAAAGGAGAAGGTTACCATAAAGCGGCCAACAAAAATCTGGATTAGTGAAGAACCAGCTAGAGCTACAACTACTGCTTGTGAAAAGCTGCACAAGCATAATGGGGATTATAAAAAAAGTCAAGCAATAGGCATTAAAGAAGTCAATGAGTAACATGATTCAAGGTTTTAACTATTTAAAAGAACATCATGGCATTGCTTAAATAGCAAAGCTACAATGGAAGTAGCCATTCTGGTTGGTGTTCATGTAAATAAGGGCTGTGATTGAGTTTCTGGTGGGCCTGATGTTTTCTGTTTTTCCATTTCACAACAGATGCTATGCTTTATTCAGCTGTTATAACTCCATCAAACTATTTTCTGAACCTGTTGTTAGAAAAAAAAAAAATTCAAGTAAAAATGCATCCAAGGGTTGATCATGCAAGGTCCATGGATGAGCAATTAGTACTAATTCCTTTTCTTTTCCCCAGACGTATGTTTGTAGTAGGAGTCATTGTTTAGTTATACCTTGTAACTTCATACTTCAAAAGATTAACATTAATAAGATAATTTAATAAAAAAAAAATTCTTTTGTATTTTTTTTTTTAGTTTTATCTTTTAGAATATAGTATTCTAAAATATATTCTGTAGAAAATAGAGGTTGAGGTTCCTGTTTGTGTCAAACAAGTAACTTCCCTGCTGTGCACTGAGTTTGTACATGCGGGACACATTCCTTCATAAACATGTATTTACACGCAAATCATGGAAAGGTCAATTTTGACAAGATGAAGAGAAGTTTTAGGCATGATTCATCCATGAGTGGGTCATCAGTTCATGTGGCTCGGTAAACCAACCATGGCCCCACATGTACAGATTCGGTACCAACAGGAAAGTTCCCTATTCAGCACAAATCCTTATTTAAATATTTACATATGCAATTGTGTATGTCCATGCATGTATCATGTGTGTGCATACCAGCATAAAGAATCTAAGACAACAAACGTAAGGTAAGGATCTGAAAGGGCGCTAGCAACCTGCAAATTTAACATCATGTTATTAAATGCAGATATCAAATGTATGCGGAAATTGCAAGAGGTGCCCAAGCATATTAATGCAATATCTATGTATAATATACACGTATAAAAGAAATCCCATCAAAAGTGCTAAAATATTTACACAAAATGATAAGAAGAAGAGAAATAGACGTAAGTATTTCTTTTAAACCACATCTGCATCAGTTCTCACAATTCAAAATGAAATATACATTGAAAAGTATGAAAGAGAAAGATCTTCATACCAGTGTCGTAATCAAAGAGGCCTCCAATGCCGGCAGAAAATGGAAGCCGCAAAACATATGGTTGCTTCCAAGCAAGTTTAAACACCCCTTAAACTCTGTTTCATCCATTTTATGCACGCCACCTTCCATGGCTTACTAGGTGAAGAACAAAAGCAACAGAATATCCAAACAAGTCTTCTGTCCAACCCCAAATGCTTATATTCTGCATTCAATAAAAACAATATCTTAAATGCCCATTCAAGCTTCGCTTGGTTTTATACATTCCAAAACAAAAGGCAAGGATTTGTGAAAGATCTCTATATTACAATACAAAGCAGGGATTGAAAAACCAAATAACTATTTCAAGCTCAACAAAATGACGGGGAAAGAATTCAAGGTGGCCACACAGTGAAAAAGGCTTGAATTCAAGATATTGATGCTTTGCCTCCAACAAAAAAAAAAAAAGAAAAGAAAAGAAGAAGGAAAAAGAAACCAGAGCAGCATGTTTCTACTGGTAAACCTCCAGGAATTCTGTTGGAGGTTCATACCTATTAAGAAAGGAATATGACATAATCAGTCCAGTGGGTAAATCAACTATATTTTATTTTTCATTCTATATTAGCAATAACAAATTTGGAGTTTCCTTATGGCTGCAGGAAAAAGCAAAAAGCAAATGCTTAAATTATGAATGATGGGAAACCCTACATGCTGAAAGAAACACTACTATAATTACCTTTTGGCTAAACGCATCTAGGTTAAATTGGGACAGTCTAAGCTCCCTAGTTATGTCGTAAGTGATGCAGGCCTTGTCTGGGCCGAACTATCTCCATTGTTATGTCGTAAGCTGCTTTCCAGAAAAGGCAGATAAAGTGGACATCATTCTGTGCTAAAAAGAGACAAGAAATAAAAAATGATTAGGGAAAAAAAATGAAAACGTCAAGAGGTGCCCAGAAGGACACGAAGTTGGATATCTTTAGGAATTATTGTCGGTAATCCTTAAATGTTGGGAACATTACCGGCACTATGTTCCCTGTTTCTTTTCTAAATTATGACTTCTTTTACATGTCTGATTATTCTTTTTTTTTTCTTTTTTTTTTTAAATCAAGTATCTGGTGATGTTATTGGCAAAAAAAACCATCATTGCCATCAGTATAACAAATTTAACCATTACAAGCATAACATAGTGAAAACGATGTAGAAATGGGTGATTTGTTTGGCTACAACTAGAAGGTTGCACATGTTATTATTGTATTCCTTTGATAATTACAAATATGCAAGAGGGGCATGGATTGTTGAATACAGAACTAGTCTAAATACTCCATTAGGCAGAGAATTACATATCTTGTTAGCTTCTCACAGTATGACTGAATGTAACCTGGAGGCGTCTAGTGGCCTTGAGTTTTCCTTATTTGCATGAAGTGTAAGGGGAGAAAGAGCAGACTGGTGCTAGAGTCAGAATGGCAGTGCAAAAACCTAGAAAGTAGAACAGGAGTGTGAGTATGAAGTCTGACAAGCACCTTGGTGGAAGAACCCTGCAACTAAGAGCACTAGACAAATAAGTGACTCCATTGATAATAGTCACAATTTCCATGGATTCTAACTGCTCTCTGTACCACCCAGAAATGATGATTAGAGATGGCCCCCCTTCTATCTTTCAGAAAATATCCCCTTCTAAGAGTGCTTGAGCCTTGGCTTCACTTGGCTCCTAGGTCCCAATAAGGCCCAAAAACCATTCCTTCTGATATCTAGACTGCCTCATCATCTGCCTAGAGTAAGCCAAACAACTACAACCCATTTCACCCTACAGTAAGCCAAAAGAAACCATAAAACAATACCAGAAACTGGATTAGCTACTAATGAACAGAACCGATCTATTTGGCAAGCATATTGATAGTTTGACTGAAAATAGGAAATTTTAGAGGAGGACGTCAAATGACACTTTCTTTGCTAAGGGATCGTTTGAATGCCTGTAAATGGCCCAAGTTGTAAATGATCTACAAGTAAAGATTGTTGTAAATGGTGCGCTGGTAGAGCGTTTTGCCTATAAATCTGAAGTTCAAAACTCGGTGGTGGCATATTTCTTTCTAACAAAAATCAAAGGATGACTGGACAACTTGGTCAAGGTCATGATCGTGATGAGTTGTAGCAATTCAACTGAGATTTCTGCTAGACTTGACAGTTTCACCTGACCCGGCCTACTTGATACTTTCTTGCCAGATATTGGTAAACAAGCTAGACCTTCCACTTAAATGTAATAATGTTTTACAACTTCATGATTTTAAAAGCATCCAAACAACCCCTTAAGCTTTTAAAGTAACTATTGATTGGATCAAACTGAGCAAAGTAACAGTTGCACCCAACTGCAACTGGCTGCTATGCCTACCTCCCAGGGGTCGACAAGGGATAGGGAAAGCTATGGAACTGAATCTGTGGTTCTAGTCCCATTTGTGACTACAGCATACCCACTGTGCTCAACAACCCCTGCATTAGTTGAGTGAGGATTATGCACAAACACCTGGTGAGCAACGTGCAAACCATCCCCTTCGTTGGAATGGCTCTTCGTAGTGTCACCATTATCCCCTATTGACTATATTGGGTCCTATGAGCCCTAATATCAGCAAAGAAGGGAGAAAACGAACCCATTGTAAATCCCTAATTAGGATTTCAACATTGAAGATGCTCGATCTCAAGAGAGAGAGAGAGTCGGGGGCTGTAGTAGAACCCTAAATGGGTAGCAGGTTGGGTTCTAGCTAGAAAATATGGCCTGCTTTAGTAAATGGGTGGGCCCCGGGTTGAACCCTTACCCAAACCAACCTGCCCATGTAGCTTATTAATGAGTGGGGTCAGATGACACAAGCAAACCCAGTCCAAAAACTCAAAGTTAGATTAATAGATTCTAAGTATAGGTACATACACATGATGCATGTAAGTTTCTATGCGTGCACTAGGTAGCAGTACTAGTGTAACTTTACCCTATGGTCCATTCTTAAACCCAAGAGTGGTCATGTTGGGTCCAGTTGGTGGATCCCAACTCAATTACAATTAAATGGGTCTGATCCATCATGCGCTTGGATGACCATAAGGCAATGCGTGGGCAGTTAAGGGTGAGGCTAGAACTTTTGTTCCGTTTGCTTAAACGGGTATGCCTTGTGCTAACAAGTGAACCGGCCTTCCACTGAACCCATTGCTGCCCAAAAGTCCACCAATGAGATAGATGATCAAATAAGCATAATTTGGAAAACAGTAGTTTGAATCGCCTGTGCTATTCATAAGTAATATCTGTAATTTCCAAGTGGTCGCGTATCATCTGCACCCAATGCCAGAGTACGAAGTTTTCTTTTACCTAAAACTGAATACACAATTATCCAATTTTAATTCCTCTTTTGCTCAAGAAATGCTATTTTAACGTATTTTACGGCCTGCTTGTTTTGCCTATTACTTTGGTAATTAGAAGGAAAAGTGTCATTTTATGATTTTAACGTTATTTTAAACCAAACATAAAACCGTTGGTGATAATTTGACAATAAATTAATTTAAAAATGATGTCATTATAATTTTATTACAAATAAACCAAATTTTCAGTAGACAAATATTTATAATCATCGCCCATTTTCTCCATATCACCGTGGCAATTGGTGAAATAAATAGCTTTTAGACGAATTTAGCATGAATAAAATGTACACGAACGGAACTCATCATAAACAAAATTTACATGAACACTAGTAAGCCATTCAAACACAAAGAAATTCTAGCGATCACACCATCATGATCCTGAATTCTTCGAAGCTAAGCACTCCATCGCCGTTGAGATCGAATCGACAGATCATGGCCTTACATTCATCGATTGTCTTCGAGTCTCCCAATCTACTGAGCATCCTCTTTAGACTATTGGGTGTAATACATCCGGATCCCTTCCTCATACATCCCAAATGCCTCTCTAAGATCATTCCTCTCCTCTTCTTCTCCATGAACTTCAATCAATCTAACAAAGTCCTCAAAACCCAACATCCCATCTCCGTCTGAGTCGATGGACTCGACCACCGCCTCTGACTCCTCCACTGACAGCTCCTCCCCGCTGGTCCTCATGCAGCTCCGTAATTCTGCAGCCGAGATCTTCCCGTCTTCATTTTCGTCGAAGTAGCGGAAGACACATTCAAATTTTCCACACTTGGGTGCGTCGGGTATGACGGAGAGGGCCCGCTTCTCAGTCTTCTTTGGCGACAGTCTCCGGCACAACTTCACTAGAGCGGATTTAGGAGACGAGCTGGGTTTTTCGTCAGAGTCTTTCTCTAGCTGGTGAGATTGGGAAGGAGAAGAACATCCTTGTTTCTTCATTGGTATGTGATGGAAATAAATGAAACTGAAATGGGTAATTTTGGAATTAGATTTTGGATTTGGCTACAATCTCTTATATATAGAGAAGAAGAGATAGGAAGGTAGAAGCTACAAGAAGATAAGTGTCTTTGTTGTTGTAAATAGATATCCAAAGCTTCTGGATGTTTTGATTTCGTAGGTGATGTTTGGATTTATATGCAAGTTTTCGATGGGCGGCCACCTGTTTTACAACAGAGAACAGCTTGCTTGGTTTTCCGCGTCTGAACACGGATTGCAGGGTAAAGAAAGTGCGAGTCACTTTCGTGTAAGTCGGCGCGAAGATAAGTGGAGGGAAAGAGATGAGGATAGACGCGGATTGCCTGTGCCGGGCACAGAGATATTTCTGTGCTCCTGTTGTCAAAAGGGGCACACAGAGATTCGAGTGACAAATCCAATCCGTCTATCAGTTTTGCAAGACCACAATAGGACAGAAATATAAAAATCAGGTAGATCCAAAACTCAGGTGAGCCACACCAAACTAGACAGTGGGAACGGTAATGTTCACCGTTGCAACCTTTCTGGATATGACCATAACGTTTGTATGCCATCCAAACCATTCATAGGGTTATTACCACTCAGATAAACTGTACGCACAAATATCATACTGATGAAAAAAAACTTATGTGTCCTTCACAAAATTTCCAATGGTGGGCGTTCAATCGGTATGGCCCAAGTGAGTTTCGGATGTACCTGATTTTTAGATATCTAATGGTGTTGCAAAACTGATGGACGGAGTGGATTTACCACGGACATCTCGGTGGGCCCCACACAGCTTCCAACACCAGGGTCACTGGAAATCCCCTTGCACACATGAGTTAGAGAATATGAAATGCACCCGGTCTTCGGTTATTTAGCCAGAACCACCCCAAAATAACCTTTCATAAGATATCATTACCTACATTTTAAGGATCTATTTATTTTTAGAGTTAGCTTATTCCTAAAACTGATAAAAACACTCCTAGTAAGTAGTAAATGTGGTCTCACGATAGTGGAACACTCATGCCAATGGTAGACTCACAAGAGTTTCAACACAAGGTCATGGGGTTAGAATACCCATTGTAGTATAAAAAAGCCACTATGGTGTGAGCATGTCTGTGTAAAAAAATAAAAAAAGTGGATAGTAATGCCCAATATTTTGAGATAGTGAATGGTGATTTAGATCATTCAACACTAAATTGTTATTGATTTGAACCATTCAAAAGTGGATGGATAGCTATTGGACAATTTAAAAGCACATGAAGAGCTTTCTAGACCATTCAAAAGTAGGTGGACAGGGTTATGCACTACTTCAATATGAATTGTGCATCGATTTGGACCAATCCCTCTGCCAATATATTCGAATATATGACCACTATGTATTAGAGATATTTTAGTCATTTTTGGTAATAAGCTAATACAATTATTTGGACTTAATGAAATAGGTAAAAAAAAAAAAAAAGTTGGTGGTGACATCTAAAGAATTTTTCTTTCGGTCGTTTGATGTAGAACGGGTCGCTGATTATTTCATGGCCCAGATGGAGCAAAAGAAGACCGGTCAGGGTCGAAAGTGATCTGGACCGTCAGGACCGTAAATCGGTCGTATCTCACAATCCAGAATGAGTTACGGGACGCATAATATATCAATTTAGGTTAGCTCGAGCTACTTTAGCCAACCAACCCGCTACGCCAGGTTGCCCAAGCCGGAATCGCGAGAATCGACCGTATCGACGGTCATTAGGCTAGTTTATTTTCAGTTTTACTATTTATAGTAAGTTTTAATTCGATCATAACTTTGCATCCGTATGGTTTTAGAGTTAGTGCCCAACATGAAAAGGGCTTAGAATATTTAGTAGAACAACGTGGTTGAGGCCGTTTGAAAACTTTCTATTTTTGGCCGAAAACCAAGAGTTCTAGTAGGATTGAATGACTTCTATAAATAGTAAGTTTACTATTTATAGTAAGTTGCGTTTTCTAGGAGTTTAAGTTGGATTTGGATTCTGATACTTTACCTAGGGTTTAGTTTCCTATTTATATGCATTGTAATTTCGTTATTATTCATTCAATCTTCAATAAACAATTATTTGGAATTAAATTCCTTTTTTTTATCTTTTCTTTCTTCTTGTGGATTCGAGAAACTATCGGTTAGGGAGACGGTGATCGACCTACCACGTCCTCCCTGCGTCATCGTTATGCCTAATTATTTTCATCTTTTATGTACCAGTGTGCATGCATATAATGATTTCTTTCCGCCAACCGCCTATTCCATTTGCATAACATCTACTACGTTTCAATATGTGGACTGCATTGTAAATATTAGTACTTAGAGGTGAAAATCCAGAATTTTCTATTCTTCCGGAGGCTTGTACCTTTGAAATCAGTGGACAAACGATGGTTTGACTCCATGTAAGTGTGTGGCTCACCTAGTCCGTGAATTGTCTCGATTTTCTCTCCATGTAATCTACATGGTAAAGCCCACCTCTTTCTCGGTTGATTTTTTCGTTGAAGTGATACGTCAGTGGAAAATAAAAACGCTGAAGTAGTTAGCACACGTGTGTGAAAACTGCACTAGCCTGACTCCACTCAGTCCTATTCTCCTATAGGAGACATGATTGGCATTGAGTGAGGAACATGCATCAGATCCACCCAGTCCATCAAGCATGCCACAGTATATATTTTCACCATGAGTCTTAAGATTTAGTCCAGCCAAAGACTTAGGTGAATCACACCTGAAGTAACGCGTAAAAATGCAGTATTGTTTGTGTCATGATTTTCACCCCTTCATTGCTATGGAATGCGTTAGATGAATCAATTGGATGGTATATTTCTATGCACAACCAGTGGATACCACACACAATTTAGACGATTTTAATGTTGGTCATCCCTATTTCAATAGTTCTCCATGGTGTATTTGTTTGGGCAAGATCTAACAGTGTCGGATTCCGTGATACAGATGCAGTGACATGGCAGTCATGAAATTTTCACGTCGTGCATCAAATATACGAGAGATAACTCATTAATGACTAGGCTTCGAAGACGCCTATGCGTTTCAATAGCAAGACTCAGGTTCAAGTGCTAAGGAGACACACTAGCCTTAGTGTTGTGCAACTAACTATGTGGGTGCGTTGCATGACTTAAGAAAAATAAAAAGACCAGGCTTCAAAGAGTCGTACCGCTTAGGCAACCTATGGATAAGAATGATGAACCATTAGGGCTATGTCCACATCGAGTTATGGTCAATGAACGACTACTTCGATAAGGATGCATTCGACGAAGATAAAACATGAACGGCTGAAAGTAATATTCTCTTTACAATTGATGGTATACAACATCGCCACGTAGTAGCGATTATTCTCACGATGTTGCTGAAAAATCTATAAATAACAAAAGATCATGTTGAAATAGGCATTCAAAAAATCAACAAACAACTTTCAAACAAATCTCCAGCACAACGTTGTTAATCAAGTCCCTTGGGACATTTAACCTCTCCACCACTCATTAGCGTGGACCCCTTAGCATTTACAAGTAGTCTTGCCTATTCTCTCTCTACGCAAGAAATGACTTAGTCGTAGCCAGTAACTATAATTCCTTCCATCTGCGCCTATGTGCAGAATCTAGAGGAAGACTTTAGTTTTAAAAATTGTCCACCTATACTCATACGCCGTGTCAACAGTAGTTAGTAATACTAGCATTATCTATTCTTTGCTTACTAATTAGCACGTTGCTTGGTTAAGCACCCCACTGCTCTCAACTAGCATGGTGATCCTTATTAGAGGTAAGTCTTATCATTCTCGACCTCAAGCTCTATTGTTAGTTTCCTTTCAAAGTAACATTTGTCGCACTTTCGAATATCCTTGATTCCCAAGGTAAAAAAGATCTCATTGGAGGAAAAGCTCCATCATATGCAAATCGCTTGATTGTGTACTTCACATTTAGTAGAATAGATGGTTGGTATACCACCATTTAATTCCGCTACTCTAACTCAACACCAGGGGTTAGTGGCGTTCGGTTTGAATCAGACCGTAATTGATTTTGGCATGCCCAAATCTAGCCTACCAGTATACCACCTAAGTTTTGAATTGAATCGATCTTTTGGTCCTTAGTAAAACACAGTGTGGAGCACTTGGTGGATGTGGTGGATCTCATTAGCATAAAGTCATCCATCCACGTTAGTGGATACTACAGATTCGGTAAGGTGATGATTGTGGGGCCCATCTTGATGTATGTGTTGTATATTCACACCATCCATCCGTTTTTTTTTTTAATCATTTTAGGGCATGTGCCAAAAGGTGAAGCATATCCAAATTTCAGGTGGACCACTCCATAATAAATAGTGGTGATTGAACACCTACCATTAAAAACTTTCTAGGCCCATTGTAATATTTATTTGCCATCCAACCTATTAATAAGGTTAAATAGGATGAAGGAAAACACAAATATCAACTTGATCCAAAACTTTTTAAATGATGGGTATTTAATCACTATTATTTTTTGTGTTGTGGTTCACCTTATACTTAGATCTGCTTCATTTTTAGCTCCATGATCTAAATGAGTGGGGAAAATGGATGGATGACATGGCCCCACGGTCACAGGGTTGCCGAAGTTGATGTTTCCCCATCCTCATTTTATTGTATGCCTGGGACACAGATTTACTGCAAAAGGCATTGGTAGGAAGTGAAAACACCCCGTTCATCTGTTTATGAGTTTACTTAAGAGCATTCAACTAAAAAATGAAGTAGATCTAAAAACTCATGTGGGCTGCATGAGAGTAAAAATTAGAAAAAGAAATACCTACCATTAAAACCTTCTTAAGCTCCACCTTGTTGTTTATATGCTATTTAAATAGTTTAAAAGTTCATTCACATTGGATGAAGTGAAAACATAAATAAACATATCCTGATATAAAAATTTTGTGGCCATATGATGTTGTTGGAAATAGCAAACCAAAAGGCAAACCGTTACATAATCAATTCCTTAAGAGTTTCAATAAGTTGTAGCAAACAACGACCCAGCAGTTTCAGCAACTGTTGATATTCTCAAAGGGTCTCATTGAAAGAATTGTAATAGGTGACCTTTAGAAGAATGAAGAATCTTGTAACAGCCTAGGAGTTATGTCTATTTAAGAATTTATAAGTAGGTGAAATGTGTAGTTATTTGAAATACACTTAATTAGAAATTCAGTAATAAGAAAATCTGAGTTTTCTTTCTTTTTTGTGCGGTTATACAGTTTTGCTTACAAGGCTTTGTAAAGCCAACAAATGTTTCAACGTGGTCACTGAATCCCCACTGTTTGCCCTTGGCTAACTTGAGTTTTGGTTCCGCCACATGTCCTAAAATAAGCTGGCATAACGGATGGGCAGGTGGATTTCTCACAAACACATGGTAGGCCTCACCTACGGAGCTTCCGCTGAAAGGCTTTTGCAGGAAATCCGGGTCTGGCACGCCCCGTGTATCTGCGCGGGATAAAAAAGAGTCACTTACATGCGCTTATGGAGCATGAAGCTACCCCACGTATGCATGCACTCAACGCCAACGGAGAATACGCGTACCAAAATCTGATATTCTCAAATGGCGCTGGACATGATATCAGGATTTTTATGTTCTATACAGACCGTTGATCGCTTTTATTTTAATGATCCATTTAATGGACGGCAATGTAATGGTTATGATTATCTTTTAGTGTGATTTTTGGATCCGGACCTATCTTTGGATTTTTTGACGGTTTGATTTGAGGCCTGCTTATGTACAAGCTTATAAAATATGCAAAATATGCATGCACAAGTAGGGCTTGGCTGCTATACTCTATAAGAGGATGAATGTGTTCGGTGTGGAAATATCCTAGCGATTGCCCGCACGCGAAGCAACGACAAGTACCTCGCTGTGCGTTAACATCTTAAGACCAAAAGGAATGGCAAGTACGGTCAAACTGCCGTGAAAGACGCGTTGGGCTGCCGCCGCATATACGGACGCGGAATTCCTGCGCAAGCGTTTCGCATGGAGCCCACCCTGATTATTGTTAGAAATGCACCGTCCATTTTTTTGTGATGTGACAAAAAAATGAGCCCCATCCAAGACTCAAGCGGGCTGAAAATGAGAGGATTGAACGTCCACAGTTGAAATATTCATGGCCTACAGAAGTTTTGAATCAGTCTAATAGCGGCATTTTCAGTTATCTAAGTAGGAAGGACATTATGAACAGTACGGATGACATATAACATCATTGTGAAGGTTTCATCAACGGTTGGAATTTTCATACCCGCCTTTTCGTTTAATTGCAGCCCACTTAAGTCTTGGATCCAGATCAATTCTGTCCCACGCCCTAAAATGAGGTCACGAAATGGATGGATGCGGTGGATTTCTCACAAATATCACGGTGAGCCCCACCTAGATTCCTAGCGCATGAAGTCTTCCTGAAAATCCACGTCCAGCATATGCGATGTATTGTCGACATATGGCCGGCTGATGACAAAGCAGTGACTTAGAAAATCAAGGATTGTGGGACACGGAATACCTTTAAAAGCCATTTCGAGGAAGTACTCACTGCGCTGAAAATCTAGGTTGGGCCATTGTGATGTTTGTGAGAAATCCACGGCGGCAATAAAGGAAAAGGTGGGTAGTAAAATTCTTACCGTTGGAACCTTCCTGGGTCCAAGTGGGATGATCTGAAAACATTATCCTGATTTAAAACTTATAATGCCTCACAAATATTTCAACTGTCGATGTTCAATCATCACATTTCAGCTCACTTGAGTCTTGGATCCAGCTCATTTTTGGTAGCACGTCTTAAAATGAGCTCACAAAATAGATGGACGGAGTTGATTTCTCATAATAATCATGGTCACCCCACTAAGCTTTAGTAGGAAGCCTACGTCGTCAAGGATTGTGGGAGGGGAAATTAGGAAGATCCAAAACTAAGGTGGGAGACACCAACAAAACAGTCGGAAGATCCAAAACTTAGGTGGGAACATCAACGTCCACTGTTGAAACCTATGGCATCCAAACCATTCTTAGAATTATTACCACTCAGATAAACTGTAAGAACAAATATCATTCTGATACAAAATTTTTGTCACTACCAGGTGTTCATTCCCCACTGTTTAGTGTGGTATGGCCCACGTGAGATTTGGATCTGCTTGATTTTTAAAATTTTGTCCTATTGTGGTCTTTAAGAACAGATGGGCTGAGTTAATTTTTCATAGACATCCCTGTGAGCCCCACAAAGCTCATGGCACAAAGATATCTCTGTGCCCTGGATCAGCGGCAATCCGCGCGGATTGGGTACTAACCCCGCCAAGACCTAGCTAGAGCGAGACGGTCCTACTAGGTGCTCCGTTGGGCCCACCGTGATGTATATGTTTTATCCTTGCCGTCCATTTGTTTTAGCAAATCATTTTAAAATGTGAACTTAAAACAGAGGTAAATTGAAGGCTCAAGTGGACCACACCACTGGAAGCAGTGGGGAGTGGGATTGAAAGTTGACCATTGAAAGCTTCTTAGGGCACTTAAGTTGAAATTACTTCAATGTAAACGAAAAATAATTGATAAAAATAAATCTTCTTAAAGGAAACCTCACACATGGTATGTCGAATTTCTTCATTGGCAGACAAATATCGTCGATACAAATTAATAAGCACTGGGTCGAGGCGCGTACTCTGTCGCTTTCTTTGAGATAGTTTGTGCCCCTCGGTGCAAAGAATCGGTGCAAAAGGATGCCGACGAGCTCACCTCCAAGATACAATTCTCCAGATATGTTCCTTCACAGCATGCACAAGCTATGGAAAAACCCAACACCAATACCACCACAAAACACCACCCTTCCTATTGCCCAGAGAAAATAGTCCTCTGAATTGAAGATGAAATCGAGAAAGGCGATAGCTATGAAAGAAGGTTTGTAGATTGATTCTGAAACCCTAACCCTAATCCCCTTTTATAAAATCCTAAAAATCATAACGTTTAGAAAAAGACCCGTTGAGAGAAAACGGTCGTGTCGTTTCGATGTGCCCGATAAGAAAGGCACGTTTCGCATAATGGTAACGGCTTAATCAAGTGGGCCACATCTAACGGTCGCAATCAAAGCAACGGTTAAAAAATAAGTTAGATGTGGCCCACTTGCTAGCCCAGGCCAATCAGGGTCCGATTGCACCCCCCTTGTGCGTGAGTATAAGTGGGTGTGCACGTGCGCACACGCCCGGTTAAAGGTTTCCGAATAAGTTTTTTCACCTGCGGCACCCCCCTTGCGTGTGCATATGGGCTTTGGCATAGTCCAAGACACATTACAAAAGTCTATGTTGGGCAAAGGCATATAAACCACTTTTCTTTCTCCCACTCTATCCAATGTGAGACTAAAGAAAACCACAAAAAAGCAACGTAATATGGATTGTTTTATTTTGAAATTCACACGACAACTTAAGTTTTGGATCATGCTGATATTTATATTTTCCTTTCATACAGGTTTACACGGCATTATGAACAGGTTGGATGGCAAATAAACATCACGGTGGGCTTTAAGAAGTTTTTAACAGTAGGAATTCAACTCCCACTGCTTCCTATCATGTGGTCCACTTGAGCCTTCGATTTGCCTCCTTTTTTGGCACATATCCAAAACTGATCCATCTAAATAGGTGGATGGCGTGGATAAAACATATATATCACGGTGGGCCCTTCAGAGCCTCGGACAGGACCCTCCGTCTCTAGCTAGGTCCTGGTGGGGGGTAGTTCCCAATCCTACCTGTAACCAGTTTGTATTGCCATCATTCTCACGGCTTCTGGGACCAGAATTGTTTGCAATGCCTCTTTGCTTGTACCTAGCAAGGATCAGACATTGGCTCTGATGTACCATGGTGATGCATGGGTTTTATCACAATCCATCCATTTTGCCACATCATTTTAGGTATAAGCCCAAAAATGAGGCAATTCCAAAGCTCAAGTGGACCACACAATGCATTGAAAGCATTTTAGGAGTGACAAAAGTTTTGAATCAAGCTGATATTTGTGTTTTCCCTTTCATACAGATCTATATGACTTTGAATAGGTACCATCACTGTGCCCTAGAAATGTTTTTATGGTGTGTGTACCTTTGTTCCCTGTGGTGTGGTCCACTTGAGCTTTAGATCTGCTTCATTTTTAGAATTATTCCTTGAAATTATATGGCAAAATGAATGGATGGTATGGATAAGACCCATACATCATTGTGGGCCATACTAATAAAACTGATTGAACCGGTTAGTTTCGATCGGTTTTTCATTTTATTTCAGGTTGAGTCGATTTTTTATATTAAAAATTGAGAATGTCGGTTTGGTTGTCGATTTGTGAAAATTATAAATCATTATATATATAATGATTTATATATAAAAACTATTATATATAAATCGACTTTATATATAGTATGGGAAATCATTAAAAATTGAGAGAGAGAGAGAGAGAGAGAGAGAGAGATGAATGCTCACCTGCGAACCATCTCTCTTAGCCGTCCACGTGATGCAGCACTTCGAAAAACCCCCAAAGCCCAACTTTCAACCTGGTTCACAAATATGGTAGGCTATGGCAAAAGGAAACAATTTCCTCCCCTCTCTCTCTCTCTCTCTGTCTCTCTTGGCCTATTAGAGTTTTAGATTAGGTTGAAAGTTGGGCGCTGAAGGTTTTTCGAGATGTTGCATCACGTGGACGGCTCAAATTTTGAGGACACATCGCGGAATTTTAATTATGGGCAATGGGCATTTCTCTCCCAGCGGTTACTTACGATGGGGCCACTTTAAGTTTTGGATTTGCCTAGCTGTTAAAACTGATAGCCGAGCGTATATTAACACGAGAATCATGGTAAGTCCCACAAAGCGTGGGGTTTTAGGAGATTCCTCGTGCCCATTTAAGGCCTTGAAAAGGCTATTTGCTGGTTTCTATTTCAATTAGGAGCTAAAATTGTAATTTCAAAGGTGGGCAAGATTATCACGTGGTTGACATTTCATATTTTAAAATTTGCCCGCAACGTAATGTACGGCCCTTGTAAAAGAAATTAGTATCATGTGGGCCAACCCATGTGTCACGAGAGGCCGAGAAAAGTGTAACCTATGTGGTTGACCAACTAAAATCCACGAATGAAAGTTTTATCTTGATTTAATCTGCCACGTTAAGGCATTAGTCAGGTAAAGGAGTTTCACCATCTGCGACCGTCCATCTACATGACGTTAACGGAAGTAGAGATGAGCAGAACCAGCACCAGCGGCAGAGGTCCTGGGAAAGGAAGCGGATTCCATCCTGGCCCCAGCAAGGCTGATAATCTGTCCAGACAGGGGCTCTTTGAGGGGTCACTGTGATCTATGGGTTTCATCCACACCGTCCATCCATCTTTCCAGATTTTATTAGAATATTATCCAAAAAAATACTTTCTTCTAATGTGAAAAAGTGCATGAAATGGTAAGAGAAAGATCACCGTCTTCCCCAAATAAACTCTTCAGTCCACAAAAATACAGGTATAAGAATGTATGATACAACATGATGTACGTTCAACACAGATGCAACAAAACTGTAGGTTTTGAATGCCGGGAAATCAAACCATCATGAGTCTGAATTCTTCGAAGCTAAGCACTCCGTCGCCGTCGATATCGAACCGACAGATCATGTCCACACATTCATCGATTGTGTTCGACTGGCCCAGTCGACTGAGCATCCTTTTCAGGCTCTTGGGTGTAATGCGTCCCGACCCTTCCATCTCATACATCTCAAATGCCTCCCTAAGAGCCTTCATCTTCTCTTCTTCTTCGCAAGTTTCAATCCATCTGAGAAAATCCTCAAAACCCAACAACCCATCACTGTCCAAGTCGATCGACTCGACCACGGCTGCCACCTCCTCGAGCGACAGCTCCTCGCCGACAGATCTCATGCAACTCCGTAACTCGGCAGGCGAGATCTTCCCATCTCCATCCTCATCAAAGCTGTGGAAAACCCGCTCGAATTTCCTGTTGGGAGTGACAGAGACGGAGAGCTTTTCGGCCTTGTTAGGAGACGAACCGGATTTTGAAGGAAAAGAGCATGAGCATGCTTCCTGCTTCATTGGTGTGTGATGAAAATAAATGAGATTGGAAAGGGTATTTGTGGAAATTAAATATTGGTTTTTTGGGCGGCAGATAAGCCTGGAAAGATCTCTCTAAAATGCTTTTGGAAGATGAGATTGGTTGATCTTATGGAAAAATGGCCGTTAAATACTATAAATAGATTTTGTAGCGAAGAATCTAGAAGTTTCGGGGGGCGTGACTGGGAAAGCTCGTAGCGGTTTCGGAGACGGCACAGCGCACACGGTCGGTTACCGACTCACCGTCTAGATTTAATACTCTGCCACGTGTGACACTTGATACGCAGGCACTGACAAAATGTAGACGAGGCATATATTAACTTAAATTAAACCAACGACTAGTGGCAGTGACCACTTCATTTTTTGCCGTCTAATAAATGTTCACCAATCTGATGGTCAGCTGATCAAGGAAGGATTTATTCTGAGTCAATTGTATCTCGCGTATGAAATTTCTGAGTAATTTATAAGTGCACGTATATTATCCATTACACGCTGACCGAGTATCAAAGTTTTTCCAATTTTCTCAACAGTGACCCACTGTGCACGATCTGAACCACACGTTCTGCTGGCTTCACCATTGATGGCCCATTAATGGAACACTGTTTTGATTGGAATATCCTAACCATCCAATTAATAGATCGGTTTCTATTTGTGGGACGCGGATTGCGTGGTGAGCCTGCAACCATCGACCTAGAGGGGGAAGGACTCTGTGGGGGCCTACCGTAGTGTATATGTTTTATCGACGCAATCCATCCATTTTACCAGCTCATTTTAGGTCATGTGCTCAAAATTAAAGCATATCCAAACCTCAATTTGACCGCACTACAGGAAACAGTGGGAATAACAATGTCCACCGTTGAAACCTTTCTAGGGCCCACAGTGATGTTTATTTGTCATCCAACTTGTTCATAAGGTCACACAGAGCTGGATGAAGGGAAAACACAAGTATCAGCTTAATCCAGAACTTCTTTAGTTCACAAGAAGTTTTCAACGGTAGGTATCAAATCCTCACTGTTTCCTACGGTGTGGTCCACTTGAGCTTTGTACATGTTTCATTTTTGGGCTCATCGCTTAAAATGAGCTGGAAAAACGGATGGACGGCGTGGATAAAACACTTATATTACAGTGGACCCCACAGAGTCCTTCCACCACGGAGGTCGATTTTGCGAACCTTACGAGCGTCGAGTGTAGCAATCAAATGAACCGTTCCAATGTTGATTCGAGAATTGACCCCATAACGGATATCTCAACATTATTGAATCTGAACCGAACAAATGGTGCACATGACATGATTTTCTTTGATGGAAACAAATGGACAGCTAGGATTTCGAATATGGTTGTCATTTCCTATCACGTGCCATCCATTGTAAAGGTCACCGAACGGACAGTCCAGAATAGCCGCCGTACAATGACGTGTAGGGTGCGCTATTGCGCGACGTTTATGGTACGAATATAATAGCGGCGCACGGCACGACTGTGCTAGAAGTTCAACGCCGCGTGAATCACGATGTTAGACTGTAATTGGAAATTGATCGAGCCGTCCAAAAATCCTGGGGCTTTGTTGATATAATAACATTTTTTTCTTATGCTCGAAAAAGGAGCCGGATAAGGTGAGATCCGGACATACCCAAGACGGTGTGGCCCTTACCGTGGAGCCCACCTTGATGTATGTATTCTTTATCCACGCCGTCCATCCATTTTTCCAGATCATTTTAGGGCGTTATCCTAAAAAATGAAGCAGATCCAATTATGAGGTGGACCATACCATAGAAAACAGTGGTGATTGACCATTAATGGGCCACGAAAGTTTTGGATCCAGCTGATATTTGTTTTTTCCCTTCATTCAGGTTTATGTGACCTTATTAACAGATTGAACGGAAAATAAACACTATGAAAACATTAAGGCATTTTCAAAGAAGTTTTCAATAAGGCATTCAATCACCACTGTTTCCTAGAGCGTGGTCCGCCTGAGATCTGAGTCTTCTTCATTTTCTGAATAATGCCCTAAAATAATCTGGAAAAAAAAAAAGAAAAAGAGGATGGACAACATGGATATAAAATACATGCATCAAGGTGGGCCCCACAATGATGGCGCGCAGTGTTAGGTGAGGCCCGGTATAACCAAATCCGCTCTCTTTAAATATAAACTTGAACTAATTTTGAATTTCTATACAAACTTAAACAAATGCAACAATTTTGAACTTCTTTTTAAAAACCAATGTGGAATAATTTTGAACTTTTGTTAAAAAATAGCAGGTTGTTGAAAGTAAATATATAAAGTTCGGTCAATCCAGCATCTGCTAATTTAACAACTAAAATATGATTTCGCTGTTTAAATTTCATTTATATATTTCTCATGTGTAGTTATGGGTAAGGATGGCAAGGGGCCTGGTGGCTAGGCCAACCTTCCTCATCTTTGGACCAGGCTTGAACTTACTAGCTTGGGCCTACCATGCAGGGGCTAATCATTTTTTTGAGAGATGGTTAGGCTATATTCATTTTAGCTTGCCTCAACAAACTTGTCTTTGACCTGACTTCATATGAACATCTTATGTTCTATAAATGTCATTTTAATCCTCAATTAAGCAACTTGTTCATTTTTTATATAAACTATCCATTTCATTCCTTTTTTAAGTTTTTTTTATATTTTTATTTTATACATGTGTGCCCCTGCTTAACCATTGGACAGATGATGAACATTCAGGTGGGTATACTCACAAGAGTTTTAACAAGAGCTTATGGGTTCGAGTACCCGTTGTGGTGTGAGTGCGTGGGTGTGGGTGTGTTTGTTAAAAAAAATTTGAGAGTGTAGAGATTTTATCAATTTTTGGACCAAGCGGGCTCAAGTTCCACGAATTTCTTTTTGGGCTTGGGCTTGAGCCTTCTGTGGTATACCCATGCCAGAATGGGCTGATCTCAAGCACAGGGCCTTACATATGGGGCCAAACTGGGCCTGGTCCAAACCTGACTTATTTGCACCCCTAATTAAGTAATTATGCGTTCAGGAGAGGGATGTGAAAGTAAAAACATGATTATGAGATTAAAAAGAGAAGTGCTCCAGTGCTACTATAACTGATATATAGTGCTCCTAGTTGCATTTCAGTTCCACATGAACTGTCTGTTTAAGTTCAAAACATATTTCCCAAGCTACAGTGTGAATATATAGCCATCCTTTTTTTAGGCCATGGATGGTAGGGATGATTACCTACCAAATTTTATTCTTTAGAATCATAAGCAATCCATGATGGTCTGTAACAAATCGATGGACGAAACTGTTCATGGACCTATTTTTATGTAAATAGCTTTTATCGTCCAAATTAAATACCGTTGGTCAAATATTTCATATTTGTTGGACCGATGTGATTCTTGCATGGTAGACCACTAAATGTGCATTGGACTTATTGAACGGTCTAGATCAATGGATTGAATAGTCCAAGTGCCCCAATGCAGCTACATGCAACTAGGAGCACTAATGGTGGTCCAACTATTCTCACTGAAAAGCTAATCAATTTTTCAGAGTGCCTTGGTCTGTGCACGTGTTGTCGCATGTGCCATACTTCCTATGCACAATAAAAGAACAAAGGTGTATTACCATCACAAAAGAACCTCTACAATAATTTGAAAACCCGAGAACTTCACCCAACTCAACTAGATGTTCATCCAGGTCTGGTTGACTTGAAGACTTCAACCCAACTCAACTGGTTATTATGATAAATATAAAAATTAGGAATATGAGTAGATATTTTTAACATAGTTAAGTTACCATGAGCACCGATTTTGGACAGTTTCCTAGTGACTCGGTGACTCGACAAGTGGTCTAGTACTGTTGGGATCGAGTCAGACTCAGGACTGAATTTCTACAGATGGTTCCAAATCTTACTGAGTTGACCCAGCGAGTTTTAGAACTGGGGCCTCTACCTGCAGCTAGATGTGTTATCTAGCATACGTGTATAACATGTGAGCTGTGTATCAGATGGGACATTTCCGAACTTTCAACTTTGAAGATGGTTGGACGTGAGAACCACTAAGAAGACGTGCAAGCATTTAGAATCCGATCACAATCCAAAATAGATAGGCTTTACAATATCTTACTTGAGAAATAAGAAGGCTCCTTGAATTAAATTATGAAATGGGATCGAATCTCAATATAATGTGGGGAGGTTTGAGCTTAGGATCATTGAAATAGGATGGCGCCTTCAATGCACTCCAGGTTTTTGATGCATGGGAAGGCTATGGAAGCATACACTGGTGTGGTCCCTTACATCTATGGTGCAATTGTCGGGCTATGCCGTCGGCGTGGATACCGTAGGGTTCAGTTAAATCCCTTTGGTTTCGGCAATCGGAAATTTCGAATTGCTGCTCTTGCCGTCATCTTCTCTGGGCGGCGGAGGAGAGCATGCTAGGCCAGATGAGTAAGGTTGTTTTAGTGTCATGCTTCAGGGTGGGAATAAGTGCTGCACATGGCTCAGCGTGATTTTTCTTATGCTTATTTTGTGATTTGTTTGTATTTTACATTAATAGCAAGGTCTACTTGAATAATGTCCTGAATGGGACCATGGGTTGGTCTCTAGACTCCTTATTCTTTATCTTGTGTACAAAAGTTAATAAAAGGTTCTTTTATATGTGAGAAGGTTTCAAGTCTAACTGGTTGGAGCATAATTTACAGCCCACCCAACACATAACTACTCATTATGTTCATGTGATATCCATCCTTTCCAATAGGTTTGACCCACATTAAGGACCACCTTTTCAAAAACCAACCTCATCCACTTATTAAGTGGGTCACACATAGAAAACCATCTTTAACCTTTGATAAATAACAAAATACAAGTGCAGCATGAGTGGACCGTCTGCATGATTTTTGCACTAGGTAATTCCAATGGTTGAGCCAACCTAATTGGAGGAGTTGGATATCACACACATGAAAGGTTGGAAGTAATTTGCAGGGTTCACCGTAAATTATAGTCCGAACCAATGGAGTTGAGCGCTAATGTATAGTTTCTCGCTTTCATAAATAGCTAGCCATGATTTCTAAATACCACATCTGTTGGCATGCAAATACATGGTTAAAAAGAAATGTATGAACAAACCACATTCAATGAAAGAATATTGATCAAAGATTTGATGGTTAGGATTTTCAATTTGGGAAATCTTGGGTGAATGGTCAAATAATCGGGACGGACAGAAAATGGTTTGGATAGACCAATCATGGTCTGCACATCTACAGACGAAGTTCCAAATAGAGAATTTCAGGCTGTAACGTTAAGTATCTTCAGTGTACAAGCTTGAGTCATCAAATGAGCCAGACATGTGTACTGAATTTGGATTGTTGTTTACTTTTTTCTAGCTGCCGATTATTCTCATACAAGTGCCTGATTGGCTTCCCACCATTATTTTGGGTCCATGATTGGCTTCCCACCATTATCCTACATGATGAATGATCACGATTGGTCTGCCCTTTCATTAGGAAACGAAGGAGGCTTTGAATTAGGGGTGGCCACTGGCTGGGCTGCCCTTGTAATCCGAGGCTTGGGCCCCTAAAGTACTTCTAGGGCCCAAACCTAAAATCTAGGCTCAGTGTTACAGCTAGGCCAGGGCCAATGATGAATGGCCTGGCCCAGACCATTGGCTCAATCCAATCATTAAGTGGGCCACATTATTATGGTTTACAGACACTTGTTAATTGTTCTCTATTGACGGACATGTAATTTAAATATATTCAATGGATTTGGAATTATATTTCTACCATCCAAACTGTTTGCATGTAGAGTTTTTTGTGGATGAAAGATATCCAATTTTTTTTCTAAAATTGGGCCTATTAAAAATCTTTAACTACTTAACTATTCACCTTATAGGGTTGGCCCATGCCTAGCCCAACCGTAGAAAGAAGGCCAAGGCCAAGGTGTTGTCAGCTCATCAGGACTAAGGCTTAAGAGATCAGCATTAGGTTAGGTCCAACCCCACCCTAGCCCTAGTTTAGCCCATTGCCATTCCTTCTTTGAAGTTAGTGGGTTGCTTTTTCTTTTTTCTTTTCTTTTCTTTTCTTTTTTTTCACAAGCCTGTGCACTCACACCACAAAGGGTGCTCGAATTCATGACCTAGTGTTGAAACTCTTGTGAGTCTACCACGGATCACTGGCAAGTTGGTGGGTTGCTTGTTGGAAAGTAGTGGAGTTATTCACGTTGGGGCCCATGGGATTTATGTAGGACATTTAACTTGTCCAATAGGTGCACCCTATCATGATGATCAGACGAACCAAAAATCAGTCATCAGTGGGTACCACCAAATAAGATAAGTGACTTATCTCAGTAAGTTTGATTTTTGATTAATTATAAGTAACTTTTTAACTTAAAATACATCATCGCTTCAGTTAATCTTAGCTTTCCTACCTTTTTGTGAGTCGTTGAAGAGAAGGACAAGGAGAGACCAAAGAGAAGCTGGTAAGGGGCGCGGATTTCCTCGAAGCCTTGCGCAGGAATTTCCTGCTCTGGAAACCACGGTGGGTCCCACAGTGATGTTTTTTTTTTTTTATAAATCCACCCCGTCCATCCGTTTTGGGATCTCATTTTAGGACATGAAAACAAAAATGAACCGGATCCAAGACTCAAGTGGGCCGAACTAAAGGAAAAGGTGGGTAGGTAAATTACTACCGTTGAAACCTCCCTGGGGTCCACAATGATGTTTATATGACATCCATTACTTTCATAACGTCACTACTACTGGGGATGAACTGGAAAAACAAATATTATCCTGATTCGAAGCTCATATGGCTCCACAAATATTTCAACTGTGGATGTTCAAATCTCACTTTTTCGGCCCACTTGAGTCTTTTATCCAGTTCATTTTTTTTATATGCTAAAATGAGCTCCCAAAAAGGATGGACGGTGTGGATTTATCAAAAAACATCACTGTGGGCCCACCTTGGTTCCCAGGAAATTCCTGCACAAGGCTTTCTAGGAAATCCGCGCCGGCTGATAAGCTCTCTCATGGCTTATGTCAGGCGCTGCTCTCTGATACCGTTTATGTCAAAGAAGGCCCCACATGATGGACTATCTTATCAAAGGTGGGGCTCACACAGTGGACAGTCCACATCAAAGATGAGTTCACATGATGGATGACCCCATATTAATATGGACCTACATAATGATGGTCTACATCAAATGTCGGCCATAATGATAAATAGCCCTGCATGATGGGCAACCCACATTGAAGGTGGGGCCCACATGATGAACATTCCACATCAAAGGTGGACTCCACATGATGTACAATTAATAATGATGGGCTCCACATGATGGTGATCCACATTAAGGTGAGCCTCACATGATGGACGGTCCATATCAAAGGTCGGCCTAATGAGAGTGGTCCATATCCAAGGCAGGCCCTGCATGTTGGGCGTCCCACATGGGAGGTGGGCCCACATGATGGACGGTCCACATCAAAGGTGGGCTTCAACATGGGGGGCCTTTGATTATACATGCTATCTTGACCATCTAATACAAGCAGCTCCTGGTCTTTGTCTCTTACTGTTCATAAGCCACCAAGTAAACAGCTAGAACTGTCCAAGGACTGAAATTTTTGGACCATGATCCATTCACTGATGGAATCACTATTAGGAGCGTCTTTTAAGAAAATCAAAGATTATTGACGATTTTGTCTGTTAAATCTCTTTAGAAAAATCCACCGTTTACTCTCATATACAGACTATCTTGTAGCTGACAGGCTTATTGATTGTCCACATGAGATGACGGTCTTTTCCACATGATAAACGATCAGATGTCATGGAGGGGCAAGCAAGCATTGAGTTACATATCGTTGGCAATACTCCTCTTCGTTTTACAAGTAGGGTTCACGGTAAGTAATCCAGTTCCAGACTGTTGGCTCGTTGGGTCCCACCTTCCTCGAGAATATCTTCCTAGTATAGATTCAAATCGCCTGCTACCTAATATCTGGCTAATGAGAAAGTATTGCGTTCGTCTGTCAGATGCGGGTTTATTGTGAAAAAGATAATTTCTTCCAAGAATCTTTTCTTTTTAATGCAGGCCCACATCTGATAGGTGCATGTGGTGATAATTCTTTATAAGATTGTAACCATAGTACAATGTATTATGCTATAATACATTATATTTATAATCCATGAGTAGGCTCCTAATGAGCTGTTTAAACAGACCCCTAAGCCCATTAAATTGGGCACTTTAGCATTTCAAGAACATCAATGTTACCATTAATGGCAGGATTATTTTCGGGCCAATCACCTACATGATTGCCCCATCTCATTGAGCTGTTTGGATGTCCACGAGTGTGACCCACAGAAGTGGAGTGTTTGGACAGTGGATTCAGATTTTCATTTTATAAAATTGGTTTACTTATCCAAACTGTTCGTGTGATTGTAAATCCCTTGGATGGTCCATGTCTCCATGCACCAGCAATTTTCCAGTTTGGAAGATTTAAGTCACAGAATATTTGGCTTTTTTCCTGGTTTGAATGTGAACCATTGCTTTTGGTTTCTTCAGCCACCTATTGAAAAGTTGGGATTTTTCCATAAAAGGAGGCCCATGGGCTTCACTTGTACAACCCTCTGATCCTTTAGAAACATTGGCCACGAAGCCCACCATACTAACAGCCCAGATCACCACACGTTTCCACCATTACTGCGGTTAGAAGCTGCAGCCTATGTGTTACTTGGGTGAAGTAGAGGTCAGGCCATCTATGCTTAGACGGGTATTCTCTCAAAATGATTTGGATATTCACAATAAATTTAGAAGCAATCCTAGATCCATTCTTCCAGAGTATTTACATCCAAATAGTATTATTTTCGGGCCATTCTTTTCCCAAAGGCACAGTGAGAAAGTCATTTCCAAAAGTCCGGTTCTTTTCCAAATGTGGATGCACCCACACATTAAATTGAGAAGATTCAGTTAAAAAAAAAGGCTGAATTAACTCAATTAACTATGCTTCTTTTTAAATTTTCTATGATCGGGACTGTCGATCAGCATCTAAAAATGAGGAGAAAAGTGTCATGAGACTGCAAATCACTTTGGTGGTTTGATCTTCCCGACTGTAGGGTCATTTTTAGGATTTTTCTTATATTTTCGTCAGTAGATTGCAATGGGGTGGCTAATCTCCTTTTGTAATTCACTATCCTAATAGTTGGATCTTCAATGCCTCAATTGGACGTGACCCCATGCTTTGGAAACACTAATCTACATTAACCCTTTAATTCGAACAGTTGAAAACCAATTTCAGAAAATAAATACTATTTTGTAATATTAACAGTATTAAAAACAGTTTAAACATCTTGATTAGCAAACCATCGTAGGAATTACCTAGGTCTCCACCATGAAATGGTCATGATCAAGAGGGTCTCGCGTCCTTTCATCCAACATCTTTGTATTCACACTTATGTAGCCTACAAGTATTTATATGAATGCTGAGGAAGGAAACCCAATTTAGTTAACAGGGAAATTATCACAATTCAATTGGATATTGTATCCAAACGCCCATTACAGTATCATGAAAGGCAATGGGATGAGTCAGGAATCACATCACATGGTTCTTAGTTTAACCAATTTGAATTGTTGTTCCTGAAATTTATGCCGAGAGTCAGTTTGGATGCACAAGTGAAATGAATTAAGAACATTTAGTTCCTAGTATCCCTAATGAGGAAGTACCCCTGAAATTGAAAGAAGGTAATTGCAATTTGGAGCTCAGACCCTCAGTATGAATGCTAAGAAACAAAATTACAACTTGGTTATTTCCATTTTATTAGACTAATAACTGCAATTCAATTCGGTAGCGCATCCAATCACAGAGAGTTCATAACCTACTACACAACTGACTTTGATTTAGTTTACTACAATACTAACACAAGAGATGGTATTATTCGAGTTGGTAATTACATACACAAACCTGCAAATCTCCACACAGAAGCAGCAGAAGTGCTGCTTATTGAATGACTGGGAATTTACTTAAATTGGGATTTGGAAGAGCTTTCACAGATTGAGATTTGCTCGCCGGGCAATTCTTCAACCAATCTCGCTAGCTTCTCGACAACCTCTTCTGCAGTCGGTCTTAAAGACAGGTCTTCTTCTACGCATGATCTCGCAAGCTTGGCTAATGTTACTGCTGCTCCAAATGAATAAGCCTCTCCAATCGCGCGGTCCATCCAATCCCTCAGCTCTTCTGCACCATCTGACTGCAAGATGGTTTTGATCTGCTTGGAGAGGAGAATGCTTTCTCCATTGTTATTGGCTCTGTTTATGGGCGTTTTCCCTGATAAGACCTCAAGCAGGACGACCCCAAAAGCAAAGATATCGATGCTTGGAGAGATCGTTCCTTGTTCTAAGTACTCAGGTGCCAGATATCCTCTGCTCCAAGCTGCAGGGCTGGTCGAAAGAAGCAGAGGATCTTCGAATTCATCTTTGCAGCATCTCCGCATCCCAAAACTCCCAATCTTTGCATTGAATTCTTCATCCAGAAGAATGTTCCGGCTCTTTATGTTTCCATGGACATAGCTCGGATTCATGGTATGGTGCATGTAGTGCAAGCCCATGGCCACCTGAAGACATATCCTCAGACGTTGGTTCCACGTCAAGAAGCAGTAGCAGGAAGCGATGAACTGACTCTTCATTGCCAACCCCCCATGAAGCCAGTCCTTCAAGGACCCATTCCTCGCGTACTCAAAAACCAGATATGAATCACACGCATCGCCAGCGCATGTACCCAGAAGCCGAACAGTATTGAGGTGGCGATGGGTACCATCAAAAAGCTCGAATTCTATCTTGGAGATGGTTTCTGCATTTGTTCGCTTTACAGCCAGGTTCTTCCCATTGAGCCGGCCATGGAACATGGAATCTTCTATGAGATTACTCGAACTGAAGTCTTCAGTTGCTCTTCTCAGCTCCTCTAGAGTATATGTATCCATCCCCGCCTGGTGTGATGTCTGCTCGAGGTTTTGATCATTAAGAGGATCTTGGGGCTCCTCTAGTTCATCTTTCAATTCACGGGCATTCTTTACATTCAGTTGCTGTAGCTCGACATCTCTAGTCTTGCACGAACCCGGATTCTTCCTCACGTGGATCACCAAAACGGTGGCGGCCGCTGCAATACTCACTACTAGTGCTACTCCACTCAGTGCAGTGTACATTCCAATCTTCCACGCTCGCAGTCTTCTCGAGTGACTCTTCTTTGGTACAGTCATTGCAGGGATGCTATCATCGACAAGGGATGAATTGGGTTCGTGGGCTTTCGAAAGAAGAGTGAGGTCTGGTTTTGCATCGACGGGAATAATCAGAGGTGGAACTGTAGGTAGTAGACCCTTTGTTACAAGTGTTCCTGTTCTGTTATTTACAGAGACTATAGCTTCTACACTAGTATTAAGAACAGAAGCTAAGGTAGAAACTGTATCACCTTCGAATATGGGATAAGATATTAGAAATTCTGTCCCTTGATCGAGCTGAAATGCAGTTGGGCAGGCACAAATCAAAGGAACCAGCAACTGAACCTCATTTACTAGTCTCCCTGATTGGAGATCTGGATTCTTTTCTTGAATAGCTTTGCAGGTTGTTAAGCCTTCGAAGGAAGCTGCTATCCCACTAACAGACTCGCCTTCAATCGCAGTCCTCGTGACCTCAGCTTGAAAGTAGCTTCCGTTGCAATGACAATCTATCGGTATGAGCAGCGGCTGATTCTGTTGTAGGAGCTCGGTATCCATAGGCAGACTGCTCGCTTCGATGATTCCAGTCCGATTCAGGCCTAAATAGAAGCTCAGATTGGAGAGTGACAAAAAATAAGAGTTGGCGTGCAACAGCGCGAACGTTGTGCACTGATTCTGCGGCCCATTCAGATCGCAGCTGTAACTCAAAGCATCAATCGAGTTAGTATCATTGCATGGATTGATGGATGCTCCTTTCATGAATCTAACAGAAGCCCAGATCAAGAAGATGAGAGCTCTCAAGCCTAGCTTCCTGACTGCTGCTGCCATGACCACTAAATCTGCATAGAGAAGCGCTGGAAATCTCTAGTTACTGAGTCAGGATAAAAAACAACAGCAGCATTAAAAAGGGTATTCTAAGTAGCTGTTTCTAAACAGGATTCTTGGTTGCGGCAACATAAAATGCATTTATTTTTTATGTGTTTCCAACTATTGCTGTTCCCTATCACCTTGTGCTTGATTCCATTGGCAGAAGGGTATCCAAACCAACTACTGCTGCTCAATACCTCCCCTGCCAACTTCTGCACTCTACTCACTCCTGTGACCATGTTTAAAAGACTTGTAGGGGATTTAGATTGACTCGTTCAGCCCTAAGTCGAGTTGCACCTCAGGCGAGTCGGGCCGAATTGGCCCAACTCACTCGAGTTAGGGGTGACTCGGGGTGTCGAACATGACGCAAAGAAGGACGTGATGAGGATGATCAACATCTTCTTCAATCGATAAACACCTTGAATCCACAAAGCCCTCTTGAATCCACAAGAGAAAATTTCAAGTTCACGAGAAAAATCGAAAATTTTATTGAAGAATAATAATAGAATTATGATAAAACGAGTTTAGAAGAGATTATATATCCTAAAACAAACTCTAAAACATAATTAAGAGAGTCCTAAACAAATAAGAAAAGAGAACTAGAAAACCGCACAAGTTTCCGTCATCCATCATCCGTTGATTGCTGTCGATCTAAGGGGCCAAAATTGTCCAGCAACAATTTAGATTTTTCTGAATTAATTTTAATCGAGTGATGCTGAATTTTGCCGAGTTCTCTTAGGGTCCTTCTTTTTGTCCACCATGGCCATGAATGAATCTGCAACCTGTTCTACATTAGAACACACTACCGGTTCCCTCCAAGCCAAAGTTGACTCATCCAAGTCAAACCCAACATGGATGATTCTCATGATCATGCCTGTGACCCACCTGAGTTCAAGTGCATATCATTCTTCACGCATAGGTTTAGGCATCCCTCATTCATGTCAACATACCATCCATAAGGTATTCGATTTGCAATTTATTAGCGGCATGAGCTTGTACTAGAGCAGTGTATTGCATGCATAAGCTCCATCCTGAATGCATGGTACATCCACATAAACATGCATACATACATACAGCATACTTTAATACATGTAAATGAATTTACTATTCATTTGCTCATGCATTTAGACAGACTAGATTCGTTCCATATTTAAACTAGACCATCACATGCGTGCCTTTGCACTTCCACTGTTTCACAGGCCTAGCATTTATACCTACATAGGTACATATATGAAATGCATAAACCATAGTTCCAAAACTAGCTTACTCGAGTAGAAACTTGGACCAGCGGTCAGAGGCCTGGCCGAATCAGTGTGCCCATTCATAAGATTGACTCAGCAAGGCTCGTAGAGTTGGACCGATGACTCAGCTGGCTTCACACAACTCACAGTGACCGTCTGGTTAAAGAGAGCAGCTCCACCAGTGAAGTACGCACTCAATTATGAGTTTTTAGCTATTAATTTATTTAATAATTTTAAATACTTACACTTTTTTGTATTGTATATCATGCCGAGTCAAGTAATACGTGGTCGAGTCTTCAAGTCAATCCGACCCAGCTGGACATCAAGTGGAGTTGAGTTTATAGGTTCTTAAACCATGGTTAACATGACTACAAGGCTTTAAATAAGAAACTAAACCCTAGATAGAAGTTCCAGACTTCAACTCAAACTAAAACACCTAAAAATCGCAACTTATTATTTATAGAAGTCTCTCAATACTATTAGAACTCATGATTTTCAACTAAAAATAGAAAGTTTTCGAACGGGCCCAACCATGTTATTCTACTAATTATTCTAAGCACTTTTCATGTTGGGTACAAACTCTAAAACCCTATAGATCAAAAGTTATGATCGAATTAAAACTTACTATAAATTGTAAAATTGAAATAAAATTAATTTAATGACCGTTGACCTGATTGAATCTCATGATTCAGTGGGTTGGGTGGCTAAAGTAACTCGAACTACCCCAAAATCATATATTATACGCCCCGAAACTCATCCTAGATTGCGAGATACAACCATTTTACGGTCCTGATCACTTCCAACCGTGACTGGTCTTCTTTTGGTCCATCTAGGCATGTAATAGTTAGCGACCCACTCTACATCAGTCCCCTCCACTTCAAAAGAACTTGACCTCGAGTTCTCATCCAGCTTTGGGTCATGCTGCCACGTTGAAAGTCTTTGATATCTCCATGTCATCCGGGAGATCAACAACATAGGCATTATCATTAATCTTGCGGATGATCAGTACTGGGCTAATATTTTTGTGCTTTAATTTGTTGTACGTCCCAACAAGAAATCACCGACTTCAAACACCTTGAGGTGCCAATGCTTGTCGGCATCTTCTTTGTACTTATCATTTGAAGCCTGTAACTTGTTCTGAACGTCCTCATGAATATCCATGATCCGGTCCTCCATGTAATTAACAACAATACTCATACCCGAAATTTTGAGTAGTGAGACCAAATCAAGTGTGTAGCGTGGCACTCGCCCATAGATGATCTGGAACGGAGATTTTCTTGTCCAGCGGTTTACCATGTTTTTAAATGTAAACTCCGCTTAAGCTAGGGGCATGTCTCATTGTTTCGGCTTGTCTCCTGAAATACGACGGATGAGATTCCCTAATGTATGGTTCACGACCTTAGTCTACCCATCTGTTTGCGGATGGTAGGCATTATTGAATTGGAGTCATATGCCGAATCGATTCTACAAGGCTCGCCAAAAGTAGCTAACGAACTTTGTGTCCCAGTATGAAGTGGTTATTTTAGGAATCCCATGTAGTCGGACAATCTCCTTGAAGAACAAAGTTACCACGTGTATTGCATTGAACATCTTCTTACAGGGAATGAAGTGTACCATCTTAGAGAATCGGTCTACCACTACGAACATGGAATTCATTTTGCGTTATGTTCGTGGGAGACCCAGTACGAAGTCCATGGATAAATCCTTCCAAGGGCCATCGGGCATGAGCAATGGTGTGTAGAGACCCGTATTCTGAGATTGCCCCTTAGAGGTTTGGCAAATATGACATTGTTGCACTGCTTTCCTCACATCATGAGCTAACTACGGCTAGTAATACCATTCCTCCACCAAGGCTCTAGTCTTATCCCGTCCAAGGTGACCACCAAGGCCACCACCATGTAGCTCAAGTATAATCTTGTCATGGAGGGAACTATCGGGGATGCACAGTCGGTTCCCCTTAAAGAGAAATCCTTCTTGCATATGCAGGTCATCGGGGTGACCCTCTTAGCACCTCAACCATGCATCCTTGAAATCCTCATCCTCTGCGTATAATTCCTTGAGGCAATCTAATCCGATCGCTTCATTGCTCAATGTGACCAACAGTGAGGCACGACAGCGAAGTGCGTCAGCCACCTTGTTCTGCTGCCCTGACTTGTGCTTCAGAATTAACGTGAATTCCTGCAAAAACGCGATCCATCTTGCATGCACACGGTTCACGTTAATCTGACTATTAATAAAATTTTAAAGTTTGATGGTCAATGCAGAGAACAAACTCTCTGAATCAGATATTGGCGCCAATGACACAGTGCCTAGACCATTGCATGCAACTCAAACTCATACGTCGACCACTTCTTTCGTACGTTATTGAGCTTCTCACTGTAGTAGGCGACTGGCCAACCTTCCTGAGAAAGGACTCCGTCAATACCGACATAGGAGGCATCACACTCTACCTCAAATAACTTGTCGAAATTGGAAAACATTGTGATTGACGTTGTGGACAACCGATGCTTGATTTCAACGAAGCTTTTGTCTACCTCATCAGTCCACTGAAACAGTCCATTCTTCATAAAATCAGTGATTGGCGTGACGATGGTACTGAAATTCCTTACAAACGGATGATAAAAAGTCACAAACCCATGAAAGCTTCGTACCTCATGAATGTTTGTTGGGGTCGGCCAATCCCAAATAGCCCGAACCTTCTCTTCGTCCATTCGAATGCCTGTGGACATCACGACAAACCCCAAGAATAATAGTCAATTGGTCAAGAAGCTACACTTCATCAAGTTCAAATACAGCTTATTTTCGGCTAACACATGTAGCACTTTCCTGAGATGGTTCATGTGTTCCATCTCGCTCTGACTATAAATCAAGATGTCATCAAAATATACCATCACGAGCCGGCTGATGAACAGCTTCAACACTTGATTCATTAGGCGCGTAAACGTACTTGGAGCGTTAGATAGATCGAAGGGCATAACGAGCCACTCATACAGCCATTCCTTAGTCTTGAAGGCCATTTTCCATTTATCTCCCGGCATAATGCGAATCTGATGGTAGCCGCTTCTCATATGTAACTTGGAAAATACCTTGGCACCCTCAAGCATATTGAGCATGTCATCTAGCCACGGTATTGAAAACTGATATTTGATAGTTATTTTGTTAATTGTTCGACTGTCGACACACATGCGCCAGCTCCCATCCTTCTTTAGAGCTAATAATGCTGGCACGGCGCATGGACTCATGCTTTTCTCTGAGATGACCCTTACGAATTAGTTTCTCCACTTGCCCCTAAAGTATTTTCCACTCTTTCGAGCTCATCCGATAATGCGGTCGATTGGGCAAGCTCACCACAGGAATAAGGTCGATATGATGTTAGATGTCTCTCATGGGAGACAATCCATCTGGTAGGTCCTCGGGCCAGATACTTTTGTATTCATTCAACAACGACTTAAGGCTGGTAAGGATATTAGAGGGTTCAGGACTCCTTGCCCTTCATTACCACGGCGTACACCTCGCCGGTTTCTTTTGATTCCTCAACAAACTCTCGAATGGCCAGGAAAGAATTCCCCTCCACTTTAGAAGCTTCAAAGTATTTTTTTGGTGCCTTAGGCCCAATATCATCTTGCGACCATCTTTAATAAATACATATACATTATCACGTCCACGGTGGGTCGCATTTCGATCCGATTGCCATGGCCGCCCAAGCAACATATGACAGGCCTCCATGTTAACCACATCACAGAGGACTTCATCCTTGTAACTTTTACCAATAGAAAATGAGGCAATGTATTGTTCAGTTACTTTAGTCTCATTCACCTTCTTGATCCACTCGATCGAGTAAGGTGTAAGATGCTTTGTCGTAAAAAGTTGCAACTTGTTCACCGGTACCTTTGAGACAATATTCTCGCTGCTACCACTGTTTATGATAACATCACAAATTTTTCCGTTTACGGTGTATTGCGTGCAGAAGATGTTGTACCACTATAGGTGCACCTCCTTCCTTGAAGTATATAGGAGTCACCACACGACTAAGGACTCACCATGGTCCTCAATAATTAATCCCAGATCTTTAGTGTTCTCCTCATCCACTTGTTCTAACCCATCAAACTCAGGACATTCACCCTCTAGTTCTCCTTCAGTGCCTCCTTTGTTGATGACTAGATTGACTGTGGGGCGTTGGAAGCAAGAGTTCGACAAGAGGCCCGATTGGCCACATCTCAAGCAATTATTCGGCCTTAGGCACGCATATGGATTAGGAGCTTGACTCGAGCCCACTGCTTTAGGCGCTGTTTGTTGGGGCTTAAGAGGACCGCTCCTCGTGGCTTGGTTTACAGTTGCAAGGGCCTGAGAAGGACCCCCAAGTGGCTCATTTCCTTTGGATGACGCCGCATCTTGTATAGGACCCGTCATGAGAGCCTATGTTGACGGAAAAGTACGGACGAGGGCCCGTGCAAGTTGCATTTCTATCTTCGTCGCTAGGTCTACTGCCTCAGCCACGGTCCAGGTTGGGTGTAATTGGACCCAATCTTGAATTGTGGGATGTAGATTGCTGAGGAACCGCACTACCTTCTGCGGTTTGATCTCTGCCAAATCGTTTCGTGTTGCCAATCTGTTAAATTTGGCTTCGTACTCAACAACAGTCTGGTTCCCCTGTCTGCAATTTTAGTATTGCCGGAACAACACTTGTTAATAACCTCTGGAGAGGAATCGCAATCGAAAATGTTGTCTCATCAACGGCCATGATCGAATGGGCAACTTATTCTGCCTGGTACGACTGAGCTGTAACTGCTCCCACCATGCAAAGGCACCCGACTTCAACTTGTAGACGACGAGTTTAACTCGCTTATCTTCCAAAACCTCCATGTAATCAAAATAGCACTTGACTTTCACAAGTCAATCGAGGAATTCCTCTATACATAGCATGCCATTAAAACTAGGAACATCTCGAAAGTCTCGAAAGTCTCTTTCTGTCCGATCCCCACAATCGTTCCCACGCGCAGGCCGTCGTACAAGCATATCTTCGACCTCATCATCACTTGAGTCTAAATCATCTAGGTTAGCCCTGCGATTGGCCACTTGTGGGGCCCTACAGAATATAAGGTTATTTCGTATGTTGAGCATAGGTGGTTGTTGATCGTCATCTTAGAGTTGAAGTGGAGCTTATCGCCTCAGCGATACGATCTAGAGTTCTCTGCAAGCCTTCTATAAACACCTGTAAAGCATCTAGCTTGTTCGCGAGATAGAGCATCCCTTGAACATTGTCTGCGAGATAGAGCATCCCTTAAACATCATTGGCGAAAATGTTTTCCGCTCATTCGTTAGACACCATTGTCCGAGGAAGAATCCTCGCTCTGATACCACTGATGCAGGGAAAGCGTGATTAAGTTTATCACCGTTTGCCTAATCGGATAAATACCTCGAGTCCACAAGGCTTCCGGGAATCCTCTACCGAACTTCCTCGAATTCATGAGGGAAAGTAAGAGTAAATAGAAAATAAATCCAAGTAAACTCATAATAATAGATTGAATGATAATTAATGTGACTACAAGGTTTTAAATAAGAAATTAAACCCTAAGTAGAAATTTCAAACTTCAACTCAAACTAAAACACCTAAAAAACGCAACTTACTATTTATAGAAGTCTCTCAATTCTACAAGAACTCATGGTTTTCGGCCAAAAAATAGAAAGTTTTTAAACGGGCCCAACCATATTGTTCTACTAGTTATTCTAAGCCCTTTTCATGTTGGGCACAAACTCTAAAACTCTACGGATAAAAAAGTATAATCGAATTAAAACTTATTATAAATAGTAAAATTGAAATAGAACTAGCCTAATGACTGTCGATCTGGTCGAATCTCGTGATTCCACCATGGACAACCCCACGGGGTTGTTGTGGCTAAAGTAGCTCGAGCTATCCCAAAATCATATATTATACGCCCTGAAACTCATTCCGGATCGCGAGATAAGACCGTTTTACGATCTTGACGGTCCTGATCACTTTTGACCTCAACTGGTCTTCTTTTGGTCCATCTGGGCCATGTAATAGTTGGCGACGCGCTCTACATCAGTCTATGTGTCATTCAAATATATATGGAATGACATGCTATTATAAATTTGTTCTTTCTTTGTCACTTATCTATACATTCGCTTGTACATATGCTACATGGTTAGAAACATTTCCTCTGGAACTAGTTTTTCTCAAAAAAAAATTCAAGGGCTTGCTTATCGCTTTATAAGATCTCAAGTATGGTTAAAAACCCTGTGACTTGACTCAAAACTTAGATGAGTCAACTTTGACTCAACGAGATTTCAAATCGAGTCAATGCAAAACTTGGTTGACACCTCTAGTAGAGAGATCGGGTCTTTAACCAACAAGCCAAGTATTGTGTGTGTGTGTGTGTGTGTGTGTGTGTGTGTGTGTGATTGACAGGAGACAAAATAGGCTTAATGATCATCTTGAAGCATATAGTAAACAGATCACACTTTGTATTTCTTATGATTATAAATTAAGTACAACCTAATGATTTTTACCATGTTACTTATAGCTCTTCTTTATTTTTATGTTTTTTGGTCAGTCATGCAACCCACCCACCTAGTCAGTCATGCAACACACCCACTGGTGCAGTCAACGACGTAGATATTTCACCACTAATAGGTTTTGAAACCGAAACCCCTTGTTGAAACTCCGCAGAGTCTACCAACGAGGCAAGGCTTTGAAACCATATTACTTATAACTCATAAAGAACAAAAGGTTGTAACAAATTGGACCCATCCAAAGGATTAGGATCATAAAGAATAAAAGGTTGTAACAAATTGGACCCATCCAAAGGATTAGGATCATACAATCAGTGTGATTCTTGGACATTAGCTTGCTCCTATTTGTATGAGTAAGTGAATGGTTCAAATCTATAATAGGTCACCTTGTTTGCCATTTAAAAGGTTTGAAGATGTTACTAAAGGTCTTGATATAAATAATATTAGTTTCATTGGGTTGATCAAGTAAAGACTCATCCAAATCTTCAAGTCAACTCGACCCTGCTAGATCTCAATGTCGGGTGGACTTTCCAAGTTTTTAAACTATGATATCAACGGCAATGAGTCTAAATTAAACACATATTTAACTGTTAAAGTCTCTTAATATACATTGATACACCATTTTCTAATGGCTTGATCTTTTATATCAAGTGGTTATCAGAAGGCAAGGTCAAGTGTTTCTCTAGTGTGTAGATATGAGTAGGTTAGAGCCAAATAATTACCTCTTTAAAAAAAAATAAAAAAAAATAAAAGACCCACATACTCACCTACCCACTCAATCTAAATGGGCATTTGATCCCATGATCTCAGTATTGAAACCACAATCTACCACTTAGCCATCGAGTCAGGCCCAATTACATTTGCACACACAGGTACCCACCTCATATGTGCGTATACCTGAATTTAGGTATGCATGTGCTGACGAGAAAGTGGACCATTGACATGGGTTTTCCAAGACTGACGTGTCAGATGAAGAAAAGAGATAAAAGAGTATGAAACCGACGAGGAGATACCCTTGTATGCTAAAGATGAGGCATAAAAGATAAAGAGAAATAATCCAGGGGGCTGTATATGGAACCTTTTCCAAGCAAATAATTGCATTTGGACTCTGTTGGCATTTACATTACCAATCTAGGCCGTTGATTAGGTCCAGCGTACTCTTATTCTGCTAATATCCAAAAATTAGATCAATTTGATGGTCCTAGACATATGTGATTCTACCTATCTCTATGAACAATCTAGTCCATTCATTAGTTGCATGCCATGAAATGCACGGTTTGAATGATCAGATCTGTATTATTTCTTCGAAAGGAAGTCTAACTAGTGGGCTGGACCTAATGGATGGTCTAGATAGGTGGTGTGGGATGCCAATGAGTCCAGATGCAACTATCTGCATGGGAAGGTTCTTAAACACTCGGTGCACACAGATTATTCCTCCAAAAAACATATGCGTGAGCATGGTCAATTTAGGCTTTGAAACCCTAAGTTGACGAATGCCAAAAGCAAACGAGATTTTTCTGCAATGCATTCTGGTGTATTACTCTACCATACGCAGGGACTTTACCATTTGATCCTAGGGCTTCAATTTTAATGATCCATACTGTTTATATGGTGGAACTCACTTTGGATTGATGATAGAAAAATAAAATAAAAATCTAAAATTGGAAATTTATAAATCTTCGATCATTTCACTCTCTTCCTTTGAATATGAATCCTGTCTCTAGCCTTTGAAATATTTCATTGGAGATTTCTCATCCACGGTTGTGTGGCCCATCATACAAACATTTTGGGTCGTTGAAAAGGACCCCCTTGGACATATCCCACTGATAAACGGCTGGATGTATTGTAGCAAACCTTTCTTTCTAAGCGTATACATATGTCACTGAAAGCAAGAATCAGTACAGACGCGGAGATGAAATTGATTGGTGGAATGACCAAAATGCCCTTTGCTTTCTGTGGGCCATCCAAGGCATTGCACCGGAAGACAACATCCGTCGATTGAGGCCATGCCTTTGGAGATTGTTTCGCGTGCTATCTCATGCACGTGACAGCACGTGCCTTCCACTCACGCAATTAAAATACTGCCACCTAGAAATAAAATAAGAGGAAAAACTTTGATACTCTGGCAGTGTGTGATGGATGATACGCAGGCACTTAGAAAGTAGTCGAATCAAACCGTACAAAGTATAGTCCCAAGTGTGGATGCATCATCAGGCAAAAGTTAAGCTTATTCGATCATCTTGAATATCAGATTGGTGTTATCATTTATTGGACAGTTAGAAATGAAAAATATCCAACGGTCCTACTTCCACAAATCCGAGATTCAGAGGTTAGGAATTTCAACCTATCTGATCTTGGGATTGTGATGTGGAAGCAGTGGACTGCCAATGTAATGGTTTTATCAGAGTTAATATATGCCACGTGTACATGTCTGAGTGCCTGTGTATCAAGCGTCGTACGAAGCCGGAGTATCGTGTAACACCTCATAAAATAAAGTCTTGAAAGAGTTCTTTTTGTTTCCGTCGGGAATCAAGGTCCAGTATATGTCGGGGCCCACATGCTGAGATAGTCGGATGAACTATCCACGTCATCGATACTATCCTCAATAAGCTGTTATCTCATAATTATGCTTCTGTGATGATCCAAACCTTTAAATTTTGGAGTTAAACGGGAGCCATTAAAAATTTTCTGCTGATAGTGAAGGCTCTCATCATCTAATTGGCATAGTATTCGTACGGAGGCCCACACATCATGGATTCGAAAAGATGGATGGTTCCGATCATCGAAACACTGATCTTGTGGGCCCCAGCGTGCAGCGATAGACGCTGCATGGAGTCCAACAGAGGTAAAGGAAAAGACCATCAGTACGCTCGTGTATGGAGCAATCTGGGGGTGGGGGGGGACAAATTGCTGTCCAACTCGATGTGGGCCCTGCTATGGCTGCTCTGACCACACGTGATAACTTAACACGTGTATATGAGATCACGCCTGGATCCACCGAGATCGGTGGATCCCTGACTGTGGGGCCCACCGTGATGTATTTTTTTCTTATATCCACGCCGTCCATCGGTTTCTCCAGTCATTTTAGGGCATAATCTTAAAAATACAGCAGATCCAAATCTCAGATGGACCACACCACAGAAAGCAGTGGTGATTAACTATTAAATACTTCTTGTGGGCCACAAAAGTTTTGTATCAAATTGATATTTGTGTGGTCCCGTCATCTATGTCTTTGTGACCTTATCAACAGGTTTGATGGAAAATAAACATTCTGGTGGCCTCCAAAAAGTTTTTAATGGTAGGCGTTCATAGCCACTGTTTCCTGTAGTGTGATTTACACGAGGTTTTGATCTGCAGCATTTTTGGGATAATATCCTAAAATGAGCTAGAGAAATGGATGGATGGTGTGGATATAATAAAAATACATCACAGTGGGCCCACAGTCAGAGATCCACCGTGTAGATGCTTATATCTTGATTACTTGGATGATCTGATCGTCAGGTGGGCCACGTGTGTAAGAATAAATGAATAATTAAGACACATGCATGAACAGTTAAGAGAATCAACGGCCTATATTCCTCGCTGTTCCTGGTTGTCACGGGTGAGGCGAGTGCACTCGCATTTCTCAGACAGAAATTCTGCCTCAAGCGAAGGTCATCGTCTCGAGTATCTCAATATTCTCGAGAACGGTGATCCGATCACGCAACGACGTTCAGGTCTGTTACTGCTTTAGATTGTGGAGTCATATGATACTCTGCTACCGTACGACGCTTCATGCTCAGTCACTAAAAAATTCTACACATTGTACAACACATTGACCCAAATTAAAGTGATTAAATTATAGAGTAAACACAATCCCAAAATCAGATTATTTGAGCAATCCTATTCTCTCATCGGTGTACACCTGTTTGTTGAAATGAGCAATTGTATGTTTTTTTCATTTTTAATAGTCAAATGAATGTCCACCAACCTGATTTTCAGATCATCGAATAATTACAATGTTTGGTTCACCATGCATTTGAGCTGTATACCATAATTTGGGCAGTTTAATTTGAGTCACTTATATATGTAAGTGCAAAAATAAAAAACCATGATGATTTCGCACAAAAATACAGTTAGAGATTAAGGAAAGCTACCATTGATTTTGATTCTCTACCGTGAGGAGATTTTGATTCCCCACCCCAAGGAAAGAGATAGTATATATATAAGGAGGTCAATGGGCCGAGCTCTGGCGCAAAGAATCAGAATTTTGAATAGGGTCAGCCCAGCTTGAAACAGTTCAAAATGGGGCTGAGATCTACCCCAAGCCTTCGTTGCATACATGATCAAACTAGACCCCATTAGATATGTTCAAGCCTTCGTTGCCTACTTGATTATCATTAGGACCTATCTAATCAACCAATGATTCATTTCTACTACAATATATAAGTTTGCACAATTTGAATATGGAAGCGATTGGTGTGAGATCTTATTCCGATCATCTCATAAATTAAAATGAGAGTAAATCTCATGTATATGCATTTCAATATATATTATTTCTATTATACATACCTTGACGATATCCTACGCTATGGGAGAGGTTAAAAAAGTCTTTAATCAACAATTATTTACCACACCTCATCATAGATACCAATCTAAATATATATAATGATACATAATCCAAAAAATTAATATATACAAATGTCAACAACCGATAGAGCCGGAAAAGGTCTAATAACTTTCAACTTATATGCTAAGTAGGTAACCTCTAACTAATTTATAAATTGTTGGGTATCATCTATCATACTCAACCAGAGTAACAAAGTTTTGAGGGGGCGGTCGTCTGAGAGAGCTGGACACATGCTAGAGATTTGGGCTGATGGAAGATGTGGGCCCCACACCAGATAACCAGTGTCACTCACCACCATACACGATCGACCCGAAGACTGGGTCCAACCAAAATCTAGACATGAAAACAGGGATTGTCAGAAAATATTTTTTGATATTTATTTATGCAGGGACAACATAGCTTAAGATTCTCAGGTAACATGTATTACCTGAATGTTGAACTTTGCCACCCAATACCTGATGCATTTCAGGAGGTGGATCTGATCCGTCCATTTAAAGGTCCTTTTCTTTAAAGGGCCCATGGTTGAAAAATCATTCTGAATGCATTATTTTTCCAACCAATTTTTACCGTTGAATCCATTTTAATCCCTGCAATCCATTTGAAGGCCACTGTCATATGTATATGGGTTTGTCCATCTAGTTTGATTTTTTAATGTCGTGCCATTCACGGGTAGGCCAGCTAGATGGATCACCTCGTTGGATGATCTTAGTCCCCTTATTGTTGGCCTGCAAATGGATGGTTATATCCAGCAGTTCATGTGTAATTAAGGGCTTGATCGCTGTTATGAAATTGCAATAATGTGGTGGTTGATTTCTAGGGGTAAAAGTGGGCCAGCCTGCATGCCATGGGCTCGTCCTGAAAATGAGTTTTTGGCTAGTAAGCTAATGGGCCACGCGTGGGCCCGTATATGCATAAAGGTTAGACAAGATGGGTCAGGCTGGGGTGACTTGAAGAGCAGTGGCGTTAGGAACTTAGCTCGGGTTTCGGTTCGGGACGAGATAGTTCGCTAGCAGTCTGGGCGATATTGGGCCTGGTTGTTTACTTCATGGGCTTGGCATGGACAAGCATCAACCTCACAAAACCCAGCTCATATAGAACCCTACTACTTTCCGGGCTGGCATGTCAGGCACTGGGCATGTTTAAAAGCCCATTTTTCTGGACTTAACCCAAATGGTCCAGCCTGTTTAAGGTTCCATGGTCATTTATTGGTCAGTGATCACACCTTACAAAGAACCTAGCTTGAATAAAAGAGGGTGTTTGGCTCAGGCTGGACTCGGATCTGGGCCATGCATTATCATCACGGGCTGGGCTCAGGCCTGTTTCTTTTGGCCCGTCATTGGACCATACCGGACTAAGGCCTGGATTTTACTCTGCAAGATGGGCTTGGACTAGGGCTGTGTACGGTTCGGTTGATTTGGTTTTGAGGGGCGATACCCAACTGAACCGACTCAGTCAATTTTGAATATTTAACAACCGAATAAACCGATGAAGCCTCATTAACCAAACCGAAGTGGATAAATTCGGGTCGGTTCGGTTTTATCAGTTTCATGATAACATTCAAAAAATTAAGAAGATCCAAATCTTTGGTGGACCATACCAATGTAAAAACTGATGAATAGCCATTAAAACTATTTATAATTATAGGCCACAAAAGTTTTGTATAAAGCTGAAAGTGAAATTTGACTTTTCCATTCATCCAGGTCTGTTCGACCTTATCGATGGGTTGAATGTCAAATCACATTGTAAATCTTTTTCAAGTGGGCCCAAGGGACATTTTTAATGGCAAGAGCTCAATCAACATTGTTTCTTGTGGTGTGGTTCACCTGAAATTTTGATATGAACACATCCTAAAATGAGTTGAGAAAACGATTGGATGGCATGGATGTATAAGATATTATCAAGATGGGCCATATGGTAGGGGTAACATTAATAAATATAATTCATATATATATATATATATATAGTCGGTTCGGATCGATTGAAAGCGATTTATAATTTTTACAAACCAACAATCAAACCGACATTCTCAATTTTAATATAAAAAAATCAAACTGACTTGAAATAGAATAAAGAACTGACCGAAACCAATTGGTTCAATCGGATTCGGCTGATTTTATTAGTTTGGTCTCCTTTTTTTTAACCGCCCTAGCGTGGACAGGCCTTGGCCTGGGCCAGAACCTGGCCTGTTGACAGCGCTAATGTGAATGTCTCTCTATCCAGCGCGTGGATTTCCGTACATACCAATATCTGATTTATTTCTTTGCTATCGTTTTGTGATAGTTGCGAGTGTGAAGTTCTCAGGAGGAATTTCAATGTCATGGTGCATCAGGATGTGAATTGGGGTCTTAAAGTGTGCAATCCGTGCTAGTGGGGGCCATGCCTGACATTTGATGTGATGGGCTGCATTGGAGAGTAGGTTTCTGCTAGCATACACTTAGGCTCGTTGGGCATTTCTACTCTTAATCCAATAAAATCTTCTTAAATAAAAGCTACCATAACAGGCTGTTATCTTCCTGTGCATGTTTTAAATAAGCTCATTTGGTAAAATTACTTATTAAAAAAAACTTTTATTTAAAATAAACATATTTAGAAGTAGATGATATTAATTTTAAAAATTACAACAACTTCATTATAAGAGCAATTCAGATGATTGTTTTAGTGGATTTTACCATAGATGGATTGTGCCCAAGTGACGAAAGGATAGATGGCTACCATTTTCATATTTTAAGATATTTGGGTCATCTATTATATTTGACATTAAGTGTGAATCACTCATTATATGGAGCTCACCTTTGATGTAGATAGTTCACAGTGTGAGCTAAACCTTCAAAGTAGGTCCTCTATCATGCGAGGCCCATCTTAGATGTGGACATTGGGGGTTGACCTTTGCATGGACTGACTATTATGTGGGGCCCACCTCAATGTAAGTCATCTATCATGTGGGGCCCACCATTAATGACAATCAACCATTATGTGGGGGCCCACCTCAATGTAGGTCATCTATCATGTGAGGCCCACCATTAATTCCAATGTAGATCATCCATCATGTTGGGCCACTTTGGATATGGATCATCCATTATGTGAGACCTTGGATGTGGATCATCCATTAGGTGGGGCCCACTTGATGTGGAATGTCCATCACAAGAGGCCATACTTTGATGTGGGCCATCCATCATGTGAGGCCCACTCCATCCATTATGTGGGCCCACCTTGATGTGGGCCATTCAATATGTGGGGCCCCACCTTCAATATAGGTAATTCATCATGTGGGCCCACCTTTAATGTCCATCATCCATGATCTGGGTCGCACCTTTGATATGGACTATCCATCAAGTGGGGCGTACTTGATGTGGATAGTCCATCATATTGGGACACTCTTTGATGTGGGTCATCCATCATGTGGGGCCCACCTTTGATGTGAACATTGTATTATGTGAGCCCACTTTGATGTGAACCATCCATCATGTGGGTCCCACCTTTGCTATGGATCATCCATCATGTGGGGGGCCCAACCTTCAATATGAGTTGTTCATCATGTGGGCTCACCTTTGATGTCAACCTTCCATCATATGGTCTCACCTTCAATATCCACCATCCATCATGTAGGTCCCACCTTTGATGTAGACAGTTCATTAGGTGGTACCTGCTTGATGTGGATTGTCCATCATGCATTTGGGGCCACACTTTGATGTGGGCCATCCATCATGTAGGGCCCACCTTTGATGTGATCGTGCATTATGTGTGTGGTTCTACCTTGATGTGGACCATTCATCATGTGGGGCCTCAGTTTCAATATGAGTTGTTTATCATGTGGGCCACCTTAGAGAGATGTAGAGAGGAGAATAGGACAAGATGAAAATTACTTAAAAGTTTAAAAACAAACTTACTAAAAATACCTTTCAAAAAAATAAAAATAAAAAACTTATTAAAAAAATTAGCTAAAAATGTCTTGCCTACTTGAGCCAAATAAACTCTTAAAAAGAAAGTGGTATCTCTTTTTTGCTAGTTTCTAAAAAATTAAGCAAGCAACCTAAAAATTAGAGCTTTACCGGGCAATCTATTTTCAAAATAAGCTCTTATTAATAAAAATGCCAAATGACCCCTAAGAGAGGAAAAGAAACAATAGTGGTCCCAACAGAAATGCCTAAGATTGGATGGCTAGGATCTTCCAACCTAAAAGAGTTTTGAAACATCCACCCATCCCGTACAAGACCTAAAATATCAATGGACTAGATCAGTGGAATCATTGTCCTAGGCCAACGTATTAGGATACAGCTGAGATCCTGATGGAACTTTGGACCAGTAAATCATTATTTCTCAATGGAAAGCCGAAGGTGATAGGTTCTTCTCAAGTCCGTCAACACAATCCAACTGTTTCTTTTCCAATCTTGCCAGCTCTTATAAAATCTGCAGATTGGCCCACCAATGTTACTTCAGTGAGTAAGGTCCCCAGCCATAGAATCCGACGGCTGCAAGAGACCCATGTCGCAGACGAAAGCTGCTAAATCTTGGGACCTCTCTCTATTCCTCATCGAAAGCAAATTTGGGGTTGTCTTTGAATCTTGGACTCAGTAACTTTCTGAAATAAAATCCTTAAAAAACCTTCACATTATCCCAAACAAGGAATCTTCTTTGTGCAGCTAGAGTTTGAACACAACACAAAAGCACAACAACTCAAAAAACAAACCAGAGCCCGCCAAACTCACAAGGAATCAAAGACAGCAGAAGAGCATTGAATCATCTATGCCAAAAGACAGAATGAAATCCCAGTATGATCAGGATTACACCATTTTCTTTTATTCTATTGCCTTTACCATTTCATAAAGAGGAAACATGACTCAAAGAGAACTCGACCCGACTCGGAAAACTCAGCATATATACAATTACAAAAGAAAACTCGTCAAAACTCAATAAAACTAATACGCAATCGGCAACATTTTTACATATTATTTATTCTTAAATATTACTAATAAAAACTCAGAGAAACTAATATGAGTTTTCGAGTCGACTCAGCTTAACTTGGTTTTGAGTGGAGTCTTAGAGTTGAAGACTCGTTTTTTTTAAAACCCGTGTCAATAGAAGTATATATTATCACTGCAAATGCTGGGTGAGTGAGGGAATTACTCAGTAGACAGTAATAAAATAATGGTTTTGGGCTTCCCAAGGGCCTGAATATATGTATACATTTCCTTCCATTAGTCAGGCCAAATCCAACATTTTGGAATTTCAACCGTGGAAGACCGTGAAAAAGAGCATGGAAACTCTCAAAGCATGCTCAATATCCATCCGCCCAATTCAAATTATTATCGTTTGAATCTCTCACAATTGTAAAAAGCGATTAAAGAAATGCCCTGGTTTATATGTTGAATGCAGCTTTGCTACTGCTGAAAAAAAAAAAAAAAAAACTAATTCCTTCCAACCATGGTTAAAAAAAACTGGGGGACTCGGATCAACATAGCAACTTACAGTGCTATATTAATTGAGTGCCAGTTGGGCACATGAACTACCCTATCTGAGAACTCGCAGATCTTTGCAACCATGGTAAAAGGACTTAGGGCCCGTTTGGATACTACTAAATAAGTTACTTTTGGATTGAACTTAAGATGTTAAGTTACTTTTGGCACTTAAGTTTGTTTGGTAAGTATAATTGAAAAGTAACTTATCTCTTAAAAATTACTTATCTTAGTAAGTATTTTTTTTAGATTTTTGACTTTTGACTTTTCTACTTATCTCTCTCATGTCATGCTTTTGTTCCTTTTTTTTTTTTTTTGTTAGTACACACCCACACTGTTAGTCACCCTCCAATGTTAATTAATCACCCTCCAATTTGGCTTTTCTACTTATCTCTCTCAGGTCATGCTACATATCAAAGTTCTCTCTCATGGTTCACTCAATTACTGGTCTCTCATACCGTCCATATCAAAGGAGGCCCCACATGATGGACTGTCCCATCAAAGGTGGGGCTCACATAGTGGACAGCCCACATCAAAGATGGGCCCTACATTAATTGGTGCAAGATCCAATCCACCAATCAGGTTGATGTGATCTTCTTCATCTTTTCCAAAAATGGTTCTAGTCCACTCACCATGTGGACCGACTATTGGAAACAAGTAAATGGGTTAGAAAACTTCAGCCAAGTCTTCCAGAGCCGTACATTTGTTTTGCAAACTGTGGCTCACTGACAAGTGGATCAACCTGTTTCTTATATCAGGGCATCCATATAGTGGTCCTGTTCTGATGGATGGAATGTATCTCAGACCAATCATGCCATGCTAGACATGAGCTTTATTGCACACACGTGGGATTAGAAAAGCTCATTCTGTTAGGAAAACTGCCTCAACACTTAGCTTCTTCTTTTCATGTCAATATGTTGCTTATTATATATAGATTTGAAATTTTCTTTCGAAAGGTTACTTATCAATGTGTTATTACCAAACATACTTATTTACTTATTGGCTGATAATTAAGTATGTTGTTTACCAAACATACTTATTTGCTTAATAAGTAAAAACCAAGATAAGTAACTTATCTGAAGTAACTTACAATCCAAACGGGCCCTTAGTGACTTGGATGGACTTATCTGGTCCAATGTTGGGTCACGAGTTGCCTCAGTGGATCGAAAGAATTAGCTCATCTGGCCCCTAGTCAGGGTGACTTGGGTGTTGAACGGATCAGGTCCACCGAAATTGAGTCGACTTGTCGAAGTTTGGACCAACAGTAACACAAACTAGGCTAATACACAAAATAAATTTGTAGCAGAAGTATTCCAAAACTTCACAATCACACTTTTAACGGTGGCCGTGTGCTCCCAACTGTTTCCCTTGGGGTGAGCCTATTTAGAACCTAGGATTACATGGTGTGGTATTGCATTCAATGAATTAACACCATTATCACAAAATGATTATATGTCTGAAATACCATGGTATTTTGACTTGCCAATTATACTTTCGGGATCAAATTCTCCCTTTGAAAAAATACTATATTAAGTGAAACCTGCATTTAGTGGGCTATGAAATTGTGATCAATGAACCAAATTTCACAACTGATGTCAGTGCATATGCATAGATAAAACACATGCATCAATGTGGGGCCACAGATGTAGTGGATTTGGAAATCCACAAAAAAATCAGTTGTATCATGAATTGATACCTACATTAATCAAATCCATCCCATCATTTCCAAACACCTGATGCAATTTACAGTGAATTACCAAATACAATTCCATACCACCTAATCCCGCCTTTTTTTTTTCCACCCACCCCCACTCCATGTGGGCACTTGAACCCATGACCTAAGTATGAAAGCCACGACTGAGCCATGGGCGGAAACCTGGGTGTAGCCCACCTGAATCATGCATTGGCTGATTTATTTATTTTTTCCTCCATCTCTAATTTAATGCAATGCATCTATGGGCAAATAAATTTCTTACCGTGGGCTCACTAGGATATTCTCCTCTCTCACAGTAAAAAATATATAATAAATATAAAAATATTTCTTCACGAGCTCATTTTCCCTGTTGGCATGATTGGCCATGTGCCCCTCCATTTAGGCCCACATGTTTAGATGGTCCAAAAGGGGAATGTGGAGGTTCATGTGATAGTTGTCCATCGTTTTCTTGGTGTGGGACCACCATGTTTCGTATATGCTATCCAACCCGTGCAATACTTGAGCCCCGGGAATATGAACAAGACCAAGCAGTGGCAGGCCCTGCCAGATGGACGATCCGGATCGAAGCTTCACTTCATTTGTGGAGACATTGAAAGAGACAAATCATCGAAAAAAAGCAGACATGAAAAGAGACAAATCACCCATCACCAGAGGAGAGGAGAGAATAACACCCCTACACTCCACGAGCCTAGAAACTTACGAAAGAGTAGAAAAGACAGAGAAAGCCACGGACCAAAGGAGACAAACGGAATAAGCATCTACCCCTATTCTCCTCAAAAACAGACCAGCTCGATTGGGAAATGCTCTACTGTACCATCTTTCCCGCTAACATGTGAAAGATCAGGCCCTTACATTCATCAAGTGGGCCACACTGTTAGAGTCAATTGAAAACCGACGGTCTAACTCAACATGCAGGTTTAGCCCACATGGTGGGCGGACCCAACTGCTTTTCTTTCATAGTGATATTCTTTCTAGTGGGGCATGCCGTAGTGATGTCTCGTACACGAGTGCGATGTTGGCGGGATGATTGTGTGGTACCGATGCCCGCATGTGATCATTTCTCCTGTTAAAACAGGGAAATACTCTGATACTCTGGCAGAGTGTGATGAATGATACGCAGACAGCTAGAAATTCCTCAAAAAATGCTTACGTGGTACACAAATTCTTCAAATTAACGCATTGAAATCATGGGAATCATCAGAAACTAAATGTACTCTTATTAGGTTATATAAATATTATATTGAACGGTTAAAAATGAAAAATATCAGATGGTCTTATTTTGAAAAAACAAGTTCCATGAATCAATGGTTCAGATGATTCAACCAATCTGATTTTTATACTGCAACTTAAAGACAGTGGATTCTACAAGTTGGTTTAATCTTGGTTGATATATGTCAAGTGTACCATTTTCTAAGTGCCTGAATATCAAGCATCATCAACCGGAGTATCAAATAACTCCCCGTTGAAATAACTCGTGTTTCGTTCGGGCAGAGCTAGCTAGCACAAGGAACGAACTCGATTAATGAGAGAGAGAGAGAGAGAGAGAGAGAGAGAGAGAGACCAAATGCTTAGTTAGGCGAAGGCCATTAACATAACATAAAGCATCTGAAGAAAGGCAAAACAACATATACACTCACCAAAGAAAAACAAAGGAAAGACCCAATAATAACAATAGCACTACATTTTCGCCATTTTCAAACCAGAAGACAGTAATAAACTACAAAGAAGAAGAAGAAAGAAGGAAGAGTCTGAAGTGAAGTACTGAAAGCATCAACCAGAGAGCAGCGACTTGCTCTGGACGTTGAACCCAAAAGGGTGGCAAGCTACCACGTAAAACGTCACAACCTTGTCTTTCAACCTCTTCAGCGGCAGAATCCTTCCTCCTCCGCCCCACTGAAATATCGATAGAAATCTGCCTTTAGTGCGTCTCTTCCCTACCTTTGAGATTCTGGGTGCATCTTTCTCCTCTCCATCAACTTCCCAAAGAAGGGGATAACTCCTCAAGAACGCCCTCCTGTTGTTGTAGTCTTCGTACCGAAAGCTCCTCGCTCTCACTCCATCTTCCTCCTCTATGCCTGAAAAATCCATGCCTGGAATGGTTTCAGAACACCCACGAAAGAAAGATGATGCTTTCTTTCTTGTTCTTTCTCAAGGTTCCAAGGAGCTCTTGTAGAGGGAAAAAGACAATGCCGATATTTCAACTTCAAAAACCATTTTAAAAAAGAGAAATGCCCGGTCGAGTACACTTTGGAAGTGTATTCGCCGCACACGTATGGACACCAGGCAAACGTGTGCAACATCAGTTCAGTTCATCAATCCATCCGACTGTGTAAATCCATTGTAGAAGGAATAGGCCCATCTCATTACTGGGCGGACCATACGTGTGGACCACCAGGGAAGCGGATTGCGTGTTGTGCCACACACCACCAACATGGGTGGCTTCTGTGGATCCGATGATGTATGTATTATATCCACACCGTCCATCCATTCCGCGAGATCATTTTGGAGCATGGGCCTGAAAAGGGGCAGATCCAAAGCTCAAATGGACCACACCACAGAAAGCAGTGGGGACAATGACACCCACCATTGAAACCTTCCTGGGGCCACTGTGAAATTTATTTGACATCCAACCTGTTCCTAAGGTCACACAGACTTTAATGAAGGGAAGATACAAATATCAGCTTGATCCAAAATTTTTGTGGGCTACAAGAAGTTTTCAATGGTATGCATTCAATCCCCACTGTTTTCTATGGTGTAGTTCACTTGAGCTTTATATCTGCCTCATCTTTTTGCCCATACTCTGAGATGATCCAGAAAAAAATGATGGACAGTGTGGATATAACATATACATCATGGTGGGACCCACAGAACTTGGTGATGGCAACACACCAGGAGGTTGGTGCGTGTGGCACATCAAGCAATCCGCTTCCTGGAACCAACGGTAAGTTTCTTCGTACATGTTCGGCACACGTCACCATCACAATAATCTCATCTTGGGAAATGGCACTGGGAACCGTCTGATGAGCACGTCCGGTCCCTCTCGGATGAGTTCGGTGAGCATTTCTCTTTTAAAGATGACGGTGGGCCGGAGAAAGTTCCGGATCAATATCAAATTTGTGTTTGGGGGTTTGGGTCCTTGACCGTTGGTGGACTCTGGGAAGTTTCAACAAAGGGTCTCAGTCCCAAAACCTAGTTGTGAAAATCCATGCCGCTGACAGCACCAATGGGTGCGTTGCATGACTAACCAAACAAAAAAAAAAAAAAAAAAGAGATCAAATTTGTGTTGTCCCTGCATCACAAAGATCATGGTTAGCCGCAGGAAACTTTCAATGGCTGCCATTTTCATCCGGATGCCCTACCCAGTCACTCTGGTGACCCAACTCTGTGAGGCCCTACTGTGCTGTATGAGTTTTATCCACACCATCCATTTGTTTTTTCAGATCATTTTATGTCCATTCGTTTTTCCAGATTATTTTTAGAGCATGTGGCAAAAAATGAAGTAGATCCAAAGCTCAAGTGGACTATAGCACAGGAAGGAGCGGGGATTGAATGCTTACCATTAAAAATTTCTTGGGGCTGCAAAAGTTTTGTCTTGCATTTTCCTCTCATCCTGGTCATCATAACCTTATGAATATGTTAGATGGTGAATAAACATCGCAGGTGGGCCTTTGGGAAGGTTTCTCGGTGTAGGACCTATTTCAGGCACGATATTGGTTCAGGCACGATATTATTGGTTCAGGCACGATATTCCAACATGAGAATGATGTAACGCCCTCATCCTCATCCCCATCCTCATCCCCTGCTCTCACCTATTACAAGAATTGTTGAGCACTCTCACCCAATCCAGGGACTGTTGAGCCACAGTCTTCTGTGTGGGACAGTCCGGCCTGTTAGGTCTCGGCACCATTTCAACGTGTTATCATCTCCACTATTTCCATCATGGTGGCCCCCACAAATTCGGGTCACCCGTACGTCTCCAAGCAATCCCTTTCCTTTTCATGCCTGTTGTTTGGCTGATTTTGAGTCCTGGATTTACCTTATTTTTAGGATCCCATCTTAGCATCGTAACATGATTGGATGAAAATGATATCCTAACCGAGGTTCAAATTCGGCAAACCAATATACACTAATCAGTGGCCAGGATCTTCCAACCAATATCATTTTAGTTTTTGGACCTATTTAGAGTGGCTTCCCAAGATTTGAACGGTTTAATTTGAGTTTAAAGTGTACCGTATGTACAATTTCTGTGTACATGCGTACGAACCATTAAACTCTGTTTTTAAAATGTTTTTGTACACCAATCACATATTTTCATTACAATCCAAAGGCATGGCCCAAAAATACAAGAACAAAACTAAAACCTGGGCCGCAAGGAGACAGCGAATGAACCAAAAAAGGAATACAGGCCGGCAGCTAGCGTAATGGCCGACTGAGAGGCACCCCAGAGAAGCTGCTAAAAGTGACTCTAGTTATTTAGCCAGAGTAATGACCTGTAGGGCTGCCACTGGGTACCCGGTCATAATGGGTTTGGGTTCATTTCCTGAGCCGTTAAGAAATAGGTCAAGTTCAGGTCTCACCTTTTTTTGACCTGGCTAAAACTAGGTCTAGTTAGGTTTAGTTTGGTCCACTAATTTGGATTGGTTTAAAATTCAATTGAGCCAGGCCTATTTTTATAATAATATGATCATATATATAGATATTTTTAGATACAACAATAGCCATTTTGGCCCAAACACAAATAATACATCTACTTAGAGCCGAGCATGGGCCAAGCTAGCTTGGTTAGCTTGCTCGACTTTGGTCGAACCAGTTCAATTCAACTCGATTCGAAAGTTGGGTTTAAACCAAGCCGAGCCAATTTTTCAAGTACAAAAGGATTTTGAAGCCGAGCTCGAGCTAACCCAGGCTCAATTTGGCTCGGCTCAATTAGCTTAGTTGGAACTCGACTCGACTCGACTAGCTAGAAAGGTATGTTGTTTAGTCCCACATAAGAAGAAAATAAAGAAATAAGAGGTGAAATTCTCTATAAAAGGGGGGGGGGGTTTGTCAATGGGCTTTGGGCCCGGATTTTAAACACTTTTAGGTTGGGCTTTTTGGGCTGGGCCTATTTAATTTTTTTTCCTAGGCTCAAACTCAGTTCAAAAGCTTGGTCGAGCCAGCTCGATCATGTCAATCCTACTCAAAGGCCTAGTCAAGTTGAACAGGAGCCAAGGTGGTCATTGAATGAGCCTAGCTCAAATAGGGCAAAGCTGGGCTCATGTACAACTCTACATCAACTTCAAGCTCATTTGGACGCACCCTTCACAGAAGAGTTTGAGGCATAAATGAACTTTTGATCAAAAGCGGGCTTTTGATATGTGTTTAGATGTACTTTATAAACTCTTATTGCACAATTTGTTTGACCCAAAAAGTAGTAGAATGCCAATATAATGATGCCCGCTTGAATTGGTTTTCATGAGTCTAAGGGTGGCAATGAGCTAAGCTAAAGCCAAGGCCATCCCTAGAGCCCTAAGCCCTGGCCCTTACTCTACTTGAGCCCTAACAGGCGAAAGAGGTTGTGGCCATAAGGGGTCAAGCTAAGCCTATAAGTTAAAGAGAAGTTATGTGTATGCTACGCGTATAATTACTTTACAATTGGTAAGTGTGTCTTTATAAATCATTATCTTTCAAATTAAATTTTTCAATGGCACAATGTGTCAAACAGGATACGCCAGCCAAGCACACGCCCAACCAATTGTCCACCATATGCATAGACTTCAATAAGTGTATCAATGTATTTTTCACTATTGAAATGTGGTTCACAAATTAGGCACTTTATAAGAGCCCATCTATCATCCATCACACTCTACTAGTATTAAAGTTTTTTCTTATTACTATATACATTAACATATGAACTCTATAGGCAATGTTGTTAACACATGCTTAGTATCTAGTATGCATTAGGGTAATAGGTCAGGCCAAGGTAGACAGCCTGGGCCACTCATCATTAGCATTGACCTAGCATGCCTAAACAACAGACCTAGATTTTTTAAGCCCTAGCCTAACCCTTTGGGGCCGTGTTACTTGCCACGGCCTACAGGGTCAGGCTACCTGGGTTGGGCAATGCAACACGTCCACCTCTAATTGAGGCGACCAAAAGAGCATGCTAGAAACCCCTAATTGCAGAAACCCCCTCCTTTGCAAGAGCATTCCAAAGGGCCCTTTCAAATATGGTAAAGAACCACCGCAACATTAATATTTTTTTTAGAAATAAGGTTAATTACTTGGTTAAATCTTCTTAAAAATGACATAGTTACTGTTTTCTTTAATAGCAGAAACCCAAACCCTAAACCTAACTTCTCTCTCTTCTCTTGAACCCTAAATTTCACCCTATCTTCATGGTGTGACGAGGAGGCACGATGCAACCTTTTCTGCCTTAAGGCCGACATGTCATTAATGCATCTCCCACATGCACCTCAAAACAAACAATTATTTCTTAAATTTTTATAAAGACATGTCATTAATGCATCTCCCACATGGTTTCTCATTACAACATACAAAAATAAAAAACAAATAAATAAAATCAAACGTCTCCTCCTTTTCTTTAGTTCCTCTCTCAATTTTTTTTTATTTTTTTGGTCCCTTTTTTAAGGCAAATAAGATAAGAGTAACTTAGGTTCATGTGGATGAGATTGTGCATGGATGTAATCCAAGCCGTTTATCATGGAGAAGAGTTGTTGTATCTCAAGAATAGAGTTATTAAGACCAAATGCATTAAAGATCTTTCCTGTAGGAATAAATTTGTCTTTAAAACAACGATTATAACATACTTCAACTGTATAAAAGTAACCAACATCCTTATGCCACCAACGAATGAGCTAGATCATACATTTGCACAACTCTCATCCAAGGGTGCTACATGGTAAAAAGGATCAAACTCATAAGAGATTTAAGAGTCCATGCAAGGTCGGTAACATTTATTATTAATATATAAACAAGAGGCCAAGTTATCCATTCCTTCCTACCATCCCTCTTGGAAAAGTACAGAAAATTCAAAATCCAGAAAATGAAATTGTATTATAAGGAATTCAAGGGAAAAAAAGAAAATGTACTTTGTTAATTAGACAACAGACTGTTTGGATAGACCCACAACATGGATTTCACAAAAGAATCATCAACTTCATCCACAAGGCAGCTCTCTGGCGCAAGATAATGAAACTGGAATTTTCACTTGTATTCAAATAAGACTACTAAATTCGGAATCCTACTCTCTGCGATGCAGATGAAAACAATCCTGACAATTTGGAGTTGAAATGATCAAGACCGATGTTGGGTTCGTACGTTTCGGTCCTTCGTTGGTGTAAGTGCACATGTCCCGTAAAGTTAGGACGTTTTCCACCAGGTGCATGTGATCCTTCTAGTGGACTGTGTTATACGTAGACTACCCCCTAGTCTGATGAGCCAACCCGCATTGGCATGAGCCGGTGGTCTACTGGGGTAGGATCGTCTGAACTCCACCGAAGTTTAGGTCTACACCACCTGTTTTACACAGCACATAAAACACCCAAGCTCTTTTGGGCCCACCATGATGAAGCCACTCTATCAATTAAGTTTTCTAAGTCGATTCTAGGACCTGAGCAAAAACACAGCAATATCCATGAATCAGGTGGGCCACGCAACAGGGAACAGTGGGGATGCGGGAGACCAACCATAGGTTTGTGTGTTGGGGCACCAGGCTGTGTATCTTTCATCAAAAGATTCAAAACCGTTCATCAAGCATGCATGACGCCTGATTGAAACTCAGGTGGGCCACCATCGGTGAACATGATATTGTAAAGGTTGTAAGCATAGGCCCATAGACTCGTTACATGCCAAAACAGACACACTTGATCATGCCCAGCCCAATCCTGAACCTAAAACAAGCTCAGCTTTTCACCCATTTTTGTGCAATATCCCCAAAGTTTGTGCCAAGCATGCACTTGCCATGGCCTCGATATGAAATCAACGGCACGGTCCCTCTAGTTCTATCATGGCCCACACGTTATTTTAGATGGGGCGTTGTGGAGTTTATGGCATGCACAGATCGAATTGTGCTTGCCTCTATCATGTGACTCACACGCGTGTAGCCGGCTCCCCCGGCGTTGCTAGTCAGTTGGCAAACCCATTTGCAAAAAATGCAATGTGGAAAGTATATAACATATGTATGTAATGTATAATGGAAATACTAAAAATACGCCACACACACACACACACACACACAGAGGCTGGGACAAGGCCATGGGTTTTTACATACATCTTGAGCCTAGCCCAATTAATAAACAAGCTTGAATTTTAGGCCTAGGTCCAGCCCTCATTAACCCAATGCACTAACCCCAGAGTGGGCCCGGCCCAAAAGCCTAATGGACCGGCCTGGTCTATAATGATAAATAATGGGCTTTACATAAATAAATAAATAAAAATACCAACTCCAGTAGTAGTCTTAGGGACACTTCGATTGATTGATCTGGATTGTCCATTAATCCATTAATTCTAACATACATTTCAAATGGGTTCTCATGCATAGTCATACCAATCTAACTATCTAAACTTCTGATCAATAGCCTCAAATATGGATGGTCAAGATCATTTATTCAAAAGTAGTTCCGATCAATAAAATTTGATCCATCTACTACTTAGATTCTAAACAATCACTACATTAGGTGATCCTAACTATTGCATCCATTGTTTGGAAAATTGATGGCAATAAAAAATAAAGCCAAATGGATTGGACCATCAACGCTTTTTTTCAAGGTAGCCCATGAAATTTATTCTTGATCAAGGACAGTTTGGATCAATTGACTGGAGCGTCCAAGCACCCGGATGCAGCTAAGAACACTTACAATGCTCTGGAAGCAATGCATATTTCTCGATTTTAAAAGGAAAAAAAAAAAAATAAAAAATCTGAGCGCCATGTGCAGAATCAGTGTGCAAGTATATCCTACCATCCACCGCCTACAACCAAGACTGGAGAGGTAGTCCAAGCTCGTGATATAAGATCACTTATTGGAATAACATGTATGGAGCTTTCAGCGAAATCCAGTGGTAAGAGCTATTTTAGCATATTGATTAAACTACAATGTGGGTAAAACTAACAATTTTTTGGTGTAAAAATATCCATTCTATTGGGTGAAACCGATAGTGTCCATTTTGGATGAACAGTGAACCGCGTGATGAAGCTCATTTAAAATCCAAATAGTTAGCAAGTGGGCCCCAATGTATATGAGTCTTTGGCCAAAAATCAGATGGTCCAGGATTGCACAAACCCTTAGTATTGTTATTATTATTATTTTTCAAGTGACCTGTCTGTAGAATCACTGAAGGGATTATCCATGGGGTTATCCACCCTGGCTGAGGTTTAGCAGTCCTTAACCATCATTAGACAGACAATTAAAGTTTTAAGATTTTAGAGGAATCCATTTTCACCTTCGTCTTTCATCTTATCAACAATTTGGATCAGTATACGAAAGAAACCTTTGGCATAGAGGTTATCAATATTGGGTTTTTGTTTTTAACCAAACTAAACCCAAGTTCTACTTTAATTACTAGGCCAATTCTTCTTTTGGAATTATTTTTCTAAGACCTTTGATAAATGCTCAAGGGTCCTACGGTTATATTTGATAAACCTCTCTTAAGTCCACTGTTGGAACTATCTAACCCAATCATAAGGTCACAAGGGACTTGATGAGGGGAATATATAAATTTTAGCTTGGTACATAAATTTTAGCTTGATCCAAACATCTTGTTGCCTCATGAATTCTAAATAGTGGATGTTCAGTTTTCACTGTTTCTGTAGGTGTAGTCCGCCTTTGAGCTGGATACTTTTTATTCTTTAGTCCATGCTGTAACTTTAGATATCAAAACGGATATGCAGGATAGATAGGACACAAACCTCATAGTAGATCTCACATATCAATCACGGCCCCTAAACCGTGAGGACCATGACCTCTAAAACGTAACAATTGCAACTTTTACTAGGTGCAAATTCTAATCTCTAAAATGACCAAATTGCGATCCCTATTACGTCAAAATAGTGACCCTATATTGAGGTCATTGTTTTGACATAATAGGGATTGCAATTTGCACATGGTAGGGTTGCAGGTGGGTTGTTTTAGGGACCATAGTTTGTACGTAGTTTGGCTGCAATTGAGTCATTTTAGGGATCATAATTTGCACATAGTAGGGTCGCAGTTGCTTCGTTTTAGAGGTCACAATTTGCACGCAGTATTCATCATCTTAGGGATTACAGTTTGCATGTCCCAAGTGTAAATGTTGGGTCATTTTAAGGATCATAGTTTGCATGTAGTATAGGTTGCAATTGACTCATTTTAGGGATTGTAATTTGTACTTAGTAGGGGTTGCAGTTGGTTCTTTTAGAAATCACAATTTACACATAGTATGGGTCACCTTAGGGATTGCCGTTTGCACATCGCAGGGTTGTAGTTAGATCATTTTAGAGAACACAGTTTGCACGTAGTAGGAGTCGTAGATGTTACATTTTAGGGGTCACGATTTTCTTGTTTTAGGAGTAATAGTTGGTATGCGGGGTCGACTATATGGCCTTGGGTTACTGTTTGTTAAGGTCTACCATGAAGTTCATGTCATATTCATCCATTGTAACTTTTAAGCTTATGGCACAAGCCAAAGAATAAGAGGCATCCAGCTTATAAGCGGACCATACCTCAAGGAACAATGGAGATTGAACCGCGACTGTTTAGAAGATGTGAAGCATTATGCCATTTAGAGCAAGTTGAAATTTGTATCTGCCCCTCATTTAGATCGTGCAACCTGATAAAAGAGCCAAACGACACATTTAGTAGGCCAAAGAGAGGTTTTAACAGCTCACATTTGAACATGCTATGGGCCTAAAAACATTCACCTCATGCAACCCACCTTTATTGGCATACGAATAGATGCAAAGGCAATTTTGTCCAAAAAATTGGTCATCGAAAGTTTAAAAAATAAAAACGGGGTTTGCTTTGATAATTAAAGAGACATTGGGTCTACTTTGGTGAAAAGTCCTAATCATTATTCTACATTGAGAGGTTGAGTTTCCCATATGTAATTGGATGGAGCATGTGCTAAAATAATCCCTTCAAATTTGTGAAATTTGAGGGGCCATTTAGGTAAAATTGCATCACAACAAGCATATGGAGCATTTATACATGTTCATGGCTTCTCCACTTCATTGCCCATGTGATCAATGTACTTTTGGATTATTAGTCATAAATATATGATTATTAGAACATGGACTAATATCTTGAATAAAATGTTAAATTATTTGTTGATAACACTTTATGATTTTGATACACATGAGGATTACACTTATCCGATGCACATGTGTATGATATATTTCAATCGGTTACATATATAACCGTTCAAGTTCGAACATCCCGTATGTAGTCATATACCACCATCAATCTTCAAGCACTAAAAAAATAACATACATGTTCAACATATACATACATATTTGTAAATGTGCCCCCAAATAATCTTTAATTACCTAATATGTGCCGCATTCTAACCTACTCATATTGCAGGGAATTTGACCAAAAAAAAAAAATCTAGTAAGCAATGTTATATCCTAGCTAGTCCTAACATGCCATGGATTGTTAGTCAGCCACAACGTTGCTCAAGTTCAAAAAGGCTCCAACCTTTGGATTGATTGTTTTCTTAAAAACACCATTCCTTCGGAATCCGAAGGAGAGCTACAATCATGGCTGCTCCCACCATGTAGGGTCAGTCAAAACTAACATTAATCTTTAACAAATTGGCAACAAATGATTTTCCTTTTTTAATTCCAATATAGAGTTTTATTTTCTTCTCCTATTCTTAATTTCTTGGTAGTTCAGTCACTTTAAGTGACATACAAGTCAATGAAAGGCGCGGTGGATCCGGGTGGACTCCTGACTGTGGCGCCCACCTTGATGTATGTGTCTTATATCCACACTGTCAATCCATTTTGACAGTTCATTTTAGCTTATGATCCAAAAAATGAAGCTAATACAAATCTTAAGTGGACCACACCAAAGAAAACAGTGCTGACTGGTGAGTGACCATTAAAAAATTCTTGTGGGCCAAACATGTTTTGGATCGAGCTTATATTTGTGCGGTCCCATTACCCAGGTATTTGCGACGGTAGCAGAAGGTTGGATTTCAAATAAACATTCTGGTGACCCCCAATTAAAGGTGGGTATTCAATAAACACTTTTTATTTTGGTGTGGTCCACCTAAAATTTAGATCTAATTCATTTTTGGGATACTTGTTTAAAAGGGGCTGTCAAAACGGACGGGCCGCATGGATATAAGGCACATACATCATAGCGGGCCCCATGGTAAGGGTTCCACTCACCTCGGCCGCGCCGACAATGAATCTTTAGCATCGTACTTTGCGTGCAAGAAACTCCCCCTTTGAACTCTACACTCTACAGTGGAAAAGGCCCACCAGATGAAAATATATAAATGACTAGAAACATTCCTCATGTTTGTTATTAAATGCAGAATATTGTAGGATCCCATGTAAATGATCCTAACCGAAGAGGAGTGGACATTCTGTTGATGGATCAATATTGTTTAAATTTTAAAACTTTCATTGGTAGGACAGATGTTGATGAGACTATCCTAGCCACAAGATCATTAACCATTATGGCTATTTTGCTTTTACCAATCACCCGCTCTGGATAGCTTTTTAATCAGGGGCATTCGTTGCAAAGTTTTCTAGCTGCACTTTCCTGATCGACCCTCTACCCGGTAATGTGTTCGGTGAAGATCAGCAGCTCTACCACATCGTTTCCCTCTGGGTCCTGGGTCCTGAGCCAAAACGATGTGTTAGAGCTGCTCTTCCCTCTACCACAACGTGAAATCCACTTAATCCAATCTAGGACTTGGGCCAAAACTTTTGGGTTTGTCACCTCAGTCAAGTTGGACAATGAAAGGAGCTTCATATATTTTATGATCTCTCATCTAATAGGTTAGCCTTTTAAGTTTGATACAACATACCACAGTAATATCCACAACTCAAGTGAGCCACGTCACAAGGGAAAAATGAAGATGGGATGCCTACCATAAGTTTAAGTGTTGGGCCACCATATGAGAAGACTTTTCATCTCATCTAAGGCGTCGAATGAGAACAATTCAATAAGATGCTCCTAGAAAAGGAAGATGGATTATTAATTAATAGATAGCATATAAGCTTTGCCGCTTTATGTTAGCATCATAAATGCTCACCTACAATTAGTTGTAGGTCGACCGACAGATTGGCATGTGAGTGTGGTGTTTGTATGACAGCTAGCTCAACTAGCAGATTGCCTCCATCATGAAAATAAGATGCCCCAAAAATCAAGCAATCCAACCATTAGACATACATGCCCATGTATGCCCCATGTAAATGTGAAGGATTTTGGATGGTTGTTTATTATTTTTATAGTGTGCCCCACTTGATGATTGAATCAGCCTATTATTTTGGGGTGCGGCTTTGGTGAATCCGGGGTGGATGGATCCTAGATTATGGAGTCCTCCTTGATGTATCTGCTTTAAATCCATGCTGTTAATCTGTTTGACAGATAATTTTATGGCATAATACTAGAAATGAAGTGGATCCAAATCTCAAGTGAACCACACCATAGGAATGAGCCACAAAAGTTTTGGATCAAGCTAATATTTATTTGGTCCCTTTATTCAGGTATTTGTGGCTTTATCAATGCATTAGATGAAAAATAAACATTTTGGTGGCTCCGAGATGTTTTTAATGGTGGGTATTGAATCATTGCTCTTTCCTATGGTGTGGTCCACTTGAGATTGGGATTTGCTTTATTTTTGGTATCATCATCTAAAATAAACTATCAAAATGGACAGACGGCATAGATTTAAGGCAAATACATCAAAGTGGGCTCCAAAGTTAGGTGTCCACCAATGCTGCACCCTTGTTTTTAGGCATCTCACCTTCAAAGTAGGACAATTTCATTAGATGAGCTATTTGTAAACATTTATCACTCTCTTTGTATGCATGTATGTGTATATATAACCGGTAGGTGATGCAACTATGTTAGGCTGAAAACAAAGCAATACCCGGCTGACAGGGTAACACATGGACGGTTTACGATGCACCAAAACTGGGTTTCAAATAGGGCTGCCAATGGGCCGGGCCTGAGGTATGCCTCGACTTGGATTTTTTACTGTTTTGTACCATTCATTCGGCCGACCCTGTGTAAAAGTCTGATTTTTCAAGCCCAACTCATTGACACCCCCTAACTTTCAAACCTCGCTGCCGACAAAAAACGAGTAAGATTTTAATAACCAAAAGCCAAAAACATGGAATAAAATCCTTTTCTTTTCCTAATATATTTATATTTTCTTAATTTTTATTTATAAATGGAGACAAGAGATAAATGTTGAAAACTTCGAGCATCAAGATTCAATCTAAACGGTTCAAATAATGGACCACACTTAATATGCAGTGGTCTACCTAAAATGATTGATTGTGTCCATACCAGGAGTGAAGAATACATGTTGACCACACTTAGTAGACTTATTTTTGGTGTGTAATCCATCTACCATGGGCCCGGAATTTGAACGATTTGGATTGAATTAAATGAATGCCACGTGTCTATTCTGGATGTGCGCGAGCGCGGATCTACGTACTCTGCCAGTGTATCAAAGAACTTATTATTCAATCCTCGTGATCCATCTCTCTCCCTCCTTCCCTCCCACCCGTTTCTTAACGAGAGAGAGAGAGAGAGGGAGCAGATCTCACTTCGTAGACAGAAGAAAGAAAACTAGGGTTTCGAAAGGCCTCGAGTTTTTCTCTTTGAAAACTCGTCGATTTCTAAATTTTTGGGTGAGTTTTAAATTTTTTTCTTTTCCATTTATCAATTCGCATTTCATTTCCACTGATGTCATTGGAATTTTCTTGCATTTTCATCATCTGTCGAATCGATCTCTTTTTCTTCTAACGATCAATGCAGGAGTCTGATTATTCATTAAACGAGCAATTGAATGTGTTCAATGTTTTTTTTTTTTTTTAAATTTTTAGATCTTCAGTCGGGGAATTGAAATTACCATCTTTCATTACGCTGACTGGATTTTAATTGAGTTTCTTTTTCAAACTTTTTGGCTAAGGGTGCGTTTGGTTGCGCCAGATATCATGAAATTTCATGACATTTTGCAATATTTCATGACAAAATGTCATAAATGATATCTGGTACAACCAAACGCACCCCAACACTTGGTAGCATTTGATATTATTCTGACTGGAGCAGCAAATATTACTGTTTCATTATCTTTTCTATTTTAGGAATTCTTTTTGGTGAGGATTTATTTTTGTTTTATTTTTCTGATTAAATTGACAGGATTTAACTGAAGGAGTGTATGGTACATGCATTGATTGGCGCGATATCATTTTATTATTTACACATATATTTTGAAAAAAAAAGGTAAAATGAGTGATGTAAACGGTCCTGGAAAAATAGCAAAAGCAGCATAAGGGGAAAAAAAGGATTTAGAGGGGAGGGGGATTCCGATCAAACTGACAGTTGATACTCCACCCACGACGGCCCAGGGCATTAGGATGAGTCGAATTTCCTTGAACTCCAGCAATGGCAATGGAAATGGCACACCTTTACATGATTCCGATGTTATTTCAAATGAGGACGAGTATGACAGTGATGGTTCCAACTTTTCCACTCCGTAAGTTCCCTTCCCCTTTTTATTACGCCAAGAATGTATAGGACTGATGGAATACTGGTCACTCTTCTCACTCATTTCATTTTCATTTTGCGATAGAATTTTAATGGCAGAGGATTACCTTGTTTAGTTTATCTTGATAATTCTTATTTTTGCATAAGCAAGCGCAGGGAAAATTGCACCCTTCCATTGAAGATGGTGGGAACTGGTAGCAATATTTCCTACTATTCTGTTCTATAAGTGATGGAATATTCAGAATTCACACATGTAGAGTAATGCAGTTCCAAATTGCAATTTTCTGTCGATTTGCCTGTTGCCGATGAACTTTGTGATGATATAAATTTTGTGACCTCTTCAAGTTCCCTTCTGCCTTGCTTAAATCCGAGATGTGCTGTCCACTTTCCAGAAATTTTGTCATGAAATTCTTAGGGGTCGTTTGGATGGTGGTAAATGGTTTACTAGTAAATCACTTAAATGCTAGTAAATGATTTACAACTGTCTGTTTGGCTTTAAGTTGTAAACGATTTACTAGCAAATCATTTACTGTGTTTGGATAGCCTGTAAATGAGTAAATGGTTACTAGCAAATCATTTACAGTGTAAAATTAAAAAAAAGAGCTGTTGGCATTTACTAGCTAGTAAATCATTTACTAGTAAATGAAATCTCACCTTTTTGGTAGTAAATGAAAAGGGGCATTTGCTAGTAAATCACTTACAAGTAGTAAATGATTTACTAGCAAATGAGGGCATCCAAACACAAATAGTGATGATTTACTAGTAAACCATTTACAGGCTATCCAAACGACCCCTTAGTGGCAATACAAAAATCCAGTCGTACTTTTTACGCCCATGTTTCTGATTGCTGTGTTCTTGAATTGTTTACAAGCATATTTGTTTCTCAACCTGTTCTTTTACCCATTTATGCATCCTTAAACTAGGTGCTTAGGCTTTGGAGCTCTTTCTGTGTTTGCAATACATTAAATGCGAAGTAGTATCATACCCATAATTCACTACTTACAGTCTTGTTGCCTTTTGCAGTACGCCATCGACATTGTCCACGTCCGTACCACCAGAGCTGGCTGGTGTTATACCTCTGCTTGATAGATTCCAGGTGGGAATATAGGCTGCAGTGTTCTGAGTTTTGTCTGCTATCTCTTCATTTTATTGGATTGTCTTCTCCTTCAGTAGAAATTATTCGACCAGTGACAACCCATATTAGTTCTAGGCTTCTAGCTTTCTTTGGTGGAAACGATGTGGCCTACCCATTCTCAGTTACATGGGCGGATCCCATCATTTCCAATTATCCCATTGTTTCCACCAAATGGGATCCAGAGGACCAATTTTTTGTTGTCCTGTGGACTATGGTCCCTTTTCCACTCCTTTTGATATTTGCTTTATTTTAATGTTTTGCCAGTTTCATATCTTCTTTCTATCACCTTGCTGTTCTCTAGGTAGAGGGATTTTTGAGATCCATGCAAAAGCAGATCCAATCTGCTGGAAGACGTGGATTTTTTTCTAAACGATCTGTCGGCCCTCAAGTTCGAGAGAAGTTTACTTTGGAGGACATGCTGTGTTTCCAAAAGGTACTTGCTGCATTTGATTTCATTGCAGTCATTGATTGAGAATACCTGCATAAAGGTGGTTTACATTACCACAGGGCTTTTAGATTTTTGAACTTTCAACTCAGGGAAAGGGGGGGGGGGGGGGGGGGGGGGTTTGTTCTTAGGGGTCTTTATAGTCATTTACATGACTAGTGTTGTATTCAGTGCATAGCTTATGTGAAATATATGCTGAAATTTTGACAGGATCCTATTCCAACTTCTTTGCTTAAGATAAACAGTGACCTGGTTAGTCGTTCAATCAAATTATTCCAGATTATCTTGAAGTATATGGGTGTCGATTCATTGGATAGAGTGGCTCCTTTGAGCTTAGAAGAGAGGATTGAGCTCGTTGGAAAAGTTTATAAGCAAACTTTGAAGCGCCCAGAACTACGGGATGAACTTTTTGTGCAGATTTCAAAGCAAACCCACAATAATCCTGACAGGTATGCTCTTTGCAATCTGTTGGATTCTCGTCATCAATATGAGCAGATTCCCATCTTTCTTGTGCATGCTCTTTCCTCATTGTAAGTTTCTTTCTTTCAATTTCAATTGTTGGTTTGTTTATTTCTACAGGCAATGGTTGATAAAGGCATGGGAATTGATGTATTTGTGTGCATCTTCCATGCCTCCTAGTAAGGATATTGGGGGATATTTATCGGAGTATGTTCATTGTATAGCCCATGGGGTGAATGCTGATCCTGAAATCCAAGCCCTTGCATTGAATACATGGGATGCTCTGAAGCGTTCTATTAAGGCTGGACCTAGGCAAACAATTCCTGCGCATGAGGAGATTGAAGCTCTTTTGACTGGTAGAAAGCTTACGACTATAGTGTTTTTCTTGGATGAGACCTTCGAAGAAATTACATACAACATGGCAACAACTGTTGCTGATGCCGTCAAGGTACTTCTAAACATTTTTTTTTGTCTGTTTGTTGTTGCTTTCTTGTTTTGACTTTGCCTTTAATCAATCCACTAATGGCCTGTGCACATCTCATGATTATTCTAATGCATGCATGTTAAACTTTGTAAGTTGTTCAAATATTGACATTGTTGATGTTGACGTGCATGATGTGGGTACTTAGTAGTCACGCTTTAGTCTGTGGATTGGAAGGAAAAGCATCAATATTGGCTACATACAAGCTATTTAACCATGATACAAACACATGTAGGCATTGGATATGGATATTGGGTGTCAGAATAGTGTCTTTTAGAAATTAGATTCGCCGACTTGTCAGTAGAAATATTTAAAATTATCACTGTCATCATAACCTTGAGCCAGAAATTTATGGAAATTTCCAGCATACGTATCTCTAGATTATAATGTTAAAATATTATACTTCAAGAGTATATTGTAATAGATACATAAAAGAACATGATAATTACAATTTATCTTAAAGTTAATCATTCATTTGAAAACGTATTCCAAAGAGAAATGTAACAACTAAACGTAAACAATTAGTCGTTTCACATGTGTTGTGTCCAGAAGTATAGGATTTTCTAGCTCATGTGTTTTACATGTTGGAATTCTGCTAAACTTGTTATTTAAGGCCAGGGCCCTCTTTAATCCCAAGTTCATTTTGTTAAACTTGATATTTGTTAAACGGCTACATTGTGCTAATGTTGAGGGCTTTTGAGAAGAAGAAAGGAGAAGAAAGGAGAAGAAATATGGAAGAGAGAAACAATGAGAGAGAGAGAGAGAGAGATAACAAGAACATGAGATGCTTAAGAGTCTATTGAAACCCCAGCTTTCTACTCTTGTTTATAATAGTAAAAACGTGAATGGGGCCTATGGGCTTTATTACATGGACTTGGGCCCAATGGGTCTTATTCAACTATCAACCTTTCAACACTCCTCTCCCTCAAGTTGGAGCATCCTAACGAGACCTAACTTGGAACAAGGGCCAACATAATCAAATCTAAGAAAGAAAGAAATTCTTCTCTAATAATATGTGAATGTGCAGTGTTTTCTTTGGAGGTTTGCCAACATTCACTGTAAATGGGTTCCGGTTGTATTATGGGTTGCTTAACAAATACTATTTTATGCCATATTTGGTTAATTCCTTTTGGCTTTAATCACTTTGCAGTTTGGAATAATATATAATGAAGCATAGTAATTGACAATCAGATTATTCTACAGATGTGTGGATCTTTTAACAATGTATGTATTCAAGTAATGCCTCTCATGTGAAATTTATTGTTTGTCACTGCCTTATTACAGTCGCAAAGTTTTTCTGTAAAAATGCTGCATCTATTGCTAAGCGATGGAAACTACATCTGCTTCAGGAACTTGCAGGGATCATCAAGCTTTCAGCACCATCTAGTTTCAATCTATTTGAAAGCCGAAAAGTTGTCACTGGTACCAAGTCACCTGACCTTGGCAACGGTAATATTTTTTTATCACTTTCTTGAGTCTATTCATTTGCCAAAAAGAATTTTTCGCGGGATGTGGAATTTATATTATGTGACTTGTAATTATTGTCTGGAAGATGAGTATTTGCTAAGGCAGTTAATGCAGTAATGTGTTGTCATGTCGCACAGAGGAATATATTGGATTAGATGACAATAAATACATTGGTGATTTGTTGGCGGAATTCAAGGCAGCTAAAGATCGAAGCAAAGGGGAGATTCTGCACTGCAAATTGTTATTCAAAAGATGGTTATTTCGTGAGTCAGACGAAGCTGTTGCAGACCCAATGTTTCTACAGTTGTCTTATGTGCAGGCTGAGTGTAAGGTAGTGACCAGTTTACTGAAGCAATATCTTGTCATTACCTTTGATTTAAGTGGTAAGTTCATCTTCTCTGTTTCAGATTCAGTACTTGGTGGTAATTTGTGTTTTTCTCGTGCCAGTTGCAACATGATTATATTTTGGGGAACTATCCTGTTGGGAGGGATGATGCTGTGCAGTTGTCTGCATTGCAAATTTTGGTCGAGATTGGATTTGTTGGGAGTCCAGAAACATGCACGTTAGTAATTTAATGTTTTCTGAGCATACGTTTATCTTCAGTTCACTTGCTATTTCCTGTTGATATTACTTGAAATGGTACATTATATTGTACTTTCTAAAGCTAGGTTTTTTTTTTTTTTTTTTAATCATTAAAATCAAGATTTTTTTGTTGTTTGTTGTTGTTGTTGTCGTCGTCGTTGCAGTGATTGGACATCACTTCTTGAAAGATTCTTACCTAGACAAATTGCAATATCACAAGCGAAACGGGACTGGGAGCTGGATATTCTTTCTCGTTATTGTGTGATGGTTAGTCTGGAAGAACTAAATCTCATAATGTTGCTGAATTCATGGAATATCTAAAATTTCACTTCCTTCAAGTTAGGTTTATTGTAATCTTTATTTCAAAATCATTTGAATCCAAAAAAGTAGTTGTCTGGAAGTTGGATGTATGGTTCCCCTTGTCCAACTTTTGTGATTTCAATTTCATCTGGCAATTCTCAGTTGATATTTCTTTTTAGAACTTTGAATGCAGGGATTCTGGGACCCACCCCTGATTGATCTGTGCTTACCAAATAAAAAGAAAATTTAGCTTTTGCAATTTTCTTTTTGCTGAGAGACTGTAGTATTATGTTGTCTCTCTCGTGTTGGTTTTTGTTTACTTCTGTGTATTTGGTTTTTTTTTTTTTTCTAGATGTAAGGTTGATGTACAAGATTATTATCATTTCCTGTTGAGGCATGCATTCTTAGCTTCTATTTCTTTCCTGGTTGAGCTCATGTATGATTGCTGAAAGCATCAGTAGAAAAGCATACTGCTGAAATATGGATAATCCTTTTCTGGATCCCTCTGTTAAGAAGCTTTTGTTGGCCATACAGGAACACCTCTCAAAAGACGATGCAAGGCAACATTTCCTCCGGATCTTGAGAAATCTTCCTTATGGAAATTCAATTTTCTTTGGCGTTCGAAAAATAGATGATCCCATAGGGCTTCTGCCTGGTTGGATCATATTAGGCATCAACAAACGTGGGGTATGTTAAAACTTAAAATTCCTCCAATATTTTCCATGTGCCTTAAATATGTCTCCAGTTGTGGCCTCATTGTTGTTGAAAGTGAATGTGGTCACTTGACTGTCCCAGCTTCATTTCTTCCGTCCAGTTCCAAAGAAATACTTACATTCTGCTGAGCTAAGAGACATTATGCAATTTGGCAGCAGCAACACTGCCGTCTTTTTTAAGATGAGGGTTGCAGGTGTCCTTCATGTATTCCAGTTTGAAACTAAGCAGGTTTTAACATCTCTTTATGTTTGCTAATTCTTTTTGGTTTCAGGAGGCTTTTCAGATGGCGCCAACTACTCCATGCATGTCTAAACTAGCCATTTTTCCATTATGTTGTAGGGGGAGGAAATTTGTGTTGCTTTTCAAACACATATAAATGATGTAATGCTGCGCAGATACTCAAAAGCACGTGCTGCTGCTAATGGCTCTATTCTAGGAGAGAATCTTAAGCCTCCTGATCTAGATGTATATGAGAAACGCATGAAGGAGTTGTCTAAAGCTCTTGAAGAATCTCAAAGGAATGTGGATATGGTATGTAATCCAGATTGTCCTAACAGAAGATGTTATGAATGCAAGTTAATGCCCCAATTCATTCTGAATTAAATAGTCACATGTTATGAACCTTAGAAATACCATTCTAAATCTAACATGGTAAATAAGTAAACCTAGTGATGTAATATGAGGTAAGGCTCAATCTTAAATGATATAATCAGGCTTATTAAGCATATTAAAAGGTCCCTATCTAAGATTATAAAAGTAAAATCTACACGATTAACATGAATGTTTTGATCATCTTAAAAGAATTATTCTTATATATAAATCTGGACCAAAGTATAGGTTGTCTAGCAGTTTTTCCATCTTAGGTGTCGTTTGGTAAACTGAAAAATAAGGTCTGAAAATTGATTTAACTGCTGAAAACCTAAAGTGCTGAATTTTAATACTTAATAAGTACCGAAAAATCTGTTTGGATCCTGATATCTGAAAATAAACACTTTTTTGCACAAAAACTTGTTTGGTAAACAGAAACCACAAATGTCTGAAAATTGGCAATTTGTCATATTTGCCCATATTGTCTTAATTTCTATCTTTTGTGGAGTATGAGATAAAACCTGCTATTGCCATCCTACTAAATTTGGCGCACCTATGCCCAATCTAATAAAATGTTAATACTTTCCTCTTGTGCATTCTAGCAATAGATTGTCACTCAATTTTGTTAAGTTTTAACCCTTACTATTTTAGGAAGTTCAATTGTGAATTGTGGGTAAGGAGAGATTGAAGGTCAATTAGACGCACGTGCAGGATTTGCGCTAGATATCTCATGAATGGTTCCAATATCTAGTAGGTGTGCTATGCCAATCAAGACTACCCGAATATTGGGCTTGGATGTGGGTTGATTGTCATCGGTCATCATTTGATCTTGCCATGCAATAAGCTTAGATGTTCACTGGCCTAAATCTCCTTGAGTGGACCACCTTTTGATTGTTTTGAACCGTCAGATGTGTTCGGTGGGTATTCATTGGGTTAGATAACGATTTTCAGCCCAATTTAGGCGTGAATTGAATTGAATGTATTGAAAACCATTTCGAAGAACACATCGAGAAACCCACCTAGATTAAATATTGTCCAAATCTGATTAGCGGATGAGGAGATATGGTCCACTGAAGGAACAAACTATCTTGAACTATTTGTTTTCTGTTGCGATCCATGCCATGATCTGGACGAATGACTCCTTGATTTCTTAGAGCTCGATGCACTAGGCATCACGAAAGGCTCATATCTCTCAAATGAAACAAAAATGCAAAAAATGGGACATAAATAGCTTAATGTCAAATTTTGCATTTTTTTTTTCAACATGTGTGACGACATACAATTTTGTATATCCAAGATCCCAGTGCTCAAGTCTCCTTTTGGGATATGCGAATACTTATTTTGAAGCAATAAACAAGTGTTGCAAGATGTGTTGTCCACATCTCGAAAGGAGACTAGAAATACCTTGGGAACATGGCTATAAAGTCAAATTGTTATTATCGAACATGTAGCTTGATGTGCAACAATATACAAGATCTCAGCGTTTCGATCTTCATTCAGGATATGAGACTACTTATTTCAAAGCTATCAATGAGTGCTATAAGATGTGCGGTTAACTTTGCCAAAGGAGTCTAGAAACATATTGAAAACTAGGCCACAAAGTCAAATCGTTATTACTGCACATGAGGCATCGATGTGTACTAACAAATTAACTTCGATGTACAAGATCTTAGCACTTTGATCTCCGTTTGGGATGTATGACCACTTATTTCGAAGCTATCAATAAGTACTACAAGATGTGCAGTCCACTTTACAAAAAGAGTCTAGAAATACGTTGAAAAATGGGCTATAATGTTAATCGTTATTACTGCACATGTGGCCCAGATGTACAGCAGCACACCAACTTCGACGTCTAAGATCTCAATGCTCCAATCTCCATTTTGGGCAAGTGAATACTCGTTTCAAAGGGCTTGACGGGTACTTCGAGATTAATGGTTTACATTTGTGATCAAACCTCATAAGGTGGCCCAAAAGTATTTTCATTTTTTGAGAAGAGGAAGGGCATTATTGTCATTTTAAAGTATTGATATAGAGAAAAATCACTTATCGCATTCCACATTGAGTGATAAGTAAAGAGACCTGAAAAAATCTTTTTCAGTGGAAATCGAAGTTGAAGCACTTAATTATATGGATTTACCCAACACCTTGAATAAGGGAAAATCACTTAAAATACCAAAATTCAGTAGTAACTGCTGAAAGTAAGTTTTATCAAACAGGCCCTTAATGTCATGATCATTGTGTTTTGGGAGGATCCTATTTTATTAATTATGTTAATTTGTTTTGGTCATCATCATCATCGATGCCATCTCTAATATTCTTTTTGTCTGTAAATTTATTACTTTAAGAAAAAGAAAGTTAGGCTCTCATGAACTTTTTTCCACACTCTTTTTCTTTTCTTTTTTCTTTTTTCTTTTCTTTTTTCCCCGTTCTTCTTTAGTAAATTCACGACATTACTAATTTTAGCACAAAATTCACCTTATTTGTTTAGCCGACAATTCGATTTTATTCCCAAAAGTTTATTTCCTTTTTGTATTCTGGTACATGTATTTGATGCTATATTAGTGTTCAATGTGGCACGAAGTGTGCCATTTGCTTTTGTTTGTTGTGCTAAAAATTTACTTTTGTTGGTCGACGTTTCCACTGTGTAACGATTTAGTTGACATCTAATGCAGTGGTTGTTATTCTCTTCTCTTGGACCTTTGTTCAAGACTTACATAGTAAGTTATATTTTGTAGTTGCGGGATGAATTGCTTGAAAAGCAAAACCAAGAACTAGAAATGCAGGAAGAGTTGCAAGGGCTGAAGGATTCCTTACGATCTGAGAAGCAAAACTTAAGAGAAGTTATTTGTGACCGTGATAAACTTGGAGTATTATGTGAGGAAAAAGATTCTGCTTTGCAGGTGAGTACAGTCCCTATTCTAGGCATGCTATGCTATTGTATCTTTCCTCAAACTTGATGTTTGCTTCCTTATTCACATCTGCTTTTACTTTTTATTTATTGCTTTTATACTATTTTATCAGGCTGCGTTGCTGGATAAGAATATCATGGAAACTAAGCTCGCAAAGCTGGGCAATAAAGACTGTTCTTACCTCAGAAAACAGTGCCAAAAGGACGTATTTACTTGGATCTAGTAACCACTGATGGAGAATCTGCATTGCACTCTGGGAGATTAGACAACTCTATTTCTGATTTGCCGGTAACCTTGATTGCAACCCTTTTGATGATTCTGTTGTGTTGGTTTAAGTACCCACATATTTCATACCCTCGTATGAATAGCTCCATGGACTTTTGATTTTTACTGTTGCTACCAAGAAACATGTTTCCCCCCAAAAATATCTATGTTTCTAGCTGCCAGGTCCCACTTCTAGCTAACTGCTACCACAACCATTGTACACTAAGACATTTCACGCATCCTTTTCTTGCTTCATTTCCTGTGTCCGTTTCTCAGTCTAGCAGGCATGGTCATCACTTCACTTACATTGTTTGGAGCTTCGATATCTGATTTGCGTCCTTTAAATGTAGGCATTGAATAAACTTCAAGAGGAGCTGAAGGCACGCACAGAGGAGCTGCATTCAACAGAAGAAACCAGTAAGAGACTGGCAAATGAAAAACTATTGTTGGAGCAGAGAATCTCAAGGCTTGAGAAGAAGAAAACTGAAGAGGTATCTTATGCGCTGTGCACCTTTGTTTATAGCTCCTAGCACAATTGCTCATTCTCTTCATTCAGTTCATTAAACTTTTGCTATGATTTATTTGAACTCAAAATGTTAAACTTTGGACTAATTAAATATTCAGGGTTTATTGTGCATATGTGACTGTTTTGGCTAAAGGTGTTGCAACAAGCCTGCCTTGGTATTCGTGGAAGGACTGTTTCTGATGTCTGCATTTTGCTACTATAATGCAGTTGGGAGTTCTTGAAAGAAATTTCGAAAAAGAACGTAAAGAACTTAGGTTGCAAATTACTGAACTGGAAAAGAAGCTGGAAGGGACTCGGCACGACTTGGCTGTTGCTGAATCATCACTTACAATGATGAATACAGAGTTGGATACACTACAAAATAGTTTAAAGGAATTACAGGAACTTCGGGAAATGAAGGAGGTAGCATTCATATATCCACTATTAATGCTTAAATTAATGCCGCTGATCCATGATAAAGATTTATACTCCTCGTTTGACCTACACAAATTTTTTCATTACGTACGTCTCCACTTCTTTGCATGATTGTTATAACTAAGAATAACTGATGTGATCAGGACATTGATAGAAAGAATGAGCAAACTGCTGCAATTTTGAAGAAGCAAGGTGCACAACTGGTCGAATTAGAAGCACTGTACAAGGAAGAACAAATCTTAAGGAAGCGATATTTCAATACCATTGAAGGTTGACATTGACTTTTCTTTTATTATTTTGCCAAGCCTAAGTACTTGTGATTATTCGTCATTAACACCTCATACATATCTGGACATTATTGGTGTAGATATGAAGGGGAAGATCAGAGTATTTTGCCGCTTGCGACCCCTTAGTGGAAAGGAGATTGCTGATAAAGAGAGAAATGCTATTACAAGTCTTGACGAGTTTACAATTGAACATCCATGGAAGGATGACAAGCCAAAGCAACACTTCTATGATTGTGTTTTTGATGGTTCAGCTTCTCAGGAGGATGTTTTTGAGGATACAAAGGTATGTCTTTAATATATCCAACCAGTCACAGACATTGAAGTTATTTTTTGCCATTTCATATTTTTTTCTGTGCTTTTTAGTTTACAATAGTACTTAAGCTATGTCGAACTTGTAATTTTCATGCAGTATCTGGTGCAGTCAGCTGTTGATGGCTATAATGTTTGCATATTTGCATATGGACAAACTGGTTCTGGAAAGACATTCACGATTTATGGGTCTGAAAGTAACCCGGGACTCACCCCTAGAGCAACTGCAGAGCTTTTCAGGATTGTGAGGCATGACAGCAACAAGTTCACGTTCTCTTTAAAGGTATTTTTTACACTAAAAAGTTTTTTTCTTTTCTTTTCTTTTCGTTCTTTTTTTTTTTGGGGGGGAAAGATGAAGCAAATTTATTCGGCAGAGCCAAAAGAAAAATAAACTATACAGGAAAAGAAAAGGAAAAGAAAAAAAAAAAAGAAGACTACAACATGAAAAAAGAAAGCAAAAGAAAAGGGAAAAACTAAACTGAAATGCAACCAGGACACCAGCCCAAAGGCTGGGAAACCCTCAGGAGAAGACATCAGGATTCCCAATCCCTCAAGAACATCTTAACCCTATCGAGCACCCTGAAGAGGGAAGACTCTTGTTACAGAAGAATGGTTGATCCTTTTTTTTCTTTTTCTTTACATCATTATACACAGTTGTACCTGCAGTGCTGTCTTTTTTTAATTTTCTCTTTTGGTGCTAATTCAGTTCTTTTCATAGTCACGTGACATCATTGATTGAGTAATGCAGGCATATATGGTGGAGATATATCAAGACACACTAGTAGATCTTCTATTACCAAAGAGTGCAAAACGTTTGAAACTAGAAATTAAAAAAGATCTAAAGGTGATTTTCCTTGTCAACTTGACTAACAGATGCTTGATAATTCTATTTTTACTTGATGCTTTTCATGTCTATACAGAGAAGAAAAGTTGATTTCAAAAGATCTGCCTTCTTTGTTTGACGAATTTGAGCTTCATTCTTTTTCTTTTTTTCTTTCTTTCTTCCTGTCAAATATAGCTCTTGCTAATGAGTTGATTTGATTTTTCCTTAGGGGATGGTAGCTATAGAGAATGTTACAGTTGTATCTATTTCAAACTATGAGGATTTGAGAGCTCTTATTTTGAGAGGGATTGAGCAACGGCACATATCTGGGACTCGGATGAATGAAGAGAGCTCAAGATCACACTTGATACTTTCAATTGTTATAGAAAGCACTAACCTTCAAACACAATATCTTTCCAGAGGAAAGGTAACATATCACATATTAATATTTTCATTAATATTGACTCATCCCATTATAACTAATTGATTAGTCACAGAGGTGCACTGCAGAACTTTAGCTAAGCCTTGTTCATAACATTGGATAAATTGACATTCTTCATTTAACTTGTAATGTTGCTACTGGTGAGTTTAGTTCTTTAGAAGCTAATGTATCCAAGCTGTGATGGAACCTTAGTTATTGGAAATATCGACCATGGGGGCTGGGGGCTGGTATAGAAGTGGAAACTACAATACCCTAAGCAAAATAAGCTATTTTAAGGCCCAAAGCAGAAGTTACAACTGATTGCTACATTCTGATGCAGGAGCAATACCCTAAGTAGAAGATTCTTGCTACTATTGATGAAACTTGATATATTTTTTACTGCTGTGCATGTTTATATGAGAGTAACGGAGGAACCAGCATGACAGCTTCCATTTTTTACTGCTTGTAGCATAGAAATGCATGAGGTTTATTTGAATGATCCGCTGATGGAGAACCTTTGGTGCCAAATAATTTTGGGGACCACATGATTGAATTGAAGTCTAATTTATATTGTGCACTATTGCATGTATGTGCATGCATGTGTATATGCTTTGGTTCAGGTAACCATTATATAGATACACAAACAATGTGTGTGCATATATGGGCACACATTTATGAATGTATGTATGAGTGTGAACACTCATCCATAAAATCACTGGACTGTGTGATTGATGTTGTTTCTTGGCTTGCTAACTCGATTTAAATTTTGAGATTTTGACTAATTTGCATAATCTTTCCTGTGTACAGCTTAGTTTTGTGGATCTTGCTGGTTCTGAAAGGGTGAAGAAATCGGGCTCTTCTGGACATCAATTGAAGGAAGCACAAAGCATCAACAAGTCTCTTTCAGCCCTTGGGGATGTGATTAGTGCTTTATCATCAGATGGACAGCATATACCCTACAGGAACCACAAGTTGACTATGCTAATGAGTGATTCCCTTGGTGGCAATGCTAAAACGCTTATGTTTGTCAATGTCTCTCCAGCTGAGTCGAACTTGGATGAGACCCACAATTCTCTAATGTATGTATCTTTTCCATTCTCACAAAATCATAATTACACCAGGTGAACTTAAAAAGCAGTGAGGGAAAGATTAATTTCTCAGTATAGTGAAAACTTGATGAATCTTGAAATAAACAGACGGCTGTCCTGGTAAATATGTCAAACCAATCAGCTCGATTCAGCTTGCCTTTGGTTGTGCTAGGGGGTCTAGTACAATCAACAAAACTTCTAGTTGAGTCAGAAACGGTCTTTTGATTTCTGTATTTGACTTTGATTGAGTCAATGAACATCTTGACTTCTAAGTCAATCAATTTCAATGGTTTTTCTACAACTAGGCGCTGAGGCCCTGCCTAAATTGATTTGACTGTGACAAAGTTCAGAATCTTCAGATGCAAGTATCAAGTTTTTACTTATTTCCTATTGAATCTCTCAAGTACTCCCTCTTTAGAACCGGTTAAATGGTTTGTGGACTTGGAAGCCTGCATATCTCATTGGTTGATGTAGCTGGGATCCTGCAGATCATGGGGGTCTGTTCACTTCACCCAATGAGATCTACTAATTTCTAAATACACTGACCAAATCCCCTTTGTTTCTTCTGTTCCAAATTCGTCTGTAATACTTCCCTTTTAGTAGATCAAAACATAGGTGGTGAATCTGTCTCCTCCCCAACTTCAACCATCCACTCTTCAATTGCTTGACAATTTTATTTAACAAGGTTTTATTGTATTTGGTTTTATTTAGATAGTATCTTTACCAACCCGTTATATTGTCGAGTTTCCCAGGGGATTATTTCTGACACCTCTCACCTTTCAAAAAAGTTCTGACACCTCTCTTTTGTGTCTGACAGTAACATACCCATTGTAAAACAGGATTTCTTCTCATGAAGTTGCTTCTCACATTGGTTCAGGTATGCATCAAGAGTGCGTTCTATTGTGAATGATCCGAGCAAGAATGTCTCCTCAAAGGAAGTTGCCCGTTTAAAGAAGATGGTGGCTTACTGGAAGGAACAGGCAGGGAAAGAGGGGGGATGATGAAGAACTGGAAGAAATCCAAGAAGAACGCTCAATGAGGGAAAGGACCACCAGCCCCTATTCCATGTAACTATCACTAGTCGGGGGAATGAGGGCAGTCTATCATGTAGCATCTGTAGAATGTGTGGCATCACGCAAGTTTCTTCTCTACATATGCTAGTGTTTCCTAGTTCATTTGTGAGTGTTAGTTTGAAAATATTCGCATTCTTGTACAGAGGAGGTACCATTCACTGCCTTTTATACATAGGAGATTTCTTTAGTTTGTTAATACATACACAGTGGTTGTAACATGTAAAGTGAACTTTACTAATTTATAAAGGGCAATCTTTGTCATTTATCTGCATTTGATTCTATAGAAAAAGCATGTAAGGATGGCTCAATCGTCATTGGATATGCATATGCCTATTTTTACTTCAGCCATCTATCTATTGAGCCATTGATTAGAATAACTTACGACTAGTGTCTTTTGCCATGCTTTCTATAATATTATCAGTCCTGAAAACTGTCAAAAATCCGTTTATTAAGCTTTTGGATGTCCATGGTCATGCAGTTGGTGGGATTTTCTTATTTATTTATTTTTTACCATTGCGTTCGGTAGGATATTATTCTGGTGGTGAAGGAAAAAGGAAAAAAAGAAGAAAAAAGAAGCACACTATTCCTTATAATGCAGTTCTGATCTTTGGTGTTGCTCCGAATGCAATTGTATTTACGTTTCTCTTCTGCAACTTGGAGTACATCCTAGTCATGAATCACTTCCAAGTGATTTGCAAGCTTTTAAAAATAAATCTCCCATGATCAATTCTCTTCAGTGATGATTTATGGTTACTAGTTGGACTTTAGTGTAAAATGATAATGGTACACGTGCAGAGAAAGATGCCTGCCCATACTGTAATTGGTTCCAATGGGCAGTGGGACCCAGACATCAGAGTATGGTGCCCCTTTTGTACTCGGATATTTGGATTGATGTCTATTTAGATGGATGAATGTGCTTGTTCTACTTCTGTCGACAGGTAAGTTGCCTGCAACCCAGGGTTAACACCACTCCCCTGTAACCCTTTTTAGGACATGAGCCCATCGAAAACTCTTAAGTGGGTCATACCACATGAAACAGTGGGGATAGAGACACCCACTGTTGAGACCTTCCTGGGGCCACCGTGATGTCAGCCAATCCCTTCATAAGGTGATTCCCACCTGGATGGAGGGAAAACACAAATATAACCCTCATCTTAAACTTCTGTGAACCCACTTAGGTTCAATGGTAGGCGTTCAATCCTCAGTGATGTAGCTCATTTGAGTTTTGAATCTTCCTCAAAATGAGCTGATGAAATGGATGGACGGAATGGACATAATATAAACATCATAGTGAGCCCCACAAACCTCTGGGTTACTGGCAAGCCATGCCCTCAGTGAACAATCGCAATAGGTGCAGGCACAGCTTTTTCTCTCACGCAGAGATTAGCAGGACTACTACGCATCATTTGTACTTCTCACGGCCGTAGAAGTTTTGGATGTGCTGGCAAGAGTGTGATGGATGATATTACAGGCACTTAGAAATTGCATACATGGTGTACAACTAAATCAAATTAAACTGTCCAAATTGTATCCCAGTTTGGATGTATCATGAACCGAGAGTGGATTTATTTCATTATCTGGCTATCGGATTGCGGGCATTTTAAAAGTGAAAAATATCCGATAGTCCAGTGTAAATGAATTAAGTGTCCACAAATCAGAGATTAGAATTATTCAACCAACATGATTTTGGGACTATGGTCTCCACAATTTAATTTCAGTTCACGTTTGGTTAGTCCAAAACTTTTGATTTTCTGCGAATGGAGTGTCGTACTCTTGCCTGATTATCAAATAAATGCCCTTCCTGGACCCCACGCGACTTCATTAGGGCTAGGGGCATTTGTATATTCCTATCACTTTTCTGATAATTGTAAATGCACCCCTTTGTTTTTAACAGTTGTAGATACCTGGCTGAGGTTTATCGGCAATTGATGCCCTCCTGTCATGACGTGACGTTACTTTTGAATAGGTTGACATGGTTAATGATAAGGGACATGACCAAAACGGTTTTAGTCATTGTAAAAGAAGAAAATATCCTCCGCCATTAACAATGTGAACCTATTCTCTACTCAAAAGAGGTAAAAAAATTACAACTCTTTTATCTTTTTAATTTGATTAGGTTTGGATTCTTGATTAGAATGTCACAGATAATTAGAGAATGAAAAGTTCAGGTTTAATGGGTTTCGACTTAAGATGTTAAAATGAAAAATAACTATATGTATGAATAGACAGAGTATACTTAAATATGTGTCTATGTTTGAATATAAAGCAAGGGGTGTTTGACAACTCCCATATAATCCAATAGGAGCTACTTTAATAAAAGCTAGAGAATTAGAACTTTTCATTCTAGCTCTTATTTAAAATAAGCATCTTTGGTAAAACATTCAAATAAGAGTATTTTTAACGATAGCTCATCATGTGGCGTACCCCTTTAATATGAACCATCCATCATGCAAAGGCTCCTTTGGATGTAGGTCATTCATTTTTAGGAGCCAACCTTTAATGTGGACCGTCCATTATGTGGGGCCTTGTGGGTTGTCTGTCATATCGGACATCGGATGTAGATCATCCATCATGTGGCACCCACCTTTAGCGTGGAGCATCCATCATGCAAGGCCCAACTTTGAACTAGGCCGTACATCATGCAAGGCTCACCTTGGGTGTGCGTCATTTATTGTTAGGGGCCGACCTTTAATGTGGACAGTCCATCATGTGAGCCCGCCTTGATGTGGCTCATGCATTATATATGTGGGGTCCACCATCAATGTTAATTTTCCATCATATAGGCTTACTTTCAATGTCTATTGCCCATCATGTGAAGCTCACCTTTGATGTAGACTGTCCATTGTATGGGCTCTAACTTCAATGCGAGTTGTCCCTAATGCGGCGCCCCCTTTGATATGAACCGTCCATCACATGGATAGATGAGAAAGAAGGGGATGGAAGAAAGAGAGTACAATGTCTATCCATTTTTATTACAGTAAGCACTTAATAAATAAGTAGAACTTTCCTACCCAAAGTTAAAGAGGCATATCTCAAACAATATAATTTCAATAAAAAGACTTAAAAACTTTTTTTAAAATAAGCAAATAAGCTCTTGTTTATAGAGATGGTAACCAACCTCTATGACTACAAGAGATGCTCTGGTGTTCTCAGAGCTACTAGTTGCATTGGTTCACCTTGGTACAATTGATCCAAACTATCTATAACACATTTCATGGGCTATCATATAAAAATCACACTGATCAAATAATCCAATCCATCTTCGACTTGGTCTTAGTTTGTATGACCATCCATTTTTGAAGCCATGAATGGGATGGTTAAAATAGCCTAACAAAAGTGATTCTTTAAAATCATAAGCAATCCATGATAGGCCCCAACAAATAGAAAGATCAAATTTCTGATTGGACCTATCTTTGTATAAATTATATTAATTGTCACATTAAAGACCATTGATCAAATGGTTTATATCTGCCAGATCAGCATGACGCTTTCATGGTAGCCCATGAAATATGTGCTGAACCTAATAAACAGTCTACAAAATGGATTGGACAGTCTTCAAGTGTTCCAATGCAACTAGGAGCACTATAACTTAGCATCTCTCAAAATGAAATGGATATACACAGGTCAGTAGGGTTGATATTATTCATTATTGGACCATGTCATGATGGCACATGTATAAGGGTTGATAAGTAATGGTCCTTATTGGTATAAAAGTTTTAAATGTGTGTGCATGCGGATGTGTTGCTTGCTACAAAAGTCAACACATGTCACTCGTCAGGTGGGCCACACCACAAAAGAACAATAGATAGGCACTAATATAATATAGAAATACATGTGTGGCCTGCCTAAACGGTGGATTAGGTTGATTTTTGCATAAGGTAATCCTCACCATGGGCCAACTTTTCAGATGGGTTAGATGCCACAGAAACATGTTGAGATTAAAAATATTTCCGATGTTTCGAATTCAAATGTACCGTGTGTAATTTAAAAGTAACTTTGGATTAAGATTGCATTGCTATATATGATTAAAACCTTTTATATGATGAAACTTATAGTAGATAGCAGGGATAATAATAATAATAAAAATAGAAACTTCCTTAGACTATTTCAAACCCTTTATCATGTTACTCCTTTTCTTATGGGACTGACCCTAGGGCAGCATTAGCTTACCTGGCAACCTCTAAGGCCTTTTTAGCCCAATTAAGGCGTGGGTTTGGGAAACTAGAGCCGGGCTAGGGGTCAACCATGGCCGGACCATGGACACTCCTAAACACACAGCATATCTCCAAAATAGGTCTTTCTACCACAAATTACAGTCCACCCAGGAAATAACTTGCAATCTTTCATGTGAGTAATACATCCAATCCGTTTAATAGGCTGCCTCCATCATGAGGTAACCTTGTACAAAAATCAACCACATCCACTCATTGAGTAGCTAATATTATATATTTCTATTTATCAATGGCTAGATATTATTTTGCCTACAAAATGAGAAGATGGGATTAAATGGAACTCATGGTGGGGCCAAGCTATTAGAAGGGTTGGATGCCTAATGCTAGTAGTTTTTATTAATTAGTAATTGCTAATTATATATCAATTGAAGTATTGGGCGTCGTTGTCGTTCTTCATCTTCATCAACTAAGCCTTGTACCAATTAAATTGGACCATTGTGCATACATACATTTTATATAATATAATATGTAAAATAAATGAGTCCCTGACAGGTTAGGGTATGGTCACACCTGGCCTAAATATTAATCGGACTTTAACATTGAGATGGGTTCCAGTGACTGTGTGGTGTGTGTGAGTGTGTGGTGTAGGGTTGTATGAGAAGAATAAATAAATAAATAAATAAACACTATACCCATTTAGTTGGGAGTCGGATTGCGTCCGTCCTTAATATGAGCGCAAAGCGTCCAAACCGAGCTGTGGAGGGCCTCACCGTAATGTATCTGTTTATCCACTCCACCATGATGTATCTGTTTATCCATTCCATCCATCCATTTTATAAGATCATTTAAGGTATGTCTCTAAAACGGAGGAAGATCCAACTCTCAAGTGGGCCACACCAAATAGTGATTGGAACTTGGTGACATCATCACTATAGTAACGCGCTACTGTAGTGATGATGTCACCATCTTCAGCTCACTATTTGGTGTGGCCCAGTTGAATGTTGGATCTGTGTTATTGTTGGGCCCATATCTTAACATGATCTTACAAAAGGGATGGACGGAGTGGATAAAGAGATAAATCACGGTGGGCCCCTCCACAGCTCGGTTTGGACGCTTTGCGTCCATAATGAGGAAGGACGCAAGCCGCTTCCATTTATAGTTGCACCCAGACCTGGCCATGTTGGGCCGGGTTCGGGTACCATGGGGGCGTACCCGGCCCATTGCCACCCCTAGAATGAAAATCCATCCAATCAGGGCTGAATGTCCGCGTTCTTATGAGCTCTCTTGGGAAGCCTCTATGGCATGGAAACAGTAAAAGCGATGTCACTTATTCCACAATTTTTTATTTTTTATTTTGAAATTTTCTGGTCACCTTGATAATTCCGAAACAGAGGCAATCGACAAAAGGAGTCAAAACCCACAAAGACCTCTCACTCTCTCTCTTCATCATCTCCCAAGTCTTCTCTTGGGAAAACAAACCCTTCTTCCCATTTCTGTATCAATTCAAATCTCCAATTTCTTGATTTCCCAAATTCCTGATTTGGGTCGTTTACATGATCCTTAAGCAGTTTGTGATCTTGGGTCCTTGCAAAAATTCACAAAGGTACTCTCTCTCTCTCTCTCTCTCTCTCTCTCTCTCTCTCTAAACTTTCTTCTTCTATTTGTTTGGTATTTTAGGATCTCCAAAAAGAATTTTTAGAGAACTGGGTTTTCTTTTCAACTTCTGAAAATCTCCCTTGGAAGTGGTGTACTGATTCTAGAGGGAGGATGGGTTCTTCCAATACTAGCAAAAACATGATCCATGATGATGTTAATGGTAGTGTTTTGAGTGATGATGTGTTACTCAAGATCCTTTTCCGATTGAGCATAAAGCATCTCTTCCGATTCAAGTGCGTATCCAAAGCATGGAACAGATTGATTTCTGATGCTTTTTCCCGAACCAAACTGTCTGTGACCATGTCCGGCCTCTTCTATCATGCCTACGTTCATCCTCGAGGTGTGCAGAACAAACATAGATACGCCCGTGTGATGGATGGAAATCATGGTATGGACCCGAGTCTCGGTTTCTTGCCAGATGAGCTTAAGTTGAGAATTGTCGATTGTTGCAATGGGTTGCTTCTCTGCCATTCAAATTCAATGGATTTTGGTGGGCAAGCCAAATACTATGTTTGTAACCCTGCGACGAAGAAATGGGCTGCTCTGCCTGAGCCTCCCTTCAAAGAAGGTTATTTTGATAATGCCACACTCATCTTCAATCCCCGTGTATCCCCTCACTACCAAGTCGTTAAGTTCTTGAACCAGTTTGGTCGAGATCCCACATGTTTGGAGCTTGATGTTTTCTCTTCCAAGACGGGTTCATGGATCGAATCCAACGTGGTTCATGGGCCTCAAATCCCTAACTTGCGTAGGGAAATTCAGACCGTTTTATTGGATGGGGCTCTGTTTGCACTCGCTTACCTTTTTCACATTGTGGAATTTGTTGTCGGGGAAGAAGAGAGTTGCCGACTGATCAAGCTGCCCGTGGCCCCCATGGAGGCAATGCCTGTCGAACGCTTAGGGGCATCCGAAGGTTGTCTCCATTATGCCTATCACAAGGGCTCCCAATTACGGATCTGGATGATGAGAAATGGTGCCAATGATGGTGAATGGGAGCTGAGGCATAGCACAAGTGTTCGTGACCTGCTACTCAATCCCTTGTTTGTAAAGATGGGTTATGACCCCATCATTTGCCCCTCCTACATGCAGAGTTTCCCTTGTCGGTTCGTCCCCTTGGCCTTTCATCCGGACTCCGGGGTTGTTTTTCTTGGAATACAGGGCAAGATCCTTTCCTATTATCTCAACAGCATGAGGTTGGAGGAGGTTTGTGACATAAGCTTTGAAAATGTTTATTTACATTGGTTGTGGGTCTTCCCTTTTAAGCCTTGCCTTGTAGACTTCTTTGATGGTGGCACCAGCAAGAACCAGCAAAGTGCATAGCGGCCATCTGCCTCTTCCTTCAAATGCAGTTTGGATTTTGTTATACTTTTAGGTGAGTCTCTATTATCGAACCCTCAGCCTTCTTTCCTAAATACAATCTGGGTACTGTTGATGTTATATTACCTTTGGAAACTATTACAATGAGAGGGTCCTTGCTTACATCTGATGTGTAAGACAAGCTTTCTTATATTGCATGAAGATATATATACATGTAAATATTTGAATAAAGCTTTTTATGTTCAGATTCTAGAACTTCTTAGTTCCATGAATACATTTGGAGTTCACTTCCATGGATGGCATTTGGAATGCCTCGGATGCCTTTTATCCATAGACTTCATACAACCACTATTTAATGCATATCTAAGAAAGGGTTAAAGCTTGCGGATTCAGAGAGGGAGGTAGAGGAAGGGAGGAAGGCAAGGGCCAGTTATCCGACAGAAATTGATCTGTTGTTTGGATAGTGTTGTGATAACGCCAATGTTTCTTAACATGAGATAATTACATTTTCAGTCTATGAGAATGATTGATATATGTATCTATCAAACTGAGGATGTCATCATACCCTTGAAAGTTCTGGCAAGTAGTGGTAACTCTACCATGCATGAACATTCTAATTCAAGCAGAAATTTTTGGTCAGTTTAATTTAACCAAACTCCAACATGTTATAAGAGCCTTGAGTCATCAACCTAGCATCAATCCTTCTAAAGACTCTAATTGTATCCAATTGAAAAGTCCCTTCTTGTGGGGCCCACCCTAGTAACTATGGTTTGAAGGAAAAGCATGGTCCATATCACATTTACATAGGGAAGGCAATCGACCTCTTGACAGATTTTGTATCCTATGGGCTCCCTGTTTATCAAGAAATGGTAATAGGTGCAAAAGTGGAAATTAAACCACCATTAGAATCAGTATTACATGCGAATAAGCGTAATAGAAAAATAATGTGAGCTACACAACAGTTTTGAGACTGAGAATCTTTATCAGTCAGTTATTCCCACCCATAAATAACAAAGATGATGAAGAGGATAGTCTCGGGACATTGGAAAATAATGGGTGGGAGATTTCCATCATTTGGTGCACCCTATCCGGATGGAAATCATCTTCCAGAGGAAGCTCCCTTCCATGAAAACATGGAAATTCTCTCTTTCTAAAAGCATAAGATACAACTTTCCAAGTGAGATCAGGTCTTGTTGGGTTTATTATATATATATATATATATATATATATATATATATATATATATATATATATATATATATATATATATATATATATATAGCTTTGGATTCTTGTATTTCATTGCTGTTGGCACATGCATTTCCCTTTTTCTTTTCTTTAAATGAGATTTTATCATTTGGGTAATGAAGGGTGAACATAAAAAAGGGTTAGGTTCCCCTTTTCAAATGGTAATGTCAGTGGTTTTCACATTTAGAGCAGCAGGTTTCAGTTTATGATTTAAGGCCATCTCATGCTGTTTACAATAATTGTGTATTAGAGGTTTTGGTAAGAATTAAAAAATAATCTTCATAAACCATAACTTATCTCTAATACATAATTCCTGTTAACTACAATGAGAAGAAATCATTTTCAAGTGGCAACCAAACAGGCCCAAGCTTTTTTCCCTTCTTGGCCTTGTGCATGCCTCTGATCTGTTTGCTGTTTTACTTATTTGATTCTCAAAGGTGAGTATCAAAAGAGCCGAAATTTTCATTGGAGTTTCAATCTTGGTGCCATTTCAATCAAGGCTGTAAATTTCAGGCCTAGACTCCATGTCTTCCATCACTGTTTCTGATTGTGAGAAAATAGTTGTCTGCTATGGCCTAAAGCTCAGATGGGTCTGGCCATGTCAGCTGGGATAGAGCATATTCATCTGTTGTCTGTGGAGCTCCTTTTAGATTCCGATTCTCAGGCATGACTGCTGGTGATGGATTTGTCTGTGGCCTTCTGTTGGATTCTAAGCCAACCTGACTTTTGGGCAATAACAGCTATATCCAAATGGCTGTCCCACATCCCATGGTTCGAGTTTCCATGAAATCGTCATCCAAAAATAAAAACTGAAATTCCATTCTAATCATGAGTTGTCACCCAAACGAAATGTGTATTCTTCCAGGAAAACTATCTTATCGAAAGTGATCTTCCCTCTAGGTATCTAGTTCCATTCATTCAAACAACTGCTAATTAGCTCACCAAGTCCATGAACGAGTAACAGTGAGGCCCCTCCAACGAGGCCATTCGTTCAAAGCTGTGGGATTTCAGTTCTGACAATGTGGGCCTCACTGTTTGGTAGTCCAAACCACTTGCCTTTTGTGGCCCACTGTGGATGGAGAAGATTGAGGGATCCCTGCTCCACGGAGTAGGAGATCCATCAATCAATATCAGGACCTTTTTCAGTTGAATTTGGACCTTTGTTTATGTGGCCTTCAAAGCAATAGTGCCAAATGAAAGTAGTCAGCTGTGTACTTTTTCTTTTTCTTTTCTTAATGAGAAATAGTAATATTATTTGAAAAGGTCAGAGGCTGAAAAATACAAAAATAAAGGAGGAAACAGAAACTATAATACAAGCATATAATCGACTAAAGAGCTGAGATAAGGCACCCAATCCTGAACAAGACCAACTGCTAGATTACACTCTCAGAGAGCTGCTAGACATGTTCTTAAAGCATCTTCAATTCCTTTCCGACCATATTAACCAGATTCTTCTTAGCAAACGGAAGTGCTAGATTTTCATACCTGTCTTCTCGATGCCCCTGCCATGCCATGACAGAAGCATAGAATTGATAGAGGCTGGCAAAACCCATTGGATGCCGATTTTGATGGGAAAAAATTCCCATATTTTCCAACTATAAGAACAGTGAATGAAAAGGCAGTTCACTATTTCTTCATTCCGAAAGCATAGGAGACATATGTTTGGGAGAATCAACTACTGCCTTTTACGCAAGTTATTTAATGTGAGTGCCTTGTTTTTGCCCACTAACCATGCTAAGGCTGCCACTTTAGGAGGAGTTCTGTATTTCCAAATAAAAGCGGTATGGCAAATCAATGTGTCATATGTTGCTGCTGAGATCATGCTGTAGAATGACTTCACCAAGAAGCATCCCGAATTCTCTGTGGTTCATTTCAAAGAGTCCTTTTCGGAAAGTGATGGGCTAGGCTATTTCTGAGTCTTCCACGCTCCTCCTGTATGGAGGGGCCTACACAACCTCCTCCAATAAATGAGAGACATCTTGCCACTTTCACGTTAGCTTCCGTTACGATTCATGCTAGCCTTGTGGAAACTTCCCTCAACCTTTTATCCCTATCCAAAATGTCATCCGGAATCTAATGTCTTCACCATTACCCAAAGAAAAGTGAACACCTGCCCATACCTTGTTTTTCAGTGTGGCCACCATATTCCAAATATATGAAACCCTGTATAAAGATGTGTTTTTTGTCCACCACACACCTTCTTGAACCCCATATTTCTTTTCTACCATTACCCTCCGTGAAGTCCTAAGTTCACGTCTCCCAATAATTGGAGTCTGGCACCCCCGTGCTTTTGCGGCTTGCAAACTTCTTCCTAATTCAAGAGATGGAATTTTCGATTGCTATTCGCCCCTTCCCATAAGTAGTCCCGCCGTATTTTTTCCAGCCTATTCAATACAGATCCTAGGCACTTGAATAGAGACATGAAGTAAACTAGAAGGTTGGAAATTGCCGCATGAATTAACATGAGCCTACCCCCCAAAGATAGGTGGCTTCTCTTCCAACACGATAGTTTCTGCTTGAGCCTCTCTTTCTGTCTTTCTTTCTTTCATAAGCCCTGCAAACTTCTTTCCAGTCTAGTAGATGGAATTTCTTCTTGTCTTCTGTTCCATGCCTAAGGAAGTCACGCCTGATTTTATCAATCCTAGAGAGCACCAAAGCCGGGCACTTGAAGATGTACATAGAGTAAAGTGGGAGGTTGGAGAGGGTAGCTTTGATGAGCGTGATGTGACCTCCGAGAGAGAGATAGTGGCATTTCCATTTAGTGAGCTATGTTTCGAATCTCTCCACCACTTTGTCCCACAGAGATTTGGTTGGTTTGCCAATACAAAGCGGGAGGTTGACAAACATGGAAGGGAGTGTCCCTACCGCACAACCGAATGGGTCAGCATAGATGGCCACTTCTTCCAGATCCTACACACACTGAGGAGTTTACTCTTTGCAATGTTAACTTTCAAGCCAAAAAGTGGTTCAAAGGAGTGAATTATAATAATAAAGTTACCTATCATGTCGGCTTTGGTGTCGCCAAAGAGGAGAGTGCCATTGAAAAATTGAAGATGCGAGATTGGCGGTAACATTCCTTCTATCTTGAAATCAACAAAGAGACATTCATCCTAACCTTTTGATAACATTCTTCCCAAGGCTTCAACCATTGCTATGAAGAGGAGAGGGGATAAGAGGGTCCCCTTAGCGTAAACTCCTAGAACTTTTGAAGAAGCCCCTAGGGGATCCATTGAGAAGAATAGAGAATCATGTTGAACTAATACACTCTCGAATCCAGACTCGCCATTTGTTGCCACATCCAATTCGATCTAGCATGTAGTCGAGGAAGTTCCAATCAACGTGGTCGAAGGCCTTCTCTAGATCCAACTTGCAAATAATACCTTTGGAGCCTCCTTTATGTCTTGAATCAAGGCACTCGTGAGCGATAAGTGCATTGTCGAGGATTTGGCGGCCTGGCACGAACGCATTTTGATTTTGGGAAATAACCTTTCCAATAACATTCTGAAAGCAAGAGGCCAAGACTTTAGCAAGGATTTTATTAGGGCTGCCAATAAGGCTAATGGGCCTGAAATCTTTAAGGGATTCAACACTTGAAGATTTGGGGATGACGGCGATGAATGAAGCTCCAATATCGCTTGGCAGGCATCCTCTATCGAAGAATTCACACAAATAGATCATAACATCTACCTTGACAACATCTCAAAAGACTTGGAAGAAAGCTAATGAAAATCCATCAGGATCGGGGGCTTTGTCGCTTCCCAGTGAGTCAATCGCAAGTTTCACCTCTTCCTCAGTGAACAGGGAGACAAGAGAATCAGCCTCTACTAAAAGAGGATTAAAAAGGAGGTCTTCAAGCAAGTTTCACCTCTTCCTCGGTGAACAGGGAGACGAGAATCAGCCTCTACTAAAAGATGATTAAAAAGGAGGTCTTCAAGCCTTGGGCGAAACCAATTTTCTTTTGAGAGCTGGAGCTTGTAGTACTCGGTCATTTCAGCCTCTAGACAATCTTTATCTTTGATTCAGTTTCCATTTACCATAATGCTAGTGATTTGTTGAAACTTGAGCAGGCACTAGCAATAGAATGAAAGTATATAGTGTTTTTATCTCCTTGATCCAATGATTCCGAGAGCGTCGTCTCCATTTAATTTCGTCTTCCTTCACTCTATCCAAGCAATCTTGAATAAGCTTGATTATGGAGGCTTGATCTATCCCAGACAGCTCCCTTTCTTCAGCAACAACATCGAGAGATTGCAGGTTCTCCATTATGGTCGTTGGCTCAGTTTCCCTACTACACAAGTTTTCTTTTTTCCAGGCTTTAATCTTATTCTTCAAGAGGTGTTTCTGCTAAAGCCTTTCTATAATTTTGTTCCAAATAATCTTAGACGGCTTGCATAGGCATAAAGGCAATTCCAAGTAAGAGGTGGGGAAGGAGCCTACACAACAACCGAATATTTTGGCATAAGATCTGACCTCTTCGGCTGATAGACATACTCCCATCAATTCACTTTTACGTGTATTAACCTTCATCTCTGATACTACTTGAAAGCATACTATTATGTTACGTATATCCACCGTGCAAGATAAAGATGTTTCATCCGCATATTGGAGATATGATACTTGGAATGAAGAGTTATCCACTCTAAAGCCCACTACTAGACCCAGCTCCTCTCCTTTGGCTATTAAAATGCTAAGGGCCTCCATAACCATAACAAAAAAGTACAACGATAGCGGGTCACCTTGCTGCGATCTTTAAGAGGCACTGAAATAGCCATTTGGGGGACCATTCACAAGAACTTTGTTAGTTGTGAGCTTCCTTATTGAAAATTGAAGAAGGTGATGGATAGGATTGTCAAAAGGTGTGATTTTTAAAACGTGAGCCGTCCATGATAGATCCCACCAGATGGACTACCTTGATTCCATGTTACTCTAATAGAGCATGTTCTCTACTTTAGCTATGCAGTGAACCCCTCCACTAGAGGGGTGACCCGGCCTGACCTGAGCTCGCACAGACATGCAGGTTTCTCCTGCTTCAGCCACTTATGTAATAGATAATTCAGGTTAGTTTCGGCCATCTTCAAGTGTTGACTCCATGCACCTAACCATTGGTCACTTTCCCTTAACTGCTCATTTGCTTGTGTAGAAATAGATGATGATTGTGTGGGCTTGGTTTTAAGATATGATGATCTCCGGTGCCTCCTTTCTAATGCACTTCTGTAGTCCACTCTAGCGAATGCACCTAGCATTCATCTATCTAAATCCCTCATCCGCCTCTCATTCTTCCAACATACGGGAGCAATCTTGTCCGCCATGGATGGTGGGCCTTCAAATGGACGGGCAAAATGAAAGCCGCTGAAATAGGAGAAAGTGATAACTAGGGTCATTTTAGTGTTATAGTTGAGGGAGGGAGTACTAACCAATGCATTAAAAGTTTTAGAGCTGTTGGGGAAGCCCCGAAATATCCATTTATCTTAGCCCTTCTAAGCAATCCGACCTAGGCTTCCCCATAAGCTATCCCGTATCTCATAGGACCCACAATGGGACCCATCCCATGGCCATCCTGCATCTCACAAGCCCCACCTCGTGGACCACCCCACTCTAGTGTAGAGATGCACCCATATCAAAAGTCATGCTTCATTAAGTGCATCAAAAGTCATGCTTCATTGCCACTCGAAGCGGATATTGCATCCGGCACCCCAGCACAAATAAGAAATCACCATGTTGCATGATCAGACGTGGACCCCACTTGCTGTTAACGGAGGGCTCTCCCTGAGGTGTCGATCTTCGCATCCATTCGTTTCAATGTTAGCCACTATCACGTTGGATGTATAAAAACACATTGCAAGAACCAAGAAATAACATGTCCAAACACAAACCCATACCGTCCAATCTCTCCCATCTTTCATTTCTCTTTACACCTAGCCAAAGTAAGATTAAGATAATAACTGCAAACACCCAGATCCATAGCTCAACTGGGAGACTGAGTGAAGATAACCTCATTTCAACCCTTGGAAGTCTTTGTATCGATTCACAAAGGGGGTGGTTAAAAAAAAAAAAAGATAATAACTGCAAGTGGGGTCCACTCATACAGTGAATAGAACTGTAGAAGTTGGTGAGGTCGGGAGCACTGGCCCTCTTAAGCTGGTGGGCCTGAGCATCCGCCCACTTAAGCTGATGGGCCTTGCTTTACATGGTCCATTTGCTACAAGACCATTTACACGGTAACTATCTTGTCCGCCATGGATGGTGGGCCTTCAAATGGACGGGCAAAATGAAAGCTGCTGAAATGGGAGAAAGTGATAACTATGGTAATTTTAGTGTTATAGTTAATGCAGGGAGTACTAACCAATGCACCAAAAGCTCTAGAGCTGTTGTGGAAGCACGAGAAATATTCATTTATCTTAGCCCTTCCAGGCAACCCAACCTAGACTTCCCTATAGGCTACCCCGCATCTCATAGGCCTCACAATGGGACCTATCCCATGGCCATCCTACATCTCACAAGCCCCACCTCGTAGGCCACCCCATCCTAGTGTAGAGATGCACCTGTATCAAAAGTCATGCTTCATTAAGTGCATCAAAAGTCATGCTTCATCACCACTCAAGGCGGATATTGCGTCCAGCACCCCAGCACAAATAAGAAATCACCATGTTGCATGATCAGACATGGACCCCACTTGCTGTTAACTGAGGGCTCTCCTTGAGTTGTCGATCTTCGCATCCATTCGCTTCAATGTTAGCCACTATCACGTTGGATGTATAAAAACACATTGCAAGAACCAAGAAATAACATGTCCAAACACATACCCATACCGTCCAATCTCTCCCACCTATTATTTCTCCTTCCACCAAGCCAATGTAAGATTAAGATAATAACTGCAAACACCCAGATCCATAGCTCAACTGGGAGACAAGTGAAGATAACTTTATTTCAACCCTTAAGGTCTTGGTATCGATTCCCAAAGTGGGGTCCACGTGTGACTCACCCCAAGTGGGGGTGGCCTTGTTTTACATGGTACATTTGCTACAAGACCATTTACACGGTAACAATCTTACAACCGCACGTTGTGGAGTGGCAGCGAACCATGATTGGTTGGTCAAAATCCAGTTGAATTGGACTTTTTTTTGTTGTTATTACCATTAGAGGCAGTTTGGCCAGCGGAAGCTGGATTTCCAGTCTATGGAATTCAGAATCTGTTTTTGGACGCCGGTAAAGGAAGAGTGGCTTACCCTTAAGGGCTCATTTGGTTGGCATCTAGAAACTCATTTTCAGCTTAAAATTTGGATTCCAGCATAATCCCATTTCAACTAGTGTATTTGGTGGCAAGTTACAGCCAAACAGAATTCCGTACGGAAATCTAATTTGACTGGAAACGGGAAGGGAAAAGAGGCGGAAGTGAGTGTCACCCGCCTCCATGTATGCTTTGTGCATCTATAATGTATGTGTTTTATATCAACACTGTCCATCCGTTTTGAAAGCTCAATTAAGGGCATTAGACAAAAAATGAGGTAGATCTAAATCTCAAGTGGACCACACCATAGGAAAATAGTGTTGATTGCACATCCACCATAAAAAAACTTCCTAGGGCCCACTATAATGTTTATTTGCCATCCAACCCGGCCATCTGTCTTGCGGGGCTACTATAGGCCAGAGATCAGGTTCTCAAGCAGATCCGAAGCCCAAGTGGGACATGCCACAAGCAACGGTTGTAACAGAATCTGAATTACACAATTTTCAACCAAACAGCAAATTCCAGACGGAACTTGTTTCCAGTCTAGTTTCTACAATTTTGGATTCCAATAGTGAAATCTGAATTTTCTCTAGAATCTGGATTATGCAACCAAACAGGCGGTAAATAAGGAAACTGCAAAAGATAGGATTTCCTCGGAGTTTGTAAGATAGCCTTTTCAGAATAACTGAAAAGTGGGGTTTGTTGAGGATTTCACATCCTATCCTCCAAATTCGAGGGTGCCAACCACAATACTTTAGGCTGAATTTAGATTCCAATTCCAAAAGTTTCAAAATCCATGTAGCCAAAGAACCCCTTAGGCTTGATTTAGATTCCAATTCCAAAAGTTCCAAAATCCAAGTAGCCAAACAACCCCTTATATTCTTTTCTGACCATCTCCGTTTTTTCTTTCTTAAATTAAAAAAAAAAAAAAAAAAGGCCTGAAAAGCCCACTGCTTGAAATCTATTAGCAAAACTAGGTTTTAACTTTTAAACTGTATTTTAAAAAGAATGATATAATTGCTTAAATGTTTAAAACTCTGTATATTTCAGAAAATAGGCCAAAAAACCTCTGATTTTTCTAGAAAAATCGAATTAAATACGTTTTTTTTTTTTCTCTAGAAGAAAGGGGACAATTAGAAAATAGAGATTGGTGTTGGCCACCATTGATAAAATTGAGTAAAATAGAGGTTGGTGGTTGCCATTGGCCATTTTGCTAACAGGCCTAGCCCAAAAATCAAGTGGTCCTTCCAAGCTGGTGGACCACTAAGGTATTAGAGTGAGAGAGAGAAAAATCACTGCCTACCCATATTCAACATGCCAAGTCCGCCTCATCTGATTTAGTGGACTGTCCTTATTTTTGGGTCAGGGAATGTTCTCTGTGGGACCCACCTGAAAAGTGGTCCTCATCTTGTACGCTCTTCCATTTTGGCATGTTGGCCACAAAATTGCCACTTCAATCTCCCCCAATGCCTCGTCTTGGGAAGATCCCCTTGCATGCAGCTTTTGAAAGGTGATGCACGAGGGCATCCGCATAAAGCCCCAATGGTGAAATAAACTCTGCTGGTAGCACTGCATTACTATCCTGCCTGGATGGAAATCAGTCCAGCAGGAGCTCTGTGGGGCTCACCATGATGAAAGGGTTTTATCCACACACATCATCCATTTTTCCAAATCCTTTTAGGGTATGAGTCCAAAAATGAGACAGATCCAAGGCTCAAGTGGACAACACCACAGGAAGCAGTGGTAATAATGACAGGATGAACAGCCCACTGAGATGTTTATTCGCCATCTGAGCTGTTCATAAAGTCATGTAGACCTCGATGAAGGGAGAGCACAAATGTCAGCTTGATCCAAAACTTCTATGGTGCCAAAAAGTTTCTTAATGGTGGGCATTCAATCCCCACTTTGTGGTCCACTTAGCCTTGGATCTACCTCATTTTTAGGGTCATATCCTAAACTCGTTAGAGTTGAGTCAGTTAGTCCATCGAAGGTTTGCCAAGCACTCATGAGACACAAGAATTTCCTCTTAAGAGGGCCCCATAAAACTGGGACAAGGCTATAATGAGGACTATGATGACATGGAGTTGGTAAATTGGTGAAATGGATGTTATTGTCACCAGAAAACAAAGAGATGATGCAGTCCTCATTGATGGGGCGAAGCTATTGGACAGGTTGGATGTTAATTAGTAATTGCTAATTATAAATTAATTAAGCATTGAGCATACATACATTTTATATAATATAATATGTAAAATAAATGAGTCAGGGTGGGTTAGGCTATGGTCACACCTGGCCCAAATATTAATCAGACTTTAACACTAAGATGGGGTTCGAGTGCCTGTGTGGTGTGTGAGTGTGTGTGGTGTAGGGGTGTGTAAGAAGAAGAAAAAAAAAAAAAGAAATAAAACCCAGCCATTTTGGGCCGGGTTAGGTACCCATCAGAGGCACCTGGCCCGGTTAGGTACCCATCAGGGGCACCCGGCCCATTGCCATCCCTAAAATGAAAATCCATCCAAGCTCTTGATAATGTCAAGAAGGTCAGGATGAAAGAGAAAATTTAAATATCCACTTTATTTAAAACTTATTCTGGCCCTGCAAAATGTTTTTAATGATTATTCATCACTCTTTTTGTTGGTATGGTCCACCTGAGATAGGGATATTCTTATAATTTTGGATTGCGTCCTCAAATTAGACTGAAAAATAAATGGACACCATGAATATACAGAAAATACATCAAAGTAGGCCCTACACGGTAGGGATAACACCCACTAAGTTGTTATCAGGGTAAGACCTAATTCGCTCCCTGGTAACAGCTTAGTGGGTGTTACCCCTACCGTGTGCACCACACAGATGGTATTTTGTATATCCACCACGTACATTCGGTTCTCTAGCCCATTTTAGGATGGGTTTCCAAAAATTATGCAAATCCAAATCTCAAGGGGATCATACCACTGGAAACAGTTATGATTGAGTGCCACACTATTAAAAATTTCAAGGAGCCCATCATAATGTTTTTGTAATTATTATTTGCAATCCAGCCTCTTGATAATATCCAGAAGGTCTGGATGAAGGGAAAATTTAAATATCATCTTTATCTAAAACTTTTGTGGTCCGCAAAATGTTTTTAATGATTATTCATTACTCTCTGTTGGTATGGTCCACCTGAGATTTGGATCTTCTTATAATTTTGGATCACATCCTAAAATTAGACCGAAAAATATAAGGACGGCATGAATATACAGAAAATACATCAAGGTAGGCCCCACACGGTAGGGGTAACACCCACTAAGCTGTTACCTGGGTAACACCAAATTCGCTCCCCTCCGTATGGGCTTTCTCTTGAGAAGCCTCTATGGCCTGGAAACAGTAAAAACGATGTCACTTTATTGCACAATTTTTTATTTCGAAATTTTCTGGTTTCCTTGATAATTCCGGAAGCAGAGGCAATCGACAAAAGGAGTCAAAACCCATAAATACCTCTCACTCTATCTCATCATCATTTGCCAATTCTTCTCTTTGGAAACAAGCCCTTCTTTCCATTTCTTTACCAATTCAAATCTCCATTTTCTTGATTTCCCAAATTCTTGATTTGGGTCCTTTACATGATCCTTAAACAGTTTATGATTTTGGGTCCTTGCAAAAATTCACGAAGGTTCTCTCTCTCTCTCTAAACGAATTTTACAGAATTGGGTTTTCTTTTCAACTTTTGAAAAAGCTCTTTTGAAAGTGGTGTACTGATTATAGAGTGAGGATATGTTCTTCTCATACTAGCAATAACATGATCGATGATGATGTTAATGGTAGTGTTTTGAGTGATCATGTGTTACTCAAGATCCTTTTCCGATTGAGCATAAAGCATCTCTTCCGATTCAAGTGTGTATCCAAAGCATGGAACAGATTGATTTCCGACGCTTTTTCCCGAACCAAACTGTCTGTGACCATGTCGGGCCTCTTCTATCATGCCTACATTCACCCTCGAGGTGTGCAGAACAAACATAGATATGCCCGTGTAATGGATGGAAATCATGGTATGGACACGAGTCTTGGTTTCTTGCCGAATGAACTTAAGTTGAGAATTGTCGATCGTTGCAACGGGTTGCTTCTATGCCATTCAAATTCAATGGATTTTGGCGGGCAAGCCAAATACTATGTTTGTAACCCTGCGACAAAGAAATGGGCCACTCTACCCGAGCCTCCCTTCAAAGAAGGTTATTTTGATAATGCCACACTCATCTTTAATCCCCGTGTATCCCCTCACTACAAAGTTGTTAAGTTCTTGAACCAGTTTGATCGAGACCCACATGTTTGGAGCTTGATGTTTTCTCTTCCGAGACGGGTTCATGGGTCGAATCCAATGTGGTTCATGGGCCTCAAATCCCTAACTTGCGTAGGGAAATTCAGACTGTTTTATTGGATGGGGCTCTGTTTGCACTAGCTTACCTTTTTCACATTGTGGAATTTGTCGTCGGGGAAGAAGAGAGTTGCCGACTGATCAAGCTGCCCGTGGCCCCCATGAAGGCAATGCCTGTTGAACGCTTAGGGGCATCCGAAGGTTGTCTCCATTATGCCTATCACGATGGCTCCCAATTACGGATCTGGATGATGAGAAACAGTGCCAGTGCTGGTGAATGGGAGCTGAGGCATAGCACAAGTGTTCGTGAATTGGTACTCAATCCCTTGTTCGTAGAGATGGGTGTAAAGATGAGCTATGACTCCGTCATTTGCCCCTCCTACAAGCGGAGTTTTCCTTGTCGGTTCATCCCCTTGGCCTTTCATCCCGACTCTGGGGTCATTTTTCTTGGAGTACAGGGCAAGATCCTTTCCTATTATCTCAAGAGCAACGTGTTGGAGGAGGTTTGTGATATGAGTTTTGAAAGTGTTTATTTACATTGGTTGTGGGTCTTCCCTTTTAAGCCTTGCCTTGTAGACTTCTTTGATGCTGACACCAGCAAGAACTAGCAAAGCGCATAGCAGCCACCTCCCTCTTCCTTCAAATGCAGTTTGGATTTTGTTATACTTTTAGGTGAGTCTCTATTATCGAATCCTCAGCCTCCTTTCCTAAATACAATCTGGGTATGTTGATGTTTATCTTACTTTGGATGTATTGATCTAGTTGTTTGGATAGTGTTGTGATAACTCCAATGTCTCCTAACATAAGATAATTACATTTTCAGTCTATGAGAATGATTGAACACACACACATACACACAATAGAGAAGATGAGCCTATCAAACTGAGGATGTCATCATGCCCTTGAAAATTTTGGGTAGTGGTAACTCTGCCATGTATGAACATTCTAATTAAGCATACTTTTTTGGTCTGTTTAATTTAACCAAACTCCAACATTTTAGAAGAGCCTTGAGTCATCGACTTAACGTAAATCTTTCTTAAGGCTCTAATTGTATCCAATCGAAAAGGCCTTCTTGTGGAGCCCACTCTAGTAATTATGTAATATCTGTAAATTTTAAATGTTATTTTAAATTAATCATTTTGACCATTGAAGTTCCAATCAGAATTCGATTATACCGTTAAATTAAATCTTAATAAACCAACCAATGGTGATGGGCAACCCTTGTGATTTATCTTAAATTATACATGTTTGGATCACGAAGCTTTCAATATCTTTCTAATATAGTATTTTGATTGTTCATATGAAATATTTCTTTTAGATCAGTTCCCAGAATCGTTAAATCGAATAATGATGATTTAGGGCATTGTGGACCACCGATCAAGGTGAAACAGTTTATGGATACTTAAGATAGTATATTTAAACTTTGTACTAGACCAGATTTTATTGTAGGGTCTTAAATTGACCCATATTAGTTGAGATGTATCAAATCTCAGTGAGATGCGACGTACCGATTTATATATGATTAGTTACTAGGATAGAATGAAAGGGATTCTTGTAATGATTCTGAACGGTCCATCTTTTCGACCGATCATCAGAATGTATCTGAACTTAGGGACTTTAAACTATGTATGAGGACCCACAACCCTATGATCTTGGGATTCTAAATTTTGGTAGTTCTACTGTCCATCATCTATTTATATCTATTGTCCAAATCTGGTTAGAGATTTAGAAAATTAACGGTTCATTAGGTAATCCATGTTGGCCCCAACCTGATGTACGGACTAATTAGAGCAACGATCAGTGGTTGCGATGTAATCATGACCCAAAATAAATGTTTTAGCGTTCTTAGAATTCTCTAGTGATTTGAATGCATGGTAAGTTAAAGTGTTGAGTTTACCATCATTAAAGGCTCTTTGATCGTATTAAGTATAGTGAGTGAACCCTCCTTAATTCCATCAAAACCCTTGTACCCTTATGTCTTTGTAATGTGATCCTATGGAGGATAGGTTCCGACCATAGGATCCAAGCCTAAAAAGTGACCTATGACCAAAGTAACATGTACAATCCATTCTAATGATCAGCGTGTAGTTAACTATGTGTGCATAATCCTTAGCCGTTCGATTTGAAAATCATAACCAGAATTGTTATTGATGTCCTTAGCATGTTAGACGTCCCTGATCATTGGAGAGATCCCCATCATAGTCATGGTGGAAGGAAACCAACCTATGCTACAAAGTTGCATGTATATCTAAGCTTAGATGGTTGTACAACCAATCTCCGGAGAAAACATCTCCCATTCCTCTTTAAGAGAGAGCTTACATCATATCATACCAAAGAAAAGCCCTAACCCTAATCGGCCGTCACACCCATTTCCATTCATCAGTTAGGTCCTAGCAATCATAGCCATTGGTAGAAGAAAAGTTCGTTGATCCTGTCCGTAGAAGTGAAGGCGAAGGTGATCGTGTGGCCGCATTGAGTAGTTGTGCTCGCGAGATCGCAATTGAAGGTAGACGCTCATCGTTCTAATTTTAAAAAAAAGCTAGATTTATCGATGATCCTGTGAGTTGGGATATTAACCCCATTCTCACTTGTGTTTTAGCCAACTTTCTTTTGTAGATTCATGATTAGATAAAATTGTAGATCCTTGATTAGATGTGTATGTAAATCCATGGTTAGATATGTGGATCCAAATGTATAAGAATGTCTCTGATGATATAGACCTCTGTTTGATTAATCTATGTTAATTTGACTATCACATGCTTAACAAAAGAATACATGCTAATCAGGAACCTGTTTGATGGTTTATATTACTTTTGTATAAACCCTACTTTTGTAAGTGTTTGTTCCCTTGTAAGCCATGCATGCATATTAATACCATTAATCATCATGTAAATAGTGCCTAGAGAGTGCATGTGTATGGTGAGGTGTCCTTACAAGATTGAGTTCAGGGAGGGGCATGTGAGATAGTCCTTGCCCAGGTGGTTATCTTTGTAATTATTGTACTTGATTTGTGTACACACCTATCTACAGAGCTAGGGAACCTGGGCCCTTGCCTCTGTACCTATGTGTGGGACACTTGGAGAATTGTGAGAGTGCATATTTGTAGAGCATGGGTGGTCGCATGCAGTATGGTTGAGTTATTGGGATATTTTCTTGTCCATCCAACTTATGGGCTGTGTAGCTATACATATCTGTAGAGAGTGGGTTAGCACATCCTGTATGGTTGAATTACGAGGATGGGAACCCAGGTCTTTGATTTATGGGATAGTGGGTCTACATATAATTGCAGAGAGCAGGTTTAGGAGCATCATGTATGCCGAATTAAGAGTGATGTGGGTCTGAGTCTCTGATTTGTATGTAGATCTTGAGAGATGTTGTTGTGTTTGTAGTATGTGAGTATGAACTTTGATTTATGATGGTTAGTGTGTCTTGGATGTGTACTTGTCATGTGCTAAGTCCTTTGTGTCAGTATCATGGTCTGTTGGAGAATGTATGAGCATTGAGTACTTGAACATCCATACGTTATTCCATTTGAATTTATCTACTTTATTTGTGTTATTATATAATGTTCATTTAATTGTTATACCCTGAACTGTGGTGGAGTTGTATCTTTTCACTGGGCAGAGTTTGCACACACTTCTTAGGAACTGTAGGTGTTGAAGGTGATGACCAAATAATCGAAGAATGACTACTAGTGACAGAAATGACAATGTTGCAGGAAGAGGAAGTTGGTACAATTGGGGAAGAAGAATTCATTTTCTTTTACTTTATTCTAGATATGGTAGTTAGTAGATAGTATTATTCAGTTTGAATTATTATGAGTTGAGCTGGCAGATTTTATTATGTGAACGCTTGCGATTGATTTGATTTATAAATATTTGACGATGATAATAATGTTATTTCTAAACATTGATTATATTTTTGCTATATTATCACACTGAAAATTCGTCCTCGGATTATTTATTTGGGACGTCGGATTTCAAGTCATGACAAATTATGGTTTGGAGGAAGACCGTGGCTCATATCAATTTACATAGGGAATGCAATGAACCTCTTGACAGAGTTTGTGTCCTAGGTGCTCCCTGATTTTCAAGAAATGGTAATAGATGCAAAAGTGGAAATTAAACCACCATTAGAATTAGTATTACATGCCAATAAGCTGTAATAGAAAAATAAGGGGCCGTTTAGATGAAAGTAAATGTAGGTAAATGGGATTTGATGTGTGTTTAGATGGGAGTAAATGCATGTAAATGAAATGAAATTGGAGTAAATGGGCTTGTAAATGAAATACTCTTTTTAAGAGATGATTTGGAAGTAAATGGAGTGAAATGCCTTTTTAGGCTCCCTTGGAGAGTCGCACAAGTAAACAAAGATGCCGCTACGCACATGTCCACAGTACACATGGCACACTAATTAATGATACTCTAAAACAATTCAATTATTGGCTACATTACTAAAATCACACTAATAGAATGATCCGAACTGTCCAAATGTTGGGCATCTAAATGGATGGTTAAAATCATTGGCAAGTTACTTATTTGTGATCCTTATGTTTGTGGCCCACCCGAGGCTCAAATTCCTTCATTTTTAGATAAAGTATATAGTTTAATAGGCTTATTACAATCATTCCATTAAATATAACATGTGCACTAATATGGGTGTTGGAACTAGAAAATGCTCCTGGAGGACATCTTCTGAGATGTGGTGTTTTTGTTGCTCTGGGGTTCCGAATAATAGAAACATTCATAGACAATCACAAACATTCACAAAAGAAATACACAAGAGAAGAGATATCGCAAGACGAATTTTATTCCAGAGATTCTGAGATCTTGTACATTCCAGACCGTGATCTGGCACGAGCCCTTAATTACATCGAATGCTCGATGACCCTTGATTAAAAGGCAAAAGACTAGTCAGCGGGGACTATGGTCTCAGAGTTCATGGTCGCGGAGACTTGTGTTTATGTGGTCGTAGAGACCTATATTTGTATGGTCGCGGAGACCTATATTTGTATGGTCATGGAGACCTGTATTTGTATGGTCACGGAGACCTGTATTTGTTGTGTTTTGTTACGGACTGATCCGTCTTTGTACGAGTCAGATGTTTATATATCATGTTTTGACCGGAGATCCGGGCTGAGACTGTCAGGGTTTATGGCTGAGATGGACGACTCTGGGCCCGCGCCTGTCAATGTAGGAACAGGTGACCTCGGGAAGTCCATTCTACAGTTGTGTGTACCTGCGCAGCTCAACCAGCGGATGCCGTTTGGATGGGTAGGGCATCGACTGTTCTTGAAGTGTCAGTCTTTAACAAATTGTGTGTGATAGTTTAGAACTCTCCTAGCATGGTTTATCGTGTTAACCATAGTCCACTTTGCTTAGTCCGAGCCTGAATCCGGGTCATGTTATGATAGTACATGTAATGATAGTACATCAGTATGGTCTTGGGCGCTGGCTGCCTCTTTTCGAGAAGTTACTTTGTTCATCTCGTCGGATCGGATCGGACTCCGAAGGCTTGCGTTCTGCTTATTAGGTGGCCCGGATGAGTTATTTGACTGCTCCGTTGTGTCCGGAACGCTCGAAATACCTAAAATAGGCCCAAACGGGGCCCGAAAACATCATAAAATGAAGGTTTAAAAATGCTGAAATTAACGTTCCAAGTGCTGATTTTTATGATCCGCTGGCCTGATTTTACTAATGCGCTGGGGCCAGCACGTCAAAAAATGATTGTTAAAAGTGGTCTATTTTCATGATACGCTGGGCTATTTTTCTGATGCGCTGGGGCCAGTGCGTCCAAAAATGACTTCGTTTTGGAATGTTTATTTTCCTGATCCGCTGGGCTATTTTGCGATGCGCTGAGGCCAGTGAGTCCGAAAATAACTTCGTTTTGTAGACAACTGATTTTACTGATGCGCTGGGCGATTTTGTAACGCGCTGGGCGATTTTTGTGATGCGCTGGGGCCAGTGCGTCAAAAAATGATGAGTTTTAAGATGTTGATTTATTTGATCCGCCGAGGGTATTTTCTGATGCGCTGGAGCATTTTAGTGATGCGCTGGGGCCAGTGCGTCGATAAAACAATTTTGGTTTAACGTATTTCGCGATGCGCTACCATACTTATATATTTTTGGTTATTTCCACCAGACCTGCTATGGTCGTAAGTGGGATTTTCGGCGGTCGGTAAAAGGTTTCCGACGGTCGGAAAAGGGATTCCGGCGAGGGATTCCGGCGACCAAAAACTCTCTCCTTCTCTCGATCCGTGCAAATGAGGCGGTGGGAGGGGTATTTATAGCCGAAGTCGGCCAATAGGAGGCCGACACGTGTAGCGCGTCGAGAAAATGGGTTGGCGCGTCTTAAAAATAACTTTGTTGAAATGCTGACTTTTAGGGTGCACTGGCTGTCAGTGCGTCCTGAAATTCCTGAAAGTGCCTGTTTTGTTGGACGCGCTGAGGGTCAGCGCGTCCTGAAATTCCTGAATTATTGGATGCGCCGGGTGAATTTCTGTACGCGTTGGGGTCAGTGCGTCCTGAAATTCACTTGGCAAAAGCTGCTGAATTTTGTGATGCGTTGGGTGAATTTCTAGACGCGCTGGAGGTAGTGCGTCCTGAAATTCACTTCACAAAACTGTCTGAATTTCTTGATGCGCTGACCACGAATTTTTCTTGATGCGCCGACGCACTCGTGTTTTACAAAATTGGGTTTTGCAAAACAGAAGGCTTACGTGGCCCGCTTTGCGATGAAAGTCGATGCACTGGCCCTATCTCCTCATAATTGAGGTAACCCTCCCAAATTTGGAGGGTTCTGATCATGATGACCGGTGCGGTCCACCACTGGCCCAATTTCCCATTGTTTGGCTAAGTCTGATATGTGTTGCGATTTTTTCCGCGATGTCCGATGCACTGGCCCTAAATCTAATCAGGTGATGATTTGGTCACTCATAATCATTGTTTCGAAGACCCTTACTTTTGAAACCCCAACAATAGGTATCAAAGCTGATTTGGGATATTACATTTGTTCCTGTGAATATATTGGAAATTTCCAATGCATTCCAATTCCAATTCCTCCCATCTACTTCCATCCAAGCAAAAAAAAATTATTTCAAATACATTACATTTACTCCCATCCAAACACATTTGAGGAAGCCATTTACTCACAATTCGTTTACCTCTAATTCCATTTCCCATTTACCTCCATTTACAAGCTCCCAAACGATCCCTAAAGTGAGCTACACAGCAGTTTTGAGACTGAGAATCTTTATCAGTCGGTTCTTCTGACCCATAAATAACAAAGATGAAGACGAGAATGGTCTCTATACATCGGAAAATAATGAGCGGGAGATTTCCGTTATTTGGTGCACCCTATCTGGATGGAAATCATCTTCCAGAGGAAGCTTCCTTCCGTGAAAACGTGGAAACTTGCTCTTCCTAAGAGCATAAGATGCAACTTTCCAAGTGAGATCAGGTCTCGATCATAAAATATTATCTCGTTGGTTTTTTTTTTTTTTTCAGCCTTTTGATTCTTGTATTTCATTGCTTTTAGCACATGCTTTTTCCTTTTTCTTTTCTTTAAATGAGATTTTATCATTTGGGTATTGAAGGGTGAACATAAAAAAAGGTCAGGTTTCCTTTTTCAAATGGTAATGTTGGTGGTTTTCACTTTTAGAGCAACAGGTTTCAGTTTATGATCTAAGGCCATCTCATGCTAGCTGTTGACAATAATTGTGTATTAGAGGTTTTGGTAAGAATTAAAAAATAATCTTCATAACCCATAACGTATCTCTAATACATAATTCCTGTTAACTACAATGAGAAGAAATCATTTTCAAGTGGCAAGCCAAACAGGCCTAAGCCTTTTTCCCATCTTGTACTTGTGCATGCCTCCGATCTTATCTTTTTGCTGTTTTACTTTATTTGATTCTCAAAGGTGAGTATCAAAAGAGCCGAAATTTTCATTGAAGTTGCAATTTTGGTGCCATTTTCATTTTCAAGGTTGTAAATTTCAGGCCTAGGCTCCATGTCTTCCATCATTGTTTCTGATTGTGAGAAAATAGTCGTCTTCTATGGCCTAAAGCTCAGATGGGTCTGGCCATGTCAGCTGCGATAGAGTATATTCATCTGTTGTCTGTGGAGCTCCTTTTAGATTCCGATTCTCAGGCCTGACTGCTGGTGATGGATTTGTCTGTGGCCTTCTGGTGGATTCTAAGCCAACGTGACTTTTGGGCAATAACAGCTATATCCAAATGGCTGTCCCACATCCCATAGTTGGAGTTTCCATGAAATCGTCATCCAAAAAAAAAAACTGAAATTCCATTCTAATCATGAGTTGTCACCCAAACGAAATGTGTATTCTTTCAGGAAAACTATCTCATCGAAAGTGATCTTCCCTCTTGGTATCCAGTTCCATTCGTTCAAACGACTGCTAATTAGCTCACCAAGTCCATGAACAAGTAACAGTGAGGCCCCTCCAATGAAGCCAGTTCGTTCAAAGCTGCGGGATTTCAGTTCCGACAATGTGGGCCTCACTGTTTGGCAGTCCAAACCACTGGTCTTTTGTGGCCCAATGTGGATGGAGAATACCGAGGGATCCCCAATCCGTGGAGTAGGAGATCTATCAACCAATATCAGGACCTTTTTCAGTTGAATGTGGACCTTTGTTTATGTGGCCTTCAAAGCAACAGTGCGAAATGAAAGTAGTCAGCTGTGAGCTTCTTCTTTTTCTAAGAAACTGGTAGTATCATTTGAAAAGGCCAGAGGCCGAAAAATACAAAAATAAAGGAAGAAAGCAGAAACTATAATACTAGCATATAAGCGACTGAAGAGCTGAGATAAGGCTTAGGGATCAGGCACCCAATCCTGAACAACACCAACTGCTAGCTTACAGACTTCCAGAGAGCTGCTAGACATGTTCTTAAAGCATCGCGGATTCCTTTCGGACCATATTAACCGGATTTCTGTTAGCAAACATAAGTGGCAGATGTTCGTACCTGTCTTCTCGATGCCCCTGCCATGCCATGACAAAAGAATAGAATCCATGGAGGCTAACAAACCCATTGGATGCCAGTTTTGATGAGAAAAAAATCCCATATTTTCCTAGCATAAGAACTGTGAATGAAAAGGTGGTTCACTGTTTCTTCATTCGTTTCTTCATTCCGAAAGCATAGGAGACATGTTTGGGAGAATCAACTGACTTTTACACAAGTTATCTACTGGTACCTTGTTTTTGCCCACTAACCATGCTAAGGCTGCCACTTTAGGAGTAGTTCTGTATTTCCAAATAAAAGCAGTATGGCAAATTGATGTGTCATATGCTGTTCCTGAGATCATGTTGTGGAATGACTTCACCGAGAAGCATCCTGAATTCTCTGGGGTCCATTTCAAAGTCCCTTTCGGAAAGTGATGGGCAAGTCTTGCTAAGCATACTCGGAAAATTCAACAATTCAGCTATTTCCAAGTCTTCCAGGTTCCTCCTGCGTGGAGAGGCCCACACAACCTCTTCTCCAATAAATGAGAAACATCTTGCCGCTTTGATATTAGCTTCCGGTGCGATTCATGCTAGCATCGGGAAAGCCTCCCTCAACCTTTGATCCCCTATCCAAATGTCATCCAGAATCTAATGTCTTCGCTACTACCCAAAGTAAGGCAAACACCTGCTTATACCTTTTCTTTTCTTTTTTTTGGTTAGTACACACCCTACTGTTAGTACAACCACCCTCACTGTTAGTCACACCACAATGTTAGCCACCCCCCACTTGGGAATCGATACCAAGACCTTAGTGTTGAAACGAGGTTATCTTCACTCAGTCTACCACTTGAGCTATGGATCCGGGTGTCACCTGCTCATACCTTGTTTTTCAGTATAGCCACCGCTTTCCAAATATGTGAAACCCTATATAAAGACGAGTCTTTTTTCCACCACGCACCTTCTTGAACCCCATATTTCTTTTCCACCATTACCCTCCATAAGCTTTCTTTTTCCACCCCAAACCTCCATACCCACTTCTCTAGAAGTCCCAAGTTCATGTCTCCCAATAACTGGAGTCCGGCGTCTTGTCCTTTTGTGGCTTGCAATCTTCTTTCCAATTCAAGAGTTGAAATTTTCAATCGACATTCACCCCTACCAATAAGAAGTCATGCCACTTGAATAGAGACATGAAGTAAACTGGTAGGTTGGACATTGTTGCGTAAATTAACATTAGCCTACCTCCTAAAGATAAGTGGCTTCTCTTCCAACACAATAGTTTCTGCTCAAGCCTTTCTATAATTTTGTTCCAAATCATCTTAGACGGCTTGTGTAGGCATAAAGGCAATTCCAACTAAGAGGTGGGGAAGGAGCCTACACAACAACTGAATATTTTGGCATTAAGATCTGACCTCTTCAATTGATAAACTTACTCCCATCAATTCACTTTTACATATGTTGACCTTCAGCTCCAAAACTAGCTGAAAGCATACTATTATTTTACAAAGATTTAGCACCTTGGATTCATCAACCGTGCAAAATCTAAGTGTGTCATCCGCATATTGGAGATTGGATATTTGGAATAAGGAGTTATCCACTCTAAAGCTCTCTACTAGACCCAGCTCATCTCTTTTGGCTATTAACATAAGGGCCGTCCATAACCATAACAAAAAGGTATGGCAATAGCAGGTCACCTTGCTGCAATCCTAGAGACACTGAAATAACCATTTGGGTAACCATTCACAAGAACCAAGAATTTTGCCAATTTTGTTAGTTGTGAACTTCATTATTGAAAATTGAAGAAGGTGATGGATAGGTTTGTCAAAAAAGGTGTGATTTTTAAAACGTGAGCCGTCCATGATAGATCCCACTACATGGACTGCCTTGATTCCATGTTATTCTAAGAGAGCATGTTCTCTACTTGAGCTATGCAGTGTACCCCTCCACTAGAGCGGTGACCCGACCCGAGCTCAAGCAGACATGCAGGTTTCTCCTGCTTGAGCTGATTATGGAATAGATAGTTCAGGCTAGTTTCGGCCATCCTCAGTGTTGATTCCATGCACCTAAATCAGGGGAATATAATCTTCACGTGTGTGCATAATTTCAACCATTAGTCACTTTCCCTTACCCGTTCATTTGCTTGTATAGAAATAGACGATGACTGTGTGGGCTTGGTTTTAAGATTTGATGATCTTCGGTGCCTCCTTCCTATGCACTTTTTGTAGTCCACTCCAGCGAATGCACCTAGCATTCATCTATCTAAATCCGCAATCCACCCCGCATTCTTCCAACACATGGGAACGAAATTGTCCGCCATGGATGGTGGGCCTTCAAATGGACAGGCAAAAGGAAAGCAGCTGAAATAGGAGAAAGTGATAACTTCGATCATTTTAATGTACCAAAAGCTCTAAAGCTGTTAGAGAAGCATTGGAATATCTATTTATCTTAGCCCTACCAGGCAACCCAACCTAGACTTCTCCATGGGCTACCCCACATCTCACGGGTCTCACATTAGAACCCACCCCATGGCCATCCTGCATCTCATAAGCCCCACCTCTTGGACCACCTGACCCCAGTGTGGAGATGCACCTCCATCAAAAGTCATGCTTCATTGCCACTGGAAGCGGATTGCATCCAGCACCCCAGGACAAATAAGAAATCACCACGTTGCATGATTAGACGTGGACCCCACTTGCAGTTAACAGAGGGTTCTCTCCCGAGGCGTCGATCTGAGGATTCATTCGTTTCAATGTTAGCCACCAACAAGTTGGATGTATCAAAACACATTACAAGAACGAAGAAATAACGTGCCCAAACACATACCCATACCGTCCAATCTCTCCCACCTTTCATTTCTCTTTACACCAAGCCAAAGCAAGATTAAGATAATAACTACAAGTGGGGGGTCCACGTGTGACTCACCCCACGTGGCTCTCCCTTATTTGTGGGGGATGCAATCCCCTTTCTACGTGCATACTCATACAGTGCATAGAACTAAAGTTGGTGAGGCCGGCATCCGCCTACTTAAGCTGATGGGCCTTGCTTTACATGGTCCATGGTCTATAAGACCATTTACACGGTAACAATCTTGGGTTGTCCCCAGATGTAAGGTCCAGATTCACCAACCCTACAACCGCGTTGAATTGGACTTTTTATTGTTGTTATTACCATTAGGGGCAGTTTGGCAAGCGGAACCTGGATTTTCAGTATCTGGAATTCAGAATCTGTTTTAGGACGCCGGTAAAGGAAGAGTGGATTATCCTTAAATAAGGAAACTGCAAAAGATAGGAATTCCTCTTATTTTGTAAGATGGCTTTTTTAGAATAACTGAAAAGTGGGGTTTGTTGAGGATTTCATATCCTATCCTCCAAATTCCAGGGTGCCAACTACAATACTTTGGGCTGGATTTAGATTCCAGTTCCAAAAGTTCCAAAATCCAAGTAGCCAAACAACCCCTTATATTCTTTTCTGACCATCTCCAGTTTTTTCTTTCTTTAAATTAAAAACAAAAAAAAAAAAAAAAAAAAAAACCCCCTTAAAAGCCCACTGTTTTAAACTGTATTTTAAAAAGAATCATATAAGTGATTAAATGTTTAAAACTCTGTATATTTCAGAAAATAGGCCAAAAAACCTCTTCTTCATTTTTTTTTTTTTTTTTTTTTTTTCTAGAAGAAACATGTTTCAGGGAGCAATTAGAAAATAGAGATTGGTGTTGGCCATCATTGATAAAATTGAGTAAAATAGAGATCGGTGGTTGCCATAGGCCATTTTGCTAACAGGCCTAGCCCAAAAATCAAGTGGTCCTTCCAAGCAGGTGGGCCACAAAGGTATTAGAGTGTGAGAGAGAAAAATCACCGCCTACCCATATTCAACATGCGACGTCCGGCTCATCTGATTTAGTGGACTGTCCTTATTTTTGGGTCAGGGAATGTTCTCTGTGGGACCCACCTGACAAGTGGTCCTCATCTTGTACGCTTTTCCATTTTGGCATGTTGGCCACAAATTGCCACTTCAATCTCCCCCAATGCCTCGCCTTGGGAAGATCCCCTTGTCCAATAGGAACCATTGCATGCAGCTCTTGCAAGGTGGTACATGAGGGCATCCGCATAAAGCCCACCTCAATGCAGCAGTCATTGCAAATCCAAGTTTTATTAATTCTCATTAGGTTATTTGGTGAAATAAACTCTGCTGGTGTTACTGCATTGAGGTGGATTGCGTCCTGCCCTGCCTGGATGGAAATCAGTCCAGACAAGAGCTCTGTGGGGCCCACCATGATGAAAGGGTTTTATCCATACCGTTCATCCATTTTTCCAGATGCTTTTAGGGTATGAGTCCAAAAATGAGGCAGATCCAAGGCTCAAGTGAACAACATCACAGGAAGAAGTGGTGATAATGACAGGATGAAAGGGTCCACCGTGATGTTTATTTGCCATCTGAACTGTTCATAAAGTCATGTAGACCTGGATGAAGGGAAAACACAAATGTCAGCTTGATCCAAAACTTCTATGGGGCCAAGAAGTTTTTTAATGGTGGGCATTCAATCCCCACTTTGTGGTCCACTTGAGCCTTGGATCTACCTCACTTTTAGGCTCATAACCTAAACTCTCAGGAGTTGAGTCAGTTAGTCCATCAAAGGTTTGCCAAGCACTCATGAGCCACAAGAATTTCATCTTAAGAGGGACCCAAAAAACTGGGACAGAGAATTGGGTTACAAGAAAAATGCAAACAATAGGATAAGCAGTACAGTAGAAATCCAACTCTAAGATTAGACTATCAGTTGCAAACGCAAAGCTAGTAGTATGCAAGGATGCCTTAAAATCTAAAGGTTTCAAAACTAGATGGACAAAAATGTCTGAAATGCAATTTTAGTAGTAATAAGAGTGGAAACAAGGAATTAGTTAAGATTGATGGCTGAGAAGTACTCCAAAAAAGACCACTTCTGATATCTTGGGTCCAATAATCCATAAGAATGTTGAGAATGAGAAGAATGTTGCTCAGCTAAAGCCAGGTGGATGACATGGAGATGTGCCTCTAAAGTTCATGCAATTGCCACACACTGATCACACCAAAGGTGAAATTTTATAGGGCAGCTATAAGATCAGTAATGCCTAATGAGACAGAATGTTGGTAAATTAAGGAACAATAAATTCATCAGGGTGTAGCTGAAATGAAGATGTTGGGATAAATGAGTGGCAAGACCAGAAAGACAATTAGAAATGAACATATTCAAGCTAACTTAGGAGCGGCTCAAATACATAAATAAATAAATAGAAGTTAGAGACTCTATACTTAGCACCCAGGCGTGAGGCGGTATTCATGAGCGATACCCTCACTTGTTTGATGTATGATGTATGATTCTGACCTAGATGATATATCTTGATATTTGGTCTTTGTGGTAGTGCGCTTGCATTTAGAAATTTTGAGGATGAAATTTTTGTTAGAAGGGTAGGTTGTGAGACTCCAGTCCTTTATAACACAGCCTGATCAAAGACCCGTCTCAATCGACGCCTTCGATGGCCCGTGCGCTGCGCCCTTGTGCACTTAGGATTGGACCCTAGTGATTTGTCCCAAATGACCTTGAAACCTCTATCATGACAACCGCATCGTCGCTGCGGTCGCAACAGCGAAAACAGTGCGTCAATCTTAGACCCAAGCGCGAACATATGCCCCTTTGATCGAAACCCTAAAAACTATGTAGTTTACGTGTGGCCCACCTATGTGAGGCCCACCCAAAGTAGGGCCCACTGCACGATCTCTCAGGCAACCTTTTCCCTATCTTTTGTAATTATTATACATAATTATTACTCTTAACAAAAGGAAATATATCACTAAAAAAAAATCTTCCTTGTGGTGCGTCGAACTCAGGACTCGGCATATTGAGGTTGAGTGCCGAATTTGGGGTACTAGCGGAAGCTGTTCGTACCTAGATTTCGGGCATTATAGAAGGTGCAAAAAAAAAAAAAAAAAAAAACACTAGTTAGGAATGAGTTGGTTCAAGTTAAAGGCTATAAAAAGGCAAGAAAGAGGGCCCAAAAGGACCTGGCTACAGATTAGAAAAGATTTGATGATCAATGCTTTAATGGAGGATTTGGTCCTTGATAGAGTGGACATGGTGAAGCAAGATTCATGCAGACAACCCCAATTTTTGGGATAAGGCCAAGATGATGATGATGCTTATGACGGTGACCTATGAACAAAAGAATAACTTTAGCCGGCAAGTTTTCTTCCTAATGTATCTATATAAAGCTGACATGTTACTTCTTTTCATCTTTATGGTTTAACGAGTCAAGCAAGGGATTGTCAAATGGTTCAAGAGGATAATGCAGAAATCCCACTTCTTCACAGTCACAGCAACATCAGACTATGTAGATGAAACTGTTTTTATCTTTTATCACCAACAGAATGTATTAACCAAGAGAACAGACAATACAACTATCCATTGAGATAATGGATACACATTAAAAACTGCTAGAGACGTCCTAGAATCTCTAGATTTAGGCCAATCTTGATAGTCCCCAGCTCAACCCGATTGCAGTCAGCCACACCAACTTCACTAGAAGACACAAGCTTAATGGTACATTTAGAATCTCTCACCACACCACCAATTTTGGAGATCCTCGGGCTACCCATGGAACAGGCGTCAATGTTCATTTCAACCAACCAATTGGAGTAGCCCACATACCTATCTCTTTTCTGCCTCCTATCTGAAGAACAAGTCTCCAATGCCTCAACAGGTCTGAGGCAGAGACACCTTTGAATTCCTTAGAAACAATACATTAACTAATTAAAAGCTTCGGTATTCTTCTTAATATAAGCAGTGGTAAGCAAGACTCCATCAAAGATTTTTCTGTCACGCTCTTTCCAGATGCTCTGCATAATGAAACCACAAGAAAGAAAGAAACCATCATGGATGTGGTCTAAAAGATCAAATGCCATTCGATCATAGTAGGAACCAAAAAGATCCAGCAAAAGCAAATGAAAGACACAATTCAAGCGAATGCAAGAAAAGTTCAGCTGAAACAAGCAAGGTCAAACATGTGGGCAAGGACACAATATCATCAAAATTGCCAAGTGTGAAAGAACGTGACTTGGACAAGCACAAGTATCTGTGTTAGACACCGGACTCAATAATTACACGATATGTACTAGAAGTTATATTACCGCATTAACATGGATCCTTTTTAGGATAAATGACTACATAAAGGTTTAATCTGCACAAGTATAAAATAGGAATTGTATGCATGTAAAGAGAAATATCTTAAAACAATGTAGCCCTATATGAATAAGGTAAATGATCCAATGCTAGTCTTGCATGGCAAAATCCATGCTCTTAACCTGCTTTCATTCTCTCAAAGCTGAAAGGGATATGGTGTCCCTGATTGAATCAGTGTCCAATCATGAAGCAGACGATGATTGCATCTTGCATAGCAATGCGAGAGAAACAGGTGGTCTTAGCCCTATCTACATGAGGATAAGAAAAATAATAACATAATATTAACCCAAACAGGTAAATGAACATATGACTAATATACGTCCAACATGGCACTTAGGGCTTGTTTGGATTGGGGGTAAACTAGGAGAAGTAAACACTTTACCCTCAAATTGACATTTCCTCTGTTTGGATTACACAAAAATAGAAAGAAACTCATTTGATTTGCTTTAAGCGACGTAAACCTTTTTTTTCTAAGTTAAATGATGGGAATAGAGGTCTCCCACTAATGTGACATTTTGAATGGCAAAATTGGAGGGAAAAGTTGCAACCTCTTCGAAAATTGCAAACCAAGCAAAGACAAATGCAAAGGCAAAGCACTTTCCTTCACAATTTCTCTAGGAAAACAAACATCTGCAAAGGGTTTGCTTCCCCTAGCGCTGATATCAGTTAGCATTCCACTTATGTCATGAGTTTTGATTTCCCTTGCATTCCCCTATTTTAAACCCAATCCAAACAGGCCCTTAACAGGCATCCTTACCCAGGTGCAAGAGTTAGCGAACCCAAAACACGAACCTGATCTTAACATAGGCTGAAAGGCGAAAATAAGTTTTTGTGAAGTAATGGGAAATAAATAAATAAAACAATGATCCAAGTGGTGTAGAGTATGTTACTTTCCCCTAGGAATGATCTAGTTCCACAAACCTTCAAACCAGTTGCAACCCCTGGCTTTGAATCATACTTTGGACTTGTCCTGCTCCAGTATCCTAATTGTTTATACTTACTAACAGTTTGAAATAGAAGATTTCCCACTTCTGCACCTAGATCAGTTGCTGCTTCCCCTCATGCTTTGTGTAACCAAGGACAGACAACCAAATGGGTGCTGAAACTAGGGCTGTCAACGGGTTGAATACGGGCCGGATCAGTGATGATCCGTATCCGATCCGCTTAAGGATATATCCGACCTGAATCCGATTCGGATCACAAGTGTATGATCCGAACCTGACCCGTTTAGATATTTTCGAAATCCGTATCCGATCCGAATATGATCCGACCCAATATCCGAATATGATCCGATATCCGAATATTATGATTTTCAGGCCCGCCCGGCCCATTGAAACCCTATGTAAATTCTGATTTTCAGGCCCGCCCGGCCCATTGAAACCTACTTTTATTATTTTATATACTATATTTAATCGGATCGGGTCCTTAACGGGCCGAATCACGGTCGATCCGAATCCGACCCGAATATTAAACAGATCATCTTTGGGTATCCGTATCCGACTCGATTACCAGATTATTGATCCGAATCCGATTAAATCGGATCGGATACGGATCGGACACGGATCAAGATCCGTGCCGTTGACAGCCCTAGCTGAAACTCAATTTCAACAACAATAATAACAGCAATGATACAATAACAGCTTTTTTGAATCATGCAGGTCTACAAGGAATTGCTGACCAGCTAATGCAGAAGAAAAACCCGAAAGGATTAGCTCCATATTTTTGCGGGATAGTACCAAACCATTAACAACTAGAATTTTAGACGTAATCCATTTGATTAAGTGGACCTCTTGATGAAGGCCCACAACGCACCTAGGCCCACTAAGCCCATCTAGGCCCATTGTATGGCCCAACAAAACATAGGCCCATAGCCCACCATAGGATTTGAGGGCCTAAATCAAGGATTACAATATACTATCTTTTGGAGATGGAGGGCTGACTTGAAGATGTGATTGATATGATTGAAGATATGGGCTGGATATAGAGATATAATTGCTTTCCATCTTTGCTTTTCATTAGGCTTTTGCTATATGAAGAAAAATTAAATTAGTTTGTAATAAATTGTGATTGATTATCTTATTTGAAAAGATTTCAATTAAAGATAGAAAATCCTAGATATTTTCCCCCTCACCACTACATCCTAAATCAGTAAGTTTATAAAAAGATTCACATCCTGAATAAAAAAATAAATAATAATAATAAAAAAAAACATTCTCTTTTCCAACTCTAGTTATTTTCAAGAGAGGGAGAGATAAGCTAACAAGAACACTCAAAAAAAAAAAGAAAAAGTTAAAGAAACGTTAAACCCATAGCTCTAGAGTAACTGAGCTATTGGTCCAACGTGGTGGAGGGGTTCGTTTAAACTCAAAAAAAAAAGAAAAAGTTAAAGAAACGTTAAACCCATAGCTCTAGAGTAACTGAGCTATTGGTCCAACGTGGTGGAGGGGTTCGTTTAAAATTTACATTAGCTAATCTATTCGACGTGCAGGCTTCTCGACATCTTCACACGTTCAAAAAGTCACTCACAGAAAAAAAAAAGTTAAAGAAACGTTAAACCCATGGCTCTAGAGTAACTGAGCTATTGGTCCAACGTGGTGGAGGGCAAGCAAATTTTAAATGTAATCGATTAGATAAGCTGCACGTCCCTAGAGCTGTAGAAGTGTGCAAGTTTTTCAGTGGAATCCACAGCCCAGTACGCAGCTCTGAGATGGTTAGCATCTCTACCTTCTGCAGGGAGGCGAGTGACGCTACAAATCAATGGCAAGCCAACAATGGAATCCTGCCTTCTTCATTGTTTATAAGAACTGAGATGCCCAACCAGCATTCCGTGGGTTAGATATCTTTTTTTCTTCTTTCCTTTGTTTCTTTATTATGTATGAGATAATTAAGTCTCATAAGAGGATGAAAGAATTGGCAAAAACCAGTATGATATTGGTTCATTCAACCATTCACAAAAAATAATAAAAATCATGTTTACAAAAACTGCTCTAATAAAGTTTTACTCAATAACCATTATGTGCAAGAGGTTTACTTGAATACATGCCAACATATTGCAATATGATACATGGGGAGTTTAGCTGTTGAATCTGGATCATCTTCCAAATCCAAACCATTTATGTGACAGGTCTCACTTTGTATGGTGGAAAGGCAACAAATAAAAGATCTCAAAAGTATTTTAACCCTTCTATAATCTGGCTCTTTGGACATATACGGTTACCATAACGTATGTATGATCAATAGGTTGAAATATACAATATGAGAAAGAATTTGGGCATCCGCCACCCAAGGGGAGCCCTATCAAATAAATGTTTGTGTCATTGAAAAAGGCCCAAATACAAGGCTAGAGTCCGGACATATCTTATTGTAATACTTCGGGATGTATTCAAAAGGCAAACCTCCATCCATAAATCCACTGGTAAGCTATTACTACATAGACATTATAAAAAAAAAAAAAAAAACAGCGTTCTTCTCAAACTGTTACGCATCACAACATAAACTGGGGGATGGGTGAGTGGGGGTTTGTGTCTTTTCAAATCAAGCAATTCCTAGCTAAGTCAGTATCACCAACCATCTCAGGAGAAACGACAGTGCCTACAAAATTAAAAGATAATTCTGAGACTACTAAAGAACGCGACAAGACATACAAGCAATGCTTACAATTTCTCAACGCTTATGAGAATCTAAAACAATTTCTGAGAGCTTTTATTTCCGAAGATAACCTCCCAAACTGATGGTGAGAATGGCCCTCTCTTGTCTAAATGCTCTCTAACTGCCTTCTCGTCAATAGCAAATCCCTTCTCTTTCAATCTCCCAATAACATCCTTAGCTTCTTCCACTCCCTTCTCTCTACAAAACCCATCAATCAAACCTACAAACGTCACCACATTTGGAGAATGCCCAGCCTCCAACATCTCAATGCAAAAATCAATCGCATCCTTCAATTTTCCCCCTTTACACAGTCCCTGAATCAAAACCTTGTAGCTGAAGGCGTTTGGAGAAATCCCATTATTCTGCATCTTCCTAAAAATTCTCTTCGCATCATCGAACTTTGACGCCTGACAGAACCCTTCAACTACAGCAGTGTAAATTACAACTTCTGGGATCGTACCCTTTTCCCGCATCAACCCAAAGAGCTTCATGGCTTCTTGGATCAACCCGTCTTTGCAGAGGCCATCAAGCATTGCAACGGCATTCGGGATGAGACCGGTTTCCTTCATTTTCCTAAAAATTTCATCCGCATCATGCGATGATGAATCCGGAGCTGCTGCTTCAGTTTCAGAGATTCCACTTGACCGGTTTTGGTGGGCTTTCTTCAACATCTTGTCACGGTCAATGTCACCATCATGCTCAAATTTCTGGAAGGAAAGATCATCGGATTGATCCCCTCTCTTTTCTCCTTTCATGGGTCTGTTGGGCATTTGGGTCGAAGCATTTTGCTGGATTTTCTCTGTAATGTCATCTGCAACGTCATTGCCAATTTTGAATTTTCGGGTGAAAAGATCATGAGGGCCGTCTCTATTTTCTCCTCTCATGGGTCTTTTGGGTATTTGGGCGGGAAAATCTTGGTGGGTGATTTTCGCCCTTCCCACATCATCGATGCCGCTGCTGCCGGGATCGAATTTTCTGAGGAAAAAATCGTCTAATCGATTGTCTCTTGTCTCTCCTCTCATGGGTCTGTTGGAGGATTGGGTCGAAGTCCTCGGGCGGGTTCCTTTCATATTTTCGTCGCCATCATCACCATCATCGAGATCGAATCTTCGGAGAAGATCTTCAGATGATCGATCGTCTGGTTTTTCACCTCTCAAGGGTCTGTTTGGGATTGTGCTGAAATGGGTGGAGGATAAAAATGGAAGAAAAAGATGATGGTAATGGTAATGGTGGGAAAGAGAGGTTAAGGTGGACAGGTGGTTGTATGGAAGAAGAATAGCAGATTGAGGTGAATGAGAGAGAGTTTTCAAAAGAGAAGAAAAGAGAAGCCTACAACTCTTTGATTGCATGATGACTGAGTTTTATTTTCTTCCTCGTTTCTTCTTCTTCTTCTTCTTCACAAAGGCTGGTTTGGGGGCTTAGGGTTTTGGCAAAAAGACGGAACTAACCTTAGAAAATGGATGCAAACTGCAAATGGGGCCTGCCTTAAAACCATGTCCATTTCCAGCCCTTGATCTACGGACCCAAGTCCATTATCACTTGATCCGCACCGCTCGTCGGGCTGGGCTCCGAAGCAAATTTCAATTACAGGGAGTCAATGCAACGAAAGTTCTGTGGGGTCAACCATGATGTTTGTCTAACATCCTCTCCGTCCATCATTTGCACTGGCTCACATTACGAAGTGAGCCCAAAAATCAGGCCGATGCAGAACTCAAGTGAGCCACACCACAAGTAACAGTGGGGGATAGGGATTGCCATCATTGAACCTTCCTTGGGTCCACCGTGATAGTTATATCTTATCCAACCAGTTCATGAGTCCCACCAGGTTGAAGGGGAAAACTGAATATCAGCATGATCTAAGATTCCAGTGGGCCCTGAGAAGATTTTAGTTGTAGGTGTCCCATCCCCACTTTTCAGTGATGTGGTCCACTTGAGTTTTTGATTGGCCTTACCTTTTGGGCCCATATCCTAAGAAGAGTAGGTACAAATGATAGACAGAGTGGATGTCAGCCACACATCACAGTGGACCTCACAGCGCTTTTGGTTGCACGGGCTCTCTACCACCGCTGTTGTAGGAAACTCGCCTCTGCTGGATATTGGGAGTTTTTCAAATTACTAAAATGCCCTTCTTACAACCACGAATAACGGCAAGGCTCACTGAAACTTCAATGGTGCTATCTCGATCTATTTTATCGCAGAGAAGTATGGCAATCGAGACCATTGATGTAGTGGGCGAGCAGTTGGATGGACGATGGCCCAAAATTAGTGGTGATTGGATGATCTAAGCCGTCGAATAGTGGCATGGTCTTCTATGGCGTGGGCCACCTAATGATTGGATGGGCCTGATTTTCAGAGCATCTCATTATCATGATGGGTGGGCCCAAAAACGGCAATAGTGTTTATGCTGGTGAAAAAATCTGCATGTCTTAGGTAAGGAAAATGCACAAAACAGCAGGGTTGCTTTGGTAAGAACATCTATCTATCACTCACATTGCAATTAAGTTGGTGTAATTAAAAGATCTCTTATAATATTTTAATTAAAGGGGTGGGTATTTAGAAATTAAAAAAAAAATAAAAAATGCGCATGCTTGACAAGGTTTACTTTCTTAAACAGAAAGCAATATGGATGGAACTTCATGAGATCCACCCCGTCCACCAAGTCCACTGCCCCATTCTAACCGTGAAACCTAAAAATCATGATCATCCAAACTCAGGTAGGCTGGTGTTTATGTGCCATCCAATCCATTCATCTGATTTGATTCCAAGACTTAGGTGAGCCACACCATCTAAATTTAGAGGTTTTTTGGCATAAATTTGTAAGGTGGCCCACTTGAGAGTTGAATTACGTTATTTTTCAGATCAAGGTCAAAAAAGGGTGTGGTTTCCCTGAACAGGGTACATTTTATGTATTTTAACCAGACCAACTTTCTCTACACCCAATCCCTCTCTTCCTCTCTCCATAACAGCTTTGGACATTTTGGCACTTGCAATTAGTCTTGACTGCATTGGTTAAGCAAGGGTAAATTCATCGTAACAATGTAGCCCATTGGCAAGGAACAGTAGATTTTTCTGCACAATCAATGGCTTGGATTCAACCCGCTTTCTTCACTTCTTTGAATGCCCTAGCTTGCACCAACTTCTCTATACAAATGTAGCCCAGACAGATGTTGTACATGCAAAATCTAGTGTGTCCATCAGGTCAGGAGCATTATTTGAATTGTACATAAAGATACAAGCAACTAAAACCTCACATGCACCACACCATTGGGAACAATATAAAATTGCTTCCAAAACCACTGAGTTCACATGGACCTGCAAAGGATCCCGTGAATTTTCTGTAAGTTCTGTGTAGATAGTGGAGAAGATTCACGGACCCCACTGTGCGTTTCTGAAGAGAAGTGGGTTCAATGACGGACAGATTGTGGTTTTGGTAACTGGGTATCCTCCTGTTTAGATCAAAAGCATCGAGAATTCATTGAAGCAGAGGATCAATGAAGTTGAAGACCATTCAGAATTCTCTCAGCAATATCTGAAGAAGAGATTGGAATTCATGTAGAGGCTACTGAAACAGAGGAACATATACTTGTAGCTCGAGCGACATATGCGAGTGCAGTCAGAAATTCATTGTCAGGTTTGGCTTGATTGAAGGTCATAGCTGATTATATCAGGTTTGCCTGCATTTTTATTTTATTTTATTTTTCCTTTTTCTGTGATTTTTTGCCATGTAAATTCATGGTCCTAATGCCTTTGAATTAGGTTTTGATGAGGGCTTTGGCTGTATCTTTCCAAAGTAAAGTAGCAGTAATGGATATTTTGCTTTCAGCAGAGCACTTTAATTACACGTGAATGAATGGAAAAAGAAAATTTCTATTTTTTATTTGCCTTGGAACATAATACATGCTTTTGGATGCCACTGAGGTTCTATACCAGAAAATCTTGCAGAGAATGATAATTCTGTATCTTTGTAAAAATAAAGCACCACTACATGAAAGCACCTACGTAAATCCATAACCATATGAAAATAGTAATAAGAACCAAACCACATGATGCAGGAATTTAATGTAAATTAGGTATTGTCACAAGTGCCAAAGAGAATTAAATCCCTCGTCTCCCATAATGTGCTTGTGAAAGAACAGCACGTCCAGCTCTAATAGCAGAAAAGAACAACGAGAAATGATATCCACAATCTGCAAGCCAGTAACATTCTCCTCTACATTCAAAGCCAATTAATACCTGATGTGCCCATTGCCCAAGGTAGGATAAATAATACTCAGCCACAATTTACAAGACGATCTTGAAATGCATGAAGCATCTCTACTGACATTTCCTGTTCTCCAGCCCAACTTACCAAATCTGAAAGAGATTGGTCAGAACTCTCCCTTTTGGAAAATAGAGTCTAAATCAGTTGGAATTCAGAAGAAGAAAAAAAAATCTATAATATTTCATCCTTACAGGCTGAGAATCAGTCGGAGGAACCAACATCATCCTCTGTATCTTTGTACACAATATTGTCAGGGAAAAGTTCCTCTTGGGGATACATTTTGTGAAACAACTGCCAAATTGAGGGCAAGCACCAAAATTCTAGTCAGATTCTAAATCAGACACAACAAACCTAGTTTACTGCAGGTATTTAGATGGGTAAATAGTGAGATATCATACTAGAATTTTCCAATAAACTATGTAAAATGCATTTAATAAGTCCCTGATTTTTTTCAATGATATTAAGAAACCACTTGTTAGAAACAATTTCACAAAAATCCACAATTTTCTTTCCCATTTATTGGCCTCCAAATGACCAGTTGTTATTCTGAAAAAAGCCCGGGGGATGGACTGTCCTACTGAAAACATATAATCAGTGAAACCCAAATATAAAGCTGTTAGAGATCGACTTTGCAATTATTCAAAGAATCAGTGAAAGAATAATTCCTGCTACAGATTTTTAACATAATTTTCCTTCTTCATAGGGAGTCACATGGCATGTAAAGAAGAGCAACTCCATGACAGTACTTCCACGTCTTCAAAACATCTTTTCTGAATATCACATATCATTCCCATCTATGGTAGTAGGCCACAGGGGACATGGGTCACCACATACATGCTATGCATTCCCTGGTGCTGCAGCAACAGCCGAGCACTATAGTGCAACACCACTGGGGCGGATGCCAAACAGTGCCTTCATGCCATGGCACTGTTATATTTCAGCATTTCATGGGTTTGCTATGCCTGTTTGTACAGGTACTAAACAAAATAACACAATGCAGAATTCCTGGTTACCCTGCTTCTCATGGCACAGCATAGAGAGCTACTAAAACCTACAGAAAATGTTAGTGGTTGGGCACTAAAGAAAACTGATCTCTTTTTTTTTTTTTGAAACGATGATGAAATTTCATATAAAACAAGGCCAATGCACTGATCTCTCTCTTTTTTTTGAAACGATGATGAAATTTCATATAAAACAAGGACAACGCCTAAGATACAAGGAAAAGGGCCAAAGGAGGCACTGGAAAAAAAACCAAAAGAACCCATATACAAATGTACAAAACACCGCCCTCAGAAATCCCCGAGTATTACATCTCGTGCTGGAAACTATGCTTCTGCCCACTCTTTCACATTAAGGACTGCCCTTCACAAAACGTCTATCGGTCTGCCATTTCTATTCCTGAAGCAGCGCTCATTTCTTTCCCACCATTAGGCCCATAAACTGCCAAAAGACTTAGCATCCACTGTCTTCTCCCCAAATTCCCCGTCCCCCTGTCATGCCAAGAGAGAAGAAGATTGGATATTGAGTTAGGAAAGACCCATAACACCCCCACTCATCTGAAGAAGATGGCTCCACACCTCCCATGCAAAAGAGCAATGGATCAAATGAAAAGGCGATCCACCAACTCTACATTCTTATAACACATCAAGCAAATATTTGGGAGAATCATCTTCCTCTAGCAAAGATTATCGATTGTTAGCACTTAGTCCTTCTTAGAAGCCAACCGAACGCCACTACCTTCAACAGAGCGCCATAACACTAGATAAGGGCCGTAGGAAATATTTCCTCACTAGCGCCAGTATCAGCCAAGAGACGATAAAGAGACTGAACTGAAAAAGAACCAGACTTGCCTTTCAACCAAACTAAAGAGTCCACCTCGCCTATCTCTGGAATAACCTTCTGAAGCACCTGCAAAAGAGTAACCATTTCTTCGAATTCCTCATCCACCAAATTCCTTCTACAAAGGGGAGCCCATATTACTTCGATACCCCTCACTGAAAAGCAATTGCTCCTTCATCCCCTCGAATCTAGCTAAGCCCGCTGGTAATGGAAACCTTTCACTTAACTTTAGATCTCCCAACCACCTATCCTCCCAAAATCTAATTTTCTCACTATTCCCCAAATTGAAACCTATTCCCACCCACACTATCTTTTATGGATGCCACCGATTTCCATAGATAGGAAGATCGGTACAAAGAAGGCATCCTTTGTCCACCATCCCCCTTCCATTCCCCCCCCCCCCCCCCCCCCCCCCCAATCTCCAAACGCACTTCCCTAACAAAGTTAGATTATCTCCTCTAGCTTCCTAATACCTGCCCCTCCTACCTCCATAGGCTTACATACTTCTCCCATTTCAAAAGATGAAACTTTTGAATTTAATCTAAACCACTCCAAAGAAAATCCTCTCCTCCTCCGATCGAAAGCATTTATAACAAACTTAGGGCACTTGAAAAGAGACATGAAATATACCGGGAGATTAGACATAGATGCTTTAATCATAACCAATCTACCTCCCATAGATAAATTCCTTGAGACTACTTTGACATCTTCCTCTCACATCTTTATACAACTTTGTCCCACATATGCTTCGCCAACCTCCCTGTGCATAATGGTAAGCCAAGATAGGATGTCGGAAAGGATGCTTCCTGGCATTCAAACACCGACGCAAAGACAAGACCTTCTTCCTCAGAGATGCCTATCCCAAGACTCAACTTTTGGAAATGTTCACCTTCAAGCCTAAAACAACCTCAAAACTAACTATGATCGACCGCAAATTTTGCACATAGAAATCATCTGCCCTGCAAAATAAAAGCGTATCGTCCGCATACTGGATATGAGAAATCTGAAAATTTGTGTTGTCGACCCTAAAACCTTCCACCAAACCAATTTGAACTCCTCTATTAATCATTCAGCTAAGAGCCTCCATCACTGTGACGAATAGAAATGGAGATAGTGGATCTTGCCGAAGCCCTCTAGAAGCAGCAAAGAAGCCCTTTGGTGACCCATTTACCAAAACTGAAAACTTAGCCGACCTGACACACTTTTGAATCCAACCTCTCCATCTCGAGCCGCAACCTAACCTAGACAACATGTAGTCTAGGAATGCCCAATCGACATGATCATATGCTTTTTCCATATCCAATTTGCAAGCTAGACCTCGCACCCCACTTTTGTGACAAGAATCAACGCATTCGTTCGCTAGCAAAGAAGAATCAACAATTTGCCTCCCATCCACAAAAGCTCCTTGAGATTCGGATATAACATTCCCCAAAACCTTTCGAAATTTGGATGCCAAAACCTTCGCTAGAATCTTGTAGGGACCACCTAATAGACTAATAGGACGAAAATCTTTTAAGCTTTCAACTCCTTCCTTTTTGGGGGAAGGAAGGAGCCAAAAGCTTTTGGGGAATCAACGCATTCGTTCACTAGCAAAGAAAACTGATCTTTGTCCTCACTTATCCTTTTTCCATAACTTTGTTATATTTTGGGATGCGCAAAACACTAACCGTTACAATAGGAGATAAAATGATGGAGAGCCAAGTGTGATGGCTTTACCATGTCATTTAAAACTACCGACAGCCCCAGTAGGGGGGGGGGGGGGTGGATTTTGAATGAAGTTGAAGGGCGTGAAGAGGAGAAAGAGGGGAAAACCTCAGACTAGGGCTGTCAACAAGTCAGGTCCTATGGTACCCATAACTAGGCTAATCGGGTTTAGTCTTACTGGAGTGGGTGGCAATGGGCTGGGCTTGGGGCAGGCCAAGCTAGGCTAGGCCTAGGCCCGACCCAACACTAAAGATCCAAGGCCCAAGACCAACCCGAGCCTGGCCTAAAAAAATTGGTTGGGCCGAGGCCCAACATGACCCGACCCGACCCAACCTGGCCCAGCTCATAAATCGATGATATCCCTATTTCCCGCTTGAATATTCCTAATCTATCCATTGATCGAGTGGCTGCATATGTACAAAGAAATAGACACGTTGGAGGAATGAAACCAATGGCCTACTTTCAGAATGGATGGGTTGCCTGAGGATTGGAATGGCATATTTGTAGGATATAACACATGTACATACAAAGTTGGGTCCAGCTAGGCCAGGCTAAAATGACTTGTGCCCGAGCCCAACCCAAAAATTGACTGTGCCATGCATGCAAGGCCCAAGCCCGGCCCACGTGCCTTTCTAGTAGATCCAAGCCCATCCCAAAGCTGAATCAGGCTCATTGGGTCGAGCAGGCTAGCCAACTCATTGACACCCATATCTTGCCAAGTCCGGGTCTATTTTTCCTAGTCCAAACCAAGAAGGTTTGGGTACCGTCAAGTCTTTGGATCTAGATTCCAAGTTGGCTTCGGACAAATGAGAGCATTTAAATGGTCGGGCCCACCTGATGGATGGATTACTTAAATCGCATGCACATGCCACTGTTGACACACACATGATGTGCAAATGGGTTCTCATTTCTTTGGTTAGAATAATCAATATAAACTAAAAATACGTAATTTTACTAATAAAATTAATTTGACCCAACTTGGACCCAACCCAGCGTTAACCAGGTCCATCACATGGACCCGACCAGACCCAATTTTAACCAGGTCCAAAAGCTGAGGGCAGAACCAAGACGAATTCCTAACAAATCCAATAAATGAGACCTGGACCCGTTAAAATCAGGTCAGGTCCACCAGATACCCAAGGGTCTGGGTACCCATTGACAGCCTTAAAGAGGACCGTGGTGAGAATGGACACGAAGGCTTGCACTCTTGCCAAGGATAGGGACTTAGACAGGAATCGATGATCATTTTTTGGGGGGAGGTGAGCATCATTCAAGGAATATGAAATCCTAGAAGAGTCCATCCTAGTATCTCAGGCCCAAGATCATGTTACAGAAATGGTTTTGTATGGTAAATAAGCTAATCAAATGATGAGCAGACTTGCAACATACATATCACAAAAAGAAAAGAGACAAAATCATATATAAACTGTGCTGGATGCTTTTGATGGAATATTAGGATCCAGTAAAAACATAAGGTAATGATAGGGAGGTGCTTCACAAGGATTTTTTTTTTTTTTGGTCCCTTATCTTTCAGGGAAAGAAAGAAAGAAATAGTGGTTTTCTATTGGTTTGTCAAGAAATGGTAAAATACCTTCTTGGTTGACTCTAGAAGATCTCTGTAGTCCAGGTTCCCATCTGGCATGGGGCAAGAACTGAAAGTGTCCAACACACACTGCTGCAATCAAAGATTATCAAAACATGTCAAAACAGGCAAGCAAGTTGACATCTCATACTTCTGGATTGGCTCTATCGCCCCTATAATCAAATGTTAAAGAAAATACATTCTGGAAGAGAAGCGGACCTCAGTCAGCTCTTGAACATACATCGCACTCCACAATAAAATGGGACTGGTGTCCACTTCTACTTCATTTCCTGCTTGAGTGCATGTTTTCGAAGTTTTCGGGAACAGGATGTGCGAAAAGAGCATTAATGGCTGCACGGAGAGAATCTTTTCCTTGATCAGCATCGTCGCAGAGAGTTGAAAGGTAAAGAATAAACCTGACAAGGCAGAAAAGCAAATGGCAATATGCTGAAACCTTGGAAGTCCTTACATATGGCATGGAATTTGCAGATGACAGAGTTTTGATTGACCAAATGAGAGGGGGTAAACACAAAGCCAGAATTCTGGAGGGATGCTTTAGAATCTAAAGGTTTTAAAATTAGTCAGACAGAAACAGCGTATTGGGATGCAATTGTAGTTACAATAAGAATGGAAACAAGGAATTAGTTAAGATAGTTGACCAAGGAGTACCCAAAAATGACCATTTTTTATATCTTGGGATGATAATTCATGAGAGTAGGAGATTGAGAAAGATGTTGCTCGTAAAATTAAAGCTGGGTGCATGAAGTGGGTATGTACCTCAGGAGTTTTATGTGATTACCGCATAGCAATCAAACTGAGGGACAAATTTTTATGGGATAGCTATAAGACCAGCTATGCTTTATGGGAAAAAAATTTGGGCAGTTAAGGAATAACATTTTTATAGGATGAGTGTAGTTGAAATGAGGATGCTGAGATGGATGAGTGGCAAGATGAGAAAAGATAGAATTAGAAAGTAAAGCATTTGAGGAAACTTAGGAGTGGCACCAATAGGTAATGAGATGAGGTAGACTTGATGGTTTCGCCATGTGCAATGGAGAGCAAGGACTGCACATCCCATATTAGTACACCCACCACCCCTGTTAGTTACATCACAATGTTAGCCACCCCCAACATGGGAATCGATACCATGACCTCAATGTTGAAACGAGGCTATCTTCACTCAGTACTGCCACTTGAGCTATGGACCTGGGTGTGAGTGGGTTTAAGTTGAAGGCTCTAAATGGGCAAGGGGAAGGCCCAAAAGGACGCAGGTGGAGATAGTAAGAAAAGACATGATGACCTGTGGTTTAGCTGTGGATATGGTCCTCGAAAGAGTGGAATGGAAAAACAGGATTTGCGTAGCCAACCCCAATTAGCTGGGATAAGGCTTTGATGATGATAATGATGTGCATGCACGCACACATACATATAGGGTCCTGTCCAATACAATCAACTCTATTGTAAGCTATGGTAGAAATGACCTCTGTCGGCCCCTACCATGATGTTTGAATGACATCTGTTCAGTCCATCATGTTTGCCGCCTCAAGATTATCCCAGAGACCCAAAAATCAGCCCGATTAGACAGTCAAGTGGGCCACACCAAAGGGAACACTGAATGGCCTGATTTTGGGGTGCGCGCGCGCGTGTGTGCGTGTTGGAGGGGGAGGGATAGCATATGCATAACATGCTGGACCACACAAAACAGTTTGGGAGGTTTTATTCTTTTAGATGATAGTGAACAGTAACTTATGATGCAGGATAAAAAATAAATTAAAAAAAAAAAAAGGAAAGCAATCTTCCTTGAAAGACTAATAAAACTTACAAGCCTGGAGGACAAACTGCGACATTGCTGCCCAACTAGGAGAGCTCGGACTGATGTCAATTGCTCAGTGTACAAAGCTGCAGGAATAGAATTTTGCAGCCAAAATTCACACGCGCATTAGATACTACACTGGTGATTGGATACAGGTTGCCAAAAGAAAATGGCATGGGCAAAGAGGCAGAAATTCAAGTGATATAGGCGGTATGTATTGGACAAATAGAGAGTACAGGCAGGAGTAGCACTTACATCTAGGAGGAAAAACCACCATCAGGTTAGACAAATCTGCCTGTATGGAGCTGCGTGTTATACATACTCCCCTAGCAACTTTTGAACCTGGGCTTGAACCATGTCGAAGCTCTCTCATATTTGAACTTTCAAAATTCTCATGCTGCAAATCTGAGCTACCAGAAGACAGTGGTGAAACTGTAAAAGATGGATCCACAATTAGCTGATGGCCAAATAGATCTTGACCTGATGCCAGTCTAACACCTTTATAATGCCCATGGTCCTGCATTAATGGGCATCAAGTTCGGATATGCATATTAAGTAATCAGGGATCAAACTGTACACAAAAAATAATCATATGAATCAAATTATTTAAAATTAGCAAAGCTTTCCTGAATTTATAGTCAAACTGAAGTTATGGCCCTTGATAGAGTGGAATGGCAGAAAAGGATTCATGTAGACGACCCCAATTGGTTGGTATAAGCCTTAGATGATGATGATGAAAGCTTTCCTGACAAAATGTCCATCTACTTCCAATTCAAAACTGAGATTTTGAGAAAATACTTGAGTGTAAAATGGAGTTGGTGTTCTTGGTTGAAGTTATTGAAAAGAAAAGAAACAGAAACAGAAACTATCATGGCTATCGTTTGGCAGCATGGATTTTTGAAGTTAGGAATTGGATTCTAGGATTTCTCAATCCAAATCATGTTTGGCACTCCCCAAAATCCTGGATTTCATATCCAACTTGGATTGAAAATCCTCAAAAGGGCACCATTTAAAATTCAAGAGAAAAGGTGGGGTGCAAAATCCTGGAACTTTAATCCTCTCCAAATGTCATAACTGCTCTACTCTCATTAAGGCCCAAAATCTAGGGTGGCCAAACATAACTTCTGGATTCCAGAGGATGAAAATCCAAGCTGCCAAACGCAACTGAAAGAATGACAAATAAAGATTTTCTTAATTAGGAATCCAAATCTATGCTGCCAGATGGCCCCAAAGAGTTTCTTCCACCCCAGAAGTTATTACATAGCTACTCTATTTGTTATAGGTGAATGCCCAACGCAAATGCTTCAGGTACAAGGATTAGATTTGAATTTCAGCAACTAGTTTGTGAAGAAAGCCCAACCAACAACAAAAATGTTTCTTTTGGTCCAGCTCCCTCTAAGTGGATATTGGTCATCCAAGGCTCTGGTCATAGGACTCTGCTAGTCACTTACAGAAGGATCCAAGGAAAGAATAATATTAACTATCCTATTTATTATTGTCAAGTAATATCAGGGAAATTATGGTCAATTTATGCTGCATTCTACTGGTTCTCACATTCCAGAATAAAGACATCTATAACTATAGGAAGTCAAAATTCATTGCAATGTGCCAATCAGAATATAAAATAAAATCATTGCAATGTTTTCATTCCCACAATTTGCCACTGAAAATGGCATTGAACAAATCTTCTCTTAATGTGGATGGCAGTCAACAATAAAAACTTTATTTAGATCAACATGAACCTTGAACTAAACCAGGTCATGAAATTCTTTGAACATACAAAATGTTTTAAAATAGGGGAAAGAAGTTCTGGACAACTTTCCAGTATAAATCAAGATGAGGAACAAATGAAGGATATAGTTGGCATACCGTGTCAGTAAGTAATGCTGTCACTGGCATACTTAGGACCTGTTACATAATAATATGCTTTGATTTAGTGCCAGCTACGATCACCAAAACCATTATATAAGAAAAGCAGAAAAAAGGAAACCCAAAAGACGTAATCCCACATACTAGTTAATGCTAATGGGCAACCTTTCCTGAATATAAGAAGGATAAAACACTGGATTCCATAGTTATTTGCAAGTAACCACACTCACTGCATTAGGTTACTGAGGAAACCTACAAAGGCCATCTTAAAATATTTCTGCAAAAAATGAAGAATTAAAAAATTGCCAAAGAACCAACATGAATCAACTCGGGGAAAAGTAAAAGGTAAAAAACAAACAAGTATCTTTTCATAGAGGTAAGGACATGAGTGCCTTGCAAGTTTACAAGTATCAGTTTCAGTGAGCTAACAGCCCCATGGGCAAGCAGACATGGGCAGCATTCGTGTCAAACTGTTGTGAAATATGAATGCGCAGGCTCAATAGAATTCCGAGTTATCCTGAGAAGAATGACAACAAGAGATGGGAAAGTATGATGGATAAGCTGTGAAGGGATGATTGTATCATGGAAGAGCATGAATGGAGAGGTGGCAAAGTAAGACTCCATGATAAACTGAGGGATTGTGCTTGTCACAAAAGTAGAAATCTCTAAAAGATTCATTATCTATCTAAGACAGCCACCAGAACAACATTCCTCATTTTGTTTTTGCCTCTGGGAGTGACCTCCTAATTATTTTTCATGAGCCCATCAGAGCAATGATCAGAAGTGACGTGTGTCAGGAGGCTGCATCATTCAGTAACAAAGCTCAATTGATCCAACACCATTGAGCTGACTCAACCCAGTCAATGCAAAGCAGAGAACAATCCCTGTTTGCCAAGTGGCAAAGTATTAAAAGTATGGTTCTGTCTATTCTTTGAACTTTTAAGGTAGAATTATGATGTATTTACAAGATGACTTTTGGGATTTCTCATCATAGTAAACCATCTGTACCTAATACCTTCCAATTATATTTATCATCTCAGTGATGGCAAATTCCTTTCAAAAAGCATCACAGGGAATGTAGTCTCAAACATCATCAACAAACTGCACTTGATAAAGAGAGATGCATAACAAACAAGTAATCATCTCATTTCATTCTATCCATATTTTCTTCAGCTATATCTTTGTTTAGACCGGTGAAAAATCTCATTTGCCTAATCCAGTTTGAAATCAGTGACAGCGCCACTTTTGTTAGCAGTTATTTCAAAGGAAATTGCAATAAATGCACGCAAAGAACTCCATAACAGTAAATAGGCTACAAAAAAAAAAAAAAAACTACATATACAGAGGTAAAATCTCAAAATACTAAATTAAGACAGTCAATACCAAAACCATCACAGTTCACCAAACTAATCTATGCAGTACTGTAGATTGCATATAACAAATAATTGGTAAACAAAATCTGAGACAATGTGGAAGCAGACATATTAGACAAAAAACATTAAAATCAGAGCCCCATTACAAAGTATTTGATATGTACAGAAGATGAAAAAAAAAAAAAAAAAAAGAGTTAAGTTTAAACCATATAAATGTATAGGAGCTCCCCAAAATAAGTAGCTTAGCTTGTGGTCCAATCACTAAAACTTACATAGAGGGCACCTTTAACAGCAGCACAACGGCAAAATGCCTGTGGCAGTTCTCCTTGGCCATAAATGGGATAAATATATGCCCCTAGTCCATTAGAAAACCTGAGAGGAATATCATACTATCAGTGGAGAACTTCAAGGACTGGAATCTCTACCAAATGTATCAGCAACCAAACCGCAAGTCAGATAACTAGCATAACACAAACTTCACTGTCAAATATAAATGTTGCAGTTTTCTGAGTAGATACTAATAAGAAGCTGCTATTTATCTAATTTCACTGCAGAAAGAAACATCTGGTTGGGAAACAAGAATAAAATTTTATTCCATGGATGTTCATTAGAGCTCAAGAAGTAGGAGCTGTCTTGACAGAGGGCGGATAGTGTAGCATTCAAAGTGCAATGGCATACACAACAAGTTGCCAAAGAACAGCAGGAAGATAAAAATGCAGTACGTCAAGTAGTAAGAACCAAGGTATTCAATAATGGTAAGGGTGGCTGTGATGGCCACTGCTGTTACCATTATGATACAGGTATAACGCCCATTGCAGCCTCTCTTCTTTTCTTCTTAATATATATACATATACATATACATATACAAACATACATATATGTATGTATGTGTATGTAGATGTGTGTGTGTGTGTGTGTGTGTGTGTAGGCCATAACTGCCGTTATGGGCCTGTAATGCATAATGATTCCCACTGTTACCTTCACATAACGACCATAATGGTTTTTAAAAACCTTGTAACAACACACACAAGGTTCAGAGCTTGGTGGGGATTCAGTCGTGAGACTAGCAGCAAACGTGTTTCTTCTACACACACACCAATTATCACAGAATAACATATTGCATTGGATTTCTAATTTTAGCTATAGTTCACGAAGGCAGGTCCCCTGCTGCATGCTGTAGAAACGTACATTGGTATTTTTCTTTTTGAAAAAATAAATGAGGAAGGGGTGCAACACGAGGACTTCCAAGGAGGTAACCCATGCTACTACTCTCCCATGCTTAGCCATTTTGGTAATATGTGATAATGTTTAAGTAGATGGCAGCCAAAGAATAAAGACAAAGATTCTAAACCCACCTGCCAACCGAGGAGTGATGGAGAGCTAAACTTTCTATTCCATCTTTTGTCTTGACTAGCTTCTTGGAAAGCTCCGGGCATTCTTGATCATAATCTGCCATGGCTATTACATATAGAATAATCCTACATGATGACGAGTCCCGCACATTAGCAATCATATGAAGCGCCTGCAAACATTAATAATAAAATTAAACCAATCAAGAAACAAGGGAATTTTTGAAGGAGGACCAAATGGAAAAAGGGAAGTTCGCATACAACATTACTGAAGAAACATTATGAACATGGGGCATACATCATATGAAAGCAATAAGACCACTCACAACCACATCCAATGACAAGCAGTCAAATATATAAGGTAGACAATCACTTGAATCTTAGACAAATCTAGTTCATTGTTCAGCAGAGTCAACAAGTGAAGAACTTGGGGGAACCATCATGCCCTTAACTCCACCTTTGCTGATTATACTTAAATTCTGGTCCACCCACAAGTTAGCCAAAGTAGCTGTTAATATTAAGAAAGTATTTGGATGTGCAGATAAATTGAATTGTGAAAATTCAATTACATCAACAGGAGATGATAAAAACTAAGGGCCTGTTTGGCAGACTCCTAAAAATGAGTCAATCTCATTCTGGTTAATCTTAATTATGTATTAGAGATTTCTTCTTAGAGATCATAATCTCTAATACATTATGATCTTTAATACATAATTATGATTTTCTACAATGAGAGAGTCACATTTTAAGCGTCTGCCAAACATGCCATAAGACATTTCTACATTCATAATGAGGAAGCATTGCTAAAGTTGCAAGTTACATTCTCAAGTCCAACATAAAAGTCATGTCATCATAATTTGGAGCTCAATCCCTTGATGTAGATGCTCAAGAATGAAACCACAATTTGGTCATTTCTCTTCATTGCACTAATAATTGCAACCCAATTCAGCAATTTGGATGAACTATAAACTTGACTTGCAATCATCAATCTAATGAAGAGGGGAGGGGGAACTCTAATGTTCTTCCTAGAATTCATATAAGGGCCTAGGCCAAACTCAGAATGAGGACCGTGCAAATCTCCAGCGCACCAATGCAGATTCTATCCCCTAATAAGATTTGTCAGCTAGGCTAGTGTGCGCTGAGGAGGGTGGGCTCTTTGTTTTCCTTGGTTTTCCCCCATTTTTGTTATCTTTTTGGGCCAGCTGCCCTTTTCTGCTCCCTTTGGGGCTTTGTCACTTCCATTAGCTTGTTTTGCCCTGTACTGCTTTCTGGGCTTTGCCCTCTTTGGCTGGTAATAAAATCTCCGCTTGCCTTCCAAAAAAGAAGAACGAATGAAACATAACTGCAACTTGAGGGCTACTTCCCTATTTTGTATACTAGGAAGCATCATTCCTTTTGTTTTCATTTCCTTTTGACTTAAATTGAATAGTCGCAATTCAATTCACTTGTCCATCCACAGGTAGCCTACAAGGTCTCTGTTTGAAAAATAATTGTAAGGCACGAACTTTACCTACCAAATTTGATCAGACAAGAATTGAGAAGATCGAAACAAGATTCTAAGCAACTATGACAAAAAAAATGCATAGCTTCTGTCAACAAATATAGAGATGTGGGCCATATACAGCCCACCAAAACTTTGTTTTTAGTTGTTTCTTTTTATTATTAGCAGATTTTTTTGGTCTAAGATGTGTAATGTATTTTTGTTTTTGTTATTAAAGGTATTTTTGTCATATTGACTCTTTATTATTAATATAGAGGGGAGTAGGCGGGCATCCTGCATGGGCATCCAACCCTTACCTTTTCTCTCTTCTCCCAACATTCTTCTCTCTCTTTTCTTTTCTTCTCTTCTTCTCTCTTTAATCTATAATTCTACATGGTATTAGTGAATCCTTGTTTCTAATCTAATCCATCCTTCTCCCTTCTATCCCGTAAATCTTTTTCTTCTTTTACTTTCTCTCATCACTCTTATACTAAAAATCTTTTAAGGAACTTAGGGTTTGCCCAATGTGAGTGTTAGTATGTATCAATGGATTCAAGAGAATGCTTAGATTATGATATGAATGGAACTTGCCATTAGTGCGAATGTAATTTTTTTTTTTTTTTATTGCAAAAAAGTGTGGGATGCATTCATCTGACAAAAATATCTTTGAAAGGTCTCAATTATTTGAAGAAATATTTGAGCTTCAACAAGGAGATAAATCGCTGGGTGAATATTATTCAAAAGTTAAATAAATGTGGAAGGAGCTTAATGTTTATCAACCCCTTACTATTGATTTGAAGAAGTAAAGTTAGCAACAAGAGAAGTTCCATGTAGCCCAGTTTTTTTCTGGCTTAAAATTTGAATATAAACTGGTTAGTGCATAAATTTTAAGTGACAAGAATCTGCCATTTCTAAATGAAGTTTATGCTCGCCTCTAACGGTTATTTCTTGGCTCTACAACTGAAGCCAATGACAACTCTGCCTTAGCATCCTTATTAGTCGAGGTGGAGATGGTGGTCTTAATAACAAAGGCAATCAAGGTGGTCGTGAACCTACGAACACCAACTATGGGCTTGGGAATAATTTTGCTAAAAAATGTTGGGATCTTCATGAAAAGCAAACATAGACTAATCAAGCATCTCACATTCAAAGAGAGCAGTAGGTCTCATCCAACTAGTTCTACATTTACAATTCAATAGCTACATATATCTGGAGAGACGGTTACATTTACTCAAGAAGAGTATTCCAAGTTGTTGAAAAATCTACAAAATTAGCGTGTTCCTGTTACTTGTACTGCTTCTTTCGCTCCTACAGTTACATTCTTGACCTCAAATATGGCCTATCTGGATCAAGTTCCCCACTCCATAAGTCATTGACTCTAGAGCATTTGACCATATGACAGGTGAGCAATATGTTCTCTTCCATTAATGCATTGTTAACAGGTTCATCTGTCACTTTGACAGATGGTATCCAATCTAAAGTATGTGGAATGGGTATTATTCATCCAAGTTATTCCTTCTAATTGTCGCATGTCCTCTATGCAAAATGGGTATTGTTCATCCAATTTCTTCCCTCTCATTGTCATTTGTCCTTTATGTCCATAAATTTCCTTTGTCTTTTGTCAACTAACAAGCTTACCAAATCTCTTAAATGGTCTGTGACCCTTTATCATTCACATTGTGTTTTCCAAGATCTAAAGACAAAGAAGTAGATTGATGAAGGACATAAACATGATGGGTTATACTATCTTGACCGTGAGGTTGTAGGTGAAACAGCACAAGAAAACATCTCTCCTTATTAGTGGCACTGCTGTCTCGGTCACCTATTCTTGAAGATTCACAAAGGCATTATTCCATCCTTATCATCTATGTTAGTTCTAGAGTGTGAATTGTGTGAGTTTAGTAAACATCATTGTGTTCCTTTTCCACCAAATGGGGAAAAGCATAATTCAATTCATTTCTCTTTAGTCCATGCAAATCTTTGGAGACTAGTTAAAACTTCTAGTAGATCAGGATATAAATATTTTGTTAAATTTATTAATGATTTTCACGAATGACTTAGATCTATTTAAGGAAAAACACATTTGAATTATTCTCTATTTTTAAGGCATTTCACATGGAAGAATAAAACTAATTTAACTTAAAAGTGTTTGTGTTTCATTTAGATAATGCCAAGGAAAATATGTTCCCAATCTATTAGTTTGTATTTGTATAAATAGGTATATTAGATCAAACCTCGTGTGTGCACACCCCATAACAAAACGGTGTTGCAGAATGGAAAAATCATCATCTACCTGGGGTGACTCGTGTTTTATTAATTTAAATGAACGTTTCCAAAAAAATTTAGAGTGATGCAGTACTCACGGCATGTTTTCTAATAAATCAAATGCCCTCGACTATTTTAATTGGTAACTCCCCTCATGATGCAATACTCACGGCATGTTTACTCTTATATACTCCTTTTTTTTTTTACATCGCAAAGATTTTTTATGTGTATGCTTTGTTGATCAATTAGGCTTAGACCATGATAAATTAGATCCTACAGCCATTAAATGTATTTTCCTTGGGTTCTCCCAAACATGAAAAGGTTATCATTATTACATCATTCTCTTCAAATACAATATGTCCATGCAAATGTTACGTTGTTCGAGTCCATTCCATTTTTTTTCTCAAAAAGCAGTAAATCTCTTGATGTGAAGGTTGTGTCAATATCTCCTCCATTTGTTGACTCCTCTATTCCCACTGTGCCTTCAATGAAAGCCTATTCACAATGAAACCAGATAAATAGTGCAGACAATCATGATGTTTTATGCACCATATCCTCTTCAGAGCTTACTGATCCAGTGACATCTCCAAATAGGTCTAATGTTCCTATTGTCTTGAGAAAAAGTAAGCGTGCTTGTATTGATCACTGTCTCCAAATATGTGTCCTTTCAATGCTTATCCCCCACTTTCCATAAATTTGGCCAATCTTTGTCCTCTCATTATATTCTTAAGTCATACCAAGAAACATTATTACATAAGGGTGGAAGAAGACCATGGAAAAGGAAATAGTTGCTCTTTATTAGAACAATACTTGAGAACTCACCAATCTACCTGCCAGTTAATGTGTCGTTGGTTGTAGGTGGGTGTACACCATTAAGTTTTATCATGATGGTACTATTAAACGTTTGAAGGCTTGCTTGGTTACGATGGGATATACTCAGAACCTTAGTGTTGATTATACATTTATACTGAAACTTCTCTCATGTTCCCAAGCTGAACTCTATTCACATTATCCTCTCTGTAGCCGTTAGTCATGATTGGATCCTTTTCCACCTGGACATAAAAAAAATGCCTTTGTTCATAGTGATCTCATGGAGGAGGTATATATGGAGTAACCACCTGCATTTGTTGCTCATGAGGAGTCAGACAAAGTATGTAAACTGAATAAGGTGATTAATGGGCTACAGCAGTCACCACGTCCACAGTTTGACAAATTTAATAAGGTTGTGTCAAACTATGACTTTGTTCGAAGTCATGCTGATTATTCAGTCTTTATACGGAAAGGCACCTCAAATCTTATTGTGTTATTGATGATATTATTGTTATAGGAAGTGATAATAAGGGGATTGAGGAGCTTAAGAACTATCTTCAAATGTATTTTCTCACAAAACATCTTAATCATCTTTGGTACTTTCTTAGTATAAAATTAGTCAAATCTAAGAGAAGGAATTAATCTATCTCAACAGAAATATGTTCTACATCTACTCATGGAAACGGTCCTCTTGGTACTAAGTCAGTTGATACACCAATGGATTTGAATCACAAACTGGTTGGTAGTCAAGGAGATATATTTGAAGACCCGGGAAAGTATAGAAGATTGGTTCAAAAACTCATCCATTTAACTATCACTCAACCAAACATATCTTATATTGTGAGTGTGGTGAGTCAACTTATGATTTATGAGCTCTCCGAGGGTACCTCACATAAATGGAGTTGTTCAAATTTTGCAGTATCTTAATCTTAAAGGAGCAACAGGACAGGGAAATCTGTTCAAACAACTTCAGATCATAGTGTACTCTGATGCAGATTGGGCAAGTTCTTTAACAAATCGGCGATTACCACTCGATACTATACGTTTGTAGGTAAAAATCTAGTCACATGAAAAAGTAATAAGCATAGTGTTGTGGCACAATCAATCATTGAAGCCTAATATAGAGCAATCGCTCATACTACTTGTTAGTGTCGACCAAGGAACTATTGCATAAAATAGGGTTTGCATTGAATGTACCTATGCATTTGTTTTGTGATAAGCAGGCAGCATCCCACATTACAAACAATCCGGTGTGATTCATGAGAGAACTAAACATATTTAAGTTAATTATCACTACATACGTGAGAAGGTCTCCAGTGGAAAAATCTCCGTACCATATGTCCAATCTTAGAATTAACTTGCTGATGTGTTCATCAAGGCCCTCACTCACAGTTAGTCTACACGCATATACTCCATGCTTAGCATTGACAACATCTATGCTCTAGCTCGAGAAAGAGTGTTAATGGACATAGAGATGTAAGTTGTACCACTGTACGGCCCACTTAGACTTTGTTTTTGGTTATTTCTTCTTGTTGTTAGTAGCTTATTTTGGTTTGAGACATGTAAGGTATTTTTGCTTTTGTTATTAAGGGTACTTTTGTCATATTAATTTTTATTATTACTTTTTATTATAAAGGAGATGAGGTGGGCGTCCAGCCCTTACTCACCTTTTATCTCCTCCCAACTTTCATCTCTCTCTCTCTCTCTCTCTCTCTCTCTCTCTCTCTCTCTCTTCTTCTCTCTTTATTCTACCGCTTCAATGCATGATCTCTGAGTTGTATTAGATTATTTAATCAAACATGCCCCAACATAAAAGCTAGCAACCTTTCTTTTCTTTTCTTTTCCTTTTGTTTCCTTTTTTAAAAGGCCGAAAATATGTAATATCTCATTTTTGAAGAATTAAGACACTTAATGGAGTTCTAATATTCACACATTTAACATTTAGATTACAATTTCAACACAAATCACCTTAAGCTCTAGTATTTGAAACAGAAATCAAATGAAAATCCAAACCTACAAATCCTTGTCAATTATGGCATCTGAATCAACAATGACCATCGAAATCTCCAAAAAGGGGGGGGAATCAAAGTGTGCAAGAAAGCTCATTGTGATGCAGCCCACGACCAACCGCAAGCTCCAACATGTGCTGATTTTGTACTATGTATTTATAAATTGGGGGCCTAAATACCAACATTTGTAATTTACAATTGCTGGAAAATATGGCGGCTGATTTAAAGATGCGATTGAAGATGTGAGAGGGGTGCAATCGAGGATATGGGGCTGATTTAGAGATTTAATTAAGATTATTTTTTTATAGTTGCTTCCTATTATTAGGCTTTTACTATCTTAGGTAAATCAGATTGATTGAAGTCAACTATGGTTATTTGAAATCAATCTCTTAGTGGGGGAATTCTCATTAGAGATTCACTAAAGAGTTTATTGGGGGGTGGCGGGGTGGGTTAGGAAGTAGGCATTCTAATATTTTTAAGTGTGAGTTTTTCTTTAGTATCATAAGAGAAGAAATTTGATATCAATAAAGGGTCGTTTGGATAGCCTGTAAATGGTTTACTAGTAAATCATCACTATTTCTATTTGGATGCCCTCATTTGCTAGTAAATCATTTACTACTAGTAAATGATTTACTAGCAAATGACCCTCTTTTCATTTACTACTAAAAAGCTGAGATTTCATTAATTAGCAAATGAAATAGTAGCAAATGGCTCTTTTTTCTAATTTTCCGCTATAAAGCAGAAATGCAGGTGCCTGTTCCAGAGCACCAACGGCTCTCTCTCCCTCTCCCTCTCTACAATCTCTCGCTTTCTCTCTCTCTCTCTCCGTCCCTCCCTCCCTCCTTCCCTACCTCCGGTGATCTTCCAACCTTCGAAGACTCATCTGGCAACGGCCCCAGCATTTGAATTCATGGGCCCACTTCTATGGCTCACATACTACTTGGTTTTACGTGAGGATTAACTCTAAGCTTTAGTGACATGGGCTTAACCCAATGATCCACTTTTTAGTCTACTCTTATATGCAATTTGAATCTTATTTGCTGAATGGCTTCTCTAAACTATCTCAGGTGTGAATATACAATTACAGGTTGTAAACCATTTACAGGCTATCCAAACACTGTAAATTACAACTTACAGCCAAACAGACAGGTTGTAAATCATTTACTAGCACTTAAGTGATTTACTAGCAAACCATTTACGTAATACTCGTCCATTTCTTTGCGATTTGGGTGTCGAGATCTCATGGAGTTGATAACTGGGTTACACCACATTATCAAAGATTTTCTCAGCATATATACTGAAGCTCTCCAATACAGAGAATGAAATCTTACTAACAGAAAGAGAAAGGCAATGCGATCTGTACGCTTTTATCTTTGGCGGCAACCGTTGCTTCCCCATGAACTCGATGAACGGGCTCTCCATATCCTCGTCCGAAATCCGTTCCCCTTCCGATCCGAAATGCTCCCTAGCGAGCTTGAAGAACCTCATGAGCTGGCTCTTCTCAGTCAGTCCAAGGCTGCGGTCCTTGAAGACGGCCTCGCGAGAGTGCGGCACGGGCAACAGCTTCCCGTCCAAATACACAAAGCTCGTGCTGACGCTCCTGAATTCCAGGTAATTGCAGGCCCCCGATCTAAGCAAGAGATCCACGATCGGATCGGAGGAGAGGAGGAGCCTTGGGCCAGAGAGGTCGAGTGAGAATCTTCCAGAAGGTAGTTGGAGAGAGTGAGAGGAGATGTCGACGTGGGAGTAGAGAGAGCGGGGGATGAGGTCTGCGAAGTGGGAATGTTCGGAGGGAATATTCTGTTGGGAAAGGAGGAAAGAGGAAAAGGCGGAGAGGGGAAGAGAGGCGAAGTGGGAGGCGTAGAAGGGGTTAGGGTCGAGGTGGAGGACGGATTTTCCGGCTGAGGCGGCGGCCGCCGCGAGTACGGATTCCGGCAAACCGGTGCCGACGACGATGAGGTCGTACGAAGACGGGTCGATGACAATGGAGGAGCTCTCGTCGGCCATGGAGAGAGAGAGGAGAGTGAGTCGACTCGTTCGTTCGATCCCGTCACTCGGGCGGGTAGGCGGGAGTAGAACTGCGAGTATCTCTTCGACCTTATCATTTTTCTACGAATTCGTTTTTCTTCCGTCGCGATTGGATAATCAAGCGTGTATCACCGCCACTAGGGCCCACATGCTGTGTACTACGACGTTTGGAGCCGTCCATGTTGTTTTAATCTATGATATACAGTCCACAGTTATCAATTTACGCTACAAGGATGGTTGTGACGGACGCGGATCACTTACTGACACCGCCAGTTGCATCGTAGCTATTGTACGGTGCTCTACGGCCCCCACAATGATGTATGTGTTTTATCCACGCTGACCATCCAATCCATTTTGGATCACTATTTTAGGGGATGAGCCCAAAAATGAGAGGCAGATCCAATCCCAGGTGGACCACACCACGGGAAAATAGTGAAAACAGTGGTAATTGAGTGACCACCATTAAAAACTTCCATAGGGCCCACTATAATGTTTATTTGCAATCCAACCACTTGATTAAGTCACAAAGACATGATGTCGGGAAAACACAAATATCAGCTTGATCTGAAGCTTTTGCAGCCCCAAAGAGCGTTTAATAATAGACATTCAATCCCCTACGCTTTTAATAATAGACATTCAATCACCACTGCTTTTTGAGTGGTGTCAACTTGAGATTTTGATCTGCCTTAATTTTGGGCTCATGTCCCTAAGATGAGATGGCCAAATGAATGAACGACGTGGATAAACACATGTATCATGATCGGCCCACAAAGCATTGTCTAGTAGTAAGTAGCCAGTGACCCAACACCAGCTAGCTAGCGTCAATGCTTCGTGGGCCTCATGATGTATGTATTATAGTCATTGCCCATCCATTACCTGAGCTCATTTTAAAGCATGAGCTTATTGAGGCAGATACAAAGCCCATAGACCACACCACGTTACCTTTAAAACTTCAGGGGGCGTAGAAGTTTGATACGAGTGTTTTCCCTTCATCTAACATTATGTGACTTTATAAATAAGTAGGATCAATATTTATGATGAGTTTTAAGATTTTTTTACTAATAAGCATTCAATCCCCACTATTTCTGTAGTGCGGTCTACTCCAGTTTTGGATCAGCTTCATTTTTTAGATCATTATCTAAATTAGCTGAAAAAATAGATAGACAACATGAATCAAACACAAACATCATGATGGAATTCATAGAGCTTTGACTCCAGCTAGCTAGTTGGTGTCAGCCACATTACGTCTGGTTGCAACCACAGTTACTGTAGGTAAAATTTAGAACAATGAAAAGAACAGGTTGCGTTCACCTATAAGGATTAAAGTGCGTTGAAGACTAGGGATGGTTAAAATAACGGTGCCACTCAGCATCTTACCCTTAAGAGTTTGGATGGACTAAAAAGTTAACTGGTGCTGTCAACGTTGGGCGTGAGATGGGCTTAGCCTCAATTTCAGAGTTTAACTGCTGGGCCTAATTAAATTGATTTTGTCTGGTCCAAGGCTCATTTACAACTTTAAAAATAAATCTCCACCTGTTTGGATGGTTGAAAAAATAAAAGGAAATAAGAAAACTATGATACTTGGGCAGAGTGATAGAGGATGTGGTAGGCACTTGGAAATTTCATTATGGGCATGCGACCAATTCAATTTGATTTGGCAACACAAGAATCTCTAAGGTTTTAGCACTTATCACTGAAGAAGCTTAGGCACAATTCTGAATTCAGGTTGATTTTTTCCTTTCATCTGCGTCTATTCCAACTGGAAGACACCTAGGCGTTTCAACAGTAGGCCTTAGGTTCGAGGGCTAAGGAGACACACTAACCCCCCTAGTGGGTGGGTGCATGGCATGACCAACTGCGTGGGTGCATTGAATAACTAAAAAACAAATAATAAAAAGAAAACTTATGAATGGGTTGCACCGAGTTGAATCGAGCTGGGAGCCGAATCGAGTTGGGCCTAGCTCAACTCAGCTTGACCAACAAACAACCCTAGCTCGATTTCGGTTCAGCTAAGCTATCAAGTTGAAATAGCATATTCGGCTTGGTTTGGTCAAGCTTTTTAGCTAAGTTCGAGCTTGAAAAAACCAAATTTTGAATAGGCCCAATCCAAAAACCTAGCAAAAAATAGTTCAAAATTTGGGCTTGAAGGCAACCTAGGCTCAATGACACCTTGACTACTGATTTAAGAGACAATCGCCTCCCTTATTCCTTTACTATCTTTTAATATGGGAACTAAACAGCCTCCATTTTTAACAAGCTGAGTCAAGTCAAATTCAAACTGAGCTTTGAGTTAAGCCAAATTGAATCAGGGTCAACTTGAGCTCGGCTAAAAAATCTTCGAACCGAAGAAAAAGTGGCTAGACTCAATTTGAACCTAGTGTCCGAACCGAGCTGGTTCGAACTAGGCGAGCAAGCCAACCAAGCTAGCTTGACTTGTGTACAGCTCTAATCGCAGGCCCAGGAAAGTTTAGATGGTGTGCATTTTCACCTCTTGCAGTCCAACAAACTTTCGAATCTTATTTGTGTTTGGGCTCATGTTCTAAAATAAGCCTGGGAAAAAGACACTTTGAGAATAGGTCTCACAAAGCTTGGGTTTGAGAGGGGATTCCTGTAACCCCAGGAGAAAGGTGCCCCGTGGTCCAAGACACTTGAGCTGGGAAGCAGGGGGGGCTTCATACGAAGACACCTGGCAAAAAGATCAGGTGGGCCATATGTGCATGCTAATAAGATCATTGGCCATCCATTGATTTTAACAGTTCCCCTCCTGATCTGATTTTCAAGTTGGCCCGGGGCTATTTTTTGCAAGACTTGGATTTGCTCCACAAGTGACTTGCTGGCAACAAAACCCATGGAGCATGCAATGGATGTACGTGATCATTCCTCTTTTGTTTAAAAATCTGTAATTCAGGCATCTGATCCGATCTGCAATCGATGCCAATTTTTGTACCTTGGTCCATCAAAGATGGGCTAATCAGATGATTATTTTCCAATATCAAACCATCATAGACATGTACGGTAGAGATTGGGAGGGACCCGAATGGGTTGTCCTCGGTAAAAAGAAAAATCGAAATGGCATTTTGGTAGTTTGGTATAATCCAAGGGTGTATCTATAGTTCAACAACTTGTTTTGGTAGGTGTGCTTTCTCTGAGTCCAGTCAAACGAGTCAAACCAAACAATCAACCCCACTCGCCGTTCCTCACTTCCCACCACCAATCCACCATACAGTCCGCACTCCAGAGCCGCCGCCGTAAGGGCGCGTGAACCGCACGTGCGCGCTCTTTAGAAATGTGTTCTTTTGCCTCTGTCGCTACTGAGGATCCACCATATGGCCGCTGAGGCCCAAATGCGAGTGGTCTGATGATCGGAACCGTCCATTTTTGAGATCTATGAAACGAACATTGAAGGTTAAAATTTTGCATGGCTTTCATTCAACTTTAAAATTCAAAGGTTAAGATCATTTCTAAAGCGTGATTAAGGGATATGGCTTATTTAGGATGGTAAAAGAATATGGAGTATTCAGATTATAGAACCATATCAAGATGTGGGACCCATCGCCTTCATTAGGAATTTCATTTTTCGTGGAGGAATTACATGATATACGTGGACCGCACAGGTTTTCAGTTCTGAGATGTGTAATCTAGGCCATGGGTCCGTTGCTTGTTTACACTCCATTCTAGGTTAGGTTCATAGACAAGTGGTCTACGTTACTGAATGATAGGCCCCACCTGTCTTGACTTAAGTCATGTAAAACTTGCAAAAATGTGGACAACCATATAACTGTATTTGTTCACGTCTTACCTAACTTATCCAGTTGAGCTGTATCATTTCTATTCTACCACTCCATTCTATCAATGGCTTGAAACATGATTTTATAAGTCAATTGTACAAAGTGAAATTCCTAACAGCAGCTTTCCATCCAATAAAATTAGATGCCATGCAGGCGTAAAGATGGGTAGTACCCAATTGCATCCTACTAATTAACACTTATACTATACATAGCCCATTTATTTGCCTAATGTACCATGTTTCAAAGTATAATAATGGCCATCCTCAACTCATAATGCTCTAAAATTGATGGATGGGACCTTCTAATGTCAGAATTTTTCAACGCATGCTTCTTCTGTGGGGGGGCCCAAAAGAGTTGTGGCCTGGATTACTATTTATAGCCTTACTAGGTCAATGTGTTGTTGCCGATCGGTCATTCGATGATCCGACCATCCATGTCGTGGAATCTATGCCATGCAGACTACGGTGCTATTTGGTAAACTGAAAAATTAAGCCTGAAAATTAATTTAAGTACTGAAAACTTAAAGTGCTGAATTTAAGTACTTATAAAAATTGAAAAATCTGTTTGTTAATTTATCTGAAAACTACCATTGAAAAATTATCACAGCCATAATAGTTTTGGATCAAGCTAATATTTGTGTTTTCCCTTAATCCATGTCTTCATGTTCTTATGACCAGGGTTGATGGTAAATAAACATCATGATGGGGCCTAGTAAGGTTTCAATAGTGGGCATCATTGTCCCCATTGCTTTCAGTGGTATGGTCTATCTAAGGTGTGGACCTATCTCATTTTTGGGCTCATGCCTTAAAATCATCTCTCCAAATGGATAAACTATGTAGATATAATTCATACATTATGTTGGGGCTTTTAGAATTTGGTGACTTCAAGTACTTGCATGGAATGGTTTCATAGATGAGAAAGTAAATAAAGAAAGGTTATTTTGTCATTTTTAAATGTTAATAGAGATACTTTTGTCAATTTTTATCTAAAAATTTCAAGAGAAACCACTTACCGCATTCAACTATAAGTTTTAAGTCAAGTTGGCATGACTTAAAATAATTCACTTAATTTAAGTAATTTTTCCAATTAAGCACTTAAATTTTTTTTATTACCAAACAGTTTGAATTACTAAAATCACTGAAATATCATTTTTCAGTGATAAGTCGTGGAATTAAGTTTTACCAAACGCACCCTACATTAAGCAACTTAAGCTGAATGGATGATTGTGATCAACACTAGATAAATTTAGGACAATGGAAAAAAAATTTGAACCCTTGAATTCAACTCTAAAAATCAAAGGTTAGGATCTTCAATGAAGCGTGATTACTAGCAAGTAGCTTACTTATGGTAGGAATGGGAACATGGACGGTTCAAACATTGGACCACCACAGCATGTGGGTCCAGTGGGCAGCTACATAGGCAAAACGAACTCAATACATACCATAATTGGTCACAACCGTAATAAGCCAGGAAAACAATGGCATCCATATATCCGGGTCAACCAAGTCAACATCTTACCGACTTATACAGTGTTTTCAGCCAGTGCAAGTGGGGCCATCTTTAAATAATCCAAACCGTTGATATAATGTAGTCATGTAGGGAAATGCTAACCCTTCAATTGGTCACTGAAAATAGACGACTAACAAAGAAATGCAGCTACAGATCATACCCAACCAACGGTAGGATCTTTCTTCCAATAACGGGGAGCTTTGATACATGAACCCCCCACTTTGCTAAAAAGCTCGATTGGACCGTAGAAAATCCCGTCCGATCATTTTAAATGATACAACATATCATCACCAAGGACATATTCAAATTTCAAATCTACCCACCGTTTATTTCAGGTTTGAATATTCAGCAATTACCAACCACATCACATCATGACCGTGTATATATATATATTTATTCATCAAGAACATCTCTTCAAGAAGCGAATTCCATCCGAGGAAAATCTCAGTTTCTGTCTCTTTCTTCAGCCATGGATAATGCTCCTCTAGTAAGGTGGCCAGAAGATAAAGAGGAAGAAGAAGATGAGACTCTCGCACTTTCTCGACCGAAGGCATTGGTTGCCAAAGTATGTCATGAATCAAAGAAGCTATGGTACCTCGCCGGCCCTTCGATTCTCATTGCCGTCTTTCAGTTCTCTCTTTTCGCTGTTACACAGACATTTTCAGGCCAACTCGGAGCCACCCAACTCGCCGGCGTTGCAATGGGGAACCTGGTCATCTCCGGGATTGGATATGGATTTCTGGTGATTGAATCTAGTCCCTCCATTTTTATTTTTATTTTGAATTTGAATGCTTGAACAGTTGTTTGGCCGAACGATTACCATTGGAAGGTGAGAGGCCCACCAAATGCTCCTTGATCATGGTGGTGGGCCCCACTAACTGAACACCAACTACAATGTTTTTGTTTTTTTTTTCAGATGGGTATGGGAAGTGCATTGGAGACTCTATGTGGGCAAGCTTTCGGCGCCGGGCAAATTCACATGCTCGGCATCTACTTGCAACGATCATGGATCATACTCACAGTGACGGCCACGCTGATAAGCCCCGTCTTCGTCTTCGCGGCCCGATTCTGAAGCTCTTGGGCCAGACCGCCCACGTCTCAGAAGTAGCTGGGAAGTTCTCTATATGGATAATCCCCCAGCTTTTCGCCTATGGCTTCAACTTCCCCATACAGAAGTTCCTCCAGTCGCAAAGCAAGGTCATGGCCATGGCGTGGATGTCGGGCGCCTGCCTGGCGGTCCACATCCTGCTGAGCTGGCTATGCATACTGAAGCTGGGGTGGGGATTGGTCGGGGCGGCGATCACGTTGAATTTCTCTTGGTGGCTTCTGGTGTTTGTGCAAGCTTGCATACATCTTGCTTGGGTCATGCCCTGGAGCTTGGACTGGCTTCTCATGTCTGGCTTTTAAGGATTTGGGTGGCTTTATAAAGCTCTCCATGGCCTCAGCTATCATGTTATGGTTAGTTCCCTCATGCATCCCATTCTCTTCCTTTGCTTTCTTCATAGGTAAGGGTGGAAATGGGCAAGGTAGCCATCCTATCTGTTCATAAGGTGAGTCCCACTAGACATGAAGGGGAGACACATTCTTATGCTGGCCCCAAAAGGTTTCTTCAATTATAGGCGTTCCCATCCTTATTTTTTCCGGTGGTGTGGTCATTTGAGTTGTCAGCATGCTTGATTTTTGGGCGCATGTCCCAACATGAGCGGCTGCTAGGGATGGACAGAGCAGATCTCACACAGAAATCATGGTGGACCTGACCGTTGGCTGCTCCAATGGGGTGGGCCCATTTGTGGGAGCCATGCAATCGAGAGTCTCATCATTCAGCACTTGCACATTAATTTCTCCAGCCAGTGGTGTCACTTTCTGTTGGGTTATTTTCAGTAAATTCCAGTGCCTGATTGTTTTTATCTCCTCCTATTTTATTGGATTTGCAGCTTGGAGTACTGGTTTGTGATGATATTAATCGTTTTAGTGGGCCATCTGAAAACAAAAGCTGAAATAGACGTGGACGCCACAGCTATTTGGTGAGAGATTTTTTTATTTTTTATTTTTCCCAAGTGAAATTATTTATATGTGTAATTTACAAGAGAAGTTCTATTTTCTTTCTTTCTTTTGGTGCAGTTTGAATTTGGACGGCTGGATCATCCAAGTCCCAATAGGATTTATGGCGGCCATTAGGTAAGTTGCAGAAATATCATTATTTTAATCAGAGATTGAACGCTATTTGGGTTGTCAATGGGCCTCAGCTCGGATTTTGAATTGTTTGGGTCGGGCCTTCTAGGCTGGCCTATTCAAAATTTGAATATGATTGGCCCGGGACTGGTCCATTGGCCATCCTAATTAGAGGTGGTCTGGTGGGCAACAATCCAGGGCCAGGCTGAGTTAGTCCTAGTTTGGGTTTGGCTTGTTTTGTGCCTCTCTAGCTTGTGGATCGCCCGGTTTGAATTTTGGGCCAGGATCAGTTTGGTCAAAAATTTCAAACTCAGCCAAGTTCGAACAAGTGATGGCTCTTTTTTTTTATTTTGTCTAAATGAAAAAAATTAGAAAAAGTTAGAAATAACAAAAATAAAAACAAAAGTATCTTCTTAAATTATCTTTATCATCCTCCAAAGGACTGCAACTTCAAAATAAACACGCAAGAGCCTTTTCCAAACTTGAATCAGGTATATAACTACATCATGTATATGTATTATCCATGCCGTCCATCCAGTTTTACATGTCATTTTAGGACGTGATCCCAAAATTAAATCATATCCAGAGCTCACGTGTATTACACCACAAGAAACAGTGTGCATATAATCTATGAGCAGTGTGCATACAATCTATGAGCCGAATCAAACCGAGCTGAATCAAGCCGAGCTGAGCCCGTACCACTCTAGTTTGAATTTGGTTTGTTTTTCTTAAATGAGTTTGACTTGGAGGCTTGGTATGGTTTGAATTTCTATTCGAACCAATCTAAGATGAGCTTTTTCAAACCAATCTGAGCAGAGCATTCGAGCTGGCTTGGTTTATGTCCAACTCTAGTCCTAATCACTCTACTCCTTTTATACATAGTGAATTCAGGCCTTTTTTTTTTTTTTTTTTTCCGAAAGAAAGCTTTTCCACAGGTAAAAGTGATATGATTTCCTTATATTTTCCTTGCATGGAGCTTGGCATGTTTTTGACAGTGCTGTTTTTCTTTCCTTCCATGGCTGTGGTTGTAGTGTGAGGGTGTCAAATGAACTAGGAGCAGGACGCCCCAAAGCTGCTAAATTTTCAGTGGGGGTTGCAGTTGCTACGTCGTTAACGGTCGGGATCTTTTTCATGATTATAATCTTAATAACGCGGACGAGCTTTCCGGCCATCTTCACCAACGATCCCCAAGTCATGGCTGAAGTTTCTAGGATATCTAGCTTTTTAGCGCTAACGATCGTCCTCAACAGCATACAACCAGTGTTATCAGGTTAGTCCATGGCCAAAATAGTAAGGAATTTCACAATCATTCTAAAAAAATAAATGAATGTTACTAATCTAATTGGATGGCCTATTCATTGTGGCCCATCCATGGTAAACCCCACTTGATGAGTGGTTCTGATCATTGAGAGTAAGCCATATCTATGGTGGGCCATTCAGGAGTAGATGCATTTGGAATAAATATCTGGATTTCACAGGTGTGGCAGTTGGAGCTGGTTGGCAAGCAATTGTGTCTTACGTAAACATTGGATGCTACTTTCTCGTGGGACTGACTGCTGCAGCTTTGATGGGTTACAAATTCGACCTTGGGGTGAAGGTAAGTTGCAAGTTGTATGGTTGGGATTCCCAGCTCGCCCACCGATGGACAGATAGGATTTATCAACACACAATCGTCCATCTACTAATTGGAAGTTGGGAATACACAATCTTTACTAATATTTCAAATTTCTTATAATTTTTTTTTGCGAAATTAGGGAATTTGGGGAGGAATGCTACTCGGGTTCGTAGCGCAGATGATAATCCTTTCAGTGATCACCTTCCGAACGGATTGGAACAAAGAGGCAAGTAGGGATTCACTTGGATTTCTCCTTTTCTTTTCATCTAGAATCTTTAGATTTACAAACATCCTTTTGCAGGCATCACGGGCAAAAGACAGGGTCTCAACTTGGGAAAAATCTGCAAGAGTCACTACAAATGATATGATTATTTAAGGATAGGCAGTGATTAATGTCAAAGCCAGGCGTTTTCTTGAGATTCTTTTGAAGAAGAGAGACATGTGTTTTAGCAAACATACCTATGCAAGTTGTAATGCATCATTAGCTTTATATGATCAGATGGAATGGCGCCGAAATTTTGAAATCTGAAGAAATCTTTTTTTTTTTTTTTAATTTGTAGTGGTTAAGATGTATTTGATTCACATATCCAATTACCTAGAAAATAAAATTTCATTATTGAGATCGAATTCAATTGCAATTATGGATCTGTTTTAAGTCAGAATTCCTTCCCTAGCATTCTTGTTGAGCATTCACACTCCAAATTGTAATTAAGTTACTTTTAATTTGGATCTGAAAAGATCATGTGGTTGCAAGTTGAGGGCTACTCTGCATTATGAATTATAAAGTAACTGCAGGGCTATGAATTATAAAGTAACTGCTGCATTATGAATTGAAAAGTAACTGCATTATGAATTGAAAAGTAACTGCAGGGCTACTCTGTATTATGAATTGAAAAGTAACTGCCATGAGTGTCTCACATGCAACTAGCTGCATGTGGGGTAATCTTGGTGTGCCTATGGCCATCTAACTCAAGGTTTAGAGGGGCAATGGGGTGGATTTGGACCTGCATGGCCCACAGCCATGTGGTCCAAGCCCAGATTGAACCAGGAACAGAAGGCCAAGCCCAAGAAAAGAAGGAACGAAAAAGTTGCCACGGGCTGACTCGACCGGTGTATAAATTGATAAAACCCCGATTACTACCTTGACATCTGTCAACAAAATAGCCCATGCATGCCTAAAGACATGGACACTTAGGGCCCATTTGGATAGTAAGTTGCTTAAGATAAGTTACTTATGCTACAAGTAGCTTATCTTAGTTTCTACTTATTAAGAAAATAAGTATGTTTGGTAAATAACATACTTATCAGCTTTTTCTCTCTTTCATCTCTCCAGAAAAGTTAAAAAGCTAAAAAAAAATTAGCTGAACTGATTATATACTTTTAAGTAAAAAAGTTACTTATTACTAATCATAAACCAAACTTATATGAAATAAGTTACTTATCGACTGCTGTAAGGAGAAAAAGCAACTTATTTGGTGGTATCCAAACAGGTCGTTAAAGTAAATGAGCCATCAAGATCATTTTCATGTGTTTTTTTAAACACTAATTTTGGCTTGTAAATTAAGGGTCAAATACACTTGCAAAGAGAATAACTAAAGTAGATTGTAATCACTATATTTTCGCATTATGAACTGCCATTTTTATAGTGATTTCAAGATGAAACAAATGATTTAATATTCGTCATTGCAATTAAATGTAAGTGATGTCACCACACAATTATAAGAATAAATAACCACTACTTATTTATAGTCATTTACCATTATAATTGGAAAACCTAACATGCCCCCAATAAAAAAATAAATCAACAGCCTGCATTCAAGATGCATGGGTTACATATATAATCATGGATTAGAATGGCATGTTTGTAGGATATAATAGAGTACATAAAGTCATACTGAGCCAGGTCGGGGGCTAAAATGACATGAGCCTAAGTCTAGCCCACAGGCAAACTAAGTAGGTCTAACCCCAGTACAACAGGTCTGCTAGCCATTACCAACCTTATTTTAAAGTATCATCCCATGATTGATAGGCCACCTGAAACAGTTCCACATAGGAGTAATACAGGGAGATACAAGGCCTCCTGGTGCTCAAAAATATGATACACAGTTTGCTGATTTAAAAGCTCGATCTAACCCGGCTAGAATGTTGTTGTACCATGAAAATGGGGCACCCAAAATGAGAATGATATAATCACAGGAGGTGCCACACCCATAGGTAACATGGACAACCACCTAATAATCTCCCAATTCGTTTGGTGACCCATCTGATTTTTGGAGCAGCTGCATTTTTTTGTTGTACCTTTCTTGTGTGGTGTGGCACCCCAGGTGGTTGGATCGGCCTCACTTTTGTGGCTTACCATTTTCTATGGTGTGGCAGACCTGAATCGACTTCGTTGTTGGGACGTCCCCCACTTTTTGCGGTAGCATAACCTTGTTGGATGGGTTGGATGGTATTGATGGTAGGTCAGCTCGATCTAGCTATCCAATTTTAGATTAGATGGGCAAGAAGCACTCTAGTGGTCCCCACATGTCCCATTCATGGAGGGACTCGCATTTAGACAGCATGCATTGATACATATATACATCCGCATGCTATCTACAAACCATTGTAGTATGTAACTATACCTTATCATACAATCTCCATTAGGCTTGTTGGCATGCAATATAGTACTGCATACATAGAATCATGTGGATATGGTTATTTTATGATGATTACCCCTTTGATTACAATGAATACATGGTATTTGTGTTACTAACATTAGTACATATAGTGTAATTTGGTGTTCGAATAACATAGATTGGCATGATAAAAAGAATGTAAATTTTTTAATTTACTTTTTAAAAAATAAATAAAAGTTATATAAGTTCTATTATACTCAGCCGATCATAACCAGATCAAATGGTTCAAAAGACACCATATAGTAATTGTACCTCACGTGATGTCGATGAAGTTCAAAATGAAGAGTTAAAGACGTATATATGTGAGAATATTAAATATTAGAGTTTCATTAAAAGTAACTTTATGTAAAGCAAGAGTCCCATCAAAGCAACTCTCTTCGCAAGGAGTAATTACTAGTCCTGTCAAAAGCAACCTTTGCAAATGAAAGAGTCTTAATGCAAGACTCCATATAACCTTTCTGCACACAACTAAAATAGCAAGAGGTGTACATGATCTCTTCTACACATGGCAGTACGCGATATGCTATGCTAATGTGGAGAATCAAGGAGATTTATACGGCCGGTTATCTAAATATCTCATAATATGGAAACTTATGCATTATCATAGCCCTTTCAAGCCTATAAAAGGAGCATTCAATGTAGATCTTCAGGCCTTCGCCACCCAACCAATCAATCTCTACAATGCAATGCTACTTATTCTAGTTTTAGCTTAGATATTCCACTTTTATCTAGCAACGCTACAGCAAGTCTAAAATCTTTAATTTAGCTTAGATTTGCTATTGTCTAATGCCATCGCTACAAGCAAACCCTTAGGAGTAGGTTAAATATCTACAACCTCTATCATCGGATCCCACTGATCATCAAGTCCGTAGCATATCACACTAGTCATGTCTTGCAAATTGCGCACCTTAATTGTTCTATCCACATAGACAGTTGTAAGTAAATTTATTTTTATTTTTTCTCTACTTAGTTTTATTTTATTTCATTGATTGTATTTTCCTTAAATGCAAATCAATAAAATCGGTGATCGTTCTTTTTTTAATCTTAATCCTCCATCATCGCATTATTGAGAAACCTAAAATCGCAATCATTGTTAAAAAAAAAGTCCTTAGCATAAGGTGAAAAGATCCTATTGAATGACTAACCCTTCCCCTTTCTAAATTACATGATTGCTGCAACAGTGGTGGTTGAACAATCAAATCAACCATTACAAGTTTAATCTTAATCCAGCTAGTTCAATGCTTGAGGTTGTAAGCATTTAATTAATTAGAGTCGAGTATGACTCTAGCATGCCCAACATTATTCTTAATCACACATGTTTGACGGAATATGGGCCTTTCGTTACAGGTATGGCCTCATGTTTGATTGAACAACAACAAGTTCTTGTGTGGGCTTGGACCAAATAACCATGGATTTCGTTTAGATGTGATGGGTGGCAGAGCATTTGGGAAGATGCAATATTAGATTATGACTCTCTATACATGTTGTAGATAAGTTGCCACAAACTAGCCTAAAATTGGCAACTTACTCGGGACTTTAGCCCAAAGAAGTTGGTTCTTTACAAGTCCTTTGTGTAATAGGCTTAATTTACTGGTTATCATCTACAAGTAATCCAAATTAAATTGTATAAACTAGCACCTGGGTCCATCTTTCAACTTGTTCCAGAACTTTGGTGGGCCATGAAAGAAGGAAACAATTTCTTCCCTTGATTTGCATCTTGCTTTTTACTACGGCCCACCAGAATTCTAAATCAGGTTAGAAAGATGGGTCTTAGGGATTTTTTAGGGTGCTGCATCACATGGACAACTCAGATTTTGAGCTCACATCATGTGCAATGAGCCATAAAAAAGTGCTCACTAGTTTTTCGTGAGAGAAGTGCCCAGGTGAGCATTCCTCTCTCTCTCTCTCTCTCTCTCTCTATATATATATATATATATATATATATATGGAAGGGCTATGTAGTAACGTGGCTATGGGAGGAAGTGGATGGCGTGGTACACCATAGATGTGGATGTCTAACCAAAGGCTTTTGCAGGAAGTTCCTGCACTATTGGAACCTAGGTGGGGCCCATTGTGATGTTTGTGAGAAATCAACATCGTTCATCCATTTTAGAACATGTGACAAAAAAATAAGCCAGATCTAAGGCTAAGTGAGCCACAAGAGAGGAAAACTGGGAAAGTTTGAATGCCTACCATTGAAACCTTTCTGGGCTCCACCTTGATGTTTATATGTCATTCAAACCGTTTATAAGGTTGTTCTCGCTGGGATGAACTGAAAAAATGAAAAACTTACCCTGATATAAAAAAAAAAAAAAAGGCTATACAAATGTTTCAACGGTGGTTGTTCAATCCCCACGGTTTCCTCCCATCTTGTATCTGGCTCATTTTTAGTCTCATGCACTAAAATGATAACGTAAAATGGATAAACAGTTTTGATATAACACATACATCACGGTGGGTCTACATAATTTGGTGACCTTCACATTGGTGGTGGCACAAAGTCCAATCTGCGCTTTCACCACTGTCAAGCGTCTGCGCCATCCGAGGCGCGGTTTGGGTGGATCCAAGGCCCTGGATACTTAACCGTGGGGCCACTGTAATGTATGTGCCTTACATCCACACTGTACATCCATTTTGACAGCTCATTTTAGGCATGATCTCAAAAATGAAGCATATCCAAATCGTACGCGGACCACACCACAGGAAATAGTCATTATTAAATCCTCACCATTAAAAACGTCTTGGGGCCATCGGAATGTTTATTTTCCATCCAACCTGTTGATAAGGTGACTAAGACCTGGATGAAGAGACCACACAAATATCAGCTTGATCCAAAACTTTTGTTCCCACAAGAAGCTTTTAATAGTTTATTACTATTGTTTCGTATACTATGGTCCACCTGACATTGGATTTTGAAACATGCCATAAAATGAGTTTTCAAAATGGCTGGACGGCATGGATATAAGGAATATACATCAAAGTGGGCCCCACAGTAAGAGATTCTACCCACCTGGGTGGATCCCCAGATCCACCGAAATCCCTGCGTCCCTTGTTTTTGCACCTCGCTACAAACTTCCTGGGGCCCACCCTGATGTTTATCAGTGCTAACCCGTTGATGTTTATCAGTGCAACGGTATAACAGTAAAAAAACAAAGGTTGGAAGCACAAATCCGTCATTTAGACAAGTTATCAGCGTAATTCCGTCGTTCACCATAAACCGAGGTAAATTAGGTGGCTTTTTTCTCTGTATCTATAAAAACTTTAAGCATTTTGCTTTAAATATTTTGAAAGCATGCATGTATCTAAAATAACCTAAAAGTGAGCACTAATACAGTAAAAAAAAAAGGGCTCAGATTAGATACTACCCCACCAAGACGCACGAGGAGACGGATGCCTACGTAGCACGTCATCATTGGCCGACGCAGCGGGTCCCGCACTTTGAGTCTGACACAGAGTTGTCAGACCCGTCACATGCCACTAATACCGAGGTATGGAGCCCGCTGCACTGGCTAATGACGACGCGCTACGTAGCCGTTCGTCTCCTCATATGTCCCGGTGGGTAGTACCTGATCCAAGCCCAAAAAAAAAAAAACCCTTTTAAATATAATTAGATTTGCTTATACGGTTTATTATGTTAGCTCAAATTAAGATGTCTGCTTAAAATTTTACGATAGAAAGACGTTTGATAGGTTGCAAAGTTGAAAACAATAAAGATTGATTGGCCATCATTCATCCCTTCCCATTATGGATCTCCTGCATGCATGTAGACCTGAGCGTAGCCCTGTCTGTCCATTTCTCTCACCTTTTTTCTCTGCTTCGTCTCTCTCTTCCTCTGTGCATGTCCACGTGACTCTCATACTCTGCATAATGTTACCAAAGGAATAGTACCGTAATGTTACCAAAGGAATAGTACTTTAGTGTGTTGAACCCAAAATAGCCTTACATTCATGGTTCTTTCTCTTGCTGACATATCTATGATGGGTACAGGAGTTGTTTGTAACCACCCTCCCTTGACTCTTAACGTGTTCTAATGAAAAACTGTCGTCTGCAGCCAATTACATGCACTTGTCAGGTATAGAGTCTGTATCAAAAAAATATAATGGCTTAGAAAATTTTGGGAGCAGTTTAGATGAGACCCGGATCCACCCAAGGTAGGTGGGACCACTGTGATGTATATACTATATCGAGGTCGTCCATCTATATTAAAAGCTCATTTAAGGACATGATCCAAAAAATAAAGGAGTTTGAAATCCCATATGAACCATAGTACAGGAAACACAGATGATTGACCATTAAAAACTTCTTGTGGGCTGTAAAAGCTTTAGATCAAGATGATATTTGTGTGGTCTCTTAATCTAGGTGTTCGCGACCTATCGACAGGTTGGATGGAAAATACATACAAAGGTGGAATCCATGAAGTTTTTAATGGTGGGGATTCAATCACGACTGTAACCTATGGTGTGGTCCACCTAAGATTTGAGTCAATTCTTTTTTTTTGGATCATGCCCTAAAATGAGCATTCAAAATGGTTGGACGGTGTGGATTTAAGGAACATACATCACTGTGAGTCTCACAATCAGGGGGTCCACGCACCTGGGTGGTTCAGGGTCTCACCTAATCCCTGCCGAAAAATCGGACGCGGATTTCCCCGCGAAAGCCTTGCGGAGGACGTTCATGGGCTGTGAACCAAGGTGGGGCCCACAGTGATTTTTTTTTATACATCCACCCCGTCCATACGTTTTTGGACCACATTTTAAGACATGAGAACAAAAATGAACCGGATCAAATACTCAAGTTGGCCGAAAACGTGAGGATTGAACGTCCACAGTTGAAATATTTGTGGAGCCACAGGAGTTTCGAATCAGGATAATATTTATGTTTCCAGTTCATCTCAGTATTAGTAACGTTATGAACGGTATGGATGTCATAAAAACATCACTGTAGACCCAGGGAGGTTTCAACGGTAGTAATTTCCCTACCCACCTTTTCCTTTAATGAGACCCATTTTACTCTTGGATCCGGCTCAGTTTTTATTCAATCTACTAAAATGAGCTCCCAAAACGGATGGACGGGGTGGATTTATTAAAAACATCACTGTGGATCCCACCTAGGTTCCGAGTGCACGAACTTCCTGCGCAAGGCTTTTGGTGAAAATCCGCGTCCCGAAAAATCCACCCTTTCATATGACGTGTGCATGCGGCCTGGCCACGTCATAGATGCAACTTTCATTCATATGACGTGTGCATGCGGCCTGGCCACGTCATAGATGCAACTTTCATTCATATGACGTGTGCATGCGGCCTGGCCACGTCATAGATGCAACTTTCATTTAATGCTGTGAGCCTTCAATAGGAGAAAAATTTTGCTACACCCACGAGTTAGCTACGCTAGCTACACCGGGTGTAGCAATGACCCCACCATGACGCATGTGTTGGATCCACACCGTCTATCCATTTGGAGACATAATTTTAGGCCATGAAACCAAAAATGAGGCAGATCTGAACCTCAAGTGGCCCTCTATAATTTTTTAATGGTTGGCGTTCAATCCTCACCATTTTCTTTGCTAGGTCCACTTTAGCTTTTGATTTGCCTCATTTTTGATGTCATGCCCTAAAATGATCTCACAAAATGGATGGACGGCGTGGATACAACACATACATCATGGTGGGTCATTGCTACAGCTGGTGTAACTAGCGTAGCTAACTCATGAGTGTAGCAAAAATTTTCTCCTTTAATACCCATTTAATGCAACCCAAGTTTACTATTTGGTGTGGTCGACTATAGAATTGGATCTACCTCATTTTTGGGCCCGCACATGATCGTGATCTTAAAAAAAGACGGACAGCGTGGATAAACAGATACATCACGGTAGGCCCCGCACAAATCTGGTCGGACGCTTAAGGGTCCAACCAGGGTCGTACGCAATCCGCGTCCCCTGAAGGCCGCCAAACGGGCCCATCATGTTGGATGGAGGCAATAACTTAATCACGCCACTGCGTGAGGTTGCAGGCACATGGTTCACATCTATTACTGTAGATATAATTACATGGAACTCTCGCACAGCACCGGAGATCGTGTGCATCCACAAACCCACCGTCCAGATGGGAAACGTGCATATAGTCCTTATTCATAGAATTCGTGGGCCACAAAATGTATAGGATACAACCCAAAACTCACGTGGACCTGGCAGCCCTAATTGCTGATCCATGAACATCATTGATTGTTGAAAAGAAGATTTTCAACGATCCAATTTCCACAAGAAAAATTTCCATCAATCTAAGGATTAAGATCATAAAAACACTGAAAATTGTTCGATCGAGCATACTTAAGGTGGATCCACAGATTGGACGGTTTGGATTGAGGTATGCTTTTGCGTCTTGGACATTCAGTACGTGCACGTGATTGCCTGTTCTAGTGGAGTAGCAGATGACGAATCCATCTGGGTTGTCAGCGAAGCTATTTTAGAAGTTTCTAGAAAACTAACCACGGCTTTTGAAATGGTCGACGCACGTCGCCTGACGGACCCCAGTGGCACCGAAAAGTATCGTTCGGCCTGATAGTTTCGATGGTATACTTGGGGTTTCAGTTTGTAGTATTCACACGCAGGGTGGGGTCCACTACTCAGTGATCTAAACGTTTGAGAAACATGGACCCACTAGGATGCCATATGCACCAAAAATCTCTCAATTGGAAGATCCTAGCCTGGTCAGCTTTGGTCCTTCCACCGAACGTGGACCATTGATGTATTTTCTTTCTTAATTGTCGATGAGCAGCTAGGGCTTCTAATATGGCATATTGGTGGTGCATGATGTGTCCGCACGGATTCAAATCAATGGCGTGGATCATTGGACCATAGGTGGCAGTCATGGAAGCTAAAAAACAGAACACAGCTGAGGCCTTCCCTCTAAGCCTCTCATAATACTTGAAAGAAACCTACGTGATTGCAAAATGACCAATCACGTTTGGAGTAGATGGATCATATCTTTCAAGAAACCCAAAACCCTAAATCACTATTAAGTCCACTTTTGATCAACTCCCGCCTAATCCCAACCAGTCCAAAAAAAACTCTATCGTAGCCATCCAAACTATATATATGGCTACTTTAAAATTAATAAAGTCAGATTAACTTTTGGTGACAATGTAAATCCAGAATCTATTGGCTCCTTTTGTATTTAAAAGTTATCTAGTGTCTCCAAAATAAACAACAAGCCAGCCTACTATGTATTGAAATTAGAGTAAGAAATAGGTGGCCAACATCCATTTTTCCTTTAAAAAAAAAAAAAAAGATCCCTTTAGATTCCAAAATCATAAGCAATCTTGACATACCTAAAGATTTAGGTCAAATTAAGCAGGTGATATAATCCAAATTTCACTTTTTTTTTCATGCTTTTTCCGGAAGTATGGAGAAAGCAACAATCAATAGGACTTCCCTAATTCTCCATTCTCGAAAGGAAGAACGTAAAATTCTTTTTCCTTTTCGCAGGGACCAAGAGATTGGATCTAGCCATAAGAAAAATGCTTGGTATAAACACCCATCCTATTAGTCACACTACAGTGTTAGTCACGCCCACTTTGGGAATTGATACCATGACCTCAGTGTTGAAACGAGGTTATCTTCACTCGGTCTATCACTTGAGCTATGGATCTAAGTGTAAATTTCGCTACTTTAGCGTTCTTCAAACATTGTGTAGCTTCCAGAATCAATGGAAATCAGTCTGATGTCAAATTTGGGTGAATCACTACTAGTGGAGTTGAATTTCCGTTGCTGATGATACATCATTTTTGTAAATTTTTTTTTTTTTTTTTTATCATATGCACCCATATGATCTATAAAGCTTTTTCAACATTATTTTTGAAAAATCATTAAAAAGAATATATTTTATCATTAACTTGCATTTAAATTATCAAGCCTATCACCTTATTAATAAATAAGAGGATGAAGAGCTTATAACAGCTAATTACAATAAGTTACGTAATATTTTGCCTCTAACCTTTATTCAAATTATCAAAATGTCATCACTTTCACCTACATCAATACTACATTTTTTTGGTTTCAACGGCATCAATCCTCCACCACAATCATTTTCAACGGTCCCATTACCTCCTAAGGTGGGTCAAAGGAGTAAGGTTCAGATTAAAGAACCTAATCATCTTTTCTTATAGAGTAATATTGTTAGTGTTCTCTTTTTCCACTTACTTTTTTTTTTATATAATTTTTATATCTTGTTGTCCAAATTCTACATAATAAGATTGGGGTTTTAAGAGCTTCAATCATCTTTTCTTACAAAAGAGTGTCAAAGTTCTTTATTCCACACTTAATTTCTAATTTCTAATGCTTTTAGTCAACCTTAATGACAATTTTTATCATTTTCATTTACATTGTTTTATATTTTACTGCATTAGTATATTTTTTCATAAACTTTTTGTTATATATTTATTTTATTTTATTTTTCTTTATTTACATTTACACAATAATTTAGAATTGAAAATTGAAATATTCTTTCTTTTCCAATGACCAATGCCCTTAAGTAGAATTTATGAGGGGGATTAGGTGAGACCCCGGATCCACCCGGGTGGGTAGGACCACAAACGGTGGAAACCACTGTGATGTATCTAATTATGTCCACGTACATGCATATTGAAAGCTCATTTTAGGGCATTACCCAAAAAATGAGGCAATTCTAAATCTCAGATGGGCCATACTATAGGAAACGGTGGTGATTAACCATTAAAAACTTCTCGTGGGCTACAAAAAAATTAGATCAAGATGATATTTGTGTGATCTCTTCATCTAGGTGTTTGTGACCTTATCAACATGTTGGATGGAAAATAAACATTTCAGTGTAATCCATGAAGTTTTTAATGGTGAGGATCCAATCACAACTGTTTTCTGTGGTATGGTCCACCTAAGATTTGAGTCAACTTCATTTTCGGGGGTCATGCCCTAAAATGAGCTTTCAAAATGGTTGGACAGTGTGGATGTAAGACACATACATCACTGTGAGCCCCACAGTCAGGGGTCCCACCCACCTTGGTGGATCCGGGGTCTCACCTAGACTACATACAGATCCATTTCAATCCAAACCGTCTATCTCGATCATCTAGTCAGGGCGGTTTTGTGGTGTCTAGCCTACGTCATACCACTCAAACACCGCCCTAACCTTGGCACAACCCGCTGTAGTGCTGTCCCACGGGACATTGCATTTGAATGGACGGCAAGTGATATTACACAGGCTTTTCTCTCATTGAGACAGATACCATCGTTACCACACGTTTGCTGGGACAGCGAACTGGCATCGTCCAAATAATAGTCACTGTTTGAAAGAGATGGCTGCGATTTAATATTCTCGAAATTCGGATGATTGAACGTCCATCGTTTGATACTCGGCAGCTAAGTAGGACGCTTGATACACAGGCAATTATAAAATGGTGCACGTGGCCGTTGTTTAAAGTATAAAAATCAGCTTGGAAGAATCCTAACCTTTGATTAGTGGATACTTGGATATTTTTCATTTCTAACCGTCCAATTAAAAAAGGCCGTGATTCCACAAGAGGCCACACCAGAGGACGGAACACATGTTAGAGATCTGGCACCTAGCAGAGATCTGGGGTACTAAACTAATGGAGTCAGCCACACCTGTACGTTGAATTTCCATCGTTGGTTTTTTTTTTTTTTAATTATTTTTTAACCACCCATGATCTGTTCACTTAGATATCTGACACGTGTTCTGATTCCTCACGTGAGAATGGAGGAACCCTCGTTGAATCACGACCCAAAAAATAATTAACGGTTGATATCTCGAGCATGCTCGAATAAAAAGTAGCGGCCCGTGTTCCTCGAGGTAGACCGGGATCTTTTTTAAGTGGATAAATGATCAGGTACTGCCGACCAACGTGCCACGTGCGTGGGACGTTCGATTACTCGTGTGTACAAAATCTAAACCGTCCAAATTAGGAGTTAACACCCACCCTTGATTTGGATGAAGGTCCCATCGTGTTGTTTATATTGAATCCATGCCGTTCAAACCCTTCATGACAAATTGCAATTTATTTGGCCCTGTTGTGAATCAAGGCTGAGCGTCCCCTCTCAGATTATTTCCTGTGTCATGGCCCTGTTTTTGTTTTTGTTTTTGTTTTTGTTTTGTTTTGTTTTTTTTTTTTTTTATTAGTCATCCAACGCACACAACCTGTTAGATGCGCAACGCACCCACCCGGTCAGTCACATATTGATCTGTTACGTATATCGTAGTGTTTATATGCCTTCCAAAAGGAAGTGCCTAACCCTTGTGAAATAAATACCAAAAGTCTCAGTATTTAAAGCTTAAGTGGGCCGGACGCCGATTGCCTCCGACCAGATCAGTGTGGGGCGATGATGTATCCGTTTATCCACGCTATCTATCCTTTTTATAAAATCATGTTGTATATGGGCCAAAAAATGAGGCAGATTCAACGTCCAAGTGGCCCCACCAAATAGTGAGCAGAACCTAATGACATTATCACTAGCCTGCTACTGCAGAGATGATGTCGCAGGTAGGCCTGCACACGGGTCGAGTGAGGGACGGGTTGGGCCCAACCCTGGACCAAACCTAAATATATTTAAATGTCCGGTCCGATCCGGGCCGTGATCGGCTTGAGCTGACCCAACCATAACCCTAACCCTACCTTACTTGTAAAAGGGTTAACCCCAACCCTACCCTACCCTATATGTTAAACCGGGTCGGGTTGGGTTAGCACTATGTTTATATGGTGTGGTCCACCTAAGATTTGAGTCAGCTTCATTTTTGGTATCATATCCTAAAATGATCTTTCGAAATAATTGGATGGTGTGAATTTAAGACACATAATCAGGGGCCTCCAACCTTGGTGGACTCCGGATGTCACCTAAGCTGCTCCCTGTGAGTGTGAGATGAGTGTAGCTTGAGTGAGAGTCGGTGAGACCCGAAACCAGCCATGTGGGTGAGACCCTAACCATGAGGCTCACCTCGATGTATATATTGTAAATCCATGCTGTCCATCTACATTTCTAGATTATTATAGGACGGTCCAAAAAGGAAGTAAATAAAAGCTTTAGGTAGACCACACCGCAAAAATCAGTGGTCATTGAACTCTCACCATTAAAAGATTCTAGAGTCCACCCTAATGTTTATTGACCATAACCTATTGATAATGCTATATAGATATTTCTAAAAGCAATAAGCTAATATAAACGAGGCGATTCGAGTCGAGTGGAATGGGTCAGGTATACACGGGTCGGGTACAGGTTGGGTTGGGCGGGTTTAGCATATACCCTAAACCGTACCTAAATTAAAAACAGTCCAGCCACATCTACTTGGGACCAGACCGTTTTCTCAGCCGGGTCAGGACTAATCGGGTTTCTACCGGGTCAGGTCAGGCGGGTTGGGCGGGTTAATGGGGCAGATGTGCAGCCCTAGTCATAGGGTTCCATTCAATATTTGGTGTGGCCCACTTGAGCATTGAATCTTTCTCATTTTTAGTTTTATAACTTGAAATGATATTAGAAAATGAATGGATGGTGTTGATAAAAGGATACATTACCGTGGGCCCCCACACAGATCTGGCCGGATGATTAAAAGTTCGATCAAGTAAGACACGGTACCACGTGGATTTAGACTTTCTAGGAATAAATTTTTTTGAGGCGGCTTCAGGATCCACTGATGTGCATCGGACCCTTGACTATGGGGCTCACCTTGATGTATCCAATGAAATTCACCATCTGTATTGAAAACTCATTTTAGGGTACATTCAAAAAAATGAAGCAATCTAAATTTCATGTGGACCATTATACAGGAAACAGTAGTAACTGACCATTAAAAACTCCTTGTGCATCACAAAAGCATTGGATCAAGATGATATTTGTGTGGCCTCTTGGTATAGGTCTTTGTTATCCTATAAACCGGTTGGATGGAAAATAAACATTCCAGCGGACTCCATGAAGTTTTTAATGGTGGGGATTCAATTATGACTGTTTCCTATGGTGTGGTCCACCTAAGATTTGGGAAAGCTTTAGTTTTTGGATCATGATGTAAAATTAGCTTTCAAAATGTCTGGATGGTGTAGATTTAAGGCACATATATCACTGTTGGTCCCACGGCAAAGATCCACGGTCTCACTTAATTCGCTCCCAAAATTTTTGAGGAGCTCATCTAGATGTTTGAAATGATCCAGATTTTTGGTGCACGTGATGGACATGGTGCGGACTTTATGCACGTTTAGTCGTTTCTTCCGCATTCGTGAAAGTAACATCATAGTACCTAGCGCGTAGCTGGAAGAAGACTCGGGAAGCGGTTTGGCTATTTACCCCCACTACCTGCCAGCTAGTTGGTGTCAAAGCTCTTTGGGCCCACAATGATGTATTTGTTTTACCCGCACTGTCTATTCATTTTCCAGCTTATTTTAGGGCATGAACCTAGAAATGATGTAGATCAAAATCTCAAGTGGACCACACCATTGGAAACAGCGAGTATTAAATGCTTACCTTTGAAAACTTTTTGGAGGTCCTCAAAAGTTTTGGATCAAATTGATATTTGTGTTTACCTTCACTTAGGTTTGGGTGACCTTGTCTGCAGGTTGGATGGCAAATAAACATCACATGGGCCCTATAGGCATTAGTAAGTTTTTAATGATGGACATTAAGTTAAAATTGTTTTTATATGGTGTGGTCCACCTGAATTTGGATCTGCCTCATTATTGAGCTTATGCTCTAAAATGAGCCGAAAGGAATGGATGGACGGTGCCATAAAACAAATACATCATGGTAGAGCACATATAGCATTGACATAGCTGGCTGGCTGGTGGTCACCCGCCAAACCATGTCCAAAGATTAGGCGTTACACGGTGGGGGCCAACCTTGATGCATACGTTGTGTCTATGCCGTCCATCAGTTTTTTCTAACGCAGCCTTGTTTAATTTTCATGAAAAATGAAAATACCTTCGAAATAATAACCATTATTATTTCTTTACCTCCTTTTCGGTATAATTCTTACCCTCGACATCAGTCCAAATAGTTTAAAATTATAAGCCCTACTGTGATATATATGATACATCCGTCTATTAGTTTTAATTGAATATTTTGAAACATGAGCCAAAAAATGAGGTAGATCTAACAACAAGTGGTCTAAACCATAAGAAACAATGGCAGTAAGAAGTTTTTAACGATAAGTTAGATTTTCTTTTTCCTAAAGTGTGGTCCACCAAAGTATTGGATTTGACTCATTCTTTAGTCCATACCCTATGTTCATTTGACAAAATATATGAATGGTGTGGATAAGCCACATACATCATACATCAGGGTAGGCTCCATCTATATTTTACTATTCTCTTCTATTTTAGTAAAAAGAAAAATAGGGAGTCAAACCATACATTGGGAAATGGATAGTTAATACATTGGAAATAATCATTATATATTTATGTGTCTGCGTGATAAAAAAAATGAAGCAAATTTAATCTCAAATGTGTCCCACCGCAGAAACAGCATTTATTGGCCATTAAAGCTTCTTGTGGGCCAGAAAAGTTTTGGATCAAGCTGATAATTGACATTCTACTTCATCGTGGTCTGTGTTCCCTGGTTGGATGGAAAATAAAAAATTACGGTGGGCCCTAGGAAGTTTTCAATGGTGGGCGTTCAATAAACACAGTTTTTGTCATGTGGTCCAATTGAGATTTGGATCTGCTTAATTTCGAAAAAATGCCCTAAAACGAGCTGGAAAAACTGATGGACGGCATGGATATACAACACATACATCAAGGTGGGCCCCACGGTCAGGTAAACACCCACTATGGTGTGACCCGGGTAACACCGGATCGCTCCCGCGCTGTCCCGACGTCTTATCATTACTATTATTATAAAAGTCCTCATCCTGTCTTATAAATATAGAGTCTGGAGTCTTTCTTTCTCAGCTGAGCATTTGGTTGCAGAAGCCATGGAGAAGACTTCAACTGCTCCCCTGCTAACCAGGAAAGGAGAGGAGGGAGGTGAAATTTCGTCATTCATGAGAGATGCTTGGGTCGAGTGTAAGCTGCTGTGGTACGTGGCGGGACCAGCGGTCCTGACGACGATTTTCCAGTACTCTCTGGCCTCCGTCACTCAGACGTTCGCCGGCCACATTGGAACCCTGGAGCTCGCTGCTGTCGGTATCCAAAACCTCGTTATCTCGGGTATCGCGTTTGGGATCATGGTATCCATTCCTCACTCCTTTTGATTTCTATCATGCTTCTTTTTTTCACAAAAATCCCCTGGATTTCTGATTTTCCAGATTAAAAAAGAAAAGAAATGGAAATGACCAAAACACCCTTCATTTTTTCCTCTCTGTTTAAGCTTTGGAGTCGAGCCTTGTGGGGGCTTACATGTTGTTTGTATGTGTACAAGATCTGATCCGTACAGCAGGTGCACCCCACCATGATGATTACATGCTCCAATCCAAAATCAAGCCGGGCCAATCATCAGGCAAGCGATAGTATATAAATCTTGAGTATGATCATCATGTTGGATTGGCCTAGTTTTGGGTCGTCTGATCATCATGTTGGGGCCCATCTGTTGGACGGTTTAGATGTCATACACATATAACATAGGCTCATACTGCTTAACCTGTAACCGCCAAAAAAAAAAAAAAAAAAAAAAAAAAAAAAACGAAAAAAGAAAAGAAAAGAAAAAAGGAGTGTTTGGGGGCCAAGGGTATTTTGGTCATTTCCTGTTCCAAAAAGATTATTTTAGAAATTTGGAAAGCGTCAAGAAGAAATTTGATACTCTGGCAGAGTGTGCTGGTTGATACTCATGCACTAAGAAAGTATTCGTGTGGTACGTACAGTTAACTCAAATTAAACCGTCCAAATTGTGAGCTCCACTAAATATAGATTGTAGCCTGAATTCTAAATAACGTTGATAGTTTAAATGGTTGATTGGTAGACATGTATTGGACGATTGATATGGAAAAATAGCCAACAGTTTGAATTCAGCAAACAAGTGTCTGCAAATCAGATGTTAACATTGTTCAAGCAATCTGATTTTTGGATGATGATCTATCTATGGGAGGTCCCACCACTTGGACAGTTTAATTGGAGTAAATGTATGCTTCGGCGTGTACAATCTTGGACTGTCCAGGCATCAACCGTCACACTCTACAAGATTATGAAATAACTCCAGCTGTTGCCTTCTTTAAGGCATGCCTGGATAGGTGAAATCTGCAGAAAAAGAAAACTTCTCCTTTGATTTGACCTTATGTGTTTTATTTTTTTATTTTTTTATGGGTTAGTTCACACACCCCATTGTTAGTACACCCACCCACCTACCCACCCCTGTTAGTAACGACTCACATCACAATGTTAGCCACCCCCACTATGGGAATCGATTCCAAGACCTCAGTGTTGAAACGAGGCTATCTTCACTCAGTCCACTTGAGCTATGGACCTGTGTGTTTACAAAATGGTCGATCTTATGTGTTGTTTGGATAGCAAAGAAAAGAGTGGATTCCGCAAAGCAATTTGTGGACTTATCCATCATTAGGATTCTCTAGTATAAGAAAGAAGGTGATTTGTTGTCTGACGAATATGATATTCCCACTTGCTATCTAAACAGGACCCCACAAAATGAAATCCCACTACGGCGTGAGTGCAGGTGTGCGTGGGTGGGTGCAGGGTGTGTGGTGTTGGGTGCATGTGTAAAAAAAAAAAGGAACCCACAGAATGGAATCCTTTTTTAAATAGGTTTCGTTAATATAATCAATGGATAATTATTACTTTTTTCATATTTTTCACTTGGACTCCATGTATCCAAATATGGCCAAACTTTGCTTTCTGTTTGTAACAAAATCTGAATGATGAAATGGAGTAATGAAATCAGCTACAGTTCACAAGAGCATTTGATTTTCTGCGAATATGCTTATAAGATATGGCCCGCACGATGTATGTACCATCCGGTATTCTGTGGCACCCAATCCTTACATGTGGACCATCGTTTGGTGGTCTGGGCCTTGTATTGGATGGGACAACCATGGATGGGAGATGCACAAAAATATCTCCCCTAGTAGAAGATCCCAAGTCTTTCGTCAGTGGCCTATGAGTAGATGGTTAAGAAAGAATGCAGCAACAATCTACATCTGCAGGAAAAAAAGACCAAAGATTAAGGGATGGATACTCCAATCTGGGAGATTGTTGGAGTGATTCTTTATCACTGGTGGCCCCACCACATCAATAGTCTGGATCACTGGATCATTGTTCCCACCTGTTCGTTGTCAATCTCCATGGAAATCTTGTGGAATTATATGTTCGATGAATGGACTGAGGATACACATATCCTCAAGCTTGGAGTCTGTAACAGTGGGTACCATGGTTCAGCAACGCAGACTGGTGATTTGATGGAGTCCTCTATGGATAGACTAAGGAAATCTTGATGAATCGTATGTTTGGTGGGGCACATTGTTCAAGTAGTCAATCCGGTGGGTGCAAGAGTCACCCAATTTGGAAGATCTTTAACTTTGGCCTCTTCTATAATTGAATGTGGACATTGCTGCATTTTCTTGTTCTTAAACATCTATCCGCACACCATGAATTGAGAGGTTAAGATTGTACTGTTGAGGAGATCTTCTACTGAAGCGTGGTCGGTTAATGGCGAAGCTCATCAGATTAGCGGCCTGTTTCACCAAAAAATGAGCGTTATATGGATATCCAAGGACTCTACACATGTTCGGACTTAGGACCTTTTAATTCTTCATTACATAACAGAACTCCCTACAACTCTTACTGTTCCCAGAAATGCATCAAGACAGCTTTAATGCCTTGTCGAACTGATAGTACCTCACTTCTACTTCTTTAGAATCCTCAATACATAACGGGCAAGAATGCACAATTCTCAGTTCATCTAGTTGATCTTTCAAGAGTCAATGCACCTCCTGCTAGTTCATCTTGGATTTCAAATCGAACTATGATCACAATTAAGTTTTCATAACTATCATGTCACAACTTGTTCAGTTCTTCTTGAATCATCAGCATTCATGAAGTGAAGCTTTTTAAGAATTTAAGTCCCATCAGTATACTGTAGTTTTATCTTCTCTTTCACTTGCACCTCAACTCTCTGTCTATTCCCCTGTTATAAGTTATAACTGGTCTTATGTTCTCTTTCACCTACACAAATTCTTCTCTTCTGTTGTCGTAAATCCTTTCATTGGTTTCTGTTCATATTGAGGCCATGATCACTTCTTTGTTTGATTCGTTTTTGTTTCTTTTTCATGGGTTGCATTTATATTTGACTTTTAGCTATGGTTGCTAATACATCCCCGCGCTTTATCTCCTGGCACCTTTGTTAGATCCACTTACAACTTCCCAGGTTAAGATTCATTGTCAATGTTCTCCATCTTTTCTTGAATCCTTTGTGCAGCCAATTGCCTGGATCTTTCAGCATGGAAGTCAGCCTACATCTTTTCTTGAATTATTCAAGTCTTTCCACTTTATTCAACTAGTAATTGCAGTTCAGTTTGATATAGTGTCCAAACACTCCCTTAATCTCTTTGCTGCGCCCATGTTGATCTTCTCTACCCGTTCTTGGATTCTTTTGTACAGTTCATTTGCTTTCACCTTTTATGTTGCACATATCTATGTTATGTGCCTAGGATTGACTGGTTCATCAATTCGTTTGTCCAGATGGGAATGGGAAGCGCCTTAGAAACTCTATGTGGGCAAGCCTATGGTGCAGGGAAGCTTGACATGTTAGGCATCTACATGCAGAGATCATGGGTGATTCTCTTTGTTACAGCACTACTCATAACCCTCCTGTACATTTTTACGGCGCCCATCCTCAAGCTATTGGGACAGAGCAATGAGATTGCAGATTTGGCTGGAAAGTACTCGATATGGATGATTCCGGAGCTGTTTGGCTTTGCAGTAAATTTCCCTATACAGAAATTCCTCCAGGCACAGAGCAAGGTCATGGCCATGGCCTGGATGTCTTTTGCTTCTTTGGTTCTTCATGTATTGTTGAGTTGGGTCTGCATTATGAAGCTGGAAATGGGTTTGGTTGGGGCTGCAATTACTCTGAATTTCTCTTGGATCACCCTGGTACTTGCGCAGTTGACCTATATTCTAGCAGGAAGCTGCAAGGAGGCATGGACTGGTTTTTCGTGGCTGGCTTTTACTGATTTGGCAAGCTTTGTGGGGTTATCTGTGGCTTCAGCTGTTATGTTGTGGTCAGTATCCTTTTAATCATTTTCTTTTCTTTTCATTTCACTTAGTTAAGTTTGTCTCTAAGTTGCACAATCCTTCTAACCGGGTGCCTCTCCAGCTTCGAATCGCGATTCAGACCTGCACTTCTGCTCATGCATCCTAGCTATTTATACCTACACACATTTTGAAATAGATATTTCTTGGCTCCTGTACCAGAATGAGTTGACACTTTGCTTCATGCTTCCTGCAAGTGCAACTATAGTTTGTTTCTTTGTTGTGTGCGTGCGTGGTAGCTTTTAGCATATAATTTCATGTAAAATGTCTGTTTCATTCTTTGTTCTTTGAAAGGAAGATGAGCTTTTGTTAGGTAGAAGTAGAACAGAGGGAAGTCTGTTATTTTCTGGAAATCCCCTTGTTCAAAGGTTCACAAACAGAGGGGCAGGCTGTTTTGCCTCTTAAGTTGCCAGCAGTTTTGTCAGTGTTTATGTTACATAGGGGCTGGGTGAGGTGTAAAACGATTGTATTTCCCTTGAAACTTCCAAGATATTCATGGGAATGGTTCAGGGGACATATTTATTTGATTTGATGAAACATTGTTAATTTGATCACTGCTTGAAAACTAGCAGATTTACTAGGAACTTGACTGAATCAGCCCAGTTTGTCAGAGCCCTATCTCCAAGATTTTACCAAAAGATGTTCATAAAGTTGGGAAGCTTTGTTGTTGACTTGATCCTGTTAATGAGTTTGAATTCTTGAATCTATAGCTTAGATGCAGAAATCTTAAGCAATGTCTTGTGACCCATTACCCCTCTTTTTTTTTTTTTTATTACCTTTTTTTTTTTTTTTTCCTTTTCAGAATTCACTTTCTCATTCCAAAAGAGACTGGCACTTGGTTCCTGTCCCCTTTGAATCCCCAAAGTTTCGTAATCATTCACACAAACTGAAACCCTTGGTTCTTATTTCTTTCCTTCTTTTCTCTGGGAAGTTGGAGAAGTTGATTTTTGGTCATGGTGATGTTTCCTTTTCTGCCTGTTCAAACCAAGTCAGAAAGTAGTTTGAGAGTATTTGAATTGAGTGAGGATTTAGAGAAAGTATGACAGCTCTTTTAAAAATCCCCCTTCTTATTTTGAAAAACCTTTTCTTTGGTCAAATTTGTCCCTCTCCTATTTGCTGGTCATCTAGGTGCTGAGATAAGCTGGTCACCTGTTCTATATTAGTCATTCTGATACATTGGCTACAAGAAGGAGATTTGTATGACTTCTACCTCTTTCAATTACTGTATTTTTATGCGCACAGCACTCGTTCACCTTTCTCAAGGATTAGAGGATTTTCATTTATTTCCTTCTAATTTTCTAAATTCTTGCAGCTTGGAGTATTGGAGTTTGATGTTAATGATCTTGTTAGCCGGGCTTCTGAAAAACCCAGAAATAGCAGTTGATGCTGCCACCATTTGGTAACTAGAATCTTTGAAATGGCTTAATCTCATTTCTATTGTTTATATTCTTTGGTTTGAACTGTCTGTAGTTTTGTCTATGTAATGATGTCTAAATATTTCTCTTGTATATTATATTCAAATGCTGTAATAGGTTTCATTGTGTGTATGATGAGTTCCACAAAGGGACATGAGAGTGTTAAGGTTGTGTATATGATTCTTTAAGTTATATGAGCTACGAATAGAATTAAGTAACATGTAGGTGTTTGTAAAAATGATTATTGCGTATGAAAATTGACTTTGCTAGAAATTTAGTTTTGAAAGAAATGGATGTAGGGGAGTGTGATACAATAGGAAAGGATCAAAGGCTTTTGGAGCATTCAGAATGGAAGTGTTGGTCAAAATTTGCAGAGAAAAATATGTACAAAAAAGTAAATTAATCAAAATAGACAAAAGTAAGTGGTGAAAAATTGTTAGGCAGATTTACCTGGGAGATCTCAGCTTAATGTACTATCTGAGTTAGCTCTCTTGGAATTTGCACAAATGAAGGAGAAAGCTCGGTAATATAAGAAGATGTTGGTAGTTGTGCTCGATTAACCTAGAAGTATGGGCTTTTTGAAAATTCTGCTCAGTGGCCATTATTTGGAGCTTTTGGGAAGAATATAACATAGCACTTTCAAAGCTTAAGGGGAAAGTTTTGTTGGAGCAAGAGAAATGATTACAAATTGGATTATTTGGGTGTTAGTTGAAAATGATTTATGCTTTGCTAAACTCATAGATTTAAAAAAGAAGTGGTTATTAGCAAGGATGTGAGAACAATCCAATCAAGAAGTTGAAGTCTCCAATGATGGGATCTCTCATGCTCAATTTTGATGGGAGTTTGTTCCATCAACTGGGTGCAGCGAGAGTTGCGATTTTGAATCTTTGATCAAAGATGACAATATGAGGTCAATCTTGCACTTTTCAGGCCAATCCGCCCAAGGACTGATTCTGAAGTCTGTCTTCTATGTGGATCATGGATTCAATCATCATCCAGTTCTGACTTGTCTAAATTTCGATGGAGAAAGAAACAAATCTTGCACTTTGGTACTAAGTTTTGATTCTATACATGGATTGCATGTAGGCTTGGATTCATTTCTGATCCTTCTTAGGAACTACTTGAAGTTTGTCATTAGATGGGTGAGAAACACAGAAGTTTCCATGGAGACTTGTGATCCCATCAAGGGAATTTTAGATTTGTGCTCTTCCCTGATCATTTCTCTTTCTTAGGCGCAATCCAGGAGGCTAATGAGGTAATAGATTGCATGAGTCTCTTGCTTGACAATGTGTCTATTCAGATGCATTGATATCCATGTTGAAAGTCCTGAGGGTTTTTACATGTATACGTATCCGGTTCTATTTATTTTAACATTTTATTTTTTAATAATTGAACTTTGTAAACCCATTGAACATTACTCAGAAAATCACTTACCTTCGCTGCACTCACATATTCTCCTTTTCAGGGGCTGTCGTAATGTGTAAGTATGGTGTTTATGTTGTGTGGCACTTGTATCAGTAACCACCTAATATAATTTACTGAAGACACAGCTTTGGATGGAATATGGTTCTTAAACAAAATGTGGTTTGACATACAAGGGAAATGGAGCAATGACTTCAAGAATACCGCAATCTTTTTTAAATATGAAAAGTATAAAAAATGCTTATTTCTTGTACTTTTTAGATCTTCTCTATATAAATCAGTGATATTTTCGCCCATTAACAACAGGAACTAAGGCACTCTCTTAAATACAATTGTTTCCTTTTGATTAAATTATACTAATATGCAATTATAGAAAGGCAATGATTATTGGACTTTCTTTTGTGTGTTTACAGCATGAATGTCGAAGCATGGTGTATGATGATTCCATTTGGCTTCACCGCAGCCATAAGGTGCGTCAGGACTTTTTAAAGATGTTTTTTGTGCCCTTTACCATGGTTGTATTTCTATCTGCTAACTAATGGTCGTTATGAAGAAACGTAGAAATGAAACTTATTATTTTATGAAGAATCTGCTTAATGTTTTTCCTTCATCATGATTGGAAATGTATGTCTCAATCAAGTGTGTGGAAATAGTTATAGTAAATTTCATCCACTGTTTAGAATCAGATAAAGACTTTCATAGAATCCTTTGATCATGCGAAATAGGGAGCATGAGTAACTCATCCATCATTGCTGTTGAGTATTTCTTTACCTTTGAATTGTTGGACGAAAGAAGAGTTGAGATGTTCACATTGTAACATCTTTACTGCTGCTGTGGCTGCTTGTGAGAGTAGGATATCAAAATGTACCCTGCTACAGGGCCAACATGGCGTGTGCCTGTGATGTCTAGGCTGTTCATCAGGTTGGACCTTCTATATATGTGCCGTTGAAAACTGGTCCAGCCTGGTCACTTGTGGGCTGTATTATGTGCATCAAATGTTGACAGTTGGTCACTTATTTTTACTGCCCATTTTGTCATATGCAGGTGACCCATCTGATGACTGGACATGCCTGATTTTGCATTGCGGCAAATACACAGTTGAGCCCACCTGATTTATGGCCCAGATCTCGCATAAACATGTGATGAGACTTGAGAGTAGAGTTCGACATACTACTCTCATGAGTAGCAACCACATTTATCTATTTTTTTTTTCCCATCCTTATAAATCTGTTGCATGATGTAACTGGTAAAATAATTATGATTCTATAGTTTGGGGTCCTACTTATATTTTCTTTTCCGTAACATTTCAAATAGAGATTTGGAGTTATTTGCCTCCAGTCATTGGGTTTTTTATTCGCTTGGAGTAACCTTGATGGGTTCTTCGCTCCAATTAAGGCATTTATTGTACTTCTTCTCAAAGATCAAAATATGTAGCAAGTTCTGATTTTACTTTTACCTTATTTAAGGGCTTCTGCTTTACCATGGCCAAGAAAAGTGCCAGTGCTAAATGCAGGCAGTGGGATGTTAAATCCCCTGCTGAATGTAGATAGTGGGACGTGCTGAATTCTCTTGTCTGCAAAATGCAACTAAAATGAGAAGTGATAATGGGTTGGACTTGTTATCACCCTGTTCTTATTATGAGCGGTGGGAGTACTCTTGAGGCAAATTGAAGGCTGATAAAATGAATTTGCGAGTAATATGTTAGTTAACGGCACACTTCGGCACATGCCCTGCCTTACCAGTTGTGCACGCAGCAGAGATAAACAATGATGATGTCAAGTTAGAGAAATAAACTGTTAATCAGCAGAGCTATGCAATCGTCATGGTGCAGATAGAGTGCATTACTGGGACAGAAAATGGTCAGGTACTTCTGAGATTAACTTGGAAAGAGAATCAAGTCCTTTACAAGAGAAGACCTTGCCAATGGTTTGTGTGACCTTGGACCTTGTGCATGGATATGAGATCTGACAGTACTATCTGTGCGTAGCCATTAATACGAGGAGACAGTGTGACATGATAACATTAACTACTTGCCAAAGGTTTGACGTCCTGACAAGCAGGGTTCACACTCTCTCTCTCTCTCTCTCTCTCTCTCTCTCTCTGACGTCCTGACAAGCAGGGTTCACACTCTCTCTCTCTCTCTCTCTCATTGTGAGAGATGGGTGTGGACTCATGGTTGGGGACCCTGTGGAACACAAGGATAGTTGATCATTGCTTTGCCTATAGATAGAAGGTGATGAGGACACAAGATCATTTCAAGTTTACCAACGAAGAAAGCGCCCACCACTAACACCTTCCTTGTGGTTAGGCGATGATTGATGAGCATTGAAGACCTTACACATGTAGTCTGAGACATTTGAAAAAGACCCCACCTTGGGAAGATATGTGTGAGTTGCCTTGAAGGAGATATGATTGGACTTTTGGATCGTGATGATGATGTGATTGGACCGTTGGTTCGTCGTGGCCCACTTTCATCACACCATCATTGGAGCGCATTGGACATCTTAGATTTGAGTTTATTTTACGCATTTTTTACTTATTTGAGTTTTGGGTTAGTGTGGGTACTGTTTTTTTCATGCAAATGTCTTTTTTTTTGAAATTTTGTTAGTAGGGGTATTTTGGTAATTATGCTAATTCCGAATTTTATAAGGGTGTTGCCCTAAAGCTTTTTGATTAGTTGTTGATTTATGAAAAAGAGCAAACCTTTGGTTGCCTCCTTCCTCTTTCCCTCTCTCATGGTGCTTCTTGTTCTTTCTTGATCTCATTCTTCTCTTTTCTTCTTGTGCCCCTCCAACTTCTTCTAAGGTAAGCTTGTTACTTCCTCTTTCTTTATTTCTATTCTCTCATAACTTCTAGATCCTAGATTTGAGATTTTATCCAAAATCCCTATTTCTCAAATTCCAAAATCCCTAATCCGAGAAATCCCTCGATCTCTCGGACTAGTGATTCACATTGGGTATTTGGATTAAGATCATGCAAGATCGGGAGGTTCCATCCCTCGCCGGATCCAACCTATGCATTATTTGAATTTCTTACTTCGTGATTGTGATGATGGCCCACTCCATTGCATGCCTCTTTTATGCTTTTCTTAATTTATGATGATAGGTGATGAATTTTAGATTATTATTGCTATTTATTTCTGTTGGATTACATATGTTCATGAGCATGCATCACGATTAGGGCTGTCCTGCATCAGAAGGTGTGTTAGCCATGCAAAGGAGGAAGGCAAGGGGAGAAAAGGAGAACTGGTTTCTTTCTTCCTACCTAGGAACCAGTGCCTCGAATATACTGATAGCGATGCAAGGTTCTGTCCTTGTAGCTGTTTTGCATGGTCCATCATCATATGTGAGCCACCCACCTTTAGATGGGTGGAGCACATGAGTCATGTGTCTTATGTTTTTCGCATGTTTGTATCTTTACATTTGTGTGTCTCTACATATGTGTCTTTTCATGTGTGTGAGGTTCTTACATAAGAAGAATGAGAGAGTCGTAGAGAGGTGTGTGGGTGTAAAAAGCCCTAGAGAGATTTGTCTTTCCTCTTGCATCAAGAGAGACTCAAGAAAGGGGTTTGGTACACATGAGAATAAGATCCTTAAGCTAGACTTGAGTGAACATTTGTAATCCCCAAATATTACACAGTGGATTCTTCTTTGATGGCCCTGTGGTTTTTGCTTCTCGGATTGAGAAGGTTTTCCATGTAAAATCAGTGTGCATCTCTCTCTCGCTCTCTCTCCTCTAATTTTCTTTCCATTTTACACTTGTTGTGGTTTTGTGGGTTGGTGTGCACAAACAATGCACCCTACATGGAGGGAAAGAGTTCCACATCTTCCTAGTAGCAGCCCCCGAATGGTAGCTTGGGCAGCTAAAGCAAGTGGAGTTGCATTTTTTTTATTTATGTCAAAACCTTGCTTGTTGGCATGGTATCTCTTGCCTTTATCCTTATGTAAGAATGATTGATTGTGCGAATAATAAAAAGCACCCTTGCTTGAACGCAACTACACCCATCTTGTTCCTTAGACCTAACCATCCTCGACTATGGACGACTATGGACCAGTGCTTTTAATATTGACGATATTGCCTGATATACCCTATGATATATCGTTTATTCTACCTGGGCGATATAAAACCCCAAGGTAGTGTATGAAATTCTTCGTATTGCAGAAGATATTATATGATATCACATAATATTGTAAATATCGCAAAATATCATGAGATATTGCAACCAGTCCCTTTTGTAAAATTCTCGATGTCGACAATATTGGTCAATATCAACTAATATTGCATAGAAATGTGGGAAATCTAGGGCTTTCTTTCAGAAAATTCGGAAAAACCCCATTCTAAATCTTTTTTTCTTGATTCGTCTCCACATCTAACTAGATCGATTGTGGATTTCAACCTTTTTGTTGAATCCCTTTGAAGAAAAATATAAATTTCGAATCGAAATAAAGATCCAAGCCGATTTGGGGACATTTTCGATCTGGTGAGCATTTTCGAGTTTAAATCAATTTGTTTTTTTTTTTGTAAAATCATGTGAAATCAGTGTCAAATGGTTAGAAATCCATGATTCTTTATGTTATACATGAAAAATTATGGATTTGGAGCTTCTATTTCTAGAATTGGGGGAGATGGGCCTATTTGTAGAAAATTGGGAAAAAGGCAATTTCCTCAATTTCTCCCAAATCGGTTGCAATCTTATTGTCCGAAACATGAAATTAAATGTATGTTATCTGATCTATTGATTCTCGGTAATTTGGGGATTTTCAGAAAAAATAATTTCGATTAATAAAAATAATATTTGTTTCAAATTTCACTTCAATCAGTGGTCAATTGGCCTTCATTTTTGAGTATTCAAGGGTTTTTGATGAAATCATGATCATGTACACTAATTTTGGGATCTTGGGGAAGATTGACGGATTTGCAGGAAAATTGGGGAAAATTTTCCTAAATCGATTGCAATCTTAGTGTCTAAACATGAAATCAAACATATATGTAACTTGATCTAGTGATTCCTGGTAATTTGGTGATCTTTAGAAAAAAGTTAATTTTTAATAAAAAAATTTACTTTCAAAATTCCACTTCGATCAATAATCAATTGGTCCCCATTTCAAAGTATTTCTTTCTTCAAAATTCCACTTTGAATGTATGCGGAACTTTATGTAAGACTAAGCCACGGCCACACACATCATTCATAGGTATATTTCTAGTTTTTTACTTCTTCTTTTGCTTTTGAATGTATTGCTTGTGTTTCCATACATGTCTTCTTACATTTGTAAATTATATGAATTGACTTTAAATATACTTGCATCAGTTCAGTCAGATACCGCATAGATTAGAATCCTATATAAAGGAAACCTATTATATGCACTTGTATTTTGTGATGTTTTGATTTCTAAGTGTGTATTGATGTCTTTCTTAATAATCCCTGAAGTTTCATTGCAAAATTTGACCAATTTCCTAATGTTTCCCAATGTTTCCCAACAAAAATGATGCATCAACCAATATATTCCATGCAATAATCATATGTATTCTTATCTCAGGGTGCGATGCATTTTGAGATAATGATACAAAAAACATGATGTGGATTTCTACCAAAAAAAAAAAAAACTGTAGAGAATGTTAAAACTGACCTTTTCCCCAGTTCTGATTAGTTATGATTTTTGTAATAGTTCAAAGCTACATATAAATTCCAGGGAACGGTACCAAATCAACTGAATTTTGGAATGAGATGTTAGAATATGGCTAATTTGATCACATCTTTCCTTTTTTTTTTTTTTAATGATTAATAATATCTAATCTTCCCATATTTTAATCCTTTTTTTTTTTTTAACTTTTTAATACTTGCATTACTTCTATAAAAGAAATTAAAAAAAATCAAATTTTGTGATATATTTTTACCATTTGATTTGATCCCATTCCTACAATGTTATGGTCGAATTTCATTTTAAGAACATCGTGTCCAGTTAATATAAGTTTGTTCATTTCTTACTACTCAATTAGCTACATCTCTCTTTCACTTTTTTGTTTGCTAGTGTGAGGGTCTCAAATGAGCTGGGAGCTGGGCGTCCAAGAGCGGCAAAGTTTTCGGTGGTGATTGTGGTGATGATGTCAGTGATCATTCAAAGTATAATTGTGCTCACGTTACTGATAACAAGGAAGGATTTCCCAGTCATCTTTACAGAAAATAAGTTGGTTATGGAAGAAGTTAGTAAACTTGCACTCTTTCTATCAGCTACAATTTTTCTCAGCAGTGTACAACCAGTTCTATCAGGTTAGCCTATGAGATTTTGGATCATTCTGGAAAAATTACATGAATCTTTATCAAACAGAAAAGCATTCTTTGTTTATTTTCAGGGAGATTCTTTACTTTCAATACACCAATTTAAACCATTGTCTTGGACATGTGTCAGACACAATGACATAGCTATTAGAAGAAAACCTCAAACTATATTTCTTTCCTTGTTGGTTGTTGTTGTTTATAAGCTATTTATACAGTTGGAATGCATCATGGAAACCTAGACATACTTCTTCAATATCTTATACTCATATCTTTGGTATTTTCTTATAAATGTAAGGATGTTCTAGCATATCAGAATTTCCAGGTTTGCCATTCGACACTTACATGTGTTAAGTGTCCATATGAAATGAACTCACATCTGCATATAACTTACACAGATTTAAACTTAGATTTGTATCGAGAGAGGTGGTGGGTCCTGGTTGAAGACGTCGGCAGCAGGTGGCAACGAATCGCCTGGCCGGCAATGGATCCTGTGCAATGGGTTTGGGCAGATCTGGGTTAGGGAGTGAGATGGGTTTGGGCGGAGATGGGTTTGGAACTTTGCTTTCTGTTTGGGAAGTGTCTCTGCCCTTTTCATTTCTTATGACTCTTTTCATTCACTTTTTCTAACATTTCAAGTACCAACAAATCCATTTGGGTGATACATCTTACGATGTCATGATGCGCCCATTCCTATGGCCATTCCTTCAATACTTCTCGCTCTCGGGGGTCTCTTTGTTGGGTACTTGGCCAAAGTGTGATCCGGTAGCCCATAAGTTAGTACTGTGATGAAGCGGCTGTTGCTCACCTGACATGATCATATGAGGTCACAATTCACCCAACACGATCATCTGCGCTGAATAAGAATTGGAGATCGGATTGCGGGTGAAATTCCCCCCAATGGCTGAGATGTTCGGTCGACTCGCTTCCCCCATCTTTGGGGGTCCGGACCCCTACGAGTGAGTAGAAAAAGGAGGAAATGGGTTTGGGTCTCAGTGATGGGCCGACAATGGAGTTGGTGTAGGACATAGAGGACATTGAGGTGAAGATGATTCGGATTGGGTGCCGGAGATTTGGGGGCTGCAGGGTGGTGGGATTATAGGGATGCAGGGCTGCCAGACGTGGTTGCGATGGGGTTGGCTACAGGGTGGGGTTTCAATTGAAGATGGGTTTGGTGATTGGCAATAGGGAAAAAAGGGCTGAGATGGGTTGCTTGAACAACAATGGGTGGGTTGGCGCCAGGTTTTCGGGATGGGGATGGGGATGGGGTTGGAATGGGTTCCATAGTTTCACAGTTTGCAGCAGCAGGAATGAAGAACATGTGGACATGATCTGCCAGAGGTGATTTGTCGGACACGTTTTGTGATGGGTTGGCAGATCGGCGCTGTGTTTTCATGGAACCGACGGGGTTGCGACAGTGACGATGAGTTGGATGGAATAGGGTTGAACAACAACAGTGGATGGCATTCGGGCTGCAGGCAGTAGTAGTGAGCCTTGGATTGGGGGCTTGCCTAGATGGAGATGATGATGATGTCGAAAAGATCTGGAGATTGCGGTTTGCAGGAGATGGCGACAATGATGAAGACAGTGACAGCAATATGGGCCGCGACGGTTAGCGGTGACATGCTCAGACTTAAAGAGGTTGGACAATGGGCTCAATGATCAATGACCCAGATGGTCCGCTTGGATACCATGATGACTTGAGAGAATTTGATGAATTCTTGAATGGTTTTCTGTCAATTGCATTACCCCAATCAGGGCTTCTTTTATAGATATATCATTATATATGAGGAAGTTGTCAAAATCCTACGATTTATGATATACGATTTTAGTTGAATCTTAAGCAAAACGATTTGAATTCCAACCTTGAATCCCTTTTTACATGAATCCTACGATTCTGTGATTTGAATCCTACAATTTACGATTCAAATCCCAATTTACGATTCAAATTATACTTGTTCTCTTCTATTTTAAACTTCATTTGACTTTCATTTGATGTTTTTAAATTGGTGGAGGCTTTAAGAAGTGTTTATAAAAGATAAATTATTTTATTTGTTCTTTATAAGATATTAAATGATATATATTCTCTTCAACATTAGATCATGTAGCTTTTTATTTTATTTTATTTGTGTGTATGTGATTTCCTACTTCTTAACTAGTCGAAACACCAAATTGATGTATGACTTGTAATGTTTTTATGGATGGTTACGATCATTCTGACTTACATGTATTATGGAATGATGTTTAGAAATCAAAATATCTTTTTTAGTCGGTCTCAAGTATCAAAGGCAACTTTTCCACTATGATTAACAAGAGCATAAATTATTAAAGGAGCCTTGCATTTTTTTAAGAAAAATTTCTTGGAAGACAAAAAATAAAGGAATAAGAATCCTTAATACTATCATGATATGGTATTACTTGTTGCACATTGATGGCAAAAGGAAGATAGATGTGTTTCTAAAAAAATTCTAATTTATTTATACTTCTCATTTTTTTTTTCAAAATTTTAAGAAAATTGTTAAAAATCTTACGATTTACGATATGATTTGCGATTTGATATGATTCAACCCCTACCACAATTTGTGATACGATAACGATTTTGACAACATAATAAATATGACATCTATCTGTTATTATTACCCTATACATGGAAAGAATTTAAATACATTATCTGTGCAGCTATTAGAGAGGACACCCAAGCTGCAAAGAGTCAATCTAAAAATGGTCAGGGAGGTTACCCTCAGTGTAATATCAAACGGTACAAGAAGGTCAAGTACGTACAAGAAGGTCAAGTAGATGCAGTTATCAGAACAGAAAATACAAGATTCATAACAAACCTTAATTCTGCAACGTTTCTGTTAAATTTTTTTTTTTGATGGTAACCTCTGAGTAAATTCATTGAATGAAAACATAATGGAACTTGCTAGCATGTCTTATGCAAGATTTAGATGGTTTGAAGCTTCTACTAAAAATCTCCTAGCCTGCAAGTTTCATCTGAACTTTCCACTGATGCGTGAATTTGCAGGGGTGGCCATTGGAGCTGGTTGGCAAGCAACTGTTGCTTACGTAAATGTTGGGTGTTATTACATTGTGGGGTTGACTAGTGCTATTCTTTTGGGATTCAAATTCAATTTGGGGTTGGAGGTAAGTTGGAATGACTGATTATCTTTTTTAGCAATCACATAGATATTGGCAAATTGATTTGGATAATTAGGGGCTTTCCTGTAATTTTGTACTAAGTGGTATTATAGTTGTCATTTATGAAAGGCTTGATTCTCTGTTACAATTTTATATTGCTGTACGTGAAATTTTATTTATTTGTCTTTGGTTCTCAGGGAATTTGGAGCGGAATGATTTCTGGGATTGCTCTACAGACCATCATCCTTATAGTAATCACATGGCGTACCGACTGGGAGAAAGAGGCAAGTGTATATTGCAACACATTTCTGTATGTTTTGTTAGTCGTCTTTTCTTCTTAATGCTTTAATTTTCCTTAACTTTGCCGTATCAGCATAGCTAGACGTTAATGAAATTGACTCAAGGAGATGCATTCCCATGTGGCAGGTAGAATTATCCAAAGAGAGGCTTTTAATTTGGGGAGGTTCTTCTCGTGTCCCTGCAATTGGAAGTGGTTAAGTTTCTCTCTCTGCAGCTATTTATATATATGCATGCATGGATGTATGTATGTATATATGTATGTATATTAACTTAGCATGGTGTGAAATGGGCCGATGGATCCATCCAACTCTGCACAGCCATGAAACAATTGAAAATTCATGGGATGATGAATGCTGCCTAAAGTCCTTGTTTGAGCTCTGTGCCTTTGTTATGATTGGCCAGACTTGCAATCTTTAGGAAGTTAGGGATCTGCGCCCCGGCTTACATTCATAAAGAAGAAATACATATGCATGTGCATGTATTCAGTGTGTATGTAGATGAAAAATCCTGTCATCCTTCTATGTTTAGGATTAGATACCTGCACACACGTGTGTGTGTGTGTGTGTGTGTGTGTGTGTGTGTGTGTGTGTGTGTGTGTGCGCATTTTCTTCTGCATGTAGGTGTGTGTGCGTGCTTCTAACTTTAATTGTCTTTAATGAATGGCAGAACTGGGTGAGCAGCAATAGGATCTCTGAACCTCTATTGGGAGAACAATAACTGACTCTAATTCAGGTGAGCAGGTGAAATCCCTGGAGTTTCAACACGAGGTCTTGGGCTCGAGTTCCCATAGGTGGTGAAATCCCACTACGGCATGAGTGCGGGGATGTGTGTGTGTGGGTGGGTGTGGGGTGCGTGTGTGAAAAGATAAAAAAGGTGAGCAGGGACAGAAAAATCCACACATTTTATCATGCTTAAGATTGGGTTCATGCATTTTGTGGGTGGGCGCATGGCACTTTTGGATACGCATGGGTGTTCATTCGTTTTGAACTTCTCAAGCTGACTTGAATGGATGGGGGTAAGCGTAGAGTGAAAACCTTTAGACTTGCAATTTCGTGAGTTGGAATTGGTTTTTTCTGAAATGCACTACGAGTTAACCAATGGTGGCAGCTGTTGTTAGCTCTAACAATGGTTGAGGCAGGGGTGCAAAGGATTAAAATGCTGTCATCATGGAGAGAGAGCATTCAAGCTAAATTGGATGAGGAGAATAACAAAATATTTTGTTTGGTTGATTACAATAAAGGATATAGGTGATAAATGTTATTGTTGTTGATTTTGTGTTGTAAGCAATCTCCCAATTTTTTGTTTACACGTGGAAAGAAACCCTGAGAAATGGTTTTAGTGCATCGATTGTATATTTTTGCCAAAAAAACCAAATGCTTTTGCTTTGATTGGAAGAGTCTGGATTTGTGAACAGGCTTAGGCCCTGTTTAATAGACTCCTAAAAATGACTTCCATCTCATTTTAGTCAACACTCAACAGTATTCTGTATTAGATCCATAACAGTTCATGTTAATAGTAATTATATATAAGATATCTATAATTACTGTTGGCTAAAATGAGATGAACTAAATTTTATGCGTCTACTGAACATGATTACGATGGACCCAAGATAATCTGAGGTCAAACTAAGGACCCAAGATTCTGATGCAGGTTGATTTTCGGGCTGGACCGAATGAGAGCGCTAGTTCGAACCATTTTTTTATTTTTATTTTTTCCAGTTTGGGTGATTATTTCCGAAGTCAAGTTTGCATTTGAATAAGTCTTGAGCATCTGCAATCCTACTTATCGGTTAACTCTCCCACTTTCCTCAGTGAATGACTGCTAACCATTCAGTTTTTTCTCTCTCCATTTGTAAGGCGAGAGATCTGATGGATATGATTGTCTAATTGGTGCATTTTTTTGAACTGTGGGTCATCAGCAATATGGGTGGATGAATGGATGGTATCGATCCACTGTCCTTTTTGCATGTACGGTGGAATGTAGGTTGTATGTGACATCGACTAGAGATGGCTATGTTGAATCATGCCCCCTCTCTCCTTTCCCCCTCTTGTTTCCATCTATGGCATGGTTTTGCTAAGCCCCCATGCACCTCTACGAGTGGCCATACGTGCCGGCTTTACCGTTGCAGGGGTCATCCAAGCCGTGCATCAGATGGGGCCACTGGTTAGATGATGTGGCTGCAAAATCAGGGCAATCCACTCATCATCATGGCCGCACATTTACATTGGAATTACATTGTCCATTGTTTCGATACATGTGTGGCACTGGCCATTTGATGCAAACGCGGAAACACCAATTTTGGCGAGATCGTGACTGTGGGGCCCACCTTGATGTATGTGTTGTATTATACAACCATGCCGTCTTCCAGCTCATCCCCTAAAAATGAATCAGATCCAAATCTCAGGTGGATCACATCACAAGAAACAGTGGTGATTGAAGGCCTGCCATTAAAAACTTCCGAAGGCCCACCGTCATGTTTATTTGCCATCCTACCTATCGATCAGGTCACATGGACTTGGATGAAGGCAAAAAAACAAATATCAGTTTGATCGAAAACTTTTTTAATGGTGGGCATTCAATCACCACTTTCCCATGGTGTGGTCCATCTGAGATTTGTACTGGCTTCATTTTTGGGCCCATGCCCTAAAATGAGCTGGCAAAACGGATGGACTGCATGGATGTACAACACATGCATCAAGGTGGGCCCTACAGTCACGGGCTCACCAAATCCGCGTTCATTTGTTGCATAGGTTAGATGTCAGCCATGTGTGCATGCAAATGTGGGCCCAGCAGAAATCTTGGAACATAGTTAAAAAACTGCATATAACCTATATATCTTCAATCTGCGCAGGCACTACTATTTCCTTGTCCCTTTTATCATCATAAGTAGGGTTGTCAACAAGCTGGGCCTAGGGTTGTCTTAGGCCCAGATTTTAACTGTTTGGGCTGGGCTTATTTAAATTTTGCATTTCTTTAGCCAGCCCGGCCCTTTGACAGCCCTAAATTATTCAATGAGAGGATTTATTTGATAGGCTGGCAGAGTATGATTATCCATACGCACGCATACAGGCCAATGGATATGACATATTAGTACCTCAATCAAAACCGTTGAAATAGTCATGGTTGTTGATGAGCATAATTTTCTGATTGGTGGACATGAGATGGACGCATACAATGAAAATAGCAGACACCAAAATTACAAAAAGTCCTATTTGTTTTAATTTAGTCAATTTGCTACAGAAGAAGGGAATCACCGACCCTCAACACGTGTACGCTTAAAGTGGATTGGGATCCTTGGTAATGTTTGTAAACTGTCCATTGTTTCTTTTACCCACCTGATGAGTTGATCGGGCCTGAGTAATGGGATGGACCATCTACACACTGGGGCCCTACAAGATGCAGGGCTGCGATATCACATAGACCATGGTGGCATGGGGTCTCATGTGGACGTGAGTCCGAGCATGTGGGCTTAGTTCTAGCCCAGTCCAGCCCAGACGAGTTATTCATGGATCTGAATGAAGGTCCCAAATGGCCATTGAAAGATAGCCCTAAACGAGCTCAGATTCGGGTCTCAATAGGGGTGAGTCCGGCCCTGAATCGAGTTACAACTAAATTCATCATTGGAGGTTTGCTAATTCCGTACGTGCATAGAATCCCAACACATCGGCACACTTGGTTGCATGCGTCATAATGTGGCATGTGCTAGATTTGAGCTTTCCGTAAGGTGAAATACACGGTTTAGATTTCACACCTCAGGTGGGCCACAGTGTATCAAAACAAATGAATGGCTAGAAAAAGATTAACAGTCAAATTAAATTTTTTACATTGTGGCCCACCTAAAGAGTGAAATTGTTTTATTTTTTAGGCAGAAAATAATAGCATTATCTCCAACCTTACCAAAATCTCAGCTCTAACAGTCATGTTTCATATGGATGTGTATGATTAATCTACATGCGTGTGGAATTAGCAAACCTTTGGTCATTATCATCCAATCTTCATCATGTTATCATTTCTTGGTCCATGACAAAACACAATGATACCTCTTTCTTATTTCTTCTTTAGGCTTGATGTAAATCTAGATTACACATTGATTTAATACCTGTCTGAGAACGCATATCCACCGTAGAAAAAGATGCTAAATACACAGGACCGCTCGGAGATGCCTAGCCATGCATGTCCCTTTCCTTGTTTCTGCCTTGTTAGGTCCATGTACTGAACTTCAACATTAATTTGGAATCAAAACAAATGATCTTTTCATTCCTAACCTCCCACTCCCACTCTATCTCCCTCTAATGAATAATGGGCCATTGGCTTTGATTGAGATCCAAGGGTAGGTAAGATCAATTGAAGCTTCCATATCACTGCCTGATCACACATGAAAGATGCGTTCCCCCCCGCTCCGCTACAATACCAAAAATCCTAAGTTCCATTGGAGTGAAGCTATCATACATGGGTCCGGCGCCAGCTGCTCCGTTCCATCACATCGCTTGTGGCCCGGATTCTTCATTGAGCTAAATCTACGTTTGTTCTATCGATAACAGCTTGTTTGAAGTTAAGAGAACCTTGTAACTACTGAGTTAACAAGAATTCTTCGGCACCGTTTATGTACTTGTATGATTGTGGTCCATACAGTCGATCTAATGGGTCCCACATTGGATTGATCATGACTAAAAAGTCTTCCAAATTTGAGGATCTTAACCATCCAATATGCTTGGTCTTTTTTTTTTTTTTTTTTTTTCCTTAAGGTTGGCACAACTTAAGGTTAGGTTTGCTTAGCTAAAATGAAGTGGTCCATTGATGGGTCTATTATTGAAAGGGATAGGACTTGAGCCATTTCTCCGCTTAGCGACACAGTGCAGTGGTCCTAACTCCAACCCACCACAAAATTACAACACTCTCACCTCACCCCACATGGTGTTTGGCGACACACTGTCGGTCGCTCCTTTTTTTACATGATGACATGTCCCCCGGTTATTCCGATCGCGACACATGTGCCAAAATGGCATGCACGTACGACATTCGGGCAATTCATCGGGTGGGACGCACGGCGATCGTGATGTGGTGCAAAAAATCAGGACGGTCCACTCATCAGGTGGGTCTCAACGGACATTTAATATGTGCGTTTGGCCGTTCATTTGATTGATTTTTTTGGTAATGCAAAGTGTGCATGCCCACTTGGGCCTTGCTTTTCAGGACAGAGCATGCTTATGGTGGACCCCACCTGCTGTATTTGCGGGGGGGCCCACCCTTGATCTCTTTTGTCCCGAATCCAATAGCACTTACTCTTGCCTTGGAATCTTCCAAAATAACCAAAACAGCTTCACCGGATAACCACGACACCCATTTACTCATGAAATGCCTAGGTTTCTAATCATGCCTCCTGGAGGCAATGCTTTTGGGGGATGGGTGGGGCCCAGTAGCTAGGTCCAGTTGCTCGTGTGCATGTCCACATCTGGAATGATCATGACCTGAAAACCTTTAATTTTAGAAAGTAAAGATGTCCTGTTGAAGGAGGAAATGGACATTCTTTGCAGGGGGACACAAAAAAACCATGTCTAGCTGGATGGCACGAACCATGGTTGTGTGAACTAATAATTAAAGATAGGTGGTCAATGGTCAATACATACATGAGCCCTAACTAAAGACAAACAAAGTCCCTGTTCAAATGCCCCCCCAAAATCTTACTAAAGGGGATATAACACTTTGGGTAAATTGGAGTACCACATGAAACCATAGTCCTCATGATATCTGTTGACTCTATTCCAGTACGGTGGCAATGGGTGGCCTTACTTCCCTAAGCCTTGGCTCTAGTCAGCTTTTGCCTTAATTAAGCTAAAGCGTGTTAGCCCTTTCTGTTGCTAATCCTATATATATATATAAAAAAAAAAAAAAGAGTTACATGATTGAAGGCTTGAAATATTAGAATATCTTTAAGACGAGTTATCCAGCTCTCTCACAACTCTACTAAAAGATCCTTGGATTTATTTTTACTCTCCACTGACTATTAGGCATGATGATACCAGTTCCATTTCATTAGCCGCAGACTCAGCTTTTACATCTGGATAAAATATACCGAGGTCGATTATCATTTTATTCGGTTGAAAGTCACTTGAAAGGGTTTAGATATTCATTATGTATTCCATTAAGATCAAATCACCAATATCTTCACTAAATGGCTATCTTCATCACAATTCTAATCTTGTGAAACAAGCTAATTATCTATTATTGCCCCATCAGTTTGTGAGAGGATATTAGGCTATCCAGCTCTCTGACAACTCACAACATGAAAACCTCCATCCTAAAATCCTTGTATAACAAATGATAATATACAACAAAAAAAAAAAATCTAACAATGTCTTCTCCTCTTAATTGTGAAAATTATCCCAGCATCATCTCTGTAAATCTATGTATTTTGGAATACATATCGCTCAAAGTACAGAAGAAAATTTCCATTCATTATAGGTGTTCTTTATGGAATAGTTCAAATTTAAGAAATTTTTATGATAACCCTAGATCTAAAAACTAAAACTATACTTGTATATTGGATGAGACCGCTAGCTTACAATTGTTTTAAGCCATCCATTCTTTTCTATAGCAACCCTCTTGATAAATTGGGCTAGACCTATAGACCATGATGGCCTATTCATTGTTGGAGTCTATATTACAAGCCTAGGGCCTGACCTTGAGCCAAGTTTAGGGTACAAGCCATAGGGTGGCCAGGCTGCCAGGACCATTGGCATCCCTAATCCCACAAGAGGACCCAAGTACTACAGTTTCACATAGTCCCTTGTACTACACAACGCTTAAGACTAGTGATTATACTAAAGCCATATTAAAAAAGAAAAAGAAAAAGAAAAGGCGACCAGAAGAGAAAAAGATGAAGATTCATTAAAGAAAAAGGATTGTTTTTTAATAAAGAATATGATACAGGGGTCTTTTTGTAATAAGTAGAAAGCCAGATATTGCGGCACCATCTTTTCTTTCTGTGGTATTCATCACATCCAACTCTCACTGATATACACGTAAACTCCGGTGTATAGTCATGCTCTCAACAGGAATATACTCAGCTCTTGACCAGAACTCCCAACTGGGTTAATCATGTGAAACGACTCTGAGTCAGGTGATCCAGTGACTCGCTCGAAATTGGCACGTAGGTACATGAGCTCCCCATCCTCCGACTTGGACTCGCTTGGGAGGACTCCGGCGCCAACCGACACCGACTGCATGAGCTTGAAGACTGCGACGTCGCTCTTCGTCATCTGTCGACGAACGGCGAACCCCACCTTACGGCCGTTGCAGTACATGGACCAGACAGGGACGGAGAAGAGCGAGCAGGGAGATGAGGTGGGGCGAGCGCACTCGAGAGCGATACGTAGGAGGCCGTACTGCATTTCACGAGCGAGGTAGGCGGTTGGGACAGCGAATTCGAGGAGGAGGAGAGGGGAGGCTCTGGAATCGTCCTGGAGGCAGAAGCTGACTCGGCCCTTGCGGTAGCCGAAGAAGGTGCCGGTCACGGTGGAGCCGTGAGTCGACTCGGTGTCGACTGAAGATGACTCTGTGGAGGGTTGGAAGCCACAGCATGGGACCATGCACTCGACCAAGGAACGGAACGAGCGCCGGAATCTGACGTCCTTGCTGCAGTCGACCGCCGTCGCCGTGTCGATGATGTGGAGTGGGCCACGTTGGTTGCCCAGGTCGATCATCCTCATCTTGGTTGGACGGTTGGAGAGACGGTTGGAGAGAGAGAGAGAGAGAGAGAGAGAGAGAGAGAGGAACAGTTGAAGTTAAAGAGGGAGGGAAGGAGGAGGGTTTAAATAGGGGAAGAAGAAGAAATGATGGGGCGCTGAAAATGAATAAAATAAAGGGATAGGATTGCACTGAAGGTTTTTTCCTGAGTGGGCCGAGGAATCACGAGCAATAATTCTGCCCACGAGGGGGTGTGGGTCCCACACCACGCATGAGCATGAGAGGGCTCTCTCCTTTCATTTCTCTGTTTCTCACCCTTTTTCTTTTCATTTCTTCTTCTTTTTCCTTTTTTCTTTCCTTTTTATTTGAGAGAGAACAGAGAAAGGCAAAATGCTACAGGATTCTGGATTTTTATAAAATCCATGTGAACTGACCGTTCATTTAACGGGCCCCATTTTAGATCAGCCATCGCCCAAATTCTTTTTATTTTTATTTTATTTTCCAAACAGGGTATCCTAACCGAGAGCGGATTAGGTGTTACCCGAATACCACCTTAGTGGGTGTTATCCTGACCGTGTGGGGCCCATCATAATGTATTTTTTTGTATATCCACGCCGTCCATCTGTTTGTAAATCTCCTTCTAGAGCAAGATATTAAAATTTAAGAAGATATAAATCTCAGTTGGACCACACCACTGGAAACAATGGCGAATGACAATTAACAACTATCTTATGGGCCACGAAAGTTTTGGATCATTCTGTTGTTTGTATTTCACCTTCATCCATGTCTGCTTGACATTATCAACAGGTTGGATGGAATGCAAACATTACGGAAACGTTACGATGGGCCATTTGGAAGTTTTAATGGTGAGACGTTCAATAAAAACTTTTTCCTGTGGTGTGGTCCACCTAAGATTTGGATCTTGATTAATGTTTATTATCTACTCCTAAACTGGACTGGAAAAACGTATGGACGGAGTGGATATTCAAACACATTATCACGGTGGGCCGTACGGTAAGGGTAACATCCGCTAGGGTATTACCCGGGAAGAGGGATCGCCTCCAACGCACCGTTTGACACATCCGCACAACCACAATGGAAAATAATAAAAAATTCTTGCATGAAAGGGAAATTTCTTGCTGGAGGAGCTCCGTGGGACCCACCATGATATATGTGTTTCATCCACTCCGTTCATCCATTTTTTATGGATCATTGTACGAACTAAACTAAAAATTTGAGACATATCCAAGGCTCTACCGGTCCACAAAATGGAGATTGAACGACCACAATTAAAAACTTCTTGAGGGCCGCAGAAATTTTCAACCAAGCTGATATTTGTGTTTTCACTTTATCCAAGTTTATGTGACTTTATGAATAGGTTAGATTACAAATAAACATAGGAGTAGGACCTAGGAAGTTCTCAACGGTGTGTGTCATTATCCTAGGTCCATTTGAACTTTAGATCTGCCTCACTTTTCGTATATATACTAAAATGATCTGGAAAATTGGATGGACGGCATGGATAATACACACACATCATGGTGGGCCCAAAGAGCTTTTCCAACACTGACGTCGCACCAGAGCGTCACCACCGAATTCGAGTCCCACTCCTTGACACGCACACGTGGCACGGGACGATGACGCGTCCCAAATTAAGCACTTGTGCTCGATGAATGGGTACGCCGTTGGTTTCTTTTTCTTAAACGTCCATTTACGGGCCATCGATGTAGGATAGTTAGGTACGTCTGATCAATGTGATTTTCGGCCCTAACGCCAATCCATGTTTGGAATTTTTGGATCAACCGTCCAGATTGTGTATTGGCCGCTGTCTGATGGCTTTTGCAATGTACACGTGTGCCGAGATAGGGGCTTTTAATCTTAGAGTACAATGTACTCATAATCGGCAGCAGCTACTGTGAGTGCACTTGCATTCATGAAGGTAAATCCATACCATCCAGATCATGGGCCCTGTCATTATGGGGCATAATCCAAACTTTTCGATGAGTGGAGGATCCTTAATTTTGAATTTCTAGCCAATCAATGTACGGCCTAAATGAAAATCCATCAACAGTCTGTCTTCAAGATACGAGTGTGCATTAATCCAAATGATAGAATCATCCAATCAATCTATTTTTCAAGCTATGCCTGATGTGAAGTGGAAAAAAGGATTTGGACGGTTTAGATCGAAGAAAATGTTCTCCATGTGTGCTGGATGTGTGCACGCGCATAGATCCGTACACTCTACCGGATTTCTTTAAGCAGCTCTATCTAAGCAAGAAAGAAAAGGGAACCTGCTGGAGAACAAGTAACCGTCCATCAGAGAATAAATTCCAACCTTTCATATATGCCCGAAATCCAAACCATGAAATAGGTCGTCTGCATCATGGGGATCACCTTTGGGAAATATCATATACATCCACTAACCAAGTGGACCATAATTAAATTTTATTACTTATCAATGGTCAAATTATTTTTCATTGTATGGACCATCTGATCTCTTGATGAGTCCTGATTTTTACGTAAGTTATCTTGTCGTTCCACCACATATTAGAAGGGTTGGATTTCGAACACACATGATATAATGAATTTGTTCGCTGGGTGGATCTTTAACTAAGGTTCAACCCGGTTGAACTCGAGACATTCCCCCAAACATCATATCAGGTTTTGGTAACCTTCCGTAAATCCCACTGCCAACATGCTGATTCATGATTGATGTGGACCGTCCATTCAACGGCCACCTCTCAGGTGGTAGGCCACGATCTATGACCCAAATTGAGTGGGTGGTCTTACAATTGTGAAAGCTACCTTAGAGTGTCCATTGATTCATTGGCTAATACATCTTTTTAGGGAAAGATTATGATAAACGTCATTGGAGACTGTGGGCTATTTATGGATGATCCGGATATGGTTTTCTAGATAGTAGCCTAAGTGCTAATTCTGATGGACGGCTCCGATCAACTAGAACATTCACCCATGTACCAGTCTATACCCACTCTAACTGCCATGTGCACCTAATTTTGTACCGGTGTGTATACCCAAAAGTGGAAAGGATGGGTGTATTTAGCAGTTAGGCGGTAGCCAATAGTATTTCTCCGGGCGCGGATTGGGTGAGGAAGGGGTGACAGCTTAGTGGTTGAGGGGGCCCACTTCGATGTATGTGTATATCCACGCCGTCCATCCGTTTTTCCAGATCATTTTGGAGGAGAACTTTCTAAAAATGAGGAAGATCCAAGGCTCGGGTGGACCAAAAAGTAGGGATTTAATTCCCACTATTAAAAACTTCATGGGGGCCATTCTATCAACAGGTTGGATGGCAAATAAACATTATGGTGGGCCCCAGTAAGTTTTTAGTGGTGGACATTCAATGACCACTGTTTTCTGTAGTGTGGTCCACATGAGATTTGGATCTACTTCAATTTTGGAACCACGCCCTAAAATTATCTGAAAAAAACTGATGGACAGTGTGGATATACTACATATACATCTATGTGGGCCCCACACTCAGGGAAACACCCAGTAACGTGTTACCCGAGTAACACCTAATCAGTTCCCAATGTGGTGACCGTCATGATGCATGCCGCATTCCATGAGGGAACGGATTAGGTGCGGCCCCGGCCCTACTAAGACGGTGCGGTACTTATCATAGGGCCCACCTTGATGTATTTGTGATATATCCACGCCGTCCATCCTTTTTTCCAGATTATTTTAGGATATGAACCCAAAATTGAAGTAGATCCAAATCTCAGGAGGACCATTCTATAGAAACAGTGGTGATTGAAGGCTCCACCATTAAAAAGTTCCTAGGACCACTGTAATGTTTCTGTAATGTCTTTTTGCCATCAAATATTTGGTAAGGTCACTTAGACCTGGATGATGGGTAAACAAAAAAGAATCATTTTGACCCAAAATTTTTATGGGCCATTAAATGTCCATCGCCATTATTTTCTAAGGTATGTCTACTTGCTAATTGGATCTGCTTCATGTTTTTCTCCATGCTCTAAAAGGATCTGGAAAATCTGATGGACGGCGGCGATATAGAATACATGCATCAGGGTGGGCCCCATGGTAAGGACTGCACCGTCTTGTGTGAGGCCGGGGCCGTACCTAATCCGCTCCTATTCCATGCATGCCACGTTGCACTTTTTAAAGCAAGGACCGTACGCTAGGGATGTTTCATGTGATATGCGGAGAAAGTCTCACCTACAACTAGTTGTAAATGCATCTGGTTAGGGTGTGGGGCCCACCGTCGTTTAGGTATGGCATCCAACTGCTCCAACAGGGTTACTCATCAGGCAAATCCCAAAAATCATGCCGATCCGATTCATTACGTAGGTCTACACGATTGAAAATAATGGACAACCACCCCCCAAAACCTCCAATGGTGTGGATCGCATGATTATTTGATCAGAATGATTTTTTGTCCATTGCATTTAAAGGGTTCACCCTGTCGAATGGATGGATTGGATAATATGCATACCGCATGGTGGGACCCCACACATGACACAACCAATTGCATGTTTTAACATCTACAATTAGTTGCGTGCCTGTGAGATATATATATGATGATATGCACCTGGAGCTGGCGTTTCAACATGAACAAATGGGGCCCACGATTTAGTGATCCAGACCATTGTTCTGTCAGGCCAGACCGTCCATTTTCAGGGGTTATGGTCCATTGATGGTGGACCCAACAGATCAATGGCCTAGATCACGCTGCACCGTGGGTTATAAACTTATATATTGCCAGTTGCAACACGAGATACCCCATTCTATGCCGGATCGTACGGGCGAACGATGTGGGGCAGGGCTCGGATGAGTGTCCATCGAGAAAGATCTTTGCTCGGCGAGAAAAAAACTTTGATACTCTAGCAGAGCGTGATGGATGATACGCATGCACTTAGGAATTGCTTAACTAGAATCAAGTAATGGAATAAACTAATCAAATTACGTGTACCTATGGACCAATAATTATGCTTATTTGATTAACTTACTATCAGATCGGTGGACATTTATTTGACGGTCAAAAATGAAGAAAATCCAATGGTCTTATTTAAAAAAAAAGAAGTTTCCAGGAATCAAAGGTCAGGATGGTTCAACCAATCTGATTTTTTTGTTCTAACTTAGAGACAGTAGATTCCAAAACTTAGTCGGTTGATTTGAGTTAGTACATGCCACGTCTACAATTTTATGTGCCTGCGTATCAAGCCTCTTACGCGGCCGTAGTATCATATAACTCCTCGTTGTCGGCCTAGATAGAGTTTGCGAAGCCCACACGCGTGTGTATAAACCAGTTCATTTGCACGCCACCGTCTGTACTAAAATAACAGTTGGGGATGAGATGCAATCTGTCTATCAGATTTCTCACATTATTTAAATAATCTAGCAAAAAAAAATGGTTAATGAAAAAAAATTAGGAGAAATCTATCTTAACTGTCCACCTATTTCTAATATTGTGGTGTGGTTGACAAGTGGAAATGGTTGATTTCCCGGATGGAAGATGTAAATTGCAAGGTTGGAGTGATGGATGAATTGGATCTCATGCACGTATCCACGCTGTCACATCTGGTGGCGTGTACATGAACTGCTTTATACACGCGTGTTTGGCCTAGCCAAACTCGGGATTACAATTACACGTGGTGAGTCATTCGATACTCCAGCAGTGAAATGTTTGATACGCAGGCAGTCAGAATTCGTACATGTATCATAGATTAATTAAATTTAAACCGTCCAAATTCCGGGACCCACTGTAGAGTAGGTCATCTTCAAAAGCTGAAATCAATTTAAAATCCGATCTTATGATTAATGGACATTTTTTATTGAATACGGACCGTTGGATGTTTTAATAGAGCGTCCATTTATGTCCACCAGTAAACTGTTCTGGAGACAAAAATCAATTAAAGTTTTGATTTGTGAACCATGTAAACTGGGACACACGATTTTGACGGTCCAATGTAAAGGTTGACACGTGTGCAAATCCCAATGCCTGCTTATCAACCATCACACCCGGCCAGAGTATCGGTTGTTTCTGGGTATATAAACTGGCATCTAGTGGTCCATGATTAGTGCCACGTGTCACGCTGTGGTTTTTAAATATTAGATGGTCTATTTATTAGTTGTAACAATTGATTTTTTTTTAAAAAAAATTCTTATTGGGTTTTTATGGAGGATTACAAATTGAAGAGAGAGAATGAGTAGAAAAGATGAGATAGTGAGAAATGAGAGTGGGCCCAAGGAGAGGGACACTGTCCATGGAAGGGCAATGGTGGGGCCCAGTTGGAGCGAGGGAATCCAAGCTGCGACAACGGTAGAGTCAAAGCTGGAAAACCCCTTTGTGCTACAAAACGAGGGGAAAGGAGAAGCTGCCGGGGACCTCTCTTTTTCATATGCATACATTACTTAGGGGGTATGTCGCATGCTGCTCACGTGAAGAGAAGATAAGGGAGAGAGAGACACAGGGAAAGGGTGCAGCCACACTCACGTAAGTTCTTCATGGCTATGATTCCTAGCTAGGTCCATGACCAATATAGACCGTCTACTTAGTCGGCACTATCTTGGCTTGCCCATGGCCTGAAATCTACTTTGCTCATGAAATCCTATATATTCCTATTAAGACCACAAAAGCCAATGGAAAGGAAATCCAATCCATGTTCAATGGCCAAAATTGCACTATTCCAATGGTTATGATCATCCAGCTACCTTGTCTTTTGCAGGATGTGGAATCCAAAGTTACAGTCATAAGCGTATGGCTGAGATTAATCGAAACGGTTTATACTAATAGAGATATTTCAAAAAACAAAAAATAGAATAACAAACACAATAAATTAAAAAAAATATATATATTTTCAATTTATCTGATTTAAGAAGAGTTGAAAAGTGGTTTATAATCCTTTATTTGTAATAGACTGAAATACGCTACATTACGCTTTAGCTTATATGCGTATGCAATGCAAGCTCAAAGATAGCACATCCATTTGCAAATAGACATGGGCAAATAAAGGTTGGGCTATAGAATGGACCATCCAGATTTTGGGCTGGACAGTCTTAGTGAGCAATAATGTGATTTTTGAACTGTAGGACATTGTAGATGAGTTGTACATGATTGGGTGCATGTGCATGGGTGGGACCCTGGTTGGTTGTCTTGCATCTATCAAAGCACAAGGCATGGCTGTTACATGTCTATGAACAAATAAGATTCTTAGGTAGGATATATCTGGATAACCTGAGTGGTCCATTGCTGTTGGACTGTGTGGTTAACCACCCCATCACCGTCCATCTGATGGCTCTCTTTCATCCCCTTCGTCTTTTATGGATTTCTCTTAGCCTTTCAACACAAACGATGGGCATCCATCAATCACGTGGACATTGATGGGTCTTGTTCTTACTTTTTAAGCAATGAGACGCCACATGATGGGGACTTGCTCGCTAGTGACTCACTATTTTCTTCATGGAGCACCGGCCCACTTTGTGCACGTGTGTGAGATCCGGGACGTCCATCAGGTATAGTGACCATTGCGAATATGCTCTAGCCAGAAAAAAAGAGGATGGTACATGCATGGTTGTTCGCTCATTAGGTGGGGCTGAAACAATTACGATTTGATCAAATGGTTTAGAAACTGTAACGAGTGCTCCATCTCTGTATCCACAAGTGGCCCTACTAGATGAGTGGACAGTGCATCCCTGACATGATGGAGGTCTTGGATCTTGATAATTATGATTACTTTTGCACGTGTTCTGCTTGGGAAACCGCAATCTCAAGCAGTCGTGTGTGTCTATATATATATATATATATATATATATATATATATATATATATATATATATATATATATATATAGGAAATGGTACTATGAAGGGGCCCACCGTGATGTGTGACGGACATCAACCCATCATCAACCCCATCAGTCAGATGCACCATTCCATGATGGGACACGGGGTTAAAAATTAGGTCAATCTATGACTTCGGTGGGCCACACCACATACAACAGTTGAGAGGGGTTATCTGCCCATTCAAATATTCTACTAGTAAATAACCCAGGTGGCTCTACATCAAGTGTTTAGGTCAGGTAGGTAACACACACAGGGTGAACCTACTTTCCACTTTGGTTCAAAGTCGGTGTAGGTTTTGAGTCCACCCGGGGCGGTTTAATAAAATCTATAAAATCTATAAAGAAGTGTACTAAAATCTACCATGCCGGGTGGATTCAAGGCTTACGTCGAATAAAATCCTTATAGGGTATCGGATTTCCCTGGGTAGTTTACGTGTCACAACTACAGACTGTGTGTAGTACCATCCGGTATGTCGAGTTGATATTGCTTCAAGGGTACTCCAGCTCGGTATCTTGGTAAAGGGATATATACACACACATCGTGTATATGTCTCTAATTAACGGGTCCTGTTTACGTGTCACAACTACAGACTGTGTGTAGTACCATCCGGTATGTCGAGTTGATATTGCTTCAAGGGTACTCCAGCTCGGTATCTTGGTAAAAGGATATATACACACATCGTGTATATGTCAGATTAATTGCCCAGGACACTTTTCTATATATATATATATATATATATATATATATATATATATATATATATATATATATATATATATATATATATATATATCTCCTGGTTAACATTTGTATCTTAATCAGTAATCAAGCACACAGCCTGGGTACTTTGTGGAATTTTTGTAAGAGGTACGAACCCTTTATTTGTTGGGCCCCACAGTGTGTATATATATATATAGAGTACGAACCCTTTATTTGTTGGGCCCCAGGCTGTGTGCTTGATTACTGATTAAGATACAAATGTTTAACCAGGGATTACTTCCAAGAGGTTAATATGTAATTTTCCGTAAATGTAGGTGTGCTGTCCTTTTTACCACTAGACCATGATTTGATGGTCCACACACCATGGTCCAAAATCCTGGGGTGAATGATTATGGATTATGCAGATCATCATCATGATTTTTCTCGTGATTTGTACGCTTGATATTCAATGAGAGGATTTATTTGATAGGCTGGCGGAGTATGATTGTCCATACGCATGCATACAACCAATGGACACGTGGCATATTTTTACCTCAATCACAACCCTTGAAATAATGTCGGCTGTTGTATGTGGGGCCTGATGGGGAATTTGCACTGAACGAATGAGCATAACTGTCTGATTGGTGGACATGGAATGGACGCATACAATGAAAATAGTAGACACCCAAATTACAAAAAGTCCTATTTGTTTTAATTTAAGTCAATTTGCTACAGAAGAAGGGAATCTTCAGCCTGCAACACGTGTACGATTAAAGTGGATTGGGACCCTCGGTGATGTTTGTAAACAGTCCATTGTTTCTTTTACCCGTGCAGCCCACCTGATGAGTTGATCAGGCCTGAGTTATGGAATGGACCAGCTACTCATTGTAGCCTACAAGATGCAGGGCATGGGATATAACATACACCATCATCGCATGGGTTCACATCTAGAGATTAGTCCGGGCATATGGGCTTAGCTCTAGCCCAGCCCAGTTATTCATGATTCTGAATCAGGCCCAAGCCCAATGAAAGATGGCCCTAAACGGGCTCAGATTCGGCCCTGAGCATGGTTAAAAGACTCCAAGAGTCCGGACCGAGTCACAACTCGACCGAGTTTGGGGTGACTCATAGTTTCGAACAGGATCGGGTAGTACTGAATCCGGGTCAAGTAGTGTAAATTGCACGGGACTCATTCGAGTCTTAAGACCATGAAGCTTAGAGAACAGATGATGACTATAGCTAGAACTCGATATGGACCCGAAAGGCCTGACAAGCAGCTCAAGCCAGGGAGGGCTGGTGTTGGGCCACCGTGCAGGCCAGACTAGCCCATTGTTAACTGAATTAGAAGAACTTTAGGTGCCATTTGGGAAGAGAAATTGCATGAAAATCTATTCCAAACTACTTTAATTATGTTTTGAAATTTGCATGTAATGAAGAAATACCAGCCTCTGTCTATTGGTATTAGATATATATGCATGCTTGCATAACACATACAATGCAGGCTACCAACAACAAGCCGGCGATCGACCAGAAATGAAAACCGACGGAAAAATTTGATTGATTTGAAGAAATTCACTTGCTCGCGTCTTGTTGGGGTTTTGCTATGGCGGGGCCGCCACTGAGCGACAACTCAGCGACATGTTCCCCCAACCAACATAACACTAAGGGCCCATTTTGGATCTTTTTGTTGGACAGTCTAGGATTGGTGGGATACATGCATCTTAAACTAATTTCATATGATTGATTAAGTATAAAATGCATGTATCAGCTAATCCTGGATTGACAAACACAAGGAACAAAATGCATTTATCTCCTCTCAATGCAAAGATTAGCCAATACATGCATCTTAAACCTCTCTCTCTGTGGGCCTATTTGCTGAGATGATGATTTGAATTGTACATATTCCTTTTATTATCCTAAATGAGATAATTTCAATTTGAAATTTTAAAAAATTATTAGAAGGGATTTCTAACTTAGGTGAGGGTCTTTAGGGAATTTGCAAATTGTACGTGCTTATGAAAGGATGACTCAGATTCTATTCACTCACGTGAAGGGTGATGTAGACGGATGTGGATTGCGTAGCAAGTAACTCAGCATGCTGTAAGCATGTGGAGTCCACATGATATATGTCTTATTAGCGCTGTCCATCTATTTTCCAGCTCATTTTGGGGCATGAGTCAATGAACCCAAAATTGAAGCATATCAAAAGCTTGAGTGGACCACACCACAAGAAATAGTGGGGATAATGAACTCCACTGTCGAAACCTTCCTAAGGCTGTAGCGATGTTTGTTTGTCATCCAACTCATTTATGAGGATACACTAACATAGATGAAGAAAAAGTATAAGTATTATTATTGAAATTCTAAGCCCTTGACAAACTCAGATCAACCTTAGGTATTAGAAATTCGGTATTAAACATTCAGATATAATTTCATCATTAATCTATGCACTTTATAGAAACACGTTCAACGAAAATAGAACAATTGAATAAACAATAACTAACTAAAGCAATAATACAAACACAAAGTATTCGAACTTTGCCTGGCTCGACTTGAAATCTTCGACCAAACCGAGACCAACTCGAACCAAATTTTTTTGGAGCAAACCAAACTAGGGCCACATGGGTTGGCCCGAAACTTAAATTAAGCTGATCCACAAACTGAGGTGGCACAAAAACAAGCCAAACCAAATTAGAGCTAACTCGGCCCGACCTAGATTGTTGCCCACCTCTACTTGTAAGATCATTTTCCTTAAAGAGAAAATACTCTTGTTAACAAGCACTAATCATAATTAAACTTAAATACCCTTTACTTATGCAAAACCATATAAACTGTCGGTCGCACTTTCGATCAATCAAGATATCAACAAAGACTCAGTAAAACGAAACAGTCATTGGTCAACCGAAAAGATCACAACATGCTTTGGTCAACCAAACTGCACCTATAACAAATTTAAGGCAGAATCCAAGGTATCCTTCACAACAATCAACTTGATTCAAACCTTCTATGACCCCTATGAAGTTTTCACTATTTCCCATGCTGTGGTCCGCTCAAGATTTGGATATGCTTCATGCTCTGATTGGAAAAATAAACAATGTGTATAGGACATATGTCACGGTGGGCCGCACAGTTTTCTCAACACTAGTACACAATCCGCGTGCGGTGTTGACGACTTTTTGATGCAAAGTAGCAAGCACCAGTCCTGTATGTGCCCTGCACCCTCCTTTCTCTGTCTCTGCTCGTAATCCTCTCTTCTTTTTCCACGCGCGGCCTTTATTTTTGTCTCTGCATCTTTCACTCTCCCATGTGTGTCACGTGCCATACTCACTCGTGTATAATAACTTAACCGGACCATTCATTTTGCAAGCCCTACATCTGATGGTTAGAAACATTCTTAGATTGATTTTGGTCCATTGGCTGGCAAAAGTGAGTGTGTAAAAAAAAGATGGTCTATATTGATAATCAGATTGCACACTTGTTCAACATATCTAGCTAATTCACATCTTAATACAATGTTAAGGCATGTTGGGTTGCATTGCTGGTTATCTGCAGGAAAAGTCCACTTGCCTGACACATGAAAACAAGGAACATGTTGTACAAGATTAGAGGTTAGCAGCTGGAGAATTGCACTACCTGACATGTGAAAACAAGGAACAATTCGTGGGAGATCTGAACCACTCATCAAATGATCACTGCCATGTCTGTAAAGTAAGCTGTCATGGTCATCAGGTGGGCCACATGTGTACAAAATATATAACTGGATAAGGAAATAGATCAAGGGTATGAATTGTATGCAAATGTGTGGGGTCCTCTTTATGATAAAATCGGCCTGTTATGAAGATACATCATCTAAACAATGAGGATCATCGCATGAGTACTGCCTCATTCATACCAAGTGTTCCTCATTTCCCTCATGGGAGGTACTGCACATGCTAAACTTTCTCGTCAATCTTGGTCAGATTCCTAGCCTTTCAACGTGGATGCCCGTTCGTCTACAAAGTCCTTGTAGAATAATCTTATTTTAGAAGTTATTCACATGTCCATTCATCTTCTTATTCATGCACTATATGTTGATCAAGAGCCTTCAATCCAGTGTTGTAGAAGACTTGTCGATTTGATTGACGGATGTGTCGATTCAATCAAGTAATTCGAGGAATTTCAGATTTCTCGCTGGAAGTTTTTGATTATTGTCGATTCGATCAATGTTGTGTCGAGTCCTGTTGATTCGATTGACAATTTGCATAAGTTCTTTAGAAAGTGTAGGTTTTGTTTGTTAACCTTGTAAGGGATATATAAGGAGTCTTCTAAAAACGATTAAGGTATCTTGAAGAGAGCCTATACAATTTCTAAAGTTTTGCAAAGGAGAAATTAGGGCTTTCTATTCTGTAAGTTATTTAATTTCTTGTAACTTTATGAATATAATGGATTGATTGTCACTATATGCCATGATTTTTTTCCGCTGGGGTTTTCCATGCAAAAATCTCGTTTTTTTTGTGTGTGGTTGAATTTTTCGTACTCTATTGCTTATTTGGTTCCTTCTAAAGTTGCTTCCACACCCCAACACGACATTACATGGGAGGGGCAATTAAATTATATGCATTCCATCCAACCTTTGCATTAGGTGAGTCCCACCTGAAAGTCCAGCCTATCCATTCATTATGTGGCCGCACGATAGGAAATAATTAATTGACAACCACAATAAAACTTTCAAATTCATATGGTGGTCCATATGATGGTTAGATCGGCCTAATATTATTTAGCCATCCAACATTCAAGGCCAGATGACCTGCTGGATAGGTTGCATGCTGTGCACACACTACACTGGGCCTGCCTTGTAGAATAAGCTTATTTATAGGTACCTGCAGAGGAAGCAGTTCCTTGGATTCATGTCTCCTGGGCATGAATGTGAACACAATAAGCATGTTTTTATCACTGTAGGCTTGGGATTCGGGTCTTCAATGTATCATCATGACAGAGAATGGAGGATGAACAGAAGAGAACTGATACTTACACCCTCACTTATCAACACACACACCCCTTTCTCATGCTTTTGCAAGTAAACCAATTCCAAGAATGTACTGGTGCACTACCAAGAATGGTGGGAAAGGTGAGCATGCATGGAAAAAGTGGGACTTGAATAGTCTACTACACCTGCTTTAGGCAGCTGCCTAAAACACTCAAGCTCTGTGGGGCCTATGTTTTATATGTAAATCAACTCCGTTCATCAGGTAAGAAACCTTATGTGAACTGTAATACAAAATGTCGGCCTGAGAAAAAAAATTCTTATGGGCCATAATAATGGGAACAGTGTAAATTTACCCATAAAACTTCTAATTCATGCGGTATGGGCCACTTGATAGATGGATAGGCTCATAAACCTATGGTTGACATCCCATCATCATTGCTCTCTGTGAACTGTGGGTCTCCCTGATTTTCATCGCAGGGCCTTGAATTGAGAAGAACGACCTGATGAACCGGAGTGGATTTTACTTATACAACATGGTAAGCACAACAGACTGGGTGTCATAGGCGCATGAAACAGGTGTTGCAGAATATTCCGGCCCTATAAAATAGAAGGGTGTGAATGAGCTCTAATCATAAAATTCTGTGGGTGGGACCCATGTACTGATTATCAAACCTAGGTTTTGCACGCCCTTTCCTTTGTCTCTGTTTTAATAATTCATGTCACCCACTTAGGTTCCTATTTCATGCATCTTCTCGTGCCCCAAGACGTGTGCTTTTTTGTCTACTCATTGTAAGAAAGAAACAAAATACAAGTCTCTCTCTCTCTCTCTACCCACTTACTTTAAAGGAGAAATTCCTTATTCTAATGTTTGTATTGCAATAGAAATATACAAGTTTTAATGGGTGCAATCATGGCATGGTCCAATGAAAGGGAATGACATGAGCACACGAGAATACACAGGTATTGATAGGTATTGGGCATGTTGTCATGATAGTAGGTATATGCCATCACCACATCTTTCACTAATCTCACCATCCCTTAAAAAGAAAACCCTTTTAACCTTTTTCTTATCAAAAGGAACCTCTCCTTTGTGCAAATAGGATTCGAAAGGCACATATGAACCAGCTATTCTCTAACCTTTCTCACCTGCTTTTTTTTTTTTTTTTTTTTTTTTTTTTTTTTTATAGAAAACACTAATGTCACCGTAACATTTTTTGTTCGCTAGTTGTAATTTGATACTCTGGCATAGTGTAACTGTTGATGCACAGGCACTCAAATTGTACAAGTGGGACCAACAATGGATAGTTCATCAACAGTAAACCATAATATGTGTGTATGTTTTGGTTTATGATCCATCTAGATTAGGGGCACCAAATTGGATGGTTTAATCCGAATTAATTTGTATATCATTAATAGAGTTTCTTTTTAGTGCCAGAGTATCAACCATTATTCTCTGCCGGAGTATCAAAGTTTTATCTGTTCTTTCCTTTGTTAGGCACCGTAGAGCCTATCCTGATTATTTAAATCTCTTTAATGAATAGTTTTATGTGGGTAATCCCTATGAGTACACTAAGATATGCTTGGACCACTACTTATTAGGATTCAATGGTCAAAAAGCTTCCACTTAATTATCTTTTTTGGCAAGTTGGATTTCATCAATTGATGATTGAGATGATGAGTGGACCAATGGATCTGATGGATCTAATGGCGCCACACGATGGATATGAAGCCTCACACGTGGGTCTTATAGGCACACGTTTTTGAAATCATCCATGGGATCTTGTTGAAGGGACACATGTGTTGAAAATGGTGTTATGAATATGAGATGTCATTGAAAATATTCAGAGCTTTAATCATTGAATAGAGATACATCCTAATCATGCCTCATCATGTAAATGATTCTTCATCATCATCTCAGCCTTATGTCAGCTAATTCCTGTTGGATGCAGGAACCCTGTTTGGCCATACCACTCCATCAAGGATCATTTCCTCAGTTAAAACATAGATCATCATCATATCATTAATTAACTAACTAATCAAGATCATTAATTAATTTTATGTTCCATGGATGCTTGTGTGCACAAAATGTGTGGGTGAATGTGGGCCCGGGATGGATTTGGGATGATGCTAAACGCTCATTGGTCATGGACATGAAATTTAAGGTCCTATACTTGAGCTTTGATTAGCTCACGTGTACATGGAATACCATCTACATTCCACCACGTGAAAGCATGGCTGGGTGCATGTTTCTTCAGCCAATAAAATAATAACGTACGTAGTCCACTAGGTGGGCCATGAGGTTAGGTATGGTTGGATGTATAAGAAAACTTTAGCCAGGTTTCTTCAGCCGTACATTTGTTTTGTAAACAATGGTCCACTTGAAAAGTAGGGCTATCAATGGGTTGTGTTCAGTTTGCGACCTTGGGCACCCTTACAGGGTTTAATCGGGGTCTTCCTGGTTCCCGGTCCGTTTGGGTTCAGGCCTCTATAACCTGCACATCATCGGGCCTGGGTTCAACAAGGACATTTACATGGCTGGGCCCATTAATGGACAGGTTAATTAGATCACACACATGTGCCACTTCGCTGCATGTGGTGTAGGGCTCCCTCGCATGCATATATGACCTAACAAACCTTATTCCTCTACCAAAATATATGAAATACCATCATCGTCATTTAAGCCTTGTCCCAATTAATTGGAGTGGAATATCTGAATGCTATTTCACTATTCCACTCTATCAAGAGTCAGATGTTTAGTTAGATCATAGGCCATTAAGTCTCCTTATTTTTCATCTCCTTCCACGTCCTTTTGAGCCTTTTCATTGTCCTTTTAGCACCTTCAACCAGTACTAGCTTACTCCTCACTTGTTGCACATGACCGGACCATGTAAGTCTACTTTCTTGCACTTCTTGTTGGTAATACTCATTTGTTTCACATTCATTTATAATTTTGTCCTTGTCTTCCACTCATCCATCTTAACATTTTCATTTCAGCCACACTATCCTATGACATGTTACTCTTTATTTGTCCAACATTTTTTCTCATAAAAGCATGGATAGTCTTGTAGCCACCTATAAAATTTCCTCTTTGATCTGATTGGTACGAAACAATCACATAAAATTCTAGAGGTGTATCTCGATTTTTTTTCTACTTAGCTTGAATTTTATAGGCAACATCTTTCTTAATCTCTCTATTCTTATGAATTATTAACAAAGGGTATCGAAATCGATCATTTTGGAGAATTTATTGGTCACCAATTTCAAGTAATTTTACATTCTCACTCATATTGTTATTAAAATTGTACTCCATTTACTCTATTTTAGTCCAGTTAATTTTAAATCTTTTGAATTCTAAGGCATCTTTCCATAATCTAGCTTTGTGTTTATATCCTCTCTTATTTTATCAATCAAAATTATGCCATTTGCAAACAACATAAACTATAGAATCTCTAAGCCCAAGGTAATTGGGAACTCACTTGCGTCTCCATTAGTAATCCTTACATCTATTGTTGCTCCCTCTTACATATTTTTAATCATATTAATATATCATCTTGAGATGCTCCTTTTTTTTTTTCCTAATACCAACCAGATTAACTCTCTAGGAATTCTATCATATGCTTTTTCTAAGTTAATAAAGACTATGCGAAGATCTTTTCTCCTCTTCCAATATTTCTCTATCTATTGTCTAAGTAAGAAAATAGCTTTATTACTAGATCTCTTAGGCGTGAAGCCAAATTGATTTTTGATACATTCATCTCATGCTTTAATATTTTCTCAATCACTCTCCCAAAGTTTTATAGTGTGCCTCATAAGTTTAATCCGTCAATTGTTAGAATAGTTCTGTCTCGTTTGTTCTTATAAATATATATCAGAGTATTTTTTCTCTTTTCATCTCGCATTTTCTTCAATTTTACATTCTTGTAAAACAATTTTATTAATGAAAATAACCCATTATCCCTCATTCACCTTCAAATCCTTATTAGTGTAGACTCTTAAAAAATGCCTAGAAGTGAAGAGACCAAAGCTTATAATTGGTGCCACCAAAGGTACATCGGAGAATCATTGTGAAGATTTTCTTTCTTAATAATTACAGAAAAAAAAAAATACCCACCAAGATGCAAAATCACAGGTACAGAATCACCAATCACTAGATCATGCAACACACAAAAACTCCAATGATCCACTATAATTTTTCAACGTAGATACAACCAAATCCATATAAGTGAATAAAAGATTTTTTTCTTTTTCTTTTTTCAAACTAGATCCATATGAATGTATAGCACCCAAAAACATTAGAAGAGAACTACGAAATGCAAAAAAGACTTACTGACAGATTAGGATAAGTATCAAACTATGAAGAACAATGGATGTGATCTTCTTAGATCGTATACGCTTTAATACCATGATAGGCTTTGTTGAAAATCAAGAGAAATTACCACACAAAAAAATTCCAGATTAATGAGGTTTGCTCTTATGCCAAACTCTAAAAAAACAGCAACAATATATATCAACCTTAGGAAAAGAACAATGTACAAGAATACCCTTATATAGACATAGTCATCCAATATGGGCTAATGGATAAAATATGAAAAATATATTACATGCAATAATACAAACATAATATATATAAACATGTGAGGGGACAAAAGCCTCAACCACGGCCATCCAGCCATATGGCCCTATCACGTGTGGCACATGTGACATGGACAATTATATATGTTTAACATTCATTTTTCTCTAAGAATTTTTTTTTCACTTCACATATTCTACACCTAGGAATGTATTTATGATATATGATGTCATGATTCTTTCTGTCCTTATGCTTTCAGAGTGGTTGTTGTTTAACAATTTTTGGAAGTAGCTTATTCACCTTTCATTAATTTTATTGTCTTTTATTAGTATTTTCTATTTTTTTTTTCGTAATGCATCTAATATGGTCCATGTCTCTGTTGGGAAAACTGGCAGTGAAAGCGAATCAAAACGAGTAACCATAATGACAATCATAAAAGCAAAACGACACACACAAGAAGGCAATCTGAATTTTAGACGGAAAAACCCCTTAATGTGTAAAAAATCACAGCACAAAATGAATTCCACTATGATATCAGAAGTTACAAGAGAATTAAGAAACAAAACCCGAATCTCAGCCCACAAGAGAAATCCAAAGCTTTTATCATGTGAGAAGGACAAGTACAACCCTTTCCCTCATCCCAGAGACTCTAAGCTTTCCCCTAGCTTTTTCTCTTGCCCTAGAACTCTCTCAATCTCCTCTAGAAAACCCGACCCTAATGGCAAAACTTCTAATCCCGCATTACACCCTCTTAAATAGGCAATAAGCCAGAATTAGAAACACTTTACGCAAAACTGCGCAAGAAACCAACTTGAATCAGGAAACCAACCGAATGATCGTCAACTAGTTGTCAATGCCCGGGATCTGTCCAAAGAGTTCGATGTCCTGAAGTTTGCCATGTTCGACCGATCGGTCACCATCCACGACCGGCCGGGGGCCCCTATTGCAGAAGATTTGAGGTGTCCGATTCCAACAATCTCCACCACGACTTGAATCTCCATGCAACACTTTGCCACGCACAATTCTCCATCTCTACTCCGTCATCATCATAGTTCCATCACTTATTGGACCCCATCGACTTTATCCTCGCACCTTCACGCGCCTTGTCGCTCTTCTCATGTGACTATTTGACTCTTGCCACATAGGAGCAACTGTGGATCCCTCTGCTAATCCCGCATCTCCACCATGAATAGGTGCACCAAATCAAATCTGAGCGCAGTCGATGAACCTGATTGAGATATTGGCGTACCGATCCACCTTCTTCCACTCTATTTCTTTCATAGATGCCGTTCGCTTTTTATATTTTTCTTTGACGGAATTCTTTTCTATGTTGAACCTCATGCTTCATGCCATTGATTCCTCGTCTCAGATTCTAATTTACCTCCCAACGTTCTCTCTGATACCACTTGTTGGGAAAACAGGCAGCAAAAACAAATTAAAACGAGCAACCGCAATGACAATCACAAAAGCAAAACGACACATATAAGAAGGCAATCCGAATTTTACATGGAAAAACCCCTCAACGGGTAAAAAATCACAGCACAAAGTGAATTTCACTATGATATCAGAAGTTACAAGAGAATGAAAAAACAAAACCCATAACTCAGCTCACAAGAGAAATTCCAAAGCTAACCAAAAGCTTTTCAGAAGGACAAGCACATCCATTTTCCTCATCCTAGAGACTCCAAGCTTTCCCCTAGCTTTTTCTTTTGCAGTAGAACTCTCTCAATTCCCTCTAAGAAACTTGGCTCCAATGGCAAAACTCCTAATCCCCCATTACATCCCTTAAATAGGTAACAAACAGGAATTAGAAACACCTTGCACAAAATCGTGGAAGAAACCAACTTGAATTAGGAAACCTATTGACCGGTCGGGGACCCTTGCCAACAGGTCGTCGATCGGTTATCAATGCCCGAGATCTGTCCAAAGAGTCCGCCCTAAACCGGTCAGTTGCCATCCATGACCGGTTGGTGGCCTTTATTGGAGAAGATTTGAGGCGTCGGATTCCAACATTCTCTACTCTTCCTCTCCAATTTTTACGAGTTTGAAGTCATCCTTGTTGCTCTTGTTAACACCCCTACAGACAAGTGGACCGACCTAATTCCTTGGTGAGAGCATCGAATGGGTTTTCAAACAATGTGCAATTCTAGAGTACGTGTGTGGTGTATGCATGAGCTACCTTGTACACTTGTGTGGGCTTAATAGAGCACCTGATGGCTAATGGGGCTGGGCCTGGGTTTGAACTTTAGGTATTCAAAATGGTCTGGTATAAACCATTTTACATTCCCAAATGAACAAGTCTCCCGTTTTTTGTGTGGACCATATCAATCTTGCATGCCATGGCATTCCACAGCATGCCATGTGAGTAGGCAACCATGAGGCATGCAACATGTGTATTTCATTTTTATATATTTGACATGATACATGTGATCTTTGAAAAGCTGTAATCATGCGAGCCATGTATCATTGGATGCTCCATCTCACATTAATTACTTCATTCATCTTTATTAGATATATGGTTAGGTTAAGTGGTTAGCCAGGTGCAATATTTCCACCCAATTAGTTTTGGATTTTTAGAGGATATGAGATGGGAGTTTTAACTAAAGGTATGGGTATTTGGGTAATCTACAGGTGTTAGCTTGCTTACCATCCAATGGTTGAGATTGTACTACTCACATCAACATCGATGGTGTATTAAGGGAATCTTTATCATTGTCGATGGGAGCAGCTCGCACGCCTTGACTGCGTGGGGAGCGGATTAGGTGTTACTCCGGGAACAGCTTAGTGGGTGTTACCCTAACCGTGTGGGGCCCATCTTGATGTAGTTTTTATATATCTATGCCGTCTATCTGTTGTTTCATATACTTTTAGGATTTGATCCAAAAGACTAGGAAGATACAAATCTCAGGTGTACCATAACACTAGAAACAGTGATGAATAACCATTAAAAACGTTTTGTGGGCCACAAAAGTTTTGGATCAATCTGATATTTATATGTTCCCTTCAGCAAGACCTTATTGACATTATCAAGAGCTTGGATTGAAAATAAACATTACCAAAACCTTACGATGGGCTCTTTGAAAATTTTAATGGTGGGGCACTCAATCACACTGTTTCTTATGGTGTAGTCCACTTGAGATTTGGATCTGCATAATTTTTGACATCTCATCCTAGAATGAGCTGTAGAAACTGGATGGACGGAGTGGATATACAAAATATCATCCATGTGGGCCATACGGTAGGGGTAACACCCACTAAGCTGTTCCCGGGGTAACACCTAATTCGCGCCCGGTGTTACCCTGGTAGTACCTTAGTGGGTGTTACCCTTGCCATCCGGGGCCCCCCTTGATGATTTTGTTTTGTTTTTGTATATCCACGCCGTCCATCCATTTTCCCATATCATTTTAGGACATTATGTCAAATCTTAAGCAGACCCAAATCTCAAGTGGACCACACCACTGGAAACAGTGGTGAATGATCATTAAAAGCTTTTTATGGGCCACAAAAGTTTTGGATCAAACCTATCTTTATATTTTCCCTTCATCCATTTCTGTGGTCCCTAGGAAGTTTTTAATGGTGGGCATTCAATCACCACTGTTTCCTATGGTGTGGTCCACTTGAGATTTGGATCTGCTTAATTTTTAGGAACACGTCCTAAACTGGGCTGGAAAAGCGGATGGACGTCGTGGATGTACAACACATCATTAAGGTGGGCCCCATGGCCCATCTGTCAACGGTTTGGATCACTAAGACATGGGTCTTGCTCATGTAGGCAGCACATAAGCATACAGATTCCCAAGCAAAGGCAGAGATGAGTGCATTAGGTATGGCAAGCTACCCAGTGGGGCTTGGTATCCATGGTCCAATCAATTTCAGGTTGGGCTTGGGCTTAGCTCATTTTAACTTGATCCATCCCAGCCCAACTTCATGTCTGCATGCGACCTATTTTATACTTGTGCTGTTTCCATTATTGGTTAGGCAACACACACAACTTTCACATTGACCAGATTCTACATGTGTGACCACTGATCAACGGATGGATTAAGAACATTCACCCTGAGAAATATGGAGCTTGATCAATTTTCCTGAACCTGGGCCCATCGAGTTATTTCCAGGTTCATGCTTGCGCCAGTGGTGCTGGTCTATTCCAGACAGGCCTTGGGTGTCATTGTTGGGCCAGACCTGGCCTATCTGACACCAGCCCAAACCAGCCCGTTGCAACCCCAAAGTGACATATGGTGAAACAACAACATGAACACTCCCGTGTGTATAGTGTTTGAAGGACTTGAACGCGAGCCAGTTGCAGTGGTAATCCAGCAATGGGCCATGGCAGGCCAACATTGATCAGGCATAAAATGGGCCCGGCCAGATCATGTAGTGATTGGGCCTTCCTCAATTTTTCAGGACCATGACCATTCATTAAGATCATAAACGGAACTGTTCCCAGCTTGGGGCAGGGCTTAATCAAAATGTAGCAAAACAAAGCCCAACCGTAACCCATTTATCAACAAGGCCTCAAATCAAGACTAAGCCTAACCATGGGCCGACCTCACGGAGCTGAGTTTGAACCTTATTGGGCCAGAACCGGAGAAGTGAAAACCGGCATCCAGATTGCTACCAGCCTTACCAACCAGAATCTTGATAGCAATTCCTGTTCACAACTACTAATTTCAATGCTCAATGGGCTAATTACAAAAGAATAGTTACAGTGTAATTTCATGATATTTGGTGCAACCAAACAAACTCCTAGTTATTTCGAATAATTGCACTTAAGATATATGCCAGATATTTGGTGCAGCCAAACGGACACCTAGTTATTCCGCATAACTGCACTTGAGATTTGGTTAGCCCTAGGACAGCCAATGGGCCTAGCCAGGTTTGGCTCCGGGCCAGATTCTTAATTGGTTAGGTGGGCTGTTGGGCCGGAACTTTTTCAGTTTGCATGGCTGGGCCCAGCCCAGTGAAAGACCTAGCTAGCCTAACTCACTCCCCCTTCACATGCACCTTTACACCGGGTGTACTTGCGAATCTGGAGAGTGTTATGTGTTGGTTTGTCCCACATCGGTTGGGAGGTGGTGCAAGATTTGTCTTCATATATTTTGGGATTACTCCACTTAATAGGTTAGCCTTTTGGGTGTGACACTACAGTGGTATCAGAGCTAGATCATCTATTGGAACTATGCCCTAGGCCCACATGAGCAGGAGGAGAGGTAAGCCCGCCATGCATGCGTGTTGCACGCCCCAAGTTCCCCTATGGGAGGGGGGATTGTTGGTTTGTCCAACTTTGATTGGGAGGGAGCCAGAATTTGTCTTCATATATCCTGGAGTACTCCACCTAATAGGTTAGCCTTTTAGGTGTGACACTATATTATAGACCTTTGGTAACCGATAGAAGTTAAAAAGTATGTTTGGTTTTCAACGTCACATAAGTACTTATCCCTCTGTTTGGTCTACTTTAATATCCAGCCTTGATCATGTGAGGCCCACTATCAAAATAAATTGTCCATCATGTGGGGCTATTTTCAATGTCCACTAATCATCATGTGGAGCCCATCTTTGATGTGGTTCATACATTTTACGGGCCCCATCTTCATCATCATGTGGGTCATTCATCATTATTGGCTTACTTTTGATGTGGACAATCCATGGGTCAACCATAATTTGGGCCCCACCTTTGATGTTGACCGTCCATCATGTGGGTCCTCTTTTGATATGGATCATCCATCACACGAGAGAGATAAGAACGATAAGTAGAGAAGTTGAAAGTTTTATTTATTTATTTATTTATTTTTTAAAGGTGATAATTTTATTAAAAACAAAAACAGAGACAAAACAAAGAAAACCACAAAAAGGGAAAAACAGAAAAAACAAAGCCAACAGGAAAAAATACAAAGCCTACAGAGAAGTTAAAAATCAAAAATAAAAAATATGAAAACTTACAGGAAAAAGCTACTATTATCACATACCTTACTTTTAAAATGGTGCTTTAACAAACTAACTTAAGTTAAAAAATAATTTCTTAACCCGTATATATTTAAACAATTACTCATTGGGTGGTATCCAAACGGGTGTATATGACCACGCACAAAAATCAGACTGACCCACTCATCAAGTGGACCACCCTGATAAAAGAAACAATGGACACCGAAAGATTTTCCAACGGTTGACATTCAACCTACATGATTGGACCAACCTGGTTTGTGCCTATGGTCACAAAAAACACAGCCTGGCGGACTTGGGTCCAGCCCAATCCCAACTTATAATGTAATGGTTGGGCTTGATTTTAATTTTAAGAACAGGAAGGCTCATCCCTGCCCACTCACCCAAACACAATACATAGACGTAAAATTGGGCTGGCAATTGGCTCAGGCCTAGGCCGATCATGTTCAACATTTGAATAGACCGAACCTGATGAGTTAAAAATCCAAGCGCAACCTATCGACCGTCCTATCTTGGGGCAGCAGATGGGCATGGTTGGCTTAGATTGGTAGAGTCCAGCCCATCTAGGGCTGGTTTGGTTTGAGCCTGAGGCCTATGTGCTCCATCCGTGCCGAAAAATGGGCCTTTTACATCTGCCCAAAGATCTACAACCAGGCCTTGGCCGGCCAAGCAGACCTTACTCATTCATCTGAAGAGGATGTTGCATGTTATGTTTTATGATGGACCATCCAAACAGGATTATAAACAACCGTTCATCCATGATGGACCACGACCGGGAAAATCTATGAACATGGGTTTGAAAATCTCATCGAGCCAAGGTCAGACTAAAGACTTATAATTAGTGCATGCACCACGAGAACAAGAGCCTCAAATGTGAAACACATGCCAAAGGCTAAAGCCCATGGGAACTCAACGGTCTAATATTTCAATGTTTGAAGCATGCATACGTGGCCACCCGCACGCCAATACAGACAATACAAATGGTGGGCCCTCCTGTAGATGGAGGATAGCCTGTGGATCACACGAATCGGAGGATCTTAACTATCTGATTTTGCCATTGACTTTGGACGGCTTTTAACTGTGCATTTGGTGGCCGTCAATTGGTACAGTTGGGATTGTCCAGGCATTGTGATTTATGGGTTATGCTCCATCCACCATGCGACCCATGAATTGGACGGTCGAGTTTGGTGTACATGGTATGCCACGTGTACTATGGATGAATTGCCACCTTTTAATTGAGGGGAAGCACATGCACGTTATCTATTTAATTGGTTTGACAAATAACAAGAAAAAGTTAGTTTCGAACTTGGAATTTCTCAATTTTCTGTTTCTCTTCTATCCCTTATCTTCTTCTTGCATGGAAAACTACACTGTCCTGCCCACCCACGTGTGATCCACATCCACTCATTAGGTGGGCCATGCATGTACATAGATTCAGACCATTGTCTGTCCATTGATTTCAACAGCGTGGCCAGTGATGAATGGAACAACCTGATTTTTTTAAAATTTATTTATGTAGGCGTTTTTCCATGGCATGGCCCACCTTTTGGATGGCACAGGATACAAGTGACACTTTGACAGTAAAGATGGGTCTGTATGGTACAGTGGTTGTATGTGATTATTTCTCCTGATTTGTTCGATCGGGAGCGGATTGTGTGTGACCCCGGCACAGAGATATAAACATCATTGTCAGCTCTAGGAAGGTTTCAACGGCGGATGTTTCTGTTCCCACTGTATTGTTGGTGTGGCCCACTTGGGTTTTGGATCTCCGTGATTTTTCGAATCCTGTTCTATTGTGGTCTTTCAAAACAGATGGACGGGGTGGATTTCTCACGGACATCTCTGTGGACCCTATACAGCCCCGGGTCACAGGCAATCCGCTCCCCATCTAACCCGGGCACAGAGATATCTCTGGGCCATGCCTGTGTGGGGTCCACGGGGATGTCTGTTAGAAATCTACTCCGTCCATCTGTTTTGAAAGACCACAATAGTACAGGATTCTAAAAATCAGGCTGATCCAAAATTTATGTAGTTCATACCATATTAAACAGTGGGGATTGAATTCCTGGCAGTGACAGAAGTTTCGTATCAGGATGATATTTGTTCCTACAGTTGATTAGAGTGTTAATAATTCTAAGAACGGTTTGGATGGCATATAAACATCATGGTCAGCTCCAAGGAAGGTTTCAACGGAGGAAGTTGTTGTTCCCACTGTTTTGTTGGTGTTACCGACCTGAGTTTTGGATATGCCTGATTTTTAGCATCGTGTCCTGTTGTAGTCTTTCAAAACAGATAGGACAGAGTATATTTCTCACTGATCAGGCAGTGCAACTGGATACTGGCAGGAGAAGATGAGCGGCTAGAAAGAAATGTCCAACTGTCCAAATCCATGGCTCATTTGGTGAGTCTACTTCCATAACTTTTGCAATCATACATCTTCACAGTGCGCTCTACCTAATGAACGGCTCGGATCTCTAATACATGTGCCATCCAATGAGAAAAAGAGGCAGCCGCATGGGAGCTGTCATGTGCATTCCACATTCTATCAAAATCCTCCATCTCATTACAGTACATGTGGCATACATCACCTATACCCAAAAGGTTGATTTGATAGGTCAAATAGTAAATGGTCCATAGTCCAAAAATCACACTGCTTGGAAGATCCTAACCTTTAAATTAATAGCACCCAAATGGACGCTAGAAAGACGAGATCAGCCATGGTTCACGTCCCGTCAGCGAATGCCCATTTATTTTATGGTGCGAGCGTCCAATTAAAATAATTGATTGGTGGTCAATCAATGGCGGAGCCTGGTTTGGATCATCACCAGCATATGTGAGGCCCATGCCCATATCAAACACCTATCTCATTTAATGCTGCAAGGGAAGAACGTGTTTGGACCGGAAATGAAGAGATGGTCCTCTTTTTTTCTTTTTTTTTTAACTCATCCACCTTACTGGAATGTAAGACGATCCAGACCGTTGAATTTGCGGACTCCATCGGATGGAGCATATCCCAAAAACCACATTGATTGGAGGATCCTAACCATCCAATTTTCAATAGTGTGTAGATGGATGGTTAGAAAGAAATGGTCAAGTCAACCATCCAAATTCAATGACCAATATGATATGTGGTCAAATGAATTGATTGTAGGTATATTGTTTGTTGACATTTGACATTTGTACCAACTTACGAGAAATGGGGAAATTCAGATATTAGACGTGGCAACATGCCTCTTGATGTTATTTAAATCAGTGGCCGGAAGATTGGACCGGCGTCTATCTACTGTCTACCTCAAGGCCAAGTGTACGGGATCTGGACCACCATCAGATGGGACCCACCATAGATTTACACAGGCATACGCCCGAGATTCGTTCCCTTCTGACCATCACATTGTCCAATCAATGGACTTTTGTCCACTAATTGCGGGACGCTGCCACCCCCGTTCTTTTAAAATATACACATACTTTGGCGAGTCTACAATCAACGGTTAGGATCTTTCCATCAGTGGGAGTTTTGCATAATCACCCGTCAGAGATGGAGATGGAGAGTATTGAGAGAGGGATATGGCCACGTGTTCAATCCTCTGCCCATGGCCACGTGTTCAGGGAGATGGAGATATGTATTGGAAATCGGATTGCGTACTGAGTTACTTAGTAAGCTTTTTATCCTATTGAGTAAACTCAGTTGGCCCACCTTGAATTTATGTGGTTTACCCACTCTGTCCATCCGTTTTTCTATCTCATTTTAGGGGGCTGATCCAAAAATTGAAGCATATCCAAAGCTCAAGTGTACCATACCACACAGGAACAGCGGTAATAAAGATTTTGACCGTTGAGACATTTCTAGGGCCTGCAGTGATCTTCATTTACCATTCAACCTGCTTATAAGATTGCAAAGACTTGGATGAAGGAAAGCACAAATATAAGCTTCATCGAAAACTTTTGTGGCCTCCAAGAACTTTTCAATTGTAGAAACTCACTTCACACTATTTCCTACGGTGTAGTCCATACCACTTCAACTTTGGATATGCTTTATTTTTTGACTCAAGACCTAAAATTAAATGTTAAAATGGATGTACAGGGTGGATAAAATACATAAATCATGGTGGACCCCACAGATGGCATGGGTTCTGAGTAGCCACCATATAGTCACATATATAAATATATACCTGATGAAGTGAAAACACAAATATTAACGGGATTCAAAACTTCTGTGGCCCCAAGAAGATTTCAACGGTAAGAGTTTAATCCTTGCTGTGTGGTCTCATTGTGTCTTGTCTGTGCCTCAGTTTTGGTCCTATGTCCTAAAATGATACGGTGAAATGGATGGAGGGTGTAGATAAAACTCATACATCATGGTGGCCACTCAGAGCCCCTGCCGCCGGTTCCGAGAGACAAGCGGGGTAGTACGCAATCCGCGCCATTGATAGACAGCCACAAGAACTGAAATATGGTAGATTCATCTCTCCTTCGTACACGTGGAAAGGTGATGAGTCAATCGTGTTCGTCCATTTCATGAGTATTTTGAAGTTGCCATCCGCTGCCTCGATTGGTATCATTGTCACGAATATGGTGGAGATTTTTAAATTCTCACGACATTTTCACGGGGATTGTAAAACAATATTATCACGACATTTTCATAATCTAATCCAATTTTAAAATTTTCAGGGATTTTATATCACGAATTTAACATGAAAATATTCAAGTGTAAAACAACCATTCACATACGTATCTATTAAAATTTTTAAAAATATCTATTAATTCACAATAAAATACTTTTTGAAAATTTCTTTCCAGCAAGATTTCCATGATAATACGGGGAGAAAAACATCCAAATCAGAAAATTTCCGGAGAAATTGCCAAAAATAGGACCTTTTTATAGGTAGATGGACGGCTGTATGTCTCTAGACTTTCTACCATATTTGGGTTGTTCCTAATCAGCCAATCACCTGCCTTGACAAAGTCACCGACTTTACATTTTAAAAATCCCAAAACCACTCAAATGATAAAATTAACAACTCCTTCCTTGTTTGGGTGTGATACTGTTGAAACCTCCCAACCCCCTTAATCTCTTTAACCACGTACCGGAAATACAAAAGGATTGCTTGTAATTGACACACTTGTCAGAGATCCAAACCATTGATCATGTGGGGTCCACCTTGAACATGCCTTACTAAAAAAATGTGTTGGTTCTTCTATTATGCGGACCTTGGGTTTTGTTGAATATATATAGACTGTCTGTCACTCAGCACTTTCACACATTCATCTCCTAAAATTGGTCCTCACACCATTCTTTTGTGGACAGTATATGCTAGCATGGCTTTTTGGAAATTCCCACTTGAGCCAGGTTAAATAAATAATCAGGTAATTTAGGAATGGTTGCCTTATTAATATTTACAATGGGGATATTATTGTCATGTTATCCCCAAATCAAAGATGGATATTAATAATAATAAAAAAAGGTTTATGGTCCATCTCTCTTCAAGAATTTTCCATCATTGATTTCAGTATCATCACATTGCAAGGATATCTCAATGAAATTAATTTTGAAGTATTACCAACAAAGCATTGTTTAAAATCATGAAAGAAAAAATGAACTTATGTTGCCAATAACTATAAATATTATTAAATCTTGTGATATCATTTCAATGTATAATGTAAAATAATGGATCATCTATATATCAATTATGAAGATCATAAAGCTGAATAACTGAAACATACCTAAATAGCCTTCTATAAGCCTTTTTAATGAGGTTAGGGTTTTTAGATTTGATCCTTTGAATTGTATATATAGAAAATGGCCCTCGAGTAGCTTGATAAATAGTAGTTTCCATATTAGATAGAATTTACGTCCAACTGTCTATAATATTGTAGATATGTAACATAGTCTAAGTGCATCACCCCCTTAATCCAATTATAGTGGAGGCCACCAATATGCTCAATCTAAATATCTAATGGTCAAATTATCCAGACCATTGATCATGTGGAGCCCACCTAATAGAAATCTTACCTTTAGTTCTCCAAAGACCATTACCTCAATTTGATGAAGGCAGTAAAATAATAAATTCTACTTCAAATGAAAGTTTGACCTTGAAAACCGCATTTTTCCCCTTGAAATCATGGACGACAATCAGTGATCATCCATTTGTAAGTTATGGGACTTTCTAACAACTTTTCAATAATATATTATAATTGCAATTTAGAAAGTTAAGATTATTTGAAGTCACATGGTTAGGTGGTAACTAGATTTTGTTTCAACGGTGGTGCGATCATGGGATTGAGTGTTCATGTATTTAAAAACATCTATAAAATTGTGGCGGTTGGAAGTAATTATGCATGTTAGGCTCCATTTCTTTTTATGACGACCCTTTTATCCACCGATGAACTTAAAACAATTAAAAGAATTTTCTATGGCTCACGTTCATCTCTGAAAATAGAAGGCTGTGATTGTTATTTCAACTTTATTTTGAAAAGATAATGTTGCCATTTAAAAATAAAAGAATAAAAGAATATGTACAGCTCTAAGGTTGGATGGTCTCAGTCGTTGGGCCCAATTAGGTGACACGTGCAGGGTTCTGAGTCGCCGTAGAGGCACAAGAAGTCTTTCATCATTTAATAGGGTTATTTGATACACAGGTAGAGTATCATGCTTGATACACCCACTGAGAAATCTTCCACATAGCATACGTTAATCAGTACCTTGAAAACAATATACCCCTCTATGAAGATCACTAGGTAGGCCACACAAGCATGTTGAGTCAGTTGTCCGTTGATTCCAACAATCTGGCTCACCTGATCAATGGTCCAGCCTTATTTTTGTTCCGTGTGTTCATTGTTGTGGGGCCAAATATTTAACGGCACTGATGCTCTACGCAAGTGCCATTTTGGTGAGATAGAAAGATGGTACGGTACGACAAGTTGTGGTGCTTTGTGGTATCTTGCCTGTATGTGACCCTCCCAGATCAGATTCTCTGAACTATTTTAAATTTGCAGACGCTTGTTTGTTGAAAATGGACCATTCCATATTTTCTTCATTCCTAGCCGTACAATAAATGTCACCACGCACCTATATAATCAAATAAGAAAAACTTTTTGGCTCTTGATACGTCTATAAGTTTGAATATTACTCGGTTGCCACGCATTCCATTCATAAGTAATTTCTAAGCGCCTGCGTATCATTCATATCACATGACCAGAGTAACAAAGTTCTTCTCTTCTCTAAACAATTCAAACCACACCCAATTCATGGAAAATCGGTGTACGGAGAAACGTATCTTTCACCGCCGATACAACCGATACGGGCTGCATCGATCATGGAAAATACTGGTATATATCGGGCGGCACATACCCATTTCAGACGATACTAGTCATAAAGATGGCAGTAGAAGTTCCAACTTTTTACAGAAAACAAACGCCCCTTCTTCATATACAGCAATTCCCAATTCTCCAAACTCGCTGAAACAGCGGTTTCCGATCTAGAAATCTATTCTATCCAATTGAAATGGGTATCAATATCCAAACAAGGAAAAAATAAAAATAAAAACCACATCTTTCTTTTTACAAAAAGAAAAAACGGAGGATTTTTTCCCCTCTTGTAATTTACTCAGAAACAGATATTTCATATATGGTGGTCAGCCTTGCTCTGAAAGACTGATAAGCCATCTTCGCCCGTCTTGAAGTATTCCTCTGCAATTTCCTCACGGACCCAGTTCTCGCTAATCCTCCACACTCCTTTTCAAATCTCTTAAACCCATCAAAATCCCCATCTCCAAGATCCTGGTCCATTTCCAAAACCGGCAATATCTGGATCTTCTTCGTTCGTTGTCTCCGTCTCCGACCGCTCTCCTTCGCCCCCTCCTCGTTGAGCGCTTCGCTCGCCTTCACCGCCATCGCGGCCATGTCGGATGCGGTTAGAGGGTACTGAAGCTTGCTGATCGGAAGGACGAAATAGATCTGGCCCACCTGGAGTTCTTCACTTGAATCCAACGGTGGGATGCGCTGATCGAAATACAGCTTGTCGGAATTGCAGACGAAGAGCGAATCGCTTTCTCGTTCGCTTTTGAGGACGTGAGCGACCGTTGCTGGGACGGAGTATTCATGGAGAGTACCGTCAACGGAGATGACTTTGGCTGTGGAGGAAGTAACGGCGTTAGTCTGTGAGGAGAAGCAGCTGCCCATTTGGAATTTTGGATGGAAGGTGAGGCGATGTGGTGCGGACTGATGTTGCGAAAGAGAGAAGGGTATATATAAGGAAGGAAGATCAGGTCGTTACCGAATTCCGTTAAGCGTGGTTCCACATCAGCGATGACGCGGTACGGCTCTCACGTCACGTGACCGCGTCTTATCTTTCGCGGAAGTGGGAACATGTTCGCTTTCCGCGCAAGTTAGCTGAAGCTGCACCGTCCGTTCGCTTCCCACGCAAGTTACTTCAGCTGTGCCGTCCGTTCGGCTCGACCCTTTAATAGTCTGGAAGAGTGTGATGGATGATACGCTGCTACCTTGGAAATACATAGAAATTGCAGAAATAAAATATCCAACAATCCTATTTCCACGAACAAGTGTCTATGGATTGGACGGTAGGATTTGGGACTATGACGTGGGGACAGTGGGTTTTATTTGAGTCATTATATACCACGTTAAAGTTTCAGAGTGCATGCGTATTAAGCGTCATACACAGCCTGAGTATGATATATTCCTGAAAAAGACGAAATTTTGACGAGAAAGCAGGCACTGGGAAACTGTACGTTTGGCATCAACGAGATAAATCCAACGGATGAAATGGTGGGCCACAATTTAGATGGATCGTACAAGATTTCTCCAGTGTTCTGAGTTGCAATGCTCCAACTAGTTGCATTGGAACATTTAAAGATGTGGACTGTTCTAGTAAAACATCACAGTAATGTGACTAATATTAATATTTAATGAATGGACTTTAATATGGACGGTCAAGATTGTTTGCAGACAAATAGGTCAAACCAGCAATTTGATCCATCTATATCTATTCGATTGAGGTTACCAATTCTAAAGAGTAAAGAGTTGCTTGTGTTAGGCAATCCTAACCATCCATCTTTTGCTGGGAAAAGGGATGCCAACTAAACATTGGTACTGGATGATTCGATCAGTGCAATTTTTGCATCATAGGCTGTTAAACGTACGTGTCCTAGTTTAATTAATAGTTTAGATGAGTCGATGCAACTCGGAATACTATGACTTACGTGGATCATTGATCAAGCGCTATTTTCAAACGTCCGTGATCAAGCGTGGGGGACAAACGCAACTTTACGTGCCAACCTGGAACTTATGTACGAGATCCGGTCCGTTCATGAGGTGGGCTCTTATTTCGGTATTCTTTATCTCGAAATCTGGTTGGGAGCGGATTAGGTGTTACCCGGGCAAGGGCACCACCTTAGTGGGTGTTGCCCTTACCGTGGGGCCCACCTTGATGATGTCTTGTATATCCACGCCGTCCAACTGTTTCTCCAGCCCATTTTAGGACGTGGACTAAAAAATAAAGCAGATCCTAATCTACGGTAGACCACACCACAGGAAACAGTAGTGATTGAATGCCTCACCATTAAAAATTTCAAAGGGCCCACCGTAAGGTTTTGGTAATGTTAATTTGCCATCCAATCCAACCTGATTATAACGTTACGAAGGTCGGTATGAAGGTAAAATACAATGGTTAGCATGATTCAAAACTTTTGTGGCCCACGAAAAGCTTTTAATGGTCATTTATCACTGTAATACAATGGTTAGCATGATTCAAAACTTTTGTGGCCCACAAAAAGTTATAATGGTCATTTATCACTGTTTCTAGTGGTGTGGTCCACCTGATATTTGGATCTTATTAAGTTTTGGGATCAAGTCCTAAAATGAGATATTGTAAAAATAGATGGACGGCGTGGATATACATCAAAAACATCAAGGTGGGCCCCACACGGTTAGGGTAACACCAACTAATCTGTTTCCCGGGTAACAGCTAATCTGCCCCCAATCTGGCTGTTCCATGCATTAGGCTTAGGCAGGCCAAAATAGTACGAGGAAATGGAAAATCGTTACCAGCTAAAGAAAAAGAAGAAAAGTGGGACCTGGCGCCCGCGCGCGTGCAGTACTGTCATCTGTAGGGGTGCTAGTGTCTTCCGTTTTCACATGGGGTGTACGGAAATTACACTCGTCACCTAGTTGAGGTTGGTGCGCTTGCGGACACGGCCGGATTGCGTGGTTAACCCAACACCACGTAGCAGCCTGGCGTAAGATTTTGTGGGGGCCGCCATGATGTATGTGTTTTATCTACGCCGTTCATCTGTTTTTCCAGCTCATTTTAAGGCATGAGCACAAAATTGAAGCATATTCAAAGCTTGAGTGGACCACTTAGAAACCTTCCTAGGCCCACAGTGATGTTTTCTTGTAATCTAACCTGATCATACGTTCAACCTTCCTAGGCGTTCAATCCCCACTGTTCCTCTCGTGTGGTCTACTTGAACTTTTGGATATCCTTCACAGTATGCGATGGACTTGATGAATGGCTTAAAATGAATCACCGATGCTTCTTAGTGGCTAGTAGACGGTTATGATCATCCGATGAATGTGGTCTCTTGGGCCAAGGCTCATCAGTGGATATATGGGTTACCTTTTGTATTCCGTGGGGGCTAAGCTAAAATGACGTTTGGTGAGTTGATTTTTAGCCAAGCTGGACGTTGGAGGGAAGCATCTCTGATGAATGAGCTGAGCACGAGCTGGCACCGTTAGCTCGCTTGATTCAGCTCGTTCCAGCTAGTTTTGGCTTGATTTGGAGGAAGAGTTTGAATAGAGTCTAACTGATTTTTTTTTTTGGCTCGTTTCATAGTTCGAGCCGCACATGGGCATGATCAAGCTATGCTCGATTCGGCTTGAAGCTCGGCTCATTCGTGGCTCCATTCAGCTCGATATATATATATGTATATAGTTTAAAACTTAAAATTCTAAAACCTTGAAATTCTCCCCATTTTGAACAAGCGCTCCATTCCCTCCCAAAACACTAACTCTATCCAGCTGGCCACCGTTGCTCGGCCACCTACCCACCGACCACCCCTCTCTCTCTCTCTCTCTCTCTCCAATCCGCCCGGCGGGGCGGTTAGCCGGTGATAACTCTCCCTCTCCCTCTCCCTCTCTATCACTCTTTTTCTCTTGTCCGTCCGGCGACCTCTGTCGTCCAATCATCTCTCAATCTTTTTATTTCTCTCTCTTAATCTCTTATTTCTCTCTAAAAATTTTGAACACATGTAAAAGTTATGTCCAAGCTTGTCTCTCAGCTCAAATTCAGCTTGAAAGGCTCGAGCTCAAACTCGGCTCGAAGCTCGACCGAGCTAGTTCGAGCATAAAAATCATGCTCGATGGCCGAGCCAAGCCAAACACAAGCCAGGCTATTCAGTGACAGAGCCTAGCTCGAACATGGCTGAGCTCGCTCAGCTCGGCTCGTGCTCACCCTTGTAAATGATGACCGGACCACTGGAAGATGTGGCTCTGATATTTCTAAGATGTACCCTTTTAAGAATGTCGTCTGCATGTAGTCCATGTAGAAAACAACGGAACTGATTGCTCCAAATAGTCTTACGTTCCCACAGCAGAAAACACTAGAATGTGATGGCTCAAACGCTTGCATGTATTAACTCGAATCAAACCGTCCAAAATCGTGCTCCCCGCTTTGGACGGATAACAAACTAACTACACTGAGCTCGTGTGGACAACCGGTGGATGATGGAAACAGAATCAAGTCAACGGTGTGGATTCAACAAACAAATGTCCATTCAGCAGAGGCTTTGATTTTAGGTTTATGATCTATCTGAAGAGGGCCCCACAATCTGGACGGTTTGATTTGAGTTCCATTTCGTCCCGCGTTCTTTTCAGAATCATCCATCATCCGTGTGAACATCCTGCAATTCTCTTTATTTAAAAGCCAATAATCACAGAATGAAGGTTTGGCTGAAATCGAGTGTTTGGTAAATTTCCATTAAAAAAAAATATCAATGTGTTTGGAAAAAAAGGACACTCGAAAAGTGGGGCCCACGGATTCATGGCTGTGGATTCACCCCTAAAAGGGAGCAGGTCCAGTGCATCACGACGCACCATATCTTTTGTGTCTCAAGATTGTTTGCCGTGCACATAAAACATTTGTATGATGATCCAATCCAAGCATCCTGCAGACTCTTCCTTTGATTGGAAAACCTTCTTTGATTGGGCCATTCTAATCATCTAATAAACGGACCTTTTTTCACTAGATCTGAGCCAGGTAATGTCGATTCGTATGACACTGATTAAAGGGTTGGGATTGGCCAGAAATAGTAATTTTTGGACAATGAACCATTAATTAGTTAACATATCGAATAAACCGTTTCATCTAGTCCATGCATGCCACGTTATGAACACGGACGAACTATACTTTCCATGGTCCAGCGCCATTGGATGTGGTATCTCGTCAAAACCGAGTCGGTCTGGGTTCGCTTTTTAGCCATTGGAGAGTTTTGTGGTCAACTGCTTTATCATTCTCCCACTGATGAGCTTCCATCTGTGGTCCGGTCTTTTCGTTTCACTTTGTGGGACGGCTGGGACAAATAAAGCAATGGGCGCCGAATAAAGAGAACGCGGATTTGAGGCTGGGAAACACGTGAGGCCGTGATCCATGCTGTCGATCTGTTTTACCAGCTCATTTTAAGGCATGAACCTAAAATTGAAAAAAAATCAAAATCTCATATGAACCCTAGCACAAGAAACAGTAGGGATTGAATGCCTATCATTATAAACTTCCTAGTTCCCACCGTAATGTTTATTTACCATCAACCGGTTGATAAGGTCGCTCAGTCTTGGATGGAGGGAAAAAAACTAGGATCAGCTTGCTCTAAAACTTTTGTAGCATCACAAAAAGTTTTCAATGGTGGGCATTCAATCACCACTAGTGTTTCTTGGGTATGGTCCACCTGAGATTTGGATTTGTTTTATTTTGTCAAAACGAATGGGTGGCATTCATGTATTGGGTCCTGTTGTGGGATAATTTCTCATAAGCCGATCCGAGCAGAAAAAACCTCGGAGAAATATAGCAAGCCGATAACTTGATCTGATGACTTCGCCTTTTCGTGGGGTCAGCTCGGATCGTACCCAAGTTAATGGGTAGATGAAAGCCGACCTCATCCCTTTCTCAAACGGCCTAAAAATAGGGGCGCATCCCTTCGAGATCGGAACGGCTCAAGATTTCCGCCCGGATTTTCGGGATAATATCTACCGTGATTTCAACCCATAAACTCCCTATTAAAGCCTATCAATAGCAAAAGATATGACGATTACAGGTATGAAAAATAATCTCTTTCAAATTAGTGTTTATCACTTGCAAGGGTAATCACTGACTTAGGCATCGGAGGGTTCACGGCTGGATCCCAGCCACCCCCTTTACTATTTTCTGTGGTGTTTCACAATCAAAGCTGAACCTCTGATCCAAGCCTAGTTTTCAATCCTGACGAAGGATATCGGTGGTAACGATCGTTCCTCTGAATACAAATCATCTCACATCGTCCGTTGACCAGTTTTCAGTGTCAACAGGTCTCACGATGCATAGTGATCCAGACCTTTCATCCGTTCAAAGGACAGTTAGAGAGAGTGAAACAACCATCACCACTTCGGTAGCTATGATGGTAGGTGAAAATCTGTGATTAAAGGATTTTTCTTAGCAGTTACCAATTTCCTTAATCAGGAGCATTCCAGTGTAAGTGTGACCCATGTACATGTCCCATCCAAAAAGTCACTGAATATCGACCATTGGAAGTGTTTTCCTAGCCATCCATTTACTTCACAGGTGGGTTGACTAGGTGAATGGTCCGGAGGGAAGGCCTCGAGTTACGGGCTGCTCATCAAGTGGGCCGCAGCGTAAACAATAAAACTGCCTCACTTATTGGATGGAGTGCATCGTCCATAACTTCCTCTTTTCTTGAACCGTCCATATTTTAAGTACCTATACGGCCTACTAGATGAGTGATTGAGCCTGATTTTTATTTGATTTTTTTATTTTGTTAGCGAATGCTCACGTGGATCCCGATGAATGGCCGGATGGGAAGATTTCCAGGTACATTTGCACCAATGGCAATCTCTCGCGTAAGGCACTTTTTATTTTTATTTTTTAACTGCACACACCCTCACACGTACCACACACACACCACAAATGGGTACTCGAACCGGACGCAGATTAGCTACTGATGGATAGGGGTGTCAATGGGCCTGGGCCTGGGGTAAGTCTTGGCCCCGAGTTTGCACTATATCAGGCCGGGCTGCAGGGCTGGCCCTGTGTAAAATTCTAATTTTTCAAGCCCAAGCTCGACCCATTGACACCCCTATTGATGGATTCACTGAGATTCGACACTGAAGCGATGTCACCAAGTTCTGTGGGCCCTTCCATGATGTATGTGTTGTATTTGCACTGTTCATCCATTTAGAGATATCATTTTAGGGCATGAGCGAAAGAATGAGCCAGATCCAAAGCTCAAGTGGACCCCACCTAATGTGGGCTGGGCATGTTGTAGGATCGAGCACTAGTTCTTCTATGAATAATTGATCCGAATCCACGAATCTATAGGGACTCCTCAACCTGTATTCATCAAATCCATGACGGGATACTCGAATCCACGAGCCTATCTTTGAATCAACGAAGAACAAATAGAGTATAAACTCAATTTCATTAAGAAAATTATATAAAACTAATTACAAAAATGAATTTAATTAACTTAAATAGAAATAAACTAACTCTAAATCCTAATTTGCGTGATAAGAAAAGACTGAAATTTGGATGAAAGAATGAACCAGATCCAAAACTCAAGTGGACCCCACCACAGAAAACAGTGGATATTGGATGCCTACCATTAAAAAAACTTCTAAGGGGCCACAAAACTTTTTTATCAAGCTGAAATTTGTGTTTTTCCTTCGTCCATGTCTGTATGAACTTATGAATAGGTTGGATGTCAAATAACCATCCCTAGGAAGGTTTCAATGGTGGGTATCATTGTCTCCATTGTTTTCTGTGGTGGGTTCACTTAAACTTTGAATCTGTCTTATTCTTTGGCTCATACGGTGTGGATACATATATATCATGGTGGGCCCTATAGAAATTGGTGACGTCACTTCAGTAGTGAGATCACTCCCTGAAGCGAGATCACTACTGAACCCTGTTCGTAGCTAATCCACTCGTACTCGAAGCCATGACCGTGTTGAAACTCTGGTGAGTCTACCACTAGGCAATGAGCATGGACCCAATCCCTGGTATAAGGCAAGTTAGAGCCTCATCGCCATTGAGATGCTTGGACACAAGTAATTTACATCTAGGACTGTTCTGATTGTAAACAAAATTGTTTTTTCATATACTAATTATTATAAGTTCTATCACTTGATTAAGACATAAAATGACTGATGTCTAGCTAAAATGATAATTTCAGTTTCTATCCAAACAGACCAATAGTTCGAAAAATACACCTGTAGGCAGTGCTTTATTTGTGGTCATTTTTGGGACTATAAGTCCCAATTTATACTAATCATGAACCAAAAGTTAGGCTTATTTCACTATCTCGCATTGGCGTTTTCAACAGTCAAAAGTGTCAAAAAGTTAGACGCCAGTATTGTTCAAGTAATGTAATTTTGAAAATGAGACTTCCGGCCAATGGTTTCCACAATTTCATTTGTTTAAAATATAAGTTAATGCATGTCACATGTACAATTTCCAAATGCGTGCATATGAAAGGTCATACCAGCTTCCATGCATGTCACGCACTTCAGACATGGTGAGGAGATTGATCTACTTTTTAGCGTAGGGCATGTTTAGATCGATATGACCAACCTAATGAATGGGTGTGATTAGGCACACGTCTGGCACATTGGCAGCTGTCGTGCAGATGGCCTAACAATGATGCAAGGTGGTCACCTTTTTAAAAATAGAACCAGAGAACCGTTAAACCTGGGGCTGCCAATGGTGGGGCCCACTGAATGATGGGATCAGATTATGGGTGCTGGACAGACGCAGATGCACCATATCCCGTGAAAATGAAAGAGGGCAATGTGTGCATGTGAAGCATGGGACCTACAGTAACCCAAGGTAAGAAAAACAAACATCTTACACGTAAAGGTGGGCACTTTTTCATTGATGGTGGACGCAATATCCATCCTCAGAGAAGGAGAGAGGATTTGAAATTCATTTGTTAATCGGCTAATGAACCGCTAATCACGCTTTAGCTGTGCGGAGACTAAAATAAAGCATAATTTAAAATTTCAAAATTGATTGCTTATTTTACTCAAAAATGTTCATTTGGACACACCGTACACCGACCTTAGCCGTCCATAGATCGTGGGTGGGAACTCCAACACATCGAAATAAGATTTTTCACAAAACCATTTTCAAATGCATGTTCGGATCCCCACTCTTCTGCACCATGCTCACGCACTTTGAACTTGCTTATATTCATTCATATTTTAAACTACCGTTCGGTGACCAGCAATAATTGTACCGCATGTGCCAATGCTGAATGCGTCCGCCATCCAGCATGGGCTTGGATTTGGCAGTGACCCCAATAGCAACGAGGTCAGTATAGGTCGGTGCCGTGGACCCCACAGTGACGTATGTCTTTTATTTGCCGCCATCCATTTTGCCAACTCATTTTGGGATAGGCAGATTCAAATCTGAGGTGGACTACACCTCAGGAAACAATGGTGATTGAATGCCTACCATTCAAAAGCTCCTAAGCCCTACTGTAATGCTTATAATTTGCTATCCAACCGGTTGATTAGGTGACATGGATGAAGGGAAAACACAGATATGAGCTAGCTCGAAAACTTTTGTAGTCCCAGGAAGTTAAGGTGGGGAAATCGGATTACCTACTGCATGACTAGTAAGTTTTTATCGTAATGAGTAAACTCTGTTGGGCCCACTGTGAATGGATGTGATTCATCCACGCCATCCATCTGTTTTTCCAGTTCATTTTAGGTGTTGATCCCAATATTGAAGCATATCCAAAGCTCAAGTGGATCACAACATAGAAACAATGGGAATAATGATTTCCACCGTTGAAACCTTCCTAAGGCCTACAGTGATGTTAGTTTGTCATCCAACCTATTCATAAGATCACACAGACATGAATGAAGGGGAAAATACAAATATCAGGTTGATCCAAAACTTCTGTGGCCCCCAAGAATTTTTCAATGGTAGACGTTTAATTCACACTATTTCTTGTGGTGTGGTCCACCTGAACTTTGGATATGCTTCATTTTTGGAATCAAGCCCTGAAATTATCTGATAAAATGAATGGACAAAGTGGATAAACTAAATAAATCATGGTGGGCCCTACAGAGTTTACTCAGTATGCTTAGCATACTCAGTTAGGGATGCGGATTTCTTGGGAAAGCCTTGCGCAGGAAGTCCTGGGAACTTAGGCAGGCCCACATTGACGTTTTCTGATAAATCCACCCTGTCCATCCGATTTGGGAGATCATTTTAGTACATGGAAACAAAAATGAACCGGATCCAATGTTTAAATGGGCCTCACTAAAGGAAAAGGTGGGTAGGGAAATTACTACCGTTGAATCCTCCCTGGGGTCCACTGTAATGTTTATATGACATCCATACCGTTCATAACGTCACTACTATTGGGATGAACTGAAAACACAAATATTATCCCGATTCGAAACTCCTGTGGCCCCACAAATATTTCAACTGTGGATGTTCAATCCTCACGTTTTCGGCCCACTTGAGTCTTGGATCCGGTTCATTTTGTTTTCATGTCCTAAAGAGAGCTTCCAAAACGGATGGACGGGGTTGATTTATCAGAAAACATCACTATGTGCCCCCACCTAGGTTCCCAGCGCAAATCCGCGTCCGTTGTTACTCAGTACCCAATCCGCTTCCTATGGTGGGCGTTCATTCATTACTGTTTCTGGTGTGGTCTACCTGAGACTTGAAACTGCCTATTGTTTGGGCTCATGCCCTAAAATGAGGGGCAAAAATAGATGGACAGCTTTGATAAAACACACACATTATGTTGGGGTTATGAAGCTTTTCCAGCACCCATCAGAAGATTCAGAACGGAGATCTTGGTACCGGAGGGGTCGCAACCGAATTTGAATCTGTGCAACGGTGCACGGGAGTGCACTCCATCCGGCAGACTCTGCACGGACGCCAATACCGTGTATATGTGCAAAATTTCTGTGGCCCCACTTAATGTTTGGGTTTTATCCACACCATCCACCCGTTTTTCCGGATCATCTTACGGCTTGACCTAAAAACATGGCAGATCCAAAGCTCAAGTGGACCACACCACAAGAAACATTCGGGATTGAATGCCTACCATTGAAAACTTCTGGAGGCCACATGTGTTTTGGATCAAGCTGATATTTATGTTTTCCCTTCATCCAGGTTTGTATGACCTTATGAACAGGTTGGATGGCATATAAACATCATCATGGTGGGCCCTAGGAAGGTGGGAGTCATTATCCCCAATGCTTCCAGTGGTGTAGTCCATTTGCCCTTTGGATTTGCAACATTTTTGGGTTCATTAAAAAAATGATATATGGCAAAATGAATGGACGGAATGGATAAAATACACATGTCATGGTGGGTCCCACAAAGCTTTTCAACATATATACCGTACCAACAAGGGTGTTGTGTTTCTACACTGCGCTTCCAGTCCCCAATCAGCACCATGGACACCACATGAGCGTATCATGCGTAGGGCCTACAGCCAAAGAAAGTGAGCTAGAGGGTTATTGACTAGCTCCCTCCTACCTGTCTTATCCATGCTAGTGAGCTCAGGTTTCTCCTTTGATCTCTTGTTTTGATTGTGGGCTCTTTTCACTTGGGCTTGACCTGAACACCAGGCCTACATTTCAAGTTTGGCTTAGGCTTGGGCTTGACTTTCGGACCACGTCTAAGGGCCCAAGCTTACTATAAATGATTCCGGTCCTACCTGGAAATTGCAAATGACTCTAAACTTTAATTAAGCTCCTTTGTTGTAAGGTTAGCCAATCGAAAATTTAAGACTACTGCAAAGCTCCTGAAGAGAGAGGTAAGACCATGAGGTTACTATATACATAATGGGCAATTTAATTACATTATTAGGTTGTACATACAATAGAAGATTCTTTTGACTTAGGGCCTCTTTCGTTTGTTGTTTTTACTTGTAATTTGATCCAATTTAGCATTTATTATTTGATAAAATCAGTTAGCAGTCAATGTAAGATCATGTTGACATCATCAGTAGGTCTTGACTCAGAAAATGAGACTCTGATCTACATGGCAAAACTCTATGGCCCCATCATAATGTATGTGTTTTTTCCACACCTTCTATTCATTTTGTTAGATCATTTTAGGGCATGAGCAAAAAATTGAAGTAGATCCAAAACTCTAGTGAATTGCAAGTGGGAATAATGATGCTCGCCATCTAAGCGTACGTAGGACCTAGCATGATGTTTATTTGAGAACCAACTTGTTCATAAGGTCACACAGACATGAGTGAAGGGAAAGGCCAAATATCAGCTTGAGCCAAAACTTCAGTGGACCCCAAGAACTTTTCAATGTTAAGCATTCAATCCCTAATATTTTCTATGGTGTGGTCCACTTAAGCTTTAGATCTACCTCATTTTTAGGCTCATGCTTTAAAATAATCTGAAAAATGAATGGATGGCATGGATATAACAGATACATCATGGTGGGGCCCACATAGTTATGGCTTGGAAATATTTGTTATCATACGAGTTTTGCCTGACTTTTGAGGTTAAATTCCACTTCCCTTCCAAACATAAAATAAAATTACATTTTTACCTCTAACACACATGAATTACAGCAAATCAAATATGCCCTTAAATGCAAAGTATAACACATTGCTTGCAAATGAGCTACGGAAAGAAGACTTCTTGGTAGAGTTCCGTTACATTAAGCATGGAGGCTCTAACAACGCGAGGTTACTTAAATAATAATAATAAAAAATTAGTTCATAAAATGGTTTCTCAATAAGTTTCACATGCAGCTAAAAAAGTTACTTTTTCTACCGATGGTAGCAGTTTAGTTATTCATCCTAAATAAGTTGGTTTGGTTAACTGTTAGTTACCAGCTCCTAATCTGCTAAAAACTTCATCACTATTTTAGGTTTTTTTCTCCCACTAACTGAAGAGTTGAGGGTATCTTGCAAAACACATCTCATTGGCACTGAAGCTTCCTCCAAACTGGACAAACAGAGTGGATCTGTAACATACCATCATAGCAGGTCCTAAAAAAATTATAACAGTCGACGATCAATCATTGTTTTTTTTTTATGGTGGGTCCCACTTTTTGGTCACTCCATATTCAGGAAAATGATCTGGAAAAAAGATGAACAGTGTGTATTCAATACATATATTGAGATAGACTCTTACAAGGTTTCAACCGTGGAAGTCATTATCTCCACTACTTGCAAATGTGGGGTCCACAGAGGTGGTAAAATGAATGGACAATGTAGGTTCTTCCAAACGCGCCCAACAAGATGGATAATCCACATCAAGGTGGGCCTCACATAACGGACAGTCCACATCAAAGGTCGGTCCTAATGATGAGTGGTCATATCCAAGGCGGGCCTATGATGGACGGCCCACATCAGAGGTGGAGCCCACATGATGGACGTGATGATTTTCTTTGCCATCAAACTTGTTTACCAAGTCATGTGAGACCTGGTTGATATGGAAAACACAAATATAAGCTTGCTCTTGGCTCTATGGGCTCCACCGTTTAACAATAGGAGCAACAACGTCCATCAGTGGAACATTCTTGGAGTAGTCCACAGAGATGTCCGTACAAATCTACCATGTCCAAACTGTTTTTCTAGTTTTGTTGAGAGTGGGTCCACCATGCTGTGGGGCCCACGTGATGCCTGTGAGAAATCCACATCGTCCATCCTTTTGTCTAGCCCGAAATCCAACCAGATTCGAAGCTCATCTGGACAGCACCTTAGGAAACGCTGTGAATGAATGCCTGCCATTGAAATCTTCCTTGGGCCACTGGGATTGACAGGCCGTGTTGGCCAGTGTGGGGCCCGCTGTGAGCTCCGCCGTGATGTATATGTTTTATCCGTGCCATCCACCTGCAAGGCCACTGTGATTTATGTGTTTTAACCATGCTGCTGGCCAAGGGGCCCCCAGCAGGTGACGAACCCTGCTGGTCTAGCAGGTGTGGCCCCCTGCGGCGGCCCACCTTGATGATTTGTTGTATATCCTAGCCGCCCATCTGTTTTCTCAGCTCATTTTAGAGCATGAGACCAAGGGTGAGGCAGGTTTAGAGGGTCAAGACGACCACAACGCCCCAACACTTAGGGCTGTTTTGACGGCCGGCCCACCTCAACATTCATAAGCACACTGTAAAAAGAAGAAAAAAAAAAAAAAAAAAAAAAAAAAAGCGATGGAGAAGCCACTAATTAATGTTGGAACTGAACATACTTATCTATTTTTTTTGCTGATAAGTATGTTGTTTACCAAACATACTTTTCTGGTTAATGAGTAGAAACTAACTAGCTTATCTTAAGTAACTTACCATCCAAACGGGCCCTTAATAAAGGTTGAAGGGGCACTGTGAGAAGGGTGCTTGTTGGAATTGTGGCAAAATCAGTCATAAGAGAAAATTCTGTGGGAGAAGAGGCGTGTGAATACTTGAAAAGCTTCTATTCATAACGTGAGGCTTACGTTTGTTGTCCATCTCTTTCAACAAACACTTTGATTAAATGATTCTAGTCATTTGGTCAATGGGTCTGAATATTGATGGTGGTCCATCTATAGCAAGGTCTACTAGATATTTAAAATGACATGGAGATTATTTTTACCTAGAAAGGTGGGAGTGTACATACCTGAAACTTTGTTGAAAACTGAAAAAACTGTTACACCATCATTTGGGTGGGCACCACAAAAAGTATCAAGGCCTCATCGATCATTTCGGTGGGCACCACACCACAAAAAGGATCGGGCCTCACCTATCATATAGAACAACGCTATACAACATCCAAAAAAGATAACATAACAAAAGAAGAAGAACAAGAAAACATGGCCTCAACAAGAATAGTAGCAATTGGCACGACACTTCCATAGCTGCACAAAGACCTACTCGCCTGGCCCAGCAAAACCAGCAAGCTGGACTATAGGGACCAACAAACAGCTCTAACTGATTATCCTAAAAAAACTGCTCTGGATATGCTCTTGAATCCAAAGCCTTCAGGACCACATCCAGCAAAAGTCCTCCTTTCAAACACTCCACACCAGGAGCATTCAGTCATTGTGATCTTTAATCTTCCTATACCTCAATTTCAGGTTTAATTCTTTGTTGTAAATCCTCTGCCTCCAAAAACATCATCTCTGCAATAATGTAACTATTTCAACGGTTAAAAGACTGGGTATACCGACCTACTCATTCAGCCCCAAGTCGAGGCAGGACTTGCCCAAGAGTCAGGGCTAAAGCAGCCCGACAGCACCCTGAGTCAGGCTGACTCGGGCTGTCTAACTAGATTGGGTCCCACTGAGTGTGAATTGGCTTAACAAGTCAGCATTAGACTCATCCTAGCCTTAAAGTTATAACAGTTTGTAAACTAATGTAGACAATGTTAGGGCGTGTTTGATTTTCATATTACGATGTAGCTTAAAGTCCAAAGTTGACGTTGACAGTTTAATATATTGATGCAAAACAGAGGCGAGAAGATATTTTGGGCGCAAAAACTGTGGTGACACCTTGATGCATAGGTTGTATCCATGCTGTTCATCCTGTTCCGCTGGATCATTTTAGGGCACGAGCCCAAAATTGAGTCAGATTTAAATCTCAAGTTGATGTAGAGAGTGTTGCCAACCTCTACATGTTGAAGATGGACCAGAAGAAAGACCACAGGGAAGATTGCGAAGAAGAAGCTGAAGCACCAGGAGATTATACAGAAAGTGGCCTGATTTCAAAGGCCTTCGGTCGACTGAAGAAAGGGCTCAGTTCACCAAAGGAAGGAGAGACCACGATTACAGGCACTCTGTAATCATGACTGAGGCAGGGTTCGGCTGACTGAAGAGGGTCCTCGATTGACCGACTGCAGGGCTGGGTCGACCAATGGAAGAGAGGAACATGATTATAGACACTCTATAATCATGACCAAAGCAAACTTCGATCGACTGAAGGGGTCCTCGGTCGACCGAAGACATATCTCGGCCGACTGACAATCGGGCGCATTTTGTTTACGTTTTGCGATATTTTTGTTTCCTTTTTCAATTAGGGTACCTAGGTTACATGGTTTAGTAAATATGATATAAATATTTGTTTAATTTCGTTTTAAACATTATTTATTAATTTTAACACAATTTTCAGAGTTTTCTATCTATTTGCTCATGTTCTTCGAGTAGCTCATTGAGAGATCAAGGAAGATTGAGTGTTCTTCTCGATATATCCATGAATTCGGATTGTTTATCCTACAAGAGAGAGAGAGAGAGAGAGCATAATGAAATACGAACAACAAGAAATCAGGGCCAGGGAAAGAATACTAGCAATTGGCATGAAATGGATTACTTAATACAGAATTGTGTAATCCCACCTTTTTTAAGGGAGTGTTGAACCCTTGTTTCAGTAATCGGGAGTCGAATCCATATCGTCCGACCTGTAATTGATCAGTAAATAAAGACTCCAAATAAATGGATTTGGAGTGAATACATGCCTAGGCTAATTTAGGAATTAACCAATACAAGGATCCAAATTGGACCCTAAGGTATTGGTGAAAGGAACATTATTAAATGGTTCATATTAAAGCAATATACGCCAATATACGCCAATTAATTGGATCATTCAGTCATTGTAATATTTGATCCTCCTATACCTCAATTTCAGGTTTAATTCTTTGTGGTAAATCCTCTGCCTCTAAAAATGTCATCTCTGCAATAATGTAACTATTTGAATGGTTAAAAGACTCGGTATTCCGACCTACTCATTCAGTCCCAAGTCGAGGCAGGACTTGCCCAAGTGATCAGGCCTGAAGCTGACCGACTCGCACTTGGGCTAACTGGATTGAGTCCACTGAGTCCGAGTTGGGTTGAACAAGTCAGCATCAGACATCCTAATCTTAAAAGCATAGCAATTTATAAACTAATGTAGATGATGTTGAGGCCTGTTTGATTTTTATATAATAATGTAAATGCATTGTAAAGTAGCCATCATCACTTACCCTCAGATCTCTGTGCCTAAATTTGACGTTGATAGTTTAATATTTTGACACAAAACAGATAAGAAAAGATAGTTTAGGTGCAAAAACTGTAGGGCCCACCATAGATCATATGCATGCCGTACATCCACTCATGAGTCCAAAAATGAGGTAGATCTAAAGCTCAAGTGAACCACACCACATTAAATAGTAGGACTTGAATGCCTATGGTTGATAATTGCTTGGGGGCTATAGAAATTTTGGATTACACTGATTTTTTTTATGTTTTCCCTTTATCCATGTCTATATGATTTTATGAACAGGTTGGATGACAAATAAACATTATTGTGGGCCCTAGGAAGGTATTAACTTTCAATGGCTGAGGTCTGTTAGGACCACTATTTCATGTGGTGTGGTCAATTTGAGTTGTAGATTTGTCTTATTTTTGGACACATGTCAAAAAATGAGCTTACCAAATGGATGGGCAACATAAATATAACATATTCATCAGGTTGGGGCCCATAGTTTTTGTGTATGTAGAAATATATGGAATTCAATTAAAATTCATATGGTTTTCGAGAAAGTAAATTTTCTTAAAATAAAACAATTGTAAAAAATAATAATGACCTATTTACAGGACATTCACCGGTAATTAGGAAAATCAAACAAGCCCTTAGTATGCGATTGCCAAGAACTGTTGGCACATGTATTCTTAAAATGAAGAAAAATAATTTCTAGTTTTGGGATTTCTACTCTTAATAAAATTTTCAGATTTTGCAAAATGGGACATTTTTGTGTTGCATAGGAAGCAGTGTTTTTGTCCAATCTTTGAAACTATCATAGCTTAATCTAGAAGTGAGCCAAAGGACCTAAGCCCAACCTTCCATAATATGTGGGACTGAATTGCAAATCCCATCGTTTAAATCCTGCCATGTTGTTTGTTTGCCACTTGAATTTGCATCGTTGGAAAATGTGTTATTTTAAGAGGGATATCTATAGTCCTTCTTCATTCACCAAATCCAACAAATTCGGAAATGGATTTCGTGAGGTGTGCGTGATCGAACTCACTCACATCATCAGGCTTTGTGGGTCCCACTATGATGTACGTATTATATCCACACTGTTCATCCATTTTTTGAGATTATTTAAAGGCATGGGTACAAAAATGAGGCAGATAAAAAACTCAAGTGGACCACACCATAGAAAGAAGTGGGGGACAATAATGCATGCTTACCGTTGAAACATTCTTAGGGCCTACCATGATGTTTATTTTCCATCCAACTTGTTCAGAAGGTCACACAAACTTGGGTCAGGAGAAAAAACAAATATCAACTGAATCCAAAACCCATGTGGCCTCAAGAAGTTTAATGGTAAGTGTTCAATCTCCACCACTTTCTGTGGTGTGGTCCACCCGAGTTTTAGTTATGTCTCATTTTTTTACCATGCCCTAACATGATCTCGCAAAATGGATGGACGGTGTGGATATAACAAATACATTATAGTGGGGCCCACATGCTGTTGATAGTATTGGATGGATAAGTAACATGTAACATGTATTACTCCAACCCATAACTTCATGTAATCCAAGCATGGTTGGAATTTTACAAGATCAGTATTAGCAGACAATCCACTGTTATGCATAATGATTATTTTTTTCAAATTTCATCACATCTAATATACTCTAATCCCTTACACCAAACACCCCCCTAGGAAAAAAAAAAAAAAGAAAAAAAGAAAATCCATCACATGAAAATCAGGAGAACAACAGCAAGCGTACATCACAAACCGCAAACCATATGTACAACTATTCAAGCGTCCTAAGCAATCCAAACATGGAGAAGAGAAATACCAGACAACATCCTTTCTTCTAATTTAGGGATGCTACGTGCAGGCGCATCTGCATACTCCAAACACAAGATCCCCCCAAGTGCAAACGTTGGACACATGTACAAGATCCAGACCGTTCATTCAACAGGCATCACAGTGAGTGCCCACTATTCCTAAAACCAGGCTGGCCCATTTTTACAATGGTCCACATAGTGCTGAAACAAATAGCCAACTGACTAAACTCAATGCACATGATCGACCAGCAAATGAACAACCCAGCCAGAGTTTCAGGCTCGGGCAAACTCGCCACGAGCCTACATGACGAAAGGCCAGGATCTTGCAACCACACGACAGTTCGGCACATGTGGGGGCCTTGTGCCCCTGCTACTTGGATATGAACCCTCCAACCACAGCAGCGATGATAGCCGTTGTATCTCCGAGAATGGCCGAAACTATAACGCGGACGGCCCCACCAGCGATCTGGCAACACCTCCTCACCTTCCCTCCTCTGCCCCTATGATGATTCTCCATCATCCCTCTGAGGCTTGGAATCCTTGTCTGCATCTCTCTTACCTTGTTCTTGTCTCCGTTCAGATACATAGCTTGCCAGCTCTCTACAAGCAGTTCCTTCACACATGACACATGAAGGTTGTAGTTCTTGCACTCGGACCTGTAAGACCATCCCGGTCCCTTCCCACCGCAAGAATGGCAAGCGCTCGATAGCTTGGTGCAAAGGTAGAGGTGGCGCTCCCCGTCGTCGAGGGTCTGTGGGAGGTTGGCGCAACATGGGTGAAGGTCGAAACCGCACCGGTTGCAGTGGTAGACGAACCCCTGAACATCTTTGCTGCACGCGTCGCATCTGCGCCTCACTGTGCCGGGGGGCTTGTAGTAGAAGCGGAAGTCACATTTCTTGTAGAATGGGTGCAATATTGCGGGCGGTGCGAGTGCACATGCTTTGTGCAGGTCGAACTCGCAGGCGTCGCACTTGTATTTGAGGCCGATGCCGGCTTCCTTGCACCCATCGCAGCTGAATGGTTTCTCGGTGTATTCGATCTTGAGCTTGTGTTGGGGGTGACTGGGGTGAGAGACCTCTTTGTCCAGCTTCATGGGTTCTCTCTCTCTCTCTCTCTCTTGGGTGTAAAAGTTTGCAACGTTGTTCTTGTTTTATAAGGGAGTGTGGTTTAAATGGAAGTGAAGAGATTAGGAAAGTTTGTTTGATTTTTTTTTTTTTTTTGAAATAGTGAAAGTTGTTTGGAACATTATTCTCTAAGCATCTGCTTTGCTTAATTGTCACAAGGAGAGAATAACTTGGGTGGGTGTTTGGGTGCAATAAACAAGATGGGGTTGAGTGATGTATCAAGAAAGCATTTGATGGAATCTAATACCAAAGGAGGTTGATTAGGGTATTGTTTGGCATGCCTGATTTGATTTGCTTTCTATTCACAGCTCAGTGAAATTCCACTACCCTTCATCTTTAGATTAGAGGTGAAGCTACAAAGCTTCATCTGAGATGAGATGCAAGGAGATTACCATAAGCTCCATTAATCATATTTTACATTCGCAAAAGCTAGGTAAAACCTGTAGCCTTGATAATAAGCTAGGGTTAAAACCCGTGACGATTTGATGCTGCGTGCCCATTTGGATGATAAGGAAAAATCATTCCAAGTCAATTCTATTGAACTAATACGGCAAAGGGCGCGTCCGTGCCTATTAGAAAGTCGATCAATGGTTCAAATTCACCCCCTATCATTGCCCACCTGAAGAAAGATGCACCTAATGGATGGTTTTGATTCAACACATTTTGAATGCATTAGCATGTGTAGCAGGCTTACCTTGTACTTATATAATACATTGTCTCAAAAAAATTCCATTAATCCACTAAAAAAGTTGCTTAGAGTAGCTGTTACATACTGTAGAATTAAGGATGTTCGCATGTACAGGCGGCTAAGGAAGTAGGCCATGGGTGCCATATGAGATGGTTATAAAAGAAATCTAAGACACTGGGCCAAGATCAGGCTGGGCCACAAGCTATATGCTCAGCCCAACATGCTATATACGTCTCAGCTAACCTGTATACGGCGTTCAGGAAATGAAATTCAGGCTCGATTTTAGCCCGCGAGTCATCTAGGCCGAATGAAAACCCGGCTGTGATGGGGGACAGGCATGTGGCTCAGGCCAGGCTGCCGGGCTGTCCTGGCCTAGTTGCAGACTTGAGAACATTCTCTGGAGAAAAGAACAAAGGTGAAATGTAGCCTGAGTTGCATAGAAGGCTCTCCTTTCCCTTTTCCTTTACTTTGTTCAGGTGAAGAAAGGCTTTGGCGTGGAATCCTCTATAGTCGAATAACACATAATTCAGATTTCTGGGATTATGTTCGTATCCAAAAAGAACAAAAAGGAAAGAAAATCAAAAGAGAAAGTAATATCCTGGATTTGTCTGGAAGATCTCCATAGGAAAGAATATGAGTCCAATTACCCTTTCTTTAGCGTATTTAATTAATAGTTGCTTTGATAATGTATGCAGTTAAGATCAGTTTGGATGTACTGCGAAATGGGAATTTGCTGCCGGGCAGAAAGATGAACTAGTTGCGGCCCACCATGATGTGTGCATGACATCCAATCTGTCCATCATGTGGGTCCCCTTGTGTTCTCTCCTTGGCGCCCAAAGATCAGGTCCATACCAAACACAGGTGAGCCTGAAGCCTCTAATTAAATTAGCTATGTGGCCCACTTGAGTTTTGGAATGGCCTTCTATTCATCCTAATGGGCTGCATCTCCTTAATGGATTGGATCACAAAAATTGACGACGGCCCCATGCACAATCTAGAAGGTTTTTGATGGTGGGCGTCCTCATCCCAACTGTTCCCTGTGGTGGCCCACCTGAGTTTTGAATCAGTCTGTTTTTTGGGCGGCAAAGACAAGATGAAGGTCGCACATGATGGCATATGCACATCACGGTGGGCCTCACATTTCATCTTGCAGGTTATGTGGAGCCCACTGTGATGTATGCATGACATCCAATCCATCAATCATGTGCATCCTCTCTAGTCACCAACAAATCATAACAATTTTCAATACGAGTTCTTGTGCTGTACGTTCACAAAGCTCTCCATCAGCAAATTGAGTGGTACAATTGCGACGATCCAAATCATGGGCTATCCTATCTGTTCTTTACCAAAGGTTACAGCTTCAAAATCACTGGCTTCTACATGACTCCTTACCATTTTCTTTTGTCTGGGAAAGTGATTAAAGAGTTCTCTACTTGTAAGAATGTTTTAAAAATTGTACAATATGGTACGAGGGGAATCATATTTACTTGCATTAGTGAATGAGCATCCAATTCCCACAACTTACCTTAAAGAGATAAGGCTCTGCTGTTGGAGAATCTTAAAAGAGAATGGATGGGATTTGTATCAGAAGACTAACTACATTGGTTATGTTTAAACTCGCACTATGGGTGTGTAATAAGCTCAACCTATGCACAATTATCTATTATATCGTATTTCTAATCAAATTCTGAATTTGTGTTGGAATTCCCACATACCCATCCATGGAGATTAGGAGATTGGGATAATGCAAGTGTCCAAAACCAAGATGGTAATTGCGTTGCATGCCCAATTTAATCAAGAGGAAATGACAATAATTAATGGTATGCTTTGGTTTGTGTTTGATTGCATCAAATTTCATGAAATATCGTGAAATTTGGTCCAACCAAATGCACCCTAAAGCATTGGAGTCACATGAGAAGATAACCATTAACCCAGGAATTAGAATGCGGACCATAAGGCCTTGGGTCCAAAATTCTAAGGGATCTCTAGTGATGAATTCCTTCCCAAGCCTTATACTGCCATCACACTATGGGAGTTGGCTATGCCCGAAGTCATTACCTTAACTACAAAGAGGGGAGCACCAAAGGCGGGGAACCTAAGGAGGATATGTGATGAAAACGACAATCTCAAACTTCTTTATTTTGTTGATAGATAATTTTTTTTCTCTTTTCCTTTCTCCACCTACAAATTTGTATCCGGATTCTTCGGAAAGAGCCTCCATAGATATCCTTGGATCATGAATCTCTTCATTGCTCTGCTGACATAGAATAATACCCACCGATTATGATAAAAAATAAAAAATAAATAAATAAATAAAACAATTGACTCGTTTTATATTAAGCTCCAACTTGACCCAAACAATTGCACTATGTTGCTAATGTGCTTATCTGCATGCTAATTGCTAAGAAAGCAAATCTTGTGAGGTATGGTCCATCCTCATGTGTGAGCCACTCACGTTTAGATGAGCGGAGTCCTTGAGTCATGTGTTTTACGTTTTTTATATTGTATGTGTGTGTCCAAATACATGCGTGTCTCTACATGTGTGAGGTTCTAACACAAGAAGAGTGAGAGAGTTGTAGAGAGGTGTGCATGCGGAATAATAAAAGAAATAAAAGAAATAAAAAAAGAAACTCAAAGAGATTTTTTTTTTTTTTCTTCCTACAGTAAGAGAGACTCTAGAAGGAAATTTTGCACACATAAGAAGAAGATCCCCAATCTAGGCCCGAAAGACAGCTTGTAATCCCTAAATATTGCATAGTGGATTCTTCTTTGATAACCCTGTGGTTTTTTGTTCTCGAATTGAAAAGATATTCCACATAGAATTAGTGTGCATTTCTGTTACGATCCCAAGGTTTAAGAGCCTAACTTTACATGTTCCATCAGTCCAGGGGCTTTTGGTGCATTGGTTAGGTTCTTAACAATTTCTTCCTCTCTCCATCCCTTTTATTTACACTTGTTGTTGTGCCTGTTGCTGTTTTGTGGGTTGGTTTTCACAATGCACCCTATATGTTTGTAGAAACTCTTAAGTAGTTTACATAGAGAAAAATAGTTTCGCATCTTTTCAACAGATGTTGGCATTCCAAATCAAGTGAATTTCATAGAACGCATCTCTGTCTTATATCAGCACTAGAAATTATAATTAACCCCAACTTGAAAGTAACATAATTGCAATTTGGAGTTCAGTGTCCCTAGAAATAAGACAGTAATAAAGGAAATTACAATTTGGTTAGATCCACTCCATAAGGCCAACAATCACAATTCAATTCCAAATAGTGCTTCCAAACGCACACTAATTTATAGGCTTGTCACCTGAGTTCAGTCAAAACAACAAGGAAAAAATCCCTAGTGTGGGGTAAGGGAATTCAGGACTTCTCACATGGATTGAACCGGTGGAACATGCATATATCATAGATTGATCACTCCACCATATTTAGTCATGGAATGTAAGAAAAAAAAACCTGGGACCAGTTAACAAATCCAACAAATTCGATGAATCCTTTCCATCCAAACGGTGTCCTCAAGCTGACAGCACAAAACAGAAGGTTAATGACAGCAAGAAACTGATTTTTATGATTATTTGAGTGGTTTGGATTCTTAACTGTTTTTCCATCCATAAGTAAAGCCCATTACTACATGGGTGTCACTGATCGGTTTCTCACCATTCCGCTTGTATTATGAGAGTTGGCTCTACCATATTCCAATTTTCTGGCTCCTCCATGCAACTGGAATTTTTCATCCTATTCCTCTCTCTCCAAATCAAAGGTCACAGTCAAATCTGCCTGGAAACAATCCTGACCATCAACAAAATTCAACCCAATTCCGTCGACTGGCACCCCGCCATCGTTCTGTTCTTCGTTCTCCAGCCAACATTGTCTTCCAAGACCAGAAATGAGAACAAGCTCTTGAGCCACCTCCTTCATGGTTGGTCTCTTATCACCTCTTAGAAGCAGGCATTTCCTCGCCAGTTCTGAAACCGCCCTCAGTTGCTCGACTGTGCCTTCTCTCAACAAATTCTCATCTAAGAAATCCGAAAAATCCTTTCTCTTCAATGACGACAAGAAATACATAGCAAGATTACTATCTTCTCTCGATCTCTCAAAAGAAACAGGCTTTTGCCCTGTCAAGAGCTCAACAAGAACTACGCCGAAGCTATAAACATCACTCTTTGCCGTCAACTGGCTCGTTTGGAAGTACTCAGGATCCAAGTAGCCTAAGGTCCCTTGAACCAATGTTGGAATCTGCGTTTGATCCAATGGGACCAACCTCGAAATCCCAAAGTCGGAAACTTTCGCGGTGTAATTTTCATCTAGGAGTATGTTTGAAGACTTCACATCTCTGTGGAAGATGGGCATCGAAGCAGCAGAGTGAAGATATGCAAGAGCTTCTGCAGTCTCGATTGCAATCCTCAGACGGTTCGGCCAAGAAATTTGAGTCATGGAAAGTTTTTCATGGATATGCCTATGGAGGGTGCCATTGGAGATGAACTCGTAGACCAACATGGGGACTTCGGTCTCTAAACAACAGCCCAAGAGCTTGACCACATTGCGGTGATTGATTTGGGTTAGGATGACAACTTCATTGATGAACTGATCAATCTGGTTCTGATCCATTACTATGGATTTCTTAATGGCGACCGTGGTTCCATCTTCGAGAATTCCTTTATAAACTGTTCCATATCCACCCGTCCCGAGGATTCTACTCTCATCGTAGTTCAGAGTTGCTTGTTTGAGCTCTTCATAGGAGAAGATTCTGGTGCAATTAGTACCCTCACGATTAGACACTTGTTGTTTCAACAGTAGCCCTCCGTTCTGGCGAAAATATTGCTCCTTAAGCTTGATTAGTGTCTGTTTCTTAAGAGCGCAATAAAACCATAAGCTACATAGTAGCATTAGTCCGAAACCCAAACATGTCCCTGCATAGATACAGAGCAAAACAACAAAGAAAGGAGACTTGGTTAGACAAGAATTCATGGGTTTCCCAGTAGAAGGGTGGTTTGATCATTTGAATTTCAAAAGCAGGAAAATCTTTCCCCGATCTAGCGGGACTACTGGGAGTATAGGAAGGATCAAGTGCCACCCAAATACAACAAGCCACCTGTGTGAGTTTGAGATGACTATGTTCTTATCTTGATCTGGCGGTTGTACCAGGAGGCAACAATTGGGGTGGCCCACTTGCGCATTCAAACTTGAAAACCATGTGATCAACCCCCGAACGGTCATGATTTGGTGACTTTTTTCTTTCTTGCTTCACCGTACCTATAATAGCTTCAATAACTTGGAATATCTTTCTGCATCCAGACCCATGTCTTGTGCCATCTCCAGTGCTACCAAATGGGCATAAGCATCTGTAGCCAGGAACTTCATTGTGACAGCGAGCACCAGGCACACAAGGACTGGTCTCCGAACCCAAGCATTCATCTATATCTGCCACCAAAAGCTACAAAAAACTCAAAACTCTATTTAGATAAATTCACTATAGCATTTGGACTAGCCTTCTTCTAGTATGCATTTGGAATCTTCAATTCAGTTGAATTGCAATAATTGGATTCAACAATGAGTAGATATCCAAAGTGGGTCCTAGCACCACCATATTAATGATGAGGAAGTGGCCCCAAATTCGCAATCTCCTATCATTTCAAAAACAACTCCAAACAAATGGAATTTAAATAAGAAGATAGTGGCCATTTTTAAATCAAAACTGTATCATGCCACGCTACTCTAATAATTCCTTTATAATAATTGAATGTATTACAATTCAGTTCAATTGAGCATCCAAACGCATCCAAGCTATTATCTTCATCAATACTTGAGTGATTATTTGAGAGAAAACAGAAAAAGAACAGAACGATTGTAAAGAATTTCACATACCTTGGCAACCCTTTGATCCATTTAGGTATGGGTTCCCGGCATACCCGTCCGAGCAATTACAGAGATACCCAAAACCTAAAATCGACTCAAAACAGAAGCTATTTTCACCACAGATGTTTAAACCTGTATTCGAACAGTTAGCGTCCCTGATCACCCATTCCAATTTCATAGCAATATCTGCAGTCCTTAGAAAGTCCCTTAGATCCGGTTCCATGAAAGTGAAGTTTCCTCTTTCCACCACAAAAGCATAACTACAGTTACTAAAACTTGAAACCTTTGTGTAACCAAACATGTTACTTGAGCCTAGGCCGAGATATCTAGTCCCATTTGGAATAGCCAATTCACAGCATCCCACACCCGAGCAAGAACCGTTTGTGACGCTGTTCCGTGTGGAGCAAAGTGATACGCACCCGCTGGCAAACAAGTCATTGTCGCCGATCACTGCAACTGTATCGCAGCCAACCGCCATAAAACTGTTGTCATCAGATATGCTGAACGGACCATCTTCAGGCAATGAAACATGGGTAAGTGTATGGTTTTGATTGGCGCAATCCTTGGCCACGTAATGGGTTGAGTTGGCACGTAACCCACCATTGGAGATGCTTAGGACTTGAAGATCAGTCCCGGCAAGGAACGGCATTGGAATCTGACTCTGGAAGTTGCAAGAAACTTCGAAACCCAAATGGAAACAACCGTCACCTATACCAAAAGGGTAGGGTATTTCAACAGGTACCACATTTCTGTGGGCACGCATGAGAAGTGTTTTGGGATGTCGAAAGGAGGGTCATAAGCAAAATCCATAGGCAGAAAGAGGAGAAATGTAATGCCATGGTGGGCTGCAACAATCTAGTGTTTTTGAATCCCGATTTGGGATTTATTTGGGAAGAACTACAATCTCTTATAATTACTTCAATGAAAATGAAAATCCCAGAAATTTGGATTTTCTGCATCTTTCTTCTCTGTGATCTGATTTGGGTTTGTTGTATTTCCTCCTTTGGATGCTTGAAGAGGCGCGTCTCTGTTGCACCCAGCCCTCTCAACGCAGAGGAGTTATTTGATACTCTGGCAGAGTATCATGCTTGATATTCAGCCACTCAGACATTATACACGTGGCATAAATTAACTCAAATTAAGCCGACTAAACTTCAAAAATCCACATTAGATAAGTCTAATTCCAAAAATCAAATTGGTTGAATAACTCTAACCTCTGATTTGTAGACTTTTTTCATTTTTCAATTTCAACCGTCAAATAAACATCCACCAATCCGATGGTCCATTAATGAAACAAGCATAGTTTTGGGTTCATGATACACCTAAAATGGGAACTATGATCTGATTAATTTAATTTTAATTAATTGTATTGCCACATATGCAATTTCTGTGTAATTTATCAGTGTCTGAGTATCATCCATCACACTCCGCCAGAGTATCAAAGTTTTCCTCCTCAACAGATTTGAATTTAGAATAACCGTCTAAAGCAACGGTCAATCTCACTTTGACTTGTCAACGTCCAGTTGAAAAGACTACTGTTTTGGCGAGCGGACACACGCCTTGGAACGACGGACGTTATAACGGTCTTTTTTTAAAAAAAATTGTAAATAATTTTAAATAATAATAAAATTTTAAAAATTAACTGCCAATGGAACTGCGGTTACTAAGGAGAGAAGACATTGTATATGACGCACCATACAATGACTGTCTCTGGCCTTTTCAGTTTTTATAAGTAGGGCCATGATTCAGTGATCCAAACTGTTGATACGATGGGCCCCACTTTGAATGCCAAATGCACTAAAGAACTCGTAGATAGGAATCCCAACCCTTCAATTAATGTCCATAAAATACAAGTTTAAGAAAGAAAATCCAACAAAGGTCCATGTTTAACCATAAAAGAGGAGAGATTCAAAGCAAGGAATTTCCCAGTTAGAAAAAGAAATTTGGTGTGTGGGGCCTACATGGTGTGACCAGTGCTATCAATGGTCTGGATCACTAAACCATTGGCCCACTTGTACGAAATGCAAATTCCAGCAAACTGTAGGGTTCGAGCATTGTAATTTACGTCTTTTATTTTGGCATACATGCAAGCCAATCAAGACCATCCAAAATGGATCCTTACTCATGGCTTAGTGGCAGACTCACAAGAGTTTCAACACTAAAATGTCATGGTTCGAGTACCCATTTTGGTGTGTGTGGGTGTGATTGTGGGGGGGTACCAATTATCCTGTCTGATTTGTGGACACTAGATGGACAGTTAAAACAAACAATTGGCAGCTCCCATTCAACCAGTAAAACTAGATGGTTAAGATCGTCCAATAGAGCTCCTATTTTCAAATGGTCCCCACAATCAGTACCATCTGGATTCATAAACATGCATGCCGTGGCGTGCGTACACGGTTGATTAATGGGTGAGCCATCATTTGATAAATGGCGACAAATGCACCCTCAAAATCCAGCTTTCTTCAGAATTATTCCATAATACAAAAAGATTAACAAATAATCCAACCTTAGTTTATTCGAATATGAGCTTTGTGTATATCGACACTAGCATAGCTTTCTTTATATTTATGTTTTTCTATTATTAAGAAACGCTCCAATAATATAATCCATTACAATGCGTTGTAGGATAACCTTATTGGTCCATTTGGATAATCCAATCAATCATCTGAAATATATATTTATAAGTCCAGAGCACATTTGATGGGCTATATGTCATGGCATTCTCTGCAACATTCCCTTCCATTCAACTGTTAATCACATGCTATCTTGCCATCTTAATACCAGGCAATCGTATTAGTTCTCCGACGCCTGGCTGCCCTGAAATATGTGGCGGCATTGAGATCACATATCCATTAGGAGTCGGAGACGGCTGTTTCCTCCCTGGCTTCGAAGTCACTTGCAACCAAAGCATTCCCTTGTTAGCCAACTCCAAACTCCGAATCCTTGAGATTTCTCCAGGCCAAGTGCGCATCGACTCCTCCCCATTCATTTCCACATGCCACCGCTTGCCAAACTCAAGCTGCCAAAGTGACGCTTATATTGCTTTGCTGGGCCCTTACACATTTCTTGCTGGCTTGAACAAGTTCATCGTTGTGGGATGTGATGCGTTGGGAGCTGTCTCTCAAGACATTGCGGCTGTCTCTTCGTGCTACTCAGCATGTGGTGCAAGGGACAGAGTTGTTAATGGTTCTTGCACAGGGAACAGGTTGTTGCGAGATGGGATTGATGTTGGACTTTAACAGACTCATTGCGTCTCTCACTGCAGGAAATGATAGTTCGAGTTATGGCCAGAGTGCTTATGGGTTTGTTGCTGAGGATGGAAGCTACAATTTCAGTGAGTTGGGTCTTTGGGACTTCAATAGGAATACAAGTATGAAGCTTGAATGGGCTGTAGGAGAAGGCAAATGCTCCCCCCCCCCCCCCCCCCCCCCGCCCCGAGCAAAAGAGTCAGATTCCCATCTCTGTGGAGAGAACAGCTACTGTATCGAATCGAAGAGAAGATACGGTTTACCTCTGCAAATGTCTTCCTGGGCATGAAGGGAATCTTTACCTCAATGGCGCTCACGGATGCCAAGGTGATTGATGCTCTACGATCTCAGTTTTTTCATTCTTGTTCATTTCCCTCTTCCTTGTCAAAACATGGTAGGCTGGATTATATTAAGTATGTCTCATGGTTGATGGAAGATACTCTGAAATCTCCCCTTCGATAATCCTGTCTGAAGGGGAGCCATTGAGTCAATTAGAGACCATTTTTTTGCATCTGTCCATTTTTATCAGATGGGCTGGACCACCCCATGGAGGGGAACATGGGATTGATGGTGTAGATTACTGGAAGGCGGGACCCACACATTCTATTTTTTTTACTATTCTTTTTAGATCAGGCATTAAGTGGTAGCTGTACCTGCATATTGCGTCCAATGCAAGATGCAAATAATTGGAGTCGACTCGGACTTGGTCGAGTCCGATCAGATTCAGCAACATGAGTCAGCAGTGACATATGGGGTGACTCAGCCTCACTCAGAAGAGTCATGCCCGGCTCTCAGCAGAGTCACAACTCAACTCAAGACTGTACGAATCGGTCCAAGTTGGTCGAGTCTTAAAATCTTGGTTCCATGTGAGACTCCTAACTAAATGGGTGTTTTTAACCTGGCTTGCAGACTGTGAACGAATGCATGAGGAACAATTCATGTGTACCAGAAGCTATATGCGAGAACAGAGTTCCTGGCAATGATTGTGTCTCTCCAGCTGGATCTGTAGGCAATGTTTCTAAAATGGGAACTGGATACTATAAGGGATCTCAACGGTCTCCTGCCGTCCTAGGTTAGATATCTATTCTTTTGTATTAATCATTACCATGAGGAATTAAGGAATTTGAATTTTCTTTCTTCTTCTTTAGACTCAATGCACTCTTTGTGGACTGCAATTCTCAAAATGGCAACAACCCATAACTCCTAAGAGTGGTGAATGCCCGAACCAGACCGACTGGTAGGCCACCTCTATTGGATGGGCCAATGGTTAGGAATTGCAAAAATCAGGCTTTTCTAGTCATTCAATCTATATAGGCTTTCTACTCCGAACTTTTCTTGACTGTCCAAAAATTTGCGATTGATCAGGATGTTGTGAAATGCATATTTTGGGTCATGGCTCATCCAAGAGGTGGTTGTGTCAGCCACCAAAGCGGTCAATTGTACCCATGGGTTTGAGCCCCTAGCTTCATGGTAGACAGGGTATGTTTCAACACAGGGCTCAGGTCAAGCCCAGCTTACCTACTACTAAAAAAAAAAACAGAGAAAATGGTACCAACGGAGCATAGTGGGCTAGTGCTATCGAGCTATATCCAAACCATAGGATACCAAATTCCAGTCTCCATCTTTCATATGCATTCATAAGCAAATGTTTCCACTGATCACCACTGCATTCATGAATTTGGGATTTTGGTGGTTCCAAACTTCGAACACTTGTGTTTCTTACCTTTCCCGCATCTTCTCTTGTTCTCATTGCAGCAACCTTCCTGATCATTGGGTTGTTGAACACATGTTTCAGTTTGTTGTATTGGGTTCGAAGGAATAGAAACCTCACAAAGCTCAAAGCCAAGTACTTCCGTAAAAACGGAGGCCTTCAGTTACAACATTTTTCCTGTTTCAGGAAAGGCCCTACTATGAAACATGCCAAGATCTTCTCCGACCGAGAGCTCAAGAAGGCAACCAACAATTATGATGGCATTAGAATCCTAGGCAGTGGCCGCCGAGGCACTCTCTACAAGGGAACCCTTGAAGATGGCTCAATAGTTGCCATTAAAGAATCACAAGAGGTGGGCTAGAGCGACATTGATCGATTCATAAACGAGCTCATCATCCTGACCCAAGTCAATCACAAGAATATCATCAAGATCTTGGGCTGTTGCTTGGAGACCCAAGTCCCTTTCCTAGTCTATGAGTTCATCTCTGGGCGTACTTCATACCAAGAACTCCATGGAGATGGTGATGATTCAACTCCATTTCCATGGAAAGACCGCCTCCAGATAGCAACTGAGATTGCTGGGGCTCTTTCACACCTACACTCATTTGCATCCATGCCCATATTGCACAGAGACATCCGGTCATCCAACATAATACTAGACGAGAATTACACTGCCAAGCTTGCTAACTTTGGACTTTCTAAACTTAACCTACTTGATAAAAACTGGGTTTCAGACGTGTTGAAAGAAACTCTAGTTTACTTGGATCCTGAGTACTTTAAAACGGGAAAGTTAACAGAGAAGAGTGATGTATATAGCTTTGGGGTGGTTCTGGTAGAGCTCTTGTCAGGGCAAACGCCCACTCAAGGTCGGATGAAGCGAGATCACAAAAGCCTGGTGGTTCACTTTCTATCGTGTGTTGAAAGAGGGAATTTTTTCATGATCCTAGATCATGGATTACTAAGAGAGGACAGAATAGAGGATTTGCAAGCAACAGTGAAGATTGCTCAAAGATGCCTGAGTCTGAAAGGAGAAAGGCCAACAATGAAAGAGGTGGTGCAGGAGCTGATGAAGTATTAAGTTACCAAAACCCAGCTCTTGCAAGAAGTGCTCTAATAATTCATATCTAAGATGGGTATGTTGTGTATTATTAATAGAGCTAATAAATGTTGAGAATTTCTAATAACTTATGCTGCAATTCTGTCAGTTCAAATTATGAAGTATTTTGTATAAGAAAGAAGGAGAGGTTCAGTAAAATAGGTACTGATGTATTGTTACAAGATACTTTGGGACTAAAGCCATTGGATCTAAGATTCTGTGGTCATGTTTTCATGATCCAAACCATTTATGGGGATAAATATATAAAAAAGAACTCTCAAAGTGGACTTTCAACCATTTAATCATAAAAGTCTTTCCATTTTAATATGAACCTCTCCTTGAGTAGTGTTCTATAGGCCATTGTTCGAAAGTTGGGATTCTCCTATCTTGAATATTTGCAAGGCTCTAACCATTACATTTCAAACCCATATTGCAACATACTTGATGGGATTAGTTCATAAGTACCCATCTAATCATTAAAGGAATTTGCAGAGATTTGGGATGTCGAAACAGGTGTATAAGAAAAGGCCATAAAAAGCAAGGAAAGAGAAATGATTCCTTGGTACGTCAAAGAAAAAGTCTTTCATGCCCATTGTTGGATTTTAGAAGAGGAAATCCAAGATGCATGGCTGGTATGAAATGCAGTCCAGATCACTCAAATAATGGGACTCGGTGTGGCTAGAGAATAGACAGATAATCACACTAATCAAACAATTCTAACCATCTCGTTGCTGGCCATCAAATGGACGGTTAAAAGAAAAATGATAGGCAGTTCCAATTCAACTGCCGAAAATAATACAACTTAGATTACCTGATGAGTGTGGTTTTCAGCCTATGCTCCATCTAATAGGAGGTCAAGGACATACATATATGCAACTTGCACAGTTGATGAGCTGCCACCATTTAATAAATGGTAGCAAACCCACGCCATAACCTATCTAAGATCGGCCAACTGTGCATGAGTCCAACCTTCTAGTTCTTTTCGAACAGAAGCCTTGTGTCAATCGACACCAGCATTGGATTTTATATATTTGGAATGTAAGACGTTGCAGAGAAACCAAACAAACACAAGAATCTCTTCCATCTTATATATATGTGCAATGTGAGACGTTGCAGAAAAACCAAACAGACACAAGGAACTCTTCCATCATGCCAATCTCTGAACATTCTCTTACTTTCACCTGCCATTGCTTGTAATCACATGTTACTTTCCCATCTTGCTAGCAACCAACCTTACCTCACCCATGCCTGGCTGCCCCGATAGATGTGGCCACGTTGAAATTGCTTATCCATTTGGGGTCGGAGATGGCTGTTTCTTCCCAGGCTTCGAAGTCACTTGCAACCAAAGCATTCCATTCTTAGCCCAATCAAACCTTTCAATCCTCTCAATCTTGGATGGTGAAGTCCGCATAGACTCTACTCAATTCATCGCCTCATGCTACCCACCATCAGGATCATTCAGAGAGGTTGAAAGTTCGATCGAATTGCCCAAAACCTCTCCTTATACCTTATCGATCCACTCGAACAAATTCATTACCATGGGATGCAATGTATGGGGATCCATTCTCCAAATGACTTCAGATCAAATTAACCGGTGCAACTCGGTATGCGTTACTAAGGACAGTGTCATTAATGGTTCTTGCACCGGACATGGTTGTTGTGAAAGTCCCTTGCCTTCATCCAGCATGCTACACTCCACAACAGCCTTGCCTCTGGTCGATCAGTTGTTCTTCATCAACCTCCTTTGTGATGATAAACATCTGAATTTGATGAATTACAGCCTGCGTACTTATGGGTTTGTCGTTGAAGACGGAAGCTATGATTTCATTGAATCAGATCTTTGGGACTTCAACAGGAATATTAGTATGAAGCTTGAATGGTCTATCGGAGAAGGCAACTGCTCCCGAGCAATGGAGTCGAATTCCAGCCTATGTGCAGAGAACAGCTACTGTATTGAATCGAAGAGGGGCTATGGATATCTCTGTAAATGTCTTAAAGGGTATCAAGGGAACCCTTATCTCCACGGCACACTTGGATGCCAAGGTGAGTGCTACTCTAAAACACACGACATAGATGCATATGCATATATCACAAAAGAGACGACATTGCGATCGATCATTTGCTCTGCCTGGAAAATGTTCTGTCAGTGGTCCACCATTTAGTAATCCAAATGGTTCATATGGTGGGCATCATGGTGCTTCAGAGGCACCCCAGAATTCTCCTCAATTGCCCAACTGGATGATCCTATTTAGTCCAATTGGGCACCACTATTTGTGTATCAGTTCCTTGTAGCCATCAAAATTGTTATCTGATAGGGGATATATAGGGCCACAGCACCATCCCATGGTGGGTCTCCAATCGTTCAATGGTGTAGATTACTGAACCCCAAACAAATGTCATCTCTTTCAATCAAGCCACCATAGAATGCCTACTTTGACATATATACTATGGCCTATTACTTTCTGATAAGACTTTATTTTTTTAATTTGAAATGCAGATATTGATGAGTGCAATACAGGGAGCAACCTATGTGTGTCGATAGCTGCTTGCAAGAACAGAGTTCCAGGATATGCTTGTGTGTGCCCAAACGGGACTATAGGCGATGGTTTTAAACTGAGAAATGGATGTCATAAGCCATTTCCACTGCCCCAAGCTATCCTAGGTTAGAGATAACTCCTATTCCTTCTAATTAATCATCGCTGTGAGGATTTAACCAAGTAAATAGAATTGGAGGCCGTATACAAGGTGCATGCTGATTGACGTTTTCTAAATGGCACCTATCCTACTCACAAGATTGATAAATATGTTGATCAATCTGGACCCAACAACTAACAGACCACCCCATGGAGAAGCCAATGGTAAAAGTGCAGCAGCAGTTGGCTTTTCTAGACATTCAGCCCCAATAGCTACTTTTCAGATCATTGCTTTAAAATTTTCTCAAACATTCGAAAGTGGGAAGTGGGTAAAAGAGATATGAAATTAAAATCAGTGCAATTTTTGGGATTTTGTTCTTCTGATAGTTGGTTCACTAATCAGACACTCCAGATCCATCACCAAAGTGTACAAATCAGAGTGAACGCACAAGACATTAAACGTAAGAATTTTGGTAAATTAGGAGAAGCATTAGTAGCCCAGTATTATAGATTCATATTCACAACCAGATGTTGCGCTTCAAGCGCCATCTTGAATGGACTTCCAAGAACATGCTCTTGCTGTGAGTAGCGAGCACCCCCTCCTTGTGGGATACTCACCATGCAGTTCAAATTTATCTCAAATCACCAATTTGCAGAATCCCATTTGTACAACCACTTAACACACTCGATGATCTTCTTTTCTTCTTCCCTTGCAGCAACCTCCTGCATTTATTGTGTTTTGGATACCATGTCTCACTTTTATGTACTGGGTTCGCAAGAAGAACAACGAAACAAAGCTCAAAGGCAAGTACTATCAACAAAATGGAGGCTTCTTGTTACAAGAATATTTCTTTTCTAGCACAGGTACCTCTAGGAAAAGCACTAAGAGCTTCTCTGCTCGAGAGCTCAGGAAGGCAACCGACAACTACGACAGCAAAAGAATCCTAGGCAGCAGCTGCCAAGGCACTGTCTACAAGGGAACCCTTGACGATGGCTCAACAGTCGCCATAAAAAAATTGTACGCAGTGGCCCAGAACCAAGTTGATCAATTCATAGAAGAGATTGTCATCCTGACCCAAATCAATCACAAGAACATCGCTACACTCTTGGGCTGTTGCTTGGAGACTCAAGCACCTTTCATAGTCTATGAGTTCATTTCAGGTGAAACCTTATACCAAAAACTCCATGGAGATGCCAATGATTCAACTCCATTATCATGGAAGACCCGCCTCCAAATAGCTACTGAAATTGCAGAAGCTCTTTCACATCTTCACTCTTGTGCTTCAATGCCGATAGTTCACAGAGATGTCAAGTCATCCAACATAATATTAGACAAGAATCATAAAGCCAAACTCGTCGATTTTGGACTTTCTAGGTTTATACTGCATGATAAAAATTGGGTTTTGACAGTGATGAAAGGAACTAGAGTGTACCTGGATCCTGAATACTTTGAAACAGGAAAATTAACAGAGAAAAGTGATGTTTATAGCTTTGGGGTGGTTTTGGTGGAGCTCTTATCTGGGCAAACAGCCATTCAGCATGAGCAGACACAAGACTACAATATCCTGGTTATGCATTTCCTGTCGTGTGTTGAAAGAGGGGACTTATTCAAGATCATGGATGAAGGAATACTAAGGGAAGGGGAAACGGATGATTTGCAAGCAACAATAGAGATCGCTCGAAGATGCCTGAGTTATAAAGGAGAAGAGAGGCCAAGAATGAAAGAGGTTCAGCAGGAGCTAGCCTTATTGGTAAGATGAAGTAACAGGTCACCAAATGTAGCTTCGCATCAAAAGTATAATAGAGATTCTAATAACTTCTATGGATGGTTGACATGTTCTGGATTAAAATTAGAGACTGTGAATTTTCAGAATCTCTTAGACTCTTTAGTCCATATTCCAGTTATGTTTGTTCAAAATTTAAAGTGATAGAGTTCTACTTTCATTTGGATGGCTAAGTAAAGGAAGAGGACCTTTAGAATTGCCATGCATATTTAGGAAATGAAAATTGGCATTTACCTTAGAAAACCCTTTGCTAAAATGGTGCTTCATCGCGCTTCAACATGCTAACGTAAATCTCTTCCTGGATTTATCTACGTAACCTATTTACATTTATCACTTCATGGGGACATTAGCAAAGTCTCTGAAAGTTTTTTTTTTTTTTTTTTTGAAAGATGATAATTTTATTAAGCCAAAGGCAAAGAAAAAAAAAAACTAACAGAAGGCGGAATAATTGAAAGACCTAAAGCACACAAGCACACACAACAACAACATAGCCAGCTACCAAGCTAGGGCTAAGCCAAAAGAAACCAGAAAAGCATAACAGTCAAGGACCCCAGTCCCTAAAAAGAAGAGCACTATGAAACACTCTCTGAAGCTTTTAAATGGCACATGGGGTAGCCTATCATTGATCTGAACCGTTCATTCATTCATACAACTAGGAGAATCCATGGTGTGAACTTCACACCAATTGGATGTTCCAAAGCGTCTGATCAATATCATGGAAAACTGAAAGCCAAGATTGAGTAGAGAAACAAAATAGCTCTATTCATCATCTTGAAAAATCTACTAGATAGATCCCACTTTCTGTTGCTTATGATTCCAACATAGCACTTTTGTTTGGTGATTCTAACCATGTGATCTATGGCTCATAAACAACGGATGGTTGTAACAAATTAGCCCCATTCAAAGGGTTAGGATAATCCGATCAGGTGTGATTTTTGCATCATGGATTGCTCCCATTGGTACTATTGAATGAACTGTCCCAATCGATAATTGGATGTCCCACATGTCATTCAAAAGGTTTTAGTTCATTACTAACATTCCCATAAAGGTGGGGAATAGCAAAACCCAGGGTTTATATATATGGGTTTCCTGTATATCCAATAGAGAAATTACAAAGATGATTCTTGAAGATTTTCAAGGCACCCACCATTACATTTCAAGCCCACAATACAACATAACTAAAAGTATAGTTCCAACGGACCCATTGAATCATTAATGGAGTTTCCAGAGATTTGCTATGTAGAAAAATGTTTTTAAGCAAAATTTATGAGAAGCAAGGGAAGAGAAATAATTCCATTGTAAAAAAAAAAAAAAAAAATTAAAAAAAAACAAGAAGAAGAAGAAGGCATAAAAAATGCATGGTGCCAAGCAACCAGTTGATCTACAAGGTCAAGCCATTAGAGGATGATGTATCACAATCACTGTTTGAATTATCTCCGATATTATCGAAATATCCTCGATATAATCTGTATCTCTAGCTTAGTGATACCGATAACACTGGCAGTGATACCAATAATACTGATAGTATAAAAAATTCTAGGTATCAGCGATGTATCACTAAATATCGCCAATGTATCGATATCATCAATATTTTCAACTGTGTAAATTTCAGGCGTCGCTTGTATTGCTAATGCATCGATACCGTCGGTGTATCGCCAATATTTTCGACTGTGTAAATTTCAAGTGTCGCTTGTATCACCAATGTATCTGTGATATTTCGATAATATCGCTAATGTATCAATGTCGTCAAAAATCTACATATCAAATAATTCCCATAATCTATTGTTTCTTTTGCAGTTGTCACAATTGGGAAATATCTTGTGTTGACAGTATTCTGAAATATCAATAGATGATGGAATGTTAGAGGTTGGATGGACAGATGGGATGAATGAAATGGTTAGACTGATTTCTTAACCTATTATGTATAGGTTTTTCTTTATTCCTAAATCCCATCGTTTCCATAAAGAATGGCAACCCCCCATATGAGAGAATATATTACAAAGGCATATTTGCTGCCGTAGGATTCGAACACTTGACCTTCCACTCTAATACCATGTCAAGCAACCAATTGATCTAAAAGCTCGAGCTGTTAGAGGATGGTGTATCAATGTATATCAAGGGACTTTAACACATGGCTTATATAAAACCCAGTCTAGATCACTCAGATTGTGGGATCCAGTGTGGATAGAGAATAGACTGATAATCACACTGATCAAACGATCCTAACCATCTCATTCCTCACCATTAAATGGACGGTTAAGAGAAAATGATCCCCTATTACAACCCCCCAAAAAAAAAAAACAATTTAAACGCCTAATGATTACCACCCCCTTAAAAAAACAATTTAAACGCCTAATGATTGGTTATCCTCAAAAATAAAAAACAATTTAAACACCTCAATTATTACCTGATGAGTAAAAAAACAATTTAAACGCCTTAGTGATTACCTGATCATTGTGGTTTTCAGCATACGCTTCGTCTGTATATGACGCAGGCCTATTGGACAGTTTTGGACGAGATGCCACAGCTTAATAAAGAGAATTTTCCTGATTTTTTTGGCTATGTACCAAAAAACCTTCTGCTTTTAAACTATTTTCCAAAACACACCTACCTAACAGATATTTGTTTCGCCCTTCTCGCCAACTTTGAAACATTCGTGGGACCACAGCGGTTGTGTGGAAAATCTACCCTGACCATCGGATTTTCCATCTCATTTTAGAACATGAGCCAAAAATGAGGCTGATCCTAAGCTCAAGTGGACCACACGACAGGAAACGGTAGGATTGAACGACCACCATTAAAATATTTTTGGGCCATCGTGGGGCACACTTTGAACTTGGATCTGCCTCAGTTTTGTCCCGATCTAAGTAGATTGATGGGGTGGATTTCTTACCATCATCAGATGGGCCTCACATATGCCGGAGCTAGGGTTGTGCAATAAATGGGGGTTCAGAGAGGATCCGGATTCGAGAGGTTATTGTACTTATTACAGAGAGCCCGAGTTAACTGACTATAGGTAAGGCCCGCGCCATAATGTTTATGACAAATCCACCCTTCCCATCGGATTTGCCATCTCATTTTACGGCAAGGTCCCAAACATGACACAGATCCTAAGCTCAAGTTCGCCACACGTGAGGAAATGGTGGGATTGGATTCTCTGTAAACATCCCTTGGCCATCGTGGAGCTCAATTTGAGCCTCGGATCTGCCTATTTTTTTTTGGCACATGCATTTTAGGTATAAAAAAAAAAAAAAAAAAAAGAACAGATAGATGGGATGGACTTCTCACAAACATCAAGGTGGGCCATCCAGCCTGTCCATTGGATTTTCCATCTCATTTTAGGGCATGGGCCTAAACATGAGGCAGAACCAGTGGGTCATAGGACAGGAATTAGGAAACAGTAGGATTGAACGTCTGCTGTTGAAACATCTTAGGGTCATTGTGGAGCCCATTTTGAGATTTGGATTTACTTCTTTTCCATGCCTTAAATGAGGTGGAAAAACAGATGGACGGGGTAAATTTTTCACAAAATGTCAAGGTAGGCCCATGTAGCGTTATGTTGGCAATCAACCTGCAATGAGTCCAAAGAGCTGCTCAATTGTAAGTGGTGCCACCATGATGTTTGTAATAAATCCACTCCGTCCGTACTCTATCTTGCCATCTCATTTTAGGGCATGGCCCCAAAAATGAGGCCAATTTAAAGATAAGTGGGCCTAGAGAACATGAATAGGTGAACGACGGTCATTGAAACATTCGTAGGGCCATAGGGTGACAAATCCACCATGTCTATCTGCTTTGCCAGCGCTGAATGCCCACGTTGAATCATATTGGGGCCATCCCCATAAAAAGGCTCGAACACCTGTCTCCCAGAGCTATTGGAGAAGCACTGAAATATACCCCCGCATCTCACAGGTCCCCCAATGAGACCCACCTTGTTATTCACCTCACCCCAGTTTGGAGATGCACATGCATCAGTAACTAAAAGCAAGCATTTTAATGCCCACCGGCGAGGGTCCTTACTCATGCCTCGGTGGTAGACTGGTAAGATTTTCAACACAAGGTCATGGGTTCAAATACCCACTTGATGAAATCCAAAAAAGGGGGAACTATAGGCAGATTTTGAGAAATAGATTAAAAGTAGGAGATTTTTGGTCCATTAGCCGAAAAGGCAGGTAGTTATGTGGAAAAATCCCTTCAATAAATGGTAGCAAACCCACACCATGAGTTATCCAAAACTGGCCAACAGAGTCCAACCTTATAGTTCCCTCGTCAAGGAAGAGCCTTGTTTTAATCGACACCAGCACTGGACTCTATATATACAATGTAAGAAGTCGAGTGAAAAAAACAAACAAACACAAGAATTTCCTCCATCATGCCAGTCTCAACAACTTTCCCTTGCTTCCACCTGCCATTGCTTGTAATCACATTTTATTTTACCATCTTGATATCAAGCAACCTTAGCTCCCCCATGCCTAGCTGCCCTGATAGATGTGGCCTTGTTGAAATTGCTTATCCATTCGGAGTCGGAGACGGCTGTTTCCTCCCCGGCTTCGAAGTCATTTGCAACCAAAGCATTCCATTCTTAGCCCAATCCAACCTTTCACTTCTTGAGATCACAGAAGGTGGAGTACGCATCAGCTCTACTCCACTTATTACAAAAAACAACCCTTCATCACCATTAGACTTCACATCTTCACGCTTCATTGAATTGACCAAAAAGAGTCCTTACAGCTTTCCCCTCGACTCGAACAAATTCGTTGTCCTAGGATGCAATGCATTTGGAACCATTCTAAAAAACAATTCAATAATCGCCAGGTGCTTGTCAGAATGCATTACTAAGGAGAGCGTCATAAATGGCTCTTGCAATGAACATGGTTGCTGCCAAACTGCCTTGCCTTTCAATGGGTCACTTGGCACAAAAGCATTTCCATTGATCGACAAGTCCTTCAACATGTATGTTACTTATCAATGGCAGAATTTGACGAATTACCCCCAACGTAGTTATGGGTTTCTCGCTGAAGACGGAAGCTATGATTTCATCGAATCGGATCTTTGGGACTTCAATAGGAATATTAGTATGAAGCTTGAATGGGCTATCGGAGAAGGTAACTGCCTACAAGCAGTGGAGTCGAATTCATGTATATGTGGACAGAATAGCTACTGTATTGAATCGAAGAGAGGCTATGGATATCTCTGCAAATGTCATGAGGGGTATCAAGGGAACCCTTACCTCAACAGCACACATGTATGCCAAGGTGACTGCTACTCTAAAACGCACCACATACATTCATATGCATATGTCAGGACTGATAACACCCCAATCTATAGCTCAAGTGATAGACTGATTGAAGATAACCTTGTTTCAAGACTGAGGTCTTAGTATCGATTCTCAAGTGGGGTGGCTAACATTGCGGTGTGACTAACAGTGGAGGAGTGTGTACGTGTGTCTATATATATATGTGTGTGTGTGTGTGTGTGTGTGTGTGTGAGGACTGATACAACATTCTGATCGAGCCTTTGCTTTGCCGGACAAATTGTACATCTGTGATCCACCATCTAGTAATCCAAATGGTTCATATGGTGGCCTCATGATGCAAAGGAGGCACCCCAAAAGTCTCCCCAATTGGATCATACCGTTTTGTCCAATTGGGCACCATTAATTGTTGATCACTTTTTTTCTAACTGTCAAAACGCTATCCAATAAAAAATCACTTTTCAAAAAAAAAAAAAAAGGCTATCCGATTGGGATATATCGGCACACAGCCCATCCCATGGAGGGTCCACAATAGTTCAATAGTGTAGATTACTACAAACTTGAACCCACCTATACCTCGCCAGGTCCCAAAAAATTTCAGTTCTTTTGATTGTGGGTCATAGGATGCCTCTCTCTCGATACATAATGTGTGACACCCCGGATGCCAGGGTCCGTGGTTGCCCTCGGCCCCCGATATCCCGGGCTCCACATTATGCGATGCATGAGTGCATTATAGTTAACTGCAGAATTGTAGATTTAACCAAGCATAAACAACTTAATCATGGGCAAAGCATTTCCAAAAGAATGAGGAACATGTATATCATATATGGGTAAAAAAAAGTACATAGACTGTATCCCTCATATTGGGGCCCATTGGGTCCCCTAGAACAAGTTCAGAATATACTGCCCCAAAAAGCTGTACAACAATGCCGAACAGGCGCAAAACCCCAAAAGAATACTCCCGACGCCACAACCCTAATAGTCCTGTTCGCCTGTGTACTGAAGATACTCGTCGGCGTCCTCTCCGAGTTCTACGTAGTCGGTCGCTTCGACCGCCTCCTGTATACCTGGGTCACATGGGTCATCTGGTTGGTGGTTTAAACCACCACCCCAGAAAGGGGAGTGAGTGGCCAACTCAGTGGTTTCATTTCCTTAGGTTACACATTCACCAATACAAACAATATAGATAATAATTTCATTTTCCAATAACAGAATCAAAGAATAGCTCAGCATCACAAGCATGGTTATTAAGTGAGATGAGTGCATGTAATGCAGATGCATGCCCGATCGCCGATGCTTGTCACAGCCGCCAGTGGGTGGCACCACCACTCCACCCGCACAGACAATGTATGCCATGCTTAACTATACATGATTAGCCGAGTAGTTAATTAAGTCATTTTATCACACAGCCGATTGGCGAAGCCTCTGCACCCACGTTCTATCAATTTGGCCGACTGGGACCACCTGACTCCCTGCGGGGCGAACGCAGGTCACAGCCAGTAGCCCCTCGATCCTATCTCGGGTCCACAGCCCCCGAGGTACCTGGTTTGGCCGCGACTCGTCAGACGCGCCCAACACAGGCGGAATAGGGTACATCGCCCTATCCCATAGTCGAGTAGTAGGTGTGTCACCTCTACGGTGCTCAATGGACACTACGGGGAGGCATCACCCCAGCGTAGGCCGACAGCACGGGAATAGGGCCCATACCACCATTCCCGGCTCATGAGTCTTGAGGGATCGGTACGCCGTATGCTTTCTAGTGGGCTTATCAAAGGTACGCAGGTACATGGATTCTACATAAGTGACAGAAATACATTCAAACACTCGGTACATATATTGCCACCCGACCCGGTGGTGGGCCAGGGTCCTCGGCTAGGGGAAGTGAAGGGAAGACCGACCTTGAGCATATACCGCCTGCGTGGTCCTTGACCACAGTCGATCGCCCCGTCTTCCGCCATAGTCGACCACCCCGTTCCCGAGGCTGCCGACCTGGTGCGGCCGCCTCAACTACTGTACTTACCGGGTCGGAAGCTACTATCCGTCATCCCAAACACTTCCCGATTCCCCAGCTCATGCATAATCAAGTTACAAAACATATAATACTAAAATCTCAGCTATCACATATTAGTATAATTTCTAAGACATCTTAGCATAGAAGATTTGCATAATGAGAACATGTGTAGGATGATATGAGCATGCAAATGGCCCTAGCACACACCTAGCATCTAAATCCCTAGGCAACGAATTTCCCTAGCTACCATCCATCTTCCTAACTTGGAAATTAAAAGAATCAACTACCATTGTAGGCATTGGTTGCAAGGCAACACATAGGTAAATGATACACACCTTGGTTTGAAGGAGGATTAGCAAAAGCCTGCAAGGGGGTGTTGGAAAATCAGGAAAAATGGGAAAAACCTAGGTAAGGAGCTAGAGAAGATGGGGATTTTATGATGGACTTACTGCTACAAACGTCCGTGAAGATCTCCAATCACGAGAGAAGCCGGCTTGAGGATGTAGAGGCGGTTAGGTCCGGATAGGGTAGCATGCAAGGGCTTCACTTGAGAAGCCTTCTCTCACAACTCCTCCCTTTTCTCACCCACACACCCCTTTTCTCAGAAATTAGGTTAGAAATGAGAGAATGGGCTGAGAAAAATAGGTTATAAAGGTTGGGGAATTGGGACATATAGCCCCCAATCTTTTAAGTTGTATAAAAGTGGCATTCTGTGCCCTGATTTAATTATGTGGGGCCCACCTGACCCCTCTGGGCCAATCCAGTCCATTGGATAGCCTTACCATGTTGAGATCCTTGTTTGGGCAAGATTTGGGACCGATCGGACATGGCGATTGCCGGATCTAAAGCGACATCAGTTCAACGGTCACCGGTTGTCGATCGGGGCTCATGTTTGGGGATCATATGCTGGTTTATGTTTGAAATCCATGGTTCACATTTCATGGCCATGCAAGGGTCCATAGGGCCCACGCAAGAAAAGTGAATTGAGTAATGATTACTCACTAAAGGTATTGTGCAAGTATACTTGCACTCCCATGTGCAACTGCAAGACACTGCAATTTATGATTTCGGGTGCCGATTTCTACGTAACGTTCGCCTACGAGTGTCAAGCCCAGTACGTGGGTGGTCCTCAACAAGTTTTGGGCCTAACAGACTCAGGACGGGCGGCGGAACGAGCTCCTACGCGCGTATCTAAGTTCCCGACACCACGAGACTATAGTTCTCTAAGTCATGTGTGGCCAATTTTTCGTCTAGAGGGTGATACGTGTCTAGTGGGTTCGAGCATGGGTTTGAGTACTAAGGAAGGCGATTTTACGGGGCGTTACATAATGTGTCCGAGGATTTTATTTTATTTTTAATCAAAGCTGTTTTTTCTTTTAATTTATCTTTGAAATGCAGATGTTAATGAGTGCAACACAGGGAGCAATGTATGTCCACCGACAGCTGGTTGTAAGAACAGAGTTCCCGGATACGCTTGTTCCTCCCCAAGCATGACTGCAAAGCATGGTCTTAAATATGAACATCTGCTCCACATCCTAGGTTAGAGATAACTGCTTCTGTTCCTTCTAATCAAGAATCCGGATCCTCTGCTAAAATCAAGCAGAGAACCTCTGCTGCTGCTGATCTGATTGGTCAGCTCTGACACAGTCAGGCTGAGGTGGACAAATCAGAATGGTGACGAGCAGGATTTTCCTGCTTGGTTTTAACAGAGGATCCGGACTCTCTAATCAATCACCACTAGTGTCATTTTCTAAATAGCACCTGCCCTATTCATAAGATTGATGAACCTGCCAATCAATCTTCACCCAACAACTGACAGGCCATCACATGTATGGACCAATGGTAAAAATGCGGTTGCCTGGTTGCACTTGGCTTTTTTCTAGATATTCATCCCATAAACCACCTTTGGATCATTGCTCTAAATATTTCTCGAATGTCCCAAAGTGAGTGGTGGGTAGGATAGTCATGACTTTCAATTGCTGCAATTTCGGGCTTCGATTCATCCTGGAGTTGGGTAACTGATTGCACAGTCCAAATTCATAACCAGAGTACTGTGCGAATCAATGGATCACTGAATGGCAGGACAAGCATACAAGATATGAAACTTAAGAATGTTGGCAATTAGGAGAAGCATAGTAACCTAGTGTTATAGATCCATATTTACAACCAGCGGTTGGTAAATTCAAGCATGCATCTTTGCATGGATTTCCAAGCATGTTTTCATAGCGTGCGGTGGGCATGCCCTTCTTGTGGATGCTCACTATGCAGTTCAAATTTAGGTTTATCTCAAATTATCGGTTTGCAGAAATCCCATTTATACAACCACTAATTACACTAAATGGTCTTCCTTTGTTTCATTACCTTGCAGCAATCACAGTATTTGTTTTGCTGTGGGCACCATGTTGTGTTTTGATGCATCGGGCTCATAAAAAGAGAAACATCACAAATCACAAAGCCAAGCACTTCCAACAAAATGGAGGTTTCTTGTTACAAGATTATGTCATTTCTAGCAGAGGCACTTCTAGAAAACACACTAAGATCTTCTCCGCCGGAGAGCTGAAGAAGGCAACTGACAATTACGATAGCAAGCGAATCATAGGCAGCAGTCACCAAGGAACCATCTACAAGGGAACCCTTGAAGATGGATCAATCATTGCTGTCAAAAAGTCATATGCATTAGCCCAGAACCATGTTGATCAGTTCATAGATGAGATTGTCCTCCTCACCCAAATCAACCACAAGAACATCGCTAAGCTCTTGGGCTGTTGCTTGGAGACTCAAGTTCCTTTCCTAGTCTATGAGTTTGCTTCAGGCAAAACTTTATACCGAAAACTGCATGGAGATGCTCACGATTCAAATCCATTATCATGGAAGAGCCGCCTCCAAATAGCTACTGAAATTGTGGAGGCTCTTTCACATCTACACTCTTGTGCTTCAATGCCGATAGTTCACAGAGATGTCAAGTCAACCAACATAATATTAGATAAGAATCACAAAGCCAAACTCGTCGATTTTGGAGTTTCTAGGTTTATCCCGCATGATAAAAATTGGGTTTTGATGTTAATGAAAGGAACTAGAGTGTACATGGATCCTGAATACTTTGAAACAGGAAAATTAACAGAGAGAAGTGATGTTTATAGCTTTGGGGTGGTTTTGGTTGAGCTCTTAACTGGGCAAACAGCAATTCAGCATGAGCAGACACAAGAACACAATATCCTGGTTACGGATTTCCTGTCATGTGCTGAAAAAGGGGACTTATTCAAGATCATGGATGAACAAATACTACAGGAGGGGGAAACAAATGATTTGCAAGCAACAATGGAGATCGCTCGAAGATGCCTGAGTTTTAAAGGAGAAGAGAGGCCAACAATGAAAGTGGTTCAGCGGGAGCTAGCCTTAATGGTAAGACGCAGTATCAGGTAACCAAAATGTAGCATTGCATCTACATTATAATAGAGATTCTAATAACTTATATGCATGGTGTTCTGTATTAATATTAGAGATTATAAATTTGGAGAATTTTGGTTACTGGATATTCCAGTTTCCCTAGTTGAGAATATAAAGTGTTAGAATTCCACTTGTGTTTGGATGCCTCAAGAAAGGAAGTGGATTTTTAGAATCCCAAGCAATGGGAAATGGTTACTGACATTTGCTATATACCTTACCTTAGAAAAACCTGTCACCTATCAAACTACCGTGGTATGCGAAATAGCTGAGATCGGAAGGAAACAACTCAAAAACTAATCCAAATAAATCCTAATCTTCGAACTAGACCTACTTTCCATCTCCATTTGCTGTTCGATTGAATGGAATTGCAATAACTGGATTCAGTAAACAGCAAATGACCAAAGTGGGGCTTACACCACTCCCGTAGTCCCGTTCATGATCATGACCGTCCCTGAAATCAAAATTACTATCATTTCATATTCAACTTGAAACAAAGTGAATTGCAATTTTAGGAGATGGTGCTAGCCATTTTGAAATTAAAATGGTCATTTACCCTACCATGAATTGAATGAATCACAATTCAGTTGAATTGGGCTTTGAAAACATACCATTTTTGCATTGTCGTTCTAACAAGTCACATGCTAAGGTAATCTGTTCCTTGATTCATCTTTGTACCCTATCTTCATTCATCAACAAAACTCAATGCCTACTTAGCGAATACTGAGAAAGAGGATGAATGGCTCCAGAAAAATTCCATATACCTTGGGAACCCTTAGAGAGAAATTCCATATACATGTGGGTTTCTGATATACATATTCTCTGCAATTACAGAGACGAGGAAACCTCCAATTGACGAGATGCATTCTGGCATGTAATGTTACCAATACCTGTGGTCGATGAAAGGGAGAGGACCCAACATCTGGTTCCATGGAAGTGAAACTTCCTCTTTCTACCACTAATTGCAGACGTATCTAGTCCTTATTCACACCAACCAACACCTGAGCAAGAACCATTTGTGTTGCTGTTCTGAGACGCATAAAGTGATGAGTGGTAGGTGGCAACCCCTAGTGGGGCCAGCTACCCCCACACATCAAAAGCGGGAGAGGTGGTGGCCCCGTTTCTCTTAGGGGTCGTTTGGATGTCTGTAAGTTTTTAAGTTGTGACTTTCACCTGAACGGGAAGTTACTTCTCACCTCAGCTCCATGAAGCTTCCTGACAGTATTGCCGGTGACTTACAGGTAGAGGTGGGCAACGATCCGGGCCAGGCCGAGTTAACCCTGGTTTGGCTTGTTTTTATGCCATCCCAGTTTGTGGATCGGCTCAGTTTGGGTTTGGGGCCAACCCATGCAGCCCGAGTTTGTTTTGCTCCAGAAAAATCTGGTTCGAGCTGGGATCGGTTTGGTCAAAAATTTCAAACCGGGCCAGGCCAAGTTCGAACAGGTAGTGACTCTTTTTTTTTTTTTTAAATAGAAAAGAATTTAAAAAGTTAGAAAAAAAATACAGAAGTATCTTACTATATGATGTTTAACATCCTCCAAAGGAGGAGTGCAACTTCAAAATAGACATATAAGAGCCTTTTTTTTTTTTCCAAACAAAAGTACACAAGCATAGTTTTACAAGTGCAAGGAAACAGTGTACATTCATGTATATGTATCATGTATCCACGTCATCATGCATATGTATTATCCATGTCGTCCATCTATTTTTACATATCATTTTAGGAGATGATCCCAAAATGGAATCATTTCCAAAGCTCAAGTGGATCACACCATAGGAAACAGTGTGTTTACAATCTACAAGCTGAATCAAACTGAGCTTCGATCCGAGCCGAGCCAGTACTGCCCTAGTTTGAGCTTGGTTTGTTTTTTAAAACGAGCTTGACTCCGAGGCTTGGTTTGGTTTGAACTTCTATTTGAACCAATCCAAGCCAAGCTTTTTCAAACCAATCCAAGCTAAGCTTTCGAGCTGGCTTGGTTTGTGCCCAGCTCTACTTACAGGTAAATCTCCTCTCCCAAATATCACTTATAAGTGGCTTACCTATAAGTCACTTCCCACTCACAGAACTCACAGGCATCAAACAACCCCTTAATCTCATCTCTCTCATTCCCACTGTCTCTGCTCTCTCCTCTGGTGTTCACGCTATAAGCACTCGTAGTGCATAGGACTGTGCTTAGCGCACCCCACTTTGGATAGCAATCTGTGTGACCCCCTCAGAATACTCACTCAGAGCTCCCCCCTATGACTGCTCACTCGGTGCTCCCCCCTCAGACCTAACACACACGCCACTCCGGACCATGCAACACATGTCCCCATTGGACCGCATATGTGTGCTCCCTTCTCATGGACCGTGCGCTCGCACTCCTTGGACCGTGCATTGTGCGTCCCCTCTTTACTGGGCCGCAGTGTTTTCACTTCCTTACTGTATCACTTGAAAGAAAAGGAGGTGGGAAAAGAAGAGATGAGACACACAGTGGGGCCTGTCCACTTGCATTTGACCACAACCTTGTCATCAGCATACCATCTCCGCCATCAGATTGGGGAGGAGAATTAGCAGCATATGGTTGATCTAAGCGTGCCTCTGAGTTCCATGTTTCAGCTCCCTGATTCGAATTCCACGCCCAACAGGTGATACGTATCCACTGGCTAGCCTGTTGCCTTCCAGCTACAAGTGCAACATGGTCAGAGCCAGCCCATACAGAAAGGATTGGTAGGCACCCATTATTGGAATTTTCAGAGCTTTGGAATGCAGAAAAGGAGTGGTTCATGCAAATTCCATGAAAAACATGGGAAGTTAAATATTCATGGGGTGGGTAATAGAAAAAGCCGTCACAAATATTACCATTGCTAAACGAGTTGCAGCACATGCAGACCCATTCATCCAGAACGGACAGTTGCACTTGGAGATGAACAGGCTTTGGAATCTCGTAACCAGGCTCAGCAACACATTGCCAAAACTGTGTCTTAAGAGAGATTTGCTAGCAGCTGAAAATTCAGGGAGAAAACCTTTCATTTCTCAATTAAAATCCATCTAACTGTTTATATTAAAAAAGGGAAAATGTTTACATGAAAATCTATTATTTCTTAAGGGCTTGTTTGCTGGATTTTTTTTTTGGGGGGGGGGGGGGGGGGGGGGGGATGTTACTTCCCCAAGAAACACTGTTCCTGGGAAATGGTTGGAAAGGGAAGGAGTTTCCTTGTTTGGATGCTGTAAATCATTTCCAGCCCGTCCTGTTTGGTTTTAAATTGTAGCTGATATTTATATTTGAATGGCAGGTAAATTGTTTATATCGTGTAATTGGTCACACCCAATAGCTTCCTGGATTTATCTATGTAACCTATGTTCATTTATCAGTTTATGGGGACATTAGCAAAGTCCCTGAAGCTTTTAAATGCCACGTGGGGTAACCCATCATCGATCTGAACCGTTCGTTCATTCATACTAGGAGTAAGCCATGGTGTAAAATTCATGCCAATCGGATGATCCTAAGCAGCTGATCAATATCATGGAAAACTGAAAGACGAGATTGAGTAGATAAACAAAATAGCTCTAATCATCATCTTGAAACATCTACTAGATCGATCCCCATTTTCTGTTGCTAATGATTCCAAAGTAGCACTTTTGTTTGATGATTCTAACCATGTGATCCATGGCTCGTAAACAATGGACAGTTGTAACAAATTGGCCCCATTCAAAGGGTTAGGATAATCCGATCGGCGTGATTTCTACATCATGGCTTGCTACCATTGATACTATTGAATGAACTGTCCCAATTGATAATTTAACGTCCCACACATCATTCAAAAGGTTTTGGGACATTGCTAACCTTCCCATGAAGGTAGGGACTGGCAAAACCCAGGGTTTTCCTGTATATCCAATAGAGCAATTACAGAGACGACCATTGCATTTCAAGCCCATAATACAACATACCTAACAGGATGGTTCCAACGGACCAATTGAATCATTAATGGAATTTCCAGATATTTGGGATGTAGAAAATGTTTTTAAGCAAAATCTACGAGAAGCAAGGGAAGAGAAATAATTCTATGATTAAAAAAGGAGAAGAAGAAGATTAAAAATATAAATTAAAAAAAAATGCATAGCTTCTACAAAATCCAGCCTAGATCACTCAAACTGTGGGATCCAATGTGGAGAATAGACTGATAATCACACTGATCAAACAATCCTAACCATCTCATTACTCGCCATTAATGGGCGGTTAAGAGAAAAAACAATTTAAACACCTTATGATCACCTGATCAGTGTGGTTTTCAGCTTACCCTTCATCTGATATATGATGCAGACCTTTTGGACAGTTTTGTTGACATACTTATCTGCTGCATATACAGTGGACGAGCAGCCACTGTTTAACAAATGGTAGCAAACCCACACCATGACATATCCAAAACTGGTAGCAAACCCACACCATGACATATCCAAAACTGACATATCCATGACAGTGCATGAGTCCAACCTTATAGTTCTCCTCAAGGAAAAGCCTTGTGTTAATCGATACGAGCATTGGCTTTTATAAATACAATGTGAGATGTCGAATAAAAAACCAAACAAACACAAGAAGTTCCTCCATCATGCCAGTCTCAACAACTTTCCCTTGCTTCCACCTGCCATTGCTTGTAATCACAATTTTTTTTACCATCTTGATAGCAAGCAACCTTGCCTCACCCATGCCTGGCTGCCCTGATAGATGTGGCCTTGTTGAAATTGCTTATCCATTTGGAGTAGGAGACGGCTGTTTCCTCCCCGGCTTCGAAGTCATTTGCAACCAAAGCATTCCATTCTTAGCCCAATCCAACCTTTCAATTCTTGAGATCACAGAAGGTGGAGTTCGCATCAGGTCTACTCCACTTCTTGCAAAATACCACCCTCCACCATCAGTAGACCCGGTATATTCACGCTTGATCGAATTGCCAAAACAGGGTCCTTACAGCTTTTCCCTCAACTCAAACAAATTCATTGTCATAGGATGCGATGCATGGGGAGCCATTGTCTCAAACATTTTACTAACCGCCACATGCTCCTCGGTGTGCATTACTAAGGAGAGTGTCATTAATGGTTCTTGCAATGGACATGGTTGCTGTCAAGCTGCCTTGGCTTTTGTCAATGGGTCACTTGGCACAAAAGAATTTCCATTGATTAATGAGTCCTTCTACATAGCTGTTAGTCATCTACAAAAGAATTTGATGAGTTACCCCCTACGCAGTTATGGGTTTGTTGCTGAAGACGGAAGCTATGATTTCATCGAATCGGATCTTTGGGACTTCAATAGGAATATTAGTATGAAGCTTGAATGGTCTATTGGAGAAGGCAACTGCCCACAAGCAGTGGAGTCAAATTCATGTTTATGTGGAGAGAACAGCTACTGTATTGAATCGAATAGAGGCTATGGATATCTCTGCAAATGTCATGAGGGGTATCAAGGGAACCCTTACCTCAACAGCACACATGGATGCCAAGGTGACTGCTACTCTAAAACACACCATTTACATGCATCTGCATATATCAGGACTGATACAACAATGTGATCGAGCCTTTGCTCTGCCGGACAAATTGTACTTTTGTGATCCACCATTTAGTAATCCAAATGGTTCATATGGCGGCCTCATGGTGCATTGGAGGCACCCCAGAAGTCTCCCCAATTGGATCATACTATCTTGTCCAATTGAGCACCATTAATTGACGATCACTTTTTTCTAAACTGTCAAAACTTCATCTGATTGGGATATATCAGCACATGGCCCATCCCATGGAGGGTCCACAATAGTTCAATAGTGTAGAATCTGTAGATTACTAAGAACTTGGACCCACCTATACCTCACCGGGACCCAAAAATTGTCATTTATTTTGATCATGTGTCATAGGATGCCGATGCCTATCTCTAGATACATGCTGTCCGAGGATTTTTCTTTTGTTATCAAGGGTGTTTTCTTCTTTTAATTTCTCTTTGAAATGCAGATGTTAATGAGTGCGATCTGGGGAGCAATTTATGCGCACTGCCAGCTGAGTGAAGATAACCTTGTTTCAAGACTGAGATCTTGGTATCGATTCTCAAGTGGGGTGGCTAACATTGCGGTGTGACTAACAGTGGAGGAGTGTGTACGTGTGTCTATATATATATATATATATATATATATATATATATATATATATATATATATATATATATATATATATATATATATATATATATATATATTTGTGTGTGTGTGTGTGTGTTTGTGTGTGTGTGTCAGGACTGATACAACATTCTGATCGAGCCTTTGCTTTGCCGGACAAATTGTACATCTGTGATCCACCATCTAGTAATCCAAATGGTTCATATGGTGGCCTCATGATGCAAAGGAGGCACGCCAAAAGTCTCCCCAATATCATACCGTTTTGTCCAATTGGGCACCATTAATTGTCGATCACTTTTTTTCTAACTGTCAAAACGCTATCCAATAAAAAATCACTTTTCAAAAAAAAAAAAAAAGGCTATCCGATTGGGATATATCGGCACACAGCCCATCCCATGGAGGGTCCACAATAGTTCAATAGTGTAGATTACTACAAACTTGAACCCACCTATACCTCGCCAGGTCCCAAAAAATTTCAGTTCTTTTGATTGTGGGTCATAGGATGCCTCTCTCTCGATACATAATGTGTCCGAGGATTTTATTTTATTTTTAATCAAAGCTGTTTTTTCTTTTAATTTATCTTTGAAATGCAGATGTTAATGAGTGCAACACAGGGAGCAATGTATGTCCACCGACAGCTGGTTGTAAGAACAGAGTTCCCGGATACGCTTGTTCCTCCCCAAGCATGACTGCAAAGCATGGTCTTAAATATGAACATCTGCTCCACATCCTAGGTTAGAGATAACTGCTTCTGTTCCTTCTAATCAAGAATCCGGATCCTCTGTTAAAATCAAGCAGAGAACCTCTGCTGCTGCTGATCTGATTGGTCAGCTCTGACACAGCCAGGCTGAGGTGGACAAATCAGAATGGTGACGAGTAGGATTTTCCTGCTTGGTTTTAACAGAGGATCCGGACTCTCTAATCAATCATCACTAGTGTCATTTTCTAAATAGCACCTGCCCTATTCATAAGATTGATGAACCTGCCAATCAATCTTCACCCAACAACTGACAGGCCATCACATGTATGGACCAATGGTAAAAATGCGGTTGCCTGGTTGCACTTGGCTTTTTTCTAGATATTCATCCCATAAACCACCTTTGGATCATTGCTCTAAATATTTCTCAAATGTCTGAAAGTGAGTGGTGGGTAGGATAGTCATGAACTTTCAATTGCTGCAATTTTCGGGCTTCAATTCATCCTGGAGTTGGGTAACTGATTGCACAGTCCAAATCCATAACCAGAGTACTGTGCGAATCAATGGATCACTGAATGGCAGGCCAAGCATACAAGATAAGAAACTTAAGAATGTTGGCAATTAGGAGAAGCATAGTAACCTAGTGTTATAGATCCATATTTACAACCAGCGGTTGGTAAATTCAAGCATGCATCTTTGCACGGATTTCCAAGCATGTTTTCATAGCGTGCGGTGGGCATGCCCTTCTTGTGGATGCTCACCATGCAGTTCAAATTTAGGTTTATCTCAAATTATCAGTTTGCAGAAATCCCATTTATACAACCACTAATCACACTAAATGGTCTTCCTTTGTTTCATTACCTTGCAGCAATCACAGTATTTGTTTTGCTGTGGGCACCATGTTGTGTTTTGATGCATCGGGCTCATAAAAAGAGAAACATCACAAATCACAGAGCCAAGCACTTCCAACAAAATGGAGGCTTCTTGTTACAAGATTATGCCATTTCTAGCAGAGGCACTTCTAGAAAACATACTAAGATCTTCTCCGCCGGAGAGCTGAAGAAGGCAACTGACAATTACGATAGCAAGCGAATCATAGGCAGCAGTCACCAAGGAACCATCTACAAGGGAACCCTTGAAGATGGATCAATCATTGCTGTCAAAAAGTCATATGCATTAGCCCAGAACCATGTTGATCAGTTCATAGATGAGATTGTCCTCCTCACCCAAATCAACCACAAGAACATCGCTAAGCTCTTGGGCTGTTGCTTGGAGACTCAAGTTCCTTTCCTAGTCTATGAGTTTGCTTCAGGCAAAACTTTATACCGAAAACTGCATGGAGATGCTCACGATTCAAATCCATTATCATGGAAGAGCCGCCTCCAAATAGCTACTGAAATTGCAGAGGCTCTTTCATATCTACACTCTTGTGCTTCAATGCCGATAGTTCACAGAGATGTCAAGTCAACCAACATAATATTAGATAAGAACCACAAAGCCAAACTCGTCGATTTTGGAGTTTCTAGGTTTATCCCGCATGATAAAAATTGGGTTTTGATGTTGATGAAAGGAACTAGAGTGTACATGGATCCTGAATACTTTGAAACAGGAAAATTAACAGAGAGAAGTGATGTTTATAGCTTTGGGGTGGTTTTGGTTGAGCTCTTAACTGGGCAAACAGCAATTCAGCATGAGCAGACACAAGAACACAATATCCTGGTTACGGATTTCCTGTCATGTGCTGAAAAAGGGGACTTATTCAAGATCATGGATGAACAAATACTACAGGAGGGGGAAACAAATGATTTGCAAGCAACAATGGAGATTGCTCGAAGATGCCTGAGTTTTAAAGGAGAAGAGAGGCCAACAATGAAAGTGGTTCAGCGGGAGCTAGCCTTAATGGTAAGACGCAGTATCAGGTAACCAAAATGTAGCATTGCATCTACATTATAATAGAGATTCTAATAACTTATATGCATGGTGTTCTGTATTAATATTAGAGATTATAAATTTGGAGAATTTTGGTTACTGGATATTCCAGTTTCCCTAGTTGAGAATATAAAGTGTTAGAATTCCACTTGTGTTTGGATGCCTTAAGAAAGGAAGTGGATTTTTAGAATCCCAAGCAATGGGAAATGGTTATTGACATTTGCTATATACCTTACCTTAGAAAAACCTGTCACCTATCAAACTACCATGGTATGCGAAATAGCTGAGATCGGAAGGAAACAACTCAAAAACTAATCCAAAGAAATCCTAATCTTCGAACTAGACCTACTTTCCATCTCCATTTGCTGTTCGATTGAATGGAATTGCAATAACTGGATTCAGTAAACAGCAAATGACCAAAGTGGGGCTAACACCACTCCCGTAGTCCCGTTCATGATCACGACTGTCCCTGAAATCAAAATTACTATCATTTCATATTCAACTTGAAACAAAGTGAATTGCAATTTTAGGAGATGGTGCTAGCCATTTTGAAATTAAAATGGTCATTTACCCTACTATGAATTGAATGAATCACAATTCAGTTGAATTGGGCTTTGAAAACATACCATTTTTGCATTGTCGTTCTAACAAGTCACATGCTAAGGTAATCTGTTCCTTGATTCATCTTTGTACCCTCCCTATCTTCATTCATCAACAAAACTCAATGCCTACTTAGCGAATACTGAGAAAGAGGATGAATGGCTCCAGAAAAATTCCATATACTTTAGGAACCCTTAGAGAGAAATTCCATATACATGTGGGTTTCTGATATACATATTCTCTGCAATTACAGAGACGAGGAAACCTCCAATCGACGAGATGCATTCTGGCATGTAATGTTACCAATACCTGTGGTCCATACAAGGGAGAGGACCCAACATCTGGTTCCATGGAAGTGAAACTTCCTCTTTCTACCACTAATTGCAGACGTATCTAGTCCTTATTCACACCAACTGACACCTGAGCAAGAACCATTTGTGTTGCTGTTCTGAGATGCATAAAGTGATGAGTGGTAGGTGGCAACCCCTAGTGGGGCCAGCTACCCCCACACATCAAAAGCGGGAGAGGTGGTGGCCCCGTTTCTCTTAGGGGTCGTTTGGATGTCTGTAAGTTTTTAAGTTGTGACTTTCACCTGAATGGGAAGTTACTTCTCACCTCAGCTCCATGAAGCTTCCTGACAGTATTGCCGGTGACTTACAGGTAGAGGTGGGCAACGATCCGGGCCAGGCCGAGTTAACCCTGGTTTGGCTTGTTTTTATGCCACGCCAGTTTGTGGATCGGCTCAGTTTGGGTTTGGGGCCAACCCATGCAGCCCGAGTTTGTTTTGCTCCAGAAAAATCTGGTTCGAGCTGGGATCGGTTTGGTCAAAAATTTCAAACCGGGCCGGGCCAAGTTCAAACAGGTAGTGACTCTTTTTTTCTTTTTTTTAAATAGGAAAGAATTTAAAAAGTTCGAAAAAAAAATACAGAAGTATCTTACTATATGATGTTTAACATCCTCCAAAGCAGGAGTGCAACTTCAAAATAGACATATAAGAGCCTTTTTTTTTCCAAACAAAAGTACACAAGCATAATTTTACAAGTGCAAGGAAACAGTATACATTCATGTATATGTATTATGTATCCACGTCATCATGCATATGTATTATCCATGTCGTCCATCTATTTTTACATATCATTATTGGAGATGATCCCAAAATGGAGTCATTTCCAAAGCTCAAGTGGATCACACCATAGGAAACAGTGTGTTTACAATCTACAAGCTGAATCAAACTGAGCTTCAATCCGAGCCGAGCCAATACTACCCTAGTTTGAGCTTGGTTTGTTTTTTCAAACGAGCTTGACTCCGAGGCTTGGTTTGATTTGAACTTCTATTTGAACCAATCCAAGCCAAGCTTTTTCAAACCAATCCGAGCTAAGCTTTCGAGCTGGCTTGGTTTGTGCCCAGCTCTACTTACAGGTAAATCTCCTCTCCCAAATATCACTTATAAGTGGCTTACCTATAAGTCACTTCCCACTCACAGAACTCACAGGCATCAAACAACCCCTTAATCTCATCTCTCTCATTCCCACTGTCTCTACTCTCTGCTCTGGTGTTCACGCTATAAGCACTTGTAGTGCATAGGACTGTGCTTAGCGCACCCCACTTTGGATAGCAATCTGTGTGACCCCCTCAGAATACTCTCTCAGAGCTCCCCCCTATGACTGCTCACTCAGTGCTCCCCCCTCAGACCTAACACACACGCCACTCCGGACCATGCAACACATGTCCCCATTGGACCGCATATGTGTGCTCCCTTCTCATGGACCATGTGCTCGCACTCCATGGACCGTGCATTGTGCGTCCCCTCTTTACTGGGCCACAGTGTTTTCACTTCCTCACTGTATCACTTGAAAAAAAAGGAGGTGGGAAAAGAAGAGATGCGACACACAGTGGGGCCTGTCCACTTGCATTTGACCACAACCTTGTCATCGGCATACCATCTCCGCCATCGGATTGGGGAGGAGAATTAGCAGCATATGGTTGATCTAAGCGTGCCACTGAGTTCCATGTTTCAGCTCCCTGATTCGAATTCCATGCCCAACAGGTGATACGTATCCACTGGCTAGCCTGTTGCCTTCCAGCTACAAGTGCAACATGGTCACAGCCAGCCCATGCAGAAAGGATTGGTAGGCACCCATTATTGGAATTTTCAGAGCTTCGGAATGCAGAAAATGAGTGGTTCATGCAAATTCCATGAAAAACACGGGAAGACAAATATTCATGGGATGGGTAATAGAAAAAACCGTCACAAATATTACCATCGCTAAACGAGTTGCAGCACATGCAGACCCATTCATCCAGAACGGACAGTTGCACTTGGAGATGAACAGGCTTTGGAATCTCGTAACCGGCTCAGCAACGCATTGCCAAAACTGTGTCTTAAGAGAGATTTGCTAGCAGCTGAAAATTCAGGGAGAAAACCTTTCATTTCTCAATTAAAATCCATCTAAATGTTTACATGAAAATCTATTATTTCATAAGGGCTTGTTTGCTGGATTTTTTTGTGGGGGGGGGGGGGGGGGGGGGATTTTACTTCCCCAAGAAACACTGTTCCTGGGAAATGGTTGGAAAGGGAAGGAGTTTCCTTGTTTGGATGCTGTAAATCATTTCCAGCCCATCCTGTTTGGTTTTAAATTGTAACTGATATTTATATTTGAATGGCAGGTAAATTGTTTATATCGTGTAATTGGTCACACCCAATAGCTTCCTGGATTTATCTATGTAACCTATGTTCATATATCAGTTTATGGGGACATTAGCAAAGTCCCTGAAGCTTTTAAATGCCACGTGGGGTAACCCATCATCGATCTGAACCGTTCGTTCATTCATACTAGGAGTAAGCCATGGTGTAAAATTCATGCCAATCAGATGATCCTAAGCAGCTGATCAATATCATGGAAAACTGAAAGACGAGATTGAGTAGATAAACAAAATAGCTCTAATCATCATCTTGAAACATCTACTAGATAGATCCCCATTTTCTGTTGCTTATGATTCCAAAGTAGCACTTTGGTTTGATGATTCTAACCATGTGATCCATGGCTCGTAAACAATGGACAGTTGTAACAAATTGGCCCCATTCAAAGGGTTAGGATAATCCGATCGGCGTGATTTCTGCATCATGGCTTGCTCCCATTGATACTATTGAATGAACTGTCCCAATTGATAATTTAACGTCCCACGCATCATCCAAAACGGACATTGCTAACCTTCCCATGAAGGTGGGGACTAGCAAAACCCAGGGTTTTCCTGTATATCCAATAGAGCAATTACAGAGATGACCATTGCATTTCAAGCCCATAATACAACAGACCTAACAGGATGGTTCCAATGGACCAATTGAATCATTAATGGAATTTCCAGAAAATGTTTTTAAGCAAAATCTACGAGAAGCAAGGGAAGAGAAATAATTCTATGGTTAAAAAAGGAGAAAAACGAAGATTAAAAATATAAATTAAGAAAAAATGCATAGCTTCTACAAAATCCAGCCTAGATCACTCAAACTGTGGGATCCAGGGTGGAGAATAGACTGATAATCACACTGATCAAACAATCCTAACCATCTCATTACTCGCCATTAAATGGGCGGTTAAGAGAAAAAACAATTTAAACACCTTATGATCACCTGATCAGTGTGGTTTTCAGCTTACCCTTCATCTGATATATGATGCAGACCTTTTGGACAGTTTTGTTGACATACTTATCTGCTGCATATACAGTGGATGAGCAGCCACTGTTTAACAAATGGTAGCAAACCCACACCATGACATATCCAAAACTGGCCAACAGTGCATGAGTCCAAACTTATAGTTCTCCTCAAGGAAAAGCCTTGTGTTAATCGATACGAGCATTGGCTTTTATAAATACAATGTGAGATGTCGAACAAAAAACCAAACAAACACAAGAAGTTCCTCCATCATGCCAGTCTCAACGACTTTCCCTTGCTTCCACCTGCCATTGCTTGTAATCACAATTTATTTTACCATCTTGATAGCAAGCAACCTTACCTCACCCATGCCTGGCTGCCCTGATAGATGTGGCCTTGTTGAAATTGCTTATCCATTTGGAGTAGGAGACGGCTGTTTCCTCCCCGGCTTCGAAGTCATTTGCAACCAAAGCATTCCATTCTTAGCCCAATCCAACCTTTCAATTCTTGAGATCACAGAAGGTGGAGTACGCATCAGGTCTACTCCACTTCTTGCAAAATACCACCCTCCACCAACAGTAGACCCGGTATATTCACGCTTGATCGAATTGCCAAAACAGGGTCCTTACAGCTTTTCCCTCAACTCAAACAAATTCATTGTCATAGGATGCGATGCATGGGGAGCCATTGTCCAAAACATTTTACTAACCGCCACATGCTCCTCGGTCTGCATTACTAAGGAGAGTGTCATTAATGGTTCTTGCAATGGACATGGTTGCTGTCAAGCTGCCTTGGCTTTTGTCAATGGGTCACTTGGCACAAAAGAATTTCCATTGATTAATGAGTCCTTCTACATAGCTGTTAGTCATCTACAAAAGAATTTGATGAGTTACCCCCTACGCAGTTATGGGTTTGTTGCTGAAGACGGAAGCTATGATTTCATCGAATCGGATCTTTGGGACTTCAATAGGAATATTAGTATGAAGCTTGAATGGTCTATTGGAGAAGGCAACTGCCCACAAGCAGAGGAGTCAAATTCATGTTTATGTGGAGAGAACAGCTACTGTATTGAATCGAATAGAGGCTATGGATATCTCTGCAAATGTCATGAGGGGTATCAAGGGAACCCTTACCTCAACAGCACACATGGATGCCAAGGTGACTGCTACTCTAAAACACACCATTTACATGCATCTGCATATATCAGGACTGATACAACAATGTGATCGAGCCTTTGCTCTGCCGGACAAATTGTACTTCTGTGATCCACCATCTAGTAATCCAAATGGTTCATATGGTGGCCTCATGGTGCATTGGAGGCACCCCAGAAGTCTCCCCAATTGGATCATACTATTTTGTCCAATTGAGCACCATTAATTGACGATCACTTTTTTCTAACTGTCAAAACTTTATCTGATTGGGATATATCAGCACATGGCCCATCCCATGGAGGGTCCACAATAGTTCAATAGTGTAGAATCTGTAGATTACTAAGAACTTGGACCCACCTATACCTCACCGGGACCCAAAAATTGTCATTTATTTTGATCATGTGTCATAGGATGCCGATGCCTATCTCTAGATACATGCTGTCCCAGGATTTTTCTTTTGTTATCAAGGGTGTTTTTTTCTTTTAATTTCTCTTTGAAATGCAGATGTTAATGAGTGCGATCTGGGGAGCAATTTATGCGCACTGCCAGCTGCTTGTAAGAACAGAATTCCAGGATACGCTTGTTTGTCCCCAGGCATGACTACAGGGAAGCGATCTAGAGGTCATAAGCGAACTGCACTGCCCGCCATCCTAGGTTAGAGATAAGTGCTTTGTTCCTTCTAATTAATCATCACTAGCGCCATTTTCTAAATGGCACCTGTTCTATTCATAAGATTGATGAACCTGCCAATCAATCTGCACCCAACAACTGAAAGGCCACCCCATCTATGGACCAATGGTGAAAATGTGATTGGCTGGTTGCACTTGTTTTTCTCTAGACATTCAGCCCATAAACTACTTTTGGATCATTGCTCTAAATATTTCTCAAATGTCCAAAAGTAGGTGGTGGGTAGGATAGTCATGAACTAACAATTGCTGCAATTTTTGGGCTTAGATTCGTACCAGAGTTGGGCAACTGATTGCACAGTCCAAATCCATCATCAGAGTTTACAAATCAATGGATCACTGACTGGCCGTGCAAGCACACAAGATATGAAACTCAAGAATCTTGGCAATTAGGAGAAGCATGGTAGCCTAGTGTTATAGATCCATATTCACAACCAGAGGTTGGTAATTCAAGCGTGCATCTTTGCCTGGATTTCAAGCATGTTTTCATTGCATGTGGCGGGCATGCCCTTCTTCTGGATTCTCACCATGCAGTTCAAATTTAGGTTTATCTCAAACTACCAGTTTGCAGAAATCCCATTTATACAACCACTAATCACACTAAATGGTCTTCTTTTCTTTTGTCACCTTGCAGCAATCTCCGTATTTCTTTTGCTATGGGCACCATGTTTCGCTTTCTTGTACCGGTTTCGTAAAAAGAGAAACATAAAAAATCTCAAAGCCAAGCATTTCCAACAAAATGGAGGCATCTTGTTACAAGATTATGCCATTTCTAGCAGAGGTACTTCTAGGAAACACACTAAGATCTTCTCCGCTAGAGAGCTCCAGAAGGCAACTGACAATTACAATAGCAAGAGAATCATAGGCAGTGGTTGCCAAGGCACTGTCTACAAGGGAATCCTTGAAGATGGATCAATCATTGCTGTCAAAAAGTCATATGCAGTAGCTCAGAACCATGTTGATCAGTTCATAAATGACATTGTCGTCCTTACCCAAATCAATCACAAGAACGTTGCTAAACTCTTGGGCTGTTGCTTGGAGACTCAAGTTCCTTTCCTAGTCTATGAGTTCATTTCGGGCAAAACTTTATACCAAAAACTGCATGGAGATGCCGACGATTCAACTCCATTATCATGGAAGAGCCGCCTCCAAATAGCTACTGAAATTGCGGAGGCTCTTTCATATCTACACTCTTGTGCTTCAATGCCGATAGTTCACAGAGATGTCAAGTCATCCAACATAATATTAGACAAGAATCACAAAGCCAAACTTGTTGATTTTGGAGTTTCTAGGTCTATCCCACATGAAAATTGGGTTTTGATGGTGATGAAAGGAACTACAGTGTACTTGGATCCTGAATGCTTTGAAACAGGAAAATTAACAGAGAGAGGTGATGTTTATAGTTTTGGGGTGGTTTTGGTTGAGCTCTTAACTGGGCAAACAGCCATTCAGCATGAGCAGACACAAGAATACAATATCCTGGTTACGGATTTCCTGTCATGTGTTGAAAACAGGGACTTATTCAAGATCATGGATGAACGAATACTAGGGGAGGGGGAAACTGATGATTTGCAAGCAACAGTGGAGATTGCTCGAAGATGCCTGAGTTTTGAAGGAGAAGAGAGGCCAACAATGAAAGTGGTTCAGCGGGAGCTGGCCTTAATGGTAAGATGAAGTATCAAGTAACCAAAATGTAGCATTGCATCTACAGTATAATAGAGATTCTAATAACTTATATGCATGGTGTTCTGTATTAATACTAGAGATTATAAATTTTGAGAATTTTGGTTAGCAATATTCCAGTTTCCCTATTTGATAATTTAAAGTGTTATAATTCCACTTGTGTTTGGATGCCTTAAGGAAGGAAGTGGACCATTAGAATCCCAAGCAATGGGAAATGGTTATTGACATTTGCTATATACCCTACCTTAGAAAACCCTGTCGCTTATCAAACTATCATGATATGCAAAATAGCTGAAACAGAAGGAAACAGCTCAAAAACTAATCCTAATCTTCGAACTAGACTTACTTTCCATCTTCATTGGCTGTTTGATTGAACGGAATTGCAATAACTGGATTCAACAGCCCAAAAACTAATCCAAATAACTCCTAATCTTCGAACTAGGCTTACTTTCCATCTTCATTGGCTGTTTGATTGAACGGAATTGCAATAACTGGATTCAGTAAATAGCAAATGACAAAAGTGGGGCTAACACCACTCTCGTTCATGACGACGACCGTCCCTGAAATCGAAATTACTATCATTTCATATTCAACTTGAAACAAAGTGAATTGCAATTTTAGGAGACGGTTCTAGCCATTTTGAAATTAAAACGGTCATTTACCCTACAATGACTTGAATGAATCACAATTCAGTTGAATTGGGCTTCGAAAACATACTATTTTTGCATCGTCGTTCTAACAAGTCACATGCTAATGTAATCTGTTCCTTGATTCATCTCTGTACCCTATTTTCATTCATCAACAAAACTCAATGCTTACTTGCCGAATGCTGTATAAGAGGATGAATGGCTCCAAAAAAATTCCATGTATCTTGGGAATCATTAGAGATAAATTCCATGCGGATGTGGGTTTCTTATATACACATTCTCCACAATTAAAGAGAGATGCAAGCCTCCAATCGACGAGTTGGATTCTGACATGTAATGTTATCAATATCAGCAGTCCATATAAGGACCCAAGATCTGGTTCCATGGAAGTGAAGCTTCCTCTTTCTACCATTACTTGCAGGCATATCTGGTCCTTATTCACACCGACAGACACATAAGAACCATTTGCATCGCTATTCTGAGACGCATAAAGTGATGAGTGACAGGTGACAACCCCCAGTGTGGCCACCTACCCTCACACATGTCAAGAAAGGGAGAGGTGGTGGCCCAGTCTCTCTTTGGATGCCTGTAAGTTTTTGAAGTCGTTACTTTCACCTAAAGAGGAAGTGACTTCTCACCCCAGCCCCATGAATATTTCTGACAGTTTTCCCAGTAAGTGATTTACGGGTAAATTTCCTCCCCCAAAAATCACTTCAAGTGTGGCTTATAAGTCACTTTCCACTTATAGAACTTACAGGCAACCAAACAAACCCTTAAATCTCATTTCGCTCTCATTCTCATGTTGTCTCTGCACTCTCCTCTTGCGCTCACGCCATAAGCACTTGTAGTACATAGAACGGTGCTAAGCGCACCGGATAGCAATCTATGGGCCCCCCTCAGAATACTCACTCAGGGCTCCCCCCTTTGACCGATCACACGGTGCTTTCCCCTTGGACCTAACACACGCGCCACTCCGGACCACGCAACACACGTCCCCCATTGGACCATGTATGCGTGCTCCCTTCTCACGGACCGTGTGCTTGCGCTCTCCTTGGACAGTGCATTGTGCATCCCCTCTTTATTGGGACACAGTGTTTCCACTTCCTCACTGTATCACTCGAAAGAAAATGTGGTGGGAAAAGAATAGATGCGACACAAAGTGGGGCCTGTCTACTTGCATTTGCCCGGGACCTTGTCATCGGCATACCATCTCCACCGTCGGATTGGGGAGGAGAATTAGTAGCATGCGGTTGATTTAAGCATTGTTGGGAAACCTGGTGGAAGCACAGGGAGTGTGAATCAAACGAGCAACCACAATCACAAGCAAATCAACAATCAAGAGAAGGCAATCCGAATTTTACATGGAAAAACCCTTGCAGGAAAAACCCACGGCACAAAGCAATCACTATGAAATCGAAGTTACAAGAGATGAAGAAAAAAAACAAACACCGGATCCAAAGCCCCACAAGAGAAACCCAAGCTAACAGAGAAAGACCAATGTAGCCATTTCTCAAGCTGATTCTCTCACACCCTAGAACTCTCTCAATCCCCACCCGCTCTAGGACACCCGACCCCTTTGCAATTAACCTTAATCCCGCATTACACCCCCTTAAATACGAAACAAACAGAATTAAAAATAATTTATGAAAAACCGACTTAACAGAGCGCACGCTGTCGGTCACCCAAGCCAATCCCATCATGCGCTTGAACACGGCCAAGATTGTCTAGAGAGTAACTAGTTCCATCCAGGGAGTTTCGGGCGACCGACTGCCCCCGATCACCAGATCCAGCAATGTCCAGAGATAAACTGCCGCTTCCAGGACAGTTTGGAGCGACCGACCATATCCTGTCGTGTGACTGAAACTCCCTCGGTGTCAAAGATTGAAGAAATTCCCAACAAGCATGCCACGGAGTTCCATGTTTCAGCTCCTCGATTGGAATTCCACGCCCAACAGGTGATGCGTATCCACTGGCTAGCCTGTTGCCTTCCAGCTACAAGTGCAACATCGTCACAGCCATCGCCAATGTGTAAAGGATCAGTAGGCACCAATTAATGGAATTTTCAGAGCCAGCATATGCAGACCTATTCATCCAGAACGGACAGTTGCGCCTGGAGATGAACAGGGTTTGGAATCTCGTAAGCGGCTCAGCAACGCATCTCGAAAACCCCGTGTTATGAGATTTTTGCGAGCAGCTGAAAATTCAGGGAGAAAATTCAAACCTTTCATTTCTCAATTAAAATCCATCCAACTGTTTATATTAAATAGGAGAAAATCTTTACATGATAATCTATTATTTCTTGGGCTCATTTACTGGATTTTTTTTCTAGGAAATGATATTTCCCTGAGAAACACTGTTTCTAGGAAAGGGCTTTCCTTGTGTGGATGCTGTAAATCATTTCCAGCCCGTCCTGTTTGGCTTTAGACTGTAAACGATATCGCTTTAAACTGTAAATGATATCTATATTTGTATAGCCTGTAAGTTGTTTATATGATTAATTGAGTATTCACAGTTCACACCCCCACATAACTTGAAAAGGTAAATGTTTAAGAAATATTCAGACATATGAGAGCTTCATTGAACATAAATCATCAAGTTGAGGCCATTTCAATAAAGTTTGGTGTTGATTGTCACGTCAAACTAACTAAATATTATGTCCGCCATAGAATTGAGCCCACGAATTCAAATGCCCTTTTACGAGGATAAATAACTGAATATAAACAGTTAATCATATACAATATAGTCCAATCAGGATGTGGACCCTAAAAAAATTGGTCCAATCAAGACGTGGGCCCTAAAAAATCTTGTCCAATCAAAATATGGGCCCTAAAAAACATCTGGTCCAATCAAGACGCGAGCCTCACAAAAATGGGGTCCAATCAGCATGTGGGCCGCAAAAAATAAAATAAAATAATAAAATAATTAAAAAATCTGGTCTAATCAGGACTTGGGCTCCCAAAAAATTGGCCCCAACAATATTATCTGGCCTAATCAGGATGTGGGCACAAAAATTGGTCCAATCAAGGTATATGGGTTTTATTAAAAAGAAAAATGGAACTATCCAGTGAGTGCACAGTGGGCTCAAAAAGTCACCACCGAGTCTCAAGTGGACCACACAAGGGACGTTATTCCTCCATCGAGGTCTATGTGACCTTCTGAACAGGTTGGATGGCAAATTTTGTTGATTGTGGACCCATGGGGCCCACTTGTGGACAACCACTTGTGGGTGGGGCCCATAAGGATGTTCCCGCATCCTCCTTCTCCCGAGAGTTTGAATTTCTAATTAGAAATTTAAACCTCGGAAGAAGATGAGATGGGATAAGATAAGGTTAAACCAACCTTATCTCATCTCATCCCTTATCTCCTTTTTCCTCTATTTATAAGAGGACTCCTTCCGTTATCAAATACACAAGGAAAAGGAAACGTATAAGTGATATACGGAGAGAAAAGAGAGGGATAGGCATATAGAGTTTATCTGGTCCATCCATTAGATCTGAGCCATAGATCTGATCCGGGGACCATCTCAACCGTAGAATCAGAGGGGTGATCAGACCCACTTGCTCCTGTAGCAAATAGGCGGATCGCTGGATCCACCACATATCCTCGGCTTTGCGAAGGTTCTCATCGTGTAGACCGTCAGATCCTGGTGGCCCACACTTCCGCGATTACTAACAGTGGTATCAAAGCTATTGAACGGCGGATCTCCGATTTAAAGAGGATATAATCGCAATCGAGGTAAGTGGCCCTAATCTGAGAATTATAAATTAATGTTTTATTTCATTTTAATAAATTCATACGATCATCATCTTATTAATATTCCTTTCTGTCAAATCTCATTTTATTAATCTCTGAGGTATGGAGATTAATAAAATTAAGATTTTTTAATTAATTAATTTAAAGGAATTAGAATTTTACGATTAAGACCAGATTCTTATGGGTCAGGGCCACTGTCACAAGACAGATACAGCATTTTTTTTAAAAGGTCTATATATTGAATATGGATCATTAGTAGTTCTTTATACAAACCGTCCATTAATACGGTACATGTGGGTCCAAATCAACCATACAAGTGAATGGTTCAAGATCCAAAACCCCAAGATCAAATGGCCACCAAATAGCCATGAAGGAGCCCATCACCTCAATGGTTTCAATCACAAGGTTGAAGGCCCCAATGATCGGCTTATAGGATCTAAACCCAACCATTCAAAATGGGGACCCACCTGACGGACGGATGGCTTTGATCTCTAACAAGCCAATATGAGATTGCTGCGTCAAACGTGCGCTACCATCCATCCATCTGTAAGATGGGACCCACTAAGATAAAACCCAATGCATGATCTAAGGCAGCCATGACCACCATCTCTCTCTCATGACTGCCCGCACAAGCATGACCGCTGCACACCATGGCCATCTCTAATATTGGGCCTTTAAGAAATAATAATTACATTAAATGGGCCTTTTTTGTGGGCCATGGCTGCGAAAATTGGGCCTTTTAAGGCCTAACTTGACTATAACCCTTTATGGGCCTGACTTGAAAATTGAAATTGGATATGGGCCTATCCTTTTGGGCCATGGCTTAAGAATATTGGGCCATGGCCAAATGGTTAGCCTAATGGGCCAATTTTGGAATTGGGCCTTTAAGAAATAAATTGAATTGGGCCTAATTATGTAATTATGGACTATTTCTTTTGGGCTGTTCCTAATTAAAATTATTAGGACCATCATTGGACATCCATATGAGAATGGATTGTCTAATATTGGCCCAAATTTGAGAAGATCACTCTTTACCGAAATCATACCACCTGTATCCATTATTTGGGACAAAATTGTTGGACCATTATGAGCTATCCACATGTGATTGGACAACCCATATGGATCCCACTATTATGTCCAAATTTTAGTGGGCCAAATTAGAAGCCCAATTCACTTCCTTTCAAGATTAAGAGTATCTTGTAAAAGGGCCTTTAATCGGCCATTTTTGGACTGATTTAGACCAAGTAATAGGAAGTGACTTGGGGTTTTTCAGCATCATCTAACCAATGGTATGATCAGATTTTGTGATTAACGGTCCAGATCTAAAATTACAATGATGATCAATGTATGTATTAAAATGAAAGCATATGATTTAAATTATGAATTTTTTTTTCTGTCTCAAAATATCTTTTGATTACTTAATGTATATGTGCATACATTATTAAATATGTATGTGTAAAAGTGAATGAAGATCATGATAAATATCCATACGATCACTATTGATCACGGGTCCACAAATGAACGGAACCATCATCAACTATGATGATCAACATTGATGAGAGGATCCATCATCAATGGTGAACATTAATGGTAATGATCGGATCCATCATAAATGAACACGATCAATATAGTGATCGTATTATCTTTTTCTATTCATAGAACTTCTCTTATTCGTTCAATGGACATGATCATTTTCTTTAATCTAATGATTTATTCAATTTGACTTTAATTTTTTTTAATTAAGTCATCATTTCATTAGAATATAGATCTGTTATTCTAAGGTTGTGCATAACCTAAGTGGGAGTTTCATTCCTTCCCTAAATGATGCATACACCCATAATGGTGGGTTGTAGGTTATACAAATAGATAGTCGTAAAAGCATCAATTTCATTTTATTTAGAGAACTTGATTGATCTGCACCACCCATACAGGTATGTAGGCTTTCAGATCCCTTATAAGATGGATTATATACTTTTATAAACTTAAGAGTTTGAATAACCAGTAAAAATTCTGATGATTAGTGCCAATACTTTAGATCATAGCTAAGTAGTGATACATGATGCGATGTAGAGATGGCCTCTAAAGCATTGATCGCCGATCAACTAAAAGGACAACATTTCGACGGCAACAACTACGAAGACTGGTCCCGCGCAGTGCGAAGCCTTCTAGATGAAGATGACATTTCACACACTCTGGATGGGGTTCAAAAGGAACCCATATTGGCTGAAAATGGAAATCTAGGTGAACATAGGGCCGCGATGAATCGCTATAACAAATGGCGTAAACAAAATCGCTCCGCCCGTAATGTTTTGATTAGCACAATGCACAAAGAACTCATACCCACGTATGAAGTGCATGAAACCGCTAAGGGGATCTGGGATGCACTAGCTAATGCCTATAAGCAGAAGTCAGATGCAAAAGTTCGGGCTATGGAATTAGAATTCCAAGAATACAGGATGCCTGTAGGTTGCCCCATCAAGGATCATATCCGTAAGATGGAGCAGATAATAGGCGCCTTGAGGAATGTAGGGTGCAAACTAACTGAAAATCAAAAGATTATAGCTATGCACCGTTCCTTACCCGAATCATGGGCCCAAATCAAAACGATTCTGAACCATACTGATTCTATTACAACGTTCAGAGACTTTTGTGGCCATCTGGTACGAGAGGTTGAAATGAATGCAATTCAGCCAGGTTCGGCCAAGGCTTTTGTAGCAGAAACCCACAAGCGGAAAGTTAATAAGAGGAAGTTCAAAGCTCGCAAGAAGGCGAAGAAGAACAATCAGGAGCAGAAGACCGCAACGCCTCCTCCAAATCCCAAGAAGGGGAAAGGAAAGAGGAAACCTAAAAAGACAAACATCACCTGTTTCGTCTGCGGAAATCCCGGCCATTATGCCCGTCAGTGTGCCCAGAAAAAGACGGTAATTCCTCAGTCACAAGATACTTTGTTTGTAGGCGTTTGTTCTGAGATCCTTTCCGTTGATATCCTATCTAACGAGTGGATTTTGGATTCAGGCGCAACAAAGCACGTGACACGAGATCGTCGAGGACTCGAGGAATTTCGACCTATAGCTACAGGGAGCTACAGGGTGTACATGGGGAATAACGCTGCTAAAGACGTGCTAGGGATTGGTGTTTATCATCTCCATACGCGCGTAGGGCACACAATAACCCTCCATGATACTCTTTATGCACCGGGCATGCGCCGGAATTTAATTTCTGTTTCTAGATTGTTAGTTAATGGTTTTGACATTCGTTTTTCCGGGACAAGAGTTTCTTTAAGACTAAATAACCTCATCTTTGCATGGGGTAATTTAATTTCAGATTTATTTATTCTAGATGTAGAACATGATAATGCGCCTCTTGCTTTGTCTGCTACATCGAATGAACATGTAGTATCTGAATCTTTAAAATGGCACACGAGGTTAGGTCACATTGGAAAGGACCGTATGACAAGACTAGCTAGATCTGGTCTGTTAGGTTCATTATCCAAGGTTGATTTGCCATTTTGTGAACATTGTATGTCCGGGAAGACTTCTAAGAAACCATTCCCTAAAGCGACTGGGTCAAAGGGTTTACTAGAGATAATCCATACGGATATCTGTGGACCCTTAAATGTACCTGCTAGAAATAGATGCCAATACTTCGTCACATTTATTGACGATTACTCGCGCTATGGATATGTGTATCTCATCTCACATAAATCCGAGGCTTTTGATTGCTTTCTCAAATTCAAAGCTGAAGTTGAAAATCAGCTTGAGAAAAAGATTAAAATTCTTAGATCTGATAGAGGTGGCGAGTATACATCTGAAACGTTTAAATCATACTGTGCAAACGTTGGCATCATCAGGCAATACACTATGGCATATACTCCACAGCAAAATGGAGTTGCAGAGAGAAGGAACAGGACACTATTGGACATGGTCAGATCGATGATGGCACATGCCAATCTCTCTACCACATTCTGGGGAGACGCGCTTCTTACAGCCGTCTACGTCCTAAATAGAGTCCCAACTAAATCCGTTCCTAAGACCCCATATGAGATGTGGACTGGGAGGATTCCTTCTCTAGCCAACCTACGTCCTTGGGGATCTTTAGCATTTTATTGCCTACTCAGCATAGAAGTAAACTTGATAGTAAAACTATTGAGTGTGTATTCATCAGGTACCCAATGCACTCAAAGGGATACGTTCTAGTTTATGAGGATCGTGGAGGATGGACTGAGATTGAATCTCGGGACGTAACCTTCGTCGAAAACAGATACCCCAGCCGAAAGAAACAAAAGGTTTCCACCGAACTTTTTGAAATTCCCGATGTATCTCAGGAGAGTGGGAGTTCTGCTTCTGCAAATGAAGATACTCCTATAGTTCATCAGGACAGTGGGAGTACATCTCAGCAGGCTCCTGAGTTACGTCGAAGTGAAAGAGGTTTGATTCCCAGAAGATATTTCGATATCGATGGTCAATCTTTCTCTTGTGTTGCGGTTGACGATAATGAACCTGATTCTTATCAGGATGCGTTATTATCTCCGAATTCGGCTGATTAGGTAACTGCCATGGACGAGGAGATTGCCTCCATGGAGAAGAACAAAGTCTGGGAACTTGTAGATCTGCCTTCCAATCGCAAAGCAATTGGTAACAGGTGGGTACTTAAGATCAAAAGAAAGGCAGATGGTACAGTGGACAAGTACAAAGCAAGATTAGTTGCAAAAGGTTTTACACAAAAAGAAGGTGTTGATTATGAGGAAACTTTTTCACCTGTTGCAAAATTTTCCTCAATCCGCATGATCTTGTCCATTGTCGCAAGTTTAGACTTAGAGTTATATGAGATGGATGTAAAGACTGCTTTCTTAAATGGTGATTTGGATGAAGATATTTGCATGCAACAACCCATAGGTTATGTGGACAAAAAGTATCCAAAGAAAGTCTGCAAGTTATTACGATCTATTTATGGGTTGAAGCAATCTTCAAGGCAGTGGTACATGAGGTTCCACTTAGCCATCACCACTTTTGGATTCACAATGAGTGAAGAAGATCATTGTGTATACGTGAAACGGTCTGGAAGATCTTTTCTGATACTATCTCTATATGTAGACGATATCCTATTAGCTGGTAATGACATGCAACTGTTGATGATGTCTAAAGATTGGCTTTTCTCGAACTTTGAGATGAAAGATCTTGGTGAAGCCAACTTTATTCTAGGGGTTAAAATCATCAGGAACCGTTCTAGGAGATTCTTAGGCTTGTCACAAGCCACTTACATACAGAAGATCTTAGAGCGGTTTAGGATGGAAAATTCAAAAGCTGTTGAAACCCCTATGGATAAAGCTACCATGTTAGACAGGAAATCGTGTCCCCAGACAGAAGCTGAGAAATCGGCAATGTCCTCAGTACCTTATGCGAGCGCAGTAGGCAGCTTAATGTATGCTATGCTTTGCACCAGACCAGATATAAGCTATGCAGTTGGCATAGTCAGTCGTTACCAAAGTAACCCGGGACAGTCTCATTGGCAAGCCGTGAAACGAATATTCCGCTATCTCAGAGGAACTAAGGACTTGATGCTGTGTTATGAAGGCGCGAGTCTCGAGCTCAAAGGATATTCAGATGCCGCCTGGGGTAATGACGCCGACGAGGGAAAGTCTACTTCAGGATATGTCTTCTTGCTCGGAGGGGGAGCTATCTCTTGGTCGAGCAAGAAACAGACATCCACGGCACTTTCATCTATGGAGGCCGAATACATTGCATGTTGTGCTGCAGTTCAAGAGTGTGTATGGGTTCGAAGATTCCTACAAGGATTGGGTGTTGTTCCAGGCATACATGAGCCTATATCGTTGAGGATAGACAACACCTCGGCCATTGACTTGGCAAAGGATCCCAAACACCACCAGAAATCGAAGCACATTGAGATAAAGTATCATTACGTTCGTGATCAAGTGAAAGATAAGAAGGTTATCCTCAGCTACATTCCTACCAAGGAAATGATGGCTGATCCCATGACGAAACCTATAGCTAGAGATCTATTTCAGGTTCACGTCAGGCAGATGGGATTGAGGAAAGCTTGATTGATATGCTTGTATCATGTATCTTTGAATAATAAATTCAGTATTGAGCACTTGTTAAACTAGGTATGTAGATCATCAGCATTTTCTTTGAGATCAATGTTGATTTGATCATTTATCGGCAGGCCGGTTACCCACTTGCACGGGTGGACCAACCCTTAATGTACAAGAGAGGTACACTTGGGGTGATGTTCATACACTGAGGTATGAACCACCCTTTATTGAAAATAATAAAGGATGAGGATGCAAATGAGTTGTATCCGCCTTCAGTCCTATAAGATTGAAGATAATACTGACAAAGTCGAATAACATAGTCGCACCATTACTCATAATGCGGATAATGTTATGGCCTGAATCACAGCCAAGTCGTGAGGTTATGAGATGAGTCATACCTCATGTGAGATGACTTGCGTACTGTAGACCCGACAGATACCTAGTATTGTCTACTTTACGGCGTGGATTGTAGCCACGTGCTTGGACCTATTACCTACAGATTGCTTTGATTCGATCTAATCATTGCAACGTGCGAGTAGCCAGTCCCGTAGGTGACTCTTTGTGTCCTCAGCTACCCTCCTCTTGTGTACAGGAGGATGAGATTGAGTGTCGCTACTTTAGTATACGATGACGAAAGGCCCTTGATTGGTCAGACTCGGTTATGCTAGGAAAGCGGCTTGATCAATTCCAAATTACACATCTGCGTGGGGAAGATCCCGTGACAGCTACACCAAGTTTCTAGAACTATAAATACGCATTTGAAGACTTATCCGCCGGCTGTATCGAGTTTTCTTAGACTTTTACAAACGATATTCTCTTTCAAAATATATATGTATATATATTACCTTAAAAAGAATTCATATTGATGTTTGTAGAAAACCAAGTTTTTCAGAATAAACTCGATAAGTTGGATAAGTGCGTATGTTGGCCGAGTACTCCAGATTGGGAGTTAACTCTATCCGGTGTGGTCATGCGGACTAGGACAGGCAATGCAAAGCTTGGGTTATTGAGTGCTAGATAGGTGGTCTCTTAGTACTCAAACACCTGTGAGAAGATAAAGGTGTTCCAGCTGGTCCCACGCTTCTGATTCTTTTGATCGTGATTCTTTGGTTTTGATTATTATGTGATGAGCTAGATGAACTCTCATGATGTGCCTACCCCACAATGTGATTGAGTGGGAGATGTTGATTGTGGACCCATGGGGCCCACTTGTGGACAACCACTTGTGGGTGGGGCCCATAAGGATGTTCCCGCATCCTCCTTCTCCCGAGAGTTTGAATTTCTAATTAGAAATTTAAACCTCGGAAGAAGATGAGATGGGATAAGATAAGGTTAAACCAACCTTATCTCATCTCATCCCTTATCTCCTTTTTCCTCTATTTATAAGAGGACTCCTTCCGTTATCAAATACACAAGGAAGAGGAAACGTATAAGTGATATACGGAGAGAAAAGAGAGGGATAGGCATATAGAGTTTATCTGGTCCATCCATTAGATCTGAGCCATAGATCTGATCCGGGGACCATCTCAACCGTAGAATCAGAGGGGTGATCAGACCCACTTGCTCCTGTAGCAAATAGGCGGATCGCTGGATCCACCACATATCCTCGGCTTTGCGAAGGTTCTCATCGTGTAGACCGTCAGATCCTGGTGGCCCACACTTCCGCGATTACTAACAAATTTAACATCATGGTGGGCCCTATGATGGTTTCAATGGTGGGTGTCCTTAGATCTTCCTCGTTTTTGGTATATGCCCTAAAATGATCAGTCAAAATGGATGAACAACTGAGATAAAAGCATACACCATGGTGGGCCCCACACCTGCCTGGACCTAGGCCTTGCATGAAGGGGCAAGATGCAATTGGCGTCTTTCATTTAGCCCCAATGAAGGGAAAAAAGAAAAAAAAAATTACTTGTTACTGGTGGAGAAAGATCGCTGAAAGCCTAGAATCTCGCCGGAAAGGGGGCAAAAGCAAGACTGCTGTGTTGCATTAGTTAAGATCACCAGAAGCCGCAATGAGAGAGAGAGAGAGAGAGAGAGAGAGAGAGAGAGCTGCTGGAGATGAAGTGATGTTACAGAGGGAGTTGCATCTCTCCAACGTTTGAAATTATAGCCATTAGGTTGAAAAGGGAGAGCTTTTAAATGAAATCACAGTTTTTGCTACCAAAATTAATCCCATTTACCCATTTACAAAGCTTCCAAACAACTCCTTTTTGTTTTTCAATTTTTTTGAAAAGCTTTCTTCCATTTTCAAATCTATTATTTGAAATAAACGGAAAAAAAAAAAAAATCAGTCATGAAAATTTTACTCTAAGACCAAGGCGATGCGCATTGAAGATGTATTGTTCCACTCTTCGCATTGTCATACATGGGACGTTGGCAGTGTGGATGTAGTGTATTTAAAGATAGCCAGCCGCACATGTGGTACTTTGCACTTGTGGGATGCTTGAAGATTTGGTTGACACATGTCGCACATGTGCCCCATTGGGCTGTCTTATGTGGAGCACTTGAAGTTGGGCAATGGCTCATGTTGTGCACATGGCATATTAACACGTAGATGGTGTTTTAAGATACATGGTGTGTGTGTGTGTGTGTGTGTATATATATATATATGTATGGTGACATGTGGTATATATGGTGACATGCGGTGCACTTGAAGATGATCGGATGAACACATGTTATACATGAGAAGTACTTGAACATGGATAGCAAGTCATATGGCTCCATAGCACGAATCAAGATCGTCTGTTTGTCTTCAACTGTATTTTCATGTTTGCCGACATTTGATTTGTCCAGCTCAGCACATGTCAGCACTAACTGCATTAAATGCAGCAATGCTAACAATGTCAATGCTGAGCTGACTAATCAGATGATTGGCAAACAGAAAAATCCCGTTGAAGTTAAGCAGAGGATTCGGACTCCAATAGCACATAACACATTAGCAAATGTAGGAAATTTGAAAATAAGAGTAGCATTTGAAGATGAGAGTAGCACATATTGCAAGTGGTATACTAGGGTGTGTGGCACATTAACATGCATGGGCACTGAAAGATGGGTGGTGGCACATGTTATACATGTAGCGCATTGGCTCATGTTAAGACGGATGGTGGCACATGTTGTATATGTGGCGGTTTGATATATGTGGTGCATTTGTAGATATACAATTGCACATATAGGACACTTGGAAGAAAGGGTTGTCTCATGCGACCATCATGTGGGGCATTTGGTAAAGAGGTAGACCATTTCTTTTCATTTCCCTCAATTTCTTAGAAGCAATATTTCTTGTTCAATTTATCGAAATTACATGCAAATTAAAAGAATTGTGTAATTATTATAAATTACTTTACATGTTTGGTGATGTCAAATGTATTTGACTATCAATCCCAATGCAAAATCGCTATGATAAGATTTTTACATTTACTCAATGTTAAATCATCACTAAAATGCACTACTATTAGTAGAGAAATGATTATTTTTAAAAAATGAGAGGGCAATGGGAATAATATTTTCAAAAAATTTACAAAAACAAGTAATGCCGTCTTTGATTTCATGAAACTGATATTTTCTAACTTCAGGTTTCAATGAATCCAAATAGGCATTAAAGCAAGGAGGCTATATAATTTTAAAAATCTACCTATTTGGTTGTTTGGTAATTTATTCCCTAATTTTTTATATCTCTTAGAAAATGTTGAGTTGGTCTAATATTTATCAGGGAAATTAGATTTTGTTTAGTTGATAGATCTATTTTATAAGAAAGTATAAAATTTTGTTTTAATTATTTAGAATTTTCATTTCCTACATAGATGCTAGGAATTCTTGAGGAATGTGAAAACTAAATAAAAAGCATGAACCAAACTTTATTTTATAAGGGAATTATCAAGCTAAGAAATAGAATCAAGAACCAAACACTCCCTGATACTTTTACTTCCACCTGGAGCACTTAAAAATCGCTGTCCCGAATGTTGTGTAAATAGAGCATAGACAAAAAATTTCACTCTCTAAGGATCCTAACCATCTGATTTCTGGTCATCAAATGAATGGTTAAAACTATCAGCAGTACTACTAGTGCAACCGGTTAAATCATACAATTAAGATCAACTGATCTGCTGTGATTTTCAGGCCTTGCTCCATCCACGATGGCAGCCGAGGATTTGGATGGCCTGGATTGACATGCATGGATATCGTGTGTATAATGATCTACCACCGATACCCATTTCACTGACGGGCAAAAAGACGCCATGAATCCAATCTTAGGTCTCCTCGAACACGAGCCTTGTGTTAATCGACACATGCACTGGCATATAGGGGAATGAATTAAGATCAATCAGCTTCGAATGCACTTGTAATTACCGTACGTTGGATCTTTGTGAGACCCACCTGATGTTTGAGGTCCATCCAAACCGTCCATTAGATGCGCCCCCAATGTTAGTGTTAGACTCAAAATCCAGCCTGATCTAACTCAGGTGGGCTACACCAAAATGGGGGACAGTGGAGAGAGGATGCTCACCATAGAAGCTTGCCAATGGAATGTGGGGCATATCGCATTCTATATGTCTCATCTAGCCCACTACGATAAGTTGCACAGCAATGGATAGTAGAAAACCCCTAACTTTAGAAAGCCATATTTATTTAATTATAACTCTTATTGAGCCAGTTCAAAAGCCTAATTGAATCTTGGCGGATCTAGTTTCAGGTAAAAATGGGTAGAAAATGGAAATTCAAACTTTTCTAGCACCGATTTTATATTATTTCAAGACTGGTCAGAAATGGATGCTGGACAGCGCTCATTGCAGAATTTTAGAATTTTTTTATACAATTAAAAATATAATGAAAATTTATAGGAAGATGGTAGACTCATAATTACTTTATCAGAATTTTTTTGAGATCAATTCAGTACCAGAAATAATAGCGAGAACAACACTCTCGGAACCAAAAAATTCTTCACTTAATTTTGATTATCCATTGCAGTTCAATTCCTTTTAAACATTCACATATGATCGCTCTACTCCATTTGATCTCGCTTACAACCTAGATAAGCATACTTAGATTTTCTTTTATTAGTCATAGGTCATGGAAGATTAAAATGCCATAGTGGAAGTGTGGTAGGCCCATAAACCACAGGCCCTAGGTTTTAAATCAAACCAAGGACTTAGGATATATAGTTTCAAATTAGAAATCCTGAACTAGGACTACACTTCCCTAGTGACATCCTCATCAAATAAATAAAAAAAACCCCAAATTAGGACTTCGTTCCCTTGCGATAGCATGAGTTTAACTTTCCTCGTTTCGTATATTTCATAAATCTTTCGTGTACTATGCTTCCTTATACAACCGATCATAGGTTATAGCTGAAAACTGTATGAGTCGCAGCACTCCATCAAGAATGTCTGGACCCAATGCCTCTAAAGACAGAACAAGTATGAGTGGAATAGTTAAAAGTTCTAGAAGATCGTATCGACCTTATAAGTTACTAGACAAGTCAAGAAGTAAGGTTAAGCCCGACCACATCTATGCCATCTACATCCTCTACTCACGGAAGCCTACTACAAATGAGGATCTGAAGGCCAAGTTGCACGTCTATGCCTCCAATCAGGTTGCCTCCAGTACCAGCACAGTTTCATCACCACCTCCAACAAACTGCTACATTTGTGGACTTAAAAAGGATATCTCACCCATTAATGTTAACAACTGCCTTGTCTCTGTCACCCTGCAAAAGTAAGGACGGCCTTAGTAAGTCTATAGTCTACCTCCGCATAATGTTTTATCATCCATACACTAGCGACCCCCCTCCTATGTTGATATATATTTTTGGGCCATTCTCTAATAGCATATGCTTTTGGAGTAACTGGTTGTTAAGATGGTATTAGAGCCTGGGTTCCGAATTCGAATCCTGGAGAGGCATGTTCCCTCCAATTGTTTGTTCTAGTCTAGTCTATCTGATTAGTCGACTTAGGTTAGATATGGGAGCGATGCCCATCATGAGTGAAGAGACTGCCATACCCATGGATGTCACAGCTATATCAAGAACTGCCTCGACAATTGCCTCAACAATGTTTGCAGTTGTCAAGGCTTTAGGAGACTTGACCTCAACAATAATGACATAAAAAACCTTCACCGCACAAGTAACATTGTCAATCAACTAAGAATAAACTATCTCACTAACAGATGTGGAGCAAGCATCGGTAGCCGAATATGCAAGTCACCACTCAAAGAAGAGTACTCACAGCTAAAGAAAGTGCTAACACATTCATGCCATGCCTTCGCAAACGCACCATCTGATTTAAGTACAACGGTAGGTATATTAAATTTCAGGGACAAATTATTTACTAAGTAGATTTCAACATCCCTTTTTTTAGCGATGGGCATTCTAAATACCAATGTTTCATGTGGTGTGGCCTACTCGAATTCTGAATTGGCCTCATTTTTTGGCCCAATGACCTAACATGGTAAAAAAAAAAAAAAAAAAAAACTGATGTACGAAGTGGATCTATCATGTCATCTCTGTGGGGGCCATGGTGTTTAAAAAAAAAAAAAAAAAGAATGTTACTTCCATCCATTTTGATAGATTATTTTAGGGCATGAGCTAAAAAGTAGGCATATTGAAAGCCCAAGTAGACCACACCACAACATAGAAAGTAGAGGGGATTGAACTCCTACCATTGAAAACTTCAAGTTTACAATAATATTTATTTGCCATTTAACTTCAAGTCACCACAATTGTATGACAGGTAAACATAAATATCAACTAGATGCAACAACTTACGCATCTCAAGAAGTTATCATCGGTGAGCTTTTAATCCTTACTGCTGCCTGTGGTGCCGTCTACTTGAGCTTTCAATCTGCCTTCTTTTTGGGCTCACGCTGAAAATGACATGTCAAAATAGATAGCGGATTAGGTGAGACCTAGATTGACCAAGGTGGGTGGGACCCCTGGCTATGGGGCTCACAGTGATGTATGCGTCTTAAATCCACACAGTCCAACAATTTTTAAAGCTCATTTTTGGGTATGATCCCAAAAATGAAGTTGACTCAAATCTTAGGTGGAACACACCACAGAAATAGTCCCGATTGAATCTCTACCATTGAAAACTTCATAGATTCCACGGGAATGTTTATTTTCCATCCAACCTATTGATAAGGTCACAAACACCTAGATGAAGAGACCACGTAAATATCATCTTGATCTAAATCTTTTGTGGCCCAGAGGAAGTTTTTAATAGTCAATCACCACTTTTTCCTGTACTATGGCTTCATTTTTTAGATTATGCTCTAAAATGAACTTTCAATACAGATGCACAGTGTGGATGTAGTCACATACATCACAATGGCTCCACAGTCAAGGGTCCCACCTACCTAGGTGGATCCGGGGTCTCACCTAATCTGCTCCCATAAAATACATACATCATGGTGGGTGGACACGTCCCTAGTTAGGTCCCGCTAGGGTAGTACCCAATCCTCGCCTGTTATATCTACGCCAATCATCCGTTTTCGCAGCACCATATCACTAGCCCAAACATGTGTGGATTGAAAGTTTACGCGGACCCTACAGTGATTGTAAGCCCACCGTTAAAATATGCAGGGCAACATAAATTTTGGGTCAAGCTGATATTTACGTTTTCTCTTCAGGTTGAGTCAGAAGGGGTCGGATGGAAAATAAACATTACAGTGGGCCTTATGAAGCTTCAACAGTAGACTTCGATATCCCACATGTGGTTCATCTGTGATTTGGATCTGCCTCATGTTTGGGCTCATTCCCTAAAATGAGATGGCGAAACAGATGGACGTCGTAGATACAAGACATACACCACGGTGGGACTCACATATCTTAGGGCTGCAGTAATCTTTCTAGTAGTTGGGTGCTGCAGACAATCCGCGTCCTTTGTCTAGGGCCGAGGAGAGTAGAAAAGGGGTAAAGTAGAAGGAAGGAGAGAGAGAGAGAGAGAGAGAGAGAGAGCAATGAGCGGAGGCGGCAGCGGAGGAGAGAAAGGTAGTGCGGCACCTAAGACTCCTGCGGATTTCTTGAAATCTATAAGGGGGAGACCCGTGGTGGTGAAGCTGAATTCAGGCGTCGATTACAGAGGTTGGTTACTTTCTCTTTCTTCGATTCCTCACTCCGTTTCTTCTTTAGAACTTCTTATTGAATCAAGCCTTTTATTATCATCATTCCTCCATCTTGACAAGCGTTCAATCTGAGAAACCTGATTCAAATCCCGAAAGATCCAACCGCAAACTCCCCTTAAACGAAATGGGTCATAACCATACTGAAATCCTTTTTGGTAATAAATTGCTTATAAGAAAATCGAGCCTAATTCTGTTTAGGTCCAAAAGACTGGAAAATGGGTGAATATATTGGACTCACTGATGGCAAATTAAAATCATTTCTTGTTCGCCATATCCTTTCAAAAAATAAAAGGTTCTAAATTTATATGCATGTCTAAGAATGTGCACTTGTGTTTTCTCAATTTCAAAAAAGGTTTAACAACATTATTTTCAATTATAATTCTAAAACTGTGATTCAATAATCATTTCAAAATTTACGTTGAAAAGGAAGGGATTGTGACAAGAGAAGTTCCGATTCTTCTTCTACTTGTGACAAGAGAAGTTCCGGGTGTTAGACACCTGGGTCCATAGCTCAAGTGGTAGACTGAGTGAAGATAGCTTCATTTCAACACTGAGGTCATGGTATCAATTCCCAAGGTGGGGGTGGCTAACATTGCAGTGTGACTAACAGGGGGGTTGGGTGTACTAACAATGGGGTGTGTGTTCTAACCCACAAAAAAAAAGTTCCGATTCTTCTTCTACTTATTCACCCCATTTCTTCTTCTTTAGGGGTCATTTGGATGCCTGTAAATGGTTTAAGTTGTAAATGATTTGCAGGTGTAAATCATTTACAGCCTGTCCTGTTTGGCTTTAAGCTGTAGATGATTGCCTGTGTTTGGATAGCCTGTATATTATTTAAGTCCTGTAAATGGAGAGCCAGTCTTTCTGCTGTAAATGGAGAGCGATGCAACCAAATGCCCACACAAGCCGATTGATCAAGATTTGAAGAAAATGCCCACTTTCCCTTTTTTTAGCTCATCTCTACTTTCCTTTTTCTTTCAAATATCTACATTAGGAAATTTTCTTTTTCTTTCGTATCTTTATATTAGGCGGCAAGGAGTAATTTTAGATTTTTCTTATTTAAGTACTTTCTTATTTGGGCGCTTTCTTATTTAGATAGTTTCCTATTTTCTTAGATCTTGGCTAGCTAGGAATTATATTTTTAGATTCCATAACTTTTATTGCAGATTGTAAGGATTGATTATAAATAAGGCCAATGGTCTATGGAATAAGACAAGTTGATTGATATTTTCTTTAGTAATTCTTATATTTTCTCTATAATAGTTGGGGGATCTCTAGTTCAAGACTAGAGAACTATTGAGCTTGCTCATAGTCTTGCATTCACGAACTGTAGCATTCAGCTAGAGGATTGTTGGGTCCTTTCCTACAATCTCTTTCTTATTTTCTTTTGTCTATTTGCTTCCCCTTTCAAGGTTTGCATCAAATTGGTATCAGACCAAGTTTTGCTCTTGGGAAAACTTTAAAATGGTAATTTTCTCATATCATGCCTACCTGTTCATCTTTTCCCTTCCTCAATCCTTCATCTTCCATTTTCTTTTCTTTCCCTTTTCCCATCCTGAAATCACCAAACCCTAAACCATATCTTTTCCCTTTTTTTTTTTTTTTTTTCTTTCTTTTCCTAATCCCTTCAAACCTTAACCATAACTTTAAAAAAAAAAAAAAACCTAGTCCCAAACCACATAACTTTAGATCTAGAATCCAAGGCCTACAGTTCAACCCATTTCCTTGTTTGGAGATGTCGTGGATAGAAAGATATTCGTACGCCTCATGCAATTATCCCCATCCAAACTTTCCTACCTATTCATATTTATCATGTTATTCTTATCTGGCTCATTCTAACTATCACGATCATCACCCCTATTGTCTTGAGTCTCACCCATCTTCATGTGAGCCTTCTAGGGATTCCTTTCAATGGCCCTCCATATGCTATGAGCAACGACAACCACATGTCGGCTGCTCTAAAGCATTCCATTGTACAGAAATATCAATGATGGCCAAGATTGTTCAAGAGACATGGGAAGAGAATTGACAGGAAGTCAAGTAGGAGATAAGAGCATTCAAGGAATATATTGCAAATGAATTCAAGGAACTCAAAGAGTTGGTGAGAGCTTGCTTTGAACCCTTGATAGAATAGGAAAAGATTTATGGGCTTCAATCTATTTTATCTAATGTTCCCAGAAAAGACGTAGTTATAGATAATGTGGTAACCCAAAAGGAATCCTCCTTTGGATTGGTTGATGGATCAATTGTCAGATTGGAGGAAATTCAAGTAAAATCAAAAGATCAGCTGACAAATGATCCAATTGAAGGGACTGAAGGTTTAACAAATATGGACGATCCGATAGTTAAAGAGATGGCTAGTGCTGCAATCATAGTAGCAGACTTTATAGAGGTCAACACAATAGTACCATCTCAATGTTAATCAAAGTATGCAGGTCGAAAGCCAACTGTGACCAAGGGGCCACAATCGACATCTAAAATGTGGAGGACCAACAAGAAGCAAAAGAAAAGATGGTGTGTGTTTCAACATTGTATTATGCACAAGCTACCCATCAGGCATGTAGGTCTTCACCATCAACTGCCAATGAAGCCGAAGAAGACGCGCTATAAAGGGGGATCTTCGCAGGAAATTATGTCTTCCAATTTAAACTCGAGAGCGAGTTTTCTTCGAAGTTAGGTGGAATTGATGCAAACAAATGGCCACGCAAGCTAATTGATCAAGATTTTAAGAAAATGCCCACTTTTCCTTTTTAGCTTCTCTACTTTCCTTTCTTTCTTTTTCTTTCTTTCTTTCTTTTTTTTTTTTTGCAAATCTCTACATTAAGAAATTTTATTTTTCTTTCATATCTTTATATTAGGCAAGGAGTAATTTTAGATTTTTCTTATTTAAGTACTTTCTTATTTGAGCGCTTTCTTAATTACAATGCTTTCTTGTTTAGATAGTTTTCTATTTTCTCAAATCTTGGCTAGTTAGGAATTCTATTTTTAGATTCCTTAGCTTTTATTGCAAATTGTAAGTACCGATTATAAATAAGGCTAATGGTTTGTGGAATAAGACAAGTTGATTGATATTTTCTTTGAGTAATTCTCATATTTCTCTATGGTAGTTGTTGAAGGGGGTAAGTAATCTCTAGTTCAAGACTAGAGACTATTGAGCTTGCTCATAGTCTAGCATTCGCGGTCTCTAGCATTCGGCTAGGGGATTGTTGGGTCTTTTCCTACAATCTCTTTCTTCTTTTCTTTGGTCTATTTGCTTCCCCTTTCGGGGTTTGCATTAGAGAGCCTGTAAATGAAATCCAGACTTGTTGCCTATAAATGAGATGGGGGTAAATGCTATAAATGATTTACATGTAAAAAAGGCCATCTAAACAAAGAGTGTAATTGATGTCGTATGCATGCAACTAGTACTATCAGGCTGAACTTAGATTGCAAATAAGAGGTCCAACTAAAATAACAATTTGCCCTATTGCCCTATGTTTCACATGCATACAAATAGGGCTTTCCACGAGAAATCTGGATTATCCATAGGCCGGAAACAATCACCAATCCCTTGGCTTAATAAAGTCACCTAGACTAATAGCCCCAATGAGGATTGAAACCTCCAACTGGTGTAGGGTCAGCCGAGATTTAATGTTGGAAGACCTAGTTACCTGATTTAGGTGATCGGGGCTTCGAATATTGATTTTGAAGGTTTCCGATTAAATATCCAATAGTATGGTGAATTTGAAAATTGAATTTTTAAAAGAAAAGAAAATATCAAACTTAGAATCATGAAGGAGAAGGGCTGCACATATGTGGGCAGTCACATGTGCATCCGTACAGTCACACGTGTGGACGTAGATGATGGTCCAATGATCGTACAAGTATAAGTGTGCAGAAATCTCAGTTTTAGGATAAGAAGATTGAGAAGAAAGAAAGGATTAAGCTATAGGTTCAAAGAAACAAGAAAATTTTTACTACAAGGAGGTTCTTTTCCATAAAACTATAAGCCTACCATCAAAGATTTTGCACCGGTAGAGAAAAAGATCTTAGGGACAAATGATGGAGCAGTCTTGCACCCTCCAAGCTTTTATCCCCTTCAAGTATTGTTCATACACAAGAGAAATCTCCAAAGAAGCTTCAAAATTTTTATAGAAAATGGTTAATTAGGGCTGGACGTCCTAGACTCTTCTTTAAATAATGTTGTTTAGGGTTCGTTTAATGACCATAATACCCTTGTTTAAACAAAAGCAAAATCCCCAATATGTCCTAGTCAAGAAAATTACCAAACTACCCTCCCAAATACAAAAATAAGTAACACAAACGTGTCCAAATGTTCAAATAACATAAATAGGAAGAATAAATATCCGAAATCAAAGATCTGGGACCATGAAAAGGTGCCCCACATGATCTGACCGTTGGATGTACCCAAAAGTGGTATCATCATGATCCAACGGTTGGATGGTCACGTGGTCACTATCCAATGGTCTGATGGACTGATGTCACCCCTCGGTGATCCAATGCAGCCCACACACACACTAGATGTGCTCACATATGTACGTTGTACGTTTGGGGTCTTCACAGCTCCATGGCTTGGAAGATCCGGGAGATCCGGGCTCACAGATGGGTCCCATAGGTGTCTCCAAGCCATAGAGAAGTCTATGCATGTCGCCTCCTCCGTCTCTGGTATGTACGGAATCCAGACCCTGTGATGTCCTCATCAACTCTCCCCGGGTGGGAAGAGCTCGCCTCTAGTGAGATAAAGCTGTGATATTGCTCGAGATGGTCTGGGTCCAGTCGTTGAAGCTCTGTTTCCATGATCCATGTGCTATCTGAAATGGGCTGGTTCTTCCACTTCACCAAGAATTTCTGATATCCGCCTTGCCGAGTGGAGACCATCTACTCATCCAAAATCATCTCTATCTCCTCTTTCCTCTCAGGTGCAGATGGAATGGGTGGCAGAGGCTGAGTTTGTGGATCAGATAACTGGCCAAGAATCATCGGGTGGATACGGGATAAGGAGGGGATCGATGGGGGGACTAGAATGAGGATCTAGGCAAGGCACTAGATCTTTCACATTAAATGTCGAGTTGATACCCATGTTTGGTGGAATATCAATCACATAAGCATTGGGGCCAATTCTTTTGAGGATTTTATAAGGCCCTATGCTGCGTGCCTGTAACCTTTTTACGGTTCTTGGAGGGAACCGTTTTGGCCTTAATCGGATCATCACATAATCTCCCACAGTAAACTCTCTCTGTTTGTGATGTGAATCAGCCTGCAGTTTGTAGCTTTCATTATTCGCATTTATTCTTCGTCTAATTTAAGCATGTATCTCATGAATGAAATGCGCAAATGATGATGCTGACTCTGATGGACAACGAGACATGGACATAGGGATAAGATCTACAAGTTTCCTAAGTTTATAGCCATGAACAACTTCAAATGGACTCATGCCTATAGATCTATTAATGGATGAGTTATATGCAAACTTTGCTATAGGTAAAACAACATCACAGTTCCTAGTGTGCTCACATACCAGACATCACAACAGGTTTCCTAAACTGCGATTCACAACTTCTGTCTGTCCATCAGTCTGCTGGTGGCAGTGTTCGAAGTTTCGATATTGCTACAAGTTTCGCTAGCCGGGGATACAAAAACAATATCGATATCGTCGATAATATCGCTGATAACCGGAAATGCGGGGAAAATGGGAAAAACAGTGAAATTTTTCAGTGAAACCTCAGGAGTTGATAAAATACACATGGTTGCATATTTATGAATAAAAAAAATTGCATAAAGAATGCATACATAATAGGTTTCTATTTAATGGGGGCCTAAAAGCATGTGTTGCCATAAGAAGTCAGTCCAATCATCTTATCCATCCAAAATCTGAACTTCTATCCAAACATCCATTGATATTTCAGAACATCGACAACACATGAAATTTCCAAACAAATCCTTAACAACTGAAAAAAAAAAACTAAAGATTGTGGTCTCGTTATTGCCATGTTACGATAATGATAATGTCGTGATATTATCAATGTTATCGTCAACAAATTGAACGCTGCATACAACCACGCACCCATAAAATAATCTGAAATGGGAATTTTTTAAATGTATAGATTTTTTGGCATATCGATACATTGGCGATATTATCGAAATATTGCAGATACATTGACGATACAAGTGACACTTGGAATTTACACAGTAAAAAATATTGAAGATACACCGATGGGATCAATGTATTGACAATACAAACGACGCCTGGAATTTACACAATTGAAAAATATTGACAATATTGATACATTGGCAATATTTAGTGATACATCACCGATATTAAGAATTTTTTATACTATTAGTGTTATCGGTATCGCTACCAGTGTTATCGGTGTCGCTGAGCTAGAAATAGAGATAATATCGGGGATATTTCGATAATATCGGAGATAATGCAAACACTGGCTGGTGGTAAGCTGACGAGAACAAAAGTTGTGTACCCATCATGTGCCACTGTGTCTTCCAAAAATAACTCATGTACTTGACATCTCGGTTAAACACTATGGTCCTGGCTAAACCATGAAGACGCACTATTTAAAGAAGAGGCTGGGACGTCCAGCCCTAATTAGTCATTTTCTATGAAAATTTTGAAGCTTTTTTGGAGATTTCTCTTGTGTATGAACAATACTTGAAATGGATAGAAGCTTGGAGGATGCAGGACCGCTCTATTTTGTCCCTAAGATCTTTTTCTCTCCCGGTGCAAGATCTTTGATGGTAGGCTTATAGTTTTGTGGAAAATATCCTCCTTGTGGTAAGATCTTTCTTATTTCTTTAAACCTATAGCCTAATCATTTCTTTCTTTTCGATCTTCTTATTTTAAAACTGAGATTTCTGCACACTTATACATGTACGATCATTGGACCATCATCTGAGTCCACATGTGTGACCGTACTGGCTTCACGTGTGACTGCCCACATGTGTGCAACCCTTCTCCTTCATGATTCTCATTTGGATCTTTTCTTTTCTTCAAAAAATTCAATTTTCAGATTCACCATACTGCTGGATATTTAATCGGAAACCTTCAAAATTAATATTGGAAGCCCTAATCACCTAAATTGGGTAACTAGGTCTTCCAACGTTAAATCCTTATTGACCCCATGCCAGTAGGAGGTTTCAATCCTCCTTGGGACTATTAATCTGTGTGACTTTATTAAGCCAAGGGACTAGTGATTGTTTCCGGCCTACGGATAATTCAAATTTCTCGTGGAAAGCCCTATTTGTATGCATGTGAAACACGTGGCAGATTGTTATTTTAGTTGGACCTCTTATTTGCAATCTAATTTCAGCCTGATAGTGCTAGTTACATGCATACGGCATCAGTAATTTACAACTTGGTCCATTCACCGGCATCCAAATGACCCCTTAGAGAAGCTCCTATTATTAAAAGTGTGAGTCAATAATTTTTTATGGATTGTGAAGGACGGCTAGGAGTTCGCATGGCCCACTTTACATGAAGATGGTTTCTATTATTTCATATTATTCCCCCTCTTTAGTTCTTGAAGGGCATGTGTTGGAATAGAGTTTAAGTTCGTAGGCTCTGGTTGATGCAATAACTTGAGGAGAGGGAGTATTTTTGTACTCGTATTATGAAAGCCCTAATTACCCCCCCGTGAGTGTGTTTGAGGCTCACTTCTGCCCAAAACCAATCGGAACAGTTCAAAATGGGCCATTAGGTATCTATGGCCAAATTTTAAGATTAAAATGAGGGTTTAGAGATCATAAATACAAGTGAAGGGTTGTGGTGATCATCAATTGGTGCCCTCTTAAAGCAAATGTTGGGTGAGTTCAAGTTCTTCCCTTTGTGTTTGATTTCTTCTCTTCCTTAAATGTGAGCATCAAGAATGATGCTAAGAGTAGCCTTTTGACTCCATCTGATTCAATGAATCTTCAAATTATATCGGCCAAACTTAATGGTATGAATTATTTATAATGGGTCACATTGGTAGAAGTGTTAAGGGCCTCAAAAGAGGATAACAGGGAAGATCTTAAAGGATTTGGATTGAGCTGTTTAGAACACATATGAAGGCTTGTCCACTTAATGAAGATATAACCTTGGATAGCAATGATTGGTGAAAGAAGATTCATGGAGCTGACTCCAAATAGATGGGACAAGTCTTTGGTGATGATGTTGATTTATTAGTTATTTTGAAGGGAATAAATTTGAATCTGCAACGCAAGGACAATAAAAACTGGCATTATCATGTTTGTATAAAAAACAACTGTGATACAATCATGCTTTTATAAATATAAATTTGAACATTGGTTATGGCCTATTCCCTTTCCTTTTTTTTGAATTTTACAATTAGACAGGCAGTGCCTTCAAAAAAAAAAAAAAAAGGACAGGCAATTGTATGTAGCATGTTCTATTGGTATTTTCAATAATTATGACTTGCTTTTTGTTTCATGTTGGGGCCCAATTGTCATTTAAAAGGGTAGCAATGCAAATTGCATGCGGTTTCCCACTTGGACACAAGGCACATATGTACAAGATCCTTTGGTTCATTCCACAGGCCTCCATCTATGGCCTATGGTTAAAAAGTTAGATTGATTGGATGATTGTACCCACTTCATTGGAGCAGACCTCCAAATGGGCAGTGGTATTTCCCCCCCTCAAATCAAATGTTTAGAGTTGTCCTAGGGCCTGATGTTGCCAGGTCCCATCGTGGGACCCACGTGATGAGTGCATTGGGAGCATCTTCATGCCTGCTATGTGTTCCATTGATAATATTTTTTGTGCAGTAAAATGCCACAGTGTCACCATTCACAAAAACCGCATATAGATATATGAAATGGTACCTGGAATTTCCTGCCATACAGTTTAAGGGTTTCTAGAACTTATTAAGCCACACCTAGTTTATAAGATCAAAGGAGTGAGAAAACATGGTGATTCCACTCCTAACTTTCATTAGATAACTAAAGGAGAAGATGGTACTAATGCAGTTGGGCTACCTAGATTTTGGAAAGCAAACACGTTTTTTATTTTATTTATTTATTTTTTGAGAAGATGGTCCAAAGCAAGCTTATATCATCAAAACCTGCAAATCTAGATACCTTATCATTGACTATCAGAGTTGTACTTTTGGCATGGCTTTAATCATATGCAGGTATTCTAGCTTGTCTGGATGGATACATGAACATAGCGATGGAGCAAACTGAAGAATATGTCAATGGTCAGCTGAAAAATAAATATGGTGATGCTTTCATCCGAGGGAATAATGGTAACGTGTCCATTTTTACTATTAAACCTGATTTTGCTTTTGATTGAAGAGAGATGACGACCAAGGATTGATGACTCACCCAAGTCACATGTGACTCGGCCGAGTCTCAACAGAGTTATAGTCAGTGTCGTGTAGTCAGAACACATTGATGAGGGTGTCTTTGTTTCTCTGTTGATGCAGTTCTATATATCAGTACATCAAAAAGGACACTTGCAGAAGGGGCTTAGAGAAAATAGAGATGTTATCCAAGTGAGCTGAAGACTTGTTGCAGATGCTACATGGCGGGTAGCTTTTGATCTGCGTATGCATTGACATTTTATGAACTTCACAAATTATCCCCCAACCATGTGGACAAAAACTAAATGAATTTGAACAATCAAAGCAACTGTTTTCTTCTTGATTTCATGCAGTGAATTATTAGCATGTTCGCATTGTCGGTATCGCTACAAGTTTCACTGGTCAGAGATAAAGATATAATATCGTTATCGCCGATAATATCGTCGATAACCGAAAATTCAAGAAACATGAGGAAAATGGTGGAATTTTTCAATAGAACTCTAGGAAATACCTAAATACACACATTTGCATACTCAAGAATAAAAGAATTGCAAAAAAAAAATACATTAAATAATAAGTTTTCATTTAATGGGGCCCAAAAACATGCCTAGCTGTAAGAAATCACTCCAATAGCAACCGAATATTCTGATATGCCATGCTTAATCAGTCTTTAACTTTGTGCAGAGTTTCATGGTATCTTATGAAATTTGATACAATCAAATAAACATTTATAAAATGAAATTTACACTAAAGTGGCTCTATATTGAGAATCCAGTTCTTCCGGTGTCATCATTTAGTTCAAAAGATCAAAACGGTTAATGATCCCGAACATTGAACTACAATTTACAAGCACTAAAATACACTAATGAAATGAAAAGCCACAGTCCTGATTTTCTTTTTTCTTCATCAATGTCTAAGGGCACATTCAGCTGGAAAAATTCATGAAGTACAATGTTTGATCAAGGTAGCTTTTGGTCCATGACCAATACAAATTAGGACTATGGCTCATGCCCAAAATGAGTGGGAAAATGGATGGCCTGGATAGAATATATACATCACGTGGGCTTTGTGAAGTGCGAAGGATGACATATAAACACTTAAAATTGCAAATATATTGCAAATATGACACACAAGTGGTCAAATTAAACCGGCCAAATTATGGTACCCAGTGTAGATGGACCGTGGATTCAAAATTATGATTATTCCATCATCTAAGTATCAGATTCATAAATATTTATTGGATGGTTAAATGAAAAATATCCAAAGGTCTTATTCATAAACAAGCATCCATGGATAAGAGGCTACGATTGTTCCATAAACAAGCATCTATTGATAAGAGGCTAGCAATTAAACATTTCAAAAATCGGTTTTATCGATGGCGCCTTGAATTTTTAATGGTGAGGCACTCAATCACCACTGTTACTTGTGGTGTGGTCCACCTGGGAATTGGATCTACTTAATTTTTTAGATCATGTCCTAAAATGGGCTGGAGAAATGGAAGGATGGTGTGGATATGCAACACATCATCAAGGTGGCCCCTATGGTAAGGCAATGGGTAATAGCTAATCCGCTCGGACGCAGATTGTGTCCTGCCCACGGTGATGTATCTGTTTATCCACTCCTTCCATCCATTTTTTAAGATCAGTTTAAGGCATGAGCCCAAGAATGAGGCAGATTCAACGATCAAGTGGACCACACCCAAACCGCGCCGCTGGTTTTGCACCCCACTTCTCAAAATAAGAGCAGAGAGGAAGTTTTTAATGGTGAGCGTTCAACAACCACTGTTTCCTGTGGTTCACCTGTTGGACCAAGCCCTAACATGAACTCACAAAGCAGATGGGCGGCGTGGATATAATGCATGCATCGAGGTGGGCCCTATGATCGGGGTCGCACCTACATCTCTGGTTCTGGGTCGCAGCCAAGTCGCGCTCCCCTACTGATCACGGAATCGGATTGCGTGCGGACTCCGCACGCTCTTATGGTGCGGAGTAAACTCAGTTGGGCCCACCTAGAATGTATGTGCTTTATCTATTCCGTCCATATGTTTTTCCAGCTCATTTTAGTGGTTGATCCCAAAATTTAAGGATATCCAAATCTCAAGTGGACCATGCCACGGAAGCAGTGGGAATAATGATTTCCACCGTTGAAACCTTCCCAGGCCCTACAGTGATGTTTATTTGTCATCCAACCTGTTCATAGGATCACATGGATATGGATGAAGGGAAAACACAAATATCAGCTTGATCCAAAACTTATGTGTCCTCCAAGAATTTTTCAACGGTAGACATTCAGTTCACACTTTTCCTGTGGTGTGGTCCACTTTAGATTTCGATATGCTTCATTTTTTGGCATCATACCTAAAATTTTCTGTTAAGATGGATGGACGGAGTGGATAAAATACGTAAATCGGGCCCCACAGAGTTTACTACGCACGCTAGCGTGCGGAGTTACTCAGTACGCAATCCGCTTCACGATCACGCTCATAATGGCATGGTAGTGGTCGGTGCTCTGTGGGCCCATCATGATGTTTTATCCATGCCGTCCATTCATTTTGGAAGATCATTTTAGGGCATGAGCCAAAAAAAAGAGTAGATCCAAATGTCAAGTGGACCACACCAAAGTAAACAGTGGCGATTGAATCTCACCATTACAAACGTCATGAGGGCCACGAAAGTTTTTTTTATCAAGCTGATCATTTTGTTTTCCTTCATCCAGGTCTATTTGACCTAATCAAGATGTTGGATGGCAAATAAACATTACAGTGGGCCTAGGAAGTTTTTAATGGTAGGCATTTAATCACCACTGTTTCCTTTGGTGTGGTCCTCCTGAGATGTGGATCTACCTCATTTTTTGGTTCATGCCCTAAAATTATCCAAAAACATAGATGGACGGCGTGGATAAAACACATTACATCATGAGGGGCCCACAGAGCACCGACCGAAAAATGGTTGGAACTCTGAATTCACAGGACGCGACTTCATCGCAGGAGTTTTTTGGGGAGAGATTTTCGTCGAAAGGGGTTTCTTCCGGAGAGTTCGAAATCCCTAATCCAACCAAAATCAGGTAGAAATCCACACAAAATCACAAATTAGTCGCCGAAATCCATACCTTTTGCAAAATCCATCTTCGAATCAAAGACAAAGGGTAATTTCGGGGGGGTTTTTCTTACCTATCGAAGACCGGCGCTGTCGATCGATCCGCTCTGGGATGATGAGATCGTGCTTCCGATCAAACAAAAGGTACCGAAAATCACTCGCAGATCCTCCAAAAATAACTGAAATGAATGTTTTTTTTTCCTTTTTCTTCTGATTTTTTACATTTTTTCCGAATTATCGAGAAATCGCAAAATATTTGGCAGAGAAACGATTTTCTGCGGTTTCGGTTTCGCTACTGCAGCGACACCGATATTATCGGCGATAATATCGACCATTCGTCGACAATGCGAACACTAGATATGCAAGAGCTGACACCATAGGCCAAGGTAAAAATAAAAAAACAGAACTCCAATCAAGGCCAAGAGGCTGAGAACCCCACAATCAGTAGAGCACAGACACAAGCAAGCTCAATAGAAGAAACAATGCAGGGAGTCATGCCATAAGAGATGCCAAATAACTTTGAAATGAGAGCACGGTGCCGCTTGATGATAATACAAGATTGACCACCAAAGCAGTTCAGGTAATGGGATCCCTAACACGTAAAGCGGCACTTTGGCTAGGAGGACATCTCCAGGCACCTCAGTGAAGCAATTGAGTCCTCGTTATGGACTTCAAGGGAGAAACATCTAATAGTAGCAGTGTAGGATCTGGTAAGACGAAAAAAAGCTACACACAAGCACTTGTCTCTATGCCCCTGGCCATCAGCCTCAAGGACTTGTTTTTTAATATACGATTATTTCTCTCCCTCTAGATATGCAAGCTAATGATAAGTAGTGTTTACATTATCGGCGAAAATATCGAATTATCGCTGAAAATTTTGCTATTGCTGGCCCTTCGAAACCGAAAACTCCATTTCGTTTCTTTCCGGAATATCAGTGAGATTTCGCTGATTATTTCGACTTTCGCCGATTTTTTTCGAATTTTCGCTGACAAAATCGAGCCGTAAATACTGAAAAAAAAAAAAAAAATCAAAACTGGAAATACCTCTTTCGATGATTGGATTGTGGATCGACGGTCTTCATGAAATAACCCGAAATAACCCAGGGATTTCGACGAGCTTTTTCTAATCTTTTTGGGAATTTCCGTCGACAACACCTCCCATGCTATTTTCCCCTAAAGAATCCGCGTTCTTGAAGATGCTTGGAACGTGATTTTAGGATAGGAAAAAACAAAAATGGGGTTTTGTTTCCCTTTTGTTTGCGGACGCAAAGGAGCTGAAAGAAATTTCTTTGCCTTCTTGTTTACTACGCAACTTAATGTGTGACTTTGTGGGGCCCACCTCAATGTGTGCTTTGTATATCTATGTCATCCATTCCTTTTGCCATGTTATTATAGTTAAATGGCCCAAAAACGAAGCAGAACCAGATCTCAGGTGGACCACATCACATGAAAAGTGGTTATTGAATACCCACCATTAGAAACCTCATATGGTCCACTGTAATGTTTATTTGCCATCTAAGCTGTTTGGCCCTCGGGATTAAATGGCATGGAATTGCATTAGATGGGATTAAAACTATTATTTCACAATGATTGTATGTTTGGAAATACCCTAGTATTTTGACCATCCACTCCCCACACGTTCAGAATCGGATTCTTCCTCAAGTAATATTAAGCAAAACCCTGTTTGCTATAAGATGGATTTGTAATCAATAGACGAGATTCATAATTGATGTCGGTCACTTGCACACATAAACAACTCAAATGTCGAGTGTAAATGATGCATATGGATAAAACACATGCATCAATGCGGGGCTCACTGATGTAATGAATTTCAAAATCCACCAAAAATCCAAGACCAATCCTATTCCACCTAATCCCATTCTTTCATGTGTCTTCATACATCCCATGGAATTTGCACAAACCAAATGCAATTCCATCCCTTTAATTCCTCCTAAGCCAACATACTAAATAGGCCCTAAGGTTACACAAACCTGGATGAAGGGAAAACAAATATCAGCTATTGAAAACCATATCCTAGCCTACAAAATGTTTTTAATGGTCAATGACCATTATTTCTCATGGTGCGGTCCGTGGTTCGCTTGAGATTAAGATTCGTTTCATTTTTTCACCCTTGCCGTTAAATGAACTATCAAAATAGATGGATGATGCATACAACACATGGATTGAGATGGGCCCATGTCTTGGTCCCACCCATATCGTTGGGCTAAGTAGAATCCACACCAATGGTCGAGAAGCAAAAGTGGTAGATGGTGTTATCCAGTATGTTTCATTTCTGGAAATTAGACTGAAATGCATCCACTTATGCATTCATAAAGCCACTTATACCATATGATCTTTACCCTAATTGTTTGGAGCAAATATCCAGATTGGGTGTTCTATTGTTGCGTATGGGGGCGAATCCAATCAGGCATATAAAGTCCTTAGGTGGGCCTAACCGATTGATCATGATTGTCCTCCCGTTGTGAATGGCCCTTCTTTGTTGTTCCCTATTGGGTCAATGGTCTAGATTATACCGTCTCAAAGAGAGATATGACACTTTCATTAGGTGAGCCTTTTATGAATATTCATAATTTGAGGGCAGCATGCTATGAAGTGGGCCAATCTTGTATTTTAATGTGACACATCCAAATAAGGTGTGTCCTGGGGATTGCATGCATTGGTCTACCAATCAGTGGATGTAGAACGAACGGTTGGAAATATCATAAACAAGGTTTTGCCTTTGATGGGCTAGATGAAAGGGTATTCCATCTCGACACATCACAGGAGGGTGGTGCATCAGCATTGCCCATCAAGTGTTTCAATCTATGCATGGCCATTAATGGAGAGTGGCAAAAGGTCAAAGGTGAACAGTTAAAAAAAAAAAATGGCTTGGATCACCGTTGCAGTGGATTTTCCACCGGGGCAATCCACCAGTAGGAGCCACTAAATGGGGGTGTTTCGCCTGCTAGTCCAGCTGGAAGACGCCTAGGCGTTTCAACAAGAAGTCTCAGGTCTGAGTGCTAAGGAGACACACTAACCCCACTGGTGGGTGGGTGCATCGTGTGACCAACCGTGTGGGTGCATTGTGTAGCTAACAGGGTGGGTGTGTTGCATGACTAACTAAAAAAAAAAGGAGCCACTAAATGGGTGGTCTGGATTCACCGTTAGATCAGAATTGAGTTGTGGTTATAGTTCATCTAATGTGGTCCACCATTGGTTGTTCTCTAAAATGATGGCACTTGCATGCATTAATTGGAATGGCTTGAAATGTATGATGTCTAGCTTTGTCTTTTGTGTTAGTATTTGGTAGGTGTCGGGGTCACCTTTAGAGAACTACATTGTTCTTCAAGTTGGACCACCTTAGTGAGCGTCAGTGAATTGTCTTCCAAATGGGGTTTACTGGCCAAATAGTAAAGTGGTCCCACTTATGTAGAATACTGGCCTACATTGGACCTGGTCAGATTAATGTCCAGTCAATTAAACCATGGGCCCACTTATCACTGTCTCTATATAAATTGCTCACGTTTTCCTGTTGTACAAGTGCACCCCCCTGGTTTCCTAGACCAGACACATTCACCATCAGCATTGCCCCATGGTAAGATCCAATCTTTTTTTTAGGTATTACTATTTCTAATCTGATTATGTGACGACATGGGATATTTGTGTCCAAATTCCAATCGATACATTTGATGGATCCCGCAATGGATTTTTCTTAGCTTAAAGGTTTGGTTGATAGGTTTATTAGGCAAGTTGGGCCTTGGATGTATGTATCAAGGCGAGATGAACTGAAGTTGTGGGGGTGTACTTAGGATGCACTACAATTGGCAATTGAGGGATGCTTGTGTTTGGGTCTTGGGGACAACTTTGTCTAAAAACAACAATCCTATGAGATGGCGAGATTGGCGAATCAAACTGATCACTTGTTTTAATGGTTTAATTGGTGACCATCAATTAAATGGTTAGAAATAAAATTGTCAGTGGTCTGAATTCAGTAAGTGATTGTCCATTTAATGGGATTTTAAGGTTTTGCCTTATATACAATGGAGGCCAGGTTTGGACTTTTGGGTTTAGTGTTCATGCATGTGACTATAAGTTCATTTAATGAATTATGAGAAACTATGATGTTTTGCTCATCAGCAAATATACAGTTCTCTGATGGCTAGACTTTCACCCATGGGCCCATTGTTCGATGAACAAACTGTTGGTCAAGATGCTTAATCATGGACTGAGAATGCCCTACAAATTTCACAAATTAAAAGGTCCTAACCATTCAAGATTTGGACATTTCTCCTTCATATTTAAATGCCAAAATTCCATTGACCACATTAGTATCATCCTATTAAACAGCCCTTGACCCATTTGCAATCCAGCGTGGCTCTTACTAAAGTAAAATTTTGATCATTGGTCAACAAAACAAACCAGCCAGCATTTTATGTGTTAGGGAACATGTAACTATGAGATGGTGTTACATAGTAATACAAGGGAACATGTAACTATGAGATGGTGTTAAATAGTAATTCAATATACTTGCCCAACTTTGGTGCCAGTTGGTTGAATAGTAAGAATGTATTCAGGGCTAGCGAAGTAGGTTGAGTGGTAGGAATATATTGAGGGCTAGCGAAGTTGGTCGAATGGCAGAAATGTAGGGCCGGTGATACAGCAACTATCAAAAGAAAAATAATGAGCAGTAGCTACAGTGAGATATCTGTGGTATGATGGAGTCAATGTTGTTGAGTGTTGACTTTATGAGAATTAGAGAAGAATTTGGAAGATCTTTTGACCAAATAACTATTTGAAAAGTTAGTCATTGATACATCGAAGGAAATATGGCTAAACTTAATATATAAACTGCCAATGTTGGCAACCCAACTTATACAAGTAGAAATCTCATGAGATAGGTTCAATTGGTTAACAACAAGACATGAGGTAGACAATTACATTGATGTAAATAAGCCTCTTCTATGGTGTAACAATACAAGTATCAATGAAGAAGGATGGGTTTTTAAATTGTTAATGAATCCACAACTATATATTTGGTTGTGTATACCGTTATTCTGTACAATTGATGGAATTCACCTATATGGGTGTGGAGGTAGAGGTACTTCTTATGAGAATGAAGGCAAATTCTTTAGAACACTCGTGAACTCTAGGTAATAGTGCATGATTGAGAAGCACCAAACCCGCATAATCACTTATAGAAGAAGATTGTATGAGAGGCATGTACTTGTAATTTACACTAAAATGAGACAGGTTAAAGATTATAGGGTCACCTAATTCCTCTAAATTTGTCTTGCTTACTCTAATGTTGATTCAAGTCTAAAGTGACATTGCCACCATTACATGACTATTTCGCATTAACTAAAAAAAAAAAAAATTTTAAAACATGTAGGAGATTATTGTATTTTAAATTATTTTTAAAATAATTAGTATTTCAAAATTTCCATAGACCGAGTTGTAGCCATGGGTGTGTGCATGTACGCACACGATCGTGTCTTTTAACGCAATTCTGAAGGGTTGCAATCCTTCACCTTTTATTTTGAAAATCTGTTTCTTTTCAAGCCTAAGGGTTGCACTTATTGAGTTTAAACCCAAGACTCAAAGGTGTCTCTACGCCCTTTCAAAACGGGTTCTGATTGGACACCCTTAAGGGTGTCCTCTCTAAGTCTATAAATAGACTTCTCTTAATCTGGTTTAAATATATATAAAAGAGAAAAGTATGGTTTTGGTTTCAAAGTATGTTTAGGTGTTATCAGATTCGGGTTAACATTGTAAGTGATTTGAGCCCGTATATAATAAGTGCATCGTTGGGACTGGACAATAATCGTTGTATCCTAGAGGTTGATTGTCCAAAAAATCCTGTTGCACTTAGGACGTGGTCAAGAAGGCAAATTCAATTTCAAGCCAAGTAATTTCAAATCATACCTTGACTAGTACAAACCGATAAGTTTTTTTCTTTCCTTTTCTCATTTTAAATTTATATAGTTCAGATGGTTTTCTAAACCCATATTCCAACAAATTTTCCAATTTTGAAGTATTCAGGATCCAAGTATCCTATAATCCCCTTCACAGCTAGGGCTGTCAAAGGATCGGATTTGGAGCGGATCAGGGCTGATCCGAATTCGACCCGATTTGTGATCCGGATGATCCGACTCCGACCCGAAATCCGACGGATCTCTAAACATTTGATCCGAAACCCGACCCGATTGAGATTCGGCTGATCCGACTCCGATCCGACCTGATCCAAATACACGTGGGTACCATTCAACAGGTTGGATGGTAAATATTGTGGTCCACTTGAGATTTGGATCTGCCGCAATTTTGGGCTCGTTATTTTTGGGTTAGTCATGCAACACACCCACCCTGTTAGCTGCAATGCACACACCCCATTAGTCACACGATGCTCCCACAGTCTCTCTCTCTCTCTCTCTCTCTCTCTCTCTCTCTCAGCCGCTGTGAAGTAGGTTTTTTTTTTCTTTTTCTTTTTTTGCTAGTCACGCAACAAAAAAAAAATACAAAGAAAGAGAAGAAGAAGAAGAAGAAAATTAGAAAGAAAAAATAGAAAGAAATCTTGCAAAAAAGAAAGAAAGAAAAGAAAAGAAAAGAAAAGAAGAAGAAGAAGAAGAAGAAGAACTGACCGTTGTCTGGTGCCTTGCGCAGCTAACAGGGTGGGTGTGTTGCAACTAACATGCCTCCCATCTCTCTCTATCCATCTGTAGTAGCCGCTGCGGCTTGTGAAGGCCCCTCTCTCTCTCATTGCAATCGGGTAGCTAGGGCCTTTGTTTTTTCAATGTTCCTTTTATACCCAGGTAATTGGATTGTTAACGGGTCGAATCAAGGTCGATCCGAATCCGACCCGAATATTAAACGGATCAAAATCTTTAATCCAAATCCGACTCGCTAATCCGATTATTGATCCGAATCCGATTAAATCGGATCGGATCTGGATCAGAGTCGGATCATGATCTGAGCCATTGACAGCCCTATTCACAGCTGTCTGGATTTTATCTATTGGAATAAGCCTAGAGACTCCGAAATCGGCGAGTTGGGGCGTGGAGTTCTCATCTAATAGTATGTTGGATGACTTGACATCTCCATGGAAAATGGGCATTGAAACACAACTGTGCAGGTAAGGAGCATCTGCAATTTCAAGGGCTATCTCGAGGCGGTCCTTCCATGATAACTGAATTGTAAGGTTGGGATCACCATGGAGTTTCTGGTATAAAGTACCGCTGGAAATGAATTCATAGATGAGTAACGGAACTTGGGTCTCCAAGCAACAGCCCAAGAGCTTAACAATGGTCTTATGATCGATTTGGCTAAGGATGACGAGCTCGTTTATGAACTGATCAACTTGGCCTTGGGCCACCTCTTCTGGTTTTTTTGACGGCGATGATCGATCCATCGTCTTGGTTTCCCATGTAGACGGTGCCTTGGTCACCACTCCCTAGAATTTTGCTGCTATCGTAGTTGCCGTTGGTCTTCTCGAGCTCGCGGGCGGAGAAGATCTTGATGTGTTTGATAGCTGTACCTTTATTTAGAGAGAGATATTGTCATAGCATGAGGCCTCCATTCTGATGGAAGTATTTGGCTTTGAGATTTCTGAGGTGTCTCTTCTTTCGAGTCGTACTCATCAAAATCTGCATATGGAAGCCCAAAAAAAAAAAAAACTCATTTAGCAAAATGTTTGAAATGAACCCATGATCAACATGCATATATCTATGAAGGCCAATCAGCTGTTAAGAGGCTATGAATCACCTTGGCATCCTCATGGGCCATTGAGATAAGGGCTCCCTTCATAACCATCAGCACATCTGCAGAGATAACCAGAACTTGTCATGCTGTCCACACAGGAGCTGTTCTCCCCACGTATAGAGGAATTCGATTTCTTCACTTGGCTACAATCCTTTTTTCCTATGGCCTACTCGAGATTCATATGGATGACACGGTTGAAGTCCCAAAGATCTAACACTGTCAAATTGTTGCTTCTATCTTCAACAACAAACCCATAGCCACAACAGCTAAATGGCATTGAATTTGTCGCTTCAGGCGCTTTAATGAGAGATATGTTGAGCAACTTGCTACTGGAAGGTACATTGACTTGGCAGCAGCTGTGCCCGCAGCAAGAACTGTCAACCACTCTCCCCTCGAGGACACATTGAGGTGCACGCATTCATCACTCTCATGCTGCCTGAGATGGATCCCCTTGTATAAACATCCCATGACGAGGGAATTTGTCAGGACTCTTTTTGGGTGGTTTGATCTGAACAGGGTGATCATTGTAGCATTGCGAGAAGAATTCACATATGGCTATGAATGGGGTGGAGTTTATGTGAACTTCTCCCAGCAAGCTCTCGACGTTGCCACATTTTCCAGGCAATGGGGAATTGGAGGACTAAGACTGCTTGTTACAAAGATGGAAAAGTAGTAAGTGAATACACGCAATGAGGAAGGGAAGGTTGTCGAGATTGCCATGATTGAGAAGGTTTTTTTTTTTTAAAATCTGTTACAAGATGCACTTTGGCTCATGACGATTAAAACAAGGTTCCAATTTCCAAAAGTCTAATTGTTAACAATTTGCACTGAGGTGTTGGTTTTTTTGGAGAATCTAGAATCAACCCTTTCTGCTCATTGGGCCTTTTTTTTTTTGAAGAATCTGGAATTAACCTTTCCTGATCATGTGGCCCCAAATCACGACAGGACACATGGTTGAAACCTCAATTTTAGTTCTCAGGGCTGTATCTCTTTCTTTTTCTTTTTTTAATAGGAGGTGCAAAAATGGTTGGGGTAAGTGAATCATATCTAACAGGACACCGCAGCTTGCACAAGTCAACAGGGTACAACTTGTGCTAGAGCTAAGCTGTTCATTGGGTGAGCCCCACCAGGTACATCGTCTGTCTCAAAATCATGTCAAGCAGTTTATTAGGTGGGCCACATTTCTAGAATAAGGAAATGAGCATCTTAAAATAATCACCGACATCCACATTCCATGTCGAAAGAAGCAGCCAACATATGGGGAATTTTCAGGCATGGAAGACTGAATATGAACGGCGTGGACGACAAGGTTGGCCCACCATTGATCATTGTATATTTCCTCTGGTTAACAAAATCAAAACTCCTCTTTACAACTGCCAGAACACCCACTTTAGTATTTTTTTTTACTTCTCATTTGTTTCTTTAGGGAACTTCAAAGGTCACAACTTAGGTGATGCTTAGCTTTAGGGTGATGGTGTTCATGTAGGAGGCGGGATGCAATACAAATGCTATAGTATGGGCACTCTACATTGGATTCGGGCTAACATAAAAGTGTTTGTATTGGATCCAATCCGATGCTGGAATGCTGTAGGGGAACTTCTACATTAGGGTATTGGATTCGATGTACTATTCTACTGGGCAGCAAATGAAAATGAATAGAAGTAATTATAATGAATTTGTTTCAAGAAAGCTTACAAGGATCAAGTAACAAAACTAATGGTACATCCAATTCAGTTTCAGTTTCCTTCTTGAACTCTCAGGGGCCCCCATTTGGTTGCCATCCTTCCTTTCATAAAGCTTCCAGGAAGAAACAGTTGTATGAGGTCTTTGTTGTATTAGACCTTTTCACCCACCGAACAGAACGCCGATAACCCAGATGGTTTGTACAGTTGTTGCCAATCTGATGAATGAAGGGGACTCATTTTCTGGTCATTCAACAAGCCAATCCCACCTTATGAATGGTTCAGACCACACTGACAATACCCATGTAGGCATGTGTGCAGCAATCACTACAACACCTCCAGGGAAAGGAGCCTGGACTGGAGAAAAATGGTTTAGGGATGGCATACAAACAGGCCTGTATTTTTGTTATCATCTTTGTGATGTAAGTGAACGGTTACTGCAGTTTAATAGCTCAGTTGGAATGCCAGGGGAAGCTTCAACACAGCTACACCCACACCTTTGGGACAGTGGTAGACTGAGCGAAGATAACCTCGTTTCAACACTGAGGTCCACATATTGATTCCCAACGTGGGGGGTGGCTAACATTGAAGTGTGACTAACAGTGTGGTTGTGCGTCTAACAATGGGATGTTTGTACTAACCCAAAAAAAGAAGAAGCTTCAACACAGCTAATGGTTTCCAAGTAACCAACTGGAAAGAGCTGAATGTGAGTTCGACCAGCTCACCTGCCATCCATCTCGTCGGCTAGGTATGACACTAATTCACATAGGGTGTTATGCCAATCCAGACTCCATATATCCTGGCCCCATGATAGATGAAGAATATTCAAGATCGACACTGATTATACAATCATCAACATAAACTGGTCCATCAAATGGACAGTCAGGAACAGAACGGCCAATAATCTATATCCAATGAGCTAAGTCAAATACAAGCGACTCAGGTTCCTCGACCAGAAAAATTCAGGGAAAGGCTGGTGCACCTTCGGGTAGAGGGTTTTACTACCTTGGAAGATCATGCCGTAGATTACTAGCGAAATGGCAGTGCATTGCACACTGAAACATCTTTAAAATGGATATGCAGAAAGTAAAATTTTAGAAAAATGGGGTAACATAGAATGTAATTTTTAAATTGCAGAATAATTCAAGATAAAATGAAGTGCACTATTCACCATATAAAATCATTTTCATGACTTTGGTTTATTAATCATACTTTTGCATTTGATAACATATGGCTAAACAAAATGAGAAAATGAGGTAATAAACAATAATTTTAAATTATAATATTTAAAGGGGCTGTTCCTCCTTAATTGATTGTGTAATAAGCTTATTGGACAGGTTATCCTCTTGTGTAAAAATCTAATAAATTGCAAATGATAATATGAAAAATTTCAAGACAAAATAAAGTGCATAATTCATGGTATAAAGTGTAGCATTCACCATTTTTCTTTTCCAAATTGCCCATTTCTTTTATAGTCTTGGCCCATATGGGCACACGCATGATGGGGCTTTCAAGTCCCGCCGGGATATTTAGGCGCTTTCCTATAACGGGAATGTAGCAAACTGTAAAACAAGAAGATAAGCGAACAGATGTTGTAAGATTCACGTGCTGTTCGGAACTGAAGACCAGTGATTGTAGTGGATCATAACATGAAGAACCACCTCTTGCTTGGCGAACCCCAATGCTCTGTTGTGTGGCATTGAATAACCTACCTTATGAGGCACTTGCCCACGATAGGTTTGCAAGCTTCCTCCCTTGATCATTACTGCCTTATTTGGCCAATGTCTTAAAAGTTCAAGTAACACTGATGGGGAAAAATGACATTGTTGTGCCAACACAGGGTAGTACACAGACTAGTGTAGAGTGACCCACACCCCTATGTCTAAATGCAACTAGGAGTGCTGCACATCTATAAAGTTCCTACGTGTTGAGCTTGAATCTTCTTGATGGAACATGAAAGTTACTAAAGACTTTATACATAATTTGTATGAAGCTTTTGCCTGGTGGTCTCATTCCCTCTTGCATTCTCTCTTTTCTTGTCGTTAACACTATAAATGCCATTCAAAACCAATAGGAACACCACATACATTCAAGACCAAGATGAAGACGGTTTGTATAGTAGACTTTCATTGATGGCAAAGATACTATACTTTCATTGATGGCAAAGATGATGACCGAGTCCAACCTAATCAAACAAAGCAACAAATGCCCCACAGTAGCACTAATGCCCAACCAGTCAGGTGTAAAACAAGAACAGTACCATGAGCTATATTTTTTGCTACAACGCATTGTGAAAGACACATGCAGGTAATTGTATGAATACAACATCTCCAGGCGATTTGGAACATTAATCCACCTTCCCCGACTAAGAGCATGGGAATCAGGTAAGGCAGGGATTAGGATTTGAGGATCCTCAACATAAAAATCCTTACAATATGGGTGCAAGAAAGCATTAGTGCATCTCTGAAGTATAATTAGGTTGAAATACTTCCCCTGACAACATTAGAAAGTTGAATTTCAAGCCCAATTGGTGTGATTCACCATATGTTCTGATTACTAACTCTAGAACTGAAAATCCTAGTGCTAGTGGGTTTGGAGTTGAGTATCCGGGTAAGGGGTATTCCTTGTCCTTACCATTGTCCAAGTACCTTAGTGTGAAGGGTAAGGGCATCAGTGTTATTACACTATAGATGCAGACTAGTTTGGAATTCCCCAAAAATATAAAAATAAAAAATAAAAAGAAGGGTCTAATTTTCCTGGATTTCATTTCCTTCAGGAGAGAGCATAATAATGTTAAGCAAATTAGTAGGTAACACCTATCTGGGAAAATCTAATCATGTGCATGCAATGGTGTACTGAATCTGTACCCAACTGTTTCGAGATTGGCACTTCTGATGCAGCAAGGTATCCAAGAGCACAACCATAGTCTCTGTTATTGCACCATAAAGACAATGCCATATAACAGCATGACTGAGCTTCAACTATGCCATTACCAGTATTCAATAAAATCAAGCAAATTACAACATGAAAATTTGCCATCTTGGTTCTTGGGGTTTGTCCTTTTGCTCATGGACTCTTGTAATTTTTGGGCTTCTTGGCCCATTGGGATTAATAAAATTTTGCTCATCTTAAAAAAAAAAAAAAAAACCATTTGCATGATGAGTCCTTTAAATTGAATTATTTTAACAATTTAAAGTTTGATTATTTTGCTTTGAAAATGGATTTTGGGAATAACCATCCACAAGAAGCCCCATCACATAAACAATATGAATTATTGAACAATCTGATTTCAATGGCTGAAACCCTGACATATCATATTGTATTATATGACACGTCGGGATGTAGTTGACCAAACCTTCTTGAAGAGAAGTCCTCTCATCTGCATGTGTTATTTTCGCTTATTTATATATTACCAAAAAGACGTCATCTCATTGTAGTATATTCTAACAAATGCCACTCCTCTCTTTCTATCCAATGCTTGAACTCATTTGCTCGCAGGATTTTGCATTACCTTTTTTCACCATTCACCTAAAAAATAGAAGAGGAGCTGCAATCTAGGGCGGGTCACGGGAAAAGATGGACCCCGAACAGACGTTCCTGCGCGTCCACGCCAAGCTATCGGGCATGCTACTACGAGTCCTCAAGCCCAGAATCCGAACTGCCCTCGAGTACATCCATCTCGTTGCAGCCCTTGCACTCTTTTGTCTGTTAGTCGTGATGCATACAAACTTCGTACAACAGGTACCTAAAATAGACAAAAAGATACGCTCAAGATTGTTGTTTTAGTTTTCACATCTCTTTCTGAATCTTGATTGTTTTGTCTAAATGGGGATGGGATGTGATCCATTGTGCTTCCTGTCCACGATTGGTGCCAATTGGCTTCTGGTCAGGTCATCCAGACTGTCAATCTTATGGGAATTTCAATGGATGTTTGAATTGGTTTTTGATCTGATGGTTCAGGTAGTAAATGGCTAATTGTACTGGAAAATTTATCAGGGCCATGATTGTCCTGGTAGTGTGATTTTTGTACACTTGCCTGTTGGTGGTAGGGCCACCTAATGGACGGTCTGGATCGTCTGAATGTGAAGCTATTAGGGACCTAAGGTAGATGTGCTAAGGGCAATGGGACTCTAATAAATTGAAACTAATTGTAGAAATTGAATTTTACATACAAAACGATAAATATGTGGAGTCGCTCCACACAAAGCTGAAGGAGCTGCACTGATGGTTTATAAGGCATCGTACCTCCAGAAGAAAATTCCTATTGCAGGAAATTCGAAGAAAGTTTCTTATTTAATAAAATCATAGAATCTTGCTCATAGGCATGATGTCCTAGCTTATTTATAGAATTTTTTATTTTTATTTTTAACATTAGCTTATTTATGGAATAAAGGACATAGATTTCCAAGTGAAATTCAAAACTATTCCTAATTGGTGCAAACACATTCCTAATCATATCGAGCTATTAATAACAAACCATTTCTTGACATAAAATACAAAACCAACTCATACTAAAATTCCAAACTGGACTAGGACTTAAGATAAGCCATGTTGAGATTAACAATGTATTGTAGCATCATTGTAGAATGCTACTGTAGGGATGTTGTAGCACATGGTGAGAAACCTCTCTGTGGGATCTAATTGCATCAATTCCCTCTGGATTCAAGAAAACTTGTTCTTGAGTTGGGAACTGGAATTGATCTTAAAATCCGAGGTGCCTCCCTAAAAAATCTTATGTTGCTTGGGTGGAAGCGGTTGGTGAATGCCTCCATGTCGACCGGACGATTCATCGGCCAAATCATATTTTCTCTTTCTTTCCTGCCCTTGGGTACACCCCACTTCCTGAAATGTCTCCTTCTTCAACAGTTGTTGCATTGCTAGTCCTTGTTGTCTTGCATTTATTACACTCGTTCTACTTATGGTATGAACAATGTATTCGGTAACGTTAATGGGTGGTGTAATGGCCGACCGTGTGACTGTTATGATACGGGCCATGATGGCCATTACGGAACTATAATGGTCCGAATTTTTTTAAAAAGAAAAAATATAGGGATACTGGAATTTTTCAAAAAAAATGAGGATGCAAAATATATTTTCTTTCCTAGTTTTGAACATGTATTTGATGGTGTAACATACCATTCTTTAGTAAGAATGCTTTCTTGGGCTGCCTAATACTATTAACTTGAGATTGACTCTAAAAATAGTAGAACTCCCATATTTAGGCTTCTAAATATCTAATATTAATATATAATTAATAATTTAAGTCTACAAAATCCACTCAATTTTGTTTTTTGATCTTCGAAATAATCCTACATTTAGTTTAGACTTAGTTTCTAAGCTTCCTTTATATTTGACATGATTAAAGAAGTGGAAAAGGAGAGAAGTTGATTTTTTTTTTCTTTCTAAACGGGCCATTTATGGTCATATCAGCTTGTAACGGTGTACCACAGTACCAGCCCCATAACAGTGCTGATGCGGGGTGTCTCGGGCTCGGCCGATATGAGCCTACGTGGCCCTTTTTTCATAATAGACTGATTCAACCCTGTATCACGTAATGAGGGTGACCGTTTCCTTTATTGTAACAAACTTTACAGCTGTAACATAACGGTTTTTTTAAATACTATGGGTATGAATATCTTGATCATTGCCTTTCATGTTCCCTTGCATCATATTAATTGCCTATCCCATTGTCTTCTTATAGTGAATCAATTCCTCATGGGTTTGAGGACAATCTCCATCCTCCCACGCATGAAAATGCAAGTATTTGCAAAACCACAATATGACATAATGATCGTACATCCGTAGGCGACCAAGTAGGATATGCCAAACCCTCATTTGTACAATGTCCGAAGTCGATCTTGGACAAATTGGAGAAGCTAAGACAAAATTTCTCATGGCGAGGCAAGGAGGAGCAAAAGAAGCTTCATCTTTTAGTTTGGGGAGATGTTTGTAGGCCGAAAGTAGAAGTGGGATCAGGTGTTAAAGTTCTAGACATCATGAATAATGCCTTACTGGGAAAGTGGCTATGGCGATTAGCTTTGGATGCCCATAGTTTGTGGAAAGAAGTCCTGTCGAGTAAGTATGGAACCAGACAAGGGGGATGGTGGACTAAAGATTCCTCCAGATATAGAGCTTCAAGCATTTGGAAGGCGGTGGTCGCTTTACGACCAAAGTTTGAAGAAGAGATTTCATATGCAGTGGGTGACGGATCCCAAATTAGGTTCTAGGAAGACTTATGGATGGGGGATTGTCGGCTTAAAGATGCATTTCCGAATCTTGCTGTTTTGGCTACTGATAAAAAAATTACTGTTGCGGAATACTGCTCCAGGTCTGCTAGTGTTATGGTGTGGACTCCCCCATGTCGTCGAGGTTTAAATGATGACAAAGCCGAGATGATCATCAGTCTTTTGGATAGGCTGAATTCAATGATCGTAGACGATTCCAATGGTGATTCGCTGATATGGAGAGGCCACAAATCGGGCTGCTTCTCGGTGCGTTCTTTCTACGGAATTTTATCCTCACCGCCTTCTACCAATTTGTACAACCACCGTTTTTGGAAATACGGAGCTCCTTCGAAAGTGGTTGCTGTCGTTTGGTTGGTTGGTAGGAATAGGATCCTCACCATTGATAATTTACGTAAGAGAGGTATGATGATCACGAACGTTTGCCTAATGTGTATGGGAGACGCAGAATCAATCGACCATTTGTTTATTCATTGCCCCTTTGCTACGAAGATATGAATGTCGTTCCTGCAAACTCTTAATGTGTCTTGGGTTATGCCAAACTCTATGACCTCTTTTTTAGCCTCATGGGATGGGGGAGGCATTGGTAGGGAGGGTAAGGCAGTATGGCATATGGCGGCCATGGCATCTTTGTGGGCTATTTGGGGGGAGAGAAACCGAAGATGCTTTGAGAACTAGGCGGAGTCGATAGAGCGTGTGTTTCGGAATGCTCTCCTTTGGGTTAAGGATTGGGTCTCGGGCATAGAGGATTTGGATCCTTTTGTTATAGCCGCCCTATTGGGCCTTTGATTTTTTTTTCTCTTTTCTTCTTTGTGTTTTTTGCCGTCTTTCTCCGCTTTGGCAGTTGCTTTCAATAAAATTATCGTCATCTTTCAAAAAGAAAATGTGATGTTGTCCTAATAAGTACGTCAGGAGACATTGATGGGTCACAACTCACAAGCAAAGTCTCATCACTTATTGCAGCAACATGATATGGTTGTGGATGTTCCTTTGTGTTAATCTTTAGTTCATCATCATCGTCGTTGTTGTCATCGTCTGAGCCTTATCCCAACTGTTAGTGCACATAGACTTGTGTGCACCTGATATGTACATAACACCTGTGGTGTACACTGTATAGGATTAGTATTAGTCTTAGTTTCTTAAGTTTCCTGATTAACTTTGTTTTCCTATTCTTTCAGAGTCCTATTGTAATTAGACTTTTGATTAGGCTTCTATTAATTAAGGGTTAAGGTAGATACGAATCACCTTTCTCATCTCCACTTCTTTCTCTTTTCCTCTTCTCCCACTCATGTTATTAGAGCTTCTTTGATTCAAATCCCTCTCATTCTTTTCCATTATTCTTCTTCCCCTTTTTCCCATTCTCTGCTGCAAATCCTTGGTTTGAAAGTCGATCAACGTCCTTCTCTCTCTCTCTGAGATGGTGAAAGTAAGATGAAACTCCCATCACTATCCTACAAATATAATAGCAACACACCTCTTTCTTCACATAGAATTCAATTTATGCAATTAGTTTCAATCTCTTTGAGTTCCATTGCCCTTAGCTCATCCACCCTAGGTCCTAAATAACTTCACATTCAGATGATCCAGACTATCCATCAGGTGGGCCCTACCACCATCAATCAATTGTACAAAAATCACACTAACAGGACAATTATGGATCCAATAAATTTCCTAGTACAATTAGCCATTTACTGCTTGAACCGTTAGATTAAAAGTTAATTCAAACATCCATTGAAATTCCCATAAGATGGACAATCCGGATGACCTGTTTAGAAGCCAGTTGACACCAATCGTGGACATGAAGCACGATGGATCAGACTCCATCCCCATTCAGTTATAACAATCAAGATTTAGAAAGAGATGTGAAAACTAAAACAACAATCTTGAGCGTATCTTTTTTTTTGTCTTTTTTGGGTACTTGTTGTACGAAGTTTGTGTGCATCACGACTAACAGACATTAGAGGACAAGGGCTACGATGAGTAGTGAAGGGCGGTTTGGATTCTTGGCTTGAGGACTCACAGTAACATGCTCGATAGCTTGGTGTTGATGCGCAGGAACGTCTGTTCAGGGTCCATCTTTACCCATGACCCACCCTAGATTGAAGCTTCTCTTCTAGTTTTCAAGTGAATTGTGAAAAAAGGTAATGCAAAATCCTGCGAGCAAATGAGTTCAAGAATTGGATAGAAAGAGATGAGTGACATTTGTTATAATACTACAATGAGATGGCGTAATTTTGGTAAAATATAAATAAGTGAAAATACCACGTGTAGAGGAGAGGGCTTCTCTTTAAGAAGGTTTGGTCGACTACATCTCGACGTGTCATATAATACAATATGATTTGTCGGGGTTTCAGCCATTGATTTCGGATTGTTCAATAATCCAATCCATTTATGTGATGGGGCTTCTCATGGATGGTTTTTCCCAAATTCCATTTTCAAAGCAATATAATCAAACTTTAAATTGTTAAAATAGTCTGATTTAAAGGACTCATCATACAAATGGTTTTTTTTTTTAATTTTTAAAAGAGCAAAATTTTATTAATCCCAATGGGCAAAGGAGCCCATATATTACAAGAGGCCAAGAGTAGAAGTACAAACCCACACCCCAGGAGGGGGAGACAAAAGAAAAATAAAAAAACACTCTGAGTTTGGGGAAAAAAAAGAGCCCACACCCAGGCCAAGGACCAGAGCAAGAGCCGACACCCTAGGCCAAGGGAAAAAAGAAAACTGAAAGCGCCAATTAAGGCCAAGAGGCTGAGAACCCCACAATTAGTATAGCAGGGAGTCCTACCAGAAGAGATGCCAAATAACTTTGAAATGAGAGCACGACGCCTCTTAATGATAATACAAGCTCGAACACCAAAGTAGCTTAGGTAATGGGATCCCTAACACGTAAAGCGACACATTGGCTAGGGGCAATGTTGTCAAATGGCATAAGCGATCCTGTGCGATCACTTATGCCTAATCGCTTATGCGATCGCATAATCGTATAAGCGATCGCACAACTTTGTTTTTTTTTAAAATAAAAAATAAAAAAATCGAAAAAAATGAAAAGTATGCAATGGCATATGCAATCACTTTATGCAATATGCGATGGCATAACATCCATATGGCATATGCGACCATCGCATATGCCATATGGATGACATTATGCTATTATGCGATCGTTTTTTACAACATTGGCTGGGAGGACATCTCCAAGCACCTTAGCGAAGTGATTGAGTCCTTGTTATGGACTTCAAGGGTGAAACCTCTGATAGTAGCAGTGTAGGATCTAGTAAGATGAAAAAACTACACGCAATCACTTGTTTCTATGCTCCTGGCCATCAGCCTCAGAAATCACACCCCAGATAACTCTAGAAGGTGAGAAAAAACATAGAAGGCCAATCTGGGAAGGGTATATTTTAATACAGGAAAGGATCCAACCGCCTCTATAAGCCATAAGCCATAGTCCACTGAGGAAAAGTTGGTAGGTGGATTGGATAATAAGAGGTTGGAAGGTCCCAAGTAGCTAAGATAGGCCCAGTTGCATAAAGTGCAATGGGTGGCCAAAAAATGAATATAGCTCTTGATCTTACATCTTCCATATTATATCTCAGGCTACATTCGTTAGTGAGGGACTTTTTTTTAATATACGATTATCTCTCCCTCTAGATAATGCCAAGCTAATGATAACAAGGCCTGCTTATTAAAGAAGCAACTAGATCCCCATATCTTTTCACAAAGAGATGAATGAACCAGAAAGGGGAAAGGCTCGGGATCCCATCTTTAAATGAAGTTGCTTCCAGATCTAAGAAATGTAAGGACATTCAAAGACGAGATGGCCATTGGTCTTAAGAGCGCAAGGACCATCCCCGATGATTCTAAATTTAATCATCCCGTCCTTGGTCTTTAGCTTGCTTCACGTTGGGATGTAATCGACCAAACCTTCTTGAAGAGAAGCCCTCTCCTCTGCACGTGGTATTTTCACTTATTTATATTTTACCAAAAAGACGCCATCTCATTGTAGTATTATAACAAATGCCACTCATCTCTTTCTACAAATGCCACTCACCGATTTCCACAAATAGGAGGACCGGTAAAGAGAAGAAGCTTTAGTCCACCAACTCCATTCCTCTACCCCATATTTTCTTGCAACCACTACCCTCCATCTAGCCTCACCCTCTGACCCAAACCTCCACACCCATTTCCCCAGAAGCGCTAAATTCATTTCTTCTATTTTCAAAATTCCCGCTCCTCCATGATCCGTCGATTTACAAACTTCTTCCCATTTTAAAAGGTGGATTTTTTTTCTTCTCTCTCGCCCTTTCCCAAAGAAACACCCTTTCACGTTTCTCCAAGGCATTAATAATTGAATTTGGACATTTGAAAAGAGACATAAAATAGATCAGGAGATTTGACAAAGAGGCTTTGATCATGATCAATCTCTCCCCTAACGATAAGCACTTAGATTTCCACTGACATTTTTTTTTCACATTTTTCTATTACTGTGTCCCACATGTGTTTCGCTGGTTTCCCTATACAAAGCGGAAGACCCAAGTATGTTGTCGGAAAGGAGGCTTCTGCACAACCAAAGACCATTGCAAACTCTTGAACTTTTTCTTTCGAGATACCAACCCCTAACATCTTGCTTTTGGAAATATTAACCTTAAACTTGAAACCACCTCGAAGCTGACTATAATAGAGCGAAGATTTTCCACAGAGAAATCTTCCGCCTTGCATAACAAAAGGGTATTATCCGCATACTGAATATGGGAAATCTGAAACTGTGAATTATCCACCCCAAAGCCTTTGATCAATCTCTTCTGAACCCCTCTATCTAACATTCTACTAAGAGCCTCCATAATAGTGACAAACATGAAAGGGGATAAATGATCGCCTTGACGAATCCCCCGAGAAGCAACAAAAAAACCTTTTGGCGACCCGTTCACTGGGATGGAAAATTTCGCCGATCTTATACATGATTGGATCCAATATCTCCACTTTGGACTGCACCCCATTCTACCCAACATATAGTCTAGAAATGCCCAATTCACATGATCATACGTCTTTTCTATATCAAGCTTGTAAACTATTCATTCCTCTCCTTTTATGTGGCATGAGTCAATACATTCATTGGCTAAAAGAGAGCAATCCACAATCTGTCTTCCGTCCACAAAAGCCCCTTCAGATTCTGAAATAACATTCCCCAAAACCGTCCTAAACCTTGAAGCCAACGCCTTTGCTACAATCTTATAAGGGCCTCTTAGTAAACTGCTAGGGCGAAAATCTTTTATACATTCCGCTCCCTCCTTGGTAATCAATGCTAAAAACGTGGCCCCTAGTTGCTTCGCAATAATGCCCTTGTCAAAGAATTCTTGCATGAATGCTATTACATCCCCCTTCACCAAATTTCAAAATTTCTGAAAAAAAACTATTGGGAAACCATTCGGCCCTGGAGCTTTGTCACCACCCAATTCAACCATTGCTGCCTTGATTTCCTTTTCTGCAAAAGAAAGTACTAAGGAGGCCGCCTCTCCTTTCGAAATAGAATCGAAATGCAAATTACCTAGAAATGGCTTGGGGTTTCTACCTTTAGACAAAAGATCTATGTAAAAACGGACTATTGCATTGCAAATTTTATCTTTGCCTTCTATACTCTTACCCTCCACTACTAGGGAAGAAATCTTGTTTACCTGGGCTCTAGTGCTAGCTGTTGCATGAAAAAACTTAGTCTTCTTATCTCCAGCTTTCAACCAGATCGCCCTCGACTTTTGTCTCCACTTAATCTCCTCCTCCCTCAACCAAGCATTATATTTCGCTCTATGGATTTCCCTTCGGGCCATTTCATCTTTTGCTAAAACCTCTTCTTCTTCTTTCAAATCCAACCTTTGAAGTTCTAAAAGCATGTTGGATTTCTCCTCCTCTCGCACATTGAGAACCTCTTTTTTCCACTCCCCTATTTTTTGCTTCGACATTTTTAGCTTTAGGAAGAGAACCACACCTACACCCCCTTAGATTGAGAATGACAACCACCACTCAACAATTTGATCCCTAAAACCTTCAATTTCTAGCCATGCTAGTTCGAACCGAAACGGCCAAGGACCCCAATCCTCCTCGTCCACCTCTAAAAGAACTGGACAATGATCCGAAAAAGGTCTAGGTAACCCACGTTGAAAAATCAACAGATATCTCTCCGCCCACTCTTGTGAAATAAGAAATCTATCAAGCCTTCTCTGAATAGGATTAGCTTGCCCATTTGACCACGTGAATTTCTCTCTCTTCTATTCTTTCTCTACATTCATCCATTCTCTCTCTCTTAATGTCTTTCTCTCTTCAAGACAATCATTTTCTACAATCTACATACATTCTACATGTCTCTTTCTCATACATTTTATTTCAAGTGTAGGATTAAGCTACAAGTTAGAATTAAAAGATTCAAGATTCAGCTTCAAGAATCTAAAGTGTAGGCTTAAAGAAACAAGACTCAAGACTTAAGAGTCAAGCAAGTCTTAAGACAAGAATTTAGATTCAAACTTGTGTTCTTTTGTAATTGTGTATCTCTCTCTCTCTCTCTCTCTCTCCTCCTCTCTCCTCCTCTACTTCAAGTACTACAAGTGTAACTTCCTCTCTCTCTCTCTCTCTCTCTCTCTCCACTCTCTAGTCTATAACTACAAGTGTGTAACTCCCCCTCTCTCTCTACTCTCAAGTCTACAACTACAAGTGCAAGTGTTTAAGTATCTCTCACCCTCTCTCTTTCATTCTCTAATCTTTACAACTTGCAAGTGTACAAGTAACAAGAAGATAGAATTATTTCTTCTTCTTCCCAATCTTCTTCTTTAAAACCCAAGTTAAATGACCCAGGTTGGAAGTACAGACACTATTGTAGTGCTACCGAGAAGACTCACGGTGTGTGATTGATGTGAGTTTGTGAGTTTCAGTGACATCGTGTGGCACACGCAATACTTTATATATACATCGTGATCAAATGTAAGAGCATGTCCCAATATTACTCCAGAAATACGAAGGGAAATCATAGAGTACATGGATAAACAATAAAAAAAGAAACATGATAGAGCCATATTTCGAGAGGAATTTATGGAACAAGAAGCATATGAGAATATAGATGTGTTCGATGTAGATTCTGACCTTAAAAAAAGCTCGTGGGCATGTGCCCTTGGATAGATGGTGTAGACCACACCTTGAGGATGTGGTCGACCAAAGGGGTCGAGGCAAAGGACCCACTCAAGCTGCATTAGAAAACCGATACAAGCAAAAAGATAGGAAAATCACGATTCAATATATCTCTAAGTGGTTATACCAAGTTGGAGTTGCTTTTAACACTGTTAAGTTGAAGAGCTTCAACGTTATGCTTGAGGCTATAGGTCAATTTGAACCCGGGCTTAAGCCTTCTTCATATCACGAAGTGAGGGAAACATGCCTCAAAGCCGAGGTTGATCATAAACAAAGTTTCATGGTCAAATACAAGGAATTGTGGAAAACCTATGGTTGTACACTCATGGTCGACGAATGGACTGATAGATCCGGACAGACTCTAATAAACTTTCTAGTGAATTATCTAGCTGGGACAATGCTCTTGAAGTCCGTAGATGCATCGGGTCATTCCTATATGGTAGATTAAATTATTAGATAGTGCAGTTGATGAAGTAGGAGAGGAATAAGTTGTCTAGGTAATCACGGACAACGTGGCCTCATTTGCAGCTATCGGTCGTCTTCTTATGGAAAAGAGGCGTTGTTTATTTTGGACTCCTTTTGCGGCACGGGCACATTGTGTTGATTTTATGCTAGAAGACCTAAGTAGGTTATACTTAAAAGTAATTGTAAGGGCTAGAAGAATCACGATCTTTATGTACAAACATGCCCTCATTCTCCATCAAATGAGAAAACACATTGGGTGTAACTTTCTATGTTCAATTGTCACCCATTTTGCTTCAATCTTTTTAACACTACAAATATTGTATTAAAAAAAATCCGAACTTAAAAGCTTTGTAATGTTGGATGATTGGACTAATGGGCCTTGGTCAAGGAAGGCTGAAGGAAAGTTAGTCCAACACACTATCCTTTTGCAATCTTTTTGGACACAAGTGATAAAAATACTAAAACCAGTCTGAACCCGTAGCCAGTGTTACGATTGGTGGATGGAGATGAGAAGCCCCCAATGGGTTACATATATGATGTGATGGAGAGGGCGAGAAATAAAATTATGGACCATTTTAACTATAGAGAGTGTGATTATAGGCCTATTTTAGATATTATAGATAGAAGATGGGGTGGTCAAATGTCATCTCTATTGCATTCGACTATCTATATCTTTAATCCAGCTTGTTTATTCGCTTCCTCTGATCCGATAGAAGCAAAAACGACGCATATGGTTAGATTTTTTGACATGTTGGAAAGAATGGTTCCAAATAAAAAAGATCAGGACATGATTTTAGCTCTACTGGACTTCTATACAAAGAGTGAGGGTATATTCTCAAGAGATATAGTTATGAGGCACAGGATAATGAAATTGTCAAGTATGAACGTCTTCGGCTCTTAGAAATAGCTTTCTACAATCTAATTTACAAGGTTTGACCTACTTAAACTCTTTTTTTCAGCTTACTGGTGATTGCGTATGTAGTGGACCCGAACAGAAAGGATCCTGCTCTAAAGAAGCTGGCTATGAGGATTCTTGGACTCACGCGTTCTGCTAGCGGTTACGAGTGCAATTGCATCGTGTTCTGCCAGCGGTTACGCTTTTAATGTTACTCTTTAATTTGACTTGAAAGTTTTAATAATGACTTCATCGAAGACCTCAAAGTAATGAAATTACCACATTTAGCTTGGTTTTCTTAGCATATGTTTATTTATAAATTTTTCATAACTTTCAGATTTTTTAAGAGAAACAAAATAATCGTACCTCAAAGTAATGAAATTACCACATTTAGCTTGGTTTTCTTAGCATATGTTTATTTATAAATTTTTCATAACTTTCAGATTTTTTAAGAGAAACAAAATAATCTTACGATTTACAATATGATTTGATTCAGTCACTATTACAGTTTGTGATACGATAATGATTATGATAGAATAACCAAGATAGAGTATTTTAAGTGAAACTCTTGCAAGAACTTCTGAAGAGGCAAGATTCTAATTAAATCAATGGTCAGGAGATTCCTCAATAATGACCATTAAAAAAAAAAGGAGATTCCCCAATAATGTTTTGTTACCTTAGTTCAACATTTAGGAGGATGGGCAAATTGGTGAGGATGTTTCCAATAGATTTAGATGTAGGTGGATGAAGTGGAGTTGGGCCTTTGGAGTGTTGTATTGTTGCTGCATGCCTATCAAACAAGTAAAAACAATTTTATATGATATCTTTTGTTGACAATGCTATATGGCATGGAGTGTTGGTCAATTGGAAAGTAATATTGGGAAGTTAAGGGGGATGTCCGGGGACGGATAGGATAGGATAGGATAGGATAGAATTAATTATGAGATCCTTTGAAGCAATCCTAAGAGTAAGACCCAATAAGAGATAAAGGATAGATGGCATGTTGTGATGGTTCGGTCAACAAAGACAAGAGACAACTCTGTTAAGAAGGGAAACATTGGATTAGGGTTGGAGGATGAAGTATCCTAAAAGGCCTTGAATTGAGGTGGTGAGAAGGGAATAGGTATATGAGAACATCTTAGGGTTGGAGATGGAATGTCGTAAAAGCCTAAAGGCCTTGAATTGAGGTGGTGAGGAGGGATATGGGAACTCACTTACCTTGGTAGGGCCTTAGATAGGACTGATTTGTGAAATAAGATTGATAAAGCTATAGATGTCACAGCTAACGATAACGATATATGGATGTTTCAGCATGTTAGGTTTTCTAAGTTCCCATGTCCAACACCTTCTTTACACATTTGCCCCTAAGGGACATGTCATCACCAATCCGTATTCAAGTTACATGGTAGTAGCCTTTGTGGGTCCTCTTGTAGTCAAGGACCTCAGTAAGCCATAGGAGGTAAGCAAATCTTCTTAGTGCGATCAATCTCTGTTGTACCAAGATTATTCCCTTCTATTACATTCATCAAGAGGGGCATGAGACACAGGCTCTTCAGTATATCCGTGTCATGAGTCTTTCTTCAATTTTTTTGGGAATACTTCTTATCCTGCTTGTTTCGTGCCTGCCTAATTATTTGTACATGTTGTTTTCTCTTATTAAGAAAACTAGTACTTGTCAAACCAAAGGTTCTGTGTAGTACTTAATTTGCTTTACTAAGGGTGACTAGTGAGAACATCAGCGTTGTTCTTGTATTTTCATTTTGTTATCTTCTAATGATGCATCTGATACTTCTCTCTATGAAACTTATGTTAATGCATTCAAATTTTGCTCTTTTCTCTTTAATAGTTTTTGTACCTGTTGAATGAAGTTGTTGCAATTTCTTTTGCATGTGAAGCCGGGCTGCTCAAGCGAGTTTTCTGGACTTGAAATAGCAGATGCCGACCTTGTACATATCAAGGTATTCAGTCTGATCGTCATATAGTTTTTATGGGCTTTGTTTCTTGTGTGGATTGCTTTATAATGCAACTAGATCAAGGAAGAAGCTAATTGTAATGAAGTTCAATGTACCGGATCGAAAGTTCTAACCACATAAGAGAAAGATGCAATGACTGTGAGCAAGCTCAACAGTCCTCTAGTCTTATACTAGAGATCACCATTCCCCCCTTGACACACTACCATACAGAAACAAGAGAACTTGTTCAAAGAAAATATCATTCAACTGTCTTATTCCATAGGGCCTATGGGTTATTTATAATGAGTGTTTGTTTCTTTCTTGAGAAAAATCTTTAACATAATCTAACAAATCTAAAAATAAAATTCCTTACCAGCCAAGATCTTGAAAAGAAGAAAACCCTTAAATAATATTTCATGGCCGTGGCCCAAGGAGGCTGCCACGGCCATGGCTGCCCCAGCCCGAGGAGGGTGCCACGGCCATGGCTGCCTTGGCCTGAGGAGGGTGCCGCAGCCATGGCTGCCTTGGCGCCATCTTGCACAGAAAATCAACCAAAAAAGAAGAAAAAAAAAAAGGCAAAACATATGCTCATTCGATGGATTGGAGGAAGTTGTTGCTGCCGGGTGTCGTAGTGCTGAGTGCGGTTGAGTGTCTTAAATAGCATAAGAAAATGAGGGAAACAAAATCATTTTTCCGAGGGAAGAGGGTGGGAAATTTTTTGACAGATTTTGGGGGAAAATTTCATGTGCTAGAGTTTGGAGACCCATTTTCCTTCAACTCAAACAGCCAGAAAGAGGGTTTTGAAACCCTCTTTCATTTCCGATGATTTCGAGCAAACCAAACAGGGCCTTAAGGCATCGATGCATTCACATCTTTGCTCCCATGACTGAGCCCCCCCCCCCCCCCCCCCCCACTAAGACATCTCCTAAAAGATGACCTCACCAGAAAATTATCCAAAGATTGCTCACCCGCAATCTCCAATCCATCCTATCTCAAAGGTAGACACATCCTCCAAACTAGAAAGAAGATTAACCAAAAGGGGTATCTCTTCATTGTGCGCACACCCTCTTATATATATATTTTGAATAAGATATTCTTTTTCCTTACTAATATGCATAATTTCCTCGTTCCTTGAAGTCCTATGCAATTATGGCCCTTACGACATTTGCTTTTAATGCAAAATTATTTGCAAGATCTGATTTTTCATCTTGAGTTCTTTCTGTTGTGCTTTTGAGTTTAATTTCGTATTCTGGCCTGATTGTCTTCGGAGTTCTGTGATTTTTTCTATTGGTGCAGATAACTAGTGCTGGGCTGTGGTCACTGAATACAGCTGATGGCAATATCATGGATACTTCCGATCAGGGAAGTTCAACTGATGGTATAAAAATCCCAGACGTGGATGGGGATGGATTGACATTTTTGGCAGCAAAGTTTTGGTCAAATTGGATAGGTTCAGGAGCCAAGAGGGGCAAACTAATATTCAAATCTTGGAAGAATGAAAAAGAGTTTCTTGAGCCTGAATCAGAAAGTGCAGCTGACCGTGGTGGCTCTAAACCAGTTGTAAATGGTGCTGAAATTAGTGTTGATGCAGAGGCACCACACATAGGTTTTCCATTATCTGCCAAGGAGTCATTTAGATCAGCAGTCGTTCACTACTGCAGCAATTGTTGTACACTTTTTTCTTCCTTTTGGAGAAACGTGAAGCAGTTCTTGGGGAGTTTCTGCCAGTTATGGGTGAGGAGCCTAAAAAAAGAACTATTACAATCTCGTTTCGTTTTTTGTTCAGAATGATATTTTCTTGTTTTCATTTATGGGAGCACTTAAAATTTACCATTTGTTCCATGAAACTTCTGCTAGTAGTAGTTTGTTATTTCTTTGTTGCCTACAAAATTGCATCTGTATCCTACCAAAAATTTACCTGCTATCCATCTTGAGTTTCTCTTTGGACTATATGATTTGGATGTGTTTTCTCTATAATTGTTTCATAACACTGAATCTAGATATTGAAAATATCTAAAAGAGTTGCAAAATGATGGTGTCACAAAGATCATTGTCATCATTATATCCTTATCCTAACTATTTGGGGTTGCTTTATGGATCCTTTTTCCTCAATATTTCCTTTCAAAACCCTGAACAATGGTAAGTGAACAAGCTTTCATGTCCCTTCTCTCCACCTTGGTCCAAGTTCCTCTAGGCCTTCCTCTCATCCTATTTTTAGGCCCTTCCACCCAAGCAATTTTCTGGCATTCAGACATCTCTAGTCATCTTAATCGGCTCTCCATCGTCGTCTCTCATTGGAAATATTCCCAGGCTGATGGAAGATAATTATTAGAACACAATGCATTGTGTCCTTTACAGTGGACGCGTCAAATGGATGTAGTACTGATGTTGAACAAGAATCCGATACTAAGGCGCTGTGTCCACACCATACACTACCCAAAACTTCAAAAAAATTAGAATTTCTGTTACGACACTAAATAATATGGATGAGCATAAATATTTAAGCTTTTGCATGACTATTTTAGTTCACCACCACAATCATCATTACCTTGTTCTAGCTACTCGAGTTCCTCTTATGACTCCAAAACAGAAGTTCACTTTAGTCCACCAACATGAGAAAACATAGTGTTGCGGCTGCTGCCTAGGTACAAGGAGTGGCCCACCATCAGGTGATTAGATTTGACCTGGTGGCCAACAATGTGGATGGGCTATAGGCTAGAAATGGCAGTGATTGGTCAATTATTAGGTGATTCTGACAATAAAAATACCCTGGTCCATAAATCATGGCAATTGATTCAGTAGGTGGTTTGCCCTTACATGAAGAGAATGGATGATAGAAAGAAAAATGCAGTTTTTTTTTTTCCCTTCTATATTCAGCATAAATGTGGCACCTAACAAGTGAACAAGGCTGGCTCTTCAGAACATGGCATTTTCACATTTAACCCCAATTAGGACGGGTTCTTGCTCATGCAGGCCACACTGGCACTTGTGCCAGCGCCTGCCTAATCCTCTTTCTCCTCCCCCCCCCCCCCCCCCCCTTTTTTTTTTTTTTTTTTTTTTCTGTTTTACCACATCAAGCATGACTCAAGACATGAGGTCATAGCATTTGGAGAAATGCTAATTCCAGACACCATAGTTATATCCAAGCACCAAATATAAATGTCCATGCATGCTAGTTCCAGATTCAAGATGGTCATAGCAGGTCCCCACCAATGTTTTCTGTATCGTTATTGCGTAATGTATCATACCCTTGGGATACATATACATATCGGTGATTGCACGAGATCTATCAGTTGTATCGCGTAATTTATCGATATTGTTGGGAAACATGGGGAAACATCAAGAAATTGGTCGAAATTTTCAATGAAACTTTAGGGATTGTTAAAAAAGACACCAACACATACTTAGAAATTTTTTTAAAAAAAATCATAACAAAAAGTGAACATAATAGGTTTCCTTTGTATAGGGTCCTAATCTATGTGCTGTTTGACTGAACTGATGGAACTATATCAATATTAAATCATAAAATTTATAAATGTAAGAAGACACTTATGGAAGCACAAGCATTTCATTTAAAAGCAAAAGAAGTAGAAAACTAAAAATATACTAGTGGATTTTGATTTTATTTTTATTTTTTTAATTATTTTTAATTAAAAACTCATTTTTTTCCAAAAGAATCTCCAAATTGCCAAGAATATGTAGATCAGGTTATATACATTGTTGATTTCGTGTTTGGACACTAAGATTGCAACCGATTTAGAAAAAATTGGGAAATTTTGATTTTTTCCCAAATTTCCGCCACTTGGCCCATCTCCCCCAAATCTCAAAATTGAAGCTCCAAATCCATAATTTTTCACACAAAACATGAAAAATCATAGATTTCTTACCATTTGACACTATTTACAACATATAAAAACGAAAAAAATGAACTAAAACTAAAAAATATGGACCGTTTAGAATCTGGCCCCAAGAAGCTTCCGATCGCGATTTCAGAGAAATTTTGAAGATTTTCTTCCAACAAGCTAGAGTGGGCTGGTCAAAATCACCTCACAATGTAGTAGGAAGATTTTATTTTTTATTTTTGCAAAAAAAAAAAAAAAAGACTTTTTTTTGTGAATTTTTGAGGATTTCTGGACAAAACAGCGCCAATTTCCTTTTATCGCTTTCGATTTCACACTTGATATCAATATATTGCACAATACATTAAGAATTTATAAAGGGGGAGTGGATATATCGCACAATATTGCAATCTCCACGATCTATTGCAATATCGTGCGATATATTGCACGATACCATGAAAAATGGATATTAAAGCTGGGTTTCGTATCGCCCAGCTGATTAACAGATATATTGAGGGATGTATCGGTGATATCGCAAAATAGTGAAAACACCGGTCCCCACTATGAATACTTCTTACTTAGAATCCAGGTGGGGTGGTCTTCTTATTAGGTTAGTGCTCATGTACAATGAAACATTTATGTAGAGATTTTTTTTACTCGGTTTTCTAAGCTAAAATTGTTTTTAAACTGAAATGTTTCATTTCTTCTTTTTTATGGGCCATATTTTTGACCAAAAATTTCCCTTCTTTTAAACACAGCCAGAATTGAAGTAAACCTGGGGTTTTCCTGTACCATCTTTTTCCCTATGCCATTTTGCTAACTGTGAACTGCAAATCCTGATATGTTTAGTCCAGATGGTAACCTTATCTGCTGATCTGATGTCCATTCTAATGTTCTAGCTTTGTAATGGCCTTCGCGCTTTCTTTTTCAATAAAATTTTCAGTTACCAATTAAATAACTCATGATATGTTTAGCTAAATAAGTTGCAAAGAACATCTTTCTTCAAAAAAAAAAAAAAGTTGCAAAGAACAGCAGTGCATGAGTAAGTCCAACAAGATCAAGCATTTCCAGTAGCTAGCGCTAATTTAATACTGACATACTATAAAAGAAATGTGTGTACAAGAAAAAGTTTTGTTGCAATACAAAAAAAGAGAAGTTTTTCAATATATAGAAGTAGAGAAAACTAAAATCCATTGTTTACCAGTAACTGTTAAATTCTTTCTACCATGAATTTATTAGTGGTAGCACATATTTATGAATATGCTGTGTGCATGCATGAGTACTTCTCTTCCCTCTCTCCTGTTTTCAACGATCATCATCATCATCATCATCAAGCCTTAATCCCAATTAATTGGGGTCGGCTACATGAATCCATTTCCGCCATTCCACTCTATCAAGGGCCATAACTTCAATTAGACCATAGGTCATCAAATCTTTACTTACTACCTCCACCCACTACCTTTTGGGTCTTCCCCTTACCCTCTTAGAGCCTTCAACTTGTACAGACTCCTAAATTCCCTTGAATATATTAATTTCTAATTCTATCCTTGTCTTGCCACTCATCCTTCTCAACATCCTTTTCAGCTACACCCATCCTATGGACATGTTCGTTAACTGCCCAACATGAAAGTTTCTTCATCAGCTCTCTTGTGTTTTTAATGTTAACACCGTTTTTAGTTATCTTTCTATCGATTATACAATATGAGCTTTCCATGTGAGAGGCTCTAATGGAACTCTGTATTTGCTTCAGAACACAAGGTAAGCTTCATGTCTGAGAACTGAAAATTGAATTGCAGAATACTGCAGGATGGGCTATGCTTCTGGATATGCCAAGGTCATTACAAGCATTCCACTTAGAAAGGCTAGATTCAGTTATAGGTAATGACTATCCTTCTTATTTTTTATTCACTTATAGGTTATGACTATCCTTCTTATTTTTGTTTTGTCATTCTACAGTAGAGAATGACGGCTTTTCAAATTGTCAAGTTTAATCATTTATTTTTGCTTCTTTTGTGGATATTGTTTTGCCAGAAGCCCTTTTTGTATTTCTGATTGCTGGCAATTCAAGCAGCAAATCAGACATGTTACTGACCCCTGCCATTTAGTTTCTTTGAGTGCTGCAATTGATGTTTGTGTTGTTTAGCCAAATAACGTGAACATCTAGAAGCAGATTGAGAAATGAGAGCTGTTTGGGGTTTCCTGATCCTTACAGTTATTCTCATTTTGTTGCTTTCATTTGTTTGTTTGCTAATCTTCCTTTATTACAGTGCAATGGCTTGAGAAAAGAAGCAAAGCGTTTGAACCAACTTATCTGTATACTGTTGAGAAGGTAGTATTTTCAATGCATTCTTTCATTAATTTCATATTCATTTGATTGCTATGTATTCACCCCACATCCCTAATACTCCGTTCCCCAGCACATGCACGCCCAACTCTCATTGCTGCTGCCCTACAAAGTCAGGCACATGCATTGATGCTTTTAGTCAATGTATTCCTTTGATATGAATACTTGATTGAGGTCTTTTAGGACATTATTTATTATACAGAAATGCCAACCCCAAGTAGTTGGGATAAGGCTTAGGCAATGGTGATGATGATGATTTATTGTGCAGGGATACTTCTTTCTTCCTGAAGGAGCTAAATCTCGGCATAACATAAGGACCGTCAACATTAGCATTCCGGCTCAGCATCCCTGCTTTGGTAACAGGTTAAATTTGCTAATTTTCTTTTAACTACTATATTCTAGTTCAATTTGGAACTTGAAACGGACGATCTTTACTTACACCACCTATATGTCTGTTGTTATGCTTCATTTGATTAGGTTTCTCATGTAAAATCTGTTGAAAGTGATGTCTTCAATCTGCACAGAAACAGGGGAGTTCGATCGCTCGACCCCCTGGCTTGAGCGTTCGAGCCTTCTCGATTTTATTCCGAATTATGTTGAAAATCCTCTAGGACACTTTTTGACATGTTCGAGCGATCGAATATGTGTCCTCGAGCAATCGAGGATTGCTCGATCACTCTTGAGCAATCAATGGTTTGGGCAGTTTTGCGTAATTGCGCTTTTTTGTTTCTAGTTCTAGGGTGTAACACTATATAAGCGGGTGTAATGAGGGATTAGGGTATTCTAAGGTATCCTAAATCATTCAAAAGGGTTTAGAGGGGTTTGGGAGAGAAAAAGCTAGGATTTTTCTCCGAGGTTTTGATTCGGTCAGTGATCCATCTCTTGTAACTTCATTTTCATAGTGATATCGTCGCTTTGTGCCGTGGTTTTTTCCCGCAAGGGTTTTTCCACATAAAACTTGTGTGTTCTCAGGTTGGATTTGTTTGTGCGATTGTGATTGCCTCGTTTGATTCTTCTCTGAATTGCTTCCGTGGTCCCAACAAGATCTGCCTTTTCACTTTCATTCATAAAGATGATTTGGACATTGATGATAAAGGATCCAGTGATAACACTTGTATCTATGTTGGTTATCAGGCACTCAGCTCTCCATCTTTGCACATGTGGCCATGGTGTGCCATAACGGCTGTTACATAATGGTAATGATGCCAACTGTTACACGTTACAGGGTCATAACGGCCATAATAGAAAAAAAAAATGATCCGTATTGGCCCCCATAACATGGTCCGTTACGGGGTCCAATATGGGTTTTTTTTTCCATAAAAAGAAAAAGAAACCATAATGACCATTATGGCCCGTATCTTAACTGTAACAGCGGCCACCGTTACTGTTATGGCACACCTTGCATGTGGCATGCATGCTCCAGTATGGATCATTCCTCCTCTAGGTTCGATTGACCCAGAAAATCACATGGGTTGGGTGATGTTAGCCATGTCTGGGAGGTTTTGTGATAATTGCAAATGGACTGTCAGAAAAAGATCCAGCCAATGGTTGACATTGTGGGCAAAAGTCCTCCAAGCAGTGGCCAGGAACCTTTTTGATTTTTGCAGTATGACCCATTGATGGTAGGGCCCAACAAGTTGAATGATCAGGATCTTGTACATGTGTGGCACATGTATAGAAGTAATAGTTGTTGATAAATAAATTATAAGCATAGAAGACAAGTGCATTTAACAAGTTTGATTGCCATTGGAGACATCTCTTTAGCCATTTTAATTGTAAATTTTTAAACTTATCCATTATAAAATTTTAACTGATAAAAAAAGAATAAAAAACTTTTCCATGATTAGAACATTGTAGAACATTTTCTAGTGACCTGCTACTGTCAGTGTATACAATTGCATGAGGTTACAGCATTCAACCTGGCTGTGTAAGTACTCTTTGCTTGGTTATGTTTTTGCTCCAAGCTGCAGTATCAATGGAGTTGCACTAAATTCTTGTATTCTCTTTTTTAACTTTTTCTTTCCTTTTTTTTTTTTTTTTCAAAAAGAAAAGAAAATTCAAGAAATAGGCTTTAGCCATCGTGATGATGCAGCCCAAGTTGGGCCCCGCAGCCTGTCCAAGCAGTTGTTTGGGTGGTTGATGGTGGTCTTATAGATCTGTGGGCTCTTAGAGTGGTCTAATCAGTTAATTGGCCCCACAAGTGTGGTGCAGTCCAGCAGTGGATCCACAAGTCGAGTACTTTATTTAGTAAGTTTATTATTTAATTTATTGTTAAGTTAATGAGTGAGTTTATTTACTGATAAAAAAATCAGTGATATTATTTATTAAGAGGAAAAGGCTATAAAATGAAAAACTTAGTGACTTGTCAAGCAAGTTCTGTGTCATAGTATTTCCATGACTTCTTTTGCAGGCAATTTTTCGGGTATCAAATGTTGTCAAAATGACATGAAAGTGGTTTCATTTGAAAGTCCATTGAGTTGACTTTCAAACGAGCCCAAGATCATGCATTTTTGACATGTATTGAGTAGAGGACAACCTCTTTCTTTCTTTCTTCTTCTTCTTCATTTTTTTTTTTTTTTGGTTCTTATGGGTTGTTCCCACTAGTATCCAAAATTACTACTGTTGTTAATCTTAAGGGCCTGTTTCATAGATGCCTGAAATAACTTCCATCTCATTTTAGTAAATCATAGCTAAAATTAAATAAAATGAGGTGAACTCTTTTTAGGCAATCTACCGATCAGGCCCTAAGTTATTCCCTCCAATACTTTGATGTAAATAAACTTGTAGACACAATAATTATGCAGCTTTCTTAGGACAATAGCATAGGATTTCACATTTGTTATGTGAAACTAAGAGAATTCTTTGGATGGGGGATGGAAGGATTTATTTTGAATAATACAGGGATTTGTTTTGAATAACAATCGCTAAAACTAGCCTAAAAAACCCATATTATCTTAGACATGTCAAATTCAATTAATTATATTTATATCTGAACACTCTCCTTATGTACGACCTGGAAGGAGCTTTGCTTTTGACAAGAACTACCCTTTAATATGCATGCTGACTGATTGTCATCAAGTTCAATGGGTCCTCTGTGCTTTTCTTCTTCCTTCCATGTGTGGTAGCCTCTCTCGTAGTTTCATGTTGTAGTGGAAGTATATTAGTTTATGAAGCCTCTTATAAGCCAATCTATTGCACTTGTTTGTGCGAATAAGAGAGAACTCCAATTTCACACGGCGAGGAGGACACCGTTTGTGCGAGCACACGGACAATCAATTACTACAAAGTTTCGCAGTCACTCCCATACATGGCCCACCATTTGCCTACAAAATAGATCATTTTTTCCTTAGTTTCATATGTACTATTAAAATATGAAAATGAACTTTAAGTTGTAAGAGGTAACTAATGCAACAATTCACATGCGATCATCCGGCTCCACGCCGTTGGCATGGCGTTGTACCCAAACATTCCAACAACATTGTGGAATTGAACAATTTGTTGATGGCATTTAGCATTTAACATTAAGTGTGAGCATAAAGGTTTTGATGAAGTTAGAGAAGAGGTAAGCGTGAAAAATGTTTAACTCATTGCCAAAGTTGTCTCTCTCCGGATAGTTGGGGAATAACTTCTCATTTACCTCATGCACAACCTTCTTCAAGCTACTGTCTTCAAAGAGTCTATGGTTGTAGTGGTACTTGGGATTCAGGAAGAATGCTAAAACCCAACACGGTGCAAATATTCACATATTAGTACAATAAAATAGCTATACATGTTAAGCAAAGAACTAGTAAAGTATTAAAGCATATATAGAAAATTAAAAATAAATCATGCAAGCACTTGCCAACTCGTGTAGTGGGTGTGAAAGGGTCTTTTCCCAATGGTCATCAATTATTGCATGCACCCATTTATATGCATTGGGGGCTTTAGCTTTGATGATTTCTTTTATTAACTGCATATGCATATAAGGATGCATATAAGGTGGGGGGTTCTGTCATACGGATAAAAGGAGATGGAGATTAAGTTTACTAGCGATTCTGTGGGCCCTATGGTGGGAAAGAAATAACAGATATTTTAGAGATAAGAAGAAAGAGGTTTTAAAGGTCTTCAGAAGAGCCTCCTTATTTGTTAAAGAATGGGTGGGAGTTTAAATTTATTTGTTTAAGATCAAGGAGGGAGTTTATATTTTTGTCTCTCGTTTGTAGATTTGGAGGTTTGCAGCGGTTGTAGGTTTTGGTCTGGGTTTTTTGTACATTTGTATTTTTCCTTCTGTTTTTTGTGTTTTTGGCTTCGGCCTGTTCCTTTTCTTTTAATGAAATTTCATCACAGTTTCAAAAAAAATGTAAGGATCCCATCGACGAATGTCTTATCATTCATCATCCTCGGTACTACATATATGGGCTCCAGATACCCACCATACTACACACACGATCCTAGAAGTCGTTGCACACTACAAGCTCCTCAGTCCTTTGAGCTAGTCTCTTCCCACTCTTATTCCAATTTGCATAGTTCCTAGAGCTGAAGAGCTCTCGTAGCCCTTGCTTGTGTTTTAGGAGGCTATTTAGGGCAATGTAATTTGTGGCCTCAGGAGGTACTATATCCCCACCACATCTCTCGCGCATCTCGGATAGTAACTAGGTGTGGTTGTAGATGAAATTTGTGATCAACTATGCATCACTAATTACAGCCTTCACTGAAGGCCTATCCCCTATCGCCTCCAATACAAGATTTATTCAATGGGTTGTGTAGGGGTTCAATACATATAATACTATTTTATTATCTCCTTCCTCACCTTTACAAATGCATTCTCGTTGTCTGTAACGAATTGCACGGTGTTATTCCTCCCGATGTCTTTCACGACATCATGCATCAGCCTATAGATGTAATCTGAGTTTTTTTTTTTTTTAATGTTATTACTAGCATCTATGGCCTATGAGAACACTATTTGTCCCTTATAATAGACTATAAAATTTATGACCGACATTCTCGTTGGTTCGATCTACCCGTCACACATCACAGTGCAACCATTCATCTCCCATGACGACGTAATTCATCCACATAACACTTGTATATCAGCGTACTTCCAATCTAAATATTTGCCAATTATCTCACATGGCATGGGTTGCACCACACCCTCACCCCATGCTGCACTTCAATGATCATATTTTTGAAGTGTAGGCTTGCTGTTGCATTTTCGGGATGTGATCATAAATAACAATTTTGCAATGAACTTACTAACCTTCCTCACAAGTCACATCCCTTCTACTAAACATTTCCTTTAATTTCTTTTGTTTTTGGCTCGCCTCTTTGTACATCCTCGGATTTGTAGGTAGATCCGGTACCTACATGCTATTGATGTAGCCTAAACCCCAAATCCTGCTCCTCCTAACCACCTGCCACTATCTCCTGCTCGACTTCCCCCACCACGCTCCCACGTAGACCCCTTAAAAGTGGGCCTACTCGCCTCCCAGCGTCTCTTCTGATCCCTCTCCCACTCATCCTCGTAAAGACTCCTCAATGGCGCGTCTATAATTAGGATTATCCTCATCCAAATCCACTACATCCTCAAGACCGCTCAATGCCCGTCCTAACTCGTCCCTAATCTCCCTCTCTCGTGCAACACATTTGTCTCTAATCTTTACACCTTTTTTCAACACATCCTTCATCTATGATCTCACATTTTTTGAGCATCTTAGGCAATTTATAACATTCCAATACCCTCTCACTAAATGTTTCAAGTGGATTGCCCTTCACTCTTCATTATGTGGCCATACAAATTGCATCGGGAACCAAATTGATTATCAGGAATAGGGCCCTCGTATTTTCATCCGATGTCAGGCTGTCACCCTTTCCTGCCGACATGTTTTACCTGCAAAAGAACATTGTTATCATATGCAGTGTACTACATTCCTAATTCTCAACGGAATCTAACCACTAATCAAACTGATTTTTTGAAAAAAAATTAATTTTTAACATTTTAAATGATTTTTAATTAAAATGTTAATTAGATTTTTCAAAAAATCAGCAAACACTTCCAAATGCTCCAAAATTGGGGTCAAACTGATCACTAATAGATAGGAAATTTCGAAGAAAAAAAAAATTAACTAATTTTTAATTTTTTTTTTCCCAAAAAATCTCTAAAACAACAAGAATCAGTAGATCAGGTTTGATACAAATTTGATTTTGTGTTTTGACTTTTGACACTAAAATTGCAACCAATTTGGGAGATATTTGGAAAATTTCGATCTTTCCCCAATTTCCTCCAAATCGTACCACCTTTCCCCAAATTCCAAAATTAGAGTGTATGTGATGATGATTTCTTTAAATACTCCTAAATACTCTGAAATTGGGTCCAATTGACCACTGATAGAAGTGGAATTTTGATTTTTTTTTTAAATATTTTAAACTAATTTTATTTAATTTTTTTTTCTAAAAATTTCCAAAATAACAAGAATAAGTAGATTAGGTCTGATATAGTTTGATCTTGTGTTTGGACTATAAGATTTCAACCAATTTGGGAGAAATTGTGGAATTTTCAATATTTCTCTAATTTCCCTGAAATCGGACCACCTAACCCTCATTATCAAAAATGAAGTTCCAAATGCATGATTCTTCACGTTACTTTGATACAAAATATGGAGAATCATCCATTTCTAACAATTTGGCACAGAGTTAAAGTAATTTACACCAAAAGAAATAGATCGAAAAACGAAAATGCTTACCGGATTGAAAACAGCCCCAAATTGGTTTTGATATGATTCTGGCTCTAAAATGTTTTTTTTTTTTAAAGGATTCAAGAGGATGAACCGAAATCCACAATAGATGGGTTTAGAAATGGAAAGAAACCAAGAAAAAGGAATAATATGGACTTTTTTGCATTTTTTTTGCTCTCGGACTGGACTCCCCAAGCGTAAGTGCGATATTTGTCGATATTGACCGATATTGTTGGTACAGAGAATTTTTTTTCTAAAGGGAGTGATGCGATATATCGTGATATAATGCAATAATGTGCGATATTTCGTACGATACCAAAAGTTTGAGACAATACGTGTACATGTCATATCACTGACCTGCGGCAATCGATATATTGGCCAATATTGACGATATTGAAAACACTGACAAAGACATATAGCTGTCTACTTGACATAGTAGTTGAGCCTGCTTGGGCAAGCTGAGCGTGTGTGATATCTAGGCTCCAGCTTGAGGGGGAGAAGCATAAAAATTTCGATAGTGTCATATGTATTTCCATACTCCTTCAGTTTACCATTCCTTCTTTTTTTAAGGTGATGTATAAATAAGAAATTAAGAGAGGCCACGCAACACTACCCTTCTCCTTCATTCTCCTCTTTCTTTTCCTCTGAGAAGATAAGGTTACTAGTGAATGGGCAAGCTTTCAGTTATTAAAGATGTGAGAAATTTGATACCAACAATTTTAGTCACAGAGTTTATTTATGACTTAACATCTATCATCACTTTGCTTATGTTTGAAGCATTGTAATAATTATCATATTTTATATCATTGCATGAGGCTTCATACATTAGCAACATTTCTGGAATGGTTCTCATTTATCATTTTTTTCCAGGTGGCAGCAACTTCTCATAAACAGTTTTGTGGGTTATGATACAATTCTAATGAATAGTTTACTGAGTTCTCCTGGGCAAGGTAAGAACTATTTCTATAGATACAAGATCCTACATGTTCGTGTGTGAGTTTTCATTTTCCATTGATGGTGCATGAATTGTCTCGGTATCATGTAAATTTTGTAATGCTTGTCGGTTTCTTGCTATGTTAAGCCATGTGATCCTCAAATGACTATCTTGTTATTTGATAGGATCAGATGGAGTTGTTGTAATTCAAATGTATGTGCAGCATCATGCTTCTTCATGTTTACAAGGTTTTGGGACCTGATGCAGGTTATCTTTATAACTTCCAAACAAAGGAGTTCTATGATCTTAGTTATGCACATGACCCAGCAGAAGGTTCTGCAAGATTTGAAGGTTTGTCAAGTTTGACTTCATCTCATGAAGAAATGGTTGCTTACCAGTTAGGCCTCTGCACCCCCAATGAAACTTGGTGCATTTGACTAGGAAATAAAGCATATATTCTTGATTTGTTTGCTATATGTACACAGAGGTTGCTTGGTATAAAAAGTGGATGTTTATAATATGAGTTACAATAACACTAAACATAAATGCTGTCACTAACTTTAATGTGAGTGTTTTTAATCATTGTAGGATAAAAGTAAAAGTAATCAACCAAAAGCAAGAAAAAAAAAATCGACAGGATTAGAATAAAGCAAATACATGCTGCATTTGAACGATTTGGAAATAGAGCATATATTCTTGTTGTGCTATACATAGACATTTATTGAAATAGATATTTGATATTTGAAACCTTTTTTGGTTCTTTTTTTTTTTTTTTTTTTTTTTTTTCTGGGCATTATATATCAAAATAAATGCTGTTAGTAGTTTATGATATTTGTCTGTAGATTGTGATCTCTGTATCCTATCATACAAAAATTGTAGTCACTGTAGGATTTCTGTACTCTCTGCGAAAGTTCTTTTCTTCCTTCATTTTGGTAAGGTGAGCACCCCCAGTAACTTGATGGTATGTTGTCGGAAGAGTGTGGATTATCTGGACTGCAAGAGTGTGTACATATTTCTGTTTGATGATTGCACTGAATGACTAGGATTTCATCCTATGTAATCTCATTAGCACATGTTTCTGTTTCTGATCCAATGCTCGCAGAGTATAAGTTATGGTGCTCCTACTTGCACTGGACACCTGGACATTCCAATTGATCAATCTGGACTGCCCATTAGGTCCAGCATACCCTTTATTGGTTACCATGCAAAAATCACACTGCTCGGATCCATCTGTGAGCCAGATTTTTACAGCCTTCCATTTTCCAAGCCATAGATGGGATGGTTTGGATTGATTGTCTGCTATAGGTGATTTTCTTTTTAGACGGGCCCCAAAGAATGCATGGTTCAATTTGTTTATTGGGCCTATTTTTCCATAAATGATCTTGATTGTCCATATTATAATCTATTGATTGAATGGTTATAACCTATAATTGTTTCATAGGTATGTGTTTGCATGGTAACCATGAAATGTGTGCTAAACCTTATCAAATCCACAGACGTGTGTTGAACCCAATGGTCTGTCTATATCATTGGATTGAACTGTCTAGGTGTCTTGATGAAAGGAAGATCACTGTAACTTATTGTGCTTTTGAGAGCATTGGATCATTTGTCAACTATATTATATTTTGGACTATAACTTATAGTGCTTTGAGAGCATTGGATCATTTGTCAACTATATTATATTTTGGACTATAACTTATAGTGCTTTGAGAGCATTGGATCATTTGTCAACTACATGGTATTTCTTGAAGAATAGTGGGGTGGTTTTGTCTGCTTTTTTACTTTATTTTGCACTCTGTGCTGTAAGGAGGGAGGGAGGGATATTAAATAAAATCAGAGGGGGAAGGAATCCCCATTACAAAGAGACTCGCTACCAGCACCTTCTTTTGCCAAAATATTGAAAATATAATTTGCTTCTTTACCCATGTGGGAAAACATTATGTTTAACCTAGCTAAGATCATGAATCTCATTAAAAATGAAGGAAAGCCTCAAAGTACTGAAAAGGGAACATATGCCCAAGAAATAACTTTTCTAGGATCTCTTAAACCACAACTAGCCTGGACAGCCTCCAAAGTGCTGAAAAGGGAAAATTTTCCCAAGAAATAACATATCTAGGATCCCTAAATCACAACTGGCCTGGATATATATATATATATATATATATATATATATATATATATATATATATATATATATATATATATATATATATTTCTTTTATATATATAGGAAATTTCTTAAATTAAGGCCTTACCTTCAGCTTTGTTCATCTCACCTTGTCTCGCAGGGCCATCCTGAGAAGGACACATGTATGCCCCCATAGTAATCCTTAGGACACCAACTATGTGGCCCTTGTGTGGGTTTTCAAATGAAGAACCATCGAAGCTAAGTTTCCATACTCCAGTGGTAGGCGGTTCGAACTGGGACTTACACCTTGGAATATTTTGGACCATTTTTAATCACTTCTAAGCAAATCCAAGAAAGAAATTCCTCAGAAATTGTTAAGCGCTCTTGATGAGGCTACTTTTAATCCCTTGCACAAATTTGCCCATGGGACTCATCATGACATTGAAGATATTATTTCCTTCTCAATTTCCGAGGAAATAGTAAATTTCCCAGGAAATAGTAAAAGGAAGCATTCTTGATAGAGTTCTCCCACTTCTTTAAAGGGTCCCCTTCCCTTAACTGCCAGGTCCAGCCCGTTGACAGCCCTATTGTTATTATTATTATTTTGTGGTGATAGCAGTGGATTATTATTTGACTTTTGTTATTTAAACACTTGCAAACATGGTGACAATGCAGCTTCTCAGATTCATGAATGCATCCTGATGCTCATTTCTAGCTACTACAGCACATTATATTGAATGCTTAAATCACAATACCTGCTAATCCAAGAATCAAGCATGGTAGACTGATATCTCACCTCTAGACTAACCATTACACAATCTAGCTCCACAAGCATGCCCACATGCCAGCTGTCTGTATGTATCGAAAACTGCCAAAGCATGTGTGGGGAAATGCAAAGATTACTTAGAATGCTGGCTAATTGCATGTACAACTGTACAAATTATTAGGCTAGTGTGTGTTGACATGGAACATGAGGGTCAGTGTCTTAATATTCAACAGTATCCGTTCATCCTTCATGTCTCCTAACCCAAACATATTATTTCTCCTACATTTAGTGATGAGAACCTACAAGTTACCAGAAACACCATTTGTAGTTCACTACCATTTTCACATGTGTGAGAACTTGATTTCCTAGCCATACCATTATGGGTTGTGTATTTTTATAGCTATAAGAAGTTATTTATCCTTTGTGAACTTTGAATTATTGCCTCTAAATCATGATACAGAGGATGCAAATGAATTAAATTGGTAAATTCACCGCATTAACAAGAGTTATTCTTCCTTGGGAGGAAAGGAAGTAACCATCTTAGTTCTGACAGGGTTACCTTCAAAACATTCTTCCAGCTTTGTCTGAATAGCCTCATGTTGCCTTGTCATGGAATTGGGTAAGAAGTTTGGGGACACTACTATATTTTGATATCTTATAATGTTAAATATGTTAAAATATAAATATTTTAGTATAAAATAACTGGGTATGCCTATACCATGTCTGACAGGATCCTGTACTGTACCCATGCTGTGCCATGTCCAGCAATGGTACCCCAAGGGATTTAAAGGATCGAGGGATCATAGCCAAGGCCTACCTATTTTAAGAGATCCAAATCATGGGAACTACCAGGAGCATAATATACAAAAATGGCAATATGTTGAATACTGAAGTCACTAAATTAGGCCTGTGCATTGAGGTCTTCACTCATACTCAGGTTGATGTGATGTTTGATAATAAAACCTTCCTTAACAAAAGATGTTCTCCAACAAAATTCTTACCACCTACCATAATAGGGCAAGCCTCAGGCCATCGTAGTACACTGGAGAAATGTTGATGAATCCAGAAATGAAAGTCAAATAGGTCTATTTGGGATGGTGTGGAAGGCTGATGGTAGTAATCCTTGTCAAGTTCATGAGAGCTTCCAAAGAAGATCCATCACCACATATAAGCTTAGCTTCCTTGCTTGGCATGGAACATCTGTAGTTTTCGGCTTATCAAAATTCAGCTTTAGAATTTGACATGCCATGCAGTGAATTTCTCATTCAATGTTAGGCAGAAAGAATGTGTCATTACAAACGACTAGCAGAATATTTTCTTTGCTAGTGTTTAGTCATACAAGGCACGAATTGATGTTGGTTTCTAGCTCTGTAGTTCCTTGAAATGTTTATGGTTGATTTTAAAATAACAAGTGAGATGCTAAAGCAATCCAGGACATCCAAATGCAACCTAAAATTCATGTTCACATATAGAGTTTAGTCTAAGGCATACATGATGATGATATAAATTTTGGTCTTAACTAACGTTTATCTTGGCCATGCAGGTTACCTTGTGACCAAATGTGGCGTGCTTATTATGTCATTGTTTGTTTTCTTCACGACAACGATGTCAGTTTCGTTTACTTTGAGAGAAACACAGTCTCGCATGCTTAAATTCACAGGTCAGCTTATTCTATTTTTCTTACATGCTTCTGCGTAGTTCTTCTATGTCAACCATTAGTCAGTGATCCTATGGGCTTCTAAGTATGCATTTTATTTTGTTGTATCACTGCAGTGCAGCTCCAACACCATGCTCGATATCGGCTTCCCACATTCCAGTTGATCTTCGTCCACGTAATTGAGTCTCTCGTCTTTGTACCGGTAAGTGTATTTGGATTTCAATCTGCGGGATAACATCTTTATTCATTTTTACTTTCTCCATTTTATTTGCTGATGTATTTGCCTGGCTGCTGCAGATTATGATTGGCATCCTATTTTTTCTGTTTGAGTTTTATGATGATCAGCTCCTTGCTTTTATGGTCTTGATTCTCGTCTGGTTGTGTGAGCTATTTACGATGATAAGGTACTGTCTCCTTAATAGACATCATATCCAGAGATTGATGAATTCCATTTACACAGTTTATCAAGGAATCATTGCATAAAACTGGTCACATTTAAACTTCAAATGCAACCCGGTTTACATGCCAATGTGTCACATGTAGGACATCTGGGCTGTGCAAAAGGTGGGCCCAACAATGAAGAATACCTGGTGGATAAATCAGGTCATTTCAGATATCATTTGGGCCACTGTGCGGTAAAGTGGGAAGTTCAGATCTGAGCTTCCAAGAGTTTAAATGTACATTTATGGCCAGCCAGTGAGTAGAGCTGTCTGCCTTTTGCACCAGATGATCTTCATGGTCAGGGCCACCTTATGCACAGGTTGGTTTTCCTACAAATATTGGCACGTCAGCCAGATTGCCTGTGAAGTTCACATGCAACAGTTGATTGATGTACTTCTGATATAAATGTAGTGATCACCGTTTTGCAGCGTCCGCACACCAATATCGAAGCAGTTCTTTCCTCGATTCTTCTTGCTCTATTTCTTGGTGTTTCACATCTACTTCTTTTCTTATGCTTCAGGTATGCTCTCCCGCTATTCTTGTCTCTTGAGGAATGATCCAATACATTGCTGCCTTGTCATATGCATGTTGTCCATTATCTGTGAAGTTTGACCATCTACATGGACCATCCATCAGCCAACATAGCAATTCTTAGAAATGGATTTTTGGCTGTTGAATGTGGACTACCGCTACGTTCATTTTTACTATCAAATTCGCAGCGCTGGATCAGATGTCTGAGATCGCCCAATTAGACAGGTATATTAGGCTAATGGACAATCAGAGGGTAAGGTTCACCAGGTGCACAGTCGATTGATGATGGGAGCATCCAACTGCCTGGTAGGATGGGTGCTGCATTAATTTTTTTTGGAAGGTGATAATTTTATCGAAAAAGAGGCCAACGCCTAAAGAATTACAATGCAACCTAGCTCCTCTACAGCTGCTTTAATTTCCCTTTTGGAAAATTGCCCCTCAAGAGAGTCAGCCTTAGCACTAGAGATCCAATCAAAAGCTAAGTTATCAAGCCGCGGCCTTTTCCAATCATCTCTACATAGAAGGTTCGAACAAAAATTAACAATTGCTCTTTCTCCGCTTCTCGTTTTCTCAGGACCTCCACCTTCCAAGAATTAATTTTCCTTTCGAGCATCTTCATTTTCTGAAACAACACAAAACCCAGTGAGCTTTCTACAGAGAATGACAGCCACCATTCTTTTATCAAGCTTGAAAAACCTTCAACGTCTAACCATGCAAGCTCAACTATAAAAGGCCGGGGCGCCAGCTTTCCTCATTCTCCTCTAGATCAATGGGGCAGTGGTCTGATACCTACTGAGGGAGGCCTCTTTAATGAACTAGCGGAAACTTCTCTCCCCATTCTAAAGAAATTAGAAAAAAAGGGTCTAACTTACACTTCACAGCTTTTGCTTGGCCATTTGACAAAGTAAATTTCACCTCCCCCATGGGTGCTACATTTATAACATGGTGTAATTGATGGTTATGTATTGGATCATTCTTTCTTTCTTTCTTTTTAAGTCATTTTCTTGGGATTTTTATGAGATACCACCCTTTTTATGCATTATTAGGCAAAACCACCCATATGAAATTTTCTTTAGATATTACCACCCACATTTTGAAGGGTCTCTTTATTTTACCACTTTTCGTCAAATCCAAATCGTGTCCATTAGCTATTCTGAAAAATGACAAAAATAACCCCAAGTGGTCATATCTTTGCATATGTTGATGGAAGGATTGAATGGTCCATATTGCAGTCTAGCTACTCTTTTTAACTGTCCAAATAGCCGTACACCCACTTTTGAATGGTCCAAATTGCTGACAACCTAATGTTGAATGGTCCAGATCACTATCCCCGTGGTCCCACATCACTATACATGATCATCACTTCCTAGGGGTATTTTTGTCATTTTCAGAAATGGGCTAATGACCATTTGTTAGATTTAAAGGAAAGTTGTAAAATAAAGAGAACCCTCGAAATGTGGGTGGTTACATCTATTTTATTTATTTCTTAATTTTTTTATGGGTATTGTCTACTTGGGCCAAGAAACGGCTGGTATTTCATAAAAATCCCAGTTTTCTTTGTTCTTTCTCTGAACAAAAAATCTTTAGTCTGAAAGAATCTTTAAGCAACGATGGATTTGTTCCCATTCTCTTCATATTATAAAAATTCAAGTATTAGTAGCTTCCTCTTTTATCATCAAACATCACCCACAGCATGTGCTTTGGCATGTTGGCTAATTTGTCAAAGTGCACATCTCAGATCCCGTTCATTCCTGTGCCAGGTTTTTCATATTTGGCTTTTGCAACAACTGCAGCATTCATGTACCACCTCATCCTGTATTTCTGGAATCGCTTTGAGGTCAGTATTCTGGCATATTTTAATATTTTTTTTTGGGAAACAATCTCTCAACCCAATGCTGTTCAAAGGAAAACTAAGTCAATCAATGATACAGCTAGGGCACAACCCCTTCAGAATGGCCCACTAAACCAATGATGGTCTTGATTCTGATTCGGTGAACTCTTGAGCTGTATTCACTGAGAACTCACTTGTGACATGGACTCCATCCTGACTCGGCCAGACTCATTGAGTCAGCTCGCAGGCTCAGCTGACTTGAGCAGAGTGGATTGCTTGGTTGAGCTGACTTTTTAATTAAAAAAGAAGAGGCGCTGCAGTGTTTTGACTCCTCAACTGCAAGATAAGGAGGCAGCAGAAAGCTTAACTAAGGGACTTCAATCCATTTACAAGGGCTATTTATATTATACATGCACAATTGAAATATTATTTTGCTACTCTGGATATTCTTATTATTTAAAGTCATTTCGAGTCAACTAATCCTTAAAGGAAAAAAAAATAAAATAAAAATCGAGTCAACTAAGAACTTGCTAGTCTTTGAGTTGGCCCAACCCGGCTTTGCTTTGAGTTGAGTCGAGTTTCAGGTTTTTGAACTATGGTGGGGCCCACTTGCAGAGTTGATGGGCAGAAAAAAGAAAGTCTTGCATAGAAGAATTGCATTTCCTTCAGCCCTTTTGAAGGGCATTCTTATTTTGAATCTGTCAAACTCATATCAGGTTCCAGCCCTTGAGAGATACATGAGAAGCCGGCAACTTGGTGTACACATCACCTCTTCCACCATCCTCACCTCTACCCTCCACATTGCAAGGGTGAACATGAGAAACCCAAACCTGGCCAACAATGACCTTGGACCAGGACCTGGGCCCAGCGGAGCATCTGAGCAAGTGAGGCCTGATGTAGTTGAAGGTGTTGCAGACCTCTCTGCGCTTCAAGAACCTTTGGCAGCAAATGACCAAGATCCGATAGGCAATCCCCACCACTTCCAGGAATCATACTCGAGGCCAGCAGAAGCTACTCCTAATACCCCACTGAATTCCTTCAACTCTCTCCTCTTGTGGATCTTAGGAGGCGCTAATTCAGATAACCGCGCCTCCTTTTTCTCCATGTTCAGAGACATGCGGGACCCGAGCCAAGACTATGCAGAATCTCCCCGACAAGAAACCCGTCCGATGACACAGAATTCGTGGTGGAGGAGAATCTGAGTCATAAGGGAATTCAGTTTTGGATAATCTTCCAATCTAAAAATGTAGATGCACAAAACTTCATCAAACAAGATAATCGAGAGAATTGAAGAAAAGCTGTTGGGAATATGTTGAAGCAGTTTGTAATATTCTTGTTTAGCTTGGCACATTGAAGTTGACATTCCACATATCAAGCATTTGATTGTGATACACTTGTATCATTAAGTTCATTTTTTTTTTCTTCATAACAGTAATATTGCAAGGAAACAGTAAGAGGTTGTCTAGTTCATGTGGTCTTGCATTCTCATCAAGCATTTATCATTTGACATGCTCATCTCCTTTTCTCATACTCATGCTTTCAATCTGAGCTAGTAGTGTCACGGTCTATAGTTCTCGTTCTATCATCTTGACCATCTCTCTGGTGGGTAGTGCTGTGGTGCTCAGTTTCTCTTTTCCTCTCACCTCCCTCCCTCTTGTGACGATTACCACTATGCCCTATGCTTCTCTTATCCTCATCTCGCTCATCCCTCCTATGACGATCAATATTACCCATGCAACTGATTTTACAGGGATGGATGTGCATGTCCGTGGAATAACCCCCCCCAAAAAAAAAAAAAAAAAAACAGCTGAAGGTCCTGAGCAGCTAGTTACTGCCCTCTCTCTCTCTCTCTCTCTCTCTCGCTCTCTCGGGAATGACCTTATAAACGGTTTGGATGGCATATAATCATCAAGGTCGACCTAAGAAGCTTTCAACCGTTGGCATTTCTTTCCCCACTTTTACCTCTCGCGTGGCCTCCTTGAGTTCTGTATCAGCCTCATTTTTGTTCCAATGTACTGATATGATTTGGACAAAACGTATGGACATGATAGATTTCTCACAAACATCATGGTCAGCCACATCTAGCTTCTAGTTTTTGCGGAAGCCTTTTCATGCCACGTGCGTCCAAAAAATGCGTCTACTTGGTGAGATGCCAGAACCAGCGATGTGGGTGACACCCTGACCGTAGGGTCCCACCTTGATGCATGCATTGTATATCCATACCGTTCATATGTTTTTCCAGCTTATTGTAGGCTTTGGTCTGAAGAATGAAATAGATAAAAATTTCAGGTGGACCACACCATAGGAAACAGTGACTAATGACCATTGAAAACCTTCTGCGGGCCAGAAAAGGTTTATATCAAACTGATATATATATATATATATATATATATATATATATATATATATATATATATATATATATATTTCGTTTCATCCAGATTTGTATGACCTTATTAATAGGTTGGATGGTCAATAAACATTACGGTGGATGCCAAGAAACTTTTAATGGTACAAGCTCAATGACCCCTGTTTCCTGTGGCATGGTCTCCCTAGAACTTGTATCAGCTTCACTTTTGAGACATGCCCAAAAATAAGCCGGAAAAACCGATGGAGAGCATGGATATACAATATGCATAAATCAGTGTATCACCCCTCTCGCTGGTTCGGGTTAACGATTAAAGTGACTCTATTTGCTGAACCGGTAACCAAAAAGTTTTTACTGTGGTAGGGATATATTTGTTTGGCCCTGGAGTACTATTCACCAAATTTTCTGATCAATTTGCCCCTCTGTACCTTTCCAGCCCCTCTATCTTTTTTTGATGGTACGGCGGTTGAGTCATCTGCAAGCCAAAGCTGGTCTCGACCCAAGGGAGTGAGTCTCAATGAAGAGTGAAAAGGCCTCACATACAAGATCAGATCTGTTCATTTGAACCAATAACCCTTGGACCCCTAGGTGGGACCTTATCGGATTACCACGCAGCCCCTCGATGGCTGACAAAAGTACCAACAGTCTCTATTAATTCTAGTGATGTTTTCTTCACCTGTGGTCCACCCGTGTCGAGTTTCACCCTCAGTTTTTACCTCATGGCATGAAATTAAAATCCCATCCTCTAAATGTGGTAGATCTTCCTCCATACAAGCAATGAGCCATACAAAAGCCAACCAAGGCACTTACAGGATGTAGGGCCTCCCACATCAGTCCAAAAAGAGTTTTTTATTTCGTTTTATTTTCTTCCTTCTATCTTCTTCTAAGTAACATACCCTAGCGACAAGGGGTATGTGTGTGTGTTTTGGGGGGGGGGTGATGGAGGTGAGCAAGAGTACCACCGACTGATTACACCCTACTTTTGAGCAACTAAATGGTGTCCAAATGAGGTGATTCTAAAGCCATTTGAAAGCTTATTCAAATAATTTTTTCATCAAGTATAAGATCATCCAAATTGGACATGTAACCAGGGAGTTATGGTCGTTTTCGTGGGACACAATGAGAATTTGTGATCCGCAGTTTAAATTAGCGATCTTAGGTGATTTGGACCCACTTTTGAGCAACTAAATGGTGTCAAAATGAGGTGATTCCAAATCCCTTTGAAAGCTTATTCAAATATCTTTCCAACAAGTACAAGATCACCTAAATCTAACATGTAACGAGGGAGTTTTGACCGTTTTCATGAGACATAGCGAGAATCTGCGATTCACAGTTCAAATCATCAATTCATAGCGACTTGAACCCACTTTTGGGCAACTAATTGGAGTCCAAATGCGGTGATTCCAACTTCATTTGAAAGCTTATTTAAATAGCTTTCCAACAAGTATGAGATTATTCAAATCGGACATGTAACGAGGGAGTTATGGCTATTTTTGTGGGACATAGTTATCATTGGGGATCCACAGTACAAATCGGCGATCCACAGTATAAATCGGCGATCCACAGTACAAATCTGTGATTAAAAAAGCCTTTGCCTTTTACCTGCGTAGCTAGAACCACGAACTTGAGTTTAAGTAGCCTAAGATTCATAGTCTGTAGCTGTTGCTTTTACCGTTGTGTACTGAATCGCCGATTTATACAAATTTGCGATCCACAGCGGTAAAAGGCAATGGCTATGGACTATAATTTTAGGCTATGGATATAGTTTGTAGCGTTAAACTCGAGTCCGTAGCTCTAGCTGCGCATGTAAAAGGCAAAGGCTTTGTGGATCACAAATTTGTACTGTGTATCTATAGACACCCCCCACCTTTAGCTACAAAGCTAATTGAATAACTGGATGGATGGAGGTCCATAACCCATTCCATAGTTCAAACCTTAAGACCAAACCTATCAGCTCACCCTATCAACTCACTCATCAATACCCTAATCCATTAACCAAGTCCAACCAAAACCCAGTTAACTCACCTTGAGTCATTGGCCTAAAACCCTATTCATAAGAAAAACCAGTCCAAAATTCCTCGATAGGTCAACCTCGTGAGTTAACTCACTAAGTCAACTCGCCCGGTTAGTCCAACCCTTGCACCCAATCAACTCACCTACGTAAACCCCAAAACCAAACCTAAAACCAAGCCTAACTCATGTTCAGAGCAGGATCAGATAGGAAAAGTACTATGAACTTGGGGCTTTTTCACTCTAAGTTCGGAGTGCCAGCTGTCCGAAGGAGAGAAGAGAGAGAGAGAGAGAGAGAGAGAGAGAGAGAGAGCGTCTATATGGGTGGTCCCCAGGGGTCCGCCCGTCTCGAATTATAGAAGCTGTCACTCAGGGTAGCTATAAATACCCCATCCCTTTACCTGTTTCAACATCCAGAAATCGAGCAGCTTCGAGTCTTCTTCTGTGAGAAGTGACTCACTACCCATCCTCTCTTAACCCATTCCTCCACCAAGGAAAGCCCGAGTCAAGTGAAGAGCTTAAACCCCGGTCTAGCCATGCCTAACCCTGGTCCAAGCCTCTCAAGCCATCCTAAGTCTTAACCCAAATTGCTTGAGCTAGCTTACACAGTGTTCATTCAATCATTTATATACTAGTATCATTTTAGTCATATCTAGCATAGTGTAACACTCATTATTCTTCAAACCCCTTGCGTATGCTTTGTGGCTAGCCGACTTGATCCGATATTGCCCATCGGAAACTCTGACTGATCAAACACACAGCATGCATCTATCATAGCACCTGTCAGTTTGAGTATATGCTCTGCGGCTTGTTGATTTGATCGGATCCTGCCCATCAGAAACTCTTACTGGTCATACTCATATTCATGCATCATATCATCTATGGAAATGTAAGAGGATTGATTCAAACTTTCGAGGACTAGTTAGATTCAGTGAAGTAGAGATCGTACTTTTGTATGGGCAGGGTGGCTGCCTAACACCTTCCCACTCTGTAACCGTGATCCTTTACTTCGAATTTCTGACCATAGATCAAGGAGTCATTTCAGAGGAAAGAATCTTCAGATCCCCTTCTTTGACATTTCTATAGGGTCTAGGCGACTGTATATTCGAAGTAACTGGCTAGTTGCGACTCTAGTCAATCGAACACTAAACAATCAACCCTGAAAGCCCTCGAAAGAGACAAACCAGTAAAAGGCCGTGATTCCGCACTCAATCCCCTTGGAGAAAGAAAAAGGGGGGAGAGCAGCGTGGGTCCAGCGTTCACAATATCATAGATTTGTATTGTGGATTGTAGATTCCCACCGTGTCCCACAAAAACGGCCATCACTCCCTCGTTACATGTCTGATTTGGGTGATCTTATACTTGTTGGAAATCTATTTGAATAAGATTTTAAATGGGTTTATAATCACCTCATTTGGATACTATTTAGTTGCTGAAAACTGGGTCCAAATCACCATGGATCGCTGATTTGAGTGTGGATCGCAGATTCTCATTGCGTCCCACAAAAAATGGCCATAACTCCTCATTACATGTCCGATTTGGGTGGTCTTATACTTGTTGGAAATCTATTTGAATAGGATTTCAAATGGATTTAGAATCACTTCATTTGGACACCATTTAGTTGCTCAAAAGTGGGTCCAAATCACCTCGGATTGCTGATTTGAACTATGGATCGTAGATTCTCACTATATCCCAATAAAATGGCTATAACTTCCTCGTTACATATTTAATTTGGGTGATCTTGTACTTGTTGGAAATATATTTAAATAAGCTTTCAAATGGATTTGGAATTACCTCATTTGGACACCATTTAATTGCTCAAAAGTGGGTCCAAATCACACTGGATCACTGATTTGAATTGTGGATCGTTGATTAAACTGTCCCACGAAAACGGTCATAACTCCCTCATTACTATGTCTGATTTGGATGATCTTGTACTTGTTGGAATCACCTCATTTTGATACCATTTAGTTGCTCAAAGTGGGTCTAAATCACTATGGATTGCTGATTTGAACTGTGGATCATAGATTCTCATTGCGTCCCCCAAAAATGACCATAACTCCCTTGTTACATGTCCGATTTGGGTGAATCTTGTACTTGTTGGAAAGATATTTAAATAAACTTTCAAATGGATATGTAATCATCCTCATTTGGACACCATTTAGTTGTTCAAAAGTGGGTCCAAATTACCTTGGATCGCTGACTCCAATCAATAGGGTGTACCCCCTCCCCCCCACCTCCTGTTGTTAGGGTGTGTTACTTAGAAGAAGATAGAAGGAAGAAAAGAAATGGATATAAAAAGCTCTTTTTGAGCTAATGCTGAAGGCACCACATCTCGCAAGTGCCTTGGTTGGCTTTTGTATGGCTCATTGCTAGTTTGGAGGAAGATCCACCACATCTAGATGATGGATATTTTAATTTCATGGCATGGGCTAAAAACTAAGGGCAAAACTTGATACGGGTGGACCACGGTGAGGAAAACATCACCAGAATTAATGGAGATTGTTGGTACTTTTGTTGGCCATCGAGGGTTGCGTGATACTGCGATATGGTCCTAATTGGGGTTTTAACGGTGGCTGGTTCAAATGAACGGATTTGATCTTGGATGGGATGCCATTTCACTCTTGGTTGGGACCCACTCCCTTAATTGGGTTGAAACCGGCTTTGGCTTGTCAGTCACTCAACTGTCGTATCGTCTGAAAATGGACAGAGGGGTAAAATGACTCGAAGCATCTGGTGAACAGTGCTCTAAGGCCAAACTTTTATCTTCCTGCTACAGTAGCCCCTTTTGTTGATCTGGTCAACAGTTAGGTCCACTTTAGTCGTTAACCCGATTTCAGCCCCACTTGGGTAACAACTTAGTGGGTGTTACCCCTATTGTGGGGCCCACATTGGTGATGTATTATATATCCACGCAGTCCATCCATTCTTACAGATCATTTGAGGAAGGGGTTCCAAAAATTAGGCAGATCTAAATCTCAGGTGGCACCATAAAAGTAAACAGTGGTGATTGGGTGCCTCACTATTAAAATTCAAAAGGGCCCATAATAAGGTTTTCGTAATGTTTATTTTCCATCCAACCCGTTTATAATGTCAAAAAGATCTAGATGAAGGGAAAATACAAATACAAGCTTAATCCAAACCTTTTGTCTCATAAAATGTTTTAAATGGTTATTCCTCACCGTTTCGAGTGGTATGGTTTACCTGAGATTTGGATATTCTTGAGGTTTGGAATCTTGTCCTAAAACGACAGAGTAAAACTAGATGGACAGGGTGGATATACAAAACATACATAGGGATGGCCCACACGGTTAGGGCAGCACCAACTAAGCTGTTTCCGGGGTAATAACTAATTCACTCCCGCCGTTTCGGGTCTCACCTAAGTAGCGCTCGTCCAAAAGCGGCGCAGATTCACTACTGACAACGCAAATTTACTGAAGTGACGCCACCAAGTTATGTGGGCCCCACCATGATGTGTGTATTGCATCCACACTGGCCATCCGTGTGGAGATCATTCCAGGGCATGATCCAAAGAATGAGGCGGATCCAAAGCTGAAGTGTACTCCGCATAAAGGACATTGACAACCACAGTTGAAGCCTTGCTACGGCCTATATACCATGATTATTATTATTATTATTATTAATTTTTTTTAAGATCAAACCTGTTCATAAGTTAACAAAAACAAATATCAGATTGATCGGAAACTTCTGTGGCCACCAAGAAGTTTTTACTGGTAAGCCTTCAATCCCCACTGTTTTCTATGGTGGGATCTACTTTAGCTATGGATCTGCCTCATTCTTTGGTTAATGCCATAAAATGATCTCTCCAATTGGATGGACAGTGTGGATACAACAGATACAGTATAGTGGGGCCCACAGAACTTGGTGACGTCACTTCAGTAGCAAGCATCAGGATCTAATCCGGGTCAGTCCAAAACACCCAAACCTTGCTTTCTCGTGCAAATGGTTTAACACCGAGTCTCTACGAAATTGGAACCTAGTTGTAATCGACATGAGCACTAAGCGCATCTTATAACAGATTTTTAAAAACCAAAAAAACAGAACAGACCTCAATCATGGCAATCTCCGCAATCTTTCTTTCCTCATTGCTTGCAATTACTTACTACTTTCCCATCTTTGTAACAAGCAATCTTAGTCCTCCAACTCCCCATTGCCCGGAAAAATGTGGCAGCGTCGAAATCACTTACCCGTTTGGAATCGGAGAAGGATGTTTCTTCCCTGGTTTCAATGTCAGCTGCAAACAAGGCATTCCCTTCTTAGCTCGATCAAACCTTCAACTCCTCCAGATCTTGCCGGGAGAAGTGCGCATCAACTCCACCCCCTTCATAGTCCCAATGTGACTCCAATTGCTACTATCACAAATTCCCTATTCAGATGAAACTGCCCAGAAAGAGTCCTTACAAATTCCCACTCAACTCGAACAAGTTCACCGTCGTGGGATGTAATGCAAGGGGATCCATCTCAGACAGTGTGCATGCCAACAATTCGTGCAGCTCGATATGCCTTCCAAGTGAGAAGGTGGATAACGGTTCTTGCAGCGGGCGTGGCTGCTGCCAAGTTGATTTGCCATCCTTCACAAAGTCGCTCGACATATCTCTCATTAATTTCCTCGAAGTGAAGAATTCGACCGGATCGAGACCTCGTAGTTACGGGTTTGTTGTTGAATATGAAAGCTACAATTTCACAGCGTCCGATCTTCCTGACTTCAACCGGGACATCCATATGAAGCTCGAGTGGGCCATTAGAAATAAGAGCTGTGACCATGCGATGAAATCGAATTCCTCTATATGTCGGGAGAACAGCTACTGTGTTGACAGAATGTCAAGTTCTGGTTATCTCTGCATCTGTGCTCTTGGGTATCAAGGGAATCCTTACCTCAACGGACCGCGAGGATGCCAAGGTGATTAATAGCCTCTAAACAGCTGATTGGCCTACAAAGATATGCATATATACACGTTGATTGTGTGTTCATTGCAAACATTTTGCTAAATGAGTATTTCTTATTTGGTTGCCATATGCAGATATTGATGAGTGCAACTCCCCTTGGAGTCCATGTGGGCAAGGAGCTACTTGCGAGAACAGAGTTCCAGGGTACGTTTGTCAGTGCCCAGCGGGCACTTCAGGCAACGTTTTGAAATCCGGAATCGGCTGCAACAAGTTCTATGAGGGCTTTCCAATGCTTGAAATTGTCCTAGGTTAGAGAACATCTTCCATTATTTCACGAGTGAAACAGCAAGCAGAATGTGTAGAACAAAATGTAAAAATCTTCTAATTCTGTTTTCCTGTTTGCTGCAGCGACTGTAGTGAGTGCTTCTGCAGCGACTGTAGTGAGTGCTGCGCTGCTGACAACATGTATGTATTTGCTGTATTCGGCTCGAAAGAAGAGACACCTCAGAAATCACAACGCCAAATACTTCCATCAGAAGGGAGGCCTCCTACGACAATATTTCTTTCCGAGCAAAAGTACAGCTATCAAACACATCAAGATCTTCTCCGCCCGCGAGGTCAAGAAGGCCACCAGCAACTATGATCGCAAGAGGATTCTAGGGAGTGGTGGCCAAGGCACTGTCTACATGGGAACCCTAGAAGATGGATCGATTGTCGCAATAAAAAAACCAGAAGAGGTGGCCGTAGGCCAAGTTGATCAGTTCATAAACGAGCTTACCATCCTTAGCAAAATTGATCATAAGAACATCGTTAAGCTCTTGGGCTGTTGCTTGGAGACCCAAGTTCCATTACTCATCTATGAATTCATCTCTGGCGGTACTTTATACCAGAAACTACATGATGATCCCAATCTTACAATTCAATTATCATGGAAGGACCGCCTCCAGATAGCCCTTGAAATTGCTGACGCTCTTTCTTACCTGCACAGTTGTGTTTCAATGCCTATTTTCCACAGAGATGTCAAGTCATCCAACATACTATTAGACGAGAACTTCACAGCCAAGCTTGCCGATTTTGGAGTTTCTAGGCTTATTCCAAAAGATAAATTTAGGGTGTCGACGCCGGTGAAAGGGACACTAGGATACTTGGATCCTGAATACTTCAAAACTGGAATATTAACAGAGAAGAGCGACGTGTATAGCTTCGGGGTCGTTCTGCTCGAGCTTTTGTCGGGAAGGAAGCCCGTCCAACACGAAGAGACACGAGACTACAGTAGCCTGGTAATGCATTTCCTGTCTTATGTTGAGAGAGGAAATTTGCTTGAGGTTCTAGATGAAGGAATAGTTAGAGAGGCGAAAATGGCAGATTTGCTAGCTATTGCAGAGATTGCTAGAAGATGCATGAGTTTGAAAGGAGAAGAGAGACCGACCATGAAAGAAGTGGTGCAGAAGCTTGCCTTCCTTGGACGATCTTATATGCCCTAAAAATCTAGCTTTGGCCCTGTGTGATTCCATTCCAGCAAAAATTCTCTCCTTATTTCTTGAAAATTTTGTTGAATGGTCTTTCAAAGAACACTATCTTTGAGGTGATATTTGCACCCTATCAATTTTTAAACTGGTTTGCAAGAAGGGTGCATCAATCTGCCTTCCTGCTCTCCTGATCCGGAGAATTGTGAGCTTTGGCCTGAAAAATCAAGAACCATACCCAAAACACACTTCTGCAGTATACAGCCCCAATTTCCTTCCTGCTTTCTACCATTTTTGCAGAAATATTGTACATGTAATTTGCTCTGAAAACATAGTGGAAGTGAGATTTTGGTAAGTGCACATGCCTGCACTAAAGCTCATGTATACGCCACGCATATGCAAGAAATCTCATGTTTCTCTCACAATGATCACCTTGTATTTTGTGCATCAGAATTTGATTATGGAAAATACTAATAATATTAGTATGTGGAATTCACTCTCTCTTTGCTATCCAGACAAGAAAAAAGATCTAAACAATGGGAAAACCCTTTAAATAGTTCCATGGTCCTAGCTCTTTTCTCTTCTTACCCACAATCAAAAAAGACAAATTAATAGACAAAAAGTACAGAGGCATCCACATAACGAATGTATGTGTCAAACAACCACTTTCTCTAAAAGCTCGAACTATTCAAGGGACTTCAACACTCCCCCGCACGTGCGGGGTGGAACTCCGCACGGGAACATATTGGGCAAGGGTGGAGAGAACCCAGGTGGAGGGATAATCAAGGGTGGAGGGAACCCAATCACAACTCACACCATAAAACGCCCCCCGTGGGAGAATATATTACCGGTGGCATATTTTTGCTACTTCCGGGATTTGAACACAAGACCTTTCGCTCTGATACCATGTCAAACAACCACTTTCTCTAAAAGCTCGAACTATTAGAGGATGGCGTATCAATGTATATCAAGGGACTTCAACAGTATGTTTGTATGCATTCAGTAACCGGGCTGGTCTTGGTATACCTTCAGCCCTATATTCCACACTCAAGCTTGAGTTGGGTTGTTCTCAACCTTACCCTTGTTTACTCAGATGGTCCTGATCAAGCCTTTAGTGCAAGTAGGCTCCATCCGCCTCAAGCATGAAAGGGTCAAACATGTTACTTTTCTTGTGAATTATTATTATTTTTCACTGATTTTAACCTCCAAACTATAGATCTAAGTTATTGATGGCCTAAGTGATGATAGACACCCCATTTTGATGGAACTTCGACTAAGTCAAGGCGTTGGTTGCAGGGCCAATAAAATGACCCTTTGTCAAACACGGCCAATGACTCTTTGAAAGTGAGCAACGACTAAGAGATTTATAGCACCGGATGGATGATATTGATCCGTCTGGGCTATTGAGATGCACACAATAGTGGGGGCATTGGTTCCAGCTGCGAAGTTCAAGAAGGATTTCTTCTTCACTTTCCTACGGATCTGAGAGATCTTGTCTTCCATCGTGTAGTGCTTTAAAAGATCCGCACAAGGGTGATCTGGACAGGCGGGGGTAGTACCCAATCCACGTCCAGTTCAGTCAGGCTGTGAATTTGGGGCCCACCTTGATGTCTGTGTTATGAGTCCGGATCCTCTGTTGAAACCTAGCAGAGAAACCCTGCTCGTCACTTCTCTGATTGGTCCAGCTCAGCCTGACTGTGTCAGAGCTGAGCTGCTTTGACACAGTCATGATGAGCTGGACCAATCAGAGCAGCAGAAGCAGAGGTTCTCTGCTCAATTTCAACAGAGGATCCGGATTCATGTGTTATATATCTAAGCTGTCCATTTGTTTGGCCAGGAGCACAAAATGAAACGGAACCAAATCTCAGGTGGACCACACGACAGGAAATAATGGTGTCCACCGATTAAAACTTCTTGGGGTCCACAAAAGTTTTGGATCAAGCTGGTATTTGTGTTTCCCCTTCATCCAGGTCTATGTTACCTTGTCAACAGGTTGGATGGCAAACAAATATTGCTATGGGCTAACCTGATCATAGCTGTCCATCAGGTTGGCTGCACCAATCATATGGTCTTATCCGCCCAATCAATTTCCTGCAAATGGATGGTTAAGAGAGAGAGAGAGATGGTGCCAAGTGTCCCGCTGTGATTTGGGGCCATCAAGGCCCAAATGAGCTGGAAGGGTTGATTCCAGGTTCTCGATGAAACCCAGGGGGGCATCGCCTGCTAAAGGCTTTCGCTTGAAGTTCCTGCATTGGGAAGTCAGGCGGAGCCACCGTGATGTTTGTGAAAAATCCCCTCCGTCCATATGTTTTTCCAGCTCATTTTAAGACATCAGACCAAAAATAGGAAGATCCTGAACTCAAGTGGGTCACTCTAGGGTAAAACAATGGGGATTGAACGGTCACCATTGAAACATTCATGTGGCCACAGAAGCTCCATATCAGGCTAAGTTTTTTTGTGTGTAATTCATCCCAGATTGAATGACCTTATAAACGGTTTGGATGACATATAATCATCATGGTTAGCCCCACCTAGCGAAGGAACTTCAGGCAATCGAAGTCCAAAAACACCCAAACATTGCTGCCTCGTGCAAATTGTTTAACACTGAGCCTCTTGGAAGTTAGAACCTTGTTGTAATCGACATGAGCACTAGGTGCATCTTATAACAGATTTTTAAAAACCGAAAAAAGAGAACAAACCTCCTCAATCATGGCAATCTCCACAATCTTTCCTTCCTCATTGCTTGCAATCACTCACTACTTTCCCATCTTTGTAACAAGTAATCTTAGTCCTCCAACTCCCCATTGCCCGGAAACATGTGGCAACGTCGAAATCACTTACCCGTTTGGAATCGGAGAAGGATGTTTCTTCCCTGGTTTCAATATCAGCTGCAAACAAGGCATTCCCTTCTTAGCTCGATCGAACCTTCAACTTGTCCAGATCTTGCCCGGAGAAGTGCGCATCAACTCCACCCCCTTCATAGCCAAATTTGACTCCTTCCAGTGCCCAGTTTACCGTGCTCAGATCAAACTGCCCAAAAAGAGTCCTTACAAATTCCCACTCAACTCGAACAAATTCACTATTGTGGGATGTAATGCACTGGGATTCATCTCAGGCATTTTGAATGCAGAAAATTCTTGTGGCTCGATATGCCTTTCGAGGGAGGAGGTGGATAACGGTTCTTGCAGCGGGCATGGCTGCTGCCAAGTCGATTTTCCTTCCATCACGAACTTGTTTGACATATACGTCATTGGTTTGCAAGACGGGATCAATTTGACGGGTTTGGACCCTCGTAGTTACGGGTTTGTTGTCGAAACTGAAAGCTACAATTTCTCAGTATCGGATATTTCTGACTTCAATCGGGACATCCATATGAAGCTCGAGTGGGCCATTAGAAAAAAGAATTGTGACCAAGTGAAGAAATCGAATTCCTCTATATGTGGGGAGAACAGCTCCTGTGTTGACAACATGACAAGTTCTGGTTATCTCTGCAGCTGTGCTAATGGGTATCAAGGGAACCCTTATCTTAACGGACTGCGAGGATGCCAAGGTGATTCATAGCCTCTAAACAACTGATTGGCCTACAAAGATATACATACATACATACATACATGTCGTGTGTTCATTGCAAACATTTTTCTAAATGAGTAATTTTTATTCGGCTTTCATATGCAGATATTGATGAGTGCAACTCCCCTTCCAGTCTATGTGTGCGAGGAGCTACTTGCGAGAACAGAGTTCCAGGGTACGTTTGTCACTGCCCTGCGGGTACTTCGGGCAACGGTTTCAAATCCGGAATCGGCTGCCACAAGAACTTTCCAATGCTTGAAATTTTCCTAGGTTAGAGAACATCTTCCATTATTTCACGAGTGAAACAGCAAGCAGAATGTGCAGAACAAAATGTAAAAATCTTCTAATTCTGTTCCCCTGTTCACCACAGCGATTGTCGTAAGTGCTGGGCTGCTGATACTATGTATTTATTTTCTCTATTCGTCTTGGAAGAAGAGACAACTCAGAAATCTCAACTCCAAATACTTCCGTCAGAATGGAGGCCTTCTGCTGCTACGATTTCTCTCTCCGAGCAAAGGTACAGCTACCAAACACATTAAGATCTTCTCTGCCCGTGAGCTCAAGAAGGCCACCAGCAACTATGATAGCAGCAGAATTCTAGGGAGTGGCGGCCAAGGCACTGTCTACATGGGAACCCAAGATGATGGATCCATCATTGCCATAAAAAAACCAGAAGAGGTGGCCAAAGGCCAAGTTGATCAGTTCATAAACGAACTGATCATCCTTAGCCAGATTGATCATTGAAACATCGTTAGACTCTTGGGCTGTTGCTTGGAGACCCAAGTTCCTTTACTCATCTATGAATTCATCTCCGGCGGTACATTATACCAGAAACTCCACGATGATCCCAACCTTACAATTCAGTTATCATGGAAGGACCGCCTCCGGATAGCCTTTGAAATTGCAGACGCTCTTTCTTACCTGCACAGTTATGTTTCAATGCCCATTTTCCACAGAGACGTCAAGTCATCCAACATACTATTAGATGAGAACTTCACAGCCAAGCTTGCTGATTTCGGAGTCTCTAGGCTTATTCCAATAGATAAAATCAGGGTGTCGACGACTGTGAAAGGGACTATAGGATACTTGGATCCTGAGTACTTCAAAACTGGAAAATTAACAGAGAAGAGCGATGTGTATAGCTTTGGGGTTGTTCTGCTCGAGCTTTTGTTGGGAAGGAAGCCTGTCCAACACGAACAGACACGAGACTACAGTAGCCTGGTGATGCATTTCCTGTCTTTTGTTGAGAGAGGAAATTTGCTTGAGGTTCTAGATGAAGGAATAGTGACAGAGGCGAAAATGGTGGATGTGCTCACTTTTGCAAAGATTGCTAGAAGATGCTTGAGATCGAAAGGAGAAGAGAGACCGACCATGAAAGAAGTGGCGCAGAAGCTTGCCTGCCTTGGACAAACTTATATGCCCTGAAAATCTAGCTTTCATGCAATGTAATTCCATTCCAGCAAAAATTCTCTCCTGAGTTTTTTGGAAATTTTGTTCAAGGGTCTTAAAGAACACTATTTTTGAGGTGATATTTGCGCCCCTATCAATTTTTAAACTGGTTTGCAAGAGGGTTGCAGCATATCTACCTACCTTCTCTCCTGATCTGGAGAAATGTGAGCTTAGGCTTACAAAACCGAGAACCATACCCAAAACACACTTCTGCAGCATGCACCCCGGACTTGCTTTGTAATTTTTACTATTTTTGCAAAAATATTGTACACATAATTTGGTCTGAAAATGAAGTGGAACTTAGATCTTGCTAAGTGCACATATGTGCGCTAAAGATTATGTACATTCCACGCATATGCCACAAATCTCATATTTCTCTCACAACGATCACCTTGTATTTTGTGCATTACAATTTGATTATGGAAAATTCTAATTATTGGCTTGTGGAATTCACTCTCTCCTTGCTATCCAAATAACACAAGATCTAAATAATGGCAAAACCCTTTCCACAGTTCCATAGTCTTTGCACTCCTCTTTTCTTTTTCATTTTCACTGATTTTAACCTCCAAACTATAGATCTAGGTGATTTACACCCCACTTTGATTGAACTTTGAATCAGCCAATGGGCCAGGCTTGTGTCGAGCCTTGGTATGTCCGAGCCATAGTTCGTCAACCCAGGACTAGGGCAAGTCCACATGACCTGGTCACAAACTGGCTGACTGCTTCAGGTTGCACTCGGTTTGAATTGACTCACGATGACTAGGATGATTCCAAATGGGAGTTTGTTGACTGGACCATCTCACTGGGAATTAGATGAGTTAATATGCAAGTCCAAATGCAAGTTTAGTTGCAGCAAGATTAGGCAGTGCGGCCGTCTTTGTAAAGCTCAGAGTACATGCAGCTGCATTTACGAGGATAAAAAAAGAAAGAAAGAAAGAAAGAAAAACTAAAGAAAGAAAGAAAAAATGAAAATGAAAAAAGAAAAATAGAAAAAAAAAAAGGAGAAAGAAAAAGAAAAATATGCGGCATAGCTGAAGGTCCTAAGCAGCTAGCTCCTCCTGCTCGGAAAGGATTGTATATCCATTAGGTCTATTTATTTTTCCAGCCATTTCAGGGCATGGGCCCAAAAAATGAAGGAATCTGGATCCTCTGCTCAGGGGAAATCCTGCTTTTCACCTCTCTGATTGGTCCAGCTCAGCCTGACTGTGTCAGAGCCGAGGCAGTAGCAGTTCTCTACTTGGTTCAAGCAGAGGATCTGGATTCAAAATGAAGCAGATCCAAAAAGCTTAACAGGGGACCACAAAAGAGGCTGATATTTGTATTTTCCTTTCATCCAGGTCTATATAGCCTTATCACTACGTTATGACAGATAAACATATTTGTATTTTCCTTTCATCCAGGTCTGTATAGCCTTATCACTAGGTTATGGCAGATAAACATTACAGTGGGCCAACTGATCAAAACTGTTCATTAGGTTGACCGCACTCTGAAAAAATGAAAAAATGCAGCGGTGGCACAAATCATATTATCCTATCCCCTCCATCAATTGCCTGCAAATGAAGAGAGAGAGAGAGAGAGAGAGAGAGAGAGAGAGAGAGAGAGAGATATGGGGCCGTGTGTCCTGCTGTGATTTGGGGCCACATGAGCAGGAGGGGTTGATTCCAGATTTCAAAAAAAAAAAAAAAAAAAAAAAAAAAAAAAACGGGGGCCACACGGGCAGGAAGGGTTAATTTCAGATTCTCCAAGAAAACCACCCTTGTTTTCTCGTGCAAATTGTTTAACAATGAGCGTCTTGGAAGTAGGAACCTTGTTTTAATCGACATGAGCCCTAGGAGCATCTTGTAAGAGATTTTTAAAAACCGAAAAGCCAGAACAAACCTCCTCAATCATGGCAATCTCCACAATCTTTCCTTGGTCTTTGCTCGTAATCACTTGCTACTTTTCCGTCTTCGTTACAAGCAATATTAGCCCTCCAATTCTCCATTGCCCGGAAAGATGTGGCGACGTCGAAATCACTTACCCGTTCGGAATCGGAGAAGGATGTTTCCTCCCTGGCTTCGAAGTCAATTGCAACCAAAGCATTCCGTTCTTAACTCCATCGAACCTTCAACTCCTCGAGATCTTGCCAGGAGAAGTGCGCATCTACTCCAACCCATTCATAGCCAAATGCCATTACCATGTTCTGATCGAACTGCCCGAAAAGAGTCCTTACACATTCCCTGTCAACTCGAACAAGTTCATCGTTGTGGGATGCAATGTATTGGGATCCATCTCAGACGGTGTGAGTGCAATAAATGCCTGCACCTCGACATGCCTTCGAAGGGAGAAGGTGAACGGTTCTTGGAGTGGGCTCGGCTGCTGCCAAGTCGATGTGCCTTCTAACAGGAAGTTGCTCAAAATATCTGTTGTTAAAGTGTCCGAAGAGAGGAATTTGATGAGATCGAGCCCTCTTTGTTATGGGTTTGTCGTCGAAGATGGAAGCTACATTTTCACAGCATTGGATCTTTTGGACTTCAACCGGGACATCCATATGAAGCTCGAGTGGGCTATTAGAAATAATAACTGTGACCCTGTGAAGAAATCGAATAGCTCTATATGTGGGGAGAATAGCTCCTGTGTTGACAGCATGACGAGTTCTGGTTATCTCTGCAGCTGTGCTCTTGGTCATCGAGGGAACCCTTATCTTAATGGACCGCGAGGATGCCAAGGTGATTCATAGCCTCTTAACAATTGATTGGCCTACAAAGATATACATATATACACATATACATGTTGATCGTGTGTTACTTGCAAACATTTTGGTAAATGAGCAATTTTTATTTGGCTTTCATATCCAGTTATTGATGAGTGCAACTCCCCTTCCAGTCCATGTGTGCAAGGAGCAACTTGTGAGAATAGAGTTCCGGGGTACGTTTGTCACTGCCCCACGGGTACTTCAGGCAACGGTTTCAAATCTGGTATCGGCTGCCAGAAGAACTTTCCAATGCTTGAAATCCTCATAGGTTAGAGAACATCTTCCATTATTTCTCTAGCAAAATAGAAAGCAGAACATGCAGAACAAAATGTAAAAAATCTTCTAATTCTATTCCCCTGTTCACCACAGCTGCTGTCGTGAGCGCTGGGCTGCTGATACCATGTTTGTCTTTTACTCTATTTGGCTCGAAAGAAGAGACATCTCAGAAATCTCAAAGCCAAATACTTCCGTCAGAATGGAGGCCTTCTGCTACGACAATATCTCTCTCTGAGCAAATGGTACATCTATCAAACTCTTCTCTGCCCACGAGCTAAAAAATGCCACCGGCAACTTCGATAGCAGAAGAATTCTTGGGAGTGGTGGCCAAGGCACTGTCTACATGGGAACCCAAGAAGATGGATCGATCATCGCCGTAAAAAAACGAGAAGAGGTGGCCCAAGACCAAGTTGATCAGTTCATAAAAGAGCTTTTTATCCTTAGCCAAATTGATCATAAGACCATCGTTAAGCTCTTGGGCTGTTGCTTGGAAACCCAAGTTCCGTTACTCATCTATGAATTCATATCCGGCGGTACTTTGTACCAGAAACTCCATGATGATCCCAACCTTACAATTCAGTTATCATGGAAGGACCGCCTCCGGATAGCCCTTGAAATTGCAAACGGGCTTTCTTACATGCACAACTGTGTTTCAATGCCCATTTTCCACAGAGATGTCAAGTCATCCAACATACTATTAGACAAGAATTTCATGGCCAAGCTCGCCGATTTTGGAGTCTGTAGGCTTATTCCAATAGATAAAATCCGGGTGTCGCCGACTGTGAAAGGGATTATAGGATACTTGGATCCTGAATACTTCAAAACTGGAAAATTAACAGAGAAGAGCGACGTGTATAGCTTTGGGGTCATTCTGCTTGAGCTTTTGTCGGGCAGGAAGCCTGTCCAAGACGAACAGACACCTGACTTCAGTACCCTGGTAATGCATTTCCTGTGTTATGTTGAGAGAGGAAATTTGCATGAGGTTCTAGATGAAGGAATAGTGAGAGAGGCAGAAATGGTAGATTTGCTAGCTATTGCAGAGATTGCTAGAAGCTGCTTGAGATTGAAAAGAGAAGAAAGACCGACCATGAAAGAAGTGGTGCAGAAGCTTGCCTGCCTTGGATGATCTTATATGCTCGGAAAATCTAGCTTTTGCACAGGGTAATTCCAGTCCAAAAATTCTCTCCGAGTTTCTAGAAAATGTTGTTCAAAGGTCTTTTGAAGAACATCTTTGAAGTGATATTTGCAGCCCTATCAATGTTTGAACCTGCTAAGTAAGAGGCTGCAACAAATATGCTTGTTTCCTCTATTGATTTGGAGAAATGTGAGCTTAAGCATGCAAAACCGAGAACTACACCCAGAATATATTTCTGCGGCATACACTCCTAAATTTCTGTTTTCTACTACTTTCCAGAATTACTGTACTCCTAATTTGGTGTGAAAACAAAGCCGAATAGAGAGTTTTGCTAAGCGCACACCCATGCAATAAAGCTCATGCATACGCCATGAATTTGCCTTCACGGCACATACATGGAAATGCCATATTTCTCTCAAAATGACCACCTGGTATTTTGTGCATTAGGCTTTGATTATGGGAAATTCTTATGATTGATATATGGAATTCACTATGCTATCCAACGAACACAAAATATCTATACAATGGGAAAACCCTTTACATAGTTTCATAGTCGTTAGACTTCTCTTCTTTCCCCCAAATCCAAAACGAACCTTTAGTCCGTTCAAACTAGACCTCATTAGCGAGTGGTATAGAGAGGGGTGGCAATGGGTCAAGTCAGTGCAGCGATCAACTGGACCGAAACCCATGGGTTTAAGCCAAGCAGAATGGTTAGTGGGTCGGGCATCAGTGCTGGGGCTCGGGGTTGAGCATTACCAATCCAACCTGCCCATGCAGCCTATCAATAGGCTGGCCAAAGATTCATCTAACCCAACACAAAAGCTAAACAAATTAATATATGATAAGTACAGATGCATCCACATAATGTATATATTTTTCTATGTATTCACCAACTGGGCTGGGCTCGGAATCCATTCGGCCCTATCTTCCATTTTTAAGCACAAGTTTGGTCGTTCACGGCTCGGTTTGGTTTATTGATCCTAACCGATTAGACTTAAATGGCTAGGGTCAGCTCGTGCTTGGGCTTGATGATTTTTTAATAGATCGGGTTGGTCTACACAGGTAATGGGTTGTGGGGAAGTTTGGACCGAAATTCTTGTCCAGTTTAGTAAATGGGTGAGGCTGAAGTGAACCCTGACTCGACCTGAACCAGACCCATTGCTACTCCTAGCTACCAGATCTTGTCCATCATAACCCATAGATGGACCTGAATCCGTTAGCACGGAACATTTTCTTTTTTAGGCAAAATCCTACCCCGTGTGAAAGAAGAAACGGTGCTTTTCTCACGCCTCTCATTCTATCTATTCTATTTTTGAGGCTCCTCCTCATCCTATTCCATGCTCAGATCCTTATTCAACAATCTCTAATTATGCCATCTCCATCACTCTCTGGTCTTGTCATTTGGAAGAAACAAATCAATACCTTCTAAAACTCTCTAGAGTGTCAATGGGCTATGCTTCTATCACACCTTGGTGCATGCCTGAGAGCCATAGTTCACCAACCCTGGGTGAGTCCACTCGGCCTGGTCACTAACTGGCTGACTGGGTCAGGATGCAGCCGGTTTCCATTGAATTGGGAGGACTCCGCTGATTCTAAATGCGAGCGTGTTGACTTGACTGAGTCATTTGGAATCAGATGAGTGAAAAGTCGAGTCTAAATGCAAGTTTAGTTGCGGCAAGATTAAGCATTGTGGCCCACCTCCTTGTAACGCTGGGATTTCACACAGGTGTGTCATAATGTGGTGCAACATAGATAGGGTGAGATCGATCACCGTATCTCTCACAAGATACCTACTTCAAATTCATGGAGCTTTCTAGAAATCCTCAACTACAACTTCCTTGGATTGACAAGGGAAAGAGTTTCGAGCCCACGAGAAAAGAAGAAAACTGTAGTTTTATTGATAAAAGATTAATAATCTCCTCTAACACGAATTAAAAGAGTATTTATAACCTATATTTAACAATAGAAACCCTGAAGTGCGTAAATCAAGACTCCTAGATGAGTTTAGAAAGAAAAAGATTCAAAAATGAAAAGTTCGTGCAAATCTGTGCATCTGCTGACGCATGGTTGGGTGCCCACTGACCTAAAAAATAGTCCAGCGAGTAAAATTCAAAATCCAGTTGAATTTTGGGCACCTAACGAAGATTGGTTGGGCGACTAATGACGAACAAAAATGTACAGAGAGTTGAGGCTAAATTCGGATGAATTCCGGGTGCCCGATAATGGGATGGTCGGGCATCTAAAATTAACTGGACTTATTTAGATAACCCTCTGGACCATTCGACCTATGGTCGGGCGCCCACTGAAGAGCGGTCTGATGCCCAATGGTGCTGAGTTCGCTGAATCTTGGTTGGGACTTTGCTGTTTCTCATGGCCTCTTTCCGATGGTCCATTCTTATCATGTAATCATTAATGACCTACTCTACATCAATCCTCTCCACTTGAAAAGAACTCGACCTCGAGTTCTCATCCGTCTTTGGCTCATGATACTCAAATAAGTCTGCCACATTAAACGTCCTTGAAATCTCGAACTCGTCTGGGAGGTCTATCACATAAGCATTTTCATTGAGCTTCCTGAGAATCGGCACCGGACCAATCTTCTTTTGCTTCAGCTTGTTGTAGGTGCCGGTTGGAAAGTGTTCCCTGCGTAGATGGACCATCACTTGATCTCCGACCTTGAACACCTTAGCGTGTCGATGCTTGTCAGTGCCTCTCTTTATATACTTCTCATTTGACTCGATGAGCTTAGCCCGAAATTCCGCATGTAATTCGGTGATGTTCTTGGCCATATTCTCTACAACTATGCTCTTGTCGGGAATCTTCGATAACGGGACTAAGTCGAGTGTACGATGGAGAATCTGTCCATAGACAATTTGAAACGGCGACTTCCCTGTGGAGCGGTTCACCATGTTGATGTAGGCGAACTTCGCTTATGATAGGGCCAAGTTCAATTGCTTTAGCTTATCTCTGGAAATGCATTAGATGAGATTGCTTAATGTTCTATTCACCACTTTAGTCTGCCCATCAGTTTGTGGATGATACACGCTATTAAACTAAAGTTGTGTATTATCGACTTCATAAAGTCCGTCAAAAGTGACTCACGAACTTTGTATCACGGTCGGAGATGATGGTTTTGGGAAGGTCATGCAATCTCACAATTTCTCTGAAGAAGAGGTTGGATACACTCGTCAATTGTATGTCTTCCTGTAAGGGATGAAGCAAGCCATTTTCGAGAACCTGTCTACCACCACGAACATGGAGTCCATGCCGCGTTGTGTTCATAAGAGACCTAGGACGAAATCTATAGAAATGTCCTCCCAAGGGCCTTTGGGTACGAGCAATGGAGTGTAGAGGCCCGCATTCTAAAAATGTCCCTTGGAGGTTTGGAAAATATGGCACTGCTGAACCATTCGTCCCACGTCACGGCTTAGGTGAGGTTAATAATACCGTTCCTCCACCAGGGCCTTCATCTTATCTTGACCCAAGTGGCCTCCAAGTCCACCCCCATGAACCTCAAGAACGATTTTCTCCCTAGGGAGCATTATGGGATACACAATCAATTTCTGTAAAAAGAAACCGTCTTAAATGTGGAAATCACCCGGGCGGCCTTCCTTACTTGTCAGCCACACGTCTTTGAACTTGTCATCTTCAACGTATAACTCCTCAAGGTAATCAAACCCGACAACCTCAGTACTCATAGTGACGAGAAGGGTAGCTCGGCGACTTAATGCATCAACAACGTTGTTTTGTACCCAGACTTGTACTTCAATACGAATGTGAATTCCTGCAAGAATGAAATCCACCTGGCATGGACACGACTAACATTAATCTAGCTATTAATGAATTTCAAGGCTTGATGATCAGTAAAAAGGACAAACCCCCTCTAGATGAGGTATCGTCGCTAATGCTGGATAGCTTATACCACAGCGTACAACTTTATCTCATATGTAGACCATTTCTTGTAGGCTTCACTAAGTTTCTTGCTATAGAAGGCGATGGGCCTGCCTTCCCGAGATAACACTGCTCCAATGCCCACATAGGATGTGTCACAGTCCACTTAAAAAACATTCTCAAAATTCGGTAAACTAAGACCAGAGTAGATGACAACTTGTGCTTCATCTTTGTAAAACTTTGGTTAGCCTCATTTGTCCACTGAAACTGTCCTTTCTTCATGCAATCTGTAATCGGGGCAACGATAGTACTGAAATTTCTGACAAAGCGGCGATAGAATATGGCCAACTCATGAAAACTACACACTTTATGGATGTTGGCGGGAGTATGCCACTCACGGATGACCCTCACCTTCCCTTCACCAACTCGAATATCGATGGATATCACCACCAATCTTAGAAATAATAGTTGATCTATAAGAAAACTGCACTTCTTTAAATTCATATACAACTCATTTTCCTATAGCACTTGAAGAACCTGTTTGAGATGCTCAATATGTTCCAACTCATTCTGACTATATATTAATATGTCGTCAAAGTAAACCACGTCGAACTTGTCTATGAACGGTTTCAAAACTTGGTTCATGAGGCACATGAAGGTACTTGGGGCATTCGACAATCCAAATGGCATAACCAACCATTTATATAACCCGTCTTTTATTTTAAAAGTTGTATTCCATTCATCACCGGGGCATATATGAATTTTATGGTACCTGCTGCATAAGTCCAGCTTAAAAAATACCTTGGACCCTTCAAGCATATCATCAAGCCGTGTTATGAGAAATCTATATTTGATGGTGATTTTATTAATAGTCATGCTATCAACACACATAAGCCAGCTACCATCCTTCTTTGGCATCAATAGGGCTAGGAGTGCGCAAGGGCTCATGCTCTCTCTTAGTAACCATTTTCCCAACAACTCTTCCACTTGCCCTTGGAGAATTTCACTGTCGTTCGAGCTCAACAGGTAATGCGGCTGGTTCAGTAGGCTAGCACTAGGGATGAGGTTGATGTAGTGTTGAATATCCCACATTAGGCGTAGCCCATGAGGAAGGTCTTCTGGCTAAATCTCTCGAAATTCATTTAATAGCGGTTGAAGGGTTAGAGGAATAAATGTGCCCCTAGATCATCACCCTTAATCACCATTGCATAAATCTCGCCTGACTCCTTGGATTCCTCCACAAATTTTCTTATGGCAAGGAGAGAACTCCCTTCCACTTTGGAAGTCTCGGGGCGGCTCTCTGGTCAATAGGAGCTAGAACTCTCTTTCTTCTTTCTTTGACAAAGACATAGATATTGTTTCTTCCTCGATGGGTCTCATCTCGGTTTGATTACCATGACCGATCGAGAAGCATGTCACATGCCTCTATGTCTACGACATCATACTTCTCTTTATAGCTCTTACTAATGGAAAAAGAAATCAGACATTGTTTAGTTACCTTGGTGTCGCTGACCTTCTTAATCCAACCGATGGAATACGGGGTTGGATATCGATGCTTTATTGTCAGTAATTAGAGCTTGTCCACCATGACTTTGGACACAATGTTCTTGCTGCTCCCATTGTCAATGATGACGTCGCTCACCTTCCCATTCATAGTGCAATGCTTACGGAAGATGTTGCGGTCCTGAGGGTGCACTTCTTGTCTAGAAGTGTAACAAAGACGTCTCATGAACAAGGACTTGACACAGTCCCCAACCAACCAATTTGTATCATCCGCATCCTCTTCAAGGGATTGCTCAAACTCTTCATACTCGGGCACTCCTTTCTAAATATAAGTTTAAATAGTTATTTTGATCAATTACTATCTTAATACCCTACATAATATAATAAAATTAGTCAGAGTTATTAATTCAGAATTTTTGATGCTCTTAAAAGGAGTGGCCTTGGTATATATATTTTTAATTTGAAGTTGTATTTATTCAGAGGGTGGGTGAATATAAATAATTATTTTATTATTTGTTTTCCATTTTTGGGTAATATTTGTAGTTGCGTTAATTGTTTGTTTTGATTTTTTAAAGGTCTATTTCTCCAATTATTAAACCATTTGAAAATGGAATATTTTGTTTATATTGCTTACATTATTTAAAATGTAGTTGTTCCATAAATTCTTATTTATATTGTTGGGAAAAGAATCTATAGAATTCTTCTTTATTTTTCTTATTATATTCTTAATTAAAATTTTCAACTATGTATGTTTCATCCAAAATAAATTCTCTTTCTAAGACAAATATTTTGGTTCCATTTTTTATTGTGTGGGAGATAAATTCTTTTGTCCATCTTGACTTGGTGCATAATAAGGTTGAGTAATGTTTGATCTAATTATAGTTCCTTGGATAGATATCTTAGGTTGTTAAGGTTCTTGAAGTGAGGTTGATGGCCTAGAATTTATCGTTGGTTCTTCTTTAATTAAAGTCATTAATCCTAATAGTTTCCCTTCTTGTTGGTGTAAAGTTAAGTTCTATAGTTTCTTCTGGATATTCCATAACTTGTTCTAGATTTTTATTTCCCATTGTTGGTGGCCCTGCAATTTGCTTGCGGTTGTGCTTGACGGAAGATGGGATTGTCTCGCATAGCAATCGCCGACGGTCATGCTTCGCCTTGGGCCTGAGGTTGGGCCAATGATGCTGTGATTTGATCAAGAGTTGCTTGCAGGCCTTGCATAGAAAACTCATTCAATCGCTAGAGAGCATCGATCCTCTCCACAAGAGTTTGGATCCCCTAAGCACCGTCAGCGGGATTGATGTCGCGGCTGTCGCTAGAAGTTATTTTCCTAAGGTTGTTCCTCGCTCTTATACCAACTTGGCACATCGTAGACGAGGTGAGATCAATCACCGTCTCTCTCACAAGATACATACGTTGAATCCGCGGAGCTTTCTGGGAATCCTTAACCAGAACTTCCTTAAATCCACAAGGGAAAGAGTCTCGAGTCCACAAGAAAAGAAGAAAATCATAGTTTTATTGATAAAAGATGAATAATCTCCTCTAATACGAATTAAAAGAGTATTTATAACCTAGGTTTAACAATAGAAACTGTAAAGTTCATAAATCGAGAGTTCTAAATGAGTTTGAAAAGAAAAATATTAAAAAACGAAAAGTTCACACAAATCTGTGCATCTACTCAATCACACATGGTCGAGGGCCCGCTGAAGGGCGGTCGGGCGCCCACTAACCTAAAAAATAGTTCAAGCAAAATTCAAGATCTAGTTGAATTTTGGGTGCTCGATGAAGATTGGTCATGCAATCGATGATGAACAAAACTGTCCGGAGAGTTGAGGCTAAATTTAGATGAATTTCGGGCACTCGATAATGGTGATCGACCGTCCGATGGTGGTCGGGCGCCCAAAATTAACCAGACTTATTCAGATAACTCTCTGGACCATTTGGCTTATGGTCGGGCGCCCTGCTAAAGAGAGGTCAGGCACCCAATGGTGCTGAGTTTGCTGAATCTTGGCTGGGACTTTCCTGTTTCTCTTGGCCTCTTTCTGATTGTCCATTCTTGTCATGTAATTAATCATCAGCGATCTCCTCTACATCATAATGACACTTGCAGCTGCATTTACAGAGAGGGGTCAACATTTGTGTGGACTTTGAAAAATAAATAAATAAAATGAAAACAATTGGAAACAAATTTTATGGGATGGCCCCAAAATGATGCATATGTAAATCTCAAGTGCACTGCACCATAGATAATTAAACAATTGGAAATAAAGTTTTTGTTTTTCTTATGATGTGTGCATGTGTTGCCTTATTTTAAGGTGAGACTATTTCCTGCGTATGTATGCAATCACACACAAACCAAATACATGTGGTAATCCCTAGGAGGGGAATCAAACTCACATTGGTGGTGGGGACATCTTGATGTGATTGAATGCCCCCCATAAAAAAATTACTTAACTAGGGGCACAAAAGTTTCGGAGCAAGATGATATTCGTGTTTTCATTACATCCCGGTCTGTGTTAACTTAGTACATGTCGGATGGCAAATAAACATAATTAAGTGGGCCAACCTGATCATAACTGTTCATCAGGTTGATTGCTCTAAGTGGCACCAATGACAAGATCCTGTCTGCTTGGATCTATTGCTTACCGTTGAAAACTTCATGTGGTCCACTAAAGTTTTGGATCAAATTGATATTTGTGTTTGTCCATCTTCCTGGGTTATGTGACTTTATGAAAAGGTTGGATGGCAAATAAACATTGCGGTAAGTCCCAAGAATTGTTCAATGGTTATGGTTTGATCCCCACTTGTTGTGGTCCATTTGCCTTCGATCTACTCATTCCTATTGCTACGGTTAAAATTCTTAGCCTTTGTAATACTAACTATGACCATGTAAACACATCCGTACAACTGAAGTTTAGAAATGAAACGTAAAGTTTTTGGAGGTTCATGGACAGGAATTTCTCCAATGCCAATGCCAATGCCATGTAAAAAAATCAGGGTTGTCTGGGACTCACTGTCAAGAGATGCCCAGCAGTGTCACCGAGTTGACTGAGTGAGGATGATTTCAATGATTTTAGCGAAAAGAGCTGCAGCAATAGTCCATTCGCCAAATGTTACTTGATGGGCCCGTCTGGAGACAACGGTAAAATGATTTGCACCGTAGTATATGCGCAATGGTCGAAAACTCACGCCAAATAGATTGTCCAGACCATCGATTGATGGCATTCAAAGAGGGTTGAAATCAGAATAACCAACTTTGTACATTCATCAGAAAAATGAATGGTCAGGATCGTCTTGTCACCGTAATGTTCGGGCTATGGCCCATTCAAGATTGTACCTGGAAGATGGATGTCTTGGCTGCCCATTTTAAAGCTGACCATCCATTTGAAGACCACACAGTCTATGCTTGCCCCATCCTGCAACAGTAAGCGGTACTGTCCAAGGAGGCCAACCATCCGTTTGAAGGGCCCCCCCCACCCCCACCCCCCCCCCCCCCCCCCCCCCCCCCAATGGACAGGATCGTACTGCCGTTTATCTTTGAACAAGACCATCTAGACGGACGGCATGGATCAGTCGCCTAACAAGCTAGGTGTATGATTGAGGCATGTGCACCAAAGCCAAAACCTCATCTTATTGATGGTTGGGGCACGTGCAATGGCGGGAAACACTCAAGATAAGCATGTATTTAAAACGGACGACGGATTTCCTGCAAAAGACTTTCGCACAAGTTCCTGCCTGGGAACCTAGGTGGGGCCCACCGTGATGTTTCTGAGAAATCCACCCCGTCCAACCGTTTTGTGAGCTCATTTTAGGATATGAGAGATAAAATAAGACGGATCCAAGACTCAAGTGGGCCGAAAACGTGAGTATTGAACGTCCACAGTTGAAATATTTATGAGGCCACAAAAGTATTGAATCAGTCTAATATTTGTGTTTTGAGTTCATTCCAGTAGTAATGACGTTATGAACGGTATGGATGGCATATAAACATCACTGTGGACTCCAGGGAGGTTTCAACGGTAGGAATTTTCCTATCCACCTTTTCCTTTAATGCGGCCCACTTGAGTCGTGAATCCCGCTCACCTTTTCCCTTCTGTTCTAAAATGATCTCACAAAGCGGATGGATGGGGTGGATTTCTCACAAAAATCACGGTGGGCCCCACTTAGGTTCCCAGTGCAGGAACTTCATGCGAAAGGCTCTGGCAGGAAATCCGCGTCCAAGGTGCCAAGGCCGTCCATCTGTATGATAATCCACTCCATTTGTATGCCATGCACCCAAACAAATGACAAGACTCTCATGGTAGTTCACCACTATTTCTGAAATAATTGTGGCTCATATTCTTCATACGTGGCACACATGCACACCTATCCACACCTATCCTGACCATTCAGATTGTGAAGCAAATTGTACGTGGACAGACCATAGCTAAAAAATAACACTGGTCCAATGATCCCAATCATCCAATTGGTAGCTATAAAATAGATGGTTAAAATTTTAAATAGTGAGTGGTTACTATAGTCAATCTGTCCACAATCAGCTCAACATTTTGGCCGCTCGGATATTTTCAAAACCACTCATCACCACTTTTAAAACGGTGATAAACTATCGACGGAGCCCAGCCCACATATAAATGAGAACCCCACATACGGATGCCACCATTCACGAACCAGTACACATGAAAAATGGGCACTCCTCGTTCCTTGTTTTTCCTCCTCTTTCTTCTTTCACTTGCTCTAATCTCCCATCAACCGTCCATCTTCGTGAGTGGGGACCAGCACTACATCCTAGAGGTATGCAGGAGAACGACTAGACCCTACGTTATGTGTCGAATGTCTGGAATCGAACTCTCATAGCAGCCAAGAGACGGTACACTTCCTAGCCAGTGTAGCCATGAACTGCACCTACAAACAGGCCAGGCTCCTACAAGAACACGTGGTCAAGCTACGTGACAGTACAAAAGACGCTCTATTGAGAGGAATTCTCATGGAATGTGTACCATGGTATCAGAAAGCTAGCTTTCAGATAGTTGAAGCTCTAGCAGCCGTGGAGCGAAGAGATTATGAAGGTGCTAAGAAGTCTTTGAAAGATGCCACCACATCTGTCGTTTTTTGTGACCATAAGTTCAAGTCGTTTCCTAACCGTCCAGTGGTGCTGATGAATAAAATGGGCACTTTGTTAGATCTCTTGGAGGTAGTTAACGAGATAATATTTAATTTTATGGGCTGATATATGGCCCACACGCTTGTTAAGTAGTATAATTTGAATATGAGTCCTCCCATTGGCTCATAAGTATGTGTGATGGGCGCAAGTTGGTAAGAAGGCTGCTGCATTGGTTAGTACTCTTTTTAAGTGCAAGTAAGATTGTAGTTTCTGGCATCGATGTTCAAGGGCTCTATTTATTTCTCGTAAGAGAAGATATGCATAAGGGGTTGTTTGGTTACTTGAAATCTTATAAGGGGTTTATTTGTGGGAAATAGATTTCTAGTGAAAGAGATTATCTATATATGGTGTTTGAGTACTGAGAAAGCTATTCTCAGGTTTTCTGTTTTTGTGTTTGGATCAGAAAATAGTTGTTGTAAACCTTTTATACTCTAAAAGATATAACTGGCGGATGGGAATTCATTTTGCAAATTTTGTGGCCCACCTTAAATGTGGGAATCATACGAGGGGTAAAGTTTGTGAATTGAATTCCTATATATGAGATTTAATTTCTCAACTCTTTTGTAGGATCCAAATATAAATCCAGCTCTTTTATAATGAAATCCATTTCTTAGGTATTGGATTCCCAGAAGCCAATCAAAAAGAAGCCTAAGAGTGTAATACGGTAACAGAAGTGAAAAGTAAAATCGATCGATGCGCCAATCTATTGAGGCAAGGCGTTGTGGAAGTTTACACAAGCACAGGTTGTTTCCTAATTGGAAACTCCTCTCTCTATCTGTTTTGGTTCAAATTCAGTCATACATGAATCTGTTGTGTTGGGAGTACTGGCCATATGTAGCTTATTCGAATCAAACGCCTTTGACCTTATGCATCAAGAAAGACCGGAACACTGAGAACCTTTAAGGGTTAGACATCTATTCAACCACTTGTCTATCATCAAGGTCCTTGTCTAAGGATTTTTTACAAACGTCTTAGCAAAATCGATCCATTCAACAGCAATGTAAGACAAATAGAAAGCTAAGCAATAAAATAAATGGAATTGCACTAAAAATGTTTACAAAGCAAACACTTACAAACAAGGGATCGCCTAAGTGGAATTGTGCTAAAAATGCTTCAAAGCAAACACTTACAAACAAGGGATTGCACGACAATGAGATCGTTGATGAAATTAACTACTCCTAATTCTCCTTGTGGTCCAATGACTATGGCGTAGATGAAAGAATCTAAACTAATTCACACTAAGAGTAGCATTGTTAATGAGTGAAGGAGAACTAAATTAACCACACTATAACTACTCTTCCATACAATCCGACAACATGATATGGATGAAGGTAATTACACTAAGGGCATGTTTGGATTGTTGACTTCCACGGTGAAGAATTGTAAAAAATTCATTATTACTCTAGTCGAGCGCTCGATAGTCTTCAAAACTATCCAAGGACCAACTGCTTCTTCCGAGTGAATTTTAGTCGCCCGACCCTGACTGGTCAGGCGCCTGATAACCCCCAAGCTGTACTATATCTCTCCTCTGCTTCTGAGGAGGAAAACCCCATCACTAAGTTGTCAAATCATAGGAATCCATACGAATGCAGTGGGCGGAGGTTCCTTAACTTGGCATAGTTTTGTGGGCCCTACCATGATGAATGTGTTATATCCACACCGTCTACTCATTTTGGGACAGAATTTTTTGGAAATTGAAAAAAAACAAAATGAGCCACATCCCAAAATGAAAATTGACAACACCACAGAAGCAATTGGGATTGAATGTCTGTCATTAAAAATTTCCTACATCCACAAAAGTGTTGGATGAATATGATATTTAGGGTCATACCCTAAAATGATATTGCAAAATAAATGGACGATGTGGATATAACACATATTAGGCAAGTTATATCCATATGTGTCTACTAACAGGAGTACATTACAAACATATAAAAACTAAAGCCTTAGAGTGGTATTGGTATCACATCCGACTTTACTTTAAACTACTATGGTAGTCGTAATCATTACTTGTTTACAATGGACCACACCACACCACATTACGGTGGATTCCATGAATCTAAACACACGCTAAACTAAAAGTTAAGATCCATGCTGAGAGCATTGTGGCACTAATGAGCGATGAAAAGCTCAACTAAACTAAAGGGTCCTCGAGAACAAAGATAAGTAGCGTTGCATTTTAGGGTTGTGTTGTGTTTGTTAGGGTCGACTCAAATCTATGCAATGGAGGCCATCGATCGGTTGTGGATGGCGACCGACCTATTGAAAATTCGAAGCCAAGACAGCAAGCTTGTTGGACCCTTTTTAGGCATTGTCGACCATTTGGTTGACCGGTCAGCAAGGGTCATCGACCAATCGACGGTGTGTTCCGATAGGGCGACAGGTTTCCTTTTTGTGTTGAGTTTCTTACACGATTTTACGCAAGGAGTTTCTAATCTCAATTTTCTTCTATTTAAGGAGTGTATTACGGGATTAGTGAGATCCTAGATTGGAAATTAGGGGATTGAGAGACAGGTTATAGTTGAGAGAAAGAGCTTGAGAAGAGGGTTTTCTTCTTAGGAAAGCTTGTGATTTCTCTTGTGGGCTTGTGATCCGGGGTTTTGGGTACCATTTCTTGTAATTTCTTATATTCTAGTGGATTGGTGTCACTTTGTACCATGGTTTTTTTACCCATGAAGTGTTTTTTCATATAAAATCAGATTTTCTATGTGTGGTTGATTGCATACATATGTGATTGCATTGTGTTGTTTGTTTGATTCTATTTGCTGCTATGTGTTCAACTTTGCTTCCGTTGCCTACCTTTTATCCCAACAATCGGTATCAGAGCGATCGTTTGGGTATTGCAGAAATTCAGATCTGAGACGAGAGCATAATATCGGGTATGAGATTCAACATGGAGAAGTACTCAGAGAAAAATAATTTTGAGCTTTGGAATGTGAAGATGAAAGGTCTTCTAGTTCAGCATGGGTTGCAAGATGCGCTCATTGGAAAGCGACTGGAGGCTATGAAAGAAGAAGAGTAGAATAGGATCGATGAAAAAGCTAATGTCTCAATCCAATTGTGCCTGGCAGATGAGGTCATGTAAAACGTTATGAAATTGAAAATCGTGGCTGAAACATGGGCGAAGTTAGAGAATATCTACGCGAAGAAATCTTTGAAAAATCACATATATTTGAAACTTTATTTGTATAATTTGAGGATGGCGGAGGGGGCCGATGTTAAGAGCCACATCAGCAATTTCAATAGGCTTATGTGTAAGTTGATGGATATAGATAAACCGATGAAGGACGAAGATCAATTGTTTATCCTATTGAATTCTCTTCTAGAATCATATGAGTCGCTTAAGAACTCGTTGTGCGCAGGTAGGGATACCATTGGCGTGGAAACCGTTATCTCAACCCTTTAAGTGAAGGCGATGAGAATGAAAAGCAGCAGCGTGGGTCCCTCTATGGACGAAGCACTAGTTATGAGGAGGAGGAATTCTGAGCGGGGTGGATGATCTTCGTCATCGAAATCTAAATCAAAAGGCAAGTGGAAGTACAAGGTGAAATGTTAGAATTGTGGGGAAGAAGGACACGTGAAGAGGGATTGTTCGAATCTCGGAAAAAGGCAAGAGAAATCTGAAGATTCTTTTGAGGAGGGAACCAATAATGTAGAGGACAGTGGTGATGTTTGTGATGTATTGACTGTATCCGGCATATGGTCTCTTGGTAGAGAGTGTATCTCGAATTCAGGTGCATCATATCACGTATGTCCTAACCGGAATTCATTCATGACAAACAAAGAGTATGATGGTGGATTGGTGGTTGTGGGTGATGGCTACACTCACAATGTGGTGGGTATTAGTTCGGTGCGAATTAGGATGTTCAATAGGGTTGAACGGATCCTTAAAAGTGTAAAACATGTCCCTAAGATGAAGAGGAATGTGATATCTCTTAGTGCACTCGAAACGAAAGGGTGCAGGTTTATTGACTATGATCAATATTGTAAAGTGGTAAAGGGAGCACGCGTGATGATAAAGGCATGGAGGTATGACAATCTTTACAAAGTGATCAGGAGCACAATTCATGGTAGAGCTACGGGATCGGCAGCGAGATCCACTGTTGTTTGTATGTGGCAAGAGCCAAAGAGCCACATGAGAAGAGCAACAAGTCATGTAAAGGTGCGAGGATAAAGTCGATAGGACACAAGAAGTGATAGGACTATGATGATGACGAAGTAAAGGTAAAGGTTGTGCGTGGCAAGGCGTTACGTGAAGATTGGAGTCGTGGTGGAGATTGTTAGGGTCAACTCAAATCTATGCAATGGAGGCCATTGACCGGTCTTGGATGGCGACCGACCTGTCGAAAATTCGGAGCTAAGACAGCAAGCTTGTTGGACCCTTTTTCGGCATTGTCGACCGATTGGCTGACCGGTCGGTAGGGGTCATCGATCGGTCGACGGTGTGCTCCGACCGGTCACACCGTCGACCGGTTGACAGGTTTCCTTTTTGTGTTGGTTTCTTGCGCGGTTTTGCGCAAGGCTTTTCTAATCTCGGTTTTCTCCTATTTAAGGAGTGTATTACGGGATTGGTGGGATTCCAGATTGAAAAGGAGATTGAGACATGTTCTAGGTGAGAGAAAGAGCTTTAAAAAAGGATTTTCTTTTTGGGAAAGCTTGTGATTTCTCTTGTGGGCTTGTGATCTGGGGTTTTGGGTACCATCTCTTGTAACTTCTAATATTAGTGGATTGGTGTCGCTTTGTGCCGTGGTTTTTTACCCATGAGGGGTTTTTCTACGTAAAATCGGATTGTCTATGTGTGGTTGATTGCATGCAGGTGTGATTGCATTGGGTTGCTTGTTTGATTCTATTTGTTGATGTGTGTTTGGCTTTGCTTCCGTTGCCAGCCTTTTATTCCAACAATGTTGGGTTGGTGAGGACCTATTGCTCTTTAATCTTTCTCTTATTTGTAGAATTCCTAAACGTCGCTTGAAAATCATCATCGTAGCTACTTGTCACATTTGTTGATATGTAAATAACTACCGAGACCATTAGTGGTTGTGGCCTATCACATTCTGCCATGTGTATAGGAAACCGTTATTATTGATTCATCATCTTACGTCTTCTAACTACTAGATGGGCCGCACATGAGGACAATTCACATTGAAGTTCAACCCCACATGATGGATAATAACATTGATGGTGGGCCCCAATGAGGAAAGTTCACATTGAAGGTCGGCAGGTAATGATGAATGACCCACATCCAAGGGGGTTCTCCATAATAGAAAAAACCCCACTTTGAAGTTGGACCCGACATGATGGATGGCCCACATCCAAGGGGGTTCTCCATAATAGAAAAAACCCCACTTTGAAGTTGGACCCGGCATGATGGATGGCCCACATCCAAGGGGGTTCTCCATAATAGAAAAAACCCCACTTTGAAGTTGGACCCGACATGATGGATGGCCCACATCCAATGTCTAATGTGATGGGTGGCCCACATTAAAGGTGGGCCTCGCATGATGGATAGCCCACATCAAAGGTGGGCCTCGCAAGGTGGATGGTCAACATTAAAGGTAGGCCCCACATGATGGACAGTTCACATTAAAGACATGGCAAACCCAAAGGTTGGCCCCACATGGTTAACGGTGGATATTAGAGGTCTACTAAACAAAATTAAGCGATAAACACTTATGTCATGTTGGAAACCAAACTTTTTTTTTTTTTTTTTTTTCCGTTGTTTTACATAATAAGAACTTTGTCTACCAAAAATACTTATCTGTTGAATAAGTAGACATTAATATAAGCAACTAGAGCTAAGTAGCTTATGTAAACTAACTTACGGTCCAAAACGAGGCTAGTATCCCAATGCGGTCCAACAGAAATGCTGGTTCAAACGATCCTAACATGGCTAGGTTTTCAAACGTAATGGCAACTAAGATTTTGAGGTCAAGGTCGTGGTATTTCCTGGCCACTTCTCTTATTTCATTAGATAAGGACAGTCCCATAAGACTCCACTTACAAGGAGACCTTTTGATTTACCAATTTAGGGGTGTCAATGAGCTGGGTTAAGGCGGGAGAAGTTTTGTTTGGTCGAAGTAAGGCTGGGTCAAGTCTCATCCAAGCCCAGTCCTCATTGTTCAACATAGGCTCGAGCCCAGTGAAGGCCTGTGACAAGCCCAAATAGTCCAGCCCGAGCCTAGCACGGAATATTTATGTTGGGCCTAAGGCCAAGGCTATTTTGGTCAATGGAGACATTGAGGTCAAGAGCATGGCACTGTCTGGCCCACTTTTGTTGTTTCAATGAGATAAGTGTATATTACAAAATTGCCTCTGCTAATGGGCTGGGCCAGGCTGTTGGTAGTTTGGAACGAACCCTGGATAGCGTTCGCACAATCGACGGCTGTAATAACACACTATTAAGTTATAGTGCTCCAGCTTACATTGGGACACTTAGACAGTCTCATCCATTGATCTAGACCGTTCATTACGTTCAGTGCACATTTCATGGGCTAACATGCAAACATCACCCCAATCTGACAATTAAGAACCATTTGATCACTGGTATTTTACATGGACGGTTAAGATCACTTACACAAAGCAGCCCGATCAACAATTTGATCCATTTATTTGTCAGAAACCATCATTGATTGCTTACAATTCTAAAGAATCACCTTTTTAAGGCAATTGTAACCACCCCATCCGTGGCTTTGAAAATCGATGGGTGTAGAAAATAAGGACTAATCAAAGATTGACTACGAAAAAGATGTATTCTGAACTTAATGGACAGTTCAGATTGTTTGATCGGGGCGGCGGGCGGTAATAGAATAAAAGATGTATTCTGAACTTAATGGACAGTTCAGATTGTTTGATCGAACCGTCCAAGTAAACTGATGCAACTAGGAGCTGTTCTCTCTAGTTTTTTATATGAGGTTTCCCTCATCAAAAGATGACAGTGATAGTTCACCACCACATACACAGTAAATGCGGCGGTCCAAATTGTAGGACCCATAACACAAAATTCACACTATTAGCCATTGGTTGGTCAAGATTAAAATGATCAGCGGGCCATATTTAATAAGCAATTGGATGGTTAAGATTGATTGTTCCCTTGTAAACGATTTGGTTACGATAATGTGGCTCATTTGGATTGTCCATTCAAAGCTGCCATTCATAGTGCCACGTGTAAAGCGGATGAGACATTATAACTTAAAAGATACGGGGAAAACTACGAATGCAGGTGGAATCTTCTTTGGTCGAGTAAGGAAAAATGCGGACTGCAGACGGTCGCGAGTGTACTTGATGGGTACTTGAAATAAGTGCTAATGGAACACATGTGGGAGATCTGATCCGTTCAAACCTCTAACCCTGAAATGTAGATTCGATGAGTCAACCATCAAGCGGGCTCATCCTAACAAGTGGGCTCTACATGTTTGCTGAATGTGGACCATTACTAAGTTTATCCGCTCATTCATTCTTCTTTTACACGCGCAGCCCAATTGATGAGCAGACCAGCCCCACTTCAGGTTAAAGCAAATTAAAGATGCAGCTGTATGATGAGCGGCTCGGATCTAGCACAAGTCAGACACATTGGCATGTGTGAGTCTCAAAGAGAGAGAGAGGCGGCACTGCAGTGGCCGAGGACTGAGAGTCAATGGTGGGACATGCATCGGGTCATTGTCATAACCTCGGTGAATAAAAAACCTAGATGTCATGACTCACGTGATGCATAAAGAACAAAGCTTCACCGGGAGTGGATTAGGTGAGACACCGATCCACGGAAGTGGGTGGGACCCCTACCTATAGGGTTCAAAGTGATGTATGTGCCTTAAATCCACACTGTCCAACCATTTTTAAAACTCATTTTAGGGCATCGTCCCAAAAATAAAGCTGACTCAAATCTTAGGTGGACCACACCATATGAAACATCCCTGATTGAATCTCTACCATTAAAAACTCCATAGATTCCACTCGAATGTTTATTTGCCATCCGACCTGTTGATAAGCTCACAAATACCTTTATGAAGAGGCCACACAAACATCATCTTGATCCAAAGCTTTTGTGGTCCACGGGAAATTTTTAATGGTTAATCACCACTGTTTCTTGTACTATGGTCCATCTGGGATTTGAAACTGTTCAGTTGTCTGGATCATGCCCTAAAATTAGCTTTCAATACGGATGGATGGTGTGGATGTGGTCAAATACATTACAGTGGGCCCACAGTTAGGGTCCCACCCGTCTCGGTGGATCGGGCTCTCATCTAATCCGCTCCCAACTTCACCACCCACTAGAAAACGTTGGTCACTCACCTCGACCATCCAAATTATAGGGCACATTGAGGATGGAACATATCTCTAAAACCACGTTTATCAAGCAATCCTAGCCATCCAGTTGTTGTCTATCAAATGGATTGTTAAGGCTAAAATAGTGAGTGATTAAAATTCCAAGGAAAAAATCAGACAGTTAATATCATCTTCTCACTATCATCTTCTTGGTGTAAGTTTTGAGTTTGGTCCACCCATAACTGGTTCATGATTTGGAACAACTGAGTAATAAAATGGTGGCGAACTATCATAGTTGTCTGGACCAAGGCTACAAGATAATTTATTAAATCAACCATCTCAATTTATTACTAGCTATTCTCCATTGAGGCGTTACCTAATCCCAACGTGGATGAGTGAGAGAGCTTTGGCCTGGTGACGCATGAAGTAATCATGCCTTCCCCTTTTGGAATTTTAAATTCACACGTATGCTAAGTGCACTCGAGCAACTCACGTGTGGAAATGAGGCACATGCGATTGATCGGATTTGTTCATGAGATGATCCACTCTGTAGCTGTTCTGGCAGGAAAACCATGCAAATCTGACTATCAGGCGGGACCCACCTATGTACGGAAAAATGAGTGGTTGGGATAAGATTGTCCAACTATCCACATAATTCTTGCGGATGTGTGGTACATATGATAGTCACAAAGATTTATTTTTGATAAAATGTAATATATAGGTGGGGTTCAGGTACTGGCTCAGATCTTGGACATGTGTGACTGGTTGCCAGATGAAAGGCTGAGTACCAAAAGAAAATGCACACACTCGAATACCGAGCATCCTTCCAATTATTATTCTAAAGTATAACTTCAATAATGAGAAAGGGTCCTGAGCCTGGAAGCTGATTAGGTGACTGCCCCGGCCTCACCTAAGCCAGTAAGGCCCTTACCTTGGGGGCCACCTTTATGTATGTATTATATATCTACCCCATTCATCTATTTTCCCATACCATTTTAGTCGATGATCCCAGAAAAATGAAGAAGATCCAAATCTCTGGCAGACCATACAATAGGAAACAGTGGTAATTGAACACACTACTGTTAAAAAGTTCCTAACACCCACCACAATATTTTCTTTATGTTTATTTTCCATCTAACCTGTTGATAAGGTCACACAAACCTAGATTAAAGAGTGAAACAAATATCATCTTGATCCAAAACTTCCGTTGCCTATTGATGGGCAATCACCATTGTTTCCTATGGTATGGTCCACCTGAGATTTGGATCTTCCTAATTTTTTAGATCATGCCCTAAAATTATTTTAAAAAACATTAGATGAACAGCGTGGATATAGAATGTATACATCTAGGTGGGCTCCACATGAGTAAGGGTAACATCTTCTTGGGTGAGTGCGGGGCACTTTACCCGCTCCCCCGGAGCATACATCCAATTATAGGAGCCATCCACTCGAGTATACAGTGGATTGATGATCCACCGATCAGGTGGTCATACAGTGGCTGGACCATCCAAAGATTCCTCAAAATGGCTAAATGATTTGATGGCTCATATCCTCCAGCCTATGATGCAAGATTAATTTGTAACGTGATCCTCCAAAAAGTATGCCGTCCACTTAACTGTGGCCGACAGGCATAGATGCTTAGACTGAAAGGCATTGACAAAGACATCCACCAGGGTCTGTTTCTTCCACGAAACCACGTGAAGGTGCAAACTATGCAAACCCAAGCCATAAACACTCCAAAATAGAGGTTTTTGGCTACATGAATCCAAGATCCAATCTGTCCATCACGTGGGCCATGTTGTTTTGATCTTCTGGTGCAAAGATCATTTCGTTTCACATAAGATCGGGCTTCATCTCTCAATGATCAAAATAGCATATATGATGATGCATCTAGATTTGAATATCTCAACCTTGAAAATGCTCTAGCGCTAGAGAACTGTAAGTTATCATGCTCATAGTTGCATCAGTATCCACTCGGATGATGCAATTGATAAATCTGAACCGTCCATTAAGTTCAGTGCATTTTTAATGGGCTACCGTGCAAAAATCACATTATCTCAGAGGATCCAATCCATCGATTCAGCCTTATTTTTTATAGTGGTCATTTTCGCATACCATGGATGGGAAGGTTTGGATTGCCTAAAGAAGGTCGTTCTTTAGAATCTTAGGCAATTGGTGATAGTCCCTAACAAATAGATGAATCAATTTCTTGCCTAGACCTACAATAATTTTTGTAAATAATCTTGATCAATGATCATCCATATTTAGGGCCATCAATCAAATGTTAATATTTGTTAGAATAGTGTGATGTGATCATGGTAGCCCAAAAAATGTGCATTCTACCTAAAGAACGGTCTCTTTTTCAACCTTTTATTACGTGCACTTGAATATGGAATACCTCCTTTGACCTTGGATTCATCTAAGGGTTTGGAATATTTTTCAATTTAGAAATGTTTTTTGGTTATCCCCACACACAGTGGGCCCATCATACGAGAAAAACGGCTTTGGTCATTAAAAGCACCTGAACCCATGGCTAAAGTCTATCAGCACTTGGGAATGTATTTTAGCATACCTCCTGGAATTATAGCCTCCAAATGGATAATGAAAAGGAGGCCCTTAAGGAAATCGGATTGGGTACTGAGTTACTAAGTATGCTCTTATTGTAATGAGTAAACCGTGTTGGGCCCACTGTGAAAGTATATGGTATATCCATGCCGTCCATCCATTTTTCCATCCAATTTTAGGGGTTCAGCCTAAAATTGAAGCAAATCCAAAGCTCAAGTGGACCATTTCACAAGAAACATTGGGAATAAAGATTTCTGCCATTGAAACCTTCCTTGGACCCACAGTGATGTTTATTTGTCATCCAACCTGTTCATAAAATCACAGTGACATGGATGAAGCTAAAAAAACAAATATTAGCTTGATCCAAAATTTCCGTGGTCCCCAAAATTTTTTCAACAGTACAATTTTTTTGTAATAGCATAGAAGATGTGTTCTGAACTTAATAGACAGTTCAGATTGTTTGATCGAACCGTCCAAGTAAACTGACGCAACTAGGAGCACTGCCACTTACATCGGCCTAACAGCATTGTTCTGCCTGTTTTGTCTAGTCTCTATCACCGAAACCCTCAAGTTGTCCCTAGGGCTGTCAATGGACTGGGCCTAGAGTAGGTCTCGGCCCGAGTTTTTATCTGTTTCAGTCCGGGCCCTCGGAACGGCTATGTAAAATTCTAATTTCCAAGCCCCAACCCGACCAAAGGACACGCAAGATGACAGTGAGAGTTCACCACCACTTATTTTGTTCTTTTCGTTGTTATATTGTGATATCTTTCCACAGTAAATGCGGTGAATATACACATCAATCCAAGCTGTCCCAAACGATGGACCCATAAGAAAATACAATGCAACCCAAAAATCACACTGCTACAACTGTCCAAATTGTAGGGCCCATAACACAAAATTCACACTACTAGCCATTGATTGGTCAAGGTTAAAATGATCAGCAACTCATATTTAATAACAATTGGATGGTTAATATTGATTGTTCCCTTGTAAACGATATGGTTATGATAATGTGGCTCATTTGGATTGTCCAGATTCCAGGCTGCCATTCATAGTGCCAGTTGTAAAGTGGATGAGATACCATAACTTATAAGATATGGGGATATTAGAGGTAGACTAAACAAAATTGAGAGATAAGTACTTATGTCATGCTGGAAACCAAACATATTTTTTTCGGTTTTAGATAATAAGAACATTGTCTACCGAATATACTTATAATTAAGTTGAGTAAGTAGAAATTAATATAAGCAACTAGAGATATAAGTAGCTTTGTAAACTAACTTACGGTACAAAATGAGGCTAGTAACTCAATGCGGTCCAACAGAAATGCTGGTTCAAACAATCCCAACATGGCTAGGTTTTCAAACGTAATGGCAACTAAGATTTTGAGGTCAAGGTCGTGGTATTTCCTGGCCACTTCTCTTATTTCATGAGATAAGGACAGTCCCATAAGACTCCACTTAGAAGGAGACCTTTTGAGTTACCAATTTAGGGGTGTCAATGAGCTGGGTTAAGGCTGGAGAAATTTTGTTCGGTCGCGTTAAGGCTGGGTCAAGTCTCATCCAAGCCCAGTCCTCATCGTTCAACATAGGCTCGAGCTCAATCCAGACATGTGACAAGCCCAAATAGTCCAGCCCGAGCCTAGCACGGAATATTTATGTTGGGCCTAAGCCCAAGGCCATTTTGGTCAATGGAAACTTTGAGGTCAAGAGCATGGCACTGTCTGGCCCACTTTTGTTGTTTCCATGAGATAACTGTATATTACAAAATTGCCTCTGCTAATGGGCTGGGCCAGGCTGTTGGTAGTTTGGAACGAACACTGGATAGCGTTGGCATAATCCACGGCGGTAATAACACACTATTAAGTTATAGTGCTCCAGCTTAAATTGGGACACTTAGACAGTCTAATCCATTGATCTAGACCGTTCATTACGTTCAGTGCACATTTCATGGGCTACCATGCAAACATCACCCTAATCTGACAATTAAGAACCATTTGATCACTGGTATTTTACACGGACGGTTAAGATCACTTACGCAAAACAGTCCGATCAACAATTCGATCCATCTATTTGTCAGCAACCATCATTGATTGCTTACAATTCTAAAGAATCACCTTTTTAAGGCAATTGTAACCATCCCATCCATGGCTTTGAAATTCGATGGGTTTAGAAAATAAGGACTAATCAAAGATTGATTGGATCATCTAATTGGTACAATTTTTATTTTTTTATTTTTTTATTTTTTCGGAGGTAATAGAATAAAAGATGTATTCTGAACTTAATGGACAGTTCAGATTGTTTGATCAAACCGTCCAAGTAAACTGATGCAACTAGGAGCTGTTCTCTCTAGTTTTTTATCTGAGGTTTCCCTCATCAAAAGATGACAGTGATAGTTCACCACCACATACACAGTAAATGCAGCGAACATACACATCAATCCAAGCTGTCCCAAACGAAGGACCCATCACAAAATAGAATGTAACCCAAAAATCACATTGCTACGACTGTCCAAATTGTAGGACCCATAACACAAAATTCACACTATTAGCCATTGGTCGGTCAAGATTAAAATGATCAGCAGCCCATATTTAATAAGCAATTGGATGGTTAAGATTGATTGTTCCCTTGTAAACGATTTGGTTATGATAATGTGGCTCATTTGGATTGTCCATATTCAAGGCTGCCATTCATAGTGCCACGTGTAAAGCGGATGAGACATCATAACTTAAAAGATATGGGGAAAACTACGAATGCAGGTGGAATCTTCTTTGGTCGAGTAAGGAAAAATGCGGACGGCAGACGGTCGCGAGTGTACTTTATGGGTACTTGAATGCTGACATAAGTGCTAATGGAACACATGTGGGAGATCTGATCCGTTCAAACCTCTAACCCCGAAATGTAGATTCGATGAGTCAACCATCAAGCGGGCTCATCCCAACAAGTGGGCTCCACATGTTTGTTGAATGTGGACTATTACTAAGTTTATCCACTCATTCATTCTTCTTTTACACGCACAGCCCAATGGATGAGCAGACCAGCCCCACTTTCAGGTTAAAGCAAATTAAAGTTGCAGCCGTATGATGGGCGGCTCAGATCTGGCACAAGTCAGACACATTGGCATGTGTGAGTCTCAAAGAGAGAGAGAGAGAGAGAGAGAGAGAGAGGCGGCACTGCAACGGTCGAGGACTGAGAGTCAATGGTGGGACGTGCATCGGGTCATTGTCATAACCTCGGTGAATAAAAAACCTAGATGTCATGACTCACGTGATGCATACGACAAAGAACAAGGCTTCACCGGGAGTGGATTAGGTGAGACACCGATCCACGGAAGTGGGTGGGACCCCTACCTGTAGGGTTCAAAGTGATGTATGTGCCTTAAATCCACACTGTCCAACCATTTTTAAAACTCATTTTAGGGCATCATCCCAAAAATAAAGCTGACTCAAATCTTAGGTGGGCCACACCATAGGAAACATCCCTGATTGAATCTCCACCATTAAAAACTCCATAGATTCCACTAGAATGTTTATTTGCCATCCGACCTGTTGATAAGCTCACAAATACCTTTATGAAGAGGCCACACAAACATCATCTTGATCCAAAGCTTTTGTGGTCCACGACAAATTTTTAATGGTCAATCACCACTGTTTCTTGTACTATGGTCCATCTGGGATTTGAAACTGTTCAGTTGTTTGGATCATGCCCTAAAATTAGCTTTCAATACGGATGGATGGTGTGGATGTGGTCAAATACATTACAGTGGGCCCACAGTCAGGGTCCCACCCGTCTCGGTGGATCCGGGCTCTCATCTAATCCGCTCCCACCTTCACCACCCACTAGAAAACGTTGGTCACTCACCTCGACCATCCAAATTGTAGGGCACATTGAGGATGGAACATATCTCTAAAACCACATTTATCAAGCAATCCTAGCCATCCAGTTGGTGTCTATCAAATGGATTGTTAAGACTAAAATAGTGAGTGATTAAAATTCTAAAGAAAAAAATCAGACAGTTACTATCATCTTCTCAGTGTAAGTTTTGAGTTTTGTCCACCCATAACTGGGTTCATGATTTGGAACAGTTGAGGAGTAATAAAACGGTGGCGAACTATCATAGTTGTCTAGACCAAAGCTACAGGATAATTTATTAAATCAATCATCTCAATTTATTGCTAGCTATTCTCAATTGAGGCGTTACCTAATCAAACGTGGATGAGTGAGAGAGCTTTGGCCTGGTGACGCGTGAAGTAATCATGCCTTCTCCTTTTGGAATTTTAAATTCCCACGTATGCTAAGTGCACTCAAGCAACTCACGTGTGGAAATGAGGTACATGCGATTGATCGGATTTGTTCATGAGATGATCCACTCTGTAGCTATTCTGGCAGGAAAACCATGCAATGACTATCAGGTGGGACCCACCTATGTACGGAAAAATGAGTGGTTGGGATAATATTGTCCAACTATCCACATAATTCATTGTGGATGTGTGGTACATATGATAGTCACAAAGATTTGTTTTTCAATAAAATGCGGATAAATAGGTTGGGTTCAGGTACTGGCTCAGATCTTGGACATGTGTGACTGGTTGGCAGATGAAAGGCTGAGTACCAAAAGAAAATGCACACGCTCGAGTACTGAGCATCCTTCCAATTATTATTCTAAAGTATAACTTCAATAATGAGAAAGGGTCCTGAGCCTGGAAGCGGATTAGGTGACCGCCCCGGCCTCACCCAAGCCGGTAAGGCCCTTACCTTGGGGCCCACATTTATGTATGTATTATTTCATCTATTTTTCCAGACCATTTTAGTCCATGATCCCAAAAAAATGAAGAAGATCAAAATCTCCAGCGGACCATACAATAGGAAACAGTGGTAATTGAACACACTACTGTTAACAAGTTCCTAAAGCCCACCGCAATATTTTCTTAATGTTTATTTTCCATCTAACCTGTTGATAAGGTCACACAAACCTAGATTAAGGAGCGAAACAAATATTGTCTTGATCCAAAACTTTTGTTGCCCATTGATGGGCAATCGCCATAGTTGCCTATGGTATGGTCCACCTGAGATTTAGATCTTCCTAATTTTTTGTATCATACCCTGAAATTATTTGAAAAGAAATGAATGGAAAGCGTGGATATAGAATATATACATCTAGGTGGGCTCCACAGTAAGGGCACATCTTCTTAGGTGAGGGCGGGGCACTTTACCCGCTTCCCTGAGAATACATTGAATTATAGGAGCCAACCACTCGAGTATACAGTGGATGGATGATCCACCGATCAGGTGGCCATACAGTGGCTGGACCATCCAAAGATTCCTCAAAATGGCTAAATGATTTGACGGCTCATATCCTCAGCCTCCATATCTTTGAGTCGAGGTTCATCGACAGCCGAGATTTCCAAAAATGATATGGAAATGCTGGGGATGATGCATGATGTAACGCCCTGGAAATTTCAATTCTCGAGCCTCAAGAGTATTCGAGCACCTCTAGAAAATTTTCTAATTTAATCATCAATTGAGAGTGCAGACGCCCGATTTAGAATTAAGACTCTAGGAGATTTGTATTGAAAACCCTAGTTTGGATGATCCGATTCGATCGAAATCTCGTAAGACATTTAGACATATCAATCTAACCGTACATTCTTTATCGGATATCATGGATAGCTACAGATTCCTTTTTAATTGTCTAATCCTACATCAAATCCGTTAATTAATGGATCTCAATCTATGATTTACTGAAATCACAATGGATTAACCTATATAACCGACTTACAATGCAGATCCACCTTAGACTACCCTAATCGATGAATCGAATCTCGATTATCTTAAGTTTAGAAATCAATTTGACAAAATAGCCATTTTGACATGTAAAACCATACGAATGAGATTAACCGCCCTTAACCTGCAAATAAATGCACCCCATATATCACATCATGTACCTAACTATGCCCGTTACGACCCAGTAAAAGGATTCACCAAACTCTGTTCTCTAAATCATCTAATTGGTGTCCCGAAAACCTAGAACAGATATAGCTCGTTCGTTAGTGGGCCGTTGATCACGAATCTACACGAAATTGATCATCTTACTGGACTTGACCTTTCTCCTATATCAGATACCCGACACCCTATGCCGAACTGCACAACATAGATCAAGACCAGAGAGGGTGAGTTGTGCGACTCACTTCAACCTTGGACCATCTGGAACTATAAATATCAAGCCCACATTTGAGAATTCCATTTGAGATGGAATTTGGAGGATTTCTAGGGTTTTGCTTAGGGATTTGCTTGGAGCTTCCGATCCAGCTGTCGTCGCTCCCAAGTGATCGATGCCGGTCGTCCATCATAGGTAATATACCGTCCTAAGTGTTGAAATTGAAATTGAAATTGATTCTTTCTTGCTCCAATCCATCTCTTTTCGAATCTATGTAGGATTTCCAGTTGTTCCTTCGAATCCTTCGTTCTAGACGTTGTTAGCGTGTAAATTCTCCAACACAGGTGAGGACTATCTTCTAAGTTGGCTATTATCAGCCCATGAGGGTTCCAAATAGTGAAAATTGAGTTTTTCTTGAATTCCATTCAAAGTTAAGTGCCGAATGATTTATGTTTTTGATTGATGTTCTGTATGTGTTGATTAATTACATGCTTACGTCGATGTGTGGATTGATTGCCCATTTGAATCGATTTTATGAAAATATGAGATTTGATGTGATGTGCATATCAAGTGTTTGATGAAATTCCTGAGTGAACAGAAGTTCACATATGCTTGAGTAAGTGGATTACCATCCACCTAGGCTAGTGCCTGATTGTGAATTTGATGAGTTGGCCTGCAATAGCACGCCAAGTGTTTGATTTTACGCCCATATATGAAATGAAATATATCGCATATCAACTGTTTGGTTTTATGCCTGATTAAGGCAATGAATGATATGATGTTCTATTCTTTTCACAACATGCTTAGTATAATATTTAATTGACATGATTGGGATTAATCTCTGAAAATCACAATTTATGGACTGCCTACTTGGGTTTGGCCGTCACGGACTTGTTTGGTCGACTTGGGAGTAACATGATTGACCGACCCTAGCTACGCCGGTTTGATTAATGTTTCGCTCGGCCTACCAAATCAGTCAATTTCAGGGTTAATCATATTTGTTTGATCATTATTACATATTCTGTAGAATCTCGAATACCACAATTACCATTGTTATGCAGTCACTTATAGCTGTACATATCAAGTCTCATGAGCCAGACATGGAATATGGGTAACTGTGTTTGTGCTGTCTTTGGCTAGTGTGGGTGATGAGCCCTCCAATAGCCTTGAGCATTGAATCCTACATACTGAAGCTCATGGGCCATGCATGGTATATGGGTAACTATGCTTGTGCTGTCTTTGACCGGTATTGATCCTGATGGTCTTATCGTGAGTCTTGAGCAACGATGTTAGGTGACGAGCCTACCATCATTGATCTTGGGTGACGACCCATTGCCATGCATATGACATTCTAGGGCATCGAGACCCTTACCATTTGATTCATTATTCAGTTATGTTGGGTGACGGACCTAAATTGGGATTCCAGGAGCCAGGCATAGGACGCCCTGGCCTGGCGGTGGGCCCCGGCTTGGTAGAGGGTACCCCGACCTGGCAGTGTCCAATGTTCGATAAGGCTACTGTCCAGTGTCCGATTTTCCTCGCTGTCCAGTGTTCGGCTGCGTTCCTGTCAGTCGTGTTCCTGTTTAATAGACTTTTGATAAGATTGAGGTATTCTGGCTTCGCCAATACTGCTGATTGAATACGGAATTAAATAAGTACTTGGTAAACATGCATGCATCACATTTTCACGTGCATTGGTCTGATGCTGCTGCTGGGTGGTAACCCCACCGTTTATTTTTTCGGAATATAACATTTGCATATCATGACTGCATGCATTATTCAACTAGAATAAGAACTTGATTGTAAGGTTATGCTATCTGTTGATGCTGGGGTGGTAGGTGTGAGAGCCCCACCATTTGTTATATTTCACTACTTGTACTTGATTGTGTTGATGACATGTTTAACTTAGGGAATGGTAACACTGAGTATGATTACTCACTCCCACCTGGGGGGGTGTTTTAAAACACCATCCAGTATTTTGATGCAGGAGTTGCTGCCACTTGATGCATGAGATGCAGGACCTGTTGGCTTACCTAAGTCTTGCGTTTCATTTTCTGCCTTGAATTGGACGTCTTGGGTCGATATTCTTAAAGATTTCATTGTACATGTATATATTGAGCCCCGGCTGAGTGGACTCCTTGATTGTGTGGATAATTGTATGTATTTACACTTTAAATTCAAACTGAATTATACACTGTTTAGCTTAAATCTCTATTTATGAGTTGATGCCATCGATTTGTGCCATTAAACTATACTTCCGCAAAATACAGTCACCTCGAAAGAGTCGGGAGCCGCGGACTGCCCGACACTTGATTTTCGGGGCGTGACAAGTTGGTATCAGAGCATGAGTTGAGATATAAACTGAGCTAGTGGGTTGAGGGACTCACTATAAGATACACGTTGATGTAATCTGAATGTTGAACATAGCGACAGTGAACCTTAGGACAAAATTTTCCTTTGTGTGATGATTGTGAACTTAAACTTAGAAATGTGAACCTTATGATCAAATCCCTATTTAATTGCTATTTTTGAATGCGAACATAAACACCATGAACTTTAGGACCCAAATTCCTCTCTTCTTGATGATTTCAAGCTTGAATTTAGAAATCGAGCATTTAGAAACAAACTCTCGGTTGTTTGATTAATGCAAAGATGTACTTAGGAACATCGAGTCCTAGGACCAAATTCTCCTGAGATAGGGATTGCGGAAAAAAAAAAAATTGAAAGGTGTTGAACTTATGGGCCATTGTATTCTTTAATGTTCAGTGTGGATGGTTTTGGGTGTGAAGGATGGGTTTTCAAGTTGAAATCTGAGGAAATCTGAAAATCACAAGTGTTTGTAGACTTTAGTTTCAACAGGTCTGTCATGTAAAATGATTTTAGAACTTTTATCACTCCAATATTTATTTAATAGTAGCTTGTTGACAAGTCTAAGTTCATTCCTCAAAATTTCATCTCATTTTGAGTTCTAGAGAAAATTCTAAAATTCTTGAAGTACCAGCTTCTTGAAACCTATAATTTTCTGGATAATTTTTGAAATAATAAGAAATACACCTTATTTAAGTTTTATTTTTATTTTCAAATTATTTTTCCCTAAAACTAGACTCATCAAGCTTCATTGTGGTTTTTGAATCACCTTAATCGGAGTTGTATAAAAAAAGATACATTTTTTTGAAGTCAGCCATAAAATACCATTTTTTTCGATGGGATTCCGATGGATCGAAGACATTTTTCGATAGAACTCCGATTGATCGGAGCTCCTCTCCGATTGATCAGAAAAGTGTCCAGAGAAATGAAATTTTTCATCATTATTTACGATTGATCGGAACTTATCTCCGATTGATCGTAAATCTGTCCAGAGACATTCAAAAATCTGATGGAATTTTTGATTGATCGGACACCTATCGGAGCCATACTCTCCGATTGATCGGACATCTATCGAAACTGTAGGGCTATTTTTCCAAATTTTCTGCATCTAATTTTTCTGGCCCCGCGACTCTGCACTGTGACTTTTCTGGACGATTCAGGTCTTTTGACTTGATTCTTCAGAGAATTTTTCTTCGCTTTTCAATGTTAATTCTTTTCTATTTTAAATTGTATCCATTGAATTAAATTTCATCGGGTCTCTCTCAAATCGATGATTCTCTCAACCGACCGATGGACCACCCAAACTTGCTTATTTTGTGGTTTTGCGTAGCAAACTTCAAATGACTATAACTTTTGATCCGGGATGAGTTACGGGACGCACAACATATAGATTCCTACTGAAATTTAATTCTGAGGTCAACCAAACTATCTGTTTTATCAAAACATAATTCTTTCTTGCCCAAAATTTTAGTTTTTTTTAGAAATAGTTACTATTGTTAGTAGGGTGAACCTTCCGTCATTTCTGGTACTTCGAAAACATATTCGATTGGACCCATTTATCACAAAATATGCATGAGAAAGTATTGTATCCTATTAGTGTTGTTAAATCATTTGATCTATGATTTATGACTTACGATTTTAGTCGAACTTAAAACAAAATGATTTCAACTTCGAATCTAAAATTTTATTTTGAAACCTATGATGTATATGTGATAATAATTTTTTTTTTGTTGACATTGCATAATAGGAATAAGTATTCAATGATTTGTACTCGCTAGTTTGTATCATGTTAGGAATCATCTGACCAAGATACATTAGGACTTGCTAGTTTTTGTATATATATATTTTTTTTGTTTTAGGAAGTCTCGTACAATTAACATTAGGATTCTTAGTTAGAGTTTTTCTTTCTATTGCGTAGGGCTTTATGGTTTCAATTGGTTTTTATAGACTTTCCTAAGCTACCTTTAGCTCTTGTGAATCCTATAACCATGACTTTTATATATTTGAGGTCTACATCCCGTAGGGGACTCAGTGCTCATTCTTTTCCCTTGACCAAGCCAATCTGATGCCGCATTTAGAACTTCCTTACATCCTTTCTTTTTCCCTACTACCATCACCACGATAAATGCTAACAACATCAAACCCCTTCCAGTTTAGAACAATGGCTTTTATACGGTCAAATGAATAGGATCGGTAGTGTGCTATCGGGCCCTGGGTAGCATAATTAGTATAAACCCAAATGACTTAAGTTAGGTTGATGAAACATGGAGCTTTAAATTTTGACTAATCTTTGACCATTAGAAACCTTTCTATAGTAGTCACCTAGACTTATGCATCTTGAGAAATTAATTCCCCATCGAATCGAGCTTAGACTTATCATGGACACTCTTTGAACTTGACCCAAAGGACAATTTTAGAACAGTGAAACTTGATTCTCCCCAAGCATCTAGAATTATCAGATCACGGATTTATGGAACCATACACATGCGAAGCATTCGCGGTTTGACTCAATTCCCAATCCTGGGTGATTACCAATGGACTCACTGCTTGGATCGAGCAGAAGACCAAGATCCAACAGGAATAGGAAATGATATAACGACCTTCTTGCTCTGATCAGGCAGAGGATCGACGTATCAAATTCAGGCCTACTATAACCGTTTTCTCCATACAAGCCCAGTTGTGAACCGTCCTTCGAATAAGGACAACTCTGTTGAATCATTAGCAACCCGGTAGGAGTGTTAAGATTGGCTAAGCATGCCCAAAAGCCGTATTACCTGAATGTCAACCAAACGATCTAAGTCACTCCCTTTCTTTCTTTGAACTTGTTCAAGATATTCATGCCCCATTCTTACAACTGTAGCAAGGCAACACATAGAAGAGATCCGACGACTAAGATACCCAATGATAGGAGGATGAGTGTTTTCCCAACAAGAGCCCACCTATTATCATTTGAAACTATGTTCCTTAGTCTCCTCGCCCATGCACTAGAGCTCTCTGTTTACTTGAGGAAGATCATCTCTTCTAAAGAAAGTACTTTAGCCTTTAGGGGGGTAGACCGTTGTGACCATCAATAGAAGTACTAGAAAATTTCGGGGACGAAATTATTTTTTTTAGGAGGGTAGATTGTAACGCCCTGGAAATTTCAATTCTCGAGCCTCAAGAGTATTCGAGCACCTCTAGAAAATTTTCTAATTTAATTATCAATTGAGAGTGCAGATGCCCGATTTAGAATTAAGACTCTAGGAGATTTGTATTGAAAACCCTAGTTTGGATGATCCGATTCGATCGAAATCTCGTAAGACATTTAGACATATCAATCTAACCGTACATTCTTTATCAGATATCATGGATAGCTACAGATTCCTTTTTAATTGTCTAATCCTACATCAAATCCGTTAATTAATGGATCTCAATCTATGATTTACTGAAATCACAATGGATTAACCTATATAACCGACTTACAATGCAGATCCACCTTAGACTACCCTAATCGATGAATCGAATCTCGATTATCTTAAGTTTAGAAATCAATTTGACAAAATAACCCTTTTGACATGTAAAACCATACGAATGAGATTAACCGCCCTTAACCTGCAAATAAATGCACCCCATATATCACATCATGTACCTAACTATGCCCGTTACGACCCAGTAAAAGGATTCACCAAACTCTGTTCTCTAAATCATCTAATTGGTGTCCCGAAAACCTAGAACAGATATAGCTCGTTCGTTAGTGGGCCGTTGATCACGAATCTACACGAAATTGATCATCTTACTGGACTTGACCTTTCTCCTATATCAGATACCCGACACCCTATGCCGAACTGCACAACATAGATCAAGACCAGAGAGGGTGAGTTGTGCGACTCACCTCAACCTTGGACCATCTGGAACTATAAATACCAAGCCCACATTTGAGAATTCCATTTGAGATGGAATTTGGAGGATTTCTAGGGTTTTGCTTAGGGATTTGCTTGGAGCTTCCGATCCAACTGTCGTCGCTCCCAAGTGATCGATGCCGGCCGTCCATCATAGGTAATATACCGTCCTAAGTGTTGAAATTAAAATTGAAATTGATTCTTTCTTGCTCCAATCCATCTCTTTTCGAATCTATGTAGGATTTTCAGTTGCTCCTTCGAATCCTTCGTTCTAGACGTTGTTAGCGTGTAAATTCTCCAACACAGGTGAGGACTATCTTCTAAGTTGGCTATTATCAGCCCATGAGGGTTCCAAATAGTGAAAATTGGGTTTTTCTTGAATTCCATTCAAAGTTAAGTGCCGAATGATTTATGTTTTTGATTGATGTTCTGTATGTGTTAATTAATTACATGCTTACGTCGATGTGTGGATTGATTGCCCATTTGAATCGATTTTATGAAAATATGAGATTTGATGTGATGTACATATCAAGTGTTTGATGAAATTCCTGAGTGAACAGAAGTTCACATATGCTTGAGTAAGTGGATTACCATCCACCTAGGCTAGTGCCTGATTGTGAATTTGATGAGTTGGCCTGCAATAGCACGCTAAGTGTTTGATTTTACGCCCATATATGAAATGAAATATATCGCATATCAACTGTTTGGTTTTATGCCTGATTGAGGCAATGAATGATATGATGTTCTATTCTTTTCACAACATGCTTAGTATAATATTTAATTGACATGATTGGGATTAATCTCTGAAAATCACAATTTATGGACTGCCTACTTGGGTTTGGCCGTCACGGACTTGTTTGGTCGACTTGGGAGTAACATGATTGACCGAACCTAGCTACGCCGGTTTGATTAATGTTTCGCTCGGCCTACCAAATCAGTCAATTTCAGGGTTAATCATATTTGTTTGATCATTATTACATATTCTGTAGAATCTCGAATACCACAATTACCATTGTTATGCAGTCACTTATAGCTGTACATATCAAGTCTCATGAGCCAGACATGGAATATGGGTAACTGTGTTTGTGCTGTCTTTGGCTAGTGTGGGTGATGAGCCCTCCAATAGCCTTGAGCATTGAATCCTACATACTGAAGCTCATGGGCCATGCATGGTATATGGGTAACTGTGCTTGTGCTGTCTTTGACCGGTATTGATCCTGATGGTCTTATCGTGAGTCTTGAGCAACGATGTTAGGTGACGAGCCTACCATCATTGATCTTGGGTGACGACCCATTACCATGCATATGACATTCTAGGGCATCGAGACCCTTACCATTTGATTCATTATTCAGTTATGTTGGGTGACGGACCTAAATTGGGATTCCAGGAGCCAGGCATAGGACGCCCTGGCCTGGCGGTGGGCCCCGGCTTGGTAGAGGGTACCCCGACCTGGCAGTGTCCAATGTTCGATAAGGCCACTGTCCAGTGTCCGGTTTTCCTCGCTGTCCAGTGTTCGGCTGCGTTCCTGTCAGTCGTGTTCCTGTTTAATAGACTTTTGATAAGATTGAGGTATTCTGGCTTCGCCAATACTGCTGATTGAATACGGAATTAAATAAGTACTTGGTAAACATGCATGCATCACATTTTCACGTGCATTGGTCTGATGCTGCTGCTGGGTGGTAACCCCACCGTTTATTTTTTCGGAATATAACATTTGCATATCATGACTGCATGCATTATTCAACTAGAATAAGAACTTGATTGTAAGGTTATGCTATCTGTTGATGCTGGGGTGGTAGGTGTGAGAGCCCCACCATTTGTTATATTTCACTACTTGTACTTGATTGTGTTGATGACATGTTTAACTTAGGGAATGGTAACACTGAGTATGATTACTCACTCCCACCTGGGGGGGTGTTTTAAAACACCATCCAGTATTTTGATGCAGGAGTTGCTGCCACTTGATGCATGAGATGCAGGACCTGTTGGCTTACCTAAGTCTTGCGTTTCATTTTCTGCCTTGAATTGGACGTCTTGGGTCGATATTCTTAAAGATTTCATTGTACATGTATATATTGAGCCCCGGCTGAGTGGACTCCTTGATTGTGTGGATAATTGTATGTATTTACACTTTAAATTCAAACTGAATTATACACTGTTTAGCTTAAATCTCTATTTATGAGTTGATGCCATCGATTTGTGCCATTAAACTATACTTCCGCAAAATACAGTCACCTCGAAAGAGTCGGGAGCCGCGGACTGCCCGACACTTGATTTTCGGGGCGTGACACATGATTAATTTGTAACGTGATCCTCCAAAAAGTATGCGGTCCACTTAACTGTGGTCGACAGGCATAGATGCTTAGACTGAAAGGCATTGACAAAGACATCGACCAGGGTCTGTTTCTTCCACGAAACCACGTGAAGGTGCAAACTATGCAAACCCAAGTCATAAACACTCCAAAATAGAGGTTATTGGCTAAGTGAATCCAAGATCCCATTTGTCCATCACATGGGCCATGTTGTGTTTGATCTTCTGGTGCAAAGATCATTTCGTTTCACATAAGATCGGGCTTCATCTCTCAATGATCAAAATAGCATATATGATGATGCATTTAGATTTGAATATCTCAACCTTGAAAATGCTCTAGCGCTAGAGAACTGTACGTTATCATGCTCATAGTTGCATCAGTACCCACTCGGATGATGCAATTGATAAATCTGAACCGTCCATTAAGTTCAGTGCATTTTTAATGGGCTACCGTGCAAAAATCACATTATCTCAGGGGATCCAATCCATTGATTCGGCCTTATTTTTTATAGTGGTCATTTTCGCATGCCATGGATGGGAAGGTTTGGATTGCCTAAAGAAGGTCGTTCTTTAGAATCTTAGGCAATTGGTGATAGTCCCTATCAAATAGATGAATCAATTTCTTGCCTAGACCTACAATAATTTTTGTAAATAATCTTGATCAATGATCATCCATATTTAGGGGCATCAATCAAATGTTAATATTTGTTAGAATAGTGTGATGTGATCATGGTAGCCCAAAAAATGTGCATTCTACCTAAAGAACGGTCTCTTTTTCAACCTTTTATTACGTGCACTTGAATATGGAATACCTCATTTGACCTTGGATTCATATAAAGGTTTGGAATATTTTTCAATTTTGAAATGTTTTTGGTTATCCCCACACACAGTGGGCCCATCATACGAGAAAAATGGCTTTGGTCATTAAAAGCACCTGAACCCATGGCTAAAGTCTATCATTACTTGGGAATGTATTTTAGCATACCTCCTGGAATTATAGCCTCCAAATGGATAATGAAAAGGAGGCCCATAAGGAAATCGGATTGGGTACTGAGTTACTAAGTATGCTCTTATTGTAATGAGTAAACTGTGTTGGGCCCACTGTGAATGTATATGGTATATCCATGCCGTCCATCCATTTTTCCATCCAATTTTAGGGGTTCAGCCTAAAATTGAAGCAAATCCAAAGCTCAAGTGGACCATTTCACAAGAAACATTGGGAATAAAGATTTCTACCATTGAAACCTTCCTTGGACCCACAGTGATGTTTATTTGTCATCCAACCTGTTCATAAAATCACAGTGACATGGATGAAGCTAAAAAAAACAAATATTAGCTTGATCCAAAATTTCTGTGGTCCCCAAAATTTTTTCAACAGTACAATTTTTTTGTAATAGCATAGAAGATGTGTTCTGGACTTAATGGACAGTTCAGATTGTTTGATCGAACCGTCCAAGTATACTGATGCAACTAGGAGCACTGTCACTTACATCGGCCTAATAGCATTGTTCTGCCTGTTCTGTCTAGTCTCTATCACCGAAACCCTCAAGTTGTCCCTAGGGCTGTCAATGGACTGGGCCTAGAGTAGGTCTCGGCCCGAGTTTTTATCTGTTTCAATCCGGGCCCTCAGAACGGCTGTGTAAAATTCTAATTTCCAAGCCCCAACCTGACCAAAGGACACACAAGATAACAATGAGAGTTCACCACCACTTATTTTGTTCTTTTCGTTGTTATATGTGATATCTTTCCACAGTAAATGCGGCGAATATACACATCAATCCAAGCTGTCCCAAACGAAGGACCCATAAGAAAATACAATGCAACCCAAAAATCACACTGCTACAACTGTCCAAATTGTAGGTCCCATAACACAAAATTCACACTACTAGCCATTGATTGGTCAAGGTTAAAATGATCAGCAGCTCATATTTAATAACAATTGGATGGTTAATATTGATTGTTCCCTTGTAAACGATATAGTTATGATAATGTGGCTCATTTGGATTGTCCAGATTCCAGGCTGCCATTCAGTGCCAGTTGTAAAGTGGATGAGATACCATAACTTATACGATATGGGGATATTAGAGGTAGACTAAACAAAATTGAGAGATAAGTACTTATGTCATGCTGGAAACCAAACTTATTTTTTTCGGTTTTAGATAATAAGAACATTATCTACCAAATATACTTATAAGTTGAGTAAGTAGAAATTAATATAAGCAACTATAGATATAAGTAGCTTTGTAAACTAACTTACGGTACAAAATGAGGCTAGTAACCCAATGCGGTCCAACAGAAATGCTGGTTCAAACAATCCCAACATGGCTAGGTTTTCAAACGTAATGGCAACTAAGATTTTGAGGTCAAGGTCGTGGTATTTCCTGGCCACTTCTCTTATTTCATGAGATAAGGACAGTCCCATAAGACTCCACTTAGAAGGAGACCTTTTGAGTTACCAATTTAGCGGTGTCAATGAGCTGGGTCAAGGCTGGAGAAATTTTGTTCGGTCGAGTTAAGGCTGGGTCAAGTCTCATCCAAGCCCAGTCCTCATCGTTCAACATAGGCTCGAGCTCAATCTAGACATGTGACAAGCCCAAATAGTCCAGCCCGAGCCTAGCACGGAATATTTATGTTGGGCCTAAGCCCAAGGCCATTTTGGTCAATGGAGACTTTGAGGTCAAGAGCATGGCACTGTCTGGCCCACTTTTGTTGTTTCCATGAGATAACTGTATATTACAAAATTGCCTCTGCTAATGGGCTGGGCCAGGCTGTTGGTAGTTTGGAACGAACACTGGATAGCGTTGGCATAATCCATGGCGGTAATAACACACTATTAAGTTATAGTGCTCCAGCTTAAATTGGGACACTTAGACAGTCTAATCCATTGATCTAGACCGTTCATTACGTTCAGTGCACATTTCATGGGCTACCATGCAAACATCACCCTAATCTGACAATTAAGAACCATTTGATCACTGGTATTTTACATGGGCGGTTAAGATCACTTACGCAAAACAGTCCGATCAACAATTCGATCCATCTATTTGTCAGCAACCATCATTGATTGCTTACAATTCTAAAGAATCACCCTTTTAAGGCAATTGTAACCATCACATCCATGGCTTTGAAATTCGATGGGTGTAGAAAATAAGGACCACTACAAGAAAAATGATCTTTACCTAGGAAATTTGTACCAAGGAGATGAATTTCGTAGGTAAAAACACACTTTTCCCGACGAAATTCAAATTTCTTGGGTAAATACTTACTTTGCTTTTACCAAGGAAAATTTTCCTTGTGAAAAGTGACAAATACCGACAAAATTCCAATTTCATGGGTAATGAAGGGTTATTTCGTGGCTTAAAATATAATGTTTTTAGCTTAACTTTACCGAGGAAACAATTTCTCGGTAAAAGCCCACAATTGGGAATTTGGCTGGTAATTATGACTAACAATCGTTCTTAATGGTCTTTCTTTACTTTCCAATGGTGTGGTCCACCGGAGATTTAGATCTACTTGATTTTGGAGTCAGGTTCCATAATGATATGAAAAAACAGATGGACGATGGATATAAGAAAAAATGATCAAGGTGGGCCCCGCACGGTAAGGGTAACACCCACAAATGTTAGCCGGTTAACACCTAACCCATTCCAGTTCACTTTCCAGATCGAGGGAGGGAACTAGAAAACCTAAAACGCCAATCCCTCTCTCTCTCTCTCTCTCTCTCTCTCTCTCTCTCATCTTTCAGAAACCCATGCCCCACATCCCTCAGCTTCTCTCTATCTTCCAGCAACCCACTCTCATCTCTCTTTTTATCATCCTACAATCTTTTCCGATTATCACCACCAACGATTTGGCCGGATTTCCGCCTGATCTGCCTTGAATCCAGCAAGCCTTAACAAGGTCTCTCTCTCTCTCTCTCTCTCTCTCTCTCTCTCTCTCCTGAGATTAGGGTTTCGGGGTTTGTTCTTCTGTAGAGCATTCAAGTATTAGGGTTTATCAGTTTTTCTTCTTTTTACCGTTCTTAGATTTTAGGGTTTTTTTCTTTTCTTTTCTTTTTTAGGTGATTTTGTTGAGAGATTGGGAACTGCAAAGACGAGGCCCATGTTCATTGACAATTTCGACCATAAGACTCGCCAATCTGATCTGGAGCGCGCTCCCGATTGTGGACGTGTATTTTTCTTCCCTGCCAGATTATGTTGATGTGAGGCTCAATACTCGATCCAGAGCCTTTCCGGTGTGCCAGTGATTGGAGCGTTTGGGTCTTCATCCCCTATCTATTAGCGGATGAATCAATTTTCTGGTGTATTTTTCGTCTCCCTTAACTTGAATCAGTTTTCTGTTTCATTCTTTATGACAGTAAGATTTTTGGGTCTTCATCCCCTGTCTATTTGCGGATTGCTTAGTTGGATGGGCTTTTGCCTAGGCACATTGATGGTTGGTTACCTGAGCTACATTGGGTGTTTCAACGACTTTGATTCAGATTCACTAATCCCATGATTACTCTTGTATGCATCATTTGCTACATGCTTATTTATCTCTAAACTAGCTAACAATTTTTTTATGACTTAAATAGGACAGTGCACATCTAATCATCTACAGTCCAGATCAGCCCCACATTGTCCAAGTCATTCAAATGTTGTCCACAATCTTCCAGACAAAATTCTCATATAATATTAAAGGCATATTTTCTTATATTCGCATGCGAATTTGCAAACAGTGAGAAATGAATAACGGACAACGGAATTTTGGTAAAACATCCAAGGCCAGAGATTATTGCAGATTCTCCATTTCTCTCGTCAGATTGTAGAATTTAATGATTTTTCAAGTCATTGGTTTTGATAAACAAGTCTACAAGCTAGATTAGTCAGTTTTTTGTGGAGTCTAAGCCTCCAATGGGGTTGTTATCTCTACAAGTAGGGAATTGGTGGGATAGCACACCATGGATTTCAGTCCATAAGAGTCCAGTCCTCAGATTTGACTCGATTACATCTTATTAACATATGTATTCTTTCTAAGCTGCAGATTGATAGGTTCTTTCTTTCTTTGATTGGGGACCGGTTCAACTGATGTGTATGTTTGGAGTTCATATGTATTTTTAGTTTTGAAAAAACAGGAGAAAAACAGAGAAATTGAAAGAAAAAAAAAAAGATAATGCCTTTGCTAATTGGAGAACAGAAATATTAGAGGCTTTGTCACTTGAACTCTATTTATAACCGCTTCCATTTATTTTTGAAATATTTACGCCTGCGATTTGCTTACTTTTTGTGCAGATTTTGAATAAAAGGCTTTATCAGCCTTGGCCATCTTTTTGTGTTAATTACAGCAGGAAGTGTGTTCGCTTGGTGGTGTTCTTCTATGTCATACTGTAAGATTCAAGCTTTTCTGGTAAGACCAACCTCTCAATAAGTAGAAACTGAGCATTGTAGCTTCACAACCAAAAATAGTCATGCCTAGTAAGAAATGTAGATATTACAAAAAGAAACTAACCATTCTAATGTTTTCTAGTAAGACGCATCCGTTGTTATTTGACTCCAATAGTTCAAAATGCACTTTCACATAAAGGAGCTCGTCCACAGTCAATGTCTTTGCAAGAGCTTGTTGCTATTGTGAATGAAATAAAATCTAAATATGTAACATAATCAGTGAGCTAAGACAAAAAAGTTTGTTTGTAGTTATAAGATTTTGTATGAGTGTGTAACAAAAGGAAATAGAAGGTGGTGATGCAGTAATGCAAACTTGAAGAACTAGAACAGAGCAAGGCCTCAAATTTGAAAAAAAAGGAATATGCTTCAAAAGAACCTAATTATAATTTTACGTACACCCTCAGAGTTTCAGCCAACACGCTCTGAAAACCGTGATTTCTGTAAGAAATCTTACAACATCCCACACACCTTACTGCTATTCACTGCAACTCTTTTTTTTTTCTTATTTCTTTTTCTTTTTTTTTTTTCTAATATATGTTTATATAAAAAAGCTATAAGGTGTTGATCTCCCTTAAACATGCTGGTGTTACTTTTACATACAGGGTGAAATTCAGCATGGATGCCATTGATGAAACCGATCTCGAAGAGCTTTTACATACCAGGTGATCATAGGTTTCCTGACTGATCAAATAGTGGTTGGAAAGTGGAAACTTCATTATTTTCCTTGCTCATTTTTATCTATGAATTGGTTTAGGACACTTTATGGCAAATTGATTCCATGACTTTTCTTGTATGATAGTTGATTAATGTTTCCTGACGAAAGTTAAATCTTATGAACCTTTCATGAGTGCTGAGCACTACTATAATAGAAGATTTGGTGTCACACTCTGTGCTCACACTCTCTATAAGATAAACCATCGGTTGCTCAGAATATCACGGTTCCCTTGTGAAACACATTGCGGATGGACCATGTGCCAATCTGATTTCACCTATTTGATTTGATCTGCTGAGAACTTCCTTCCACCATTCATTTGATGCCATCAATTGGATCAATGGCCAAGCTCATTCACAATGGTCATGGTAACTTGAATCTCGAAAACAGCTGTGAGTGTGTGCCTGCCCAAACCAGTTTGAAATCTGGACCGATGCCGACGATGGCCCATCAGGACTTCAGGACAAGCTCACCACATGATGTGCCTGGGTTTAGCTACTGGCCCCCTGGCAGTTTTTAATGACTTTTTTCTATCCAAGGCCATGATAAAGCCTGCATCAAGGCCAACTTAATCTACACGAGCCAGCCCAAACTATAAAATAGGAGCCAATGATTGCCTAGGTTGCTTTTTTTTCTTTTCTTCCCATTATTCTTTCAGAGTGTTATGTGAATAGTTGATTTTCTCAAGTAAATTTACTGATTTTAGGCCAATTTCAGTTTATAGAAGTAGGGTCCATGGTTCTTTGATCCTAGCCATTGATATGATGGGCCAAGTGGTGGATTGATCCATTCAGTTTATAGAACAGTGTAGAACACCAGAAATCATGTCTTACATGTATAGTTTGTAAGGCTGAGCAAATTGCTCTATCGAATATAATCTATCTGTTATTAGATCAATGGATACTTTGTCTTTAGCATCATATGAATCAAATCACTTTGGGTGAATTATGATAGATTCTATGATTATGATCAAATGAGTAGAACAGCTCAGAATTCAATATGCAAAACACAATCTTTTTTCTTTTTCAAGAAAAACTTTGATACTCTAGCAGAGTGTGATGGATGATATTAGGCACTTAGAAATTACTCACAGTGGGCTACACAATCTGATATTGGGTTGTTATTTTCAGACAATGGGCTACACAATCTAGTCAGTTTTATTTGAATTTCTCATTGCCTGCATATCAACTGTCATATGCAGCCTGAGCATCATATAACTCTTTTGTTTTTTTTTTCTTAGATGTATGAGGCTGAAGCATCTTCAGAGATATGATACAGGTATGGGATATTGATGGCTACCTTGTATGTTTTATATAGTGTTGTTTCAGAGTATCAGAGAGTATAATCATGCGCATGTTGAATCTGGGCCTTGGAAAGATATTGACTTGTGATTGTATGTTGTGTGTCCATATCAACATCCATATCCAATAATTCTTGGTGCTTGCTATTAGGCTGAGGTATCTATGTCGGGTTATGATATGGGTATTTCGTATGGCTCTAAATCCATGTTTCAGAACATAAGTTGATGCCCTTATCTGATTTAGGTCTTTGGTTACACACTTGGAATTGGTCATAACATCAATGAGAAGTGCTAACGGGATTCATGACGAGCCAGATTGAATTGGGGATTCACGACACATTTGACCAATGTGAAACACGTGGGAGATCTGGGACATTGGTTGGGTGGATCCCATTGATTTGGGTGTGATTGTGCACAAAATCAATGGACAGATTTAAGCAATTCTCAATACATGAACAGTAGGCAGATTTACATGATTTGAATACAAAGAACAGTTGACAGATTTGCATGCTTTGAACACATAAAACATTGAACATATTGCACGTCAAAACTGGACGTATTTGAGCATATTTATGACTAATAAATGGGCAGATTTGGCCATTTTTGGACGTCTGATTAATGGTCCAGATTAGTCAGTTTTGGATGTCAGATCAGAGGTTACATTTGACAGCTTTAGACACCAAACCAATGGTCCAATTTGGACAATTTTGGATGTCTGATCAATGGTCCAGATTGTACATATTGTGGATGTCCATTTAATAATCCATATGGTCCAAACACAAGTCCTGCCCCAAAACGCAGATGGTCTTTTTAGCTTTTTTTCCCTTGTTCATTCTTCTCATAAGCAGATGTCCATTTAATAATCCTTTATTCTTCCTTCATTCTTCAGATGGTCCACAAATCACTCTTTTTGCATGTATGGACGGATAAGATTAAAGAATGTATGATGACCACGTTTTGAATTGATAGGATTGTCTTTGCAGTAGTGGTGTGCAGTCCATGAGGTATCAATGGTAGGCCCCAAACTGTTGAAATTGCACATGGTCAAGATCACGTATGCATAAATGAATGGCGTATGCCTGCATGATCTAAATCTTCAATTCAAGTTGTATTTAGTTTCATAATATGATTTAAAAAAGAAAAATGAACACCTAACTGCATATTTTATTTATTAGTTATTAATTACTAATATTGTATTTTGTTTCATTTTGCAGATTGTTTGTTGGTGATAGTGGGGATGTTTGTGCTGATTGATTTTTTTTTGTTGTATTGGTTCTATGTACTGGTGGGATTGACATTTCGATTTTATTCAAAACATTATTACGATTGAATGCTCAATCAGGTGATTGGGATATTGAATATTGAATGCTTTTAGGTGGTAGGGATATTGAATGTTTCAAAGAAATATTGAATATTGAATGCTTTCATGAGGTAGGGATATTAAATGTTCCATGGAAATATTGAATAGTAGGGATATTGGATGTTCACATAAATATTTCAGTGGCAATGAAGTGGTAATTCTACGACCTGGTCATAGCTTTTTTCCAAGGAAATTTTTCCTCGGTAATAGTCGCATAATTACCGACGAATTAAGCAATAGACACGAAATTGTTGACTTTTACCAAGGAAATGTTTTGTTGGAAATGGTCAACTATTTACTGACAAAAAATTAAATTTGGTAGGTATATCTTTTTCCCGAGGGTGATGTTGCAACGAAAACTGCAATGAACATTTTCGTTGGTAATAACTTTTACCCAGGAAATTATGACATTTACCCAGGAAAAATTTCCTTGGTAAAAGTCATATTTCTTGTAGCCGGATCATCCAATTGGTACAATTTTTATTTTTTTATTTTTTCGGAGGTAATAGAATAAAAGATGTATTCTGAGCTTAATGGACAGCTCAGATTGTTTGATCGAACTGTCCAAGTAAACCGGTGCAACTAGGAGCTGTCCTCTCTAGTTTTTTATCAAAGGTTTCCCTCATCAAAAGATGACAGTGATAGTTCACCACCACATAGACAGTAAATGCAGCGAACATACACATAAATCCAAGCTGTCCCAAACGAAGGACCCATCAGAAAATAGAATGTAACCCAAAAATCACATTGCTACGACTGTCCAAATTGTAGGACCCATAACACAAAATTCACACTATTAGCCATTGGTCTGTCAAGATTAAAATGATCAGCCGCCCATATTTAATAAGCAATTGGATGGTTAAGATTGATTGTTCCCTTGTAAACGATTTGGTTATGATAATGTGGCTCATTTGGATTGCCATTCATAGTGCCACGTGTAGAGCGGATGAGACATCATAACTGGGCGCGGATTTCCTGCGAAAGCCTTGCGTAGGAAGTTCCTGCACTGAGAACCAAGTTGGGGCTGACAGTGATGTTTGTTGATAAATCCACCCGGTCCATCCGTTTTGGGAGCTTATTTTAAGACGTGAGAACAAAAATGAACCGGATCCAAGACTCAAGTGGGCCGAAAACGTGAGGATTGAACATCCACAGTTGAAATATTTGTGGAGCCACAGGAGTTTTGAATCAGGATAATATTTGTGTTTCCGGTTCATCCCAGTAGTAGTGACGTTATGAACGGTATGGATGTCATATAAACATCACTCTGGACCTCAGGGAGGTTTCAACGGTAGTAATTTACCTACCCACATTTTCCTTTAGTGCAGCCCACTTGAGTTTGGATCCGGTTCATTTTTGTTCTCAAGTCCTAAAATAAGCTCCCAAAACGGATGGACGGGGTGGATTTATCAACAAACATCACTGTGGGCCCCACCGTGGTTCCCAGTGCAGGAACTTCCTGCGCAAGGCTTTCGCAGAAAATCCGCACCATCGTAACTTAAAAGATACGGGGAAAACTACGAATGCTGGTGGAATATTCTTTGGTCGAGTAAGGAAAAATGCGGACAGCAGACGGTCGCGAGTGTACTTTATGGGTACTTGAATGCTGGCATACGTGCTAATGGAACACATGTGGGAGATCTGAACCGTTCAAACCTCTAACCCCGAAATGTAGATTCGATGAGTCAACCATCAAGCGGGCTCATCCTAACAAGTGGGCTCCACATGTTTGCTGAATGTGGACCATTACTAAGTTTATCCACTCATTCATTCTTCTTTTACACGCACACCCCAATTGATGAGCAGACCAGCCCCACTTTCAGGTTAAAGCAAATTAAAGATGCAACCGTATGATGAGCGGCTCGGATTTGGCATAAGTCAGACAGATTGGCATGTGTGAGTCTCAAAGAGAGAGAGAGAGAGAGAGGCGGCACTGCAGCGGCCGAGGACTGAGAGTCAATGGTGGGACGTGCATCGGGTCTTTGTCGTAACCTCGGTGAATAAAAAACCTAGATGTCATGACTCACGTGATGCATACGACAAAGAACAAGGCTTCACCGGGAGTGGATTAGGTGAGACACCGATCCACCGAAGTGGGTGGGACCCCCACCTGTAGGGTTCAAAGTGATGTATGTGCCTTAAATCCACACTGTCCAACCATTTTTAAAACTCACTTTAGGGTATCATCCAAAAATAAAGCTGACTCAAATCTTAGGTGGACCACACCATAGGAAACATCCCTGATTGAATCTCCACCATTAAAAACTCCATAGATTCCACTAGAATGTTTATTTGCCATCCGACCTGTTGATAAGCTCACAAATACCTTTATGAAGAGGCCATACAAACATCATCTTGATCCAAAGCTTTTGTGGTCCACGACAAATTTTTAATGGTCAATCACCACTATTTCTTGTACTATGGTCCATCTGGGATTTGAAACTGTTCAGTTGTTTGGATCATGCCCTAAAATTAGCTTTCAATAAGGATGGATGGTGTGGATGTGGTCAAATACATTACAGTGGGCCCACAGTCAGGGTCCCACCCGTCTCGGTGGATCCGGGCTCTCATCTAATCCGCTCCCACCTTCACCACCCACTAGAAAACGTTGGTCACCCACCTCGACCATCCAAATTGTAGGGCACATTGAGGATGGAACATATCTCTAAAACCACATTTATCAAGCAATCCTAGCCATCCAGTTGATGTCTATCAAATGGATTGTTAAGACTTAAATAGTGAGTGATTAAAATTCTAAAGAAAAAAATCAGACAGTTACTATCATCTTCTCAGTGTAAGTTTTGAGTTTGGTCCACCCATAACTGGGTTCATGATTTGGAACAGTTGAGGAATGATAAAACGGTGGCCAATTATCATAATTGTCTGGACCAAAGCTACAAGATAATTTATTAAATCAATCATCTCAATTTATTACTAGCCATTCTCCACTGAGGCGTTACCTAATCCAAACGTGGATGGGTGAGAGAGCTTTGGCCTGGTGACGCATGAAGTAATCATGCCTTCTCCTTTTGGAATTATAAATTCACAGGTATGCTAAGTGCACCCGAGCAACTCACGTGTGGAAATGAGGCACATGCGATTGATCGGATTTGTTCATGAGATGATCCACTCTGTAGCTATTCTGGCAGGAAAACCATGCAAATCTGACTATTAGGTGGGACCCACCTATGTACGGAAAAAATGAGTGGTTGGGATAAGATTTTCAACTATCCACATAATTCATTGTGGATGTGTGGTACATATGATAGTCACAAAGATTTGTTTTTAGATAAAATGCGGATAAATACGTGCGGTTCAGGTACTGGCTCAGATCCTCGACATGTGTGACTGGTTGTCAGATAAAAGGCTGAGCCCCAAAAGAAAATGCACACGTTCGAGTACACTGAGCATCCTTCCAATTATTATTCTAAAGTATAACTTCAATAATGAGAAAGGGTCCTGAGACTGGAAGCGGATTAGGTGACCGCGCGGCCTCACCCAAGCCGGTAAGGTCCTTACCATGGGGCCCACCTTTATGTATGTATTATATATCCACGCCGTTCATCTATTTTTCCAGAGTATTTTAGTCCATGATCCCAAAAAAATTGAAGAAGATCCAAATCTCTGACGAACCATACAATAGGAAACAGTGGTAATTGAATACACTACTGTTAAAAAGTTCCTAACGCCCACCACAATATTTTCTTAATGTTTATTTTCCATTTAACCTGTTGTTAAGGTCACACAAACCTAGATTAAAGAGTGAAACAAATATCATCTTGATCCAAAACCTCCGTTGCCTATTGATGGACAATCACCATTGTTTCCTATGGTATGGTCCACCTGAGATTTGGATCTTCCTAATTTTTTAGATCATGCCCTAAAATTATTTTTAAAAAATAGATGAACAGCGTGGATATAGAATGTATACATCTAGGTGGGCTCCACATAAGTAAGGGCCACATCTTCTTGGGTGAGTGCGGGGCACTTTACCGGCTACCCTGAGCATACATCGAATTATAGGAGCCATCCTGAGCTTATATGTCACCTACCTACTAGGTGGCTAGTCCACCGGTATGTCACCGACCGGTAGGTTTCTAAGGAGTTTTACCGATTTACTAAACTGCCGAGTATAGGAGGTCGGAGGTATAGAAACTCAGCTCCGAGTAACTGTCGCCTCTAAAGGTTTTCACTGTACCTTTACGACCCCCCCCCCTCTAGCCTAACGTACGCCTCATTGAGGCGTGCGAGAATAGCACGCCTCATTTGAGTCAACCCGGGTGGATTTTACATAAACGAAATAGATAAGGCAGATATACAAAAAGGTCGAGTAAAATTATCAACTTAGGTTTTAAATTCGTATAGGTTTAGAGTTCACCTGGTACGGGGCCCTTTGTCACCTTATTAATAAAGGTGGCAACTTTGGAAGGGTCCGGGATGTCACTACAAATAAACAGTAGGTTGGACAAGTATTCTAGTGTACCTATACCTACTTACCTTTTGTGTTTATAGTCGAACTAGGTTTTGAAGACAGATGGCAAGATTAATTTGTAACGTATCCTCCAAAAAGTATGCGGTCTACTTAACTGTGGCCGACAGGCATAGATGCTTAGACTGAAAGGCATTGACAAAGACATCCACCAGGGTCTGTTTCTTCCACGAAACCACGTGAAGGTGCAAACTATGCTAACCCAAGCCATAAACACTCCAAAATAGAGTTTTTGGGCTACATGTATCCAAGATCCAATCTTTCCATCAAGTGGGCCATGTTTTTTATCTTCTGGTGCAAAGATCATTTAGTTTCACATAAGATTGGGCTTCATCTCTCAATGATCAAAATAGCATATATGATGATGCATCTAGATTTGAATATCTCAACCTTGAAAATGCTCTAGCGCTAGAGAACTGTAAGTTATCATGCTCATAGTTGCATCAGTATCCACTCGGATGATGCAATTGATAAATCTGAACCGTCCATTAAGTTCAGTGCATTTTAATGGGCTACCGTGCAAAAATCACATTATCTCAGAGGATCCAATCCATCGATTCAGCCTTATTTTTTATAGTGGTCATTTTCGCATACCATGGATGGGAAGGTTTGGATTGCCTAAAGAAGGTCGTTCTTTAGAATCTTAGGCAATTGGTGATAGTCCCTAACAAATAGATGAATCAATTTCTTGCCTAGACCTACAATAATTTTTGTAAATAATCTTGATCAATGATCATCCATATTTAGGGGCCATCAATCAAATGTTAATATTTGTTAGAATAGTGTGATGTGATCATGGTAGCCCAAAAAATGTGCATTCTACCTAAAGAACGGTCTCTTTTTCAACCTTTTATTACGTGCACTTGAATATGGAATACCTCCTTTGACCTTGGATTCATCTAAGGGTTTGGAATATTTTTCAATTTAGAAATGCTTTTGGTTATCCCCACGCACACACAGTGGGCCCATCATACGAGGAAAAACGGCTTGGTCATTAAAAGGACCCGAACCCATGGCTAAAATCTATCAGTACTTGGGAATGTATTTCAGCATACCTCCTGGAATTATAGCCTTCAAATGGATGGGGAAAGGAGGCCCTTAAGGAAATCCGATTGTATACTGAGTTACTAAGTATGCTCTTATTGTAATGAGTAAACTGTGTTGGGCCCACTGTGAATGTATATGGTATATCCATGCCATCCGTCCATTTTTCCATCCAATTTTAGGGGTTCAGCCTAAAATTGAAGCATATCCTAAGCTCAAGTGGACCATTTCACAAGAAACAGTGGGAATAAAGATTTCTGCCATTGAAACCTTCCTAGGACCCACATTGATGTTTATTTGTCATCCAACCTGTTCATAAAATCACAGTGACATGGATGAAGCTAAAAAAACAAATATCAGCTTGATCCAAAATTTCTGTGGTCCCCACGATTTTTTCAACAGTACAATTTTTTTGTAATAGCATAGAAGATGTGTTCTGAACTTAATGGACAGTTCAGATTGTTTGATTGAACCGTCCAAGTAAACTGAGCACTGTCACTTATAGCGGCCTAACAGCATTGTTTTGTCTAATCTCTATCACCGAAACCCTCAGGTTGTCCCTAGGGCTGTCAATGAACTGGGCCTAAAGTAGGTCTCAGCCCGAATTTTTATCTGTTTCAGTCTGGGCCCTCGGGACGGCTCTGTGTAAAATTCTAATTTCCAAGCCCCAACCCGGCCCATTGACACCCCGATTTTCAAAAGATAACAGTGAGAGTTCACCACCACTTTTTTTGTTCTTTTCGTTATTATATTGTGGTATCTTTCCACAGTAAATACGGCAAAAATACACATCAATCCAAGCTGTCCCAAATGAAGGACCCATAAGAAAATAGAATGTAACCCAAAAATCACACTGCTACAACTGTCCAAATTGTAGGACCCATAACACAAAATTCACACTACTAGCCATTGATTGGTCAAGGTTAAAATGATTAGCAGCCCATATTTAAATAGCAATTGGATGGTTAATATTGATTGTTCCCTTGTAAACGATATGGTTATGATAATGTGGCTCATTTGGATTGTCCAGATTCCAGGCTGCCATTCATAGTGCCAGTTGTAAAGTGGATGAGATACCATAACTTATAAGATATGGGGTAAACAATCAATGCGGGTGTAATTTTATTTCTTCGAGGAAGGAAAAAATGCGAACTGCAGACGGGCGCGAGTCTACTTTTTGGGTACTTGAGTACTGATATACCTGCTAATGGAACACATGTGGGAGATCTGATCCATTCAAACCTCTAACCCGGATCTGTAGATTTGATGAATGAAGCATCAAGCCGGCTCATCCCAACAAGTGGGCTCCACATATTTGCTGAATATGGACCACTAATAAATTTATCCACTCATCCATTCTTCTTTTACACGTGCAGCCCAATTGATGAGCAGACCAGCTCCACTTTCACGTTAAAGCAAATTAAAGATGGAGCTGTATGATGAGTGGCTCGGATCTGATACAAGTCAGACACATTGGAATGTGTAAGTTGCTAATAGAGAGAGAGAGAGAGAGAGAGAGAGAGAGAGAACAGTGCAGTGGCCGAGGACTGAAAGGCAATGGTGGGACGTGCATCAGCTCTTTGTCACAACCTCGGTGAGTAAAAAACACAATGTGAAACATAGAGGTCATGACTCACGTGATGCATAAGATAAAGAACAAGACTTCACCCTCTAGTGGTCACTCGCCCCGATCATCCAAATTGTAGGGCACATTGGGGATGGAACATATCTCTAAAACCACGCTTACCAGCGATCCTAGCCATCCAGTTGGTGTCTATCAAATAGATGGTTAAGACTAAAGTCGCGAATAATTAAAATTTCAAGAAAAAAAATCAGACGGTAACTATTATCTTCTCATTGTAAGTTTTGAGTTTGGTCCACCCATAACCGGGTTCATGATTTGGAACAGTTGAGGAGTAATAAAATGGTGGTGAACTATCATAATTGTCTGGATCAAAGCAACAAGATAATTTATTTGATCGATCATCTCAATTGATTAAGAAATTATTAAGTGTGTTGATTAGTAGCTAATCTCCATTGAGGGCGTTATCCAATCCAAACGTGGATGAGTGACGCATGAAGTAATCATGCCTTCTCTTGGAACTTTAAATTCACAGGTATGCTAAGTGCACTCGAGCAACTCACGTATGGAGATGAGGCTCATGCAATTGATCATGAGACAATCCGCTCTGTAGTTGTTCTGGCTGGAAAACCATGCAAATCTGACTATCAGTGGGGACCCATCTCTGTAACAAAAAAAAGCGAGTAGTTGAGATAAGATTGTCAAACTATCCACATTCATTGTGGATGTGTGGTACACTTGATAGACATAAAGATTTGTTTTTATTTTTATTTTTATTATTATTAAATATGAACTGTCCTGATGCAACATTCTGTAGAATGGGGCCCATGGTTCGGATATCAAGACCATTGATCTAATGGCCACGCAATGGATGAGAGACTCTCAACAAGTATCGTAAACCAGAGATACCTAACCCGTGAATCAGTGGCCTAGAAGCATACAATTAAAAGCTACTCACCAAATAAAGCACGGTTCGAACCCATGTGGGCAATTTGATATCGTCAAATCATTAAGGTGGGCCCAGAGTAAGGGCCACACCTTCTTGGGTGAGGCCCGGGGCACTTTATCTGCTCCCCTGAGCATAGATCGAATTATAGGAGCCATCCATCCGAGTATATAGTGGATGGATGATCCAAAGACAATGGCTGGACCATCCAAAGATTCCTAAAAATGGCTAAATGATTTGACGGCTCTTATCCTCCAGCCTCCAGATTTTTTAGTCCAGGTTCATTGACAGCGGAGATCTCCAAAAATGACATGGAAATTATGCTGGGGAGATTTGTAACGAGATCCTCCGAAAAAAATATGGACTCCACTTAAGTATGGCCGACAGGCAGAAAAGCTTAAAAAGAAAGGCATCGACAAAGACGTCCACTAGGGCGTGTTTCTTCCATGAAACCATGTGAAGGTATAAACTATGCAAACCCAAGCCATATACACTCCAAAATAGAGGTTTTTGGCTACATGTATCCAAGATCCAAGCTGTCCATCAAGTGGGCCATGATGTTCTGATCTTCTGGTGCAAAGATCATTTCGTTTCACTTAAGATCGGGCTTCATCTCTCAATGATCAAAACTAGCATATATGATTATGCATTTAGATTTGAATATATCAAACTTGAAAATGCTCTAGCGCTAGAGAACTGTAAGTTATCATGTTCCTAGTTGCATCAGTCCACTCGGATGATGCAATTGATCAATCTGAACTGTCCATTAAGTTCAGAACATTTTTCATGGGCTACCATGCAAAAATCACATCGGCTACCATGCAAAAATCACCTTATCTCAAATGATCCAATCCATCGATTTGGCCTTATTTTTTATAGCTGTCATTTTCGCATGCCGCATGCCATGGATGGTACTGTTAGGATTGCCTAAAGAAGGTCGTTCTTTAGAATCTTAGGAAATCGATGATAATCTCTAACAAATAGATGAATCGATATCTTGCTTAGACCTACAATAATTTTTGTAAATAATCTTGATCGTCCCTATTTAGGGCCATTGATCAAATGTTAATATTTGTTAGAGTAGTGTGATGCCATCATGGTAGCCAAAGAAATGTGCATTCTACCTAATTAATGGTCTCTCTTTTAACCTTCCTTTACGTGCACTTGAATATGGAATACCTCCTTGACCTTGGATTCATGATTTGGAATATTTTTAAATTTAGAAATGTTTTTGGTTATCCCCATACACAGTGGGCTCATCTGATGTAAAGGAGGTCACTGAAGATTACATGAAGAAATTAGATTATTAGAAGGAGGCCAAGCGGAGTGACAAACTAACGGCCAACATTCAGAACATCCAGCTTAGCCGGGCGCCCTACCGTATATATTACCGGGAGCCCGACCATGAGCTCGACTCCTCCAGAGGGTTGCTAGTCCAACTCTTAAATTTCGGGTGCTCGACCATCAAGTCATCAGGCGCCCGACCAACTTTGATCGGGTGCCCGAAATTGAGCGAGTTTTTGCCCAAACTCTCTAGACAGTTTTAAATCCCATCGAGCGCCCTGACCAGTCCTGATCGAGTGCCCGACCCTGTACGAATCTGTTATGCAGTTTTGCGAAAATTTTCAAATTTGAAGATTTTTCTTTCCATGTTCAATTAGGACTCTTTAATTATGCACCTAGGGTTTTTATTTCGTTAAATAGTCTTTAAATACTCTCTTATGTCATTGATTAAAGTCATTATTGATATTTTATAAAAGTTCTCTTTGAGATTCATCTCTTTTGCTTGTGGATTCAAGCAATCCTTCGAGATATCGAAGAAGATCGGTTAAGGATTCCTAATAGCTCCGTGGATTCGGAGTAGTTATTCGAGAGGAGAAATGGTGATCGATCCTTCACCCGTCTACGCTACACCAAGTTGGTATCAGAGCGAGGAACAACCTTGAGAAGATGGCTTCTAGCAGTAGCTGCGACAATCAACCCTCTGACGTTGATCAAAGGTTTCAGTTATTGGCAGAGAAGATCGACAATCTCCAGGAGGCGAATAGGGCGCAGATGAAGAGGATGATTGCTCCATTAGATAGGGTTTCACTGGTTTTACCCCAGCCACAAACCCAAGGCAATGCGCCACAACTAGCGATTGCAGTTCGGGACAATCCCGTGTTTCGCCAAGCACCGCAACTAGCGCTTTGAAGAGCCGATCATGATGACGAGGAACAAAGCGACGAGGACGTCGAGAACATCATTGTTCAATAAGCCGCACAGGGTGATGCTCGCGCGGATCACAATGGAAGAGGTTTTCCAGGCAAAGGTGAGCTTTTCTCCTTCAATGGTTCATTAAGCATCGAAGCTTTTATTGAATGGCTCGTGGAAGTCGAAAGGTTCTTCGATTATTTTGGTGCCCTGGAAGATAAGCAAGTGAAGCTCGTAGCCTAAAAGCTAAAATTTGGAGCTTCCACATGGTGGGAACAATTACAAACTTTCCGTATCCGACAGAACAAGTTGCCAATCCGAACTTGGCCAAGGATAAAGCGATTATTGAAATCTCGGTTTTTACGTAGCGACTATGACCAAATCTTGTTCCAGCAATATCAGAATTGCAAGCAAGGGTCTAGGACCGTCACCGAATATCAAGCTTAGTTCGACCTGTTAACAGTTTGAAACAAGTTGTCTGAAACAGAGTCGCAGAGAACCGCCTCTACGACAGTGGGCCCGAGTCGAGCCCCAAATCCTTATGCTCGATCGAGGCCTGGTAATTTCTTCTGTTGTGGCCAACTGGGTCAATTGTCGAATGTGTGCCCTCAGCGCCCCATCGCCAACTTAGCCACTAATGAAGGTGGTCAAGAAGAGGATTATGTAGAAGAAGGGGACGTCGGTGAAGAAGTCAACCTAGTTGTCGACGAAGAGGAAGAAGGGACAGAATGGTTATCAGAGGACCGAGGAGAGTCCTTGGTTGTGAGGCGATTATGCTATACGCCTCGGCAAGAATTACATCCCCAACGCCACAACATCTTTCGCATCTATTGCACAATAAATGAGAAGGTGTGTGACATCATCATTGACGATGGAAGCAGTGAGAATATAGTGTCAAAAGTCATAGCGAACAAGCTCCGTCTCCCGACAACAAAGCACCCAACCTCGTATTCCATTGGGTGGATCTAGAAGGTAGATAACACTAAGGTAACTAAACAATGCCTCATCTCTTTTTCAATTGGTAGTAGTTACAAAGATGAAATTTTATGCGATGTCGTGGACATAGATGCATGCCATATGCTTCTCGGTCGTCCGTGGCAGTCAGACCGAGATGCGATCCATCGTGGGCGTGATAACACTTATACATTCATTAAAGATGGAAGAAAGAGGATCCTAGCTCCTAGAGCGCCGTAGGGCCAACCCGAAGCTTCTAAAGTGGAGGGGAGTTCCCTCCTCACCCTACGAAAATTTGTGAATGAAACTAAAGAGACTGGTGAAGTTTACGCGGTAGAGATGAAGGGAGAGGTTTAAAATGAATCCAACATTCCACCAGCCCTACAACCATTGTTGAATGAATTTCAGAAGATTTGGCCCGAAGAACTTCCTCATGGGCTACCTCCGATGCGGGATATTCAACACCATATCGATTTTATCCTGAGCGCTAGTTTGCCCAATCGACCACATTACTGAATGAGCCCAAAGGAATGTGAGATCCTCCAAGTTCAGGTGGAGGAGTTGTTAAACAAGGGTCTACTCATGGAGAATATGAGTCCTTGTGTGATCTCAGCTTTATTAACACCAAAGAAGGATCAAAGTTGGCGTATGTGTGTTGATAGCAGGGCTATTAACAAGATCACCATTAAGTATAGATTCCTTATTCCCCGACTCGATGATATGGTGGATATGCTTAAAGGGTCCAGAGTATTTTCAAGCTAGATTAACGCAGCGGGTATCACCAAATCCGTGTCCACCCCGTCGATGAATGGAAAACAGGTTTTAAAATCAATGATGGGTTGTACGAATGATTAGTGATGCCATTCGGGTTGTCGAATGCCCCAAGTACTTTCATGCGCCTCATGAATCAAGTCCTAAAACCATTTATAGGAAAATTCGTCGTGGTGTACTTTGACGACATACTGATATATAGTCAGGGAGAGACAGAGCATGTTGAACACCTCAGGCAAGTCCTTCAAGTGCTACAAGAAAACAACTTAGATATGAACTTGAAGAAGTGCAGCTCTATGACAGACCATCTATTATTCTTGGGGTTCGTAGTATCATCCACAGGCATCCGGGTCGATGAAGACAAGGTGAAGGCCATCCGTGAGTGGCCTACCCCCACCAACATCCATGAAGTTCGCAGTTTTCATGGGTTGGCCACGTTTTATCGCCGTTTTGTCAAGAATTTTAGTACAATCATAGCACTAATCACGGACTGTATAAAGAAAGGACCATTTTAGTGGACGGAAGAAGCTAATCGTAGCTTTGCAGAAATCAAGCACAAATTATCATCCACACCGGTTCTTGTTTTACCCAGTTTCACAAGGTCTTCGAAGTGGACTGCGATGTGTCCTATATGGGTATTTGTAACGCCCCGGATTTTCACAACCCGAGTTCTAGACCCGTGTTTGAAGACCCGGGCGTTAGCCTATGAAGAAAATCCACATTTCAGTCCCTTTTCAACTGTCATTCCAAGAAGAGTGTTCACTGCGGAAGAAAACAAACCATGCATATAGGAAAGATACAACAAACATCGCAGAGTGGTACCCATAAGGCTTATACAAACCGAATATCTCGAATTTAATTCAGAAGACACTAATAAACAATTACAATTATATACAAAATTTAAAGCAGCAACCATGAAACACGGCTCTTCGATCTATGACATCAGCATAACCTGAGCATCCTGCTCCATTCCAGTATAACCTGTACATTATTCAAATCACCTGCACCAACTGTACGGTTGAAATTTAACAGCATGAGTGGCCAGCTCAGTGTGAGGTCCCCTCAAGATTACACACTAACACATTAATCAAGAATAAAAAAATGTACAAAACATCTATGATGCAATCTTTCTTAAATGCATGAATGCATGCACATGTCCCTCAGCCTGGGGATGTACATCCAGCTGGAAAATGTGGTCTGGAAGTCCCTGAGGACACACATCAGCCCCACAATGCAAATCCATCAATTGATGATCCGAAAGTCACTAAGGAACACATCGGCCCCACAATATCACGAGTGGTCATCACCAGCGAAAATACCAAAGGTACGTGCTCTCAGTGAATGACTCACTCTATGGTGGTCTAGAGCCAGCGAAAATACCTCGAGGGTACGTGCTCTCAGCAACCAGACCACCCGACGGTAATATGGCTCGTCACCACACGTCCCGTCTGTGCCATGATATGCATGATTAAACCAACCATTATTATTCCAATTTACAACCAAACCAATTATGACATTCCCTTACAACTAGTGGCCTTTCATCACAATAATTCTCCAAAATATTTCCACATGAGTCCAACTAGGAACATAATCAATAATTTATCTCACAGGACCATTAGTCCATCAAGTCCATCGGGAATCCCAACCACTCATCTCAATAGGACATTCAGCCCAACAAGTCCATATAAGGACGCCATCAAAAATATTTCCATACTAGTCCAGCTAGGGGCATAATCAAGATCTCATCTCATTTAACATTTAGTCCAACACTTCCATCTAAGGACACCATCAGGAATCTTTCCAATAAATCGCTTCCAAAGGCCACCAGTTTAAGGTCCCATCAAATATAGGTGATCGCAACCATTCAAATTCATATTCCACTTTCATATTCCAAACATGAAGAATGAAAATGACAATTCCAAAATTCGTAAATAATTCACAGTTATAAAGAAATTCATGTATAACAAGATTAAACATATGATTTATGACAAAATCAAACAACAGATGTAATCATGAGACAAGAGTAAAGTTTTCAGTCATATATGAGTAAATCTATTACTTAATTAACATGTAGGCGGAAAGCTCAAGGGGAGGAATCATCACCTTAAGAATCGAAGCGTCTTCTAAATTTGCTTGAAACATGTACACACTCGCTAGAATTCGACCCTACCATGTTTTAGACCATTTATGCGGTTAGATTGTCATATCCATAATTTATACGGTTAAGATCAACCCTATGGTGGTGGCTCTAAATTTTTTAAGGAGTTGGCCTATACAATCTAAATTCAAGTTTTATGATTTAAATGACCTATTTAATACTTTAGGAAGGTGGTGGATTCCATAGATGTAACCCCATGAAGATTTCATACTTTACATGCAGAAATGGTTTTTGGCTAAGTTTGGGTCCAATTTGTGATCACAAGGGGCTATCTTTTGGAGAAATAAAATGACCACTTCACAGACCAATGTATGGTCTATAAAACTCATCAAACAGATATCTTTGTTTGCATGTGTGCAATTTTTAACAAAGGCCCAAATATGGGTACTTGGAGTTGTGCAGAAATGGTAGTGCAGAAATGATTTTGGCCCAACTTTGGACAACTCCCACCATCAAACGGGATCACCTTTTGATGTGTTGTCAAGTCCCCCTGGTAGACCCATGCATGGTCTCTAAAACCCATAAGGTAGGGCCTGCTGGATATGTATAAATATTTTTTGGTGCGGGGCCAAACATGAGCACTTGGAATTTCTGCACAGAAATTCATGCGCACCATATCATGGCCCCATCTTGGGATCAACTTTCCGACCATATGGGGCCCACCCTGGCCCAGGTAATATATTATTTTTCTAGCCACATATATAGACAGAAACTTCCAATTGGTGGCCCCCACATAGCTCATACATGGGCCCCACCACGGGCGCCCAAAGATGGCCCAAAACTTACAAAATCAGACATACTATTTTCAGCTATGTCAGCCTCAACTTTGGGCCCACCTCACCAACGCATGGGGGCTATTTCCAGAGAAGTTGTGGGATATTCCAATACACTGATATGTGGAAAGGACATCCCCATGGTAAGACCCTTATATACAGATCGTGGGGCCCACCATGAGGTCTCAAAAAGGCTTACAACATCATTCTGGTACTTAGAAAATTTTCCAACAAGCAGAAATACAAAGGAAGAAGAGGTTTACACTTTGCTTTGATACGGCCCACTAGAGTTTCAGATCCAGTTCATTTTTGGTGTGCAGCCATAAAACTGGCTAGAGAAGCTGATGGACAGGGTGGATTATACAAATACATCACGGTGGGTCCCACGAGTGGGTCCCAGAATCATGCCCATAAGGGGCCATAGCGTTACTGACGCTGCTGAGCCAACAGCCAATTTTATTATTTATTTATTTTTTCTTTCTTTCTTTCTTTCTTATTTTCCCACAAGATGTGGGTATAATTGGGAAATCTAATCCGTCCATAAGATTGACCAGCTTAATGTGGGTCTAACGAGCCCCGATTTGGATATGTTTTGTTGTACAGAAACATGATAGTGGGCCTTGGAAAGGTTTCAACGGTCTGTATTGTTTCTTCCGACACGGCCCACTTGAGATCTGGATCTTCTTCATTTTTCGGCCGCTTGCCTAAAATGATATGGAGAGACAGATGGACGGCGTGGATATAACATAGTGGTTCCCACACGTGGGGCCATTTTCAAGCCCAAAAAAACAACTTTACGTTGAAGCACGCTGGAGCTTCCTCTCTCCTTCTTTCCTTCTTTTTCTTTTATTCTTTTCCTATCTCTTTTCTCTTCCTTTTAATATAAGTGGGTCTCATACATAGTCGATCCACTCCATCCATCAGGTTCTTCAGCTCATCGGGGACCCAACGAGCCCAATATTGGGTATGTGAATAGGTCTACAAACAGCAAGGTGGACCGAGGAAGTTTCGACAGTGGACATCATGTTCTCCACTGTTTTATGCTGTGCAGTCCACTTAAGATTTGGATCTGGTTCATATTGGGGCCCTGGCCCTAAAATGATCTGGGAAAACAAATGGACGGTGTGGATCCAGCATAATCATCAAGGTGGGTCCCACGAGTGGGGACCCCATTGAGCCACGCTGACGCTGGACGGTTCCAGCGTCCCTGACGCTGAGAACGTCCAGCGTCTGGACGGTTTCCTCTTTTTTTTTTTTCTTTGTTTTCTTTTTGTTTTCTTCTTTGTTCATATCAAGTGGGGGCCCACTTAGGGAAGATCAATGCCATTCATTAGGTTCCCCAGCTCATGAGGAACCCATAGAGCCCTATATTGGGCAGGTGATTCAGCTTAGAAACATCAAGGCGGGTCAAGGAAGTTCTCAATGGTGGACGATCGTTCCCTCAGTGGGGTCCACCTAAAATTCCGATCAACTTCATCCTTGGGTCCCCAACCCAAAATGGTATGGCCAAAGGGTTGGACGGCTTGGATGGCTATTAAACATTATGGTGGGGCCCATAATCAGTGGGTCCCACATATAGTTTGGATCAAGCTGATTTTATATCATCCCTCCATCCAAAGGTGTAACCCCTTTTGTAGGGTTAGGATTTCATGCATGTACATCGGGGTGGCCCACCTCATCATCACCATCACAATCATCATCTAAGCAAAATCAACATAAAAAAAAATATAAAATGTTGAGTGAAGAGGGTGTACTCACCTTGATCTCCTTGATCAAGGGCCGAGATCGAAGATGGCCCACTCAGATCTTTCATACAAGCACCCTCACATGAATGTGGAAGGCATGGATGGAGTAGAAGGATGGAGGAAGTGAGGGGGAGAGAGGGTGGACGTTTCCCCCTCCCAAACATCTCTCTTATAATCTTTCCTTTCTTTTTTTTTTTATTATCATTTATTTTATTTTTTAAATGAAGGGATGGTAGAGGACGTGAGGGCATGGGAGAGGAATGGGGGTGTCATCATGGCACCCCATCATTACACCACTCTCTCTTTTATTATTTATTTACTTTTTATTAATTTATTCATTTTTTTATTATTTTATATAATAATTAAGTGTAATAATTACAAGGGAGGGAAAATGATTGCTTGGGAGACCGTGTAGTGGGCCCCACATTGGGTGGCCCCACACGAGTGTGCACAACCACATTTTTTTGGGTGTTTTGATTAAATGTCCATATCTTTGCGCTCGGGTATCAGATCGACGCACTGTTTTCTCCCGTTGCGATCGCGAGGACGGCGCGGTCAATATGACAGAGGTTTCGGGATCTCAGGACTTTGGTCTTTTGGGTGCAAACTACACACTGCCAGTCCGGGGCACTAGGAGTCGCACACACATTGACAAAAGAGTCACGGGAGGGCATTACACAATACACATATACTTTGGATCCTCGTGGTAATACCCGAGTACAGAAAAGTACGGGGTGTTACAGTATTGGAGCAATTTTATCTCAAGAGGGCAGGCCCATAGCCTTCTACGATGAGAAGCTCAGTGAGGCCTGCAAGAAGTGGTCCACATATGAAATAGAGCTGTATGCGGTGGTATAGGCTCTTCAGCATTGGGGACACTATCTCATTCAGATGGAATTTGCTCTTTTCATTAACTACCAAGCCTTGAAATTTATTAATAGTCAGACTAATGTTAGCTGTGTACATGCCAGGTGGGTTTCATTTTTACAGGAGTTCACATTTGTTTCGAAGTATAATTCCGGTCAACAAAACAAAGTTACTGACTCCTTAAGCTGCCATGCCGACCTTCTCATCGTTATGAGCACGGAAGTTTTCGGTTTCAACTGTCTCAAGGAGCTCTACGCCGAAGATGATGAATTCAGGGACATATGGCTGACAGCACTGAGTGATTTTCTCATGCAAAACAGTTTCCTCTTCTATGGAAATCGGTTATGCATTCCGCAATGCTCCCTTTGAGAGAAAATCATCCTCGAGTTGCATGGGGGTGGCCTTGGAGGTCACTTGGGTCGAGACAAAACGACGACTATAGTCGAAAAGCAATGTTATTGGCCCCATCTAGGCCGTGACGTTGGTCGGATAGTTCAGCGATGCCACATTTGCCAATCCTTCAAGGGTCACGCACAAAACACGGGTCTCTACACCCCATTGCCCGTACCAGAAGGCCCTTGGAAAGTTATCTCCATGGATTTTGTTCTTGATCTCCCACGAACACAACGCGACATGAACTCCATGTTCATGGTGGTAGACAGATTCTCCAAAATGGCTCATTTCATCCCCTGTAAGAAAACATACGACGTGGCGGGTGTAGCTAATCTCTTCTTCCGAGAGATCGTCCGATTACATGGCATTCCCAAGACTATCACCTCCGACAGGGACATGAAGTTTGTAAGCCACTTTTGGCGAATTTTGTGGAATAAATTTGACACGTAACTTCAGTTCAGTAGTGCGTACCACCCACAGACAGATGGATAGACTGAGGTGGTAAATCGTACGTTGGGAAACCTCATACGATGCCTTTCCGGGGATAAAACAAATCAATGGGACTTAGCGCTGTCACAAGCCGAGTTCGCATTCAATAATATGGTGAATCGATCCACAGGGAAGTCGTCATTTCAAATCGTCTATGGACGAACTCCCAGGCACACTCTCGACCTAGTCCCCTTACCAAAATTTCAGGGCAAAAGCATAGCTGCGGAGTATATAGGCCGAGCGAATCACAGAATTACATACCGAAGTTCGGAATAAGCTCGCTAGGATCGAACGAAGATTATGCAAGGAACACCAATAAGCATTGAGGCGTCAAGGTGTTTGAGGTAGGAGATCAAGTAATGGTCCATTTGCACAAAGAATATTTCCCCACCAGCACTTACAACAAGCTCAAGCAGAAGAAGATTGGTCCGGTACTGATTTTCAGAAAATTAGGTGATAACGCTTATGTCGTTGACCTCCCAGAAGAGCATGAAATATCACGAACGTTCAATATGGCGAACTCATTTGAATACCATAAACCAAAGCCAAACGAGAACTCGAGGTCGAGTTCTTTTCAAGTGAAGGGGATTAATGTAAAAGGGGTCACTGAAGATTACATGAAGAAAATGGATCATCGAAAGGAGGCCAAGTAGAGTTACAAATTGACGGCCAACATTTAGAAAATCCAACCTAGCTGAGCACCCAACCGTACATTACCGGGCGCCCGACTATGAGCCCGATTCCTCCAAAGGGTTGCTGGTCCAACTCCTGATTTTCGGGCACCCAACCATGTCATCGGGTGCCTGACCAACTTTGATCGGGCGCCCGAAATTGAGCAAGTTTTTGCCCAAATTCTCTGGACAGTTTTAAATCCCATCGGGTGCCTGACCAAACCTAACCGGGTGCCCAACCCTATGCAAATTTATTGCACAATTTTGCGAAAATTTCCAAATTTGAAGATTTTTCTTTCCATGTTCTATTAGGACTCTTTAATTACGCACCTAGAGTTTTTATTTCATCAAATAATCTTTAATTACTCTCTCCTATCATTTATTAAAGTTATTATTGATATTTTATAAAAGTTCTATTTCAGATTCATCTCTTTTATTTATGGATTTGAACAATCTTTTTAGAGATTGAAGAAGATCATTTGAGAATTCTTGATAGCTCCATGGATTCGAAGTGATTATTCAAGAGGATAGATGGTGATCGATCCTTCACCCGTCTATGCTACATCACCATCGTACGAAAAAAAACGGCTTTGGTCATTAAAAGGACCTGAACCCATGGCTAAAGTCTATCACTACCTAGGAATGTGTTCTAGCGTAACTCTTGGCATCAGAGCCTCCAAATGGATACGGAAAAGGAGGCTCTTAGGGAATCGGATTGCGTACTGAGTTGGTCAGTATGGTCTTATCGTCTTGAGTAACCTATGTTGGGCCAACTGTGAATTTATATGGTATATCCACGCCGCCCATCCAATTTTTCCATCTAATTTTAGGGTTCAGCTTAAATTTTTATGGTTTAGCTTTATTGCATCACATCATTGCCAGGCTGCATGCATATGCCCGTCAACAGTAAAGATACGCCTCATATTTTTTCAGCCATTCTGGTCCGTCGTCTGGCGAACCAGTTTTGGCACATTGCCTCTCCACTGAACACTTGGATGTGGGGCCAGTGAATGTAGACCGTTCATACTGTAATACCTACCATAGATGGCCCATAGTAAAAAACCGACATTGAACGTGCGGTCTAGCTATCAAATCAGTGTCCCCAAACAGAGATAGTGGAGAGAAATCAGTGAATTAAAGTATCGGCTGAAACTGGTAGGTAGCCCATGAAAGATATGAGTGTATCAGCGTCATATGGCCCCGAAACAGTCCAATACAGGGCTATACAAAACGACATCAGTAGTGAATGATACGTTACCTAACACACCCATTTCAAACCATGGTGAATCCGACCATAGGGAGAAGTCTACTAATCTCAAAGTCAGGATCGTCCAATCAGTGTGTTCTTCATAGCTGGGACCAAGCTACTGTAAGCCACCAGATGAATGGCCAACTTTCTGTGACCGGAGAGGATAAAGAACAGGAGACATCCTCAATAAACTATTAATAAAAAACAACGGTACATATGATTCCACGTGGATCTTGTACCAATGTATAAGCTCTAAAAATATCTTTTAGCTTTAATAAAGGTGGCTAAGATTCCCCAAAGGTCTAAAAGAAAATTGTTTAATAAAGGTAACTTTAGAAGGTCGATTCCTGCTTTTCGCGAGAAAAGTCTAAAGAAAAACTTTTGATACTATGGCAGAGTGCAGTAGATGAGGATGCAGTTTGGCTGGTGAACCTAGCTATCTGTGTGTTTTATCCACCCTGCCATCCAATTTTACCCCATGAGCCCAAAATTGAAATATATCAAGTGGACTACACCAAAGAAAGTAGTAGAGATAAGGAGGTTGACTGTTGAAATTACATTCGTAGGGCCCACATTGCTGTTTATTTTTCATCCAAACCATGTGTATTGTAAACCATTTACAATCCATGACTGCCCGCGATGAACGGTTCCGAATGATAAATCATCATGTCACTTTTATTGTAGAGAGAACACCTTTCACATTCACATAAGAAAATAGAGTTTTTTATTATTATTATTATTTTTTTTTATTGAAAGAAAACACACCCACCCTCTCACACCACATCCACATCTCTAACTATTGGCATCAAACCAGAACACACAGCTTCACTCATGTACAATTTTCAAATAAAGAAAAAGGAAAATAAGAAAAACCTATGCATCTCTCTCAACCACACAGATTATTCAAAACACTCCTTATCATTTATCCCTTCTTCTTCTTGGGAAAGAAGTCATCATTGATAATCAATCCTCAAAGAATTGCTTCAAGGTGTCGATCATTGATGATCCTTCACCACCTTCTGTGTCTTGGATTTTTGAAGCTATTTCGCCCTGATCCTGCCTATTGTCATCCTCACCGTTGCCATTTTTTCCCTCACCATCTTCTTCAGGCGCCCTGTCTGCCCCTTGCCCATCTCCATCTCCAATCAAACACAACCTTCCCACCACCTCGTTCATCGCCGGCCTTTCCTTCCCATTGAACTTGAGGCAATCCTCGGCAAGCTTTGCAAGTTCCTGCAACTGATCCATCCCCTCTTCCGTCAGCAGACCATCCTCGACGACAAGCTCTAGATGGTTCTGATTCATCTCCGAGATGAAATGCATCGTAAGGCTACCACCCTCTTGGTTGCTCTGGTCAGAGTTGGGGTCCTGCCCCGTTATGAGCTCGACTAGTACGACGCCAAAGCTATACACATCACTCTTCTCCGTCAGCTGCTTTGTGTGCATATACTCGGGATCCAGATACCCAATAGTCCGAGATACATATGACATGCTCGATGACACCCTTGCCACTCCAAATTCAACTACTTTGGGGTTACAGCTTTCATCCAAGAGTATGTTCGACGACCTTACTTCCCTATGCCAGATGCCGCGTGCATGTAAATCAGCAAGTGCCCTTGCCGTTCCCTTGGCGATCTTCAGGCGGTCTTCCCACGACACGCGAGTTTCTGGGTCAGCATTCCTATGGAGACGGTCATGGAGAGTGAGATCGGAGACGTACTCGTAGACTAACCACTGATTGGGGGTGGTCTCCAAGCAACAGCCCAAGAGCTTCACCACGTTTAGATGGTTGACGCGACGAAGAGTCATGATATCCTTTAGGAACTGTTTGAGCTCTTTCCTTTCCTCCATCTTGAACGGCCTCATATCAATCTTCCTACCATCGGGAAGTATTCCCTTAGACCTTGTACCCTGACGTATCCTCATAGCTAGGTTGGAGCCCCTCTTCAAGAGTTTGATGGCCTTCTCGAGGTTTTCTTGATTGAAGATGGGGGGATTCTCAGCACCAGTAGCAACAGGTTGAGAAGGATCCATCAATGCAGTATCCCCTCCGGTGAGATCAATACTAGTTTGATAATTAGGTTCTTGAGAGATCAAGTCTTGCAAGATGGAGCCTCCATTTTGGTCGAAGGTTCCTTAGCCTGATGGTAGCGAGCTTCTTTTCAAGGAAAGAGCTATATGACCATGATGCTCCTAGAAAGCTCACCGCCAGTCCTATACCAGCTGCTCATATGCCATCCAAACCCAAGCCCATGTTAGTTTTAAGATGGGATGAAATCCTGATGTAGAGCGGGTCACTGACATATTTATGGCGAGGATGAACAAAAGGAAAGATCAAAAGAAGGAGCGTAAGAACAAGAAGAATTGATGGCAGATAACATAGTTCGGCAGGCCAGCGATCCCTGGTTGAGCGGCAGACCCAAATCAAACACCTGTCGATTTTAGACATTTGACCGTCTAAACTCTTTGGATAATTTTTATCGACTCCAGGCCGCCTTTTCTCTCCCTGCCGGTCGACCCACTGAATTAGCCCAAAATTTGACAGAGAATTGGCCAAACTTTTTGAACTATTTTGGCCTATTTCAACCGGCTGACAAGTCCAACGGCAGGCTGACTTCCAACTTCAACCGCCTACCCACTCTATGTGATTTTGCACAATTTTACAGATTTATTTTCGCTTTTGTATAGGACTCTCTCCAGCCCTTACACAATTAGGGTTTTGAGGATTTGATTATTAGTATTTAAGGATGCTGAAGACATTGTTTATTCATTCATTCTTATAATTTCTATCAATTAAATTCTAAGTTATTTTAATTCTCTTCTTGTGGATTTGAGGAAGCCTGTTGAGGAGTCCAAGAAGCTCCTTGAATTCGGAGTAGTTATTCAATGAGGAAGATAGTGATCAACTTTACCACGTCCCTCCCTACATTAAATCCTTAACCCAAGCGTGCTGAGTCCCATTGTTCTAAAACTCGGACCAGGGTCTGACTTGATCCCTACCGCACCATTGAGCGGATTAAATTAGTTGGGCGGGTCGTGTATTCGAGTCAACCCGACTCGGCTGCTGCCAAGGCCCATATGCCTAAGTATTGGAGTCTCGCTCCAAGAAATTCAACAGGGGCCCCTTGATTTTGGCTGGTCCACTCACCAGGGAAGCCACGAGCGTCTGAGAAGAGCCAAGAGTTAGAAAACAAATGACTAGGGGTTGTATTCAATTAAGCTAGGCTCGTGGCTTAGTTGATGAGTGGGCCACCATGATCATCATCGATGTTCTCAGAGTCTTAAAACTTACATCTTAGCCTTTGTACTGGACAGAAATCATCTACTAAAACACCCTAACTTTTTTTCTTTTCTTTTTTTAATGTGAAATCCGCTCCCTCCATCAGGTGCGCTCCTCTATGCTGGGCCATCACAAAAAATCATCCAGATGCAGAACTCACATGGGCCACACAACAGGGAACAATATTGGGGATGGAACGCCAACCCTAGCTATATGTGTGGATATTAAATCACCACTGTTTCCTGTGGTGTGGTCTGCAATTGAGCTTTGGATCTACTTCATTTGATTGGTTCAGGCCCTAAAATGAGGGAGGAAAACGTATGGACGGTTTAGATATAAAGCACATACATCACGTTGGGCCCCACAGAGCCCAACACATCAACACACCCCCTCTGTCGGTGGTGTTGATCCGCGTCGATATGTGTGTTGGGTGTGGGGGCACGCACTAGATGCATACATACATACACACCACCAAAGATTTGGAGAGAGAGGACCCGCACCACCAAAGATAATCATATAAAAAATTCAGGGTCGACCATTCATCAAGCAGCCACATGTGTTTTTGGACCGGGTGCAGATGAGCCAGATTCTTTTTTCTGCATTGTAAGCTTAAGTGGGACCAACTAATCCACCACTCAGATGTTCCATGTTATTTCCAGACTGGCAGGTGTATAAAATGTGCTTGTTTGGTAACTCAAAGGCAAAACAGAGATTCATCCAATGGGCGTGACGTACCTAGAGCGTATATTAATCCCGGGTCTTTCCCTTTACCTGCAACCACAGTCGTGACTACATGTCAGACATCTCAAGAAAAAAAAAAAAAAAAAAAAAAGTAAAAATAAATAAATAGTAAGGCCCTCCCTCAATTAGGCTCGCCCAATCATCTGGCCAATTATGCAATGATCCACACCGTTCATCTTGAAGCTATTACAGCTTTTATGTACGACTGTTTCAAAGTCATTTTATATGGATGCTAAGATCTCTGATAAGCAAGATAAAATGGTTATTTTTAAGTGCACCGTCTGATTGAGCACATGGTAAGACCAGAACATATACAGATGAATGGTCTAGATCATCCGCATGATAAGAATGTTTGGTACTTTAGCACCCTACCTTCATGTGTATGACCATATGGCTCTCATCACGGTGAACCAAACCATTCAAACGAGAAGAATTCATCTCTGAATCCTTGTGGGTATTCTTAGATTCATAAATCATCCAATGGTGGGAACATACTGGTGAACGGTCTAGATGTTCTTAATGTTAGGTGTACAATACCTTCATTAGGAGGTTGGCATCCTTCCTTCCCGCCGAGATAGGGATTCCCTTGGCAACCATCTTTACAGTAACAGACATAGCCGGAGCCCCTCCTAGAGATATTCCAGTTGGTATTGATACCACACTCTTTTCCATTCGTTAGTGGGTCCTCGATCGCCCAGTCGGCAGCCAACGGAAGGCCCAACTGATTGCTGGAATTCACAAGGCTGGTGAAATTCATGAGCAACGACTCGTTGATATGGTACCCGGCTTCCACCAAACCAGCGAAGCTGTACTTGGTCGCACAACTGCTATTGATGTAGTTGTAGAAATTCGTAACGTTGTAGCATAGCTGGGTATGGCTGTCGGGTATCATGCTCCGGCAGTGGCCGAGGCCGCCGTGAACTGTGTCCCTGGTCTGACCAAGGGTCCACTGGTACTCGCACCCGCTCACGAAGTTACCGGTGTAGTTGTCCATGATATAGGCCTTGGTGTCGCAGCCCAAGGCCACGAACTTAGTCCACCGCCCCGACACTGTGAACGGCGATTCCAGCTGGATGCACTTTGTATTGGACGCTTTAGTAGAAGAACAACCGCATAGCAAGCTACCATTTCTGGAAGTGATCTGCTGGTCTACCGCCATCTGTTCTTTAACCAATAGGGTTACTTTTTCCGGGAGCTCGATTTTCTGAATCGGGAGATGGACTCGGTCGAGGGTCAGGACTGGTGGGTCGATCTTGTCATTGCAGGTGACCTTGAAACCTTCTAGATAACAACCTTCTTCAATTCCAAATGGGTAAGTGACGTTGATGCCGCCGCAGTCGGGGGTGCAAGAGGCGGGCAGTTCTTTTCCCTTGGATCGGAAGCAGGAGCTGAAGAGGAGAAGCAGTGGAAGAACAGAAAGAGTTAGGGTTTTCATTTCTGTGGCTCCAGGAAGAAGAAAAAGAAGAGAATGATGAATCAGGGGGTAATAATACGCACCAGGCATTTGAGGGTCTTTTATAAAAGAGGAGAGGCCATCTCTGCTGATGCTGGGTTGCTTGGCTCATCTTTCTCACGTACGCATGCTTAGCTGGTTTTACTCCTGCTGTATTCACTCGCGCGAGTGCAGCTTCTAGGTTCTCTCCATTCGCACGTGCCTGACTGTCAGACGTCACAGCCTCTTATTGGAATGGCCCCTGAGTTACCTGACCACCAGTTCTCTTGGAAGGTGATGTTTCCTTGAAATTGATCAACGATCAATTTACATATGGCCCAACTAATGAGTGGATCAGATCTGAATTTCGGGTTAAGGAAGTTATTCGGTGGTGCCTGTCATGATGATCGGTTTGGATTTAAAACACGTGTTCATTTAGTAACATAGGAATTGAACTGACGCGATTGATCCGAGCAAGCGCGTATGTCACTTAAGCTCGGCAAGTTTTGAAGCGCCGCGACAGTTCCCGCAAACGAAGTTGAGAAGGCGATTCGCGGGACTGGTTCGGACAAACGCATACGGGATCCGCACCATACATCAGATGGGGGAAACAATAGCAAAGTACGATCAAAGGATTACGCCCCACCCCCACATAGTGAGTAATCAGCCTGATTTTCTACTAATATTGATCTCACCTGGTATTCGAGGTGTGGTGTAACGTTTTCATGGCATTAGTTTGCCTGTTTTGGTCTGGTATGAAATTGCATTAGATGGAGTTAACACCATAATTGCATGGTTGCATGTTAGGAAAGATCATAGTATTTTGACCATCCAATCTTTTGTTGGGATTAAACCCTTCCTTCATGAAAAACACTTAAGCAAAAGAAACCTGCCTTTTGTGGATAATGGAATTGTAACCAACGGACTAAATTCATCATAGTCAATGCCGGTTACTTATATGCATATGTAACTCGAATGACACGTATGAAGGGCACATATGAACGGACAACATAGATAAAACACATGCTTCAATTTGGGGCCCACAAATGTAATAGATTTCAAAATCTACTAAAAATTCTAGAGCGAGGACGGAATGATATGATGCCTGGATTAATCCAATCCTTCTGTCACTCCCAAATGCAAGATGGAATTTGCTTGGGATCAAATGTAATTCTACACTACCTACTCGGCATTCTTAATAGGCCCAACAATAGCCATGTTCACATGAGCGGACATGATCCTACAAGTGTGTGGAACCATTGCATGTAGGTGGTCAATCTAGAGATGCACAACCCAATAACTAGTGTGGGCTGCCGAGTGCCAGACCAGATATTTCCATCAGGCGAGCTACATTGTGGGGTTTGTTAGTATACTAGCTGTACTTGATTTGAACCATTCATTTTTTGGAGAATGGGTAAATGTGTACGAAGATGAATATTTAATCGTTCATTATTACAAAATTCAAAGGTTAGGATCATCAACCGAGCATAGAGATGCAAAACTCATTTTTAATATTTCCTAGCGCGATTCACCCCACCATCCCTCTACGTAATTTCCGGGAGCTCGATTTTCTGAATCGGGAGATGGACTCGGTCGAGGGTCAGGACCGGTGGGTCGACCTTGTCATTGCAGGTGACCTTGAAACCTTCTATATAACAAAATTCTTCCATTCCAAGTGGGTAAGTGACGTTGATGTCGCCGCAGTCGGGGGTGCAAGAGGCTGGCAGTTCTTTTCCCTTGGATCGAATGCAGAAGCTGAAGAGCAGAAGCAGTGGAAGAACAGAAACAGTTAGGATTTTCATGTCTGTGGCTCGAGGAAGAAGAGAAAAAGAAGAGAATGATGGAGTCTATAATAATCAGGGGGTAATAATACGCACCAGGCATTTGAGGGGCTTTATAAAAGAGGAGAGGCCATCTCTGCTGATGCTGGGTTGCTTGGCTCATCTTTCTCACGTACGCATGCTTAGCTCGCTTTACTGCTGCTATATTCACTCGCGCGAGTGCAGCTTCTGGGTTTCTCTCTATTCGCACGTGCCTGAGTGTCAGACGTCACAGCCTCTTATTGAAATGGCCCCTGAGTTACCTGACCACCAGTTCTCTCGGAAGGTGATGTTTCCTAGAAATTGAGCAACGCTCAATTTACATATGACCCAACTAATGAGTGGATCAGACTGAATTTTGGGCTAAGGAAGTTAGTAGGTGGTACCTGTCATGATGATCGGTTTGGATTTAAAACACGTGTTCATTTAGCAACATGTTATTGAACTGACGCGATTGCTCCGAGCAAGCGCCTATGTCACTTAAGCTCGGCAAGTTTTGAAGATTCGTAGGACAGGTGTGGACAAACGCATAGGGGATCCGCAACGTACATTAGATCGAGGAAACAATGAGCAAAGTATGATCAAAAGATTACGCCCCACCTCCACATAGTTAGCAATCAGCCTGATTTTCTCCAAATATTGATGTTACTGGGTATTCATGGTGGGGTGTAATGTTTTCATGGTGTTAGTTTGCCTGTTTTGTCTGCGGGATTAAATGGTATGAAATTGCATTAGATGTAATTAACACCATTATTGCATAATGGTTGCATGTCAAGAAATATCATAGTGTTTTGACCATCCAATCTTTTGTTGGGATCAAATTCCCCCTTTATGAAAAACGCTAAATTAAGAGAAACTCGCGTTTAGTGGACAATGGAATTGTGATCAACGGACTAAATTCATGTTTGTCAATGTCGGTTACCCATAAGTATATGTAACTTGAATGACATGTGTAAATGGCACATATGAAGGGACAACATGGATAAAATACATGCTTCAATGTGGGGTCCACAAATGTAGTGGATTTCAAAATCTACTAAAAATTCTACGGCTACGACGGTATGATATGATGCCTAGATTAATCGAATCCTTCTTTCACTCTCAAATGCAAGATGGAATTTGCTTGGGATCAAATGCAATTCTATACTACCTACCCTGCATTCCTAATAGGCCCAACAATAGCCGTGTTCACATGGACGGACATGATCCTACAAGTGTGTGGAACCATTGCATGTAGGTGGTCAGTCTAGAGATGCACAACCCAAGATTGTGTGGGCTATGGTATTAGTTTTTTCTTTTTTTTTTCATCCACACACAATCACAAATGCCAGCTGTTCAGTGCAAGATCAGATATTTCCATCAGGCCAGCTATATTGGGTTTTGTAAGTACACTAGCGGTACCTGATTTGAGATCTCATTCCCCTTTAAGACACCCAGCATTAGTCGATTTTTATTGAGAAGAATTTTGCTACACCCACAGATTTTGTACGCTACATACACAGTCAATACCAACCGTAGGTGACGTTTGGATCTAGAGGGGTGTAAAATGCTAAGAATGTAAGTCTCTCTTGTCTCCTCTCTCTCTCTTATGAGAGGAAGCGGATTGCATAGCTATAGGGTCCACCATGATTTATGTATCATATCCACTTTGTTCATCCATTTTAGAAGGTAATTTTAGAGATAGAGCCCAAAAATTAACTATATAAAAATCTCAAGTAGACCACACCACAAGAAACAATGTGAATTGAACTTATACCATTGAAAAAATCTTAAGGGCCACTAAAGCTTTTGATCAAGCTTATATTTAGTCTTTTACCTTCATCCATGTTGTTTGATCTTATGAACAAGTTGGATGACAAATTAACATCAATGTGGACTCTAGAAAGGTTCCAAAGGTGGAAAACATTATTCCCACTTTTTCCCACGGTGTAGTCCACTTGAGCTTTGGATTTATTTTAATTTTGGGTTCAACCTCTAAAATAATTTGAAAAAACAATGGACGGAATAGATAAACCATGTACATTCCCAATGGGCCCAACAAAGCTTACTCAGTATGATAAAAGTATATTGAGTAACTAAGCACGTAGTTCAATTTCCTTATGAGAATCTTTCCTAAATGGTAAGAGATTGGATGCCGATTTCGTGCCAAAGTCCTCTTGCGCTGGAACCTGGGTGGGGCCCACAGATGATGTTTGTGAGAAATTCACCCTGTCCATCCATTTGGTAAGCTCATTTTAGGACATGAGATAAAAAAAAAAAAAAAAGAGTCGCATTGAAGAATCAAGTGAGCCACATTAAAGGAAAAGACAGGTAGGAAAATTACTACCGTTGAAACATCCCTAGGTCCACAATGATGCTTATATGTCATCCATACCATTTATAATGTCATTCCTATTGGGATGAACTGAAAACACAAATATTATCTTGATTTAAAACTTTTGTGGCCCCATGAATATTTCAACTATGGAAGTTCAATTCTTGATCCGGCTCTTTTTTTATTGGCACGTCCTAAAATGAGCTCACAAAATGGATAAACCGGGTGGATTTCTCAAAGACATCATGATGAGCCCTACCTAAGTTCCTAGCACATGTTAAAGGCTTTTGCAGAAATCGGCGTCCGTATATGTCAAAGGCTTGATCCACCACCTTCCTCTACCCACCTTTTCCTTTAGTGCAGCCCTACTTAATTCTTAGATGTGGCTCATTTTTTCATCTCACATCTTAAAATGAGCTTACAAAAATGATGGATGAGGTGGATTTCTCACAAATATGCCTCACATAAGTTCCAAGCACAATAAGGCTTTAGCACGAAATCCACATCCGATCTCGAAGAGGGAGAGGAGATGACACCCTCCACATTCTACACCCTCTAGATCCGAACATCGCCCACAACTGGGATTGACATGTATACACCGTACTCAATCTGTGGGTGTACCAAAATTCTTCTCCATCATGGTCATTTAAACTTGGAGATCAAGGTCATGGCACTTTCCAGGGATATTGTTGACTCATAAAAGATACGGACGACACCTCAGCTCCACTTACAGGGAGGGCTTTCCATTTTGACAATTATGCCCTCAATAAATGCAACCCTTCCATGGCTAGCGGAGGGCTAGTTGGTAATTTGAAAGCATCTCACTACCATTCCAAACCCTACAGTGGCTTTCAATTTTTCTACGAAGATGGGCTTCATGTGATAAAAAGATGACCATAATAGCTCACTGCCACTTTTTACTTCTTTTAATAGTTGTATACATGCACATCAATCTGCACCATCCAAATTGTAGGACTTATCATAAGCTAGAGCTTAAACCAAAAACCACAATGCTAAAGATAGAGTCGAATCTAAAAATCACAGTGCCAGCAATTAGTTACGGTCGAGAATAAGATAATATATACATGTGTATTTTATGTTTTAAGTAAGGATAAAATAGAATTTCTCAATTAAAAAACATTTCTATATGTATGAGAAACTATGTATATAGTTATTCAATTAATAGTGGATTAATATTACCCTTTTTCTCTTTTTAACCCCTCCTTTTCAATTATTTGTATATAAATCAACTTGTCACCATTAAAATCTTCCTCCGTTTACTCAAGTGCATCAATGGTGATCACCTCCAATCTCTATTTTCTAACAAAGTGTGTTCATTTATTTATTTATTTATTATTATTATTTTTTTCGCACATCATGAGTACAATGGAAATGATAGGCTAGGCCATCAGATCAGTTAGCACAAAAGTCACGCCGGTCTATTCATTAGTTGTCCCACCCAGTTGGAATCAATGAAAAAGTGACGGTACATTAATGTAATGTCAATATTATATGGGCCACCGCCCACATAATGAGTGTATCAGCCTGATTTTCTAAGAATGGTGATCTTGGCTGATATTTATGGTGGGGTGTAACATGTTCATGGCACTGATTTCCTAAACTGTTGCCACGTTCGCGGAAATGCTGACACGATGCCATAAGTTTGTGGAACCATTGCATGTAGGTGGTCAGTCTAAATATATCCAAGAGAGGATTGTGTGCGCTATTGGATTAGGTTTTTTTTAGCATCCACACAAAATCACAAGTGCCAATTCAGGTGTGCAAGACCAGATATTTCCACCAGGTGAGCTACATTGTGGGTTTTGTTAGGGTACACTGCCTGTGCTTGATTTGCACCATTAATCATTTTTAGAGAAGGGGTAATTGTGTATGAAGATGAATATTTAACTGGTACATTATTCCAAAATTCAAAGGTTAGGATCATCAGCTGAGCATAGAGATGCAATTTGATAGTGGAAAACATGATAGATTTATGGTACCCTAACAGAACCCCTAAGACTGTTTAGCTCTTCCCCTGAATTATAAGAATTGGGACTTGATTTTCAGGCCAGAAAATATGAGAATTATGTCCAAGTCAATAGAATCTGGCCATATTCTTAAGTGTCCCTGCATGTGGATAGGCTGGGCTCTGCAAAGTGCTTGCACGGATATGGAGATTGATAAATCACATCTTAAATATGTACCTAAGTAGATTGTCGCAATCTTCTGCACCTTGATATAAGAGAAGTATTGAGATTGAATGAATGAGTTTCATATGTGTAGGATTGGAACCCAGCCTTGTTTATATAGACGTGAGAGATGATGAGTTTGAAACCCATCGAAACTCTTCTATTTTAAGCTCCATATAAATTAGAGTATCCTAATTCAACTATAACATTGTCTGTATGATATAATTACAATGCACCATTCCTTATATGATTTTAGAGTAATTATAATTTTAATGGAGTCCATTGATATTTTCAATCATCAAATTAGAGAAATCATAATTGTAGTAGGGTCCACCGATATTTTTAATCATCAAATATAACCCTTAAGTAAATTTAGACCATTGATCGATTAAGCCAACTATATAGAAAATCTTGCACACACCACCCACATCGGTTCCAAAATGCGTCTCGTGACCCGATCCGGTACGTTGTGTTCATAGATGGGCTATGATGTTTTCAATTGCCTTTTCAATATTTCATCACGCAATTTACCACACTTTCCCTCCACTTCATCTCATTGTCATTGCCTATAAAAGGAACTTTTTGAGGGATTTACGAAAATACCCCTTCGAAAGGCTTAACATTAGTCCTTTTGATACATAATGGAGGCTACTTTGGTCAAGGTTATAGGCTCATGCCACTTTCCAGCACATACAGGTATCTTTGTTGATTCATGCAAGATAAGGACGAGACCTCAACTCCACTTACGAGAATACCTTTCCATTTTGACGATAATGCCCTCAACAAATGCTTACCTTCCATGTCTAGCCGAGCATCTCACTACAATCCAAAACCCGCCACAGTAGGCTTTCAATTTTTCTACAAGATAGGCTTCATATGATAAAAAAGATGATCGGTGATGGGTCACTACCACTTTTTACTTCTTTTAATAGTTGTATACATGCACATCAATCCGCATCATACAAATTGTAGGACCCATCATGAGCTAGAGCTTAAACCGAAAACCACAATACTAAAGATAAGAGTCGAACCCAAAAATCACACTGCCAGTTGGGTCGAGATTAAACTGTTCAGCAGCCCAAATTTAATGGTCGAGATTAATTGATCCCTTGTAGATGATAGGTACTCCACAAGCCTTCTGAGCTCAGGATAGGCTAGTACATGGCGTTGGGGGAGTGGAGGCATAACATGATTAGTGTCAGGCTGCTGATGTGGCAGGTCTCCTCTGACAATGTGCCCTTCACTGGTACAAATGTTACACGTAGGTGCCACGTTAGGCCTGGTCCTGCAGGAGAGTGGATTAGGTACTTCCTGAGCCTGTCCTGAACTTAGGACAGGCTAGTACGTTGTGTTTGGGCATTGGGGAGAGGAGGTGTAACATAATTGCGTCAGTCTTGCTGATGTGGCAGGTCACCTCTGACAATGTGCCATGCACCAATACAAATGTGACACGTCGGTGCCATGTAGGGTCTGTCCTGAGCTTGGGATAGGCTCGGGTTGTACCTAATCCGCTCCCTGTCCTGAGCTCCGGTAGTACCCAATCCGATCTCCATACGCATCCCAAGTGTACAAAGGACGAGACACCGCAACTTAAAAAGCAATATTGTATCACGCATGGTGTCCGCTGATCAATAGTTTCTTAAAGTGGGATTGAAGGGAATCTTCTTTCTTCGAAAAAGGAAAAATTAGAAGTGCAACTGCGCGAGTGTAACTTTTTGGTACTTGAATGCTCACATAAGTGGCAGTATAGAAAACATGTGGGAGATATTTGCAGATCTGATGTGAATGCTCAATTGGTTTCCGCATGCGCAGCCTACTTAGTGAGCAGATTATTCTCTCTTTTTTATTAGAGCTAATGAATGACGATATATGATGAGTGGCTTGGATTTCAAGTGAGGTAGACACGATGGCATGTGTGAGCTGCAAATGTGGAGGGAGGCGCAGAACTGAAGCGTGATCTCGTGAATAACTAGTCGTGTATCAGAAATGCTTCTATAGAATATGTGACTCGCTTCCTGCAGTAGAATGAAAAGGTGACTGATGTTTGTACGAGGCAGTCTTCTAATATAATTTATTGATCACATGTTTCACAACATTCGGTGTAGACTTTGCTAGTTCACCACCCTCTAAAAAAAATGCAAAAGTGGCAACATAGAGAACATGTGGGAGATCTGAATCGTTCATACTGCTAGCCCCCATTTGCAGATCTGATTTGAATGCTCCATTGGTTTCTGCATGCGTGGCCCACTTGGTGAGCAGATTATCCTCTCTTTTTGGTTAGAGCATATGAATGACGATCCCTATGATGAGCGGCTTGGATTTCAAGTGAGGTTGACACAATGGCATGTGTGAGCCACAAATGTGAAGGGCGGCGCGGAATTGAAGCGAGTCTTTGCTGTGAATAAAAAACACCTGTGTTTCATAAATGCTTCTATAGATCATGTGACTCGCTTCCTGCAGTGGAGTGGAATGGAATGGGAAGGTGAATGCTGTTTGTAGGATACAGTATTCTAATATAATTAATTGACTACGTGTTTCGCAACATTTGGAGTAGACTCTGCTAGTTCACCACCCTCTAAAAAAATGTTGGTTACTCCGAGGAACATGAGGGCATATCTCTAAAACCACACTTATCAAGCAATCCTAGCCATCCATAATTGGGTTCGTGATTTGAAAGGCCTGGATTGCACACAAGTTTGCCATCCCTGCACTTGAGTAATAAAAAATTGGCGGCGAGCTATCATATGGGTCCAGGCCAAAGCTACGAGATAATTTATTGGATTAAGGAAATTATAAAAGGTGTTAATTACCAGCTAATCTCCATTAAAAGTGCGTTATCCTGTGGCCTTCTTATGCAAGAAGACAGGGGTGTCAATGGGCCGGGGTCGGGCCTGAAAATTAGAATTATTAGTAGGACAAGCCCGAAACAGTTCAAAATCCGGGCCGAGACCTATACCAGACCCGGCCCATTGACAGCCCTTTCATACCATATGGAACTTTAAACTCACACGCACAATAGGTACACTCGATCACCTTCACGTGTGGAAATGAGGTACACACGATTGATCGGATTCGCTCACCACACGGTCCAGCTGTAGCTGTTTTGTCTGAAAAACCACGAATATCTGACTATCCGGTGGGACCCACCTGTGTACGAAAGAAATGAGTAGTTGGGATAGGATTGGCCTGCCATTCACATCTATTGTACACGTGAGGTACACATGATAGTCACGGAGTTTAGTTTTGGCGAAAATGCGGCTAAATAGTGGGGATCACCAGACTGGCTCAGATCGTGAACACGTGTGTCTGGTTGCCACGTGAAAGGCTGAGTACCAAATGAAAATGCACACGCTCGAGTGCACTTAGCAGTCCTCCAGTATTCCTCAATAATGAGAAAGGATCCTGAGCATAGAACGGGAGCTGATTGCCTGTGATCCACGGGCACAGAGATATCTCTGTGCCGGAGCTGTGTGGGGCCCATAGAGATGTCGGTGAAAAATCTACTCCGTCCATCTGTTTTGAAAGACTACATTAGGACATTAGTTTAAAAATAAGGCAGATCCAAAGCTCATGTGCGCCATACCACACGAAACAGTGGGAAATGAAAATTAAAGCAGCGGACATGGATTCGGTGGATCCATGATTATGTGGCTCACCGTGATATATGTATTCTATATCCATGCCGTCCATTTGTTTTTCCAGATCATTTTAGTACCTTAGGCCAAAAATAAAGCAGATCTAACTCTCAAGCGGACCACACCACAGGAAACAGAGATGATTGGACGCCCCACATTAAAAACATCTTAGGGGCCACAAAAAAGTATTGGATCAAGCTGATATTTATATTTTCTCTTCATCAAGCTCCATGTGACCTTGTCATTGGGTTGGATGGATAATAAACATTGCGGTGGGTCCTCAGAAGTTTTTAATGGTGGGCGTCCAATCACCACTGTTTGATGTGGTGTTGTCCACGTGTGATTCGGATCTGTTACATTTTGTGGCTCAGGCCTTAAAATGAGCTGGAAAAATGAATATGGACTGCATGCATATAAAACATATTCATGGTTGGCTCCACCACAGTCATGGAAACCGGCATTTCCCGGTTCTTTAGGAGCCATCAGCGTGTATCTTTGGTGGATGATCCAAAAGCACTGAGCAGGTGACTGTTATAGTGGATGGACCATATCCTCCATAGATTTTCTCTCCCCAGCCAATCATAATCCTCGGCTTACTGACCTTGAAATAGATTATTAATTAAGAAAGATATACCCAAAAAATTTCAGGCCAACTCAAACGAATTAAATGATTTGACGGCTCAGATCCTCCAACCTCAAGATTTTTTAGGCCTGGTTAATCAACAGTGGGGATTTCCAAGAATGATGTGGGAATGCTGGCGACGGTGCAAGATTTGTGCTGCTTGGTCCTTGATGTGATCCTCCAAAAAAGTGTGGGGTCCACCTAAGATACCGTTTGACACCCTATATTTGGGTGTATCGGGAGGTAATTGGGTGTATGTGTAAATTCGTTGTGTGATAAGATGTGAATGGAATCCACGGCAAATGACAAGCTACTCTTAGTTTATTTTGATATTTCTTCGTTTTCCTGTGATTTGATTGTAAATGGTGCAAAATGCGTATTTTAGTTCTCTTTAAAGGCATAAGAGCCGCAGGACTAACAAAAGTGTTGTTAATCTACTAATCTACTATACACCTAAGCGCTGATGATATCCAAAACAATTCAATTATTAGATAAATTACTAAAATCAAACTAATAAAATGAACTGAAAAAACCAACAATTGGCCATTTAAATAAACAGTTTAAAAATGTTGGTGAGTCACTTATTTGTGATCTCTACCTTCCTTCGTTGAAAATCAAATGTTCGAAATTTTCTCATTTTAACCAAAGTACATATTTCAATAGCTTTGTTACAATCATTTTATGTAGTATAGCATATTTAAACTAATTTATAATACTAAAACTGATTTAATTGATCAAATTTTGGTTCTTGTAAATATGGGAAAGAATTTCATTACATTCTAATCATAAGCAATTAAACACAATCTTTAAATTTTAGTGCATTTCAACTACCATCTACCAAATGTACAACTAAGCACTTCAATTCTCAATGATTCTATGATAATTATGATTTAGATTCCAATTTATTTCAAAATAAGCTTCCATAACATGCCATAAGCATGGACAACAAGCCTAAACACTTGCTTAGACCTGACGAAGACTGTCCATCAGGGCGTGTTTCTTCCATGAAACCATGTGAAGGTGTGAACTATGCAAACACAAGCCACAAACACTCCTAAAAGGAGGTTGTTGACCACATATGTCCAAGATACAAGCTTTCCATCATGTGGGCCATGCTATTCTGATCTTGTGGTGTAAAAATCTTGTTTCACCTAAGTTGGCTAAAGTCTACAAAATTGGATAGCTAAGAAAAGGAAAGTTGTAATCTGTTGGTTGCTTTTGCACAATTTGGCCTAGCCTACCTGAGAAGTACAATCGCCCTCAGCCTGAAATGAAGGGCTCCTGGTATTAGCCATTGCTTTCCTGTCATCTTAATTGACAAGGTCCTCAAGCTTGTGGGGCGATACATGAACCAAACACGTGTCAGTTTTGAAGCCATCGAAGAAGCACGAGGAAGTACAGATGGTGAGAAAAGTTGCTGACGTTGATGTAGAGAGATGGTTAATTTCTAATATGCTCTCAGGCTCAAGGTGCATATTTCTTTCAATTGTTGTCATGGTTCTACCCCCAATTTTCCTGCATTGAGGGCTAATTTGAGCCTAGGTAGATTAGAAGGCATTCAGACTCTACTCTGATAATCTTTTCCCAAGGGAAGACCCACGAGAGTTTTGGATCAAGTTGAAAGGTGGTTCCGGGGGTTTCATGGAGTGTCGTATCATATGTACCATTTTAATTTTGTACTCAAAACAAGTGTGAAAGTGCGCATACACACACACAAACATAAACATGAACATGAATATGAACGTACCATGCCCTGGACCTCATGGAAAGTTTTCATGAGGTCAAGCTGTGTGGGCCCCAATGCGATGCGTAATGTGCATCTATACCATGCATTTGGTAGGTCCCCTATTGTTCATGGGATATCTCAAAAATTAGTTGTATCTGTAATTTAAATGGGTCAGATCAACCGAGAGAGTGTAAAATCATGCCTACAACATCTAAAAGCACTTGTTGGGGCCCACCTAAGTTTTGGCATAATGTTGAAACTTGGTGTGGTTTCTTGTTTAAGTGGGATACGCACAATGGATGGGCTAGATTTTCCAACCACATCTCAGTCGATCCTACGAATGATCATAAAGGTTTTAATGGGTGGATATCCACTCTTAACCATTGTCTATGGTGTGACCCACCTAAGTCATGGATTGGCCTGAGTTTTAGGCCCATGGCCCACCATGGAATGGTGCATCTGACTGATGGTGTGGATGGCCATCACACATCACAGTGGGGTCCATACAGTGCATAGTACCTTATATATATATATATATATATATATATATATATATATATATATATATATATATATATATATATATATAAGGTACTGCTCACCTATGCACCTTCTTAACCTTCTTAGGGGAGCACCATGCAGGCCTTTGCACACATGTAATGGGCATAAAATCTAATCGGCCCACGTGATGTGGCACCCTAAAGATTTGGATCGGGCTCAAAGTTACGCCCACGAGGTTTCATGAGGTGTTGCATCACATGGACCGTTTAGATTTTGTGCTCATAAAGTCAGATGAGTTCTCAAAAAGTTCTCACAAGAACTCGTGAGAACTAGTGGGTAGGCCCCATCGTGAGAAGTTCCCATGAGATCGAGCTATGTGAGCCCCACCATGATGTGGATCGGACATCAACTTCGTGCATTGGATGGGTCCCCTTGAGGGGGTGTTTGGCGCATGGTATTAGATGGGATTAGGTGGGATAAAAATGCATTTGGTTCCGTGCAAATTTCATCTAATATTTGCGGATGATGGGAGGGTTGGGATTAGGTGGGATGGAATTGCATTTGGTTCGAAATTCTTGCACACATGTGGGCCCCACATTGATGTGTGTGTTTTATCCATACCGTCCATCCATATACACCATTTACATGTTATGGTTATATACATGTATAAGTGACTGACATTTGTTGTGAATTTAGTTCGTTGATTACAATTCCATGGTCCACAAATGGGATTTTGCTTAATCCAGGGTTTTTTTCATAGTTAGAATTTGATCCCAAACATGAAGTTGGAATGTGAAAATACCATGGTATTAACAAACATGTAATCATTTGGCTATAAATGATGTTAATCCCACCTAATATTATTCCATTTGCTCTAAGACTATGTGCTCGTCAAACACTCTTCGGATATGGATATCCCAAAAATCAATCGCACATACAAGGATCTCAAGTTGGTCATACCATCTAAAACCATATGAAGACCTGCCTAAAACATTTAAAAGCACTTGGTGGGGCCCACCGAAGTTTTGGATGTGGCTAAAACTTGGTTCGACCCCTCATCCAAGTGACACACACACACACAATGGATGGGCTGGATTTGTGAACCATATCTCAATGGTCCAATAAACAATCTTGAAGGTTTTAATGGGTGGGTGACCCTCAACTGTTGTATGTGGTGTGGCCCACCTAAGTCATGGATTGACCTGATATTTAAGTCTTTTCCCACCATGGAATGGTGCATCTAACTGATGGGGTAGATGTTTGGCACACATCATGGTGGGGCCTACACAGCTGGACCTCATGGGAGGTTCCCCGTGAGATCGACCGCATGGTACCATTTTCCATACCGTGGACAAATAACCATCGGCGCACCTTAATAGTAGCGGAAAGGCTCGCCATCCGTAGACTCGTGCTAACAGTAGCGTGGAAGATCAGATTTGAGGAGAAAATTTCTCTCATCTTTACATGGACATGGATTGCCTACTGAACTGAGGTAGATTCAAATCTCATGTGGAGCACATCACAGGAAATAATGTTGATTGAATGCCCACCATTAAAAATAATTGGAGGCCACCATAGTTTTGGATGAAGCCTGTGACCTAATCAACAGGTTGGATGGCAAATAAACATTGCAGTGGACCCTAGGAGGTTTTCAATGGTTGGTTTTCAATCAACACTGCTTCCTTGTGGTGTGGCCCACTTGAGATTTTGATCTGTCTTATTTTTGGGTTCATACCCTAACATGATCTGAAAAACGATGGAGTTAGTAATGGGTTCAGTGATCCAGTACATTGGTTTGCTGGGCCTAACTATGGACGAACTGTGCCCTACATTCTCCTGCAGGAATATCCCAGCCACCGATGGTGGGTCTTGTTTTGGTCCCATGTGGACGAAGCTACCTGTCTCTTATCAACCGTTTATTTCCATACCGCAAAATGAAAGGTGAGAATTGCCTTACTGATGATGCTTTCCAGAGGTGGCACATCGAGGATGGAGCACATCAGATCAATGGTCTGGATCAATGAATCATGGATCCCACTTTCATGGACTAAAAACCCAATTAAGTACACTGTGTATACCCTTTGACCGTCCATCATTTGCTCTGCTTGAAAATGGGCCTCCATCACTATCGGAGCATTGATTGTTGGAATTAGGAAAAGGCACATCCAAATGGCCCACTTTCATGATTCCTTCTTGCTTTTGTTCACAAAAGTTTTAAGAGTGAGGTGGCCTATCCGTTATTACTAACTCCACTTGAGTATGTTCAAAATCCCTTTCTCTAAAAAGTAATAATAGAAATAAGAAAATAAAGGTAGCCCTCTCTCTCTCTCACTTTTCCACTCTACCGGCAACTTTTAAGAATTGAACCACCGCCCCTCTACATGCACTCATGTTCACCTGGAAGCGGATTGGCTGGTGCACCCTACACAGTGAGGTTGCCGGTGTAGTGATGTCATCAAGTTTTGTAGGTCCCACCATGAGGATACTTGTTATATCCAAACCGTCCGTCCATGTTTTGGGGTCATTTTAATGCTTGAGCCAAAAACTAAGACAGATCCAAGGATCTAGTGGACCACACTGCAAAAAGCAGTGGGAAATTGAACATATACCATTGAAACCTTCTTGGAGGTCCCAAAAGTTTTGGATCAGTCTGATATTTATTTTTACCCTTCATCTAGGTCCGTGTGACCTTATGAACAGTTTTTGTGGCAAATAAAAATCATGATGGACCCTGGGTATGTTTTAATGGTGAGAATCATTATCCCCACGGCCTTTAGTGGTGTGGTCCACTTGAGTTTTGGATATGACTCATTTTAGGTATCATGCACTAAAATGATCTCGTAAAATGTATGGATGGTTTGGATATACTAAATACATCATCATGGGTCCACAAAGCCTTAATCTTCTTTGAACTGTTCCTACAATCATGGTGCTCGAGGACTGGCACTAGCTCCGCCTCCGCCACGTCCCTACACCAGCAGCCTAGCTTCCTTTTCACCTAAAATAGAAGCTCTTTCTGGAACCTCGGAATTAGGCTTTACGCGTACGCATGTCCATCTTCATTACATTTCAATCTACAGTAGCGATGTACGGCTCTAACAAGTCATAGAAATTTGTGATATAATTGTAATTTCTGTTATATGCTTTGATTGTACATCAATGGATATTTATACAAAGATGATACGATGTACTTAGACGGTAGGAAATAAAATTCAATATTTTGGAGATCAATTTGAATCAATTAATTAGCTGGATGTATCAATTGGGTTCTTTTAGCTGGATGTATCAATGCGAAGATTCCTAATAGGCTTCAAATGATAAATCATCATGGCACTTGTTTGGTGGAAAGAAAACCATTCATATTCACGTGGAAAATAGATTTATTTCAAAATCTACATTTCTTATTTTGGCATTAAACAAGAACACAACTCCAATCATAGATATCTGAAAGATAAAAGAAAAAAGAAAAAAAAAAAGTAAAAGAAAAACCTCTTCATCTCTCACCCACACAAATTATTCAAAACACTGAAAAGCATCTGTCCTTTCTTTCTTCTTCTTCTTCTTCTTCTTGGCAGAGAAGACATCCTTGGCAATCACCCTCACTCAAAGAATTGACTGACGATGTTGATGACCGACGTCGTTGGTTTTTCGCCAGTTACTATCTCTACCACATTGGAAGCTTCTTCCATCGGTTTTATCTCATTGCCATCATCGCCATTGTCTTCTTTCCCCTCACCACCTTCTTCAGGGGCCCTGTCGGCTCCTTCCCCATCTCCATCTCCATCTCCAATCAAACACAACCTTCTGTTCACCTCGCTCATCGCTGGCCTTTCATTCCTACTGAACTTAAGGCAATTCTCTGCAAGCTCCGCAAGCATTCGCAACTGATCCATCCCCGCTTCCATCAGGAGACCATCCTCGACAACAAGCTCCAGATGGTTCTGATTCATCTCCGAGATGAAATGCATCGTAAGGCTACCATCCTTTTGGTTGCGTTGGTCAGAGTTGGGGTCCTGCCCAGTTAAGAGCTCGACTAGTACGACGCCAAAGCCATACACATCGCTCTTCTCCGTCAGCTGTTTTGCGTGCGTATACTCAGGATCCAGATACCCAATAGTCCGATTTACATACGACGCACTCGACAACACCCTCGCCACTCCAAATTCGACTACTTTTGGTTCACAGTCCGTATCCAAGAGTATGTTCGACGACCTCACATCCCTATGCCAGATGCCACATTCATGTAAATAGGCAAGCGCACATGCTGTACCCTTGGCGATCTTCAAGCGGTCTTGCCACGACAAGCGAGTTTCAAGGTCGGCATTCTCATGGAGATGGCTGTGGAGAGTGCGGTCGGATACGTAGTCGTAGACTAACCACTGATCAGGGTTCGTCTCCAAGCAACAGCCCTGGAGCTTCACCACGTTTGGATGGTTGATGCGGCGAAGTGTTATGATCTCCTTCAGGAACGGTTCGGACTTCTCCTTTTCCTCCATCTTGAACGGCCTCATATCAATCTTCCTGCCCTCCTGAAGTACTCCTGTAGACCTTATACCCTGACGTTGTTGACGTATCCTCATGGTGAGGTCGGAGCCCTTCTTCAAGAGTTTAATGGCCTTCTCAAGGTTTTCTTGAGTGAAGATGGTAGGATTCTGAGCATTACTAGCAGCACTTTGAGAAGCGGCATCCGCCAACGTGCCCTCTACTCCAGTGAAGGAGGAAGGAGGGAGACCAGTACTAGTTTGAAATGCAGTATTACTAGAGATGATGTTTTGCAAGGTAAGGCCTCCATTTTTTATGAAGGTTGCATGCCTGATGGTAGCGAGCTTCTTTTCAAGGAAAGAGTTATACGACCATGATGCTCCTAGAAGGCACACCGCCAGCGCTAAACCAGCTGCTCATGTGCCATCGAAACCCAAGTAAATGAGAAATGGTTATTTAAAAGGTAACTCCTCACATGCTTTCAAAGTTGACAATTGGGCCACTATAATACATGTGGCTTATCCACTCTATCCATCCTTTTGCGAGGTAATTTTAGAGCATGAACTGAAAATTGAGGCAAATCCAGCCTCAAGTGGACCACACCACATAAACAGTTGGTTAAATGCCTACCCCTAAAAACGTTTTACAACCACAATTCCTTATAGTGTGGGCTACTCGAGCTTCTAGATCTACCTTATTTTTTGAATTAGGTGTTACCCCCGGAACAGTTTAGTGGGTGTTACCCCTACCCTATGGCCCACATGGATGATATTTTGTATATCCACTCGGTCCATCTGTTTCTAAAGCCCATTTCCAGATGAGGTTCCAAATATTATGCAGATCCAAGTCTCAAGTGTACCATACCACTAGAAAAAGTATGATTGAGTGCCCACCATTAAAATTTCAAAGAGCCCATCATAAGGTTTTGGTAATGTTTATTTGCAATCCAAGATCTTGATAATGTCCATAAGGTCTTGATGAAGGGAAATTATAAAGATCAGATTGATCCAAAACTTTTGTGGCCCACAAAATGTTTTCAATGGTTATTCATCACTGTTTCTAGTGGTACGGTCCACCTGAAATTTGGATCTTCGTAGGGTTTTGGATCACATTCTACAATGATATGAAAAAACAGATAGATGATGTAGATATATAAAAAAAAAAAAATACATCAAGATGGGCCCCACATGGTAGGGGTTACACCCACTAAGCTGTTCTTGGGGTAACACCTAATTCGCCCCTCATTTTTGGGCTCATTCTCTAAAATGTTCCAATAAAATGAGCGGACAGCGTGAATAGGCCACAAACATTACAGTAAGGCCTACAGATTTACGTTAACCTTTTTCACAGATTTTTTACAAAGAGTAAATACACTTGCTATCAAACATTGGAAGATGATAATAATTAGAGTGGAGATCATCTGTGCTGAAGGCACAAAAAATTCCAGCGCCATTGCTTCTGATTGGTCCACGTCATCTTAAAAGACTTTGGCTGGCGAAATACGCGGGATTTCTCCCATCTACATGGCGTGCTGCACAACATCACTTTTAACGTGTGGAACTTCCTTGGTCCCACAATGATTTGTGTTTCATATCCACACCGTCCATCAATTTTTGCAAATGATTCTAGAGCATGAGCCCAAAACTTAGGCATATCCAAAGCTCAAGTAAACCACGTCAAAGAAAGTAGCCTGGTATTGAATGGAAACCGTTGACACCTTCCTAGGGTTTACTGTTATGTTTATTTGCTATCTAACCTCTTAATAATCTTACACATACCTACATGAAGGTAAAACAGAAATATAAGCTTGATCAGAGCCTCCTATGGCCCCAAAAAAGCTTTCAACTGTAGGCGTTCAATTCAAACTGTTTCTATAATATGGCCTGGTTGAGCTTGGTTTTGCCTATTCTTTATTTAGTTCCATAAAATGGTATGAAAAAAAATGGCTGGACGGTGTGGATCTGATAAATACATCATAATAGGGCCCACTGAAGTTTCACATGTAAATACTTACGATTTTCTTCTCTCATGGGAATGTGCTCCACCAAAGAAGCATATTAGGTGAGACCTCGGCCTCACCCAAGACTATGCGGCCCTTACAGTGGTGCCCACCTTTCCATGTGTATTCTATATCCACCCCGTCCTTCCGTTTCTCCGGATCATTTTAAAGAATTATCCAAAAAATGAAACAATGGTGGCTTACCATTACCTATGCCATAGGAAACAGTGGTGACTTACCAATAACGGGTCACAAAAGTTTTGTATCAAGCTGATATATGTTTTTCCTCTTCATCTTATGTGAACTTATCAATAGATTGGATGTTAAATAAAAACCATAGAAATATTAACGTGATCCCTAAGAAGTTTTTAATAGTAGTGTTCAATCACCACTTTTTCATAAAGTATGGTCCACCTGATAATTGGATATTCTTAAATTTTGGTAGAATGCTCTAAAATGATCTGCAAGTTTGGATGGACGGAGTGGATATAAAATAAACAAATTAAGGTGGGCCCCACAATAAGGGTTGCACCGTCTTGGGTGATGCCCGGTCTCATCACCTAATCCGCTTCCCTGCATCACACAGCAAGCACCGGAAGTGTGAAATTTACATGGCCTCCACCATGATGTATTTGTTAGATCCACACCATCAATTCATTTTTTTCAGATCACTATAGGCTATGAACCCAAAAACAATGCAGATTCAAAGTTAAAGCGGACCACATCATTGAGGATAGTAGGAATTGATGCTACCATTGAAAACTTCTTGGGGCCACATAATGCTATAGAGCTCATATTTTTGTTTTAACTTCACCTAGGCATGTGTGATCTTATGAACACGGTAAATGGAAAATAAGCCTCTATGTTGGCCCTAGTAAAGTTTCAACGGAAGTTTGTTCAATCCCCACTGCTTTATGTGGTGTGATCCACTTGATGTTTGGATGTACCTCGTTTTTGGGATTGTGCTCTAGATTTATCCAGAAAAATTGATGGACAGTATAGATTTAACAAAAAAATCATGGTGGGACTTAGAAAAAGTTTCACAAGTTAAAAGATGGTTGTGTAGTTAGCTAGAGAGAAAAATTGATGGACTAATGAGAAGCAACGGAGCTGGAACTTCTTATGCCTTCAACACAGACGATCCACACTCTAATAATTACCTACTTACACCTATTTGCATGCACTTACCTCCATTTACCAGCCCTTAGTTTTTTTTTAGAAAGGGGAAAATGGATGGGGTACTACCCAACTCCACATTGGATAGTAATTTGATGAGACACCGTGATGTACGTGTTTATCCACATTGTCCATCCATTTTTCCATACTATTTTAGGCCATCAGCCCAAAAATGAGGCAGATCCAACACTGATTGAATCTTGGGGACCACAGAAGATTAGGATCAAGCTGATTTTCTTTTTCTTTTTTTTTCTTTTTCTTTTATACAGATTTATTTGACCATCAAATAAACATCACGGTGGGTCCTGGAAAAGGTTTCAAGGTGACTGTAATTATCACTTTACTAACTGTAGTGTGGTTCACTTGAGCCTTTGATCTGCCTAGCTCATCTTCGGGCTGTAAAATGATATGGCAAAATGGAAGGAACGGTGTGGATAAAGCTTCATGGTGGCCCCTCAGAGGCCCCGGCCTGTGCTGCGCTTGGGATAGGGGAGGGTAGTACCCAATTCGCGTCCAATAACTTAAAAGGTCTTAAAAGAGATTTATCCAATCGGCGTTTCTTACCTAGAGCGTATTTTAATCCCGGGTCACCAGCATCTGCAACCACAGTCATAACCACATGTCAGACTTCTTAAACTACTATAATTAATGTAACAACTGAGAAATAGACATAAAAGAAACACAACAAGAATAGGACCCGTCTAAAAACTGGTTATTTTAAATGCACCGTCCTATTCATCACACAGGTGAATCATCCAGTTGATGAGTGTTGGGTACTCTGGCACCATACCTTCATGTGTATGACCACATCTGCATGAGCTCACTAGCTCTCATCACGATGAACCAAACCATTCAAACCCATAGTACGGAGATGTGTGAGACGTGTGGCCCACCTTAATTAAGGACATTGCTAACACAGACCAAATAGACAAACAGTCTAGATCACCAGGTTGTGAAGCATAAATCCTACTAAGAAGAGAATTCATCTCTGATTCCATATGGGTATTCATAGTTTCACGGTCAAGAAGAAATAATCCAATGGTGGGACCATACAGGTGAACGGTCTACATGTCCTGGATGTTAGGCGTAAGATACCTTGAGGTTGACATCCTCCGTTCCCGTTGAGATAGGGATTCCCGTTCCCATTATCTTTACAGTAGCAGACATAGCCGCCGGAGCCCCTGCTAGACCTATTCCAGAAGGTATTACGACCGCACAGCTCTCCATTCGTTTTTGAGCCCTCGATGGCCCAGTCAACGGCCAACGGAAGGCCCAACTGATCATTGGCATCCACAAGGCCGGTGTAATTCTTGAGGATCGACTCGTTTAACTGCTGCCCGACCTCCGCCAACCCTGCAAAGCTATAGCTGTTTGCACAACTACTATTATTGTAGTTGAATAAATTTGTAACGTTGTAGCAGAACTGGGTCTGGTTGTCGGGTAACTTGCTCCGGCAGTGGCCGAGCCCGCCACGAACTGTGTCCCCGGCATCATCAAGCATCCACTGGGACTCGCACCCACTCATGAAGTGACCGTTGTTGCTGACATAGGCCTTGGCGTTGCAGCCCATGGCCACGAACTTAGTCCACCGGCCCGACACCGTGAACGGAAATTCCAACTTGATGCAATCTGCATTGGATGCATTAGAAGAAGAGCTACCATTCGGCTTGTCCACTGCCATCTTCCCTTTAATGAGTAGGATTACTTGGTCCGGGATCTCGATCTTCTGAATCGGGAGCTGGACTAGGTCGAGGGTCAGAACCGCTGGGGTGACGGATTGATCGCAGGTGACCTTGAACTCTGCTTGTAAGTAACAACCTTCTTCCATTCCAAATGGGTAAATGACATTGATGCTGCCACAATAGCGGGTGCAATCTTTTCCCTTGGAATGGGAGGATTGGAAGCAGAAGCTGAAGAGCAGAAGTAATGGAAGAACAGAAACAGTTAGGGTTTTCATCTCTGTGACTCTGAGGAAGAAGGAAAAGAAGAGACTGATGAAGTCTGTAATGATCAGGGAGTGGTCTTTGGGTGGGTTTTATAAAGGAGGAGAGGAAAGCTTTGCTGACGCTGGATTGCTTGGTTCATCTTTCTCACGTACGCATTCTCAGCTCTTTCACTACTGCTCTACGCACTCGCGCAAGTGCAGTTTCCAAGCGCTCGCCATTCGCACGTGCCTGACTGTCGGAGATGACAGCCTCTCATCAGAATGGGCCCTGTATTACGGGAAGCGGATTGCGTGGTTTGTCACACACCACCAACCTGCCTGGTGTGTTTACGTCACCAAGTTCTGTTGGGCCCACACGGTGTATGTGTTATGTCCACACCGTCTATCCATTTTGCCATATCATTTTAGGGATGGCCTGAAAATTAGGTAGATCCAAAGCTCAAGTGCAATCATACTAGGTTTTTAGGGATGTATTTTTTAGGCTTTAGTTGAGCCTTCTGATTTATATGATAGACGGGCTGGTGACTTCATTTCTCGTGTTGCTGGCCTGCCGAATGAGGCTGTAAAGTTACTCAGAAGATATATTTAGTTTTATTAAAAAAATAAATAAATAAAAAATTGTTTAGAGAGAACTCGCAACAGTGATTTCTAAAGCAACAATTATTTCTCTTCGCTCACACAGCCCAAACTATTAGCTTGTAACATTTTCACGGCACTGATTTCATAAACAGTTGCCTGTTCAAGGGAAGGTTGGCAAGATGCCACACGTTTGTGGAACCATTGAATGTAGATGGTCAGTCTTAAAGATACACAACAAAGGAACGTGTGGGATATGGTATTAGTTCTCTTGCATCCACAAAATTACAAGTGCCAGTAGCTGAGTGCAAGACTAGACCTTTCCTTCAGGTGAGTTACGTTGTGGGTTTTGTTAGGAAACACTGCCCAGGGCTTGATTTCAACCGGTAAGTACTGTGTCTGAACGTGAATATCTAATGGCACATTATTCCAAAATTCTGATGTAAGATGTGGCATACACATATTCTTCGCATGAGCCGACTAAAAAAAGGTGAACCGTAAATCAACCATAACTTTTGATCCGAATATCGTAACGGGACACAACCTATGAATTTGAACCAGATCACATAGGTCATCTGGGGCCAACCAACCCATAAAGTGGATCACGTCACTCTGTTTCACAAGAAAACAAGTGGTTACAACTCAAAAACAGGATTTTAAAAAAATATATTATTTTTAATAATTTCAATTTTTGTAGTATTTTCTTATTTTAAAAAAAAATTATTTAGAAATTCTTACTTTTACTTAATAATGAGTTTTAGATAAATTTAACTTAGTAATAATCGTTAGTTAGGAGCTTACTATTTTTAGTACGTGTGAATTAAGATTTGTTTAGGAATATATAATGTTGTTGACCTCTTTTTTATAATAATTCTCATTATTATTTTTAATAAAATTCTAGCTTTACTACTTTTCTCTCGTGGATTCGATAATTCTTTTGTAGATTCAAGGTATTTATCCTTTGAAGAAGATGGTGATCGTCATCATCATGTCCTTTCCCTACATTATGGTATCAGAGCAAGGTTTTTTCTCGAAATGGTGTCTTTTAACGAAAGATCAGGCAACAATTCTATAGATAGTTCTTCAGGGAACTATCTTTAGTAGCGGTGACCTTCGAATCATTCTAGCAGGAGTCAGTAGGTCATGGAAGGGTTGCAGGATGCTTTTAATTATATAACGGAGGCCATGGGGCAACTCAATGTTCAAGGTGATGATCCACTTCCGATGGATGCTGGAATTCATGATCGGGTGGATTGGACAGATCGAGCCTTTAGGAAAAAAGTTGGTATTCCTAACTTCAATGGCTGGCTTCGCATCAAGGATTGGCTTTTTTAAGTCGAATACTTTTTCGATTACATGCAAATCCCTTAGGAGAATAAGGTTAATTAAGTTCTTAGCTTCCAAGTTGAAGGGTGATGCTTTAGCTTGAAGGGAACAATTTCAGCATGAGCGGACGCAATAGATGAAGGCATTGATCCACACTTGGCAGCAAATGAAATGATTGCTGCAGGCACAATTTCTATATAATGATGATGATCAGGTACTATTTCAGCAATCCCAAAATTAGCAACAAAATATCCTATTGATGAGGGGTTATGTAATGAAACCCTATTATTTTTCAGCGAGGGGCGATCTAGTTGAGACAAAGTCGCGATAGGTAGTTAGATTCATCAGTGGTGTGCGTCTAGGCCACTGTGAAAATGAATAATCAACCCAATACTTTTAAAGTGGAGGGGCAAGTCTTTCATAATTGTACTAGATTTCGCCAAAGAATTTGAAGAGATTGGTGAAATCGATGCATTACCTGAAAAGAGAAGTAAAAACCACAAATATCCCAGAGATCGTCAAACAATTTAAGGAGTTGAAGGAGTCCAATACCTTAAGTGTAAAGGAAAAAGAAGAAGAGTATGTGAACATCCCAGAGGATATGAAGTCAGTGTTGTAGTAGTCCATAAATATCCCAGAAGATGTAAAGCCAGTATTGCAAGAGTTCAAGGAGATTACGCTTGCTGAACTTCCCAATGAATTGTTTCACTATATAGGAGATTCGTCTTTCTCAGGTTGACTTTTTTCTTCAATAACACAACGAATATGACAGATCGGGTTGCATTTATTCATATCGATGTCCAGAAGAAGTCTATGAAGCCTGTTTCAGAGTAAAGAGGTTAAGAACACATATCATGAACCAAGTTTGTTGAAAATTTTGAACGTATACCGTGGCCTAAGTCCATTAAATAACTTGTGGACGAGTTTTTTTAAGTAGAGGGGTCTATTTATTATTTATTATACCGCTTTTCTCTCATGGATTCGCGAATTTTCTTATAAATTTGAAAGAGTCGTATGGATTCAAGGAATTTATTATTTGAGAAAGATGATGATGATCCTCAACATGTCCTTCCTAGTGTCAAATTCAAAGGCTATGATATAACCAGAGCACAAAAATGTAATCTGATGTTGGAAACCGTTCACCATACAACAACATGATGGGGTGCTGTACCCTAACACTGTTTAGTTCTTCCGACAAAATCAGGCCATTTTATTCCTTAGCTATAGGGCACAGCATGCAAAGCAGATGGACGGATAAAAAACCATTCCACAGGCTTGATTTAGACTAAAAAAATATAAGAATTACTTCCGAGTAAATGGAAAGCTGAGATCTGACACACGTGTGCCATATTCTCAAGTTTCCCTGCATGGCGTGATGTGTACAGTACCCGTCATGATATGCATAAGGTTGTAGATGAGTAGTACATTTTACGCCGGGAAAAACAAAATAGAGATGAACCAGACCAGCTCCCAACGGATCTTGTGACCCGATCGGGTCCAAAGCTGGCCTTTGTTTCGAAACATTGTGCTAACACATAGACTAGGGTGCTTCGAATTGCCTTTTCAATATTTCCTCACATGAATCACACCCTCCCCATCGTACCTCCACGTCATCTCAGATCTTATCTAGGGTTTTCCGGAAATGGTGGAGGGTATTTTGGTCAAGTAGACTTCGAGGTCAAGGTCGTGATGGCTCTTTCCTCGCACCTTTGTTGATTCATGACCGGACCACACACCACTTGCAAGGATACCTTTCCATTTTACGATAATGCCATCAATGAATTTGGCCCCTCTTGGCGAGCTGAGGGTTATTTGGTCATTTGAAAAGATTCTCACTAGTGTTGTCCAAAGTCCAAACCCCACCCCTACAGTTTGCCTTTCAATTATCTGCGTGGATAGGCTTCTTTCTTGTGCTAAAAGGTGACGGGGATAGCTTACCACCACTTTTTCTTTCTTCTGATGGTTGTATACATTCACATCAATCTGAACCGTCCAAATTGTAGGAACCATCATAAGATGGAGTTTAAGCCCAAAAACCACAATGCTAAAGATACTTGAACCCAAAAATCCAACTGCCAGCAATTGGTCGGTCAAGATTAAAATTGTCAGCAGCCAAGTTTACTAAGTAATGAGATGGTCAGGATTGACTGATCCCTTGCAGATGATATAGGTTTGTGATAATGTGACACATTTGGACTGTCCAAACAGCCATGCATAAATATTGCAGGTGTGCTACACCCGGATCCATATATAGCTCAAGTGGTAGACCGACCAAAGATAATTTCGTTTCAACACTGTACGATGGACGAGACACCACTGCACTGAAAACAAAATTGGGGAACCATCACGCATGTTGTTGGGTGAATTTTCTTGGACGCAGATTAGCTACCGAACTCGACAGTAGCTAGACTCCCCTACTGAAGTGGCGTCACCACGTTCTGTAGGCCCTACCATGATGTATGTGTACCTCAAAAACAATGGAATTGGGGATAGTGACGCCCACCGTTGCAACCTCCCTAAGGCCCACCATGATGTTTATTTGAGATCCAACCTGTTTAAAAGTTGACACAGACATCAAATAAGGGAAAACACAAATATCAGCTTGATCGAAAACTTCTGTGGCCCAAACAAGTTTTTAATGGTGAGTGTTCAATCCCTACTGTTTTCTGTGGTGGGGTCCACTTGAACATTGGATCTGCCTCATTCTTTGGCTCCTGCCCTAAAATTATCTCTCCAAATGAATGGACGGTGTGCATGCAACACATACATCATGGTGGGGCCCACAGAACGGGGTAACATCACTTCCTAGCGAGCCTGGCTACTGTCTAGCTAATCCGCGTCCAATTTTCTTTCTTCAAAACAAGGAAAAATGACAAGTGCACCCGCGCGAGTGTACCTTTTTGGTACTTGAAAGCTCATATACGTGCCAACATAGAAAACATGTGGGAGATCTGGTCCGCTCATACTACTAACCCTGATTTGTTGATTTCCCAAGTCAAGCATCAAGCCGGCCTATCTAATATGCTACATGTCTTCTAAATGGACCATTAGTAAGTTCCTCATAATCATCCATTTGGCTTCTATACGAGCGGCCCGCTTTGAGAGCAGATGAACCTAGCTTTCAGGTTATAGCAAATGAACGACGGACCTATGTGATGAGCGGCTTGGATCTTGCACAAGTTTGACACGTTGGCACATATGAGCTGCTAATGTAGAAGAAGAGACGTAACCATTGGGAAAACTGGCCCGCAGTGGAAGCAAGCCAAAACACGGCATAATATGGAAGAAAACTACCAACAATCACACTCATACGTAATCAACCATATAGAAATAGTCTAATTTTATGTGAAAAAACCGCTCAAAGTAATCCACTATTATTAATAGAAGATTACATAAATAAATAGCTCAAAAGCAAGGAAACTCAAGAGAAAACTCTCACAAAACACTCTCCCCCCACCTTAATACAACTAGAAAACCTTGGACATCTTAGGATACCTCTAATCCTGGTATTATACCCCTTAAATAGGAGAAAAAACCAAAATTAGAAACAACTTATGCAGAATCACGTAACTGCGTAAAACATCGCTTATACAGTCAATCGGTCAAGCTCCATTGGCCGACTGATCGTGTATAGCAAAAACAATCCAGAGAGAAAACTTCTAAATTTGACCTATCCCACCTTAACAACCAACCGATTGGAGCTAGAATTGGGCACAAACCAACCCAGCTTGAAAGCTCGGCTCAAATTAGTTTTAAAAAGCTCGGCTTAGATTGGTTCGAATAGAAGTTCAAACCAAACCAAGCCTGGAAGTCAAGCTCGTTTGAAAAAACAAACCAAGCTCAAACTAGAGCCGACTTGGCTTGGCTCGAAGCTTGGTTTGATTTGGCTTGATTCGGCTCGTAGATCACAAGAACATTGTTTCCTATGGTGTGATCCACTTGAACTTTAGATATGATTCCTTTTTGGATCATGTCCTAAAATGATATGTAAAAACGGATGGACAACATGGATAATACATATACATAGTGACGTAGATAATATATAATACATAATACATATACATAAATACATAATGTTTCTTTCCACTTGTAAAATTAGGCTTGTGTACTTGTTTGGAAAAGGTTATTACATGTTTATTTTAAAGTTACACTCCTCCTTTGAAGGATGTTAAACATCATGTAGTAAGATACTTTTGTATTTTTATTTTTATTTTTTATTTTTTCTAACTTTTTAAATTATTTTCTATTTAAACAATCAAATAAAAGAAAGAGCCACCACATATTCGAACTCGGCCCGGCCCAGTTCAAAATTTTTGACCAAACCGATCCCGACTTGAACCAGATTTTTCTGGAGCAAACCAAACTTAGGCCACATGGGTCAGCCCGAAGCCCAAACCGGGTCGATCTACAAACTGAAGTGGCACAAGAACAACCCAAACCAAACTAGGGCTAACTAGGCTTGGTCCGGATCGTTGCCCACCTCTAGTTAGAGCACACCACCAACTGGTCGTCAGACCAACCCGAAAACTAGACCTTGCTGTGCTTCCTGGACCGAAATCAAACCAATTGGCCGACCGATCTGAGCACCCAGTTTCAACATAATTTGAAGGCTCCTTCAACAAGAACTACAATGAACGTAACTGATGCATGGCTGCAGCTTCATGGATCTGAGTGGGTGGATTCCTAACTGTGGGGCCCACCTTGTGTTTTCCTTACATCCACACTGTATATTCGTTTTAAAAACTCATTGAGGTGATAAACCCAAAAATGAAGCAGACTCAAATCTGAGGTAGAGCACACCACAAGAAACAATGATGATTGACCATTAAAAACTTCTTTTGGGTTACAAAAGTGTTGGATCAAACTGATATTTGTGTGGTCCGTTCATCCAGGTCTTTGTAACCTTATCAACAGGTTGGATGGCAAATAAATATTCCGATGGTCCCTAAGAAGACTTTACTTGTGGGCATTCAATCACATTGTTTCCTATAGTGTAGTTCGCCTAAGATTTGGATTTGCTTCATTTTTTAGATCACACCCTACAATGAGCTGTCAAAACGGATGGATGGCGTGAATGTAAGGCACAAACATCAAGGTGCGCCCCACAGTCAAGGATCCACCCACCTCGGTGGATATGGGGATCCACCCAAGCCGCGCCCTTGATATACACAAGGTGGGCCCATATCCAGCCTCGGTGGCAGGAGCGGATGCGGCCAACCACTCCAAAGAAGGTGTGGTTGTGACCATGGGGCCCACATTGATGTATGTATTCAACATTCATGCTATCCATCAGTTTAGCCGTATCATTTTAGGGCATGAATCCAAAGATAAGCAGATCCAGATCTCAACTGGACCATACTATAGGCAATAGTGGTGATTGAACACTCCACATTAAAAACTTCCCGGGGCCCACTCAAATGTTTCCAGATGTTTATTTGCCATCCAACATGATGTTAAGGTCACACAAATCTGAACCAAGGAAAACATATATCTATTTGATGGAAATCTTTTATAGCCCACGAGAAGTGTTAAATGGTCAATCACCACTGTTTCCTATGGTATGGTCTACCAGAGATACGGACCGTTTTATTTTTGGGGCCTCATGCCCTAAAATAATCTAGCAAAACAGATCGACAATGTGGATATAGAATACGTACATCAAGGTGGGCCCCACAATAAGGGTTGTACCACCTAATCTGCTCCCCTCAGTGATGGGTATGGATTAGGTGAGGCAGGGTAGCAGGTTAAGGGATCGCGCATGGTCAGGGGCCCACCTCAATGCATGCATGTGTTGTGTGTGTGTGTGTGCGTGTGCGCGCACGCCCGCGCACACTCATTTTAGCAAAAGAGTGGTGATTGAATGCCCATCATTAAAAACTTCCTTAGGCCCACTGTGGTGTTTATTTGCCATCCAATCCGTTGATAAGGTTACAAGACCTAAATGGAGGGAAAACACAAATAACACTAGATGCAAAACTTCTATGGCTCTTAGGAAGTTTTTAATCATGGGGATTCAATCACCCCTGGACGGTCCACTTGAGATTTGGATATGCCTCATTTTGGGACCATGGTCTGGCAAGTTGGATGGACAGCATTGAGGTGTAATGTGTATACATGGCATCAGTGGAACCGTGGATTCACTGAGGTGGGTGGATCCCTGACCATGGGGCCCACTCTGAAGTATGTGCCTTACATCCACATTGTCCATCCATTTTGAAAACTCATTTTAGGGCATGATTCCAAAACTAAAGAAGATCCAAAATCTCAAGTGGACCATAGTATAGGGAAAAAAAAAAGTATAGGAAACAGTTGCATTTGAATCCTAACATTTAAAAACTTCATCGGGGCGTCGGAAAATTTATTTGTCATCCAACCAGTCGACAAGGTCACAAAGACCTGGATGAAGAGACCACACAAATATCAGCTTAATGCAAAACTTTTGTGGCCTACAAAAAGTTTTATATGGTCAATTACCACTGTTTCCTGTACTATGGTCCAGCTGAGATTTGGATCTGCTTTATTTTTTGGATTATGCCTTAAAATGAGTTTTCAAAACAGATTAATGGCATAAATGTAAGAAAAATACATCACAGTGGGCCCTACAATTAGAGATCTACCTACCCCTAAGCTGTTACCTGCCTCACCTACTAGGCGGTCCACCTGAGATTCAGATATCTGCCTCATTTTTTGGGACGATTCCTAAAAGAATCCAGATCATCTGTTTGGATTTAACAGGATTTTCTTGTTTGCCAATGCCTGATTGGTCCAGCTCAGCATACATCAACACTGACTACATTAAATGCGGAAAGGTTGACAATGTCAGTGCTTAGCTGGACCAATCAGATGATCAGCAAACAGGGAAATCCTGTTCAGGCTGAGCTGAAGATCTGGACTCTTCCTAAAATAGCCAGCAAAATAAATGAATCTCATGAATGTACAACACATACATTGAGGTGGGACCCACAGTATGGCCCTCACCCACTAAGCTGGTACCCCTACCTTGCCTAATCCATACCCCTTTGTTACCGGAGCAGATTCAATGCAGCCCTTGCCATGGGGGCACCTTAAATGTATTCGATCCACTCTATCCATCCACATTTCCACATCATTTTAGGTCGAATCTGGATCCTCTGCTCGAGCCAAGTAGAGAACCCTGCTGCTGCCAACCTAATTAGTCTACGTCAGCTTGATGGTGTCAACACATGTCAGCCTGAAGGTGTCAGCGCTGACACCATCAAGCTGACGTGGACCAATCAAAGAGGTGCAAAGTAGGGTTTCTCTACTAAGCTTAAGCGGAGGATTTGGATTCTTTTAGGTAATAAGCCAAAAAATGAAGCATCTCTAGAGAACAATGGTGATTGAATGCCCCACCAAAACTTCCTAAAGTCCACAGTAATGTTTTGGTAATGTTTATTTTCCATCCAACCTGTCAATAAGGCTAAATATATTGATCGAGTGCTTTTAACATGGTGCAGCGCAGTTTGGTCGACCGAAGGTCCAATTGGGTCAACCAAAGCATGTTGTGATGTTTTCGGTCGACTGATATATATTGTAGTTGACCTACAAACTCTATTGATATCTCGATCGGCTGAAAGCCTAGTTGGTTCGACCAAACGGTATGCCTAAGTTTTAGAAAGTGAGAATTTTGTTTTCTAATAATCTCATAGGAGGCATATAAGTGTCTTTATAAGTGTAATTAGGGTTATGCTTGGTAGAGTAAGAAGAGCCTACACGGTTTCTAACGTTTTAGAGGGAGAAGATAGGGCTTTCTATATTGTAAGTTGTTTCCATTTCTTGTAACCTTGTTATATGGTGGATAGATAGTCGCTTCGTGTCGAGGATTTTTTTTGCAAGGATTTTTACCCATAAAATTCCGTGTGTTTTTTATGTAGGTTCAAATTTTCTTTCTCTATTACTTGTTTGATTTGTTTTGAGGTTACTTCCATGCTCAACAAAATAAACTTAAATGAAGAGAGAAAAACAAATATCAATTTGATCAAAAACTTTTGTGGCCCATGAGAAGGCTTTAATGGTCAGCATCCACTGTTTCTTATGATATGGTCTACCTGACATTTGGATCTGTTTAGTCTCTGCGTTCATGCCATAAAATGATATGTAACAAAGGATATAGAATACATACATCAAGGTGGGCCACGTACGGTCTTGGGTGAGGCCAGGCTGCACATAATCTGGTTCCCTTGGTGACGACCCTTTCCTTATAGAAAGAAAAAGCACAACGTGTTGCAATAATGCATGCATAGATCACGTGGCTCACTTGCTCTAGTGGAATGGAACGCTGAAAAATGCTTGTGCCATGCTGTCCTCCAAAATAATTGAATGGTCCACGTGATGCACAACATACCAAGAAAGACTCCTCTGCTAGTTCACCATCCTCTAGAAAATGTTATTTATTCCCTCAAATAACGGGGCGCCATATGTCTAAAAACCATGCTCATCAACCAATCCTAGCCTTCCAGTTGGTGGCTATCAAATGGATGGTTAAAATTGAAAAGCAAGCCGTCCAAATTCCAAGAACAAAATCAGACGGTTACTTTACATCCTTTCAATGCAATTTTTAGTTGGCCCCGTCTACAATTGTGGTCGTGGTTTAATTTGGAAGGTTTGGATTGCGCACTGAGTTTAAAAAAAAAAAAAAAAAAAAAAGTGATGGTGAACTTTTATTATGGTAGTCTATAGCTAAAGCTACAAATTTATTTTACAAAATAATACCTCATATTAATATTTACATCCTGGTAACTTTTTTATTTAAGTTTTCATTAAGCTAGCTCATAAATCAAGTTATTGTCAATCATATACTTTCTCTTAGTAATTTTCTCTTACTTCCGTCCGTGGAAAGTATAATTTTTTACTAAATTGATGAAAATGCTTACACGACTTTTAACCTGGACACAGATGGCATATGGTGCACTGTGGCACCTCTATGATGTATGGGTTTAATCCACACCCATCCAATTTTACAAATCATTTTAGGGCACGAGCCCAAAAATAAAATAGGTCCAAATTTCAGGTGGACCACACTACAAGAAATAGTGTGGTCTTGAACGCCCACCATTAAAACTTCTCATGGGCTACAAAAGTTTTGGATCAAGCTTATATTTGCTTTTATCCTTCATTTAAGTTTGTGCGTCCTTGTCAACAAGTTGGATGGCAACAGGGGCGGAGCCAGGATTTTCTTCCAAGGGGGCATAAAATGATCTCTCCAAATGGTTGGACAGTGTGGATACAAGATACAAGACATACATCATGGTGGGGCTTATTGAACTTGGTGACGTCATTCAGTAGCAATCTTCCGTCAGTAGCTAATCCTCGTCCGAGATTTTGTGTGGACAAAGGCAAATTTCCTACTAAAGCCGTTTGCAATTGTGAAGTTATGTAGGGCCCACCGTGATGTTTGTGAGCAATCCACATTGTCCATCCGTTTTGCCTGCTAGGAAACAAAAAATGAGGCAGGTATATAACTCACAAAAGTTGGAAAATAAATGCCCACCGTTGAAACCTTCCAGGGTCCACCTTGATGTTTATATGCCATACAAACCCTTTATAAGGTCATTTCTTTAGGGATAAACTGGAAAAAAAAAAAAAAAAAAAAGGGAAAAAAAAAAAACTTATACTAATATTAAACTTCCAGAGCCATACGAATGTTTCAATGGTGGTCGCTCAATCCCCACTATTTCCTCTCGTCTTGCCTACTTGAATTTTGGATATGCTTCATTTTTTGTCTCATATCCTAAAGTAAGCAGACAGAACGGATGGACAAGGTGGATTGATAAAAAAAACATCATGGTAAGTCCCATGTAACTTCTTTGTGCATAAACTTCCGGCGAAATCGTTTCTAGAAAATTCGCCTCCCACTAGGACCTAGCTAGAGATAGACGGTCCTATCAGGGCTCTATGGAGCCCACCGTGATCTATATGTTTTACCCACGCTGTCCATCTATTTTGATAAATCATTTTAGGGCTTCAGCCTAAAAAGGAGGCAGATCGGAGGTTCAACTAGACCACACCACATGAACCGATTGAACTCTTACAATTGCCTTCTGTGGGCTCATTTATGGGCATGGGCCAAAAATGAAGACAATTTAAATCTCAAGTGGACCACACTGTAGGAAATAGTGGGAATTGAATGTCTACCATTGAAAACTTCTTGGTGGCCCCAAAAATTTTGGATCAAGTTTATATTGGTATTTTTCCCTTTATTCATGTTTATGTTACTAGGTCTGGCAATGGGTCGTGTTGAACCGTGTTCGTATCGTGTTGTATTCCTGTCGTGTCAAAAATGCCTTCACCCAAACCTGACCTGTTAAATAACGGGTCAAAATCTAGAAACCCAAACTCATCATCAATTTAACGAGTTACTCGCAACCCGACCCGTTTAACTTGTTAAATAAACAGGTCGTGCTTTCGTGGGCAGAGAGATGGGAAAGGGGCTTGATTCGACAAAGATTTTGGAGTGTGGCCGTGTGGGGCCGTGGGCAGAAAGATGGAGAAAACTCCCGAGAGTGTGTGTGTGTGTGTGTGTGTGTGTGTGTGTGTGTGTGAGAGAGAGAGAGAGAGAGAGAGAGAGAGAGTCTTATTGGCTGTCTTAGCTTCTTAGGGATTTCTCGCCGCACTAAAAATAATTATTAAAATACCTCACTAACGGGTTAAATGGGTTTCGCAGGTGAAACACTAACCCAATCCATTATCTTAACGGGTCTTGATGGGCCAACCCGTTAATGACCTGACACGATAAGGCTGGACCCGAACACTGAATTTTTCGTGCGGGTTGACATGTCATGTGGAATTTTTCCAGGCCTATATGTGACCTTATGAATGGATTAGATGACAAATACTCATCAATGTGGGCCCAATGAATGAAAAAGTTTTCAACAGTGGACGTTACATAGACCGTTGTTTGTTGTGGTGTGGTCCACTTGAGCTTTGGATCTGTTTCATTTTTGTGCTTAAGCCCTAAGGGGCTGTTTGTTTTCTAATTCTAGGCTAGAAATAAAAGTAAATAAATAATTATTATTTCCCATGAAAAATACATGCAGTCGCCATACTTAATGACTTTTGATTTGACTTGACACTATTATTGAGGAAAAATTCAAAATTTTGTAGGGCCTACTATGATATTTGTGTATGATCCAAGCTGCCCATTCATTTGAACATATCATTTTAAGGCATGAACTAAGAAAAAGAGGCAGATCCAAAGTGCAAGTGGACCACAGCACAGGAAACAGGGGGATCAAACACCTACCATTGAGAACTTTTTGTGGACCACAGGAGTTTTGTGTCAAGATAATATTTGTGTTGTTCCTTCATCTGTGTCTGTGTGACCATATGAACAAGTTGGATCATAGATACACATCAGTATAGGACCCATGGATGTTACACATTTCAATGGTGGACGGCATTATATATCACCTTATTTGCTACAGTTTGGTCCACTTGAGCTTATAGTCTGCCTATTTTTTTTTGCTCGAGCCCGAAAATGATATGATAAAATAGATAGACGGCGCGGATTGATCACATACATCATGGTGGGATCCACAAATTTCACTCACTCATTCGGTCCGTTATTTTTAAAGAGTAAATTTAAAAATATGTTGCATAATTATTGCATGTATTTTTTTCTCTATGAAACACGGACAAAAGGTTATAATTACCTATTTACCACTATAAATGGAAAACCAAACAACCTCTAAAATTTTTTGATAAAACAAATCGAAAGCTTTAATAAATCATACACATCATAGTGGGGCCACTATTGTACAAGAGCCTTTTTGGACCGACTTTAATAGGTAAGAATTCATCCCTCTTCAAACACACGTAGGAAGTAATAATAACTCATTTATAGTCATTTATCAAAGATTTGAAAAATCAAAATTGGGCATGTTTAATTTCCATTTACACCCTATAAATACATGTAAATAAGTACTGATTAATTACTGGGTAATTTTTAGCACATTTTTCAAGGCTTACAATGACATTTGCTTTTAGCACACTAAGACTAAAGAGGGTGTGAATTTCATGTGGGGCCAACTGTGATACATGCAAGTGTCTTATTCATGCCATTCACATTTATTTTGCAAGGTGAATTGAGGGCATGAATCCAAAATTGAGGAAAATCCAACACTCACGTGGACCACACCACGTGAAATAGTGAGTTGAACACCTATGGATAAAAGCTTTTTACAACCATGATGTCCTATGGTGTGGGCCACTTGAGCTTTGGATCTACCTCATTTTTTGTCTCATGTCTCAAAATGTTATGGTAAAATGGATGGACGGTGTAGATATGTCACATACATCACAATGGACCTACAAATGTGTGTTAATCCTTTTCAAATGCCTTTTGTAAGGTGGAAATACCAATTCCCATCAAGCTCCCTGGGTAGTACCAATCCGTGTCGTTTGGAAGTTGCTATGACCTCAAGGTCGTCAACTACCCCATTTCTGGCAGCATCACCTTGCCCAATCAAGTCTCATCATGACTATTCACCTGTTCCAACCTCCAAGTGGGATGAAAAATATCCAATTTAGAAATTTATGAAAGTACCCTTTCGAGGGACGCCGATTGCGTCCAAACTTATTATGGACGCAAGTCGTCCAAAATGAGCTGTGGAGGGCCCCACCGTGATGTATTTGTTTATCCACTCCGTGCGTTCCCCCTCTAAGATCAGGCCGACCACATGAGACGAAGAATGAGGCAGATCAAACTCTGAGGTCGGCCACACCAAAATATTGACTCGGCTGCATTAAATGCACAAAGCATTAAATGCAAGGGTCATCTCTGATGTGGCCGACCTGACCGTTGGATCTTCCTCATTTTTGGTCTCATGCCTTAAAATGATCTTAAAAAGGAAATGAATGGAGTAGATAAATAGATATATCACTGGTGGGCCTCTCCACAGCTTGATTTGGACGCTCTAATGAGTTTGGACGCAATCGGCATCCCTTTTGAGAAGTCCACCGCGATGGAGGGTATTTTGGTCAAGTAGGGTTCGAGGTCAAGGTCACGATGCTTTTCAGGATTCTTTGTCGATTTACTTAGGATGAGGATGAACCTTCGGAGTCGGGCCTGTTTGTTTTTATTTCACTTAAGTAAATAGGTTGTAATTTACCGACACATATATTTGGAGAATGACAATTGACGTTTGGTTTTTGTGCATGAAAATAAAAGAAAATGATACTTTTTTTTATGGAGCCTAACACGATACATATGGCTTATTATTCCATCCATCTATTTTGTGAGTTAATTTTAGAACATTTAACCAAAATTGAAGCAAATTCAAAGCTCAAGTGGACCACATCACATAAAATAGTGGATTAAACTCCTACCATTAAAAGCCTTTTATGACCATGATGTTTCCGTTGTGTGGGCCACTTTAGCTTCTAATCTGCCTCAATTTTTTACTCTATCCTAAAATGTTCCGGTACAATGGATGGACCGTATGTATATCTCACTAACATCACAATAGGGCCCACAAATGTACATACGTCAATTTCATATCCTTTTTACACTGAGGAAGTACCTGTTTTTATCAAACACCATAAATGATAATAACTACCTCATTGCACGCATTTACCTATGGGGAAATGAAAACAGACAAGCCCCAATGCCCTTAATAAATACGACCCCCCCATGGGGAACCAAGGGCTATTTGGTAATTTAGAAAGCTTCTTATTGTGGTCCAAAACTCCAAATCCCCATGATGCCTTTCAATTTCTACCTTTGATAGAAAGATAAAAAGATGACGGTGATAGTTCGCTACCACTTTTTATTCATTTAGTAGTTGTATCCATACACACCAAATCTGTACCAATCAAATTGTAGGACCAGTCATAAGATAGAATTTAACCCAAAAACCACAATACTGATTGGTCAAGATGAAGATGGTCAGCACCCCAAATCCAGTAAGCAATGAGATGTTCGTAGTTGATTGATCCCTTGTAGATGATATGGGTTGTGGTGATGTGGCCCCACTTGGCATGTCCAGACAACCATACATATATCATATATATGCCAGGTGTACAAAGTACGAGACACCACAACGTAAAAACAATATTGATGAACTATCACATATACTGGCCCTGATCAATAATTTCCGGAAGCGGAATTAGAGAGGAATCTTCTTTCTCAAAAAAGAAAAATGAGAAGTACACCCGCCCGCGAGTGTACGTTTTTGGCACGTATAAAACATGTGGGAGATCTGATTCGCTCATACTGCTATCCATCAATAGCAGATTTTTCAAGTCAAGCATCAAGACGGACAATGGAACTAATGTGCTACAAATGTCTGCTGAATGTGGACCATTAGAAAGTTCCTCCTACTTATCAATTTTGTTTCTGCATGCGCGGCCCACTTGGTGAGCAGACAAGCCTCGCTTTCATGGTAGAGCAACTGGCCGACGGAGCCATATGATGAGCGGCTTGGATTTCTCACAATGTTGACACATTGGCATGTGTGAGATGCAGATGTAGAGGGAGACGTGAAACTACACCAACCAGTAACTGAAACAAACATGGTGGTCCCGTGTCAGAGTCCTTGTGATGACCCTCTTAAGAAGGAAAAAATAAAAAGAGAGAGAGAACGAAAAAAACACAATGGACTCTTTACTAGAAAAAACAGAAAAATCTCAGCTGATTGATTACGTCTGATTGAATACGTCATCATTGACGTATTGATCATATGAGTGATAACGTCGACCCCATTTTTTATTAGAGTTTGACAGCTGGGAATGAGTATCAACCAAATGTTCACGTGATGCACGACGCACAAGACGACTCTGCTAGTTCACCACGCTTGTTTGTCGAGTGACTCAACCAATCTCTAAAAACCAGGCTTATCAAGAAATCTTAAACCACACTTAAGAATATGTTAAACTACGCTTATCAAGAAATCTTAAATTGCGCTTATCAAGAAATCCTAAACCACGCTTAAACCATGCTTATCAAGAAATCTTAAACCACGCTTCTCTGTCGAGTGACTCGACCAATCTCTAAGAATATGTTGGTTATTCTGTCGAGTGACTCGACCAATTTCTAAAAACCATGCTTATCAAGAAATCTTAGAGTTTGACAGCTGGAAATGACGTATCAACCAAATGTTCACGTGATGCACGACGCACAAGATGACTCTGCTAGTTCACCACGCTTATCTGTTGAGTGACTTGGCCAATCTTTAAAAACCACGCTTATCAAGGAAATCTTAAACCACCACGCTTATCTGTTGAGTGACTCGGCCAATCTCTAAGAGTATGTTGGGTATTCCGTCGAGTGACTCGACCAATCTCTAAAAACCACGCTTATCAAGAAATCTTAGCCTTCCAGTTGATGGCTATTAAATAGATGGTTATAATTGAAAAGCTAGCAGTCCAAATTCTAAGGATAAAATTAGATGGTTACTTTATCTCCTCAGTGTAATTTTATATTCGCTCTAGACATGCAGGTAAAAGTGGTGGTGTACTATTACAGTAGTCCATGCCAAAGCTTCAAGAGAATTTATTTGATTGAGGGAATTATTAAGGGTGTCAATTAGTGGGTAATCTCCATTAAGTGTGGGATTAGTGGGAGAGCTTTGGCCTAATCATGCCTTCTCACTCGGAACTTAAACTCGTGTGAGCACTGATGTGCACACGTGCAATGTAGTAGCCGTTCATGAGGCAGTCTCACCTCTTGGATGCCTTTTATTTGTGAAAATTAATGCCCATTGATTATTACACGCATACAAAACAAATGAGTGGTTGGGAGTAGATTGAGCAACCATACACATTTATTGTGTACGTGTCATAAGGAAAATGCATCTAAAGGGTGGGGATCACCTGACTGGCTCAAATCTTTCACATGCGTATCTAGTTGCCACATGGGATGGAAGGCGGAGCACCCAAAAAAAGTACACCCTCGAGTGCATTTATTACTCCAATTATGATTGTATGTACGTGGCTTTGCTAAGCCCATACACGTGTGCAAGGTAGCACACATGTGCCAGCATGATGCATAGGTATGAGATCCAATCCATTCATCAGAACAGTAAAGAATCAGGTTGATCCAGCCGTCAGGTAGGGCACAGCTTACAAAATAAAAATACTGAAGTTTTCTTACCCGTCCAACTGATTCTAACAACGTGGCCCACCTACTGAATTGAATTAATTTACTTTCAGGAAAAACATCTATACCATCAGATCTACCTAGTGTTTGGCTTGGATATCGCACCTGTTGGCCACGGTGGCACATGTGGACGGGTGTAGATACACCGGCTTGGGATTAGCAAAACTTCATTACTTATGTGAGGTTTGCTCTAATGCACCCCAACGTATCACGGTAAGACATATCAGGAGCCTGGCAAAATTCCACACGATCCGCCAGCCCGCACGAAACGCGCATGAAAAAAAAAAATCAGTGTTTGGGTCTGGCCTCATGGGTTGGGCCTATCAAAACTCATTAAGATAACAGGTCGGGTCAGCGTATAACCTGTGAAACCTGTTCAACCGTTAGTGAGGGCATTTTGGTAATTATTTTTAGTGTGGTGGGAAATCCCTAAGAAGCTAAGACAGCCAATAAAATTCTCTCATATTCGGGAGTTTTCTCCATCTTTCTGCCCCATGGCCTCACACAAGCATGCTCCAAAATCTCTGTCGAATCAAGCCCCTTTCCCATCTCTCTACCCGTGAAAGCACAGCCCCCTTATTTAATGGGTTAAGTGAGTTGGGTTGCCGGTTACCCGTTAAATTAACGAATGGGCTTGGGTTTCTAGATTTTGACCCGTTGGTTAACAAATCGGATATGGGTGAGGGCATTTTTTACAAGACACAAATACAACACGACACGAACACTGTTCGACGCAACCCATTGCAAGGCCTAGTCAGGACTCTAGCTGATGGATTTGGGCTTTTTGGAGCGACATAAACCATTTATTTGGTGGGCCTTCCCTTGGATGGCAGATGCCACAAAACACTCTCAGATTAAATATTTCAAGCCATTGATTTATACGAAGGATATAATGACAGTTCATGTTTCAAAACTAACGAGCCAAATTATCAAACGGTTCCGCTACACCACTTTAAGATTTTATTTGTTGTATTTCTACTATAGAAATTGAGATATGTCATCTAAGGGCCTACTTGGTTTTCCAATTTCTTATGAAATGTAAAGTAAATGAGCAATCATTGTCATTTTTAGGCATTTGTTTAAGCAAGAATGACGACAAGAGAGTAAGTAAATTGTAATCAATACATTTTCACATTATTTAACTACCCTTTTTGTAATGATTTCCGGGTGAAACAAACAATGTAGCAAAATCATTATTGCAGTCGTATGAAAGTGATGTCACCACACAAATACAAGAGTAAATAATCAGTACACGCGTACACACACTAACACTGCAGTAGGATTTCACCACCATGGGTACTCAAGCCCATGACCTCGTGTTGAAACCCTTGTGAGTCTACCACCGAGGCATGAGTAAGGACCCCATGTGCAGGCACTTAGAATTCACCTTTCTTTTCCCATCATAAGCAATTAAGCAAAGCTGTGAAACCAGATTTTGGAATGAGGCTTCTTCACTATTCATAGGTGCTTCCTCACAATGTTTTTATCCGTCTGAGTTCTTCTGCCACTTCTTTCATTGCTGGCCTTTTACCCCATTGTATGCATCTTAGTGCAAGCTTTGTGCATTCTACCCATTGAGCTTGCTTTCCATCTTCCAAAATGCAAGTGTCCCGATCCATGCAAAGACACTCCTCTTTCAATGATGAAACAAAATGCTCCACCTGAGCAGTTCCAACATCCACATCATCCATCAATATAGATCCAACGTCGCCATCAAATATCCCTTGATGCATCTTTCCAGTTAAAAGATCAAACAGTACCTTCCCAAAGCTTAAAACATCATGCCTAAAGAAGTATTCAGGGTCCATGTAATCATCAGTCCCTCCATTATCTAATTCAGAAATTGATTCCGAGTTCCCAAAATTCGTAACCTTGGCAGTACAGTGTTCATCCAACAAGATGTTGAAGGATCTTATGTCCATATGGATGATGGGTTTCGAAGTACCTGTGTGTAGATAGGTAATTGCGCTTGCAATTTCATTAGCAATCCTTAAACGGCTTTCCCATGAAAGATCAGAAGGGCCCATTTCATGGACATGTTTGGCAAGGCTCCTATTAGATATGAACTCATATACTGGCCTGGGATCTCTCGTCTCAATGCAGCAGCCCAAGAGCTCCACCACATTCCTATGGTTTATTTGGGATAGCATGACAATTTCATTGAAAGCGTTGTTTATTGTTTCATCAATGACAAAGTTCAACCTCCTAATGGAAATTGCTCGGTCTCTGTAGCTTCCATTGTATGCAGTATACATACCTCCCACAACCAAAATTTGCTTCTTGTCATAGTTGTTAGTTGCCTTCTCAAGCTCTTCCGCAGAGAATATCCGAATAGGGTTAACTTTGCCTCCACAAGAAGAAATCAACTCCTCTAACAACCGGGCCCCATTAACCATGAAAAAATGCTCTCGTTCACTTCTCTTTGATCGCTCAATTCTCTTCCATCCCAAGCACGAACTCATGATCGCATTAAATTACACCTAAATGAATAACAAAGAAAATCAACCCATATCCATTTTAAAAATACAAAGATTTGTAAATTTCTTAACAAATAAAGATCCATGTTGTTGCAGCCCAATGTGCTTCTGAAAGACTGCAACAAGACAATTTACATGCTCTTGAGTTCAAATTGTTATATCTTCTTCATTGAGGTGATTCAAAAGCCAAATGCAACATTAATCAGTCCAGTTTCAGAAGCAAAAGAAGAAAAAATAAGAAACAATCAATTTTAGAACTTTTAGAAGCATACGACTGGGTACATTGTGCATTGGTACTCCATAGCACTATACAGTTCAGTGTTCCTGCAGGGCAACATCTGCTTCAGTCATCTTTCTATCCCTTCTTATCCCTTGTATCTTGTATGCAGCTGTAACCACCTTTCTTTGTAATCGCTTTTCTCTCAATATATCCTTCTCCTGTTTGAATTCGTTGAAATTGAGAAATGGAAATGTTATTTCCATGGAAATGAAATTTCCACTGTTTGGATCTGTGAAATTTTCGTATTTCCAGTGGAAATTTAATTTCCACGATTGCCCTTTTGCAAGGAAAATCACCCAATTTTCCTCTTTTCAATTACCTTTTTAAAATCTAAAGGCCATGTTTGGAAACCATGGATTCCATGCAAAACAATGAAAAAGGAAAAGGGTTTTCTTTTGATGTGACGATTAGTGTCATTTAGATAGGAAAAAGGTGGATTCCACCCAGCAATCATTACACTTGTCCAAAAATTGGATTTTTGGCACAAGAAACTGAGTATTGTGAGAAGAGGAATATGAGATTTCTACTTGCTATCCAAATAGAACTCAAAATTGGAAGCCATGTTTTAATAGTTCCATAAATATCATCATTGAGTCATTATTGTTTTTTTACTTTCTTTTTCCTTGGATTCCACGTAGCCAAACAATGCCCTAAGAAATGCAATTTCCCTGAGTCAAAGGACAATTGATTTCCATTCTCATTCTCATCATTAGTCAAGCCTAACTACTTGTGTTTACACATGGAACCAATCGTTGATGATCTTAACTATGTAGGGACCATCATTAGCCAATCTGAACTCATGTTCTACGTGGGGCCCATTGCTAGATGATCATAACAAGTGAGCCTCAACATTAGTCTGTCCTAGATACCTGTATTCGCAAGTAGAGCCATCATTAGGATATCTTAAACATGTGGGACCCATCGCTCAGCGAACCTAACCATGTGTATTTTCATGTGGCCCATTATTAAGCTTTCCTAACCAAGTATATTTCTATGTGGGGCCACATTAGATTATCTTAACCATGAGGGGCCCACCAATAGTAGATCCTAACCAAGTTGGCATGTGTGCAATGATAAAAATGGTCCGTGGATCAAGGATATTTGTTGATGTAACATGACGCGAACCAAAAAAGAAAATGGAAAATAAGACCAAGTCCCATGAAAAAATGGGTGAGAAACAAGCAATGGAAATAGTGTTTCATTCCAATTTTCCCAGAAATATTGTTTTCAAGGAAACTAATTTTCCTCTTTTCAATTGCAACGAATAAAAACAGGCCTAAATCTACAAGAATGTTCTCCCCCTAAATCTACAAGAATGTTCTCCCAAATGTCCAGAAATCATTATTTTCATACAACACTCTAGGAATTTTAATATTTTCTCTGGTAATTAGGATGACTTGAAATTTGTCAGATGAAAATAGACTTGAGGGTCTCCAAAAGGGTTTTTCAAGTCCTCAAGGGGTCCAAGGCAAGGAGACCCGCTCTTGTCAGTTTCTGTTTGTGGTGGTGGCAGAAGCTTTGAGTAGAGTCTTACTCAAAGGGGTATCTCAAGGCCTATTTCGGGGCTTTCAGATCGGATCGGGGGCACTCCAGGTGTCTCATCTCCAATTCGCAAACGACACACTCTTGTTTTGTGAGCCGGATGAATCTCAGCTAAGGAACCTTCGAGCGGCTTTATTCTGGTTTGAAATGGTGGTTGGCCTTGCGATTAACTTGCAAAAATCATCTTTATTGGGCATCCGTATGCAGAATGAACAAGTAAAGCAGATTACTCAGGTGTTTGGCTGTCGTGTGGAGTCTTTCCCAACGACTTACTTGGGTCTTCCATTGTGCATTGGTATGATTAAGAAAAGTGCGTGGGATCCCGTCATTGAGAGATTTAATATAAGGTTATTTGGGTGGAAAAGTTAGATGCTTTCCTTGGGGGGTCGTATAGTATTTGTTGCTGCAGTGCTATCCAACCTTCCTCTTAATTTCATGTCGATCTTCAAATGTCCCAAAGGGGTGCTCAACAAGCTTGAAAAACTCGAAAGGGGTTTTTTTTTTTTTAAGCAAGATGGGGAAGTTAAGAAGAAATTTCATCTTTTGAAGTGGTCCGATGTTTGTAAGCCGAAAGAAGGGGGGGCAAGTATTCGCCCCTTGGAATCCATGAATGAAGCCCTTCTGGGGAAATGGATATGGAAGTTTGGTGCAGAGGAGGGAGGATTGTGGAAGGAAGTTTTCTCTAGAAATTATGGGGTGGACAGTACTGGGTGGTGGCCTAATGCTGGAGGCATGTACAGCGCATCTGGGATGTGGAAGCAAATCATGAATCTCCAAGAGGTTGTTCTTCAAGGAGTCAGTTTTGTCACAAGGGATGGGTCAAGAATCAGGTTTTGGAAGGAAATCTGGGTTGGTGAGAGAGCCTTGCAAGATATCTTTCCGAATCTTGCCCGAGTGGCGTCGGATTCCGATATCTCTGTCAGTCGCTGTTTTTCGTTTTCAGCTGGTTAGGGGGTGTGGAACCCGTCTTGCAGAAGAGCACTTTCTGAGGTGGAGATTCAAGAATAGGTGACTCTTCTTTCTCTTCTAAAAGGGGTCTCGGTGAGGGATGGAGTCAACTTAGTGCGATGGACCAAGAATAAATCTAAGAAATTTTCGGTTAAGATCCTTCCATTCCTTTCTGGTTTCGGGCCAAAGCGAGGCGTGGGTGCTAAGGCACATACTTTCCATCTTTGGTCCTATGGTGCGCCGTCTAAAGTGGCGGCCTTTGCTTGGCTAGTGGGGTGGAATAGGGTGCTAACTATTGACAATCTTCGTAAGAGGAGTCTTGTCATTGTCAACGCCTATGCGCTCTGCCTGAAGGATGAGGAATCGGTTCCCCTCTTGTTCCTGCATTGTTGTTTTCGAAGGCAGGTGTGGGCCCTCATTCTTCAATTATTTGGGATGGATTGGGTATTCCCGGATCACATAGATGACTTGGGCTTCTTTTGTAAGGTGGTTTGGGCTTCTTTTGTAAGGTGGGGTGGCGTTTGCTGTTTTTCGCTTTCTTTTCTTTTAACTCTCGTATTCTTTGCGGCCTGCCGCCTTTTCAATAAAACTGTCACCCTTCAAAAAAAAAAATAATAAAGACTCAAGGGAACAAAAAAGGAAAAGCTAATCTCCAACCATAAGTAGCTAAAAATATAGCAACCAAGAAAGCACTGAAAATTCATAATTTTCCCCAACAAACAAGGTAGAAACAAGGACCAAACAAGTGGGATGCCTAGGCCTTGTTAGTACAGAAATTTTGAAAAAACAAAAATCAGAACGAGTGGGGAGCAGTTTGTTGCTGGAAACTGTAAAAGCAGAACCTGAACTCGGATGCAAATGATAAACTCAGAATCACTTGCAATGAGTCCCAATGCTTACAATATCTTTCAACGAGAAAAATACAAGTTTCCTAAACAATGCAAAAACTTTCCTGAGAATGTAATTGAGTGTCAAAATTGTTTACCATGTGTGCACATGGTACCAAAGCCATGCATCATAAATACTCTCTAAATGAATGCACTCGATGTAGAAATAATGAGCTGGATGCCCAAGATTGGGCCTAATTAATAGGCTAACCTTTCATCTTGAATTGGGTATATGTTGGATGTGCCATTCTGTCCTTCTCTAGATGAATTTGACTTCAAGCGACCTTTCTAAAAATAAGAAAAGAAAATGACATTGAGTTCAGAATGTTATACCTTTTGGAATTGTCTTTTTTTATAGTTGATGGTGCAATCCATCCATTCCAATGATCCATCTTCCTTCGATCTCCAAATCAATGTAGGCTATTTAATAGCACATTGTTGAACCAAATTTGCAACTTCCTTCTTGTAGATAAGCTTGTCATCAACTTTTCAATTGTGTGGTATAAAGTTTAACTGGAGACAGTTGGTGAGTAACAAGCCGGTAGTGTCTTCTTTGTCATACATTAAAACTCTTCGTCACACCAAACCCCTCTCATCTTCAGAAATTATAGCATTGTCATCAAATGTCTCATAAATCGCACATTCTTTGTCATGAGTAGCATATGTCCAAACATTTCTTCATTTTCTTTCCATAACTAACATCAGTCTTCATCAAAGATAGGTGGCCTATTCTAATCAACAAAATTTCCATCACGACAGTGGAGCAAGAGCTTGATACTGGATTGGCATAACAAGATTCGCATAGCCAACCACAATTAGTTGGGAGCAAGAGCTGGATGATGGTGATGATGTTGATGATAGTGGAGCAAGAAAATAGAAAATCAACCACTTCAACACACCATCCCAGATTCGACGAAATGCATCTTAGATGGTTTATTGATTGTTATGTCAAAAGTCTACACAAGATCTCCTCTATCATCCATCACAAGATCTCCTCCATCATCCATCATAGGTTGTTATGAAGGAGCAGTCTAGCCGTACTGGAAACACCATAAGCTTATGGTGCCACTGGGCAGATGTGGGACCAACATGGTGTAATTATCACTTCCAAACCGTCCATCAGATGTGTACCCTCAAGTTACACTCAGGGCCTGAAAATCACCACAATCCAAAACTCTTGTGGGCCACAGAACAGGGGAAAACGGGCGCGGATTTCCTGCGAAAAGCCTTGCGCAGGAAGTTCCTGCGCTGGGAACCAAGGTGGGGCCCACGGTGATTTTTTTGATAAATCCACCCCGTCCATCCGTTTTGGGAGCTCATTTTAGGACATGAAAACAAAAATGAACCGGATCCAAGACTCAAGTGGGCCGAAAACGTGAGGATTAAACGTCCACAGTTGAAATATTTGTGGAGCCACAGGAGTTTCGAATCAGGATAATATTTGAGTTTCTAGTTCATCCCAGTAGTAGTGACGTTATGAACGGTATGGATGTCATATAAACATCACTGTGGACCCCAGGGAGGTTTCAACGGTAGTAATTTACTTACCCACCTTTTCCTTTAGGTCGGCCCACTTGAGTATTGGATCCGGTTCATTTTTGTTCTCATGTCCTAAAATGAGCTCCCAAAACGGATGAACGGGGTGGATTTATCAAAAAACATCAATGTGCGCCCCACCTTGGTTCCCAGGGCAGGAACTTGCTGCGCAAGGCTTTCGCAGGAAATCCGCGCTCGGGGAAAACATGGGATGGGACGTCCACCTTTGATCATCACTGGGGCCCACCTGAGTTTTTCAAAAAGCCTGACTTCTGTCCCAACCCTTTATCCATGGCCGATTAAGGATCTGGATGGCATGGATTCTGTATCCAAAACATTGTGGGGCCCCCATGCAAATCAAGGGGAAGAGTTCCCTACCGAACTTGTCCCCTGCTCTATGGCCCACCTGAGTTTCCATTTAGGCTTGTCATTGGGCCCTAGGTATAATGTAAGGCAATGCATCCTGATTGACAGATTGGATCTTGTGAATAAATCACATGGACCCCACTTCTGCCTAGTAACATTGTAGCTTATGGTGGTACCACTACCACCCAAACGCACCCTGTTGTTATGAGATTCCTTAGCTCATCAATCTCTTTACATAGATGAACATCTTAGATTGATGCAATCATGCAAATACTTTAGTCCAATTTTCTAGTCTCCTTGCCATCATGAATTGAACTTTCTTGCTGGCTGTTGCTAACGGGCCTTTAATAAAATTCCGTAACTCTTCAAAAAAAAAAAAATGAATTGAACTTCCTCTAATACCAATTTAATGCAGGCCAATATGAATGCGAAAGAGTACAATAGGACAGTTAGCATATCCAAATTTCAAATGCTATATTTCCTTAAATACTTGGATTGAGGGGATTCAAAACCAAAAGAAACCTTAATCAATCTAGTTTCAGAGATATGATAAGAGAAAATAATAACAAAAGTACGCTTCAAAAAAAGAGCAAAAGATCAAATGGGAACAATTTTAGAATGTTCACTGTCTAGAAAATTGTTATTTTCTGACAGACTCTGGGTACTTTTGTAATTTTTCTGATAATCAGAATGGCTTTAAATTTTGTAAGATGAAAAAGAATTGAGGGGAAAATACTGAAAATTTTGGAAAAGTGAATTTCCGGCCATTAGTACTAAACAAGTTGCAACCAAGAGAAATGTAAAAACTGAAACTTCTCTCCAACAAACAAGATGCAAACAAAAGCCAACAAGTGGGAGGATTACACCTTGTTAGCTACTGAGATTTTCAACAAAAAAAAAAAAAAAATCTATAACTTAGCAGGGGGAGGGCTGTCAACGGGTCGAATACGGGCCGGATCAGTGATGATCCGTATCCGATCTGGTTAAGGATATATCCGACCCGAATCCGATTCGGATCACAAGTATATGATCCGAACCCGACCCGTTTAAATATTTTGAAATCCTTTTCCGATCCAAATATGATCTGACCCGATATCCGAATATGATACAGCCCATGGGGTTTTGGAAAATGGCAACCGAAAACAGGAGAGAATAGGAGAGAGGGCACCGACCGGCAACCGGCGACCGGCCATCCATATTCCAGAGAAGAGAGAGAGAGAGAGAGAGAGAGAGAGAGAGAGAGAGAGAGAGATGTTCTTTTCAGAAGGAGGCATGGTTGTGTGCGTGGAGAGTAGAGACGAAGGAAATGGCTTTTTTTTTTTTTTTTTTTTTTTTTTTTTTTTTTTTTTTTAATCGGGTCGTTAACGGGCCGGATCAAGGTTGATCCAAATCCGACCCGAATATTAAACGGATCGTCTTTGGGTATCCGAATCCGACCCGATGATCCGATTATTGATCCGAATCCGATTAAATCGGAGCAGATCTGGATCGGATACGGATCATGATCCGTGCCGTTGACAGCCCTAAGCAAGGGCATTAGTCTCCGAGAAAAAGAAAAGAAAAGAAAAGAAAACAACAGCAACAACAACAACAACAATTTAGCAAGGGCATGTGGGTTGTTTGTTGCTGGAAAAATGTGTTTAAAAATAAAAACAAACTTGGATGAAAATAAAACCCAGAATCTGTGCTGATAACCGGGAACTACTCGACCAGTTTGGGTGGCAATCTCTCACAATGAAAGAGGAATCACTCGATTCTTCTTCTGCTAGAGAATTGCAGGAAATAACAATTCAGTTGAGCTCAAAATGGTGGATCAATTTCCATGAAATAAGGATGCTATAAACTAGGTAGATTTCACTGGTTACATGATCTAGGGGAGACTTTGTTAGGTCGAAATTTCTTTTAATTGCATGGGTCTTAATTGTAGTTTTGTGGGAGAGATATAATCTTATTTTATTGAATGATTCATTCTCTAAAGAAGAACATATGTAGCTGTATGGGTGGTGTATCTTTTGAAAGAAAAACATCAAGAAAATTCAAAGCCTTAACATTCTATCCTTGAGAACTAAAAGGATGTCTCCGTTGAAGCAGCCACTTTCTCTTTCTCTTCCTCTCTTTCGTTTTTCATTTTTGGTGTTTGCTTGTTGAGTTAATTGCACAGACATATCAGCCAGGAAAAAACACGTCACGTAGGGGTCATCTGGATGTGGGAAAGATCCCACTTATGTAAACTGTTTACCCATAAATAGTTTACACGAGGAATTTGGATGTAGTGAAAGTGGTGTTAACTCTTTACACTTTATAAAATCTTTAAACTTAACCTCTAACTGCTCTTTAAAATAAAGAGTTTTTGGCATAACAACACGTTGAAAATAGGATCCTTCCAAACATGTCTCTTATGCATGCGAGAGTCAGAAACAATCGACCACCTCTTCCTTCATTGTTCCTTCCCAGCAGTCATATGGGCCAGTATCTTCTCGCTCGCAAAGGCATCCTGGGTGATGCCGCCCTCGATTGGAGGCTTCTTTTTGCTTGGCACGCACTAGAGACTAATTATGGTTGTGGTTTTGTGGGCTATTTGACCAAGAGGAACAACCGTTGCTTCCGTAGCAAGGGCATTTCAGTGGCTGGAATCTTCAACAGGGTTCTCCTTCTTTTTAGAGATTGGGCCCCTTAGTTCTGTCATAGTCTAGGGTGGCTAGTGGGCGTTCCAGCCATGGGGCTGGTGTTGTTTTATTTCTATTTTTTGCAGTTTTTAGTTTCCCAGTTGCAGGTTCTGTAGCTTCCCTTTTTCTGTTTTGTTCTTTCTCTTGTCCTTGTTTTCCTCTTTTTCGGCTTTGTGCCTAATTAATTTCACCTTTCGAAAGAAAAAAGGGGATATTTGCAAATACCCGCATCAAACGAATAAGCTTGCAAAAATCCACATTATTAATAGTCCATCATCCCAAAAGGGCACATTCCATTAAATTATGCTACCATTTGTGTTAATTGTTTTAGAAAATGCAGGAAAAAAAAATCCCCGCCTTTCGAATCCCAAGAACATCGGATGACTTTAAAGGTGGGGCTGACCTAGAGAGACAAACAACGCACACATATGCGACAGCGTAGCCCCTAGTTAGGTAAGCAATCCTCACTGTGTAGAAGGCTGCCTCTCCAGAAGCCAACTGATCTGATAGTCAGGTGGTTGCACATATAAATCAAAGTTAGTCTATTTTAACCTTTCATTTGTTCTATACATGTGTGGCCCACCCAATGACTATATCAGGCCTTATAAGAAATTGCATCTACAAAATAGGGGATCACCTGGTGAGAAGCTCCAATGTCTCAAAATGCATGCATCACTGCCACATGTGAGGTGAGGTATGCTTCCAAAGTGCACTCAAGCATATGCACTTGGCATTTCTAGCTCTGTCATTTAACTCTTACATTTCCATCCAAACACATTGTCATCCAAATATTGCCTTTCCATCCTTAGTCTCCAACATTGGCATCATATGCCACATCCATCCACTGAAAGTGAATGCACAAGAGGCTGCACTCCTGTGATAGTCCACCAACAATTTAAAATGGTGGCAACTCATCCTCCTCACATGGGTAACTAACGAATTCACAAAGCACAATTACGGGCAGTACAGCCATGGTTAGTTCCAGGGCACCGCGGTCTTTGATGTAGAACGGGTCGCTGATTATTTCATGGCCCAGATGGATCAAAAGAAGACCGGTCGGAGTCGAAAGTGATCCGGACCGTCAGGACCGTAAACCGGCTGTATCTCGCAATCCGGAATGAGTTTCGGGACATATAATATATCAATTTGGGATAGCTCGAGCTTACTTTAGCCAACCAACCCAGCTACGCCAGGTTGCCCAGGCCGGAATCGCGAGATTCGACCGTATCGACGGTCATTAGGCTAGTTTATTTTCAGTTTTACTAAAAATAGAAAGTTATCAAACGGCCTCAACCATGTTGTTCTACTAAATATTCTAAGCCCTTTTCATGTTGGGCACTAACTCTAAAGCCCTACAGATCCCAAGTTATGATCGAATTAAAACTTACTATAAATAGTAAAACTGAAAATAAACTAGCCTAATGACCGTCGATACGGTCGAATCTCGCGATTCCGGCCTTGGGCAACCCGGCGTAGCGGGTTGGTTGGCTAAAGTAGCTCGAGCTACCCCAAATTGATATATTATATGTCCCGAAACTCATTCTGGATTGCGAGATACGGCCGGTTTACAGTCCTGACGGTCCGGATCACTTTCGACTCCGACTAGTCTTCTTTTGATCCATCTGGGCCATGAAATAATCAGCAACCTGTTCTACATCAGTCTTGGTGGTGGACCCCCTTCCCATGGCCACAAACCAACATAATCCACGAGGAGGACCAAGAATGCTAGTAACATGGCCACGTTGTTTCACAAACTTCATCAAGCTTGTGGCCACGCAGGTCAACACCAAGGTGATGAGATCCATTGGCAATATGTACATGTGCAAGGTGAGAGATAGAAAGACTAGGGTTTTTACGGTTGCAAAAGCGAAAGAGAAAGGAGAAGAATTAGAAAGGTCAAGGGTATTTTTGGCATTTTCAAAAGAAAATAACGCAACCTTTAAAACAGGGTTGATAGCGAATAGCGTGTAGTGTAGCGTTCACACCTCCGAAGCGTGAGGCGTAAGCTACATAGCATGTAGCATAAGCTACACGTTACTTCTAGATTTTTAATTAAGGTTGTTCTTGGTTGCACTAATTCCATGAAATTCATCAATTAGACTGATTAATAATGAAATTTAACAAATTTTCATGATATTTGGTGCAACCAAACACGACTTAAAGTAATAGAAAAGGGTAATCATTAAGTATAAAGGTAAAGAAAGAGCAACAAAACTAATTAAATACTTATATTATTTTTACCAAAAGCATTAAATATTAAAAATTGAAAAATGTAACAAATCATCGAAAACATTATTTGATTTTAATGTTGTAATGAAAAATAACTTGTAAGGTGAGGCATCTAGCTTGTAGCCTAGTTTATGAAGCGTGTAGCAAATGTGAATTATCATGTAGCGTAGGCTACATGTGACTTAAGCTATTTTCATGAGCTATGTAACATTAAGACTAAGCTACGCTATGTAGCGTAAGCTACACGCTACATAGCGTAGCTATTTAAAACACCGGTATAATCTAACGGAATGTGCACTTTTATAACAACAGAGAATTAATAAAGTAGGTCTTTACAAACTTTTTTTTTTTTGGGTATTTGCAAATACCCCATTATTGATGTGTTATTATGCAAAAAAAAAAAAATACAAATAATTACAATGGTAATACACTGAACCCCTTCTCCCTGGCAGCTATTAGTACCCAAACACAAGTAATTAATGTTGAGTGCTTGTAGGGGACATCTACATGTCTCCTACCAAGAGACATTTCCCTCTCACCTCTCCTCAATATGTACGTACATACATATGCAAATATGGTTTATGAAGCCTAGTTATTTAGGCTTTTGAATATGCTCTCTTGTACTCTGGTCTATACAAGGAGAACATATGTAGAGAGAGCTTTTGGAGGATTTGTAGGTAAGATTTATTGTGCGCTGGAAGAGTGCGAGAGCGAGGTAAGCCTTGTATTTCTGATTTCTCTTGTTTTAGTGAAGAAGAAAGCTTCATGTTCCTACCCCATCAACATAGACATATTATTGAACCACTTAAATCTACATGCCTCATGTCTCTTACTTTTGTTTTGGCTTTTGGGTGTTTATTTCGGATCTTTTCTTTTATGGTTTCGTGTTACTGGCATCAAACATGTGCAAGTGTAGCTGCGCAACAATTGGTACCCGAGCTTTGCCTCAATTTTGGTCAATTTGTAGTTTTTTATTTATACACTTTTAATTAACAATCCGTTGGCTATTGAAGGTGTGCAATGACTATAAAGATGTCGAATGCATGAGTTGGAGAAGTTTGATGTAAAGAATAGTTTTAACTTGTGGCAAGTTAAGGTGTGTGATCTACCTATTCAGCATGGCTTGACAAGGGTATTGAAGGGAAGATCAAAGAATACAACATGAATTGATGATGAGTGAGAAGATTTGGACTTGAGGGTTGTCCACTTGTGTCTTGTGGATTAGGTGCTTTATAATATTATAAACAAGAATTCTTTGTAAAAACTTTAGAAAAAAACTGAAAGGTCTCTACATGACAAAGTCCCTGACCAACAGGTTGTATTTCAAGCAACAGTTATATAGCTTGAAGATGAAAGAAGGTATGCTTGTCCATGAACACTTGAATCGGTTCACAAAATTTATTTGTCAACTATTGAGCATCGATGTGAAAGTTGATGACAAGGACAGGGCCATAATTTTAGTGTGTCCGCTTCCTCCATCATATCGTCGCCTTGCTACAACTTCCATTTATGGAAATGAGACCATAACGATAGATAATGTCACATCTTCTCTTTTATCAGAAGAGCTTGTAAAAAAAGTCGTGTGATGAGGAATGACATGCTAAAGGTTTGTTGGCTAGAGGCAAATCTACAAAAAGTGGATTAAAAAATCAGGATAGCAGATCTAGATCAAAGTCTAGATCTGGAAAGAAAAACGTAAAGTTTTACTATTGCAAGAAGATGGGGCACGTGAAGGAGTATAATAAACTCAAAGAGGGAGAAAAGGATATATATATATATATATATATATATATATATATATATATATATATATATATATATATATATATATATATAGAGAGAGAGAGAGAGAGAGAGAGAGAGAGAGAGAGAGGAATGCTCACCTGGGCACCTCTCGTGAGAGACACTTGTGAGCACTTTTTCTTGGCTCATCGCACGTGATGTGAGCCCAAAATTTGAGCCATCCATGTGATGCAGCACCCTAAAAAACCTCTAGGGCCCATCTTTCAACCTGATCCAAAACTCTGGTGGGCCGCAGCAGAAAGCAAGAGGCAAATCAAGGCACGTGAAACTGTTTCCTTCTTTCATGGCCCAACAAAGTTCTGGAACAAGTTGAAAGATGTGCTCTAGGGGTTTTTTTGGGTGCTGCATCACATGGACGGCTCAGATTTTGGGCTCACATCACGTGCGATGAGCCAAGAAAAAGTGCTCACGAGTGTCTCTCACGAGAGGTGCCCAGGTGAGCATTCCTCTCTCTCTCTCTCTCTCTCTCTCTCTCTCTCTCTCTCTCTCTCTCTCTATCTCTATATATATATATATATATATATATATATATATATATATATATATATATATATGCAGCGAGTGTAGTAGAAGATTTTTCTGATGAGAGTGGTAGTGTTGTTCTATTGACAGCCTCAAGTGATGATAATTTTCAACACACGCGGATTCTTGATTCTAGTTGTTCCTATCATATGTATCCTTATAATGATTGGTTCACCACTTACAAGCCATTTAATGCTAGAATAGTTCTTATAGGAAATAATGTTGCTTGCAAGGCTATTGGAATTGGGACAGTCAGAATTATGATGTTTGATGGCATTGTTAGAACTTTAACAGAATTACGACACATTCCAGATCTGAAGAAAAAATAATATTTTTGGATGCGCTTGAATCCAATGGCTACAAGGTAACAGCAGAATGTAGTGTCATGAAAGTTACAAAGAACCCTGACTGTAATGAAAGGAAAGAAAGTGGGTAACTTGTATGAGCTTTTAGGAGTAGTGCTTCAAGTGAAGCATCAATGGCCACGTCAAATGATGCAAATTAGACACTTTTGTGGCATGTGTTTGGGTCACATGAATGGGTGTGGTTTATCAGAGTTGCATAAGAGGAACTTGCTTAAGGGTAAAAATTCTTGTAAGTTGGAGTCTAATGAGCATTGTGTTTTTTAAAACTGGTGTAGAGTAAGTTTCAAGGCCAAAATTCATCATACCAAGGGTATTTTAAATTATGTACACTCAAATATATGGGATCATTCTAAAGTCTTTTTAAAAGGAGGATCAAACTATTTCATTTCCTTCCGCGATGATTACTTTAGGAAAGTGTGGGTCTACACTTTGAAACATAACTTTGAGGTATTCATCACTTTGAAACAGTGAAGAGCCTTATCGAAAAACAGACAAGCAAAAATGTGAAGTATTTAAGGACAGACAATGGTGGAGAATTCAAGTCAGTCGAGTTCATAAAATTCTGCAAAGATGAGGACATTACTCGTCACTTCACTGCACCAAATACACCACAACAGAAAGTTGTTACAAAATGGATAAATGAGACACTCTTAGAGAGGGTACATAGTATGTTAAGCAACATTGGCCTATCGAAGTACCTCCGAGTAGAAGCGGTGAATACAATATGTTTCCTTGTTGACAGATCACCCAACATGGTAATAGAGTTGAAAACTAGAGAAGAGACATGGTTTGATCAACCTCCCACTTACTCTGATTTGCGTATATATGGTTGACATAAGTACTAATAAGTTAGAATAAAAAGCAAAGAAGTGTATCGTTATCAATTATGCAGCAGATGTTAAAGGTTACAAAGTATGGCATCCTGGTCCTGAGAAGCCTAAGCTTATAATCATTAAGGATGTTCAGTTTGATAAGTTTGCTATGGTAAAAGCAACTAAACCAGTTAGGCATGACAATATTCAGATGGAGTTTGACGTCGGTGATCAATCAGACGGTGATTTTTTTAGAGATCAATCAAAAAGTAATACTTAGCAGATGATACAGAAAAATCTACAAATGAATCAAAGGCACAGATGAACTTGAGAAGGAGCGGCAGCTACAAACATACAAGAAATGAAAATCTAAAAGGAATCGAAAGCCTAAGGTGATACCTGATATGGTTGCTTATACTTTATTGACAGAGCATGAAAAATTGTCTACATTTTATGAAGTAGTTGAATGATAAAGATTCTAATGAGTGAAAAGTTGTCGTAGAGGAAAAGAGGAAATCTCTTCATAAAAATCAGACATAGGACCTGGTTAGAGTTGCCTAAGGGAGAAAAAGATATTAATTGTAGGTAGAGTTGTACACAAACCGAGCTGGCTCGAAAAGCTCGCTCGCCTCGGCTCGAAAAGGCTTGGTTTAGCTTGATTCGTAAGGTGGAACAAGCCAAGCCGAGCCTTTTTTTGGGCTCGTTCAAAATTTGAGCCGAGCAGAGCTCGAGCTCGACTAAGCTCGATTCGGCTTGGTTCGAAACCAGGCTCGGATCGACTCAGTTGGTTTTAGAATATATAATATATTAATATATTAATATTATATATATAATATACAAAACGAACGCCCGAGCCCCCTTTTGCCCTAATTTCTTCATTCAGTTGACGAGCGCCCCCCTTTTGCCCACCCCACGCCCTTCCTCGCCGACGGTCTAGCCATCCGGCAAACCCTCGCCCTCTCTCTCTCTCTCTCTCTCTCTCTCTCTCTCTCTCTCGGTCCCCCCCCAGCGGCCAGCTCCCGGCCCTGCGGCAAACCCTTACCCGGTCCCAATCTCTCTCTCTCTCTCTCCCCCCAGCGGTTGGCAGCTAACACGCGCCCAAGCTCGATGTTGGCTCGAAAGCTCGAGCTCGATGTTGGCTCGAACTCGGCTCAAAAGCTCGTCCAAACCAAGCCGAGCTGCCCAGTTGTGCTTGAGCCGAGCCAAGCCGAGCTAGGCCAAGCTCGATTCGATTTGGCTCGTGTACAGCTCTAATTGTAGGTGGGTCCTTAGGAGAAAGGAAGGTTCCTTTAGTTCTAGAGATGTGGTATACAAAACAAGATTGGTAACGAAGGGCTATGCATAAAAGGAGGGTATTGACTTCAATGAAATCTTCTCACCAGTTGTAGAACACTCTTCTATTCAGATCTCACTAGCTATTGTTGCACCTCAAGTTAAAGCAACTTGATGTCAAAATTGTCCTCTAACATGGTGAGTTGGAAGAGCAGATTTATATCTATCAACCAAAAGGATTTCAGGTGAAAGGCAAGAAAGATCATGTGCAAATTGACAAAGTCTTTGTACGAATTAAAGCAATCCCCAAGGCAATGGTACAAACATTTTTGACATGTTTATCAGCAGACGAGGTTATACTAGAAGTATGTATGATTGGTGTTTTCATTTTAAGAGGCTTCTTAATGATTCTTTCATACACTTGGTAATATATGTTAACGACATGTTGATAGCTGCAAAAGAGATAGAAAGATGGATAGGTTATGTTTATCACAGAGAAAGTATATTGAGAAGGTTTTGGCTAGGTTTGGCATGAAGAATTCTAAGTCAATGGTTATTCTGCTTGCTACTCATTTCAAGCTTTCAGCAGCTTAGTCACCAAGTACAAATGATGAGAAGGACTACATGTCACAAGTTCCTTACTTTAGTGTAGTTAGTAGCATGATGTATGTCATGGTGTGCACACAACCAAATATTTCATAGGCAATTAGTGTGGTGAGCAGGTATATGGAAAATCCAAGAAAGGAACATTGGTAAGCTATGAAATAGGCTCAACACTAGTTCAAAAACACTCAAGATGCTATGTTAGTGTTTAACAGGAACAGCGATAAAAATAAAAAAAGGCGTTGATCTACTATGGGTTATGCGTTCAATCTTACAAGTGGTTCGATTAGTTGAAAATCAATGTTATAATCACAGTTGCTTTATCGCTTTATCTACCGCTGAGGCAGAACACATAATTGCTACAGAAGCTGTAGAGAAGCTTTATAAGTAAAAGGCTTGGTTAGTGAACTTGGATTAGGACAAGAAAAGAAATCTGTTTATTGTGACAGTCAAAGGCTTTGCATTTGGCAAAGAATCAAGTCTATCATGGAAGTCCAAACACATAGATATGCAATATCATTATATTTAAGAGTTTATATCTGAAAGTGTGGTATCCTTAATGAAGATTCGCACGAAGAAAGCATATTGCAAGGGAGAAGCTTGTTTGGTACATGACTTCTCTTGAACTGGATGTTACCTAGTGATTGGTGACGTTTGAAGGGTTGTTATTAACAGTGTTTTTTGCACTATTAGATAAGCTTGTCTTCAAGTGGGAGGATATTAAGTGACGACGTCTCCCACACGTCTCCTACGAGGAAACGTTTCTCCCTCTCACCTCTCTTCAATATTTTCATACAAATGTATGCAAATATGGTTTGTGAAGCATAGTCCTCTTAGGCTTTAAACAAGCTCTCTTGTGGTGTGGTCTGTACAAGGAGAACACGAGTAGAGAAGGTATCATCTTCTAGAGGATTTTTAGGTGAGAGATTTCTTGTGTAGTGGAAGAGTGGGAGAGCGAGGTAAGCCTTGTATTTCTGGTTCATCTTGTTTTAGTGAAGAAGAAACCTTCATATTGTTGTCCTGTGGACGTAGGCATATTGCCAAATCACGTAAATCTCCGTGCCTCTTGTCTCATGCTTTTGGTTTGGCCTTTTAGGTTTTTATTTTGCATCTTTCCTTTTGTGGTTTTGTGTTGCAAGCATCGAAAGTGTACAGGTGTAGGAACAAAACAACTGATTACCTCGTAAAGACTCTATGAATACCTAAACATGACATAATAGAAAATTTACATATGAGTAAATAGTTTATATGTGTAAGATTTACCTACATCCAAACGACCCCTACATGGTAAACAATGTGCACTAGTTAATTCCAAAGCAACTATAGGCATTGGATTAGTTCCTTATCTTGCAATATTTCTCTAAGGGCACATTTTGATATCACCAATTCCAAGGAAATCAATGGAAATGGGAAAGGTTTTCCATTGATGTGGTGGTCTAAGATGTTTGGATAGCCAAAAAGAGAGAGGATTACACTAAGCAATCCTTGGACTTTTCCATCATTTGGACTCTTTAGTAAAAGAATGCCACCTACTTTCTTGCAATGCAACTAGAGGGAATGGATCAGTTCCTTGTCTTGCAGTATTATTCTAAGGGCATGTTTGGATATCATCAATTCCTTGGAAATCAATGGAAACGCAAAAGGTTTTCCGTTGATATGACAATTTGAGATGTTTGGATGGCAAAGAAAAGAAGGATTCCACAAAGCAATCATTACGCTTTTCAATAATTTGAACTCTCTAGCACAAGAAAATATGTGACATTTGGTCGCAAATATGATATTTCCACTTAGGGCCTGTTTGGATTTGCAGAAAGAGTGGGAAAGGAAATTGTATTTCCTGAGGAACTTTATTTCAATGAAAGTGTGGGAAATGAAAGACTATTTCTCATGTTTGTTTATCAACAATATTTTCTCATGAAAATTGTAGCCTATTTTCAAATCATACATTTGGCAAACTAAAATTTTCAAGAGAAATTTATTTTTTTTTGTTACCACTTCAATTCTCAAAGTATTTAGAATGCGCGAGGCCCATCCGTTTCCTATGGTGTGGTCCACCTGAAATTTGGATATGCCTCACTTTTGGGATCATGCCCTAAACTAAGCTAGAAAAATGGACAGACAGCATAGATAAAGCACATACATCTTGACGGGCCCACAACCTTTTTTTTAGCATCGAATTCACCATAGTGTGCAGAGGGTTTACCAATGAAAAAAGGGAAAGTGTGTAAGGTGGGGCCTAGCCTCACCTAAGAAGGTGCGGCTTTTACCAGTGGGGCCCACCTTGATGTTATTCTACATCCATGCCGTCCATCTGTTTTTTTTATCATATCACTTTAGGACATAAATATTCCAAACAAAAAACATATCCATATCTTAGGTGGACCATACAACAAGAAACAGTGGTACTGATCATTAAAAATTTCTTATGGCCCACAAAAGTTTTGGATCATGGTGATATTTTGCTTTATCTTCATCTTGATTATGTGACCTTGTCAACCGTTTGGATGGAAAATAAACATTACGATTGTCCATGGAAAGTTTTTAATGTTTGGGTGTTCAATCACCACTATTTTTTATAGTATGGTCCACCTGATATTTGGATCTGCTTCACCTTTGGTTCGTGCACTAAAATGATCTAAAAAATGGATGCACGGCATGGATATGGATACATACATCAAGGTGGGCCATGGTGACGACTTCACCATCTTGGGTAACGTGAGCTGGCGCTTAATCCACTCATGAGAAAATGTAGGAAAGGAAACCTGATTTCTTATGGGCCTAGGTGAGAAAATAAAAAGACAATTTTGAAGGAAAATTTATTGGGTGAGAAATGGAATTTCTTTTTCTTTCCTATAATTTTGGTGTTTACAAACATAGGAAAGATAATTTCTCAAGAAACCCTATTTCCTTTCCCACAGTTTCACTAAATCCAAACAGGCCGTTAGTATCAATCCATGTTTCAATAATGCTCAAGTGCTAGTGGAAAAAATCATTAATTAATTATTACCTTTTTCTTTTCTTTTCCCTAGGAATACATGTATCCAAACATGGCCTAAGGGCCTATTTAATTAGTGGGAAAAGAAAAGAAAATGTGATATTATCCAATGATGATTTCCAATTGAAACATAGATTTCCATGGATTATATTTTTAAGGGTACTATTTGAATAGTACAAAAAAATCTCATATTTGTGACACAATGGTTACCTCGTACTTCGTGTTAGAGAATTTGACAACGGAAAAGGGTAATGATCACTATATCGAATCCATTATTTTTTTGCTAACCAAAAATAGTGAAATGCCCCATCAGGGCATATTTGGATTGGAGGAATCCTTTGTGTGGGATTAAAAGTCTCAATCATTATGTCAATAAGTATTTCCCATTGCACTATGCAAACATGGATTCCAATTTTAAGGGTCTTGTGTGAATAGCAAATGGAAATCTCATATTCCTCCTGCAATGGTTACCTTGTATCTTGTGCTTGAGAACTCAAACCATGAAAAAGGCCAACGATTGCATGGTGGAATCCACCATTTTCTTTGCCATCCAAACAACACAAAAGGTCACATCAATGGCAAACCTTTTATCATTTCTCCGTATTCCCATGGTGAAACATACCCTAGATAATGGATCAGGAAATGAAGTCACAAATGCACATAGCCCAGCTAAGTAGAGTCCATTGCTCGATGATCCAGGCCATTGATTTAATCGGAACACCAATTAGGTATGCCATAACCAGCATGATATTGGCCCTTTAATTGGACAGTTGCTGTAAATTCTTTTCTTAACCGTCTATTTGAAGTCCACTGATGAAACTAGGTGCTAGGATCATCCAACGGGAAAGATTTCTAACGTATCCCCCATCCGCAGTGGGGCACATCAGGCCAACGGTGGAGATCTCCGAGAATCAATCCCTTGTAACCATCTCCAGGGATGATGACAAACCATCAATTGCTAAAAATGAGAAATAAAGAAAAAAGATCCAAACAACAACGAAGAAGGCGATTGGAATAAAATAGAAAATGGGAAGCATTCGAACTACTTCACCTCTGCTACAGAACTTCTTCTTCCTATGCCGCGTTGATTTGGGGACGATTGACTTTGTAATCGCAAACAGAAAGGTATAAGGCCGGCCAAACGGTGAGAGCTCTGGAAGGTTTTCTTTTTGTCTTGTGGCGGGCTGGTTATTTGATACGCAGGCAGCATATGACACTTGACACGCAGGCGCAGTGAAATTGTACACGTGGCATAACTTTAACTCAAATTAAACCGTGTGAATTGTGGAACTCCACTGTCTCTAGGTAAAAGATGCAAAACAAGATTCTTTTAACTATTCTAGCCTATCATTTTCAACCGTCCAGTAATTGTCCAACAATCCGATCGTCCAATGACACATCTAAAGTGGTACGCGTAATTTGGACAGTATATTTTCAGGTAATTGCGTTCCGAGTACGCAATTTCCAAGTGCCAGTGTATCATCCATCACACTCTTCCAGAATATCAAGGATTTCCTCTTTCCAGGGAGGGGATTAGATGCAGCCCCGGCCTCACCCAAGATAGTGCGGCCTTACCGTGGGGCCCACCTTAATGTATGTATTATAAATCTACGCGGTCCATCAATTTTTCACGATCATTTTATGCATGATCCCAAAAATGAAATAGATTCAAATCTCATGTCTACCCTGATTGAACGTTCCACCATTAAAAACTTCCTAAAACCCACCATAATGTTTAAATAATTATTAATTTCTATCCAACCTGTTGACAAGGTCAAAAAAGCATTGGATGAAGTGTGAAAACAAATGTCAGATTGACCCAAAACCTTTATGGCCTACAAAATGCTTTTTATTAGAGTCCGGATCCTCTGTTGGCTTCCAAGCATTTCCTGCTTCGAGCCTTTTCATTAGTCCACATCATCACAGAGGTCTGCAACCCTGTCATATCCTCAATGCAACCTCAGTGCAACTGAGTCACATGACATCATGCAGTGTGATGTGCGTGATGTGGATAAATGAAAAGGCTATCATCACAGAGGTCTGCAACCCTGTCATATCCTCAATGCAACCTCAGTGCAACTGAGTCACATGATATCATGCAGTGTGATGTGCGTGATGTGGATAAATGAAAAGGCTCTCAGCAGGAATTTCCTGCTTGGAAGCTAATAGAAGATCCATACCCTTTTTATTGTGAATCACCACAGTTTCCTAAGGTATAGTCTGCCTAATATTTGAATTTGTTTCATTTTTAGGATCATGCCCTAAATGATACCGAAAAAATGGATGGACTACATGAGATATGGAATACATACAACAAGGTAGGTCCACGTTAATGACCGAGTGAGGCCGGGTGCACCTAACCCACTCCATTTGGATTTCGTATTGAGTAAACTCTGTCGGGCCCACTGTGATCTATGTATTTCATCTATCCATCCATTTTAACAGATAATTTTATGGCTTGAACCTAAAATAAAAGGCATATCCAAAGCTATTTTTTTCCCTTCATCCATGTCTTTTTTATCTCTGAACAATTTAGATGGAAAATAAACATTATTATGGGCCCTAGGAAGGTTTCAACGGTAACAATCATTATTCCCACTATTTCCTATGCTATGGTCCACTTGAGCTTTGGATATGCTTAAATTTTGTGATCAACCCCTAAAATGAGGTGGAAAAACAGATGGACAGTTTGGATAACCCACATATATTCACGGTGGGCACAATAGAGTTTGCTCAATAAGATAAAAGCGTACGCAATCTGATTTCTTGGTCAATAGGGTTTTAATGGGCCAAGTTAGGGCCGGGCCGAGCCAATCTCTGTCCAAGCCCAGCCTGCCTCTCTCAACTTACGCCTTAACCCAACCCAGACCCGTTTCTAGCCACAATAGTCTAGCCCGAGCCCGGCCCAAGATACAAATGCAGGGTCTGACCTGAACCCGGCCTCGGCCCCCAGCCCAACCTTTCATATAAAGAAAGAAATTATGCTTTAATCCAAAACTTTTCCATATATAAAAAAATAAAATAAAATAATCATCAATAGTATAGAGAATAATAGGAGTTTTAGGAGGTAGATGGAATTTTAGAAAAAATTTATGTAAAATTTAAATTTTGAAAAGAGGAAAAATATTTTAATTTAAATTTTAAATTAAAAAATATATTCAGGTCAGCCGGGTTGTTGGGCTTTTGAACAGCCTAGTCTAAGTTTGGACAATTTGAAAAACGAGCTTATACTTTAGGCTCAAACCCGACCCACAGGCCTGATACTCTAGTCCAAGGCCGGCCTAATTCGAGCAATGCTCAAAAGCCCATCAGGCCGACCCGGTCCTCTGACAGCCCTAATGGTCAATGCCTTCCACGATCCCACCCTTTGAAACAAGCGACTCACTCGAGGAGACGTTGAAGAAGTGAATCACGGCCCACATGCCAACTTGGCACGCTTGCGAAAGAGCCGTGCCACATACCAGGTGGGAATAAACGTGGATACCCCATTTTCTAAAGGTCCCAACAATCCGCGCCCATACTTAAGTGATACAAACCATCCAAATGGCAGGCATCATCATAGATGTCCCATCCCAAAATATTCGATACAAGAAGAGATCCTGGTGGGCCTCTTTAATCGTTATGGATGTCCCATTTCAAAAAATCCCATGCATTGAAAGATTCTGGTAGTGGAATATTTACCTTTTTTTTTCTTGGTGAGTGGTTGAAGAAATATTTCTTGAAAGTTTGAAATTCATTCGAATATAGATATTTGGTGCATGGCCGTCATGACGCAGGCGCATATATCAATGTCATGGATCACGAAATAATGACCTCACTTGTTAGAATTAAAACAAATCACAATTTAGCAAGATTAAGCTTGGAAGAAGGTAAGTTAATTAAACACTTTGAAAATCCAAATACAGACTTGGAGCCTGTTTGGCAGACTCCCAAAAAAAAAAATTCATCTCATTTTAATTAAATGTGATTGAAAACAATCTTGATAACTTATACTAATAATTTTTAATACATAATTACAATTAACTAAAATGGAAACAAGTCCATTTTTAAGCGTCTAGAAGACAGGCGCTTAGAAATATGCAATGCACCATGGATGGTTGCCAGTAAATTCAGATGAATCTTGTATAATAATCTCCCTTTAATTTTCCAAGGACTGGTTTTGCACACACGTTACCACCGAATTTTCTGACTTTTGGCAAATCCATTTATCCCAGTGTGTTGCGTCAGATGAGTGGATTGGATGGCATATAAATACCAGAGTGGAGCCCCACGAAATATGGATGATTTTAACGGTGGTGCTTCTCAATTGTTTTCCATGTTGTAGCCCGCGTGTGTATTGAGTTGGCCTGATTTTTTAGCCCCGGTACAAACACATGGCGATGCACCTGATGGACGGGGTAGATCTCATCCACATTAAGACATTCTACCCACATCAACGAAAGTAACGTCTGCCGTGTGTGCACGAAGGTCAGGCAAGTGTTTTCTATTGCACAAGCTGCATATACCTCAGTGAAACAATAGGCACACAGATCCCAAATCAGATTGATTTGAGGATCCCAACTTCCCGATTGATGGAAGTTTTCTTCTTGAGATCCTCGCCATTTGCTATTACTAATCGTAACCATTCATTGGACATCCGGTAATCCACCATTCAGGATCATGGTTGGCTGTGATTTTTGGGTTATACAATTCTTAGCACTTGCTGTGCATGCTACCACATATACAACGGCATTATGGTCTGCATGTACATGAAATCAATGGGTACCCCAGAGTATAGGAGATTAAAGACGTTTACGGGCAGATGTTGAGCTCACGTGGTGCTTTTAACCTATCCATTGGATGCATCCTCTTGGAGACACAGTGCAGGCAACATGATGGGAGGGGATGGTCACCGTTGGTTCCAACCAGGCCTACCTGAGTGAGTTGCATATTGCTACTTATCCGGGAAATATTAGGCGCCTAACCGGCCTGGATTTCGTATAAACAACATGTTAGGCCCCCAGAAAAATCAAGTGTAAGCGTCGCATCTTAACCTGTGCCCTGTGCTATGGCCCACCCATTTGGGCTAACTTTTGGACCTTGGGAGTAACATGAGGTTACACATCCGATAGACGGGTCAGATTTCCCGAGTACATCATGTTGGCTCCACTCCTTTCCGGTACCACCGGATCGCACCCTTTTTTGCATTCCCTGTTTTCAGCACGCTGTAACCCACCAAGGGCCTGACGCCAGCGCATATCCAGTAACTGAAAGCACTTACATAGATGCTGCTTGTGAGGCCCAAGAAAAAAAAGGTCCAAAGAAGAGTATTAAAACAACAAGGGTGGATTCCAACTCAATAAAGAAAATAACAGCATCCTCTTCCACTTAACGACCAGTACTAGTTCTCTCCAATAAGCTCACAAGTAAAAGCATACCTTTTTTTTTTATTGTTTCCCAATACCTTGAATAAATATTTAATATTTCCTCCATATGATCATATATAGTTTCAATTTTCCTTTGTATTCTGATTTCACAGTGACTCGTACTATCATGGGTCTTCTTTTTTTCTTTTTCTTTTTTTTCTAAGTTTGTAATCCTCTCTACCTGTTGTTGCCATGAATCCAAGTAACTTACAATTACCACTAGTAAACATCACTTCATTACAAACAGAAACAGTAAATTTGCCTATCCTATCATACCCATCATTTTATCTATACCTCTCTCATCTGGGTATTTTGAAACATGTTTAAACATTTTCTTTACCCTTTTTCCATATCTGCTTCTCTGCTGCCGCTGTTTCTGTCTTCTTCTTTCCCACTAGTTATTGCATTCCAACCCCCTCAACTCCGTTGGGCCTCTCTTTTTCACAATGTATTATAACGAGGCTTTTGATTCTCTTCTTCCTCCTAAAAAAATCCCAATCACAGCCACCCCAAGAAAGTATGTCCTTTCTATAAATGCTAGTATGCGGGTCCCTGCATAGAAGTTCTATCCACTTCCTCGCGGTAGAAGCTGACAAACATGTCGGTGATTGGGAATGTTGACCTGATGGGCCACCATAAGGACAGGCCATACCATAATAAGGGGATTGGACTGGGGTGATCATCATACCAGTGGCTTGTAGAAGGAACAACTAGAGCAGAGATTGACGTTCAACCAGCATATGTCACAACTGGATGGTCAGACTTCAGGTGTCCAATCACTGTGATCTTTGGCCTATAGCCCATCAACATGGTGGTGCAACAGATGAACACTTGTGATCACTAGACATGTTTGCCACACATTCAAGCAGTGACCCTCATATTGGCATTCCTCATTTTCCATATTCAGAAGTGTTTTTTACTGAGTAAATGCATATTAGAAGCAAACCCTAGTTTTCCCTGTTATCTGCATACCTTTTTTTATCTCTACTTCTTCCTTTCTTCAACTAGATCATGCCGTAATCTACGTTCTCCCATTTGAAGGGGGCAACACAACCAATATCCGGAGAGCCTCGGAGGAACAAACAGACACAAACACAGACAGCAGCAATTGCCAGCATTGCACGAGCATAGGGGCGGTGAAGCAACCCTTGCACAACAGGCGCTAGCTTGGACTTCCTTGCAGCTGCAACTGCACACTGGGCACAAGCCCGCCCTCGCGAACCCTGACGATTAAGTTTATCAGCATCTGCCATCATCCACGACTGGTCCAAGGAGATATCTGCATTCATGATGGGTATTGACACTTGACGGTTTCTCCTGTCTGCAACTTTCCTAGCCACCACCCTGTTGTAAGAATGGTTGTTCCTCATCAAGGCATATGCATACGGAGAATGCCCGCTTGCATCCAACAAAGAACTCCAGCACTTCAACCCAACCTATGACAATTTCAGAAAACAAACACATCAAGGAGCGAAAATTCGTCCAACATATGTTACCAATTCCAAACAATAGAGGTTGATCAAGAAGCTGCAACTGGTATCAAATTTTAAAATATCTAAGCCATTTTAAGACAGGCATCTCTTGCAAACCACAGATGCCTGAAAGGATAAAGCCACTAAAGATGATTCAAACGAACAGGCCATGGGAGAGATTCAAGCAAGCATTTCAGACCATCAAAACCATGCCTGAAGCAAGTTGCAAACAAGATGAAGTTAAAAAGAAGCACCTCTTGTGGGTCATTTGTCAGCACATCAACCATGTCCTCAGAGTCCTGAGTGCAAGCAGCCAAATGCAGCGGGGTGACACCACCTGGTCCTGCAAGGTTTGGGGGGAAAAGGTACTTCTTTGAGGCATTGTTACTGCAGCTTACAGAGTAATGGAGGAGCAATTCAACCATTTCCCGACACTTCCTCTTCACAGCCCTGTTCAAGAGTTGGATTTCTAAAAGTGCTTCCAGTGATTCCCCAGATAGCCCTTCTCTTCCAGAGTTGCCTTCCATGAATAGGTCCAAAAGTGTTTTAACCACAGCAGACCAGTCCCGTTCTACCGAAAATGCAAAGAGTAATTTGAATCGAGCAGGAGAAAAAGTAACACTGGCTGGCCTATCTGGGGTGCCCTTTCTTTGGAACAGCCACCCAAGTTCATTTAGGAAGTATAGAAGGTCCTCCCTTGACCTCGGCCGCCCAAAATCTTGAATCGGGTCCTCCAAAGCAACATCTGTCCTCCTTGCATCTTCCTCAAACTCAGATTCAAGGATCCTCAATTCTCGACATATAGCAGCATCCGCAAGTATAACAGGAAAGCTGTTGCCTTTGAACCCATTCTCCACCTACACACAGAATTTGAGGAAGTGAAGATTATCAAAGGAAGCAAGCCTAAATTGGTGAGTACGTATCATCTATTCATGATTTAGTCATCTGAAAAAGACATGGGTTATGATAGTCTTTCTTTTGCCTGTTATTGACCAATCCGGTTTGAATTGATTACCTCTATGAAACAGCGACCCAAGTCATTGGGAGCTCCACCTGGGAAGCTAAAACTCTCCAGGCTAGAGTCATCATATATGGTGCCTGAATAAGATCCTGAAACTTCCTTTGACACATATCCTCCCTTATATGTGCAGTGAATTCTGCATACAGTACAATTGCGCTTGTTAGAGGAAAACATTGCTCATGTCATAGAATATTCAGGAAACTATTATCCACTGCTTACTTGGTGCCAGGAACATTCAAATTGCGACCTCTCAAAATAAGAGATGTCTCCTTCCCAGCCTCGAATGCCAGAGGTGATACAGAGACCAGCTCAGGAGCACTCCATGTTCTCCAAGATTTGCATAGACGGATCTTGCCTGAATGTTAATAATAAGCAGTGTCAGAAATGTTTCAATTCCAGGAATCAGTCCCAATTTTGTAAATTTGTGATTTCTTATCTTAAGACCTTTCATTTCAATTTTCTGTGAATAGTTATTTTGCCTATTAATCAAGGTATTCCGTGAGAGTAACGGTGGCCATAACGTCCGCCACCATTACCTTTATAATACGGGTTGTAACGGCTGTTATGGCCCCTGTAACGGCCATTACAGTCTCTTTTTTTATTGGAAAAAAAAAGAAAAGAAAAAGAAACCTATTTCTGCCCCATAACGTTGAAAAAAAAAAATCCGAAAGACCTGTATTTGCCCCTGTTACAACCTTTACAAGGGACTGCAACGGGTTGTTAACAACAGTAAATGCCAATTAATAAACCTGGTGTAGCACTAGGAATGAGCCTTGTGGAAGTAATGAATCAGAAAGAAAAGAGATCGGTTCTAAAATCCACTAAATTCGTAAAAATGAAATAGCAAGGGCTACAGTAAATGCTCACCATCTTTATGAGATGCCATCTGCCTGTCTGTATGGACCAAAAACCTCCCAGTTCTCCAGAAATCTGAATCAGAACCCTGAAGGAGTGTACTGACACGCCGAATAAGATCTTCTTCTAGCTGCAAATCCAATACAGATCTTGTAATTAGCTGGAAAAGCTACCATGAAAATGCCCTTCTACGTTAAACAAAAACTGCACTCACCTCCTCCCAGGCAATAGAAGGCATAGATACATAAACTGACAAAACCACACATCCTGGCCTAATATAGCTTTCCATTTCTGATGGACTGTTAGAAAGCCAACTTAAGATCTGAAATGCAAAATCCACAAGCAATTTTTTAAGTATCTGGCCAGATGCATAATACTCAATAAACAACCACTTGTAAGCTTGTCAACCAACCAACTAATAGCCAATTCATGCCCAGCTCCTCTTACCTGAGTTCGGAGTGTCCCTGGAAAGCTGCTAGGGTCCTTGTCGAAAAGTTTGAAAATAATTCTCCCAGTCCGATCCTGCATAGGGTAATGTGTAACTGTGTTTAATTCCCATAACTGCAGCACAGTTGCCCATGATTGGAACTCAAAAAGAAGGTGAGTCAAAAGGCCTTTAAGAGAGGCCAATCAAGTAACAGGACCATTACCTGTGCATCAGAATTCGAACTAGAAGGTGAGTAATCTGAGCCAGATGAAGAAGATGCGTAGCCTGCTTGATATGGTACAACCACAACTCCATTATTACCAACCCTTCCATTAGACCCTTTAAAGAGTTCCAGAGCCGAGCTCCAGTCATTACTCGTGCTAGCCTCGATCGCGACATTGTCTTCTCTGCACACTGACATCCTCTCATGTTTCATAATTTCCTTTGCAGAATGCAGGGGGAACAGTTTCTGCACAACAGGAGGAGATGATGATGGAGACCTCTCTTCCATGGGATTACTGCTGTCCGAAGAGAAGTATTTTCTAGATGATCCTAAATTTGGTGAACTGCCATCCTCTGGAGATGAACTAAAGAGCTGCAATGATAAACTTGGTTGAGCATCTTGAACCAGGCACTCAGATACTTCCAGCGGAGATCGAAAACTACCGTTACTTCTTTCCATTCCAACTGAAGGAAATACGGAACTTTCCTTCTTCTGTAAATTGATACCAGCACCCTGCTCCAGGGAGTTTGCCTTGGTTTTATCATAGGAACTAATATCACTGCTTCCTTGAGACAGAATCGCAAGTACATTAGGAGAACATGCTGCCAACGCAGCAGAAAGAACGGCAAGCAAGTCCACAGATGATGAAGCAGGCTGGCTTCTGTTCATACTGGACGGGTGTTCTGAAGAAGCTTGTGTTGTCTGAGACATATTCAGATCAAAACCTCCCAGCACAGGCAATTTTCCAGAGCCCGCAGAGGCGGGTAACGAGATTATCTTACTAAGAATCTGGATGAGACGGTCGGCATCAGCAATTGATGAACCATTGGTAGTTTTATCCACATTATTTCCTGCAATTACAGTTCTAACCATTAAAATATAGATGATGATGATGATGATGATGGGAAGGTAGTACAATATAGAAACACTCCTACCTTGCAGACGAGCTATAATGGTTAATAGATTGATGATATCCAGTTCTCCACTACCGTTCCTGTCCTGGTTTCCAGGGCCTAAAAGCCGGGAGGAAACATCCTCTGGTTGGGTTTTCCTCCGCCGCCGATTATGCCCAGCAAGCCTACGCCTACAGCTTCTCTTACCCTCATCAAACTCCGAAAGCAAGTGAAACCTGCAAAATGATATTAAGTACTAAATTCAGATCCAAACCTTCCAATTTCAGCCCCACAACCCCCAACCACAGCAGCAGCAGCAACAACAAAAATCTTCATACCCAGAAACCCATAAAGAAGGAAACAGTAGTGACAATAATATGGTAAAGCTACAACTTAATACAAAAATATAGTTGCAACATAAACTACTCCATTTCCACTTAAAGAAACCAAAAAAGGATCAAATTTACCCATAAAAGATCTGCCAAAAGGCAAACTACAATTCAAAATCCATGTAAAGTGAGAGCAGAAAAAATAATTTTAAAAGAACAAAGCTGCAAAGAAGCTAATAGAAAAAAAAAAAAAAAAATCAAAAGAATAACACTGAATCAAAATTTAGAAACCAAATAAAAGAACGGATTACAACCCCATCAACATGCTGAAGAAAACCCAGGTCAATTCCCATCCAAATATTCAAGAATACCCCAGCTGAGAATTACTGGTTGAAAATGGTTTACCTGCTACACTGCTGACAGAACCTTTGCATCTGCTGCCCAACAAGCGCTTTGGCCGTCTTGCTGTGGTTCTCGCACACCTTATGCCGCCGATGATAATCCTTCGAGCTTGAGAGATCTGCCCTGCAATCATCCACCTGACACATCGGGTAGCTGCCAGCACCACCCGGCGATCCAGAACAGACCCGCTTGTTTGGCCTCACAACCGGCACTTCCGATGAAAAATACGTGCTTCCCCCGAGCTTCAAACTAAGGTTCTCCCCATCCTCGTCACCCGAGCCCTTCCTCAGTGCCGGAGGCATTAGGGTTTCCTCCCCTTTTCTGCTCTCCTCTGCATCAACAACAATCACTTCCGCAGGCCCCAGATGGAGACCATCAGCCACCTCACGAACAGGTTCCACAGCGAATGCAGCACTGTCCCAGTTCCATACCTTCGGGTCCCAATGATTCTTCGAGCTTTGATTTTGAAAACCGGAATTCAGACGCAGCTGCTGCTGAAAATTACCATTTTGCCATTGCAAATCGCGCTTCCTGGTCACGGGCGGCCTTTCGCAGAATCGACCAGGGAGTGCCTGATGAATGAAGATTGGAGCGACTTGCGCACCCAACTCCCCTTCCATTCTTCACAGGCCCTAGAAAGAGACGGGACTCCCACTGTCCGGGACAACTACCGGAACACAAGAATTCCAAGAAAGAATCAGAAGAAAACCCTCCAAATTCTGAAAAAACACAACGATTTTCCGAATTCCTCTGCGGATTTACGGTTTCTAAAGAAGTCGAATAAAGAAACAGCCCCAAAATGCCGAGATTCCTTGAATTTTCTTCCCTTCAATAGACGAAATCAAACTCAGAGACAAACAAACAAAATTCACATACCTTTAGACATCAAGGGTTTTTCTCCATCCTTTTTTCCACTGTAAAAGCCCAAATTCCCGCAGAAACCGAAAACTACGAGAATCTTGTCTCCAACTCTAACTGCGAAAGTTCACCGAATCCTCTACCAGAAGCCCTTATTCCAAATTACCAGATCTGAAGCAGAAAAAATGGCGGAAGAAGCAGATCTGAAGAGAAGAAGGAAAGCGGTTTCTCTGAAAGAAAAGAAAAAAACTCAGTGCATTTGGATTCCTCTTCTCCGTCTTCTTCTTCTACCCGTGTTTGGCAAAGTAGTAATTTTAGTGGCAGAGAGGGGCATTTTGTAGTGGCAGAGGACAAAGCAAAGGAAGAATCGAGCACTCCCTCTTCAATTATTTGACGGTGATAAAAGCAAGGAATTTCCAGCTGAGTTATCTCCCGTCCTTTCTTCTGCTTTTTCATCTTCTTCATCCCCTTCTCGCTTCCACTCCTCCCTAGTGAAAACGGCGACCCTATGATGGCCCACCTACTTTACAAGTGGGAAAAAAAGTGGACGAAAATGACCCTGCCTTTTCCAAAACAGAGTTATCTCCTGCATTTGGCCCACAACGAATAGATCATAGACCTAACTCTTCGCTTTATCGTACGATTATAAACTATGATTGAATCACGTAGTTCGTTTTAGCCTCTCAAGATCCAACCCCTCCGCTGGGGCCCACTTGCTGATTGGTCCGATGATCGGAACCGTCCGTGTAGTGGACTCTGTGCTGTAAGGGCTACCGTACGAAGTTTAAGCTGAAATGATGATCATTACCATCACCAACTGTGGGTGAATTCAGAACGTTGAAAGAAACTTTCAATGGCTTGTATTCAACTCTAAAAATCAAAATTTAGCATACGAAATGAACGGTTCGATTCATACGAAATGAACTTTATTTCACGTTTATTGGTTAATATTCAATTTAATTGTCTAATTCGCATTTGAATGATGCATGGAAGTGGTTCCCGCGATTTGGACGGTTAAGTTTTAGTTCGTATATGCCACATCTACAGCAGTTGTGTAGCTGCGTATGATCATCGTGCTTTGTCAGAGTATGAGTTTCTCTTTCACAAAAAGAAGAAACGGATGCCAGCACCTTGCTTGTTGTAAACGACGGACATGCTGACATGGATTACGCGCGGGTTCTGAGTTCGTACCAGCAGGAGACGCGGTTCAGTAATCGAAACCACTGATATGGTAGGTCCCACTGTGGATGGCAGATGAAACAAACATTACCCACGTGGGAGTAATCTTAACCTTTCATTTTATTGTCGGGGAATAGACGGTGAAGAAAGAAAATACATCAAAGTTCCACGTTAACTAAGAAGTGCTCGATTTTGATGGGCTTGATCTTCTAACCTCGATTAATTTTTATAACATAAGCCATTAATTTTTTGGGGGCCATTATATCAACCGCTTGGATCACTGAACATGGGCCCCACTTTTACAAACAGAAGAACAGGTATGACGTTATATTTTTGGCCGAGTACTGCAAAACCTCAAATACCGCTATGTCGTTACGCGCCATGAATGCATCGCAAGCCTCTTCTTAGGCATTTTTCAATGACTTGCGGAGTCGAGGCATGAAATTACCAAAATACCCTCTCGCAGTGGAGATGGGAGAATTCTGTAGCCCGCGAGAACTATAGCTCTCCAGGCTTCCCATGATCGTGAAATTACTAAAATACCCTCTCGCAATGTAGAGTTATGTAGCCCTCGCCTTTTGCCTTCCATGGTACTTGTCAGGTGGGCCCAGATGCTTCTATACAACATACTCGGGTGGAGTATGATGGATGATACGCAGGCATTTGTATTTGTACATATCTTACTCATCGCAGCTCAAATTAAAATCATCCAAACCATATATCCAACTTTAAATAGGCCATAAAATTTTAAAAATCACTGGCTAAATGATTTTAAGTACTGATATGGGGAAACTAGTTTATTAAATTTGAACCGTTGATTATTTTTCTTGTTTACTGTTACTGGATATCAACTAATGGACAAGTTAAGGTATCATTTCAATCTAACTTTTTTGATTGACCATTTAAAGTGGGCCTCACTATTTTGGACGGCTTAATTTGCAACGTGAACAACTTTGATTGCCTGCGTGTCGCATTATATACTGTGCATGGGCATCGAACTTTTTCTCCTTTGCCTTTTTATCCATGCTAGCTGGAACTTGTTTGGATACGCTGAATTCAAACGAAAAAAATAAACAATTACCGTCTAATGATGAATTTTATGAGAATTATTCAACCAAGAATTCTAATTTTAAATTATTTAATTTCACTGAAAGATGAAAATATTAGGATTCGTATGGTTGATGGTAAAGGGCTGTAATTGGTGGTGAATAAATGCACATGGCCAAAAAGGATGATTTAGAGTTTAATTTTCGATAAATACATTTATAATGTAAAAGTTTAATAATAACTATTAAAATGGGCTGGGAAGAGAGGAAAGTAGAGTATGCGTCTTATCCAGACCGTTCATCCATTTTACCAGGTTATTTTAAGAAATGAGACAAAAAATGAAGCAGATCCAAAGCTCAAGTCAACCACACCAAAGGAAACTGTGATCCTATTGACATCTATCATTGAAAGTCTAACCCTTCATAAGGCCCACCAGAGATGTCTATTTGTCATCCAACATGTTTATAAGATCATATGGACTTGGATAAAAGCAAATTACTGATATCAACTTGATCCAAAAATTTTATGGCCTCAAGTAGTTTTCACCGGAAGGTATTAAATCGCCATTGTTTCTCGTGGTGTGTGATTCACTTAAGCTTTCTATCTACCTCATTTTTATCCCATAGCTTAAATGAGTTGGCAGAACATTTGGACAACATAAATAAGATATATACTACGTAGTTGGCTCGGCAGTTTTTGCATACCCAATTTATTACAAGCCGAGTACGTATGAACAAAATAGGTGTCAACATGGATGTATGTCTATTAATTACAATGGTAAGCAATAAAAGCTTGTTTAATTTTCTAAATCATTTGTATATATCCTGTAAATGGGTAACTTGAAGCTATTTTTTGTTTGCTGTGGACCACTTGAGTGTTGGACTTGCCTCATTTTTTAGCTAATGCCTAAGAGCATTTATGGTAAAATGACCAAACAAAATGGATATATCATATGCATCACAGTAGGCCCTACAAATTTAAACTAGTCTTTTTGGACCCTAAGTAAGACCGTTTGTTTTAAGACCCGTTTCGATATAAATGATGTAGAATGGGTTGCTAATTATTTCATGGCCTAGATGGACCAAAAGAAGACTAGTTGGGGTCAAAAGCGATCCAGGACCGTCAAGACCTGTAAAATGGTTGTATCTCGCAATTCGAAATAAGTTTCTGAACATATAATATATGATTTGGAGTAGCTTGAGCTACTTTAGCCACCCAACCCCGCTATGCCGGGTTGCCCATGCCGAAATCACGAGATTCGACCAGATCGACAATCAGTAGGCTAATTTATTTTCAAATTTACTATTTATAGTAAGTTTTAATTCGATAATAATTTTTTATCCATAGGGTTTTAGAGTTGGTACCCAACATGAAAAGGGCGTAGAATATTTAGTAGAGCAACACAGTTGGGCTTGTTTGAAAACTTTCTATTTTTATCCGAAAACCAAGAGCTCTAGTATGATTGAGTGACTTCTATAAATAATAAATTTACTATTTATAGTGAGTTATGTCTTTTAGGAATTTGAGTTTGAGTCTAGTACTTTACTTAGGATTTAGTTTACTATTTATATGCATTGTAATTCTATTTCTATTCATTAAATCTATCAAAAATAATTATTCAAATTATTTTTCTTTTTTTATCTTTTTATTTTTTCTCTTGTAAATGAGGACTATTCGATTCAAGGAAACGATGATCGACCTACCACGTCCTCCTTGCATCAACTAACAAATAAGTTACTTTTTAATTGAACTTAAGTCATTAAGTTACCTTTGGCACTCAGGTTAGTTTGGTAAGCATTGATGATTCTCTTAAAGACTAGATAAGTTATTTTTTTTAATTTTTTAACTTATTACTTTTCTACTCATCTCTCTCTCACAATATATATTAAAGGAAGCTCTCTCACGGTTCCTGTAAGTAATGCTCTCTTATATAGTCCATAACAAAGGAGGGCCCACAAGATGGACCGTCCCATCAAAGGTGGGTCCACATAAAAAATGGACCCCATATGATGGATGACCCCATATTAATGTGAACCCACATAATGGATGGTCCACATCAAAGGTCAGCCCATAATGATGAATAACCCACATCCAAAGAGGGCTGGTATGATATACAACCCACTTCAAAGGTGGGGCCTATATGATGGACAGTCCACATCAAAGGTGGGCTCCACATGATAAGCAGGTGGATGTTGAAGCCGATCCCACACAAAGATGGCTCATATCTAGGTGGACCCACATGATGTACAATCCACATCAAAGGTACCCCTAATGATGAATGGCTCACATTCAAGGCGAGCCCTGCATGATGGGCAACCCACCTATTGAAGGTGGGGCTCACATGGTGGATGGTCCACATAAAAGATAGGCCCCATATGATGGATGACTCTATGTTAATGTAGACCCACATATAAATGGTCCACATCAAAGGTCGGCCCATAATGATAAAAAGCCCGAATTAAAAGCAGGCCAACATGATGGACGACCCACTTCAAACGTGGGGCCTACATGATGCACAGTCCATATCAAAGGCGGGCTCCACATGATGGGCAGTGGACATTGAAGCTAGGCCCCATATGATGGACGGTCCACATCAAAGGTCAGCCCCTAATGATGATGACTCAAACTCAAGGTGAACCTTGCATGATGGGCAACCCACATTGAAGGTGGGGCCCACATGATGGGCAATTAATAATAGTGAGCCCCACATGATGGATAATCTGGAAGGTAAATATGGTTGCATCAAACAACCATGCATGATATACAATGCACAGTGCTCCTAGTTACATCAGACACGTGGACTGTTTTCTGGACTGTAAATATGGTTGAACGGTTGAGCATCTGCGTCCAATGCCTGCTTGAAGAAATAACACGTACAGGTGTTTAAAAAAATTATAGCCTATGGGTGTAAGATCCAATCTACCAATTAGGTTGATCTAATCCTGTACATGTTTCCCAAAAATGGATCTGGTTCACTCACAATGCTAACCCACTATTGGAAACAAGTGGATGAGTAAGAAAACTTTAGCCAAGTCTTCCAAAGCCATACATTTGTTTTACAAATTGTGGCCCACCTGACCAGTGGAGCAACCTGCAAATTCTTATGCCATGTCATCCATATAATGGTTCCATTCTGATGGATGGAATGGATCTCGGACCTAACATGCTATGCGAGCACATGCGTGGCATGTACATGAGCTTTATTGCATGCCTATGGGATTAGCAAAGCTCATCATGCTAGCAAAGCTGCCTCGACCTTGAGCTGTTCTTTCCCCGCCAACGTATAAAATTGGCAATATGTTACTTATCGTATATTTAAAATTTTCTTTTAAAAAGTTACTTATCAATATTTGATTACTAAACATATGTATCTATTTATTGGCCAATAAGTATCTTGTTTATCAAACATACATATCTAATTAATAAGTAGAAACCAAGATAATTAATTTATCTCAAGTAACTAACGATCCAAATTGGCCCTCAGTGATTACAGCAGTACTGCAATGTTCCATTCTGTAAATAGGTAGTAGCCCAAAGTAACGCTACCTGTAAGGGCTGCAGACAATTTAATTTATGATTAATTTATCCAATTGAATTGAGTCAGATCAGTTTTCCAAGATCGATTCAATTCAATTTTATTTTATTTAAAAAGAAATTAATTTCAATTCAATTTTAATTTTTTGTTCAGATCAAATCGTAAATCGAATCATTTTATATTGAATTGAAACAATTGATCGAATCAAATTGAATATATACACACACAAACATATGGGCACAAAAGTTTAGGATCAAGCTTATATTTATGTTTTCCATTCATCTAGGTCCATGTGACCTTATCAATAGGTTGGATGGCAAATAAACATCATGTTGGACCCTATGAAGTTTTTAATGGTAGGCGTTCAATGACCACTGTTTCATATGGTGTGGTCCACCTGAGATTTATATCTACTTCATTTTCTGGACCATGCTATAAAACGATATAGAAAAACGGATGGACAGCATAGATATACAATACATGCATCGAAGTAGGGCCCACGGTCAGGGACCCATCCACATCACAAGCCAAGAGGAAGCCGATTGGGTAGTGGGTAACTCAGTGTGCTAAGCATACTAAGTAAGCTCTGTGGTGCTCACCATGATTTAAGTAGTTTATCCACTCCATCCATCTATCTTAACAGATAATTTTAAGGCTAGAACTCAAAAATTAAGCATATTAAAAGCTTAAGTGGACCACACCACAACAAAAGTGTGAATTGAATGTCTATTGTTGAAAAAATCTTAGGGGCCATAGAAGTTTTGGATCAAGCTGATATTTGTGCTTTCCCTTCATCTATATCTATGTGATATTGTGAACAGGTTGGATGACAAATAAACATCACTGTGGGGCCTAGGAAGGTTTCAATGGTGGATATCATCATTCCCACTGTTTCATGTGGCACGATCCACTTGTGCTTTGGATATGCTTCAATTTTAGGCTCAACCCCTAAAATAAGTTGGAAAAACATATGGATGGCGTGGATAAACTAAATACATTCATGGTGGGCCCAACAGAGTTTCCTGCCAAGCGACAATGTGCCCGACCAATCCAGCACTCATCTCTCTCTCTCACTCTCCTCTGTACCCTTCTCGTCCATTCTCTCTGTTCTTCTCCTCCACTAAAAAACTACCTCTCCCTCTCTCTCTCCCTCTCATTCTCTCTACTCTTCTCCTCCTCCCTCACTACTCTCTCTCTCACTCCCACTGATGCATACAGTCGCACCTGTTTTTTGGGTTTTTGGAGCTAGAGTTTGTGGTTTCTTCTCAGGTATGACTCTCTCTCTCTCTCTCTCTCTCTCTCTCTCTACACCATGTCAGATTGTAGCATACAACTGATTGTAGGTGATCCGTACTCTTGAATCTAGCTAATGTTTACAAAGTACAAATGCCAATACGATAAGTGTAGAAGTATTAAACCATGCCTCCAATAGTATTTCATCTCTTTTAATACAATGTATCAGTCTAAGTCCTTTTATAACTGATCACAGCTATATAATCTCTCTTAGTTTCTTCGACGAATGCCTTAGTTATAAACTTATGATATTCAATTCGCAGTATGTAAAAAATCGAATCGAAAAATCAATCTTACATCAATTCCAAAGAAATTGGGGTCAATTCAATTTCAATTTTGAAAATTTATGATTAATTCAATTTCAATTTCATCCAAAATTGAATTGACTGAATCGATGTGTAGTAATACCACTCTCGCAACTTTAATTTGGACCTGAGAAATGCATGTAAAGTACTCATTGTGATTTGATAAATGTGAATATAACTTGCCCAATATGTATTATATTCACATCATCTATCCCTTTTGCAATCTCATTTTTCGGGTCATTTTAGGACCTGACCCCGAAAATGAAAAAGATCCAAAGCTCAAGTGGACCACACCATAAAAAAATAGTGGGACAATGACGCCCACTATTGGAACCTTCTTATGGCCTACAAGGATGTTTATTTTCTATCTAAATGGTTCATGTGGTTACACAAACCTAGAGAAGGGAAAACACAAATATCAGCTTCATCCAACACTTTTTTGGACTATAGGAAGTTTTCAATAGAAAGTGTTCAATCCCCACTACTTTTTGTGGTGTGGTCAATTGCTGCTTTAGATGTGTCCGCATTTTTTTGTCTCTTACCATGAAATGATCTCGCAAGATGGATGGACGATGTGGATATAACACACACATCATGGTGAGGCTTACAAAACTATGCCATGTTAGTGCACCTCTGCCCATCCAAGCCAGTGGTAATTCCATAGGATTGCAATGATTTGACTGTTGATTTTATCCAATCAGTTGTAAGAAGTAATGATGTGAGTTTTACACCATATTACCATAGTATTTCAAGGGTCCAAACAAGCCCAACTATTTAGGATGAATTACAATGGTTATTTGAAAACTACATAGTACTTAGTCAATTGGAATCGACATAAAATGGAATATAATAAAATGATGTGAATTGGAATCCTCTTAAAAGATTGAGAATCTGATGCAGATGGTAGAAATGATCAAATTTATGTTCGGATTTTTTTTCAGTGGGCCCACTTTTATGGCCCACCTAAGGCGCAAAATTTCTTAGTTTTTGCCAAAGTATATATTTCAATGGGCTTATTATAATTATTATATCAAATGTCACATATATTAATTTGAAATATTAAAACTCATTTCCTTAACACATTACAATTATGGACATTGAAACACAAATTTTGGATCCTAGCGGATTCTATTAACAAGGATCTAAACACTAACTGAGGATTGCAATTCGCATCAATTCCATTTACCATGTGTAAACACCCCACCTCAGTTGAGAAGAACTAATCTTCAAAACATTAATTGTGCTTCCACAAACCACTTGACAACAGAAAAGATAAAAAAAAAAACGAATTGATCTAAGAGGCAAGGCCCTAGCACGTCACATAAATAATCACCAAACATGATTGAAAAATCTCTAGCCCTAGAAATCGAAACCAGGACCGAAAATTCACCTCCTCCAAAACTAGCATACATGCATCTCCCTAGTAAAGCTGAACCTAGACATCCTAATAAGCATTAAAAAACTAAATGAAAATGGTAAAATGAAACCCAAACATCCATTGAAAACATTCAACAGTACCAATTGAGCAATCTCAAACCCAGAGGACCTGAAATTAGCTAAGAAACAAGCCACCAAAAAGAATCAAACCCTCCTGAGCACGATAAGAAGTGGGAGAGAAAAAAGGTAGACTATCAACCCGCCGCACACTATTGAACACCTAACATGCTTTTTACCTAACTCACAAATGTTAAAACCACGAGTAAAGGATAAGTGTCAAACCATCGGCCCACCACAAGCCGACGGTCTCAATTATAAATACAACTCCACAACTGTCATTTGGAGATAGAAAAAACCATGCAGGAACAAGGGATAGAGATATTAAGGGTGACAAATAAGGATAGAGCTAGAGTGAGTAATGTGGGGTGGGTTCTCTTCTTCGACGGCTTTAGATATTCTTGATCGACGTCGAAGCCCAATTCGACTCAGGAGGGCAACCCTTATAAATAAAAAATTTGTTTGCAAAAGAAGCCAGTCGAATCAAGAGTGTGGTTAAAATTGGGGGTCTAACTATCTCTTCATAATTCAAAATGGTGTCTAATTTCTCATTTTCCTTCTCATATCTTGGACAAACTCATATTGCATTCCAACTCTATACATTCCTAACCTGCTTCCAATATCAACTTATGTTTTGCATTCTTTTCCTTACGCTGCTTTGTTTTATTGCGTTTACCCGCCCAAGTCCTAAACCCGCGAAGCAAGCCTAGTTTTTTATTTCATTTTTACTCATCAAGTCTTTATTCTTATTTCACATAATATATGCCTACCTGGGGTCATTTGATTTTATGAAGTCAAGCTAAGATCCTTTTTATTCTTGCCTACCTATACAAAGTATGACTAACTGTAAAATGTCACGGCATTACTAAACCCATCTAAGAGTCGAAAACCACATGGAGTAGAGACCCTTATACAAACCTATGATCACAGTTCAACTATAAGAATCACTCAAGTTTGGAAATTTTATAGTTCCCCGATCTCTAAGCGATTTCACGATTTCGAATTAATCATATATTCAAATTCAATATCTTGTTGGTCGGTGGAGACTCTAAAATTCAAAGCAAATCCCTGCATACAATCACACCCCTGGAAAATTGCTCAACTAAGGAAACAAAAGTGAGCCATACCTAATCAACAACACCCCCATATTTTCAAAATGGCAAGCACGCAAGCATCTCTACTCTCTACTTGGGATATAAGTGTTGGAGAGCCTTCAAACTATGTGCGTGGACAGGGTGCTCAGACCGGTCGGGCGACCGGTCTGACGGAGTTGGCTCAGATGCATAGAGAGGGCAGCAGCCTCTGCATGCGCCCAGACCGGTCAGCCGACCGGTCGTCAATGGGCTCCGACCGGTCGGCTGTGAGGCAGAGTCAGTGTTTTTCCCTGGATGTTTTCTGTGCGAGGTGCAACCGGTCGTATGATCGATCGGCTGTGGGTGCGGATTCCTTGCTCAGTCAGCAGTACTGCGCAAGGTGTTTCTAATTTCGGATTTCTGCTTATTTAAGGAGTTGTAATCCGTCTTAGATTTGTATCCTAAGGTAACAAGGTTTCCTATTCGTACTAAGAAGAGGGGAGAGAGTTGTGTGAGAGAGAGAGAGAGAGCTTGGGTTTTCTCTGTTTTCCTTGCTTGTGGGCTGTCATCTTTGTAATCTTCTGTTTAATTCATAGTGGATCGTTTTGTGCCATAATTTTTTACCCATTGAGGGGTTTTCCACGTAAATTCGGAGTCTTTTGTGGTGAATACTTGTGTGTGATTGATTGCATCTTGTTTCCTTGTTTGATTTCGCATTGCTTCACGCGTTTGGGGTACCGCTTCCGCTGCCGGCTTTCCCAACAAGTGGTATCAGAGCTAAAGTTGGGGTGGAGTTTGAGCTATGGAAGGTGAAGGTTGAATCTTTCCTGGTTCAGCAAGGGCTTGATGAAGCTCTTGGAAAGCGACCCGAGGCTATGAAAGACGATGAGTGGACGAGGCTCGACAAGAAGGCTAGAACCTCAATCCTGTTAAACCTTACGGATGATGTTCTCTATCATGTCATGAAGGAGAAGACTGCGGCTGAAACGATGGCGAAGCTAAAGAAGGTTTATGCCAAGAAATCTCTAGAGAATCGCATGTACGTGTTGATGCAGTTATTCACCTTGAGGATAGCTGAGGGAACTGAGGTGGAGGACCACCTGAGCACGTTCAATAAGGTTGGTTTACAAGTTGGTGGAGATAGATGAACCGATGAAGGATGAGTATCAAGCATGCATCCTATTGAATTCTCTTCTAGATTCATATGAGTCGTTCAGGGACTCTGTGTGCGCAGGAAGGGAAATCATAAGCGTCGAGATCGTTATCTCAGCCCTCCAGTCGAAGGAGATGAGAAAGAAAAGCAGGTGACGTGGCTTCTCGTTATTCCTCAGAGGCACTAGTTATGAGGGGAAGAAGTTCTGAGCATAGAGGATATTCGAAATCGGGATCTAAGGCCAAGGGCAAAGGTAAGGCTAAGGTGAAGTGCTGAAATTGTGGTCAGGAGGGCCATATGAGAGGATATTGTCAGAATCTAAGATGAGGCAAGAGAAGTTTGGAAATTCCTCTGGAGAGGGAGCCAATACCGTAGAGGACGGTGGCAATCTGTGTGAAGTTCTGACTGTTTCTGATAAGGGATCTCACGATAGTGAGTGGATCCTTGATTCAAGAGCTTTATGTCACGTTTGTCCGTAACCGGAGTTCATTCACGACATACAGGGAGTATGGTGTGAATCGGTGTTTGTGGGCGATGGAGTCGCTCATAAGGCTGTGAGTATTGGTACTGTGCGCTTCAGGATGTTCGATGGAGTCGAACGAGTCCTGGAAGATGTGAATCACGTTCCCAAGATAAAGATGAATGTGATTTCTCTTGGTGCACTCGAGGCGAAAGGGTGCGTGTTTATCGACCGCGATTGTTGTTGTGAAGTGATGAAGGGGGCACTCGTGTGTATAAAAGCATGAAGGAGTGACCATCTTTATATGTTGATTAGGAGCACAATTCACGGAGGAGCTGCGGGAGAGGCAGCGAGATCAACAGTTGCTTGTATGTGGCAAGTGCCCAATAGCCACATGAGAAGAGCGGTAAAGGGAGTGAATTTGCGAGGATAGGGTCGATGGTGGCACGAGAAGCGGTAGGAGCTATGATTGAATGATGAGATGACAGTTGCAAAGATGTGTTGATTCGACGTTTGAAGCCTCTGTGGAGTTTGCTGGAGATGCCTTCAAACTATGTGCGTTGACAGGGTGCTCAGACCGGTCGGGCGACCGGTCTAACGGAGTTGGCTCAGATGTACAATGAGGGCAGCAGCCTCTGCATGTGCCCAGACCGGTCAGCCGACCGGTCATTAGTGGGCTCCGACCGGTAGGGCGACCGATCAGCTGTGAGGCAGAGTCGGTGTTTTTCCCTGGATGTTTTCTGTGCGAGGTGCGACCGGTCGGCTATGCGTGCGGATTCCTTACGCAGTCCGCAGTACTGCGCAAGATATTTCTAATTTTGGATTCTGCTTATTTAAGGAGTTGTAATCCGTATTAGATTTGTATCCTAAGGTGTCCAAGGTTTCCTATTCGTACTAAGAAGAGGGGAGAGAGTTGTGAGAGAGAGAGAGAGAGAGAGAGAGAGAAGAGAGCTTGGTTTTTCTCTGTTTTCCTTGCTTGTGGGCTGTCATCTTTGTAATCTTCTGTTTAATTCATAGTGGATCGTTTTGTGCCGTGGTTTTTTACCCATTGAGAGGTTTTTCCACGTAAATTCGGTGTCTCTTGTGGTAAATGCTTGTGTGTGATTGATTGCATCTTGTTTCTTTGTTTGATTTCGCATTGCTTCACGCGTTCGGCGTTCCACTTCCGCTGCCGGCTTTCCCAACAATAAGTCGGCGGCGGCATTCACAGAATCGGCGACTCCACGGAGACCTCTAATAACCGCTAGCCAAGGTCTAACTTGAAAACAGGTTTTGTGACTTTTGGGGACAACTGTATTGTGTCGACAATGATCTCATCCAATGAATACTGGTCATATTTAATATAGTTCAATCTTAACTAAACGCCTTTGACCTTAAGCATTGAGATAAATAGTGAAACCATGAGTGGTCGTCTATGACTGAGAACTAAACAATTCACCTGTCTATTCAGCCACCTATAAAAGAAACTAAACTATTTGCAGGGAGTCGTCCTTCTAATGAGCTCTTTTTACTTTTTAACTAAAATATTTTTTCTCACCGTGATGATAAAAATTGATCAATTAAAACAATATGAGAGTAGAAAAAATGAAATCACATTTATAAAGATAAAAACTTACAAAAAATAGATACTCGGTGATTTAGCATCTAAGGTGTAGATGGCAAGGTCCTAAAGCTAAGATCTTCTTAGTTTAACAACTTAAGCATAAATGAAATAGATCACACTAAAAGGAAAAAAGAAAAAAAAAATATTCCTTAGTCCAACAACTAGGCATAGGTGAAGGGACTTAAACTAAAGGAAAAAAAAAAAAAAAATCTTCCTTAGTCTAACAACTTACGCGTAAATAAAGAAAATTACACTACTCTTAAGTTAAAGTCAATCTAGTATAGTAGCATAGATAGATTGAATTGCGTCACTCCTAAGTTAGGCTAAACTATGATAACATAAGCAGCATTGCACTGTAGAGTTGTGTTATGTTGGGTTAGTGGGGCCAGAGCTCTTCAATCTTCCTCCTAATTATATAACTATGAGACGGTAGCTGAAGAGATATCTTCGTAACCTCTTTTTACATTCAGCTAATGTGGAAATAATTATCTAGTCTCGTAGAGAGTGGTAGTTTATTGTACAACACCATATATGCTAGTCATTTGTCATGGGTTAGTTTTGGTGATATTACGTGTTGGTGATTAGTTATCCCTCTCTCTACTTGAACGTGTGGTGTGTGCCAAACCGATGGATGGTGTAAACTGATGCTAAACTTAGTATTTAATCACACCAAGAGCGACAGTAATACTTGGATCCCACGAGCTTTTACCATTCATTTATAGGTGAGAGGTAGGCCGTGACCTAGACTTTAGGACAGAAGCAGATGAGCACGGTTTCAGTGGATCACTGGATCCACCGACACGTGGGTCCACCGTGATGTATGTCCCTTATATCCATGCCATCCATCTGTTTTGAAAACTCATTTTACAACATTATACAAAAAAACGAAGCAGATCCAAATCTCAGGTGGACCATAATACAGGAAACAGTGGTAATCGACCATTAAAAACTTCTCATGGGATGCAAAAGCTTTGGATGAACCTGATATTTGTGTGGTCTCTCCATCCAGGTCTTTGTGACCTTATCAACAGGTTGGATGGAAAATAAACATTCCAGTGGCCCCATGAAGTTTTTAATGGTGAGGATTCAATCAAGACTTTTTCCTGCAGTACGGTCTCCTAAGATTTCGAATATGCTTCATTTTTTGGGCCATGCCCTAAAATGAGCTGTCAAAATGGATGGATGGTGTGGATGTATGGAACATACTTCACAGGGAGCCCCACAATTAGGGATCCACCGACCTCCGTGGATCCGGGGATCCACCCAAACCGCACCCGATGCAGATTGGGTCCTACCTTGTTAGGACGGACTCAGTCCTGACAGGGGTTATGTGGGGCCCACCATGATGTATGCATTTTATCCACGCCATCTATTTATTTTAGTGGATTATTTTAAGGCCTGAGTCCAAATAGGAAGCAAATCCAAGGTTTAAGTGCGCCCCACCATGGGAAACGGTAGGGATTGACGCCTACCATTGAAAGAAGTTTTTGATCAAGCTGATATTTATGTTTTTCCATCATACAGGTCCATGTAACCCTATGAGGCCCTAAGATGGTTTCAATGGTGGTGTGATTATCACCACTGCTTCTTGTGGTGTGGCACACTTGACCCTTAGATGTGCTTCCTTTTTGGGTTCACGGATTAAAATGAACCGTTAAAATGAATGGACGGCATGGATGAAACACATACATCTCGTTGGCTTCACATGGCTCCTACCAGGACACAGTCCGTCCTGTGCGTTAGAATGTCTTCTGCCTAGGGGTATCAATGGGCCGGGCAGCCCGGCCCGTTGACGGCTCTACTCCCGCCACAGCCAATTGACTTAAAATACTAGAGCGCTTCGCGCGAGTGATTGAGGAGGTAATTCGCGCCCAAGTGCGCGAGATTCTCGCGGTTCACCGACGGGGAACACGCACATGCACGTCCTGCGTCGCGAGCCATGTTTCGTGCATCCGTGCGTCTGCTAGCGCCTGCCAGCTGCAACATAGTGCTACACGTGCTAAAGTGGCAGGCGTGCAGAGATTTGAACCCTTCATCACATACCGTCACCTGTGAATATGCCTCGCCCAGAATCTGAGCCGTCAACTAACTAGTTGGGCCACCCATGTACCACGCGACGAATGATCATATACAGCGTTGTAGGTTCACTTAACATAAAATGTTTTTATTTTCGCTGACGTGTAACTTATGTCTAACATCCAAACCGTCCAAAAGGTAGGACGCATTATAAAGAATACCTAGGAAGAAAACCAGGGCGGTCCGTTCATCAGGTCTGATCCACCGTTGAAATCAACGTAGAGCCGATCGTCTGACTCGAACGCATGTATGTGGCCCATTTGATGAGTAGATTGTTTCAATTATCGTTCCAGATAATCTTCACTGTACGATCCAGTATTTTCACGGCTCGGATGTTTCACTGAAATGGCACATAAGCGAGTAATAAAATCATTGTATACTAAGTTAACATACAACCTTGTACTTAAATGATTTATCACGAGACAGAAAAGGATGAGCAACAACCACACATTCAACGTAAATGAGTGGGCCCGACGTTGAGTGGACCTGTCGCATACCGAGGTGGAAAACTTTCAGTGTGATGAACAGCCATGGTGTCGTACACGTGCAACTTGACCGCGCAGAGAGCTGTCGTTAGCTTGGCTTTTTATTAGCTTTCGGTGGTGATACCGTGCAAGTTCGTAAGCTGATTGCGTCTTTCCTAGCAAGGGCTCTGTGGGGCCCATCGTGATGTATGTGTTCTATCCAAGCTGTTCATCCATTTTTTTCATATCATTTTAGGTTATGAGCCAAGAAAATGAACAGATCCAAGTATCAAGTGGACCACATCACGGTAAGCAGTGCTGAGAATGTCACCCACCGTTGAAACCTTTCTAGAGTCCACCGCGCGTAAGTTCACATAGACCTGTACCAAGGGAAACTTATCAAAATTTCTGCAGCCCTCGCGAAGCTTTTAACGGTGGGTGTTCAATTCGTACTGTGTGGTCCACTTGAACCTTGGATCTGCCCTTTTTTTTTTTTGCTCATACCTAACATGATCCGGAAAAATGTAAGGATGGACGGCGTGATAAAAACGCATACATCACGGTGGGCCTCATAGAAAAATGGATGGATGGACGGTGATAAAACACACACATCACGGTGAGCCTCACAGAGGCACTGCCAGGGACGTGGATTGTGCCCTGCCCCCACCGTGATGTATCCTTTTATCCACTCCATCCATCTATTTTACACTATCATGCTAGGATATGGGCCCAAAAACGAGTTAGATACAATGATCAAGTGGGCCACACCAAATAGTGATGGTCCTAGTGACGTCACCAGCGGCCATCACTATTTGGTGTGGCCCACTTGAGCGTTGGATCTTCCTATTCTTTAGAGTCATACCTTAAAATGATCCTATAAAATGAACGAACAGAGTGGATAAACGGATACATCACGGTTGACCCTCCATAGGACGCAATCCGCGTCCCCTGCCCTGACCGAGTCCAACCTCGAATGGGAAGGACGAAATCCGCGTCCGCAAGGGCCTACCGGCATGCGCATGAATGAGATGTGGTCCATTTTTCTGATGAGATAAATGCATGAATGCTCTGGTTTGAAAATCAGGCAGGTCCACTCGTTAGGTGGACCATGCTTGTAGATGAAAAATGGATGGCTACCAATCCTCCATATTCAATATACACGTGTGGTATTATCTCATGATGGAACCGGTTGCCCTTTTATCTGCGGCAAGCTCATGGTGGTCCCAACCTCATAAATACAACGGATCTTGCGCATAATGCCTTGTCGACACGTGTTCTTTACCTACAATCAGCGGATGGGATGATTACGCGGCACGTGCGTCTTAGGTGGATAATTCCTCGTTCGCATCAGTTATAATTCTGACAGGTGGGGGCTATGCTTCGTTAATCCAGACCATTGACCTGTTGTGTCCTGATGGATCATGATCAAGAAAGTCTCCTCCACAGTGATCAGTTCGTGAGGTTCGCTAATCTCATAAGCATGTGGGAGCCACACACAACCACACGTGCATATATGCAACACATGTGTGAGATCTGAAATTTCCATGAAGCAAAATAAACTTTTTTTTTTTAATCTTTGGAGTGAAAATCAGGCCATTTCACAACTCAGTTGGGCCACTGCAAATTAGACCAAATAAATGGCTAGAAAAAAAATATTTTAACCGTCCACTTAATCTGTATATTATGGCTCACCTAAACAATGAAACTGCCCCATTTTTTTTAGCCTGATGGAAAGCTCAGATCTCACACACGTGTTTCATATTTGTACGTGCGCCTACGCGTGGATCTATATAGCTCCACACGCGAGTGGAATTAGCAACCCTCTCAGATCTCAGGGGGCGGGCTTCGGTCGTGGTTGACCATTAAAAACTTCTTGTGGGCCACAAAAGCTTTGGATCAAGATGATATTTGTGTGGTCTCTTCATCTAGGTGTTTTTTACCCTATCAACAGGTTGGATTGGATGGAAAATAAACATTACGGTGGAATCCAATAAGTTTTTAATGGTGGGGATTCAATCACGACTGTTTCCTACGGTGTACTCCACCTAATATTTTATTCAGTTTCATTTTTTTTATCATGCCCTTAAATGAACTGTCAAAATGTTTGGACGGTGTGGATTTAAGGTACATACATCACTGTCAGCCTCACAGTCAGGGGTCCCACCCATCTCGTTGGATCCGGGGTCTCACCTAATCCGCTCCCGTCCTCATGACCATTGATGTGATGGGCCCAGTGGATGAGAGGATCCGCAAAAGTCCCCTGATAGATCGATCCTAACCCTTGGATCGGTAGCCTGTAAATAGACGGCTGTAAAATTCCCTCTGTGGAAATATACCTACAACTGGGACACGCACGATGATATGTACCTTGGGCCACCACGTGGACACGTGAATCGTGATTCTGAGCATTTATTTAGGGGCACCTCAGTGCATGTGCACCATGACTGAAATTGCACCGTTAGGTTAACCATAACATTTTCTTTGGATCCAAGGGCTTAAGAGCCTAACTTTACGCATTGGATCATTCCAGGCACTTTTGGGGGCATTGATTAGGTTTGCCCTTGACTAGAGTGAAAGCCACCACGGCATGAAAAGAGCTACTTGAACAATCAGAGTGAAGCTGCCAAGTGAAAAGGGCTACCTAGATAACCAGAGGGTAGCCGCCATGCCCTGGAATAGAGGCCTAGAGTGAGTGCCACCACAGAGTGGGGTGCCGTGGACGTCGGCTACGGAGCGTGGTGGAATATTACGATCCCAAGGGTTTAAGAGCCTAACTTTACACGTTCCATCAGTCCTGGGGCTTTTAGCGCATTGGTTAGGTTCTTAACAATTGGTATTAAAGCCAAGTTCACATCTCGTGTTTGAGTCACGGAAGGGGTGAACTATGAAAAGGGCAACCTGGACCAAAGTGAAAGCCGCCATGTCATGAAAAGGGCTACCTGAGCAACCAGAGTGAAACCACCAAGTGGAAAGGGCTACCCCAGAGTGCAGCCGTCATGCCCTGTAAATGGCTACCTGGAATAGAGGCTAGAGTGAGTGCCACTACAGAGTGGGCCGCTGTGCACGTCGACTGCGGAGCGTTATAGAATGTTACGATCCCAAGGGTTTAAGAGCCTAACTTTACATGTTCCATCAGTCCTGGGGCTTTTGGCGCATTGGTTAGGTTCTTAACAATTGGTATCAGAGTCTGAAAAGGACTACCTGACCAACCAGAGTAAAGCCGCTAAGTGAAAAAGGCTACCTGGATAACCAGAGTGTAGCCGCCATGCCCTAGAAAGGGCTACCTGGAATAAAGGCTAGAGTGAGTGCCGCCATAGAGTGGGCTGCTGTGGACGTCGGCTGCGGAGCGTGGTGGAATGTTACGATCGTGAGGGTTTAAGAGCCTAACTTTACACGTCCCTTCAGTCTTGGGGCTTTCGGCGCATTGGTTAGGTTCTTAACACATTTCTAACCGTCCATCCATGGATCCCGACCCAGTGCCTATCTTGTGTGGGGCCACCAGACGGACAACACAAATGACCTCCAGTTTGCTGCGTTGGAGGTGTAAACGGTACGCATCACCATCGAATAATTCTCAGCCACAGATGGGAGATGTTACCATTGATGCTCTCGCCACATCAGCTACAGAGATAAGGAGAATCGAAACGGTAGAGCTCGGTACAACCGTAAATGGTAGATCTCTTTTTCTCTCTCTTAGCAGTACATGTGATAGGGACTTATTAGCTGGACGTAACGCAAACTCCAGCTAGTTCAAACTATCATGGATGGCCCTTAGTTCGCAAATCATACGTAAAAGGATTAGTTGATTGACAGCGCCAACTAGATAGACGGTCCCGATTGATAAATCATGTGCATCACATGCACCGTAGAGAGAGCACTGCCACATTCCATGTTCCAATTGTAGTAATAAGAAATTTGCGATAATTACAAATTACTTCAGCTTATTTTTTGGCAACATTTATATTTAACTATTAATTTCTACATTTGATTTAATGGCAATAAAATCATATTGAAAACATTTTCACGTTACTTTAATATCAAATCATCACAAAAAATACATCTATTTAGATTTAAAAATTTACAATAATTTTATATTAAAAAATATAATTATTACAAATTTCTTCACTTGTCCTCTGAATCTATACGCAGTTAAGCTAGTTTGGCAATAGTAAAATCATTAATGATAATACATTTTCTTTACATTAAAAAAGAAACAACAACTCTCGTTATGTATAATCTAATTCTAAAAAATCACAAACCAATGGCCAAAAGCTTACTTCAAATATGTGCCGTATGATTATGCTATAGATGTACTGAAGTTGATCCTCTAATGTATGAGGTCTCTTCGTAATCTATCTCAACGAACTGAAAATAAATAAACTAATGTACATGCCGATATAGGGCTATATTGTGCGCAATTATGAGTTGTCCACACATACGTGAATATGTGATGAATGAGAAGGATGAGAGAGATTCCTTTCTTCTCTTTTCCTTTTCTCTCTCTACACTAGACATCTCCAAGGGTGAGGGCATTCCAGGTTCTCTCTTAACTCTGTCCACCTTTCGATGAGGAATCAGGTTTCAAAGTGATTCACCAGTCGTAGTGCTTCTCACCCTTACAAACTCCATTATTCCCCACTACATAAATTGAAATTCTAATCTGTCTAATTCAAACAACAGACCACACTATGTACAAAAGCTTACACCAATTGGTTGTGTCACTATCAAACGTGGTATATTTTTGTTATTGTTGCACTGTTGTGATATCACAATATCCAAGCAACACTATCCACATTAACCTGGGACACACCAATCAAGTTTGTGAAGCATCTTTGAGCACTAATTACCATAAAAACAACATAAGTGGGACAAGACCTTCTAAAGAGTGCACTCTTATCCAAACAGTAATTTCTCCAACGCACTTATCCACCCACATTCTCAATCAACTTACACTATAGGACTACAATAATTATTTTATGCGGATTTCCACCATGCACCACATAGGAAGTCTTCAAGGGCCCCACATGTGTCAACTGTACTAGTGTGCACATGCGCCACCATCCATTTTTCATTTTTAAGTGCCCTAGCATAGTAAATTTTCAAGTACCCCACATGTGCCACATGTGAAAAATGTACTATGTCAAATGTACTGGTGTACTGTGCCACATAGGAAGCCATCCAGGGCCCTTAAAGATGGTGTACTGTGCCACAGCCATCCATCTTTAAGGGCCCCACATGTGTCAAATGTACTGGTGTGCACATGTGCCACCATCCATTTTTAAGTGCCCTGGCATAATAAATATTCAAGTACCCCACATGTGCCACATGTGAAAAAATCAATCCAGACTGCCTCACATGCCCATGTATGCCGATGCACTGAATACAGGTGAAAATGGGCCGAGATGACATGAATCGGAACTATATGATCATGGAGTTAAGGATATGAGAATATGGACAGAATACTAGAAAGTGAGATCAGACCGTAGGAGACCATCTTTTTAATTGAATGGGGACCTTTGTTGCATTTCTTCTCCATGTAGGTGTCTATTAGCAGGCAGAAATTGAAAGATTAGGACTGTTCTATTCAGAAGATTTATGTGGCCAGGTCCATCTGCCTTGGTGCCCAATAGATGGTCTGGTTTGGATGGGTTCCTATTTCCTTAAACTAGTACTTCTGATATTAGTGTGTTATATCCTTAGGAGAAGGATCATATAGTTCTTCATGGAAATAATTAATGACGTTTCTCTATCATATAATGGACCTGCAGGATCAATGGGCCAAGGAGCAATCACCAAGGGGATGGCACTATGAACGTCCTGGATCAAGAGCACATGCTATGTTGGCATATATGGACACATGAAGATGTGGTCCTCGTTTTACCATTCTTTTTTTTGTAATTGCTTATATGATAGAACCATCCATCAATCTGAGCTGTCCAACGGCTGGACCTCATTGTGGACCCGAAGATGTTTTGTAAATTATATTTATCATAAGACTATACCCATCACTTTACTTTCCAGCACCTAACGTTGACCATTAACTTTTTATCCTTCCCACAATTAATTTGAAGGCCGCTCTTCAGATGGCTAGGATCATCCAACCTATGCATATCCATAGTGGGTCCCAGTAGATGGACAATCCCAATTGAAAAGATAAGCTTACTACATGTGATGTGGTAATATTACTCTTATCATATTCTATTTCTTCTACCTATAAGGTGCCTTCACCCAAGTGCAAATAGGCAAGCGGATTGAATTTGGGAGGTTCCAAGGTTGATCCATCTGATAATTGAGGCCGTGATTGTACCAAACATGACCCACAATCCATATTCAGATCTAGACAAGCTTATTGCCAGGTCAGGTCCAACTAACTGTCCAATCAACCCAACCCAATCGCACCTGTACATATGAACTGCACACATCTGTTAATACAGACCATTCATCTATTTAGGCCGTACTACGGATGGACCATTCTCCCAAAATAGAGACACTTGGATTATCATAGCCTTTAATCAGAGAATTATTGCCAACTAAATATGGTTGTTGTCTGACTTCTCTCCTAATCAATTTATAGTCATTGAATGTCCTCCAATCAGTGGCTAGGATTAGGGCCGACAAGGGCTATCCGCTTCGATTACCCGACTCCTAAGCGGGTTGGAGACGGATGTTATCATTGCCATGTCCATTTTAGGACGTCCAAGTTGGATATCAGATATTGAAATATTCAATATCCAACCTTTTATCTACATTTACAGCCCTAGCTAGGATCATCCTATCAGTGTTTTCTCTTAGTAGAGCCCATTCCATGACCAATGTACAAAATAAGGGCTCTGAGACAAGGACCCAGTGAAATTGAATTCTCCGTGAAGATGCCGAGTACCAACAGGTAGACGGTAAGACCCCATGCACCTTGACTAAAACAAAGAAAAGAAGAGGGAACTTCTTGCTTTGGAAAAGAAAAAAAAGAGAATGCAGCCTTTTTTGCATGCTAACTCTGCATCCTCCCATTTTGAGTTTGTAGGAGCGCTGCCCATGAATCACTACTCCAACTGGGGGATGACGGATGGCTAGCATCTTCCAGCGTAGTAGATTCCAAGGGCATGATCCATTGGCAGTGGGGCCAATAAAATACACAATCAGCATCACTATACCATGGGCTACTACAAAATGAAAACCTGTGGACCTTTGGGTCAAGGATCATATAATTCCTCCCAACCCAATGGCACTAAGAAGATCCTGTCATAAAATAGAGAGAGAATGTAGAACTTTCAACCAATTCCCACACCCCCACTCACCCACCCGCACAAGCACGCACGCACAGGAGGTCTCAAGTCCAACCGGTTGGACCACAAGTAATCATCCACCCAGCAGATAACTTCCAACCTGTCATGTACATGTGACAATCAACCCATCCAATAGGTTGACCCTGAGGTTTTTGCACAAGGTGATCCTCATGGTGGGACCAACCTATTGGAAAGCTTGGATGTTGCACACACGTGATAGGTTGGAAGCTATTCTCTGGGTGGACCATAAATTATGGTCCCACCAGTTAGACTTGAGACCTCCAAACGAAATTCTGTTGTAATGTGTATAAGATTGCAAAATGGTATAGTTGATCAAGCCATCATCTTCATCGGTTTGTATGTCCCATGTTCTTATTAAAGGGGGGAAAAAATCATTAGAAAATTGGGAATTTTGGCAGCGTCTTTAGAAGTCAAAACATAATCATACAAAGCATTTCCGAGACACCAGTACATACCCAATAGCTCATCGTTACATGTATGGGGGGCAGGCTTTTTTTAAGTTCTTAGAGCTCTCATTCCTTTATCTGCTGTGAAGTATATCTCAAGCTACAAAACTGGAAAGCTTACTGTTACAAAGACTGCTTGCGCATGGGAGGGCGCATGGTGAGAACAACAAGGACAGGCCTTTTAGCAAATAGCCTGCTTCATCTCCTCGATTAACCGAAAGCACAAGCAAGCTGAGCTCCCCATGGTGCCATCCAATGGATTTGCGGCAGGAGATCATTTACCACCCTTCGTAATTACCGCAGCAGTATCACCAAAGCTACAAATTATCCTCTATTTCCTCAGGGTACATGCAATTTCTCGATTGCAGACTGCCACAAAAGCAAACAGTGGAGGACGTCATTTGGAGAAATTTTCCAAAACCATGTTGTTACTCTTGTTCATCAGTGGTAGCATGTGCGACCAGACGTAAATGCAAGGGCATAGCAACTTTTTTTTTATTTGTTTTTGGTTGCACCAAATATCATGAAATCAAGATATTTCATGATTAATCAGTTTAATTTCGTGCAACCAAACACACCCTAAGCCATGACTCGACATCAACATTCACACACCAATAGACATCAATAGACTGTTTATTATCAACAAAAACAAGTTCTTAGGTACTTACCATTTCCTTGCTTAAAAGGTGTTTAACATTTTCCTATCTAAATGTGTGTGCACATTATTTGAATTCCCATCTCTTTCATCTCTCCAACAAAAGCACTCATCTGTGGATTCTGTACAGAAGTGCCAATCCATCAGGTATCTCAAAGTGGCCACCTCCAACAGGCTGCATGGGTCACACACCAAAACATGTGTCCATGCTATGTAGGTGAAGGTGTAATCTTGTAGTTTTGTACTACTTTAAGCCATCTTACTATATGTTGTGAATATTATGTGCATATGGTATTTTTTTGGGTTCCGTGACCCATTCCAATGCATCATCCACATATCGAGCCTTTGGTTGAAGCTGCTAGCATGGTGTCACCTAGTATTAATATTGACCCCCAGTCCAACTATGACAAGAATGCTCCAAAGCATGACTGAGCAAAGTAAGTTTATGGACAGGACTTTGCCAGGCAAACCACTAGGCAGGAAGGTACAAATGTATCTTCATGGGACCATAACTGGAAAGAACATGTTCAATTATGTTGCAAGGAACAGCAGAGATCTCACCTACACGTTTCCCAATACACAATCATGATCTGCTGTAACGGCTGTTGCAGGGCCATAAAGGCCGTTATGTAAAGGTAACAGTGGCAACCGTTACACGTTATGGGGTCGTAAAGGCTGTTATAGGGGGGGAAAAAGACCTGTAATGGCCGTTACAACCCCCGTAATGGCCCCGTAACAGTCCATTACGGAACCAATACAAATTTATCCGGGGGGGGGGGGGGGGTCAATAAAAGAGAGAGAGACTAACAGCTGTTATGGCCACCATAACGGTCGTTACAGCCCATACCATAAAGGTAACGATGGTGGCCATTACGACCACAGTTACCATTATGAAATACCTTGCCGACAATAGATTTGAGCCTAACTATTGTGCATTGTCCAGAAATGGAAATTTGCTCGAGTTAATGTCTCCAGCATGCAATGCCCGACAAGCTACCTGAGTAACGATATCCGAAAGATATTAGGATATCAAGAAGTAATATATATGTATACAGAAAATTGTTTGTCGGGTAATGTAAATAAAAATATACTAAGCATATGTGATTGTATTGGCAAAGATACATTTTCTAATTTATCCTTTTATGAACTCATGCCTCAAAAGTATAATCATATAACAATATGGCTGTTTCAGTGAATCAGAGGTTGCAGTCAGACACAAAATCATCTATTACTAAGTATTATATAATGCACAAGCCAGGAATTTGTACAGTATACTTGGGTTTTCAGTCTGTACAAGTGGAGCCATGGTTCACTCATCACCACAAATGGCCACTGAACCAAAAGGCTCGGATTGAAGATCCTACCTATTAAATATTTGGCCTTTTTTTCATTGAATGTGAATTGCTCATGTATGTTTTTTAAACTCAACCATCTATTTTATAGGCCTCCTACTGAAGGGTTGGGATTTTTTCATCTGAGAGATTTTTGCTGCGTGGACCATCCATAGCATGGCCTATAATATCAATAGTTTGGATCACTGAACACAGCCCCACTAGCAAAAACTGAAAATGCAAACACTGTGTATAAACATTCCAGTCCTGACGTTGTAGAATATCTCAAGTTATGTTGGGAATATCGATGGTGCATTTGATTAGTCGAATGTGTCATAAGTTGTCCATCTCTTTTTTCATCTTTGTATGGATCAAGAGGTTAAAGGGGATCACTTGATCGTTTTACTATTGACTATTGACTGTGCTTGAAGCTTGAGAGCAGATTCCAAATGCCTATAAATCACTGTTTTTGCTATTCTAGAAAAAGAAGCTTGCATGTGTGAGTACTCATCAGAATACGGAAAGGGGAAACAAAAAGGGAAGTAAGTTAGCACCTTGATGGTTGCAACATCGGCTGCAGATGGCTTCAAATCCAAAGCAAGTCCAAAATGAAACATGGCCTTCTCATGCATGCCGAGTCGTTTATAAATTTTGCCCATCAATGCCCACACACTGCTCTCACGAGGCACATACTCTTTGAGCTCCTCTAGAACTTTCAAGGCTTCATCAAGTTTTTCAAGACTCAGTAATATGTTAGCCTTCTGATACATTGGTAGTGGGTTCTTTTTATCTGCCAAGATGGCCTTCTCCATCATCTCCAATGCCTCCTTATTTCTCTGCCAGATGAAAAGAAGCAAGAATCCTCACAAGCAATTTCCAAAGGTGGACGGACATAAGATTCAAATCCTAAAGATACTGACCAAGAAACTTCAGAATTCTCCACACGATCGGGAGCAATGATCAACATTCAGGTAAAAAAGAAGAATGTGAAAAGAAGATGGTTGTGTAGTGGCAGGAACATCACAAATAATAAACTAAGGGGTCAAACCTTTAAAGCATGTAAAGCCATTCCAAGATAACACATGAGAACAGATGAGCGCGGATTGATTTGGAAAGCCTTTCGGAAGTGATGCTCTGCAAACTCACACTTCTCTTGGCGAAGGTATACCATACCAAGGCCATACCAGGCATTATAGTGTCTTGCATCTATTCGAAGGGCACTTTGGTAACACTTTATTCCATTCTCATAATCTTCTAAGGCTGTGTACCTGTTAAGAAAGAAAATGAATTACAGTAAGAATCTAGCCCATAGTTAATGATGGCAGAGACAGAGACGGAATGCATTTATTAAACAAAATCTCCTCTTCCTTTTTTCCCTTTTGAAAGATAAAACCTCTATATTAAGAGAGGAAAAGAAAAGAGAGAGGGAATGCCATACTCATGGCCACAGAGTGTGTGGGCATATGCAAATCTTGAATCTAGATTGACAGAACGCTGGAAGTTTTTCAGAGCAGTTTCATGGTCTTTCTGCAAGCTGTAGCAGTTCCCTATAGCACACCTGCATGCCCATCCCAACAAAAGAATGGTAAATGAATTAAGATGTAGCAGACATAAGAAATCATGATCATAGCCTTGTCCCAAATATGATATTTTAAGCTCGTGTTTCAAAGAGCACTTGGACTGGTCAAAATATGTAAAATTTTCTACAAAACAATACTGGACCCAGATGGGAGTATCATGAATTTCTCCAGTAAAATCATTCAACGTGCAAGCCAATCAGTATGCACAAATGGCCTCTACGAACACATTTTTTAAAAGGTGAGATACTTTTAGTAAAAACAGCCGGGGAAACAACCGGCAGGCAACCCTTATGGTGCAAGCAATCGATATTACAACCACCTGCAGCCTTTAAGCAAGAGGCCCAATCCACTATGTCCCGTTTAACCCTTCTCACCACCCCGGATACCGACCCACTCAAATTCCTAAAACAGCAATCATTCCTCTTCCCCTAACTGGACCGTAAAATGGCCATAATCGCCAACTACCACACTACCTTGCGCAGTTTTCCAACCAAGGTATTCCATAATGGTAACGGTGGCCATAACAGACACCACTGTTACTGTTATGATACGGGTCATAACAGCTGTTACAGCCCCTGTTACGGCCTTTTTCTTTTTCTTTTCTTTTTTGTTGAAAAAAAATCTGTTTCAGCCCTGTTACGGGCCATTTTTTCTGCAACGGCCGTTTCAACCCCGTAACTCGTGGTTACCACTGTTACTGTTACATAACCGTTTTGGCATACCACGTTTCTTACCCCACCATGATCCCATGCCAAAAGAAGAGCTTCAATGGATTTTGGCTTCACCCAAGACGTGTTGAAGACTTGGAAGGAAACTCTCCCAAACTTCTATGACAAAGTAGCAATGAATGAAGAGATAGTTAAACGACGCTGTCTTATTCACACACAAGAAGCATAGTTGGGGAGCACCATCGATCTTTTTTTGGAGATTGTCCAACATGAGCACCTGATTCTTTCCTACTAGCCACACAAACACCGCAATCTTTGGCGGGGCGCCATATGACCACGTAAAGTTTGCTCAGAGCATCTCCCAATGAAGAACCCTTTAGAAAGTTGTAGAAAGAACGAACCATGGAGCGCCTTGTCTTATCAAAGCTCCAGCTTATAGCATCCCCTTCTCCCTGCATTGAAAAAAAGCCTTGAAGACAATCCAATAGACTTGAGAAGTCTCACGCTTCCTTGTTGGATAACTTCCTACGACATGGTGGAGACCAAACCACCAAGTATTGGCACCTAAAATAGCATCAATCGGCCCAAATGTTCCTTTCCAAAACAATTCGAGCAAGTCTCAGGAATACCAATTGAAGAGGGCTCTCTCCAATCCACGTGTCCTCCCAAAACCGAACATGTTCACCATCCCCACTAGTGAAGAAAAGCCTTCTCTAAATTTATGAGTCATCTGGGACACTGCCTTCCACAAAGATAGTTTATATAAGGATGACTCTCTCACCTACCATCCTCCAACCTGGACCCTATACTTGCTATAACCTCACTCCAGAAATTCCCCTCATCCAAGGCAAACCTCCAAAGCCACTTCCCAAGCAAAGCACAATTCATATTATATCCAAATCCTTAATACCCGCTTCTTCGGTCACTGGCTTGCAAACCTTTCCCCAGTTCGAAAGGTGGAATTTATGATTCTCTTCCACTGCTTGCAATAAAAAGTTCCGCCTAAAACACTCCAACCTACCAAGTCCGGAGTTCAGACATCAAAATGAGGAGATAAAATAAAGTGGCATATTTGACTGGGCCACCTTCAAAAGTTTCCTCTCCAAGGAAAGAAGGCGGCTCTTCCAATTAGAAAGCTTCCTCTTCATTCTTTCGATTACTTTGTCTCAAAGATGCTTCGCTAGCTTGATGATGCAAAGAGGAAGACCTAGATAGGAAGAAGGGAAATAACCCGCATCACACCCAAACACATCTGCCAACTACTTGACCTCTTCCTTCAACAAGTGGGTTCCCAACATCTCGCATATAGTGAGAAGTAGTTGCCTGCAGCCAGCTGCATGCTAACCCATCTTTCCCTCTAATGTATCACTTCTATAGGATATCCGAGCCATGCAAATGGAGGCCCACACCATGAAGATCATCTCAAACAAAAATCAGGCTGATCCGCTCATCAGGGGAGGTGGGCCACACCATCGCCATGAAAATCACCTAGCACAAAATCAGGCCGGTCCACTCATTAGGCAGGCCACACTGTCACCCTGAAGATAGCCAGCCACAAAAACCGGGGCAGTCAACTAATAAAGTAGTCAGGCCCAACTCTTGCATGGGCCAAATGTCCTACACATGTGATGTGACACAATGGTTGGAAAAAAGGGATGCATGCTAAGCTGTAGTAGCCAGCTCTGTATTATAGCACCACAAGGTAGGATCAAACCCACAAGTCAAGACCATGGCATCACATCGAAAACCTTTTTTTTTTCATTTTTTTGCTAGCACGAAGAGAAGCATTACAAATGAAATCAAGAAACTGAAAAGGATTATGTCGAGCTTCCTACCAATGGAGAAAGCAACAGCATCCATTCTCTGGAAACAGAGATCCATAGGCCAATAATGCATCTAAATATAAGTAGCAGAAAGCAAGAGCAGAAAAAAGGACATGGAAGGGGAAAGAACAACTGCATATGCATCTTCTCTAGGAAAAGAAGCAGATATTCAAATGTGTGTTTTTCTTTCAGTTCTTACCGCATTGGCTTAAAATTTGGCAGACGTCAGTTCTGCCCAGAGAACTTTGAGCAAGAACATGAATGGAGACCATAAATCCAGAGCAAAAAAGCACACGAAAAAAACTCTGGAATTAGGGTCCCATTGTACATGCAACAAAAGTTTGAAGAACGTACCAAGCTTGAGGAGATAACCGGTCAGTTGATATCAGCTCTTGAGCAAGGTAGCTTAACTTCATCTCTTCCTTCAAATGCTGCAAAAAGAGTGTCTTTTTATGAAATGAAACTAGGAAGGACAAAGAACAAAGATAAAATGGCGTGTCCAAACAAATACATATTAGTAATTGCTAGTCATCATTTCCAGGTAACATAAAACTATTAACCAGTGCTTTAAATAGCTTATACTACACAGCATAGCTTAAATAGCTTATACTACACAGCATAGCTTAGCGTTCACGCTAAGTAGCTGACGAAAATAGCTTTAAGTCACATATAGCCTATGGTACACTAATTAGCATAAGCTACATGCTACGTCACCTACTTTACACGCTACATAGCTTACAATACAATTTGTTTTTCATAAACATTAAAAATAATTTATTTCTATTTTCAATAAACATTGGTTAATGTTTCAATGATTTTAATAAAATAATGTAAGTGACAGCATTAAATCAGTTCCCTTTTTTTAAGGCCATTAAATCAGTTCCGTTGCTATTTCTTTCTCTCTCTACTTGATCTTTGCCCTATTTTTCCTATTATTATGTATTTGGTGGATGAAATATGATTTTTGGTGCAACTAAGTGCAACCTTAATTAAAAATCTAGCAGAGTAGTGTAAAGGTTACGCTATACCTATACATTACATAGCTGACGCCACACGCTTCAGAGGAAAGAACGCTACGCTACACACTATTCACTGTTTAAAACACTGGTATTAAGCAAACAAAGTTCTCCATATGGACTAAGTTACACAGATGATCACATATAGAAGTTCTGCCCAACAACTTGATTCTTCCACTACTATTTAGATGAACTTGGGATGGTGAAAGGTCTAGCCAACTAGTAATAGGATCTGATGGAAATAAGCTGATGGGCTCATTTTCCCTGAGTGGAGGAAATGGTTGAACGTGCAAATGATTGACTTCAAAGTCCTAATTCCTTGTTAGTTTATTTTCTAAATTTCCAATCATTTTAAGATAACTAATCAAAGACTGATCTCCTGACCTCAATGTTATAACTTGGAACATCATGGCAACACCACTAGGTCAACAGCTCACCTCCTATTCATAGCCTTTCTTCAATCCCCTTATACCTTTCAAATAACCAGTTCTAAAAAGACAAATAAACTCTTAAAATATACGTTCGAATATTGTGATGGGGATTTAAATTACATAAAACAATATAAAAGGAGAAAGCATTGCCAGAGACACCACTGCACTTTTTCTCTAATACTCAAGTAGAACATGCAACAAATGCTAGAAAAGAAGAGTCGCAACGGTACGCCCAGCTTGCCCAAACATGATAAGAAGATTAACATAAACATGACACCAAAAATATAAACCAAATTGCAAATGAACAAAACCAACTTACAAAAAGAACTGTAGAATGGATATCCATTCCCTCTAAAGTGTATGGAGATGCTCGGCGAGCTAAGCTAAAAGCACGATCAGCCTCAAAATAATCTACCAGTTCAAAATATGCCTTTCCAACCTGGCATTGAACATGTGTATATGTTTTAATACCAAAAAATAACAAGCATACATAAATCCTTGCTTGTAGAATCAGAAGCACAATATAATGAGATCAAAAGCATGAGGTGAGGGAAAGAGAGAGAGAGAGAGAGAGAGAGAGAAAGGCCCCAGGTGAGGTATCAAATCAATAAGAAATAGAATGAAGAACCATGCATTGTGAATAAAAAAAATTTAAACTTATGCTTCAGTAAGTCAAAGTCAAAGATTACAAGCCCAAGTACTGAAGATTTCCCTGTCTAACATGATTGCTGGAAGAATTCAACTTATCAATGCTGATGCTAGGACAAAATCCATTTTTATAGTCCAATAATGTACTAACTACTAACACTTTACTATACGAATTAACATTTCCATACAATATATATCTTTAAGCATTATCTTATTATTGTGCAGACATGACAGTGTGTGACACACATCACACACCATGCCTGTGAAACCTTCCATCCATGCATTAGTTACACAGGTACCAACCAAATTCGGCAGTTCATTTTAGAATGAAAACAAAGATAACTGAAAATCCCATAGAGAAGTGCTCACTAAATAAGCTTAATTATCTTAATTAGGAAAATGGATCCTAAAATTATTATTAATGGTCAAATGAATCCAATCCATAACATTAAAATGGCATTTCCAGCTTTCACCATCCAAAATTGAAATAGTTTGCAGATAGTTTTCAGGTTATCTGCTTTTATGCTCTCAAAAAAGTGTCCCAGATTCAGATTTCCCCTTTTCTCATTGCGAAGTACTTCTTAATGTAGTAAAATGACAGATCTTGTTTAACCATGTGCCCAAATTTTTCTCCAACTACCTAACTCATTATATACATTGAAATGTATAAAACTTACGGGTCTCATTTGACATGATCTGTTAAATCTATCCATAAGCAATTGAACGTTGCATCATCCAATCAGTCTTGAACGAAATAATGTTAACGTAACAACTTGAATAGGCATCCCAATCATCAAAAAAGCTCACAAAATTATGCTCGGCAGTTTGCGGAAACAAAATTACCTGTGAAAGAACCCATCCTGTATTATACTGCCGGTGTGAGAGCTTAAGATAAACTTCCAATGCTTCCTGCTCCAATCAATCGACATATTTGAACACAAAATTCATCGAAAGGTATAACAGCAGTATCTTTCCAATGATCGCAATCGCATACCTGGCACCTATACATACAAGAAAGCCTGTAGCCCTCCCCAAGAGTTCGCAAGAGGCCCAATAGCTCTAACGCACCACCAGTAACCCTCGATCCATGTGTCAGTGCCCCACACATCTGCATATTTGTTCTTTCCCGTTCAAGTGATCTATCATCACCTGATGCTGATGTAGTAGATGAAGTTGTTGCCGTATTATCTGACCGAGCATCATCAAGAGCCTCAGGCCGTCTCCCTATAACAAGAACAAACTGACATAAGCTCCCACAGCAATTTTCAGGGGTGCATCACCAGCAGTAACCAGATAAAAAGAAACTAGAAATCACAAACCTTTTTTACTACTTTTAGCAACAAAATGAGCAGTAGTGTGAATCCGGACAAAAAGACTAAGATTTGGAATTTCTTGTGCTCAAATTGAACTTCAAACATGGGAAGATTTATAGTGTGGTCCTTCCCCTTTGCGGTTCAAGATCTGTTGGTTGCTTGGCATGGGGGTGAATCTAGGCAAGGTGAAAAAGTCTTTATGGAGAATGGCTCTCCTAGCTGTGTGGTTGATGCAGGGGCATGCGATGATCTAACCCTAGATGCATGTATATCAAGTTGGAAGATATTCAAATAATAAAATTACGAAACTAACTACTTTCAATCAGAGGAAACTAACGAATCTCAACACGAAGATGAAATCCGTCCGTCCGGATCATGCCCCTTTGCATAAAACCATGTAAAATTGTAAAACAGGGAGGATCTAGGGATATGAGGATATCCCAGATCTAGCATAGACCAGTCCACAGTCAAGTTTGGATCCGGTTATCGTGGCTAGGCATCCCTCTTTTCGATCGTACCAAAAAAGGGGGGGGGGTTTCAGAAAAGGACGAGGGATGTCGAAAAACAATGGGTTATCATGAAGTACGAATTATGAATCAAAAGAAGCTTACCTTTCCTCGCACCTTGAAGAAAGAGAAGAGAAAACGGAAACTCCGGGATGGAATCCTCAACACCCGAGGGCCAATCCTGAAACCCTAATCTCTCAACAAAGAAGAAGAAACTCACGAATTTTCTATTCATTCCATAATTTCGAAATAGGGTTCTCACAGTATATATAAGCTACGAAAATAAAAAAAAAGTGCACTAAAGTGCCTGAAAACCAAAGAAATAGCATAGAAACGTCTAAAGTAAATAACGACACTAAAGCGCCTAGAAACAAGGAAATAAATAGAAAAGCGCCTAAATGTAAATCCGCTCCATGGTCCAGCGGTCATGATGCTCCTGCGTGATCCTGCATCTCGCGTACTCGTAACGCGTCAGAAAATAGGCCCAATGGGCCCGGCGTCCATCCACATCAACTCGTCTGCTCCAACACTCGATCTGCGACGTCGCTCTAGTACACTCTAAAGGGTGCACCACTGATGTCCGCATCAATGGTGGGCCGTGTGGGAAGGAAGGAACACTAGATGCTTCGAGAATGAATGCAAATTGATGGAGGGAATATCCCAAAGGGCAAGGTTACTTGTAATGGAATGGGCATCGGCTTCTTCCAAGCTTAAGGGATGTAATTTGGATTTCATTGGGATGTAAGTGGCTCGTCTTCTTGGCACCCCATCTCACTGTTCTGTTTTTCGTCTTTTTTAATAAACATATCGTTATCTTTCAAAAAGAAAAAAAAATGAACGTCAAACAGTCCCCACTCGGACCAAGACATCACTTTTACCAAAAGTAGAATGTGATCTTTTTGTTCAAATAACAATTAAGGTGAAGCAGGGTCAAGAACAACGAACCTCTTTATGATAAACATATCCATTTTGCAAGTTAGTAGCATAATCCTTCTGCTTCTTAAATACCATTTCCCCCGCTTCATGGATAACCATTTGCTACCAATAGGGAATAGCTTTTCATCTCAAATCGAGGTGGTTTGAGATGAAAAGCTATTCCCCTTTGGTAGTTCCAGCAACAAAGAACGCACTTGGGCATAGGTCCAAATCAAACAAAAATTAAGGTATGCATTATTTATAGTGGTCTGATAAATATGTCCAGAAATGTTCATTGTGTGAGATCTTAGGTGTACAAAATGCAACTCATGATGTCTAAGTTGACGAAGAGCAGCAACCATGATCATTAAAGTTGAATGAAATCTATAAACCCCTTCTTTGCCCATGCCATGAAACAAAGTTGGGGAGTCGTAGGATCTTTTCCCATCAAAGATCCTGCAGAAAAATATGTTATCATCGTCAATGCCTTATGCCCTTATCCCAACTAATTGGGCCCGACTCTGCAGAAAAATGCATATAAAGAACTAACATGTCTCTCTCTTCTATCTATTAAACTAACAAAATATCCATAAAAGAGAACAATCATCTGAAGAAAAGAAACACACAAGCACCCCCTCAAAAAACAAAAAACGCTAGTGTTAACTTGCGTAGGCACATGGGGCATGCCTACTGCAAACATGGGTGAAATGTCTTTTTTATTTATGATGTCAGGGTGTTCCCACCCCATTTTAAGGCAAGACTATTCCCTGTGGATGCACGCAATCACCCGCAAACCACATGCATTGGATAATCCTGTGGAGGAGGATCAAACTCACGTCTGTGGGGAGCACACCCACGACACTTGCCGTTTGCCCAAACCCCGTGTGGGTATGTGGGTGAAATGACTTATGTGCTTGAGATCTCAAAAATCAAGCGAATCCAAAACTCAGGTGGGTCACACCATAGGGAACAATGTAAAATCCTTCCTAAAGCCGTTGAATTGACATGGGATGGCCAACCTGCATTTTGGAATAGCTTGATTATTGGCACAACCCTTTATCCTCGCAATGTGTGTCAGATAAATGGATTGGAAGGCATATCAACGCCATGGTGGAGACCAAACAAAAGTAATGGTGGGCGTCCCCATCACAGTTGTTCCTTATGGTGTGACCTACAAGTTTTAGATTGACCTTATTTTGAGTTCTAGAGTGAACATGAGGCAGCAAATCTGATGGATGGGATGGATCTCATGCAAATTCCTCCCACGTGGAACTCAGTTAACATAGGCACAATTCCACCGTGCGTAAGATTATGGCCCGTTTGGCACCATGGATTTGAGGAGAAGTGAGGAGAAGTGGATTCCATGATATGAATTCTCACCGATTCCACTTCTTATCAATTCCAGATTTTCTGTTTGGCAGCCACAAGATTTGAGAGAAATCAAACATGAAGGAATGGACGGTGTAAATTTTAATCCCACCGTATGCCTACCGTATTAGCCTCGATTTTTAAATCTATGTCATTCATCCATTTTTACATATCATTTTATGCCAAGATCCAAAAAATAAAGCAAATCCACATCTAAAGTGGACCATAAAACAAGAAAAAATGGAGAGTGAGACCTTTATGATGCACAAAAGTCTTCGATTAAACTGAAATTTGTGTGGTCCCTTCATCCCGGTCCTTGTGACCTTATCAACAAGTTGGATGGAAAATGTACATCATCTTGGGTCCCATAGTTAGGGACACATTATGGTGGGTCCCACGTTGGGAAGGATTTCTCCTCAAATCCTACCTTTTTTGAGGATTTGAAAAAGGGCTAAAAGTGCCTTTTTGAGTTCTCCTGGATTCCACTCAAATCCACTTCTCTTCAAATCCATGGTGCCAAACATAATAAAGCAACCAGTTTCTCCTCCTTTCCCTCACTTTCTCCTGGAATCCAGGGTCCCAAACGGGCCATTAGGGAGTTTATAGAAGATTATCTTACTTTGGTGCTGCATTGCATAGAGAGTGAGGAGGGGGGGTGGGGGATTTGAGAGAAGAGTATCCAAAAACAAAGTTCCATTCTTCATTAGATGAATTATGCAGACACTCCTTTAGCCCTCTTGGCTCCCAGTCTCTTTGAGAGCAGCAGCTTCATAGCTCTCCCTTAATGCAATCAACATTTCAAAATACTTCAATCCAGAAGAGTATGTGATGAACAGAAAGTTGAACCTCTTAGGCCATCTACGAAATCCATCATAAGTTAAAAGCAAGCTAAGGCAGGCAGCTCATTCACCACTTAATTAAATCTTATAGTTTAAAAACAAAGTGAAGAATAAACTGTTGTTACTACTAGCAATTAGTCAAACTGGACAAATTCAAGTAAAAAGCAGAACCAGAGAAAAGAAAAACTTAGCAAGACAACATAAAGGCAGGAGAAAATCGACGGTCACCACGCAATCACTCAGTTGGAATTATAGTGTTCATGTAAAGTAAATTGCTCTTATCCACAAAAGATCATGATAAGACCATTCACATGTAAAATTACAGTCTTGGACATAATCGGGTATTGGGAATTTTTTATTAATTATGAATTAATGAAATGAAACGAGGATAACCTTCGTCTAAACTTTCAGTGGCCCACAATTGTCCTTTTCGAACTGTCACAGAACGGAATGTTGCTGAGCTCACTTTTGAACCGTCCCTTTCTCGGAATGTTCCGAGAAATTTAGTAGAAGAATGATTGGTTCCATTTCCTCCTATTTGTGGGGCATTTGAATTTGAATTTGCTGCTGCTTCTCCAGCAAGCCTGGTACTTCGCCGAGGTGCGGAATCAGAGAATAATCTCCCTGAAACCTGCAAAAGAACATTCAGACATGCCTACGTAGCATGAGTAATTTAATATCTATAAAGTTAGAAACATATCATTTGATCATGAGCTTTGCTAGGCCCACATGCACCTCATGCAAACCTGTATGTGTGCCAAATGTCAAGGAGATACCAGCCATGCATCAGGTGGGCCTCAGTTTGTAGAAGACAATGGGTGGTTTAAAATAATTGCCAACGGTTCATTTGGGGGGGGGGGGGGGGGGGGGGGGGGGTGTTGTGTGTGTGGATGGCTCAGCTAACAACCACAGGTGTAGAGATGAGTGTGCACTTAGCGCATTTCAGATAAAGGATGAGGACAGATTAACGGAAAAGCATCAAAGGAACAGTTCGCTAGATTCAGATGGCTCGAGAAGCAAAAAAAAAAAAAAGATCAAACAGATGAGACCATCCTCAACAAACAAAAGAGACACGAGCATGCACCTGAGAATATGCAGCACGGGCAGAAGATGAGCGGAGGCTCTGCACTCAAGTCCAACCAATAGATAATAAGATGGGAACGCAACCAAACTACTTAACTGAAGACTCAGTGAAAGTAAAGACAACAGCTTAAGGGAACTTGATCAAATTTTCTGCCTACAAAACAAGGAGAAATAGAGAATGCCAAAAGTAGAATGTCCACAAATAAGCCATTCAATTGGAAGGCAGCGAAAAGCCAAAAGCATCGAAGAGTACAAGGGAATGAAGAACCAAAGTAACATGTGGTGACTAAGCCCGGCCATCATTTCTGAATTTGCACGGGTCTAACAGCTTTTTTCCTTTTTCTTTTTTTCTGAGATATATGCACAGGTTTGACAGCTCTAGAAGCCCAATACAAACTCATGGTATTTTCTAGTTTATGGACAAAGGAAGCATCAAAACTACAACCCAAGACCATAAAGATTGTTGCCTTGTTGGAAAATGATGAAAGCACATAGGCATTAAAACCTACCAATCCAGGATTTTTCATTTGATGGGTTGTGGCAACCGAGAAGGTTCTCAAGGACAAGTTCTAAAACGGACGTATACAATGCTCCAATAAACATTCAACATGGCATCCCAGTCGGTGCCTAAAATAGGCCAGTACTACAGGGAATTCCTTTGACCAGTTATTGGCATGTAAAAATGTATGAACTCTGCTTTCAAATGAAATGTTAACATATCGCTCACAACATATCCCAAGTTAAAGCAATATTAATTGACGTTTTGGAACTGGGTATTCCATAATGTTGATCTAGATTCTAAAGGCACCAATACTAAAACGAACAATCAATCTTAGACAGAGAGAGAAAATCATTATTTAGCCATTTTTCAATTGATACAAACCAAAAGGAGCATGAAGATAAATACAAGATGAGACAACCTTTCGTAATTTCCCTTCATCCATGAACTTCCTCCGAGGGGGTTGCATGGCAGCATTGACGGTTGACCTGGGAGAGCCTTCACCGCCCTGTGTGCTCAAGTTTGGCGGCACATTTCTAAATAGAGGTGGTGGGGCAACACCTGATAACTGCAAAGATATGTTTAAGTCAGTGATCCGCCTCACTTCATGAAATATTTTATCTGCATCATTATAGAAAGAAATGGCCTTTTATAGGGCAACCGCATGCCTACATTAACATAATATCTTCTCTTTGATGATAGGCTGAGGGCTCAGAATTCTTTAGAAAGAATCCAAGTCATACATTCCAAACAGGGTATGTAAAAATAAAGTTACGCACTGGGAATAGAATGGGGTTTTTTCTTTGTAAAGATAGGCAACGAGAAAGATGCTGATACCTACACTGGTGCATGAAAGAAGAACAAAGATCTATTAAATTTAAATACAATATTGCGTTTGCAGGAACATTTTGCCGACAAATCATACAAGAGGAAAAAATGCAGACAACCAGGGCACAATTAACTTGATGAACATTTGCATTCAGCAGAAAAGATCCATCAGGAAAATTCAACGCTGAAGTCTAACTTAGGTAGATGGATCAAAAGTCAAGAGAACGCTGATGAAATGTGTTATAACGTTTATAAATACATATGGATTGGATAAAGAACTGGAAGCATGGATCTAGTAATTGAATAGAGGCAAACAACTAACACCATCCCTCTGGTCTTTTTTTTTAAACTACAGCTTCAGCTTTGCACAACTTCACATGAAGAAAAAAAATTATTTTTCCAGTTTAAGCTTATAGCTCCATTCCTTCATTATGCAAACCAGCATGCGAGCACACATAAACATCACAAGAAATTGCTGACTTTGCAAGACAGGGAAATATGGTGAATAAATCCCAACCCTGCATAAAAATCAGCAACACAGGGTGAAGATATGAGTGAAACAACAAACAGGTAAGTCAAATGTCTTGACATGGTTTCACAACTCAGCAGGTCAATTCTTAAGCCTGAGCTCTCATGATTCTGATGAAGATAATGACTGTGATGATGATCATGATTATGATTCAAATGGAAACTTTCACCCGAAACTAAACATTGGTGGGACATTTGAGATCTCTGGTCGAAGCGAGCACTGTCATATATCAAAATGAATCAATGATTGTTGGGAAGTTTTTTAATAAACTTCACCTGTACTGGCACTGGTGAAGGAGTATTATACAGCGACATATTATGACTGCTATTTGTTGTCTGAATGGCAGCCCCTGCTGCCGCAACTGCACTATGAGGATGACCAGGGATATCTCTGAGGTTGTTCCCATGTAATTGTTTCACTTGCTTCAGGCTCATGTCATCCGAGCCCAAGGTCCTACTTGGAGGTATAGAACCATCCTCACTGCCAGTCTGCGAGTTTCTAGAACTTGGTTCAGAATGCAGGTTCTGCTGCTGAAAGCGAAGAGCAGCTGCTACACCAAAGACTCCATTCGCTTCGTCTGCAGCACCTGAAACATGAAGATATCCACCTTAGGGACCAACTGAGATCGAACACGCACACATGCGCGGGTGCGCACACATCAAATAAAAAAATTTAAAAAAAAATCTCCGTTCCAGCATTTGACATGTCCAATCAGATACACATACTATGACCATGTGCGGCCCCATCAATGATGACTCCATAAGTTGTATTCCAGAATCCACAAAATGAATGAATTTAAAACCAAAATTTTATCTGTGATATGGATAGATCCAGCTGCAAGTTATTGTAATGAGGTGCGGTTTAACAACAGAGTTGTAACAATTACCAATTAATGGCAAAGCTAAATTCTGTTTGCACAAAAGACAGTGAAATGGTCTATGAGGGTGTAGAAGTAATCAAAGATCCTAATAATCCCTTCCCAAGGACTAGTGGGCAGCAGTCCATGAGCATAAACATCCTTCTTACAGAAGGAGGCAGATGCAAAACAACAAGCTCACTTAAACCATGCCATCACATCAATGACCAAATCACAGATCAATGTGGCAATGCACAGAATGGTGATGAGTTGTAACAGAAACCAACCATTTCAACAGAGTGAGAGAAAAAAAAATATTACAGGTTAGAAAATTACTTTAGGTCAGAAACTCTTTAACTCATTTTTAAGAATTTCCATGTGTCAGTAGTAAGGCAAATGGCTTCACTTGAGTTTGAGAGTCAACTTGACTGAGTCACAAAATCAATAAAATAAATAAATGAACAAATTGCAGAAATGGCTTCTACTCAAGGTTAGCATAAATCATGTGCAGTCCACTTGCAAGAGTCCAACACCGAGTCAGTTTTAAACTGACCGAGCCAAAAAATCAAGAAAGCAAAAGAAAAAAGCTTGCACAGTCCACTTGTATGAGTCCCTCACCAAGTCACAGAGTTAAACTAGTAAAACAGCTGTGGGAGTTTTCATCAGTAAACAAGGTCACAAGTGCTTGATTGTAATCAAGTTATGTAATAGTCTATTACATTGCATCTTGGGATTTTTATGCTCTCATTGCCGGTCCCCAGACCGGATAAAAGAGGGCTGCATCAGGTTGGTAGCCAACGTCAAACTTATGCCATAACTTCCAACATGAATCCGAACAATATGAGATTCCAAACTCTTGCTAAGGGGTTCCATTATGGCCCTTGATAGAGTGGAATGGCAGTAAAGGATTCATGTAGCCGAACCCAATTAGTCAGGACAAGGCTTAGATGATGATGATGACATGCGGGTGTGCACAACTCATGATAGGGCATTCCATTATGGCCCTTGATAGAGTGGAATGGCAGTAAAAAATTCATGTAGCCAACCCCAATTAGTTGGGACAAGGCTTAGATGATGAGGATGATGACGACACACAAACAAACATAACCACATAAACGTAGGAAGATTGCATTTAAAGAAACTCAGATGCACTTTGCACTGACCTAGTATACACAGCTCCTCATAAGCAACCCAGAGAAAAGGATCTATTGACAAGGCCTGCATAAAGTGATCGACCGCACTTTCCCGTCTATCAGTGTACCTAAGATTACCAAGATACAAACAGATGACATGATGAACTGTTTAAAACATGACTGAAACAATTAGAACTGGACATGAAAATGTAGAAGACAGAGATAACAAAATCATTATTATTCAAATGCAATAAATGCATGCAAGCTAACTTATCATTGCCTCACAAAAGGCTACTAGCAAATGATAACTACTATTCACATGATAGCGGCAAAATGAAACAGCAGATGAATATCATCAATGAATAATATCAATCTGCAGTTGAATTATGTTTTAGATGCAATGGAAATGAAGAGCTCCTGGAGCCCCGCTTAAATAGCAGTTTCAGAGTGTGACTTGCTCAGATACCAAAACCTCACTTCTACTCATTCCATTTTGGTCATCTCAGTCAAATGAAATCGATACGAATTGGGGGGACGGAGTCGTGTTGGACAATAATTTGAAAAATGACTCAATGGCAAGCAACCTATTAGTATCAACTGTCAACAAGATTAAATACATGAGGACAGGATCAACCTATAAATAAGTCCAAGAAGGTAATGGCCAGCTGCGCCATTTGGAACCTGCATAGAAACACGAGCAACTACAATGAGAATATGCCCTTTAATATGAGAAGCATGTCATATAACCAAAGAAAAAAAAAATCAACAGGGTAACAGTTAACAACAGTCAACATCAAACAAATCGATGTTTAAACAAAATAACCATCAGATGTCCTCCCCATGGGCTTTCAACGATTACCCCAAGAATCTCTACTGTATATTTAGCTTTGGACAATTTTACCCACACTATTCATCAGTAGAAGAGTTGTGAACTTTGGATTTTAAAAAGTCATCTGGATTTCTCCGCATCTTCAACCAGGGGTATTTTTTTCATATAGATTTTTTATGCGAATAGCCCTGCTTCTGCACCCTCTCTCCTCTTTGGAATATAGCCAACACCCCATTCTCTCGGACTTGAATTCGTAGGGAGCCCACACAATAAAATGCTGTGGGGCCCACCCTGAATTCTATGTGACATCATGAATCTATCACTTGAGCCAGCTCATGTTAGGACATCAACTGAAAATGAGTCAGCTCAAAAACTGAAGTGGGCCACAACACCAGAAACGATGGGAATGGGGATGCCCATCATTAAAATCTTCCTGGAGCTATGTGATGTTTATTGCCATACAACCCCATTCATAAGGTGAGTCCCAGCGTGATGAAGGAAAAACAAAAATATCATCTTGATCCAGTAGTTAGGGCCCTAAGAAGATTTCAATGGTAGGCGTCCCCATCCACATTGTTTCCTGTGCTGTGGCCCACTAGAGTGTTGAATTTGCTTGATTCTTGAGATCATGTCCTCACACAATCTGACTCAGCTGATGGAAGAAGCAATGTCACAGACAATAAGGTGGGACCCATAGAGATTTTCCGCCTCCCTATCTCTCTGCATGTAGCTGCATCCTCTCTCGTAACAGTAATGACCATATTAGTAAAATGGTAATCAATTATTTACAGAAAACTATTTGATACCTCTGCATTAGGCTCATTAGCAGGGCACAACGCTGCTTCGGCTTCACGAAGAAGATCCATCTGAAAGCATGATATTGCAAACAAGTAGCGGGATTGAGCCATTTGTGTTCCTTCATATTTTAAGACCAAACAAGAATGAGATGTTATATGCGAGCAGTAATAGACGAATCCATAAAAATATTGACATTAACCTAGTAAGACAATTAAAGATACAATTACAGAATGTAAAATGGAGAAACTGTGCAATGCATACCTTTTAAAATATGGTATGCACAGTAAGCCTGATTATTGTGCAAGTAACAGCTAGCCAATAATTGCAAATTCAGCTGCATTTAAGAGAAATCGAAAGAGTTTGGATTATACAAAGGAGAGAAAATGCAGATGGCAGAGCAGCCAAAACCATTCAAAGATATTCCACTGCTGGAGAGAGCTAAACATAGTGCACATTTAAGATTATTGTCAAATGGATGAATATGGATGAAAAACAGAGCATCAAGAAAAACTTGCGGTTCAGTTTTGCTCATCTTATACCAAAACCTTGGCTCTGAAGGCTTCACCCGGTAGTTTGGACAGTTTGTCACTCTTTGACAATATCGAATTAAACACAGGATACAAGAAAATACACAAAAAAGAATATTACGCAGAAAATGAGGAATGTAGGAAGAAGGAAAGGATTAAAGAAAAGCAAATGACTTTTGTAAATCATTACTATCATAAATCATCCAAACAGAAAATCATTTTTTTATTGAATTAAGTGAAACTGAAGTTAGCCAAAACCTTGAATCTGGTCGAAACAAGTTTTGTAATGTTGACTCCAACACAAGCTGAAGTGGAAGTGGCACAATGTGATTCCACTTAAGGAATCAAATATAGAAGTTCTTCAAGTACTGTTAGAAGATCATATGGGTACTTTAGACCAATTAATAAAGTCAAACTTGCGCGAAGGTCTTTTCTTAATGTTGAATTATGCAGGATTTATGACGCAGGACAACTAACCACTTGCTCTAAAAGCTCAAACTGATAGAGCGTGGCGAATCAATCCCTTTATCTCATAGCCCAAGCAAGGCCAGGCCCTCGGCCGAACCCTCCTTCGTGTGCCCCACTTCACATGGGTTCCGCCTCACACGTAACCACCCGTCTTATACGGGTGGGGCCCGCCTCACAAGAACCATCCACCCCAAGTGTGCCCCCGCCTCACACAGGCTGCCTCACTCGAGCCTGGTATGAAAATGCCCCTGCATTAATCACCCCCGAAGAGGAGTCTCAAACATGAGACCTCCCGCTTTAATACCACTTTTGACACAGGACAACTAACCACTTGCTCTAGAAGCTCGAATTGGTAAAGTGTGGCGAATCAATCCCTTTATCTCATAGCCTAGGCCCTCAGCTAAACCCCCCTTCATGGGCCCCACTTCACATGGGTACCACCTCACACAGGTGGAGCCCGCCTCACACAGGCCGCCTACCCCGAGTATGCCCCCACCTCACACAGGCTGCCCCACTCAAGCCTGGTGTGAAAATGCCCCTGCATTAATTTAAGATCAGAATGATCCCTCTACCAAATCCAATTGCCAGTCGCAGCCCTTAGAACCCTCGAAAGACAAGCCTAGAAGGCCTAAGAGGCATGGGGATTGCCTGGGGGGGGGGGGGGGGGACAACCTTTTTTTTTTTTTAGCCTCTCAAGGGCGCGAAAGCCCAATTCCATGCTTGAGTAGGTTTTAAGTTCCATAGCCGTAATTTAGTTTCTTCGACTTTAGACACGGAAATTCAACTTCCTCAACTGTGATAACCCCTAGTTTTTGAGTTTTTTGCATTCTAAGGATGCCCCCTGTTTTCCAAGTTCTTCACTTTCTAAACCCAAATCACTTTTTAACACACCTTAATTTACATTACAACCCCCCATGAACAACCTCATATCATGCATGTGTCTCCCATCCAAAAAAGGCATTGCATTCTCACAAATTACCAAACAACCATCCCCAATCTCTATAAATGGAGACCCTTCTCTTCGATCTTGGCCTCAAATCCCTCAAGCCTAGTCATTGAAGCTTCTTCTAACTTAGGAACCTAACTACCCTCAAGAAAGATCCCTACAAAGGGGGGGGGGAGATTAGAAAGTCAAAATGCATTAAGATTAGAGAACTTGGAATTCTCCAAGCACCAAGTGGCAAGGAGACCACCACAACCCCCTGGGCTTCGAGCAACAAGTTCAACAACCCTCTTAATAGGAGGATTTTCTTGATCACCATCTCCAACCAAACCTCCTAACATTAATTCTACAAGAAGAGCTCGAACAAGACAAGACCCCCAAATGGATAGCAATAATACTAGAAGATAGACTTATCGGTAGCAAATCTGCCACAACCCCACTCAAGCATTATTGCACGTTCCTCCCTCTCTCCTCGATTCCATTTTTAATCCCCTAATCAACTTTTGTTCACTTCTTTTTCTTGTTCTTTTCTTTGGTCGCTTTCCACCTAAGGTGCCATTTGGTAAGTTGAAAAATAAGGTCTAAAAATTAATTTATGTGCTAAATTTTAATACTTGGAAGTACTGAAAATTTTGTTTGGTAATTTGTCTGAAAAAAGTCCTGATATCTGAAAATAAGCACTTTTTCCACAAAAACTTGTTTGGTAAACACAAACCACAAATGTCTTAAAATTGGCAATTTGTCATATTTGCCCATATTGACTCAATTTCTATCTTTTGCAGAGTATGAGATAAAACCTACTATATTGCCATACTACTAAATTTGGCGCACCTACGCCCAATCTAATAAAATTTTAGTACTTCTCTTGTGCATTCCAACAAGAGAATGTCATTCAATTTATAAGTTTCAACCCTTACTATTTTAGGAAGTTCAATGGTAAATTGCAGATAAGGAGAGATAGAAGGTAAATTAGACGCACATGCAAGTTTGCATCAGATATCTCATGAATGACTCAAATATCTAGGTGTGCCATGCCAATTAACACTGCCCAGATATTGGGCTTGAATATGGGTTGATTGTGATAAGTCATCCTTTGATCTCGCCATATAACAAGCCTAGACGTTCACGACCTACATCTCCTTCATTGGACCACCATCTAATCGTTTCGAACCGTCAAATATGTTCAGTGCGTATTCATTGGGATAAAGAACGGTTTTTCAGCCCAACCTGACCTGAATTGAATTGGAGCTATCGAAAACAGGATCAAATGGCCACGATCTCATCTGGCCCGATCTAGTCAGGCATAGTCCAATCCAACCAGACCATCTTGAAGAGCACATAGAGAAACCCAACTGGACCAAATTTTGTTCAAATCCGATTAGCGGATGAGGAGATATGGTCCAATGAAGGAATGGGCCATCTTAAACAATTGTTTCTGTCGTGATCCATGCCCCGATCTGGATGAGCAACCCCTTGATTTCATAGATCTCAAAGCATTAAACGTCATGAAAGGCTCAAATCTCCCAAAGGAGACCAAACAAATGCCAAAAATGGGACAGAGACAGCTGATGTCAGATTTTGCATTCTTTTATTCTTTATCAGCATGTGTGACAACATAATTTTATATGTCCAAGATTTCAACGCTCAAATCTTCATTCAGGATGTGCAACTACTTGTTTTGAAGCTATAAACGAGTGTTGTAAGACGTGTGGTCCACATCTCGAAATGAGACTAGAAACACCTTGGAAATTGTGCCATAAAATCAAATCATTATTACCGCACATGTGGCCCGATATATAGCAACACACCAACTTTGACGTACAATATTTGTTCGAGATATGCGACCACTTGTTTCGAAGCTATCAATGAGTATTACGAAATGTGCGGTCCACTTCACGAAATGAATCCAAAAATACCTTGAAAATTGAGTCACAAAATCAAATCGTATTACCGCACATTTGACCTAGATAAGTAGCGACACACTAACTTCGACATACAAGATCTCAGTGCTCTGATCTCCGTTCAAGACATGCAACCACTTGCTTCGAAGCTATCAATGAGTGCTATAAGATGTGTGTTTCACTTCACGAAATGAGTCTAGAAACACCTTGATAAATAGGCCAAAATGTCAAATCGTTATTACCATACATGTGGCCTGGATATGTAACAACACACCAACTTCGACATCCAAGATCTCCATTCTGAGCAAGTAACCACTCCTTTCGAAGGGCTTGGCGAGTACTTCGAGATTAAAAGTTTACATCTATGATAAAAAAATCATAAGGTGGCCCAAAATCACTTACAAAAGGAAGGGCATTGTTGTCATATTAAATTATTGATACAAAGCAAAATCACTTCGGCATTCCATGTTAAGTGATAAGTCCCCCCCCCCCCCCCCCATGTAACAACACACCAACTTCGACATCCAAGATCTCCATTCTGAGCAAGTAACCACTCCTTTCGAAGGGCTTGGCGAGTACTTCGAGATTAAAAGTTTACATCTATGATAAAAAAATCATAAGGTGGCCCAAAATCACTTACAAAAGGAAGGGCATTGTTGTCATATTAAATTATTGATACAAAGCAAAATCACTTCGGCATTCCATGTTAAGTGATAAGTCCCCCCCCCCCCCCCCCCCCCCCCCAAATTGCTACTACCTCCAACGGCTCTTCTTTTAAATTGCTTGGCTATAAAGGAGATAAGCACCACCCTCTCTCCATTGCATATGAGAACTCCAACATCTCTCTCTCTCTCTCTCTCTCTCTCTCTCTCTCTCTCTCTCTCTCTCTCTCTCTCTTCCTATAAAAGAGCATTTGAATTCATGGGCCTAGTTCTATGGCTCACCTACTACTTGGTTTTATATGAAGATTAACCCTAAGCTTTACTAAGATGTGCTTTAACTCAATGATCCACTTTAAAGTCCACTCTTATATGCAATTTGAATGTTATTTGCTAAATTACTTCTCTAAACTATCACATGTGTGAATATACAATTACAGGATATAAACCATTTACAGGCTATCCAAACACTGTAAATCATTTACAACTTAAAGCCAAACAAACAGGCTGTAAATACAACTTGTAAATGATTTACTAGTAAATCATTTGCAACTTGCCCCATTTACCACCATCCACACGACCATTTAGGGGTTGTTTGGTTAATGGTAAACACTTGTGATCAGTGGTAAATGGATGCGCATGGGCAAAAAGGGTCTTTGGGTTGATGGTAAACAATGGTAATTAGAATCGATGTTAAATGGAATACAGCAAATCATGTGAATTGGAATCCTTTCAAAAGACTGGGAATCATATGCAAATGCCATGAACGGTTGGATTTTCGAAAGTAGGCACACACTTTTATAGCCCACTCGAGGCTCAGAATTTCCTTATTTTCAGCTAAAGTATATATTTCAATAGGCTTATTACAATTATTATGTCAAATGTCACATATACTAATTTGGGGTATAAAACTAATTTACTTATTGCATACATCCAAACACAATTTTTGGATTCCAATGTATTCTAATTATAGACATCCAAAAACAACTGAGGATTTCAATTTGCATTTGTTCCATTTACCATGTGATTTGGATTCTAGTGTATTCCAATTACAATCATCCAAACGAGACTTTAATGACATTTTGAAACAGGCAATTCCGTTAACATTCACACTTCATGCAACTACATTCCAAAGTCACGGTCTTCATACTCTACAATGCATGCAACTCATTGAATTCACTTAAAAACACCGATGAACAATACACCTTAAATAAATAAAATCAGAAACCTAAAACTGATTCCCCGGGGCCAAAGGAAAAACACAAAAAAAATAAAAATCCCCAAGAGAATTTCCGCCAATCCTCCCAAGAATACCCCCCCACCCACCCACCTTTGCAACCCCCCTCCCCCACATTTAAAATAAATAAATAAACCTCGAATTGATATACCTGCCTAAAACCACAATTTTTCAGCTCAGCTATATCAATCCATGGATTTAAAGAGAATCTTCTAACATCTTCTCCCCCTCTTTAAATAAGAAGGAAATCTGTCTCTTCATCACAAAAACACTATAAAACCTCGCTTGCAAGAAATTCATCCAAACCACGTACAAACCTTCCTTTGGAAAATCAAATAACCTTGCTTTCTTCCTCTTGTTACTGCATGGTTGTTCCTCACTGGAAGAGCCACATCTTGCCAGCAGCATCCTTAACCAGTCTCGGTGGACAGCCCTCATGGCCCGCCTCCCATCACTATATGTACATCTCAACTTCAACATGGGTGCATTCTTCCAGGAGGAAAAAAAAAAAAAAAAATCTTGCTCAAATTCAACACAATCACCAGAGAGCAGCAGATGTCTCTAAACAAACCCACTGGAAGACTGAATCCCATGGTTTCCTCTGATTATTTCGAGATTTTGATTTCATGTAAGCCCATTTTAAACTCAAATGTCTTTACAGTTTTTTGGCCAAAATAATTAACCAGATATTATTACCTTGAATTCCAAATACGAATAATCTAATTTTTTTCATTTGATCCTGCTATTTGAGCACTAACTGTTGTATGCCTAACGTGTAGATTGTAGAAGCCACAAAGACAACCTCGTTTTTAAAATCCCTCTCCTATATTTTTTATTTGGATCTCACCAACATCTCAACAACTTTATCCCAGACCTTGTTCACTTAAGCATCTAACCTGATAAGCTTGGATTTCATTTCAATGCAATTAGTGCAGATCTTGTTCATGCAGTGTCACTTTTAACCTGAACTGAGTTTGCAACAAAAAAAATCCTTAAAGGGTGATCTTTCCTACATTTCATGCAAGACTGATCGTCTATACCCAGATGTACACTAACTCAACCCACTGCCCCTTTTTGTAAGCTTTTTTCGCCCTTCAAAATCCCGATGTTTGCAAGGGTAAAATTAGAAATAAAAAAATGGAATGCGCTAAAAAAAATCAGATCATAGCACCAGATATCAGATGCACCTTGTCCTTTGTTCTTGGGAATCAGATTACATTGCTTACTTAAAAATGAAGTATTATTTCTGGTTTCGTTCATCATTATGAGGAAGTCATTTCCTTTTTACCAGTTATGGAATCCGTTTCAGTCGATTGCATCTTTGATTGGATCTTCCGATCAGAAACCCTAACCCGACGGGCGCTACCATTCCGTGCTCCGTCAGGATCGGCAAAAAACCCTAGTTCGTGAAAACTCGATTCTGGAATTCAGGATTCTCTCTCCCATTCAAGGGAAGGACAAGGAAGAGATGGAGAAGGAAAGTACCTCGGAGGGGAACTCAGCGCAGAGGCGTTCGCAGAGGAAGATGGCGTTTCGGTGCATGAAGAGGCGGAGGTTGCTTTGAACGCATTCGACGAGTAGGGTTTCCATGCCTATTTATATCCTCTGCTCTCTTCTTCTTCGTCGAGGAGAGCTGGCAACGTAGTGAGATGGCGGTGGTGCTGTTTGGAGGCTTTTTAGTTCGAAACACAGAGCGGCACGTGCTTCGGTGAGGGATCTTTTCAAACTTCAAAAGGCGGCACGTGCGAGACACGACGGTATGTGTGTGGAGTGGGGCTCGCGAGGAGAGGGAAAACGAAAGTTCGCGTTTTTCGAATGAAGAGAGGTGAACCGGTGGCGCGCTCTCGTACCGACTCGTCACTCGCGGCTTGCACGTGATCATACGGCCGCGTGCGGATGCGAGATGAAACCGTGGATAGCCTACTCATCGGGACCGGTACGAGTCGGTACCCCGAGTCATTCCTGAGTCGGGCAAGTGAAGACTGGACTTGAATACGAAGGGAAGAGTCTTTAGTAAGAAAACTAGGGATGTTAACACCAAAAATTGGATAATAGATGTTAATTGAGGACCAACTTTAGATTTTTGCCACTCGATGAATTAGTGGAGATGGACGATCTAGATGGTGGGACCTAAGGATCACAAATAGAGAGACCGTGAGGGTTGTCGGTCGTGCTGGCGAAGGACCCTCCGACGCTTAAGTTAGTAAGGGAGCAATGACCCACGTAGTGCCAGAATATATATCGCGTACCTAGATGTGATGCGGAAGGTCCTTTTATAGATGGTGATGATCCATGGTTCACGACAATGGATTCGTCGATTCTGTCTTGGGAGATGTATCTAGATGAGAGTTTGCCTAATATACGTTTCTGGATTAGGAGAGATTATCTTTATCACGTTCGAATCCTGCGTATCTCGGGATTAATCGCTATCTCCGTATGGCTGTGCATAATGTGCTTAGATCCGATGACGCCTGGCATCCTTAGTTGAGTTATTTTGCAATTAGAGAATATATAAATAATTGAGGTTGATGCCTCAGTTCTATGGATCTGGAAAATAGTGATGGCAAGGAAGACGTTTTCGTCCTCTCTATGGTGCTCGGTAGTTGAAGGATGAGGGCTCGGTCCAATGTTTGTCGCCTAAGGCCAAGCCTAAGGAGTCAGGTCCAAATCCACTACTGAGACTGAAGTTCCACTAGGTTTTGCAACATAACCACTCGTGGTTTTTATAAGGAGGAGCATAAACAAAGAGAGTCGGTCATTCGTTCTTCTAAGGTATTTTGGTGAAAAATTCTTGTACAAAAGAAGAATGGGAGAAAAGTAAGTCTTGTACTTTTGTTTTTTGTTAGAAAAAAAGTTTTATTTTGCTACCTAGTGGATATAGGTATATTGTTGAACTTCGTAAATCTTTGCACTTCCTATCTCTTGTTTTTCATTTAGCCATCTAGTCTTTTATTTTGGCTCTTTTTCTTATTTATGGTTTGGCTTGGCCTACATCCATCGTATGCAAGTGTTTTTTCTACAACAATTGGTATCAAAGCCAAAGGTTAAGAAGCCTTTTAACGTAAGATTAGTGTTGGCATTCGTGGCACATTTGTCTTTCAGGTGACTTAATTAAGTTCTAGCATATTCGATGTGAAGAAGTTCAATAAGTATAATTGTGCATTGTGGAAACTATAGATGAACATAGTGTTAGCGATGGAAGGCCATGTGATTGCGATTGAATGAAAATAAAATAAGTCAATATACATGACAGAATGGTTATTTGAGGAGAAAAATCAATCAATTACGGTGGATCTTCTTCTTATACTGGATGATTTGAGTTTATTCAACGTGTCCGATCAAACCACTAAAAAATGATTGTGGGACAAATTACGAAACATATATAAAGGTAAATTGATATTAAAGAAGGTATTTCCCCAACAAGAAAAAAAATGCCATGCTTATACTTTATTCAATGATAAATTCATGGAATGGCTTGATTATAAATCTCAACAATAATCCAAATCTTAAAATGGAGTTACGTGTCCACATTTCTTACTGAAGAGTCCTACAAAAAAACACATGAGAGACCCACTGCTAATGCTATAATGTTCAGAGGAAGATTTGTTAAGAAAAGTACTAGTGGGAGAGATCATACAAGATTCAAGTCAAATGGACACAAAATAAGGTGTTGAAATTGTGGAAAAAATGGCCACTTGTCTAAAAATTATAAACTAAAAAAAAAAACAAACAAATCAGAAAAATTTAAGACCCAGTTCATATGATTAGGCATCACATTTAAAAGGTTCATAAGAAAACTTAGTTAAAAAAGGTGATTCATTTGAAGATGGAGAATGTCGTCAACAATAATTTCATAAAAGAATCTGAACCACCAATGGATCTTGAATTCGGGCACTTCATTCCACATAGATTCACACAAGGATTGCTTTTACACACATCATACACGTGACGTTGTACAATTTACATGGGTCATGATTGTCGTGTAAAATTGTAGGGATGGCACAATCACTTTGTTTGATGGTATCATACGTACATTTCTAATGTATGGCACGCACCGAACCTACAAAGAAGTCTTCTATCATTGAAAAAGTTCAATGAAGATGGTTGTAAGTTTTACGGTAAAATAATCGATTGAATATTGTAAAATAGGCGTTGGTAGTGGGAAGCGAAAGTGGATATGTTGTTTATATAATTCAATCAAAGAAATTGTGGCTGGCGATGCTATTATTACTAATGTTGTGATAGATTCTACTACAATTTGGCATGGACTGTTGGGTCACACAAGTAAGCAATGACTAAATGTATTTCTTGATCAAGATTTTCTTCATGATTTAAAACTATCGATTTTTTTTTTTTTTTTTTTTTATTTTACGATTGTTTATTAGAAAAGCTTCATAGAACTTGCTTATCTTCTTCCCCTGCTAAAAGCAAAATGCTTTGAATCTATTTCACTCTGATGCATTGAAGCCTCATGTAAAAATTTTGAAGGTTTAAAGTTTTTATTTATTTTATTAATGATTTTTCTATAAAAGTATGAATTTACATGTTAAAAAAGAAAAGTGATGCATTTGCTTATTTTATCAAGTTTAAAGCATTTGTTGAAAACTATAAAGGAAAGAAGGTTAAGGGAGTGTTTGTTTTCTAATTTACCAAGACAAATCCTGGTAAATGGGTAACAATTACTTTCCAAGCCAAGTCCCACGCATTTTTAAATGCTAATGTTGATGGGGTAGCTTTTTTAACACAAAAACAGAAGTAGGTGTGAATTTCACATGGGCCCACTGTGATGTGTGTGGCTTATCCATGCCGTCCATCCATTTTGCAAGCTGATTTTATAGCATGAATCCAAAATCGAGGCGAATCCAAAATTGAGGCAAATCCAAAGCTTGAGTGGACCACGCCACACGAAACGGTGGGTTGAGCGCCTACCATTAAAAACCATCTATGGCTGTGATTTTCTATGGTGCGGGACACTTGAGCTTTGGATCTACCTCATTTTTTGGCTCATGTCCTAAATACCATTTGCTCATGTCTAAAATGTTTCGGTAAAACAAATGAATTGCGTGGATATTTCGTAGACATCTCATTGGAGCCCACAAATGGACGTCAATACTTTTCAAACAGCTTTTACAAAGAAAAAAGTAGCATGTATTTTCAACCTCCTTCAAACAACTAACATTTGCAAAAATTACTCATTTACGCCATTTTATATATATTTACAACAAAACAAACACCTCCCAAGTGTATGGGAACTGAAAATGGAGGAGAATACACCTTAAAAGAATTCAAAGATTTTTGTAGTGAGCATAGCATTGAGAGACAATATACGCTTCATGTACTCTACAACAAAATAAAGTCATTCAACATATAAATCACACGCTTATAGATTATGCTAAGTTTAACTAGGCTCAAGCAATGTTATGGGACAGAGGCAATTAATATAGCTTTTTATTTAGTAGCTATTCTCATGTGACTGCACTAGGTCGCGAAATCCTTGAAGATGCATGGTTTGAAAAGCTAATGTAATTACTTGTTCTTGTCACATTCTTTATTATGATGTTTATGTATGGATTTCCAAATAACAAAAATTTAAGCTAGATGCAAGGTTCATTAAAGTATATTTTTCTTGATTATACGAATGGAACAAAAGTGTGTAAATTGTGGGACCCTGCTATCCACAAGCTGATGATTAGTCGATGAGTCATTTTTAATAAAGGTTTTTACAAAGAACATAAAACTGTCGAGTTCAAAGTCACGAGGGATAATTAAATTGAAATCTTCAAATGATGTTTAAAATCAACTTATTAATTCTGAAGATCAATAAATTGATGATATCATTGAAAATGAATGTAGTGTTAAGTGTGGAGTCAATCACACCAAAGCATGGTCGGGCGCCCGAACAGTCTTTGGACCGGGCGCTCGATATTCATGAATTTGAGACAGTATGTCTCTGGATTGTTTTGTGAACAGTCGGGCGTCCAACCGGCCATGAAGTTAAGTGCGGGTTTCCTATTTTGGGCTCTATTTTTTTGTTTTACTATAAAAGGGGTTGTAATTCAGGATTAGGCAACGTGATTAGGGTTTCTATACGTCCAAGGTGAGAAAGAGGTAAGAGGTTAGCAAAAAGGGCAATCTCTGTGCATGGGAGCATCGGAGAAGGTAAGTGTATTGCTTGTAACTTTGTCTTCTTTATAGTGGAAGTTTGCACTGTGATTTTTTTACCCTTGTTTGGGGTTTTTCCACGTAAAATCTGTCTCGTGGATTGTTGGTTTACTTAGATTCTATTTCTAGTTATTATTTCTTCCTGTTTATCGTTGGTGGGTGAGATCGAAGATTGGATCTCGGTTCACCGATGTTGTTGGCGTGCTGCGCAACAACTGGTATCAAATCTATTGGTTTAATTTAAGTGGCAGTGATGACGGAAGAAAGAAAAACTATAATTGAAAAGTTTGATAGTTCAAACTATGCCTTCTGGAAGATGCAGATGGAGGATTATTTGTATCAGAATGATCTCCATATTCCTCTAGAATGAAAATAGAAGAAACCAGAGAAGATGGCGGATGATGAATGGGCTTTATTGGATCAGAATGCTTTAGGAACGATTCGACTCTCTTTGTCTAAGAGCGTCGCCTTCAATATGTCCTAAGGTAAAGACCACATAAGAATTAATGCAAGCTTTGGCTACAATGTATGAGAAACCATCAGCGTCCAACAAGGTTCACCTCATGAAACAGGCAATTCAACATGAAGATGTCAGATGGTGGGGGCGTGGCTGAACATCTAAACAAGTTCAATACAGTCACGAGCTAATTGGAATCATTTGACATCACTTTTGATGATGAGGTCAGGGCACTATTGATCTTCTCCAGTCTGTCAGACAGTTGGGATGGCTTGGTGATTGTCGTGAACAATTCCTCAAGGTCTACGAAGTTGAAATTCAATGATGTGGTCGGTCTAATTCCCAGCGAAAAATCTAGAATGAAGGCATTGGGAGTTTCAGAGGATTCAGGGAATGCTCTAAATGTTGAAGAAAGAGGAAAATCTTCGAACAAATGAGACAATAAACACGGGCATTCTAAGTCAAAGAGACCGAAAGACAAGGACCGGTGTGGGCATTGCAGGAAGAATGGGCACATGAAGCGTGATTGTAAGGTGCTTAAGAAACGAGAAGGAAGCTCTCAAGGTGGGAAGGATTCAGTAAATCTATCCGAGGAGAGTGACACATGGGTATTGATCTTGTCTCTTAATGCGCAGAATTAGACTTGGGTTATAGACTTGGGTGCTTCGTTTCATGCTACTTTGTTAAAAGAAGTTCTTCGTGATTATGTGTCAGGTGACTTCGGAAGAGTCTACCTGGGTGATGATGAGCCATGCAGTATTGTTGACAAGGGAGACGTTCACTTAAGTCAGAAAGATGGAATAGTCTTGAAGTTGAAGGATGTCAGACATGTCCCGAGTTTGAGACGGAATTTGATCTCAGTGGGGTAGTTGCCGATACCGGATGACATACACTAGTGATTCTTGGAAGATCACAAAAGGTGCCTTGGTGATATCTCAAGGCAAGAAGAAAGGTACTTTGTACGTGACTTCCGAATCGTATAGTTTACTCGCAGTTACATCTACTAGAGTGAATGGGCAGTTATGGCATCAGAGGTTAGGACATATGAGTGAGAAAGGGATGAAAGTGCTTTTGTCAAAAGGAAAGCTACCAGGGTTGAAGGAGATTGACCTGAAATTCTACGATGATTGCGCGTATAGTAAGTAGAAGAGAGTAAGCTTCAAGAAGACAGGACGCGCTCCAAAGATGCATCTATTGGAGCTTGTACATATTGATGTATGGGGACCAATACAGGTATCATCTTTTGGTGGAGCACGTTATTTTGTCTCTTTCATTGATGATGCTAGTAGAAAACTGTGGATTTATTTCTTAAAGCACAAATTGGATATATTTGATGTATTTAAGACGTGGAAGGTTATGGTACAAAATGAGACAGGTAAAACTGTAAAGTGTCTCAGATCTGATAATATGGGAGAATACTGTGATAAGAGGTTTGAGGAGTATTGTGCAACAAATGGAATCAAACATCAGAAAACGATTCTGGGGACACCGCAGCAGAACGGTGTGGACTGAGCGCATTAACATGACTATCCTTGAGCGCGCCAGGAGCATGAGGCTACATGCAGGGTTGCCCAATACCTTTTGGGCAGATGTTGTGAATACTGTCGTATATCTCATCAATAGAAGTCCCTCAGCACCATTGGATGGTGGGCTACCAGAAGAAATGTGAACTGGGAAAGAAGTGAACCTTGCATATCTAAAAGTGTTTGGTTGCACTTCTTATGTTCACATTAATACAGAGCACAAAAACAAGCTGGATTTGAAGTCCAGAAGGTGCACGTTTATAGGCTATGGGCAGAATGATTTTGGCTACCAATTTTGGGATACAGAGAACTGAAAAATCATCAGAAGTAAGGACGTAGTCTTTAATGAACAAGTGATGCGTAAGGACTACTTGCAACAAAGACAGAATAAGGCCGATGAGAAAAAATTCGTAGAGTTTGAAGAGTTACTGGACACGGGTATTATAGTGTCATAGGATGAGCACGCACAGGAGCATGATGAGGCAGAGCCACAGACACCGGTTGTGAGGAGGTCTACTCGAGAGATAAGACCCAAGATTTGATACTCACCCTCCTTACATTATCTACTGCTGACAGATAATGGTGAGCCAGAGTGTTTTGAAAAGCATTACAATCAGATACACGAGTTAAGTGGGAGCGGGTCATGGATGATGAGATGGATTCTCTTGAGTCCAATTCTACATGGGAGCTAGTCACTCTACCTAAGGATAAGAAAGCTCTTTATAACAAGTGAGTTTACAGACCGAAAGAGGAGCATGATGGTTTGAAGTGGTACAAGGCTAGATTGGTTGTGAAATGGTTACAACAAAAGGCAGGTATCGACTTCACTGAAATATTTTCATCCAGTGGTGAAGATATCTACGATTCGTATGGCCTCAAGTACAGTGCCTATAGAGGACTTACATCTAGAGCAGCTAGATGTTAAGACAGTCTTTCTTCATGGGGACCATGAAGAAGAGATATACATGCATCAGCCGACAGGATACATGGCACCAGGAAAGGAGAACAAGGTGTGTAGACTGAAGAAGAGTCTATATGGCCTGAAGCAGGCCTCAAGACAGGGGTACAAGAAGTTCAACAGTTTCATGTCGGGAAATATGTACAGAAAATGTCATGCAGACCACTATTGCTATTTGAAGAAGTTTGATACGTCGTACATCATCCTTATTCTATGCATTGATGATATGCTTGTGGCCGAATCAAGCATGAAGGACATCTCAGATCTTAAAAGACAATTGTCTAGAGAATTTGTAATGAAGGATTTAGGAGCTGCAAAACAAATCCTAAATATGAGGATAAAGTGTGACAGAAAAAATAAGAAGCTAGTTTTATCACAGGCATAGTACATAGCCAAGGTACTTGATCGATTCAGTATGAGAGGTGCTAAGTCGGTTAGCACTCTATTAGCCAACCACTTCAAGCTTTATAAGGAGCAAGGAGCTAAGACGCAAGCGGAATGGGACTACATGGCGAAAGTCCTCATACACGTCAGCTATAGGGAGCCTCATATATGCTATGGTTAGCATCAGGCCAGATATTGCTCAAGCAGTGAGAGTTGTTAGCAGGTTCATGAACAACCCTGGAAAGGAACATTGAGAAGATATGAAGTGGATCCTTAGATACCTGGTAGGTACTGTGGATGTAGGGTTGTGTTATGGAGGATCGAAATCAAGCTACAAGGCTACAGTCGACTCAGATTTGGCAGGGGATATTGACAGCAGAAGGAGAACTACAGGGTATGCCTTTACTTTGGGTAGTGCCTGCAGTTAGTTGGGTCTCTCAATTACAGAAGATAGTATCCATCAGTACAACGGAAGCACAATATGTTGCAGCTATAAAAGCATGCAAGGAGATGGTGTGGATGCAAGATTTTATGGAAGAGTTAGGGAAGAAGCAAGCAGATTGCAAGTTGTACAGTGACAGTTAGAGTGCAATAGACTTGGCTAAGAATTCAGCCTTCATTCAAGGACTAAGCATATTAACATCAGATATCACTTCATACGTTCGTTACTGGAAGATGGATCAATTACTCTTGAGAAGATTCATATAAGTCAGACCCCTGCAGGTATGTTGACTAAGGCGGTCACACGAGAGAAGCTGAAGCTCTGTTCAGCTTTGATTGGTCTTCAGGTTTGAAGACTGGGAGGTGATGCACTTCGGATGTAGAAGACGAAGGATCATGTGGTGATGTGTCTCCAAGTGGGAGATTGTGGAGTGTGGAGCCAATCACACTAAAGCATGGTCGGGCGCCCGGATGGTCTTTGGACCGGGCGCCCGATATTCATGAATTTGAGACAGTATGTCTCTAGACTATTCTGTAAATAGTCGGGCGCCCGACGGTCAAGTGGATCGGGCGCCCGATAATGGGCTATTTTGGCCTGTAGCTTGCTGAACGTATTTGACATTGGGTGGAGCGTCTAACCAAGGCTGACCTGGGCGCCCAACCAGGCCGCGAAGTTAAGTGCGGGGTTTCCTATTTTGGGTTCTATTTTCGAGTTTTAGTATAAAAAGGGTTTTAATTCGGGATTAGGCAATGTTATTAGGGTTTCTATACGTCTAATGTGTGAAAGAGGCAAGAGGTTAGCAAAAAGGGCCATTTCTGTGCATAGGAGCATCGGAGAAGGTAAGTATATTGCTTGTAACTTTGTCTTCTTCATAGTGAAAGTTTGCACAATGGTTTTTTACCCTTGTTTGGGGTTTTGTCACGTAAAATCTGTCTTGTGGATTGTTGGTTTGCTTAGATTCTACTTCTAGTTATTATTTCTTCCTGTTTATCATTTGTGGGTGAGACCGGAGATTGGATCTCGGTTCACTGGCGTTGTTGGCGTGCTGCACAACATGTAGTGGAGAGCATATAAACGAGACACCAGGCGCTAAAACTCAAAGTAATTAAGGTTGACCTGAGAAGTATTATAAAAACTGTTTATTTAGTTCAAGGATTATATTTATGCCTTATGATTGCGTGCAAAAAGAGCTGTGAGCCTCATTTATACCTATAAACACGTGATTTGTGAAGGCTAGTAGGCGAAGAGCATCTATAACTAACGAAATTGAAACTCTATAAAAAAACAAGACTTAAAAATTTATTGAATTAACCATAGGGCGGGAGGTCATTAGTTGCAAATGGGTCTACATGTTGAAGAAAAATGCCAAATAGAACATTGAAGGATACAAAGCACAGTAGGTGGTAATAAGGTTTGTTATAAATAAGGTATTAACTTTAGGGCTTGTTTAATGGTTGAGAAATGAAATGAAATGAATGTAAATAAGTAAGTAATTTCCTTAGAGAAGTACATTGTCTCAAAAAGTCTTACATTGGGTAGCATGCTATGTACCAAAATCTTATGGGCCCACCATGATATGCGTTATATTCACATCATCCATTCATTTTTCAAGTCTTTATAAGGCATGAGCCAATGCAAAAAATGAGGCAAATCTAAAGCTCAAGTGGCTAGCAATAAGAATAATTATGTCTACCATTGAGCCTACTGTTATCTATGGTATGGTCCACTTGATCTTTGGATTTATCTCATTTCTCACTCATGTTTTGAAATGATTTGAAAGGACGAATGAATGGTGTGGATATAAACACATACATCATGGGGGGCCCACAAAGTTTTGCTTTAAAAAGAGGTTGAAATTTGCTTCATTTTCAAGGTGGAATTCCATCTATCTATCAAACAGGTGTAAAAATCATCATTATGCATTTACTTTCATTTCATTTCATTTACCTCCATTCAAACATGCCCTAATGAAACTTTCTCTTCAGCCATCTAATTAGGTGTTATTCATGCAGTATTGAGTATGGCAACAATGCTTCACTTGGAACTTGAGTAGTTGAATAAGAAATTATTTTTCTGCGTCAAAGTTTTGATGACAAATTTTATAACTTAATCCGAAGATTTTACCAATGAAAAAAGAAGAAGAATCTCATTTGTCAGTCAAATGTACCGGTTCATGGTTTAAAACAAACATCAATGTGTTAGTATGGATAGTTTGATTTCTTCATTTTGAACTTGAGATTTAGGTCATGCGAGGCAAGCTATTATGCCTATATTCGTAGCTATGGCAACAATTGTTTCATTATTTTATTATTTTATATAAATAACATGCCGGTTGCATATACTGGTAAAGATTCTAGTGACGCATTAATATATATATATATATATATATATATATATATATATATATATATATTTGATATAAAAGTTTTGGTAACATTAATCAAATTCTTATGATTATTATATTTAACATCGAGAAAATAAAAAAGTTTGGACAACTTACAGGGGTTATGTCGAAAGAGTTCTATACCACTTTAATATACAAAATTATGATCAGGTTTGGACTATATTTGTTGTATTTAGATTAGTGTCTCTGCGCAAAAGTGGGAAAGACAAATATGTCTCAAGTACTATATTCATTGGGGGTATGGATTTTTATGTTTGATATGTTGCGCATTAAACAGGCATTACACAAGCAATATGAATAGCTAATAAGTACATAACAAACTCGAGGAGATATTGTGGAATTGATGTGAAGTAGAATATTCATTGCTTGAATAGTACTTTAAGGTTGTCATTTGTTACAAATAGCCAAAATTGATATTAGTTGAGTTAGTTGATGTAGATTACACAGGAGGTTGTAATAAAAAATATCTAACATTGATTATGTTTTCTTTTTTATTGATGGCGTAGTTAGTTAGGATGTTGAAATTGTTGTTAACGAGACCTAGTTCACTATAAAAAGTAGAGTACATGACAGCTACACAAGCATACATTAAATGTATTTAGTTGAAGAGGTCATAAGGAGAAATAAAATTCAAGAGAAAGCGATGATGCATGATTCCCTATGGCAGTCAAAATGCATTACATTTGGCTAAAAATCAGATATTTAATGCTTGGAACAGGCATGTAAATATTCAATATCAATTTATTTATAATATGGCAGGAGATGAATGGATCTCATTACAGAAAATTCACACAATGACAACTTGATAGACATGCGGATGAAGCCTGTTACGATAGAAAAGTTTGTTTAGTGCAATACTTCTCTTGGATTTATTGTGTCTTAATAATCAATGATGTTTGGGCAGTTTTATATTGTAAGTCTTTTTGTACCATTAGAGACATTGGTATTCAAGTGGGAGAATATTGATGCAAGGTTGACATATATCTTTCTTGCCAAGTCTCTTACATGGATGATTATCCCTCCCTATGCTATTGTGTTTCATCATACAATGCCCAGTTTTGCTACATTTCGTCATATACTCTCTACTATGGTCCATGTAATAAGCGCATGGTAGAGAAAGTCAGTCATTCATTCTTATGGGTTTCTTTGTGGAATGTTTTTGTACATAGGAAGGGTGGGAGTGACGTAAGCCACGTATTTCTATTTCATTTATTTTAGTGAATAAGAAATCTCTATATTATTGTCCCATAAACATAGGCATATTCTTAAACTATATAAATCTCTTAGCCTCTTGTTTCTTATTCTCTATTTTTGCCATTTGATTTTTTGTTTGATCTTTTTTGTGACTCGACCGACTTAACCCATATCAACTATGTGTGGGTGTTTTTCAACAATATAAGCGCATAGACACCCCATCCCAGGCTGATAAGTTGATTTGAAATGGAATGGTCTTGATGGATGGTCCAACTCATGATCTAAACCCTGAACCCTAATCCAAACCCCATAAATATAAGCCCTAGGAATCCATAAACCAACTCACTAAGTCAACTAATCGAGTCACGCTGAGTTAACTCATTGGGTCGGAACCCATACAACTCACCTAGTCAACTTAAGTCATATACCAACCCAAAACTAAGTCAAAGCCCAACCCATATGTCCACTAGAAGTCTAAAGTGAACCAAGCAAAATACTCCCCAAAGCAACCGGAGCTCCCATGTGCTTTGTGGGAGATCGCCTGCCAAAGTAGGGGTGAATGCGTGCCCCGTACGGTAGATTGACTATCGCTCGACACGTAACACACCCCTACTTTGATAAGGGGTCTCCAACGCATGCTCAACTCCCCTTTTCTAACCAGTAAGCGCATGTGGGGTGCGAAAAGTCCTCTATACCCCTCCCTTAACCCAAAAGTACAATTTTACTAACTAATCTAGCCATCCAGATTGCGCCATGCAGCAATTTAGAATCCTGGTCATGAAGCCCTATTTCAACCTTGAACTTTCAGGGAATTACGGGAAAATTGGGTTGAGGGGCTATAAATGCCCCCTCTCCTCTTCTCATTTGAAAAATAAGGTAGAATCCAAAACACCTTCCATCTCTCCGCCAAGGGAAGAAAAGAGCAAGAAAGAGAGCCTAGCCCGGGTCTAGCCTAATCTAACATGATCCATAACCTCCTGAGCAATCTAAGTTCCAATTCGAGCCACCTGATCCAACCCTTGCGGCATTGCCATCCATCCAACTTTATAATTTCCAATCAGTTTTGTCAACTTTGTGCGATACTTGTTCCCTCCTCAACCCCCTTGCTTATCACATTTACAAGCATTGCATTACATAACACGCAACACTTAGTTAGTACAAAGCGTATGTTTTGCGGTTTGTTGACATGGTCAGATGCCGCCCATCAGAACTTGTGCTGATTGGTTCACACTTTAGTGAGGGGAGAAATCAGAGGTAGATTTATCCGACCCGAACAAAAGCTTGCCAAAACATTACATCACACACACACACACACACACACACACACACATATATATATAACATTACGTATTCAGCATCCCATTTATTGCATCACATCATATAGCACTTAGCACCTGATCAATTTCAAATGTATGCTCTGTGGCTTGTCGGCTGTTGGGGTCCCAAAAGTCAGGATCCTCAAAACAGGGATTACAAGTGTACGATCCATCACATCACAAGATTTAGGGCCAGTGCATCAGCAAATTCGGTAAAAATCACAACGAACACAAGACTTTACCAAAAATGGAAAGTGGACCCAGGGGTGGGCCCCACCGGGCATTATGATCAGAACCTTCTAAATTTAGGAGGGTAAGTTAAATAATGAACAAATATAGCCAGTACATCAACATCCATCACAAAGCGGGCCCCATAGACCATCATTTTTGTAAGATAATTACAAATAAGTATGTCGGCGCATCAAGAAATTCATGGTCAGCGCATCATGAAATTTAGTCATTTTAAAACTGAATTTCAGGACGCAATGACCCTCAGCGCATCAAGAAATTCATCAAGTGCATCAAGAAATGCAGACAGTTTTACAAAGTGAATTTCAGGACGCACGACCCTCAGCGCATCAAGAAATTCAAACATTTTTACAAAGTGAATTTTAGGACGCACTGACCTTCAGCGCATCACGAAATTCACCCAGCGCATCAAAAAATTCAGGAATTTCAGGACCCACTGACCCTAAGCAAGTCCAATAAATTAGGCATTTTCAGGAATTTCAGGATGCACTGACAGCCAGTGCGCCTTAAAAATCAGCATTTAAAACAAGGCATTTCACGACGCGCTGAATGATTTTCCCGATGCGCCGACCTATTTTCTCGACGCGCTACACGTGGCAGCATCCTATTGGCCGACTTTCGGTATTTTTGGGTATAAATACCCCCCTTTGCGGTTCATTTGGACGGTTCCAGAGAGAGAGTTTTATCCTTTGGGTTTTTGAGAAACCGTCGGAATCTCTCACCGGAATCCTTTTTCGACCGCCAGAAACCCTTTTCCGACCACCGAAAATTCCACTTCCAACTATATAGGTCCGGTGAAGAAATAACTTAAAATTATACAAGTATAGTGGCGCATCGCAAAATACGTTGAATCAAACTTAACTTGTTTTATCGACGCATTGACCCTCGACGCATAAGAAAAATAGCCCAGCGTATCAGAAAAATCAGTCATTTATGAAACAAGTTATTTTTTGACACATTGGCCCCAGCGCATCACAAAAATAGGCCAGCGGATCAGGAAAATAGCCTAGCGCATCAGGAAAATCAGTCGTTTATAAAACAAGTTATTTTTGGACGCACTGGCCCTAGCGCATCACAAAAATAGGCCAGCAGATCAGAAAAATAGCCTAGCGCATCAGGAAAATCAGTCATTTATAAAACAAGTCATTTTTTAACGCACTGGACTCGGCGCATCACAAAAATAGCCAAGCGGATCAGAAAAATCAAACACTTTAACAATCATTTTTGGACGCGCTGGCCCCAGTGCATCAGTAAAATCAAGCCAACGGATCATAAAAATCAGCACTCTGAATGTCCATTTCGGCACCTTTAAATTTTCATCTTGTGACGTTTACGGGCCCCGTTTGGACCTATTTCGGGTATTTCGAGCGTTCCGGACGCAATTGAACAGTTAAATAACTCATCCGAGCCACTTAATGAGCAGAATGCAAGTTTTCGAAGTCCGATCCGATCCAACGAGATGAACGAAGTAACTTCTCGAAAAGAGGCCGCCAGTGCTTAGAATCATACCAATGTATCATCATTACATATACTATCACAATATGATACGGATTCAGGTCAGGACTAAGCAGATGGGACTATGGTTAACACGATAAACTATACCAAGAGAGTTCTAAACTATTATACGAAATTGGTTAAAGACCGACACTTCAAGAACAGTAGATGCCCTACCCATTCAAACGGCATCCGCTGGTTGAGCTGCTCAGGTAATACAACTGCAGATCGGTTTTCCCGAGGTCACCCATCACAAATGACGGGCGCAGACCCAGAGTCGTACCCCTTCGGTTAAAAACCCTGACAGTCTCAGCTCGGATCTCCGGCCAAAACATGGGACATAGACATCTGACTCGTACAAAGATGGATCAGTCCATAACAAAACACAACAAATACAGGTCTCTTCGACCATACAAGCACAAGTCTCTTCGACCACACAAAATATAGGATCTCTACGACCATGAACTCTGAGACCATAGTCCCCGCCAACTAGTCTTCTGCCTTTTAATCAAGGGTCATCGATCATTCGATGTAATTAAGGGCTCGTACCAGATCACGGCCTGGAATGTACAAGATCTCAGGATCTCTGGAATAAAATTCGCCTTGCGATATCTATTCTCTTGCGTACTTTTGTGAATGCTTGTGATTGTCTATGAATGTTTATATTATTCAGAACTCCAGAACAACAAAACACCAGAAAACTGCGTCAGAGCATTTTTCTAGTTCTAACATCGGCATAATCAAATCTTGCTTATAAGAAACTTGTACTAATTGGTTTATCGCTTCGACAAGGGAAGAAATTAGGGTGGATTTATCTCACCTTGAAGCTAAATTTTGCCTTAAGAGTTGCATTTGACACAACATCACACATACACATACACCCCATTGCATGTACATTACGTGGGAACTAAATCCCAACCCTCAAGAATTAGTCTGGTCTTGTGAAGTAGAGACTATACATTTGTACGGACAAAGTCGGTGTCGAACACCTTCCCTCTCAGTAACCATGGTCCCTTACCTCCAATCTTTAGCCACAAATCAATGAGTTATTTTATGACTGAGAATATTCAGATCCCACTTCCTAATGTTTCTATAGGATCTAATTGACTGTAGAAATAAAGTAATTGGCTAGTGGTGACTTCAGTCAAATATAACATCCTTCACCCCAAATGTAAAAAATCCCTTAAAGACATGAACATGGAGACAAACATGATCCACGCCACCCTTGTGAACTCGGGTTGTCCACAAAGCCCGGCTATGCCAAATCATTGGCACAAGCCCAGTTCAACTCAGATACCAGGCCTAGCCCTCCAGCCTATTAGACCCAAGCCTTGGCCATACAAGGTTGGCCTGCCCGGTCCAAGCAAAGCTACAATGTTGATTGCCGCCAACAATAATTATATAGGCCGGGCTAGTCTGGGCTTTAGAAACTTCAATGTGTTGGTTGGGCTACAGGGCAATGGGTCAAGGATTTGGAATGGGCCAAAATCGGCTTATTTAGGATCATTCTGACAAGTTAGGATCAGATAGATGATGGACATCGCTTTGAGATGTGGGTAAATTATTTCTACTAAGTCTATTTTTTTCATCCATTGAGCAGTCTAGCCTTTTTTTTTTTTTTCCAGGTACGGAAATTGCATGGCTGGGTCCTGCCTAATGAGTGGCTTGGCTCTTCTTACCATGGAGGTGTATTGTGTGAGTGGAGGTGGCAATTGGTCACGCTTGGGTTTGCAATGGATCACATGTGGCCCCAAAACCTCCCTACTTGGAAAGAACACATCTAAATAAGCAATGCAAAATTTATTGCAAGAACTTTTTCCTCTTCATATGACAAACAAAACAACATATTAGAACAAATGGTGAAACAAGCAGTGTCAACCAAACAACATTTTGGGATATAACTGAAATTTAAAAAAACCCATACTCTGAATTATCAATTCCATGGATCTCATTTTTTAGCCCAAACAACCCTTAAAGTTGTCATTATAGCACTTCCTTTGGTTAAAAAAAATTTACCCATTTCAAAATAGCAAACACAAATAATGCTAATTGAAAAGGAAATACATTTTTACGAAAATTCATGTTGCTTAACAAATATGAAAAAAATAAGGATTTTTCCCTTCATCTCTTTGATTTGAGGATCCAATTATAGTTTGTGTTAGCAAGCTATCCATCCACTCCTCTTGCGCAATTTCCTTCTTTCTGCATCTATTTCTTGTTACAGGGCAACAAGGTCCAATGTTCATTACTACAGGCTGTTTGTTTGCATGAGATTTACACATGTAAGTACTTGGTAAATGGTAATGCTTTATTATAGTGTGTAACAATTTTATCAGCTTTGCAGGGTGTCAATGGGCCAGGCCTGGGGCAGGTATCAGTCCTGATTTTGCACTATATCGGGCTGGGCTGGTGTAAAATTCTGATTTTCAGGCCCCACCCCGGCCCATTGACACCCCTTTGCTCGGTGAAATTTGCGGGTCTATAAACGATTTTTTTTTGCTACACCCACGAGTTACGCTCCTTACACCGGGTGTAGCAATCCCCAACATGATGTATGTGTTGTATCAATGCCGTCCATCCATTTTATGAGATCATTTTTGAGCATGATATAAAAAATGAGGCAGATCCGAAACTCAAGTGACCTCAAAGAAGTTTTTAATGGTTAGCGTTCAATCCCCACTATTTTCTGTGCTAGGTCCACTTGAGCATTGGATCTGCCTTGTTTTTGGTGTCATGCCTGTAAAATGATCTTACCAAATGGATGGACGGCTTGGATACAACACATACATGATGGTGGGTCATTGCTCCACCCGGTCTAGCTAGGGTAGCTACGTGTGGGTATGGCAAATTTTTTCTCTCTAAAATCAAGAGCATTACTGTACTGCAAAGGGACGTAATACATGTGGGGCTACTTATGTGTAAAAAGAGTGCGGATCCTCTACTCGGACAAAATAGGGAACCCTATTTGGCACCAAGCTGATGGGTCGTGCTGCTGTGGACCAATGAGCAGAGGATCTGGATCCGTGCAAAAAACAGAACGCAGTTCCTGCACAAGCCTTTCACAATAAGTTTCTAGGTGGGGCTAATTGTGACGTTTGTGAAAAATCCACCCTATCAATCCGTTTTTGGAGTTCATTTTAGAACATATGACAAAAAAATGAAGCGGATACAAAACTCGAGAGCACTACACGAGAGAAAACATTAGAGATTCGGTGACCTCAGTGGAAACATTCATGTGGCCACAAAAACTTTATAGCAGGATAAGTTTTTTGTGATTTCACATCATCCCAGTGTGAATGACTTTATCAACCGTTTAGATGGCATATAAACATTACAGTGGAGCCCAAGAAGGTTTCAATGGTAAGAAACTCCTTCCCCAGTTTTCCTCTGGTATGGCCCACTGGAGTTAGCCTCAGTTTTTAATTGCAAGGCCTAAAATGATTTTGAAAAACGGATAAAAGGGTTGAATTTCTCACAAACATCACGGTGGGCCCCACCTAGCATCGCTTGGTTCCAAAAATAAGGACAAGCACTGTGCTGGTTGCGAGTCATGACATTCACGAACAATCATGCAATAAAATTCCATCCATGCCATTGAAAACAAGGGCCTCTGCATACCATCATGGGTAATAAATCTGGTGCCATGCGTGGAAGAGTACTTGCACGCATTCGGGCAGGCATTCGTTTATAAAAAAAGCAGACGCAATCAATTTCCATCGAAATCATTACAAAAAGGGGCCCACGGTACCAATACCATCAACATGTTCGGTCTCGAGTGGTGGTGCACTGGGCTGACTCGTCTGAGTCAGGGGCTACTCGCCCAGGTCACTCGTGGTGTTGGACCGAGCCCAGGCGATTTGGACAGGTCGCATCCGAGTCTTTAGATGCCATGTTATCAGCGACTTGATAGTTGTGTCGGGAAGTGCGCCATCTTTCTCGAATCGAGACCCAGCTCGAGGTACAAAGTAATCATAGATCAAAACATCTTAAGCAGAGATTCGCTGTACCTGACACTTTAAACTGTTGATCTGGACCGCCCATCCAGCGCAATCTACCAGGGATTGGGGACCCATGGCTAAACTCACGTCCAAAACGGATGCTAAAACTAGCTAACGGTTTCAATTCTTGTGGGCCACAAAAGTTTTGGATCAATCTTAAATTTGTGTGGTCGCTTTATCCATGTCTTTGTGGCTTTATCAACCAGTTGGATGGAAAATAAACATTGCAGTTCTTCACAGGAAGTTTTTAATGGTAGGTATTTAATCACCACTGTTTCCTGTGGTGTGGTCCATCTTAGAGTTGGATCTACCTCATTTCCGGGTTCATGCCTAAAATTAGCTTTAAAACCGAATGGACGGTGTGGATGTAAAGTACATCTATTACGGTGGGTCCCACATTCCGGGATCCACGGAGCTTGGTGGATCCGGGGGCCCAGCGAAGCCGCTTCCATATTTTACCACGTAGATCCGTCCAGGTGGACGGTCGTGATGCACAGTTTACCATTACACGTGGACGACGGAGGATCGCTCTATCAGACGATCGCGGGAGCGGATTAGGTGAGACCCCGGATCCACCCAGGTGGGTGGGACCCCTGACTGTAGGGCTACTGTGATGTACGTGACTACATCCACGCCGTCCAACCGTATTGAGAGTTCTTTCTAGGGCATTATCCAAAAATTTAAGCAGTTCCAAATACCAGGGCCATAGTACAGGAAAAGTACCGATTGACCATTAAAGTCTTCCTATGAGCCAGAAAAGCTTTGGATCAAAGATGATATTTATTTGGTCTCTTCATCCAGGTGTTTGTGACCTTATCTTGGATGACAAATAATGGTAAAAAAAATTCAGGTGAAATCCATGAAATTTTCAATGGTAGAGATTCAATCAAGACTGTTTCTATAGTGTGGTCTACCTAAGATTTGAATCAGCTTCGTTTATGGTATCATACACTAAAATGATATTTCAAAATGATTGGAGGGTGTGTATTTAATACACATACATCACTGTTCCGGGTTCTCACCTAATCCGCTCCCATTGATCGCGTGGAGACAGCTTTAGCAGAGGAGTACGGATCACATACAACTGGAAGTACAGTGAGTCGTCGTCCAGCCACACGTTTCCGCTGCCGCTCCACTTATACGGAAATCCCTACCATCAAAACATTAATGCAGGCCATGGAGATTATCTACCACAAAATCGATCTGTTAATCTCATCATGTGGGCCACACGTTTTGAATCAATGGAAAACGATTTATATGGCCCACCTTTTGAGGAGACAAACCCAATTTACTTGTAAAGTTATCTCCATGGCGTGGTGGACATTTGCATGTAACAGATGTTCTCCACGAGTGAAATGTATGAGGGAAAAATCGAGGTTGGACGATAGTTTGTGTGTACTTGCGGTTGTATGGGATCAATTCTCAATCATACCATTTCCCTCGCATAATTCAGTGGACGCGGATTGCCTGCGAAAGCCTTTGGCAGGCATCTCCTGCCTCGGAATCTAGGTGGGGCCCACCGTGATTTTTGTGAGAAATCTATGCCGTCCAACCGTTTTGTGAGATCATTTTAGCCATTGCGACCAAAAATGAACGGAATCCAAGACTCAAGTGGGCCGAAAATGACGATTGAACTTACACAGTTGAAATATTCGTAGGGCCACAGAAGTTTCGAATCAGGATAATATTTGTTTTTTCAGTTCATCTCAGTAGGAATGACATTATGAACGGTATGGATGGCATATGAACATCACTGTGGACCGATAGAGGTTTCAACGGTAGGAATTTCCTACCCACCTTTTGCTTTAGAGAGGCCCACTTGAGTCTTGGATCTCGTTTATTTTTGTTCGCAACCCTGAAATGATCTCACAAAATGGTTGGACGGCGTAGATTTCTAACAAACATCACGGTGGGCCCCACCTAGATTCCGAGGCAGGAGATGCCTGCGAAAGGCTTTCGCAGGCAATCCGCGTCCTAATTCAGCGGAGAGGAGAGGCGGAGTAGAGAGTGGAGAAAGCATGATATCTGATTTCGGCTTCCCCAGAGAGCTCTTGGAACTGCAGAAGCATCGCTCTCTCTACCAGCCCGAGCTTCCTCCCTGCCTTCAGGTCTCTCTTCTCCTTCTATCCGTTTCCTTTCGAGATCCTTTCTTGAATTTTCTGTGTGGTTTTTTTATTTTTATTTAAAGTGGAATGCTTGATTCTGATGTTCGATCTACTGCAAGAAAGAGAAATGTGTTTGATTGTGTTTGTGGGGGGGCTTGTGTTCAAGTTCAAGTTTAGAGATAGGATTTTGATTGTTGCTGCTGCCGCTGCTTGAAAATGTTTTTCGGGGGATCTGATTCGGCTCGCTGCAATAAGCTCGCAGTCGAAGCATACAGAAGTTTGGACGTTTTCCTTGACTTTAATGACTAATGGCCTGTTTGGATGCCTGTAAGTTGGGTTTGTATGCGATTGAAAGTTCATTTATTCTATGCGGTTTTGGTGTCGTCTGTTAGACCGGTAGAAGGTACACCGACAATACACAAGAAGAAGGAATGGGACATTTCGACTATCAACAATTCAAACTTCTCTGGCCCAAAAAGGAAAAAAAGAAGTTCGCACCGTTGTAGTTTTGTTGGGCTCGCAGCACCATCTCAGACCATGTCTGTCGTTTTGCTGCAAGAAACCCAATCTTGCAATGTCGTGATTTCCGGTCTGTGAAATGGAGAAAAATTGCAAGATGTTCTTTTTTTTGGTCTCTAATGCAGGGGCATTTTCACACCAGGGCTCGAGTGGGGCGGCCTGTGGACTCAAGAGCAAACTCGGGGTGGGGTCGGCTATGGACTCAGCGCCTGTGGACTCAAGGGGACCGTGGATTCGGACCCACCCGTGGATTTGGGGCCCATGTAGGAGGATTCGACCGAGGGCCTAGGGTGATCCATGGATTCGGGGCCCTCTCAACCTGGGCTATGAGATAAAGGGATTGATTCGCCACACTCTAACAGTTCGAGCTTTTAGAGCAAGTGGTTAGTTGTCTTGCATCAAATTGGTATCAAAGCCAGGTTGTCTCGTGTTCGAAACTCCTCACCGGGGGTGAATAATGCAGGGGCATTTTCACATCGGGCTCGAGTGGGGCGGCCTGTGGACTTAGGAGCACACTCGGGGTGAGGTTGGCTATGGACTCAGCGCCTGTGGACTCAAGGGGACCATGGATTCAGACCCACCTGTGGATTTGGCGCCCACGTAAGAGGATTCGATCGAGGGCCTAGGGTGACCCATGGATTCGGGGCCCTCTTGACTTGGGCTATGAGATAAAGGGATTGATTCGCCACACTCTAACAGTTCGAGCTTTTAGAGCAAGTGGTTAGTTGTCCTGCATCAGTCTCTTCATGCAAAACAACGAGTGGGGTCCTGCCTTATTTGGGAATTTTTATATGCTAGAATTTCAGTCCAAACTGGCCCTCAAGGATACATACTCTGCCATCATCCAAAACCCATCTCTTCAATTCAATACATAGACAAGAAGAAGAAGAAGAAGAAGAAGAAGATATAAATTGGTTCATGTTGGTTATGATTCCTAATGCATCCTATCAAGAGGATCCATGAATCCTATCCTTTTGGGGCATTGAAGAAGCTTGAATTCTACACTTCGTTTTTTTTGTGTATATGTGTGAGCGAACATAACTGAATTTTATTAGAAAAAAAAGCTCATCAACAAGCAACAATCAATATGAAATCTTGTTCCATCTCTCAATAAAATTCCACATTGCTATCTACTTCTTCTCAACATGCCATTGATTTTGCCAAAACTAATTACTGTCTAATATCTTAAATCACAAGACTACGTTGTGAAAACTGTAACTTGTTCACTAACAGTGAAGAGAATATATAGATAGATGGGAGATATGGAGAAATCTTAATAGATACACATGCTTACAAGTAAAGAATTGTCCTAATCTAAGTAAGATTACCTTAATATACTCTAACATACCCCTCAAACTCAAGGGTGCTTTGAAAGGAGAGACTTGAGTTTGAAAGGTACAGAGAACATTTATTAAAAAACAAAAAGAAAAATTCAATTGTAATGTGGTGAGGAAATGGTGAGTAGCATGAGGCAATGAAATGATGAATAACATGAGGTGACGAGTAGCATAAGGAAAGCATGCACTTTTGAGGACTTTTGGAATATGAACCATTGGCACTTCCAACATCTGATGAACGATTAACAGCACTTTTGGTGGCCGGGATTTCACCCATTGCTTTTTTAGTGGATACATACTTCTGAGGGCTGAGAGTTCGACCATTCTGTTTCGGTAGCTCTAAATGACATGTCAACAAAGAGAAAACATAGGTCTGATCCAAAATGCTCGGCACAAAAATGAGCCTGGTCCATCGCCCGACACAAAAACGAGTCTGGTTCATAAGCCTGACACACACAAAAAGTACATCTTGTTAGAAGGTCTGGTACGAGGAAGATAAATCATCAAATAAAATGCTTATAGAAGATGTACGAAGAAGGTGGTGGCAACAAATTCCGAGGATTTAGATTCAACTCACGTCATACACTAGAGATGTAAACTTTGAAGGTGCAACTAGTTTGGTGCACTTGCGGAGCACCAAAAGAAAAAACTAACAGAATTAAAAGAGGAAAGGTGAAGGGGTTTGAACAACCTTTCTTCATCATCTCTCTGTAATAGGTTTGGAGCGACGAGTTTGGGTCGATTTTAGGGTAGACATCAGAATCAAGCAGTTGTCCTGGTCCCAGACAATGCATGGTCCAGATTTGGATGTCGTTGTCAAGGATCAAATCTGACTGGATTATGGGTTCCGGATGGCGTCGCTGGTGATAACATCAATGAAAGTGGGTTCTGATGGCCAATAATGACGGATCTGGAGTTCCTAGTGGGTTTGAATAGCAAACGGATCGACGATGGCAGTGTTGATTCGTCGGATCTAGTGAAGGCGTTAGAGAACATGGGGGTCTCGATGGCTACCACTGTAAAAAACAAATGCTAGCAAAGGTTGCAGATCAGGTGATGGTGTTCTGGCGAGCAAATCTCAGATGAGCATAATGGTAGTACCAGGACTCGCGAGATGGGTTTATGACTATTGGAGCACTGACAACAATGATGGCTCGAAATGGGTGCCAAAATAGGTGGGGTTGTAGCGCGACAGTGAGGAAGAGGATGCACACGTTTGGTCACTGGAAGGCGATGATGATAACGGGAAAGGGGGTGCTGGGACAATCAAATGGTGGAGCCCCAATTTAGTGACAAATGAATGCGTTTAGATCGCCGGGTTCCAATAGTGGACCGGAATTTAGTTGAGTAAACCTAGCGGTTGGTGGCGTTGATCGATTTGGCGTGATTGATGCTGATTTCGATTGATGCTGTGGGTGCGTTGAATGTAGTGGAGTACTGTTGAGATGTGAGTTCGGCGGTGGCGCCGGAAGGAAGGAAGAAGGTAGAGAGAGATGTGTGATGGTGTTGACCTCTCTGGTGATGGTGGCAGTGCCACTGCTGTTGACGAGAAGGAAGTAAGAGAAAGATAGTGGCTAGGGTTTTACCCTCTCTTTGATACCATGTTAAACCACAAAAGGCTACATTGTGGAAACTGACTTGTTTATTTTACTAATAATGAGGAAAATATATAGAAGAAATGGAAGATTTGTAGAGATCTTAATAAATGCACATCTTAACAAATAAGGATCCTAATCTAAGTAAGATTACCCTAATGAATTCTAGCACAATCCACCTCATAACCTCCCTCCTCTCAAGAAACCAACCCTTTTCCTTAATGCTGTAATTTTCATTCAGCATCTCCCTAGGTAAAGCGTATCTCTCCTAATCAAACTGCCACCACCACTTTGAGAAGAGGCCCTTTTTTTTTTTGTGGATTTCACCATACCCAGGCCCCACTTCTCTATCTTTTTGAACATCATCCCTCTTTAGAATAAGCCGAACCACCTTTCTATAAGAAATTCCCTTGAATCCGCTCCATTTTGCTGGCCACGAATGGCATTAATATGAAAAGAGAGGGTAAATAGACTAGAAGGTTAGCTACAATAGATTTAATGTGGGTGATTGTGCCGATACCTCCTCTTCCGCAATCCATATAGCTAGCTTCTTCTCCATTCTTTCCACGACTGGTTCCCAAAACGAACTCCTTGGATGACTTCTAAGCAGGGTGCCAATGCTTAAAAGGTCATGGTTTTTTCTCACACCCCATTCAATCTGTCAAAAGATGATTTTCCTCAGGTCATGGTGCTTTTATGAACATTTACCGTGAGCCTTGACATCGCTCAAACATAAAAAGAATGCATTTCAGATCTTCACTTGCCCGAGATTTGCCTCACACATAATGAGTGTAGTGTGTACTCAAGGTGAGATATGGTAATTCTGGGATTACCCACATTGAAGCCTTCAACTAGGCTGAGATTAGAGGATGGCCCAACAATAAACTTAGATTCTCAATCACTATAAAAAATAAAATGGGGCGAGAGGGTCACCTTAGTGCATACCTCTCAAGCTCAATTACCAATGGGGGAAACATTTATCAAAATAGAGGACGCTGTGGAGATGCATTCCTTTATCCAATCCATCTCTCTCTCTCTCTCTCTCTCTCTCTCAATTGGTTATGCCACCCTTTTTGTTCTAATAACGAAAAACTACACTAAGAAAATGACACTCTTTACTCTAGAGTCAATACATTCAATTGCCAGAAAATCCCACCTAAAATTTGACACTCCTTTACAAAAGAGCCTTGAAATGGTGAAATTACATGATGCATGACTTGCCGGAGCTTGATTGATAAGTTCTCTGCCAATATCTTGCAACTTCCACTTAATGGACTAATCGGATTAAAGTCTATTATCTCCTTTGCCCCTATGATTTTCGGAATCAGAGTGACAAAGGTAGCATTCAAACGTATGTTAAGTCTCAGCCTGTCTGGAATTCCTTGATAAAACTCTCCTTATTTATGCCTTCATTCCTCACCTTCGATATTTTTTAATTTCTATTGGTTTGCTCTTATGCATTTCGTGTTGTTGCACGTAATGCCAGTCAATCCATAATGAATAGACATTCTTTTGTTGCTAGTGAGGCCTTTTCTTGTAAGCAATTATTTACTAAAATAGCTATCATTGTTTGCTGCTGGCAATGCATATTTCATCAAGGTCGTTATCTTAGAATTTCATAAAAAAACAGGAGACAACAGTGACAGTAGAATTTGGTGATGCTACCACTACTGCTGATCTATCTGGTGTCCACACAATCAGCCGGTCCTTTCCCAACACGTACGGCCAGCCTTTGGCTCACTTTCTGAGGACAAATGCCAAAGTCCCTTATGCTCACATCATAACTGAACATCCAGCGGTCAGGTACATATCTGTCCAAGAATGTTCTTACCATTCTTCTTGTGTTTATATTTCTAATTTTCTTTTCACAGAGTCATCTCCATATTATGAAAAAAGGTGGAACCTTTTACACTCTTGTGGTTGCTCTAAAACTTACTGCTTACATTTGAAATGCTTTTGCTGCAAATACGATTTCCATGCTGTATGCATTGTTACCCTTAAAAAAAGAATGTTCCATGCCATGTTATGATGTTTTCTTTAACGTGTTTAGTTGATTCAGTTCAGTCCTTGAATGATCGATCAGACCACAGTTATCTAGTTTGCTTGAACATGTCTCGAACTGTGAACTGGTTCAATTAAACAAATTTGCAGTTCGATTTGCCCCAAATTGATGGACTGGATCGCCCCAATTCAGCCAAGTTTGATCTTGATATTCAATTCAATCTCATTCCCAAATTGATTCCACCCGATTCCGTTGAAGTAAGAAGATGCAATGGTGGTTGTGAAAACCAAAATGATATAAGCATCAATCATCAACTGTTGTTAAGTGGCTGGAGTTTTTGGGCTGGTTCATCTGTTAGGGAAGTGCAGAAAAAAAAAGATAAAAAGAAAAAAAAAAAGAAAACAAGAAAACCCGACTTATGCTTTCATCTCCCCATAGAGGAAAAGGGGAGTTACTTGATACTCAAGCAGAGTGTGATGGTTTATATGCTGTCACTCACAAATTGTGCATGTTTCATATGTTAACTCAAATTAAACCATCCAAATTTTTATAGCATCTGCAAATTATTTATCATCCAAATTTCAGATTGATTAAGTGAAACTAGGCTTTGATTAAGGGGCATTTGTTTGTTGAATTTGGACTATTGAATGTTTTTCATTTCAACCATCCATTAAATGTCTATCAATTATCTCGTTAGAAAATATAACATATCTATTTTTCGACAACAACATCTAAGTTGAACCCCATTATTTGGATAGTTTAATTTAATTTATCTATATGTCATGTATGCAATGTCTTATACCTGTGTATCATCTATCCCAATGTTCCAGAGTATCAACGCTTTTCTATGAAAAAGAACTTCAACAACAGGGAGTTATTTGATACTCTGGCAGCATATGATACTTTACACGCAGGCACTAAAAAATTATGTACATAACTCAAATTAAACCGACTAGATTGAGGAAGTTGCTGTAGTTGAATCATGATCCAAAAATCAGATTATTTGAAGAATCCTAACCTTTGATTCATGGGCTCCTGTTTGTTGAAATAGGACTATTAGATATTTTTCATTTTCAACTGTACAATATATGTCCGCCCATCTGATAGTCAGATAATCAAATAAATAATTTTTGGTACATGATACTTCTAATCTGTGATCCATAATTTGGAAGGTTTAACAAAAATTAATTTTATTCCACCTATGCAATTTCTAAGTGCTTGTGTATCAGCCATTACAGTCGATTATATTACCAGAGATTTTCTCTACACAACAGAAGAGTGATGATTCACTGTTTGTGTTTTGTGAAGGTATGATCATCTGTTATCATGCGTACAACCAGAGTGCATTGGCACACATGTACACTGATCCTAACCATTCAATTCATCATGTCCATTGCAAATGGGCTGTAACTCAAAAATCGTATTGAAATGATGGCCTTAAATATCTTTAAAATTCAAGTTGCAACTTTCCCATACTCAGGACCGACACATGCCTCATTCCACCAACTGGTTCGTGCTCTTTGAACTAGAGCATGGTCTGCCCTCCTTGAACTCAGAGCATCGTATGGTTCATCAAACAAAGTGAATCCAAACTGCGGATTGGACAAATTGAAAAAGCGAACTAAATCAGCCTACCCCAACGAAATGGGGAATTTTGAAATGCATCAAACTGTGAACTACAAATTTGAACTCGAATTGGTCAAACTGCTATTCAGGAACATGATTACTTGGAAATCAGTGACTGTCTGAAATCAGTAACTTTTGTCATCTTTAGAGCTTTCTCATGATGTCCATTGGCTATTTAAACCCATACGTTTTTACAAGGTGCAATCACATGTTTCTGCATCTCATTTTTGAAGATGATTCTTTGCACGGGCATTTTTCCATCTTAATCCTGGTAACAATCATTATTGATAAATAAAAAGAAATGGCAATACTCTAAATGAGATAAGTTTTCTTTATGATTATTTTTTAGACGTTTAATTTCCAGCATGCGTACATTCAGCATGTGATATAACACTTCCATTCTAGGATTTATTCAGCATAAAAACACGATAACTTAGACATTTGATTTGGTGATACTCTTTGATCGAGAATTGTTGGTAAATTTGCACTATCAATACTGGTTGCAGGGTAGGAGTGGTCTTCTGTGGGAGGCAATCTCCAGGAGGGCATAATGTCATTTGGGGTTTACACAATGCTCTTAAAACTCACAACCCCAACAGTACTTTGCTTGGGTTTGTTGGTAAGAATTTCTTATCAGTTACATTTAGTATTACTTTTCTTAACTATTAAATTTCGTTGGGTTTTTTGCAAAAGCCAATGTCAATAATAGGGTATTTGCATATACCCACATTAAAATGTTCACTTTACAAATAAACATTATTAATATGTTATTGTTGCAAACACCCGTTTTCATTAACGATAATTAGCTTTTGGGATGTGTTTCTTTAAAATGATGAAAATATCCCTTTCTAAAAGGTTGCATTCTCTCTCAGCCTTGATAAAAAAAAAAAAAAAAACACTCTAGCGCAACTGTTCCCATTCTTGCCATCTCCTCTCTCCCATTCTCCTGATTTCCTCTCTCCTGTTCTCCCTCCTCCCCTCCATACTTGCTACGCCTCTCTCTCCTTCATTCACAGTGGAGAATGAAGAAGACGAAGAAGAACAAAGGAGAAGAATAAAGGATGAGGAAAAGAAGAATTGAAGATGTTTTAAGTATTTTTTTTTCTCCTTCAAGGTTTAGGTTAATTATCTGTGCTCGGCGCACCCGTGCAATCCACATTCTCTATCTGTTGGGCGGCCCAACAACCATGGTGGATGTAGAAAATATCTCTTATTAATGAGGTTCGTCAATGTTTATAAATTGACAGGGCATTTCATCATAGACAAATATGGGCAATTTCATCATTTTCTAGTTGCTGTTGACAGTAGTGAGAAATTAATGGAAATGTGTGTATTTGTAGTAACAGTAAATTAATGATGTGTTTATTTGCAAAAAGCAATTTTTTATATGGGTATTAGCAAATTAGCTATTTTTGATGTAGGAATATGCAAAAAACCCAATTTCTTTTCAGTCCCTTGCATTTGATTTTCGAGCTCAAATTTCTTCCATCCTTTCTTTGTTTATACCACTAAACAGTTTGGAATTATTTATTTTTGGTTGATCATACCTTTTCCAATTGGCTGTTTTTCATAACCTTTTATCTCGATGTTGCTGCCCATTTATTATTTTGCTTTCTTTATTAGTTCGTCATCACCTCTTTATTAGTTGGTTCCACAGTTCGTGTCTTTTGTGATTGCTATTAGTGGATTTACTTGTGGTCCAGATTCTCTTGTGGATGGGGCCAGGTTATGCACTTGCTCCACTCCTAACTGTTTCCAAATGGGCTACACATGATAACAATTTATCAAAATAAAAAACCACAAAGATATAAAAACTGAGGTTGTCTGTAACAAAAATCCTTTTGAGTTGTGAAATCCTCAGTGAGGGTATCTTTTAGATGCTCTCTACTGTTTTGTGACACTCCTTTTGCCATACTTCCATTAGTTAGATGAAATTCTGAAAAGAATTTCACTGGAGCTGATGCTTTCCTATCTGACAACAGGTGGCACGGAAGGTTTATTTGCTCAGAGAACTCTGGAAATTACAGATGATGTTCTTGCTACTTACAAAAATCAGGGTAAGTATTAGTTTGACTTTCCCTGTACAATGTGTAAATCTTTATGATGCTGGCTTTGAAGTTGTTTCTAGCTTCTCGGAATGGTGGATGAAAGTCCTAATGTTGCCTGTGCAAAATTCTTATATACTAGTAATTTTAACTTTGTCTAGTGCAAATCAATGATGCATTTACGGTTCTGTTGGTTCTTACGTGATTGATTTTTCTAGAAACAATGCCTAACAAAAACCATGAGAATTTTTTAATTAGCAATTTACCAGTGGGAATAATTCCCGGAGTCTGTCCTTTAATGCAATGGAATGAGATAAAGATGGATCACTACTTCCTTTGCCCACTTCATATCAGTATCTTTCATATTAGTCAGTAAAATCTTTATATTAATACGTTTTATGCATGTGAAGGTGGTTACGATATGATAGGCCGGACAAAAGATCAAATAAGAACAACCGAGCAGGTCAATGCCGCATTAACTACATGCGAAGCTTTGAAGTTAGATGGCCTTGTCATCATTGGAGGTAGTATCATTTGTTTCTGCATGTATTCAATCATATGTGATTGTTATGTTACAGTTTCTTAACATTTGAATAATTCTTTTTAAAGGTGTCACGTCCAACACAGATGCAGCTCAGCTTGCAGAGACGTTTTCAGTATCAAAATGTCCAACGAAGGTACTCACACATTTCAAATTTCCAAGCTGATAATTTGTTAATGAATTTGCTTTGCAGAGTTGTCTTAGTCATGTTCTCGTCAATGTTGCACTTTTAAAAAAAAAATTTATTTAATGCTTAATAATGAAAAGTACCCATTCATTCTTTATATAATGAAATGCTAGCCAAATTTCTGTCAGGAATAAGCATTTGTTAAAGTATTTGTCTCGGTTTGTTTCACCAAAAGCTTCGTTTAACTAAAAAGGAAAGTGTACTTAGTGAGACGCCATTCTGATATCTAGATAACTACATTTGTGACTTGCAGGTTGTTGGCGTTCCTGTTACTTTGAATGGAGATCTGAAGAATCAGTTTGTTGAAACTGATGTGGGTTTTGATACGGTATGCAAGGTATTCATCAGAACCCTTGAGCATGTATGTTAGTAAGGATTCAGTGAGAAGATCAGTATAGCAGAACATATGTCGGTAAGGTATTCATTGTATACCACGCTACAGAAGTTATGTTTCTGTTAACATTGCAAATGTTTTTAAATGTGTAACAAAAAAGTTGACACCTTTAATCTCCACTTCTCTCCTTGTTGCCGATTGTACCATGTGTTTATTCTTTGTTTTTGTGACAACCTGGATTATTGATAAAAGATTTGGATGTGTCGAACGATTTGCTGGGTACTGTAGCACAATACTCTTGCACGTGAAAGGAAGAAAAAAGAGAAGAGAATAGAGTAGAAGAGGAAAGCTCTTATTTAAGTTGGACTTCCACCTCTCTGCTTTTTTATAACTAAATAAATCCAATATGACAATTATATTTGTTAAGTAACAAAAGCAAAGATACCCAACATATCCTAATTTACATAAACAAAAGATAATAAGAAAATAAGAGCCAGGTGGGCCTAGATTTTGTTAACACTCCCCCTCAAACTAGAGCATAGGTTTGTTGATGCCAAGCTTGGAGAATTTGCATGTTAATTGGGTATGACCAAGAGCCTTGGTGAATACATCAACAAGTTGATCTCGAGCTTGGATATGCCGGGTAGAAATTTCACCATTGGAGACCTTCTCATGTATGAATTGACAGTCAACTTCAATATGTTTAGTTTTCTTATGATAGGCTGGATTGTTTGTAATATGTTATGCTGCCTAATTATCACAAAACAACTGCATAGCTAGATTCACTGCAAACGCCATCTCTTGTAACAATTTCTTGATCTACATTAGCTCACACGTAGTGTAGTATGAGCCATTGCTCTATATTCTACTTCCGCACTTGATCGGGCCACAACACTCTGCTTTTTACTCTTCCATGTTGCTATATTCCACCTACAAACATTCAACACCCAAGAGTAGATTACCCTATTTGCTAAAGAACCTGCCTAACCTGCATTAGAGTATCCCATGATTTGAAGATGATTGTTCCGTTTGTATAGAATTCCCCGACCGGGAGCTTTTTTAAGATGCCACAAAATTTGAATAACTACATCCATGTGAGGTATTCTTAGAGAGTTCATAAACTGGCTCACCACACTTACAGTATGAGATATGTTTGGCCGAGTTATGGTTAAATAGATGAATTTACCCACTAGTCTTCTATACCTCTTTAGGTCTTTGAATACATCTCCTTATCACCAACAAGTTTGTGATTTAAATCCGTTGGTGTATCAGCAGGCTTTAGTACCAAGAAGGCCTGTTTCCACGAGCAAATCTAGAACATATTTCCACCGTTGAGATAAATTAATTCCTTCCTTTGATTTGGTCACTTCTATACCAAGAAAATATCGAAGATGTCACGCCTCGAAAACTAGGGGTCGGGTAGTCCGCGGCTCCCGACTCTTTTAGGGTGACTATATTTTGCGGAAGCGTAGTTTAATAGTACAATTTCAGGGTATCTACACATAAATAGAGATTTAAGCTAAACCGTGTATACATAGTCTGAATTTAAAGTTTAAATACATACAATCATCCATACAATTCCGGAGTCCAGCCAGTTGGGGCTAAAATATATTCATGTACAATGAGATTTTTAGGACTATCAACCCAGGACGTCCAATCTAAGGCAGAAAAGAAGCACAAGACATAGGCAAGACAACTGGCCCTACATCTCACTCATCAAGCAACAACAACTCCTTCATCAAAGATAACTAGTTGGCGTTTTAAAACGCCCCCTGCCCCAGGTGGGAGTCAGTAATCATATTCAGTGTTACTATTCCCTAAGTTAAATATATTATCAACACAATCAAGTATAGATAATGAAACACGATATTGCAAAACATGTTTAGAAACATAACATTGCAAACATTTTCCTATTCTAGTTGAATAATGCATGCAATTATGATATGAAAATGTTATATTCCAGAGTGGTAGTCAAAACAAAGGGGTCAGAGTTGACATAACCAGGAGGGCAACCAGACACCTGAACACCCATATGACGCCAGGGCGAGCATGACCATAAGGAAACTAGACACCTGAACGCCTGCGTAATGCATGAAGGGTCAGGACTGACATAACCAGGAGGGCAACCTGGCACTTGAACACCAATGTGATGCATGTACGGTTGCTAAGTCTTTTTCTAGTCTGTCTTCAATTAGCAGTATTGGCGAAGCCAGCATACCTCAATTATAACATGAGTCACATAAGTAGGGAAACACATGGCTCGTCACCAGTGGCCCTAATCTCTTCATGGTTCGTCACCTGATGTCCATGATTAACAATTTCATAGGTACGGGCATTAGCCAAAGACATTAAATGAATACGGTATGGGTCGTTATCCAGATCAATGATGGTAGGCTCGTCAATTCCATCGGGGCTCAAGACTCTGTAGGACGTCCCATGTCAATATAGGTCAAAGACAGCGTAGACGCAGTGACCCATAACACCACGTTTGGCCCATGAGGAAACTTACACTCACCGGTTACGACGGGGAGTCTCGTCACCCCAGCGTAGGCCAACAACACAAACATAGGCCCATAATAGCATATCCGACTCAAGAGGTAGAGTACGGAAGGGTTCACAACAGTTGTGCATTCGACTGTACAAAATAGAAATCATGGTATTCTAGATCCCATGGAATATTTAGCAATGTTCAAACAATTATTGATTAACTCTGAAGTGGGCTGATTCGATGGACTCAAACGAACTACGATGAACCGGCATTGGCCACTGTCGATCAACCGTGTTTGATTTTAATCGACTGAATTAGTCTATAACAGCCAAACCAAAGTAGGCAGTTCCGAATTTATAATTTTCAGAAGTTAATCCAAACAACACACATATATATCATTGTAAACATGTTGTAGGCAAGTAATTTGCAATAAAGCATTCATTCCAATACCTGACATAAAATCAAACAGTTGATATGCAAATATACTGCATTCCATATATGGGTGTAAAACCAAACACTTGGTGTGCTAACACAGGCCATCTCATCAGATTCACAACAAGGCCCTAGCCTGAGTGAATGATAATTCAATCACTCAAGCATATGTGAACTCTAGTTCACTCAGGAATTTCATCAAATACTTGAGGCGCACAACTAGGGTTTCACAACAATCCACCATGAATGGATTTTAAATTAACATCAAATCAGGTACATATAATATAAGAATCATAAACATGGATTCATTCAAATACTCAAACACGTACAACTTCAACGAAAACCTAAAATTCATTAACCAAAACTGTCAGGGGCTGATAATTGCTAACTTAGGAGATTAGTCCACACCTTATGCTTCGATTACACACACTAACACCGTCTAGGGATAAAGATTCCAAAGAAAATCCTAACTCCCCATATAAATTCAAATAGAAAGATATCGGAACAAGAAAGACTCGGTTAGAATCCTAAATTCGACACATAGGATGAAGCACTACCTGCGATTGACGGCCGACCGACGTCGATCGATTGAAGAATCCGGGAGAAATCCCTAATTTCTAAGCTAGTCCAAAACCCTAATTTTATCTCAAATGAAATCCCCAAATGGGCTTTGCTATTTATGGTTCCAGATTGTCAAAACAGAGGTGTGTCACACAACTCACACTCCTAAGTCTCGATCTAAGTTGTGTGATTCGGGGTATGGTCTTGTACATCTGATTAAGGTGAGATGTCAAGTCTACTAAGGCGAACATAATCTCTTAGTTTCGTGATCCTTGGCCTGCCAACAAACGATCAAGATCTCTTTTGAACATTTCAGTCACCTCTAGTGCCATTTCAGGAATAAGATTTCGTAGGTCTATATAATAGGGTTGTAGCGTACACCAACAGGTATCAGATCATTATAGTAACGCGGATTGATTAGGGGTTTTAGGCATTATGAATCGGATTAGGTCGTCATTGGTGTCATAAGGGTGTTTTGGTCAATTCGACTTCGATACTTGGGGAAATCAAGATCTCATTCATTGATTAGGGTAGTTTAATGTAGATCTGCACTGGGAATTAGTTATACAAGTTAATCAATTGTGGTTCCAATAAATCACAGCTCGGGTTCATAAATCAATTGGTCTGATGTAGGATTTGATGATTAAAAAGGAATCAATGGCTATCCATGATATCTGACGAAGTATGTACGGTTGGATTCATGTGTCTAAGTGTCATACACAGTTTCGATCGAATCGGAGTGTTCAAACTAGGGTTTTTTGTATAAATCTCTTAGATTCCTAGTTCTAAAACAGGCGTATGCACTCACTTTTAAGAATTAAATCAGAATTTTTTTAGAGGCGCTTGAGTACTCTCAAGACTTGAGGATTGAAAATCCAGGACATTATAGAAGATGATCCAGATCTTTTGTGAGAAAATGCTTATGAAGATACTTCTTAAGCTCCTTAATCCCCTTACTATCACTTCCTGTAGCAACAATATTATCAACATATCTGTTAACACAATAGGACTTGAGGTGCCTTTCTGAACAAAGACGGAATGATCGACATGGCTTCGAATAAAACTATAGTTCAACACAACTTTACTAAATTCGTCAAACTATGCACGTGGTGATTGCCTCAACCCATAAATCGCCTTCTTTAGTTTACACCAAGGCGTTCTGTATCCATTACAATATGGTCCTAAAGGCTGATATGTATAGGTAACGGCTGTGACCGTTACACGATACAGAGGTGAAATGGGGTAGTTAGTTTTTTGGGACTGTATCGGCTGTTATAGGGGCCATAATGGCCATTATGGGGCATAACGACTATTACCCTTGTAACAGTCGAAAAACGATTACTTTTTTCAATGCAAATCCATTTTTCCTCATTTTTCCACTTTCTCATTCCAAAAAATTTCCTAAATCATTCAACAAATAGCATATCAAAATTATAAGAAATCCCATGGAAGCCACAATTGCCGAATTCACACCTTGCAAACTCCGATTTGTTGTAGTATGTAAATAAATCTCAAATATGGTCAAAGTAATAAATGCCCAAGTTTCCTTGGGGTCATTTGTATGTTTTCATTGTGAGTAGCTTCCAACGGAGATATAATGAGAATGGTGGAATCAATAGAGGGAGGAGATTTGATTCTATCTTCTTCAACTGCAATGGGTATGGGCACAGCCTCCGCAACATGAGATTTACTACTTTTTGAGAAGAATGGAGTGGACTTGAAAATGCAACATCTACACATACATATTGTCTTCGAAGTGGACTATAACAACAATAATCTCTGTGTTTGGGAGTATACAAGAAAAAGGCATTTAATGGCTTTATGATCTAATTTATCGCGGCCCGATTCTATCCAATGAACAATGCATGCACATCCAAAAAGTTTGGGGCATAGAGAAAACAATGGAGTATTTGGAAGTAAAATTTGATGAGGTGATTAATCCATTAGAATGGTTGAGGGCATTTGATTTACCATAAAATATGTTGTGAGCATTGCACCACTTTAAAAACTTTTGGAAATAGTCATATGGAGTAATAGAGCACGAGTCACCTCAAGTATGTGTCGATTTTTTCTGTTATGAAACACCGTTTTGTTGTGGAGTATGAGCTCACGATGTTTGATGAAGGATTCCTATTTTAGAAAAATATTTGCCAAAGGCTCGTGACATATATTCCTTGGCATTATTGGAACGAAACATGGATACTTTTGAATTAAATTGATTTTGTGCTTCCATGTGAAAAGCTTTAAAAATAGATAACAGTTCAGATTTGTCTTTCATTAAATAAACCCAAGTCATTTGCAAGAAATCATCAACAAAGGTAATAAAATAGTCGTACCTTGACCTTTTGGAGATTTTAACCGGTCCCTAAACATTTAAATGAACTATATAAAAAGGAACTAAACTACGTTTTTCCACATGTGGTGGAAAAGTAGCACAATTATGTTTATTCAACTCATACAATTCACACTCTAGACTTGACGCAAACGACTATTAAGGAATAATACTTTTAAGAATTTTAAGGATGGATGATCGAGAAGGCAATGCCACTGATAAGGAGAGATATTCTTTTGTACTACTGCACCAATAATGTCACGATCTAACCCATCATGTTCTTGTCCTCCACTAATCTTTTTCTTCGTCTTTAGATCCTGGAAAACACAAGGTGAGGAATAGAAGGTCACAAAGTAGTTAAGAAATTTGGTGAGTTTGCTAACAGATAAGAGATTGAAGGGAAATTTAGGAACGTAAAGGGCAAATGATAATGAATAGGAAAAACTAGTGTGGATAATACCCATTCTACATACTCTAGATTGAGTACCATCTATCAAAGTGACAGATGAACCCATTAACAATGTATTAATGGAGGAAAATACACTGGACTCATCTATCATATGGTCAGATGCTTCATAGTCAATGATCCTTGGAGTAGGAAACTTGGGACCTAAGCCGGTTGATACACCAATGGATTTGAATCACAAACTTGTTGGCGATCAAGGTGATGTATTTGAAGACCCAGAGAGGTATAGAAGACTAGTGGGTAAACTCATCTATTTAACCATTGATCGACCAAGCATATCTTATGCTGTGCGTGTGGTGAGCCAGTTTATGAGCTCTTCAAAGGTACCTTAAATGGATATAGTTTTTCGAATTTTGTGGTATCTTAAACCATTACGTTAGCACTAATGGATGATTCCATACTATTCCACAACCATGACATAATTTGAGCATTCTTTTGGATCCATTGTTTATATGTAATAAAACTCTCATCAAGTTTCTCCGCGATCAAGTATTTCAATTTTCCCTTCGCAATTAAAAATACTTGAATGAAATTAGACACTTGGAAATAATTTATTTCATTTAATTTAATAGAGGTTATTTGGGCCTTTAAAGAATCAGATGGATTTATGAATCTAGTTCTCAAATCACTTATCACTTCCATCGGGGATGAGGAACTAGAATATATACCGCAAACTTATACGAACACGGGTTGACCATTTGTGACCAATGGACAATTAACTTGTACGCTTCACATGGCATGCACACCACGCTTGAAGGGAATAGCCAACCCACACATTCCAACTAGTCACGGGGGTTGATGATCATGAACATAGCATCTGAAGAAGGCAATCAGCCCACACATTCACACATCCTGTGAGAGGCGATGATCACAAAATTTTCATCCTCTCGTTCACACATCCTGCAATAGGCGATGATCACAAACATTTCATCCCCTTCTCACGTATGGGCCATTACAAAGCCTAGACACAACAAAAATAAAGGAAAAGCATTGTAGCATGTGAAAGAAGAAAAGAACAAGAGGAGGAAAGCCCTTGCTAAGTTGATCCTCCCCCCTCTCCTTTTTTTGTAACTAAACAAATCCAATATGACAATTGTATCTATTAAATAACAAAAGCAAAAATACCTAACATATCTTAATTAACCTGAACAAAAGATAATATGAGAATAAAAGCTAGGTGGCCCTAGTTGGGCTGTATCCACTTCCTTTAATAGGATGAAATTGGAAATTTGTTGTTATGTAGATGCCTTAATGTTGTGTCTCGCCTGCTAGCCCAGCTGGAAGACGCCTAAGCATTTCAACAACAGGTCTCAGGTTCGAGTGCTAAGGAGATATACTAACCCCACCGGTGGGTGGGTGTATCGTGTGACTAACCGTGTGGGTGCGTTGCATGACTAACAACAACAACAACAAAAAAGAAGAAAAAAAGGAAAAAAAAAAAGAAGATGCCTTAATGTAAAATATGGATAAGAGCTTATCCTCAGATCATTGCATCGGATCATGGTAGATTGTTTCTTATGAAAAATTCAGTGCTTGCTTACATCTTTCATTGAAGAATGGTTATATGTTCTGATGTTTCTCAAATATTATCTAGAAGATGAACTATTTTATAATGATTATTGGCTCTGTACTTCATGGTCCTTCATTCGTATAGCGTTTCTAGTCAACAGTAGGATTATATTTTGGAACCACATGTGTACTAATTCTTGGTAGTTATCCACAAGTCTGGAGGCAGATTTGATTTATCTTTCTTTTTACTGCAATTGTTTCAACACCATATGCAATTTATTCTTTTATATTCAGATGTTGAAACTTGTTTTCATGTTTCTTGTCTTTAGGTGAATTCCCAGCTCATTAGCAATGTCTGCACAGATGCTCTCTCCGCAGAGAAGGTAATTGTTGTAATTGATATAATTCACACTCTTTCATATGAGGCTACGGGCTGATTATTTAGTTCTCTCTATCCATAGCTTAGTCTGCTTATAACTTAAGGTTGAAATAGAATACATGGACAGTAGTTGTTAACACACAGCGTCGAATAGGTGGACTAGGAAGAGAACTTACAAATATCATGGTCATCTTTTTGTATTCTATGCATGCTACTTTATTCTTGAATCAGTGTTAGATCTGGAGGTGTTGGAATGATGACTTGTTACAGCTCCCAGTTTTGCCGCCTTACGATTTTTGGCCTCCCTGAAGGAAGATTGTGGACGACTCTGATGTTTTAATGCCAGAAAGTGGAGTTTCATGGTATATGAACCAAATGCTTCATCTTCTCAGAGTCCTGGGAAACAATTAAGATGATTTCAGCTGTCTAATTTTCTCTGCAGATAATTAGTATTTTGCATTAGCTGCCTAATGCAACTATCTTGTTAACAATATGTTCAGTGAATGCATTTTCTGGACTTTTATCTCTGTGAAACCTTTTACGGACTAATGATATCTTTTATCCAGTACTATTATTTCATTCGGCTTATGGGTCGGAAGGCATCTCATGTTGCTTTGGAGTGCACTCTCCAATCACATCCAAATATGGTTGGTCCTTTTTTATCTGATGTTACCTTTTTTTTTACATGTGTTATTCGATCTGCTTTATAAACAGCACCTGACTGACTTTTATTCATCATTAGGTCATCGTTGGAGAAGAGGTAGCTGCATCAAAGCTTACTCTTTTCGATTTGACAAAGCAAGTTTGTGATGCAGTTCAAGCTAGGGCAGAACAAGGTCAGGAATTGACTTGCCATTCTGTTCATCATTGATTACTTTATTCTTTACTTATGTACAGTATGATCTGGAGTAGACAAGTACCATGGTGTGATCCTTCTGCCTGAGGGGCTTATTGAAAGTATTCCCGAAGTATATGCTCTCTTGCAGGTAGTTTTATGCTCTCTTACAGGTAGTTCATGCGGTTAAAATAAATTGCATTCTTACATGTTTTCCCCCCCTTTCTGATGACCATGTCTTCAGGGGCATTTGACCCTGATAGCTTGTTCTCTTAATTTTGTTTCAATATAATTGAAGGTGGAGCATTCCTATTGTCCTTGATGGTTTTGCTTTGTAACGTCCTAGGAAATTCATGGTCTGCATGGACAAGGTGTTCCTGTTGATAATATTTCTGCGCATCTGTCACCTTGGGCGTTAGCCTTGTTTGAATTTTTGCCACCCTTTATCAAGCGACAGGTTATACTAATCTTCCATATTAATGTTGATTGAGAGCAACCTTGATAACTTTCTTTTTCCTATTTTCCGCTGATTTATTATTTCATGATACAGCTGCTCCTTCACCCCGAATCAGATGACTCTGCCCAGTTATCGCAGGTAATAAGATTTGATATTTAGGTACTGGTCAGTTGTGAAACTTGTGATGGCCCATAAACTTTGATGTAGATGCTTCTTTTGGTTTCGGACATGATTTCAAAATGCCTGAGATGATATCATGTCCATACAGATATGTCAAAAGGCATACTCTACCACACAAAGCCCAGATAAAGTAATTGATGGGAAAACTTACCTACAAAAAGCTGTTTCAGGCTGTCAGCATGTCCAGCATGCGCGTTGACGTATGTCTGGCATGCCATTTTATTTAGTTTTAGGTACTTTTGAAAATAGTCCTTGTTAAATTGATGTCTGTCTCTGACACAGTTAAAAAAACTTACTGTTGGATCCTTATTGCATACATTGTTTTCTTCATTCTTCATGATCTCTTGACCAGATTGAGACGGAGAAACTTCTAGCACAGCTTGTAGAGACAGAAATTAACAAGCGAATGGTACACCTTTACCACATTTCAGGACTATCTTTTTCTGTAAACCACTCGTGTATGGATATGTTTGAGGATCTGTGCAGAAAGAAGGAACATATAAAGGAAAGAAGTTCAACGCTATCTGCCACTTCTTTGGCTATCAGGCTCGTGGTTCTTTACCATCGAAATTTGACTGTGACTATGCCTATGTATGCGTGCATGAAAAGTAGCTTCCTGTGGTTTTCAGTTATATTGATGAGCTCTGTGTAATAAAGAACCACATTCATGCAGGTTCTGGGGCATATCTGCTATCACATTCTAGCAGCTGGTTTGAATGGTTACATGGCAACTGTAACCAACCTGAAAAATCCTGTGAACAAATGGCGTTGCGGTGCTGCTCCTATTACAGTGGGATCTCCATTCCTTTTTTCAATTAGAATCTAAACTGCCATTAGTTATGATTACTGCAGCCAAATTTTATTCATTGTTTCCTGTTCTGAACATTGCAGCACAATAAACTTCATGTGATATGAAAATCAGCTTCTGCTTGTGTTAAATAACCACTTTCTCTAAAAGCTCAAGCCCTTAGAGGATGGCGAATCAATGTATATTAAGGGACTTTAATACTCCAACACTCCCCTGCACGTGCGGGGTGGAACTCCGCACAGGAACATACTGGGCAAGGGCAAGGGTGTACACTCACACTGGAAACAAGCCCCCTGTGGGAGAATATATATTACCGGTGGCATATTTGCTACTCCCGGGATTCGAACACAAGACCATCAGCTCTGATACTATGTTAAATAACCACTTGATCTAAAAGCTTGAGCCTGTAGAGGATGATGAATCAATGTATATCAAGGCACTAGAAAAAGACTTGAGCATGGTCTTCTTGTTTTTTCGTGTTATCACTGTTGTTGTTTTTTTTTTTCCTTGAAAAAGTTGTTTTCCAACCAATACTGGCTACACAGATGAAGCAAATTGGGGGTCCTTTTATTGATATTATGTGCAATGGATGACAAAATGACTCACATCTTATGGTCATTGTTATCAGGCAATGATGACTGTAAAGCAATGGTCGCGAGGTCCTGGGACCTTGATTGGAAAACCTGCTATTCATCCTGCTGCTATTGATTTGAAAGGCAAGGCATACGAGTATGTTCTTACTGCCATGACTTTGTGTGGTTTCTTGCTCAAGTCTATCTCAAAACCAGGATTCTTACAAACAAATAAAAGTGATTCTGTATAGAGGTCCCCTAAATCATTTAGACTTGGAGCAGACTTGTACCAGATTTGCTGAGAAATTGGAGATAACTCCACCTATAAACTAATATTGGACATTGCTCCCTATCTGTTTTGTTCCACTTTGATTATCTTTTTTTTTTTTTTTTTTGAAATTTCAGCTGGGACCAATCCCGGTTGTAACTGCTGTTTCCGGTTCAATTTTCTCCTTTAAAGTCGGCCAAATTGATCATTTTTGGCTGGGAAAGGACCATGCGGGCTGCAGAAAGATGAACAAGTCTTTTTTTTTTTTTTTTTTTCACTTTCTGGCAAGCCAGTTGGATTATTTCTAAGACACCCAATAGTTATGGAATGAGATGAAAGTTAAAAAGGTGTTAATAGATCTAAGTTTCTGGTTTTTTGAGATCTTGGTTATAGTTTTCATTTTTACAGGTCCCCTTCAATTGTATGTTTTTGAGGACCCCGGAAATTGATTATAAAAACCCCTGAATAGTACATGCCACCCCCCCTTGATCCATGAACTGGTTGAAAGGCTATTGATCTTCTCTTAGTTGAGTTTTGAAGTTTGAACTCTTTTATTGTATGACTGGGGCCTACCTTCGAAGGATTATTGGGATATCCCATTGTAAACAGATATGTTCGATTAGAGAGAAATTCTGGCCAGTTTGTAAAATCCTGATATTTGCTGCTGCCTCAATAAAAAATGAAGGAAAAAAAAAAAAAAACCTTGGATGGCAGAGATTTCTTTTTAGTTAACAATGGTCCATGATTTGTACACTGTACACCATATGGAAATGAAATGATCCCAAGAGACCTCTTTTCTGAAAGATTATAAGAGGTACATGGAACTTGGAAGTTGTTTTCCTATTGTCTCCTATGAATAAAATGCATCTTTTTGCTTGATTACTTGCTTTTTTGTAGAAATAAAAGATGGTGTTGAACTGAGTTTCTGCATGTAATCCTTGTGGCTGTTGTGAACTGTTTGGGCTTTTGGTTCCAGGTTACTGAGAGAAAATGCAACAAAATTTTTGATGGATGACATGTACAGAAACCCTGGGCCTCTTCAATTTGATGGCCCGGGCTCGGATGCTAAGTCCATTACCCTGTGTGTTGAAGATCAGGATTACATAGGCAGGATAAAGAAGCTGCAGGAGTATCTCGACAAGGTCCTTTGTTGTTACATGCATTGTTTTCTTAATTTTATTTCCTTTGGATCAGAAAGGGGGAAACAAAAGTGCTGGGTATTGCCCATGTAGCACAATATCCCATAGTGGGATGATGAGTGGCACGCCTCTCTCTCTCTCTCTCTCTCTCGTGTTTGGTTTTGTATCATAATGCTCTTTCTTTCCCCTTTTTTTACCCTTTCTTTCTCAGGTGAGAAGTATTGTGAAACCCGGCTGCTCGCAGGATGTTTTGAAAGTAGCCCTCAGTGCCATGGCTTCTGTTACAGATATCCTCTCTGTAATGACTACACCTTCAGTTGCCAGACACCCTTCTAATTTATAACTTGCAGGCCTTTGCTTATGCCAATTTCACCCCTCCATGCAAAGGCTCGCATGTGGACTTGGCATGAGTGATATATTGGAGCCATGCATCTGCTGGGCCTGCCATTTAGACAGTTGACCTGGCCTAAAAATCTGTATTTTGAACTAATAAGTTTGGTTAAGGTTCAACAACTTCCTGATATATGAGTTCACGGCTGGTTGTTGGGCTAGGCCATCTAGATGGTAGCGCCTGAACTCGCACATGCTAAGGGCTTCATGTGGGACTCATCAATCTCTCTTCTCTAGGATCTGCTTGTCCACCGAGCTGGACCTTCCTTGTGTCTTTTTCCATTTCTTTTATTACCCATGCCAATTTTTAGTTCTCATTATTAGGATATTAGGATCTGGCTACATGCTTTTAACATTATATTGTATTTTAATTTGCACTAGGTCTGAAACTTAAAAGAGTACTGTATAATAACCTTGAGTTGGCTACATGCTTTTAATATTATATTGTATTTTAATCTGCACTAGGTCTGAAACTTAAAAGAGTACTGTATAATAACCTTGAGTTGTTGTGGCTGCAATTTATGTGGATTGTTTTGCGGACATTGATCAGCTTCAATCTATGCAACCTTTCATGAATTAGCGACCTAAGTTTTACCTGCAATGCAACGATGGATGCTGAGGCGCTGTGCAGCTAGAAGAGGTATGTATATTACGATTTACTCCATTGATGAAGTCTCACACACAACAAGTTGGACAATAACATTGTCCTGCAACTAGTGCATACCTGTCAATTTATGGAGTATGCACAACATCCAACCCGTTGAAATGGTTGGCCCTGGCATGAAAAGTTCTTGTTGTAAAAATCAGATAGATCCACTTATTCTGTGGGCCACACCATACAAAAAAGATAGCTACTGACTTGATCAAAATTATGCGTGGCCCACCTGGTCAGTGGATCAGCCTCATTTGTGCACTAGGTTTTGGCACATTTGTGTTCCGTGCTTGCAGATGGGGCATATGGTTTTGGCATCCTTGCAGCCGTTGATTCTCATTTCACACAATAGAGAACCTCGACAGGCCTTAATAGGTTGCGCCAGGACTTCAGCCTTTGAATTTGGGTCATCTTCCAATGATCCAAACTGTTTATACGAACGAATCTCACTTTTTATGGTGGAGAATCAACAAATAACAGCACTTAAATATTTTAACGCTTGGATAATTTGTCTATCTTGCCTGGAACATGAATGGTCAAGGCAACCTTTGTATGATCAAAGGGTTGAACCATTCAATCGGAGAGGTTTCTCAGGCACCCTCCATTCAAAGGAGTCCTATCAAATAAATGGTCTGGGCGATTGAAAAAAACCCAAATCCGACGGCTATAGTCTGGATGTATCTTATTGCATTTAGCCGGATGTATTGGAGCTGAAGCCCAGGATTTACATATCCAATGCTTTCATATCTACAATAATAGTACCCATGTAGACTGGTGTGTCGCATGATTGGTGGGCCCCATGTCTAAAAAAATCTCCAATATGCGGACGTCCAAGCTTTATATTTGAAGCCTTTTCCATTGAATGTGGCTGGTTGTCTATATTTTTAATTAATCGCCTAACTGAGGCTATGAGTTGGACAGATTGTGGGGTTTATCTTCTGAGCATGTATCATCTATGATGTGGCTAACTAGATGGATGATCCAGATTGTCCCGAATGTGTCGTGTATGGCTACAGCCGAATGAACCCATTTGGAGGACTCATGGAAATATCTCGACAGTGCCACAATCTGTTCTATGCTCAAGACATCGATCAGCATCACACACCGACTGTCTGGCGTCGTAAACAGATGCATCGGTTGGGAATGTATACAAGGGAATGCCAGATTACTCAATTAGTTTTTAATTACATGATCGGTGCTTGTCGTTTCCTACCAGCAATGTCGCAAGGATTATGCTGATCGGACAATCCTGACCATCCGATCAAATGGGCAGCCAAGATCAAGGAGAAACATAGCAATCCAGTTGTTCACTTATTTGGGCGTTTATCCATATGATGGGCCTCCAGATCAACAGCCACTCATCCTATTTAGTTTTGCACCGTTTTAAAAAATGGCGCTTACCCTCCTCCGTACATGTGGCACTGATAGAGCTATCCAAGCCATCTATATTCTCACTGATCAAGCGATCCTATCCGATTAATGGCTACCAAATCAATGGTTAAAAGCAACATAGCGGGCGGTTGGATTCCAATACAGGTGGGCGAAGTGAGGGAAGCGGATTGCCGGTGACCGTATCTTTGTGTCCGGGGGCTGTGTGAAGCCATAGAGATGTCGGTGACAAATACACTCAGCCCATCTGTTTTGAAAGACCAAAATAGAATAGGATTTTAAAAATCAGACAGATCCAAAATTCATGTGCTCCACACCACACGGAGCAGTCTGGGATTGAACGCCTACGGTGAGAGAGGAGGTTTGTATCAGGATGATATTTTTTCCTATAGTTTATCTGAGTGGTAATAATTCTGTGAACGGTTTGGATGACATATAAACATCATGGTCAGCTCAAAGAAGATTTCAACAGGGTATGTTGATGTTACCACTGTTTTGTTGGTGCAGCCCACCTGAGTTTTGGATCTGCCTGAATTTTAGAATCCTATCCTATTGGGTCTTTCAAATCAGGTGGACCTAGTGGATTTGTCACGAACATCTCTGTGGACCCCACACAGCCCCCTAGGCTACAAGCAATCCACTTTCCAAAGTTTGAGCCATATGGGTGGAGCTTGATGGAGTTTTCCTCCTCAGCAAAGGAGGAGAGAGAGTGTTTCTGGGTGAGGCCGGGCGCCCGGGCCCTTAAGTAGCCTGGCGACCGAAATTCCCCGCAAATATCAGCTTGGCTGCTGGAAGGTTTTGGCCTAAGCCGGGCGCCCGACGGTCTTGTGACCGGGCGCCCGATGATCCGGCCGGGCGCCCGATGATCCGGCCGGGCGCCCGACCATGTTTGGTCCGGGCGCCCGAAATTCAATTTTCTCTTGGTTTTTCTCGCTGGACTAATTTTGAGTTGGCCGGGCGCCCGACGGTCTAGTGACCGGGCACCCGACCCGGCGCGGACTGCTTGTACGCAGTTTCCTAATATGGCTCTAATTGTTCCGTTTTTTGTACTTAAGCACTCCAAAACGAGATTAGGGCATCCCATTGGGTTGCTAACACGTCCAAGGTGAGAAAGAGAGAAAAAGAGGAAGAGAGAAAGAGAAGAGAGAGAAAGAGGAAGCTTGTAGAAGGGAGAAGTTGCTTGAAGAAGGATTCTTCTGCGCAACGGTCATCTCAGCGCTTCTACGTCCTCGGGATCGGTGAGATCGTTTCTCCTTTACTATTCTCTTGTAGTTTATCCATCCCTGCGAGGGTGAAGAAGTTTGATCCAAGCGGCGTGTGCTTGTGATCGGTTGTAACAGTTCCCTGAGATAGTGGATTGTTGATCTGGACTAGGTCCCGTGGTTTTTACCTCTTTTGAGGGTTTTCCACGTAAAAACTCTTTGTGTTCGTGTGGTTGATGTTTATTCTTGATTATTGCATTAGCATAGTCCATAATTCTAGTGTATTGGGGGGCGAGATCCGAAGGTTTATGTGAAACGCACCCAACAAAGTGGTATCAGAGCGTTCAGGTTGTTTGAACGGTGTGGGATCGGTTCTGAATTATGGAAGGTGGCTCATCAAGGATGATCAGCCTCAATGGTTCTAACTGGACCATATGGAAGGCTAAGATGGAGGACTTGCTCTATTGCAAGGACTTGTATGCTCCAATTCTAGGCATATCGGCGAAGACGAAGGATATGTCAGATGATGATTGGAAGAAAGTGGACCGGAAGGCGGTGGGGTTCATTAGACAATGGTTGGATGATTCGGTTTTCCACCATGTGTTTACAGAGACCTCAGCCGCTAGCCTATGGCTGAAATTGCAAGGGCTGTATGAGAGGAAGACAGCCGGCAATAAGATATTCCTGATAAGACGACTTGTGAATCTCAAGTTCAAAGATGGTGGTTCTGTGGCTGAACACATGAATGAGGTCAGCAACATTGTGAACCAACTCTCCGCCATGAAGATGGTCCTGGATGATGAACTTCAGGCTTTGCTACTGCTTAGCTCATTGCCTGACAGTTGGGAGACATTGGTGGTGTCTCTAAGTAACTCCGCGCCAGACGGAAAGGTATCCATGGATCAGGTAACAAGCTGTCTCTTCAATGAGGAGACAAGGAGGAAGTCCCTTGTAACGCCCCAAATTTCAGGAGTCGAGCATGACCTCGACTCTTGAGATTTCAGGTGTCACTATGCTTATGCGGAAGCGTGATTAATGCATTTATGATTTAGAGTATCATGTCGCAAGTTTAAAACTAAATAAACTTTAAAGTAAGGACAAAAGATAAGTGCATACCTGGTCCAGCATTTACAAATGTACATTATAGTCCAAAATAAAGATGGCCCACACAGCAAGAAGCCCCAATATACATGTCCAAAAGAATTGGGCCATTACACATCTAGCCATCAAACGGCCCCAAAACATCAACTAAAAGATGCCAGTGCATCTTATTCTCTATCATCCGAGAACTTAAAATAACTGACGTCTTCTACAAAATCTTCTAACTCATTCTGAAGAATGTCATCATCCATAGTACCTGCTTCTACATTAGAGTCTGGTTGATGTTTTTCCAAACACCACCCAGGATTGAGGGGGTGAGTAATCAACTCAATGCTGCTATAAGTCTAAGTTTAATAATAAATCAAGCATTCAAGCATAGATAATATATCAAACAAAACATACAAGAGTCCTAGAATAGTTGTACTAATGCATGAATGTTATGAATTTGCATACAATGCATGTCCCGGGCAGTCACAACAGAATCCACATGGATGCAGTATTCCCCTTACTTATAAACCAGTTACACATAATGCAAGTATGAAGGCTCTCACGAATGCCCTGGCCTTTCAAACAGTCAGCCAGTCACTGAGATTGCCGATGACATGTATGCATGGTTAGTTTGGCCTTTATTGGTATTAATTTCATTCAGCAAGATTAGTGATGCTGATTTACTAATGTCATACAGTAGGTCCTGAACAGGACCATCTGGCTCCCGACGGTGCGAGTGTCTATCATCGCCAGTAGCCCACGAATCCCATCTCCAATTTCCAATACATTTAGAACACAAGAATCATTCTATTCACATCAGTACCTCGGCTATTCAGATTTATCCAAAACAATCTGACGCCCTTACAATAGCTTATGGTCACTACGGGGAGGCTTAATGCCACAGCGTAGGCCGACGGCACGAACACGGTGTCCCACACCACCATGCCCGGCCCAAGGAGATTTCATAGGATCGTGTCGCACATACGTTTATCATTGGACGCTTCATTTAATAACATTAGTATTCCAGATTCGGGACAAGTCATTCATTACAAGCTATCTACCACCCAACATGTCTTGACTTTGGATATGACTGTTTGATACAGAGAGAACATTGACCAAACCGGCATTGGGCACAAACGACCCGTGCAGTCCAAACTACTGTCGATCGGTCAAGTTCACCCCGTCAACCAGCCAACCCTGAATATCCAATCCAACTAGGATATCCATATTAATCGATTGGCCCCTTTTTACTCATGACAAACAGTACATGTGCGTTAATCATACAATTAAACATATTAGAGACAGATTTCATCATCTCAACGAATTCCACAAATCAATTGTAACAATTAAATCATTTACCCATTTCATCAAACAAATAAGCCATGTAACACACATGCATGTTGAACTGAGACATACAATCAGATAAGAAACTCAAAGTCCTACTCTATGACTATAAGAATCATGTCTAAAACCCTTAGGAATGTTAAATAAAAGAACTGGATTATAGCCCGCACCTTAAGGTCTAGGGTTCCTCGTCCGTCCAACGGTCTAAGGTTAGGGTTAAAGAAAATCAGCTATTCCTACAAGAAAACCCAATTAGGATGAGATTTTCAGTCTCAAACCTAAGATAGTTCGGAATTTTAAGGTAGGATTCGATTCTTACCTCCAATCGCAAAGAGAACCACTCCAGCGACGGAATCGACAGGCCAGAGCAACCTCCTACTTCAAGAGGAAAGGAAGAAGGACTCTGTAACCTCCTTTCTTCTTCTTCTCTCGATTTCTCTCTCTTTCTCTCTCTTCCTCTCCCTCAATTTCTCTCTTTCTCTCTCTTTCCCTCCTGAAAATTTCCCAATTCGATTTGGGGATTTCTCAGCAACAGGTTTACATATAAAAGCTGGGAAATTCACCCAAATGGCCTTATAGGAATTAGTGGGTAGTTTTCTGACCCAAGTGAAGTTAGTGGTTTATGTATGTAGCCCTCCAGAAGGCTATTTAGAGTAAGGGCCATAAAGTTTACAGAATGGTAACCATCTAGCCCAATTTGTACTAATTAATCTTCCTCTTCTAGGTTAGAGATTAGGAATTCTAATTAACGAAGATGTACGGTCATCCGTACACTATTATCTGTACGGAAATTTACGGGACGTTACATCCCTAGGGCCTGCTCAACAAAAGGCCTTTGTGACACAAGATAGGGGGAGAGGAAAGAACAGAAAGGGCGAAAAGGCCCGAGATAAATCAAGAGGCAAGTCAGTTGCCAGGAAAGATGTTGAATGCTGGAATTGTGGCAAGAAGGGCCACTATAAGCATGAATGTCACAAGAAGAAGAGTGACAAGAAGGGTAAAGGAAAGGAGAAGGAAGATGAATCAGATTCTACTGCGGTCGCCTCAGATGGTGACGTTGTTGTTATTCTTTCGGCAGATCACGATACTTGTCTCACGGCTTCGAGTCAGGACACCGACTAGGTGATAGACTCGGGAGCCTCGTTTCATGCGACTCCACGCAGAGATTTCTTCACAAGCTACAAGTCAGGTGACTATGGGACAGTGAAGATGGGAAATTCTGGTGCTTCGAAGATCGTAGGGGTCGGTGATATTTGTTTGAAGACCGATGTGGGCTGCACATTAGTTCTCAGGGATGTGAGACACATTTCAGACCTTCGTCTCAACTTGATGTCGACGGGAAGGCTGGATGATGATGGCTATGAAAGCCGGTTTGCTGGTGGGCGCTGGAAGCTCATCAAGGGTTCGTTGATCGCTGCCAGAGGAAAGAAGTGTTGCGCTCTTTACAAGGCAAGTGTCAATGTATGCAAGAGTGGATTGAACGCAGCAGAGGATTCAGCTACTGACGTGTGGCACAGGCGTCTAGGCCACATGAGTGAAAAAGGGCTTCAGCTACTAGCGAAGAAGCAGCTCCTTCCAGACGTGACAGGTATACCTCTCAAAACCTATATTGACTGTTTATCTGGGAAACAACATAGAGTTTCTTTTGTTAAAACTGCTTCTCATACTAATAAAGTACATGCATTAGATTTGGTTTATTCTGATGTTTGTGGTCCTATGAGGACAAAAACCTTGGGTGGGGCATTGTATTTTGTTACATTTATAGATGATGCATCTAGGAGGGTTTGGGTGTATGCTTTGAAATCCAAGGACGAGGTCTTTGGTGTGTTTAAACTGTTTCATGTTATGGTCGAGAGGGAGACAGACAGATCATTGAAGTGCATCCGCACTGATAATGGTGGTGAATACATAGGTGACTTCCATGAGTATTGCAAGTCACTGGGTATACGGCATGAACAGTCAGTTCCCAAGACCCCCCAGCATAATGGTGTGGCTGAGAGAATGAATCGCACCATAGTAGAGAGAATCAGATGCATGTTATCCCATGCAAAGTTGCCCAAGATGTTCTGGGGAGAAGCAATGCACACGGCGGTGTATTTGATAAACAGGTCTCCATCAGCCCCGTTGAATGGAGAAGTACCTGAGAAGGTGTGGACTGGACGTGATCCATCGTACAGTCATCTCAGGATGTTTGGATGCAGGGCATCCGTTCACGTACCAAAGGACGAGAGGTCCAAGCTCGATATGAAGATCAGGCAGTGTGTGTTCTTAGGGTATGGTGATGAAAAGTTCGGTTACAGGTTGTGGGATCCGACCGAGAAGAAGCTCGTCAGGAGCAGAGATGTGGTTTTCATTGAAGATCAGTGTATAGAAGACATTGAAAAGCCAGAGAAGACCCAACCCAGTTCAGGTGAACTGGAAGACATGGATCCAGTTACTCCTCCCGTGGTGCCTGATGACGGGGGAGTACAGCAAGGTGCAGAGGATGAGGGAGTCCCTACAGAAGATGGATAGGGGGAGCAGCCCCAACTTGATCCACCTGTTGAGCCACAGGTGAGGAGGACATCAAGGGACAGACATCCATCCAAGAAGTACTCGCCGCATGAGTACATTATGCTCACAGATGGGGGAGAGCCAGAAGACTATTCTGAGGCCCTAGCCGACGAGCATAAGGGGGAGTGGTTGAAAGCTATGCAAGAGGAGATGGAATCCTTACATAAGAACCACACTTATGATATGGTGAAATTGCCTAAGGGCAAGAAATCTCTGAGCAACAAGTGGGTGTTCAGAAAGAAGAATGAGCAGAAGAATTCACAGACAAGGTACAAGGCCAGACTTGTGGTGAAAGGGTTTGGTCAGAGGAAAGGAATAGACTTCGAGGAGATATTCTCACCAGTGGTGAAGATGACATCCATTCGGGTGTTGCTTGGGTTGGCGGCTAGCATGGATCTGGAGATAGAGCAGTTAGATGTCAAAACTGCCTTCCTCCATGGTGACCTGGAAGAAGAGATCTACATACGCCAACCAGAAGGGTTCGAAGTCAAGGGCAAAGAGCATATGGTGTGCAGGCTTAGGAAGAGCTTGTATGGGCTGAAGCAAGCTCCTAGGCAATGGTACAAGAAGTTCGACTCGTTCATGTTAAAGCATGGATATGACAGAACGGAGTCGGACCACTGTGTGTTCACTCGCAGGTTCTCAGACGGTGATTTCTTAGTTCTGCTATTGTACGTTGATGACATGCTCATCATGGGAAAAGACATCAAAAAGATTGACAGGCTGAAACAGGAGTTGGGCAAGTCGTTTGCGATGAAAGACTTGGGCCCGGCAAAACAGATCCTAGGAATGGAGATAACCCGTGACAGAAGCAGCAGGAAGCTCTGGTTGTCACAAGAGCGGTATATTGAGAAAGTCCTAAAACGGTTCAACATGAATGCAGCGAAGCCGGTCAGTACTCCACTGGATGGTCACTTCAAATTGAGCGACAAGCAGTGTCCCAAGACGAAGGCGGAAGTGGAAGAGATGCGGAAGATACCCTATGCGTCAGCGGTAGGAAGTTTGATGTATGCTATGGTGTGTATGCGCCCAGACATAGCATATGCGGTTGGTGTTGTCAGCCGGTATCTTGCCAATCCTGGCAAGGAACATTGGGCAGCAGTGAAGTGGATACTGCGGTATCTGAGAGGCTCATCCAGGTTGAGCCTATGCTATGGTAACGGAAAACCTGTGTTAGAAGGCTACACAGATGCAGATATGGCAGGTGACATAGACTCCAGGAAGTCTACATCGGGGTTCATGTTCACGTTTGCAGGCGGAGCGGTCTCTTGGCAGAGCAAGCTACAGAAGGTCGTAGCATTGTCGATGACAGAGGCCGAGTACATCGCGGTCACAGAAGCATGCAAAGAGATGCTTTGGATGAAGAGGTTCCTACAGGAACTCAGCCTGAAGCAGGATGAGCACGTGGTCTATTGCGATAGCCAAAGTGCTATACACTTGAGCAAGAATCCAAGTCAGCATTCCAAGTCGAAGCACATAGAGATTCGGTATCACTGGATCAGGGATACTTTGGAACAGAAGGTGTTACAGCTTGAGAAGGTCCATACGGACGATAACGGGTCAGACATGATGACCAAGATTTTGCTCAAGGGCAAGTTCGAGGTTTGTAGAAACCTGACTGGCTTGAAGAAGGCGAATTTCTCCTGAGTCGGAAAGGGGGAGATTTGATGGAGTTTTCCTCCTCAGCAAAGGAGGAGAGAGAGTGTTTCTGGGTGAGGCCGGGCGCCCGGGCCCTTAAGTAGCCTGGCGACCGAAATTCCCCGCAAATATCAGCTTGGCTGCTGGAAGGTTTTGGCCTAAGCCGGGCGCCCGACGGTCTTGTGACCGGGCGCCCGATGATCCGGCCGGGCGCCCGACCATGTTTGGTCCGGGCGCCCGAAATTCAATTTTCTCTTGGTTTTTCTCGCTGGACTAATTTTGAGTTGGCCGGGCGCCCGACGGTCTAGTGACCGGGCACCCGACCCGGCGTGGACTGCTTGTACGCAGTTTCCTAATATGGCTCTAATTGTTCCGTTTTTTGTACTTAAGCACTCCAAAACGAGATTAGGGCATCCCATTGGGTTGCTAACACGTCCAAGGTGAGAAAGAGAGAAAAAGAGGAAGAGAGAAAGAGAAGAGAGAGAAAGAGGAAGCTTGTAGAAGGGAGAAGTTGCTTGAAGAAGGATTCTTCTGCGCAACGGTCATCTCAGCGCTTCTACGTCCTCGGGATCGGTGAGATCGTTTCTCCTTTACTATTCTCTTGTAGTTTATCCATCCCTGCGAGGGTGAAGAAGTTTGATCCAAGCGGCGTGTGCTTGTGATCGGTTGTAACAGTTCCCTGAGATAGTGGATTGTTGATCTGGACTAGGTCCCGTGGTTTTTACCTCTTTTGAGGGTTTTCCACGTAAAAACTCTTTGTGTTCGTGTGGTTGATGTTTATTCTTGATTATTGCATTAGCATAGTCCATAATTCTAGTGTATTGGGGGGTGAGATCCGAAAGTTTGTGTGAAACGCAACCAACAGAGCTTTGATAAGATCCACCTAGTCCCCGAATTTTTAACCATTTAACTCAAAAACCATGATCATGGAAAACTCAGGTAGGCCACATCACTGTATGAAACGCCGACCATTAGTTTTTCCTGGGATTCACTGTGTTCTTTATATGCCATCCAGTCTATCCAACAGACGTGTCTTTTCAGGATGAAGGTATTACCCAAAAACAACAGTATTAAAATTCAGGTAGGCCATGCAACGTGATTTTAGAGGTTTTAGGTAAACTTTTTTGGGGTGGTTCACCTGAGTGTTGAATCATCCTGATTTTTGGTACCAAGGCTCAAAAAAGGACGGTGTAAGTGATGGACGGCGTGGATTTTATGCATGTTAGGTCGTTGTTCTCATGTTTGTGAAAATAACTGTGTAGGTACTTTGTCGCGAGGAACCGAAGTGTTTTTGTAAAAATTGTATAATTGCAATTTTTTTCGTCTGTGCTCCATATGCAGCGATTTGGACGATCCGGATTGTCTCACAACCATGCCACGTGCACTTTTGAAGACTCACCACCATTTTTAAAATGTTGCAAAACTAACAGAAGAGTCTAACAGACTAGCACCGATTACAGAAGGGTAAACTCGTAATTTCAGTTCTTTCTCTTAAACCCTCTTCAGCTCCGCGCCTTAAAAGCCCTAAAACCCTAGAAAGGAGGAGGAAGAAGAAAATGTCATCCGCCATGTCTTCTCTCCTTCGAAAATCTCTTCGATCTTCTCTCCTTCCTTCTCTCGCATCCAAACAGCACCAATCTCTCTCCTTTTCTTCTTCAATCTCATCTTCTTCTTCTTCTTCTTCTCCTCTTCTGAGAAGAATCCCGCAAAATCCAGCAAAACCCTCACCTCCTTTTCTATCCTCCTTTCGCTTTGCTTCGTCGGGTAAGAAGGCTGGAGCGGACGAAAAACTCAAACGGGTCCTCGATTCGGAAATCAAATGCGCTGAAGAATCCGACGATCTCGATCAGGTGACTAGCTCTTCCTTCCCCAAACCAACCTCCTGAGTCGACTCGTCGAGTTTTCAACTTATAGGTTTTGTATTTGTTGCTCGAGTTTTCCTGGTTTCTTAACCGAACCGAACCGAACCGAACCGAACCGAGTGGATGCGGCAGCTTCCAGATGTAGCTGTAAGAAATGGACGGGTGGGCGTCGACGTTTTTTTGGGGCCGTCCACAGCCGAAGTTGGACCGACCTACCCCGCCCCCAATGTACATATGGAAGGGTGACAGAGGATCGGGACCATCAATGTAGTGGGCCCTACCTTGGATGGCCTATTGTCTAAACTAATACAAACCGTGTTATCTTTCAATAGTGATTGGTCGTAATTTTGAAATAAAATGGCCCCACCAAGATTTAAATCCCCATATCATTCACCACCGATACGGACCCCTGTATTGGGTTGTTTTGGGCTGATACAGGCATATCGATCATGGACAGTGCTGGTATATATTGGATGATGTCTACTCATTTCAGAAGATGCTTTAAACCTCATCTCCTTTTTTGTCATTTGAATGAATTCAATTCAACCCAGCTAAGCATCCGAAAGCACCCATAACTTTGAAGATGGGGGGTTGTTTGGCAACCTGGAATTGGATTCCAACAGAAGGGCTAAATTCCCACGTTTGGCACCCTGGATTTTTGTTGGATTTGGATTCGAAATCTAAAGAGAGGCATATTTCAATTTTATTATTATTATTTTCATAATCTGGCCTGTAAAATCCAGCTTACCAATCCTAGGTTGCCAAAACGACCCTTGAATGCTCTCTCTCAAGATGTTTTGAGTAGGTGTGCACCGGGCAGGCGCGACCTGCCAGGCCTTAAGTTCAATCCCAGGCCTGTATGTTGGTCATTAAACTTCACCCTATCATTTCTCAGATTAAGGGGTCACATGCATAACAAGAGATTGGGCGTCATCTGTTAAAATGACTAGCATTGCTTGTGATGTCTTGCTTTCTTTTCTGGGTAGAAGTGAATCGATGAGTTGTAGAACGAGAACCAAGCACTTGTATATTGTCACTACTCTTGAGATGCTAATAGCTGTTTGACTACAACCCATTTTCATTTCAGATATCTAAGGCCCATATGGATAGTGGATCCTGCAAAATAAACCGTCCTGGTTTTGGTGGGCCACATCAGACTTGCTATGCTTAAGCAGGTGCTGCTTAATTGGAGTGAATCTCACCTGAGGAAAGGGCCTCACTGTTAATTCGATTTTGCAGGACCCATACCCAAATGAACCCTAAAATTTTGAGGTAGAACTGTTGAGATGCTGAGAGCTATGCAACAAGGGCCGCCGATTTCTTTTAGAAGTATCTGAAATTCTTGAAAGCTACCGGATAACTTAGTGCAATTTGTTAATACTGGTGGTGAATATAGCGCAATTTTTCTGAGTCTGAGCTTTCCTTGTTATTCCTATGAATTTCTTGGCAGGGTTTGCCAGATGTTTCTCCGTTCGAGATCGTTGATAATCCAGGTGAACAGACAATTACCTTAAAACGAGAATTCATTGGCGAGAGCATTCAAGTCGAGGTTCACATGTCAGATCTCACGGGAGAAGAGGACGAAGAAAACGATGATGCTGACAGTGGCGATGACAACGAGGATAATTCGTCCCAGCCAAATGTCTCTCTGGTTGTGACAGTTGCCAAGGGAGAGGGGCCTATTTTGGAATTTTGTTGCACTGCCTATCCTGATAACTTCACCATTGACAGTATGCTAATGAAGGGACAGCAGGTTTCAGATGACCAGATTGCTTATGAAGGGCCTGAAGTTCTCGTACGTATTTCTTTTCTTCCCTTTTATGTTCTTGATTTGTTTGTGACTTTGAAGTGGGTTTGGATACTAGAAGTGAGGACTTGGTTACTTGGGCATCAGCCAAACAAAATAAAGGTGCTCTGAGATGGCAATCTAAATGAAGAAAAAGGGGGATTTGAGTTAGTTTTAAAGTTTTATAAGTAGAAAAAGGGTTTTTGGTCATCAAAATTATTAGGGTTTATAATATGAGTACATTATTTTTCAGCATATGTCAAACAAAACTGGCGCTTCTAGGTTATCAAATCTGTTAGAAGAAGGCATGCAGCAATCAAAACTGGAAGAATGTTTTTATTTTATTTTATTTTTTCCCTCCAAATAACAAGCAGGCAAAGCGAGTTTGGGGTATATCACTCTCACATGAAGTGTTCAGTGGGTTTGCTGACACTAAAAATGGGGTTATAGGGGGCACCAATTTAGCATAGAAAAATCGGTTTTCTGGAATTGATCAAAACACTAGAGGATTTTCAAATACCAATCTTACAATGATGAGATGGGTTTTGGGCATCAATTAAACTAAATGTTGTATTTGGTTATCTAACAGAAGGAAAAATGGGTTTTGGGCATCAATTAAACTAAATGTTGTATTTGGTTATCTAACAGAAGGAAAAATGGGTTTTCAGTCGTCAATCTGAAGGTGAAGTTTGTCATATCAGTCTAACAGAGAAGGTTCCTGGATAACAGGATTAACAGAGAAAGGTTCCTGGATGACAGGATTAGGGGGAAAAAACATTGGGTTTCTGGGTTTTGGGTTGAATGAGAAATTTTTTATGGTCTTAATTTCCTTTTTGGCTGCAGGGATTTGGATGACAATTTGCAGAAAGCCTTCTGCAAGTATCTGGAAGCTAGAGGCATCAAGAGCTCTCTCACAAATTCATTGCAAGAATACATGGTGAAGAAGGATAACAGAGAATACTTGAGGTGGTTGAAGAACATGAAGGACTTCGTTGAGACTTGAGTCTTCTGCTTGCTTCTGAATTTATGAGTCAGGAAGTGAAATTTGACACCCATCTCTTCTAAGTGGTGTGTTTTTCGGTTCGGACTTTTGGAATTTTACTGGCCATAAAATATTCTGTTAATTGAGAGGGTGATTGTTTCACCATAAGTTACGATCCACCGCATACTTAGAAGAGTAAACCAGTTTAAGGAAACACATGCTTTTTTATGTTTATTGTGACTAGATCTTCTTAATCGTTGATTTATTTGAGTTAACCCATTGATGTGAGACTTAATGTTGTACAATGCTGGGTGAATTGTGGTACAATGCAAAAGCTTTGTACCATGCACAAGGTGCAGCTAAGCATGTCTAAGTTCGCATCTAAGTGCATTTCAGCTTATATATCTTCATCTAAGAGCAGCTAAATGCACTATGATATGAGGTTACATGCATGTTGAGTTGAGCATTTAAATGCTCCTAGATGCACTGAAGGGCTCATTTGGGAGCTTGTATTTGGAATGCATTGGAATCCATATCACAGTTACAATGGAATCAAGGTGATTTCGAATCCTTAGCTGTGTTTGGCAGCTAGAAATTGAAATGCACGGAAATCCAAACGTTGAGCTTGTATTTGAATGGATTAGAATTCTTTATTATATTTACAAATCTAAATTTGATTAACTAAATCAGCTTTAATATCCCATATATATATATATATATATGTGTGTGTGTGTGTGTGTGTGTGTGTGTGTGTGTGTGTGTGATATTTGATAGAATGATTATAATGAGCCCATTAAAATATATCCTTTGGCAAAAAATGAGAGAAAATGCGGAGCCACGGGTGGTGGGCCACAAATGTAAAGATCACAAATGAGTGACTGGTTGATATTTTTTAATTATCTATTTAGATTATGGCTGAAAGTCGGGCGGGTTCAACCCTACCAATCCAACATTGGGTTGGGCTTGGGCAGGATGTATCAAACTCGATCTCGAGCTTGGACTATGAAATCACCAACCCGATGAGGTCTCGGGTTGCCCGACCCAACCTGAATCCGATCTACATACAAGTTATTTATAATTTTATTATACTTAAGTAAACTTATTAGTTTATATTATTTTAGTAAGTAAACTTATAATATTTGAAATTTGAAATGCTTGAATTTTAAAGGAGTAGTTATCTTATATTTTAGATTATTTGTTTAGAAAAAGTGAAGTTCTTTACAATAAATAACTACATATATAATTAATAAAGTCATAATTACAAAAAATAAGACGTGTATTGAAACATAATAAACTAATGTAATAGTAAAAATATTAGCATGTATCAACCTGATCAACCCGACCGAGCCTGCTTTGGGGGTGGGAATTCCCAACCTGAGGTTGGGTTGGGTTAGGGTTAGGGTTAGGGTAGGGTTGAAGTATAGGAACCTTGGGCTAGATTAGGGTTTAGCACCAACCCGACCCGGCCCGCCCGACTTTCAGCCCCAATTTAGATGGCCAATGTTTGGAGAGTTAGGAGCAATCTATTGATATGCCTTTAATGTGGTTGCCAATAATTGGAATTTTTTGGGGTATCATCTATATGTGATTAGTAGCCTACTGATACTTTTTTACACATGTGCCTCTCTTGCCTTTCAAAAGGGAACAAAAAAGGCGTTTCACTCTGATGACGCCTGAATCATAGAAAAAACCTGAGATCTAACCTGAGATTTCAGAAGATCGAAAGTATGTAGTTCAAATACCTCTCATTCTATTTACCTCCAAAAACACACCAAACAATGGGTTTGAGGCAAAATTTCCAAAACCTCTCAAATCCCCAAAAATATAAGTTATCAGACCAGACCAACGACTCGGATCCGGGCTCTTTTACCAACAAGACTCATGTTTCAACAGTACAACAGTGGGTATAATGGACCTTTCCGTGGATGGCCAGACCCATGGTTCGTCAATACCAACAGGTTTGCCACCCATACAAGCCCCCATGTGGCAAAACTCGCTCATTCATAAAACTTGCACTGGTTAGGGATGTTCTTAACTCTCGTCGGCCAAGAAATAGACGTTTAAGAAAGAAGGCCTAACAATAACTAGCAATCCAAATCTTTGATGGCTATGATCTTTCAATCTGGGTGATCTTTTGCAGTGGCCATCCACAGCCAGCCCCATCGTTTACAATGGTTTGGGTCACTGAACCGTTGACCCAAATATGTACAAACTGAAAACCCAAAGTATATTTAAACTCAAATTTCTTGATCCATGTGGGACTGATTTAACTTTAATAACACTTCAATTGGCATTTAGGCACATGTCGTGCAATTGTGTTTGGAAGCTGGATTGATGGGGGTGCGTTTGGTGGCTTCAGAATCACAACTGAACTGATATCTACTTGCTCCTAATTACATAATGCATATGCATTTGTAAACGCATGGGGGGCAGCGTTTGGATGCACAGGTGCATTAGATCGCCAGTCACCGTGAGTCCCACTTTATGAGATCTGCCTATCCAACGTCCCAAGTTGCACAGGTTTGCAAGATCCAGTCCACTTATCAGGAGGGTCCCACTGTCATTTTGATGCACAGCACATGCCAAAAATCAGGCCAATCTTGCCTCAGAATCAGATGTAGACCTGCTTGATGAGTGTGTCCGGTCTGATTTTTGGGCCAGGGCAGCCACATGGTGCTTGGGTTAACCACACACGTCCATCATCGCACTTAGCAAGGTCCGGGAAATGCCAAGTACTAAGAATAAAATATGCAAATGTCATGCCGGGATCATATGACTAGGAGGAAAGCAGCATTGCCAGTTGCCGACAGGAATCCAGGTGGTACCTGTTTTCTTCTAGGAGCATTACTAAATCGTTGGGCCTTGATGCTGTGCAAGTACCGCCCATGGTTTGATTGACCCGACTGTTGAGATGGGTCATGCCCAAAATTTTTGCGGTGGAGCTTCAAGTGGTGGCCTCTAGATAGCATTTAGATAAAACAACTATCCACATTCATTGGAGAATAAGGCTACAGTTTGGATACAATTTTTTTCTTATGGGGTAATGTTGGGACCGTTGGACCAATGGGCTAGACCACCAAACCATGGACCCCATCCGTACATACTCCGAGGCCAGAAGATGCAATATTACCCATCTTCTAATGAGAGGGAGATTATTTTTTAACACTCAAGATTGAGTGCTGGCCACCAAATGTTTGATACTGAGCCTTACAATGGGTTAATCAAGATCAGACTGTCATAAAGCAAACCCTATTTGCTTTACTAGTTGGGAGTAAGACTATTGGTTCATTCCTCTAAAATGTTTTTATTTTATTTTATTATTTATTCAATTTTTTAATGCATGCATGGTCCAATTGATAAACAGATAAGAGTGGGAAAATTCATGGGAGAAATAGAGATTTTATAGATTTTCGGGTCAGGTCAGGCCTGGGCTCAGAGCATGGGGTCTTAATTGTTGGGTCAGCTCAAAGCCTTAGCCAGGCCCAGCCTGAATCCGGCCCATTGCCACCGCTAGTTAAGAGCCGGTGGGGATCATGTGGAGGTGATTCTATCATTATCCAATCTTTGTCAGACGTCTATAAGGTCTAAGCAGCAAATGGGGCACCGTGATTTAGGTGGGGCCCTCTTCTGTGATGAGATGGTTGCAGTGGGAGAAGGTAGATAAAAATTCAGCAGTAGGAGAGGACAGTAATTGCAACGGTACCGCGATTGAGGCACTAGTAAACAGAGGTCCAAAGATGCAACCGCAGTTCCTTTAACGGAAGGAAGATGATCAGATAAGTTGTAATGACACAAATATGGCACAAGCTTCAATGCAGTTCACGGAAGCTACTTCTCGAGAGACTTTTGGGACATCCGGAGTGTATAAACTTATAATGCCTTGCCGCCGCCATTCGACATGAGAGAAGCAGCAGCTGCAGAAGCAGTAGGAACGACACCAGTTGAAACTCCTGGTTTTGACAGATGCAATAGTCTGAAAATAGAAAACCCAAATCTCATGAGAATAAACACTACATATAACCAAAGTTTTGCTAAACCACATGCACCTCTACCTGTGGCCACATCCCGCTTCCCCGGAGCAGCCTGGCTGTTTATGTGAAACATCTGACACATGCATCGAGGTGGGCTCCTCCATGTAGATGACCAGGCGATAGGATCGGGCTGGTCCACTCACTAGCCGTCCCAAGCATTTACCTTGAATGTGGACCTTTGGTGAATATTTTGAAGCACCCTGCCATTTTGTATATTTGTGGCCCACAAGATGCTTTGACTTGCATGGTTTTTGAGCCAGATTATCTACATGGTGGGGCCCACCTGATGGTTCAGATGTCTCATGCTCCGCCAGGAGGTTGGGCATAGAGGTGTGGGCCTAACAAAGCTCCACAGAACCAAGAGTTCATGTCCAGATTGTCAACAAATAACTGGCAATGCCGGAATGTCACTCACGGTGCAAGGTATTCACAAAAAGATGAAACGGAAGCAGCAACTTCGTTGTAGTTATCGGCAGCTGCAGGGGCTGTCACTTCAACCAATTGAATCCCAGGAGTCACTGGGACAGCTTCCTCGGTTGCATGCAGCTTCAGCATTTTATTAGCCGAAGTCACAGTAATGGTGATCCGAGCACCTCTTTGGAAATGAAAAGAGAATCCCACCCTCAAAAGTTCATGATCCAATTTGTAACCAAGTGCGTAAAAGAAGCGCAACACATTCTTGCTTGCTTTACTTTCCACCATAGTGCGCACCAGAACTGATATTTGTTCAGCGCCGGCACCTCTCATAGCGCCCCCCACATGTCGAACAGTCCTATAACAAATGGTTTATAAGTCCAAAATCTGCATGAATATGCATCATGCATGTATAAAAATGCAAAGTTCTAATGCAAAATGCATGGCCTGAGAGATGAATATCTTACCAAGTTGGTACAGGTTGTTCCAAATCACACAAGAGCCGCACTTCCGAGGCTACCGCTCCTGGAACAGGAAAATGACATCTTCTCACATGAGCTAGACAACTAAAATGGATTCACTAGTATGAACGAGAGATACTCACCAAGGTTGGGTCCACTTTTTAGGCACAACTCGTGAATCCTAAGACGTTCTTTTGAAACACCACAGAGGCCTTGAAGAAGAATCTCTAACGCCTCAACATGCTGCAAGACAAACACTTGTTAAAGTAGTGGAGAGGTCCTTGTAGACAGATAAGAGAGTGTAAATTATGTACATGCAATAATCGCCAAATAAAAAATATGGAATTTCATTTGATTCCAGATGTCAAAGTCAGGCATGTGGAATAACAAAATCATCCAAGTGGCTGAATCAGTTATGACTTGGAATCTTATAAAATCAGAACCATTAACTTGTAACCAGCAAGAGCCTTCTGCCATGGCTGGGTGGATCATTGCTGTAGGGAATCTATGAAAAGACAGGATCTGATAGGAGTCTGAAAAACTATGCTATTATGGATAAAACCAGGAAGGGTGTGTTTGGTGTCATCAAATATCATGATATTTCATGATTAATCAGTCTGCTTTGGTACAAAATATAATGAAAATTTCACAATATTTGGTAAAACCAAATGAAGCTGAAAGCTGAAAAGCAAGCACAATGTACATGCATCCTTCATATGCATTATTTCAGATGTCTAGATTTCACTGAACAGAAGTTTTTATGATAAATGGGTTAGTACAAGGAATCCATTTATGCCAATCTTCTACGCCATGACTTGATTTCAGTGAACAGAAGCTTTTATGATAAATGGGTTAGTACAAGGAATCCATTTATGCCAATCATCTATGCCATATACAGTGCATGACCGGAAGCCCTCTCAGATACAGACACTTTCAAAACCCGATGAAATATATAAAGATCAGCCAAATTCCCAATTACTGAAGCTACTTTCCTGACTTCAACTTGTGAAATTTCCAACTCCTGTGAGATACGAAGAGATTTTCATCGTAGGCAGTCCAAAATTTATTATTGAAAATTTAGAAGGGAAACTTATATTATGGAAGTGTGTGAAAGCAAGAACAAAAAAGACCCTGTGCTGTCATAGTGGGCCAGAAGAATCGGGCTTGCAGATATGTGTGCTTTTTTTTTTTGGGGGGGGGGGGGGGGGGGGTGGACCACACCCCACTGTTAGTACACCCACCCCCACTGTAAGTCACACTGCAGACATGTGCTTGATGTTAAGGAAAGTGGAGGAATCAAGGATCCTCTCTTTATTCATTGTGACATGTCATATGGAAGAGTATTGCACTATTGACTCTGGCACATCATGTCCACGTCGAAAGAGACGAACATGACCAGAAGCAAGTTATATAGCTGGAATGAGAATCAAACTGCAGACCTCTTCAAAAGACCTGTTGTGAAGGATTAGCGTCTTTGCTTTTACATTCTTATCCAACTTCAGAGAGAAGTTTTAGACATAGTAAGGAAGATAAGTTTTAGCTATACTTATAGCTATCCAAATGAGTTGCTTGGGCAAAGATATAAGCAACAAAGAAAGCAACATCTCTTTCCCTCTTTTTTGAGAAATAATCAGAACTTTATTTAAAAAAGAAGAAGATAGTAAGCAATAGTCATAAGCATCAAACTCTTATTAAATACATCTGTTAACTAGGAATTTTTGTAACTGTAAACCTTACCTGCGTCTCTATAATTCCTTGCACTACGCACTCCATCGATCTTAGTCTATCCCTGCTACTCCATTATACCTAGAAAAGGAGTCAAAACACAATGGATTAGTCTATCCCTGCTACTTCCATTGGGCAGACATGCTTGATTTTTAGGCCAGGCATTGAGATGGTGCAGCCCACCTTAAGATGTCTCAGGTCTAACATTCAGGTGTGAGATTGGTGCATGCGGACTGTACATGGGTGTGGGGTTAGCAAATCTCTAAATAGGATCTTGATATGCTGTGCTTGGCTAGTGTTTGGGCAATCACATTCTCATTTAAATTTCACCAAGGGTGTTTCGAGATTGGATCTTCGCACCTAGGATTAAATCCCTCTTGGCTCTCCCCTTGTTTTTCCCTTTTATTCAATAAAATTTCTTCTAGTTATTAAAAAAAAAAAAACCCACATGATAAAATGAAAAAAAGCAGCCCAAAGTTGCGTGAGTAATCTTCGATGAAGTTGGACAAATGGCAGATGTAAACATAAAAAAAGAAAAAGAAAAATCCATTTAGAAAAGTGAGAATCGAGACACTGAAACTGGGTCTTAACCCATTGGGGAATTTCATCGAACAATTAGCAGGCGTGAATGAATTCAAATGCCATTATGTCATCCAACGATCAATCAGATCGAGGAAAGAACGCAGAGAGATTAGTGACAATGAGGGTTTCTTGAAGTGATCTTCAGGAAAACAAATGCAAAGAGAGAGCTTACATGAATTTCACTAGAGAAAAAAGAAAAAGAAAAAAGAGTAATTTATTCCATGAATTTCACTAGAAAATGATGATCTGAAACACATTTTGAATGAGTGCAGGAATCGATGAGAGATTATTTATTTATTTATATTTTATTTTCCAAAAGAAAGGTGGAAATAGAAGGAACCTGAAATGGTAGCAGATGGAAATAGGAGAAACACAAAGTGAGAACTGAGAATACATACATGAACTTCGCTTGTGGACGTACAAGAAGAGAGGAGAGGATTGCCCTGCAGGCTGCAGCCCTAAGCTCTGTGGGGCCCACTGTAATGTCCGTGTTATATCCACTCCGTCCATCCGTTTTGAAATCTCATTTTAGTACATTAGCCTAAACATGAGATAGATCCAAAGCTCAAGTGGACCACATCATATGAAACTGTGGGGATAAAGATGCCTACCGTTGAAACCTTCCTAGGGCCACCGTGATGTTGGATACCATCCAATCGGTTGAAAGGTGACTCCGATCACGATGAAGGGAAAATTCAAGAAGTGGTGAGGGTCTTCATGATCCTGACCATCCAATGAAAAACTGATAGCAAGAAACAGCGCTTTGCGTGTGAGCATGGGACATGGGAAATTTGGGATTTTGCTTCAATAGCCCTGAGGTGTGGCTAGGTTTAGTAAAAGTCCAATTTCGCGCCTGGCATCCATTTTGGCCTCTTGAGGAGAATTTGAAGATTTTATGGTCGAAAATGTCCATCTACTTAGCGGGAATCCACAATGCTCAGGGAGAATCCTCAATACTTCATGGATTACCCCGAGCACCCAGGGGCATTCTTGACCGTAAAATTTTAAATTCTCGTCAAAAGGCTAAAAAAGATAAGTCGGACGAAAAATTAAACTTTTAATAAAATTAGCCATAACTTAGGGTTATTCCAGTAAAGATCTGGTGAAATTTTTATGGGGGAGGGGGAGAGCAGATTAGGTGAGACTCCCGGCCTCACACAAGACAGTGCGACCCTTACTGTGAATTATCGTGGGGCCCACTTTGATGTATGTATCCTATGTCCACGCCGTCCATTCGTTTTTCCATATCATTTTAGAGATTTATGCAAAAAATGAAGTAAATCTAATCATCAAGTGGACCATACCATAAGAAAAAGTTATTATTAAACATTAATGGGACTCAAAAGTTTGGGATCAAGTTGATATTTGTTTTTCCCCTTAGATTCATGCTTATGTCACCTTATCAACAGAGTAAATGGTAAATAAACACTATGAAACACTAACAGTGCGCCCTAAGAGGTTTTTAATGGTAGGATTGTCAACCACCACTGTTTCTTCTGGTACGGTCCACCTAATAATTGGATGTGATTCATTTTTGGGATATTACCCCATAATGATATGGAAAAACGGATGAATAGCATGGATGCATAATAAATACATCAAGGTGGTCTCCATTGTAACCCGACTATAAGGGCCGCATCGTCTTGCGTGAGGCCAAGGTCTCACCTAATCAACTCTCTTTTGAGGATTTTAATGCAATAGCCCTGAGTTGCGAGTATTTTTACTAAAAATTCAATTTCTCGTCTGACTCATTTATTTTCACCTTTTGACTAGAACTTAAAATTTTTACAATCGAGAATGCCCTCTAACCACCATGTGCTTAAGAGGAATCCACCTTGCCCCAGGGGGATCCATAATGCATGGGGGGATCGGTCGGAGGGGCATTTTTTATTTCAATTTCTCGTCAAAAAGGCTAAAAATGATGAATCAAATGAGAAATTGGACTTTTAGTAAAAATAGCCACATCTTAGGGCTATCGCATTAAAAACCCCTCTCTTTCGGGGTGTTTACTGTCCATATGATCAAAATCCAAACGAAACAACCAGTGGTCCAAATATAACAATTCGATAGGCGATTTCACCAACAATGGGGATGATTTTTGAGTGTCTCCCATTTCACGGTGGATCTAAGAAAACTAGGGCTGTTCAAAAAATTGATCAAATTGAGATAATCAACTAAGTCGAATTAGACTGGTCGATTTTTCATTATATTTCTGGTCGGTTTAGTTTTTTATATTAAAAATCGAAAATGTTACTTTGATTATCGGTTTGTGAAAATTATAAATCATTTTCAACCGAACTAAACCGACTATATATGTATATTTGAATTACCTTGATAATATCTTATATATCCACGCCGTTTATTCATTTTCTCAACCCATTTTAGGATGTGTTCTAAAAAATTACCTATAGGTGAACTACACCATAGGAAACAATGTTGATTGAGAGCTTACCATTGAAAATATCCTAGGGCCTACTTAAAGAAGATGTACAATGTATATTTTCCATCCAACCTGTTGATAATGTCAAACAAACTTTGATGAAGGGAAAAGTCAAATTTCAACGTGAGATTGATCCAAAACTTTTGTAGCCAATGATTATAAAAAGTAACTCATGCATAAGTATAAAAAGTTTTAATAGTCATTTATTAATTTTTACATTGGTGTGGTCTATTAGAGATTTTGATCTTCTTAAGTTTTTTTAAACATTATCATGAAATTGACAAAACAGACAAAACGAAACCATCCATTATTTATCCAGTTAGGGCGTGTTTGGCGCATGGAATTCGGTGGTATTCGGTGGGATGGAAGTCTTTTTAAGATAATTATTACATTTTGGTGGGATTGGTTTTAATCCCATGGGATGGTGCATCCAGCGGTAGCCATGTTTAGAAGGGAGATTACAACATGGGATTTGGCATTGGAGTGCGTGGAGTGCTTGGATGTGGATTGGAAGGCAAGGGCTGCTGTCAAAGTTGTGTGGGCCCCACCATGATGTATTTGTTCAATCCACGCTGGACATCCATTTTTCCACCTCATTTTAGGGCATGGGCCCAAATATGAGGCAGATACAAATCTCAGGTGGACCACACCATAGGATACAGTGGCTATGGAACTTCCACCGTTGAAAACTTCTTGGAGGCCACGAAAGTTTTGGATCAAGCTGATATTTGCGTTTTCACTTCATCCAGGTCTGTGTGACCTTATGAACAGGTTGGATCGCAAACAAACTTCACGGTGGGCCCACTTAAGTTTTTAAGGGTGGGCGATCAGTCAACACTATTTTGTTGTTGTGTGGTCCACCTGAGATTCGGATCTGCCTAATTTTTAGGGCCCATGCTCTAAAATGAGGTGGTAAAGGGATGGGCAGCGTGGATAAAACACATAAATCATGATCGGGCCCACACGAGATGGTTTTGAGAAATCCCACCATTACGGCTGGAGTTCCAGCACGAGATTCGATGTGGTATTTCAAACGTAACTCACCTCTATCCAAACAGACATGCGGAATTTGGACGGTGGGATATCGTAATTCCATCCCACGTAATCCCGCCTAATCCCGTGCGCCAAACACGCCCTTAGGTTTTATCAGTGAGGCTTCGTCCTTCCAATTCAATTATTAAATATTCAAAGTAAACTGAGTCGATTTACTTGGGTATTGGCCCTCAAAACCAAACCGACCGAACGATGCACAACCTTAAGTAGAAGCAGGATTAACTCAGATGCCGACTGACCCCTCCAACATCAATGGGGGTGCTGTTAAAACTATGTGGACCTCACTATGATGTATGTGTTTTATCCGTGCCGTCCATCCATTTTGCCCTGTTCATGGATAAAACACATACATCATGGTGGGCCCACAGAGCTTTTCCAGCACGGACATTTGTAATGATAACAAAAATGACAATGCGGCAATTTTTCCACCATGGAGGGCATTTATGGAATTTCGTACCCTGGTAGAATCGTAATTTTTCACTCAATCGGATCAGAATGTATTTTGAAATTTAAACACGGGACCGTTATAGCAAACGGCTATAAAGAAAGGCTCCTTGCATTTCCATCGTTCAAACCTTTGTTCTTCTGCCCCAGAGAGAGAGAGAGAGAGAGAGAGAGAGTGTCCATGGAAGACTACGAGAAACTCGAGAAGGTGGGAGAAGGGACGTACGGAAAGGTTTACAGAGCAAAAGAGAAAGCCACAGGGAAGATCGTAGCCCTCAAGAAGACTCGTCTCCACGAGGACGATGAAGGCGTCCCACCAACTACCCTTCGAGAGGTCTCTCTCCTGCGAATGCTATCCATCGATCCCCATGTTGTAAGGTACCCATGATCTCCTTTTCGCCTTTCCTCTCTTCATTTGGATTCTTTCTCTTACCCTCTCTTTCTCTGTATATTTCTGGTCTGGATTTTGCTTCTTTCATGGGCAGGCTTAATTTCTGTTTGATCCAATACCTGTTTGATCTCTGTCTTAATGGGTTTTGCTTCCCCCCCTTTGGCTTCTTCTAGGGTTAAGATTTCATTTCATAGGGTTAGATTTTTATTTATTTATTTTTCTTAATTTGGATGTAGGGCCTCTTTTCTTTTGCATTTGAAGTCTGTTTTGGTGTCCTTGATTGTTTGTTTCGGTGTATCTTGAGCTGCATCTTGTTCTGCTTCAATTCCCAGGGTTTACCTTCTACGATTAGGGTTTTGTTGCCTTCTTGTGATCCCATCGTTCTCTGTTTCTTCACGAAGATTCTGTTATCTTTCGTTTCAATTTGTCTTTTCTTGAAGTGGGTTTTGTTCGTTTTGATGGTCTGCTGAGATTCTTATTACTGCATTTGAAAATCATATTGATCCATGGTTTTTTGTGTCGGGTCTATTAAACGGATTTTCATCTGTGTTTCATATTCGGTGATCTTATGAAGGCTGTTGGATCTCAAACAAGGCCAGAACAAAGAAGGAAAGACGGTTCTCTATCTTGTTTTCGAATACATGGATACGGATCTTAGAAAGTACATCAAAAGCTTTCGCCAGACTGGAGAGAACATGCCCACCAAAAGTGTTAAGGTAGGCTTTCATTATTATTGATTTTCATCCCTTTGATGCTTGGGGTAAGCCTCTAAACAGTTCATGGTAGAAGAATTGAATGCTTGTTCGAACTGAAAGATTCTGAGATTATGCTGTAGAGGGGCCAGCTTATGCACAGATCAGATGTTCCACGCTCTTTCCAGGTTGCATGTAATTGCGCTGTGTTGAGAGGGTTCCACCGGGTCTAAACCTCCCGAAAATTCCCAGTATTCAACAGTGCAGGTACGATTCTTACAATTTCGTGTGGTTCTTATTGCAGAGTTTGATGTACCAACTTTGCAAGGGTGTTGCATTCTGCCACGGTCATGGTGTACTGCACAGGTAGCCTCTCTCTCTCTCTGTGTGCGCGCGCGCGCGTGTGGGTGTGTGCGTGCGGTGTGAGAAATGCTCACACACAAGTAGTTGTATGTCCAACTAGTTGCCGTGTGGGACCCACCATGGTGTTTGTATGACATCTCGCCTGACCAGGAAGGTTGTCCCATTATGAAAAGTGGACGTCCCAAAAATCAGGTTCATCCAACTATCAGCTAGGCACACATACAAAACCAAGAACAACCATCCAAAAAACTCCACATTCATGTGTGGGCGAGATACACAAACAACACGGTGCCCCCCCCCCCCCCCCCCCCCCCCCCCACACCAACTAGTTGGATGTACAGCTCGTGTGTGAGCATCTCTCTCTCTCTCTCTCTCTCTCTCTCTCTCTGATCTTCGTGCGTACTCTTTTGTCAACACAGGGATCTGAAGCCTCACAATCTTCTAATGGATCGAAAGACGATGATGCTTAAAATAGCAGACCTTGGGCTTAGTCGAGCATTTACTATTCCAATCAAGAAGTACACTCATGAGGTACAAATGAACAAACCCATTTCCTTTTCATCATTTCATGGTTGATAAAATGCCAGTCAATCCATTAAGATTTATAAGTTATGGCCTGTTTCAATGGGGGCTGCTCTGATCGATTCGGAACGTAAGAGCCCTATAGATATTGGAAATTGGTGCCTTCTAATCGTTCTGATTACCTGCTGTGAGAAAATCATCCTTTTTTTATTCAAATCCCTATTGAACAAAAGGAAAAAAAAATAAATCCAAACAAGTAACTAGTCCTTCGCATGCAAAAAATGCCCTTGGTTTCATGAGCTAATGCTGATTGAACTAACGAAATATTTCTCTGATTGATTTTATGGTATGAATTCCAGATATTGACACTGTGGTATAGAGCTCCGGAAGTACTTCTGGGGGCGACTCATTACTCCACACCAGTAGATATGTGGTCTGTCGGCTGTATATTTGGTAAAATACTAAGAACTTGTGTTCTAATTTTCAACTTCAGGTCTTTTCGAAAATGAGGCAGCCAATTTACCGGTCTTTGTATGATTTCAGCTGAGCTGGTCACGACAAAAGCCCTCTTTCCTGGGGACTCTGAACTGCAACAGCTCCTCCATATCTTCAGGTTCAGTTGGTTTATTTGTTTTCTGGACAATTTTCATTTAATTAATTAATTAAGCCAGCTTGACTGACCATCTGTAGTGGCTTTGATTGATGAAGGCTGTTGGGTACTCCAAATGAAGAAGTGTGGCCAGGATTGAGCCAATTAACAAATTGGCATGAGTATCCTCAGTGGAGGCCTCAGAGTTTGTCATCAGCCGTTCCTAATCTTGATGTGGATGGGATAGATCTGCTCTCGGTAAGTCGGGTCTGCATACCATCTTGCAATTGATACATGCATCATCATATAAAAAATGATACTTGACATCCGGATCAATGGGGAAACAAGTATTCTTGTATAAATGATTACGTGGCAGATAGTATGAGGCACATGTGCCAATGCTGATGCGCCAATGCTGCGAGGCACATAGTATGAGGCACATATGCCACATGCACAACATTGGCTATGTGCTGTGAAGCCCTACTTCCATCTCACACTAAAAAGTACACTTAGCATGCTTCTTGATGACTGCAGGGCCACGGCAAACCTGATGTTTGTGGGGGCCAAACCTGATGAATACTATGTGCCAATGCTGCATGTGTCAGTTGTAGGGCAATTCATCAGGTGTACGTTGTTTTGGCAGGTGTATGTTGTTTATGGACTGTTGGTCAGTTTCTTTCAACCATCCATTTCCTGATGAGTTGCTTGATTTTGGTCAAATCTATAGATTGGGCCCACCTGATGAGCAACCTGATGAGTTGCTTGATTTTGGGCAAACCTATAGATTGGGCCCACTTGATGAGCAACTTGGATCTGGCTCATTGTATTAACAAGTGTTACATTCCACTTAACTACCATTAATGACATAGTATCTTTGACCTGCAAATAGTTACTTTGACCTGCAAATAGTTTACTTTGTTGCAGAAGATGTTACAGTACCACCCCTCAAAGCGAATCTCTGCGAAGAAAGCTATGGAGCATCCTTACTTTGATGATTTGAATAAAGATTATCTTTAAAAGGCTACTAATTTTCTCAGGCGATGCTCTGTCCCAAAGCTCTGCGGATTTAAAATGCTGACATGTTTGGTGGATGTTTTCAATTGCTTTTCCTCAAGCATTTGGTGGTTTAAATGTTGTTTGGTTTAATGTTTAGAGATGGTTGATGGTAACTTGGTCCTGATTTTAAGTGAATGACAATTGAGATTCCAGTTTCCTGATTCTTTTGCGCTCCCTTTAGGTTGTGTTTGGATGGGAAAACTAAAATGGAAGATTATTGCGGTGGACATGGGAAACTAAGAAGATTATTGCGGTGGACATGGAAAACTGCGGGTTCGAATAGTAATTTGTTGCTTCTGGGAGAATTTTGTTGTTATATAGCTTCAGAAAAGGAAACCAAAATGAGCAAGTCGCAATTGGCTGCTTACTTTCACAGCATTGTAAATTGCTGTTATTCCATTTAGGTGAGATATCGATTGGAAAACATTCGGGTAACTCGTGCTACAGGGGTTACTGTCAGTAACTTGGAAGAAATGACTTAACATGGATGAAATCCACGCTGTTATCAAGTGGACACACTTGTTGGGCCTTGATCCCAGAAATCAGGATGACACAACACTTGAGTGGGCCACTTCAAAAAAAATTATACCAAAAACCTCTCAACTCGTGTGGTATGGACCGTATGGCCCAACTGAGTTTCAGAACATTTTGATTTTTGGGTAATTCTTGCATATAAACACCATGGTGGGTCCTACACAACTAACCATGGGTGTTTTATTAATTATTTCCTGTGGTTGTGGCCTACTTGAGTTTTGAATTATCATGATTTTTGGGTTCAATGACTTGAGTTTTGAATTATCATGATTTTTGGGTTCAATGATAGTGTACCTGATGGACGGGCTGGATCTCATGAAAGTTGCACCACATGGCTCTTAGCTTTTAGCAATGTTTTAAATAGCTACGCTATGTAGCGTGTAACTTACTCTACGTAGCGTGTAGCTTACTCTACGTAGCGTAGCATGGCCTTAATGCTACGTAGCTCATGAAAATAGCTCAAGTCGCATGTAGCCTACGCTACATCATAAATTGCATACACTACACGCTATGTAGCTCACATGATGTTTTCAATGATTTGTTATATTTTTCCATTTTCAATAAAAATTACTTAACCTTTTTAATGCGTTTAGTAAAATAATATAAAAAACAATATTAAATTAGTTTCATTGCTCTTTCTTTACCTTTATACTTAATCATTGCCCCCCTCTTATTACTTTGAGAGTGGATTAGGTGAGACCCCGGCCTTACGCAAGACGGTGCGGCCCTTACAGTGGGATTACAGTGGAGCCCACCTTGATGTATGTATTATGTATCCATGCCGTTCATCCATTTTTCCATATCATTATAGGGCATTATACTGAAATGAATTAGATCCAATTACCAGGCGGACCACTCCAGAAGAAACAGTGGTGGTTGACCATCCTACCATTAAAAACCTCTTAGGGCGCACATTAATGTTTCTGTAGTGTTTATTTACCATCTAATTTGTTGATAAGGTCACATAAGCTTGAATGAAGGAAAAAACAAAAATCAGCTCGATCCAAAACTTTTGAGTCCCATTAATGGTAAAAAACAACTGTTTCTTATGGTATGGTTCACTGAATGATTAGATCTGCTTCATTTTTGACATAATACCCTAAAATGATTTGGAAAAATGGATGGATGGTGTGGATACATGATAAATACATCAAGGCGGGCCCCAAGGTAATTCACGTTAAGGGCTACACCATCTTGCGTGAGGCCGGGGTCTCACCTAATTTGCTCTCTATTTACTTTAGGTTTCATTTTGTTGAACCAAAAATCATGAAATTTTGTTGAATTTCATTATTAATCAGTCTAATTTGGTAAAGAATATCATGACATTGGCGCAACCAAGTGCGTGTAGCTTACGCCTCACACTTCAAAGGGGTGACATTATGCTACACGCTATTCGCTATTTAAAACACTGGCTCTTAGTTTGCTAAGTAACCCTAGTGCGTGAGTCACCTACTGTTGGAGGCGTCAGCAAACCCCCTGATATACATTGTTCTGTTGTTCCCTAACAGCTTGAGCTTTTAGTGCAACCGGTTAATAACATGGTATCAGAGCAGGACGTCCGGTGTTCAAGTCCCGATGTTTGCAAAATTCGGTATTATAGGGCATCCGGTATTATATTAGCCTAGAGTATCACGTGCGGGGCCAGTATACCGCCCTGCACTGTTTTTCTCTCTCCTTTTCTTTTTCTTTCTCAACTGGATGAAAAATAGGATTCCTCGAAAAGCATTTTAATTTCCAAGGTTCACAAGTTGCACCACATGGCTCTTAGCTCTTAGCTCGCGTGAGTTACCTTACCACAACTCATAGTGATTTCCACAATTTTCTTCGAAAAGGAAAACGCATTCCATATCTCTTTCCTTTTCTTTTTCTTTCTCAACTAGATGAAAAATATGATTCCTCGAAAATCATTTTAATTTCCAAGGTTCACCACTGTTTCCAAACACTGGCTTACATTTTCTTCATTGTCTAATTCAAAATTTGGTAAGAGCAGTGACCTGAGATGCACAGCAGTGGCATGTGATACATGAGTAACACTTAAATGTTCCTAATGAGCAGAATTAAATTGCAAGGATATTCTTGAAGAGAGGCCATGATTAAAATGATTTGATGTGCCCAACCTTGAATATGGAGAATGCCAAAAAAAAAAAAAAAACACACACCATGAATGTAGACAAAGCAACAAATATCACCCAGATTGGAGGGAAGATTAGACCCAAAGTTTTGGCCTTTTCTATTGAATGCGGACTTTCTAAAGCCTAAACCCTACTACACCCTATTGCAGGTCACTTATCAAAGGAGTTTTATGGAGCATGAGATCAACCTTCTAGATGAAACTGCAGGCCCTACCTGTACCAGCTTGCTAACATGGGGATATTATTAAAATCCTCTTTTTTTCCATGTCATGCATATGATGCATTTAGAATTAGATTATTTTAATTTCCAAGGTAATCAATGCATTCAGAAATCCTTTGAAAGTCTGCTCCTTGTGAAACTCACCTTCATCATTGATAGCTTAAGATCCATGCAGATATTCATCACATTCCTAGGGAGGCAAACTGTATTGACAATTCCTTGCAAAGGAAGTGTTAATCCTTAAATATTCTCTCCATATGACAGGGGACCTTATATATGCTTAAAGGGTGATTATTATTTTTTTTTTACCATCTGTTGCAGTTTTCTTCATAAAATCAAAAGATTTTATGAAAATCTTAAGGCTCAGGTGGAGCTTAGGGTTGGACACTGATTTTATGAAAATCTTAGGGCTCAGGTTGAGCTTAGGGTTGGACACTGATGGCATGGTTGGAATCCTCTCGTACTCTTTTAACTTTTAATAAATGGAAACTAATTTTATTAATAATTCAAACTTATATTCTGGTTTGAATTAAATAAAATAGCAAAAGATCCATGTCTTTAGGAGATACAGTAGGCACACTTTTTTCTTCAAATATTAAAATTGAAGAACTCACCATAGGAAGAGATATCACACACTAAATTTCAGGAAATAACTGGCAACAAAAGGTTCAAGCTCTGTCAACAAAGCTAAGATATTCATTCATAGTCTTGCAAATAAAGGGTATTAAAATTTCTGAATAACCAAGCAAGCTCTGTTGACAAAAGCTAAGATATTCACTCCTAGCCTTACGAGTAAAGGGTATTAGAATTTCATCTTTGAGATATATAGATAAGTCTCCACCATTTGACATTAAAGACCTGGGAGAGGCCTAGACAGTCACTCCTAGCCTTGCAAATAAAGGGTATTATAATTTTCCCATAACCAAATGCACGGCACCTCATTGTTTTTGTTGGCCAACTTCACCATTTCACTTTTCAATGAGCTTGTTTCTTTCATGCTCGGATGCCAATTACCAAAGTTGGAGATGCATTGTATCTTATCATGAGTCATACACCATGGGATCATAGTTTAAATGATCAGTGTACAAATTGATGAAATGCCAACAACGATGCGGTGGCACGATGACGACGGTGTTTAGCTAGCATGAACCTACGCAATGGGGTGTGTGAGCTAACCCAAAAAAAAAAGAAAAGAAAAAAAAGAAGAAAAAAGAAGACTATGCAGCATAATCAAGTCACAAGCCATATGTAAAAGGCAGACCAAAGTGTGAGTGATACTATAGCCAGCGCATAGGTCGCCAGAAAAATCACAGCACATTCGCTTTCGCCTGCTCCAAACAATTGGGTTATTATACCTGTCAATTTCATAAACGAAGGACATCAGCTCACACTAAAAGGAAAGAACATGGTTAAAGTATGAGTATGACTTACTGTGTGGTGTCCACTGAAATTTGCTAGTTGATACACACATCTCCCACCATCTAAATATGATGAGGGAATCCAAAAACATAAGGGGGATTTTTAAAAAAATCCATACGAAATGCATTTTGGATTCTCCCATCATCTTTAAGACAGGGAGATGTGTGCACTAGAAACTGGAGAAGTTCCCAAATGTTTGGTGAAAGTCAGTTTCATGGAAGTGAAATTAGTATCGGTGTCCAATAGAGCATGTCGGCACTTTAGTGGGAAGCACTGATGCTGATGTCACTACTTATGTGACTAGTACACAGTATATATTCATATCACATGCATGTAAACCTAGCTATATTGGTCTTGGTATTGAATAATATAGGGCAGGAGGCTGAAATGTTCATCCATGGCCAGAAATCACCAGTTTGGTTCTTGATCCTTTTCTTAGAGTTTGCACAATATTGCATATTTACAAAATCAGCACAAATCTATATTCATAAACACTGAGAGTGGATCCCTGGCATGTCAAGATTGCATCAAATTGTTTTTTGCTTAGCTATGAAACAAAAATAATTACATATTCTCAAATAGGTGTCTCTGCCATGGCTGCTTCCAAGAGTAGTTAAAAGAGAAAGGTTGATGTCTGGTGGGAAGCCAATCTATAAATTTTTTTGCCAATCTATCATTTCAAAGCCAACCCCAAATTGTTGGGGGAAAAGCTAAGGGCCTGTTTGGGTGAGATGAACTCTTTTTTAAACATGCCCAAATGGGATGAACTCATCTGTAAGTGGCAACCAAACATGCCCTAAGATGACGATGATGATGATGAGTCTCAAAATAAACCACAGAGACGCCCAAACAGATCTACTTAATTTCTAAAATGTATCCCAATAGAGCTTCACTAAGACCACACATACCTCTATATACGGCCATGAGTGTTCAAGGGAGATCCGAACAATGCATCAGGTGGACCCAGTGTCTATAAATGATCCGGCAGGAAAATCAGTCCCCTCAACATGCCAGGTGGTTGCACGTATATCGGGTCAAAAAGTTTGCCAATAGTATGCAACCCATCTGATGAGTGGAACACCCTCATCTTTGGGCCAGGTCATCTGCATGGTGGGACAGTGATGCATGGCTCAGATGTCCCATACACGTAGTAAGTTGGTTTGCCTAAGGTTGCATGTAGTGGCGTGTGTGTGGCCCACCAAAACTCTATCCTGACAGTAATCCAAGATAAGGTGATCCTATGATTCATACAAATGTTAACAGCCTTTGAAATGAACTCAAGTGTAAAATATCAGATTTTGGAATGTACTAATTTTGAAAAGTGTGTACAGCTGAAAACATAAATTTGACAAATAAACATTACATAGATATGGATCATGTAATGAAATAGTACAATCTCCCTGATTCGCAATGAAGCATGTACCATACCTATAGTCACTGCAGGTGGAACTGTAAATTGCAGCAGAAGAATGAACTGATATAGAGGATCTTTGTGCACCAAACCAAAATGAATTGCCCCTTTAACTATGAGTACACCCAAACAGGGCAAGGCGATGTAACGAACGACAATAATTGCGATGATGAGCGAGAGTCGGATTTCTGATCTGCGTATTCCTTAATGAAGAAAACCAACAATAATATTAAAAAAAAAAGTATCTTCAGATACAGGATATGATTCTTTCAAGTTGATCTGAGCAGACAATTAAGTGGAATCCAAGATAAGTATGTGATAGATCAAAAGCAAGTTAGTTATTACCCTTTGTAAGATTTCCTCCCATTATAAGTGTGGTAGTTGGGATATCTCCATCCCTGCCGACAAGAAAAGGAAAATCGATAAATTTACCACAAGGATGTTTTTCATCACCTGCTAAATTAATTAAGATCCAATAACCCAATAGTCGGAATAGATGTGACTCTAGTCATTTTAATCTGATGAAAAGTGCAGTCCATGGTTCATACCCCAACAATGCAATAGAGGATTGTATCACGCGAAGAGGAGCACGTTCACCAACGAGTGCCTTTCTGAATGGAGCTATTAGTCCGACAGCAAACCCAATAAGCTATACAAAGAAAATAGATGGCAAACTTAGTCTGTGGACCATTACGACCTATACATAATTAGTAAAATTTCATCTGTTCAAACTTGAGTTCTCTTAGTACATGAGATGTAAATGGTATGAGAATTTCCTTCTGGTGACAAAATAAGCTTGGAAAGCATACCACGGCGATGGTCGAAGGTGCCAACAACTTCTTCAAGTCGACTTTTCCTGAAATCGTCTTTAAGGTTTGCTGAAGTTTAGATGGAGTTGGCACCTAGAAAGGAAAACATGGAAAAGATTCAGATGGAGAATTTGTTCAAGTGTAATGGTACTTTCCATCACAATCGGTTGTTGCCATCCATTATTACTTGCTATGATAAATGTAACAAATGAATGAGCCTTTAAAGTAGACATAGTGACTTCACTCACAAGTCAAACAATTGATTGTAGTTCATTAAATTTCAACACGGAATGGCATGGGTCAAGAATAATAAGTAACAAAGGTTCATCTGAATGAACATTGATAACAAAAAAGGGACATTATAGCCAGGTTTGGTGTACATTTCGTTTTCTTCATGTGTTTCAACCGAACCAGATGCATTGAAGAGGAATTATATGATCTTTGATTCAAGGATATGCACAGTATACTCGGATATTTAGTTTATAACAGTAGGGCGGGCCCATGGTTCCTTGAGCTAGATCCCAAACCATTGGTCACTTGGGGGCCCATGATAGAGGGACCATGCATAAAAAATCTCCTCAATAGGACAATCTTAAGATTTAAATTTATGGCTTGCAAAGCCGACAAGACAGGTAAGAGAGATGCAACAAGGGTCCACATTCAACTGAAAATAGCCCAAGTTTGGTGGCTAGTATCTCAAAAATTGGGAGATTTTTAGGGCAAGGTTTGCCACAATGAGGTGCATTAGACCAATGGTCCCCTCTCATACAAAGTGAAAAAAAATGAGTATATTGTGCATGTCCAGGGCTCAAAGATCATATAATTCCTCCCCATTGAAATGCCTAGTGAGAAACATCCAAATGGTTATTTAAAATCAATCATGACTTATAGCGTTTGCATCTATTTTCAACACACATGTTTGCACTTTCTCAACAAAAGCAACCCCAATACCATTTTTTATTGGAGTTGACTCTTGATTGTTTTTATATTACTTAGATTTTAGGATTTAGCATTTTGTAACCTTGGTCAGCTGATGATGATCAAAGGCATCAATTGACAGGATAAGGCAATATTTTGGCCATTAAGCAGCTGCCGCATAACATGCAGTAAAATGTAAAGTTCTTGGAACATTTATTTGCTATGCAATGCATGAAATTGAGACTAAGGCAGTAGTCAAATAAGAAACAGAGGATATTGAAAAAGAAAAAAAAAATATAGTTTTTATCTTGAATGGTATAGTTTTTATATTGAGTGGTACACGAACAATCATCTTGGAAGTTTAATTGAAACTGAATGTTTGAATTTTAAATAGAAAGCAAGAAAGCAACCATCAGCGTTCCATTTATTCGCTGCAGAATGCATAAAATTGGAAAAATGAAGGGAATAGAACATAAATGTATAAAACAAAAGGTGCTAGTCAAATAAGCAACCGAGGAAATAATGAATGCTATGACTTTCCATATCGAGTGGCAGCAATCAAACTTCAAAGAAAATGACGTCTGAATTTTAAATAAGAAAGCAAGAAAGCAACCTCTGGTTTTCCCTTTAATTCCTCGGTTTTAGTTGAAGACTGTTCATGTTGATCTTCTACATGCACATGCACCGCAGAATCCTGTATTGAAATTTGCTCCCCTGGGAGTGTCTTTGCAGTTTCTTCAGACAGACTTGTGCTAGTTGGGGCAACGGTCACTACACTTTTATTTTTTCTGCTTGAAGATATTCGTATGATGTTGTAGACATACGACCACAAAAAGATGGATGCTATCTAAAGCATACAAAAAGCAAGAAATAAAAATAAAAATCAGTTTTCTATGTTACCCCTTGAAGTCATTAAAGGTTCTAAACATACATGTTCTTGTAGACATGCTCTTATGGGTAAATGACCGGAATTTACTTCTAGAGGAATGATATATGCTAGCACCCATCTGCTAATGCTAAACACAAGTGACTGCATATGCCAATATGCAAATGCATAATCCAAGCAGTTCATCATGCTGGCCCCATAGTGAATATGATATAGACCCAAAGATCAGGCTAGTACCATCTTTAGGCAGGCTACAGACCATGGCTAAATAAGTATAGCCAATGATGCAGATTCAATGTACATGCCTGCATCACCTGATGAGTGGGCTGGCCTGATCTTTGTGCTGGGCCAAATTCACTGTAGCTCGCTTAATGACCATGGACCTCGCACATGCCTACCACATTGGCATCATACTTCCAAAACTAAGTGGCTCAACTTGAAACTTGGCTGAGTCAATTCGACCAGATTTCGAGCCGAGCCTGTTGGGAACTTGCTGACGAGCTTGACTCGTTTGAGTCTTGACAAAACTTGACAAGTTGGCTTGTAAACTCAGTTGAATCGATGCAACTCGTCCCAACTCGATCGAGTCACTCGCTCAGGGACAACTAATTTCTCCATAAAACACATTCATTAATATATAAGAACTTGAACTTAAACTTGCAACCAGTTACAAAGGACGTAAACCTGCTACCAGCCCACCAAGAACTTCACTTGTATTTTGCTATTTTTTTTTTTTCTGTATTTGATATATCTGACAAGATTAATATTAACCACCAAATTATATAATCTGTATTTTATTTATCAATACATAGAGTCGAGTTGAATAAAGACTCATTCGAACCTTCAAGTCGACCCAAGTCACCCAACCCGGCTGGACATCAAGTTGAGTTGAGTTTTCGGGTTTTTGAACTATGATCGGCATGTGTGGGGCACTCATTACTCTATGCTAAGAAAGTGCAGACACTTCAGAATGCGAAGAAACTATTCCAAATTTCATCTTACAGCCATAGACAGTGAAACGTATGCAAGTCCATATCTATTGCAGACATCTTCAGCTCCAAATGGACCACCTTTCTCTTTACAGATTGCTGGGACTATAATAATTAGCATATTGCCCAGATTTCCTGTTCGTGAAACCAAAGCAATGAGAGATCATTTTCCACATTAATCAGAACAGTGCAAGAAATGGTACCAAAAGCACGATGAGATTTACCACCAGCACAACAACCCAAAATGAGGCCCCTCAAATGGGAAGGAGGTTTTGTAATTTGGATGACGACCCACCCAAGTATCGAGCCAATTATAAAAGTAAGAAGGATGTTTAATGGCATGAACCACCTGCACAATTAGCGATGAGTGATTGGTTAAAACAATAACTACTCTATTCAACTGAAATAATATGAGCATACCAGTTATAGAGTCAAAAAGGCCATAGAAGTTCTCATCCTGCAGTCGCCTAACACATAACAAAAGATGGAATGTGCTTTGATGCAACCAACTGAAATTGTATTTCTAAAACTTGCCGACTTGACTCAGAACTAAGCTGAGTCAACTCGACTGAGCGAGATTTCAAGGAGCTCGGATTAGGTACTACCCCCACCAGGACGTAGCTGGAGACGGACGGGTACATGGCGCCTCAGTATTGGTGGAGAGCAGGGGGCCCACACCTTGGTATTGGTGGAGTGCTGACAGACTCGTCACATGGGTGCGGGCCCTAGGGCTGTCAACGACACAGATCATTATCCGTATCCGATATAGATCCGCTCCGATTTAATTGGATTCAGATCAATAATCGGATCATCGGGTCGGATACGGATACCCAAAGATGATCCGTTTAATATTCGGGTTGGATTCAGATCAACCTTGATCCGGCCCGTTAACGACCCGACCCGATTTAAAAAAAAAAAAAAAAAAAAGCAGCCGTCTCCTTCGTCTCTACTCTCCACGCACGAGCATCTCTCTCTCTCTCTCTCTCTCTCTCTCTCTCTATCTCTCAGATATCGGGTCGGATCATAATTGGATCGGAAATGGATTTCAAAAAATTTAAACGAGTCGGGTTCGGATCATATACTTGTGATCCGAATCTGATTCGGGTCGGATATATCCTTAATCGGGTTGGATAGGGATCATCACTGATCCAGCCCGTATCCGACCCGTTGACAGCCCTAGTAGGCCCCACTTGCTCTCCACCAATACCAGGGCACCATGTACCTGTCCGTCTCCCGCTGCGTCCTGATGGGGGTAGTACCTAATCCGAGCTCGATTTCAAGCAGAGTCTAGGAAACTCAGTTGTGGGTCTGACTTGATCCCAGCTCAGGAAGACTTGTCGAGTCGACTCGATCTCTTGGTCAATTCGATACAGCTCGCGGTAACTCAACTGAGTTACAAGATTTGACACAATGTAATTATTGATAAAAACGTAAAGGGGGAGCAAATTGAACCCTCTACCGCTACCATTGAGAGAGTGCAACTGTGGTAGTTAATCAGTGTGCCGTGCAGCTGTTTGGTGACAGATCTGCTATTTTATATTACTTGTTTTAGCTTTAAGATATTTTGAACACCTATTGTTCTTTCTTAATATATTTTAAATTTATTAGTATTAGGTATCGAGTCGTCACGAGCTGGCTGAAGATTGAGTTGAGTCATGCTTTCAGGTTTTCAAACTATGACTGAAAATATCAAATTAGAGGGTTGCTAGCAGTGCTTATGAGCAATGGTTTAGATGGTTTGTTGCCCATCTCTAGCATTTTGACTGTATGCACGGGAATCATCTCATGGGACCAGAACCGTGGATCTAGTGGGATACCACATTAACATGCGATGTTGATGAACTTAGCCATTGCACCAAAGGTGTGCAAACGGATGGGTTAAGAAACCTTGAGCAGAAAGACCAATGGTCTGCATTTAATGGGCAAAATCAAGCAGCTAGGCTTGTCCAACCATAGCAATTTTGGGACTCGACAAATGCATAGTGGTCACCCTAAGATGATTCTATGCATGCAAGTACACTACTTTCTTAAGAAAATTCAAAATTTTCCTCACTGGTGAAAAATGCTAATCCATAAGCTGGAGTTACTATAAAAAAAGATTAAATTGACATGATTGACATTAGGTGAATTCTTAGTATCTTGTAGATCAGATTTTTCATGGAAAATAATGCAAATGCAAAGATTAAAAGACATCTCATTCAATTCCTTCCATCAGGACTGCATGCAATAAATAAACAGAAACAAAATAAGAAACTCACAGCGAAACCATGCTTTTTAATGTGATTGTTTTAGCTAGGTTGATGTACACAAACGCCGGATCAAATAGATAAAACACCACCTGTTTGTGAGCAGATTGCACCAATCAATCTATAGAAGGATGTTGAGCAGACACAAAATCCACAGAATTTTTTTAAAAAATATAAAATAGCACAAAAACTGATATGAAAATGTGCAAACTAAAATTTCAAGTAAAAAAAACTACTGAGAATAAGACGTGCTTATTAGCATGGAGCGAGCAGGCACCTAATTATAAGAGATATAGGACATTTCAGCCTAGCAATTGTACACATTGCTTCATGTCACCCTCGATTCATGAATCAGCCATGATGCAGGCCAGAAATCTTCCTCAAAGGAATGTTGAGTCAGGTGACTTGGCAATTCTTACCCAGTCATGCTAAGATTGTTCAAAATCGAGGGTGAGCTGAAGATAAGATTGGTCAAAATCGAGGGATATGGGAAGTCAGGAATGGGCCCAATGTAGTACATGAGCGATCATCACACTACTAGGTGAGGTTTTTCTAATAGTGACAACCTGGCTTGGTGTTTCTCCTGCTCTTAGGCTGTGTTTGGATGCACGACTGAGTTAATTTTGAACATTCGGTTTTAATCACAAGGAAAATTTTATCCTACTACTCATAATGCACAAGAAGCCAAATTGCAATTGCATTGCTTTCAAGTCCAACTTAAAGGGTGAGTTTGGTTGCACCAAATATCATGATTAATTAGTCTAATTTGGTGCAAATTACATGATATTTCATGATTTTTGTACCACCAAACAGACCCAAAAGGATAGTATATTCATCCTTCGCTAATGTTGTTCACTTTCTGATTCTTGGTTATATATTTTGGGCCTATCTTAAAAATCATTTCCCCTAAATTGTTAGGTAACAAGTTCAATTCAACTCAATTAAGTTCAAAATTCAATCGCATCAGGACGTCTGCACAATGATTTTGTTCTATTGGGAGTTTATAAGTCGAGCTTATAGGCATGAAGGACAAACAGATCATATATTCAAAACCAATGTTAATTGCAGAAGCATGTGCTCAGAAAACCACAATAAAACTCACATTGTTCAAATGCTTCAGAGCATCTTCACATAAGATACCAACACGGTTTGTTGCGAGAAATGACCCAGCACCGGTAACTATAAGAAGTTTCAGAACTGGCATCGCCGCAGCAACCAAAATATTTTTGAAATCCATCTCCTTAAAATTCACAAACTCTTCCTTTTTCTCCTATCTTCTCTGTAGAAACAAACTCGCATCAGCTTCTTATGCCGCAACATCTTGTGTATAATTTTGAAATTAGACATGAGCACAAAAATAAAACAGAAGTGGGTGTTTCCTGAGTTTTCTAATATAAGAATTCATGGTTATAGAAAAATAAAAGTACAATACTGTCTCCTTCATTTGAAATCATCCCAGAGGCCCATATGAAAAAGAATCTTAAAAATGTCTCATATTATTCCTTTCTTATTTGAATAAAAATCTCATCTCAGTTTCTTTCCGTATAGAATTTCGTTTCAAAAAATTCAAAACTCGAAATGGCTTTTTGAGTTAGAGATTTCAGATATTATAATTTCAGTTAGGGGAAGAACATGAATGCCAGGGTATCGAAATATTGTTGAAAATCTCAAATAATACTTCTCTCTTGTTTAGGGTGTGTTTGGCTGCACCAAATTTCATGAATTGTCATGAAATTTTCCACCAAATTAGACTGATTAATCATGAAATATCATGAAATTTCATGATATTCAGTGCAACCAAATGCACCCTTAAAGAAAAACATTCATATCAACTTTTTTTTTCTTCACTCGAAATCTGATCAGTGGTCTGGATGCAGGTAAAATCTTATGTTAAATCTTCACTTTTAACTATCTATTTCATTCTGTCAGGTTTTGTATCAGTAAACAAAGTGTTTGGGCACTGGAAAAATGAAGTATGCTGATTTTAAAAAAATTTACATTCAAACCAACCCTTAAAGTAAAATGGGTTCCATTAACAGTGTCTAGATATCATTTTTGCATATTATCATTTCTCCTTTGAGTAGGATAACTATATATTGACAAAAATTCCATACATGGCTCGACATGTTCATCTTGGCCTTTAAAAAAAATCCGGAAAAATATGAAAAGATTAGAATAATTAGGACTTAATTAAAAAGTAACTAAATATATTCTTTCCCCACTAAATATATTCTTTCCCCATCGAAAACATAGAATTTAGTGGATGGTAATGATTCAAAAGGTTATAAAATATAAATAAAATTGCAAAAAAATGACTACCGCAAGCACTTCGTTCATCTTGCCAATACAATACATTAAGTTTTAATATTTTGAAAAACCAATTTCATTAAACCCAAATGAGATAGTTACAATCTATAATTAAATAAAACACTTCCTTACAAATCAACAAAAACATAGAATTTAATGCATGATATGATTCGAAAGGTTATAAAACTCAACCATTGAACATCCTATAGAATGATTCAGAATTTGAACTCGTTTTTTTTTAATTTTTTATTAAATGATTGAAATGGAAATTTTCTTTTCATTAAACATCTATCTAAATAAATCAGTTCCTTAAAAATCAACAAAAACATAGAATTTAACGCATGATATGATTCGAAAGATTATAAAATAGAGATAAAATGGTGAAATATGACTGCCCCAGATACTCGAATACATTCAACACTTTGTTCATACTGCCGATACAATACATTAAATTTCAATATTGTGAAAGCCCAATTTCCATTAAACTGAATGGGAGAATTACAATCTAAAAATATACAAAAGAATTCCTTACAAATCAATAAAAACATAGAATTTAATGCATGATATGATTCTAAAGATTATAAAAGAGAGATAAAATGGTGAAAAATGACTCCGCCGAATAATTGAATGCATTCAAAGAATTCCTTATACTTGAATGCGTATCGTCAATACAATACATTAAATTTTGATATTTGAAAAAACCAGTTTTATTAAATACAATATATAATTATATAAAACAATATTATAAAATAGATATAAAATTGCAAAAAATTACTACCCCATATGCTTGAATAGATTGAACACTTTTTAAAGCTACCTCTATAATAAATTAAATTTAATATTTCCAAAAGCCAATTTCAATAAACCCAAATGGGATAATTACCATCTATAATTATATAAAAGAATACCTTAAAATTCTCATAATCTTCCTATTCTTCAGCCAAACATCCTCTCTTTATGAAATCAAACACATTCAAAATCAATTCAACCATTGAAATTCCTACATAACGAGTCAAAGTTTAAACTTGGTTTTTCACTAAATGATCAAAATTAAAGTTTTCATTTTCATTAAACATCTATTTTTTTTGTAGTAGGCAAGAAAAAAAAAATCTCTTATTACTAACCAATGACAGAAGCCAAGTATTATAAAGAACGAAGAAGTGAAACATCAAGGCAAGTAAAGAAGAAAGGAAGAAAAAAAAGGCCCACACTTTGGGCCAGGGAAAGCCCACACCCCAGTTTAGGGACAAAAAGACGCCCACACCCATGTGAGGGAAGGATTCTTGATACTTCAAACATCCATCTTTTCATTAAATATCTATCTATTCAAAACAATTACTTACAAATCAACAAAAACATAGAATTAAACGTACAATGTGATTAGAAAGGTTATAAATAGATATAAAATGGTGAAAAATGATTATCCTAGACACTTGAATACATTCAACGCTTTGTTCATACTACAGATACAATACATTGAATTTTGATATTTTGAAAAAACAAACTTAATTAAACCCGAATGGGATAATAACAATCTATGGTTACATAAAAGAACACCTTAAAAATCAACAAAAACATAGAATTTAAAGCAAGATATGATTCAAAAGGTTATAAAATAGAGATAAAATGGTGAAAAATGACCACCCCATATACTTGAATAAATTGAGCGCCTTGTTATGCCACTGCTGTAATTGTATAAAAAAGTTCTCTAAAATCTCATAATCTTCCTATTGTTCAGCCAAACATCCTCTCTTTATGAAATCAAAGACATTCGAAATCAACTCAACCATTGAAAATCCTACGTAACAATTCGAAATTCGAACTTGGTTTTTCATTAAATGATCTATCTGTGAGTGATAATAAGCAAAGATAGAGAGAAGAACATGCAACGAACCTGCTTCTAGTTCCCGCCAAAGAGCTTTCATGGAAATCCAAAACTCGTGGTCCCTTGCTGAAGTCTTTGGAAGCACCGTATATAAAGCCAACAACATCCATGCAATGTGGGCCGTCGAAAAAAAGTAGCCGGCACTAACAAAATCAGCAAAAAGAAAAGATGTTTTCCAATGGCTGAACATGGTCACATCCAATCTTAAACGTACAATCCAATTCGTGCATTAATGGCGCCTTATTTTGTTTGGCACACGTATGTCAAAACGAGCTTTGCTAAGCGCACGCGCGTGCAATAAAGCTCCTCTACACGCCACCACATGTGCCAGCATGGCACATAGGTGCGAGATCTAATCCATCCATCAGGTTGGTCCCGAAAATAAAATCTCGTCCTATTATGATGTGGGCCCAATATTGGAAACTGGTGGCTGAGTTAGAAAACTTCAGCCAAGATTTTCAGATTGTTTGTGGCTCATCTGACCAATGGATCGACCTGATTCTTGTCCTAGGCCATCAATATAGTGGTTTCCTTCTGATAGATGGATTGGATCTTCGTAATATCATGCCATGCTATCACATATGTGGCGTGTACATGAGCTTTATTGCACACGCTTGTGTGCTTAGCGCGCGCGGACGGTGTACTGACACCATCCTGAGCTTGGGAACGGGGCAGGGGCTCTGAGTGGCCACCATGATGTATGGGTTTTATCCACACCGTCCAGTCAATTATCTGTGCCATTTTATGGCATGGGACCAAAATTTAGGCACATACAATGCTAAGTGGACTGTTGTCCGCTAGATTTTGGACAACTTAGAATATAAAGTGATCTCCACCACAGGATGAAAGACTGCCTCTGTTCTTTTGGAGTGAACGGGTTGGATATGGACGGATGTGAACAGGAGGAAGAGAAGCTGGGGTCCCCTCAAGCCCTCGATGCTTAAGCCAGGCCAAGGGTTTAAAAGATTAGAAGCAGAGTTGGGGGAGACTGTGTGTACCTCATTCTGTAGGAGAACCCTCTATTTATACGGGTAATGGGAGTGGTTACAGGCCGTTAATAGTGAGGGAGTTTAATGCTTGCTGAAATTTTCGATGATGTGGGTCACGTCCATAATTGTTAGTAACGTGCCTTTATAAAGGTCTTGGGCGAGGTCCACAAAGGGGTGGAACTCATTGGCCGAGCTCTCTTACTTGTGATATATTTTGGCTTGGGTGGTCGGCCGATCTCATTTGGGGAGCTCAGTGTTCGAGCTCTCATACTTAGGGCCTGCTTGGTTGGCATCTAGAAACTTATTTTGGTGCAGACGTCAGCGAGATGAGATCGAACACTATCTCTCTCGTAGGATAAATGATCCGAATCTACAGACCAATCGAGCACAATAACTTGATCTTCCTTGATCGCTCAAGGGGAACTCGAAGAACACAAGTAAAATCGAGGAAAAATTCAGAAATTATATTAAAATTGTCGAATAATGTTCTAAAATGAATTAAAACAACTATATATATGCTTCCAAACCCTAGTTACATAACCTAGGTGTCCTAATTGCAATAGGAAAGAAATCAATGCAAAAAATGAAAGAAAATTGTTCAAAACGGAAAGTTTGCGCGCTCATCTGCGCAAGGGCCGACCCGTCAGAATTGATCCGAAATAGTCCAGAGAGTTTGAACACTCCCTATAGAATATTCGACTCGTCTGACAACCGGTCATCAATGTGGCCGACTGGTCGTGATCGACCCAAAACAATCCAACTTGGGCTTTTTCTGTGAATATTTGGCCAGTTGTTAGAGCGGTCGTTGATGGAGGCTGACCGGTGGTCAGGCAACGTTTTTCCTCAAGTTACTTGACGTTTAGTTCCTTCCTTAATATCTTCCGTGGGTCCTTACTTTGGTTAATCTTCTTCATGTATAGTTGAGCAACTTCCTCTACATCAGTCTCCCCTCCTTGAGAAGAACTCAACCTCGAGTTCTCACTCACCTCTGGCTCATGGTACTCATACAAGTCAGCCATGTTGAACATACGGAAGATCTCAAATTCCTTTGGAAGATCAATAACATAGGCATTGTCATTGATCTTTCAGGAGGATTGGAACCAGTCCAATCTTCTTGTGTTTGAGTGTGTTGTATGTGCCAGTAGGGAAATGCTCCTTGCGCAAATGAACCATAACTTGATCGCTGACCTCGAAGACGTTTGCACAACAATGCTTGTTGATGTCCTGTTTATATTTCTGATTCGATTCTCTTTTCTTGTTCTGCACTTCAACATGCATGTCTATGATCCTCGCCGCCATGTTCTCAGTGGCTATGCTTTTCCCTGGGACTTGGGGCAAGGAAACTAAGTCAAGTGTGTGACGAGGAGTTCGTCCATATACAATCTGAAATGGCGACCTTCTCGTAGATTGTTCGTCATGTCATTGAAAGTGAACTCAGCTTGAGACAAGGCTAAGTCTCATTGTTTCAGCTTGTCCCCTGAGATGCTCTGGATGAGGTTGCCCAAAGTTTTGTTTACAACTTCAGTTTGGCCGTCTGTTTACGGGTGATAAGCGCTATTGAACTAAAGTTGGGTATCGAATTGGCTCCACAAGGCTCGCCAAAAGTGATTCACGAACTTTGTATCACGGTCCGACGTGATGGTCTTGAGAATACCACGTAACCTCACCACATCTCTGAAGAATAAATTGACCGCATTCGTTGCATCAAAAGTCTTCTTGCACGAGATGAAATGTGCCATCTTAAAAAATCGGTCCACTACCACAAACATGAATCTGAACCTCACTGTGTTCGTGGAAGACCTAGGATGAAGTCCTTTAAGATATCCTCCCAAGGACCATCTGGTACAGGCAATGAAGTGTATAGACCTGTATTATGAGAATGTCCTTAGAAGCTTGACAAGTGTGGCACCGTTGAACCTATCCTTCCCACTCTCGGCCTAGGTGAGGCAAAAAATACCGCTCCTCTACCAGTATCTTTGTCTTGTTACGGCCCAAGTGACCTCCAAGCCCACCACCATGGAGTTCAAATAAGATTTTGTCACGTAGAGAGTATTGTGGGACAGATAATTGGTTCCCGTAGAATAAGAATCCATCCTGAATATGAAAGTCTTGTGATGGTTGCCCTTGCATCGTGCCCATTCTTCTTTGAAGTGTTATCATTCGCGACATATCCTTGAGACAATCAAACTCAATAACCTTATTGATAGTGTGACAAGGAGAGCGGCCTGGCAACTCAAAGCATCAGCCACCTTGTTTTGTTGGCCATACTTGTGCTTCAACACAAAGGTGAATTACTGCAAAAATCCAATCCACCTAGCATGCACATGACTGATGTTAGTCTGACTATTGATAAACTTTAAAGCTTAGCGGTCGGTGTTTAGAACAAACTCCCTTTGAATGAGGTAGTGCCACTAATGTTGCAGTGCTTGCACCACTTCTTCCTTGCATCACTTAACTTTTCACTATAGAAGGCAATAGACTTGCCCTTTTGGGATAACACAACGCCAATCTTCATATATGACGCATCACAATCTACTTTGAAGACTTTTTCAAAATTAGGTAGCATAAGAACTGGAGCGGATGATAATTTATGCTTGATTTCGGCGAAACTTCGGTCAGCCTTGTCGGTCCAATTGAAAGGGCTGTTCTTCATGCAATCCGTGATAGGTGTTACAATCGTGCTAAATTCTTGACGAAACGACGATAAAATATGGCCAACCAATGAAAGCTGCGGACTTCATTGACGTTGGTCGGGGTAGGCTACTCATGTATGGCCCTCACCTTGTCTTCATCAACCCAAAGACCCGTGGATGATACAATAAATCCTAAGAAAAGCAAACAATCCGTTGGAAAGTCGCATTTCTTCATATTCAAATGCAATTTGTTGTCACGGAGCACTTGAAGCACTTCTCTAAGATGTTTCACATGGGTTGATTCATTGTGGTTGTAGATGAGGATGTCATCGAAGTACACTATGAAAAAACGGACTAATAAAGGGCTTCAATACTTGATTCATGAGTCGCATAAAGGTACTTGGTACATTCGATAACCCAAATGGCATAACCAGCCACTCATAGAGACCCTCTTTGGTCTTGAAAGCTGTCTTCCATTCATCTCGAGGGCGGATACGAATATGATGATACCCGCTACAAATCTAGTTTGGAAAACACTTTCGAACCTTCGAGCATATCTAGCATGTCATCCAATCGGGGTATTAAAATCGATATTTTATAGTAATCTTGTTTATGGCCCGACTGTCCACACACATTCGCTAACTCCTGTCCTTCTTAGGAGTCAAAAGAGCCGGGACGACACAGGGGCTCACACTCTCTCTTAATATTTCTTTTTTTCAGCAATTCCTCCACTTGGCCTTGAAAGATTTCACTCTCCTTGGAACTCGGCCGATAATGCAGTCGGTTAGTTAAGCTCGCTCCTGGAATAAAATCAATGTGATGTTGGATGTCCCTCATTGGGGGCAATCCTTAGGGAGGTTCTTCAGGCCATGTTTCATGGAATTCATCAAGTAACGGACGAAGGCTCGAGGGTATAACATGTTCCCGGAACTTTCCCCTTTCACGACCATAACGTATATCTCGCCCATTTCTTTAGCTTCTTCCTCAAACTCCCGTATGGTAAAAAGAGAGTTTCCCTTCACTACGGTAGTCTTGGGGCCACTCTTCGGTGCCATAGGAGTGAGAATTCGTTTTCTCCCATCCTTCATAAACATATACGTGTTGTCACACCCTCGATGGGTTGCGTCTCGGTCCGACTACCACGGTTGTCCGAGTAATAGATGACACACCTACATGTCAATCACATCGCACAACACTTCATCCTTATAGCTTCTTTCAACAGAAAAAGAAATCGAACATTGTTCGGTTACCTTGGTTTCGCTAACCTTCTTAATCCACCTGATAGAGTATGGGGGTGGGTGCTTTGTGGTCGGTAACTGGAGCTTGTCCACCATTATCTTGGACACGATATTCTTGCTACTTCTGCTATCGATAATAACGTCGCAGACTTTCCCATTCACAGTGCATTGATTGTGAAAAATATTATGACGTTGAGGATGGGCTTCCATTTTGGGCATGTAACACAAACGCCAAACAACCAGGGACTCTCCATGGTCCTGCTCTAGCCACTCAATGTCTTCTTCTCCTCCTTCACCAGTTTGCTCATACTCTTCCTCTTCAGGTTCGCCCTTGACAGGTTCCTCCCTAACCTCACCCTCATTTGTGGCTAAATTTGTGGCAGGACGCTAAGGGCAGGTATTAGATAGATGTCCGGGCTAGTGCACAACGCTAACAATGGTTCATTCGTGGTCGTGTATACGGATTAGGTGCCCGACTCAGACCGATGGTGATAGAAGTTGTACGTTGGGGTCTAAAGGACCACTTCCTGAATCTCGATTTGTGGTCATTGGGGGTTGGCTGCGCCCACCAACAGGTTCCTTAAGTACCATGGCTGACGAAGCATCCTGCCGTGGGAATTGACGTCGACGTTCGAGGAGGTGGAATAGGATGCGTGGGCATCCACGTGAGGAATGTTTCTGCGCGATTGGTTGGCATCTGGAAACCTAAGGGCCCATTTGGTTGGCATCTAGAAACATGTTTCCAACTTAAAATCTGAATTCTAGCGAAATTCAATTTTAACCGGTGTGTTTGGCAGTAAATTCCAGCCAAATAGGATTTCATCTGGAAACCTGAATTAGCTGGAATTGAGATTAGTGGAAATGGTGTAGGGGACCGTTTCTGCGGAAAGAAAAAGAGGCGAAAGTGAGCGTCACTAGGGTGGTGCCCACCTTGATGTATGCATTGTACATCTATGATGTATGCATTTTATATCCACATGGTCTATCCATTTTGAGAACTCAATTAAGGACAGTAGACAAAAAATGAGGCACATCTAAATCTAAAGTGGACCACACCACAGGAAAATAGTGTTGATTACACGTCCACCATTAAAAAATTCATAGGCCCCACTATAATGTTTATTTGCCATCCAACCCGGCCATTTATCTTGGGGAACTACTATAGGCCAGGGGTCAAGTTCTCAGGTGGATCCAACGCCCAAGTGGGCCATGCTGCAAGCAATGATTGGATTACACTGTTTTCAACCAATTGGAATCTGAGTTACACAGTTTTCAGCCAAACAACAAGTTTTAGATGGAATCTAAGTTTCCAATCTAGTTTATGCAATTTTGGATTCCAATGCTGGAAACTGGATTTTCTTTAGAATCTGGTTTTTGCAATCAAATAGGCCCTAAATTGGCTGGAATCAGGACTAGTCGAAATGGTGTGGGGGGACCATTTCTACGTAAGGGAAAAGAGGTGGAAGTGAGTGTCATTTAATATTAACGATAATACCCATAGGGTGGTGCCCATCTTGATGTATGTGTTATACATCTATGATGTATTTATTTTATAGCCATGTGGTCCATCCATTTTGAGAGCCCAATTAAGGGCATTGGATAAAAAATGAGGCAGATCTAAATCTCAAGTGGACCACACCACAGGAAAACAGTGATGATTGAATGTCCACCATAAAAAACTTTGTAAGGCCCACTATAATGTTTATTTTTCATCTAACCTGGCCATCTGTCTTGCGAGACTATTATAAGCTAAGGGTCAAGCTCTTAGGCAGATCCGAAGCCCAAGTAGGCCATGCTGCAAGTAACCAGTTAGATTACATAGTTTTCAATCAAGCAGAATCTGAATCACACATTTTTTTAACCAAATACCAAGTTCCAAATAGAATTTAAGTTTCCAATTCAGTTTTTGTAATTTTGGATTGAATTTGAATTTTCTCTATAATCAAAATTTTGTAGCCAAATAGGTATTATAACTCGTTTCGGACAAAGTAGAAGTCATCAATAATATAGATATCAGTTCAGAGTATTATTTACAAGTTGTTAGAAAATTCCTCCTCGAACAGGTAATCCTGTCTGATTGACCTCAAGCATATCGTCGTTGGATAGGTGGTTCTAAGACAGGTCTTCTTGGACACGTCTTCCTTATACAAGTTGTACTCCGGCATTACGCAGTCAGTCTGAGTCAATGGTCAACCAAGCGCTTTCAGAAGCTCTCTCTCTCTCTCTCCCTCTCCTCGGGAGCGGTTTGGACATGCCACTGCTCATTCGATTTCCTATTCGGACGATCTTTGCTAAGTACATACGTGTGTATAAGTCAGCTAATGGACATGCCATCGTGGCAGACCTGTGAAATATCCAGACCATCCATTACAAGGATACCATTACATCGATTCTCTATCACAAGCATCAGGATTGATCCATTAGTCAGGTGGGTCACAATTAACTGAACATAGATATGGTGTGAAAAATCGGCCAAAAGCTTTCTAAACCGTCCAATTATTTCTAAAATTATGGCCCATTTAATCAGAGAACCACCTTTATCTTTCGTACATAGAATATAAGTAGTGGGGTCCACATGATAGATGGCCTGGATATTTCACTCGTGCGCCACACTGGCATACGTGGAGGTGCGTGCATTATCTGACTTGTACGCAGGTGTGGGCTTAACAACCGGAAGCGGATTGCGTAGTGAGTAACTCCGCACCCAAAGCGTGCGGAGTAAACTCTGTGGGGCCCACCTTGATTTAATTATTTTATCCACTCCGTCCATTCATTTTAAGAGATAATTTTAGGTATGGAACCAAAAAATGAAGCATATCAAAATCTAAAGAGGACCGCACCACAGGAAAAGTGTGAACTGAGTGTCTACCATTGAAAAATTGTCGGGAGACACAGAAGTTTTGGATCAAGCTGATAATTGTTTTTTGGCTTCATCCATGTCCATGTGATCTTATGAACAGGTTGGATGACAAATAAACATCACTGTGGGGCCTGGGATGGTTTCAACGGTGGAAATCATTATTCCCACTGCTTCCTGTGGCATGGTCCACTTGAGATTTGGATATGCTTAAATTTTGGGCTCAACCCCTAAAATGAGCTGAAAAAATATATGAACGGAATAGATAAAGCACATACATTTTAGGTGGGCCAACAGAGTTTACTCCGCACGATAAGAGCGTGCGAAGGACAAATCACATCCATGCCTTCACCACAACCGTGCATTTTATCCACTACGAGGATTTATTTGATACTCTGGCAGTGCATGGCGCTTGATACGCAGGCACTAACAACTAGGAACTAGTACGCATGGCATAAGTAAGCTCAATTAAACCGGAAAAAATTGTGGAATCCACTGTCTCACAATCAGACCTTCGATTCGTGGAAAATTGGATACTTTCATTCCATCCGTCCAATATACATACATCCATCTTATCCAATATTCAAATTATCAAATAGGCATAATGTTTTTTTAATGGCACATCGAAAATAGGACCCACAATTTGGACTGTTTAATTTCAATTAATTGTATGCCGCTTATGCAATATCCGAGCACCTGAGTATCATCCATCACACTCCGCCAGAGTAAGCAAGAAACTTATTGCAATCCGAGTTACGCCAAAAAGGGGTTGTTTTTGTGGGATCCACCGCGGAATTGCGCCTGTTAGGTAGGGAAGGAAAAAGAAGGTAAAGAGACGTTATGAATTTGGCCGTTGCGCACCATTTTTCCCCGTGGGACTGATCAGCCGTACACGTGGAATATAGCATCCCAATCTAAGACTTTCGAAATGGTGGAGCGTAGTGCGGATGGAAGAATCTAATGCGACGGCTACAAATAAATGCGACGGCTACAAATAAATTAGTCAACAGAGTTCCTAGTTCACTGAGCAAAATCAAATAAATAACGTCGTCCAATCAGTGAGAGCTTTCTCTACAGTCCATCCATTAATTGGGCCGTTGAAATAGAGGGTGTGAACATCCATACATACGTACATGCCGCATGTACGGTAGATGAATCACCCCCACGTAAAATGGGGCGTGAATTAGGTGTTTCCCGGGAACAGCTTAGTGGGTGTTACCCTAACCGTGTGGGGCCATCTTGATGTATTTTTTTTATATATCTACACCGGTCTATCTGTTTTTTCATATCATTTTAGGATGTGATCCAAAATCCTAAGAAGATACAAATATCAGGTGGACCATACCACTAGAAACAGTGATGAATAATCATTAAAAACGTTTTGTGGGCTACAAAAGTTTTGGATCAATCTGATATTTATATTTTCCTTCATCAAGACCTTATTGACATTATCAAGAGATTGGATTGAAAATAAACATTTAAAAAATCTTACGATGGGATCTTTGAATTTTTAATGGCGGGGCACTCAATCACACTGTTTTTAGTGGTATGGTCCACTTGAGATTTGTCATCTGGATAAATTTTGGAACATCATTCTAAAATGGGCTGTAGAAAAGGATGGACGGTGTGGATATACAAAATATCATTCATGTGGGCCATGCGGTAGGGGTAACACCCACTAAGCTGTTCCCGGGGAAACACCTAATTCGCGCCCCGTAAAATGGTGGTGAATGTGGAGTTTTAACTAAAAAAATGTGAATTGTATGGTTCATCGGCAAATCATACTTATATGTTGTACATCCCTAAGTTTCTACAAGTCAGGCCCACAATTTTATGATCTGAACCGTTAATATGAATGGTCCGTCTGTGATGAATAATATTACATGATCCTTTTAGTCCAATCTTTGTATTGACCACTATGTTCTTTCTTAAATGTCTATTTAAAGCTCCCGTGGAAGCTTCAGGTATCCCATTGGGTTTTTTATTTTTTGTATATATCACACGGTACATTTACGGTGGGCCCCATTCAATCAACGGCTGGATTACTGATCTTGGTTACCATTTTTACAAAGTCAAGGCCTGGAATACACGCGTATATCTACAACTTGAGGACTGGGATTCAGTAGTGACCGGTCATGGTTGGGGCTATGTAGGCCCCACCATGAGGCATGTGTTTTATCCGCGCTGTCCACCCATTGTTACAGATCATTTTATAATCTAAGACAAGTAATTAGGCAGATCCAGATCTCAGGTGGACCACACCACAGGAAATAGTGGTGATTTAGCGGCCACCATTAAAAACTTCTTGGGGCCACAAAAGTTTTGAATCAAGCTGATATTTTGTGTTTCCCTTCATCCAGGGTCTGTGTGAAATAATCAAGAGTTTGGATGGAAAATAAACATCACAGTGAGCCTTAAGAAGTCTTCAATGGTAGGCTTTCAATCACCACTATTTCTTGTGGTGTGGACCACCTGAGATTTGGATCTTCTTCATTTTTTGTATCACAAAATAAAACGATATGAGGAAATTGATGGACGGCATGGATAAAACACACGTACTATGGTGGACCCACAGAGGACCGACCAGCACGAACCAGTGTGGATCTCGGTGGTTAGGCTTGAGATCCTCGACCAGGAGGATATCCAGAGTTCCTCGGGTACTCAGATTGCACGAGGAGGGCCTTGATTCCGTAATCGGACCATTGATCTGTTGGTTCCACCATGAATGGACCATTAAACCCAAATCTACTTGATTGGCTAAACTTTTATCTTGAAGGCTGAGAATAGACGGCCCAGAAGAGAAATGCAGTGTTCTTTGATGGAAAAGCTTATCCAATCTGGGATTTTTTGTGGGCTTGGGCCATCCACACTGACTTTTTAGCAGTCTAACGGTCCGGATCAATGAACTGTGGGCTCTACTTGAACAAACTTAAAAACTCGCGTAGGAACACCACCCAAATAAAAGTGGAAAGCTGACACGATGGTAAGAGGCGTGAGGGTGTTGCTGTCATCAACTAGTAGACAGCAGCTGTGCAAGTACACGTCAAGTCCTGTTGGCCACAGCTATTACCAACATCACTTTGGGAGTGAATTAGTTGTTACTCCGGGAACAGCTTAGTGGGTGTTACCCCTACCGTGTGGCCCACATGGATAGTATTTTGTATATCCACGCTGTCCATCCATTTCTCCAGCCCATTTTAAGGATGAGCTTCCAAAAATTATGAAAATCCAAATCTCAATTGGACCATACCACTGTAAACAGTACTGGTTGAGTGCCCACCATTGAAAATTCTAAAAAGCCCATTGTAAGGTTGTAGGTAATGTTTATTTGCAATCCAAGCTCTTAGTATTGTCAAGAAGGTCTGGATAAGGGACTATTTAAAGTTAATCTTGATCTAAAACTTTTGTGGCCCGAAAAATGCTTTTAATGATCATTAATCACTCTTTCTATTGGTATGATCCACCTGAGATTGGATCTTCTTATAATTTTGGAGCTAGTTCTAGAATTAGGTGTAACAACATATGGACGGTATGGATATATAAAAAATACATCAAGGTAGGCCCCACACGGTAGGATTAACACCCACTAAGGTGTTACCAGGGTAACACCTAATTCGCTCCCAATTACTTTACTTTGGGTTCTGGTTCTGGATGGGGACTCGGATCGCATCGTGTCGCCCACAGCACTGGCGTCGGTAAGATGTGCTCTTTGAAAAAGCTCTATGAGCTCTCCATCATGATTTATTTGTTTTATCCACACCGTCCATTAATTTTTTAAGATCATTTTAGTCATGGGACCAATCATTAGATAATTCCAAATCATCAGAAAGATCACACCGTAGGAAACAGTGGTGATTCAACGCCCTACCTTTAAAAACTTCTTGGGGCTACAAAAGTTTCGTATCAAGCTGATATTGGTTTTTTCCCTTCATCGATATCTTTATGACCTAATCAAAAGGTTGGATGGAAATAAAAATTACTGTAGGCCCTAAGAAGTTTTTAATGGTGGGCGTTCAATCACCACTGTTTCCTCTGGTGTGGTCCACGCGAGAATTGTATCTTCCTCAAATTTTCTTAAAAAATTACTAAAATGAACTGTAAAAATGAATAGACGGCTTGGATTAAAAAAAAAACATAAATGTGGGGCCACATATCTTTTCCAGTAGCACATACTACCGATGCTGTGTGCTACACGATCGCAATCCGAGTCGCCCGGACCGGACGCGGATTGTGCAGTGAGGCGTCCACCACCCATTGGTACCGTGGTGTGAAGACTCTGTGGGGCCCACCATAATGTATTTGCTTTATCCACTCTGTACATCTGGTTTTCGAGATCATTTTATGGCATTACACCAGAATTGAAGTATATCCAAAGATCAAGTGGACCACACTACAAGGAAACAGTGGGAATAGAGCGCCTACCGTTGAAAACTTCTCAGGGGCACAGAAGCTTTGCATCCAGCCGATCATTGTGTTTTTCCTTCATCCGGGTCTATATGACCTTATGAACATGGGCCATAAGGAAGGTTTCAAAGGTGGACGCCACTATCCCCACTATTTCCCGTGGTGTGGTCCACTTGAGCTTGAGGTATGCTTCAATTCCTGGACCACACATTAAAATTATCTGGAAAAAAAAGAATGTACGGCGTGGATATAATACATACATCATGGTGGGCCTCACAAAATCTTCATGCTAAGGTAAAGGGCAGTTAGATGGGTATCTAACTGATTCTTTCACTCCCGGTCCTATATTAGAGGATGGAATCTGATGGACGGAATGGATTTTACATATACAACATGGTGGCCCCACAAGCTTAGTGATTTAGAGCAGGTGTTGCGGCACACAGCAATGTGAAGCGGCAGGTGGCCGGATCTTTATAAACCCCACGAGGACTGAATAGGCAAAAGAAATCCGTAGTATTTAGATGATATGGGACCCCTAAAGGACCCATCACCGGACACACAGTAATCCTCCCAAGTCAGCAATTCTGTGGAAATGAGTATGGAATCTCCTCCGTTGAACTTGCTCCACGTAAAATCTTCCTACCTTTGATGAACAGGAAATAGAGCTGTACACAAGTCCAGTCAAGTAAGCTCTAAAAACACTCGACTCGAAAAATGCTCGATTCGGCTTAGATTGGAAGTGAGTTTGAGCCGAGTCGAGTTAATTTTATGGTGCTTGAATGTGTTCAAGCGAGCTTCGAGGAGTGCTATGCTTGATTCGGCTCGACTTGTTTAGTGACTTACCAGCCCGAGTGCCCCTCTCTTTTCAAACCCTAACCCTAACCCCCCCCCCCCCCCCCCCCCCCCCCCCCCCCCCCCCCCATCTCTCTAAGCTCAACGGACGGCCAGCCACCCCCAGTTGCCCTGTCCGCTCCACGCCGGCCACTCACTGAGCTGCCCTGCCTTGCCCTGCCCTGCTCGATTTCAGCCTGTCACCCCTGATCTTAGCCTGCCCTGCCTGTTGGCCACTCCTGATCTCAGTCCGCCCTGCCCGTCGCTCAACGTCGACCACCCCCTAATCTCACCCTACTCGATCGATGCCAACCACCCTTGATCTCACCTTGCCCGCTTGACACCGGTCACCCTTGATCTCACCTTGTTCGTTCGATGCTGGCCGCCCCCTGATCTCAACCTACCCGCTCGTCGACGCCGGTAAGCTCAACAAACCTTGCTTGAAAACACAAACTCAAACTCAGCTTGAAAGAATCAAATTCGAACTCAGCTCGAAAACTCAAAATCGACTCAAACTCGCTCGGTTTGTTGACCGAGCAGGGTCCTGCTTGACTTGGCCGAGTAACGAGCAAGGGTAGGTGGGTTCAAATCGAGTACCGAGCAGGAGTGATGCCCGATTCGACTCGTGTACAACTCTAACAAGAAGTCTTTTATGCCTGTGTCAGGCACTATATGCTTTCTATATATGGACCAGCCCTTGCCTGACGTCTATTGAAAGTAGAATCACAAAAATAAATGTCAATTTTAAGATTTTCATTAACAAAATTAACTCAAATGTGTAATCATGACCATTCATTTTGTTGCACGGAAACTTGTAGAAATGGAGGAAAGCTTGCTATAGAGCATCAACCACCAAATCATGCGTCAAGACCTGTGAATGAATTTATCCAACTAGAGTTTGAGAGGAGAGAGAAGTATTTCAAATTAAATCTTTGTTACTATATTTATAGTTTTCCATTCAAGAGATATCCTACCTATAAACTAACTCATATGATGGTAATAAGGTGTATTGAATTGTTATACTTCATTATAATAAGAAAATCCAGTCTCTACCCTCCAATCATGTAGAACCAGTAATTCTCCCCTAAAGATAACATTGCATAAATCCACAAATGGACTAGAAATGGTTCATTTAAATCTCGAACTACTTGTTCTAGACCATTGATTTGATTACACTCAATCAGACACATTTGATTCTACATGCCTACGCATATAAGTATCAAGACTTTGATCGTGATATACACTTAATCTACATTTGAGATTGAATGGATTTTATCTTGGAAACTTACCAACCAAAATCTGTAGAAAGTATTAATGTAATAATGTATAAATATCTTTTAAAACTGATTACAATAAAATCCAACCCTCCATTTGATTTGGCGCCTTAGACAAGTCTTTTGTGCATTACCACCACCATGCAATTATCTACTATCTTCCTCTATTCTATCTCCATTACTTAATCCTAATTTGGCAACTTTAATAGTGTGCTTCTAATCCTAGTTGAATTTGTGCGCATAGTCTTAAAAATGCACACCTGAGTATTGTCACCCCGCCGTGACCTTGCCATATAGTATAGAGTATTAAAGGGACAAGGTTGCTTACAAAACTAACATATTTGTACAATGACTATACTGAATCGATTTGTCACTTGTAGGTAATAATCTCATAGCACGCATGACTCAATTTACACATCATGAATGATCAAACATCCATTGTTTATGTGATCATCATGTAAGATCCATCTGATCAACTAATGACATATCCCAGCTGCAATATATGAGGTTCATATGATCTGATTGGGCATCGAGTTGACTGTGCTCATCTTTGTAAGATCTTACCATGACCATCTCATAAATCAGGGCAGAGGTATATCCTATATTTACACGCATGATGCATCTTAACATGAATAACTACTGTTGTGAATACCTGCATAATAATTTATATCATGCCAGAAGTGGACCAAGCTTCAATCGTCCAATATTGGTCATACTTCATTGTGAAGGCAAATCCTAATATCTATGTGCATTTATTATCGAAAAATGATTACATCCATATATAAATAAACTCAAATATTGGGAAATGTCCTTATAATTCAATGAATAAATGTGTCCACCTGTCAATACAGTTTGATGAGCTATATAAAGTCTAACTATGTGTAGAAACGTCAAGCATGCACTAAATGCTACTCTAAACTATATGTAGGGGTGTCAATGGGCCGGGTTAGGGCTGGGCCAAGCTCTGTCCAAGCCTGGCCCACCTCTTTCAACATATGCCCAAACTTGGCCCGGACCGTGACAGGCCACAATAGCGTGACAGGCTACAATAGCTAAGCCCAAGCCCGGCCCTAAGAATCAAATGCAGGGTCTAGCCTGTACTCGGCCCTAGCCCGAGCCTGGCCTTTAATATAGAGAGAGAAATTATCCTTTAATCCTCGCTTCTCCGTAAATGAAAAATTATCACAAACATTATAGAAAATAAAAGGAGTTTAAGAGGGAGATGGATTTTTAGGAAAAAATTGTGTAAAATTTAAATTTTGAGAGGGAAAATATTTTAATTTAATTTAATTTATATATATATATATATATATATATATATATATATATATATATATATATATATATATATATATATATATATTCGGGTTGGGCCGGTTGTCGGGCTTTTGAACAGCCAAGTCCAAGCCCGGCCCGTTTAAAAAAACAGGCTTACACTTTAGGCCCGAACCCAACCTGCGGGCCTGATACTCTAGTCCAAGCCCGGCCCAAGGCGGGCTAACCCGGTCCATTGACACCTAGGGTTGGTCATGAGCCGAGTTAGCTCGAGAAACTTGATCAACTTGACTCGAAAAAACTCGCCTCGGCTTGCCTCGATTTAGTAGAACAAGTAAAGCCAAGCCTTCATTTAGGAGCTCGAGTCAGAAATCGAGTCAAGTTCGACCACTGGGTCACTCAACTCGACTCGACTCGAAACTCAACTCGATTCAAGCTCGACTCGGCTCGACCTCGACTTGACTCAGTTTCATATAGATATTTGTTATAATAAAAAAAATCCTAATCTTCTTATTTCTTGGTTCTCTCTCCCCCTTCCCCCACACACACTGTTAGGGGTCCAAGCTTAGGACACATAAAACCCTCACACGTTGGGGGTTTCTTAATTCTACTATTTTGTTGAGGGAAGAACATTCCTTATTGAGCATACCTGATGGATTGAGTAATTTCAAGTACAAAACATGGTGAGCACATAGTGGTTGTGTTTTACACGCTATACAAAACAGGTGCTATGGTGAGACCACACACCATACACATTTACAAAATAGGGGCTATGGTAAGACCAAACACTATATGCAGCTATTGATTGCAATTTTACGTGGGAGGTGGTGCATCTGATCCATGAATCAGCTGGGCCTCATCATGAAGATGGTCCACATAATAATTAGGGTAGTCCATTCATGTGGTGAGCTATGCATGTACTGTGTTAATCTATGGTTTATCAAATTTTACTAGTGGTCTGTGTTCAATGTGTGTGTGACCTAGCCAAAGAAAAACCGATTAAAGCTAGGCCATTTAAGTGGTGGGGTCCCACCTGTAGAAATACTATTCTCTCCTAATATATGTGTGACTTCTTGAACTTAATGTTGTTGACTTTTAATTTTATTTTGTAGCAAAATAATAATAAATTGAGGTGGGAGCAAGCTTGACTCGACTCGAGGTGAGCTCGCCTCGACTCGATCCATTAGCTCGCCTCGAAAGTTTTAGTAAACAAGTCAAACTCCAATGGTAAGCTCAAGTCAAGCCAAGCTTGGCCCACCTCGGCTCGATGTACAGCCCTATTGACACCCCTAACTATATGGATGAAAATAACATTCATCCGAGCAAATCAGGGAGTCCTTCCTGAAATGGATGGAAAACAACAAGGTGGATGACCATTGGGGTGGTTGGATATGGGCCCACGGGCCCACTTATGGGTGGGTCCTGCATATTCTTCCCTTTGAAATCTCTCGTCAAATTTCTCCTCGGAGTTCAAATTGAATTTTAAATTTAAACTCTTACCAAATCTCTCAATAATCGGATTGGGATGAGGGAGAGGTATTGGATGAGATGGGATACCTCCAACTTGATCCAAACAACTCACTCATCTCTCTATCCCTCCTTTTTATATAAAAAAAAAGGGAAAGTATTTCCTTGTTCAGGTGTTAGGATCTGTGGAGCCTGATCATATTCATGGAGGTATACTGCCCATCCAATCATCACTTTTGTGGGTTGAGCTCCATGCCGAGCTCGTTTGCTGGGTCAGGAGGGCTACGCCTGAAGGGTAATTTTGTAATTTCACATGGAATTTTTATGTAAACCCTGGTGTGAATCCGTGGATGTAGAACCATGTAAATTTATGTGTGGTGGTCTGTCCTTTTTCTTGCTTTTTCTCCTTTTATTCCGATATTGCTGTGTGTGTAGTCGAGAAGGGATCTTTCTCCCAACACAATGCATCCCGAAAAAGAGAGTTCTGATCAGGAAAATATGGCAGAGTGATAGTACTCATTTGTCCACGAGGGTAACCTCTAGACGATCTAAACCATTGATCGTAATCTAGGGACCATCTAGACACTAGAATCAGATAGGTGATCATATCCTCTCTGCTCATGTATTGTTAGGTGGTCCGCTGGATGCAAATTGTCCATCTTTGACTTTGTGCGAAGGTCCCATAGATGGGTTTCCTGTGGAGAGCCATTCTCCCATGTGTTTGGTGGATGATTCCAGCATATTTGAAAACAATCAACCAAATTGGCATGAAATCCTCCAAAAGGCCCCTCATGCTGTTAAGGAATATTGCAATGAATGTGGGCCTAAATCCTATTTTGAAGAGAAAATGGTCTTCGTCCAAAGGCTCCCCCATGAAATTGGTTAAAACGGACCGCTCTTGGGCACGGGTGGTTTAAATTGAATTTTGATGGACCATCAGTGGTTGGCCTTCCAAAGGGTGGTTCGAAAGTGGTGATCCACTCAGAAAATGGTGGCTTCCGAGCAGCATCGAGTCACATATGCAATTGGTACTTGAGTTACATGGCAGAATTTTACAATGGTGTAACTTGGCATGCATGTTAGTAGTGATCAAACAATACAGTTATTTCTGTGAATGTGAAACTACAGAACTAAAGTCCATTAGAAAATAGGGAGAGATCAGACACTACCTATACCATAAGTTTCAAGAAATAACTGGCAACAAAAGGTCCCTGCAAGCTCTGTAATTAAGTGTTCTGATGATTCATTTTTGAATAGAGCTAATACATTCACTCCTATTCTTACAAATAACTAAGGTTGAATTTCCCACATCAACCAAATGCATGAGACCTCATTGCTTATGTTGGCCAACATCACCAGTTGATAATGAGCTTCTTTCTTTCACTCTTCAGGAGCCAATTATCATAAGTTGGAGATGCATCATGAGATCATCATTCAAATGATCAGTATACATATATTGATGAAATGCAAACAAACGGCATGATGCATGGCCACCTTGGCAACAGCATTTGGCATAACGCAGCCATGAATGCACACAGCGCAACTAAGACACGAGCCACAAGAAAAAGGCAGACCATAGTGTGAGTGATAATATAGCCGATGAGTAGGTCCACAGAAAAATCACAGAGCATTCACTTTCGCCAACTCCGAACAATTGGGTCATTGTACCTGCCAATTCCATAAAATACAACTCAGTTCAAACTACAAGGGAAGAACATGGTTAAAATAGGTAAACTAAGCTTGTGAACTACTGAAAAATTCACACAGCATGCATGTAAGCTATGAATATGCATGTAACAACTCAACATGACTCAGTAGAATCAACTTGAACTGAGTCACTCGCTGACCTTTCTGAGATGAACTAACATATCTAACCAACATGCCGGGAGCTGATATTTTATATTTCTTGAATTTTTTTAACATTATCTACATACAACTATGTAAAATATTTATAAATATTATTAAATTAATTATCGGATATCAAGTAAAGAGTTGTCAGAGTCTTCGAGTCAACCCAATCCAGCTGAACAGCGAGTTGGGCTGAGTTTCCGAGATTTTTATTTTTTATTTTTTTTATAGCTATAAAAGAACCAATATAAACTCCTAGGAAAGAACAAGGATTGTTGTATCCTGATATAGAGCTTCAATAAGCCCACACACACCTCTATATGTGGTCATAAGTGTCCATGGGACATCCGAACCATGCATCAGGTGGACCCACCGACACCGTGTATACAGACCAGGCCCCAAAATCAGTCCCATCAACACGTAGGTGGGTTGTACATGTACAGGCAGAATGGAAAAGTTACAAAAAATTGCAAACAGTCAGCATTCAATATAAACAGGTGACCCATCTGATGAGTGGACCTGTCTGATCTGCAGGCCAGGTCATTTGCATGGTGGGCTCACCGATGCATGGCTCGGATGTCCCACACGTGGTGGGTTGGCTTGCATGGAGATGCATGTATCATACATACCTATAGCCATTGCAGGTGGAAGTGCAAACTGCAGCAGAAGAATGAACTGATATAAAGGATCATTATGCACCAAACCGAAACGAATTGCCCCTTTAACTACGCCTACACCCAACAAAGGCAAGGCGATGTAACGAACGATAATAATTGCGATGATGAGTGAGACTCGAACTTCTGACTTCTGTATCCCTGAATGATGACAACCAAATGTTAATGAAAAACACTATTCAGATATGTTAGAGAGACAGATATATGTATGTATGTTCATTGCAGTGATCATTCAGAACACAATACCCTTTTGTATGTACTCTCTTAATAAAGAGGTTTGCTTGAATACATCCGGACATGTTACAATACGACACATCGGGACTTTAATTGGGACATTTTCTATTGATCCAAACTGTTTATACAATGAGTCTCACTTTTTATGGTGGATAGACGACAAATAAAAGCTCTTAAATTGAATTATTTCAACGTTTGGTAATTTTGCTCTTTTGCTTTCGATATGGACAGTCACCATGTATTATCAAAGGACCGAAGTATTTAATCCAAGGGCCTGTATGGAAGGTGGGAAAAGAAGAAAGAAAACTATAATGATTATCCAATGATGATTTTCCAAGATTTCCCGTGAGCACGGATTCTATGGATTCCATTTTGAGGGTCCTATTTGGATAACATTTAGAAATCCAAATAAAATTCTTACAAAAGTCACCTCGTATTTTGTGCCAGGCAGACTACAGTGTTTGATTGCATTTTGAAATCCAATGTTTCCTTTGCTATCAAAGCATGGTCAAATGTCCCATCATGGGAAAAGTCGCCCATTTGTTTCTTTTCTTTTCCTACCATCCAAATAGGCCACAAGAGTTTTTCCAGTGATTCTCTGTACAAGGGAACCCCTACCACGCAAACGGTTTAGGACATTGAAAAGAGTCCAAATCCAACTGCTGGAGTCCCGACCTATCATATTGTAATATGTCGTAATGTATTCAAGCAAACCTCTTACTAGGTAAGGAATTCATTTGCTCCCTAACACAACATTTTTCACCAAATCTCTTCTTCCTTCTAGAAGATACAAGACATGATTCTTTTAGGTTGATCTGAATAGCCAATTAAACCAATTTAAGTGAGTATGAGATAGATCAACAAGAAGTTAGATATTACCCTTGGTAAGGTTTCCTCCCATAATAATGGTGATAGTTGGGATTGCTCCATCACTGCGAACCAAAACAAGGAAAATGGATTATTAACCAAAAAGGGTGTTTTTCACCAGTGCCAAAGATATTGGAAATGATAAGCTGATCCTTGGCATAGACGTGCAATTGATTGAATAGATGAGATCGTTTTACGTCAGTAGTGACTTAGTCTCAAGCCTCAGTTTCCAGATATCAACTATACGATTAAATGGGTGATTTGTAATTAACTGGAAACGCCCACCATTGAAGCCTTGCTGCACCCACCATTGTGTTTATATCCCATCCAGCCCATTCATAAGGCGATTTCCACTAGGATGAAGGGAAAACACAAGTATCAACCTCATCCAAAACTTCTGTAGACCCCAAGAAGCTTTCAATGGCGGACGTCTAATCCCCAATGTTACTTCCACCATGGCCCATTTGAGTTATGAATCTGACTTGTGAGCTCACATCCAATAAGCTGGCGCAGTGGGTGGACAGATTGGATATAGCACAGACATCACAATGGGCCCCATAGAGCATTTGGCTTCATGGGTTCCAAGTGAGGAGAATTCTAGGAAATTGGTGTCTTTAGTAGGGATTGTGGCACGAAATATAAATTTTCTATTGAAAATTTAAATTTAAATACTAAAATTATTAACTGGTTTTAGCAATTGCTTAAACCAGTTAATCTCAAACACTCGTTTAGTCTTATAACTGGGATTCACAACTGAGGGAAGATGACATCATCATCATCATCATCATCATCATCATCATCAAAGCCTCATCTTAATTAACTAGGGCTGGCTATATGAATCCTGTTTTGCCATTCCACTCTATCTTGGAATGTCATATTGTTTAGATTCATGTTGGAAGTAATGGTATGAGTTTGACATGGCTGCCAGCCTCACACAAAACTCCTTTATTATCTAGGCTTGGGACCGGCAATGAGAGCACAAAACTCCTACAGGTGCAATGTGATAGACTATTGTATAGGTTGATTACAATCAAGCGCTATCTAACAGTCGATTACATAGGTTGATTACAATCAACGAGTTGACTGAGGCAACCCAATATCTGAATACATAAAGAATACAGGAGACCACACAATCTTGTCTCACCAATTTGAGAGAGAGAGAGAGAGAGAGAGAGTTAAAATGTTTAATTTATCTTTTCTAGTCATTTTAATCCAACAAAAAAGTTTAGTCTATGGTTCATACCTCAACAACGCAGCAGATGCTTGGATCACGCGAAGAGGAGCACTTTCACCAATGAGCAGCTTTCTGATTGGAGCAATTATTCCGATGAAAAACCCAATAATCTATACAAGGAAATAGATTGCAACTTAGTCTACGAACCATTATAAGCTATACATAATTAGCAAAATTTCATATCATTTCAAACTCAGGTTCTCTAAATATATAGCACCATTCAAGATATAAATGGCGCTTGCGGTAGTAAAAATGGTGTTCAAATCGATCCACCAACTTGCATGTAGTACAAAATTTCAAACATAAACATCTCCCAGTGACATAATAATGAAAGGAGGAAATCATGGATGACATGGGTATGATCAATGTTTTAAATATCGACGATATCGACCGATATATCCCACGATATATCTTGTATCCTACCTGTGCAATGCGAAATGTACAGGTAGTGCCAATATATCCCACATGTTCAATTCGATGAGCATTTTCAATTTTTGATCCTTTTTTTTGGTTGAAATTTTGTTAAATAAGTGTCAAATGGTTAAAAATCCATTGGTCCATTGGTTCTTCGTGTTTTGCATGAAAAATCATGGAGTGGAGCTTTGATTTCGATACCCATCAGTTCTTCACGTTCTCCATTTTTTTTTTTCAAAATTTTCCTTCAACCAGCTGTCAATTGAGACTAATTTCGAAGTATTTAGGAGTATTTGATGAAATGATCATCACATACACTCTAATTTTGAAATTTGAGTGTAGGTGGTCTTATTTGGGGAAAATTCTAAATTTTCCTTCCCCAATTTCTACTAAATTGCTTGGAATGTTGCACTCCAAACATGAAATCAAGCATGTATGAGGGTTGATCTACTGATTTGTTAAGTCCTTGTCAATTTTCGGAAAATAAAAATCATTTTTTAATTAAAAATTATTAAAATATTTTTTTTTTGAAATTTCCTTTCAAACAGCTGTCAATTGAGACTAATTTCAAAGTATTTTAGAGTGTTTGATGAAATAATCATCACAAACACTCTAAATGTTATGCATTCAATTTGAACATAGTTGCATTAGTTCAGTCAGCCAACGTATAGCTTAGAACCCTATACAAAGGAAACCTATTATGTGCACTTCTTTTTTGAGATGTTATGATTTAAAAGTGTGTATTAAGGTCTTTTTTAACAATCTCTTAAGTTTCATTGAAAAATGCAACTGTTTTCCCAATGTTTCCCCATGTTTCCCAAAAAAATGCGATAAATTACCCGATACAAATGATATATCCTGTGCAATAACCGACACGTATTTGTGTCCCAAGGGTGTGATACGTAACGCGATACCAATATTTTGAACATTGGGTATGATACAACTATGTTGATTCATGGGTGTAGAGTTTACACTTAAAACTGAAGTTTCAAAAACAGGACATGTTATCCATTTTCAAGCATTCGTGTAAAATAGATGGATATAACATTTACATTTGTTATATTTCTTGTATAGAGTTACTTAACAATTCATAGTGGAAAAGGTGTCACTTTAAGCATCATCTAAATCTAGTAATTTCCTAAGTCAATGTACTGACACATTCAACATAGAAAAAAAGGTTTTTGTGAAGAATCTTTTTGGACAGAAAGAAAATCTTCATGACTCAGGCCTATGTCAATGGTATGAGAATGACTTCTGGTGAAGAAGTAAGCATGGGAAGCAAGCATACCACTCCAATGGTCGAAGGTGCCAATAACTTCTTCAAGTCTACTTTTCCTGAAATCGTCTTTAAAATTTTTTTAAGCTGAGCTGGAACTGGCACCTAGAAGGAAAAAACATGAAAAAGGTTAATATATGTGGAGAATTAGTTTGAGCTTGACAATACTTTCCATGACAATCAGTTGTCGGAATCCTGTATTACTTGCGATGAATGAATGAGCCTTCATAGACTAGACATGCTAACTCCAACACAAGTCAAACAATTGAATATAGTTCATTAAATTCCATCACAACCGAGGTTTGGAGTACATTTTCTTCATATGTTTCAACCAAAACGAGTTATGCATTGAAGAGGAATTACATGATCCTCAGTCCAAGGATATCTACCTGTGGGGCCCACCATCAGTCTGTTGGCCCCATAATAGATGGACCAAGCATCGAAAATCTTCTTGATAGGACAATCTTAACATTCAAGTTTGTGGCCTGCAAGAAGATAGTCAAGAAGAGATGCAATAAGGGTCCATGTTCAACTGAAAAGGCCCCAAGTTTGGTGGCTAGGATCTTCCTATCTGGGATACTTTCATAGCAAGGTCCACTAGAATCAGACAAATGGTCTAGATCACTGAGCTGGACTCCAATAAAAAAAAAAGAACAGAAAAAAGAAAGAAAGAAAGAAAGAAAAACTGTCCTAGGCTTTAGGATCATGCCATATAATCAATTCCCATCAAAATGCCTCATGAGAAATACCCAAATGCATCTTTAAATCAATAGTGACAGATAGACTTTGCATCCATTTGTGAAGCATGTGGTTGCACTTTGTCAATGGAAAGGCATTAATTAGTCAGGATAAGGCAATATTATACCACTGCCACATATCATCAGAGGCAAACATGCAGTAAAATGTAAAGGTCTTGGAACATTTATTCACTACAGAATGCATGAAAAAAAATAAAAATAAATAAGAGGATAGATAGTTAAATAAGTAACAGAGGATATTGGAAAAAAAAAAAATCCATAATTTCTTATATTTAGTGGTAAGAAAACAACCATCTTGGAGGCAATTGAAATTAATCGAAACTGAACATTTGAATTTTAAATAGAAAGGAAGAGACTAACCATCGGTTTTCCGTTTAACTCCTTGGTTCCAGTGAAAGACGGTCCACGTTGATCTTCTAAATGCTCACACATAGTGGGATTTTGTGTTAAAATTGGCTCCCCTGGGAGTGCCTTTGATGTTTCTTCGGACGGATTCGTACTAGCCATGACACCATTCACTATGCCTTCTTTGTCGCTCCTACTTGAATATATTCGTACCACATTGTAGACATAAGACCACAGAAAGATGGCTCCTATCTAAAGCATTGCAATAAGCAAGAAACAAGAATCAAAATCACTTCTTTATGCTATCCTTTCAAGTCATTAGATATGCCCTCACGCTTAAATGACCAATGTTTGCTATCGCCCATCTGTTAATGCCTAATGCAAGTGACTGTGGTGCCGGTATGGATGCACATGGATGCATGATCTGAGCTGTTCATCAGACCTGCTTAATGAGTCACCTGGACTTCATGTGTCCCACGTCAGCATGCGTGGGGCACTTGCACATAGCATAATTCACTACTTAATGCTAAGAAAGTCTAGAAACTTCAGAATGCAAAGGAAGCTACTTCAAAAGTTCATCTTACAGGCCATAGACAGTGAAGCGTATGCGAGTCCATATTTATTGCAGACATCTTGAGATCCAAATGGATTTCCTTTCTCTCTACAGATAGCCGGGACTATAATAATTAACATATTCCCCAGATTTCCTGTTCGTGCAACAAAGGCAATGAGGCATCATTTTCCACATTGATCAGAACAGTGCGAGAAACGTTTGTAAAAGTATGATGATGATACTTACCAGCTGAACAAAAGCCCAAAACGAGCCCCCTCAAATGGGAAGGAGGTTTTAGAATTTGGATGATGACCCACCCAAGTACTGTGCCGATTATGAAAGTAAGAAGGATATTTATTGGCATGAACCATCTGTACATTTAACAAAGAGCGGCTGGTTAAAGAAATAACAACTCTAGTCAAGTGAAAATACTACAAGCATTCTGATCAATGATGGAACAAGAAAAAGCCATAATTCTCTTGTGAGTCTTAACACACAAGCAATAAATGGAGCTTTCTGGCATTGCTTGTGAGTGGGTGTGTGTAGGTAGTCCCTTGGACTGCCACAATCTTTAAATAAACTCTAACCTAATTCACAACTTGGAATGAGAGTATTAGGCTCGCTCTCTGTCTCTCTAATACATAGAAGAAAACCCACAAGAGAAAGCATCCCCCCCCCCGCTCTAAGGTGGACTGCTACTTTTTTTGTGAGAAATTAGTCACAGGCATTATCCATTGTCTTAGGACCAACTGGCCAATATGTTTACCAAAGCCAGTTTTGGTTCCCATCTTTCTCAAATTATACCCAAGCTGCATCTCTAGCATTATGTATGTGAATCATCTCAGGGGATCACAATTGTTGATCTAGTGGGCCAACGTGTTAAAATGAAACAGCCCAAGATATGGACTGACAAACTTTCTTAGTCGTTGCATCATGGGTGTGCAAACATGTGGTTTAGAAGTTTTTGAGCAGAAAAGAGTAATGGTCAAAATCAAACATCTAGGATTGTCCAATAACAGCAATTTTTGGGGCCATGGCCAATGCATTCAATCACCCTAAGATGATGTGATGTTTACAGTGGAGATGCTATCATTTGCCCAAGCATGCGAGCACACATTAGCTGCATGAATGTTACATACTTTCTTAAGATAAATTCAGTTTTTTTTTTTTCTCCGTCACTGGCGAAAAATGCTAAGAGAAAACCTATTATATAAAAAACAAGAAGACTAATTTGACACGAACGGCATCAGGTGAATTCCAAGGATTATCTTGTAGATCTGAATTTTTCATGGAATAGAATGCAAGTTCCAAAAACAAAATAAATCTTTGACCCCTTCCACCCGTCCTGCATGCAACAAAGAAATGGAAAGAGAACAAGAATCTCACAACGAAACCATGCTTTTGAGTGTGATTGTTTTAGATAGGTAGATGTACACAAAGCACGGATTGAATAGATAAAACGCCACCTGTTCATGAACAGATTGCACCAATTAGTCTAGAGAAAAGAATGCCTGAGTAGACACAAAATTCACAAAAATAAAGAATTAATAAATATGACTACAATAACAGCAAAATGATAAGAAAGCAGAACAGGCAATTTCTTGATTCTCCATTTGAAATTAAATATTAAATTTCAAGTAAAAAAAAAAAGAACTTCTATAGAGAATGAGATGTGTGAGTTAATTTTCAGTTTAATCACACGGTTTTGAAGAAAAAAAGAAGGATTTTTTCCCCTACTATGCATAATGCACAAGAAGCCCAATTGCAATTGCGTTCCTTTCAAGTCCCACTTACAGGTTGCATTTGGTTGCCCAAATATCATGAAGTTTCATGATTAATCAGTCTAATTTGGTGCAAGATTTCATGACACTTAATGAAATTTAGTGCAACGAAACACACCCAAAAGGGATTTATATTATATTTAACCTTCGTTAATTTTGTTTGCTGTCTGATTCTTGGGCATGTACATTGGGCCTATCTTAAAATCATTTCCCCTGAATTGTTAGGTAACAAATTCAATCAAACTCAATTACGTTCAAAATTCAATCACGTCCAGAAGTTTGCACATTGATTTTGTTATATTGGAAGTCTGTAAATTGAGTCTGTGTATGAACGACACAAACGGATCATGTATTCGAAACAGAAGTTAGTTATAAAAGCACGTGCTCACAAAACCACAATCAAACTCACATTGTTCAAATGCTTCCTGGCATCTCCACCTAAGATACCGACACGCTTCATTGCAAGAAATGACCCAACACCAGTCACAATGAGAAGTTTCAGAACTGGCATAGCCGCAGAAATGAAAAGATCTCTGAGCGCCATGTCCAAATCTCCTTCAAATTCTCAAACTCTTCCTTCTTCTGCCAAAACATCTCATGTATAAATTTGAAATTGAACACGAGCACAAAAGTCAAACAGAAATGGGTTTTTTCCATTAGAGTTTTCTAATATGAAAATTCATGGTCACAAGAACAAAAGTGCATTACTGCCTTCTTTGATTGAAAACATCCAACGAGTCCATACATACATGAAAAAACCTTAAAATCTGTCTCCTCCCATTCCTTTCTCATTCGAATGAAAAAACTAATCTAAGCTTCTTTCATTGTAGAATTTCTTCTTAAAAAATTCAAATTTAGAAATGGTTTTCCCAGGAGATTGCCGATATAATAATTTCAGTTAGAAGGTGAAAACAGGACGATGCTAGTCATACCAAAATATCCTTGAAAATCTCCAATGATACACCTCTCTTGTTCAAAGAAAAACATTCATATAAACTTCTTCCCATTCAAAGTCTAATGTAAAATTCAAAACACTAAATGGGTTTCATTATCAGTGCTAAAAAAATCATTTTGTGTATTGCCACAAGACATGACATATCAACAAACATACTACACTACAGTCGAGGTGTCCATTTTGGTTTTTTTTAATAAAAAAAAAAAAAAAAATTAAAAATCCAGTAAAACATGAAAAGACCAGGACAATTATTAGAACCAATTTAAAAAATATATTAAAAATTCTATCGTCAATGAAAACATAGAATCTAAATCATGATATGATTTGAAATTAATCAAATAGATATAAAAGGGTGAAAAAAGACTACCCAGATACTTCTTACACTCAACACTATACAAAACAATACCTTAAAAATCTAAAGACCTTACTATTGTTTTACCAAACATCATCTCTTTATGAAATAAAACAAACTCAAATCAATTCTACCATTCAAAATCCAACGCAACGGTTCGAAATTTGAACTTGGTTTTTCATAAAATGAACGAAATGGTGTTTTTTTCCTTTTGATTGAGCATCCAACTCGGAGAAATAATAATTAAAGGTAGAGCATGAGAAGAACATGAAACGAACCTGCTTGCAGTTCCCGCCAAAGAGCTCTCATGTAAATCCCAAACACCCAGATACTAAAATTCAGTTGTAATTCCACAACAACGTCTATACATATATTTATAAATCCAAAATTCCAAAAGACAACCATGTCTTCTTGCAACTGTAGAAAATCGGCCACCATTTCAAAACAAAACGGCTGGCGGTTGCAGGAAAAGCGCAACACGGATCCATGCTACTACGCCAACAGTCCTCCCCTCGTTGTGGCGCGTGTGACAAACATAGCCGAGATTCTGAAAATCTCGCGATAATTTTCAAATCTCCTATTATTTTAAATATATCGCGTTTTAGTCACGATATTAAATCGATAATGGTAAAAACAATTAGGAAGTTGTTATAAAATATATATTTAAATCTTAAATTTAGTTAATAATTTACTACAAATATTTTATTTTTGGTGATATTTTCCAATAATATCCCGAGAAAACCTGGAAATTGCTGAGAAAGAGATTTCTCATTATTGTCGTGGCATGACTCTACAGCAATCTAGAAAGTGGAAGGGGGATGCCGAGCTACGTGAGGGGACAACGTGCATGAGATCCACGCCGCACAATAGGTGCATTGCCTCATGCTCACCCTGGAAGCCACAAATCAGGCCGTTCAAAAGCTCAGGTGGGCCACACCATGGAGTTGGGATGGGACGTCCGCCATTAGTTGAGTTAGGGGCCACTATAGTTATTTATGGCATTGTGGACAACCCATCCAGCCATGGAATGACTAATCACACCAGGGTTGAATGGATCAGAACTCTCAAGGAACTTGGAATCCTAAAACCTTGTCCAATTCCAAATAAATTCATATAATCCATCCTAGAACACCATCAACTCATTCAAACTAAGCCGGAGCCTCATCCAAGCCGTCCAAACTCCAAAATAATGCCAAAATAATATTTGGATGCCAGTCTCCAAAATAAGGCCAAAAGCTTCATCCAAGCCGTCCAAACTCCAAAATAAGGCCAAAATAACATTTGGATGCCAGACCCTAAAATAAGGCCAAAATAATATTTGGATGCCAGACTACCCCTTTTCTCCCGTGTAGGCAGCCAAATGCCCCTAAGTTGAGTAGCTAGTTTTTTTTAGCACACTATAATGGGTACTCGAAATCCATGACTTCAGCGTTGAAGCTCTTATGAGCCTACCCCTAAGCCATGAGTAAAGAGTTAATTGTGCCTTAAAGATAGTGGAAATCCAATTTCAACTACCTTAATTTTCTCTAAAAGTCGTGGCCATCTCATAATTAACAACCAATCAATCATATGTTAATATCAAATAAGCCACCATGGAAGGAAATTAAATTTTCACTGTTGGTGATTTACCTAATTATGACATCATTTTTATAATTTTTAAAATATACTATCATACCTACATTTATTAAAAGCCTTTTACATTTTCAAAAGTCACAAAAAAGAAAAAACATTATGTTTTTTACTTTTAAACTTTACTTGAATTGTCAAGCCCATCATTCCTGTTAGCTAACTAAAAAATGCTACAATATGTTAAAAGCTTATAAGAGCCAATGATAATAAGTCATATAGTATTTTGTTGATAATTCTCATCCAAACTATATAAATGACATTACGTCAATCAATATAAATCTCTTAAGATCGTCATTCTATATACACCTTCAAGCTTATACAACACATCTCTCATTTAAACTCAGTTGTAAGCCAAGTCATCTTTAGCCATATCCAAGTTACCTAGGAGTAGCCTTTGCACCGAAGGGTTTAATCTTTTATAATATGTAGAAGTGCTAGTATTTTTCCTTCCCAACTCACATATTTAAATAGGAGCTTTCATCATATGATTTAGATCTCTAAAGCAGCTAAAAACTTTAGTGAGGAGATGTGAACACTAGGTTGGAGCTCTGATACCATTTTAATAATAGATAACCAACCAACATACCAAAATCTCCATAACCAATAGCGAAGGACTGATTTATGCTCTCCTAGGCAAACATAGGTGAGACCTTCCCCTGGGTAATCTGGGTAATCCTGCATTGCATGGGTCCCTGAATCACACAATCACATAATGGACCCCACCTCATGAACATTCCGCAACTCACAATCCCCACTTCGTAGGCAACCTAGTCTAGTGTGGAGATATGTGACATCATTAGATCCAAGAAGGCTGATGTATAATGTGACGTAGATTTTGAAATTTTTAGCCAGTGAGAACTTCAAAATACATCCGGTATATCACCACACGCATGAACCAGGTATCCGCATTCATCTAGTCCATTCAACTGATCCAAATCACCATAATCAAGGGACCTTCCAAAAATCAGTATGTTCTGAAACTTTCACACCACATAAAATAGAGATTTTAGGCATGATTTGCCACTGCTTCCTATGGTGAGACCCACTCGAGTTTTGGGGCGGCGTGAAGTTTGGGATCAATGCTAAACATTAGTGTTACACCTGATGGACGGTGTGGATTTCAGGCCTACTAAGTCGTTCACCCCACGGAAGTTGCAGGCATGCTCATGCTCGACTCCTCGCATTTTCCACGAGTCACCACCATTAGAAAAATGGTGGTAAAATATCACCATAGGCTTCGGACTAAAAAGCACGTTTTGTCTTGGTGAGTCAGCCAGTATTTCTTAACCGCTGGTCCAGCTGGAAGATCTTGTTAGAACCGGAACATTGCAGAGCCATGTTTACACAGTACACGTGGCAGGCTGAACTAATAATCGGAACCGTCCATTTGGTAGAACATGTCTTTGATGGTATATGTTTCAGAATTTACATCTATCTAACACACATAGACATCAATTTTTCTGCAGTGAATTTAGACCGTTAATCAAGTCTGTACTCTACGGTTTCCTTGAGGAGCTTTGATCTGGCGTCTAATATGATCCGATAAATGTGCATTTTGAAAAATTCGACATTCACAGAAATGGGAACTAGATGGACGGTTCCAAATGGTACTGCACTCTGCCACGTATATATTATTTGTAAGATGGCTCTACCATATTCCGGTTCTACAGGTTCTACCATATGGTATCGTATCGTCTCACCGCGTTTGTCTTTATTGGGAGCGTCTTTATATCCAACCAGGTGTGGTTCATGTGGGGTCCATTTACGACCAGTGCGCAAAACATAGAATTTAAGGGAAGTTATTTGTTACTCTGGTAGAGCATGACGCTTGATACGCAGGCACTTGGATAATGTACACGTCGCATGAACTCAAAGGGCGTGAATTGCATATTGACACTGCTGACTGCTCGCTACTGGTCAGTGCTCTAGTGGCCCCAATGATATATGTGTTTTATCCATGCCATCCATTCATTTTGGATCATTATTTTAGGTCATGAGCCAAAAAATGAAGCAATCCAAATCTTGGGTGGACGACATGAAAACAGTGGTGATTGAACACCCTACATTACAAACATCCTAAGGCCCACTCTAATGTTCTTTTGTCATCCTACTTGGACGAAGAGAAAACGCAAATATCAGCTTCATCCAAAACTTTGTGCCCCAATAACATTTTAATGGTGGATGTTTTCTGCATTGTGGTTCACCTGAGATTTGGATTTGCGATAAAATGAGCTGGAAAAATGGATGAATGGCGTACATTAAGCACATACATAATGGTCGGCCCGTAGCTATCGGAAATATCAGTATAAAAACCGCATCCTAACTCAAATCAAACCAACTAAAATGTGGAAACCACTAACTCACAGTCCCAAAATAAAGTAGCTTGAACAACCCTAACCTGATTCGTGACTTGAGATAGAAGCATTTGATATCTTTCATTTTTAACCGTCCAATAAATGTCCATGAATGCGACAGTTTTAATTAGTTGTACGCCACGTCCCGAGTTTCCAACTAATCTCGAACATCACACGGAATGCCTGCGTTTTTCAAGTATAATAAAAAAAGGAAAGAGAAAAACTTTCGATACTCTGGCAGAGTGTGATGGATGATACGCGGTATTTAGCAATTACTTAAAAATTACACACGTGGCATATAACTAGTTCAATTAAACCATCCAAAATTATGACACCCAGTGTATTTGTATTGTGGACTAAAAATTAAGCTTTTTTTATTATCTGAATATCAGATTAGTGGACATTTAGGAAGAAAAATATCCAACGGTCCTCTTTCCACAAACAAGTGTCCACGAATCAGAGGTTAGGATTCTTCCAAAAATCTGATATTTGAACCGTGATTTGGAAACAGTGGACTTCAAAATGTAGTCGGCTTTATTTAAGTTAATATATGCCATGTATACAAGTTCTGAGTGACTGCTTATGAAGCGTCATCCGGCGCCAGAGTATCATATAACTCTTGCATGGGAGGTTGGCCTGAATCTTGCGCAGGAAGTTCCTGCCTGGGAACCAAGGTGGGGCCCACAGTGATTTTTTTGATGAATCCACCCCGTCCATCCGTTTTAGGAGCTCATTTTAGGACATTCAAACAAAAATGAACTGGATCCAAGACTCAAGTGGGCCTAAAACGTGAGGATTAAACGTCCACAGTTGAAATATTTGTGGAGCCACAGGAGTTTCGAATCAGGATAATATTTGTGTTTCCAGTTCATCCCAATAGTAGTGACGTTATGAACTGTATGGATTTCATATAAACATCACTGTGGACCCCAGGGAGGTTTCAACGGTAGTAATTTACCTACCCACCTTTTCCTTTAGTGAGGCCCACTTGAGTTTTGGATCCGGTTCATTTTCGTTTTAGTGTCCTAAAATGAGTTCCCAAAACGGATGGACGGGGTGGATTTATCAAAAAAATCACTGTGGGCCCCACCTTGGTTCCCAGTGCAGGAACTTCCTGCGCAAGGCTTTCGCAGGAAATCCGCGCCCGGAGGAAAGGGACGTGCAAAGAAAGGTTTACCGCGGAACAGTTTTCTAGGTGGATCTCATCAACCGTACACGTGGCATAGGGCAAGTCAAACTAGACTTCTGAGATACAACCTAAAAGGTTACACTAATTCAATGATCGTAATCATCAAATTCGTGGCTATCAAATTTGATGGCTGAAAACGAGTTACTAAAAATAGTTCCAATTCCAATCAGTTTGAGCATGCGCGCCATCCATAACAGTGCTGTTAAATGGACGGTGTGGATTTCCGAACATTCTTATATGCCACATGTACGGTGGATGAGTACCCCTATTCATAAAATGTTGGTGAACAAGAAAAATAAGGAATTGAATGGTTTATCGGTAGCGCTGGACGACAAGCTGGGTCGGATCAAGCTGGGCCTGGCTTATGTGGGACTTGATCCTAAGAAACCCAGTTTGTGTGTGGCTTAGTCTCGAAATCAAGCCATACTTTTATGAGTTGACTTGACTTGATCGACCTATCAAGCCAGGTTCAAGCTGCATTGAGTCAAGTTAAGAGTTGAGTTTGGTGATAATTGAGAGTTTAACCAAGAGTTTAAAGCATTATAAAACATGGTAATAACATAGAATTGCTTTTTAATAAGGTTAGGGCTACCTTTTAACATTTTATATACTTAATATAATATATTTATTAGTATCAAGGGAAGCTGAATCAAGTTGAGCTGAACATGAGTTGAGCTAAGCTTTGAGTCGAGTCAAGTCAAGTCATGCTGGGCTGAGCTTGTATGCGGCTTAAAATTCCAATCACGTTAAAATTTTAGCTTGGTTTATCTTGAAGAGAGATTTCAAGTCAAGCTGAATTAAGCCCAAACAAGTCTAGTCAAGCCGTGCAATCAAGTTGACTTGGCTTGTGGCCAGCTTTATTTTACCGATGAGGCTCATGTTTTGATGATATGAACCATTGAAGTGATTGGCTTGCTATGATGAAGATGACACATGCGCAAGACTGCATGATCCTTTCCGTCCAATCTATGTAAAAAGAGTGCTACATTATTTTGGTTCTACTGTCTATCTTTCTACTTTCGCCCCTCTTGAAGAGAAATTGTCAACTTTTAGACTCTTGGATCAGTGAAAAAGTGGGCCACCTCCGCTCATTTTCTTTGCATGAAAATCAAGCTAATCGGATCATTGGAGAGCCCATGACTAAATATCGAGTCAGACCTCATGGCGATTTATATGAGCAATGTAGCCAGTGATGAACGGACCATTCTCATAATGACAAGGAGAGTGCAGATCGCTTGTGCTGAGGCATAAGAAGTTTCAGCACCGTTGCTTCTCATTAGTCCATGTTATACTAGATGACTCTATCTACCAAGATACGCCGGATTTTTCTCTCCACATATGTTGTTAACTACACAACTGTCTTTTAACATGTGAAACTTTTTCTGAGTCCCACCATGATTTTTTTGTTAAATCCATATTGTCCATCATTTTTCTGAATAAATCAAGAGCATAATCCGAAAAATGAAGTACATCCAAACGTCAAGTGGATCACACCACATAAAGAAGTGAGGATTGAACAAACTTCCATTGAAATTTTATTGGGCAACATTAGGCTTATTTTCCATCTGACATGATCATAAAATCACACATGCCTAGATGAAGTTAAAATAAAAATATCAGCTTGATAAGAGCATTCTGTGGCCCCAAGAAGTTTTCAATGGTAGCATCAATTCCTACTGTCCTCAATGATGTAGTCCACTTTAACCTTTAATCTGCATTGTTTTTAGGTTCGTCGCCTATAATGATCTGAAAAAATGAATAGACAGTGTGGATCTAACAAATTCATTATTTTGACTTGGTTTACTTGAGCTTTGGATATGCCTCAATTTTGGGCTCATGCCCTGTAATCATCTGTAAAAATTGATGGACTGTGTAGATATGAACCATAAATCATCGTGGGACCCAAAGAAACTCCACACGTTAAAAGTGATGTTGTGTAGCAAGCCATGTATTTGGGAGAGACAAATCTCGTATACCCATAGTCCTCTGGGATGACATGGACCAATGAGAAGCGACGGCGATGGAATATTTTGTGCCTTCAGCACAAATGCTCCGCACACAATGAGAGTGAGAGTTGACAAAAGGCTCGGATGATACACAGACACGTGAGCAGGAGAATTTGGACGAGTAGCGATTCGCTCAAGTTGAAGTGGCGAGAATTTTGCCACCGACCTACGTGAAAGCTGACAAAATACCTAAGGACATGAGTGCAAACACAATTAAAGAGATTGAGGTGTCGATTCATAACTAGTGCATGATCCGACCATTCATCAAGTGTGGCCCACCGAGAACGTGATCTGTCTCTAAAACTCAAGACTCTTTCACTCATCAAATGGCCCACACATGTCACAATTGTCTGAGAAAAAAAAATCCAGATGCTAGTGTTAAAAGTTCATTAAGTGAAGACAGGTCTTTGGTTAATAGTGGCGGGAATTTTTGATACTCTAATACAATGTGATAGGTGATACACAGGCACTTGAAAAATTACTTACAAATTATACACATGGTGTGCAAGTAATTCCAATTAAACCATCCAAAACGATGGATGCCAGTATGTATATCAAGAACTAAAAATTACAGTTATTTTATAGTCTTGCATTCGCTTAATAGTATTTATTGGACCATTAAAAACAAAAAAGGTACCCAACAATCCTATTTCAAATCAAGGTTACGATTGTTAAACCATTCTGATTTTTGGATAGAAACTCAGTGTCAGCATGTAAAAATTTTTATGACTGCCTCAAATCAAGTGAAATGCTCTTTCAAAATATTATATAATTTCCTTAGGATGGTCTCCCACATGTTATCCGGGCTGGTTGACATGGCACGGCCTCTCCATCCAGAGCTCAAAGACATGCTAACAGCAGCCCCAATGGGCGCTTTGTGTGGTACTAACAGGGTGAGTGAGTTGCATGACTAACGCAATAAAGAACTAACTTTCAAAAAAAAATAAAAATATTCATTAGGATAAAAACTTAGACAAGCTTGTCTAATTTTAGTATGTTGCTAAATATTATTTTGTGGTACATAAGTATCAATAATATTTTGAGTGCTCTAAATATGTTATATTTAACTTTTTGTTTTCTTCTCATAGCATGTTTTATATATATTTGAATGCTCACTTGGGCACTAAGTTTCAAGAGAACTCAAGAATGCTTTTTCACAACTGATCATTATATGTGATGTGAGCTCAAAATTTGAACTGTCCATGTGATGTAGCACCTCAAAAAACCTCTAAGACCTAAATTTCAATCTGATACAAAACTATGGTAGGCTATGGCAAATAGAGGCAAATCAATGGAAGAAACTGTTTGCTATTTCCATGACCCAACAAAGTTCTAGATCAGAGTAAAGGTTGAGCCTTGAGGTTTTTTTGGAGGTGCTGCATCACATGAATGGTTCAAATTTTGGGCTCACTTCATGTGTGATAAGTTGTGAAAAAAGTGCTTACAAGTCCTTATGAGAATAGTACACAGGTGAGCATTCCTCTCTCTCTCTCTCTCTCTCTCTCTCTATATATATATATATATATATGTGTGTGTGTGTGTGTGTGTGTGTGTGTGTGTGTTTTGAAGATGCCATCATATAATGTAGGTGCTTCAAACGTGCTACAAGTTCCACTGAATACTTTCAAACGTTATGCTACCATGCATTTCTAATTAAGCACTCGTACATGTGTCAAAATATCACTCGGTATTCTGGATGCTTGACAATCATCAAGCATGATAGGTGCGTGAACCTAAGACACGTCCCAGATTTTTGACATAGGTGGTGTGTTTGGCACGTTTTCTAACCCCTCCATCTCACATATGGAATATTGCAATGGCATGTCGGATCGGGAATATATGCCACCCCAAAATAAGAGATTTGAGATGGTGGGGTTACCACGGGCTTACTTGCAAGGCTGGCCCAAAAATTCAAGTTGGGCATGTTAAAGTCCGTTAACATACATTGACACATTTATCTAAAAGTGTTAATTTGTGTTAGTTACTTGCGGAGGTGTGGGCCTTTAGAATTCGATGGTCTATACGATGAAAACCTTTGCAAAGCGATACGGTATTAAGATAGAATGTCGAATGTCAAGTCTAGCCAGGGAGGACACCCACATCTTTGGGACAATGGTAGACTGAGTGAAGATAACTTCATTTCAACACTGAGGTTCTAGTTCCCAACATAGGGGCGGCTGACATTGGATGCTGATTGCATCCCTCTTCGGTCCATGCTGATCTACAGTAGAGCACATCGTGATGTATCTGTTTATCCACGACGTCCATCCATGTTCTAAGAATATCATTTTAAGGCATGAGGCCAAGAATGACGAAGATCCAACGCTCAAGTAGACCACACCAGAGATGACTCTTGCATTTAATGTGACCAAGCTCACTATTTGGTGTGGTCCACCTGAGCGTTGGATGATCTGCTTCATTCTTGGCCTCATGCCTTAAAATGATCTTAAAACATGGATGGACGTCATGGATAAACAGATATATATACATCACAGTGGGCCCCTCTGTAAATCTAAGGAAGGATGCGGGCTAACATTGAAGTGCGATTAACAGTGTGGGTGTGTGTCCTAACAGTGGAATGTGTGTATTAACCCCTCAAAAGAAAAAGAAAAAAAAAAGGGTCCAGCCATGGAGGCTGGGAAATCAAGCCTACCTGTTAATGTGTGAGGAGTATCTCACCACATGTGCTCGTTATGTATTAAAGTCCCTTGATATGCATTAATACACCATCCTATAATGACTGAGCTTTTAGAGCAAGTGGTGATACGAAAGGCGTCAAAAAAAACAAAAGAGAAAAGAATCAGGCCAACAGCTCAAAGTAGGACCATCCATCATTTTTTTCCCTCTAAACTTGTACGTTTCTCATTCACGTGTCTTCAAGTGACACGTGGTCTCATGGACATTATCAAGTGTCTCGTTTTCATTTCATTTCATTTCCTTTAGTGAACAGTTTCCAATGATGTATATTGGACCTTATGAGGGGTGACGATGGAATATGGTATTGCACTAACCTAGTGTTACATCTCATATGCGCTCGGTGGTTGTTGAGAAACGATCAGATACAGTGGCTGCATCACAAGTCATGACAAAGCCAGATAATCATCGCACCAATGCATCATATATGTTGGATATCCTGTCAGTTCAAAATGCATGTCAAATCATGATGATCGCCTGGTATGAAAATAGGCCAATCCACTTATTGGGTGGGCCATACCACTAATTCAAACCATTGGATGCCTGTTGATATTGACATTTTGTCCTCACTCTTTGTGCTTATAGGCCCATTTTTTTAATACCAGATGATCATCATGATGTGTCCCATATTTTGTACGGGTACGATATTCTACATGTATGACATGTTCATAGAAAAATGTGGTTGTATTATAAACTATGATACAGCCGCTGCATCTGATATTTTCTCGTGGATGTCAAGGTGGCCATTTTCCCCAACGGAAAATTTTTTATTTTTATTTTTATTTATTTTATTATATATATATATTGCTAGACCTTGTTGAAACTCGGCAGAGTCTGCCAACGAGGCCAGGCCCTGGTTCATGATGGTGGTCTATCTTTAATGCAGGCAAGACTCCGGTGTTCTTTTACCACCATATGTTAATATCTGACTCATTTAAGGCAAACTCGGCACATATTTACATCAATCCAGACGATTCAAATCTGGGTTTGATCGGTAATGGAGTATATTCAGAAAACTAAACTGATCCAACGGACCTAATTATGCAATTAATGTGATGTTTTGGCCATGGTCGGTTGAAAATGTCACCCACGATTTGAATGGTCTATATCGATGCACATCTTGCCCTCAAAAAGATGAAAATATATCATTTGTTGCATATATTCCTTATTCTTTTTATAAACAGACAGCTATATAACTTCCTCATAATTACCATAATCTTGTGATGATAGCCATGCTACATATTCCTTCCACATAATTACCAGCTGAAAATCATTTGTTGCATGTATTCCTCATTCTTTTTATAAACGGACGGCTATATTCCTTCCCTAGTACATGTGCTGGCATGACATATAGGTGAAGAATCCATGCCATCCACGAGGTGGGTCTGACTTTTTAAATGATCTCGTTTGTTGCCAAACTTAAATTGGTCCACTAAGCAGGTGTGCCATGATATTAAAAACTTAAATTTCTATTTTTATTTTATATATATATATATATATATATATATATATATATATATATATATATATATATATATATATTTTGCTAGACCTTGTTGAAACTCGGCAGAGTCTGCCAACAAGGTAAGGCCCTGGTTCGTGATGGTGGTCTATCTTTAATGCAGGCAAGACTTCGGTGTTCTTTTACCACCATGTGTTAATATCCGACTCATCTAAGGCAAACTCGGCACATATTTACATCAATCCAGACCATTCAAATCTGGGTTTGATCGGTAATGGAGTATATCCAGAAAACTAAACTGATCCAACGGACCTAATTATGCAATTAATGTGATGTTTCGGCCATGGTCGGTTGAAAATGTCACCCACGATTTGCATGGTCCATATCGATGCACATCTTGCCCTCAAAAAGATGAAAATATATCATTTGTTGCATATATTCCTTATTCTTTTTATAAACAGACGGCTATATAACTTCCTCATAATTACCATAATCTTGTGATGATAGCCATGCTACATATTCCTTCCACATAATTACCAGCTGAAAATCATTTGTTGCATGTATTCCTTATTCTTTTTATAAACGGACGGCTATATTCCTTCCTCAGAATTACCATAATCTTGTGGTGATAGCCATGCTACATATTCTCTGTGGACTCTTAGGAGCTTTGGTACAATCTTACGCGTGTACAAGCTAGTATATGTGCCGGCATGACATATAGGTGAAGAATCCATGCCATCCATGAGGTGGGTCTGACTTTTTAAATGATCTCGTTCGTTGCCAAACTTAAATTGGTCCACTAAGCAGGTGTGCCATGATATTAAAAACGGATGGATGGGTGAGAAAATTTTTGCCGAGTATTTCTGTCCGTATATTTGTTTTATAAACTGTGGCCCACCTGACCAGTGGACCGATCTGATTACTGGGCTAACGAATCTACATGGTGATTCACCCCTGATTTATGGATTGGATCTGGTATCTATCTGCTGTGCTGGCACTTGTGCAGCGTGTACGTGAGATGCAGAGTAGTAAGTGTACGTCAACCTTACCATGCACATATTTGCATTTGGACTATCTAGAATCTGCTTCGCCTATCTGCACCGTCCATCAGTTGCAGCCGACTCTTCAATGGTTTCATTAAGAAAATTCCACTGATCGAATGATCTAAACTATTTAGGTAGTTGCATGTGAAAATGTATGGACAAGATTATTCGTACAAGATAGGTCCACTCATGGATGTCATCGACACGATGCATTCAAAAAAGAAGAATGGATTAGTGGATGGTCATATGAGTGACGTGAATGCCAATAAGTCCAAATACAACCATATGCATGAGAGGATTTTCATGCACCTAGTCCACTACATCATTCCCCCACATGTAGAAAACAGCACGAGTCGGTGCCATTTTCTTTAAAAGAAGGAAATATCAAAAGTTAGTATGTAACACTCTTTCATATTTACTTTCCTACTTATTAAGTAAATAAGTATGTTTGGTATACTTATCAGCCAAAAAGTAGAAAAAACATGTTTAGTTTTTTTTTTTTTTTTTTGGGTCAGTCATGCAACCCACCCACCTAGTCAATCGCGGAGCACACCCACCCAATCAATCATGCAACGCACCCACTGGCACTGTCAGCAGCGAGAATTTCACCCTGATGGGTTCCGAGACCGAGACCCCTTGTTGAAACTCCGCAGAGTCCACCAACGAGGCAAGACCCCAAACCCAACATGTTTGGTTTCAAACATAAGAAATTATCCCTCAAGTCTACTTGGTCCCCCTCACATCTACCATCCATCATGTGGGGCAAACCCTTGATGTGGACCATTCATTGTGTGGGCCTCACCTTTGATGTGGGTTGTCCATCATACAGACCCACCTTGGATGTGGGTTGTCCATCATTATGGCTCAACCTTTGATGTGCACCATTCATTATGTAGGGCCCACCTTCGATATCCATTGCCCATCATGTGAAGCCCACCTTTGATGCGAACTGTCCATCATATGGGCCTCACCTTTGATCTAGGTCATCCATCATGTAGGGCCTGCCTTGAATATGGCCCACCTATTATTAGGGTTGACCTTTGATGTGGACTGTCCATCATGTGTGGCCTACCTTGATGTGGACTGTCCATCATGTGGGGCTCACCATTAATAATTGCCCGTCATGTGGAGCCCACCTTTGATGCGAACTATCCATTGTGTGGGCTCCACATTCAATGTGGGTTGCCCATCATGCAGGGCTTGCCTTGGACGTGGGTGTCCATCACGTGGGGCCACCTCAATATAGGCCATCCATCAGGTGGGGCCTAGCTTCAATGTCCATTGCCCATATGTGGAGCCCGCCTTTGACTTGGACCTTCCATCTTGTAGGCCTCATCTTTAAAGTGAGTCGTTCATCATGCCAGCCCGCTTTGAATGTGGGCTTTTTATCATTATGAGTAGACCTTTGATGTGGACCATCATGTGGCCCCACATTAATATAAGGTCATCCATCATGTGAGGCCCACCTTTTATGTGGACTGTCCACTGTGTGAGCCTCAACTTCAATGTACACAGTCCACCACATGGGGCCTCTTTTGATATGGTCCATGAGATAGAGCCTCCTTTGACATGGAGAGAAGTAAAGAAGTCATAAGTTATAAAGCTAAACAAAAAAGAAAAAAATTACTTATCAAAATAAGTACCTTTTGACACATAAGTTACTTTTATAATGATGCAAACTAACCTAAGTGAAAAAAGTATCTTAATTACTTAACGTAGGTTAAAAAATAATTTATTTGGTGGTATCCAAACGAGCCCTAGATGGCTAATGCATGTAACAATTTTCCTATGCTATTAATGATAATTTGACGGATTACACATCTCTCATGCTGGGACGCTTCATCAAATTTCTGCCTGTCAATTCTATTGAATAAATAAATGGCCAAATATTATGTAGCCAGGATTTTCCAATATAGGAATTTTGGTGCGTGTGCCATCAACTATGAGTCCCATAGTACTAATTGTTTAGAAATTTTGTGTCATCGATCATATGGTCTACTAGTACAAACTGAAAGCATACAAGGTATTATGCTTCCTCAGGTAAGAGTTTTGGTTTTATAGATTGCTACAATTATACATTATTTAAGAGACTGGGAAAGATTTTAAACTGAAGGTAGAGACATCTATTTGTTTCACCAGTAACTTATGTAAGAGGTTGTTTGGCTTTCAAATTACTAATGTAATTCACTGTAAAAAGTTAATTATTACTTATAATTATGGCACATGCCTCAATAAAGGCTGAAAACATTGTGAACACAAAACTGTGGGGCCTACCATGAAGTATGTATTTTATACACACTGGCCATCTGTTCTGCCAACTCATTTTAGGGTATGATCCAAAAAGTGAGGCATATCCAAAGCTCAATTGGACCACACCATAGAGAACAGTGGAAATTAAGTGCCTATTATTAAAAGTTTCTTGGGCCAATAAAAGTTATGGATCAAGCTTATATCTATATTTTACCTTTTTCCATGCATGTACTACCTTTTGAACAGGTTGGATAACAAATAAACATCATTGGTACGCCTTGCAAAGGTTTTAACTTTTAACATTGAATGTTAACAGGACCACATTTTCCTTTGGTCCGGTTGAGGATTCTCTAATGGGTCTCTTTGGTAGGTTTAGACATGGATTTAACTACTAAGTTCAAGATCTAAATACTAGAGGAAGCTGGAGATCAACACATCTTTCATTCAAGCTTGAAATCCACTTGCATGTGATGAAACACATGAAAGATAACTTAGATCTCATAGGTTTAGAGCTCCTATGGATATGGAATGGTGGAGAACTCTAAATCACCCAAAACTCATCCTCTAGCTTAAAGCCAGAATGCCCCATATAAAGAAAACAAGTTCCAACGGTAAAAAAGGACAGAAAATGGCTGACAGTCGATTGATCGATCATTCGTGTCAATAGGCCAAAACGGCCATTGACTGGTCAAAATTGGGTTTCGACCGGTCGCACAAAATGCAAAATAGACAATGCGGATTTATGCATTGTCGGACGGTCCAACTGGAGGGTCGAACAATCTAACAATGGGCCAAAATCTGCTAGACAAGTTTCACTAATTTCGGCCAGTTGACCAGTAAATTTGGCCAGTCAACCTATTTTTTGTTAAATTGTTTCCAACCATTCTAAAACCTCTAGGACCTTACATATTATAGACTTTTGGGATTCCTAAAGCCATGGTGAGATGACTACATGGGTTTACCTGTTAAGACAAGTTATCTAAACGTTAATGGATTTGTTATGGTTCTAATAGGTTATGGTTACCAAGGCATCTTTGATTTAGCTGTTTCTCCACTTGAATCTTCAGTCTTCGGCTTGTCAAGGCTCAACCGATTTGCAACACATAGATGCACATGATTAACAAATAAAATGCACTAGTATGTCACAAGAAAGTGCACTAATAATATCTTTACTTTCCTTTAGAGTAAGCCGGTCTTTACATTCCTTAGTGTAATTGGTGCTTTACATTTCTTAGCATAATCAGTAGTAGTAATCAAGTAGCTGGTAACTCTTTAGTTGTAATTTGGAGTTTACACTCATACACTGGACTTGGGTCAATATTAAGCAAGTTTTTTTTTCTGGCGTTATGTAGTTATTCTTTGTGGCTGACTGTAAGTATTTCATTTTTTGTGTTATTTGTATTGAAAAGTTCTTTTGTACGAAAGGTAAAGTTGCAACCCATCTTCGGAAGACGAAACCCATCCTCCGATCATCACTCGATTATCTTGAACAATACTGTGCAAGTGGCTGAATAGGTGACAGATCTCATTCGATCCTCGATCAAGCCGCACATTTAATTCTAGCATGCCTACATAAACCACGTGACCAAATCTGAAACCGCAGGCAACACCCTTAATTTGCGTTGAAATACATTCTTCCAAAAAACTTGACAACCATTATCAATATTTTCTAAGTATTACCTCTATAACATTGGGCTTTCCATGACTAACCCTTTTAGAGTGGTTTGTAGCATGTATTTGATATATACGGGTAATTATTATAAACTTCATGTGAATTAAAATCACTAATTATGTTTGGCAGCTTGTACTTGAAATCCATATGAATATTTCTGTCAACTTTTAATTGATATACTAGTGGAGAGGAAGAGAGAGCATGTAATAAGGAGAAATATGACTTACAAATTAGTGATAATTGATGGTAGCATATATATATATATATATGGTGATTTTAAAGAAGAGACTTTTAAGGCCCGTTTGGATGCCACCAAATAAGTTGCTTTTCTTACTGCCCGATAGTAGTTAAGTAACTTATTTAAGATAAGTTAGTTTGGTTAATAAATAATTATTATTACTTATTTGCTGAAAATTGGTTCACAATTTCACCAATTTTTTTGCCTTTTCACTTTTTCTCCACTAACTGAACTGAGAGGTGCTTGTTCGTGGCAACCGCCCAACCCACGTTGACATCCAGCATGCTGGGGTCATTGCGATGTATTTGACCCATGCCATCTATGGGCAAATCTAAACCTCAGGTGGACCCCACATCAGGAAGCAACATCGATTATGACACCGTTGAAACCTCTTTGGGCTGAGCATGATGTGTTGTACTCGTGTCATTCATATGTTTTTCCAACTAGTTTTGGGTGGCCCACTAGGTAGTGGGGCCACATGGCACATGAAATCTACACCGTCCACCCTTGTTGGTCCAGTCCAAAAATGAAACAGAATCCAATCTTAGATAGATTGCACCTCTGGAAACAGTGGTCATTGACGACCAATGGGTCATTGACGCCCACCATTGGTCGACCCTAATGATGAGCGGCACATATCCAATGCGGGCCCTACATGATGGACGACCCACGTTAGAGGTGGCCCCACATTTGGGATGATCCACATTAAAGGTGGCTCCACATGATGAGCAGTAGATATTGATGGTGGGCCCACTTGATGGATGACCAACGTCAAAGGTGGACCCTACATAATGAACGGTGCACATTAAAGGTCAGGCCATAATGATCAATGACCTACATTCAAGGTGGGCCCTATATGATGGACTGCCCACATCAAAGACAGGCCCCCACATAATTTACAATCCACACCAAAGGTTGGCCCCAAATGATAGATAGTGTATGTCCAGGGACCAAACAAACTTGAGAGTTAATTACTTGTGATGTTGGAAACAAGCATGCATTTCTACCTTTTGGTTTATAAGCATGTTGTTTACCGAACATAATTATTTCCTAATTAAGTAGAAACCAAGATAAGTCACTTATCTCATAAATAGCTTATATTAAGTAACTTACAGTCCAAACGGGCCCTTATTGTATTTGATATGAATTAAACTCTCCCAAACACACTAGTTACAACTGATTATACCTTTCCAAAAGGTCCTTGTATTTTTTTAACCTTTATATTTTTTGAAACTACAAACTTTTTATTTTTTAATTTTTTAAACATTGTTATTTGAGAAATGATTCCGGACATCTTATTCATGTACCAATAAGAAAAACAAAAAGAAAAAAAGTCAAACTGATCCACTGATTGCATGTGCCACATGATAGGAAGCAACTCAAAACAAACCTCTGATCAACCAGAGTATATAAATCGGCCTGATTCTTGATTCATGCATCCGACAATCTTCATGGTGGGACCTACCATGGCACGCTTGGGTTGTCCAACGTAAGAGTTATACGTCCTTTCTATAGCTGTACATATGTCATCGCTGACGAGTAGTGATGGACAACTGTTTGCATGTGAATTTCATGGGAACCCAGGGAGCGGATTAGGTGAGACCCCGGAACCACCCAGGTGGGTGGGACCCCTGACTGTGGGGCTCACAGTGATGTATATGACTTAAATCCATACCGTCCAACCATTTTGAAAACTCATTTTAAACATGATCCAAAAAATGAAGCTGACGCGAATCTTAGATGGACCACACTACAGGAAACAGTCTTGATTGACCATTAAATACTTCATGGATTCCACCGGAATCTTTATTTGCCATCCAAACCTGTTGATAAGGTCACAACACATAGACGAAGAGACCACACAAATATCTTCTTGATCCAAGGCTTTTGTGGCCTATGAGAAGTTTTTAAGTATCAATCACCACGGTTCCTGTACTATGGTCCATATGGTACTTGGAACTGCTTCATTTTTTTTTTTTATCGTACCCTAAAATGAGCTTTCAATACGGATGGACGGCGTGGATGTAGTCACATGCATCACAGTGAGCCTCACAGTCAGGGTCCCACTCACTTCGGTGGATCCGGGGGTATCACCTCCTTTGTGGAGTGGCCTGACTTTTGTGACACGTCACCATCTAGGTGGCGGGCGCGAATTAGGTGTTATCCCTGAGAACAGCTTAGTGGGTGTTACCCTAACCGTGAGAGGCCCATCTTGATGTAATTTTTATATATCTATGCCGTCTGTCTATTTTTTCATATCATTTTAGGATAGGATCCAAAACCCAAAGAAGATCCAAATCTCAGGTGGACCATACCACTAGTAACAGTGATGAATAACCATTAAAAACGTTTTGTGGGCCACAAAAGTTTTGGATCATTTTACCTTCATCAAGACCTTATTGACATTATCAAGAGCTTGGATTGCAAATAAACATTACCAAAACCTTACGATGGACTCTTTAGAATTTTTAATGGTGAGGCACCCAATCATACTGTTTCCAGTGGTATGGTCCACTTGAGATTTGGATCTGCATAGTTTTTGGAAACTCATTTTACAATGGGCTATAGAAACGGATGGACGGAGTGGATATACAAAATATCATCCATGTCGGCCATACAGTAGGGGTAACACCCACTAATCTGTTCCCCAGGTAACACCTAATTCGCGCCCCAAGATGGTGGAGGCGACCTGATGCACAAAAAGTCCCCTCGCGTGCGACGAAAACGTTTAGACCACTGGAAAGTGTGTACCATATCCATTCCGATAGCTGATTTCTGGCCTCACCCTCCTTTACCGGGGGTTACTGTCGGGCCCACCTTGATGTATTTATTATGTATCCACGCCGTCCATCAGTTTTTACCGATCATTTTAGAGGATTATGACAAAAATGAAGTAGATCCAATTATCAGGTGAACCACGCCATAAGAAACAGAGATCATTTTAGGGGATTATGACAAAAATGAAGTAGATCCAATTATTAGGTGAACCACGCCATAAGAAACAGTGATGATTGACCAACCTACCATTAAAATCTTCTTTAGGTGTACCTTATTGTTTCTGTAGTGTTTATTTACCATCCAGTTTGTTGATAAGGTTACAAGCGCCTAGATGAAGGAAGAAAACAAGCATCAGATTAATTCAAGATTTTTGTGGCCCATTAATGGTCAATCACCACTATTTCTTATTGTATGGTCCACCTGATAATTGGATCTTCTTCAGTTTTGACATAATGCCCTAAAATGATTTGAAAAAAAGGATAGATAGTTTGGATACATAATGCATATATCAAGGTGGCTAGCATCTAGGTTAGGGGCTCTCGCAGTAGTTGAAAAAGACCCTAATTTAAGAAGTTAGCCCCATTGTCAGAGCCTTCTCTTTCTCTAGTCTCTTGGGCATGGTTGGACTTTTTCCCAAATCAAAGTACCTCTATGCCAGTCATCCTCTCATATGGCCGCAACAAAACACGAAAGTCGAAAGAGCCTTTTAAGAATGGGGTGTGGGCTCATTAAATTAATGATTGCAGCCGTCATTCGACTGATTTGATACGTTCACTTTAATTAGATATTCAGAAACCCATAGTAGGATCATTTAAAAAAAATATTGGAGCTTTCTGTGGCCCACACCTGCATTAATGATATGAGTTAATTCCACGTTGTTTCCTCCAATGTGGTCCATCCATGGTGAGTTTTGCCCCTAAAATTGGGTAGTTAGCATGAAATTAAAACTCCATTCATGTGGATGACTTGGATCTATTCCAAGACTATCCAATGGGCCCACATAAGACATATGATGGGTTCAATAGATGGTTTACTTGTGTGGGAAAAGGCTATTTGGCTGTTAGGACAGTTGCCACCTCCGTGAGACCCACTCTGGAGAGCTTCCGACATGGATCCGGCGTCATTCACTCTATTCCAACGAGCTTCTGAATGTTTATTTATTTATTTATTTTTAAGATTTTCGACCACAATCTCTAACATAGAAGCTATAAATGCCAAATGTAAGTTTATGTTAGGATAATAGTGGCAATTTTTTTATTGGTGGGTATTAGTTTGTGAAAGGGAGGAGGGTGTGGTGGTTCTCTTTATAATTATTATTATTACTTTAGTTTGATGGGTATGAAAGGTGAGAGCTGTGAAGGATATGAATTTTGTAATAAAAGAATATTGTAATGGATAAATTTTGAAATGAAATGATATTGTAATGGATGAATTTTGAAATGAAACGGTGTTGTAATAAATGAATGTGATACATATAGGAATGGATGAATGCTGTAGGTTTAAAGGTTTGTGCCTTTGCATTTATAGCTGAATGCACATCACTGAAGGAGTATCAAACGATGATACTCTCAAGTGAGAGTAGGTTTCGCACGAGCTGCTGTCGCGTGGTGTCAACATGTGCCTAAAATGAGTATAGACAATAGATTTATGATGTTTTCTAATGAAAAAGCATTATATAAAGTAGTTAGATGCTGTGATTTTTAAATAAAATAATACCTTTATCCTTTTTATCATGGGGTCTAACGGCCAACCAGCGGAACGATCCATGCTTTTTCACCACGGGTGCTTTCATTGAATTAAGGGACGGTTGCAGGCAATTTCCTTGTTGAATCGAGATCCTAGTATAAATGCCTGGCAAGATGCTGGTAGCTAGGTATGATGGAGCTGTCAACGTCTATTAGATAGTGGCTAAATGGTCCAAAATTTCTGCACCACATGTGGCTCAACTAAACAATAGATAGGGCAGATTCTTGGGGCAGTGTATATTCACTTTACAGTGCACCTTGTGAACAGTTTGGATCTTATAGAAAATCACCAAATCCCATATTGAACGGGCCACCAGAATGGACCACACTCTTCATGACAGGATCTTGTTTTGGTGGACCCCACACGACCCTTTGATATTCTTGTCTTATTTATCATTTTCACCACACCCCATGGTTCAGACAGGGAAGGAAAAATGGTGGGGTCCACCACCTAGTAGAATCCTAAAAAGTGTTACCACTTCATACCTAAGTGGGCGGCTAATACTATAATTGTTTCTCTTTTTTGATGGAATGTCTTGCATTTCAATTCAATCTCCACTCTCTCCGATGAGGGCTTTGTTTTAATATCTTTAAAATGTATTGCTATTTTTATGTCAGGAGTATAGTCATTGAATCCAAGGTCATTTTTTAATGATCCAAACCGTTCATATGAAGAGCGTCATTGTGGCCGGGGGATAAATTAAAAAAAAAAAAAAACAGATTGGAGTATTTTCAATCCTTTGATCATTTGACATCTTTCCTTTCGATCTTTTCAATGTCAAAAATCCACTTAATAAAATTAACATCTTTCAAAAAAAAATTGTCAACAATCCACTGTGGCCCATCGTATGAACAGTGTGGATCATTGAAAAATGGCACTGAATCTAAGGGCTACAAACCCTTCCCATGCCCTCAAAATAATGCAGAGTTTTAGTGGTCTCAACAACCAATCGAGAATCTAGCCCTAAGCCTTCTTTAGGATTGCTGAGGTAACCATCTATTTGTAGGTCTCTGATAAAAGGGTTTCAATCTGGAAGATTTTATGGTCATCCAGCAGACAGATGATCCACCAGATGAACGGTTCGGATCATAAAACCATGGGCCCCAATTGTACAAAACTGGCCCATCAAGGAACTCTCCGTGTCCTGATGCGTAGTACTCAATAATCCACACCCTTGAATTAATGCTAATTCATAATGTAAGTCAAAGTTGTGTGCGTTGAGGAGAGTGCGTGTAAGTGTTGAAGAGGTTCTAAAATACAGAGAAGGAATGTATAGTTGGTCACCACATAATAAAATAGTTTCAACAGATGTTGTAGGGTCTCTAACTTTACAGAGCCATACGGTTCGATCTGTCAATCAACGTACGTGATCCACAGATAATACCTCAAGGGCCCACCAAAACTTGAGGATCCAGTGCTATCAATATTATCCAACTTGGTTATCAGGCACTCAATATCCACACAGGGTGTAGACATGTACCAGATCAGGACCTTTCATCTGGTGGGCCATACTGCGGATGGAACGTCACACAAACCGGGCGAACCCACCCATTGATTGGAGGAATCCTAAGGGCTACAAATGGCTGGTTGACAATCGATGTTCGACTGGCAAAAACCCTCCAATGGATGACTAGGATCATCATTCTCGCGTGATTTTTGGCATATGGTCCATCCACACTAGAGCATACTACATGAACGCTGCAGATCGCATAAACATACGCCTAGTGTATGGAGATCGACTGCTCGATATACTAGCAAATAGAAGAAGATGCTTTCTCCAAAGAACAAAATCTGAAATATTAATATCAGTTTCAAATCATGACATGTACAGCATCCCAAACACAACTGGTCAATAAGCACCCCAAATGAAAAAAAGAAAAAGAAAAGCTCCTTCAACAAATGACAAGCACAGTTCATTTTCTTCATTTGAATCAAACAAAAACATGCCTTGAAACACTTTTTCAAGGGCGACAACAACAATACAAAAATAATTTTAAACCATAGGGAGCTGAGAGTGGCCAACACAAACCATCTCACCTTTTGAATGTGCTCGCCGCATAGTGGTAGGATGCAACTAAATGGTTTGGTGTCCATGTCATGTATCACAACATCACCATCCATGTAAATGATCGATAAACAAATTAATGAAATGCGCGAGTAAAAAAAAAATGGTGCATGACCATGAAGTGCCAGGTTGGCAGTGACAATAGACGTACCGTAGCAATAGATGATCATCCAATAAACCACATAAAAAAGGTGCACCAAAGCGTGAGTGCAACTGAAGCCAAGATATAAGACCACAGGAAAATAACAGAGCATTCGCTTTCACCTGCCCCGAACAATTGTGTAATTGTACCTACCAAATTCATGAAAGAGAAATAGTCTCAGTTGGAAACCACTAAGGAAGAACGTTTTAAAGATTTTTGTATGAACGATTTCTATGGGTATGTATGGGTGTTCCCACTTCCCACAATGAAGGCGACGTGTTGTGTCCATATCACAAGTGATATGAGATCATGACTTCCCACTCTTATCTAGTGATTTGTGCTGGAAAAGGCAGGAAAATGGAAGACTACATAATGCACGTTGCATTTTCTGCATCGTTCCTGTACATCAGTTGTACCCTATCTACCATGAAAGCCCCACCAACAGCAATTTGGAGGTACAACAATATAAATGACTGCTTGTAGAATACCTTCTTCTTCTTCTTCTTCTTCTTTTTTGTTGGGGGGGGGGGGGGGGGGGGGGGGGATCAATAACTTTATAAAGGTAGCATATACCCATTTCACGTTAAAATTGCACCAAAATGTTTTTTTAAAGCCATGTTTGGATAAGCAGAATTCAAGGTGTGGACATTTAAAAAGTAATGACTTTTTAATAATTATTTTCATAAGCACTATTGAAAAATGGATTCCATTTTTAAGGGTCCTGTTTCTTTCACAAGAGAAATCCGATATTCAAGTCACAACAGTCACCTTGTATCTTCCACTAAAAAACTGCAATTCCAGATAAGGCTAATGATTGCTTTGTAAAATCCACAGTTTTCTTTGCAAGCCAAACAACAAAAAATGTCGGATTAAGGAAAGATGTTTTCTTTTCCCACGCATTCTGCCTATCCAAACAGGGATTAACTATAAAAGAACCAAGAAATCCTTGGGGGAAAAGAATTAGTGATTTTTGACATCAATCCAAAATCATCTTAGTCTAAAACACCATGAAAACATTATCAGCGTTCGTGAATTTTAAAGTTTGGTGCAAGTAACATAGATTTGGGGTATCTTACCTATATTCATTGCAGGCGGAAGTGTGTATTGCACCAGGAGCATGAACTGATACAAAGGATTGTTGCCCACAAAACCAAAATGAATTGCCGCTTTCACTATGCCTATACCCAACACGGGCAGAATTATATAACGAACAACTATAATTCCAATGACGATTGTGACTCGAATTCCTGAACCTTGTATTCCTGAATGACAGCAAGCGTTATTAATCAAAGGCTTTTTTTCCCTAGAGAAAATGACTCATTTAGGCTGATGTGAGTTAGTACCCTTGATAAGGTTTCCTCCCAGTATTAGGGTGATTGTTGGAATAGTTGCATTACTGCATGAAGGAAAAGTAAAATAGACAATGTTAACGATTCTTTTAACCATTGCTTCCTAAAAAAATGGATGCAATAAACCCTGCTGATAAACATACAAGTGCAATTGATACATGATGCCATATAAATATTGTATCATTCAAACCATAGTTCTACTTTGGAATCATAAGCAATACAACGTGGGATCCGTCAGATAGATGTTTCAAGATGATCATTGGAACTATTTTATTTCTTCGCTCAATCTTGACTGTCCATGTTCCATGCTATTGATTAGATGTTTGGGATCATCTAATTGGTGTGACTTTTGCATCATGGCCCTAGTTGGATGAATAAATGGACAGTTCAAATCAAAGATTGGTTATCCCACATGTAATTTAGAAGGTTTTGCGACATCGCTAACATCCCCAAACCTTTTGAATGACATATGGGACGCCCAATCATCAATCGGGATTTGGGAGTTCAGGATGGTTCATTCAATAGTACCATTAAATAAAGAATATGGCCTAATTGATGATCCTAACCCTTTGAGTGAAGCTAATTTATTACAATCATCTGTTGTATATGAGCACTAGATTACATGGTTAGAATCATCAAATCAAGTGCTATTTTAGAATCATAAGCAATAAAAAGTGGGATCTATCAAATAGAAGTTTCAAGATGAGGATTGGACCTATTTTGTTTCTCCAGTCAATCTTGATTGTCCATTTTTCATGATATTGATAAGATGTTTAGGACTATCCGATTGACATGATTTTTGCACCATGGCTTGCTACTAGTTGTATGAATGAACGAACCATTCAAATTGACAATAGGTCATCCCATGTATCATTTAAAAGATATGGGGATGTTGCTAACATCCCCATGAAGGTGGGTCATTAGCAAAACTCATATAAGATGGTGTATATATGTATCTAATCTATCTAACAAGGTTGTGCCATCATGAAAATAAGATGGCCCAAAAATCATGCCAATCCAATCATAATGTGGCCACATGATAGAAAACAGTGGACCACCACGTAAAAACCTTGAAATTCACATGGTGGCCCACTTGATGGTTGGATCAACATGATTTTTGGGGGCATCCCATTTTCAATATGGGACAACCATGTTAGAGCAATTGGATGCCATACACCACGGTGGATCGCACACACCAACTAGTTGTATTTGTATCTCATATATCACCACCATCACCATCACCACCACCACCAACATCATCATCTAAGCCCTAATCCAAATTAATTGGGATAATCTACATGAAACTTGTTCCGCCATTCTACTCTATCAAGGGCCATACCTTCAATTAGACCATAGGTCATCAAGTCTTTTCGTACTACCTCCATCCATATCCTTTTGGGCCTTCCCCTTGCCCTTTTAGAGCCTTCAACTTGAACCAACTCACTCATTCTAACCAGCGCGGTTCTTGGTCACTGTTGTGCATCATCCAAGCCGTTTAAGTACACTTTCCCTCATCTTATCGCCTATTGGTTATGCTCCTAAGTTCCCTCGAATACATTCATTTCCACTCATCCATCTCAACATCCTTATTTCAGCTATGCTCATCCAATGAACACGTTGTTCCTTAATTGCCTAACATTTTGTCCCATAAGGCATGGCTGGTCTTATAGATATCCTATAAAATTTCCCTTTCAATTTGACTGGTACACAACGATGACATAAAACATATATGGCTATCCTATTTGCATCTTTTACATCCATACATGTGTGTGTGTGTGTGTGTGTGTGTGTGTGTGTGTGTGTGGACATATAAATACATGCATGGTGTGTATGTGTGGAAAATGCTCACATGGTTTTGGAACCACCGATATTATCTGACTCCAATTAGTTGGGGTAAGGCTTAGATGATATGTGTGCGTACATATGTATTCACATAAAAGGAGAGGTCATTATAACGAATAAATAAATAAAACTAGACGTTACAATCATAGAATTTAAGAAGCAACTTGAGTTCTAGGATTCAAAGAAAAACTTGGAAGCTAACCTTCTTGAACAATATTGCTAACATGCCCACTAACTACGCCTAGCATGTTCACAAATGCAGATTCACCTTTCAAAATTAGAAAAAGAAAAACAATCTTAGTCCAATCATAAGTTTATGGTTAATGTTCATACGCCAACAAAACAGCAGAATCTTCAACTGGACGAAGAGGAGCACTATCACCAATGAATGCCTTTCTAATTGGAGTGATCAGTCCGATAGTGAACCCAATAATCTACAAAAGAAAATAGAGAGCAGTTTAGTCTAGGGACCACTCAGGCTATTTATAGTTACCAAACTTTCAACTCAAATACTCTAAACATGGGATCAGTAAATATATTATGGCTCATGCATTGGCAGAGGTTAGTTGTGTTGTGGTTTTGTAGAGCTTAGTTGTGTCGTGGTTTTGTGTAAGTTCCAAAACAAACAAGTGTTCCTTGCTATAGTTTTTTGGTTTGCCACACATTGGTTAGGGGAGAGAATTTAAAACCCTCTTGCACAAGGGCTCAAGCCCCTTCTAAAGACTGCATTGAGCATGGGGGTGAGTGTGCCACATGCCAGTTTTCACATACACGCACTGCAAGCATTGTCAATTTTGAACATAACAAGCCAATTTTGACTCAATTTTTCAGTTCCAAGCCAACTCTTAAACAAGTTGTTAGAAAATGTAGATGAAGGAGATGGTGTAAGGTCCATATATTAGACCATATTTCTATGTGTGCCATCAATATTGAATGAAAGGGTGAGTAGCTCTTGTGGTGTTGTTGCTGCCAGTGGGCCTAAGACTTGTGAAAGTCAAGTTCTGATACCTAGTTACTCCCCATCTTTGTTGCTGATTTCTGGGCATTCCAATTTTTTTCAGAGAGATCTAGGGCTACTAGGTGAAGATGTGGACCCAGATCTGACGTGTACACATCTAGCTTAGTACATCTGGTTGCACCAGGGTTAATCCTGGGCAGGATCATGAAGGCATGTGACTGGTGTCAATTTGAGCCTCTGCCATGGCTGGTTCAAAAACTGCTGGTAAAAGAGTCATGGTGGCATTTGATAGGCAGCCGATTGTATAACCTTTTCTAAGTCTATCAATTAAAATCCAAACCCAAATTTCTGGGGAAAATGCTAAGAAGAAGATGATGATGAATCAAACCTCAACGTCATAACCATGATTTTTTTCCCCAAGAATTTGTGCTACATTTCAAATTAAAGATAGTGTACGGGCTTGGTTAAGAATCATAACGTCAGGAATGAATGATTTTTAGGTTTCAAGGCACATCAATAACAAAAGAACTGGCCATTAGAGAATGCAAAGCATGGGAAACATACCACTCCAATGGTTGAAGGTGCAAACACTTTTTTCAAGTCAATTTTCCCTGAAATTTTCTTCAGAATGTGTTTGAATTTAATGAAAATTGTCACCTGGGAAAAAAAAACTTCGAAAAGGTCAGAACCATGTAACAGTATCCCCGTCAAAGTCACTCTCACTGAAGAAAGAAATAACAACTTCATAGCAAATCTTTCAGATGTAATGGTGAAACAGTGCTGCACCATTCTTCCATACACATCCATACCCATTTATTTTGAGCACTAAAAAAATCCATAAATTTCAATAAAATGGTAATTTGTAAGTCTATACAGAAGAAACTAACAGTAGCTTTGACCACAATCTGCTGTTACTATCCAGTATTTCTTGCTTTGATGAACACGACAAATTAATTCTTTTGCAAGTTAAACCAACCTAAATCATAAGTCAAGCAATGCTATATGGTTCATCAAATTCAAGTGATTTAGATGTCGATGTCCCAAACACAATGCTTTAGTGTTGGGGTGCATTTGATGTCCGCCAAATCTGGAGAGAAGTGGGTACCATGCCTTTTTGCAGATAGGCATCCATTCATTTGGGGAGGCAGACCTTTTTCTTTTTTGGGTTTGGAAAATGCACTTCTCCAGTACAAATCATTAGTGGCAGCATTTCAAGTAGGACCTGAAATGCCATTGCTCTAGTTTTGGGGTAGAAAGGGCATTCATTCCACTGAGTGTTGACCTTGTTCGGCAAACATCCAAATGCACCCTTAATAATCATTGTCCGTATGAGAAGTGCCTATCAAGAAACACACACACACATGCGCACACGCAAGCACAAACACCCACCCCTAGAATCAAAGGGTCCCAACTCCCAAGAAAACACCTCATGCCATTGTGTTTTTTTTTTTTTTTTTTTCTTTTTCTTTTTCTGGAGTCGTTAAAGAAATATGAGAAGCATTCGTTATCCATGAAACATACAACTTGTATAATGAAGGAATATAACATAAGTAATACAGTTATTCTAACAATACTAATACAGTTATTCTAACAATACTATCCGATGCATATACCAATCAAACAAACTTCGCGAAAAAGAAGGAAGAAAGTTAAATTGGAAGACTGAAACCTTTTCTTTTTCGATAAATTCCTCAGGTCTGGGGGGAGATGGCGCCCATTGGTCTTCTAAATGCTCAGATGTCGAGAAATCCCCAGCCAAAGTTAGCCCCCCCATGCTGCCTCCTGGGAGTGACTCTGAAGCTTCTTCAGGAGACCCCATAATAGGTTTGTAGCCATTCACTTCAACTTCATCGGTGTTTGTAGTCGAAGATATCCGGACAATATTGTAGACATAAGTCCATATACAAATAGCCCCTATCTGAACTTGAAGCATTATAATAATCAAGAAAGGAGGAAAAGAAAATATTAGTTTTCTTTGCCAGCTTGTGAAATACATAAATATTTGCAACAGATGTACAAAAATGTTAAAGCATGTAAAGTTGTAAACATGAATATCCGATCATGCAGACCTACATGTGCATGTGGAAATGCCTTCAAAAGGTAAATGTATAGCAGTAGGACATATAGTAACAATTAATCTATCCTAAGAAAGTATGTGATATTCCCTACAGTTCATCCCCAAAACTGAATGCAAAGCAGTTATATTCCAGAGAGGATCATACCGCCATAGATAACGAAGCATATCCCAGTCCGTATTTCTGGCAGACAGTAGAGTCTCCAAATGGGCTGCCTTCCTCTTTACAAATTGCTGGGATAATAATGATTAGAATATTCCCCAAATTTCCTGTTTAAATAATCAATGTTAAATAATTTTTCTACTGAATTAATTCATTAAACGTTAGAGAGGTTTCCCTCAAAGAAAAAGAAAATACTAGTATACAACCATTAGAAAAAGTGCTGTATAATTATGAGTTGAAATGCTGTCTTGAATTGTAACAGAATTTCCTGCTAACAAAAGGGCATGCCTGAGTCACATAATGGTTCCCACCAGAATATGGACATGTGTCAAGTATGACAATGATGGGGTAGGGTAGATCCTCTAAACTTCATATTCTCGATATGTGGTTGGCAGTTGGCACAAATCATTAGAACTTAGTAAGTTGAATCACATTAAACATATTTCCCAACAATTTTCCATAGATTTCTTAAGTTTCAAGCTTTTAAGGATTTGAGTATGATAGACTTCCTTCACGATGAATGCGTGAAATGTCTCTGTACAACTTCTTTGAGACTCTGCCAACAATTAGACAGGAGTTGTAAAGCACAACTAGACAGGAGAAGGTGCAAGACCATGAGTATTTTTCCATTGCAATCAACAGGAAGGACACCCTGTAAAGCCAGCTGTACAATTATATGAATTTTACATGCACTGTAGGTAACTGACAGCATATTTGATATGTATGGTATTTTATATGTGTTATGTGCAAAGGTAGTTTTTCTTAGCCTGATATAGTGATCCGTGAACATACAAAGGCCATTAAGGGCAGGTTAGTAATTGATTATTTGTTTATATTCCGTAGGGCCCTTTTCAATTAATACAGGGCAGCATGCAATAGTAATGTTTATGGTCCTCATGGCCACTATCAATGAGCATTTCATTGCATAGATCTTTGGGTGTCAGAAGAGTCATTTGATGAGCATGCAAAGGCATTGTTTCTTAGCTTAATATAGTGATTCTGTGTACATATGAACGCCATTAAGGGAAGTCTAGTTATTGATAAATTTATTTGTTTATATGCCATAGGGCCCTTTTCAATTAATAGAAGGTAGCATGCAATAGTAGAGTAATGCTTATAGTCCTTCTCATCATGGCCAGAGATAAGAGGTATCAATGAGCATTTCATTGCATAGAGCTTTGGGTGTCAGTTATTTAATGAGCCAAGCAATTTAGAAGAGCGACATCAATGTTCTCTCAGTTTCTGTAACCCACCCCAACCAACAGAATGTCTTTTCAGGCAGAAACTAATAAACAAAACAGGTCAGGATTTCTTTTTCTGTTTTTAAATTTTGAAACATATCAGGAATAGCCGACCCCAATTAATTGGAATAAGGCTTAGGTGATGATGATGATGAAACAGATCAGGAATCCCAAGTTGAAAATCCTAAATATTATTATGGTGAATATTGAATACTACATCCATGATATAAAAAGAACATTTTAGACGTAGTAACAAAATTCTACTGATATTCACCTGCTGAGCAACAACCCAAAATGAGACCTTTCAGACGAGAAGGAACTTTCAAAATTTTGATGATGATCCACCCAAGTGCCGAACCAATAATAAAAGTGAGAAGGATGTTTACTGGCATGAACCACCTGCACAATTAATCAAAAGAAACTCTCTAAAGAAATAGAAAATGTTACTAACCAAGCCAGTCGAGAGCATGAAAACATGCACAGAAGCAACTAATTGAAACATGTACACCTGCCTAACACACTCAATGCACAAATTGTTAAGAAATAGTGACATGTGTTAAGAAATGGTGGTGTAATTAGTACAAGGTTGTTGTTTGTAATTTCCATGTACAATAAGTGGTATTCCTATAATCTATGTAAATCTTTTAGATAAGCTTTGAGAAGATCATCAGGATCTCTCCAGGTAAGCCTGAGAAATTTCTAGAATTTTCCTAGGTAGACTTGAGAAACCTGTAAGTACTATACCTTTGAATTCATTCCATTCATTTCATTTATTCAATAGAGAAAAAATTCCTAAACTTCAAGGTTCTTTTCACAGATATCAAACACGTCACAGACTTTCATATTAGATTCATCGAACTCTTAACACATTGATGAATTTTTTTAACTCAAATCCATGTGGTTCACTTCAAAACAAGAATATGAATCAGACATCCATGGCATTAGGTGAATTTCACATATTATGAATTTTCAAGGAGGAAAAAAAAACAGAAACAGCGGTAGCAACAGCATAGCCTTCATCCAGATATTTATGGTCGTCTGGTTGGCTACACAAATCCTACTTCACCAACCATCAAGATAGGAAATGAGAATCCTCGTCGTCTTAGACAAATGTTTGAAAATTGGCGGCCAAGCTGACATCCAGCCTCCTTTATCTAAGCTGGGGTTCTACTGGTGTGTTGCTACCAGCCAGGTTTTCGCATTTCTTATTCAATTGGGGAGTATAATGAGATAAATCTGCTGGAGGCGTCAGCAAACCCCCTGATATACATTGTTCTGCCGTTCCCTATCAGCTCAAGCTTTTAGTGCAACCTGTCAGTAACATGGTATCAGAGCAGGACGTCCGGTGTTCAAGTCCCGGGGTTTGCAAAATTCAGTATTATGGGCATCCAGTATTATCTAAGCCCAGAGTATCACGTGCAGAGCCTAGTGTAGTGCCCGCACGTGAGGGGAGGTGTTGGAGGCGTCAGCAAACCCCCTGATATACATTGTTCTGCCGTTCCCTAACAGCTCAAGCTTTTAGCACAACCAGTCAGTAACAAAATCTTATGCAATTTCCTTCACCAGCCTTGCATGCACAAAAAAAAAAAAAAAAAGCAACATACTTGTCATAATTGTGCTGACCTGAAATTGTTATAAGGATTAAAAGGAACTCACAGTTCAACCAAGCTTTTGAGTGTGATAGTTTTTGCTAGGTTGGTTGCCACAAGAGATGGGCTAAATACATAAAATACAATCTGTTCATAAACAAAGCACTCATGTCAGTTTACATTAGTCTACCCCGAGAACACAAAAATACACATGTAAAGTCAACTGAATAAAATTACATCAAAATGCTAAGAGAACATGACGACATAAAATCTTTTCATTTGTAATTTAAGTTGCACAGTAGACATTAAATTTACAAAACAATGTTTATTAAGGTGGGTTTTTCTGGGAACAAGATGTGCATGTAGGAGAGCAAATGGGTCAAGGCGGGTAATGTATCCTTGATAGACAATGCTAGTGTAGAAGAGGGTGATGCTCTTAGGTCTATTTTAGCTTGGAATGGATACTGGTGTCAAGTACAAAGTGGCACTAGTAGTAAGGGACAGCATGCTCCAAAAAAAAAAAAAAAACAGAGAGAGAGAGAGAGAGAGAGAGAGAGAGAGAGAGAGAGAGAGAGAGACTGGGAATGGCTAAATCATTTACATTTAAGGCAATCTCTATTAGGATAAATTAAAGCATTTTAGAAATAAACTCACATTCATCCATGATTCATAGGGTTATTAGAAAAATAACTATTGGAGAAACAGTGCCATCAAGCTCTAATACATGTTGGGTGCAAGCACACCTCCCGAATTGAATACCTGGCTAACTTAGCTTCAGCTTGACTCCTCCATTCCTGAATCAGCCACGACACGACAGAAGCTTCTTGTCAGCTTCATCTCATTTCTGATTCAGCGGTAGGTAATGTTGTTGAAGACTCTACCCCTACCAACAAGACTTAAGAAGACCCCACTTGTGATCCCCAAAAATTGGAAGATAAGCTCCCTTGTGCTTTATTTGGAAGATTGATTTCCTCTCATAAAGGCATAAACAAAGAAATTGATGGGGGTGTTCCTCCTCATGAGGAGAGGAGAGAGTGCAGCTTGGAAATTTGCCCGGAAGAAGCAGTTGGTCTTTGGACAATTTTCGAGATTGGCGGGCGACTGATGGAAGGTCATCGAGCGCCTGGAGCCCAGATCGGGCTCCCGACCATGGTGGGTCGGGCGGCTGAAATTCAATGATTTTTCTCAAGAACTCTCTAGACAGTTTTGCCCATTATCGAGCGCCCAACGGTGCGCAGACCACAATTTCTTGTTTTGACTCTTAACTCTTACATGGGGCTATTTATTGGCTTCCAATTCGAGATTAAGGCATCCAAATAGGAGGTTTACACGTCTAAGGTGTGAGAGAGAAAAAAAGAAGAAGAGAGGAAGAGAGAGAGAGAGAGAGAGAGAGAGAGAGAGAGAGAGAGAGGAAGCTTGTAGAGAAGGGATTTCTGGACATAACGATACATCCACGCTGCAGACGACATCTCAGTTCTTCTATGTCCTCAGATCCGGTGAGATCTCTCAGTTTTCTAATTCCTTTTTATTGTTATCCATCCTATAGGTAAAGAAGTTTGGAGCTAAGCGGGTTGTGCTTGTGATCGTTGTTTAAACGTTCATTTACATAATGGATTGTTAATCTGAACGAGGTCCCGTGGTTTTTACCTCTATTGAGGGTTTTCCACATAAAAAATCTCTTGTGTTTGTGTGATTAATGATTTGATTGTGTTTATTGCATTCTCATATCACATAATTCACGTAGTTGGGATGCGAGATCTTGAAGTTTTGTGCAACGCTCCTAACAAGAGTGGTATTAGAGCATCCGGGTTGTTTAAATAGATAGTGGGATCGGTGTGAGTTATGAACGATGGCTTGTCAAGGATGATCAGCCTCAATGGGTCTAACTGGCCCATATGGAAGGCGGAGATGGAGGACTCGTATTGCAAGGACTTGTATGCTCCAATCTTAAGTATATCAGTCAAGACGAAATATATGACCGATGATGATTAGAAGAAGTTGGACCGAAAGGCGGTGGGTTCATTAGACAATGGCTGGATGATATGGTGTTCCACCATGTGTTTATGGAGACCTTAGCAGCTAGCCTATGGTAGAAATTAGAAGGGTTGTATGAGAGGAAGACAACCAGTCAATAAAATCTTCCTGATTAGAAGATTTGTGAATCTAGAGTTCAAGGAAAACGGTTCCGTGGCTGAGCACATGAATGAAGTCAACAGTATTGTGAACCAACTCTCCGCTATGAAGATGGTCTTGGACGATGAGCTACAGGCCTTGTTATTGCTTAACTCGTTGCCTGATAGTTGAAAGACATTGGTTGTGTCTCTAAGTAACTCCGCGTCAGACGAAAGGTGTCAATGGAACAGGTAACCAATTATCTCTTCAATAGAGAGACAAGGAGAAAGTCCCAGGGGTCGTCTCAGCAAGAGGCCCTTGTGACACAGGAATGGGGGAGAGGAAAGAACAAAAAGGACAGCAAAGCCTGAGACAAATCTAGAGGCAAGTCAAGCACAAGAAGAGATGCTGAGTGCTAGAATTGTGGCAAGAAGGGTCACTATCGAAACGAATACCGCACCAAAAAGGAAGATAAGAAAGGAAAAGGCAAGGAGAAGAAAGATCAAGAATCAGATTCTACAAAGGTCGCCTTAGATGGCGACGTTGGTTATACTCTCTACAAATCACGACGCTTGTTTCACTGTTACGAGTCAGGACACTGATTGGGTGATAGACTCGGGATCATCGTTTCACGCGACTCCATGCAGTGACTTCTTCACCAATTAGAAGTTAGGCGACTTTGACACGGTGAAGATTGGAAACTCTTGAATATCAAAGATCGTGAGAGTTCATGATATTTATGTGAAGACCGATGTGGGCTGCACATTAGTACTGAAAGATGTGAAGCATATTCCCGACCTTCACCTCAACTTGATGTCGACGGGAAGGTTGGATGATTAATGGCTATGAAAGCAGGTTTGTTGGTGGGCATTGAAAGCTCATCAAGGGTTCGTTGATCGCGACTAGAGGGAAGAAGTGTTGTACCCTGTACAAGACAGTGTCAGTATATGTAAGGGTGAGTTAAACGTAGCGGAAGATTCAGTGATGAACATGTGGCACAGGCGGCTTGGCCATACAAGTAAGAAAGGGCTTCAGCTACTAGTGAAGAAGTGACTTCTTCCAGAGATAACATGTATACCTCTCAAAACCTGCATTAACTGCTTATCTAGCTTATCTAGAAAACAACATAGAGTTTCATCTGTTAAAACTTAAAACTACTTCTTATGTTAATAAAGTTTGTGCATTAGATTTGGTTTATTCTGATGTATGTGGTCCGATGAAGACAAAAACCTTGGGTGGGGCTTTGTATTTTGTTACATTCATAGATTATGAATCTAAAAGGGTTTGGGTTTACGCATTGAAATCCAAGGATAAAATCTTTGGTGTGTTTAAAATGTTTCATGCTACGGTCGAGAGAGAGACAGGTAGACCATTAAAGTGCATCCGCACTGACAATGAAGGTAAATACATTGGGGCATTTCATGAATATTGTAAGACATTGGGTATACAGCATGAACAAACGGTTCCCAAGACCCCCCAGTACAATGGTATAGTAGAGCGCATGAATCGCACCATTATGGAAAGAATCAGATGTATGCTTTCCCATGCTAAGTTGCCCAAGACGTTCTAGGGAGAAGCAATACACACTGCAGTGCATCTGATAAACAAGTCTCCATCAGCCCCGTTGAATGGAGAAGTTTCTGAGAAGGTGTGGATTGGACACGATGCGTTGTACGATCATCTCAGGGTGTTTAGATGCCGAGCATTCGTTTATGTACCCAGGGACGAGAGGTCCAAGCTCAATATGAAGGTCAGGCAGTGCGTGTTTCTGGGGTACGATTATGAAAAATTCGGTTACAGATTGTGGGATCCGACCGAGAAAAAGCTTGTCAGGAGCAAATATGTGGTGTTCTTTGAAGATCGGTGTATAGAAGACATTGGAAAGCCAGAGAAGACCCAACCCAGTTCTGGTGAGCTAGAAGACATGAATCCTATCACTCCTCCCATGGTGCCTGATGACGGGAGAGTGCAGCAAAGTGCAGGGGACGAGGGTGTTCCTACAACAAATGAACCGGAGGAGCAAACCCCACATGATCCACCTATTGAGTCGCGGGTGAGGAGGTCATCTAGGGACAGACATCCGTCCAAGTACATTATGCTTACCGATTGGGGAGAGCTAGAGGACTACTCTGGGGCCTTAGCTGACGTGCAAAAGGGGGAGTGGTTGAAAGCTATGCAAGAGGAGATGGAATCCTTGCACAAGAACCACACCTATCATCTAGTGAAATTGCCTAAGGGCAAGAAAGCTCTAAGCAACAAGTGGGTGTTAAAAAAGAAGGTAAATCAGAAGAATTCACATCCAAGGTTCAAGGCGAGGTTAGTGGTAAAAGGCATTGGACAAAAGAAGGGAGTTGATTTCGATGAGATATTCTTATCGGTGGTGAAGATGACATCCATATGGGTGTTGCTTGGTTTGACTGCAAGTATGAACCTGGAGATAGAACAGCTAGATGTGAAAACGGAGTTCCTCCATGGTGACCTAGGAGAGGAGATATATATGAAGCAGCTTGAGGGGTTCGAAATCAAGGACAAGGAGCACATGGTGTGTATACTGAAGAAGAGCTTGTATAGGCTGAAACAAGATCCTAGGCAATGATATAAGAAGTTCGACTTGTTCGTGTTAAAGCATGGGTATGACAGAACAGAGTGGGACGATTGTGTGTTCACACGACAGTTTACAGATGGTGATTTTCTCATCCTTTTGTTATATGTTGATGATATGCTCATCATGGGTAAAAGACATCAAGAAGATTGACAGGCTGAAACAGGAGTTGGGCAAGTCCTTTGTGATGAAAGACTTGGGCCCAGCCAGCCAGATCCTAGGAATGGAGATCACCCGTGATAGAAGCACCAGGAACCTATGGCTATCACAAGAACAATATGTTGAGAAGGTTCTAGAGAGATTCAATATGAATGTAGCGAAGCCAGTCAGTTTTCCACTGGATGGTCACTTCAAATTGAGCGAAAAGCAGTGTCCCAAGACCAAGAAGAGGTGGAAGAGATGCAAAAGATGTCATACGCTTCGACAGTAAGAAGTTCGATGTTGACATGATAGGTGACATCCTTTTGTTAGAAGGCTACACAGATGCTGATATGGCAAGTGACATAGACTCTAGGAAGTCTACATCGGGGTTCATGTACAAGTTTGCAGGGGAGTGGTCTATTGGCAGAGCAAGTTACAAAAGTGTATAGCATTGTTTACGACAGAGGCCGAGTACATCGTGGCCACAGAAGCATGCAAGAAGATGCTTTGGATGAAGAGGTTCCTATAGGAACTTGGTCTGAAGCAGGAGAAACACATGGTCTATTGTGATAGTCAGGGTACGATACACTTGAGCAAGAATCCAAGTAAGCATTCTAAGTCGAAACACATAGAGGTTCGGTTCGGTATCACCGGATCAGGGATACGCAAGAACAAAAGGTGTTATAGCTTGAGAAGATTCACACGAATGATAATGGGTTAAACATGATGACCAAAGCTTTGCTCAAGGGCAGATTTGAGGCTTGTAGAAGCTTGACTGGCTTGAAGATGGTGAAGCCCTCCTGAGTCGGAAGGGAGAGATTTGATGTGGTGTTCCTCCTCATGAGGAGAGGAGAGAGTGCAGCCTGGGAGTCGTCGGGCACCCGACCAATCAGGGTCGGGCGACCGAAATTCGCCCAAAATAAGTAATTGGTCTCTGGACAATTTTGGAGATTGTCGAGCGACCGATGGAAGGTCATTGGGGTCAAGAACTCTCTGGACAGTTTTGCCCATTATCAGGCGCCTGACAATGTCTGGTCGGATGCCCAACGGTGCGAGGATTGCAATTCCGCAGTTTCCTGTTTTGGCTCTAACTCTTGCATGGGGCGATATATTGGCTTCCAATTCAAGACTAGAGCATCCTAATAGGACGTTTACACGTCCAAGGTGAGAGAGAGACAAGGTGAGAGAGAAGAGAGAGAGCGAGAGAGAGAGAGAGAGAGCGAGAGAGAGAGAGAAGAATAAGAAGAGAGGAAGAGAGAGAGAGAGGAAGCTTGTAGAGAAGGCATTTCTACACATGACGATACATCCACGCCGCAGACGACATCTTAGTTCTTCTACGTCCTTGGATCCGGTGAGATCTCTCAGTTTTGTAATTCCTTTTCATTGTTATCCATCCTAGAGGTGAAGAAGTTCGGATCCAAGTGGGTTGTGCTTGTAATCGCTATATAAACGTTCCTTTACATAGTGGATTGTTAATCTGGATGAGGTCCTATAGTTTTAACCTCTATTGAGGGTTCTCCACAAAAAACCTCTTGTGTTCGTGTGGTTGATGATTTGATTGTGTTTATTGCATTCTCATATCACATAATTCACGTAGTTGGGGTCCGAGATCCTGAAGTTTTGTGCAACGCTCCCAACAGAAATAATGGTATAATGTGATAATTTGCAAACTCCCTGAATCAGCTTGGATTCAACTCACCTAAGAACCAAGACAAATGAGCATGAACAGCCAGTTGAAGAGGAAGCGTTCAACTTAACCAGACCAGTACAAGTTTTCTACAAGACTTGCTGAGTTGTTTGAGTTGGCCAGTCGACAGTCATAGTGGAGCCTCATCTAGAGTTTCAAGGATAATTGGATTTACTGCACTCTAATGTGGCCAATAAAGAGTGCTATTGGGGTAGCGAGGGATAGAAAAGAAAGAATTCGGATTCTGTAGCTCCTGGATTTCATCTTGCTTCATGAAATAGCACCATGAAGAGGGGTAAATTGGACCTATTGGGTGGTTTCAAAGCAGCAGACATGCCTTGCCTTAATCTTGGCCGCTTCAGATTGTAGGGTTTGTAACTGGGGCCTATCTAAAAACCAGTTTGCCCATAATACTAGTTAATAAATTAAATCGAATTTCAATATAAGTTTAAAATTCAATCATATCTTCACGTTTGCACAATGATTTTGTTCTGTTCGAATTATTTCCAGTTAGTTAAAAACTCAAAACATGAAAGAACCTACAGGCATGAACTATAAAAACAAGCCACAAACTCAATGAGAATGTGAATTACAAACATGAACTGATAACCACAAAAACTCACATTGTTCATACGCTTCCTTGCAACTTGATCTAAAAGACCCACACGGCCTATTGCAAGAAATGACCCAACAGCGGTCACAATAAGCACTTCCAGAACAGGCACTGATGAAGCAACAAAAAGAGCTTTAAGGCCCATACTGGAATTTCCTCAAAACTCAAAATCTCTCCTATCTTCTCTGAAAAAAAACACTCAACATCAACTTCTAGTATTGCAAAATCTCATGTACAAATTTTGAAACTGAACATAATAAGTTTGATAAAAGAGGTGGCCAGTGCTAAATGCTAATATCTAATTAGTTACAAGCATCCAATCCCTATATATGTGGCACACAGATATGGAATCTGAACGGTTCATCTATTGTACCCTACTGTGGATAGGCCATACGCCAAAAAACCACCAATCAGATGATGCTCGCCTTCACCTATGGAGCATCTTTGCCCGTTGAATGTCAACTATAGGTTGGACTTTTTTCCGAGCAGCTCACTTTTAGTCATTTAAGAGTCTTTCAATCAGTTGGCAGGCAGGATTACCTAATCAGTGTGATTTTTTAGATAAGCCCCATCCATCGTGTAGGCCCTAATAGATGGAGGGTTTGGATCTCAGACGTGTACCAATATTGAATGCTTGATAACTTAGTTAAAATTCATAACTCGGATCCTCTCTCATAATATAAACTGAAACAGAAATGGGTTTTTTTGTTCAGAAATTGCAGATGAAAATATTCGAGGTCACAGCACCAAGGGGGATTAACAGCTACTGTATTATATGATGCTTGGTGTAAGGAAGCAACAGTTTTTCTGTTCAATCCAGAAATGGTACAGGTGGGATCCACTTTTCATCATGTCCATGGTTGATGTATTGGGTATCAACAAGGGATGGGCCATGCCTTATATCTCCCCTATCAGACGATCCAAGCAATCCATTGAGATTTAAAATTGGAAATTAAGCTACATCTAATGGTCCACATTTAACGGATGCCAAATTGTTTGGTTAAAATCATCTCTTATACAAAGCCTGCCATATTAACAATTTCAATCACCACAACAGAGTCCCTTCTCAGATTTTCATTTTGTCGGACCAAACAAAAGCTCGATCACGCTTTGTATATTTCCTCATAAAATATTCCATTAAGTATCTTAAAATCTTCTCCTCTGTTCTCTGAATAGAAAGCTCTTACTAACCTCCTTCAATATAAAATAATACAAAAAATTTAAAGGAAGATATGGGTTTTCATCCATTCAAAATTTCTTTCCCTATTAGAGATTAGCCGAAATTGCTAATTTCACGAAGAAGACCTGCTAAGTCAAAACATCATTTAAAATATTTCAAGAGAAAGAACACAATTCAACTTCATTACAATCAAAATCTATCGCCGAAATAAAAAGTAGAAACAGGATTCATTAAATCGAAATGGGTTTGTAAGTTTGAGATAGTAAGAATACTAATGCCAAGTTGCAGGCAATTTAAACAACATCACTGGGTAGACCAAAATTTAAAATTTTCAAAACCAACTTCCTCTGTTCTCTGAATAAAACTGGAAGAAAAAAAATATATCATACCGACTTATTTCCATGCAACAACTGGAGACACGAAATGGGTTTTCTTTCATAAAAATCGTGACAAACAAGCATGGAGTAAACAAAAACAAGCTTACCAGCAATACCAAAAATTCCTTAATAATCTCAAAACCGTCCACCTCTCTGAAAAAAGAAAAGGAAAAAACAAATATTAGCATCTCCATGAAAAACAAAAGTAAAAGAAAAGAAAAGGAAAAAGAAAATCACACCAGCTTCTTTCAATGCAAAATCTCATGCAAAAGCTCAAAAAAAGTTATGGGTTTTCTTTTTCACTGAAAAAAAAAAAAACCTTCAAGTGGGTTTTCATTGAAACGAAATAGGTTTCTCCTAATCTCTGAGAAACCATAATCCAAACCAGAGAACGAGAAAAGGAAGAAGAATATAAAGTTCACCCGCTATAGTTCCCGCCAAATGTCATTCATAGAATCCAAAAAAGGACATTAAATCAAAATGCAGTTGGGATTGCGCAACGAATATAAAATACATATATACATGACTATGCAACGTAAGAATCTGAAACGAGTTAAACGACGATAGCGATGCTTTGGACCAGCTCCTAGCAGCAAATCAACACGCTTCTTCACACACGACTTGCCATAGCGGAAAATGACAATAAAAACGGACCTGCGCTGATCTAAAATGCGCGCTGGGAGTATCGTACATTCGTACTCCGCCAGATGTCTAAAATGCGCGCTGGGAGTATCGTACATTCGTACTCCGCCAGTCTGCCTTCTGCAATTGAGGATAAGGCTGCACACAATTGTATGATCAAGTTATCGATCGAATCCAATATAACAAATTAAATCGCATCGAATCGTTCCCCTAAGTCAATTTAATTCAATTTGTTTTAAGAAAAAATTCAATTTTAATGTCCAAATTGAATTGGAATACTTGAACCGTTCTATCATGCTGTGAGACACCCACACCACCCATTCATTTTTTCCATTACATGTTAGGCATGAGATAAAAAATAGAGTAGATCTAAAACACAATTGAGCTATACAATAGGAAACAGTGAGGATTGAAAGTTTACTGTTGAACATTCCTAGGGTTATAAAAGTTTTGAATCAAACTAATATTTTTGCATTTTCAGATCATCTTAATATGAATGACCTTGAGAATGGTATGGATGATATATAAGAATAACGGTGGACCTTAATAAGGATTCAACAATAGATACTTTTCTACTCACTTTTTATTTTTTCAATCGTCCGTGCCCACTTCAGTTATATATCTACCTCAAGCTTTTTTTGCTTACATCCTAATTTAGCTAAACAAAACAAATGAATGCAGTAAATTTCTTACAATCAGACGGCAAGCTAAATTTTAAAATCAATTCAATTTGATCGATGTGCAGTCCTCATTGAAGGTATGCACGAGGAATAACAATTTCGCACACTGACGTCGCGCACACTGTGATGTATGTGCTGGAACCATACCGCCTATCCATTTGGAGAGGTCATTTTAAGATATGATCTAAAGAATGAGACAGATCCAAATCTCAAGTGGACCCCACCAAAGAAAACAGTCGGGATTGATCTTCTACTATTAAAAACTTCTCAGAGCCAAATAAGTTTTAGATCAAGCTGATATTTGTGCTTTCCCTTCTTCCATGTCTTTGTGAACTTATGGACAGGTTGGATCTCAAATAAACATCATGGTGGGCCCTAGAAAGGTTTCAATGGTTGCATTACTGACCCACTGTTTTCTTTGGTGGGGCCCAGTTGAGCTTTGGATCTGTCTCATTCTTTAACTCGTGCCCTAAAATGATCTCTCCAAACGAATGGATGGTGTAGATGCAACACATACATCACGGTGGGGCCCACAGAAGTTGGTGACGTCACTTAAGTAGCTGAGATAGCTACTCAACCTATCAATAGTTAATCCTCTCGGCAACGATCGAACTCTGGCTTGGATTTTTTTTAACCGTTGCTTTCATGGACGTCGCAAAGTGGGTGATGGATCTGGGAACTTAGAAGTTATAAAGTTCATGAATCTAGAAGAATTTCGGGCATTTCACTGAACTTTGCTAAGCCCACACGCGTGTGCTACACATGTGCAGCATGGCATGATAGGATCCAGATCCAATCCATCCATCAGGATGGAATCACTATATTGATTCCTTAACTCATGGATCAGATTGATCCATTGGTCTGATGGGCCACAATTTCCAAAAGAAAAGGTACGGATCTGAAAAACTTAGCTTTCCAACTCATCCTCCTGTTTCCAAATATTGGGGCCCACATGCTGACTAGACCAGGTTTTATTTTTTAGGAGGACATGTAAAAGGTCAGACCAACCTGATGGATGGATTAGATTTCGCAAGTATATGCCATGCTGGCACGTGGCGTGTACACGAGTATATGGTACACGCGTGTGCGCCTAGTAAAACTCCTATTCGCATTCATTTTTAGGCCAACTCTTTGTACGGTCCAGATCCCACGCTACTTAATGCCAATCTATGGTTTGTTGGTCGGCGGTTATTCACGTTAGAGCGAGTCAAGTGCCAAAGTGGCACATGTGTGAAGGATCAGGGCCAACCATAATATGAGGCAGATTGTTAACATGCGCTGGCTCATAAATCGATCCGGTCCACTCATCAGGGGGGCAACGCACGTGCGAGAAAAAGAACGGTTAGGAAGAAAATCACCAGCGGCCTATACTGAAACATAGATGTTTGGCCCACCTGATGACTGGACAAGCCTGAACACTGGGCAGAGACGTGTTTAGTTATTGCCCAATTGATGTATGACAATAAACAAACCTTCGAAAGGGAAAGATTTTTATTTTTATTTTTATTTTTGTTTTTAGTTATAAGACTCATTCTAACGTCGACATCTTGTGTGAGGGGATGCATAGTGAGTTGGGATGAACGATCACCATTAGGCATGATGACAAGTCAATGTGTCAGAAAAAATCGGCGGAAGAGAGAACTAAACGAGGGCAAACCACAACACTAATGATTAAGCAAATCAACACACATAAGAAGGTAATTTAATTTTTACGTGAAAAATTCTTGCGAGAAAAATAACAACACAAAGCAAATTCATTATAATTTAAAAGTTATAAGAGATGAAGAAGAATACTACCCAGATCAAGCCTCATAAGAGAAACCCAAGCTAACACGCAAACCATGCAAGTTCGTGCAAACCAACATATGATCAGTCGATCGAGACCTCTCAAACTACCTTCGATTGTCTCGACAACAATACTTCGGTTGCCCAAAACCACGCGAAAAACATCCAAAGAGTTCACCAGTGCAAAATCTATTGAAGTCGGTCGATCAACCAGTCCGCTCAATCCCCCAACAACCCTGTTCAGCATAGATTTGAGTCACCCAATTCCAACAAGTGTCCCATGGGAACAAGCTCGTAGTGATGAACATGTTGGACACTTGCTTTGGTAGATTAATGCTCCACTGAAAAACCTATCATACTTTATTAGATAGACTTGTGAATGTATTAATATTAACAAATCTAATCCTTAAACTTAAGAATGCGTGAAGAGTTCAAAGTTCCAAGGATATGTACTTTAGCTCACTTTGTGAAATTACGTTGATAATCAATAGGTAAGTAGTTTTGGTTGCATGTATCGGTGTCTCCTCAAGGAATCTCTCAATTGAGATTTTTTCTTGGAGTATCTCCCATTTAGGAGGGCAATCGTATCCATGGCCTGATATCCGACCAATGGGCTCCCACATACAAAATATATATATATATATATATCTTATACCTTCATAAGAACCCTAAATGTTCGTCTCCCTGAAACCTTGAGAACCCACATAAGGTTACTGACACCAGACACGTGTGCATACATTTGTGTAACATACATGTGTGGACTTTCACATATTGCATCACATGGCAATGTTGTGACATGTAGATAATCACATGCCCTATTAGTAGAGTTGTACATGAGTCGAACTGAATTGAACCGGACCCTAACTCAGATCGGCTTGACGAGTGGATTAATACCTAGGCTCAAGCTCAGCTTGGTTTGGTCTTCAAGCCAGACTGGACAGCTTGGTTTGGTTTGGTTTGGTTGTGCTTTCGAGCCGAGGTTGAGCCAGTTTGCATGGATAGCCTAGATGTTCGCCTAGACAGTCTGACACTTGTCGGATTGGACAAACAAGGTATCAGACAGAGACGTCTGGTAGGATTAGACAGACAGAGCGTCAGACAAGGGAGGTCCGGTTGGATTAGACAGGACATGGTGTTGAACTGGGAGGCATGGTGGGTGTCAAACAAGGCCGGGCGAGGTGGCCACCGGCCGTTGGGAGAGAGAGAAAGAGAGAAAGAAATCTATATATATATATATATATATATATATATATATATATATATATATATATATATATATATATATATTAAACCGAGCCGATCCGGGCGAGTTTTGAGCCAAGCTGAACAAAGCTTTGGTTTAGCTCGAGCTTGGCTCAAATTTTGAATGAGTCCAAAAATTTAACTTAGGTTTGGTTTGAATAACCTTTTGAATTGAGTCAAACCGAGGGTTTTCCAGCTGAGCCGAGCAAGCTTAGTTCGTGTACAGCTCGATCTACCTATCAGCCAGTCGTGGGTAGACACCTACCCCTATTATTGATTGGGACAACTATAAAAACCACCCCGCAAGTTTCTTTTATAATTGTAAAAAGTAGAAAACCCCAACAATCAGGTTGATATAAGGTGGCCCACCACCTTAATTTGAATGTTTTCAGAGGTGGCCCACTCAATAATTGGACTAGCATGATTTTATAGGCATCGAATATTTAACAGTAAGCCCATATGTAAGCCCCATATGTGGGAGCAAAAATGAACGAAAGACGGGGTATTTTTGTCACTTGGCAATTCCTCCGAGAGTGGAGGTTCTTGCAATAATCAAAACCTGGGGAGGTGTTTACAATTATTGGCTGTTATGACTTACCAGTCATGAGGTACGGTCAGTCCCACCGTCGTACTATGATCACTGCTTTTGAGCGGATGGGGCAGTAGGCCCATGCAGATCATACATGCACGGAATGCGAAAGTTGACATAAAGGCCATCTACACCGTTAAACTGTAGCGGTAGAAAATCTGAACCGTCAAATAGATGGGGCCACCATGAGTGCCAACTTACGTGAAGATCGAGCCGATCTACACATTAATCTGACGACAATGCTTTGAATGGTGTGAACCTCACCAGTCTTATTTTCACACCAGGGTATTTTCATGGTGAGCCCCACCCTTTACAAATTCATGTTCGGGGCCAGTTGTCGTTACTTGTTTGGAAGCCGAAAATCTTGAGAGCCTGTACCACACAGCACCACATAGGTAATGATCGGTGCTGGAAAAATTTCTGTAGGACCATGATGTATGTGATTTATCCACGCCGTTCATCCATATTTTCAGATTATCTTATGGTATGTGACAAAAAATGAGACAGATTCAAATCTCAGGTGGACCACACTACAGGAAACAATGGTGATTGAACACCCACCATTAAATACTACCTAGGGCCCACTGTAATGTTTATTTGCCATCCAATCTTTTGATTATGTCACACAGATTTGGATGAAAGGAGAACAAAAATATTAGCTGGATCCAAAGCTTTAGTGGAAGCAAGAAGTTTTTAATGGTGGGCATTCAATCACCACTGTTTTCTATGGTGTGGTCCACCTTAGATTTGGATCTGCCTCAATTTTGGGTTTATTCCCTAAACTTATCTGAAAAAATGGATGGACGATGTGGATATATATATATATATATATATATATATATATACACACACACACACACACATCACGGTGGGGCTCACAAAGCTCTTCCAGCACCAACCGACGTGCCTGGAGAAACCATAAGAGAAATTTCCAACTGTAAATCTCTATTTTGACCATTATTCTCAACTAAACCTTCAATAGTTTTCTTTCCAAAAGTAAACTTCACTTGTACGGATGGGACATTTTCGGACCGAAATACCCTGTTGTTAGGATTTATTCCTTCTAAAAAAAACATATTTTCTCCTCGTTTTTCTCCTCTTCGATATTCAAAACTCATTTTTTTCTCTCATTTATAGCAAAAAAAACATCATCTCTCTAGTTTTGAGATCGGTTTTCACTTCAGAGCATTATTTTTCTATTTCTTCAACTCGTGTTTCATCGGAAACGAGGTTGTGGTGTGGACCAGGTAAGAACGAAGAATGTGAAATTCTTTTCTCAACGAATGCGTTTTTTTTTAATAATCAAGTCGGATCTTTGTTTATCGCAATATGTTTTTGCAATAATCAATCTCGTTGAATTTTAATGAGCATATTGATATTTCAAATATTCGTGAAAACTGTGCTCTTTGAATTTATAGTGTGCTCGTTGAATTTGAATTTTAACGAGATCGCAGTCAATTTTTACTTACTCTATGGCTACAGTTAATATTCGTAGCCTTTAGTTGAAATTCAACGAATTCACCGCGATCTCAGTTGAAATTCGACTGAGATCGCAGTAAACTCTATGGCTACAGTTAATATTCGTAGCTTTTAGTTAGAATTTAACGAGATCTCTAACTAAAGGATTTAACGTAAGGCTACGAGATCTTTCAATTAAGAGCACCGTAGCTAATAACGATGATCTCTTTCAAATTTAAAGAGTACAGTGCCAATTCAACGAGATCTCTTTCAAAATTCAAAGAGCACAATGTTAATTTAATGAGATCTCTTTTAAAATTAAAAGAGGAACAACAATATGCCAATTCAAAGAGATTTCTTTCAAAATTCAAAGAGCACAGCACCAATTCAACGAGATTTCTTTCAAAATTCAAAGAGTACAATTTCAACTAGTACTCTTTCAAAATTCAAAGAATACTCTTTCAAACACATTCTCAAACTTTTCAACATTTTCTTTCGTTGTGACATTTCAACAAACATGTTGTATTCAAATTCGAAATACAATGAAAGTTGGTTAAAATTCTCAAACATTGTCCACATACACTTTACAACAAACATGTTGTATACATATTAGACATTCACATTCCAAAAAAACAACATTCATAAAATAAAATAAAAAACATTTAAATCTGTGCTCTTTGAAATTCAACGAGATCGCGTTGAAATTGACCGCGATCGCGGTGAAAATGACCGATCTCGTTGAAATTGAACGCGATCTCTCATTTCAACATTTCAAGTTTACATTGGCATTTCTACAAACAGTTTGTATGCCAAGGTTAACGAACAATCTTAAAACGAAAATCACTCCCAAATATTTAAACGAACCCAACTTAAAACGAAAATCACCCCCAAACATTCCTAAAACATACCTTTCCGTACATCTTAGACGGAGGAGCCATAAAAACTGTTGACAACTGAAGATATATGAACGAAGATGGAGATGAAGATAAAGATGAGATGAAAATTATGTGTCTCGTTGATTTTCAACAAGATCAACTCAACGAGATCAATTCAACGAGATCGCAGTGAACATCGAAACGAACAGAGGCAGTTTGGTCAGAAAAATAATGGAAGTTTACTTTTGGAAAGAAAAGTATTGGAGGTTTAACTGGGAATAATGGTCAAAAGAGAGGTTTACAGTCATAAATTTCTCAAACCAATAATCTTCTACAACACCTGTTGTACAGCCGTGGGTATAACAACGTGATCCATGGGTCCGAAAATTTCTCATGAAATCCACTCCGTCCATCTGGTGAAGCCCAATATGGTAGGCCTTGAAGATAAACATCAGTCCGATCCGGATGTTATGTGGGCAACAGACGGCAAACCATGGGGAAGAGACGCCACCCACATGTTTGTTTGTGGGACCCACCATTGTGCGTATATTTCATCCAAACCGTTCATCATGAGTAAAACAGATAGAAGAACTGAAAAGTAAAAAAATCAGCCTGATCGAAAGGATATATGGGGAACACACACCGTGAATTTAGAGTTTTAAGCAGAATTTTAAATTGTTCGCAGTGGATTTGCCCACCTGAGTTTTGGATCGGGATTTCTTTTGAACGTAATCGATGAACATTAGAAAGGCGAAAAGGATGGACGGCGTGGATGTCACACGGACAGCATGGTAGGCCCCACAAAACTTGGGTGCATACTCGCTGCTTAAAATAAGCGTTGCAGAGATGGTCGCGTTTGGCTACCATACTGGTGGTAGATCCTCCGCCCGCGTGACTATTACTTGCTCTGATGACTCGCGCGTGTAGAGATGGAAGAGGTGAATCGCGGCACATCTGCCAACTTGCAATCTTTGTGCAATATCCGTTCCCGTTCACTTGCTGATGGCTCCATTGACTGGTCACACAGAGATTCACCTGGTAGAGGGTATGGGTCAGCTACAGGATGTGCCATACTGCACGTGTGCTGCGATTCACCTCTTCAATCTAAGTCTCAAATCGTTTTAATATGATTGATTGGCAGTACAATGAGAACCGGGTGGGCCGTTAGCTCATACAGGTGGTTCACGTTGCAGCCATGAGGTTGACATCGTTTCAGATCCTCAACTCAAGACTTTGTACAGTATACTCAGGTTTTCAGCTTGAACAAGTGGGGCCATGGTTCAGTAATCCAGACCATTCGTCTGGTTCATCGGGATGTACCATGTACAAAATTACCTTCGATGAGACTTCCCAACCTTAGAGTCGAATGCTTCTATTTCGGTCGGTCCCACAATTTCCTTGGAATTCTTTCTTGAGTAGGTAGTCAATTGAAGCGCCGAATTCGCATGTCCCTTTTTCTAATTTTTGTGGCATCACGCTAGATAGAATGTATTTATGGACCGAGAAAATTTTTGCTACACCCACGCATTAGCTACGCCGGGTGTAGCAGTGACCCCACCATGATGTATTTATTGTATCTACGCTGTCCATCCATTTGGCGAGATCATTTGAGGATATGACACCAAAAATGAGATAGATGAGAAGCTCAGGTGGGCCCCAAAATGCTTTTAATCGTTGGCGTTCAATCCACACTATTATTTTCTGTGATAGATCCACTTAAGCTTTGGATCTGCCTGATTTTTCGCCTCATGCCCTAAAATTATCTCTCCAAATGGATGGACGAAGTGGATACAAAAAATACATCATTGTGGGGTCATTGCTACACCCGGTGTAGCTAGCGTTGGTAACTGTTGGTGTAGCAAAATTTCTCTAGCTGACCATGGTCTAAAAACTTCCTTGTCAGACTCGAAAACACGTGATAACAATGTTGGGAAAACTTGTGGTGAAAGTAGGAAGTCAAACACGCAGAGCAATACGAGATCAAACGAGAAATAATATGTAATCAAGTCACACACAAGCATTCATCACAAGAGAATTCTAATTTACGTAGAAAAACCCTCTTAACGGGTAAAAAATCACGGCACAAAGCGATCCATTATGATTAACAGAAGATTACAGATATTGAAGAAACAAAAACACCTACAAGAGAAATCTCGAGCTACTTAAAGCTTGTTCTCATATGAAACGGAAGAACAGTCATTTTCTTCGTCCTAGAGAACCTCCAAGCTTTTCCCAAGCTCTCTCTTACCCTAGAATCCATCTAGGAAACACGACCCTAATGGCGGCGGCTCTAATCCCTCATTACATCCCTTAAATAGGGAAAAAATTCAAATTGGAAACCTCTTGTGCAAAACCGTGCAAGAGACCGTCTCCAATAAGGAAACAAATTCAATCCCACTACCTCACCACCGACCGATCGCCAAACCAATCGGCGCCCATTGTCGACCGGTCGAGGGCACCATAGAAACTGTTGCTGCCAAAACTGTGCATCTAGGCCACGTCCGTCAGACCGGTCGCTGAAAACCTAAAAACGTGCACCACATTTTAAGGCTCTCCAACAATCTCCACCGAGGCTTCAAACTTCGAATCAACACCATCCTCACTTCGTCATCTCATCTTCATCATCGCCCCATCGCTTCTCGTGCCACATCGACTTCATCATTGCACCTTCATGTACCTTTGTCGCTCTTCTCATGTGGCCCTTAGACACTTGCCACATACGAGCAACCGTGGATCTCGCCACCGATCCTGCAGCTCCACTGTGAATCGTGCTCCCGATAAAACTCTTCCACTCTACTTCCTCCATAGATTCTAATCCCTTTTCATGTTTTTCTTTCACGGAATTCTTCTTCACGTCGAATCTCGTATTTGATTCATCTTCTTGTCTCAGATCCGAATTCTACTCCACCCCAACTTTAGCTCTGATACCACTTGTTGGGAAAACCGGCAGGAGAAGCGGAAGCCGAACGAGCAGAGCAATGCGAGATCAAACGAGAAACAATATGCAATCAAGCCACACACAAGTATTCACCACAAGAGAATCCGAATTTACATGGGAAAATCCCTCAACGGGTAAAAAACCACGGTACAAAGTGATCCACTATAATTAACAAAAGATTACAGAGATTGAAGAAACAAAAATGCCCACAAGAGAAATCCCTGAGCTACCCAAAGCTTGTTCTCACATAAACAGACAAGACCAATCTTTTTTTCATCCCAAGAACCCCCAAGCTTTTCCCAAGCTCTTTCTCTTACCCTAGAATTCATCTAGGAAACACAGCCCCAATGACGGCAGTTCTAATCCCGCATTACATCTCTTAAATAGAGAAAAAAACCAAAATTGAAAACCTCTTGTGCAAAATCGTGCAAGAGACCGTCTCCAACAAGGAAACAGATTCAATCCCGCTGCCTCACCATCGATCGGTCGGAGCCCCCTGTTGACCGGTCGTACGACCGGTCGAGGGCACCACAGAAACTGTTGCTGCCAAAATTGTGCATCTGCATGGGCCATGTCCGTTAGACTAGTCGCCCGACCAGCCTGAGCACCCAAAAACATGCACCACGTTTGAAGGCTCTCCAACACACAAATGGGTTATTTTTGCGGGAAAAGTATGTTTTTTTTTTTTTTTCTGGCACGCATTCAAAAAAAATCTAGATGGCTTCTTGAATTCAACAGGATTTTTCAATTTGTTGGCCTATGCCTAATTGGTCCAGCTCAGTAGCACTACCTGCATTCAGCAGAGCTGACATTGTCAGTGTTAAGCTAGACCGATCAAGAGATTGGCAAACAGAGAAATCCTGCTCAGGCCGAGCAGACAATCCAGGCTCCCAAATCAAATAAAATAAAGATGATCCGGATTTCTTAGGAAAGGCGTTGGAGGTGTTTGTTTTTCAATTTATCTATTTAAGATAGGGCTGCACATCTGTCAAAACGGATGCAAGGCAATGCATCAAGGTGGGCCCCACAGTCAGGATTCCACTCGCTCCGGCCCACTGGCACCAGGATGTCTTATATTTTAAAATTAAGACTCATTAGACAATCCCACCAACTGCAATCTATCTCACTGTTAATTATTTTGTTTTTCCACCGTCACTTTAATAGCCACTGATCAGATGCATATGACTGTCCAATAGGTCTGAACTTGGAGACACAGACCATCGATGCTCAGGACCATCACACGGTTGGAACCGATTTGAACATTACCCTGACACGTAAGCCCTAGAGAGATCCCTTTACCATATAGTGTTTCTTCGGGCTACACTCATTAGGTCACCTAAATGCGATTATTAGTTTATAAACCAAGTTCGTTTTGCCTCAGCCACGACTCAGATTCCAGCATGTGATGCTCAATTATTGGGGCCCACATGCTGGTATGGTCCGACCATATAGGTACCCCTACATTAGATGGTCACTAATCTAAAACACACATGAATCAGACAATCCTAGCGGTCAGATTGATCACCTTCAAAACAATGGTCATAAACAAAATAGTTACAGGTGAAACATACGGGGAAATTGAATAGAAGTAATGGAAAGAATTGCCTAAAGCTGTCTCTTTCAGGGCCCATTTGGATAACAGCAAATAAGTTGCTTTTCTTACTGATGGCAGCAGTGAAGTAACTTATTTGAGGTAAGTTAGTTTGGTTAATAAATAATGGTCGTTACTTATTTGCTGAAAACCAGTTAAAGTATTTCAGCATTTTTATTTTGCTTTTTAACTTTTTCAGCACCGGCTAAAACAATCATAGTTGTGAACTGTGTTGATTTTCGTAGCAACCGCCTAGCCCATGTTGGCCATCCATCTTGTTGGGCCCATTGTGATATATTTGATCCACGCCGCCCATATGGTTTGGACATGAGTGGGGCTAGCTTGTGAGGCAGATCTAAACTTGAGGTGGACCCCACATCAAGAAGCAACAGTGATAATGATGACACTGTTGAAACCTCCCTGGCAGAGCGTGATTTGTTTTACTCATACCATTCATTTGTTTTTCCAACTAGTTTTGAGTGGCCAACTAGGTAGTGGGGCCACATGCTGTAGACATGAAATCCACACCGTCCACCCTTGTTGGTCCATCCCAAAAATGAAACAGAATCTAATCTCAAATAGACTGCACCTCAGGCAACAGTGGTCATTGATGCCCACCATTGGTCGGCCCTAATGATGAGTGGCCCATATCCAAGGCGGGCCCTGCATGATGGACGACCCACATTAGAGGTGGGCCCCACATTTGGGACGATCCACATTAAAGGTGGCTTCACATGATGGACAGTGGATATTGATGGTGGGCCCGCTTCAAAGGTGGGCCCTACATAAAGAACGGTGCAAATGGCCCACATCCAAGGTGGGCCCCACATGATGCACTGCCCACATCAAAGGCAGGGTCCACACAATGAGCAATCCACACCAAAGGTTGGCCCCAAATGATGGATGGTGGATGTGCAGGGACCAAATAGACCTGAGGAATGATGTTGGAAACGAACATGCTTTTCTACTTCTTGGTTGATAAGCATGTTGTTTACCAAACATACTTATTTGCTAATTAAGTAAAAACCAAGATAAGTTACTTATCCTGGTAAGTAGCTTATCTTAAGTAACTTACAATCCAAACGGGCCCTTAACATGAGCAATCAACAAGTTTTCCCTAACTCTGAAATATGACCAAAAAAAGGGCCCACCATGGTCAGACCTGATGATTACATCAATTGCCACGTGTACAGTGAATAGATTGATCTACAAGAAGTCAGCTCTCCAGCTTCTGGTTTGCTTCGAGACTGGAAACAGTTATAAAACAAAAATTCCACCCATAGGTTTATGGTAGACAGTCGTCCAAATGATGGAACATAATCAATCGAGTCATTCATGTGGCCTGAATCATGTGTTGCAAAGAGTTTCGAGGGAGAACTAAACGTATGTCACATTCCAACATACAAGCAATGGACGACTGGAGATGTTTTCCAGACAATCTCACATGTACAGTGCATCAATGGGAAGTGCTTGATTGTACGACTGGTGGTTCGAATCAGTCTGACCGACAACATACTGGATTAGTATAAATCAGGATATTTAAAGCATAATACGATTAGGGTTTATATTAGTACGATATAAGTGGATTGCATCAATCGGGATATTCTCACCTTTGAGCCCCGAGGGTTTTATGGAGTGTCACATCACATGGATCATTAGGATTTTGTGTCCAAGGAACATCTGCAAAGGTGCGCATAAGTTCTCACCTAAAATGATGCACATGTGTGTGTAAGAATTGTCTTAAGTCCAACCAGTTGGATCATACAACTACCTTGACTATAAATAAAAGAATAAAAATAACACCATGTACATACTTGTATATATTATTATCTTTATTTATTACTTTTAAATATCATTTTTCCTTCCATTTATTTATTGTTTTATTTATTACTATTAATAACATTAATTAATGGAAAGCAACCAAAATAGTTGTACTGTCTAACCCATTGGACTTAGTTTTTCATATATAAAAGCTTCCGGTTCATTCACTGACCCACTTTCAAGGATAGTTATATTATTATTTATGTTTTGGGTGTATATTACCCTGATTGGTGTACCTAAATGTGGTCCATTAAAAATAAATCACATTTGTGGTCCTCAGTCAAGAACGTACGATGCCGTACTTTGCCGTGTTGGGAATTAATTTTATCATGGGGCCCTGTAATGAGAACGCGGATTGCGTGATGAATCCCACACCAATTACTAAGTGGTGTACGGATTCTATGGGGACCACCATGATGTATGTGTTTTATCCACACTATTCATTTTTCTAGCTCATTTTAGGTCATGGCTCAAAATTGAAGCATGTCCAAATCTCAAGTGGACCTTATCACAAGAAACAGTGGGGGATCAAATGACTAACATTGATTTTTTTTGGGGGGCCATAAGTTTTGGATCAAGCTGATATTTGTGTTTTTCCTACATCGGTCCATGCTTGTGTGACCTTATGAACAGGTTAGATGACAAATTAAAATCACACTAGGCCCTAAGAAGGATTCGATGGTGAACATCATTATCCCATTGTTTCCTACAACATTGTCCACTTGAGCTTTGGATATGCTTCTATTTTCAACCATGCCCTAAATGAGCTCCCAAAATGAATGTACAGCATGAATAAAACACACACGTCACAATGGCCCCAGAGAGTTCTTGTACAACGTAGCTATGTGGTGTTGGGCTCACCACATAATCCGCGACCCTATCATGAAAGGACAACTTGTAGCCTCAAGCTCATGCATGCATGTCCTTCCTCCTTCAAAAAGACACACGAACCATAACCTTGGTAGAAACTCAAATTTCATAGTTGTCATTATACAATGTTGTAACTTGCCGCTCACTTCCACGGACTGAAGGCGACATGTGTGGTCGCCAGGTAAGGTCACATCTCAGTCTTTGTTTTTTGTACACTAATAACCTGTGTCGAGAGGCACCGTGTTTTTGCGCCTCCAGATTTTATACCAGGTGTGTGGAACATGTTTGTCAAGATCCAAACCAAGCATTCTGTGGTCTCAAGCTGATATTCTTGTTTTCCCTCCATCGATCCATGTCTGTGTGACCTTATGACCAGGGTAGATGACAAATGAACTTCACTCTAAGTCTAAAGAAAGTTTCAATGGTGAACATCATTATCCCATTGCTTCCTACACCATTGTCCACTGGAGCTTTGGATATGCTTCCATTTTGAACCATGTCCTAAAATGTGCTGGCGAAAAGGATGGACATCATAAATAAAACACATATGTACGTCACAATGGGCCCAGAGAGTTCTTGTACAACGTAGCTACGTGGTGGTGGGTTCACCACATGATTCGCAACCCTAAAGAGAAAAGGACAGCTCGTAGCCTCGATCCATCATGCATAGCAGCGCTATGCATTTCCTTCCTCCTTGAAAAAGACACACTAGCCATAACCTGTTAAAACTCAAATTTCACTTTCACGGACTGAAGGCGACATGCATCGTCACCAGTAGGGTCACATCTCAATCTTGTTTTCTGTACACTAATTAACTGCGTCGAGAGGCGAGAGGCACCGTGTTTTTGTGCTTCTAGATTATGTACCACATTTTTTATGCTTGGATTATCCTAACCGCCTAACAAATGGCCCTCACTTGATGAAAACCATTGCTGATTGTTTTTTCTTCCTTCTTGGAAAAGCATCTAGTGGTGTCACTCACCCATCTCCATCTTTTTTTTTTGTTTGTTTGTCATGCAACACACCCATCCTATTAGCTGGGTAACACACCCACATGGTTAGTCACACGATGCACTCACCCACTGGTGGGGTTAGTGTGTCTCTTAGCACTCGAACCTGAGACCTGCTGTTGAAACGGCTAGACGTCTTCCAGCTGGGCTAGTAGGCGAGACACAAATCTCCGTCCTGATGGCACACATGTAGGGGTTCCAAACCACTCATCTTATGGTTTCTACCGTGGAAAGTACCATTTATATTATGTCAGGAGAATTTTGGTCATCAGATCAGAAGTGGGTGGTTGGAAAGAGATCTAACCAACGGAAGAATGTTATGTTTGAATAATAATGCTCGGTGTGTGTACTAACCCAAAAAAAAAAGAAAAAGAAAGAATAATATTACTGAGAAGCAAAGCGGCTTAACTCAGGAAATCGCTTTCATTTAAATGGTATATTCCCTCACCACCCATGGAATCCTAATATCCAAAGCAGGCTACTGGCCATTCTGAGCTGTTGGATGCTGGTAAAGTTTCTAAGTGGAAATCTGATTACAGGGTGCATGTGTTTGGATGGGTATATTGCATGTAAAACGATTATAGACTGTAATCTAATTATGACTTTTAGTTGTAATTTGAAACACGAGAAAAAGTTTTCTTTTGTTTTAGATTACAAGTAAAGGGATTTCAGGCAACGGCTCTTTTATTTATTTTTATTTTTTTAGTGAGGAGAGTTGTGGATCTTCCAACGGCTGATCCAAAATGGAAGAAGATGAAGAAGAAGAAGAAGAAGAAGGGTTTAGATCTAGCATGGTCATAAATCGCTCACATAAATCGAAAGCATTTATTCAAAACAAAAAATTGGGCTTTTTAAATCTAATGGCTAAGATTATCTCATATGTTTTTAAGGCCTGTTTGGCACCATGGATTTGAGGAGAAGTAAGGAGAAATCACTTGCTTTATTCTGTTTGGCACCATGGAATTAAGAGGAATTCATGAGAATTCAAAAAGGCACTTTTAGCTCATTTTCAAATCCTCCAAAAAAATGTAGGATTTGAGGAGAAGTCCTCCCCAATGTGGGACCCAACGTGATGTGTCCCTAACTGTGGGACCCAACGTTATGTACATTTTCCATCCAACTTGTTGATAAGGTCACAAAGACCTAGATGAAGGGACCACACAAATATCAGTTTAATCCAAAACTTTTGTGCATAAAAAAAAAATGTCTCATTCTCCACTTTTTCTTGTTTTATGGTCTACTTAAGATGTGTATTTGCTTTATTTTTTGGATCCTGGCATAAATGATTTGTAAAAGTGGATGGACGACATGAATTTAAAAATCGAGGCTAATATGGTGGGCATATGGTGGGATTAAAATCTACACTGTCCATTCCCTCATGTTTGATTTCTCTCTAAATCTTGGCTGCCAAACAGAAAACCTGAAATTGATAAGATTTGGAATTGATGAGAATTCATATCATGGAATCCACTTCTCATCACTTCCTCTCAAATCGATGGTGCCAAACAAGCCCATACATATCTTTTTCTTATAAATTTTTATTTTACAAAATTATTTGAAGTTAATTTCGATTTAGATTATTGAAAACATGTGTTTAAGCTCATTAGTTGCAATTAATTTGAGGTTGGTTTACTGTTAATTATTTATATTCTATAATTTTTCACCATAAAAGGAAATTTGAATTAGTGGGCCCACTTTTATGACTAACCAAATGATTTGTTTAGCATAAGGACAGACCATAAACTTTATTGTGTTGAACTTATCCTAATTATCTATCTTAAATGAAGATTTTAAATATCATTTGATTATTTTTAAAGGATGTACTATTTCAAGCTTTGTCATGCGCGAATATATACCTAATTATAGATTGTAAACAAATTTTAATCCAAACACAGAAAATTATTTACCTGTAATTAGATTGCAACTTAAAGCCGAACAAAATACGTTGTAAACACTTTATACACATAATCAGATTATCTATAATTAGATTACAACTTAATGATTTTACAGGCATCCATCCAAATGACCCCTCTACTTTCATTAGAATGATATATTCCATCACTAAGAATAGTCTAAAAAGGCCATGAAGATTATCTCTGAAACATGAGAAATAGAAGGAAATGAAAAAAACGAAAGACTGAGCAAAACCCCTCCATCTTCAAAAGAAAGAAAGAAAAACTACAATAGCTGATTGGCGAACATTTAGTGGACAATTCAAATGAAAAATAGCCGACAGTTCTAAGTCCACAATTCTAATTACCAATATGATTTTGGGATGACAAACTATCTATGGTGGCCCCACAACTTGGATGGTTTGATTTTAAGTTAACGTATCCCACGTGTAGAATTTCTAAGTGATCATGTGCGTGTTCACCATTACATGATATCCACCACAATCTGCCATATCGTGGCCAAATAACACATCGTCCACTGTCATGTGGTGATGATGATGATGACGACGACGATGATGATATCTCCCAACATGCATGCATGCAGCCATTGTAGACTTTGACCTAATCGTCCGAAGACGATAAACGCCAGCCAAAGAACCTGACAGGAGCGAGCAACACCTTCAAATCGGACGCAGATTAGCTACTGAACCTGACAGGAGCGAGTCTCGCTACTGAAGTGACGTGGCCACATTCTTTGGGCCCCACCATGATGTATGTGTTGTATCCACACCATCCATCCATTTGGAGAGATCATTTTAGGGCATGACTCAAAGAATGAGGCAGATCCAAAGCTCAAGTGGACCCCGCCACATAAAACAGTGGGGATTGAACACCTACCGTTAAAAACTTCTTTGGGCCACAGAAGTTTTCGATCAAGCTGATATTTGTTAACTTATAAACAGGTTGGATCTTAAATAAACATCATGTTAGGACCTAGGAAGGTTTAAACGGTAGGCGTCATTGTCCCCACTGTTTTCTGTGGTGGGGTCCACTTGAACTTTCGATCTGCCTCATTCTTTGGGTCATGCCCTAAAATGATTTCTCCAAATGGATGGATGGTGTGGATACAACATATACATCATGGTGGGGCCCAAAGAACGTGGTGACGTCACTTCAGTTCCTTGTACCAAGATACAATAATAAAAAAAAAAAAAAAAAAAAAAATCTTTATTTAACGAATCCGGATCAGACACGGGCTTGGATTTTGATGGACAAATTAAAAATGGGCCTGACCCACATGACTGTTGACCCATTCAAAATCCGGCCCGTAAACAACACTAGGCCCGGTCCATCGAAAGCCTCATATCAGACGGCCTTCTGAATCGCAATAAGGCCTGTTTGGAAGACGCCTAAAAACGAGCTCCTCTCATTTTAGTCTTTAGTAGGAGATATATAGGTGTGGTAGATATTAGTTACAAGGAGATATGGCATGTACAACAAGTGCGTGGAGCAAGAGTTCACACAGAACTTCAACGGCTTCATTTGAATTACTTGCGCCACGTGTACAAGATTTTTGCTGGTAATTTTCAAGTGCGTATCATCCATCACACTCTGCCAGAGCATTATTAAAGTTTTTCTTTACTTTGCATTGGGATACTTAGACAGTTCATTCCATTGATTTAGACGGTTCATTAGGTCTAGTGGACACTTCATGGGCTTCCATGCAAATATCACCTAGATTTTACAAATGTAAACCATTTTATCAATGGTTTTAAAAATGGATTGTCAAGATTATTTACACAAAAATAGAACGAATAAGAAAATCGATCCATCACTTTTTTTTGCCCAACTGTAATAATTACATCTATGGTTTCTAAAATGGTTGGCTGTAAAAAATAAAGCTAAATCAAAGATGCATCGGTAGAGGTGGGCAATCATCCGGGCTAGGCCAAGTTAGCCCTAATTTGGTTTGGTTTGGTTTGGTTTGTTTTTGTGCCACCTCAGTCTAACTTTCTGATCATCTTTTTTAACTCTTCTTCTCTCATAGTCTCCGATCACTTTCCAATGAGTGCTTCTTTGCATCCTTGCTAAATTAGGAAGTTCTTCATCTTGACTTTTCATAATTTAAAATTATTTTCCCCAAAATGCTTCTTTATGTCGAATCTCTGAAACATTGTCTCAGATTCTGTCCGCCTCCCAACCTTGCTCTGATGCCACTTGTTGAGAAGACTCGACAGAAGCGAGAACCAAACGTGGATAAACTATAACGGTAACAATCAAGCACATTGATACACACAAGAAGGCAATCCAATATTTATGTGGAAAAACACTTGCGCAAAAAAAACCACGGCACAAAGCGAATCCACTATGAATAAGAAGTTACAAGAGATGAAGAAAAACATTACCCAGATCAAGCCCCACAAGAGATACCCAAGCTAACACAAGCTCTTTCTCTCACCCTACAACTCTTTCAATCACGCATGCAATACCCTAATCCCACTTTATACCCCTTTAAATAGGAAACAAACCAGAATTAGAACATTTTACACAAAATCGCGTAAGATCTTGCAAACCGACATATAATCGGTTAGTCGATCAAGACTGCCCCAACTACCTTCAGTCGCCTAACGACCATACTTCAGTTGCCCTAAACTATGTAAAAACATCTAAAGAGTTCACTATGGAAAATCTGATGAAGTTGGTCAATCGACTAGTCCGCTCGATCGCCCAATGGCCCTATTCAACATAGATTTGAGTCACTTAATTCCAACAAATGTCCCATGAGAACAGGCTCTTAAGTGATGAACATGTTGGACACTTGCTTTGGTAGATTAATTCTCCACTAAGAAACCCATCATACTTATATTAGATTGACTTGTGAATGTACTAATATTAACAAATCTAAAACTTAAGAATGTGTGAAGAGTTCAAAATTCCAATGATATGTACTTTGGCTCACTTTGTGAAATTACATTGATAACCAATAGGCAAGTAGTTTTGGGTGCATGTATCAATGTCTCGTCAAGACTCACATGCTTGATGGATTCGCTTATTCACCTAGATTGATCTTATGGTTTAGATCGGAATCTCTTAGTTGAGATTTTTTCTTGGAGTATTGTTCATAAAATGAGGGCCATCGTATCCATGGCTTGATATCCAAACAGGGCCCCACATGAAAAAAAAAAATCTTGTACCTCCATAAGAACCTAATATGTTCATCTCCCTAAAACCCCAAGAACCCTCATAAGGCTCCATGGATGGTTACCAACACCAGACACTTGTGCTATCACTTGTGTACCATACACGTATGGACTTTCACATGCAAGACCCGTTCACATATCTGTCAAGCCTTGAATTATGCATGTTTATCTCCAGTTCTATGCTTTAATTACATAAAACAATGCGTTTAAAGATTGACTTTATTTTATTTTTGTAATTATAGGAGCAAAAGAGACATGTGAATGAAATGAATTCAATAGGGAACCGATGGACAATAAGCAATGGACCACCACATGAATGGTTTGGATTTGAGGCATGACTAGTTGTCAAAACAAAAAAGGAAAGAAATAAAAAATAATAGAAAACAAAGGTACTGTATGTTTTTAGAGTTTTAAATAAGAAATAAAAGAAAATTAGAAACAAGTTAGTGTTTTGTGTTTCAAAGAAAATAGTAAAGAAGCTTGTTTTCATTTTGGGTTTCAACCAAATAGGAAACAGATAGTCCAATCCCCTTTTTCACCTTCTGGCTCAATTCGAGTGGCCCATCTTGATGATTTTTACAAATTCAGTCCATCCATGTTGAAGATAAGCTCGACGAATAAAAAACTCAAGGAGTTTCGTGTTAATCAGAGCTACGGATTGACCGTGGTGGCCAAAACAATAAAAACTATCTAAAACTTTCATGATTTCCGTCAACTCAACTCTCGGATGGTCCAAGTGGCCCATCATTGATGATATGAAGAATTTAAGCCGATCATCTTCTAAAACACATCAATATTTGCCAAATTATATAGTTTCATGTCAAATTAATATGTGGTTTGATCGTATCAATTAAAGGAAGATGGACAGTCCTAAAAGATTCCGACTGCACAGTTTTAAAAAACGCTCTAAATCTTCTGATTTTCAGACCAGATTCTAGAATCATTTTAGACAATCCAAATTGTATACATGTAGAGGATGAAGTTTTATACATTAATTCAAAATTGAGACCAATCTAACCTCGGTACACTCCGTACTATCAATCAAAAGATGACTGGTTATTGAGGTATCCGAATTGTGCGAATTGAAGAGCGTCATTGCTCTGATTCATGGGCCTACCAAGAAGGTAATTTTGAAAATCTAAACCATCCATGAATAATTCCAGGTGTCATGAAAGTTATGAATCAAATTTTAAGGCAATTTAACCGTTGGTTAACCCGTTCTAAGCGAAACAAAATCTGTTATGTTGCTGTACACGATGCATGTGTTTTATCTATACCATCTATTCATTTTTCCAGTTCATTTTAGGTCATGGCTCAAAATTGAAACATGTCCAAATTCAAGTAGACCCCACCACAAGAAACAGTGGGGGATCAAATTTTGACCATTGAAAAAAAAAAATTGGGGGCCACAAAAGTTTTGGATCAAGCTAATATTTGTGTTTTCCCTACATCGATCCATGCTTGTGTGACCTTATGAACGGGTTGGATGACGAATTGACTTCACTCTAGACCATAAACAAGGATTCGACGGTGAACATCATTATCCCATTGTTTCCTCCAGCATTGTCCACTTGAGCTTTGGATATGCTTCTATTTTCAACCATGCCCTAAAATGAGTCCGCAAAATGAATGGACGGTATGAATAAAACACATACGTCACAATGGCCCTAGATAGTTCTTGTACAACGTAGCTACGTGGTGTTGGGTTCACCACATAATCCGTGACCCTACCGTGAAAGGACACCTTGTAGCCTCAATCCATCGTGCATGGCATGCATTTCCTTCATCCTTGAAAAAGACAGAACCATAACCCCAGTAGAAACTCAAATTTAATAGTTGTCATTATACGACGTTGGAAGCTGCCGCTCACTTACACGGACCGAAGGCGACATGCATTGTAGCCGGGTAGGGTCACATCTCAGTCTTCGTTTCTGTATACTAATAACCTGCGTCGAGAGGCACCGTGTTTTTGTGCCTCTAGATTATATACCACACGTGTGGAACATGTTTATCAAGATCCAAACCCAGCATTCTGTGGTCTCAAGCTGATATTTGTGTTTTCCCTTCATCGATCCATGTCTGTGTGAACTTATGAACGGGTTAGATGACAAATGAACTTCACTCTACACCTGAAGAAGGTTTCGATGGTGAACATCATTATCCCATTGCTTCCTACAGCATTGTCCACTTGAGCTTTGGATATGCTTCCATTTTGAACCATGCCCTAAAATGTGTGGGCAAAATGGATGGACAGCATGAATAAAACACATATGGCATGAATAAAATAATGCTGGTAGGCATGATAGAGCTGTCAAAGTTTATTGGGTAGTGGCTAAATGGTCCAAAATTTCTGTACCACATGTGGCTCAACTAAACAATAGATAGGGCTGATTCTTGGGGCAGTGTATATTCACTTTACAGTGCACCTTGTGGACAGTTTGGATCTTATAGAAAATCACCAAATCCCATATTGAACCGGCCACCAGAATGGACCACTCTGCATGACAAGATCTTGTTTTGGTGGACCCCACACGACCCTTTGATATTCTAGTCTTGTTTATCTTTTTTCATCACACCCCACGGTTCAGGCAGGGAAGGAAAAATGGTGGGGTACACCACTTAGTAGAACCCCAAAAAGTGTTACCACTTCATACATAAGTGGACGGCTAATACTATAATCGTTTCTCTTTACTGATGGAATGTCCTGCAATTCAATTCAATCTCCACTCTCTGATGAGGGCTTTGTTTTAATATCTCTAAAAGGTATTATATTTAATAACAAGGGCCAGTATGATCATTTAACTAAAGCTGTACTCCTTTGAGTAGAGTTCAAGCCTCGAAAAAACCAAAATTTGAATAGGCCTAACCCAAAAGTCTGGCTTAAAACAGTTCAAAATTTGGCCCGAAGGCAACCCAGGCCCATTCCCACCCCTAATTGCTGCTTTTATAGACAGTTTACCCTTTCATTCCCTTGCTCTCTTCCAATGTGGGACTAAACAACCTCCCTTTTCAACTAGTTAAGTCAAGTCAAACTCGAACCAAGTCAACATGAACCAAGCTTCAAGTTGAGCCGAATCGAGCCAGGGTCAGCCCGAGCTTGGCTCCAAAATATTCGAGCTGGAAAAAAAGTGGCTCGACTCGGTTTGAACCCAGCGTCCAAACCAAACCAAACTGAGCTGGTTCAGACTGAGTTGAGCGAGCCAACCGCACTAGCTTTACTCATGTACAGCTCTACATTTAACTCCTTATGATTTTTTCAATGTCAACAGTCCACCATGTAGCCCATCGTATGAACAGTGGATCATTACAAAATGGTACTGAATCTAAGGGCTACAAACCGGTCCACCAGATGAACAGTTTGGATCATAAAATCATGACCCCAATTGTACAAAACTGGCCCATCGAGGAAAAATCCATGTCCTCATGCCTAATACTCAATAATCCCCACCCTTGAATTAATGCTAATTCGTGGTGAAAGTCAAAGATTGTGAGCGTTGAGGAGAGTGCATGTAAGTGTTGAAGAGGTTCTAAAATACAGAGAAGTTATATACGATTGGTCACCACATAATAAAATAGTTTCAACTGATGTTGTAGGGTCTCTAACTTTACACAGCCATATACTTCGTTCTGTCAATCAACGTACATGTCCACAGATAATACCTCAAGGGCCCACCAAAACTTAAGGATCCAGTGCTATCAATATTATCCAACTTGGTTATCAAGCACTCAATATCCACACAGGGGGTAGACATATACCAGATCAGGACCTTTCATCTGGTGGGCCATACTGCGGATGGAACGTAACCCAAAAGTCACACAAACCGGGCGAACCCACCCATTGATTGGAGGAATACTAAGGGCTACAAATGGCTGGTTGACAATTGATGTTCGACTGGCAAAAACCCTACAATGGATGGCTAGGATCATCATTCTGGCGTGATTTTTGGCATACGGTCCATCCACACTAGAGCACACTAGATGAACGCTGAAGATCACATAAACATGTGCCACACGTGTATGGAGATTGACTGCTCAATATACTTGCAAATAGAAGAAGATGCTTTCTCCAAGAACAAAATCTGAAATATTAATATCAGCTTCAAATCATGACATGGACAGCATCCCAAACACAACTAGTCAATAAGCACCCCAAATGAAATAAAAAAGAAAAAAGCTCCCTTAACCAATAACAAACACAGTTCATTTTCTTCGCTTGAATCAAACAAAAGCATGCCTTGAAACCCTTTTTGGAGGGTGAATACAGCAATACAAAAATAATTTTAAACTATGGGGGGCTGAGAGTGGCCACCACAAACCAGCTCACCTTTTGAATGTGCTTGACGCATAGTGGTAGGATGCAACTAAATGGTTTCGCGTCCATGTCATATATCACGACATCACAATCCATGTAAATGATCAATAAACAAATTAATGAAATGCGCGAGTAAAAAAATAATGGTGCATGACCATGAAGTGCCAGGTTGGCAGTGACAATCAACGTACCGTAGCAATGGATGATCATCCGACAAACCACATAAAAAAGGTGCACCAAAGCGTGAGTGCGACTGAAGCCAAGATATAAGACCACAGGAAAATAACAGAGCATTCACTTTCACCTGCCCCGAACAATTGTGTAATTGTACCTACCAAATTCATGAAGGACAGAAGTAGTTAAGAGTTTTATGTGTGGAACTGAAATTTATTTCAGTTTCTATGGGTATGTATGGGTGTTCCCACTTCCCACAATGAAGGCGTGTTGTGTCCATATCACAAGTGATATGAGATCATGACTTCACACTCTTATCTAGTGACTTGTGCTGGAAAAGGCAGGAAAATGGAAGACTACATAATGCATGTTCCATTTTCTGCATCGTTCCTGTACATCAGTTGTACCCTATACACCATGAAAGCCCCACCAACAGCAATTTGGAGGTACAACAATATAAATGACTGCTTGTAGCATACCTTCTTTTCTTTTCTTTTTTTTTTTGTGTGTGTGTGTGCGGGGGGTATATACCCATTTCAAGTCAAAATTGCACCAAAATGTTTTTTCAAGCCATGTTTGGATGAGCAGAATTCAAGGTGTGGACATTTAAAAACCAATGACTTTTTAATAATTATTTTCATAAGCATTATTGAAAAATGGATTCCATTTTTAAGGGTCCTTATTCTTTCACAAGAGAAATCCGATATTCAAGTCACAACAGTCACCTTGTATCTTCCACTAAAAAACTGCAATTCCAGATAAGGCTAATGATTGCTTTGTGAAATCCACAGTTTTCTTTGCAAGCCAAACAACAAAAAATGTCGGATTAAGGAAAAATGTTTTCTTTTCCCACACGTTCTGCCTATCCAAACAGGGATTAACTATAAAAGAACCAAGAAATCCTTGGGGGAAAAGAATTAGTGACTTTTGACATCAATCCAAAATCATCTTAGTCTAAAACACCATGAAAACATTATCAGCGTTCGTGAATTTTAAAGTTTGGCGTAAGCAACATAGATTTGGGGTATCTTACCTATATTCATTGCAGGCGGAAGTGCGTATTGCACCAGGAGCATGAACTGATACAATGGATTGTTGCCCACAAAACCAAAATGAATTGCCGCTTTCACTATGCCTATACCCAACACGGGCAGAATTATATAACGAACAACTATAATTCCAATGACGATTGTGACTCGAATTCCTGAACCTTGTATTCCTGAATGACAGCAAGCGTTATTAATCAAAGGCTTTTTTCCCTGAAGGAAAATTACTCATTTAGGCTGATGTGAGTTAGTACCCTTGATAAGGTTTCCTCCCAGTATTAGGGTGACTGTTGGAATAGCTGCATCACTGCATGAAGGAAAAGTGAAATAGACAATGTTAATGATTCTTTTAACCATTGCTTCCTAAAAAAATGGATGCAATAAACCCTGCTGATAAACATACAAGTGCAATTGATACATGATGCCATATAAATCTTGTAGCATTCAAACCATAGTTCTATTTTGGAATCATAAGCAATACAACGTGGGATCCGTCAGATAGATGTTTCAAGATGATGATTGGACCTATTTTATTTCTTCGGTCAATCCTGACTGTCCATTTTCCATGCTATTGATTAGATGTTTGGGATCATCTAATTGGTGTGACTTTTGCACCATGGTCCTAGTTGGATGAATGAATGGACAGTTCAAATCAAAGATTGGTTATCCCACATGTAATTTAGAAGGTTTTGGGACATCGCTAACATCCCCAAACCTTTTGAGTGACATATGGGACACCCAATCATCAATGGGGATTTGGGAGTTCAGGATGGTTCATTCAATAGTACCATTAAATAAAGACATGGTGCAAGAATATGGCCTAACTGATGATCCTAACCTTTGAATGAGGCTAATTTGTTACAATCATCTGTTGTTTATGAGCGCTAGATTACATGGTTAGAATAATCAAAACCAAGTGCTATTTTAGAATCATAAGCAATACAAAGTGGGATCTATCAAATAGATGTTTCAAGATGAGGATTGGACCTATTTTGTTTCTCCAGTCAATCTTGATTGTTCATTTTTCATGATATTGATAAGATGTATAGGACTATCCGATTGACATGATTTTTGCACCATGGCTTGCTCCTAGTTGTATGAATGAACGAACCATTCAAATTAACAATAGGTCATCCCATGTGTCATTTAAAAGATATGGGGACGTTGCTAACATCCCCATGAAGGTGGGTCATTAGCAAACCTCATATAGGACGGTGTATATATGTATCTAATCTATCTAACAAGGTTGCACCATCATGAAAATAAGATGGCCCAAAAATCATGCCAATCCAATCATAATGTGGCCACATGATAGAAAACAGTGGACCACCATGTAAAAACCTTGAAATTCACATGGTGGCCCCCTTGATGGTTGGATCGACATGATTTTTGGGGCATCCCATTTTCAATATGGGACAACCACATTAGAGCAATTGGAAGCCATACACCACGGTGGATTGCACACCCCAACTAGTTGTATTTGTATCTCATATATCACCACCATCACCATCACCACCACCAACACCACCAACATCATCATCTAAGCCCTAATCTAAATTAATTGGGATACCTACATGAATCTTGTTCCGCCATTCTACTCTATCAAGAGCCATACCTTCAATTAGACCGTCGGTCATCAAGTCTTTTCTTACTACCTCCATCCATATCCTTTTGGGCCTTCCCCTTGCCCTTTTAGAGCCTTCAACTTGTACCAACTCACTCGTTCTGACCAGTGCAGTTCTTGGTCAGCATTGCGCATGACCAAACCATTTAAATGTACTTTCCCTCATTTTATCGCCTATTAGTTATGCTCCTAAGTTCCCTCAAATACATTCATTTCTAATACTATCTTCCTCGTCTTGCCACTCATTCATCTCAACATCCTTATTTCGGCTATGCTCATCCAATGAACATGTTGTTCCTTAATTGCCTAACATTTTGTACCATAAGGCATGGCTGGTCTTATAGCTGTCCTATAAAATTTCCCTTTCAATTTGAGTGGTACACGACAATCACATAAAACATATATAGTTATCCTATTTGCATCTTTTACATTCATACGTGTGTGTGTGTGTGTGTGTGTGCATATAAATACATGCATGGTGTGTATGTGTGGAAAATGCTCTCATGGTTTTGGAACCACCAATTTTATTTGACTCCAATTAGTTGGGTTAAGGCTTAAGACGATATGTGTGCGTATGTATGTATTCATATAAAAGGAGAGATCATTATAACGAATAAACAAATAAAACAAGACGTTACAATCATAGAATTTAAGAAGCAACTTGAGTTCTAGGATTCAAAGAAAAACCTGGATGCTAACCTTCTTGAACAATATTACTAACATGCCCACTAACTACCCCTAGCATGTTCACAAATGCAGATTCACCTTTCAAAATTAGAAGAAGAAAAACAATCTTAGTCCAATCATAAGTTTATGGTTAATGTTCATACGCCAACAAAACAGCAGAATCTTCAACTGCACGAAGAGGAGCATTATCACCAATGAATGCCTTTCTAATTGGAGTGATAAGTCCGATAGTAAACCCAATAATCTACAAAAGAAAATAGAGAGCAGTTTAGTCTAGGGACCACTCAGGCTATTTATAGTTACCAAACCTTCAACTCAAATACTCTAAACATGGGATCAGTAAAGATATTATGGCTCATGCATTGGTAGAGGTTCATTGTGTTGTGGTTTTGTAGAGCTAGTTGTGTTGTGGTTTTGTGTAAGTTCCAAAACAAACAAGTGTTCCTTGCTATAGTTTTTTGGTTTGGCACACATTGGTTAGGAGAGAGAATTTAAAACCCTTAATAAAACCCTCTTGCATAGGGGCTCAAGCCCCTTCTAGAGACTATGCATTGAGCATGGGGGGTGAGTGTGCCACATGCCAGTTTTCACATACACGCGCTGCGAGCATTGTCAAATTTGAAAATAACAAGCCAATTTTGACTCAATTTTTCAGTTCCAAGTCAACGCACTACGAGCATTGTCAATTTTGAAAATAACAAGCCAATTTTGACTCAATTTTTCAGTTCCAAGTCAACTCTTAAACAACAAATTATTAGAAAATTTAGATGGAGATGGTGTAAGCTCTATATATTAGACCGTATTTCTATGTCTTCCTGATACAAATGAAGAAAAGGGGATCTGGAGAATTCTTCTCTAGCGTATTTCATATTGAAGATGGCCCCAATGGGGTGAATATATAAGAATGTACAACCTAGCAAATCCTACTACAGAAAGAAAGAAGATAAACAGAAATCAATGGTTGCTATACAAGGAGAGCTAATCAAGGAGGCTATACAAGGGAAACCAGCTAGGCCGTGTGGCCCACCATCCAGCCTGTACGCCCTTCCTGTCTAACATCCCCCCTCAAACTGATGCGGGTTGTCAACAAGCAGTAGTTTGCCAACGAGATATGAGTGACGAGTAGAGGTGAGAGACTTGGTAAGAATATCCGCAATCTGATCATGGGATGCGACGTGAGGAAGAGAAATAAGGCTAGATTGAAACTTCTCTCGGATGAAGTGACAGTCAACCTCAATATGTTTTGTTCTCTCATGAAAGACAGGATTAGAAGCAATCTGAACCGCATTGAGATTATCCACATGAAGTGGTGTAGGAGACTGTAGATAGACGCCCAAGTCGGAGAGGAGGCCATGTAACCATACAATCTCACTACAGGCAGCTGACATAGCTCGATATTCTGCTTCCGTGCTGGATTTTGAAACAATGGATTGTTTCTTACACTTCCAAGAGATGAGGGAGGTGCCAAGAAAAATACAGTAGCCAGTAGTTGATCGTCTAGTGATAGCGCAACCAGCCCAATCAGCATCCGAATAAGCTTGAAGGTCTAGTGGTGTCGTAGAAGAGAAGAACAGAGCTCGGTCCAGAGTGCCATGGAGGTACCGGAGGATGCGTAACACCGCAGACATATGGAGTGTCCGAGGAGCAGAAACAAACTGGCTGACCACTTGGACAGCGTAAGCAATATCAGGACGAGTCATTGTCAGGTAGACAAGGCTCCCCACCAAACGTCGGTACAAAGTAGGCTGCTCAAATTTTCTCCATTCCGTAAAGATGAGTGATAGAAAAAAAAAAAAAAAAAAAAAAGACCGAACAACGTACCGATGTGAGTAAAAAAGTGATCAGGGGATGGCCAGAGAGAAACACGCAGACAGATGTGCAGACGGCGTTTTGGTAGCAGCACAGTAGAAGATGGACACATCGCAAGCAGAGAAGCAGTTTTCCATCGATGGTGGCTGATCTGTAATGGGAAGAAAATGCCAGCAATTGAGAAGAAGGGCCGGAATCGATGGAAGATATCTTATGAACTTCGGATCTGATGCAGAGAGCAACAGAATGGTGGCCGGATTTGAGTCTGCAATGAGATTTTTCGGGTTGCAAATTCGTCGGATCTAAGTTGCAGGAATGACAATGGCAGATCTGGGATGGATTTGGGCTGAGAACAGCTGTCGATGGTTGTTGCTGCCAGATCTGGTGCGAAAATGGCAGGGGCCAAATCTGGGGTTGTTGGATCTAGTGTGGCAGCGAGAAGGGTTGCCGAATCTGGGGCTGCCGGATCTGGTGTAGCAGAGGTGTAACAGAGATGCAGCAGAGGTGCGAATCTGGTGTAGCAGATGTGCGGATCTGGTGTAGCAGATGTACGGCAACGGCAGAGACCTGACGTGAAGAAGAAACAGAAATCTGGTCGGAAGAAACGAGCTGCGAGACCTCTGGTCTAGATCGACCGCTCTGATACCATGATACAAAGGAAGAAAAGGGGATCTAGAGAATTCTTCTCTAGCGTATTTCATATTGAAGATGGCCCCATTGGGGTGAATATATAAGAATGTACAACCTAGCAAATCCTACTACAGAAGGAAAGAAGATAAACAGAAATCAATGGTTGCCATACAAGGAGAGCTAATCAAGGAGGCCATATAAGGGAAACCAGCTGGGCCATGTGGCCCACCATCCAACCTGTACGCCCTTCCTGTCTAACACTGCCATCAATATTGAATGAAAGGGTGAGTAGCTCTTGTGGTGTTGTTGCCGCTAGTGGGCCTAAGACTTGTGAAACTCAAGTTCTGATACCTAGTTACTCCCTATCTTTGTTGCTGATTTCTGAACATTCCAAAATTTTCAGAGAGATCTAGAGCTACTTGGTAAAGATGTGGACACAGATATGACGTGTACACATCTAGCTTAGTACATCTGGTTGCACCAGGGTTAATCCTGGGCAGGATCATGAAGGCATGTGACTGGTGTCAATTTGAGCCTCTGCCATGGCTGTTTCAAATATTGCCGGTAACAGAGTCATGGTGGCATTTGGTGAGCAGCCAATTGTATAACCTTTTCTAGTCTATCATTTAAAACCCAGACCCAAATTGCTGGGAAAAATGCTAAGAAGAAGAAGATGATGAATAAAACCTCAACGTCATAACCATGATTTTTTTTCCCCAAGAATTTGTGCTACATTTCAAATTAAAGATAGTGTACGGGCTTGGTTAAGAATTGTAACATCAGGAATGAATGATTTTTAGGTTTCAAGGCACATCAATGAGAAAAGTACAGGCTATTAGAGAATGCAAAGCATGGGAAGCATACCACTCCGATGGTTGAAGGTGCAAACACTTTTTTCAAGTCAATCTGCCCTGAAATTTTCTTCAGAATTTGTTTGAATTTAATGAAAATTGTCACCTGGGAGGAAATAAAAAACTTCAAAAGGTCAGAACCATGTAACAGTATCCCCGTCAAAGTCACTCTCACTGAAGAAAGAAATAACAACTTCATAGCAAATCTTTCAGATGCAATGGTGAAACAGTGCAGCACGATTCTTCCATACACATCCATTCCCCTTTATTTTGAACACTAAAAAATCCATAAATTTCAATAAAATGGTAATTTGTGAAGTCTGTACAGAAGAAACTAACAGTAGCTTTGACCACAATCTGCTGTTACTATCCAGTATTTCTTGCTTTGATGAACACGACAAATTAATTCTTTTGCAAGTTATACCAACCTAAATCATAAGTCAAGCAATGCTATATGGTTCATCAAATTCAAGTGATTTAGATGTCGATGTCCCAAACACAATGCTTTAGTGTTGGGGTGCATTTGATGTCAGCCAAATATGGAGAGAAATGGGTACTGTGCCTTTTTGCAGATAGGCATGCATTCATTTGAGGAGGCAGACCTTTTACTTTTTTGGGTTTGGAAAATGCACTTCTCCAGTCCAAATCATTAGTGGCAGCATTTCAAGTAGGACCTGAAATGCCATTGCTCTTGTTTTGGGGTAGAAAGGGCATCCATTCCACTGAGTGTTGACCTTGTTCGGCAAACATCCAAATGCACCCTTAATAATCATTGTCCATATGAGAGTGCCCCCCCCCCCCCCCCCCCCCACTACCTAGAATCAAAGGGTCCCAACTCTCAAGAAAACACCTCATGCCATTGTTTCTTTCCTTTTTCTTTTTTTTTCTTTTTTTTAATTTTTCTTCTGGAGTTCTTAAAGAAATATGAGAAGCATTCATTGTCCATGAAACATACAACTTGTATAATGAAGGAATATAACATAATTAATACTGTTATTCTAACAATACTAATACAGTTATTCTAACAATACTATCCGATGCATATAACGATCAAACAAACTTTGCAAAAAAGGAAGTTAAATTGGAAGACTGAAACCTTTTCTTTTTCAATGAATTCCTCAGGTCTGGGGGAAGATGGCGCCCATTGGTCTTCTAAATGCTCAGATGTCGACAAATCCTGAGCCAAGGTCAGTCCCCCCATGCTGCCTCCTGGGAGTGACTCTGAAGCTTCTTCAGGAGGCCCCATAATAGGTTTGTAGCCATTCACTTCATCTTCATTGGTGTTTGTAGTCGAAGATATCCGTACAATATTGTAGACATAAGTCCATATACAAATAGCCCCTATCTGAACATGAAGCATTATAATAATCAAGAAAGGAGGAAAAGAAAATATTAGTTTTCCTTGACAGCTTGTGAAATACATAAATATTTGCAACAGACGTACAAAAATGTTAAAGCATGTAACCATGAATATCTGATCATGAAGATCTACATGTGCATGTGGAAATGCCTTTAAAGGTAAATGTATATTAGTAGGACACATGGTAATAATTAATCTATCCTAAGAAAGTATGTTATATTCCCTGCAGTCCATCACCAAAACTGAATGCAAAGCAGTTATATTCCAGAGAGGATCATACCGCCATAGATAACGAAGCATATCCCAGTCCGTATTTCTGGCAGACAGTAGAGTCTCCAAATGGGCTGCCTTCCTCTTTACAAATTGCTGGGATAATAATGATTAGAATATTCCCCAAATTTCCTGTTTAAATAATCAATGTTAAATGATTTTTCTACTCATAATTAATTCATTAAACGTTAGAGAGATTTCCCTGAAAGAAAAAGAAAATACAAGTATACAACCATTACATAATCGCTATATAATTATGAGTTGAAATGTTGTCTTGAATTATAACAAAATTTCCCAGTAACAAAGGGGCATGACATGAGTCACATAATGGTTCCCACCAGAATATGGACATGTGTCAAGTATGACGATGATGGGGTACGGCAGATCCTCTAAACTTCATATTCTCAATATTTGTTTGGCACAAATCATTAGAAGTAGAACTTAGTAAGTTGAATCACGTTAAACATATTACCCAACAATTTTCACAAGTTGGCTTTAGCCCAATTGTTATTCAAAAAAGCTAATGGTATGGATTTCAAAATCCATAGATTTCTTAAGTTTCAAGCTTTTAAGGATTCGAGTATGATAGACTTCCTTCACGATGAATGCTTGAAATATCTCCATACTACTTTGAGACTCTGCCAACAATTAGACAGGAGTTGTAAAGCACAACTAGACAGGAGAAGTTGCAAGACAATAGAGTATTTTTCCACTGCAATCAACAGGAAGGACACCCATAAAGCCAGTTGTACAATAATATGAATATTACATGCACAGATGCACTGTAGGTAACAGACAACATATTTGGGAGCTATTCGATATGTATGGTATTTTATGATGTGTTACTTGCAAAGGTAGTTTTTCTTAGCTTGATATAGCGATTTGGTGAACATACACAGGCCATTAAGGGCAGGTTAGTAATTGATATTTTTATATGTTTATATGGCATATGCCATAGGGCCCTTTTCAATTAATACAAGGCAGCATGCAATGGTAGATTAATGTTTCTGGTCCTCATGGCCAGTATCCATGAGCATTTCATTGCGTAGATCTTTGAGTGTCGGAGGAGTTATTTGATAAGCTTGCAAAGGTATTTTTTCTTAGCTTAATACAGTGATTCTGTGTACATATGAATGCCATTAAGGGAAGTCTAGTTATTGATAAGTTTATTCGTTTATATGCCATAGGGCCCTTTTCAATTAATAGAAGGCAGCATGCAATAGTAGAGTAATGCTTATAGTCCTTCTCATCATGGCCAGAGATAAGAGGTATCAATGAGAATTTCATTGCATAGAGCTTTGGGTGTCAGTTATTTAATCAGCCAAGCAATTTAGAAGAGCGACATCAATGTTCTCTCAGTTTCCGTAACCCCGCCCCAACTAACAGAATGTCTTTTCATGCAGAAACTAATAAACAAAACAGGTCAGGATTTCTTTTTCTTTTTTTAAATTTCGAAACATATTAATTGGGATAAAGCTTAGATGATGATGATGATGAAACAGGTCAGAAATCCCTTGTTGAAAAATCCTAAATATTATTATGATGAGTACAACATCCATGATATAAAAAAGACCATTTTAAATGAGAAATATGAAATGGTCCAATCATGACCAAATTATAATCCATTAGACATAGTAACAAAATTCTACTGATATTCACCTGCTGAGCAAGAACCCAAAATGAGACCTTTCAGACGAGGAGGAGCTTTCAAAATTTTGATGATGATCCACCCAAGTGCCGAACCAATAATAAAAGTGAGAACGATGTTTACTGGCATAAACCACCTGCACAATTAATCAAAAGAAACTCTCTAAAGAAATAGCAAATGTCACTAACCAAGCCAGTCGAGAGCACGAAAACATGCACAGAAGCAACTAATTGAAACATGTACATCTGCCTAACGCACTCAATGCGCAAATTGTTAAGAAATAGTGACATGTGTTAAGAAATGGTGGTGTAATTAGTACAAGGTTGTTCTTTGTAATTTCCATGTACAATAAGTGGTATGCCTATAATCTATGTAAATCTTTTAGATAGGCTTTGAGAAGATCTTCAGGATCTCTCCAGGTAAGCCTGAGAAGATTTCTAAAATTTTCTTAGGTAGACTTGAGAAACCTATAAGTACTATACCTTTGAATTCATTCCATTCATTTCATTTATTCAATAGAGAAAAAATTCCTAAACTTCAAGGTTCTTTTCACAGATATCAAACATGTCACAGACTTTCATTTTAGATTCATCTAACTCTTAACACATTGATGAAATTTTTTTAACCCAAACCCATGGGGTTCACTTCAAAATAAGAATATGAATCAGACATGAACGGCATTAGGTGAATTTCACATATTATGAATTTTCAAGGAAAAAACAAAAACAGAGACAGCAGTAGCAACAGCATAGCCTTCATCCAGATATTTATGGTTGTCTGGTTGGCTTCACAAATCCTATTTCACCAATCATCAAGATAAGAAATAAGAATCCTCCTCATCTTACGAAAATGTTCGAAAATTGGCGGCCAACCTGACATCCAGCCTCCTTTATCTCAGCTGGGGTTCTACTGGTGTGTTGCTACCAACCAGGGTTTCGCATTTCTGATTCCATTGGGGAGTCTAATGAGATAAATCTTATGCAATTTCCTTCACCAGCCTTGCATGCAAAAAGAAAAAGAAAAAAAAAAAAAGCAACATACTCATCATAATTGTGCAGACCTGAGATTGTAATAAGGATTGAAAGGAACTCACAGTTCAACCAAGCTTTTGAGTGTGATAGTTTTTGCTAGGTTGGTTGCCACAAGAGATGGGTTAAATACATAAAATACAATCTGTTAATAAACAAAGCATTCATGTCAGTTTACAAAAGTGTACTCCGAGAACACAAAAATACACATGTAAAGTCAACTGAATAAAATTACATCAAAATGCTAAGAGAACATTACGACATAAAATCTTTTCATTTGTAATTTAAATTGCACAGTAGACATTAAATTTACAAAACAATGTTTATGAAGAAGAAAGAAAATAAAAGAAAAGAAAGACGAGAAAACTATGGCTTTTCTGGGAACAAGATGTGCATGTAGGCGAGCAAATGGGTCAAGGCGGGTTATGTACCCTTGATAGACAATGCTAGTGTAGGAGAGGGTGATGCTCTTAGGTCTATTTTAGCTTGGAATGGATACTGGTGTCAAGTACAAAGTGGCACTAGTAGTAAGGGACAACACGCTGCAAAAAAAAAAAAAAAAAACAGAGAGAGAGAGAGAGAGAGAGAGAGAGAGAGAGAGAGAGAGAGTGGCTAAATCATTTGCATTTAAGGAAATCTCTATTAGGCTAAGCATTTTAGAAATAAACTCACATTCATCCACGATTCATAGGGTTATTAGAAAAATAACTATTGGAGAAACAGTGCCATCAAGCTCTAATACATGTTGGGTGCAAGCATGCCTCCCGAATTGAATCCCTGGATAACTTAGCTTCAGCTTGACTCCTCTACTCCTACATCAGCCATGACATGCCAGAAGCCCTTCTTGTCAGCTTCATCTCATTTCTGATGCAGCGGTTGGTAATGTTATTGAAGATTCTATACCAACCTACAAGACTTAAGAAGACCCCACTTGTGATCTCCAAAAATTGGAAGATAAGCTCCCTGTGCTCTCTATCTGGAAGATTGTTTTCCTCTCATAAAGGCATAAACAAAGAAATAACGGTATATTGTGATAATTTGCATACTCCCTGAATCAGCTTGGATTTGACTCACCCAAGAACCGAGACAAATGAGCATGAACAGCCAGTTGAAGAGAAAGTGTTCAACTGAACCAGACCAGTACAAGTTTTCTACAAGACTTGCTGAGTTGGTTGAGTTAGCCAGTCGACAGTCATAGTGGAGCCTCATCTAGAGCTTCAAGGATAATTGGATTTACTGCACTCTAATGTGGCCAACAAAGAGTGCTATTGGGGTAGCGAGGGATAGAAAAGAAAGAATTCGGATTCTCTAGCTCCTGGATTTCATCTTGCTTCATGAAATAGCACCACAAAGAGGGGTACATTGGACCTATTGGGTGGTTTCAAAGCAGCAGACATGCCCTGCCTTAATCTTGTGTCCAATTCAGATTGTAGGGTTTGTAACTGGGGCCTATCTAAAAACCAGTTTGCGCATAATACTGGCTAATAAATTAAATCAAATTTCAATATAAGTTAAAAATTCAATCATATCTTCATGTTTGCACAATGATTTTGTTCTGTTCAAATTATTTCCAGTTAGTTAAAAACTCAAAACGTGAAAGAACTTATAGGCGTGAACTATAAAAACAAGCCACAAACTCAATGAGAATGCGAATTACAAACACGAATTGATAACCACAAAAACTCACATTGTTCATATGATTCCTTGCAACTTGATCTAAAAGACCCACACGGCCTATTGCAAGAAATGACCCAACAGCGGTCACAATAAGCACTTCCAGAACAGGCACTGATGAAGCAATGAAAAGAGCTTTAATGCCCATACTGGAATTTCCTTGAAGCTCAAAATCTTTCTCCTATCTTCTCTGAAAAAACACACTCAACATCAACTTCTTGTATTGCAAAATCTCATGTACAAATTTTGAAACTGAAGATAATATGTTTGATAAAAGACGTGGCCAATGCTAAATGCTAATATCTAATTAGTTACAAGCATCCACTCTATGTATATGTGGCACACACATATGAAATCTAGACGGTTCATCTATCGTACCCAGCTGTAAATAGGCCATATGCCAAAAACACACCAATCAGATGATGCTCGCCTTCACCTGTGCAGCATCTTTGCCCGTTGAATGTCAACTGTAGGTTGGACTTTTTTTCCTGAGCAGCCCACTTTTAGTCATTTGAGAGTCTTTCAATGAGTGGGCAGGATTACCTGATCAGTGTGATTTTTTAGATAAGCCCCATCCATCGTAGGCCCTAATAGATTGAGGGTTTGGATCTCAGACGTGTACCAATATTGAATACTTGATAACTTACATAATATTGATATCTTGGATTCTCTCTCATAATATGAACTGAAACAGGAAATGGTTTTTTTCGTTCAGCACTTGCAGACGAAAAGATTTGAGGTTACATCACTATGGGACATTAACAACTACTGTATTATATGATGCTTGGTGTAAGGAAACAACAGTTTTTCTGTTCAATCCAGCAATGGTACAGGTGGGATCCATCTTTCATCATATCCATGGTTGATGTAGAGGGCATCAACGAAGGCATGGGCCATGCCTTATATCTCCCCTATCAGATGATCCAAGCAATCCATTGAGATTTAAAATTGGAAAGCTACATCTAATGGTCCACATTTAATGGATGCCAAATTGTATGGTTAAAATCATCTCTTATCCAAGGCCTGCCATATTAACAATTTTGTTGACCACAACAGAGGCCTTTCTCAGATGTTCATTTTGTCGGGCCAAACAAAAGCTCAATCAAGCCTTGTATATTTCCTCATAAAATATTCCATAAAGTATCTTAAAATCCTCTCCTCTGTTCTCTGAATAAAAAGCTCTTACCAACCTCCTTCAATATAAAATAATACAAAAACTTTAGAGGTAGATATGGGTTTTCATTAGAGTTGGGCACAAACCAAGCCAGCTCGAAGGCTTGGCTCGGATTGGTTTGAAAAAGCTCGGCTTGGATTGGTTTGAATAGAAATTCAAACCAAATCAACCCTCGGAGTCAAGCTCGTTTGAAAAAACAAACCAAGCTCAAACTAGGGCAGTACCAGCTCGGCTCAGCTTGAAGCTTGTTTTGATTCAGCTTGATTCGGCTCGTAAATTGTAAGCACATTGTTTCTTGTGGTGTGATCCACTTATGTTTTGGATATGATTCCATTTTGGAATCATGTCCAAAAATGATATGTAAAAATGAATGGACGGTGTGGATAGTACATATACATGATGACATGGATAATACATAATACATATACATGAATGCATACTGTTTCCTTACACTTGTAAAACTATGCTCATGTACTTTTGTTTGGAAAAGGCTCTTACATGTCTATTTTGAAGTTGCACTCCTTTGGAGGATGTTAAACATCATGTTGTAAGATACTTTTGTTTTTTTTTTTTCTAACTTTTTAAATTTTTTTTCTATTTAAATGAACAAAAAAAAAAAAAAAAAAAAAGAGCCACCACCTATTCGAAGTCGGCCCGGCCCGGCCCGAAATTTTCGACCAAACAAATCCTGGCTCGAGCCAGATTTTTCTGGAGCAAACCAAACTCGGGCCACATGGGTCGGCCCGAAACCCAAACCAGGCTGATCCACCAACTGGGGTGGTACAAAAACAAGCCAAACCAAACTAGGGCTAACTCGGCCCGGCCCGGATCGTTGCCCACCTCTAGTTTTCATCCATTCAAAATGGCTTTTCCTATTTAGAGATTAGCCGAAATTGCTAATTTCATAAAGAAAACCCTCTTAAGTCAAAATATTTCCATAGAAGAAAACAATTCAACTTCATTACAGTCAACATCCATCGCCGAAATATAAACTAGAAATAGGATTCATTAAATCGAAATGGATTGTATCAGTTTGAGATAGTAAGAATACTAATGCCAAGTTGTAGGCTATTTAAACATCATTACTGGGTAGACCAAGACCTAACATTTCCAAAACCAACTTCCTCTGTTCTCTAACTAAACTGGAAAAAAAATAAATAAATAAATAAATCATACCAACTTATTTCCATGCAACCACTGGAAACACCAAATGGGTTTTCCTCCATAAGAATCGTGACAAACAAGCATGCAGGAGACGACGATAAGCTTACCAGCAATACCAAAAATTCCTCAATAATGTCAAAACCGTCCACCTCTCTTTCTGAAAAAAAAAATATATATATTAGCATCTCCAGGAGAAAAAAAAATAAAAGAAAAGGAAAAAGAAAACTACACCAACTTCTTTCAATGCAAAATCTCATGCAAAAGCTCAAAAAACGTAATGGGTTTTCTTTTTCTTACTGGAAAAACATTTCCAAAACTCTCTCTCTCTCTCTCTCTCTCTGTGAAAAAAAAAAAACCCTTCAAATGGGTTTTCATTGAAACGAAATGGGTTTCTCCTAATCTCTGAGAAACCATAATCCAAACCAGAGAACGAGAAATGGAAGAAGAACATAAAGTTCACCAGCTATAGTTCCCGCCAAATATCATTCATAGAATCCAAAAATGGGCCATTAAATCAAAATGCAGTTGGGATTGCACAACGAATATAAAAAGAGTAATATCTATATATACATATGCAATGTAAGAATCTGAAACGAGCGAAACGACGATAGCGATGCTTTGGACTACCTCTAGCAGCAAATCAACGCCCCTTTTCACACACGACTGGCCGTTGCGGAAAATGACAAGAAAAACCTGGTCTAAAACGGAAGCGGATTGCGTAGTGAGTAACTCCGCACGCTAAGTAAACTCTGTGGGGCCCACCGTGATTTACGATTTTATCCACTCCGTCCATCCATCTTAACAGATAATTTAGGTATGGTGCCAAAAAACGAAGCATATCAAAATCTAAAATGGACCACACCAAAGGAAAAGTGTGAAATGAATGTCTACCATTGAAAAATTCTCGGAGGACACAAAAGTTTTAGATCAAGTTGATATTTGTGCTTTTCCTTCATCCATGTCCATGTAATCTTATGAACAGGTTGGATGACAAATAAACATCACTGTGGGGCCTGAGAAGGTTTCAACGGTGGAAATCATTATTCCCACTGTTTCCTGTGGCATGGTCCATTTGAGATTTGGATGTGCTTAAATTTTGGGCTCAACCCCTAAAATGAGATGGAAAAACATATGGACGGAATAGATAAAGCACATACATTCTAGGTGGGCCCAACAGAGTTTACTCCGCACGATAAGAGCGTGCGGCGTCTAAAACCTTCTGCAATTGAGCTTGAGCAAATCGCGGCAGGTCTGGTGCACGTCGAGCAACAATTTCGTACACTGCCCTCCCACAACAACAATCACAGCCACGTCTCGGCAACGATCGAACTCTGGCTTGGATTATTTTTTTAACCGTTGTTTTTTTATGGACGTCGCAAAGTGGGTGATGGATCTGGTAATTTATAAAGTTCAATCTAGCAGAATTTCGGACTCTTCACTGATCTTTGCTAAGCCCACACGCGTGTGCTACACGTGCAGCATGGCGCCATAGGACCCAGATCCAATCCATCCATCAGGATGGCATCACTATATTGATTCCTAAACTCATGGATCAGATTGATCTGATGGTCTGATGGGCCACAATTTCCAAAAGAAAAAAGTACGGATATGAAAAACTTAGATTTCCAACTCATCCTCCTGTTTCCAGTATTGGGCCCACATGCTGATTAGACCAAGTTTTATTTTTTTAAGAAGGCATGCAAAAGGTCGGACCGACCTGATGGATGGATTAGATTTCGCAAGTATGTGCCATGCTGGCACGTGACGTGTACATGAGCATTATGGTACACGCGTGTGCGCCTAGCAAAGCTCCCATTCACATTCATTTTGAGGCCAACTCTTTGTACGGTGCAGATCAATCTATGGTCTGTCGGTCGACGACTATTCACGATAGAGATTGCAGTGGTGCACACGACGCGAGTCAAGTGCCAAAGTGGCACATGTTGTTAACACGTGCCCACATACCGAAATATAGATGTTTGGCCCACCTGATGACTGGACAAGCATCAACAGTGGGCAAAGACGTGTTTAGATATCGCCCCAACTAATGTATGACCAGGATCTTCCACATGTATACCATGTTCGCACACGTGAATTCTGGACAACTACTCATGGAGAAAGCACTTTCATTTCGGGCCTGTTTGATTTTTCAATTTCCTGTGAATGCCTAGAAATTAGCAATTATTACTTTTGCTCCACTTTTGCTCTCGTGTGAAAATTTGGTGTAATTTCTACATTGAAAAGTGGTCCAAAAGAAGTGGTTTTAAATTATGAGCCTTATAGTGATATATATATGATATATCCACACCATATATCAATTTTACTGTAACATTTTGAGGCACGAGCTAAAAAATGAGGTAGATCCAACACTTAAGTGGCCCATACCAATTGAAACAGTGAGTTAAAGAAGTTTTTAACAATAGCTATTCATTTCTCTTTTTTCTGTGGTGTGGTCTCATTTTGAATCATGCCTTGTATTCATCTGGCAAAATAGATGAAATAATCCACATATGTCACCGTGAGCCCCACCTATATTTAACCCTCTTCGATTTTAACATGAAAAGGCAAGCAGTCAAATCAAGCATGGGAAATAGAGAGATGATTTTCTAGGAAATAAAGAATTGCTTACATAAAAAATAAAAATTCATGTATGAGAAACATGCTTATATAAGCATTGATTGTGTCGGCCGAGAGAACATGAGTGAGAAAAATAATTTCCTCACTAAGGTTTGAATGGTGGGTGCTCATGTAAGTGTGCGTGGGTGTAAGGGTGTGAACGTAAAAATAAAGAAGAAAAAAAATGATGAAATGCATATCGTACCGTCATTGCAGTAGGCCCCACAAAGTAGAAAGTGGAGGTTATAAGAAAATCGCCATGTTTGCATCATGGCAAGTTGGCCTAATATCCAATCCATCCATTAGGAAAGCACTACTATATGGATGCTCTAACCCAAGAAATAGGTTAATCTATTGGCCAAGTGGGCCATGGCCTGAAAAAACAAAAAAAAAAAAAAAAAAAAAAAAAAAAAAAAAAAAAAAACTACACAGCCTTAAAACACTTTGCTGAAGTTTCCTAATCCACATACACATGTTTTCAGTACTATGCCCTCCAAACAAACCGGCATTTTCTTCTAAATACATTAAGCACTTAAACATAAGGAGGTGCGAAGGGTTCGAAGACCCATTGACATGTACTTTGACTCACTTTATGAAATTGCATTTGTAATCAATAGGTAGTAGTTTTGGGTGCATGTATGATCAGTGTCTCGTTAAGGCTCACATGAATCATGGGTTCACTTATTCACCCATTACCTTTATTTATAGACTGACCCTATGGTTTGGATTGGATCTCTCGGTCTAGCTAGGTTCTTTTCCAAACAATGGGCCCCACATGCAAAAAAATCTTTTACCTCTCCCACGTGTTCGCACATAAGGCTCCATGCATAGTCGCAGACACCGGACGCTTGTGTACCAGACACGTGTGGACTTTCACATGCAAGACCAGCTCACATGGGAACGTTGTGACATGTGCATAATCACGTGCCCTATCAGTCATTCGTGGGTAGAGATACCCACGCTCGACACCTATTATTGATAGGAATAATTATAAATACCTCCCTGCAAGTTTCTTTTATAATTGTAAACACCTCCCTGCAATCAATGTAAACACCTCCCGGCCCCTCCAAACGTACCATAGTGCACATATGCCAACTAATTCATTCAGCGTGTGGTCATGCCAACATAAAAAGGAGTCGGATTGAGCTGTGGAGGGGCCCACCGTGATGTATCTGTTTGGCCCAGCATGGTCATGCCAACTAATTCTTGTTTGCATATGGCCTACCTGACAAGTTCATTAAGTAGACTTTTGGCCCACCTGATGGAAGGCATCAGCATGAATTCCTGGAACAAGGCATGGTCACACAGAGCTTCACCTGATAGAGGGTCTGGGTAATATACACGTGTGCCATACTGCACGTGTGCTGAGATTAACCTCTTCAATCTAAGTCTCAAATCGTTTTAATATCATTGATTCGCAGTACCATCAGACCAGGGTGGGCCATGAGCTCATACGGTGGGACGTGGGGCTCACAGTGATGTATCTGCCTTAAATCCATACCGTCCAACCATTTTGAAAGATCATTTTAGGGCATGACCACGAAAATGAAGCAGATCCAAATCTTATGTGGACTATACCACAGGAAAAAAGTAGTGATTGAATCCTCACCATTAAAAACTCCATGGGGCCACCGAAATGTTTATTTTCCATCCATCCTGTTGATAAGGTCACAAAGATGTGCATGAAGAGACCAGACAAATATCAGCTTGATCCAAAACTTTTGTGGCTCACGAGAAGTTTTTAATAGTAGATTACCACTGTTTTTTGTATTATGGTCCACCGGAGAGTTAGATCTGCTTCAGTTTTTGGATCATAACCTAGGATAATCTTTCAATACGGATGGATGGTGTGGATGTAGTAACATACATCACAGTGGGCCCTACAGTCAAGGGCCTCACCCACCTCGATGTATCTGGGGCCTCACCAAATCCAATCCCGAATTTATGGACGTTTCGCATGTCCGTCCCACGAATTCTTTCTTGAATAGGTAGTCGGTTGAAGCGCGGAATTCGCTGTCCTTTTTTTCATTTTCGTGGCGCGTTAGTCGCACATGACGTCAGATAGAATGTATTTATGGACCGAACATGGTCGAAAAACTTCCTTGTTAGACCGGAAAACATTCGATTACCTGGGTTACTTTTGCGGGAAAAGCAATTCACGTGCATGGAATCTATGCCGTCCATAACGCATGCTACTTTTCTTTTAGGCCCTATCAAAAAAATAAAGATGATTCCCCTTTTGTCTCAAAAGAAGATAATTCCCTTTTTTCAGCTAATGTTAGGTGTTGACAAAAATAATTGAAGCATATGTAAAGTTCAAGTGAACCATACCACATGAAACAATGGGAGTAATGATGACGACTATTGAAACCTTTACAGGGCTTATAGTGATCTTTATTTGTCATCCAACATGTTCATAAGATAAAAAGGCCCGGATGAATGGAGAACAAAAATATTAATTTGATCTAAAACTTCCATGGCCCCAAGAATCTTTCACCGGTAGATGCTCAATTCACACTATTTGATCTTGTAGTGTGGTCCACTTGACATTTGTATATGTTTCAATTTTGGGATCAAGGTCTAAAATTGGCTGTTAAAATGGATGGACCCTGGCTAAAATATATAAATCACAATAGATCCCACAGAGTTTACTCATTACTCAGTACGCAATTTGCTTCCTTTTACAGGAATCTAAATGGGGCCAGCTGTGATGTTAATAAGAAATCCACTCCATTCCTTCAATTTTTCATATCATATTAGGATATGGGACAAAAAAATAAAAAAATTCTAATGGACCGCACTATAGGAAGAGGTCAGTAAGTAAATGCCTACCATTGAAACCTCCTAAGGTTCACAATTATGTTTATATGACATCCTTAATGTTCTTAACATTACCATTTCTGGGATGAATGGAAAATTTTAAAAATTAGCCTGATCCAAAAGTTCTGTAGACCTATAAATATTTCAGTTGTGGATGTTCAATTATTAGTGTTTGAGGCTCACATGAGTCTTGGATCTGCTTCATTTTTTGGTCTCATGTCCTGACATGATATGCAAAATTGAATGAATAGGGTAGATTTTCACTAACATCATGGTGGGCCCCACTGTAAAGAGAATCAAGGTGGGACCCGCTGTGAAGTTAGTGAGAAATCCACCACATCCGTTTGTTTTTCCAAATCATATTCAGATATTGGACAAAAAAAAGTGGGTAGGTCCAAAACTCCCATGGGCCGCACTATAGGAAAAAGGTGCTTGTAAGGGGACATACGAAAATATATTTGGCCTGGTTAGCAATTTCTTTTTGGGGCAGGCCCTCTATCATTGGGAGTGGCTTGGGTAGATCCCTAATTGTGGGGCTCCCTGTGATAAATGTTACTTACATCCATAATGTCCATCCATTTTGATAGCTCATTTTAGAGCATGACCCAACAAATGAAGCAGTTCCAAATCTTAGAAGACCATACGACAAGAAAAAGCCTGGATTGAATTCTCACCATTAAAAACTTTACAGTGGCCACAATGTTTATTTTCCATCCAAATGAAATGGAAGAATATCCAAAGCTCAAGTGGACCACACCATAGGAAACAGGGGGATAATGATTTACACCATTGAAAAACATTGCTGAGGCCCCCACAGTGATGTTTATTTGTCATCCAACCTGTTCATAAGATTCACACAGATATGGGTAAAAGAAAAACAAAAATATCAGCTTGATCCAAAACTTCTGTGGACCTCAAGATATTTTGAATGGTAGACGTTCAATTCACAATGTTTCCTGTGGTATGGTCCACCTGATGCGTTATGGAAGGCATCAGGTATGGTCACACAGCTTCACCTGGTAGAGCGTCTAGGTCAGATACACGTGTGCCATACTGCACGAATGCTGTGATTCACCTCTTCAATCTAAGTCTCAAATCATTTTAACATCATTGATTCGCAGTACCATCAGACACAGGTGGGCCATGATATACTGGTGGTTCACGCGGATTTCGTCCGACCAAATCTTTGTGTGGACCTACCGTGATTTATCTATTCATCCACGCCGTATATTCCTTTTCTAAGATGAAATGTACAGGCAAAAAATGAAGCAAATCCAATGCTACAGTGGACTACACCTAAGATGACTCTTGCATTTAATGCAGCCATAGGTTAACATTATTTCATATCCTCAACTCAAGGCTTTGTACAGTAAACTCAGGTTTTCAACGTGAACAAGTGGGGCCATGGTTCAGTAATCCAGACCATTCGTCTGGTTTATGGAGATGGACCATGCACAAAATTCCTTTCGATGAGATTTCCCAACCTTTGAAATGTTTCTATTCACTCCAGGTGATTCATGGTTTTTGCCACCATTTTCACGGCGTCCATATTCCAATGAAGAGATGCATCAGCCGAAGGTAAAAATGTCCACTAAGTCACTACACGACGTTGAATCTATGGGCGTTTCGCATGTGGGCCCCACTATTTCTTTAGAATTCTTTTCATGCGCATGTAGCGCGTTGTGAGCACATTACGTTTGTGGACCGAACATGGTCGAAAAACTTCTTGTCAGACAGGAAAACACTCGATTACCTTTGCTGGAATGGGTTACTTTTGCTGGAAAAGCAATCCACGTGACTCAGGCTACTTTTTCTTAGGCCACTACCAAAAAAAACAGATGACTCCCCTTCTGTTTCAATAAAAGAATGTCCACGATGTCCTGGGACAAAAATTAGGAAGATCGCACTATAAGAAAATGTGGGTAGGTAAATGCCTACCGTTGATGTTAAGAATTGTCAATGGATGTTGATCAGGACCAACTTGAAATCTTCATCGTTTGATCTTTAGATGAGGATGAACAGTGTAGATCTAAAATTCCAATGGACCGCACTACAGACAAATGTGGGGTAGGTAAATGCCCACCATTGAAACCTCCTTTAAGTTCACGCTTATATGTCATCTTGTTGTTCAAAACTATACTATTGGGATGAAAGGGAAAAAAAAAAAAAATTGGCCTTATCCAAGACTTATGTGACCTACAAATATTTTAGTTGTAGACATCCAATCCTTAGTGTTTGAGGCTCACATGAGATTTAGATCTGCTTCATTTTTTATCCTATGTTCCTAATATGACATGGAAAAATGAGAATAAGGTAGATTTCTCTAACTTAGTAAGAAATCCACCCTATCTGTCTGTTTTTCTAATCATATTAAGATATGGGATAAAAAAATTAGGTAGATCCAAATCTCCATTGGGCCACACTATAGTACAAGGTGCTTGTGCGGGTACATATAAAAAAAAATTGCCTGCTATTTCTTTTTCGGGTGGGCCCGCTCTCATTGGGAGCCGTCCAGGTGGATCCCCGGATCTGTGGGGCTCCCTGTGATGTATATTCCTTACATCCGCGCTGTCCATCCATTTTGATAGCTCATTTTAAAGCATGACTCAAAAAATGAAGCAGATCCAAACTTAGGACACTATACCACAAGAAACAGTCTTGATTGAATCCTCACCATTAAAAACTTGACGGGGACCACTAGAATGTTAATTTTCCATCCAACCTGTTGATAAGGTCACAAAGACTTGAACAAAGAGACCACAAAAATATCATGTTGATCCAAAGCTTTTGTGTGCCATTTGAAGTTTTTAATGGTCGATTACCACTGTTTCCCGCATTATGGTCTACTTGAGATTTGGATCTACTTCATTTTTGGTATAATGTCCTAAAATCAGTTTTCAAAAGAGATGGATGACCAGATATAAGGAACATACATAACAATGAACCCCATGTTCAGGGATCAGCCTACCTCAGTGGAGCCGGGGATCCACCGAAACGCTTTAATTATCACATTTTCCCACCGTCCATAAAGTGTAGCGTCAGTTACCTACGGACCTGCTTTTGTATCCGTTGTTCATGGGATAATACAGTAGAGCAGGAATAACCCATTGTCTAGTAGAGCCCTCTCGCCAAGAACTTGCGGCACGCTTTTACGGTACTGAGTAAAATCTGTTGGGTGTACTGTTAATGCATGTGACACCCCCATCAGGACACAGCTGGGGATGGACATGTGCTTGGCACCTCAATATTAGTGGAGAGCAGGGCCCCGCACTACAATATTGGTAGAGCGCTAACAAACCTGTCGCGGACGCGGATTAGCTGCTGACAGGTTGAGTAGCAAATCTTGCTATTGAAGTGATGTCACCGTATTATGTGGGCCCCAGCATTATGTATATGTTATATCCACACCATCCATCCATTTGGAGAGACCATTTTAGGGCATGATTGGAAGAATAAGGTAGATCCAAATTTCAAGTGGACCCCATCACAGAAAATAGTGGGGACAGTGACATCCACCGTTGAAAACGTCCAAGGCCCACCATGATTTTTATTTTAGATCCAACTTGTTCATAAATTCACAAAGACAGGGAGGAAGGGAAGTCACAAATATTAGCCTGATCGAAAACTTTTGTGGCCCCTAAGAAGTTTTCAACGGTGGATGTCACTGTCCTCATTGTTTTCTGTGATGGGGTCCACTTGAGATTTGGATCTGCATCATTTTTAAGTCATGCCTTAAAATGGTCTCTCCAAATGAATGGACGGTGTGGATACAACAGATACATCATGCGGAGGCCCACAGACTATGGTTACGTCACTTTAGCAGCAAGATTCCCTGCCCAACCTGTGATCAGTAGCTAATCCGCGTCCCATCAGTGCGGCCCTACCTACTCTCGGGCGCGAATTAGGTGTTACCCGGTAACAGCTTAGTGGGTGTTACCCCTACCGTATGCCCACATGGATGATATTTTGTATATCCACTCCGTCCATCCGTTTATACAGCCCATTTTATGATAAGGTTCCAAAAATTATGCAGATCCAAATCTCAAGTGGACCATACCACTGGAAACAGTGTCATTGAGTGCCCCACCATTAAAAATTCCAAAGAGCCCATGGTAAGGTTTTGGTAATGTTTATTTTCAATCCAAGCTCTTGATAATGTCAATAAGGTCTTGATTAAGGGAAAATATAAATATCAGATTGATCAAAAACTTTTGTGGCCCACAAAACGTTTTTAATGGTTATTAATCACTGTTTTTAGTGGTATGGTCCACCTGAGATTTGGATCTTCTTAAAGTTTTGGATCATATCCTAAAATGATACGAGAAAACAGATAGACGACATAGATATATAAAAAATACATCAAGATGGGCCCCACATGGTAGGGGTAATACCCACTAAGGTGTTACCAGGGTAACATCTAATTCGCTCCCCCCTACTCTCTACCAATTCCGAGGTGGCAATCTCTACGTCCTGGTCGGGTGCCTAATCCGAGCTCATGTGATTTATCCAGGCCGTACATTCATTTTCCAACTAATTTATGGCCTGTTTGGTTGCAGAAACCAAATTCTAGAGAAAATCTAAATTCCACTGTTGGAATCCAAAATTGTAGAAATTAGAGTGGAATTCAGGTTTCATCCGTAACTTGCTATTTTGTTGAAAATGGTGCAATCCAAATTCGGTTCCAACCGTTGCTTGTGGCATGGCCCACTTAGGCTTCAGAACTGCCTGAGAACCTTACCCCTGGCCTATTGTAGTCCCGCAAGACAGATGGTCAGGTTGGATGGCAAATAAACATTATAGTGGACCCTAAGAAGTTATTAATGGTGGACGTTCAATCAACACTGTTTTCCTATAGTGTGGCCCACTTGAGATTTAGATATACCTCATTTTTTTGTCAAAATGCCCTTAATTGAGATTTCAAAACTAATGGACCGTGGAAATATAAAACACATACAACATAGATGTACAACGCATGCATGGAGGAGGTGACGCTGACTTCCACCTCTTTCTCCTTCCACCAAAACAGTCACCCACGCCGTTTCTACTAATCTCGGTTCCACTCAATTTAGGTTTCCAAATAGAATCCTATTTGGTGGAACTTGCCACCAAACACACTAGTTAAAATTGAATTATACTGGAATCTAAATTTTAAGCTGAAACGAGTTCCCCGATGCCAACCAAATGGGCCCTTAATGGGTTTAGCCCAAAATTGAAGAATGTCCAAAGCTCAAATCGACCACACCATACAAATGAGGGTGAATAATGATTTCCACAGTTGAAATATAGCTACGGGTCCACAGTGATATTTATTTGTCATCCAACCTGTTCATACGATCACACAAATATGGATGAAGGGAAAACAAATATATCAACTTGATACAAAATTTCTGTGGACCCCAAGATTTTTCTAACGGTAGACGTTAAATTCACATTGTTTCCTGTGATATGGTCCACTTGAGCTTTGGATATCTTTCTTTTTTGGGCTCAAGCCCTAAAATTATCAAATTAATGGATGCACGGAGTGGATAAAATACACAAACTACAATGGACCCCACAGAGTTTCCTCAGTACGCAATCCGCTTCCTTTCCACACAGGACACATAGCAGGATGTTTACCCATATACTGGCACCGGGCGGCGCTTCGGTGGATCCCAGACCGTGGGGCCCAATGTGACTTATGTGCCTTAAATCCACGCCGTGCATCCTTTTTGACAGCTGGGCCTAAAATGAAGCAGATCCACACATCGTAGGCGGACCACACCACCGGAATGTTTATATGCCATCAACCTATTGATAAAGTCAAAGAGACCTAGGGACCACACAAATATCAACTTGATCAAGACGTTATGGCCTAGCTACAAAAAAGTTTTTAATGGTCAATCACCGCTGTTTCATGTGGTGTGGTCCACTTGAGATTTGGATCTGCTTCATTTTAGACAATATGCCTGAAAATAAGCTGTCAAAATGGATGCAAGGCAATGCATCAATATGGGCCCCACAATCAGGATTCCACTGGCCCTGGCCCACTTGCACCATGATGTCTTATATTTTAAAATTAAGACTCATTAGACAATCCCACCAACTGCAGTCTATCTCACTGTTAGTTATTTTGTTTTTCCACCGTCACTTTAATGGCCACTGATCAGATGGATATGACTGTCCAATAGGTCTGAACTTGGAGACATAGACCATCCATGCTCCGGACCATCACACAGTCGGACCCGATTTGAACATTACCCTGACATGTAAGCTCTACAGAGATCCCTTTATAGTGTTTCTTCGGGCTCCACCATATATCTCGTCATTCTCGTTTGGTCACCTAAATGCGATTATTAGTTTATAATCCAAGTTCGTTTTGCCTCAGCCACATGTTCGTATGGTCGGACGATTTGGACTGTCCAAATTAATTTTCGTCACTATCATTAATAAGCTATTATCCTATAATCATGCTAAATAGATGATCCTAACCTTTTATTATTAAATTTAAATCAGAGCCATTAATGAAAGCTGTATTTTTTATTGTTCTAAATTCATCCGTTCAGCTTACGTTTCTTCCAGTCGCCCGTGCATCTTAGCTTGCACAACATGGACAGTTCAGATCACTGGACCACTCAGCATATGGGCCCCACTAGACAGAGACACGCGCTGGATCCCGAGCTGCGACAGAGGCAAAACGAACTGATTGTTTTCTTCATACTTGAATTTGGGAGATGAACCGGAATATATGGTCGGGTCATCTATCTACAGTATGACGTGGAAGGGCGATTTATCAATTTGGACCGTTCATCTAGTCACTGCTACATTAGATGGCCAATAATCTAAAACACACATGAATCAAAAGATCCTATCGGTCAGACCGATCACCTTCAAAACAGCGGTCATAAACAAAATAGTTGAAGGTTAAATGTAGAGGGAAAATTGAAGAGAAGTAATGGATTGGATAGGATTGAAGAGGGTACGTAACATACTAGGAGTGTAGTAGAACGAGAAAAAAATTCCAAAAGGATCATTGTTTCCTATGCATATATTATTGTTTCACTTTAAATGAACAGTCAAATATATTATTAATAGTTTTCCAACTATATTTTATATTGCTAATTTTAGTAATTAGCTATAAAGTTGTGACCATTATAAGTTACAGTACATGTCAGATAGTTTTTTGACCCCAATTTCTTAGACCCTGTGGTCTAATTTCTCTACATCTCAGTCTTACATGTCAAAGAGAGATCTAGTCGGAAAAACAGAGAGTGAAAGAGGGTGAATCTAAGTTATATATATATATATATATATATATATATATATATATATATATATATATATATAGAGAGAGAGAGAGAGAGAGAGAGAGAGAGAGAGACGAGTAAAAAAAAGGCGTGGACTATTTAGTAAAATGTATTTAAAATGAGAAAGAAAAATGACACAAAATTTAGAATTTTAACTAAACTTTCGATGTAAAATCTGAACCATAGATTGCTAACATGTTAGGCGCTTCTAAATTACATAAAAAGTTCACTTTTATTTTACATCCATCTCCTTATCTTTTTTAAAACTGAAAGATTAGGACTCAAGGGAGATATCATTATCAATACCTACATCACCCAACACACTATTTTATTATTATTATTATTATTATTATTATTATTATTATTTTTGGTTAGTACACCCACCCCTCCTTTTAGTCAAACAGGAATGTTAGACACCCCACTATGGGGATCGATACGAAGACCTCAGTATTGAAATGAGGCTATCTTCACACAATCTCTCACTTGAGCTATGGATTTGGACTATCTTCACACAATGTCCCACTTGAGCTATGGATTTGGGTGTCACTTGTGTTAGCGTAAACCCTCACTGGCTATGGATGCCTGCTTGAAAATAAAAAATAAACTTACAGAGAAGTTTAGGGCGCCTTTGGTTGCACTAAATATCATGAAATTTAGTACAACCAAACGCACCACCCTTTTTGATAACCAACTGCAGACTTTATGATTGAGCGTGCCCTTAAAGATCAAACCAATGGTCCACGATCAATGGAGAAAGAACCTCCAACCTGCAGCCAGGCTAATCTTGTGAGTTTTGGGTACGGCTCTCCTTGGTGTGGCACAACAGATGAATTGATCGAATCTCATGGATGTGTGCCACGTGTAAAGAGATGACGGTGCTTTGTAAATCATAAGTGATAGTTAACTTTTCCCAAGCAGGCACCAAATGTAGATACATCCCAAGCAAGACGAATGGTACTACCAAACCCATGGACCGATGAACCATGGCATGGTTATCATGGCCCATAAATCTCATGAATGATTTCAGATCCAATGTCTCTCAGCAGCGCGCCAGTGATGATTATATAGGTGGGCAAAATTACCAAATTACTGTTATTATTGCCGTCCACTGATTGAGAAATAGAGACAAGGGTGGTGATTATGCAGAGCAGGTGCAGTACACATAGCAGGGTGATTTATTAATCTTGACCGTCCATCTAGTTACCTCCCTTGTGGATGGTATACACATATATCAAACGATACTGAGTATGGTCCTCATATTTTTTGTCTTTTATTTTTTGGTGTCTACCAAGTCTTTTTGAAGCCCACTGAGTGGATAGGCTAAGGATCACCCAATTTATGCTTATTTTGGATCATTGACATAGACATCAGAATAAAAAACATTATTTCTCTCTTGAGTTTTTTTATTTTTTTTCATTTTAATCCATTCATGCAAGTTACTGTTTATTTTATTTTTAACACACGCACCCACACCCCCACGCGCACCCCCGCACTCACTCCAATATGGGCACTCAGAACCAATGACCTTGTGTTGAAACTCTTGCCCATGGAAACTTTGGATTACTCACACTATGGGATATGGCACGTGCAACTCACATGGAGACAGTATGGAAGAGAGAAATGACAGAGGGGTAACGGGTGTGGATGCACGCACTGCAAGCTACACAGGGGGGAGGGGCGCTTTGATGGTGGATAACCCGTGCATTTTTTTTTTTCTGATGATGTTGTCCAATCAAGCATTAAATTTGCTGTGGCTTTTAGTTGGCGTCCCAACATGAAATAGGAGAACAGATGCATGAGGTGGATGTTATGTGGTTATCACCATTAGGGTTCTTAGAGCCTTTCTTGCATGGCCCCCTCATACAATATGCTTTAAATGCCAGCAAAATGCAAAGAGAGAAGTGGGAGCAGGCTACTCTCACCCAAGAATTGAAAAAGCAAAACTACCCTTAAATTGAAGGGCCGGCTACCCTAAAAAAAATATTTGTTAGCACTCTCTCCCATGACTCTATATATATATATATATATATATATATATATATATATATATATATGTTAAAAACACTCAAGAGTTTTGGATAAGGCTGAACGTTGAGCCCAAGGATTTCTTGGGTCCCGCATAATGGGGCCCATTAGGATTTCGTACCCACGGTATGTGTGCAAAGGTCTCTCTCTCTCTCTCTCTCTCTCTCTCTCTCTCTCTCTCTATATATATATATATATATATATATATATATATATATATATATATATTGTATGGATCGTACAACCACTCCAATTGTAAATAAAAATAATAAATAAAAGAATAAAAAAATGATATTATAAAGACAATAGATAAAGGTAATAATACATGCAGCAAGTACATGATGCTATTTTTTAAAATAATTCATTTGAGCTTAGAATTTACTAACATTAATACAAATTAACAAAGACCTAAGTCATAGTCCAACTGTAAAATGAGTTATTTCATGAGTCAAAAAATAACATTATGTACAGGCTTTTTATTGCCTTTATTTATTACTTATAAGTACCATTTTTTGCCCTCCATTTATTTATCACTAACACATAACATTAATTAATCACAAGCAACCAAAGTAGTTGTACAATTGGACTAAATAAATTAACATATAAAGGCTTTAATTCCCTCACTGGCCCACTTTCATGGATAGTTGGATGGTCAGTTATTTATGTGTTGGGTGTATATTACCCTGATTGGTGTGCGTAAATGTGGTCCATTAAAAATAAATCAAGTTTGTGGTCCTCAGTCAAAAACAATGCAAAATGCACCAGATACCATACTTTGTTGTGTTCGGAATTATTTTTATCATTTTCCTATTGCAGGGTTCACTTTAGGGCATGAGTCCAAAATTGAAGCATGAACAAAGCTAAGTGGACCCCACCATAAGAAACAGTGGGAAATCGAACACTACCGTTAAAACCTTTTTAGGGGACCAAGAAGTTTTGGATGAAGCTAATATTTGTGTTTTTCCTTCATCCAACCTTATGTGGGGGTTAGATGACAAATGAACTTGACTCTAAGCCCTAAAAGGTTTCAAAGGTGGACGTCATTATCCCATTGTTTCCTACTATATTGTCCACTTAGAGCTTTGGATATGCTTCCATTCCTATACTATATCCTAAAATGAGCTGACAATAGGGATATACAGCGTGAATGAAACGCATACATCACAAGGGACCCACAGATTCCTTGTACAAGGTAGCTATGTGGTGTTGGGTTCACAACGTAATGTGTATCCGTACAGTGAAAGGACAGCTGGTAGCCTCAACCCATCGGGTGCGAATTAGGTGTTCGGGGGTAACAGCTTAGTGGGTGTTACCCCTACCGTGGGGCCCACATTGATGATTTTCTGTATATCCACGCCATGCATCCGTTTTTATAGACCATTTAAGGATGATTTACCAAAATTTATACAGATCCAAATCTCAGGTGGACCACACCACATGAAACAGTGTTGATTGAGTGCTTCACCATTAAAAATTCCAAATGGCCCATTTTAACGTTTTCTTAAGGTTTATTTGCAATCCAACCTCTTGATAATGTCAACAAGATATGGATGAAGGAAAATTAGAAAGAACATATTGATCCGAATCTTTTGTGGCCCGTAAAATGTTTTTAATGGTTATTCGTCTCTCTTTCTATAGGCACGGTCCACCTGAGATTTCGATCTTCTTATAATTTTGGATCTCGTCCTGAAAAACAGGTGGACGGCATGGATCTACAAAAAAATACATCAAGATAGGCCCCACACTGTAAGGGTAACACACAGCTAATTCGCTCCCCAGCCCATCATGCATGGCATGCATTTCCTTCCTCCTTGAAAAGGACACACGAACCATAGCCTGTAGAAACTCGAATTTCTTAGTGGTCCCATCTCAATGCTCAAAGTTGTTTTCTGTATACTAACAACCTGCTTCCAGATTGTATACCACACGTGCGAAAATATGTTTATCATGATCCGAACCAGGCAACCTGCGATCTCAGCCGTTCACTAGTTCCAGACCAAAAATTTTACGCTTGGACTATCTTAATCGCCTGACAAATGAAGTGAGAACCATTGCTGATTTTTTCTTTCTTGGAAATGCATCTAGTGTCCTGTCTCCATCCTCATGACACACGTGTACACTTTCCAAACCACTTATCTTCTGGTTTCTACCGTGGACAGAAATTTCCATTTGTACTTTTTTCTTTCTTTTTTTTTCTTTTTGTCTTTTGACAGTTAGAAGTGTGGTTGGAAAGAGATTTAACGGTAGAATGTTAGGTTTGAATACTACGATAATATCAAGAAGCAAAGCAACTCAACTCACAAGGCTGTTTGGCAGCCACTATTTGAGTAGATTTGAGAGTATTTGAAATCCAACATACACCTTTTTGTATTTGGCAGTAAAACTGGACAGAAGGATTTGGAATCCAATGCATTCCAAATCTCCCAAAATTCATGATTTGAAATTTTAGGAAATTGTTGAGATTTGAGGCTAACTATCTACAATGAGCATCTTTTCCACCGGTGGGAGAATCACACAATAGAGCCTCTCTCCCCACCGTGCCGCCTAGTATGATGGTAACTAAGAGAGGGAGTATGGTTAGTAGGTGAGCCCACCATGATGTTTATGTGCAATCCACTACGACCACCAGGTGCTTCACCTCATGTTAGGCTCAGCAACCAAAAAATCAACCCCATTCTTGATTTAGGTGAACCATGATTGGAATCAGTGTACAGTAAAATGGGGATCTTCCAAACTGTTTTCCCTAATATGGCCCACCTCAATCACGAACAAACCTGATTTTTGACATCCAAGCTTAAAATTTTGCGTAGCATCTAATGATTGGAGTGGATTTCACATAATCATCACGGTAGGCCTTGTCATCATTACAGTGGTCCCAAGAAGTTTTTAACTGTGGCTATTTAATGACTACTATTTCCAAAGATGTGGTCCACTTGAGATTTGAAATCTGCTTCATTTTTGTACCATGACCTAAAACAAGCTTGAAAAATTGATGGATGGCGTGGGTATACAGCACATTCATTAAGGTAGGCATTGTAAAAATCAAGGGTGGACATTTCTCTCCCAACTGCTTTCTTTAGTGGGCCCCACCTAAAATTTTGATCGTACGTATAACATGGGATGACTTATTTAATGGTGGGAGTAGATAGATTTCAGGTACACATCACTAGGGGGCCCTACATGATTGTCTTTTGACCTAAAACTTATCCAAACTATTGAAAAGTAAACTTTTGTATGTTTGTGGCCCACACAAGGCTTGAAATTATCCAAAGTGTTTTCCAAAATGTTTGTTTTGATGGACTTATTCCAATGACTATCTACAATGTTATACATGTATACCATTTTCAGATATTGTAAATTATTTAGTTAATCAAATTTAACTTCCACAAATATAATATAATAGTTTAATCCTTTCAAAATACATGTTGCCAAACAAAAACTTTAAATTTCAGTGCATTCCAATTATAGAATGCCCAACATAATTAAGGATTTCAAAAATATTAGATTTCAATGTATTTAGGATTCGGAATTCAATTCATTCCAAATACAAGCAACTAAACGAGCCCTCAAGAGGAAATCGATTTCATTGGAATGGTATATTAGCTCACCACCAATGTAATCCTAGTATCCAAACGAGGTGACTGGTCATTCATTTCCAGGAATCGCTTTCATTAGAATGATACATTCCAATGAAAAGAGACGAATTATTTCCAAGAGTGAGTGAAACCTCTCCATATAGAGGTTTGGTAGCTATGTGACTGGAAAAAACTTTGATACCCTGTAGGGCTTGATGATTCATAGACGGGCCCTAACAAATTGTATAGGCAGCATACAACTAAATCAACTTGTCCAAACTGTGGGCCCTAGTTTAGATGGCTCATAAATCAAAGGGAAAAAAAAAAAAAAACTACAATGATTCCATTAACTCAAACTAGAAATGGGCCTGACCCACATGCCTGTTGACCCATTCAAAACCCTGCCCGTAAACAACACTAGGCCCGGTCCATCGAAAGGCTCATATCAGACGGCCTTCTGAATCGCAGTAAGGCCTGTTTTGGAAGACGCCTAAAAACGAGGTCCTCTCATTTTAGTCTTTAGTAGGAGATATATAGGTGTGGTAGATATTAGTTACAAGGACATATGGCATGTACAACAAGTGCGCGGAGCAAGAGTTCACACTCAGATCTTCAACGGTTTCATTTGAATTGCTTGCACGACGTGTACGAGATTTTTGCTGGTAATTTTCAATTGCGTGTGTATCATCCATCACACTTTGCCAGAGCATTACTAAAGTTTTTCTCTACTTTGCATTGGGATTCTTAGACAGTTCAATCCATTGATCTAGACTGTTCATTAGGTCTAACGGACACCTCATGGGCTTCCATGCAAATATCACGTAGATTCTACAAATGTAAACCATTTTATCAATGGACGGTCAAGATAATTTACGCAAAAATAGATCGAAAAAGATGAGACACGTGGCATATAAAGATGAGACAAAACTATCCATTTCGTGAATTCAATGGTGAATGATGGTCCAAAACCCATACTGTCTATGCAGTTCTAGCCCTTTATTTTCTGGTGAATGATGAAACGTTAAAAAGACAAAAACCAGCAACGGCCAACGGCTCCCGTTGCGTAAGCAAAAGGCTCATTTATTATACGGTAAGGATAGTCCAATCAAGTAAAAGATTTGTTAAGGGATAATCGACGGTGTGAAACTACAGCATGTGTGGTTCGGATCCTCATAAGGATGTGCCATGTGTGAGATAGTACCAGCGTCGATATCGCACGCGCATGTTCAATAACCCGCCATTTATCTGGCGGGAAAGTAGCCACGTTGAAACCGTGGGTTGGGAATGGACTGGAATCATCTGGTTTGGCCGACTGTAGTTTTGAATCGAAATAAATTTTTGTACTGTACAGTGAAAATGAGGTGGACGCCGGATGGACGTTGTGGATTTCACGCAAACAGCAAGGTGGACCGAACACAGGGAACCGTACATTAGGTGGACCAAAAATGTATTTTGAAACCCTTGAACGGCTCAGATTTTCCTACATCTGAGACATGATCATTCATTTCTATTTCCACACCGAAGTACCCCTCAATGGAAACGGATTGGCTGGTGCACCCTACGCCAGCTACGTTGCTGGTGTAGGGACGTGGCGGACGCAGAGTGAGTGCGCAGTCCTCGAGCACCGGGTTCGTACGAATAGTTCAGATAAGATTAAGGCTTTGTGGACCTCACAATTATGTATTTAGTACATCTAGACCGTCCATCCATTTGGAGAGATCATTTTAGTGCATGATACCTAAAATGAGTCATATACAAAACTCAAATGAACCACACCAATAAAGAGAGTGGGGACAATGATTCTCACCATTAAAACATACCCAGGGTCCACCATAATGTTTATTTGTCATCCAAACTGTTCATAAGGTCACACGGACCTGGATGGATGAAGGGTAAATTTAAATATCAGACTGATCCAAAACTTCTGTGACCTCCAAAAAGGTTTCAATGGTATACGCTTCAATCTCCCACTGTTTTCTACAGTGTGGTCCACTGGATCCTTTGTTCTATCTTAGTTTTTGGTTCAAGCCGTAGAATGATCCCAAAAGATGGTCGGACGGTTTGGATATAACAATTACTTCATGGTGGGACCCATAAAACTTGATGACGTCACTACACCAGCAACCTCGCTGGTGTAGGGTGCACCAGCCAATCAACTTCCCTCCATATGAATCCGGTGACAGTGCGGGCCTATGATTTCTGAGTACACCGACATTTTCAGTCCTGACAACCTGGGCTTATGTTTCGTTGATTCCGACCGTTGATCCGTTCCAACCCTCTGTGGATGGAAGCGGATTGCCTGGTGTACCCTACACCAGCTAATTTGCTGGTGTGTACGTGTCGCCTGCAGACAACTTCATCAGTCCTCGAGCTCCATGTTCATACCAACGGTTCAAAGAAAATCAAGATCATGTGGCCCCAAGGTGATGTATTTAACATATCTACACCGTCCATCCAGTTTACAAGATCATTTTAGGGCATGATCTAAAAAATGAGATATATCCAAATTTTAAGTGGACCACACCACAAAAGGAAGTGGGGACAATGATTTTCGGGAGAAAGAGACGCTGATGTGCTGCCAAATCTGGGCCGACATGCAGTGATGGTCAGGAAATGAGAACCGTCCATTTTTAAGGTGCTAACCTGAGCAATCCAGGGTAAGAAACTCTATCTCGTGCAGCTCAGATTCAACTCCACGAACCAATGGGATGGACGGTTCGGATCATTGAACCATACAGCATGTAGGTCCCAGCGGCACAGGTTCATCCTGAATCCCGGCATTGGCAAAACGGAAGCGGAGTGCCTGGTGACCCGGCTACCAGGGATATGGCATGCAAGTGGGGCCCACCGTGACGTATGTATTTTTATCGGCGCCGTCCAACCGTTTTGCCAGCTCATTTTAGGATATGAACCCAAAAAACGAAGGAGATACAAAGCTCCAGTAGACCACACCACAGAAAACAGTTGTGATTGAACGCCTGCCATTAAAAACTTCGTGGTGGGCCCTAAGAAGGTTTCAACGGTCGGTTTCATTATCCCCACTGTTTCATGTGGTGGTCTGGTTCATTTGAGCTTTGATCTACTTCATTTTTGCCCTCATGCCCTAAAATGAGCCTTGAAAAACGATGGACGGCGTGGATATAAAATACATACAAGACGGTGGGCCCCACAGCGCTTGCCACCAGGGAATCCGCTCCCCCCTGCATTGGCAAAAGAGACGCACGCAATCATCACCCGTAGGCCGTAGCCCATGCTCCCTGGGTATTTTTGTCATTTACACGCGAACAGAAAAAGAGATCTTGCGTCTCACTGATGAAAAACGCCAAGAAAGAGAGAGAGATTCAAATCCGCACCTGTTTTAGAAACTTCAAAAATTCCAGATTTTCCTCTTCCCGACGTATAAATTCGAGCTAAAATTCCGAAAGTAGAGCTGAAATTTCGCAAAGAACGTGAGGATCTATTGGATTTATAGGGTATCGATTGAACAAGGGAGAGAAAATTGAAATCCTTACGTACTTTTTCTGTTTTCGACTTTCTGGCTATTCGATCTCATATCACTTTCTTCTTCTTCTTCTTCTTCGGCTCTCAATCCATCCACCCTTTCATCAGCTTTCTTCTGGGTTCTTTTTTTTTGATAGAATCTGAAGTGAAATAATGAAAATATATAAACAACTCCCAGCGCGCATACACTAAGATGTGACACTAAAATTACTATAATGTCCCTGTAACCTACCATAATGACAGCAATACAGAGCTCATGAATCACAATGCTGGGATTTTTCTGAGTATTTGTAGTCTGGTGGAGTACGATAGTTCTTACGCTTTCACCAAGATACATTACATTTCTTTTATTTTTCGCTTAAAATAAACCGTACCAAACGTGGGCCCCACTTCAGATAGGTATAACCACAAATATGATTGATTTGACGATTCTAGTCTATTTTTATGGGGCATGGTTAAATATAGACCGTTGAAGAATTCTCATCTTTTTCTTTTTTTTTTTTAATCTCCCATTGGTTGTCCGCCAGTTGGCTAGCTTAGATATCAGTCAGTGTAACTTTTGTGTTATGAACCATCTACAGCCGGGCCGTCTTTTGGACGGTTCAATTTGAGTTAGATGCATGCGACGCGTAGAATGTTTGGTGCATGCGTATGAAGAATCGCTCTCAAAGTGAGAGCATGTTCCAGTGATCTAATCCGTTGATATAATGATCCCACGGCAGAAGATCTACGAAACAAGAATCCCAACGATTGTAAGACTCTATCCATCGAATATCTGGCATCTTTTTCCTTGAATGTGTACGGTTGCCGAATTATCTTTTCTGACCGTCAACTCGGTGGTTTAAAGAGTTTGATTTTCCATTCGGGGGTTTTGCTGCAGTGGCCATTGAAAGCGGGCTGAATAATACCAACGGTGGTTTCGAACACTGAACCGGTTGGACCCACTTCTAGAAACTGAAAATCGAGTGTATATAAGTCTGGACCGCACCCAGTTTTAATAAGTCTGGGCCTAATTTCTCACGCCCGTATATAAATTAGCCGGTTTGGGTCGGTCATTTTGGACCGAGTTTTAAAAAAATTGGGTCTAGGAGGGTCTAGTTCCTGATCCAGGTCCAGCATCTCAGACTTGAATTGGGTCTGGTTTGCTTCATTTAATAATAATACTTTATATATTAAATACATTAATTTTTCTAACATTTGAAGCATATTCAAAGCTCAACTGGACCACCCCCACAAGAAACAGTAGGATGATGGTATCCACCCTTGAAACCTTCCTGGGACCCACAACGACGTTTATACATTCAAATATTTCTTTGCCTGTAAAACTCCATTGTCCATGCTTGCCACGTGGATAGGAGCGATCCGTTGCTGGAAGTAATAAACGACGGATCCCTTCATATATCACATGCAACCGCCGTGCATACCGTCCATTAATGGTCAGTGTATGCAGGAGTTCATGGTGTATACACAAGATCCCGGTGTATCGTTGAGATGTCAGAACATGAGCTGGAGTTGCATGGATTTGCTCGATGGCTGATTCCTAGCAGGTGGTGGCCCACCAGATTATGGTCAGGTGGAGATTATTCCACTATATCATCCGTCCCTGACAAGCACTGCATTTAGACGTCCAATCACAATCAAAATTTCTGAAGGTGATTATTATTTTAATCCATCACAGGTGCCAAAAGGTCAGGTGCCACAACATCTGAGCCGTGAAATAATGGTCGGCCACATGTGTACATTGGATCATCGGTTGGCCGCATTCGCTGCTGGATGGGAGCGAATTAGGTGTTACCCCGGTAACAGCTCAGTGGGTGTCATCCCTACCGTGTGGCCCATCTTGAGGATTTTATGTATATCCACGCCGTCCATCCGTTTCTACAGACCATATTAGGATGTGTTTCAAAACATTATGCAGATCCGAATATCAGGTGGACCACGCCACAGGAAATTGGTAGTGATTGAGTGCTTCGCCATTAAAAATTCCAAATGCCCCATCGTCCTTTTTTATTAATGTTTATTTGCAATCCAACCTATTGATAATGTCAAAAAGATCTTTCTAAAGGTAAATGACAAAGATAAGGTTGATCCAAAACTTTTGTGGCCCACAAAACGTTTTTAAAGTTTACTCATCACTGTTTCTATTGGTATGGTCCACCTGAGATTTTAATCTTCTAACGATTTGGGATCTCATCCTAAAATGACATGTTAAAACAGATGGACGTCGTAGATATACAATACATAAATCAAGGTGGGCCCCACACCGTTAGGGTAACACCCACTAAGCTGTTGCCCGGGTAACAGCTAATTCGCACCTCTGTTGGATTAGTAAAGGAATCCTGTGCAACACCTGTTTTATTACAGTGTTTAAAACATCCAAGTCTGTGGGGCCCACCATGTTATAAATGTTAATCCACTCCATCGACCAGATCCTATCTTCGATGTTAAGATCTGAGGTCGAAAATAAGATAGATCTGAGGTCAAAGCTCGTTGTCTAGTGTGTGGCCCATCTAATGAATGTTCCAGCTGATTTTTACACCTGATGGTCTTCAAAGATAGGCCAGCGTTTTAGAGTGTCAGATGTGTTATACACGTGACAAGTGGGCCATATGGGCTGTTATTGACAGGCAGAATTACGAATAGTAAAAATGGCACTAATCCAGCGTTAGTGACCACAAATACTCGTATGGTCGATCTTCCAAGGAATAGTCATCGCAAGATGCCAGAAACTGGAACTTCCATTCAATTTCAGAGAGGGATCGAATTGATATCTACCCCCACCATGCTTGATAGCACACCATTATTTCGGCAGTAGTGGGTGTTTACCCGACTAAGGGCTACCTTGATGCATATGTTGTATAACGATGCCGTACATCATTTTTTTTTTTTTTTTTTGCAGCTCATTCAATGGGATGTGCCAAAAATTGAATCAGATCCAAATCTCAAGTGGACCACACGGTAGGAATTGAATGCCTACCATTAAAGAAATTTAGGGGCTTTGAAAGTTTTGGATCAAGCTTATATTTGTTTTTAACCTTCGTCGAGGCCTATGTAACCTTATCAACATGTTGGATGAAGAATAAAACATTATGGTGGGCCTTAGGAATTTTTTAACAGTAGCGCTCAACGAGCACTGTTTCTTGTGGTGTGGTCTATTTTAGACCTAGATCTGCTTCATCTTTTTGTACCATGTCATAAAATGAGCTAGAAATATTGATGGACGGCATGGATATATATAATTAAAGCTAGGCATCGAGTTTGGGCTGACCTGATCCGACTCGGTATTGAAATAGACCTGACTCGAACTCAACCTCAACTCAGTACTGAGTCTAACATGCTTGACCTGATTCGAGTCTGTTTTAGCCTGGCCTAATGTAACAGCCCCGCCCCAAGGACACGATATTGTCTACTTTGCCTAAAGGCGCACAGTTTTGTTCTCGAGTTTTTACCCCAAAAAGGTCTCATATCCTTTAAGGCGAGCACTCCACACATAGCTCAGGGTCAAGACACGCATCCATCCAATGTGGGACTAACCTCCCACTAGTCTGACCAACTGGTGCGTTTTTTTCGAAGGGGGTCCTGATTAGACGGCTCACTGCAACCCATGCAGGCACCGCAACTCCGATGATCGGCCCGGCTGCATAGGGGCGTTAAAATCCCCTACCCTCAGAGTAAAACCTCCCTCGGCTCTGATACCATTTTTTGTAACAGCCCCACCCAAGGACATGATATTGTCCTCTTTGCCTGAAGTCATATGGTTTTGTTCTCAGGTTTTTACTCCAAAAGGCCTTATATCCTTTAAGGCGAGAACTCCACGTATAGTCCAGGGTTAAGGCACTCATCCCTCCGATGAGGGACTAACCTCCCATTGGCCCGACCAATTAGTGCATTATTTTCGAAGGGGGTCCGAATTAGACGACTCACCCCAACTTATGCAGGGACAACAGCCCGGCTCCACAAGGGCGTTAGACCTGACCCGATCCGAGTCGGATCGAGTCAGGTCGAGTTGACCATTTTTTTGCTAGTTTGCATGTTTTTTATATCCTAATTGCATCTTTTAGATCTGGCCAATTGGTATACATGTAATTTACTAAAAATCATCCAACTCCTGAAATTTAACACATTATATCTAAGCTTCGATTTTAACGGTTTAGATTGAGTCATGTGGATGACAAAATGTACACTATACAAGTGAAAGTGTATGAAGATTCATACTTAGCTAGAGCATGAAGCATTTCCCAAACTCCAAAACTGGAAGAAGAAAACAGGGCATCACCTCAAGGCCTCAAGTTGAATTTTGAAATGACCAGAGTGAGATGAGAGGACGCGGATTTTCTGCACTCGGAACCTAGGTGGGGCCCATCGTGATGTTTGTGAGAAATCCAACCCGTCCATTCGTTTTGTGAGTTCATTTTAAGATACACAATTGAAAATCAGCTGGATCCAAGAGTCAAGTCGTCCAAAAATGTGAGGATTGAACATCCACAGTATGTTCAGAGGGTGATAGAAATTTTAAATCAGACTAATATTTTTGTTTTTAGTTAATCCCAGTAGGAATGATTATTATGAACAGTTTGGATGGCATATAAATATCACTGTGGACCTAGGGATGTTTCAACGATATGAATTTTCCAACCCACCTTTTTCTTCAGTACAACCCACTTGAGTCTTGGATCCGGCTAATTTTCAGTCACATGTCATAAAATGAGCTCACAAAATGAATGAAAGGGGTGGATTTATCAAAAACATCATGATGGGTCTCACCTAGGTTCACAAGAAAGGCTTTAACAGGAAATCCACGTTAGAGGAGATAAGATCTCTAGCAGGAAATCCGCGTCAAAGGATATAAGATGCAGATAGGGCTGTTAATGGGTCGGGCTTGGGTAGGTCTTGGCCCGGATTTTGCACTATTTCAGGTGGGGCCTATGTAAAATTCTGATTTTTCAAGCCCGAGCCCAGTCCATTGACACCCCTAGACACAGAGGGTATGGGTGGGTAGGGTTGTATAGCCTAGTTGTACCCATTTTCCCAAATTCAGCTATTCATGGTAGGAATTTAAAAATATCATTATTTTGAGGGTTGTGAGATTTTTGTAAGCAGAAGCATTAGCTATTACTATATCAAACTCGAGTCGAGTTGGATCACAGGGTAATCTAGACTCGACTCGTCCGGATTTTGGATTCTGCATTGGCTACTTGATCTAGGCTCGACTTAGAGTTTCGGATCGGTTCGAGTTGAGTCTATACGGTTTGAACAAGTCAAGTCAACCGAGTTACTCAATTCATGCCCAACCCTAGATATAGTACATCAAGGTGTGCTCCACGAGCAGGGCAACACCAATAATACGTTACCCGGGTAACACCTAATCGCTTCCCCCCTTGGTTCTACTTCTGTTCAGGCAATTTTCCCACATCATAGTCATGTGTAACTAACAACTTGCTTTATGCCAGTAAATTTGACAAAGAGAGAACAGATCACGTAAATGCCATGTACCATAACGTGGCACCGCATCATCATTTGTAAAGAAAATCAATGGCAATGAAACCGTAGGCCCCACCATGAAGGACGCGGATTGCTTTTTGATGCTGCCAGCAACAACGTGGCTCGTGGACAGTGCTAATATAAATCCCGCCATGATGTACTTGTTTTATCCTGGCATGAATCAAAAAATGAGCCAGATTCAAATCTCCAGTAGACCATATCACAAGAAAATAGTGGTGATTTGAACGCCCACCATTAAAAACTTCATAGGGCCCACAGTAATGTTTATTTGACATATTACAACTTACACGAACCTAAGGTAAAACACAAATATTAGCTTCATCAATAACTTTTGTGTCCCTCAGGAAGTTTTTAATGGTGAGTGTTCAATTACCATTGTTTCTTGTCATGTGGTCCACATGAAATTTAGATTTGGCTCATCTTTTTGCTCTTGCCCTAAATTATATGAAAAAAAATGGATGGATGGTGTGTATAAAAACACATATATCATGGTGGGGCCCACAAAGCATCATCTAATAACTTAGGAATCACCATTCCACTATGAAGATCACCTAGGACAAAAATCAGGTAGGTTGGGTCATCTTGGAATCAATGGACAACTGAGGGTCTAACTCAACATGAGTTGTGGCCCATCTAGGGATCGCGTCAGCCTGATTTTAAAGAGGGGTGACCTTGGTAGAGCCTTCCAATTTCATGGTACTGATTTCCTATGTAAGTAGCGTATGGGCTGGCGAGAAGTTACGGTACAGCAAGCTGTGCTACCGTTTCCTGTCGGTGATCAGTTCTCCCTGAGAAAAGGAGAGCTTGTATACACCAAGATTCTGTGGACGGCATCTCCGGCGTCTAAAAAAAGAGAAATACATTGATACTCTGCAGAGTTTAACGGATGGTACACAGGCCGTTACAAATAACTAAGAAATCACTTATGTGAACAATTCAAACCATAATGTCTAGATAATAGGTACCAATTTAGATGTATCATTTACCAAAATTTAAATTTACTAGGTTATTTGGTTAAAAGAATGCGGGACATTTACTGGACGGTTAAAAATGAAAAATAAATAAATAAAAAATCCATTGGCCTTATTTCAAAAACATAAGTATCCACGAATAAAAGGATGGAATGTTCAACCAATCCAACTTCTATAATTTAAATTAGCGACCGTAGATTCGAAAATTTAGTAAGTTTAATTTAAATTATTATATGCCACGTGTAATGTTTTTAATTGCCTGCGTATTAAGCTTCATTCACAGCCGGTGTATCAAATAACTTCCCATAAGAATACGCATTTATAATTGGGTAAAAGGTCCAATATTAAATTTTTAATAGGGACGTGATGCTGCACGCCAAGACAAGCACGTACATGAAAGGCACGTGTTCATCATCAAGTGGGACCCACCATGTAGGCACGGCCCAAAAGAAGGCACGTCAGGATTTCCCATTTCTGAGGAATGGACCATTTGAGAAACTGACAACAGTTTCCACGTGCTCTTTTCGCAAAATGACGAGATGGGCCTGTTTATCAAATCACGGGCATGTGTATGGTGGGCCCCAGCTGATGAAAAGTCTGGACATTTGAGTGGCCATGGAAGGGCTCCATTTTTTACTACACAAGCTTAATTGGAAGCTGCATGCGTACTGAGTAACTCAATGAACTGTAGCGTACTTAGTCAACCCTGTGAGCCCAACGTGAATGTCTTACTTGGATTTATGCGCTTCTTTTCAGTTCATTTTAAGGCATGATCTCAAAATTGAAGCCGGTTGGAAAAGGTGAGGACAATGATATCCACGACTGAAACCTTTTTAAGGCGTAAGTGATGTTTATTTGTCATCCAGCGTGTTCATTAAGGACACAAAAATATAGACAAAAGTAAAACACAAATATCAGCTTGATCCAAAACCTCCACGGCCCCAAAAAAGTGTTCAACACTAAGTATTCAATTCACATCGTTCCAATGGCATGGTCCGCCATGGCTTTGCATATGCTTTGATTTTTGGACTTATGTAGAGCGGTACATTGAATCTAACCAAATTGAGATGGGCCTAGCTAAGCTCGGCTCGGCTCGGCTCGACCTCCGACCTGGACTGGCAGGCTTGGCTTGGTTCGATCGAGCTTTCAAGCCGAGTTCAAACTTGAGCTTTTCGAGTTGAATTCGAGCTAAGAGTCGAGCTTGGGTGGTGGTTGGATGGACGAGAGAGAGAGAGGGGGGGAGAGAGAGAGAAGGTCAGCTGACTTAGCTCGCAGGCCGAGATGAATGGACAGGGGCAGGGGGGCGATCGGGAAGGGAGGGTCCGGAGCAGGGGGCACTCAACCAGAGGGAATGACCAAATGAGGATTTTTTTTTTTTTTTTTTGAAGTTTTTACTTTTTTAATATATATATATATATATATATATATATATATATATATATATATATATATATAACCGAGTTGAGCCTAACTAAATTGCAAAGAAGCTGAATCAAGCTAGGTCTAGCTCAAACTTAGCTCAAAAATCCTTTCAAGCAAAGAAAAACCGCTCAACTTAATTCAGACCCAGCTATCTAATCAAGCCAAATCGAACTGGTTCGAGCAGAGTCGAGCAAGCTAACCTAGCCAGCTCAACTCGTGTTCAGCTCTACTACTGTCATGCTTTAAAGTGAAATGGTAAAACGGATGGATAACATGGCTAAGACACGTACATCATAGTGGACCCACAGCTTACTCAGTACGGCAAAGCTACCAAGTTTCTCATGAGTAGGCAATCCGCCTCACACCAGTATTTCTTCAAAAGCGTCGACGGTTGAGGTTTGGACCGTTTGGCTGTTGTCATTTCGTTGTCTGTCTTCCTAATTATGGCCACGGACTGCTTTTTGTGCGCGTAGAGAGAAATCTCGTTCCCGGCTATTTCTCGGAGAGATTTTCAAATTTTTATCTTTTCTTACCGAGAGCATCTGTCTAAAAATAAATATCAAAATAATCAATAAATAATTTAAAATTTTATTTTATCTATTAATAAATTAATTAAAATTTTGAAAAATCGATTTAGTTCCGCGATAAAATGGGAAATGTTGAAAATCTCGCAATAGTATCTTTTCGTAGCTCACAATAATTGCGATATTTTCAACATCATAAATTTATCGAACTGAAGCACATGACCCTCCAACAAGCCAGGAGCGGAGCGGTGGCTGTTCCTAGCTAGTAACGGACAGGGCCTCTGAGGGGCTACTATGACGTATGGGTTTTATCCACACCGTCCATCCATTTTTCGTACAATTTTTTTTGATACAATTCAAAATACGAGGCAGTTATAAGGCTCAAGTGGACCACACAGTGTAGATTAAACATCTACCGTTGAAAATGTTTGGGAGCCATAGAAGTTTTGGATCAAAGTGACATTTGTGTTTTCACTTCATCGAGATTTATGTAACCTTATGAAGAGGTTGGATGGAAATTAACCATCACGGTGGGCCCTAGGAAGGTTTCAACGGTGGATTTCATTATCACTCCTGCTTCCTTCCTGTGGTGTGGTCCACGTGAGCCTAGGATCTGCCTCATCTTTGAGGTTATACCCTAGAATGATATTTCAAAATGGATGGATGTTTTCGTGGCACCGGTTCCCTACCTAATCTGTTATAGGAAATAGGCATCTGAAGTTGTGAGGGTGGGCCACTCGTATGCTGTGATGATCGGACCCACTACATTGATGAAGATTGACACGACACCATACTCTACTTTAAAGCAGCTTTAGTCATGAGGTCCACAGAGCGATTAGCCACTGACGAAGACATCCTCACAAAATCGGGTGGTTGTGGTGGTATAGCATGGTGTCATTCTATCATTCTCTGTCCACCATAATTGGAGCAATGGAATCTCATAGGAGCATCAGTCCGTGACTTGTGAGATAATGGACTCAAAAATCGATGGTCCAAATTAACCTCTTTGTAGCCAATTTTAGATGGGCAACGCACCCACCCTCATGTGAGGTTAGTATGTCTGTTGGATATATCTCATTTGAGATAGTGATTGATGTGGCCCACACTCAATTGTCATGTCATCACATAAGTAGTTATTGCCACATCAGCCCATACTTTAGTTAGTTTTTAAAACTATTGGGTCTTTTGAATTATTGTAACTGTTCCCTCTAAGTTTCTAGTTGGTTGAGCAATTGTGGTTAAGGTGTAGGAGATAACTACCCATCCACTATCTCCATATGGTAACTACTTTCTTGATGGGAGAAAGATATAAAGTCATTTTCATGGAGGGTCCCTAGTCTACAAGCAAGCAAAAAATAGCCTGTGATTTTCCATCTAATCTGTGCATGAAGTGCTTGAATAGACTAGAAGATTTCTCCTTTGAATCAAGGGTATTTAGTTGTTGAATTGTGTCACACCATTGAAGCATCATCAACTCCAATTTTGGATTTCAATCTTTGACAAAATATAAAGCTAATCATCATGGCCGGAGGTAAGATTTTGAACTTCCGCTGATTTTATTATTCTTTAATATCCATCATCTCCTTGGCATTTTGAATATGAGACCTGCTGTTGAAACACCTAGGCGTCCTACTGCTGGGCTAGCAGGCAACACCACAGACAGTCTTCGATACCATAATAATCAGACGATTTGATAATTTCTCTTAAGATGTTTCTATGTATTGCTTTAGCTTCAATGGGCTGTTATAGATATATACAACCTTTGTATAGAAAAAAAAAAAAAAAAAAAAAACTAATTGCAAAATCTTTATATATGAAAGGAGATGATTCACTGTCATCTGCTATATACATGATGCCAATGGCATTTGGTACATTTTACTCTTGCAGTTGATCATTGGAAGGGTCTAGACTAATGCAAAAATGGGATACGTGTGCACTTCCGCGAAGAGAGTGTGATCGTGAATGTTGGAAATTCTGCTTTGGTGAGGCCGTGATTGTGGGGCCCACCTTGATGTGTTTGTTGTATATCCATGCCGTCCATCCCTTTCACCAGCTCATCATAACCTAAAATGAGCCAGATCCAAATCACAAAAATAGCGGTGATTGAATGCCAACTATTAAAAACTTTTTCGTGGGTGGCTAAAGTTTTGGATCAAGCTAATATTTGTGATTTCCGTTCATCAAGGTACCTGTGACCTTACCAACAAGGTGGATGGCAAACAAACATTACGGTGGGCCTTAGGAAGTTTTTAATGGTGGGAGTTTAATAACCATTATTTGCTGTGATGTTGTCCATCTAAGATTTGGATCTACTTCATTTTTTGGGCTCATGCCCTTAAATGAGGGGCAAAATGAATAGATGGTGTGGATATAAGACACATACATGAAAGTAGGCCCCACAGTCATGGTCTTACTGAAGTTGGCGTTTCTCCCGGCTTCATAGAATCCGCTCTCTTCAACCAAGGGATACACATTGCCTGCCACTTGGATGGTTGTGCGGTCCCAAAACTCAAACAGCCACATATAGGAAATACTGCATTGGATGCCCACCAAAGAGAATAACTTTATGAGCAGTTTCGATGGCATATATACATAACAATGAGCTTTTCTTCTTTTCTTTTTATCTTTTTTCTTTTTTTTTTCTTTTTTTTGGGCCCCCCTCCCCCCCCCCCCCCCCCCCCCCCCCCCCCCCCATTAGTCACACTGTGATGTGGGGGTGGGTGGGGGTTAGTATACACACCCCCACGCCCTTATTAGTCATACTGCACTGATAGTACACCCACCCCACTATTAGTCACACAGCAGCGTTAGCCACCCCCACTTCGGCAATCTATACCAAGGCATAAGAGTAAGCATTTCCCTCCCTACTGTTTCCTAATGTGGCACACTTGAGTTTTGGATTTGCCTCATTCTTTTGCTCATGTTTTAACCTGAGCTGGCAAAACGGTTGAAAATGTCTAGCAAAGGTCAGCATTGGGCCCACCTCTTGTAGTGAAGTGAAGTGGATTGCATCCTACCCTGCTTAGACTTAGAAAGGTCTGACTGGATTTGTGTGGGGGCTGTAACTATTACTTTTCCCATATCAAGTTAAAGTACAGGCTCAGTGACGAGGTAGATCCAACGCTCTAGTGGACCACACCAGAGATGACTCGTGCATCATGATGAAGAACGAGTCATCTCTGGTGTGGTCCACTAGATTGTTGGATCTGACTCATTTTTGGGGCCATGCCTTAACATGACCTAAGAAAAGGTACATCACAGTGGGCCCCACACAGATCTGATTGGCCGTTGCTAGGTCCGAGCGGGGCGGATGCAATCCGCTTCCCCCTATCAGTGGTTTCCAGTACTTCCTTCTCCCTGCATGCAAGCCTGAAGCCTACCCTGATGGTAGGGAATATCTGCATGCAATCAAGGCTGTGTCACTCTCACGGACGCGGATTGCCTGCGAAAGCCTTTTGGTGGGGCCACCGCGATATTTGTGAAAAATTTACGCAGTTCAACCATTTTGTGAGATCATTTTAGGCGTTGCGACAAAAAATGAACGGAATCCAAGACTGAAGTGGGCCACAGTAAAGCAAAAGGTGAGTAGGAAAATTCCTACCGTTGAAACCTCTATAGGGTCCACAGTGATGTTTATATGCCATCCATACCGTTAATAATGTCATTCCTACTGAGATGAACTGAAAACACAAATATTATCCTGATTCGAAAGGTCTGTAGCCCCACGAATATTTCAACTGTGGAAGTTCAATCATCATGTTTTCGGCCCACTTGAGTCTTGGATCCCGTTCATTTTTTGTCGCAACGCCTAAAATGATCTCACAAAAAGCTTGGATGGCGTAGATTTCTCACAAACATCACAGTAGGCACCACCTAGATTCCGAGCCCACTCTCACAACGATAACGGTCTGACATCCACTTCGTACGTTTGCCGCACTGAAGTGATAATCTTTGTATTCTCCATGCATGCAGAATAGCAGCTCCACAAAAAAACTCAATGAGAACGATGTAACATTCCACCTAAGTCCTTTAAATGCACGTGATGTGGTCCAGTTTTCAAACAAGCTGATTGTTAATATGTGGTGTCGGTGGAGAGAGAGAAGGTGTTGCGGACTTGCAGGGGAAATTCTGGTCCATGTACTGAACCATCACGTTGATGAGACAAGATCTCATATTCATGATCCTGAAAATTGTGCCATGTGACTTACATACTTCTCAAATTAACCGTCCAAATAATGGGCCTACATTGGATTGATCATATTTTAAAAATTACATTGTTTAGTGGACATGAATCCAACTGGAAAAGTGAAAATTAGTCAATGGTCCAAATTCGAATGATATAAGTGTTCTTTGATTGGCAGTTAAGGTTATTTACTTAGTTCAGATTTTGGGGTTATGATCTACCTACAGTACTGGTGATTGAATGCTCTACCAGTTTTAGAGGTCCACCTGATAATTGGATCTACTTCATTTTTGGTATAATGCCCTAAAATGATCTTAAAAAAAAAAAAAAAGGATGAATGCCATGGATGCAGGATACATACATCAAGGTGGGCCCACAGTAAGGGCCGCACCATCTTGGGTAAGTCTGGGGTCTCACCTAATCCGTTCCCACAATAATGCCTTACATGGGGTTTCAAAACTTAAGCAGATCCAAATATCAAATATCAAGTGGACCATACCACCGGAAACAGTGTTGATTGAGTGCTCCACCATTAAAAATTCCAAAGAGTCCATTTTAAGGTTTTGGTAATGTTTATTTGCAATCCAAGCTGTTGATAATGTCAAGAAGGTCTGGATTAAGGGGAAAGATAAATATAAGCTTGATACAAAACTTTTGTGGCCCTCAAAAAGTTTTTAATGGTCATTCATCTCTGTTTCTAGTGGTATGGTCCACCTGAGATTTGGATATTCTTAGGGTTTGGGATTACGATCTAAAATGATATGGAAAAATAGATGAACGGCATAGATATACAAAAAATAAATCAATATGGCCCCCAAACGGTTAGGGTGACACCCACTCGATGAAGGGCTTGGATCTTGCTGACGTTCATGACTTTGGCATCTCTGAACTTGGCTGTGGTCATAAAATTGTGGTATTTGCAATTAAGATCCATTACCTTTGCAAATCCATGGTGGGCTCCCTTGAGGCATGATAGGATGATCAGAACCATCCATTTGGAGTATTACAATTGATAGACGACTATATGGCATTCCTTTCACCGTAATTTTCCCCGTAGAACGCGGATGAGTGATCATTTTTTTCTTTCCAAACCATCAATTTGAGGGCTACCAATCACTAAGATTTCCGGGTATTGTTATATTTGGACCACTGACCATCCTCTGTAGGGCCCACCAAGTAGACGGTTCGACCATCCTTTCATGCAGTCGTGTGACAATGGATGGACGTATGGATTTCAAGGACGAAATCCTTGTAAAAAAAAACAAAAAAAAGGATTGGTGGGCATCAGTTCCCATGGTGGGCCCACAATTCAGTGATCCAACCTTTTGATGTCATTGGCCCCGTTAATGGAAATGGACGATAAAGAATGGTGGGCCCGCAATTCAGTCATCCTCTGTACACACGTCCATCTTTCCCACCAATGTCCATGCTGTCCCTTTTCTACAACATCTGAACCATGCAAAAGGTAGGCCATACCATGAAAATCACTGAGGACAAAAATCAGGCTGATCCACTCGTTGGCCCAATTACACTATTGAATCGAATGGACAGCCAATGATCTGACACAACACACACCTATGTCCAGTCATTTCTCGAAGTTATTTTTAACTGTCCATTTAACTGCCAAAAATTGTATGGTTAGGATCACCCAAATTTTATATGATTTTTGGCATATGTTCCATCAGCATTAATGGGTCCACAATTTAAAAAGAAATTTTTCTTTCCAACCATCCATCTAAAGTCCAAAAATCCTATTATTGGGATTGTCTTTATATGTGACTTTTGAAAAAAATTTTAGGGCGCGAGCATCAGTCATCACACACCGTCAGTTTTCTTTTTTTTTTTTTAAATTCATTTTCCTCAACTTGTTATTTGCTTTCTGCATGAGCTAATGGGAATCGGATTGCGTCTGAGTTACTAAGGACGCTCTTATCGTACTGAGTAAACTCAGTTGGGCCCACTGTAAATGTATGTGGTTTATCTACACCGTCCATCCATTTTTCCAGCTCATTTAAGTGGTTGAAACCAAAATTGAAGCATATCCAAAACTCAGGTGGACCATACCACAGGAAACAGTGGGTATAATGATTTCCATGGTTGAAACCTTTCTAGGGCCCTCAGTGATATTCATTTGTCATCCAACCTGTTCACAAGATCACGCAGACATTGATGAAGGGAAAGTACAAATATCAGCTTGATCCAAAACTTCGGTGGTCCCCAAGAATTTTTCAACGGTACATGTTCAATTCACATTATTTTCTGTGGTGTGGTCCACCTAAGCTCTTTATATGCTTCATTTTTTGTGTCAAGCCATAAAATTATCTGTTACAATGGATGAATGGAGTGGATAAAACACATAAATCACGGTGAACAGTCCCTTTGATCAGCCATATCATACTTGTACGTGGAAAATGGGTCATTATTAGAGGGGAAAAAAAGTAACGGTCCAAACTCAACATATATGTGAGGCTCATTTGATGAGTGTACTGTCCTGATATTAGGTACACGGCATGTACGTGTTGTGCACTGCCTAATGAATGGTCAGGATCTCCAACACACATTCCATTTTACGTGGAAACCAAACCTGGCATGGTTGGCCACACCATCCTATCAAAACCCTTCTTTGAAACCACAAACTTTGCATGCAACTCGATCCACCGGTAAGTGAGAACTCAGACGAGTAGACCCACTGACCCCAGCCCTGGAGCGCGGTTTCGGTGGATCCGGGTATCCACCGAGGTGGGTGGATCCCTGAAGGTGGGGTCCAACTTGATGTATGTTCCTTATATCTAGGCCATCCATCTGTTTTGAAAACTCATTTTACAGGAAAAATTGGTAATTGACCATTAAAGACTTCTCCAGCGTGTGACACAAAAGCTTTGGATCAACCTGGTATTTGTGCAGTCTCTTCATCCCGGTCTTTTTGACCTTGTCAACAGGTTGGATGCAAAATAAATATTCCAGTGGCCCGTGAAGTTTTTAATGGTGAGGGGATTCAATCAAGACTGTTTTATGCGGTATGGTCTCCTAAGATTTGGATCTGATTCATTTTTGGAGTCATGCCCTAAAATAAGCTGTCAAAAATGGATGGATCGTACCCACAGTTATGGATCCACCGACCTCGGATCCACAGGGGATCCAGCCAAACCGCTCCCGTTCACGTGATTCTCATTGGATTGGATTGAATAATAAAAGAAAATCAAACTAGTCTTTATATTCCATAGAATCTTTATAATACATAGATGATAGAATCATGCAATGTTCTATAATTTAAAATAAAAAATAAAAAAAGAATCATGCAATATTCTATAATTTTAAAAAATAGAATCATGCAATATTCTATAATTAAAATAATATAATCATGCAATGTTCTATAATTTTAAGATACAGTCGAAACACCCGTGATTATTTATCTAAACTATCGCTTTGATGGGCCCCACCATACATGAGCATGTCCAGAAAGAACTCGCGCACTCAGACCTCGCATAGGTCCTCGAGCCCATGGCCTTGTGTTGAAAATATTGTGAGTCTACCACTGAGGCATCCATACAGCTGGGTGAACAATAGGTACTTATCACAAGACCACTTGAACAAACTCAAAACCAAGTATATCTATGGAGTGTCATGTAACAATACAACAATTGATCAACGAAAAGGGGGTTTGGGTCCATTTGGTAGACAGACTTTGTTTCAACATAAATCATGAGATCGAGTGCCCATATAATATGAGTGTGGATGGGTGTGGTGTGGATACATATGTATGAAAAAGAAAATAAAAATAAAAAAAATTGACGAGCTCCTTTGAGCTTCAAGTGGATGACACCACTTAAGCTTTGGATTTGTTTTATATTTGAGCTCATGTCTTAAAATGAGCTGACAAAATGGATGGCAGAAGTGAATATTGCACATAAGTTATGGATGGAAGAAGTGAATATTGCACATAAGTTGTGGTCGATCGGCCCTACAAAGCTTGGAGCGGCAGGCAATCTGGTCTGGCCTCTTTATGTAGATGGAGTTTCAATAAAAAGCCCTGCGGAACCAACATGTTATTCATGTGAAAACGGCTACGTCCATCAGTGTCACCAGGTCATCTTATGGTGAGACTCCAAAAATGACATTAATCCTACACTCAAGTAAGCCACATCATAAAAAAAGGACTAAAAATCTAGCATTAAAACAAATAAGCAAACAAAAGTTTTAATATTTGTGTTTTTCCCTCATCCCAGTGGAAATCACCTTATGAACGGATGGATGGCTTCATCACGCTTCTCCCCAAGAATTTTTGGATGGTGGGCATTTCCATCCTATTCCAATGGCATGGCCCACTTAAGTCTTGCATCCACCTTTATTTTGAGCCATCATCCTAACATGAGCTAGCGAAACAAGCGCGTGGACAGAGTAACTTTCACACAGACATCTCAACACTCCACAGCCGCGTCCTCCTGTGCCTGTTCGAGGGCGTGAACGAAATTTCTCAGAGATCCCATATCATACCAAACAAGATTCTGCAGTCACATGCTAGTAGTCGAATCCAAAATTCATATGTATCATAAAATATATAGTATAGCTTATTATAAGTGCTAATGATATGGTCTTTTCCTTCATTCCCACCTTTGAATATTATAATAAGTTGTCCAATCTTTTTCGATATGTTTTTATCTTTAAAAAATTTACACCAACATACCTGTTACATCAGTCACATATCATATATACGTGGTCATCAAAATATGCATGCATGTATGCATTACGGGATACTTTCAACCATGGATTTTGGCATAAGGCCCATTTAAGACTGTCCTCAATGGAAGAGTGGTTTGGATCATCATACACATACACACGTCCACAATATATGTGGGAGAGCCGGATCTACTCCCACCTATCACCATCAAATTGTTGGGAGGGGATTAGGTGCACCCAGCCTCACCCAAGAAGCCGAACACAGTGCAGCCCTTACCGTGGATATTAGATGGTATGGAATTGCCTTAGATGGAATTAACACCATCATTGCATAATAATTACATGTCTGAAACACCATGGTATTTTCACCGGCCAACTCCACATTTGGGATTAAAATCTTCCATTGAGAAATATACTGTATTAAGTGAAGCCAGCAACTAAACACATTTCTTAACTGTTGCTGGTTACACATATGCAACTTGAATGTTATGTTAAAGGGCAAGTATAGGTAGACAGCATGGATAAGACACATATATGTGTTGGGGTTAGGAGCCCCGCAGCGGAAGCAATCAAAGCAGGCGAGGAACACATCACAATGGTAATCAACAAGCAAATCATCACACACAAGAGGGCAATCCGATTTTTACATGGAAAAACCCCTCAAGGGTAAAAAACCACGGCACAAAGCGACACCAATCCACTATGAATCAGAAGTTACAAGAGATTGTACAGAAGAAAACCACAGATCACAGCCCAAAAGAAAAATCCCAACTACCCGAAGCTAATTCTCACATGAGGAGGACAAACCCATCCATTTCCCTCAACCCAGAGAACTCTAAGCTTCCTCCCTCGCTCTTTCTCTCACCCTAGAACCCTCTCAATCCCTTGGCCCATTGGCGGCCACCGGCGACAACCCTAATCTCAGATTACATCTCCTTAAATAGGAGAAAACCGAAATTAGAAACTCCTTGCGCAAAACCGCGCAAGAAACCAAGTCCAGAAAGGAAATTGCCCGACCGGTCGGACCCCCCCACTTGCCGGTCGGATGGCCCAAAAAAAGGTCCAGCGTTCTTGCTGTCTTCATCTCCAACGTGACCGACCGGCCGGCCGACCGGTCAATGGTCTTCATGCCTGAAGAGTAGAGGCGTCCAATCCCAACAAACTCCACCATGACTTTAATCTTCATGCAATACCTCGTCACGCACCATCTTCATCTCTACTTTGTCGTCGTCATAGCTCCACCACTTCTCATGCCTCATCGACTTCATCTTTGCACCTTCATCAACTGCTCGCTCATGTCGCTCTTGCGCATGTCACATACGAGCAATCATAGATCCCACTGCCAATCCCGCAGCTCCACCATGAATAGTGCTCCCGATCAAACCCGATCGCAGTCGACAAACTTGATTGAGATATTGGCATACCGATCCACCTTCTTTAACTCTACTTCTTCCATAGATACCGATCGTTTTTCATGTTTTTCTTTCACAGAATCCTCCTCCACAACGAATCTCATACTAGAAGACGTCATTGATGTCTCGCCTCAGATTTTCTCTGCCTCTTTCCCAACTTTTAGCTTTGATACCACCTGTTGGGGTTAGGAGCCCCGCAGCGGAAGCAATCAAAGCAGGCGAGGAACACATCACAATGGCAATCAACAAGCAAATCATCACACCCAAGAAGGCAATCTGATTTTTACGTGGAAAAACCCTCAAGGGTAAAAAAATCACGGCACAAAGCGACATCAATCCACTATGAATCAGAAGTTATAAGAGATTACAGAAGAAAACCATGGATCACAGCCCAAAAGAGAAATCCCAAGCTACCCGAAGCTAATTCTCACATGAGGAGGACAAACCCATCCCTTTCCCTCAACCCAGAGAACTCCAAGCTTCCTCTCTAGCTCTTTCTCTCACCCTAGAACCCTCTCAATCCCTTGGCCCATTGGCGGCCATTGGCGGCAACCCTAATCTCGGATTACATCTCCTTAAATAGGAGAAAACCGAAATTAGAAACTCCTTGCGCAAAACCGCGCAAGAAACCAAGTCCAGAAAGGAAACTGTCCGACCGGTCGAACCCTCCCACCTGCCGGTCGGCCGACCGGTCGGATGGCCCAAAAAAAGGTCCAGCGTTCTTGCTGTCTTCATCTCCAACGTGACCGGCCGGCCGGCCGACCGATCGGTGGTCTTCATGCGTGAAGAGTAGAGGCGTCCAATCCCAACAATATGAACATGGAGCCTACAGAGGTAGTGGATTAAGAAATTCACCCTAAACCCTACAGTATTCTCGAATATATGATACTTGGAGAATGTTATTTCCAAACAACCCCTTATTGTGTATCCATACCATCCTGCCTGAGCAATTTAGGGCATGAATTTATAATGTGCCATCCTTTAAAAATTCCTAGAGCCCATCACAATGTTTACATTTCATCCAACCTGTTGATAAGGTCAGACAAACATGGAAAGACGGGCAAAATAAATATCACCCTGATCCAAAACTTCTATCAATGTGGGCTCCACAGTAGCGGTCACACCATCTTAGATGAGGATGGCCTCATCTAATACACTTTTGTGGCAGTCCGGACGAAGAAATTAAAACTGGTACAATAACCTTGGTTAGGTAAGCTGTTGTATGGTCCTAAGTTGCAGCTCCTTTCACATATGGCTTGGGTAGGTAGGTCTAGTAGTTGACACCCACACCAAAATACATCTCTACCAATATCACAAGATATCTTCCAACAATCCAAATCGTTTATATAAAAGGTCTCACCTTGGACATGGTTTATACACACAAAAAAAAATTCTCTTAGGTTAAGAAATTTTATCCATTTGATCATTCTACTCTTTTTATTTGAATTTGAACTGACTTAATTACATTTAAATGGTCTAAGAGTTTGTTTGGGTGTCCCATATATATGAAGAGGTCCATTATATGAGCAGTCCAAAGTATCCTTCAAGCGAATAATACTCTACCATAGCATTGAATAACTCACCTTTTCCAATCACCCCACTCCATCCACAGTTTGCAAACCCGTATGTATGATATTATGGCCGTGCATATGTAGGCCTAATATATAAGTATTTTTCAATTATCATGCCCATGCAATGAGTAGCCAATTGCCTGTGACCCCACTTCTTGCATTTGGAAGATAGGTGAAGTTGATAGTGATATTTGTGAGAAATCCACAGCCCATTTTCCCATTTTGCCGGCTCAGGTAAGTATATCCACTTTAAAAATGAGGCAGATCCAAAACTTTAGTGTCCCGTATCAAGAAAAAGTGGGTGTGGAAAATAACTATTATTGTTGAAACCTTCCCAGAGTTTACCTGGATGCTTACATGCCATCAAAACTATCCATGAGATTACACCAATGTCAAAAACACCGTGTGGATTTCTCACAAATATCATGGTGGGCCCACACAGCTAGGATCCAGGGTGGCAGGTAATCTGCGTCCCTTTGGACAAAGGGCTGCCAATGACAATTGTTGGCCCCATCCAGCTAAGGTCCGGGGTGACAGGCAATCCATGTCCGTTTGTACAAATTAAGGGTTGCCAATGGTCCCCACCCAGCTCGGGTGGGACGCGGATTGCCTGTGGAAAGCTTTCGCAGACATCTCCTGCACTCGGAATATAGGTGGGGCCTACTGTGAAGTTCGTGAGAAATCTATGAGGCCCAACCGTTCTGTGAGATCATTTCAGGCGTTGCGACAAAAAATTAACGGGTCCAAGACTCAAGTGGGCCGAACTAAAGCAAAGGTGGGTAGGGAAATTCCTATCGTTGAAATCTCTGGGGTCCACAGTGATGTTTATGTGCCATCCATACTGTTCATAATGTCATTCCTCCTTAGATGAACTGAAAACACAAATATTATCCTAATTCGAAACTTGAGTCACCCCACGAATATTCCAACTATGGAAGTTCAATCCTCACGTTTTCGGCCACTTGAGTCTTGGATCCTGTTCATTTTTTGTCGTAATGTCTAAAATGATCTCACAAAACGGTTGGACGGCGTAGATTTCTCACAAACATCACAGTGGGCCCCGCCTAGATTACCAGCGTAGGCAACCCGCGTCGCCTGCAAAACCCAGCTTTTCAGACTAGACTGATTACCTTCCCCAACCCGGACGCGGATTGCGTCCTACCCCGCCCGTCCGCCGCTGGGAACGGGTAGGAGATTTGAGTGGCCATCGTGATGTATGGGCTTTATCCACACTGTCCATCCTTTTCACCATATTATTTCAGCAGATAGTCCAGAAAATGAGACAGATCCAATGCACACGTGGACCACACAATGGGTATTAAATTATCACCATTGAAATTTTTTGGGGCATACAAGTTTTGGATCGATCTGATATTTGTTTTTCCCTTCATCCATCTCTATGTAGTTTCAATGGTGAGAATCATTACCATCACTGCTTCGTGTGGTGTGGTCCACTTGACTCTTGGATTTACCTAAATTTTGGTCCTATGACATAAAATGGCACGGAGAATTAAATGGACGGTGTAGATAAAACTCATACATCACGGTGGCCACTCAAAGCTCCTGCCCGTTCCCAGCTGGAGTGGCGTAGGACGCAATCCACGTCCAACCCACGGATGCCATTACTGTCTCGGCAGACCTGTGGAGGGGCCCACCGTGATGTATCCGTTTATCCACTCCGTCCATTAATTTTATAAGATCATGCTAGGATGTAGGCCCCACAACGAGGCATATCCAACGACCAAGTGGGCCACGCTAAATAGTGAGCGGACCACTACAGTACGCACTACCGTAGTTATGACTTCACCAGATTCCCATCACTATTTGGTGTGGCCCACTTGAGCGTTGGATCTTTCCACTTTTTAGTGACATACCTTAAGATGATCTTATAAAATGGATGAACGGAGTGGATAAACAGACCAACGGACCCAACCAAGAAAAAGGATTTTTTTTGTACTCTGGCGGACTAGGATAGATGATACGCCTGCACTTGGAAAATGTAAATGTGGCGAATTAGGCGTTATAATTTCTATGTATAACAAATTAGAAATTACATAGGTTTTCACAATTTAGTCAGTTAAATTTGAGCTAAAATGTATCCAACATCTGTAGTTTCTGAGTGCCTGAGTATCAACAACCGCATCCTGGCAGAGTATAAAATGACTCCGAAAAAAGAAAATCAACGTGCATTGGTGCACGTTAACCAAACTAAATAATACGCACGTGGTTCAAGTAAGATGGGGGAGGAAACAAAGTACAAATCATCTGGTGGCAATGGTCCAGCTGGGTCTAGTTAGGGCCATCGATGGTCCGGGTTGGCCCGACAGGCTTTTGGGCTGGGCTTGACTAGAGTATCAAGCCTAAAGTATAAGCCCATTTTTCAAACGAGCTGGACTTGGACTAGGCTGTTCAAAAGCCTGACAACCTGGCTCTATAAAATTTAAAGTTTACATAATTTTTTTCTAAAAGTTTATCTCCCTTCTAAAACTCCTTTTGTTCTCTGTACTGTTGATGATATATATATATATATATATATATATATATATATATATATATATATATATGTGTGTGTGTGTGTGTGTGTGTGTGTGTGTGTGTGTGTGCGCGCGCACGCGCGCGCGCGTGTGTGTGTGGAAATGTGCAGGAATAAAAGATAATTTCTTTCTTTATGTGAAAGGGTGCTCGGGCTGGACCTTGCATTTGTATCTTGGGCTGGGCTTGAACTAGACTAATGTGGCCCGTCACAGTCCAGGTCAGGTTTGGGCATAAGTTGAGATCGGTGGGCCGAGCTTGGACAGAGCTTGGCCCAGCCCATTGACACCCCGAGGTCCAGTTCGTCTCCCCTTTTTTGTACCACGAACATGTTTATGTTGATAAAACCGTTCACTCACCGGGGACAATCACCAATTGGTGGTTGCAATGTTGGTGCTTCTGCAATCCTGATGGTTCAAAAAATGGTTGACGAAAATCACCAAGGGGCCATTTTGATCTTTGTTTTGGTCAATTCAGGATCGCCCATTACATGGATTTTAAACTGGATTGGTACCATGGTCTTTTTCTTTTCTTATGTTTCTTTTTTTATTCTCTTTTTTTTTTATTCGTCCACTGGTTCCCAACTGGTTAGAGTTTGAGTTGAGTAGCGACTCTTCCTAGCCATCCATACATTTCTCAACTCATTTTAGGGAATAAGACCAAAATTAAAGCACAATGCCCAAGTGAGCCACACTATAGGAAACAGTAGGATAATGACATCAACCATTGAAACCTTCCTAGGGCCTACAATAGTGTTTATTTGTCATCCAATCTACTCATAAGGACACACGGACCTAGATGCAGGAAAACACAAATATCAGCTATATCCAAACTTGTGTGCCCCCAATAAATTTTCAACCGTAGGTGTTCAAGCCCCACTATTTCCTATAGGGTGGTCCATTAGAGGTTTTGATATTGCTTCAATTTTGGACTCAGTGCCTAAAATAAGCTCACTGAGCGTAGTTGGGTTGGGGACGAGTTGTCAATAGTTTAAAATGCATGCATCTGCCGAGAGCTTTACTAAGCCACACGCCTATGTAATGAGGTCCTGTACATGCCACACCTGCCAGCATGGCATGTAGGTGCAAGATCTAATTCATCCATTAGGTTGATTTTGTTGTGTCACACCCAAAAGGCTAACCTATTAGGTGGAGTAACCCCATGATATATAAAGGCATCTCGCTCCTCTTCCAACCAATGTGGGACAAACCAACAATCCCCCTCCTCATAGTGGAACTTGGGGTGTGCAATACACATGCCCAGTGCCCCCCCCCCCCCCCCCCCCCCCCTCCCTCCAATGTGGGCCTGGGGCATGGACCAAGCATATAACTTAAGCTCTGATACTACTTGTTGGGGAAAAATTGGTCTGCGGTGGAAGTAAACTAAACACACAGAGTATGGAATCAAACAAGCAACACAACACAATCACACCCACACACAATCAACCACACAAATAATTCAATTTTGACGTGAAAAAAACTCTCACAGTACAAAACCATGGCACAAAGCGAATCTACTATGAATTAAAAGATTACATAGATGAAACACCCACAAGCAAGGAAAAACCCAAGAGAAAATCCAAGTTCTCTCTCTCTCTCAAAACCCTCTCCCCACATCCTAATATAATTAGAAAACTTTAAACACCTTAGGATACCATCTAAGTTCGGATTAAAGCAATAGCAATATATATATATATATATATATATATATATATATATATAGAAAATAATTCGAAAATAGAAACAACTTACGCAAATTTGCATAACCATGCAAAACACCGCTATATTACCGATCGATCGAAAATAGCAAAAAAACTGTTCAAAGAGGAAACTTCTAAATTCATCCCATTCGGCCACAATTGCCAACCGATCGAAGCACCCTACTAGCTGATTGACAACCGATCTAGAATGCCCAAAAACTATCCAAAGGCCAACTGTACAAACATTGTCCATTGTTCGACTGGTTGGCCACTACTAGCGACCGGTTGCTCCAACAAGTATATATGATCTTTTATATGTTTTCCCAAAAATAAATCTGGTCCACTTAACATGTGGACCCCAATACTGTAAACAAATTGAGGGGTTAGATTTTGAGCCGTACATTTGTTCTGCAAATTGTGGCCCACCTAACCAATGGATCTACTTAAATCTTGGCTAAGGCATCAATACAATGTTGACTTTATGATGGTTTACAGTCTTATCTTTGGATGCATTTACAGCTTTCAGCCCCATTTAATTTGAGGTTTTCGTGTACAGCCAAATATCAAGCAACCATATGAGATGTGAGTTTTCCATAGGAAATAATAGTCAAATCATTTTCCTAGAAGATCAAGTGGACCACAACGAATAAAATAATTTGATGGTTATTTTTTTTTTCTAGCCGTTCGTTTGTTTCGACATGTTGTGGCCCACCTGAGGTGATGCCAGTAGATCTAAACAGTGTAACTTACCTGATCGAAAGCTCAGATCTCACATCTCACACCATGACACATGCGCCTGGATGTGTATGGCTCGCGGATGCCTATGGAATTAGCAAAACTCTGTTGCTTAAACCCTACAGTTTCTTCACATGATGGGCCACAATCATCCCTATTGCCTAAAAGTGTGCCAGATGTACGGAGGAGATGATGGAGATAACCCACCTCCACCTCCCAAGGATCAGTGATCAAAACCATTGGCTTTACAGGGCTGACGATGGATGCTCCTTCCAGAGTCTCCTGGATTGATAGATCATAGCAATTGAATTTGGCCTTTCTACAGTTATACATTTGACCGTTGCTGTGCTTTTTTTTTCTTTCTTTCTTTATTTTTACAATGACTGTTGATTTCTGGCTGCCAAATTGAAGGGTTGGGATTTTACCATATGAGATTTTTTATAAGGGCCATCATAGTAGGACTCATCATATTTCTAAGTAATGACCCCCGTCGCTATAAACTGAAAACCCGATGTAGATACTCTGGAGTGAAGCATTGTAGATACACCACCACAGCATGACAATCCACACGTATAACAAAGCACCACATGAACGTATCTCAGACCAAGCAGTCCAATTCGTGGGTACACTGTAGGTGGATAGCCCTGGACCCGAAGTAGTGGGTTTTGATTGGGCTATGAACAGCTGTTAGAGATGGGACCTGATTGAGTACCTATCTGACCTAATAACTTTCAAACATGCTCTATGTGGGCGCCACTTATAACAGTGGCACGTGACTAATGAAACCTTATCTAAGGAAGTTTGTGGTGGCATGACACAGTGGTATATGGTGAAATTTCGAATCCACGAGTAAATTAGTAAAAATTAGAATTTTATGAAATAATAATGAGATTAATCAATCAAAAACTAATTTGAAAATCTTATATATCCTTAAACAAATTTATCAAAAATAGAAAGTTTTTTGAAATAAAAAATTGCTACAAATAATAAACTCCTAATTAAATATTATTATTAAGTAGAGATTTTCTAAAACTTATCATTTGGTCAAAAAAAAAAAAAAAAAACTCATAAATAAACAAAAACTCTAAAAATAAGAAAATACATTAAAAATCGAAATTATTAAAAATAGTAGGTTTCATAAAATCTCATTTTTCTGTTGTAATCGTGTATTTTATAGCAAGTTGGATGGACACGACCCACGTTAGTAGGTTGGTTAACCACAAAACAAAATTTCAGTAGGAAATCATATGTTATGCATCCTATAACTCCTCTCAGATCAAAAGTTATGGCTGATTGTAACTTTTGATCCATCTGTGCAAAAATTGTCGATTTTTATCAAACTTTTTCTTCATCTTTTTTATGTCCATATGCAATAGGAACGTGTTTTATCCACGCCCTTCATCATGGAATTCTTGTCCTATATCATGTTCATATCCTACAGCTAGCACAACAGTCGTACAATTTGAATGGTGCAAATTCCCCTTATTACCTCACAAAGCCTTTCTCACGGAGTCTGCCTAACACGACATGGACCTGGCCATAGGCTACTCCTATGGAAGGATGCCCATGGACCAGTCTGGCTAGTCAAGCTTTCAGGCAGAGCTTGGGTTGATATACTAGCCTTGAGGGCCAAGCCCAGCCAAAAATTTAAGCCTGTATATTAATTGGCTCAAGCTTGGACCCCGGCCCATCAGCTTAGCCTCTGCCAGATCCGACCATTCAGTTTAACTTTTCAACGGATCTTTTAATTATCATGGGCCTGCTTGTTTCGACCTCTCACGGGCTTGGAGAAGACTGGGTTCGCTTTGTGGTCTGGGGTTTACAGACCTCAGCTCGGCTGAAACCCGGCTAGTTGATAGCCCTACTCCTAAGGACTTGAAAAGGATAACAAGGCCAGTCAGCATTATCCAAAATTTCTGCGGGCCCCAAGATGTTTGCAATGGTAAGCATTCAATCGTGTAGTGTGGTTCACTTGAGCTTTGGGAATGTGGTTTGGCTAGTGAACCCAACGCCAGACAGCTAGTTTCAAACCTCCGTTGGCACCACCATCATGCATATATCAATTTAGAGCCTGAGCCCAACAATGAAGTTAGTGGATCATACCACAGGAAATAGTGGAGATGGAATAATTACCATTGAAAACATGTTGGAGCCACAGAAGTTTTGGATTAAGCTGATATTTGTATTTTACCTTCGTCCAGGTCTGTGTGACCTCATGAACATCGCCCTTAGGAAGGTTTCAACGACGGACATCATTATCCCCACTGCTTCTGCTTCCAGTGGTGTGACCCACTTGAGCTTGATGGACGGCATAGATAAAACACATACATCATGGTGGGCCCACAGAACTTTGACACCCGCTACCCGGGGATGTCAGCCAAACCGCGTCCTTCGGTTGAGGGCTACATGGATAGGAAAAATACATTAAAAATAAAAATAAATAAACGACGGCCAAAAGTGCATGTATAGTTCTAGACTAGTTGCATCGGAATACTAGGACAGTCGAATCTACTGATCTAGACCGTTCTTTAGGTTCAGTGCTCATTTCATGTGCTAGCATGCGAACATCACACTGATCTGGCAATCTTAACCATTGATCGGTAGCATTCAATACACGGTCAGGATCGTTTACCCAGAAATAGGTCCAAAAAACAGATTGACCCTTGTATTTGTTAGAACCCATCAAGGCTGGCATGTGACTGTAAAATATAGCTTTTGTTATGCAATCATAACCATACCATCCATGGGTTAGAAAATGGACAGCTACAAAAAAAAAATAAAGCCACATAAAGAACGGATCAGATCATCTGATCAGTGTGATTTTTAAATGGTCACTCATTAAATGTGTTCTGGACTTGACAAACAGCTCAGATCGATGATTGGACTGTCCAAGTATCCTAGTTGCATCCGTATACTTGGACAGTCTGATCTATTGATCTATACTTTCTCTTGATTCAATGCTCATCTCATGTGCTATCATGCAAACATCACACCAATCTAGGTTATGGTGCTCCTAGCTAGTTTCATGGGCTATCATGCAAACATCACACCAATGTAGGTTATGGTGCTCCTAGCTAGTTTTATGGGCTATCATGCAAAGATCACGTCCATTCTAGACTGAGATGCATTGGGTCATTTGGACCGTTCAATCATCAATTTGAATTGTCCATTAAGTCCAGAAAATATTTTGGCCCGATAACTCTAGCCATGTGATATAAGGCTCCTATTCGATTGGTTATAATAATCATCCAATTTCACATTTTTTTTCAACCATGGCTTTCCCCAATTGTATGAATGAATGAAGGGCCCTACCAATGATTTGACGTACACATGTCACTTACAAGAACTGGGGACATTACTAAGAGTTTAGCAAAAACTTATTCATACATACATGCATATATAGACACATACAATTTAAGTTACTGACCCACCTTCACAAGTAGATTACCAACTCCCCAAAAGCTTTTGACCTGCATGTGGGGCCCCTGATCTTCGATTTGAACTGTCCATTCTTTCAAACCACTAAGGATAAGCCATGTTGCAAAAATTATGTCAATCAAATGGTCCTAAGCATTTTGATCAATGGCATGGCAAAAGGACAGTCAAGATTGAGCGGATAAGTAGTAATTTGATGACTCTAACTATATTGTAGAAAAATATATGGTTGTAACAAATGGACCTCATCCTTAGGCTTAAGATCATCCATCAGCTTAGACTCTTACATCATATGAATTTATTTCAAATGAATGGTCCTGATATTATGTACGGCCACCGCCAATATTATGATTATAATCATAAATCAAATGATCATATTTTGGGAAGTCATTAATATTTTTGCAAGAAAATGATTACTCATATTCACCACACAATTAAGAGAGTACCATGAGCATAACGATCCCATAACTGTCTATAAAAATCAGGGACTTCTCTCTAAAAATCTCTTATATTAGAAGATCTAAACCGTCCAATCGTTGGAACCTTTTAAATTGGACGTGAACTGGAGCTTTATTTCTCAACTGTCCAATGGCAGGCCCACCAGTGAGTCCAAGAGAGCAGTGGCGTAAATCAATGAACGGTGGCCCCAAACCCGAAGCTAACATGGAGAAAGCTGTCTCCATTATGCAAGGTATTTTCAGGACGACAGTAGGGATGGGCCAGTGGGCACTTTGCAATGTACGGTGGCGATTGGAGCGGGAGGTGAGCGCATATTGGGGTGGATCAGCAGAACAGATAATGGGGCGTTTTCCTATCCATAAAGCTTAGATCGGCAGAATTTTTGTAGATTAGTGCACTCCCACTCCACTCTAACATATCTGATCAGAGCAGGGACTTGATGTATGTGTTATATCCAAGCCGTCCGTCCATTCTTCGAGATCCTTTTAGGGCTTGAGCCAAAAAGTGAGACAGATCCAAATCTCAAGTGGTCCACACCACAGAAAACAAGAAAACGATGGGGATTGAACGTCTACCATTGAAAACTTCTTGGGGTCAAAGAAGGTATGGATGATCTGATATTTGTTTTTTCCCTTCATCCAGGTCTGTGTCACCTATTTAACAGGTTGGAGTGCAAACAAACATAATATGGGCTGTACAAAAGTTTTAGCTATGGGAATCATTGCCTCTTTGCCCCGAAAATAATAAAATAGTCTCTAAAAATGGATGGACAGCATGGAGGATTTAACACGTACATCATGACAGGGCCCACAGAACTTGGTGAACACCAGTAATCCGCTTTCTTCCTAGCCATCCAACTGGTTACCAAGTTTCGCTAGACAACAGCTCCCAGCGGTCCAAATCAAACAGAGAAAGTCTGCTTGTTAAGACAATCCAACCCGTGATTTTCAGGCTAGAGTTCCATCAACAAATGGGACCCACATCTTGGATGGTCCAAAACGGAACAGATAAGGTGAGATCCTAGATCCACCGAAGGTGGGTGGGACTCCTTACTGTAAGGCCTACGCACCGTATCAAGAGCATATTTTAGCGCATGATAAAAAAAATGAAGAAGTTACAAATCCCACATGGACAATAGTATAGGAAACCGTGGTGATTGATCATTAAAAACTTTTTGTGAGCCACAAAAGCTTTGGATCAAGATCATATTTGTGTGGTCTCTTCACCAGGTGTTTGTGACCTTATCAACGGGCTGGATGGCAAATGAACATTCCAGTGGAATCCATGAAGTTTTTAATGGCGGGGAATCAATCACAACTTTTTCTTGTGGTGTGGTCCACCTAAGATTTGAGTTAGCTTCATTTTTTGAGTTCATGCCCTAAAATGAGATTTCAAAATGGTTGGACGGTGTGGATTTAAGGCACATACATTACTGTGAGCCCCACAGTCAGGGGACCCACCCACCTTAGTGGATGGGGTCTCACCGAATCCGCTCCCGTCCAAAACTGGAATCGGTTAATAGTTATTGCTACAATTATTCATGTGTACGTCATGGGTAAGCCTGCAGCACCGAAAGTTAGTTACAGGCTTACAGCTGCCTCAACCCCAAACCCAATATAAAAAAAAATCATCAAGGTGGGCCTCACGGTGGGGATAACACCTACTAATGTGTTACCGGGTGATCCGAGTAGCTATACTACCCGGTAAGTCCTTCGTGAGTGTCACCCCAACCGCGTGGGGCCCACCTTAATGTATTTTTTGTATATTCATGCTGTCTATTTATTTTTCCAACTCATTTTAGGATGAGATATCTTAGGAAGATCGAAATCTTAGGTGGACCATACCACTAGAAACAATGGTGAATGACCATTAAAAACTTTTTGTAGGCCATTAAAGTTTTGGATCCAGATGATCTTGGTATTTTTCCTTCATCCATGTCTTCTTGACATTACCGAGAGGGTGGATGTAAAATAAACATTACAATAACCTTATGATTGGGCCTATGGAATTTTTAATGGTGAGGCACTTAATAACCACTGTAGTATGGTCCGCCTGTGATTTGGATCTGTTTAATTTTTGAGCCTGTGTCCTAAAATGAGCTGGAGAAATGAATGAATGGTGTGGATATAAAAAAAATCATCCAGGTGAGCCTCATAGTAGGGATAACACCTACTAGGGTGTTACCCAAGTAACACTAGTCCGCGCCCTTTCCCATGATCGGAAAAGTTCTCGTGGGAAGATACAGGGAGTAACCGAGATATTCACGAGAAATCCACCCTGTCCATCAATTTCTCCCGCTCATGTTAGGCCACAATCCCAGAAAAATGAGCTAGACCCAAAACTTAAGTGGACCGCACTACAGACGAAAGTGGGGATGGAAATGCTCACCACTTGAAACCACCCCGGAACCACTTGAAACCACCGCCGAGACCACCATGACATTGATATGCCATCCAAACGGCTCGTAAGGTCATTCTGACTGGGATGAACTGAAAACACAAAGATCAGCCTGATCCAAAACTTCCCTGTCCCCATAAAGGTTTTGACAGTTGGCATTCTGCCCACTCTATTTTCTGTAGTGTGGTCCACATGAGTTTTGCATATGCCTATTTTTGGCATCATGTTCTAACATGAGCCGGAGAAACTAGAGGTGGGCAACCATCCAGCTGGGCTAGTTTGGTTTGGCTTGTTTTTGTGCCACCCCAGTTTGTTTGTGGATAGGCCCTGTTTGGGTTTCAGGCCAATCCATGCGGCCCGAGTTTGGTTTGCTCTAGAAAAATTTAGTTCGAGTTGGGATCAATTTGGTCGAAAATTTCAAACCGAGTCAGGCAGAGTTCGAATAGGTGGTGGCTTTTTTTCTTTTTAAATAGAAAAGAACATAAAATGTTAGAAAAAAAATTACAAAAGTATCTTACAACCTGATGTTTAACATCCTTTAAAGGAGAAATGCAACTTCAAGATATAAGTATAAGAGTCTTTTCCAAACAAAACTACACAAGCATAATTGTACAAGCACAAGGAAACAGTGTGCATTCATGTATATATATTTTGTATTATCCCCATCATCATGTATACATCATGTATACGTATTATCCACACCATCCATCCGTTTTTACATATCATTTTAGGACATGATCCCAAAATGTAATCATATATTCATATCCAAAGCTCAAGTAGATCACACCACAAGAAACAGTATGCTTACAATCTACAATGCGAATCAAACCAAACTTCGAGCCAAGCCAAGACTGCCCTAGTTTGAGTTTGGTTTGTTTTTTCAAACGAGCTTGGCTCCAAGGCTTGGTTTGGCTTGGACTTCTATTCAAGCCAATCCAAGCCAAGCCTTTTCAAACCAATTGGAATTTCAAGCTGGCTTGGTTTGTGTGCAGCTCTAGGAAAAACTCATGGGCCGCATGAATTTCTTACAGACATCTCAGCGGACACCAAGTAGCTTCTGACCACAGAAGCTTGGGCAGGGAGCGATTGGGTGAGACCCCGGATCCACCAAAGGTGGGTGGGACCCCTGACTGTGGGGCCACTATGATGTATGTGACTACATCTACGTCATACATCTGCATTGAAAGATCATTTTAGGGCATGATACAAAAAATGAAGGAGTTCCAAATTCCAGATGGGCCATAGTACAGGAAACAGTGGTGATTGACCATTAAAAGGTTCCTGTGGGCCATAAAAGCTTTGGATCAAGATGATATTTATGTGGTCTCTTCATCTAGGTGTTTGTGACCTTATCCACAGGTTGGATGGAAAATAAACATTCCGGTGGATTCTATTGAAAATCCATGAAGTTTTCAATGGTAGAGATTCAATCATGACTGTTTTTGTGGTGTGGTCCACCTAAGATTTGAGTCAGATTGATTTTTGGTATCACACCCTAAAATGAGCTTTCAAAATGGTTGGACGGTGTGGATTTAATACACATACATCATTGTGAGCCCCACAGTCAGGGTCCCACCCACCTCGGTGGATCCAGGGTCTCACCTAATCCACTCCCGCTTGGGCAGGCCTGGAGGCCTGGTTGCAGGCAACTCCCGCCCCTTCACCAACCTGCATGAAATTGTGAAAACCTATTTGTTGGGGTTAATCAAAGGCCAATGACAAATCAAACCAACCAGCGGGCATTTAGGTAGTTATAGAACCCGGTGCAGCAAGGGGAGCACATGAAAACCAAACACAAAGCAATACAGCTCTATGTTGCATCATGAGAAAATGCCTATCTAACTAAGAATAAAAGGGTGGCCCCACTTGCTTTTGTCTGCTAAGGTAAGCCCTCTATATGACCAATCAAAGGACGAGTCTCACCCCATTCGAGTAGGATCGATGGGATTTGCCATTGTAAGTACGTTTATCTAACAACCTCCATGAAACATGTGTACAGTCTAATCATCCATCAGTACTGTAGATTAGGTTCAGATCACTGTTTCATGGGCCACCATGAAATTTTCACATAGGTTTCAGGATCCTTCCACATCCTATCTGCCAACAAAATGGGCGGTTTGGATGACATACAACTAACGACGGTCAGTAATCAAATATGACACTGATTGGCTAGGATCCACCTTCCATAGTCTATGTGCATGAACAAAGTTTTGACTGGGCAACCATAAACACCCTTGGAAAACCGTGGGTTCTAAAGAAAGTGGCCCAGTGTCTGGCAGGTTAGGATCTGCTGTTATAAGTGTGGCTTTCCCATGTCGACTGACAGATGGTGGGTTCCACATTAATGGGCTGTCCAGATGATTTCACTGACCGTGTCTGCCTGGGTTCTGTTTCAAAACTATTTAACTACAAAAACACATCCGCACCCCTCCCAGGATCTCTGTCGGACTCCATTCCTCGATTATTAAAATAGTGTTGATTAAAAAAGCATGTATGGCAGACAGCAGCACAAGATTTTCTCAAGCACATATTAAATAAAGGAAAAATCTTGTGAGCCTCTCCCTGGGTACCTACTAGGTTTGCTTTTCTAACGTTGGGCAAATGAAGAAATTTGCGTGAAATCCACACCGTCCATCGGCTTGGCCTTGATTCGAAAAACCAGGCCCATTCAACACTCAGCTGGGGAAAAATACCTAAAACGTCTAAATTCACGAGGTATGGCCCACCTGAGTCTTGGAGCATCTTGATTTTTGGGTAATAAGGAATATAAAACAAATGGATTGAATGACATATAAACACAATGTTGGGCCCTACACAAAACTAATGGTGGGTGCTCCATGCCAACTGTTTCCTATGGTGTGGTCTACCTGAGCATTGGGTTATCTTGATTTTTGGATTCAATAGTTAACATGAGGCAGGGTACCAAATGGACATGGTGGATCTCATGACACATGGCGCTTGGTTGAGAAACTAACCCCCATGGGTAGCTAGCCCGGTTCTTAAAAAGACATCCATAACCCAGGTAGCATACAATAAGGAAAAGAAATAGATCCGTTGTTCAACAACCCAAAAGCCATCTTTCAATTTTAAAAAAAAAAAAAAAAACCACCCAAAAGCCATCTGCCTACTAATGCTAGCGATAATAGATCCTACAATTGCAGAAATGCAGGAAATGGAGAATATGATATGTTCTGTACCTGATCAGAGTTTTGTGACATTTGGTTTCTGAAAAGAGCTATGTAAATTTCCTGTTCTTGTGGGAGAATTCAATTGAAAATTCGAAATCCAATCTCTTCTGCTGGTCTTTACCAGATTTCAGAGCTACTGCTATTAACCAAGACACGAATTGCTGTGATTTGAAAATCAAATGCACTGAAAATAAAGAAACCAATTCACGAGTATCAGATATCTAACAATAACATAAAGCAAACACAGATTAACAAATTGCTACCAGTGTACGGAAGAGACTCGCAAGAATTACGCATCTGACCAGGACCCAACAGGAGCTGCAGACTACAAATCAAACAGAAGCTGCAGACTACAAATCAAACAGAAGCTGCCACACAGGCTGATTGTATGCAGAGCTGATGGGAAACCAACAAGACAAGATAAGAAACAGAACAAACCCCATCACAAATTGCATATGCTCTTTTCACAACAAGCTGTCTGTTCTTGCGGGCAGCCTCCTGAAGAAGTTGAGGGGAGCTGAAGGAAGCTTGTGGCGGAACCTCGGATGCCTCAACACGTAAAAGCCGGCGATGAGGGCTACCACCTGGAACGGCGTGACGTAGAGCACAACGGCAGCAATCAAACAGAAAATCACAAACAGAGCCGTCGCTCTCGGGTCTCGCCAGCTCAGCAGAGACTGCAACCTCTCCCCCTGCGATGCCAGGTCACCGACCACCGTCTGTATCCTTCCCGCGACGCTTCTCAAGCGATCATATCTCATCCTCACAATATCAGCAGGCCGAGAAGTCGGGAAAGTATCAAATTCTTCATCCAATTCATCAGGATGAACAGTATCAGCATGAGATAGCCGAGTGTCCATGTGAGGAGGCTGCCTAGGCCTCCACCGGTAGTACCAGACCCCAATCAAGAACAGGTATAGAAATATCGTCGGTAGTATCAGCTCAGGGTAACAAACGAGTATTATGAAAAGTACATGAATGAGGATTGTCGTCAAAGGGTTCTTCCAGTTACAAATCTGATCAAACCATTTCCCGACTCCAATCAACCCACTCAAGACGCCCATAATCCGGAAGAAGTTGGCTTTGCTTCTTCGCATACTCCACATATGAGAATCCACATCTAACATGTACTCGACCACTTCTTTCCGCAGCGGTGGCTCCGCGCGGCTCAACCTCATCGATACTATCTGCGTGGCCTGGTGCCTCAAGCTATCGAGCTGAGTAACCGTCAGTGGATGAAGGTAATGCATTTTCGGCAGCAACGGCTGTGAATAGATATGCAGCATGTTAAGCAAAGACGAGCATGTGAACCTAACAGCCAACTGCACTTCTCCCATCTTCTTCACTCCTGAGGGATGCAGTACCAGCAACGGGTATGCGTGGGTATAGACCCGATCAGTTTCAAGCGTCGAGAGCCGAATCCTCACCTTCCCGATTCTGGAATCTTTCGCCCCTGCCCCCTTCTCTCCTCCCTGCAAATGACAGTTATCAAACACCCCAATAGTAATCACAGTACATGGATCAAAAACCTCCCAAGTGTATTGCTCATTCCACTTAGGAGTAAAACTGTCGATAATTGTCCGAGTCCGAACCCACTTCTGCCCATATTTTGCCACGCAATAAGCATCTGTGGTCCCGCGCCCATCCTTTGTCTTCATAGGCATCAAACCCTGAGCAGTCAAAATCCCCACTTCCAGAACCCCAATGCTCGGCTTCCACAACGGCTTCGCCGTCGGCCGAAGATCGCTGCTATAATGCGTTGATTCATCCAAGACATGATACCCACCATCCAAACAGATCCTCAAATGGATCCTACTGGCAAACTTCTCCTTCTTCTTCTGCTCACCATCCACAATGATGTGTTTCTCAAGATTAAACCACCTAGTATTCACAGGTTTATGGTCCAGCCTCCTCTGCACATTCTGCAATGGAATCACAGCCTTCCCAAGAACCTCATCCTTGTTGGATCCCACTCTATCTTCCACACTCAAAATCAAGTGCTCTTCAAATGGCTCTGCTGCTACAAACATCAAATCCTCATTCCACATGGGATTGATTGTCCTGCTCTGAGAAATCCTAGTTCTCAGTGCCTGATTTCCAAGAATAGCCTTAACAAAGACTTCTGGGTACCTGCCCTTATCACTCGGTTGCAAATCCTGAGCTTCGATAACATTAACCCGAACATACCAAAGCTTGGGAGAGAGATATACTTTCGACCTGATGTTTGCAAGGCCATCGCTGTGAACAGCCGCAGCATCAGAATGCCATGCTTCAGGAAACGCTTCATCTGCCTGGGTGCCCATCCAAACAGCTAACATGAGCTCCCCCCCTTTAAGCTTCTCCCCCTTCCGATCTTCCAGTCTGTACCACTGTGGCGCTAGCGGACTATCAGGGGGCACACGCTTGGGGACTTCATTGAGATCAAAAACAACAAGCCCGATTAAATCGTCCTTCACCAAATCCTTATCCTTCACTGCAACCTCGACGACAGAAGATTGGATTCGGTCCTTCGAGAAAGCAAAAACCTGGTTCCACTCGGGATTTGTCTTCTTTTCAAAGTGCCGGGTCGTGCCCTTGTAATTCCCAAGCTTCACTTCCACGTAAGGGTCACAGCTACCAGTGACATCTTTCCCTGGGAGGTCTTTGGCTTTGACAACACGGACATACAGATATTGCATTTGCTCGACCAGATCATAGGTGCTAGTGAGCTTGTCACCAGCAGACCAGCCTCCACCAAGGTGGGGCGAGGTCTCTTTCAGACGGAATTCTTCTGAAGGGGGAGGTCGCTGCATTTTCTTGAATCCAAAAATAGAGACGCTAAAAGAAGTAGCAGAAATGGGATTTTGAACGTTGAAGGAACAGTGGAAACTTACTTTGAAACTTCCCAACCCTTATAAGTTAGGGATTTTATCAACAGAGCTGTTCTAACTCCAAGACCAAGAAAAAGATCTGGCCTTCCAAATAATTTGGGAACTGGAAACAGAAATCTGTTGATCTAATAGATTTCTGTGAATTTTATGGCTTGCAGAGAACAAGGAAGCAAGAAATCACAAGCCTTAGAACAATTCTAAGCCTATTTTCCAAACCTATATTCCGGAAAAGAAAAACTCGAATCTCAGATCCTCAACCACAGAAACAGAAAACAGGAGAAAGACACAGCTTCACTGATGCTTCAAGATCTGGAAACCACTAAAACCTCCACAGTGAAGCAGAAGCAGTAAGTCCCAAACATGACACTCTAAGCCTCTGGCGTGTAGTAGATTCAAAGGTTCAGAAAGAAGGAGAACAAAAGAAAGCGCCTCCACCAAAACATCATGAGATCTCCTGAAACTAAAAAAGAAAACTGTAAACTGCAGTATCAAACCCTATAAATCTTCAATCTAAAAACCTTATTAAGTGCTGTAAAATGAGTGAGAGAGAGAGAGGGAGGGAGGGAGAGAAACCTCAAGTGCTTCTGAGGCCCTTCTGCAGCAGCAAAGGAATAGTCATTCTACCATCAACCCAGGATCTGAAGACTCGAACACCTATGAAATAAAAAAGAAATCAGTTAGTTCGAAATTCAAATCCTAAAACTAGTATCTGAGCCGGCAGATCACCCCCTTTCCAAATGGGAGATCCTAGCCGCAAGTCCTGCAGACTGGTTTGAACTTTCCCGAAACCTATAATTGCAATAAATTTAGGATCCTTTTATCGCCTTTTCTTTTCCTTCCATTTGTTTTTAGCAGTTCTTTTCCTTTCCTTTTTCTGTTCATCAATGCTTCGAAGCTCAAAGCTCCGGAGCATTTCCCGAAGCTTGGAAACCATAAACAGCCTCTTTCTAAGATCTCGTGAACGTGAATGCTTGAAATCAGTAGATTCTAGGTTTCAAAAGCGCTACTTCAGAAGATCAAAAGCTCCAAATCCAAGCATTTTTTTTCGCGTTTTTATATAGAGGAAAGGGGTTTTCAGAGACATTTTGAAGTTTCAGACGATTTTCGTTCAAAAACCCAAGAAAAACGTTTTTAATGCATGCATTTCAGGATCTTTCGTAACAGGAAAAAAGCATCGAAACAATAAAACGCTACTTCAGACGATTAAAGGCATTGCCTTCCCAGATTTCAGCGGCATTTTAAACATTCCGAGGGTTTTCATTTTCAAAACCCTGTACAACTAAAAATGCTTGAATTTCCGAAGTTTCAGACACAAAAAGGGGGGGGGGGGGGGGGGGAATTGGAATTTTCAACCCCGAATCGCTCTTGGAGACGCATTTTCAAGCATTTTCCACCGATTTCTACGTACTTACACCCGCATTTTGAAGGTTCAGTGGATTTCATTTCATAAAACCAAACAATACTTGAAAAAAAAATGCTCGAATTCCGAATTTTCCCGCCAAATAAAAAGCCTAAAAAAAGAAAAAAAAAATCCAGACCTGCAGCTGGAGACTGAGACAGACTTCAAAACACTTCCACGAATCCTAGATCATCAATCCAGATCTTGAAGGAGCGGCAATGGAAAATCTCCTTTTCTTCATTTTCCTCTTTTTTCTTTTCTTTTTCTCCTTTTCCAGTCTCAGTGAGTAGAGATGAGAAAAAGCATCAGCGCTTCGAGATCTGAATCTACAAGAGTATACAGAACCTACTCTCACCTTTTCTCTTTTACAACAGAGAACCCGAGGCACACCTACGAAGACTGTAGTCGCAGTTCGCACGTACGAAGACTGTTGTCTCCAACGCGATTCGCGACCGAAATTTCGGTGTAAACCTTCGAAGCGATATTTTCTCTGGGGCGTTCCGTTGCGCGGGACGTCTCGGGAGATTTTGATTTTTTTCATTCTCAAGTCCAACCGCGTGGACCAAAACTGACGGTCCATCAACAAGAAAACTTCAAACATATTGTGCGAATGAAAAATCCAAACCTTCCAATTGGTTCGTCAAAATACCAGATCACTTAATACAAAAATCTTCTAATCTACTTGCTATATGGGCCCCACAATTAAACAAAAAATTTATCCATTGATAAATAGCAAAATACAAGTGTGGTCCAGTTAATGAGTGGATTTGGAAGTTTTTTCTATAAAAAAAATACTTATTTTATGCCAACCTATTGGACGGATTAGATGCCATACGAACATGAAAGGTTGGAAGTTATACGTAGGTGGACTGTAATGTGGTCTCCCAGGTTGGACTTGAGAACGTCCCGAAAACCCCTTGTGGTTTTGGACCGGGCTTAGACCTGTAGGCTTGGCTTACGGACTGTGTTGAGCCTGGCACACATGGGCCAGTTAAATTTCAGGCCAGCCCTGGCTCAAGTCACTTTAGCCCATGACTGGCCCAATGCAGAATATTGTGTATTCTACAAATATGCCATCCTAACCATCCATCAGGCAACTCCTGTTTCTTAAATGTACACTTCGGGGTACAAAAGAGTAACCCAATGACATGCTTAGTTTTTGCGAACAGAAACTATAGATAAGCAATCCAGGCCATTGGTCTACTGGTTGCAGCTTATGATGGACCATGCCCCTAATAGCACCCACATTTTGCAAAATAGAGGACACTGGTTCACGTTCAACTGAAAGGGGACAAGATTAGTGGCCGTGATCTTACGATCTGAGTGCTGATCGTGGCATGATCTATCCAGGTGGGACCCAACAAAGCCAGTGGTTTAAACACCAGGCGGTTGGGCATCATATGATTCTCTCGATGGACCCCACAAGCCCCGTACACCCGGTCTCACAGCCAACCCGCTCCCATTTCTTTCTTCCTTGTAAGTCGGGGGGGCTGTGTGGGGTCCATATAGATGTCTCTGACAAATCCACTAATACTGAGAACACCAACGTCCACCATTGAAACCTTCGTGGAGCTGACCATGATGTTTATAAGCCATCCAAACCGTTCATAGAATTATTAACACCCAGATAAACTGTAGGGAAAAAATATCATCCTGATTCAAAACTTTTATAAGTGCTAAGTGTTCAACACCTACTGCTTCGTGTAGTATGGCCCACCTGAGTTTTGGATTTGCATGATTTGTAGAATCCTGTCCTATCGTGCTCTTCCAAAACAGATGGATTGAGTGGATTTGTCACGGACATCCCTATGGACCACACAGCTCCGGGCATAGGTCATAGTCAATATGCTCCCTTGATACACAGGCACCTAGAAATTGCATACTTGGAACAAAATTAATTCAAATTAAACTGTCCAACTGATGATTCCCAAGTTAGACGCATCATGACTCATAAAAATCCATCCATTTTTCCAGGTCATTTTAGTGCATTATTCCAAAAGTGAAGGAGAACAAATTATTAGGTGGGCCATACCATGAGAAACGGTGGTGATTGACTGCCCTACCATTAAAAACTTCTTAATGCGAACCTTAATGTTTCCATAGTTTTTATTTACCATCCAATCTGTCGATAAGGTCACATTAAGCCTGAGGGGATATCAGATTGATCCAAAACTTGTGTGGCCCATTAATGGTCAATCAACACTATTTCCTGTAGTATGGTCCACCTGATAATTGGATCTGTTTCATTTTGTGAATAATGTTATAAAATGATATGGTGAAACGGATGGATGGCATGGATACAAAATAAATACATCAAGGTGGGACCTACTGCAAGGGCTGCACCGCCTGGGTTGAGTCTAGGGTCTCACCTAATCCGCTCCCTCGATCCCTGGGCTCAAAACCCAGTCCTCGCCTTTTCACCCAAAGAATGCTACTCGAATCGAGTTGTGTTGAACCGAGTAAGGCTTTGGACCAGGTCAACTCAGCCGAGTTATGGTACTGAACGTAAATGTATGAAACTATCCAAACGGATCTACTTCCACAAAGAACATCAGCGTGAAAATATCATAAAATGATATCATCATATGATAATATTCATGATATTCTCAAGATCTCGGAGTTTTTAGATTTTCGCGTTTTTAAGAAAAATCCATGTAACAGTTGAAATAAATCATTTTACAATTGTATTTTTAAATTTTAAAATCAATTATTAATTTACAATAAATATTTTTAAGTATTTAATCTTCGTGGAGATTTTTACCTGAGAACGTGATATCTTAAAAATTTCCTGAGAAATTGTCAGGCTAAGAAATTGGCAAGAACGAGATTTGTGGCTATGCCGTAGGTGATACTAGCCGTTGCTTGAAGCACTTTTACTCGTTGAATGTTTGATTATAGGTTGGAATTCTTCCCAATGCCCACTTTTAGTCATCAAGGGTCCTCAGTCAGTGGCCAGGATCATCTGATCGGTGTAATTTTCAAGATTAGCCGTATCAGGGATATGCCATAATAGATGGTATAGATCTCATACAGGAGTACAGATAGTAAAGATTCAGGAACTTTTGCTTTCTTTTACAATTAGCATCTGCGACTGATGAGGCCATAACATTAGTATTACAGATGCTTAGTAGCAAAGAAGCAACGGTCGTTTTGTTCTACCCAACAACGGTGGAAGTGGAACGATCACCTACAAATGGTTGCATGAGAATTTCTCATGCAAAACCAGCTCAAATCACATGGGAACTTTGTGATGGGTAGATATTGACGTGACCATCACTGAACTGCCATCGTTGATGGACCAATTGTAAAGAACAGTTCGGCTATACCCTTGCACAATGATCATTGTGCACTCTGCCCAGGATGAATTTTGGATTTTAGGGTTGTGAATTATCATTAACCAAGTTTACAAGAGAGTTATATAATTATGGACATGGGATGATGAAAAGGCATGACATGCGCTTGTCAAATGTAAAGCTCACAATTACTTAAGAGATTTCATAATTATATTTTTACCTTTTTCACTTAGGTTTACATATGTTATATATGTTAAGTGTTTTTTCAACGGGGCATTGCCGGATCATAAAAATCACTTGTCATGCATGGCTATGCTGGTGGTTATTAACAATTGGCATATGGATTTTGGGCTAACACTTATCACACATGGGCCATGTGTGAAACTTCACATGAGGATGATATTTTCCCTCAAAAGTGTTGTGCATGTGGAAAATCATAACCTCAAAGTAGGGCTGTCAACGGGTCGAATACGGGCCGGATCAGTGATGATCTGTATCCGACCCGAGTAAGGATATATCCGACCCAAATTCGATTTGGATCATAAGTATATGATCCGAACTAGACCTGTTTAAATTTTTTAAAATCCATTTCTGATCCGATTACGACCCGATATCCGAGAGAGAGAGAGAGAGAGAGAGAGAGAGAGAGAGAGAGATGCTCGTGTGTGGAAAGAGACAGCTTTTCTTTTTTTTAATTGGGTCAGGTCATTAACAGATCGGATCAAGGTTGATTCGAATCTAACCCAATTATTATACTGATCATATTTGGATATCCGTATCCGACCCAATTATCCAATTATTGATCCGAATCCGATTAAATCGGATCGGATACGGATCAAGATCCGTGCCATTAACAACCCTACCTAGAAGAAGACTGGTGTGTGCTTTTTATGGTGCAATTAAGGCGCAAATGAGTTGGGTTAATCATTTGGCTTATTATAATATTTTCACCCCAGGCCAAAACCATTAATATGTGGGTCAGGTGGTATGAGATTGATTTCGTTTAGCTTGGGTCTAAAGAGAATAGAGGGTTTAATACAAATTTTATCTTTCCTCGTATCAAAATGAGCTCCAAAAGCTTATGGTGCATTATGCCATCAAAACAAGCGTCTGTTTGGACGGATGCATATTAAAAGGTGGCTATTACAGGTTAAAGCACCGTCTTGAGCTAAACTATAGCTTGTGTTGTGCATTTCGATGCACTTTAGATACATATCCTGAATCCCGTGATACACTTCTTGGATCCCCCACGCATAAGTTGAATTTTGACAAATCAACCCAAAAAGCAAGTGGGAAAAACCCTTTCGTGTTGTTGCGTCCAAACGAGCCAATAATACAAGCGGAATTTAAAAAGTTCTAGTTTAAATTGTCTTTGACAATGATGTGATATTACGGGTTAAAAGTCATCTTATAAACATTGAGTTTTGTGTTTGTGACCAACAGAGAACTTCCCTGTTGTACACCTAGTTTGTACAAAATATGGGTCATGGCTGTTTTATCCAAGCCATTGATCTGATGTCTCATCATGGATGGACTGTGCCCCCCCAAAAATTAGCAGATTGGAGGATTCTAACAGCAAAATCTTTGGTTTTTTATTCATTGAGTGTCGATTGTCCCTGCATTTTAGTTGATCTTGTAATTGCATGCCATTCAGTGTTTGATCAATTCATGAGTTTATGGCATGGTCCATCCATAATGCCTACCCTCTTATCAATGGCTTGGATAAAACAATCATGGGCCCACACATACAAACTCGGTTGACACAAAGGACAATCCCGGCCTCATTAACAAGGCGTGGTAGTTAAAGCCAGAAATAGAGTCACGCGGACGATTGGGCTCTCTGTCATTGAGACATGGTAAAGTCCAAAAGGGCTTTGATAGAATATATATGCTGCTACACAAAACAAAACGGGAGGACTTTAGACTTTAGATACCGAATTATCTTTCAATAATCCAAACAGTTTAGATGACAGGACGCCATTTGGCTAGTGAACCTAACCCCAGCTAGCTATTTGGTGTCAAAGCTCTATGGGCCCCACCATGATGTATGTGTTTTATCCACGCCATCCATCTACTTTTCCAGCTCATTTTAGGGTATGATACCGAAAATGAGACAGATCTAAATCTCAGGTGGACCACTAACATTTATTTACCAATTTTATAATACTGAAAAATTTCCCAATGCCCACTAACATTTATTTGCCATCCAACTTGTTGATAAAGTCACACATACCTATATAAAAGAAAACACAAATATCAGCTTGATCCAAAACAGTAAGCATTCAATCCCCACTGTTTCCTGTGGCGTGGTCCACTTTAGATTTGGATCTGCCTCATTTTTGGGCTCATGCCCTAAAATGAGCTAGAAAAATGGATGGACAGCTTGGATAAAACACATGCATCATGGTGGGGCCCACAAAACTTCAACACCAGCTAGCAGGCTGGTGTTTGGATCACTAGCCAAACCGCATGATAGGCCTTGCCTTTGGATTAGAAATATTCAACTCTTTGATCATTTTGCTTTTTGACTTTGAGTGTAGATTGTCTTCATTACCTTTGAATAAATGAATATATGAAATATTTATATCTTTGAGCTTTTTGGGTAAAAAAGGGAGCGCTATCCAACGGCTTACGTCCCAACGAATGTTGTTTCAAAGTTCCATGCATATTCTAGCAAGCCTCAGGTCTTAGTTGAAAATTTAAGAGATGGCTCCCAGCCAGTGACCAGGCCTAGATTTGGTCCAGCTCATGACCATATTTTGATTGGTAAAGATTGAACCCATTTATAGATTGGGTCAGGGTCAGAAGTCAATTTTAAGTAGTCCAGGACCTGACCCATTTAGCACTCAGGGCAAGCTTTTGGATCCAAACGTGTTGAATGGGTCCAAATTCAACCCCACCCCAGACTGATCTATTGTCAAGTTGGGTTCAAAGATCCATTGGATCAACCCAAGCCATTTGCATCCCTACATGCAACAGGTTTTTACCTATTGTCAATAAAGATGAGGCACTGAACAATGCAACAATGCATGTTCCAAACGAAAGGAAGGCAATGGATAGATGGGGATGCGAGCTAGAGACATGAGAGAGAGAGAGAATGCAGGCTACATACAGAAGAGCCCTCTCGCCCAGATTTTGAATTGTTCCAGGCCAGGTGGTCAGGCCAGCCTTACTCAAAATTCTGATTTTTCAGGCCCAAGCCTGGCCCATTAACACCCCTACTTAAGAGCATGACTTGGCTATAACTTTGGAGCCAGCGATGTGGGTCAGTGGGTGCGACACTAACTGTAAGGCTCACCTTGATGCAGGCGTTTTACATCTATGTTGTATATACCTTATATCATTTTTTTAGAGCGCAGTTCCAAAACTAAGAAAGATACAAATTTCAAACCGACTGCATCACAGAAATAATGATTATTGATAATAAAAACTTTTTCTTAAAGCAATATATATAAATTATTGATAATAAAAACTTTTCTAAGATATATATATATATATATATATATATATATATATATATATATATATATATATTTATTTATTTTGAGAATTCATGAGTATTTTTTTGAGGACTCATCACATGTAATGTGAATCCAAAATCAAGTAAAGTGGGTTTTAAAGGTTTTTTGAGGTGTTGCATCAGCTCAGATTTTGGACTCACATAATGTGTAATGATTTCTCCAACCGGTACTAGAGAGAAAGGGTGGAGGCTTCCCAATTAAAAGCAATTCCAATTTCCAAGTGCCTGGAAAGCTCCTTGGGGGTGGAATCTGCACCGTTCGTGACAGGTAAGATCCAAACCGTTCGTGACATGAGCACTGTTCGTGGGTTCTAAGTGTCCAACCGTGGTATATATAATGGCGGAGAGCTTGAAGGGGTTGTGGGCTTTTCAATATCAAAGTGGGGTGGGCCTGATTGACTCCGGTCCAGCCCATCGACGGCCCCAAATGCCAGCTCGCGCCACGTCGCACTGTCCAGTCTTCACTTCCCACTCTCTTCTCATGGCAGCGACGAGGGCTTAGGGTTTCCAAGGAGCCCAAAATGGACAAAAAAGAGGTCCAATTTCATGCAGATATCTTAAAAAAAAGGTCTATTTCGGCAGAAATCAGGGTTATTTCATCAAAATTCTAGGGCTTGTAATTCCGCACGAATATCACCTTGACGCCCTCTTTCTTCTCCCATTTGTTGAATTCAGAGTCTAGAAGAGCTCTCAGCAACATCAATATGATCGAGGCGAAGGACACCGAGAATCACACGCAGGCGCATTTTAGCAACAGCCCCGATACCATCGACCTTCCTCCCGAACCCGGCCCAACCAACCAGTCTGCCGGCTCCGAGAGCAAGAACATAGACAAGGATACGGCCGGCCGGGCCGAGATGCTGGATGCGGAGCCGGAGACGGAGAATGGGGCGGGAACGGTTCAGTACGAAGAGAATCGCGCTGAGGAGGTGCCACAGTCGCTCTCGAATCAGGAGGCCACTGGCCTGGTAGGCAACACAGGTAGCTCGAGCAGGTCTTTCCCGTGGAACCCGCAGTCGATCGAGGGCGACGATTCGGGGACGGAGGAGGAACAGGCCGCGTTCATGAAGGAGCTGGAGAGTTTCTTCAGAGGGAGGGGCATGGATTTCAAACCACCGAAGTTCTACGGTGAAGGATTGAATTGCCTCAAGTAGGGTTTTCTTTTTCTTTTTCTTTTTCCCTTTTTTTCCAGCTATCATTCCTTTTCTTGTCCTGTATGTGTTGGATTTTTTTTTTTTTTTTTTTTATGCAATTTGGAATTTTAATTGTTCTTTTGACACTCTCTTTTTTTGAGGAGAGGTTGTGGAGAGCTGTGATTAGATTGGGCGGTTACGACACGGTACGTTTGTTTCAGCTATTTTGATTTTTTTTTTCCCCTTTTTTTCAATTTTGATATGCAATGTAGCATCCATTTGTTGTTATATTGCTGTCAATGCTGCTGCTGCCGCCGTTGCCGCTGCTGTCAATGCTGCTGCTGGTGTTGTTAGAGGCTGGATCCTCTACAATTCTTGTGCATGGAGCCCAGCATGATGTTTTCTTGGCATCCCACCTGCCCACATTAGTTGCCCCACCATGAAATTTGGATGCCGCAAAAATCAGTCTGATCCAAGGATCATGTGGGCCACCACCTGAATGGGAGGTTTTTGGGTGGCTGTCCGTTGTTTTGGCCCACCGTGTCGTTTTTATGTGATCCAACTTGCTCATCAAGTGAGCCCAACACAACCGTGATGAAAAATCAGGCCTATATAATCATTAGGTGGGCCCCACCATAAAAACAATGGACAATGGCCCAATAACCTCCAAATTCATGTGGTGGTCCACTGTGATGACGGGATTTCTACAAAAAAAACACATGAATGGGGGGTTTTTGGGTGGTTGTCCATTGTTTTCTTTGGTTTGGCCCACCTTGTCGTTTTTATGTGATCCAACATGCTCATCAAGTGAGCCCAACAGAACCGTGATGGAAAATCAGGCCTATATAATGATTAGGTGGGCCCCACCATAAAAACAATGGACAATGGCCCAAAAACCTCCAAAGTCATGTAGTGGTCCACTGTGATGACGGGATTTCTACAAAAAAAAAAGGTATATACAATCATCAAGTGGGAGCACCGTGGAGAACATGGACAACCTCCCAAAACCTCCAAATTAATGTGATGGTTCACATGATGGTTGGATTTGTCTGATTTTTGGGGCATCCCACATTGCCCATTTGAACGGGTTTGATGCCATACACCGTACACCTTGGTGGGCCTCACCCGTAACATTTGCAGAATAAACTGATCCTACAAATGCTCTTCATCATCATCATCTAAACCTTATCAAAACCAATTGGGGCTGGCTACATGAATCTTGCTTTGCGATTCCAATCTATCAAGTACCATATCCTCAGCAGATCATGTGCTGTTGCTGTTAATTAGTGGTTATTCACATTATATTTGTGATTGTCTATATTTGTTGTTTAGGTCACGTTTGTATGCACTATAAGTTGGATTGCAATTGTTAGTCTAATAAAGTGAAGGCAACCACATTGTAGTTTTATTTATTTATGGGATTTTTCCATATGGTCACCTGCCTTTTTGGCTATGTGCCAAAAACCTCTTGCTTTTAAACTATTTCCCGAAACCCACCCACCTATTTAATATATGCCCTACGGCCACTTAGACTAACGGATTCTTAACAGATGGAGCTGTTAATTGCCAGAAAGTCAATTTTACCCCTGCTTGACCGCAGATGTTATTGTTTGATAATTTTACCTTTGCCAAATGATGTTACTGCCCTCTCTTTCTGCCACCCATTTCAGCCAGTTCATTAATTGCATGAATGTCACTGCATGCATATCCATGAAGATAGGTGGGGTCCACCACGATGCTGAGTCTTATCCACGCCATCCATCCGTTTTAACAGATCATTTTAGGTCATGAGTCCAAAATTGAAGCATAAATGGGCCACATCACAGGAAACAGTGGGGATAATGATACCCACTGTTGAAACTTTCCTAGAGCTTATAGTGATGTTTATTTGTCATCCAAACTGTTCATAAGGTCACAAAGACATGGATGAAGCTAAAAAACAAATATCAGCTTGATCCAAAATTTCTGTGACACCCAAGAAGTTTTCAATGGTAGGCATTCAATTCCCTTCGTTTCCCTTGGTGTGGCTCATTTGAGCTTTGGATATGCTTCAATTTTGGGATCATGCCCTAAAATGAGCTGGTAAAATGGATGGATAACGTGGATAAGACACATCACGTTGGGCCCCACTGAATTATTCAGTACGCAATCTGCCTCCACTCAACTGATGGATGGGTTTGATCTAATGGACAGTAGTCAATCCTAGGCACCGTCCATAGGCAAGGTAGCATCCGTAAAGAATGATCGGTGCATATTGGTGGAGTGTAATCGTCTCTACACATGCACTCATCAAACTGTACATGTGTGATGGTTGTTGGATAATCCGACCTATCCAAATCGCTGATTTAGTCAGGCAATGGAGTGGAAGAAACGGAGTTTCTGTTGTTTGTTTTTGCAAAACAGATCTGTGGAAATTGGTCTTAATTTTCATCACTCTCGATTGGCCCTTCTTAATCCATGGCTTATCTCACACATTGTGGCTTGACATGCGTGTTGCACAATTGCCACACTTTCCTATTTGTGTATAACTTACATTGTTTGCAAGATAACCTCATGTCGGTTTACTAAAAAAGTGGTGATTCTAGGCTGCCCCACCATGAAGATGATCTAGCACAAAAAAGTACACCCATTGAGCAAGTTGAATGTGGAGTTGTGGACCTTTTGTAACAAATCTTTTGAAACAGTCCATTGTTCGATTGGCTTGACTTCTAGACCAGATCATCCGAAAGGTTGGGTCTATAGGCTAAAATACCTTGCACGAGGTACCTCTGGGGTTACTTTCGCAAACCGAGAGCCATGCGGGTGGAACTTTCATAAGATCCACTCCGATCATCAGGTAGGCTGCCTCATGTTAACCATTGAACCCAAGAATCATAATAATCCAAAACTCAGGTAGGCCACACCATGGGAAACAATTAGAAGGAAATGCCCACCATTAGCTTGGTGTAGGACGCACAGTGGTATTTATATGCCACCCAATCCATTTATTTGATGTGCCTCATCAAGATGAAATGGCTACCCAAAAAATCAAAGTATTCCAGAACTCAGGTGGACCATACAACACGAACTTAGAGGTTTTAGGTATAATTCTTTTTAGGGTGGTCCACCTTAGCGTCGAGTCAGCCTAATTTTTTATTTTTTATTTTTATTTTTTATTTATCAAGGCCAAACAAAGGGTGACTTAAATGATGGACAACATTGTTTTCATGCCCGTTAAGTCGTTCATCCTATGTTAGAGTAAGTAGCCCTAGCTGTAGTAGGCTCACTGTACCCTGCCAAAACCCCTTAAACTGGGTGGACACCAACCGGATTCGTCTCTAACACATGTTTCATGCAACCTGTAAAAACCCAAGCTTTGTGGGTTCCGCCATGTTGTATTTGTAAAATACACTCCGTCTATCAGGTGAGAAGTGAGAACCATTATTTGGATTGTAAATATGGAAGATTTTCTTAGCTTGGCATGGGGTGGCCTTCTGCAAGATCGTGCAGGTGGTTTGGAGGTTTTGTCTCCTTGCTGGTTTGTGGGCTATTTGGGGTGAGAGGAATGATAGATGCTTTCGTAATGTCTCCCGTGGTGTTGATTGGGTTGTCTGTAATGTGTGGAACATTGTGTTAGAATGCACGGTGGGCAAGGGATGGTTGGGAAAGATGTAATTTTTATTTTCTGTTGTTTTTGTTTTTCCTTGCTCCTGTGGTTCTTGCTTTGGCGCTATCTCAGCGCTTTTTCAATGAAATACCAGTTATCTTTCAAAAAACATATGGAAGATATTCCCGTTTAAAAGTTATACGGGCCATGCCAATGGGAACAACGAAAAGTTGATACTTGCTGCCAAAATTGCTAAGTTCACATGGCGCGATGTGCCTGAGTTTTGTTTCAGGCCGATTTTTGTATGTTCTCTTTGTACACTTGATTAACAGTTTTGATGAAAGATACACACCATGGTGGCCCCACACATAAACCTATGGCATCCCATCCCCATTTTTCTATGTGGTGTGGCCATCTAAGTTGTCGATCTAGCTGACTTTTGGCCTACCATCAAGGATAGAACTTGATAAACGGAGTGGATTTATATATACAACATGGTGGCCCCCACAAACTTGGGTGTTCCATGCACTGGGTGAAACAAGTGTTGTAGTTGTGGAGTTACTAGCTTACCTAGGACTGGAATTGTCTACACCATGCGCAAATACCCAAAACTCTGTGGGCCCATCAAGTTGTATATGTAAAATCTATTCCGTCAATCAGCTGACGTGCATTATGTTCACTCTATGTAAAACATCAGCTTGATAGAAAACTCAGGCGGGCCACATCAATGAGAACAATGTAACATTGCTCCTAAAACCTAAGTTCACAGGGTGCGACCCACCTGAGTTTTGGATCAGGCTGGTCTTTTTTTTTTTGTTTGTTTGTTTGTTTGTCCCCTTCAACTTGGTGAGTTATGCCTCTGCTTAATGGGTTTGATGAAAGATGCACACCATGGTGGCCCCAGGCTCCCAATCACAATCCTATGGTTGGCATTGTATCCCCATTGTTCCTTGTGGTCTGGCCAACCTAAGTTGTGGACTTGATGATTTTTGGCCTTTGGGTTTAGTATTGAGGAGTGAGGGCTATAAACATGCTGGACATAGTGGATTTTACACATGCAACATGGTGGGTCCTACAGAGTTGGGTGTTTTATGCCCTACGTAAAATAGGTGTTGTAGACCATTTCGGACCCCTGACTATGTAATGCACAGTCAGTCATATGCGTAGGCGTGCCTACAACTAGCCGAGCAACATATGGGGTGAACGTGCACAAGATCTGCGCCATCCGTTAGGTGCGTTGCCTCACGTTTACCTTGCAAACCAAAATTTGGATCAGTCCATAACTCAGTTAGTCCACATCATAAGAAAGAGTTCGGATGTGAGTTGTGTGGAGCTCACTGTGGTTTAAATGCCATCCAATCAATTCATATGACTTTCCTCCTTAAGAGGAAGCTACTTTCTAAAAATCACAATATTCGGAAACTTAGGTGGACCCCTCCATGTGACTTTAGAGGTTTTTGGGGGAACAAAAAACAGTTGCAGATGGGGCTTTAATAATTTTAGAGGATAACTATTTTCAGACAAGGGGGGATGGCTTCCTATAGATCACATGGGTGGTAGTAAGGACTGCCTCATCCAAGGTATTCCTCGGCTATAATGCCCACTGCCGTTACAATATGGCCCAGAACAGCCATTATGGTTTTTATTTATTTATTTTCTAAACCTATTTTGGCCTCGTAATGGACAGTTATGGATCATTTTTTCCCCGTAATGGATACACTTCCGTAATGCGTTACGGCCATCACGTAACTGTTTTGGAATGCCTTGGCCTTGTCCCAGTATATTTTCAGAACATGCATCCCTATTAAGAATTTAAGATGGATCTAGCGGCTTTCAGAAGATGATAGTTTTTTCTATTCTTTAACTCCATTTTGTTGAGGGTATACGGATAATATGGATTTGCACGGGACTGTAGCATGCCGTTGTAGCATGGTGATGTAGCACGTTTGCATCTGTACTGTAGCACGTCATTGTATCACGGTACTGTAGCTGCACTGTAGCTGTGGTGAGGAATCTTTCTCGATGAGATCTGATTGTTTGGTTGATGATGGTTACACACTCTACTCCTACACATCCAATCACAACCTTAGCAGTGATGATGGTTATGCCTCTTCTACACATCCAAACACAACCTTAGCGGTTTAAGGGTAGTTCCTTGAGTTTTTCCAATTTTAAAAATTCTAATTGATGGCTTGACTTTTGAACATTTAAGTTGTCAATCGTTTTTCTTTTCTTCTAAACCTACATGAGTGAGATTTTTAAGGGTGTGTCTGCAACTCTGCATGCTTCATCGAACTGAAACACTGAATTACACTTCATCCAATTCTCTGTAGAGTAAATGGCCAAAGTGGGGATGGCTGCACCTTTTAAAGTCATTAGAACAACCAAAACTACGATTCAAGATTGGATTGGGATGGTGGTAACTGCCATTAGTTTTTAATTGAATTGAATGGCTTGCAATTCAATTTGATTGAGCATCAAAATGCAGCATGTATTATGCTTGAGATCCACGCATTCTGTTTTGGAATTTTTGTTGCATGGTTGACAATTGACATTCATGTGTTTGTGTGTACCTCTAGGTGACCTCATGCAAGTTGTGGCGTCAAGTTGGAGAATCTTTCAATCCACCAAGGTAAGACATAAAGTTGTTTCTCGCTTTAAATATATTCATTGTTTACCCATTTCTCCTACTTCTATGGCTTCCAGTTCTGAAGCTTATTACAGTTTTTTTTTTTTTTTTTTGGTTCTTTCTTTTTTCTGCGTTCATAAGATCACATGTGATTGGGCTAATTTAATATTTAAACATGTTACTGTTGCTTTATGATTCATGAAATTCAAGACGACCTTTCATCAAACGTCTGTATAACGATTTCTGAGGAAATTTTGAGGTGTATTGTATGGTTCTATTATGTTGGATCTCATGTTTGGATTGTTCATGATAGGACTCTCATATTCTTGTTCCATGCATCAAAGTGATGGGATTGTGCTTATAATTATTATTATTAATATTATAAATGTTCTTTAAGCTGCAGTAGTAGTACATGACTAACTTTATGCAAGTAATTTCTTAAAAAATATTTTTGCTAATAACAAAGCGGACTACAATTAGTTGGTATATGGTCTAGAAGATTTTGATGATTTTTATCTCTCTCTCTCTCTCTCTCTCTCAAAACAAAAAAGAAGAAGAAGAAGAAGAAGATTATGATGATTTTTCCTAATAGTAAGTTGGGTAGAGGTGGTTTCAGGCGTCAAAGCAATGTTATAGAGGAATTCCTTTAAGTGGGAGATTACACATTTTTGAGAGAAGGGAAAAAGGTATGAAATTAGTTTAAGAATCAATATTGTGTAGCGGCTACCAGTGTTCGAAGTTTCGGTATCACTACAAGTTTCGCTAGCCGGGGATACGGAAACAATATCGATATCGCCGATAATATCGCTGATAACCGGAAATGCGGGGAAAATGGGAAAAACAGTGGAACTTTTCAGTGAAACCTCAGGAGTTGAGAAAATACACAGTTGCATATTTATGAACAAAAAAATTGCATAAAGAATGCATACATAATAGGTTTCAGTGTTCGAAGTTTCGGTATCGCTACAAGTTTCGCTAGCCGGGGATATGGAAACAATATCGATATCGCCGATAATATCGCTGATAACCGGAAATGCGGGGAAAATGGGAAAAACAGTGGAACTTTTCAGTGAAACCTCAGGAGTTGAGAAAATACACAGTTGCATATTTATGAATAAAAAAATTGCATAAAGAATGCATACATAATAGGTTTCTATTTAATGGGGGCCTAAAAGCATGTGTTGCCGTAAGAAGTCAATCCAAAAATCTCATCCATCCAAAATCTGAACTTCCATCCAAACATCCATTGATATTTCAGAATATCGGTAACACATGAAATTTCCAAACAAATCGTTAACAACTGAAAAAGAAACTAAAGATTATGGTCTCGTTATTGTCATGTTGCGATAATGATAATATCGTGATATTATCAATGTTATCGTCCACAAATTTAACGCTGAATACAACCACGCACCCATAAAAACTGAAACGGGAATTTTTTAAATATATAGATTTTTTGGCATATCGATACATTGGCGATATTATCGAAATATTGCAGATATATTGACGATACAAGTGACACTTGGAATTTACACAGTAAAAAATATTGGCGATACATCGACGGAATCAATGTATTGACAATACAAACGACGCCTGGAATTTACACAATTGAAAATATTGACAATATCGATACATTGGCAATATTTAGTGATACATCACTGGTATCAAGAATTTTTTATACTATCAGTGTTATTGGTATCGCTACCAGTGTTATCGGTGTCGCTGAGCTAGAAATAGAGATAATATCGGGGATATTTCGATAATATCGGAGATAATGCAAACACTGGCGGCTACTAAATATGCTTCTTATCTTGGGTGGATATGCTTTCGGCTTTTATTTCCACTGAGAGTATATTTAGTATTTGTAATGGAATGTTAATTGCATGACCACCCACACATGCTTTTGCATATGATTTCCCATGGGATGTATGGAAGACATTGACAAGATCTGCACCACCATACTTTTCAAAATCAATTGGTTTGACCTGGGATGTTCCAAGTCAGCCAGGAGTCCAGGATAGGCTGTGTGCCTATACACTGATTCACAGAAACCGGGTGCACCCTGTTTTGGGTGCAACTTAACCTTGGTTTCCTAGGTAAACTTGAGACTCGGTTGACTTCCAATGGGGCAACCAAGTTGGGAAAGGTGTTTTGATAATTTTTGATAATAAGCTTGCACAATTTTCAACATAATAGCATTCTAGGTCTTTTGGATTTGGTATTGCTTTGACCTAGCTTTTTACTAATTATCAGATTTTATCTTCACATGCTAGCATATTATGAACTTCAATGTTCCCATGATATGCATCCTGGTGCTATTAAGTATTTGATGCAATATTTATTTCTTGCTTAACAATTGTAATTTCTTGTAGGATCTTTGGTGGTTTTGTTTGAATTTGGTAACTAAATTTAGATGGATGTCTTCGCTTCCACAGGACTTGCACCACTGTCTCTTGGTCATTCCGATGTTTCTATGAGAAGGTGATGCTTTCGATATTTTTTATTTGATAAGTTATAGTGCTTTTATTAAGCCAAAGAAAGGCATTTAATGCAAAATGTCATCAAGCTGAAGGAAAAAGTTCCTAATACACAGAAGTTCGATCAACACATCTTTGGTTAAGTAACCTTCCATGACATTTTTTGCATTAAAAAAAAATGCCATAGCATTTGCCTCTCTACCGACATGGATAAACAAGATGTTTAGCCTATAGGCAATGTGGTGAATCTCATCAAAGATGAATGGCAGCTTCCACAGTTCACAGTTCATCTTCACTCTTCTAGGTCCAGGAGATCACATTCACAGATGCCCTTTCGCCGATTATTGATCTGATAGCTTTGAAGTGACTAAGTGGAGTCCTTGTCTCAAGCTCACAGCCTCTGCGTGAGTTGCATCACCTTCATGACTTCACCCATAGCTGTATCACTGATAGCAATCAAACCATTGTCATCTCTAATCACTCCACTGTCGTCTATCGCTTTTTTTGGAAGATGACGGATTTTATTGAGGAAAAGCAAAAGAAAAACTACAGCAACAATGGGCAACATGTCAAGTGATTGTTGTCACTCCACCGCTAGCCACTGAGAAGTGGACCATACAAAAAGCATAATGAAAGGGAGTCCCGGGAACCACACACACAACTGGACTGCTAACTTTGATTATCTATGTCCCCAACCTGATCCTTTGAGAGGTCCACCCCTGGTCTGCCCTTGGACATCCTTAGGGTCTTGCCTTGACATCCCTTAGCTACTGATGATGCTGAATCTTTCTTTTTATGGATTCTTTTGAAGAAACCTTATTCGAAAAGAATGCTTCCATTTCTGTCATTCCACAACCATAATATTCCAAGAATACCATCTTCCGAAGGATCTTTGGCTTTTAAGCAGCCCACAATGCTGTTCTAAAATTAGATTGCCAGTGGAGTTTTTTTTTTTTTTTTTGGTTAGTCATGCAACGCACCCACCCTATTAGCTGCGCAACGCACCCACTCGGTTAGTCACACAATGCACCCACCCACCAGTAGGGTTAGTGTGTCTCCTTAGCACTCAAACCTGAGACCTTTTGTTGAAACGCCTAAGCGTCTTCCAGCTGGGCTAGCAGGCGAGAGTTATTGGAGGTCCAAGAGCAAGGAAAAGTTCTACATCTCTTTCACCAATAGGTCGAACCCACCACTAAATTGGATTCAACTCCATGTTGTTATCCCTCATGTGCACATGCAAACACACATGAATTCTTGTGTGCTTTTATGACTGATGACACCTTTCTTTTCATTGGCTTGATGCTTTTGACGCACACACACACACAAAAGGTTTGACGGCATGGGTGGGCCCCACAATGATGTGTTTCTGAAATCCACTCCAATGATCAAGTCCGTGACCCCATTTGAAGGGCTCTCTCACACATTCAAAGGGTCAGACAGCACATGTGGGCCCCACAATGATGTGTTTCTGAAATCCACTCCGACCATCAAGTGCGTGACTTCATATTAAGCCAGGGGCTTAAAAACCAGGAAAATCTGTAATTCAGGTGGGCTACACCAAGGGAAACAGTTCGGAGGGGGGCGCCCATGCTTGATTTTTGATGGGGCCCATCATGACATGCATGTGAAATCCACTCCAACCATTTGGTGCATCATCCCACGTTAGGTCCATGGGAAAAAAGGTTGATCGGTGATTCATGTGGGTCACACCAAAGGAAACAATTGGGAGACGGACGTCCTCCCTTGATTTTTTATAGGGTCCTTTGTGATGAATATGTGAATCCACTCTAACCATTAGATAACGCACCAAAAGTTGGCCCGAGGCTAAAAAATTAGGCCGGTTTGTTATTCAAGTGGGCCACACCAAGGGAAATGATTTGGAGGGTGGACGTTGGGTTTGATTTTTGGGCCTTGGGCCAAACATGAGGTGACACACGTCACACACCTGATGGTTGGAGTAGATTTCGCATACACATCATGTTGGGGCCCACACCCTTTTGCTCACACAGATGGTCTCCTGTGGCATTGCTCATAGGAGACCATCTCTTCTTTCTTTCCGTGTGTGTGTGTGTGTAGAGAGAGAGAGAGAGAGAGAGAGAATGAGAATGCTCACCTGCGCACTAGTTCTCACGAGAACTCGTGAGCTCTTTTTCAGGGCCCATCACATGTGACATGAGCCCAAAATCTGAGCCGTCCACGGGATGCAGCACCCCAAAAAACCCCTGGGGCCCAACTTTCAACTTGGTCCAGAACTTTGGTGGGCCATGGCAAAAGGAAACAGTTTCCTCCCTTGATTTGACCTTCTCTCTCTCTCTCTCTCTCTCTCTCTCTCTCTCTCTGCTATGGGCCACCAGAGTTTTAGATCAGGTTGAAAGTTGGGCCCTGGGGTTTTTCTGGGGTGTTGCATGACATGGATGGCTTAGATTTTGGGCTCACATCACGTGTGATGAGCCCTGAAAAAGTGCTCACAAGTTCTTGTGAGAACTAGTGCGCAGGTGAGCATTCCTCTCTCTCTCTCTCTCTCTCTCTCTCTCTCTCTCTATATATATATATATATATATATATATATATATATATATATATATATACCGAAATTTTATTGAAAAGTCGCCAAGAGATGGAAAAGAATACACAAGAAAACTAGGAAAAGAACCATTCTGAGATATCAGTAGACAAAACCGATTTACCATACACTCTGAGACACCAACTTTGACCAAGTAAGTGACCTTTGCAACAGAAAGGTGCTTGTTTTGAAAGCATTGACTGTTTGGAGCCCTCCAAATGTGCGAAAATATTCTCATTGCAACAAGCCGTCACACTGCTTTTCGGTCTCTACCCACTACACCTCCATGCCAGGCCCACAAAAGGTGATCAACTAACTTGGGCATCACCCAGGATATATGAAATAAGTTGAGGAAATGCTCCCAAACTTCTCTAGCCAAATGGCAATAAATGAAAAGGTGATCAATCGATTCCGCATCAAACAAATGTTCAGAAGGATAAGAGATCTCCTCTATAGGTTATCTATAGTTAACACCCTCTTTCTTCCCATAAGCCAAACAAAAGTTGCGAAGATACGTGTGGACAATCTTTCGCAAAATACACCCTTTTTCTGTGACGCAGATGTTACTGTAGTGGACAATCTTCGAAAAGTTATAATTTGTTTTGAAGCGGTGTCTGGTTTAAAAGTTAACGTTGACAAAACAGAGATGCTTGGGATACATGTGGCGCAGGATGATCTCTCTCTTTGCTAGAGCTTTCGGCTACAAGACAGGTTCGTTTCTTTCCACTTATTTAGGCCTTCCGTTGTGTATTGGAAAGACGCCGATTCATCTTTGGGACAAAGTTGTTGAGAGGATAGAGAGCAAGCTATCCATGTGGCAGTGGAGATACATTTCTTATGGGGGAAGATTGACTCTCATTAAAGCTACCTTCTCGAACATGCTGACATGCTTCATGTCACTTTTCAAATGCTCGGCTAAGGTGCTTGAAAGACTTGAAAAGTTGAGACGGGATTTCTTTTGGAAAGGGGCCAATGGGCGTAATAAGTTCAATCTTCTCAAGTGGGAGGAGGTTTGTAGACCTGTGAAGGAGGGAGGTGCAAGGATTAAAAGCTTGAATAGTATGAACCAAGCTCTTCTAGCAAAATGGCATTGGCAGTGGGGTTATGTTTGCTCTTGAAAATGATGCTCGTATTAGATTTTGGACGGATATTTGGTGTGGCGAAGAGGCTCTCCAGGAGGTCTTTCCTAGATTGGCTCTTCTCACCCCGTACCGACATATTTCAGTGGCCAGGTGTTTCTCCATCATGGGTAATGTGGTCTTGTGGAGTCCTCTTGTCGAAGAAACATGAATGAGACTGAGATTACAGAGTTTGTGGCCATGTTAGATCGGTTGAAGCTGGTGGCCCCCTCAGTGGAAGAGGATCATCTCGTGTGGAGGGCTCATCCTTCTGAAAGCTTTATGGCCCGCTTCATGTTTGACACGATCTATGCTTCAAATCCCCCCCCCCCCCCCCCCCCCCCCTTGGATGATTGTTTTTGTGTGGTTAGTCGGAAGAAAAAGAGTCTGAACGATAGATAATCTTCGCGCCCCCCCCCCCCCCCCCCCCCTTGGATGACTGTTTTTGTGTGGTTAGTCGGAAGAAAAAGAGTCTGAACGATAGATAATCTTCGCCCCCCCCCCCCCCTTGGATGACTGTTTTTGTGTGGTTAGTCGGAAGAAAAAGAGTCTTAACGATAGATAATTTGCAGCGAAGATCCCTAATCCTACCCGATGTTTGTTTGATGTGCATGAAGGATGCGGAGACAATCGACCACTTATTTATTCACTGCCCGGTTGCTAGGATAGTATGAGAGTTCTTCTTTTCGGCTATATAGGTGGCTTGGGCGATGACGAAGACGGTGGATGCATTGTTGTGGGCATGACAAGGTGCCAGAGGGTCCAAAGGAGGGAAGAAAGCTTGGAGGTTGCTCATTATGGTGGTTGTTTGGACAATATGGAAGGAGCAGAACGACCACTGCTTCCAGGATAAGCTCTCCTCCGTCGATGGGTTGATTTGGAAGATTATCAATTCATTGTTGGAATGGGTTCCTGTTGCGTAGGCAACTTTTTGCTGCGTTTCTTTTTTGTAGTTCTAGCGTTGTATTCTTTTCTGCTCTTGCGGCTTGTTTGAATAAAATTGTTCTCTTCTAAAAAAAAAGTTGCGATTCTTGAGAGGGCTCCATAAGACCACTAGTGGAAATGGAATGAAGAAGGCAACAACGGCTTAGTGATCAAGTTGTTGAACGAATGCGTTGAGAAAGACTCGGAGCTATGAGCTCTCCAAACCATAATGTCTTCGTCTTGAGATGAGGGTGCGTAGAGCTTCAAGAGGGTAAGCAAACAAATGAACTCTTCAAATTCGCCATCTGATAAATTTTGCCGATAAGGAATAGACCAAACAACTGTCCTGCCAACTAGAGAGAAATAATGATCTGCGGTCATGAGTTGATCCAAGAGCAAGAGAAGCAAATCTTGGAAAGAGGTCCCGCAAGGGCCTATCCCCACACCAAATATCTATCCAAAAGTGAATATCCCCACACCACACACACACACACACACATTCTGTTTATAGTATGTAGTTTGTTGTGGTCACCATCAACTCCTAGAGGCAGAGCCCCCGCTAATGGTGTTGGTTTTGTGCTATGTATTGTAGTTAGGGCTGTAAATGGTCGGGTTCGGGGCGGGTTTAGCCAAAACTAGACCCACCCATTTACTAAATGGGTCTGGGTCCAAATTTTAGACCCAGACCCTTTTACTAAATGGGCGGGTCTGGGTCGGGTCCGAGTCAACCCATCAAACTGATGCGAACATCAGTGGTGCACCCTTTAGAGTGTACCAGAGGATGCAACGTCGCAGATCGAGTGTTGTAGCAGACGAGTTGATGTGGATGGACGCCGGGCCCATTGGGCCCATTTTCTGACGCGTTACGAGTACGCGAGATACAGGATCGCGCAGGAGCATCATGACCGCTGGACCATGGAGCGGATTTACATTTAAGCGCTTTAGTGTCGTTATTTACTTTCGGCGTTTTTATGTTATTTATTTGATTTTCAGGCACTTTAGTGCACTTTTTTTATTTTCGTAGCTTATATATATTGTGAGAACCCTATTTCGAATTTATTGAATGAATAGAAAATTCGTGAGTTTCTTCCTCTTTGTTTGAGAGATTAGGGTTTCAGGATTGGCCCTCGGGTGTTGAGGATTCTACCCCGGATTTTTCGTTTTCTCTTCTCTCTTTTTTCAAGGTGCGAGGAAAGGTAAGCTTCTTTGATTCCTAATTCGTACTTCATGAGAACCTATCGCTTTTTCGACATCTTTCGTCCTATTCTGAACCTCCCCCCTTTTGGGTACGATCGAAAAGAGGGATGCCTAGCCACGATAACCGGATCCAAACTTGACTGTGGACTGGTCTATGCTAGATCTGAGATATCCCCATATCCCTAGATCCTCCCTGTTTTACGATTTTACATGGTTTTATGCAAAGTGGCATGATCCGGACGGACGGATCTCATCTTCGTGTTGAGATTTGTTAGTTTCCTCTGATTGGAAGTAGTTAGTTTCGTAATTTTATTATTTGAATATCTTCCAACTGAGTATCATGCATCTAGGGTTAGGTCATCGCATGCCCCTGCATCACAAACCCATTTATAAATGGGTCTGGGTTTGGTAGAGGGAGATCCACCCAAACCCATTTATAAATGGGTCGAGTCTAATGGGTCTGGGTCTGGATCTAGTATGCAAGCATTTTAACAAGGCTTAAAATCTGGTCTGGATGGGTATGGGCTGGACGAGTCCCTTGAAACATAGACCAAACCCGCCCACTTACTAAATGGGTTTGGGTCGGGTCGAGTCGGGCCTATTATAAAGGAAACCAGAACCAGACTCGTTTAGCAAATGGGTCTGTTCTTGGACCCAGACCCGTACCATTTGACAAATGGGTCGGGTCTAAATGGGTTGGGTCTGGGTACCCCATTGGGTCCGCTAACCCATTTACAGCCCTAATTATAGTCTTAGTTTCTTTTATTGATATCAATTATTAGTTTATCTTGATTTCGTATTTGTCTGTTGCTATTTGTCTCTTGATCTTAGATATCATCATTTCTTTCAGGCGCTCCTTGATTATGAAAGGCATAAAGTGCGTGGCGGTGAGCTACATGTGCATGTTGCTTCCCCTGTTGAGCCTATGGGTGCTGAAAATCAGGTGAGTATTCCTGAGTGCCTCAAGTATGTTTTATTACTATTATTATTAAGATATCTATGTAAAGTGATATTGCCCATTGAATTCAAGGGGTGTGGAGATGTGCCTCTAGAGTCTGGAGTTTTATGTGATCTTCATATACCACTCAAATTGAAGGGAAATTTTATAGTATGACTCTGAGACCAGCCATGCTTTATTGGATGAAATCTTGGGTGTTAAGGAACAACATGTTCATAGGATGAATGTCGTTGAAATGAGGATGTTACGGTGGATGAGTGGCAAGACAAGAAAAGATGGAATTAGAAATAAATCCATTCTAGGGAATTTAGGAGTGGCACTAATTAGTAATAATATGAGGGAAAGAAAACTTAAACAGTTTGGTCATGTGCAATGGAGACCTGTGCTAGTTAGGAGTGAGTTGGTACAAGTTGAAGGCTCTAAAAGGGTAAGGGGAAGGCCTTGAACGACATGGATGGTGGTAGTAAGAGAAGATGATGACCTATGGTCTAACTGAAGTTATGGCCCTTGATAGAGTGGAATAATGGATTCATCTAGCTGACCCTAATTAGTTGGGATGATGATGATGATGATCTAGACAACAAATATTATATGAGGTGTCCATGGTCTTTAATAAATCATTGAGTGCCTGGGCTTTCCTAACTTGCCGTGATGCTAAAGTTGCCATTACGTTTGCAACAATTTCTGCCCCTCGAAAAAATAAAAAATAAAAAATAAAATAAAAGGGTACTTTTCTCTAATGTAACTATGGAAGAGACAGTGCCTTTGGCACATAATATTTGTGCCTTTGTATCATGTACCATGCACGTGGTGTGTATATGATGGTATGAATCATGCATCCTCAAGGAAGGATAGAATTAGAAAGTAATACATTCGAGGGAACTTAGGAGTAGCACCGATAGGTAATAAGATGAGCAAGGCCTATTACCATTACGATATGGGCCGTAAAGGCCATTACAACCTTTTTTATTTTTTATTTTTTTATCTTTTCTGTAAAAACCTGTTTCAGCCCTATAACAGGCCATTGCGGGTAATTTTTTCTGTAACAGCCGTTACGGCTGTGTAATGCGTAATCATTACCACCGTTACTGTTATGTAATAGCTGCTACGGCCCCATAACGTGTAACGGTTACCACTGTTACTGTTATGTAATGGCCGCTAGATAATTGTTTTTGAATACCTTGAAGATGAAGGAAGTAGAATTAGATGGTTTGTCATGAGCAATGGCGACCAAGAGCTGCGCTGGTTAGGACTTAGGAGTGAGTTGGGACAAGTTGAAGGCTCTAAAAGGGCAAGGAGAGGCCCAAAAGGACAGTGGAGGTAGTTAGAAAAAGACTCGAAGACCTATGTTATAACTGAAGTGATGGCCCTTAATAGAGTGGAATGGGGGGAAAAAGATTCATGTAGCCAACCCCAGTTAGTTGGGTTAAGGCATAGATGATGATGATGTTGATGATGGTCCATGTGAATTGAAGCAACCACCTCAGTACCACTGGTTCCATGTATGTGAATGTACTGACTTTTGTGTTTACTGTTGTGTAAACTTAATAACAAATGGGAAAACTATACCATGTGGGTTATATTCTGCAACTTATTAGAGTATGGGTTGATACGTAGCTTAACATGCTAATATGTTGTCATTGCTGTGATTGGTGCATCTACTGGTGGATTCAGTGCAGTAGCAACACCTTTGTCCTTGTATGGCTGGTCCTGGCTTTAAGGCCTCCCAAATGGGAGGCACCACCATTTTGGTGTTTCTTTAACCATGCAGGCTATTATGAGAAAAAGAAGAACTTTGATAATCTGGCAGGGTATGCTGCTCCATATTCATGCACACCAATTGTACATGTGCATATACACGACTCAAATTCGCTCATGAAAGTCATGAGCCCCTTGACAGCATATGGGATCAACTGATCGACGAACCCTGGTCTCTCAGTCAGACAAGAAGCAAGGGAAGAAAGGAGAAGGGAAATTCAGGGGAAATCGGATGTGTTTGGCTTGCAATTTGCCATCCAAACACCCACCCAAATCAAGAAGGGCTCTCTAGCCTCTTGCTCCAATAAAATACTATTTTATTAACATCCACATCAAAGTCATCCAAATTTCCCCAAAACAAAACATTTATAAAATTTCCTGCAATAACCCCACATGCTCCTTAAGTAATCTTGATTAGGCCTAACTAATCTTGATCAGCTGCCTAAGATTCCAATTATAAATAACCACCTGACTATCTAATTACCTACATGAAAATCCCCAAAATATCCTGTCCTTCTGGCCACAATTTGAATTCAAATTGGATGCACACTGGATGTGCATGTCCGGATCTTGACTGAATATGCCCTTAGCTCAAGCATCTGCTTGGGATTATGTCATCTTAGGTCTGTTCTGTATGTGTAATGCAATTTCAGTAGCGATATATCATTTCAGTTGGAAAATGCAGCCGATGTTTGATGTAGTATAATTGAACAGGGGTGGTAACTAATATCATGTGAGGAAACTTTATTTAATGCTTTACTGGAGTTGGAAATGATGTTTTATCTGTGCTGAAAGCATTGCTGCCAAGGCACCCAAAGTCCTTGACAGGATATGTAATGAGCCGCGGACATAATGAAGGTAGTTTTCTGCTGACAAGAGGGTGGATGAGCTGCCCAACATAATCAAGATAGTTGTCTGCTCACTGCTAACAAGAGGGTGAATGAGCTGCCCAACATAATCAAGATGGTTTTCTACTGATAATAGTTCTGACTCGTGGTCCATGATCCTTATGAAGTTGATCCTTTCAGGTGGGGAGAAGTCAAGCTTTAGGACCAGTTAGGGTTAGAAGGGATGCTGCAGCTCGTGCTATGCAGGGTTGGCACTCTCAACGTCTTCTTAGCAATGGTTATGTTGGCGACTCACCTATCAAGGTTTGTGGAGATTATCAAATGTTATGTTTATGCATGGGGTTTTGTGCTATGTATATGCACCTTTTTGTGGCAGTGCAGTTTCTCTTTTCATGATGTTCGCGTCAATATTCTGCACTTGCCTTTTATGTAGGATAAGAGCCCAGTTTATGTGCCAAAGCGCGAGAAGCAACTCAAAAGCCTCGGTATGTTTTTTCAAATGAATCGGCTTCCTTAATGCTATTAGCCGATAGATTACTTGTTCTGACTTCAACACTGTCCCAGGTGTACTTAAACGGAAAGAGCCATCAAGCATGGAGCATGGTTACGAAGCTGCATGCGTTATAGGAGTGAACCCACAGTTAAGATGATTGATTGCTATTGGTTTCCATTTTCATTGGACTTCCTTTCTTTCTCTGAAAGTAACTCATCAAGTTAGATGATTATTACAGATGCTGCTAATCAACAATGCCTGGGAATCCACATTTAGGGCCTGTTTGGAATGCGGGATTAAATGATATGGAATAGCATTAGGTGGAATTAACACCATTATTGCAAAATAATTATGTCTGGAAATTCCATGGTATTTTGACAATCCAATCCCACCTTTGGTATCAAAATTTTCCTTTGGGAAAGTGCTGTATTAAGTGCCAAACCTGCATTTGGTGAACCATGGAATTGCAATTAACGGACCAGATTTCACAACTGATGCCAGTCAACTGTATGCATATGCAACTCGATTGTCACGTGTAAAGGGCATGTATGGATGGATGGCATGGATAAAACACATGCATCAACATGGGGCACACAGATGTAGTGGATTTCAAAATCCACTAGAAATCCCGCCATACCTTCTGTTAGGACTGGATGATATGATACCTGGATTAATCCAATCATTCCGGTTGTTTCCAAATGCTAGATGGAATTTAGGTTGGACCATATGCAATTCCATACCACCTAGTCCATGTTCCAAACAGGCCCTTAATTGTTATCTTTGATGCTTCATATCGCTAATTTTTCCACTTCACAAATTCTCAAAAGTTTATTACCGAGGTTTGGATCTTGGTCATGATGATGGAATTGGGTATTCTATTTCCAGCGTGGATGCAATGGTTGTTGATGTTGGACCCTCCGCTGATTGGGTGAAAATCAATGTGCGGAGAACTGTAAGTTTTATGAGACGAGATGCATGATTGATGGTAGTATGTAATTGTATTTCTTCTCTTCTAGTTTTCACTTTTAGTTTTATCAATGATTGTATGCAGAAAGATTGCTTTGAGATCTATGCTTTGGTGCCTGGGCTTCTGCGCGAGGAGGTATGTTTATGCATGTGTTTATTTACATGTATGTATCCTTTAAGTTTGATGCCCTTATTAAAAATAACATAAAATTTGATGCCCATATTTTCTTTTGAAGTTGTAGGCATGTATTGCACATGGGCATGTGACCTATTTTAGCTACAATAAATGAAATTAAGAAATGGTAAAATCTCACTGTGGTGAAGCCAATGCTTCATTTGATAGTGTAGTGCACATGCCATACGACATCTTCTCTTAACAAAGTTTCACACCGCAAGTTATTTGATGAGGAAGCAAAATGGGGAGGAGTCGTTGCATCAAATTATAAATCATGTTAAGAACTAAAAATGTAAAGAATGTTTTCTGTTTAGTAAGAAGTTAAAGAATTGACATTAATGTGCAGAAATTCAATATCAACTTTGAAATATCATATGATTAGTGAGTTCAACTCCGTCAATCCTTTTAAAGACAGCCTTTAATTGAAGAAGGATGGTAAAAAGGTAAGAACATGTGGAGAAAAAAAAAAGAGGCTAAAATGAGAGGAACTAAATCAAATTGCTAGAAATTCATATTTTTCGAATTTATTTTTTAAATAGGTGGGTTAGGTGAATATTTCTGAGGTGATTAGGGTTAGGTAGAGCCAGAGTGAGAAGGGAAAAAATAAGGAAAGAGTAAAGTTGTTCTTCTGGTATGTCCTTTTGAAGAAAAAAAGAGGTTGAGCAGAGACAAAAGTTTTTATTTTATTTTTGCCGTCCATAATCTTGTCGGAATTTGTGAGTATGTCCATGAGTCAATCATCAGCTTGATTGACAAATTTTGGAAAAAAAAAATAGTATTACTTCATTTACTTGATCAGTAGATGCTGCCTTTTCACATGGAAAATCTTATGGATTCTGTAGGTCTTTAGGGTCAAAAGTAGCTTCCTTGGTACTCTACCTTCTGATGTGCCTTTGAAGTTTGGACATTTATGTAATGATTGATAAATTCAGGTGCGTGTTCAGTCCGATCCCGCTGGCCGCTTGGTTATATCTGGCGAGCCAGAGCATCCTGATAATCCATGGGGAGTCACCCCCTTCAAAAAGGTCCATTTTTCTTTGCTTTATTTTAAACCTAGAAAGCTATAGTATGTGAGTTTTCATCCAAGCACCATATAATCAGGTTAGGTTCTCATTTACAGGTAGTCAGCTTGCCTTCGAGAATTGATCCTCAACAGACTTCTGCAGTGGTCACCCTGCATGGTCAGTTGTTTGTTCGTGCGCCTTTTGAGCAGTCTGTTTGGTAGCACATGGGACTTAGGTAGCTTCTTTCTCCCTGTTTTTGCCACTGATTTCAAGCATTTATTTAGAAGGAGAAGAATCAAAATGCTAGGGACCAATTAATGTATAACCAGCAATCAAACTGCAGGTTTTGATTTTTTAGTCCACGTCAACCTTTCAGGGATTTCAAGTGCGATGCTGGTAAACTAAATGGAACTAATTGTTTTGGGAATTTATATGCTGAGTTGATGGTTTACCCTTTCTTCTTAATATTTATATTAAATACTGTATTTTCTTTCATTGTTTCAGGTCATTAATGCCAACAAGTTGTTGTGGGGTTTTTCTTCGGCTTATGCACTGAATGCAGCTCTTTGCATGACTTGCTCTACAAACTATGCTGGAATTGTGCTCCATCTGAAACCTGGTACTTACTATTTGACTGCTGAAAAAAAGAAAAAAAGAAAGAAATGCATCCGTTTGTATAGTCATGGATCAGGAGCATTGTCTTCTAACTGGATTAGCTCAATCTACCACACAACACTTCAAGAGTTTGATGTGATTTCACTCACATGGTCTCATGTAAATATAGTGGGCAAGTGCATGTTTCTGAAGCTTACATCCTCCTCATCTTAACTTATTCAGTCTATTGAAGAGAAGTTTTGGCCATTTCTGATGCTCTGTGGTTGTTTTCTTTGTTGCTTGAGTTACTTGGACACTATCGAATTTCTACTAGAATCAAAGACGGAAAATTGCAACAGTAACAGGAGGGTTGTTTGGAGCTAGTAGGTTATGCAGGAGAAGCTAATGGTTGTTTGCTTGAGTTACTTGGACATTATTGAATTTGTACTCACTGATTGATCAAACCCATGTGTCATGACTGTACAGCATACTGTGTATGCCATGCCATTGTGAGGCTGAAAATAGGTGCTGTACTGTGATGAAATTGCATTAGGTGATAGCAGATAGATATTGTATTTTGGGGAGGGGTAGTTTAAAAATTCAGAAATAGACTCAAATTCTTTTGAGTACTCAAATTTTTCGTTCCTTGGATCGTCATCATCATCATTGAAGCCTTAATACCAATTAATTGGGGTTGGCTACATGAATCCCTTTATGCCATTCCTCTCTATAAACGGCCATAACTTCACTTAGACATTAGGTCATGAAGTCTTTTCTCACTACCTCCACCCCTTCGGGGCCTTCTCCTTGCCTTTTTTTATTCTTCAACTTGCACTCACTCACTCCTTAAAACGGCACAATTATTGGTCTCTGTTGCTCGTGCCCAAATGATCTAAATCTACTTTCCCACATGTTATTACCTGTTGGTGCTACTCCTAAGTTCCCTTGAGTGCATTCATTTCTAATTCTATCATTTTCTTGCCACTCATCCATCTCAACATCATGCACTCATCCTTTGAATATGTTGTTCCTTAACTGCCCAACATTGTCCACATGGCTAATCTTATAGCTATCCTATAAAATTTTCCTTTCAGTTTGAATTGGACACTACATTTCCAAAGGGATGTCACCATTTCTTACAGTCAGCTTGAATTCTCTGGTCACTTGGATCAGAGTACTCTTGATATTATTTTCTCTTGTAGACTTGACCTGAGTCTTGATGAATCGAGTTGCCCAAATGTGGTTTCATGTGCGTGTTCGAACTTCTTAACCTTGCTCAATATTTTACCATCATTCATGTGTGAATTAATGTCAATGAAGACCAAGAACCATGCCGATTAGGAGTGAGTTGGTACAAGTTGAAGGCTCTAAAAGGGCAAGGGGAAAGCCCAAAAGGACATTAATGGAGGTAGTAAGAAAAGACTCAATGACTTATGGTTTAACTGAAGGTATGGCTTTTGATAGAGTTGAGTGGTAGAATAAGATTCATGTAACTGACTCCAATTAATTGGTATAAGGCTTATGTGATGGTAATGGTTCATCTGTAAACCAACATGCATTTATAAATCTTTGAATTGGACATTTCTAATGCAAATTTTGAGTAAATAGAAGTATTATAGAAGTAGTTGGAGGTATCAATAGCAAGGACTTTCTTCCTTCCAACCAACCAAAAGAAGCTATCTTTGGAGGAACATTATAGCACCAAATGAACTTGGTGACCTTCATCGCCCCTTGATAGGCACCAACTCGCAGGAGAGAGTAGAAAGATTTAATCGAGAATAATCCCAATTTTCCGAACCTCCACATCATCTTATCTGGATTGGAAGGGGACAAGACGGATGAATACGCTCTAAAAGGACCACAAACTCTTAACTTCCTCGTCCCGAAGAGATTATCTACAAGGGGGCTCCGAAACTACCACCCTACCGATGCGGGAGAAGTAGCCCACCACTGTCACAGAAGAAATTAGGGCCAAGCGAAAAATACTAGGGAACTCATCTTTCAATGACGAGGTCTCCTCCCCACACATCTTTCCAAAAACAGATCTTTTCACCTTTCCCCAACGGAAAGCAAACTCCATGCAAGAAAGCTGACTTTACAGAAGAAACTTCTTTCCACAAGGCTGACGATCTATAAGTTGATGTATTCCTAGTCCACCATCGCCCATCCGAACACCTGTATTTGCTTTTAACAATGTCTTTCCAAGGCACCCCTTCTTCCTTGAACATATAAAGCCATTTTCCAAGCAACGCAATATCCTAGATTTAAGATTTTTGGTACCTGCCCCTCCCTCTTCACAGGAGTTGCAAATCTTGTCCCAACTTATTAAATGAAATTTCATTTTGTCTTCTATCCCTTGCCATAAAAAAATCCCTTCTAAGTTTCTTGAGCTCTGAGAGCCCTGAAGCCGGACATTTAAAAAGTGACATAAAGTAGAGAGGAAGATTTTATAATGCCACTTTGATAAGTGTGATGCACCTCCCAAGCGAAAGATGTCGGCCTTTTCATCTTGTAAGCTTCCTCTCAATTCTCTCCACCACCTTTGCCAAAGGTGTTAAGCCGATTTCCCAACACAAAAAGGCAACCCCTCAAATGAAAGCCGGAAGCACCTTTGATGCACACCAAAAAACTTCGACTAATTGCTCCATGTTGACCGCTTCCATTTGCACCCTGTACATCTTGCTTTTAGCGATTTTGACTTTCAGGCTTGAAATTGCCTCATAGCATCAGATTATAGTTCTCAACTTGTCCACCATATCAAGAGATGCATCATAAAAGCGAGGGTGTTGTTAGCAAATTGCAAATGAGAGACGGGGAAAGGCATCCCCTCCACCTTGAAACCAGATATGAATCCCTTCTGCCCCTTAGCAAGCATTCTCCCCAAGGCCTCTACCACCATAAGGAAAAGAAACGGAGATAAAGGATCTCCTTGACGAAGGGCCCTAGAACTTTTGAAAAAGCCCTTCAGGGATCCATTAAGAAGAACTGAGAAGCGCGCCACACCCACACACTCCATGATCCATTTCCTCCATTTTATCCCACACCCCATCTAAAGCATCATATAATCAAGGAAGCTCCAATCGACATGACGGTAAGTTTTCTCTATATCCAACTCGTACACAATTCCTTTCGAGCCTTCCCTATGCCTAGAGTTGAGGCACGCATGAGTTATTAATGCACTATCAAGAATTTGCCGACCTCGAAAAAATGTACTTCGATTCTCGGAGATGACACTTGCAATTATGTTATGCAATTGAGACATAAGCACCTTCGCCAAAATTTCATAAGATCCTCCAATAAGTGTTATCGATTGAAAGTCCTTTAAAGAATACACACCAGAAACCTTGGGAATAAGAGTAATGAAAGACGCATGCTCGATAATCGGCCATTCATTAGGTCTCCTTCAGAAAAGATCAATGGTGATCCCTAATATTAGCATTTTGTGCATGCATGACAAGGATATAGCGGACCATCTTTTTGTGCATTGCCCCTTTTGTGGGGCAGATTTGGGCAGATATTCTGGGTTGTTTTCAGATGGTGTGGTTTGTTTTGGAATCGGTGGATCTTCTTTTGATTGCTTGGCATGGTGTGGGCCTCGGGAAAGAGAAGAGAGTGCTTTGGAGAATGGCTTTACTTGCAATTTGGTGTGCTGTTTGGGAAGAAAGAAATGCTGGGTGTTTCAACAATGCTAGGAAAATTTGAAGGGATGTAATTTGATCCTTTTGGGGTTGTAGTTGGGTCCCCCTACTCAGCCCCCATTTTGTTGCCTCCCGACTTTTGTTGCTTTACCTTTTGGCGTTGTAGTTGTTTCTCTTTTTCTTAATAAAATTTTGTGATCTTTTGAAAAAGAAGAAGAAAAAGTTGGAGTTATCATTCTTTTTCTTTTTTCTTTTTATGGTTTTTTTGCCTGGCAGGCACAAGAAGCCATAGTTTATGTTGGTGAGTGAGGAGAACCTACTGGTCTCATTAGTGGGTTTACGTTGGAGAATGCAAAGTTTCAAATTTCTCACATCTAGTTTGCTGATGACACCATTTTATTTTGTGATGCAGAAGACTATGGTAGATAATTTGAGGAAAATTGTGAGATGCTTTGAAGTGGTGTCAAGTTTAAAGGTCAATATCTTTAAAAGTGTGATGTTGGCTGTTCGCTTCTCCAGTGAGGAGGTGGCAAGGTTCGTAGAGGTGTTCCAATTGTTGTGCAGGGTCTTTTCCATCTTCGTATCTCGTTCTTCTTTTTTTTTGTTGGTAAACCCACGAAGCATCTGTGGGGTAAGGTAATCAAAAGGGTAGAAACTGTGAAGGTGGAAGAGTCAACATCTCTCTTTGGACAGCAAACCAATGTTAAAAACAAGCAGCTATGTCAAATTTTCCGCTTTATTTCATTTCTCTATTTAGGTGTCAAAAGTCTATATTGGATAGATTGGAGAGGTTGAGGAAGGATTTTTTGTGGCAAGGCACTGAAGAGTGAAGAGACAAAAGTTTCATCTATTGAAATGGGAAAATGTGTGTTAGCCTTCACGGGAAAGGGGTGCAGGTATGAGGAAGTAGGAGTTTATGAATCTTGCCTTGTTAGGTAAGTGGTTGTGGAGATTTGGCATGGAAGAGGGGAACTTATGAAGAGATGTGATTGCTAGTAAGTACGGTGTTTAAGAAGTTGAATGGTGGTAGAAGATTCATCCTTATATAGGGCTTCAGGGTTGTGGAATGTAATTGGTAGGTTGGCGATAGTTTAAGGATGGGTTCAGTTTCTCATCAAGTGATGGGAAGATGATTCGGTTTTGGGAGGATGTGTGAATAGGAGAGAATATGATCCGTTATGAGGTTAGTAAGTTTATCCTAGGGAGAAAATATTCCCATTGCTCATTGCTTCTCTTTTTAGTGAAGTAGTGGTTTGGTCTCTTCCATGTCGAAGGAATCTGACAGACGGGGAAGCTTGGTGTGGGGGTTTATTGCTATCATCCTTCTTTTGGTGAGAAGGATGTAGTGGTGCGGAACAAGGAGAAGTCGGGTCGGTTCTCGATCTGGTTCTTCTACATGCTGATACAAAGGTTATCGGTGGGAGAGAGGAGCTCACACCTTTTAAGTTTAGTTCTATGGTGCCCCTCCTAAGGTAGTGGGCATTTGCTTGGTTGGTGGACAGAAATAGGGTGGTTACAATAGATAACCTTCAAAAGAGGCTCATGGTGATTCCCAATATTTGTGTGACATGCATGCAGAATCTGGAGTTGATAAATCATTTATTCATCTATTATTGTTTTGACTTCCTTGAAGTGTTGTGGGTGATGTTGTGGTCCATTGATGGCCTTTTCCTAGCATGGCATGGGGGTGGGGTTGGGAAAAAAGAGTGGTTTGGAGGCAAGCCTTGTTGGTAGGCATTTGGGCCCTTCAGGGGGCAAGGAATATCCTGTGTTTCCCAAATTGAAGTGGGACAGTGTTGGAAGGTCCTTAGAAGGGCAAAGCTGGATGTAAGGGGATGGTATACATAAAGGCTCTTGCCTCTTGATGAATGTAACTTATTCTTTATTCGGGCCTAAGCCAACATTGTATTTTGCCTTAGAATTTCTTCTTTGGCACTTTTTTTTTTTTTTTTTTTAAATAAAATTTCGTTATATTTTATTAAAAAATATATTTTTTGTACTGGAATTTCTTTATACCCCTAGTGATTTTTCTTTCTTCGTGATTATGTTGATCTTTTGCATTCTTATATTTTGTATGCATGAATCTGTACTTGAATTGGACCTGTTTCTGAAAAAAATAAAAATAAAAAAATCATGGGTTGCATCTTTTTTGCTTCTCTTATACAATTATCTTCCTTTTATTCATCAAAATGCCTCTGGCATTGACCATAGTGACTTGAATGGTGGAATCTATGATTTCAAATATTCAGTAAGTAAGCCCTCATTATAGATAAATAAAAACTATACTCTTGAAACAGGAAGGTTAGCCATAACCTGACCTTGCTGTATGGCAAATGCCTCCACATTAATGACAGAGAACATGTCTTTTTTTTTTTTTTTTTTTTTTTTTTAATTTATAAATTATCTGAATGGTGACAAAGAATATTATCCTGATTTAAGAAATATAAAAATTCATTAAGTTGTGCAGAGCGACATCACCTTTGCTCAATGTTTCGCATCAGTATCTGTAAGATCACTCACTCTTCTTTAGGTCAGATGATATTCTTTAAAGGAACCTCCCATCTTCTCAATCAAAAGCGTCTTCAAAATCCAACCCTCTAAACATCAGTCCCTTTCACATTCGCTCCAATGTCACAAATGGATTGCATCTCTCTTCCACAGAAAGAGCTGTAAAGAATCCATTACCTGCACCTCGGAAATACGTGGGTGGTTGAGTGATTTCAAGCTCCATCACCACCATGAAAATCAAAGTAAATTGGGACTTTAAAAAAATTGGTGGCCCCCACCATGATATTTAAGTGAAATCCAGCTCATATTGTTTGTCACCCCCCGTTTTAGCTGTAGGGCTAAAAAAATTAGCATAATCCGTGATTCAATGGGCCATACGAAAGGGAAAAAAGGAAATAACCCAAGGAGAGGGATGCCCACCCTTTCTTTCTCTTCAGCCACATCATAATCATTATATGAAATCTACTCCAACCATGGTGATCAGGGTGGATTTCATATAAACATTACAGTGAGCCATGTGTGAGAATTTTTTTCATCCACGTTGGCGACTTCTCCAGGCCCCAGCATGGTCAACTTTCACCCAATGTGTTCCAGTTTAGTCCAAAATTGTAGTCCTGCACGTATTCAATATCTTAAAAAATCAGAGCTGCTCCATCCGGCAATCCCACTGTCTTAGATGCTGTCTCCCAAAAAAAAAAAAAAACACAAATCGATTTGATCATCTGAGTATTCTACCAGTGTACAAAATAAAAGATTAGTTCAAAGAAATTGAGCAATGGACGAAAGCAAATACAAATGTGGCCCACTTGATGAATCTGTAGAATTTCCAAGACACTGCATGTGAGTGACCAATCGGGATTACCTGAAAAACGAGCTCCAATAATTTCACGCTTCCTTTTGTCTCCACGTGTCCCAGCGACTGGACTTCTTTCCTCGAGTGTACTCGGGGCGAGGCATTTTTCACTGAGGGTTCCAACAACGGGATGAAGATAGGATACAGGAGGTTAGGCTCCTTACCGTACATGTGACACGCACTTCAAATCAGAACCGCCCAAGTAGTGGGGCCCACTAAAGATGGCTACAAGCCACATTTAAACTGATAATACAATCATAAACCAATCAATCGGTAGATTTCTAATGAACTGTAAAAAACTAATAGTAAACAGTCCAAAGTCGACAATGGCCACTAATCAATCTGCCGAGTTGGGTCGGCATTCCATCCCAACATTGATTCTGTTGCATAGAATGCAAGGCCCAGTCTGCTGAGTCGTGGGTCCTCACCATGGTGGTCTTTAATGGGGGGTGGTTAGCATTTGCAGACTCGGACTGACTCGCTCTCGACCAAGTCATCCCTTTTTTTTTTCTTTTTTTTGTCTTTTTCCAATTCTGACTCATGGTGCAAAACTAGATCAGACATGACCGATTCGAGTCAACTCTCGGACAGAGTTGTCAATCCTTGGCGATTGGCAACATATACAGTCAGAGCTGGATCCTGATCCATGTTGGGGCATGGCATTGAATTCGGTACATTCAACTGTCATACATAACAATTACCAGAATCAATCAGCCAGGCTGAGAATGTTCTTTAGCCCTGCAGATACCCTCAACAGGTTACTTAAATATCATTGCTTGGGAAAATCATACTGTTGCTATTCGAAACTCTTAAGGATTTTACAGTATAGACTGGCATAAACAACCTCGTCGCATATTTTTCTACACTTGAAGACACGCAACGACTGAAGAATCTTTCACAGCAATAAATATTTTGAAAAATAAAAATAAAAATAAATAATACAACAGACCCCATTGACAAACAAATTGATGAGGGCTCCAATATCACTCTTCAGTCAACAGACAAACCTAAGGGGATGAGTCAGCTGGTCATCGATGCCAAGTCCAATTCTTCATCGGAGTCGATTACATCCACATAATTGTAATAAGCATTCGCCTGCATGAAAAAGGTTGAATTGAGTTCAGCCAAGGTGCCATTGTTGCTTTTAGAATAGATATGCAAATAGGACTGCCAACTTAGGTCCGGGTCAACCCAAAAGCTAACTGACCCAAGCCTGAGTCCTGGTTGGGTTGTTAGGGTTGGAAAACTCCAACCCAATTTGAAATTGGGCCGGGTTCGGGTTGAGCAAATTCTTGTCGGTTTAGATCTGGTTGGGAATAATGACATGTATTTGGGTCAGGTTGTGTCAATGTTTTAAATAGTGAATAGTGTACAATGGAACATTCACCCCTTTTGAAGCGTGAGGCACAAGCTACAAAGCGTGTGGCATGAGCTATTCAATTGAGGTTGAGCTTGGTTACACCAAGTATCATGAATACCATGATATTTTGCACTAAATTAGACTACTCAATAAGGAAATTTCATAATATTTAGTGCAATTAAAAAAAACCTAAAATAATAAGAAAATTATGATAAAGATTAAAATATCAAGATAAATAAAGGGCAATGGAACTGATTTAATACCGTTACTTACTGATGTAGGACGGCCTAATCTAACATGCATGCATGAGAAAACATATAGATTCAGCGAAATAATGTAATCAAAGCAAGTAAACAATAGCCCAACATCATCATAATTAAGAAAAATATAAGGGAACATGCAATAGATGGGCCAGCATCACAAATCAGGCAATATGGGGTTCAAATCATGTGTGGATTGGATTCGGCGATGGATAGGACCTTCTGATCTTGCATGGTTATCATCCAATCACTCAACGGGATTCACTAGTCCAGGGAATCAAATGATTTCAGGAATAGGGAATCTTAAAATCTGATAAACGAGTAAAGTTTCAAAATATCTCAGATTTTCGGATGATGGAGAAGTGAAAAAAAAAATTATAAGAAATAAGAAATTAAAGAGAATAACTTTAAAAGGAAGAGATTGGAAGAAAGAAGAAGGAAGAAGAAAGAAGAGAGAAGAGATGAGAAGAGATTTCACCAAGAAGAAGAGGGGGATAAGCTACCAAAGCTTTTCTTCTTTATTTAAATCAATAGCATAATGATAAGAAAGGTTAGGGCAATATCTTTATAAAATTTGGAATTAACATAATTACCACCCCTACTAACAAAAAAAAAAAAAAAGACATTCGTATGAAAAAACGTGCACACATTGACCAAAAATTCAAATAAGTAAAAATGCATAAAATAAATGCAAATCTAAGATGTCCGATGGCCTCCGATGATGACACGATGAAAGTGGGCCACGACAAACCAACGGTCCGATCACATCATCCTCGCGATCCAATGGTCCGATCATCTCCTTCAAGCAACTTACACATGTCACGAATACATGTGTAAGGTCTTCACCACGATCTAGGGACTCAGACTTAATCCAGGCCTATCATCAAGCCATATGGACACACACATGACTCGTCTCCTACGGTGGTATACTCTAAAGCGCTTGATGTCCACATCACTTACATTAGTTTACTAAAATCATCGAAAGTATTAACTAATTTTTGAAAATAGAAGAATGTCAGAAATCATTAAAAACATTAATTGATTTTGAATGTTTTAGTGAAAAATAATTTTTAATGTAAGCTACGTTGCATGTAAAGTAGGTTATGAAGTGTGTAGCATATGCAAATCAACCTATTTTTATGAGCTACGTAGCTCTAAGAGTAAGTTGCACTACATATCATAAGTTTACATGCTACATTATGTAAGGTAGCTTTAAGAGTAAGCTGCACTACATATCATAAGTTTACATGCTACATAGTGTAAGCTATTTAAAAAACATGGGGTTGTGTTGGGTTGGTTAAGGTTGAGTACAGAGGACTTCGGGTTGGGTCTTCTTAAGGTCAAGTAAGGCTCAGGTAAGGCTGTAACCTGGGTTAGGGTCAACCTGAACCCGATTGACCCAACCCAAGTTCAGTTGGGTAGCCAAGTTCCAGCATTGGGTTTGGATTGGAAAATGCCAACCCATGAACCCAATTTGAATTTGGGTTGGGTCTGGGCTGAGCAAATTCAGGTCAGGTTAGGTCCGGTTGGGAACGATCACATGTATTTGGGTCAGGTTTAGTTAGGTATAGAGGACTCTGGGTTGAGTTGGTTTGGGCACCTCGGGTTGGAGTTTGGGTTGGGTTGGGTCCTCTTGAGGTCGGGTTGGGCATGGGTTGACCCTTAACCTCACCCAACTCCCTGAGTTGCACCCGTAAGTTAGGGTTGACTCTCAATGGAACCCAATCCGCCAAGGTGCATCGTCAGATTCCAAATTTTCAGAATGCTCTGATTTTGGACAATTACTCGCAACTGTTATGACAATTTCAGTGCATCTATTAATATCAGCCTTCTAAGAGGAACTGTAGGATCGTTGGCCTTGGGCTTTGCACAGTATATTTGGGTTTTCAGTTCTGCACGTAGGTACGGTAGGGTCCATGGTTTGGTAATCGAGACAAATGGTCTATTGCTTGACAATACATGGACTTTGCTTCAAAAATTTCCTTCATTAGATAATCCTGACAATTCGGCTTGTGGCATACAAATGAATAGGTTAATAAGTGAACTACAGCAAGAGTCCACATTCAATTGAAAAAAGGTGCAAGATTGGTGGCTAGGATCTTCCAATCTGGAAGAATTTTGGGGCATGGTCGTGACTCCTCATGCGTAACAGATGAATGGTCTAGACAACAAGTCCATTTCTCAATACAGAAAGCCAGAGTATCATGTGCAGAGCCTTGGATTGAGGATCCTATGATTTTTTGTATTATGTACTATATATCTAGATCATCAACATCACCATCTTAGCTTTTATCCTGCAACTACTGTTAGAGCTGCATGCGAGCTGAGCTCAAGCTGAGCTTGACAAAGCTTGAGCTTGGCTTGATCAGTGGCCCACTGAGCTTGAGCTTGGCTTGGCTTGGCTTGAGCATCGAGCTCAAAACAGCCGCTTGAGCTTGGCTTGCTGGTCAAGCTCTATCAAGCCAAGCCGAGCTAAGCCAACTAGCCGAGCCTTGTCTTTTTCTTTTTTTTCTTTTTTTCTTTTTATAGAGTAGCCAAAGACCCCAACGGATCCAACCCACTGACCTAACCCAACCAGCTAACTCGACCCCAATCTTTCGACCTAAAAAACCCCAAAACTAGGGTATTTTCTATTTCAAACAAAATAAATAAAAAATAAGAAGAAAAAAACATAAAAACCTACCTGGTAGTGGTGGATGCTCGGACGTTCGCTTGAAGGTGCTGTGCGGTCGCGCCAAGCGTTTGTTACCGTGTGTGGTGCGGGGAGGAAGCTGGAATGGAGAGAGAGAGAGAGAGAGAGAGAGAGAGAGAGAGAGAGAGAGATTTGAAAGAAATGGAGGGAGGGAAAGAGGGAGAGGGGCAGTCGGGCTGGGTGGGACTTGGGAGTGAAAATGAAAGGAAAAAAAAAGGGTCAGGCGGGGTCTCAGGTAGGGTTATAGTTTTTTTACAAGTATAATATATATATATATATATATATATATATATATATATATATATATATATATATATATATATATATATATATATATATTGAGCTTCGAGTCAAGCCTAGCCAAGCTCTCTCGTGCTTGAGCTTGGTTCATTTTCAAACGAGCTTCCTAAATCGAGCTTGAGCTTGATCGAATTGGCCTACGAGCTAAGCCAAGCCGAGCTTAAACGAGCCAAGCCAAGCGAGCTTTTCAAGCTAGTTTGGCTTGTGTGCAGCTTTAATTACAGTTTGGCTAATTGGCAAAAGTTTTATGATCAGCTGCCCGTGGGGACATTGACCTTCTTCTTTTACCCCAGGTTCTAGAACCAGCCATGGCAAAGGCTAACCAAGGTCCAAATTTGGTAATGGCAAAAATTCAAGAACGTGAGTCACCGCGTGATAGTTTCTCCTTGACAATTCCAAATGGACTGAAAGACCTAACTATTCAATAATTTCTGTATAGCCTAACACGCACTCACGGACGCACACACAAAGATGCTATGGTTTCTCAATGTTGTAATGTTTCTGACAACAATGTGATTTGGAGCTTGACTTTCCATAGAGGTCTGAGTGATGATGAGTTAGAATTTTTTTTAATGGGTATGGTGAGTTTAAAGAATTTCTATGCATCATGGAGTGGTTGTATATGAGCAAGCTTGTTGTGGGAACCAAGGAAGGTTGGAAGCTAAATTGAGAGACGTTAGCGAAGTTTTCAGTTAATTCATACCATGCAGCGCTATCAGGAGCAGACACCAGAAGGATGGATAACACGATAGCATTGATTTGGTCGTTTGGGGGTCCTCTAGAGGGTTGTGTGTCTGCCCGGTTGGTGGGAACGAACAAGGTCCTCCTATTGTCCATATGAGGAATCATTGGATGATGATCACTAATGCTTGCAGAATCAGTTTCACAATTGTTTATGCACTAAATTCATGAGGATTATTTGACAGTGATTCTTCAACTCCCATGAGATTTTCTTGGGTGATGCCTGGGTCGATTGAAGCATTCTTCAAAGCAAGGAATACTGTGTAGATGGTCTAAAGAGGAAAACACCATGGAGACTTGCTTTGCTGGCAGGAATCTGGACGGTGTGAAGGGAGCACAATAACAAGATTTCTTGAAACACAGCAGCCTGTGGGGAGGTACTTCTCTCATCAGCAAAAGAGGTGGTGGTCTTGGGCTGTAAAGAGCGTTTTTTAAGGTTTGGGGGGATTGATTCTTTGTTGCTCAGAGATTGATGACCCCTAATCATCAACTCTCCCTAATCTTTTAGCGTTTTTTTGCCCTACATTTTCTTTCCATTTTTGCTGGTGTTTGCCTGTAATAAATTGCATTATCTTTAAAGAAGTTATATGTATTTTTTTAATTTTTTTTGAAAGTTTGTACTTTTTTTTCTTATTAAAATAAAAGTAGATATATTTCATTGGGAGGTAGGATTGCTTTGATAAAAGAACACTATTGAATTTACTCCTCTACTATTAAAGAAGTTGAGATGCAAAGGCAGGTGTCTTTCACCGGGAGGCAGGATTACAAAGATAAAAGCCACCCTATCGAATTTGCCCCTCTATGACACGTCTCTAGTCTGCTATCCAAAGTTGGTCTTGGTGAGGTTGGAATGATTAAGATAGAATTTTCTTTGGCAACATGCAGTCAATTGCAGACTCAGGATTGGGGGAAAAGTATGTAAACCTTATGAGGAAGGAGGAGCAGGCATTAAAAGGTTGGAGGATGTTAATTTAGCTTTACTAAGCAAATGAGTTTGGAGATTTGTGGTGGAGGAAGGGCGTCTTTGGAAGTCCGTAATTGGCAACAAGCATGGCATTAATAGGTGGGGCTGGTGGGTGATGGAATCATCTCTATATAGATCATCCTCCCTTTGGAAGGCAATTGCTAGTTTGGCCATTAATGGAGAAAGAATCCATTTTTGGGAAGATATATGGCTTGCAGAGAGCTCTCCTAAATCGGAACTTCCTAGACTTGCCGGGATCTCTTCAAATGGGGAATATCGATTGACAACCTCCAGGAAAGCGCAATGGTTCTTCCTAAATTTTGCCTTATATGCATGCATGAGGTAGAGTCGGTGGACCACCTTTTTATTCATTGCCCTTGTGCTAAGTTGGTTCGGGAAGGTTTTCTCGGAACTGTTAAAGTTTCTTGGGTGATGCTGGAATCCATTGATGGCTTCTTTCATGTGTGGCATGGAGGTGATATTAGAAAAAAAGGAAGGGTGAAGTGGTGGTTGGCTCTACCAGCAGGTCTTTAGGCTATTTGGGGAGAGAGGAACAACTGGTGTTTTCAAAACCAGAGAGGGTCCCACTCAGAAGAAGTGTTTAGGAAAGTGAAGATGCTTGTTGAGTGGGCCTCCTGATCTTTCTTTGGTGTTGGTTTTTTCTCTTGCTCCACCTTGTGTCTGTAGCTTCTCCTTTGTGGGTTTTGTGTTGTCCTGCCCTTTGGGCCTTAAAATAAATTTTCATTACCTTTCAAAGAAAGAACGCCTTTTTTTTAATGATAACAAATATATTTTTATGTAATGATCCTTTTTCCTTACTTCCTTTTTTGTTGTTGTTTAAAGGTGAGACTAAAAAATCAACTTTCAGCAGGTGAGGCCAACAAACATCATTCTTACTAAGGAATGCTTTGATACACAAATACATTAAAATAAATAAACATAAATTGAAAGATTCATGTTTTCCCATTTTCCCTTCTTTGTTCTTTCTAACATTTTCCTGCATTTTTTTTATGCAAGATATCATGCTGATCTGGTCTGATATGCCCTGCATCATATTGTTATTCATCCTAGCTGAAACAACCTCCAATACCGATACTCAAACCTTGGCTAGGGTCATGTTGGTTGATCCAATACATACCACTCAGTATACTCAATATTGCGGCTATCATTGGGTGGTCTAGGTCTTGAATTTCCACCCAATAAATAAAAGGGCCAGGTCCAGGGACCCTGCTCATGCCAGAAGCATCAAGAAGTCGGAGCAAGGAGGTCAAAGAATAGTAGAAAATAAGCTAGGTTATTGCCTCAAGTGTCTAGCAAGACTAATTCAAATGCAAGAGTGGCATCACAAGAAACAGACATGCAAATGCTGATAGCAACAATGAGAAGAAAGATTCGACTACCTTTGGCCTGGGTGTTATAGCTTCAAAACTGTGAAAAATTGGAGTAAGCAAAATCCGGAGGTTCTAACACAGTATACGCCCCCATGTTATTATATCTCTCCTCTGTGGCCTGTGCAATTCACAAACTAAGGATGGTTGGCACGAAAATCAAATGCAAATGATGAAATGCAATATATAAACCATGAATGGTTCGCATGAAATCAAATGCAAATGATGGAATTTATGCTACTATCACAAAAACAAATGATATTAAACGTCTCTAGAATACCTTCCATGCACACATATGTACCCAAATAAAAACGAGTTTGCTTAAATGGCGTTTGCCCTAAAAGAATATTGCTGGCAACAACTTGAACTTTGATAAGAAATTTGTGTGGGCAAACTTCTTCTTCTTCTTCTTCTTCTTCTTCTTCTTCTTTTAAAGGGGCCAGAAATACTAACTCAATAGCCTTAGTTATAACTTTATTTTAATGGCTGGATCTAAAACTAAGGCTTTCAAAAATAGATTCAAAAAGGTATCATGTCGGCTGATGTGGCTGTATCAGAACCATATTGGTCGATGTCAATCCGTGATATGAGAGTGAAACTAACTTCTTAGCCCGTAGAAAATCATTTCCAACAAGATCTAGGCCTGTTTTGGAGATCAAACACAAGACTTAAGCATGATTTGATGAATTGAAGAGCAAACAGCCTATATCACCTAACTATACTGCCGCTGGTCCCTGCTTGTTGGCTAGGCTAGCATTTTGTTGCATCTCTTATTGCTGCTTTTAATAAAAGCTCAGTTTACTTTCAAAAAATGAAAATGAAAATAAAAATCATATCAATTAATAAGAATCACTAAAATTAAAAATCTTTTCAATGCTCTAACACCAAATTTAGAGGTCAAAGCCTAAAAAATACACATTTTAGCAGTCAAGTCCTCGGCTAGCATTCTTACCAAAAGAATCATTTGGTGCACCATTTAATACATGTCGAGAAACACACACACATACACACACACACACACACACACACAAAAAAAAAAAAAAAAATGGAAAAAAAAATCATGGAGTAGCTACCAACTGGATGGGTAAAAAGAAAATGATTAACTATCAAATTCAACAACTGATATAAATGGTTTAAGATTGTCCAATCAGTGAGATATTTGAGCTATACTCCATCCACTGTGGGGCTCAAGATTTCAGTGGTTTGGACTGATGGACATTCATTGTTTGTGTTTGGTGACATACACCACTTAATAAATGGTGGACATCTCTCTAATTACACAACTGACAAAATTGAAGAACTTATTTCAAATATCAAAGTCATGATGTTGTGCCGAAGCTTAGAAAGGAAAAACCAAACAACTCTCTTCTACTTTCAAAGCTTTTATAATAGACAATACAGTTACGAGCACATTCCCATGACATGTGAAACTGCAAGAGAAAATGTGGGAAACTTTCTATCAGCATAAGAGATAATGGCCGAGGTAGAAGAACACAAGCTTTTTTGTTTTGAAGAAAATCAATATTGTATCATGACATCTGTTTAGAAAAAAGAAGTTAAATATGAGGAAGAGTGAACCTGAAACTGAGGGTAATCCGGAGCACTGAAAAGAGTGATCAGCTTCCCTGATTCTACTTCGTGATCAATCGTATACCCCCTCTGCATTCCTGTAAGACCAGGCCGTTTTTCCCTTGCATCAGGGCCTTCATGTGACCTAATAATCAACTGTACTTCAAGCAATAGGCAATTCTTCCAAAATTAGCATCCCAACTCTAGCACCATTTCCCACTGATACTTTAAAACATGTGAGATTAAGTAAAAGAATAACAATAGAAATCTTGATGGAAATTCCACGTATGGGCCTGCATGTGTTAGGTTAACAAGAAATTGCAGACAATAATGCATTAAAAAGTAACAACTAATGCAGAATCTTGAGGATAGTTTCTGCATCAGGATTATTGAATGTGCCTACAATAACGATATGTCTAGTCAAAGTCTCAAAGATTAAGTTTATACTTCGTTATCATTGACTGAATTTTTTTTTTTTTTTTTTGTGTTCTTCCAATAATGGTGATAACTAATAAGAGCTCTTTTTTTTTTTTTTTTTTTTTGAAGGATAAAAGCTCATAAATTTAAAGATAAAGTTATTGAAGCTATTGGATTTGGACCATTAAGTTGCAAGTAAAAAGTAAACAAACTTGCTTTGGAAGCTAGTGGACCTGAGAGGTGAATTAGCCATGGGCATTAGTTATCTGATATGTTCATACAGTCTATGTGATACTAGTGGAAGATGTAAAGTTACATAGGTATTGTCATTGAGTAAAAATGAAGAGAAATGTCCAATTAGGAGGTTTGCCAATTTCATGTGTGTATCCTAGTGCCTCTACATGATGCCACATTCTGGGATCCAAGCCATCCATTGGCCTCCACTATTTGTATACTGTGGCCCAAAAAATCAGGTCATTGGTGGCCGCACCAAACTGTTTTTAGACATACATTCATTTTGCACACTGTGAACCACTTGATGACTGGACTACTAGACTGGCCTGATTTCGGAGCCAGGATATCTAGATGATGAGGGCCACGTGACGAACAGCTTGGATGGTCAATACATGCACATCTCCACCCAGATATAAAATTAGGACCATTTAAATGATACACAAATAATAACAAAAACGTAAACAGTGATATAAATTGTATGTTTTCAGAATAGAACTGATTCAGTACCTCCACATCTAGCAACTTCAGTTTGAATTTGCAGGTGAAATTTAGACTGTTGGATGAAGCTGATTAAGGCAGTATCTTAGCTGAACCAAGCCAGCATCTGAGCTGAACCCAACCAGATCCATCCAATGACTGAATTTCACCTCAAGATGGATGGCCGGAGAGGCACCAAGTCAGTTGTCTTTACAGAATTGCAGGGTGAAGCATGACCGGAGTGTCCTAGTTATATTGGATCAAAGGAAATCCAGAATCGGTATCAGAATATAAACTTAGTTCACACATCTAGGAATAAGCAGCTGCACAAGTACATGAAGTTAGTCTCATAAAATCATAAGCACAGAGACAGGTGGAAATTGACACTCAATTGCTCAAAGCCTAGTAAGATTGGTAAAAAAAGATGCAATTGTTTTCATTATTAGCATTGTTTTAGCTTGATACAAGGCCAAACTAGTAAAAAAATTTTAGAAGATGGACAGGTTGAGGCATTTCAAGCAACCAGTTGAAAAGGTTCCGTCTTCTTTGTACTGTTTCAGTTCTATATGCTACAACAGAATTTCCTGATCCAGTTGTTTTTGCCAATATGCCTGTAATCACGTAACATGGACATGGAAATTAAATCTCAGACATTACAACTTGGCAAAACCCAACAAATAATATATGATTACATTTTAATATAATATTATGAGATATATTGCTACACTACACCCTAATTCATAGTCATACGCTATGGAAACGTCTACATAGACTGAAATACATAAAATTTGTAAACAAGAAACGTCAACCAAGGATTTCTGTAATAGCTGCAATGACATGTGGTTGGATACATTTCCTCAGTCTAAAGGTGTCCCTTAAAACTGCTGGAACTCCATCTAATTGAAAACCATTGATATAATCATGATCTTGAGCAATTATGCCATATGAATAATGCTCAGCAGACTGATGCAAACGATATTTAGAAGTTAAAATGAAACGAAAATGGTTGTGGGCCAATAAAATTTAATTGAAGCAGAAAAACAAGAATGAATCTCATCCTATGGTTAGACAAGCTTAAGACAGCATATGAACTGGGACATACTAAAGCTCCAAAAATAAGTGAAAATAGAGTAGCTACCATAGCTCACTAGCCCCTTAAGTTATAATAAAATTAAAACAGCCAGCTTAATGACGAAAAAATGACAAGCATCTTCATGAATTACAGAGTAACTTACTAGTACTCACTGCTCAGAAAAATCTCAAAAGCCAAAAATAAGATGAAACAAGAATGTTAAGACATGAAAATTTCTACAGGGTTGGAAGATGCCCAAACTAACAAAACAAAACAATAAACAGTAGTCCAACATTTACCTTTAAGTGGTACTTTTTCAAGAACTCTTCAGTACAATCAGGGCCCCATATCAGGCCAATGCCTCTCTCTGTGTTTGGAGAGAGACCTGGACTCATTGATGGATCAGACCACAGTACGTCGCCAGGAATCAAATTTGAACCCTCCCAAGGAGGATCGAGAACCGTCCGCCTTGCTTTGGATAATTCCTCCAATGATCCAAGTGTTAAGGAGTCTGTGTCCACGTTTACCGTCTTCCGATTCTTCTTTCCCTTAGGCTTCTTTGACGGGGGTATGCTGCGAAAAAGCCCTCCATGAGCGGTAAAAACGCAACCAGCGATAATGGATGCCAAGGGAAGCCCTTCAAAGCATCCCAAACATTTTCGATATGCATGTTTCCCTTGAGGTCCATACTTAACCATTACCTCTTGCTCAAAACCATATACTGATGTGCAGTATTTGGATTCATGATTGCCTCGAAGTAGAAACACTCTATGTGGCAAAAAAAACCTGAAAGTTGGCAAAACAACAAACATGTATAATAGATCATTTGAACTGAAGTGAGTGAATCGTATATCACACACACCTGCAAACGTGTGAACATCAAACTCAACAACAATTAGGTCTTTCAAACAGACAGATTTGCACCTTTGAATAGCTGTGTGTGTGTGTGTGTGTGTGGTATCCAAAATTTGCTAATTCCACACATTTTGTAATGCCCATAGATTTTTTTTTAAATAACAACAATAAATATTTTAAATTTGAATTAGAGAGAGAGAGAGAGAGAGAGAGAGAGAGAGAGAGAGAGACTTCGTATCTCATCTCTCCCTCTTATCCAAATCCTTATCCCTAATCTCTCCCTCTTATCTCTAACTCCTTGTATCTCTCAACTTCCTAACGAGCCTTTCTGCGAGAGAGAAGGTCGTGGGAAAACGATTACAGGTTAGTATGTTTCTTCATAATTTTAATAATATTGATGTAATATGTGGCCAGACGGATATGACAGATGGATTGGATTAGCCCTCCGGCCATCGTACACGCTTGGATGGAGAGGATTAATTCTCTGCGCAATTAGTTTGCAGTTTGGCACAGAGAATTGCTCTCTATGTATGATGTAGATTCATTATTGTAAGGTGGATTAGTTGTATCAATTTGAAAATTTTGGGATTAAATTATCTAGACAATGTAATGAACGGGCCGGATCGGCTATACAACCATTGTGTTGTCGGATTTGGAAGCATTTAATAAGGAAAGTTCAGATTTTGTGCAAGTAACGATATCCCTTGGTGTAACGGATCGAATGGGCCACCTGGTTTTGTGTAACGAGATCCACATCGTTCATCCCAAATCCTAGGGCCAAATCATGCTACGACCCCGATTATTTGGATGATCGATTTTTTTTTAGGTGGCCCACATCGATCCAAATCACTATGGTGGGTATATTATGACTTGTTAATCATGTTAAGTTCCAGTTTTGTGGGAATCAATTTGATTAGATCGTTTAATCAATTGCTGGGATCAATTTACATTAGATCAAAAAAATCTAATTGAACTAAATTGATTGGTGGGCCACACTGATCGAATTTTTCACATTCCATTAATCTTATAATATGGATTAAATGAAATATCCATGATTGAGGTTAACCAACTAATGGATCTCTCCCTATTAATCAATTTAGAGAGAACCCTTGATCAGTGTAGATCTGTTCAAAATACCTAAATTGGACCAAAGGTTTTTTATTAATTAAAACCCCCAAATTTTTTAACCTAACTATCGAAGTCGGATTAAAATTTTCAAATATTATGATTTCAAATCATAATATTTGGACTTATGAATTTATAACATGTATGCTCCACACTCCTTAGACCGTTTGTGAGTTGTTGGAATAACTAATAAGGGTTAACCATCTTGGTAAACTCAAATCAAAGGTGGGCCCCCATTGATATATAACATTGGATCAACGGTTACTTGTTTTATATGATGAATAGGGATTCTAAACTCAAATCAATCTGTCTATCACGTGAATTCATCATTACCAGACACGGATGAGTAACCCCAACTTGCCTCATATCCATGGGAATTAAAATGAATTGTTGTGTACTTGATTGAATGATATGTTGATTAATTGATGTGTTGATTGACGTATGTTTTAAGTTTAACTAATGATGATTTATGAGACAGTGTTGCCATGCTAAATTATGTTTTCACATGGAATTTCTGAAAATATGATTGAAATCACATGCTTGCATTGACAAAATTTGTTCACATATACTTGTTAATCCTTTACTACTTAGTTAATAGTAGTAGGTAACGTAGGCGTATTGCGTACCAGCTAGGATCCCGGGAGGGATCTTCTTAGCAGCTAGGGCCATCTAGCAATGGTCTACGCCCGTTACGGGTACGGATGGCTTTCCACCTTCGGATGGATTGCTGACCTACGTCCAACCGCTAGAAGTCGGGTTCGTCTACCTGCTAGAAGGGTAGACCGCGTAAGTATACAGTACACGTATGTAAAAACGTAAGTTACAAAACGATAAAATTAACAACTCGTATATTTGGTATAACCCAATAAAGTGATTCGGATCGGTCGAATGGGAAAAATAACTGCCTTTTTAGTATGTTTACTCGGCAACCGTCTATTACACCGCGTCCTTGGTTTTCCCCAGTGACTTGGACTTATGCTGGGTGCACTTTACACCGGCATGAATAGACTTCTACTTAACTGTCGTAACCTAGTAAGAACTTATAAACTAAATAAACAATCCTATCAAACCAACCGCCTGTTACGTATAACCGTAACTGATACCCTAAAATTCGTTAACAGATCTAAATAAACTAACTCTGTAACATTCAGACCTTATTCGTATAAATACCAATCTACGATATTGTTTATTTACTTCAAACTCTAAATACAATAGACTTACCAGCACTTCTAAATATATTCGAACCAACTAACCACGATTCACAATACATACACACTAACCTTAAGTTGCCTGAACCCACCTTGGATCTTACTTGTTTTAAGGGCGGAGACTAACTTGACTAGTTGTCTACATCATGTGAATGACATGCTCAATGCTTGGTTTTGAGCTCAGACTCCTACTTGTGAAACATGAGCTTAAAACCCCACACGGTATAAATGACCGGTTGGGGGGATGTGTGACGGTGCTCACGGCCCCACCGTATACAAACGTTGTAGTATCAAACCTTTGGACAAACCAACTGGATCCTGATGGTTCAGTTGGACTGGGTTAGTGGATGATTTAATGATACAGTCACTTTGGTTCAGGTGGTATCAAGTCCCGATTTAGGAGACAGAAAAAACCAGTTGCGAGTTGAGTTACTTCCGTATTGTTCAGTTGACCTAGAAAAATGGTTTTCCCATGTTTAGTAATTAATTCTTGATCAACAACAAATCCTCTTTCAATGTTACGGAAAGAAGTTATATATTATATATATATATTATATTATATTATATATATTATATATATATATATATATACCAAATTCAAGTGAGTCAAAAGAAATAATGATATAAAAACAAAATATTTTATTTGTTTCTAGAAATGGAAAGGTTTTTTTTTTCTGGAAAGAACAAGGTGATCCGACAGGGCAACTTAGGATCTAGTTAGGTTGTGTTGTTTACTTATTCAAAACTCAGAGTCTGATACAAACTCTAGGTGCAGCACGTAATCTACGTTTGGTGATTTGTCTACGAGTTCAGGTTACTAGTTCACCCAGGTGAGGAGTCGACCCAGCGTTGCAATCTTGTTTGTTGATTTTTTCGAACATTTTTGTTTAAATTAATTCGTATAAAGATATGTAACGCCGAATGGACGTCTTACTAAGTACGTGTTAAGTCGTAATGAAAAACAACCAGTCTCACCACCTTAAACGTAATTACTCACTTGACCGGGTCTGATCCCGTAAATTTGTCACCCAGGTGAACGACCTGTCGAGTTAGAATGTGAGACAGTACAACCGGGAAATGCAACCAACTGAACTACATGTGCACTTTAGTAGTTTAGAGATATAATAGATTTGGTTTAATCGCCTTCGGTGTCGTTAGGGTACTAAGTAGG